>OU744366.1:5098781-7678435 GCA_916610255.1 Lasioglossum lativentre
GATACTTTACGGTTATGAAACTTTAATTGCAAATATCTCGAAAACTATTGAGCGTCTGCGCCTATAATGGGGTATTTTCGTAATCAGGGGAACGTGATCTATAACTCTGTGAAGTATGAACTAAATCCGTGCCGGACAGAGCGGGGGTTCTCCTTGTAAGACCGTAGACGCCGAGTTGTGTTGTATATTATTATGTATAATATATTGATTATATTCAGTATTCAATTGTGAGTTGTATTTCTTTAAGGGGGCTCGCGTAGTCGCGCGAGAGTGTGTGCCACAACTCACACATCGCTAGATACGCATATACGTATACGCAAATGCAAGGGTCAAAATTTCGACGTATTGACGCTTCAATATCGCAATGAGGAGTTCAGAAGTGGTCAATTGTGTTTCCTAAAAGTCCAATCTGTATCCCTATGGTATCGAAAATGCTGATTTTTACGTTATCGCGGAGTTATTTGTAATATTCGGCAGCATACTGTCTGTCACGAGCTTCCGAAGCAAGCGTGACGTCACGAGATGGCTGCCGCTGACATATTTTCTTAAAGATATAGAGATTTAGCTTTTATGTAGAGAAAATAATACCATACGGCTGAAACCAGGACATGTACAAAGACGGTGGTGAGTATTTTTAGTTTATTATTTACTTAATTAACAAGAAAAACGAATAAATTCTGAAAAAGCACCTTACGGTTCCGACATTTTTCACTGCTAACGCCACTGTCTCTTTCCCAGCAAATACTGCACGTTCCAAAGTTCCAATAGAATAAGGTCGATAATGCAGTTCGATAACATAGGTTATCAATTCTCTCAGTTTCCTTTTCTCTCTTCCGCTACAGTTCAATTGTCTTCCTCAGTGAACCTTTCATATACTCTTTTTGAAACAGAAAATTAGGTCCGCACCATCTATCGGCCGAAAATCGTACTAATCAGCTTCGTCTACTGACCATTCGCACGACTATAGCGTGACGATCAACTCCGTCAAGGCCAAATATACGATGATGGACATATCAATTGAAAAATATTGAATATTATCTAAATGAATTTGAAATAGGTACCCCGTCGTGTGGATGAGGGTTAAATATACCAATATTTCCCATCAGTTAGAGGGACCCTGAAAGTCCTCGCTACGGGACCCCGTTGCTCTATTACCTTCGGTGAAACGCTGCAATAAGCGGCTATCGATGGCGTGGCGCGACCCGAACGCACCACTACAAATTCGACGACACGAGATCGTGGCCGCTTTCCGAGATACAGATTCGATAGGGAGGAGGGGGGGGGGGGGGGGCAAACGGAGGAGCCGCGAAACGTTAGCACGAGCGAAGACTCTTCGGGAACGGCGGAGGATGCTAAGGGAAGGCGGTAGAGGATGGTGAAACACCGAGGAAAGGGAGGAACAGCAGGGCTAAGAGAAAGAGGATAGAGAGGAAGGGACTTACGCTGATAAACACGTGTAGCTTTTAGCGAGGCATCCCGAAGATCGTATCTCCGGTAAAATATGCCCTCCGAGGACAATATTAACTGCTTCGTGCTTCTGCAGCCTATCTCTGCCCCCTCGCGACACCGACAACCATCCGCCCTGTTGCGGCGCGGGGCACACGCGCGTTGCAACGTGGAAGACGCGCGAACCCTCCGGGATTCTTCGGCCACCGGTGAATTATCGGCCGTCCGAATCCTTCGCGGCAACGTGCCGGTAATTAAGCGGCTTTAATTATTATTATTCGCTGCACGCGGGTGGCGGGACCCCGTCCGCTTTATGACCCCGCGTGCCTTTGACCTTCCCCGTTGGACGACGACAGTATTTTTTATCGGAGCTCGGACCCGGAGAATTTATTAATACCGTTTCCAAATTTTTCCATTTTAAAAAAATGCTCACCTTACCGGAACGAAAAATAATCCGTGTTTCATTTATATTACGAGAAGTTCTTTGTCAATGTACTAATATTGTCAACCTCGGATCTCTGCCTTTGTAACTTGTCTACCGGCATAGACACAACATGTGTTTTATGTGTTTCATTCTTTAAAAATTTCATAAAGCAAACGCAGTTTTCTTCTTTCTTGAAAAAGACCCACATAAGGGTCGAAACGTGGAACGTTTAATTTAACTAGCACAATTGCTTTATTTTGTTTAAAAATTAGCGAACCGTTGCGCCGAGAGCATAAGCATTTTCCTGTTTTTAACAATTTACGATCGATAACTTTAACAACATTATAATGTACTAATTCGTTTAAACATCAATTCTAATTGTATCTAGTTGCACGGTAGTGCACCAGCCAAGTTCTCGCACTACCTCCTTTTACACGAAACAACTTGGCCGTTTTTTAGAGGCTTGTACCTTCGAACTGGAGGCAGATGGAGAGATGTAATTTCGTACACTTGTTAATAGCTATCGGGTCTCAATATTGACAAAACATTAATCTTCCAACATTAGTAGATTCCGAGATATAGGACCACAAAAGTCGCTAAATTGGTCACTGACTGACTGACTGACTCACGGATCATCAAAACCTTTTGGGTACTTCCCATTGACCTACAAGCTTGAAAATTGGTACAATAGGTCCACCATAACAAGCCATCAAAGGAATAATTATCAAAGTTTGAAATTTTACATCTTTAAAAAAAATGGAAACAAAAATTGATGAAATCCCAACAAAAACATCCTGTAAATAGGAGCTGGCCGTAAAAAGTTGTGAGATCAAACAAAATACGGCCAAGTTCGTTAGCTTAGAAATACCTGTTGCAATACTGAAAAAAGCGTGTTTGTAAAAATTAGCATAAAAGAACGCTATTTAATTTTTAAAGAGTTACATGGAAGGCTAAATTATTCAAACTTGGCCGTTACTTTTTAAACCAATGGCCATAAAAGGTGTTAGGTAGGGGCTAAGTTTGAATAATTTAGCCTTCCATGTAAATTTTTAAAAATTAAATAGCGTTTTTTTTATACTAATTTTTTTCAGTATTGCAACAGGTATTTCTAAGCTAACGAACTTGGCCGTATTTTGTTTGATCACACAACTTTTTACGGCCATAGAGAACTTGGCTGCTGT
The DNA here is from genome assembly GCA_916610255.1 of Lasioglossum lativentre. Classification (NCBI taxonomy): domain Eukaryota; kingdom Metazoa; phylum Arthropoda; class Insecta; order Hymenoptera; family Halictidae; genus Lasioglossum; species Lasioglossum lativentre. The sequence goes on from OU744366.1 coordinate 5,101,833, forward strand.
TTACAGGATGTTTTTGTTGGTTAAATTCTTCTGGAAACGTATTTGCATTGAAACTTCTGAACTTCCGCACTCTAAATATGATATATTTGCCACTTGTTCTCGTTTAATCGATTCCCAGTGATTGCCCACATCCTCAATTACAGTACCCGTATGAACAGCAATAAAAACAAAAAAAAAAACAGTTCCCTAGAACGAACGGATAGAACCGTTGTTTCGACTCGATACTATCGAATCACTGTAACTAATGTTACCTACACCAGCCGATAATAGCCACGATTTAAGTTCCTTTCGAATCCTACATGTCGCGAACTTTTTACGAGGCTCGAGAGAGCCAGTTCTTGACGCTAACGTATCATTAAAAAGACTATAATGTCCTACTTTATTAGCAGCTTTTTTCACGCGCGATAATACTAAAGTCAAGATTTAACTACAATGTGCGACGAATAATGAACCATTGCGAACGGAAGTAAATCATTTACTCATTCTATAAACAAACTTGCATCAGAGCTATGGTTGAGAGAAGACTAGAGAATTCTTGTTTGTTTAGAGATTAAAAATTAATGCATATCGTCGAGGTTACCCGAAAAATTATTTTCATTTAAGCAATTTAATATTTCACCTTATCACTGTAGAATCTACAGTATTCTCTTGAATTTATATAGACACAGCAGATAATATGTACATCTTGTTTAATATCATTATAATTATTTATGTACGGTCATATTTTTTTTTTAAATGCGTGCGCGCGTGCAATTACCTTATTACATTGTTACCAGTTTCGTCGGAATACCTCTCTCCAAATAATACACATAACAGGGAGCATCATTATTCGAGCAATGATGCCCTCAGCGATGCGATACGTATCGATCCAACCCTTTCGAGTCAGCCATGCGAGGATCGAATTACCGGTAGCCGAACTTTACATATTTTATTCCCGTCGCGTCGGTCCGGTGGTACGCCTTCATAACAGTGTTCGTTGTGTTGGCTGGTATTAATTGTTCATAATCTGGTTACCTAATTTCACGGACGGAGATTGTACGTTGCGCGGCTGCGTAACCGGAGGAACCTGAAATTTCAGATCGAGGCAAGGGCTTCTTCTCCACGCGCTCGCATTTTTGCGTGTTCAGGAACAGCTTGCATTGATGATACGGTGCGACTATGATTTTATACGAAGGAAATATTCAGATGCGACGGACGTGATAGGAGCAAGCGCATCTTCAACGAAAATCGTTCCTCGCGAGTATTCAGATTACTGCGGTCACATTCCTTTAGCGTCTCGCGAACACGAACATAACAAAATCTCTCCTGCGACCGATTTCCTTCAAATTTTCAACGAATATTATACGTACAGAAAAATACAAAAATACTATTATTATTATTATTATTATTATTATTTATTATTACAAGGTTTTCCTTATTTCGATCGAGAATGTTGAATAATTCTAATTAATGCTATTGGCGCACTGGTACGATCATTTGTTACTGTTAAGCACTTTTGCAAATTGTTACATCAACTCAGTTCACTTGTCACCGTGATGGAACCAACATGTTGGTTAACAACTCTTATGAGTATATATTAAAATTTTATTAGTTAAGCAAACGCAATTACAACAAAATTATTCTTGAAAATGATCTAAATTAAGATCGAAACGTCGAAAATTAGTTGATGTAACAATTTGCAAAAGTGCTTAACAGTAACAAATGATCGTGCCAGTGCGCCAATAGCATTAATTAGAATTATTATTTATTATTGCTTTAAACCATATAAGGTTTATATAGCATATACATTGCAAATTATACAATTTATGATTACGTTACAATATGCCTGTTAATATCTAACTTACAATTACTTTACATTAATTTTGCTAGGTTTCAACTACCTAATTGAAATTACATTTTAATCGAGCATAACTTAAATAAATAAAAATAGAAAAAGAAAAAGAAAAAGAAAGTTACATAGTAATGGACATGCTGACAGTTACAGGAATACATTATATCACATATAATCAAATAATCGCACTTTTCTTAAATGATAGTAACGAACCATTAAAAAAGTCAATATCACGACATAAAATGTTAGATTTAGCTGTGTGGCGATTTAAAGGATTTATTAATCCATATATGTGGATTTCGATTGAAATGTTTGAAATCCTGTCCTAGTTCTCGATACGCGTTCGAGTACATAGAAATTGATTTGCCTCAGGAGAGAGGAACAATCAATATTGTTATTAATCAAATTAAAGATAAAGCTCTGGTCGGATACTGTTCTTCGAGCTTTCTGTTGGACTATATGTAACACCCAATTAATTTTAAAAAATAATTACTATTTTAAATTACACTCAATTAATTTTAAAAATAATTATTAGTATAGTAAATTCATACTGTGTGTGTATGTGTGGTGTGGGCTGCGCCATCTCTGAGAGCGCGCGCCACGAGGGTGCAAGAAGAAGGTGTTCACTGTTTGTAAGAGAGTCGTTGAGAGCGAACATGGTCTGTGCAATGTTATAATAGAATAATATATATATATTAACATGTTAGCAATAGTGAAGTATGTGTAATATTATAATAAAACAGTATATATATTAACACTTTCAATGTTCCTAAGTGGACTGTGCTTAATATTGTAGAGTAATCATGATCAAATAATGACATTGGCTTATTTATCCTATATGAACAGAATCTGAGAAATTTATGTTGCACTCCTCTCGAGCATGATTTCATACTTGAAGCTTCGCGGAGACCATATAATTGAAGCATATTCTAACAGGGGACGGACAAGGGTAATATAAAGCAATCTAAGTGCGTGGAGAGAATGGAAATCAGTGGAAAAACGAAGTATGAAACCGAGCATTCTTGAATGGAAACGTGGTTGGAAAAGTCCAATGTAGAGGAGAAAATTGTATTCCTAGGTCCATAGCTTAATAATAATAAACACATCAGTACTAATTCACTTAACATTCCACTAGAAATTCCGTGTGGCAGGTGTCCCTAAGCGTGTAAATCCATCCTAAGTCCGACACGTAGCCGCCGATCGATTCCGTCGAATCCGATTTTCTAAATCGAGAGACCCAAAGAGACGGGAAGAACCGCGCGCGATAACACGTCTGTTAATCGATCGGGGATCGTTGATCTCGAGCGATATATCCTGCATCGGTGGATCTTCAAGCGGATCAATTGGCGCGGTAAAAAAGAGAAAAGGGACCATCGCGCGAATCTCACCGAAGAAACCAGATTGGTGATCCGGCGCTAAATACCCCCGGCAGAAAAGCGGCTCGGTTTCAACGAGCGAAATCCGATGTAGAAATGCCATACGACGACGACGACGCACGAAGAAGAGGAGACACCGGGTTGGGGTATATAGGACACCTGCGAAGTCAATTACCATCAACGGAAACGACATTAAGAGGTGAGATTAACAGCCCGAACCCCGTCGGACTCGGGAGAAAATACAACTGGGCCCGGTTTCACGGTGAAATTATTTAATAACGCGTGCCCGAGCGTGGCCGGCCGCGTTCTGCGCTCTGTCCCGATCGTTAAAGCCTTTTTACGAATGAATTATCGCCATAAACGATGCGCGTGAAGCATCGCCCGTGGAAAAAAGGAGACCAACAATCGGTCGCGCGTGCACGACGAAACGCCAACAGTCCCAGTTTAATGGCCCTCATTACTTGTGCTCTAGCGTTCCGCTGCCGCTATAAAACCGTGAGAGAGAGAGCATCAACGACGGAAAATAATAATCGTAAGGTCAGCGGAACGGCCGGGTAAGTGACAGCTTGGACCCAGTGTCGCCAGAAAGTGCCCAAACCGGCACTCGAGGGGAATACAAGGTACCCCCTCTCTGATGACCAGAGCGGCAGAGGAGTGAGGAGTTCAGGAGAGTAGACTGTAGAGTATGTGACACGTTGCGCGTGCGCGATGCGGACTGGGGACGCAACAATCACATGACATTTCGCAAGTTTTAGGTTATTGCAGCGTATCGTTCTTATTACGAATCGTTCTACAGATTATAAACATGCTTTATTATAAATAAAATGAATTGTAACATGTGGGAGTTTCAGTTGTGAAGTGGAGTATGAATATTGAAAAAAATGTTGAAATCTATAGTACTGAGTTACATTCCAGTAAAATCGTAAATGTCATAAAAATAAATCATAATATATTTTAACACTTCTAAGGAATGGACATAGCAAGTTTTCAAACTACCTTTTTCAATGCATACATTAAAAAGTACAGTCTACTCTCCTGAACTCCTCTGCCGCTCTGTGAGAGAGGGGGTACATTTTTTCACCGTGACTCCCCTAACCTGGCGACACTGCTTGGACCATCGAAGGGAAGGATGCATTCGGCCGAGGAATGTCTCCCGCGGGAACGAGAATCAGGAAACGCCAGCAGGCGCCGAAATAAAACCGAGCATCGTGGGCCCGGTAGAAGAACCCACAGGAGACCTCTGCAACGCCTTTCTCAACGATCTCTCTGCTCTGCCTCCCTCCCTCCCTCTTCTTCTCCCGCATTTGCATATTCACCGGCTCGCCGTGTTACAACAATAAAATGCCGGTAAACACGTGTTTCGCGGTACGTTACGGCCGGACTTTCGACAGTGGGCAACGTCGAGACCCCACTCTTCGGACACACGTCCCTGCCATGCCGTTCCTCGCGTTTTCACGAACCCGGTACACGCTACCGCGACCGTAATCGCAAATTATTCGATCCACCGTTCCTGTGTTTCTACCGATTCCCTTCTGCCTTCTTATTTTCGCCGAGACTTACTCCTATTGGCGGGTGAACGTTGCCGAACACTTTTAACTCGCGCGGTCCTCGTTATTCTTGTTTGTGTATACGCGTTTCCGAATACACGAAACAGGATTATTTGTCACGCGAGAGTTGTAGCTGTCTGTATTTCCTTCCGAGAGGATGTTTACGCACTCGCAACAGTCAACGTTGAGTTGTATGTATCATTCTCTCCGGATATAAATTTGATTTGTTTTCTCGATCGTAATTTTTTGAAGTGAAACTTCTTTGCTGAGGGTAACAATTTTCTGATGTTACGGAAGTGACGTCACGGAAGTCGAGAGTGGCGCGAAAATTTAAACGGTTCGTTTTAAATCTTACAAGTATTTTATTTTCAAATTATTTTATGCTTTTTAGTCGATTTTGAAAACGTGGTTTTTAAAAATAATTATTTTTTTATTAAATTATTATTTATGACAATTTCGCATTCATCGCAAGAAAATTTGAAAATACTGCAGCGATAGGATTTTACCGTCGCCCGATAGTAGGATCAAACGAAAAGGTTAGAAATACATGGTTATGTTATGACAGCAGGTGCAACTACGTTTACATTAATTAAAGTCAATATAATTAATTATATTACAGAGAGGATACTGGACCCGAGCATAATTTACGTATCTATGATTTTCAAAACCTACCGTGTGTGGAACAGAATAAATATCTAAAATCTAAGTAAAAGAAGAGGTATATATATAAATTACAAAATTACATTTAAAAAACATACACGTGGAAAACCACGCGCGGCAGAAGTGAAACTTCTTGCAGTCTAATAATGTTTAGAAGTAAATTAAGATCGGAAATGGTAAATAATCCTAATGAAGCGACAACAAGATCAGGAACAACTATTACAAAAAAAAAATAATGAAGCGACAAGATCAGGAACAATTAATAGAAAAAGAAATAATGAACGATCAAAATTTGCGACGCAAAGAAAGAGAGCGTATGGGAATGAAAGAGACATAGTTCATAACATTTCCCATACGCTCTCCTTCTTTTCTTGATAAATGAGTGATGCTTTCGGCGCACAGGTTCGATCAATAACGACTAAACAAAGCAATTTTTGCAATTTAAATTTTTTAAACACTCAACGTTTCGACCCCAATGTGGATCATTTTCAAGAGTTTATATTTAACTGCGTCTGTAACCAAATTGTAGTGTGATAAATATTCAAATTAATTTATCATGTGGTATTTCAAATGAATTAAACTTGTTACGTACTTGCTAAAACAAGAAACAATTTCAATGAAATTCTATTGAAACTATGCTGACTCCATGCCGGCAGCAACTGAAATAAACCTTGTGAGGGTTACAACGTAAACACGAACCTACATAGACAACGCATTCAAAACTGACCAATCAGAGACCAATGATTCATGGACCCTGAGTCGATAATTGGCGGTAGATTCAAATGTCAATAAATCTATCCTCCTCGTAACACACATTGCAAATCATACCTTATACATTGTTAGGGTAACAAAAATTAACGTTCAATTCATTTGAACGAGAGACGCAATTATAGCAGAATCCAAAATTATGGAGAATTTCCATAAACTACGAGAAACTTCATCATAAAAACATTACTGATTCAGTAATGTAGCGTAATAGTCATGAATCTTAGGTTTTTCATACCTAAGATTTACGCTTTGTTGTTTAATCATATGAATAGTTTCTAGTAAAATGATCCACATTGGGGTCGAAACGTTGAGTCTTTACAAAAATTTAAATTGCAAAATTGCTTTGTTTAGTCGTTATTGATCGAATTCTTGTTATTTTCCTCTCAGGAAACAGAAAACGGGATTGAATCTACAATTGCTTAACATTATCGGTTCGACTCTGGCATCCTCCTGTGACACGATTTACTTAATTCGGTAAAAATCGGAAATTTCCAACTGTGGTTTCATTAAACGAATGTAACACCTATCTGCAAATAAATTGATGATGCGCCAGACACCGATGCTCCCAGCGTTAACAGAATCCGTGTCATGGATATTTATCTAATAACATCGTGATAACAGTAATCATACGTTCTTTATTGTATAACTGTACAAAGTAGATGGCCTAGAAAATTCGCGTCCTAATGTTTCCATATGTGCCTTAATGGGTTATCTGACACCAGTAGTTACCAACTAAGTATCCATTGAATTTTTTTCAATCCGCGTAACGCGTTACATGCACGCAGCAGTTAGATAACCTACATACCACAGTGTAATAACATTTATGTATCAATTTTCTGAAAGCTAATAGATTTAAAGCCGACGACGATCAGATTCTGCTGGAAGCACGTATGCGATGGGACGAAGATTACACTGCAATCTTTTATAAAAATCGATAATTACAAGCTTTTCCCCCTTTTAGTATGTTTCAAGGAAATTTTTCACGCGATATCGACTATTTTTTTTTGTTATTTGTCTAGGACCTGTGATACGATACCTGTACTTAATGACACCATCGCATACCATATTTTATAGTATGTTTTTCCTGGTTATAATATTCACGTCAGAATTATTCCTTATTAGTAAAAGATGGGGTAGCAATTTATAAAACAATTCATGATAAAACTATTGAATTTATAAAGGCACAATTATGGTAAACGATTGATTAAATCTCATAATTCATAGACATATTGTACTGAAAACCGTGCATAAAGTTTATTTATTATTTATTTATTGCTTTAAACCAGGTATGGTTTATGTAGCATATACAATACAATACATTAATATATTAACGTAGTATATAATATCTTAATGCGCCACTTAACTTAGACTAGATTGTAGCTTCTGCTTGTTCACATTAATTTGATGAAATTAAATTTTCATTGCACATCGCTTAATAAAATCAAAGATGATTAGCAGGCCTTTAATATCTGGGCCGCATAAGAAGAACCTTATACATGTCGGTAGCCAGTACTTGTGACGTAAAAAAGTTGCTATCAGTTTATCGCGTTCATCTTCATATTTTAAAAAAACGTGTTTTCTGATATAAACAATTGATAATAACTTTATTTTAAATAAAAAATAAAAAAATCGGAGAACGTCATGCTGAGGCCAATTGTTTATAGAATTTATGTGCCAAGTTTCATAAAGATCGGGTAATTAGTTTAAGCGCTACGTTGTCCCGCGTGCGAAATTTTGCGTTTCGAGAAAAACGCGTTTAAAGTTTGTGTACCAGAAAAATTGTGAAAACATCGTAATTCATTTTAACTTACTTAATCTGCGATTCCGGGGCCATAGAACAGATCTTCCTCTTTATCTTTACATCTGCCGACGTATCTTTTATTTTTTTAGCAGAAGCGCTCGTTTCTTCGCTCATTTCTTCGCTTTTCCTTTTCTTTGTAGGAACGAAGCGTTCAAAACAACTTTTCACTTTATTTTGAAAATAACGTACAAGGACGTCTCTGATCGCTTTCAAACTTTTTTAGTGTATGCATAAGGAAATTTTCTATCGATTTATGCAAAAGAAAAAATGCTAAAAAATTTTTTTTTTACATAAGGTTCCCCCCTTAAGTATCAAGAATGACCAATATCCTTGCGTAAGGAGGACAGGGTCTCGCAAGGTACACGCATATGTATCGCGAGTTCGGTCTATCTCAGCTTGTGCGACTAATTATCAGCGTTATCAGTATCGTTTCGTTGGGGATAAGCATTCCGGTGACACGTCGAACGATCGCAGAACCAACACAGGGATCCGGCGTGGCCCCGGTGCATAGGTGTTCGGTCCGCGTGGGCGAGCAGGCGATTGTCTGGCCTGTGCTCCTTTTTTGCGCCTAGATAGCTCGCGGCAAAAATCAGAATAGCTCGGTCCGCTCGCTTGCTCGCTCGCGGCATGAGCTCCCCTCGTGTCTGGTTCTTACTCGTCGGTTTCGAGCCTACACGAAAGGGTAGGCAGCGGCGAGCGTACACCGCGGAGGCGCGTGTAACACGCGCGCACGCTCGGTGCAGGCGTACGCGTCGCTTTAATCCGGCGTTGATTTACTTGCTGATTTACGTACTGCGTCACTGGCCAAATACCACCGTGCTCGCGAGAAACGAGTTAATGCGTCGACCCTTTTTGTCGCTCGCATACACTGCGAAATACTGATGGCGATATTTTTCAATATTATCGATATGTCGTATCGATACAATTTTTAAGAATAAAATATCGATATTATGTACATTATATATACAGGGTGTTTCCCACTTTTCCGGCAAGATTGTAGGAGCATCATCTACAAGTGAAAATACGAAAAAAATGTTACACGAAGTTCGTTTATAAACGCTTTATTACAATATTATAGGCAAATATTGAATGTAGCCTGAATAGGTGTGGAACAGCAGATTTAATAATAAAAAGAGATATTTCTTAACGCACAAGGATCTTTAAACATTTTTTAATCATCATTTAATCATTAGGCAAAGTAAACACAATCGACCTTCCGTATTATTCAGCTTTAAATCTGCTGTTCCGCATCTATTCAGGCTTTTTCGAATTTCCACTTGTAGATCATGCTACTACAATCTTGCCGGAAAAGTAGGAAACACCCTGTATATGTACAATTACATTAGTATTGAACCATTTCTAAAAAAGACATAACAAAATTTTCTTCTAGTAGGGTAAACTGCATCAGTGAATAAACGGGCACCAGTAAATGAACGCTTTTGTATTGTTTGCTTTTCCATCATTGTTCAATTACTAGAACGTAGTGTTCATTGACTGGTATTTTTTATATTTTTTATTTAACGTTTAATAAAGACAAATAATAATAATTTCATTTTATTGGTGTTCATGTATTTTTGACAAATGAAGTACATGGAGCCATTTGGCATATATGAGATTCCTTTAATTCACATATTTTAAAAAAATAAAATATCTTCCTGAACAATTTCTTAAATGTTCATTCACTGGTGTAGTTACCCTACTTATTATTTGCAAGAAAAACGCTGAATACTAATAGCGCGAACACCCTGTATATCGAAGAGTGAAACACCACCTGGACAGTTTAATTCGTTTCAAGGACATTTCCAGGTGATCTTCTGCAGGCGGTCCTTCAGCAAACGGAACCTGAAGCGCGTCCGTCGTCCGTATTGGTATTATCTGGGATCGCGAAAGATCAGGCGAACTTCCGTAGTTTATGCCCCGTAATTATTATTATCGCGTACCACGGTAATAACACGATGCGGCCGCGGTGTGTACTTTTAAGCAGCCCCGAAACCGTTTCCCCAAAGAACAGAGGAGACGAGGTAAATCGTCCGGCGACGTGGTATCCGTCGTCGTTTTATACAGGGTGTCCCAAAAGTACTTCAACTCCGGGAAATGGGAGGTTCCTGAGGTCATTTCAAGCGCCATTTTCCTTTTGCAAAATGTTGTCCGAGGCTTCGTTTGGGAGTTATTAACGAAAAACACGGACCAATCAGAGCGCGACCTAGACGCTCGCTGGCACGTTCAGCGCGGCGAACCGGCAGGCGGTTGGCTGAACGTGCCAGCGAGCGTCTAGGTCGCGCTCTGATTGGTCCGTGTTTTTCGTTAATAACTCCTAAACAAAGCCGCGGACAACATTTTGCAAAAGGAAAATGACGCTTGAAATGACCTCAGGAACCTCCCATTTCCCGGAGTTCAAGTACTTTTGGGACATCCTGTATATGTATACGGCGCGGCGTCGTCCTGTTTATCGTCGCGGTATCTGCTCCCCGGGAAAGGAAACGCGTTTCGCGGGAAAAACGACGATGCTATCTGAAACACGCACACCGCCCCGTTATGGAAATCGGGCGCGTCAGCGAAATTCGCCGCACGTCGATCGATCTCTCGATCGCGAGATCGCGGACTCGCTCGCTCGCTCGTTCGCGCGCGCGCGCGCCCACAGGAGCGTAGGAGTCTCGTTCCGGAGCTCGTAGACCGGTTTCAAAATGTCGTCGATCGGCCCAGACCGTTTTCCACGACGTCGATTGTGTCCTGCCCGTTCCACGGGGCGCATAAACGCGCCGCATAAGTCGCGCGGCCACGCGAAATTCTCGATCGCGTGCAACAATACACGCGCGTACGCTGCAACAAGCCGCTGCGCTGCGCCGAGGAATTCCGCGAGAAAACGCGCCGCGCCCCAGCGAAAGGATTAACGAGGACTCGGATACCGTTCGTGTTGCTGGATTTTTCGTCAACGTGTACACACGCTCAACTTCGTGAAATTTTTCGCATCGCGAGTTACTCCGAAATTTTTTAACGACGCGCCCATTCCAATGATAATTCTAATTGTTCCCCGTGGAAATTGTTCGCGATACTGAATTCGTTTTTTATTAACGGAACTTCCGCAAAACCATCTCATCGGGCACTGTGTTCAGGAATCCAAATATTTCTGATAATCGGGCACGAGTCTATGCATCGATCACGCGCATCGATCTATAGCGCCACGACGATCCAGCCGTTGTCCTTCGTCTTCTTAGGCCGCTGCACACATTTTTTCAACGTGCGTCGACCGTGCGGTACCGGAGTTGCGGTCTGAAGTACTATGAATTCTATTAGACGCTGCACATTTGTTTGAACCGTAGTTGCGGCGTCGCACGTCGCTCTTGCATGCAATATTTGCCGCAGTTCCCCAAAGGAACGCACGGTCAACGCAATCGCATATGCGATCGTCATTACATTATCGCATGTCAGTTGATGCACAAGTCCGTTATTCTGCCGCAAAATGAATTGTCAAGATAAATGAATAAAGGTTGTCGCACACTAGACCGGCCCGACCCGTACCGGCACCGTTCCGGCGCGGTTGTTTTGTCATTCTCCAATGTAAATCAATGTCCACACCATTAAAGATTTAATAGTGTGCGGCAAACAGCACCATCCGTGTTGCGCCGGAACGGTGCCGGTACGGGTCGGGCCGGTCTAGTGTGCGGCAACCTTAATTCGTGTTGTCGGCGCTACAGGTTCGATCTTCTGTTAAATTTAAACAATTTTGCAATTAATTACTACTCAACGTTTCGATCCCATTGTGGATCATTATCAAGAGAATTTTGCGTCTGTAAAGTGTTGTATAATTTAATGTATGTTTGATAATCTGAATGGTACTAATTTTAATTTAACTTACTTGCTTTGTTTAAACTATTCTATACATTCATTGTTGATAGGCGGTGCACTGAAGGCATGCGAACGTTAGGGAAGAACCAGATCATACGAAGAGCCAATCAGAACTCACCGATCTATGCTTCGCAAGTCAATATTTGGCGGAAAATATGAATCAAGTATTCCACTGTATCAACAGTACATTCACTGATATACCATACAGTTGTTATGGTCAGGATAGTGCAGCTATCCGAAAACAGCACAGTTAAGAAATCTCTGTATCGGAGATCGTCGGGACGAGTCTCCGTTTAACGACGAAACGAGATTTCGTCGACGGACAAGCGGTCCTCGGAAGGATCGATTACCGGAGGATCGAGAGGGTGGTCCGATTCGGGGGTCTCGATCCGGCCGAGGATTTGCGGACATCGGGACGGGACGGTAAAAACGCGCGACGTCCGAGAAATCCGTGGTTGCAGGCGGGACGAAAGGAGCCGCCGCGCTGTTGCGTCCATTTGTACGTCGGATTAAGACGTTTGGATTTCGTTCGGAACGATCGAATGAAAGAAGGAGGAAGCGTCAGAGGAGCTGCGAAGGAACGAAAGCCGGAGAGGCGAGGAGAGGAGAGGACGAGAGAGAGAGAGAGAGAGAGAGAGAGAGAGAGAGAGAGAGAGAGAGAGAGAGAGAGAGAGAGAGAGAGGACGAGAGAGGACGCGAGTCATCGTAATATCGTACGGCGACCGGCCGACTGCCAGATTAGTATCAGAACCGAAAAGCTTGATGGGAATTAAGACGACGGCGCCCATGTCAGGGTGGCAATGCATGGAACTGATTTTGTATCGCGGCAGAGGAACGAGAAGTCGGGGATGATGATCACTTTTTGCTCTCGGATCTTCGGTCTGTGAGAAACTCTGTTCCGACGCGCGTCGGATCTATCGATCCGGTTCAAAAGACGAATCGAAGGATTTAGCTGGGTGAAATAATTAGCGATAAACGTCTCGTGTCAAATTTCAACCCCCTACCTTTGATCGGAAGGGTTGTTGCGAGGAAACATTGGATTTGGTCACGAATAGTGATCAGTAGACTGCGGATTTTATGCATTTATGACAAAAATGAGTAGGTGTAGTTCAAAAGAATAGAAAGATCGAAAGAGTTTAATAATGTCGATATATAAGTTTTACCATGTCAAAATGATTAATGAGCAAAATCAATTTTTACTTAGCTCTTATAGATTACAATTGGTGTATAAAAATTTTATTTTGCATAAAGATCCGCAGTCTGGTGATCAGGCTGGACTGTAAAACTAAACTGCGAAACTTCGTGCAAGAATAGATAAATAAAATTACATAAACAAGTATTAACAAATCTATAAAATTCTATTAATAAGTTAATCAAAAATCTTTGACAAAACGCTCACCGTCGTGACTCCGATCTGAAAGGTTCTAATCACTTTCTAAATAAACAGTTCCTAAGGCCACATAATTAAACGACAAAGTACACTTCGATAAACATAACAATCACTGTCCGAAACATTCACACGTAAAATATTTTTAATAAAAACACCAAATCATACACCATTAACTCCCATCTGAAACGAACAATGCAGTCTCGAAAGATGATCGTTCGGTACAAACCCCAATCAAAATCAGACAGAAATGAATCTGAACTCACCGGCCCATTGAAATCGAGAGTCTCGACAATGTATGAATGCATTCCACGGTAGCTCTGACCGCGAATCACTTCGTTTGGATGCACATCGTGAGCCGTTCGCCGGTGGATTTTCATGCTTCCCACATCTTACCTTCGCTCGCTATCGTTCGATGATACGCGTGGGAAGGTAAAGGTTGACGATAAGCCGGACTTCGCACGACTCAATCGGCTTCCAGTGGGTGCTGCTGGCCATACAGGAGGGGCTATTGTGCGCCATTCGATAATCCACAGCTGAATGAAAGGGCCGATAGATGCGTAATCCCTGTGCAAGCAAAAGGGCCGCAAACAAGAGTCCCGGTATCTATTTTTTTTTTCACCGCGAATCTGCGAATTCACCCCCGCAGCTACGGGCCCAGCCAGGTTCGTTTCCTCCCCTATGTCTTCTTCCAGGTATCCTGCGTAGTAAAAGAGATAATCTTTTTTAATTTTCATGTTAACCCTTTCCTCGTTTACAACATTTGTTCCGGTTCAGAATTTTGGCAATATGACTCGTTAAAAATGTTGCTCCCTCGTAGCCTAACCGTTTAGACGGAGGAGAAATTCGCGTCTCTCCCAGCATTCTCGCTATTGCAGATTGATCGGCAGATAGGAACACCGAGACGTGTAGGACCCCCCTTTAAGGATTCCACTCGTTCGTCTTCGTCTTTGGCGGGACGTTCGCTCGATTAGCGGTCGCCAGACCCGGTGATAACCGCTGGATAATGGACACCGGTGACTGTTTAAGGACGCAACGGAGCCTGGTCCCGTGAAAGCGAGAAATTCCCAAATCGAGAAATGCCAACGACGACTGTCTAACCGACTAACGAGCGTATCTCGATGACCTTTCGCCGGAAAAGTTCAGCGGGAGAAGAATACGTCGATTGTACTTCGGCCCCGATCGCGCCCGGAAAAATCGCCGCCGCGAATGGATTCGGTGGAACGAGTGAGAAATATAGAAATTATAGAAATCAAGTGACTGAAAATGTGCTTTGGCAAATAATATCGTTGCGAATGTTCAAACGGGACACCCTGTATACGACAAGCAGCACGTTTGAAACGGTACTTGTACATCTAATTACTCTCCACTGATTTACTCAAGCTATCCGAAAGTGGAGCTGCCTCGCAACAGCAACGCCTTCAAACGCAACTCGACTGCGGCATCCGCCGACCAACAAGCGCCGCCTTGTCCGTAGATGTTAGTCCTCGCTAGCGAGTAATTTCCAATAACCCGTGGTCTGCTCGACCTCGTATGCTTAATTTCCGCGGCAACAGAGCCCGTTGGAACGCCAACGGCATTAAGGTTAAACGACTCGTGATTACCCGGCGCGTCCATACAACATACAACATCGTTCCCGAAGCAGTTCGTAGCCTCGTCTCGTTCACGCCTCTGCCAGCTAGCCTAAGCTCTAGCTGTGGCGATAAATTTTTCCCGCCTCGCCCTTCGCAGCAATTATCGGCGCTAATAGGTAGCGATGGGAGTGATCCAATTCTTTCTCGTGATTTTCAAGCGATAATCAAATGGAAGAAACCGGCCGTATTGAAAAGTACTTGGTATCGACATATTGCTTCTTGACAAAACGAGTACCGAGTGATATTGGTATCGTGATTAGTGATGGGAGTGATCCAATTCTTTCTCGTGATTTTCAAGTGATTCGATAATCAAATGGAAGAAACCGGCCGCATTGAAAAGTACTTGGTATCGACATATTGCTACTTGACAAAACGAGTACCGAGTGATATTGGTATCGTGATTAGTGATGGGCGTGATACAAGTATTTCTCATGACCTTCAAACAATTCGATACTTAATTACTTTTTTGGGTGTTTCGACATAGTTCGGTATAGTTTCGAAGTAGTTCTGGTATCGTGGCAACGTCGAATGTATTGATACTTTCGAGTTGATGTCAAACATACATGTACTCAAAAAATGGTATCGATACCTAAATGATACCTTCTGCAATGTCTCCGTCCTTTATAAATACATCTTGCATGAAATTGATATCGATACATTCGCAATTGACGTCTTCACCGTTTTGAATGTACCAGCATAATATTTTCATTCTATCTTCCTTTCTCATGCTTGATATTAGTAAGCATAATATATAGGATGTAAATTACATATATACTTGTCATTCAATCGACTCGACACAATAGAATTGATAGTATCGATAATAAACCCATTCAAGATGTACTTATCGAGGCTTCTGAGCAAGTAACATTTGGGATCGATACTTTTTGATACCTCGAGAATCATACATGCTTGTGATGTACCATGATTCTTTGTCACAAGGAATCGATACCGCTTGAACATGCTCAAGGCCCATCGCTAATCGTGATAGGCCAAGGCTCCTTGATTTATTGATGTACACCTTCTCCTTAGAGGTTTAGGGGATTTAGAAATATTTTCAAACTGAAACTAAATAATTTTGGTACCTTGAGTGGCGCTGTACAATTTCATAATGAATCCCCTAGATCGAAGTTCTGCACAAGAAGAAAATTTCAAGAAATTACAAAATTTTCATATCGTTTGGTGACTTTGCTCCACCCTGTTCACTGGTACTTTGCTATTAGGAATCGATACTAATTGAATAGATCATGCCCATCGCTACTATAATAGGAACGCGGCGCGGTCTATTCAGGGGTCTAGGACGGATCAGCTTTGGTATTTCGCCAGGCGATCGGTCGGTTTTAATTGAACGAAATTACAAGGTGCGTAATGCGCGAGCATCGCAGGGGCGGGTTACCTAGCTGGCCCCGGGCATCGGATACATTGTGTACGGTTCCGTGTTGTACCGACAGGCCGCCACGCCGCGTTGCCGCCGCCGTTGAAATATTATGTTTTTACCGTTAGCCCGCCGGAGACGGTTAATTATCCCGTTTAAGGCGGAGGTGAAAAGTTTTAGTCACCTCGGAGCCACCACGTCGTTCCAGTCGCGTACACCGAGAGAAAAATATAACGGAAGTGTGGGCTGGCCCATTCCACCAGGCCCCGTAATGCCCGCGAAATTACGCTCGTAAAGCGAATTCGAGCCGTTCCGTCCCGTCCCGTTCCGTTCCGTTTCGTTTCTCGTCTCCACCGAGGAACAGAGAGAGGCTCCCGAGGGGTTCCGGTGATTGACACCCCGCCAGCACACGAGTCCTTCGTTCTTCGTTTTTTTTCCCCATTTTGTTCCCGGTCCACGCGAGAGAGTTTGTAATTAACGAATCGCCGATTTAAAGAGCAACCGACTACTTAAAGTTGCTCGTTTTTTTTTTTTATGTCTTTCTTCGCGGCGAGTACGCGCGCGGCCGCGTGAAAGCGTTTCATTATGGAAAACGCTCGACCACTCGCCGAACAAGCTGATTATTGCGCGAGATCGTTTGACAGGGACGAGACCGGCTGATAAATGCAATCCGACACTTTTTATTTTATTGTCGATCAACATTTTGATTGGATCTCGAGTGTTTGAGTAACTAGATGGTTTTGTGTCATCGTTTTATTTTTTTTTTGCGAAAAAACGTTTTAGACGAAAGATATTGAATTCGGAAATAAATAGAGGTTTAAGCGATTAAGCGAAATAGGTAAAGATTATAATAAGGTTAGTGTAAGGAGTTGTAAGGATTGTAACCCTTAGGGGAACAAATAAAGTATATACAGGGTGGGGCATTTTAAACAGGTCACCTGAATAACTCGCTTGTTTTTGAAGATAGGAGAAAATGCATTAGACCAAACTTACTTGGTATCGGGGTGCTTTGTGACATTTTATTTTCTATTGCAGTTGACCTTGCGTGACCTTGAATGACCTTCATAATAGGTCATTGTATTCGTCTTGAAACACTCTATCAGAATGTAAGCAAAAAAATATACTGTTTCGTTTAAAAAATCAGAGTTGACCTTTATATCACCTTGACGCCTTCACCTACAGAAAAATTGGTAATACCAGATTATGAGCCCCCCCATACCAAGTAAGTTTGGTCTAATGCATTTTCTCCTATCTTCAAAAACAAGCGAGTTATTCAGGTGACCTGTTTAAAATGCCCCACCCTGTATATAAATGATTTGTGTTGCAGAGGATTGAATACGCTGCGTGTACATAAAGATCTGTTTCACAGATGCACGAATCGACATAAAACCGGAAAAATTGCATCGGGTCCTTCGATGTCTCCTAAAGTGCATCGCCACGCGCTGAAAACGACTTATTCGCAGTCGATAAGCCGCGCGATATTCCGGCGATAGCGGCTCAAGCGATGGGTTTGATTCTTTAAAGGTACGAATATACCGTGGATGCAGATATCGTTGTTTTAATACCGTTAATAAAATTCGGTAGTCAAAGCAGCTGGCCAATTATGTCGTGCCCCGGGACATAATTCCGGGCAGTACGATCAATTCCGGTGAGCAATCGATGCTCCCGATGATGACTACAAAGTTGCTGCGCAAAATGATCATGCTGGTCTATACTTGCGGCGGTGCACCTGCGTTCATTATGAGAGCTGGCTGACCACTCGAAACGCGAGCCCGATAAGAATATCCAATTTAAAGGATCGTCTCATAATTCCGTATCGGCCGGGATCGGTAACTGGAGAATTTAATTTCCGAGTTAACCGGCCCGCAACTGGAGCCACCAAAAACAAATTACCCGATCAACGAACGTTTCTATTCGCGGTTCGAGCGAACGAGTTACACCATCGGCACACAGGATCCTCAGGACTTTCTGCTGGGCAAATCGCGATCGAGCTTCTATTTGCAACCCGTGAACGTCCAAATTCGATTATGGCCATGATCTAGATATGGATTCAGGAAATTAACTGCCATTGCGATCTGCTGGACCATAATTTCCGTGTCATTTTCTTTACGGCTGCAGTGATTGGATCGTGTTTATCCCCAAAAATGTCACAGTATAGAGAAAAGGAAATTTATATCGTTTTTATGGCTACGACGCTTAAATATTGATTGCAAAAGAATACAATTTTATTTGAAAAGAAAGGCATAAATATTTATGAATATTTATTTTCTTCGAAAGTATTGTTACGACAGATTTAAATCAAGTTGCCCTGTGATATTCCGAAGATATCGCGGAGATCGAGAGAAAAGTTGGCCGTCGGATCGATATTGTGGTGGTATCCGGCTAACGGGGTTGTCGTTGACAAGAAGAAAGACGACAGAATCTTTATTGCATCTTTCTAAGACATTGTCCGTTGACACAGAATAAAGAGTACTGTTTATTCTGATTATTATTTTCTCGAATTGTTATCTAATTACATATCATATACAATGATTTGTATAAAATTAGTTCCAATCAAAGTTGAATGTTAAAAATTATGTACCTCCAATTGGTATATACACAAAAGTGGATTAAAAGACAATTCGTGTTGTCAAATTTACCGCCTTACATCGATTGACATAACCTAGATCGTTTCAAATACGTTCAGTGCCTTGACAGCTAGCACTGATGATACACGTAACACTTGTGTATCATAATGTCCATATTAAATTAAAATATTGAATCACACCAAAAGCAAGTAAGTAGGTTTTATGAACGTTATTTACAAACAATTATTGGTTTCTAACCTCTCGAGTCGTTGAAGCGAGAGCACGCGTCTTTATTGCATCTTTCTAAGACATTGTCCGTTGACACAGAATAAAGAGTACTGTTTATTCTGACTATTATTTTCGAATTGTTATCTAATTACATATCGTATACAATTATTTGTATAAACTTAGTTCCAATCAAAGTTGAATGTTAAAAATTATGTACCTCCAATTGGTATATACACAAAAGTGGATTAAAAGACATTTCGTGTTGTCAAATTTACCGCCTTACATCGATTGACATAACCTAGATCGTTTCAAATACGTTCAGTGCCTTGACAGCTAGCACTGATGATACACGTAACACATGTGTATCATAATGTCCATATTAAATTAAAATATTGAATCACACCAAAAGCAAGTAAGTAGGTTTTATGGACGTTATTTACAAACAATTATTGGTTTCTAACCTCTCGAGTCGTTGAAGCGAGAGCACGCGTCTTTATTGCATCTTTCTAAGACATTGTCCGTTGACACAGAATAAAGAGTACTGTTTATTCTGACTATTATTTTCGAATTGTTATCTAATTACATATCATATACAATTATTTGTATAAAATTAGTTCCAATCAAAGTTGAATGTTAAAAATTATGTACCTCCAATTGGTATATACACAAAAGTGGATTAAAAGACATTTCGTGTTGTCAAATTTACCGCCTTACATCGATTGACATAACCTAGATCGTTTCAAATACGTTCAGTGCCTTGACAGCTAGCACTGATGATACACGTAACACATGTGTATCGTAATGTCCATATTAAATTAAAATATTGAACCACACCAAAAGCAAGTAAGTAGGTTTTATGAACGTTATTTACAAACAATTATTGGTTTCTAACCTCTCGAGTCGTTGAAGCGAGAGCACGCGTCTTTATTGCATCTTTCTAAGACATTGTCCGTTGACACAGAATAAAGAGTACTGTTTATTCTGACTATTATTTTCGAATTGTTATCTAATTACATATCATATACAATTATTTGTATAAAATTAGTTCCAATCAAAGTTAAATGTTAAAAATTATGTACTTCCAATTGGTATATACACAAAAGTGGATTAAAAGACATTTCGTGTTGTCAAATTTACCGCCTTACATCGATTGACATAACCTAGATCGTTTCAAATACGTTCAGTGCCTTGACAGCTAGCACTGATGATACACGTAACACATGTGTATCATAATGTCCATATTAAATTAAAATATTGAATCACACCAAAAGCAAGTAAGTAGGTTTTATGAACATTATTTACAAACAATTATTGGTTTCTACTATTATTCAATTCTATATTATATTTTGAACATTGTATAACATATTTATTCTTGCAGACGCGATACAAAATAAATCTTGAAAAGGATTCAAATCAGAATCGACACGTCGATGATTTTTTGCTAAGTTGCAAAATTGCTTTTGAAAGTTCTTATTATTAAATGATCGAACCGTAGCGCCGATAGCATCATAGTGTATGTATAACAAAAGCCAACCCATTCAGTCGTGGTTGTGTGATTGTGGATCTGAAATATGTTTTCAAAATTCTTAATGTAGAAAATGATCTTTCACTGACGCACGTCGTTATCGGAAGCGTTGCAAATATTTTTAATAAATTATAAATATTAGGATATATCGTTTTATCACATTTCAAAATCGCATCAATGGCATTTTTGCATGGAGACCATGGACACCAATATTGACACGTACACAGCCACAGAGACGCACAACAATAGGCAGAATTCAGTGTTCTAGTATCGGCAGTTTTTACAAATACGTCGGAACCTAAGTGAGTGTATGCCTTATTTGTATAAAAAGTTGTTCAAAATGTTTAGTTTTAGAAGTGACTATTCTACGGTTTAGCTAATTTTCCAGTGTTTCGTTTCCTTTTTACCACGTTTTTATTAGCTCGGTTTCTTGTCTGTCTGTCTGTCTGTTCGGTACAAATATTGCAATTGATTTTAAACTAACTTCCCGATGAGCTAGAGACTTGAAATTTTAAATATAGCTCAGAACTGGATGACAATGCAATATTAAAAAAAAAAATTTTTTAAAAGCCTATGCGTTTAGGATATATAAATTATTATTAATAAATCTGGCCGTTATACCCCGTCGCACTACCTGTACGTCCCCACTCTACTACGTGTTCCCACTCTGACTCATCCCCACTCTGACTCATCCCCACTCTGACTCATCCCCACTCCACTGACCCGTTTCGCACCGAAGGAGCTCAGTGTGCGTAAGTGTGCGTCAGTGTGCGTTCGAGCTCCGTGCGGTGTTTATTGAATAATATTGGTATATACAAATATGGCGGCGACCATATCTGTCACTTTCTGAGGTGAAACAATGAAAATTACTGTAAAATTACTCAACTTTACATGCTCATAAATTTTTAACGAGTGGTTTCCGTGATCTGGGATTTCGATATAAGAGTTTTCTCGCCGAAATGAACAAGGTAAGACATACAATAATCGAAAATTTCCGAGTTCCGAAGAGAAAGATTACCCTTTTAATCGATAGAAAAATTTCACACACACAAGACTGAATAGCTGAAAATAATTATTTAAATAAAAATAAATTTTTTAAAAAATACCACGTTTTTAAAACGGACTAAAAAGTATAAAATAATTTTTTCTAGCCACGTACAGGTTCCTAACCCCATACAGATAGTCCTGAAAATTTGTGATTGTGAATTTTTAATAGCTATGAAAATACTTGTAAGATTTAAAACGAAAAACGTGGGGCGCATGCAATACATAGATAATTGATGCATGAATTGTTCAACTAAGTCGCTAACAATTTTATTGCATTACAAATGACATGAACTGTTGTGTGTGTTTTCTCAACGGCAGCTACTCTCGACACTATTATCTTGCACCCCACGTTTTTCGTTTTAAATCTTACAAGTATTTTCATAGCTATTAAAAATTCACAATCACAAATTTTCAGGACTATCTGTATGGGGTTAGGAACCTGTACGTGGCTAGAAAAAATTATTTTATACTTTTTAGTCCGTTTTAAAAACGTGGTATTTTAAAAAAAATTTATTTTTTTTTAGATTTTTTTAAACATATAATTTATAGAATAAAATCTAGTTTTCTTTTTACATAGCTCTTCAATTACTTCGGTTATAGTTACACGAATGTCTCTGTGTATGTATAACAAAGCCATCCCATTCAGTCGTGGTTGTGTGATTGTAGATCTGAAATATGTTTTCAAAATTCTTAATGTAGAAAATGATCTTTCACTGACGCACGTCGTTACCGGAAGCGTTGCAAATATTTTTAATAAATTATAAATATTAGGATATATCGTTTGATCACATTTCAAAATCGCATCAATGGCATTTTTGCATGGAGACCATGGACACCAATACTGACACGTACAACAATAGGCAGAATTCAGTGTTCTAGTATCGGCAGTTTTTGCAAATACGTCGGAACCTAAGTGAGTGTATGCCTTATTTGTATAAAAAGTTGTTCAAAATGTTTAGTTTTAGAAGTAACTATTCTACGGTTTAGCTAATTTTCCATTGTTTCGTTTCCTTTTTCTTGGTGCGCCACTGTTATCAACAATGTCTAAGGCACAAAGGTAATCAAACACCAGCTCTGATTTACGACAGCAACGCCACGCAATCTTTTGTTCGCCGTTCCGTCTCTGTTCGAAACTCCGCGAAACAGCGCAGTATTCAGAATATAGCAGAAGAACAAAGCTCCGGACACTGTATCACACGACGGTGACGTA
Organism: Lasioglossum lativentre; assembly: GCA_916610255.1. Lineage (NCBI taxonomy): Eukaryota > Metazoa > Arthropoda > Insecta > Hymenoptera > Halictidae > Lasioglossum > Lasioglossum lativentre. The sequence continues at coordinate 5,124,632 of OU744366.1, forward strand.
TTTACGGCGTTGTATCGTTCGAGTCGCGATCTTCTTTTCCGAAAATCTCGGTGCGTCGAGGAACGAAGAGAAAGAGTCAGAGGACAGGGTGTGGAGGGGGCGCAAGAGAGTAGTATGAGGAAGAGGAGGAGGACACCTGGACGTTGCACCGCACATCGCCCGGCCCGGCCCGGCCCGACTAACGTGATTTCGCCGGTGGATTTATATTCTTCCGAAGTCCGGGAACCTCGTTGATCATCGCGGCGTTCCTTTTGCGGCTCGTTTCTCATTGTATCGGGCCAAAAGTTGCCCGGCAAAAAATCGTCACCTGGTCAGAACGAAAGAGGGTCAGGGGAGAGGTGGGACGGGAGGATCCGTTGGCCGGTTGTATCGGCGTGCACGGAATGCCGGAAAAGGGATCCATGGATCATTGTTTTTGCGGCGGGACGCGAGACGGAGACAGAATCGGAGGGCATAAATCCCTCGAGCGACTTTCATTGAACGTAATTGGATCGCGGCCAATCGGCGTGGTCGTCGACGGCGTCGTCGTCGTCGTCGTTGTCGTTGTCGTCGAACAGTTTCCTTCTCTCTTCGTCAAAATTGAATGGCGGCCAGGGGACCGTGATCGAGCGACGATTACCGGCGACAGAAAGAAACCCGGGCCCGAAAACGAGGCGCTGCTGTTTCAGCGAGAGAGCATCCTCTATTCCTGCGATCCGATCTCGGCGGAGTAACGAGCTTCCGGTCGATCGCGGCTCGCATCCACAAAGTTATAATTACGAGCTGGTACGGTTTCCCTAGAAACGGCCGCGGCATGCCGTGAACATCGGCGAGCCGGTTATCGGTGGCTGTCTTGTTAGGTCCGTATACATTTCCGATAATACCGATTCCGATTAAACCGTTGGAATTAACGATTCCGCCGCACCGGACAGATAACCGTGCGGAAAAACGCGGCCCAACGCGCCGCTTCTGCTCGCTCGGCCCGCACTTCTCACGGTCGTAAAATTTGTAGCAGTCGTTAACGTTTTGTTTCGCAACACGAACAACCGCGGCTAACTTAATTCCCGATGACGACGACGACGACGTATCGAACGAGCATTATGGCGCCTCTAATAGAACGACCGTTTCGGAAACGAGATTATCTATCTTCATTCGAGGAACGTTCCGATCCTTTTCTTTCCCGGTTCGCGGACACATTAACGTCGCTCTTTCTCATCGGTAAATGTTGACGCGCTTCGAAAGTTGATATTTCACAGCACCGGTTTGCTCTAATAAGAAGGATTTCCGCGCGCGGCTTCGCCTACCTAGCGTTCGGCCACTAATTAAACCTCCTATCGGACCGCGAGCGCGCGCGCGCGCGCGCGGCTCAGATGGAAGAGGGCGTTCCGGACAAATGTGACTCGTTCGATAAGGAATCTCTACCCGTGGAAAAACAATTTATCAGGAGTTTAATTAGAAGAAACTATTTATCGTGAGTTATGAAACCTCGGGAGTTTAATACGTTTTCGCTGCATAGTTTATATGCGAAAAACGAACGATACGCGCGGACAGCATACTAGCCTGTACACTTGCTGCTTAGTTAATTAAACAGCCTCGGAAAAATTACTTAATGAGCAACGGCTCGCAAAATATGACGATCGGTTGACAACTGCGATTATAGCTTCCACACGGGTATCTATGTAATTAAGCTATCTAATCTATACTATGAACAGACTTAGAAACTGGCGCAAGCAGGGAAGATAAAAGATGCGCCGCGGATAGTTAATTTTTTTTATTGCTTTGTCTCGGACAACTCTAACAATTACACTTTTCTACCAAAAAAAAAAATATTATGTGTTTTATAACATCTGTGGTCAAAACTATTGAATGTCAATATTCTTACCATGTTAAATGGTATCCTATTGGTTATGTTGTGTTGGGATCGATATTTTGTCAATTTGAATTTGCCGCCAAGAATCGATTCAACAACTTGTCGATCATCGTGTCTGATTGGTTGAGTGTCAATATACGTCGTTTTCAATTGATGTGTTTGCTCTATCCTAACGGCCGGTACCTCAGTTTAATGTTGACCAGCATGAAACTCAGTCAGTCTATAATAGTTAATTAACATATTTTGATACTTAGCAAGTACGTGATTTAAAAGTTTAATCGATAATCAGTTTGTCCCACCTGTTAAATATCCAGAATATTAATTATATATATAATTTCAGACGCATCTCTCTTGAGGATGATCCAAATCCGTATCGAAACGTTGAGAATTTAAATATTGCAAAATTGCTTAGTTTTTATTATTGATCGAAACCGTGCGCCGAGAGCATTTTTCAGTTTAATTACACTTTTCCCTTGACAAAGTGCTTTCTGCCAACACCCCCCCCCCCATAATATTTCCAACATTTCCTATTGTTATGTTGATAACAGTGTTTCTCAAGCTCTCGCTAATTTCCGCCATTTGTCACCGACAACGGCGTCGAATGAATTGCGAAAACGCTTAATTAGTTAGATGAATGTGTTCAGTCATAAATCACGATCCGCCGATCGGTAGAGGTTCGTTCTCCGGTTCGCGGGCATTATAAACATATTAGGGTTCCGTTGTTGCTATTGCAACGGTGTTTCCAGCCACGTATACCTCGTCTAATAATCGCCTGATCGTGCTAGGTGCCCGCGTGCAACACGCCCTTACGGTGCAGTAACGCGAGCGCAGCCTCGATTTGCATACAATCGCGCGTCGCATGGCTTCGACGTATCGTTTCGCGCGTTTCCGAGAGTTCTTTTCCGCACGCGTTATACGGTGCACCACGGTACGTCCCACGAATCGGATATATAGCGACCATAGGCCGGTCGATCTAGCGATGGGCATGATTCTTCTCAATTAAAATCGTTTTCTAATAGCAAAGTATGATTGCATATTAGGGTGGACCTTATTTTTCGACCAAACAATTTTGGCACGCCCCCCCCCCCAAATATTGTTCCATGTCATGAAAAAATGATATATCCAAAATTTTAGATCAATCGGACGTCGGGAAGGCGTGCCTCATCGAGCGCAAAGGTAAGAATAAACCTTATTTTTCGACAAAAAAATTTTGGGCACGCCCCCCGCCCCCAATATTGTTCCATGCCATGGAAAAATGATATATCCAAAATTTTAGATCAATCGGACGTCGGGAAGGCGTGTCTCATCGACCGCAAAGGTAAGAATAAACCTTATTTTTCGACAAAAAAATTTTGGGCATGCCCCCCCCCCCAATATTGTTCCATGTCATGAAAAAATTATATATCCAAAATTTTAGACCAATCGGACGTCGGGAAGGCGTGCCTAATCGAGCGCGAATACAGTATTACTGCAGTATACTCTTCACATTGAGCGCGCAGTTACTTCTATTTCAAAACTTCGCGCTCGATTAGGCACGCCTTCTTGACGTTCGATTGATCTAAAATTTTGGATATATTATTTTTTCATGACATGGAACAATATTGGGGGGGGGCGTGCCCAAAATTTTTTGCTCTTGACCTTTGCGCTCGATGAGGCACGCCTTCCCCTTATCCGAACATCTTCAACTTTTGCAGGAATTATTTTCTTACCCAATAGTACAATTTGGGGTGGGGGGCGTGAAAAAAATCTCCCAAAAAAAATTTCACCTAGTATAGCTAAGGTCTACCCTATTGCATATACCTCCAATAATTTTTAAAGAAATCAGTATTCTAAAAAATTATCGAACACATTTTCACCAAATACTTGGAGATTTCTCTTCATTTAAGTCCTACACTTTGGTTCTTCAGCACACAATTTCGTTTCACTGAGAAAATAGATGTACTTTTCCACGAGTATTTGATTACCAAATTATTTGTATATCGTGAGAAATAATTGGATCACTCCCATCACTAGGTCGACCTCTCATATAATATTGTCTTGCACGACCGCTGAAAATGTTAGCCGACCGATTGTGCGCGAATACTATTATTATTTATTGGTAGACAATGCCCGCGATGGTAATTCGATCGCGCACTAAATCAATCGTTTTACGCTCCCTTTCGATCCACGAGTCAGCGCCTCGGGTTCAGGCACGATGTGACATTTAGTGGATAATTTAGCGCAGACCGAGGACCCGAGGGAATCAATCAAGAGGGTGGCCGAGCCTCGATGACTCGTAAACAGCTCGCTCGAACGTATATAAATGGCCGTTTCGAACGCGCTAGTACTCATGTTTCTATTAACTAAATTGTCCTCGTATCGCGATAATGGCTACGCGTCATTGAATCGAAACGAATCCTTACGAGTGTCGCGCGTTGATTAATGGCCCGCGATACATCAATGAATTTGCCCGTAACCTACGTCATTAACTGCAATCCGCGTGGGCTACACTTTTCATCGAAGTCACAGTTTCCAATTGCTTTTACTTTTGCAAACCTCTTCTTAGAAAGGACTTAATAGATTTTGTCAGTTATTTGTAGTTGCATCGTGTCGGAAAAATAAAACTGGTCCGAATAATGAATATATGTACTCGTCATAAAATAAAAAATTCCATCTTCTCCATTATTAGTATATTGGTTCAGTGTCGCCAGGTCGAGAAAATCGAGGGGAATACAGGTACCCCCCCCCCCCCCCCACTGATGGCCAGAGTCGTATTATGTGTCACGTTGCGCGTGCGCGACGGGGATTGAGTGGGACGTGGTGCTGGGATAGTGGAAGGGGAAAAGTAGGGGAAAAGTAGGGGAGTACATGAGTCCGAATTCTGACTCATCTGGCGACACTGTATTGGTTACACACAGCTAAGAGAAGGTTCCCACCAGTTTGACCAATTGCCGAGTTTTCGACAAAAACATGCAGTTTCAAACGTGGTGGAATGTGTATGAAATTGGCGGGAATTTACAACCGAAAGTTAGCGTTTAATATTCGACGGATGATCAGGATCAGGCGGATTCTTTGCTAGAGACGGGGTGGTACGTGGTTTCTTTACGAAAAAGGCAGAAAATAAGTTCGTGGTGCGTGACGCCCCGGGACCGTTACGCGAAGAAACGGTTATGCGGCAATAAATCTGCCCCCCGACACTGATTGCAACCATAAATCGATCGACTTATTAAATCAATTAAATCGATTTATTAATTTTGACGTAAAAATCGCGCTCTCCCCCCTCGTCCACCCCGCGCGCCACGTTCCCTCTTTTTCCCACTTCAGTAATTTTTCACCGTTTGCCCCGCTTACTCCCCCAGATCCGCTCTCGCTGTCTTTCTTTCGGTGGGCTGATTGATTTATCGGGTGTAATCAATTTCGCGCCGAAAGTTTTGCATGAATAAGTAATTTTTCGCCTTGCGTGGTCCCTCATGTTTGGCACTCGGCCCGGTATTCGTCGAACGCGTTATCGGGTCGCTCCCGAACGAGCATAGAATCGCGAAATTCTCATTTCCTAGTGAAGCGCAATCTTTTTGCTTCTATTTCGATCGAATCGCGAAATTCCGTTCTCCATCTTTTCGAAAGTAAGCGTGAAGCAAATGAAGCATATAAATAATTCACGTTTTTAGCGAACCTGCGGCTGTGGTGGCAGCACTCGTTTAAAGTAGATCGGGCAATTTCCCTGTGTAACATTTGATAACATTTTAGTAACTATTTCTGGACGGGTACTTTCCGCAGATAAGTAATGGAAACGAGAAATCTCGTGACCGGTCTTTAAAGCGTCAGGACACATTCGTTTCATATTTCGCTATCAGTCGTAGTTCACCTGAAACGTTGCATAAATATAATCTTTATTTACTGGTATTTTTCCATCGACACGGAATTTTAATGAATTTTAAGATACGCGAAACTTGATTCGCGGTATGCATAATATATGTATAAAATCATACCTGTCGAACCATTCAACAACAGTATCGAAGCAATTAATTTCACTGTGGAACGTATGAATTGCGGAGATTAGAAATTTACATATTAATTCGAATTCTTCGATCGATAAGAAACTTATCCTAACAAACACGTCCTATTGCCTCGTGTTCGTTATTAATTAATAGTGCACCATTTTATCGTTAAAGACTGCTCTTTACTTACCGGAAACCTGTTAATAGGCGTCTCAACGAGTGTGCTGTATCACAAGGGAGGTTTAATAATTTTCTACTAAGTATTAAATTATGGTTCCAAGGTGATCCAATAATTCATAAATTAAATTGTAATTATCGATGAGACATTTATTATCCCTCTTATGTAGAACCGAACAACAATTTATCGTACATCATTATACACAATGTGTGACTGCAATTTTAATAATCGTTTCCTCAATTTTGTGTAAGATCGTAAATATATGCTAGTGGTTTTAATAATTTGACCACCTACTGTATATCTTTAAATTATTATTACCAAGGTTTCTACGTAATTGGACAGCACTCTATCAAAATCTGGAGATCATGATCGATTTCCCTAGGCTTCTCTGCTAAAGTTCACGCGTTCATCATCCACGACAATGTTCGCCAATTTCACCAGCGAGTTTCGCAAACAGACCATAAAGTACAATCACCAGGATCGATCATTCGTCGATCAAGCGTTTCTCGAAAGTATCAAAACCTTATGACTTCTAGATCGACAGTTTCTAAGTCCGTTCGGCCGTCACCGATCGTTTCGGCGATCTTATCGATCTCTGTTTTCCCGTGGGCTGTTTGTACACATTAGATCTGTTGGGATCTTGACGTGGTATCGATCCCTTATCGCCACGCGATAACGAGAACGGTTAGCGCCGCATGTTGTCCGCCAGTTTTCGAAGCGCGGCTGGCTATCGTGTCGATGTCTATCTGAATGGCAGTCGGCGCTGCTCTGTCTTCGCGTGCTCCAATTTGTTTTCTGGCACACACCACGGTGGACCTCCCGTCGTCATTGACTACTTAAGTCGCATTCAGAACTCTTAAATCGCGGCCCTGCGTCGATGCCAAGGCATCTTGGACCTCGATATCTGCACGGTGCGGCGCGGTGGTGCGATTTCAAAATGGCAGCCGCGGTCACGGTCTGCCATTCCACGATGCACTTCTGAAGACACCTGTCCTATCATTTTCGGGGATTCGATATTTATCTGTAGAAACATGTGTGGGAGAAAGGTGAGATGAAACAGCCAGTTATCCGAAAGATTCTCTTAGCTATATGTACAGGGTGTAAAGAAATGGTTTTGTCTTGACTGTCATAGACATATTCTACATCTTCGGATCGATGAAGATCTGTAAAAAAAAGTTGCCGAAAAATTGTCCTTCATCTTGAATTTTAAGGTGATATTTTTTGTAACGCATTCTATTCTATGCATCATCCAATGAAAAAAATATTTGACCGTCTCATTCAAGGTCAAGGACAATTTTGGAGCAACTTTTTTTAACAGATCTTCATCGATCCGAAGATGTAGCCAATGCCTATGGTAGCCAAGACCAAACATTTCTTTACACCCTATACATTGTCTACATTTTCTTTGACGTTCAGAATTACATATAATATTTATCTCCGATAAATTGTGTACAAAATAGTTTTTATATCATCACTAGACTCCGGATTTTATGCATTTATGGCAAAAATGAGTGCGTGCAATTTAGAACAGTGAAAAAATTAGAAGACTTTAAGAGTATTAATATATTATAGTCCAGGATCCATGGTACATTTTTACAATTGATCACTATCAAGCTAATTTTCCGTGAGTAGCTTCATTTTGATGAGACGCCCAACTTTTTCTCTTACAAAATTCTCGATTGTGATAGCTAACAGGGGTAGCAGGGATAAAATATGTTGATTTGACGATTGTAAAAAATTGATTACTAACCTATTATGTAATATTTTTGTCCTACAGTTAGTAATAAGAAAAATGGTCTTGTGGTATTAACAGTTTCTGAGCGTAGGACCGGGATAACGTACCACGCAATTTGTAGGACAATGTGGCTGTTAAATTATATAAATATTAACTAAGCAACAGTAAAAAAATTAACTGGTTAGTAATCATTTTTGATGACCTCGTTATCGATACATGTTGGAAGGAGGGGACTCGTTGATAAAACCATACATTTTGTAGGACAAATATTTTTTCGAATAATTTCAATAATTATCTTGAGATTTAACAAAAAAAAAAACCCAGTTAGTAATAAATTTTTGAGAATCGTCAAATCAACATACTTTATCCCTGCTACCCCTGTTAGCTACCACAATCGAGAACTTTGTAAGAGAAAAAGTTAGGTGTCTCATCAAAATGATGACAAATGTTGTAAAAATGTACGATGGATCCTGGACTATTATTTTCACTATATTGAAATTATTAGTGAAAAATATAAATTTATATTTAGCACCAGTGCCTAGCAATAATGCACAAACTTTCAATTTTGTATAAAGATCCGGTGTGTAATCATTGCAATTCTTTACGAGGACGACACTGTAGAATAATTATATTACAATTCGCTAAATAATCGCAGCTACCTCCATCGGTGTGTACATTTGTGTGTAGCTTTATTTTGGGACAATTCTTTACGAGGACGACACTGTAGAATAATTATATTACAATTCGCTAAATAATCGCAGCTACCTCCATCGGTGTGTACATTTGTGTGTTTTGGGGGGTTGCAAAGCGAAAGTCTGAAGAAGCAAGATGACGCGTAGGAGGAGGAAGATCAAAGGAACAAGATAACCAGAAGAGATGAATCCAGAAGTTTCCGCATTGCATTCCCATGGGATTCGTCCTCGTTACACGAGACCCCGTCTCTTCCCGTCGCGTCGGCTTCGCGCGATTCTCGACGGGGTGAAACCCGCGATTCATAAAGGACTCTCGCGCGTTCTCATAGCGCCGAGAGAGACAGAGACAGAGAGAGAAAGAGAGAGAGAGAGTGTCCAGAGGCACTCGTTCAATTACGCTTGGCTCTCGTTATTACGCTCGTTTGGATCACGGTGAATACGCTCGCTGATGCAGCGAGAGGCAACAAAGATCCGAGATAACGGCGGCCTACGCACGGTGGATTTGGATATAGTGACCTCGGGTTGCTCGCGGGTCCACCGCGAACCAGCGGAAAGTGTTCTTCTTATTATCTCGGAACTCTAGATATGTTCTCGGCTTCTCGGTTCAACCTCTCGGTCTCCTTCTGTTGCTCGCTCTCTCCCTTTCCATTTCTAGTTCCGACAGCCACTTCAGGGTGTCAGGAATGCTTGACTCGAGGCATGGCATCCCGCGGAGTTGGCAGGGCCGACGATTTAAGGTGCGTGCACAGTGACCGCTATTTTCGCGTCTGCCCACTTTCTCCGGCCCCCCCCCCCCCCTTCTGAATATGAGAATGATCAGGTTCGGACCGTGATTCGTCCAAGTATTACCTGGGATCGATAACTTAGGATCATTTGGATCTTCGTATATGTGCCAGGTAATTGTGAAAGTGGCGGAAATGAAAATTCTCACAAATAAGTAATTAATAATTATATAATGAAGTGGAAAATTATATATTATATGTCAATTTTAATAACTATGGAGGTATTGCGTACATGCATATTGATTTAAAAAATATGATATTAAAAAAATTCTGGATATTTCGCAAAATACGACATAACGAAACAAACAACATAAATTATATAGAAACATAGCTTTACATGTTACAAGAATTACTAAATTTCTCGAAACCCATGCTCAACCCTCTCAGCAGCTACTCGAATGTCCAACACCCAGAATCCCACGTTCCAGCTGTCCGATAATTAGCTGGTAGATAGACCATCGAACCGCGTCCGTCGGATTCCCTATAAATAGTAAAAACTCGCGTCGCCGAGAGATCACCGGTGACAAAAATAATAGCCAGACGACAGACGGAGTCTTGTTGCACGATATTTTAAGTGATATCGAGTTATTAATACACCGCGCTAGGTGTCCCGCGCCTAAATATACATTATTGGCGTGGGCCCAAGTGATCCCTGGCTGGTTTTATCGCGAGGGGATACGGGACGTAAGGGGCTGGAACGTTCGGGAGAGGAAGAGCGGGGGTTGGAGGGGGATAATGTTTTACCCGATAATTAGAAACTGTAGATCTCGGTAGGCGGAGCCGGACCAGCCGATAAGTTTTAATTGGGACTGAACCGGTGTACATAATACGTCTCTTGCCGTGGCCGCGTACTCTCAACATTCCTCACGGACGGCCGCGAACCAGCCAGATATCTTAACAAATCGGTTCGAGTTCCCTTCGAGTTCGTTCGATTCTTTTATTATTTCTTCGTTTTTTTTTTTTTTTTTTTTGTTCTCCTCCCCGTCTGTTTCTCTCCCCCTACGTTCGTCCCTCTGCCTTCTTTCCTCGTTCGACCGAGGCTCGTTCTCGATCTCCGCTGGATCCGAGTGATCTCTCGGTTTCTACGGGATACTCATTAGTGCTGCCAGGCTGCTCCGACCCGAGACAGCCACCGAAGATCGGAGATCCTCGATCATTAAGACAATGTTTATTAGCGGGGCTTTGCATAAAGATATTTATTGCCCGGCGTCTCGGCGAGCATCAACCGTTCCTGTCCACCCCGAAGAGAAGATCAACTTCCATGGGAACCCGCGCGAATCCCTTGATTCCGGGTGACGATGCTGATGTCCTACCCTCCGGCGCGGACCATCGGTCGCCTGTAATCGTTGCCGTGTCTAATTAGCTACCGCAACCAAATTGATTGCGGTGTACGGTGCTTTCGGTATGCAAAGCAAGCTTTCCAGCCACTCGGGGGAACGAAGTACGCGAAATTAGCTTCTTAATAATGTTGCGGATCAGGACCAAACATTACCGATGATGAATCGTCGAGTTAGGACTACGTCTTCGGTATTCGGTCTCCAATTTGTTCGTTCTAAACGCGATTGTTCTTTTTCGAGAAGAAATTCGAATAGATAGATGGAGAAAAGTGAAAAATAGCACGTCATTCCCGCTAAAACGCGTTTAAAAGCACCGTCTCGATCGTCGATCGAGATCCAGCGGGTACCAGCACGCGAACCAGCCACGAGAGAGAGAGAGAACTCTTCGCGGCGGAATTCCGATCTCGAACACTCCTACCATCAGATATTAAACATCGAGAGCTCGATGGCTGTCACTGTCGGCTGCCTGAGAAAAATCGGTCCGTGTATCGTTGATCGCCGCTACCGTGGATGGGAGGCAGATAATTCTGCTCCTTTCGTAATCGAAGGGGGTGGGACGACGAGGGGGGCAAGTGTTTCATCCGGCACGGTGCACCGATGCGCGTCCATCATAACGGACACTTAACATCGGGGGCCCCTTTTCATCCCTCTAGCTGGGGTTCGGCGTTTGCGCGGGCCGATCTGTCGATTTTTCTTTCTTATCCGGCCGGTTGGTTGATTTACATGTGAATACCGGGCGTTAACAGACTCTCCATCGGTCGCTAACTACTCCCCATCTCCTCTGCCTACTATCGGGACCTGTCACAGGCAGCCTCTTCGTTCGATCGTCTTTCGCTAGACCATTAACCTTCGTCTACTTGAAAGGATCCTTTCTCTCTCTCTCTTTTCCTCTCCTCTCGTGGTTCTCCCTAGCGATGGGTGTGATCCAATTCTTTCTCGTGATTTTCAAGTAATTCGGTGATCAAGTATTACTTGAATACGTTCCTACCGTTTCGGATGGAAAATAAAATATTGCCCTATTTTTCTATCGAAACACAGGACTCTTACTTGCCAAAATCAACAAGGTGCCTAATCATTGAGAAGGATCATGCCCATCGCTAGTACTCTTTCCTACTTGTTGGAGATTTCACCTAGCTTTCTTGATAAAAGCTGGGAATCTATTTTATAACAGCATGTTTAGGTAATACCTATCTATACACGTAAGAATGGTTCCAGGGGAGTGTCACTCTTTTAATCTCTTTATAGTTATCTCTGAAAGTGTTACTTATTTGGGTAAATGTTTGAGATCAAAGGTCTTCCCGACCAAGACTTTTTCCGACCAACGTAATCTTTATGTGAACGTATTGTTATGCTGCATCATCCTTTAGATTAGAATGCAACCTTATCTTCGCCCTTTTTGCCCAAAGCTGAGTCAACTGTTTGGTTGGACTAAGTCCGACACAGTGACATGTCCAGTGACACATTTTGGGTATCAAAGGTCCCTATTAGACACCTATATAGGGAGCATCCTGATCGAGCAGAAGTCAGTTCTAAGTCTGCGCTCATACTTTAAGCAAGGTATTTTCTGTAAGAGCGATATTCCTTTGTAAACAATCTGTTGGTGCGTATAGACCATCCTAATAAATAACTTCAAGTTATAAAGAAGAAGAGGATTATTTCCCGAGAAGATCCTATCCTTCCTTCTTCACGGCATAACAGTATTGTACCTAGCTAGGAATAAATTTTACTTTCACTTTTTTTTAAACAGAGATAGACGTTCATAAATTGTACCGCGTAATTGTAGGAGGGGGGAACGCGCAATCGCAATCGGTTCTTGATGAACATAACCGAGTTAATTGAGTCCCATTAATCGGCAACATGTCCCTCTCGAAATTAAACGTTCGCCAGCCTGATACAAAGGACCCTCTGTCGTCTGAATGCCCGAACGAGAAAAAAAGGGGGAGGAAGTTTCCCCTTGTCTCGCGGACCGGAGAATTTCTAATACCGATAAAAGCATTCTTTATGCAAATATCCTTAATACAAGTCTGAGTGATCGAGCACCCTAGTTAGCTTTGATTTCTGCTGCGGCCTGAACCGCTTGACAGCACTAATGAGTCGTCGAGATCGCGGACCCGGTAAGTCGAGTTTGAAGGGACCGAGATAAAGAAGAAAGGGGGCACGGTGAAAAGAACCGAGAACTCTCGGATCCGCGGACAAACGGAACTATTTTTTGTTTCCCATGCGTGACCCCTTGCGACCAGGATTAAGAGGTTCTCGCGTTAGGCGAGTTCTCGCGGAGCCCGATCCTCTAATTTTTCGGCCACCTTTGTTGTGAACCGATTGTTCCATAATTATCGTAACGACCACTTCGGACGAAAGAAAATTGTTACCTCAATTTAACCCTTTGCACTCGGAGCTATTTTAACACGAAAATTAAACATTTCTGCCGACCTAGAATAATTTCAATCTATATGATTTTTTTTCATATTATGGATACGAAGTTGATACAATACCTCACACAATACTTAAATGTTTAGTAATTGATTAGGTAACACCACATTTAATAGTGTAAAGAGTCGCCACTCGAGTCCTAAGGGTTAATCCTTGTGTCTAGACTGCGCACCTTTATGCGAAATAAACATTTTCCAATTAATTAGAAATAAATCCGCAGCCTAGAGGTGACATTACATCGAAGTAGCTCGCGCGGTTAATTCGAAGCGAAATAAATTTTCTTACGACAAGTTCATCGGCGCGAAGAAGCGCCAGAAGCACGCGATCGCGCTGTAACGAGGAAAACATGTTTTCCAATTGGCATTCCGTTTTTCATTTGAATTTATTTCTTCTTCCCGGCGTTCGCAGTGAACGCGAGCGTTCGGAACAGTGCCAATTTCATATTTTCTCTCATTAACTCGACGCCATTATTGGTAGCTCGTGCAGAAACGAACCTTGAAAGATGAGAGGCTATAATTACAGGTGTAATACGTCGCTCGTTACCAAGGATTTATTCGTCTCTCTCGGTCGCGCAGAGGCGCGATTTTGATTCCTGCTAATATTTCAAACGCCACTTTCCACACGGGAGGCGTATAATTAATGAACTTCTAATGTTTGTTTAAAGGTTGCGGTGCACGGGCTGTTACACGAACGGCAGATCAGAACGGAATCAATCATCGGGGACTTTCTCCAGCGGTTTTTTCCCGCCGAATGATGGAAATAGTTTAACCCTTTCGCATACCACGGACGAGATATCTCGCGCTCCGATACTTCCCGCTAAACGCTTTTGACGAGATATCTCGCCACCTAGCACCAATATTTTGACACTATAGACAAATATATTTGATAAGTAACTGTATCCTGATTTGTAAAAGGAAGAAATTAATGAAATCTTGATTAATTTGTTGAAATTAATTTTATTTACTTTCTACATGATAAACTTCAAAACATGGTATACTTAGAGCTACTTCTGACAAAAAGACTCCGTTGTCTTTGCATACGACGCAACGTTTTCTTGGACATCTTTTCTTTGTCGTCTGCCCTATTTTTACAGGGAAACATCGAGACTTCGATCGAAGTGGATGGTTTCGAGTGGATTTTCTTCCTTGATATGTATGTGGTGTGCAATGCTCTTCTATCAAACCACGAACGATGTCTTCTTTTATTTGCAAATAACTTTTATTTTCTTCGTGAACGCATTTCCACACCACGAGGGAATTATAGATTGCTATATCTAATACATATTATTGCTATATCTGATACAGTTACTTATAAAATATATTTGTCTATACTATAAAATATACTATAGACAAATGTCTATACTATAAAATATACTATAGACAAATGTCTATACTATAAAATATACTATAGACAAATGTCTATACTATAAAATATACTATAGACAAATGTCTATACTATAGACAAATGTCTATACTATAGACAAATATATTTTATAAGTAACTGTATCAGATATAGCAATAATATAATTTTCTTTATTTTGTTGATCGTCAATGTTTTAATAAACTTGGAATAATATTATTGGCGCGCAGGTTCGATCAAATTCTACCCTATATATAGCTAATTTGTTGTAAACTCAAACGTATCGATTCAGATTTAAATCAGTGCGTCATAAGACCACGTTTGCTATAGAATTGATTTCTATTCGAGGAAAAGAAAGGTGGTGTTTCGTCCTGGACCCGCTAGAGAAACCAATTCTATAGCAAACGTGGTCTTATGACGCACTGATTCAAATCTGATTCGATACGTTTGAGTTTACAACAAATTAGCTATATATAGGGTAGAATTTGATCGAACCTGCGCGCCAATAATATTATTCCAAGTTTATTATAGCAATAATATGTATTGGATATAGCAATCTATAATTCCCTCGTGGTGTGGAAATGCGTTCACGAAGAAAATAAAAGTTATTTGCAAATAAAAGAGTTTAGCGGGAAGTATCGGGGCGCGAAATATCTCGTCAAAAGTGTTTAGAAGGAAGTATCGGGGCGCGAGATATCTCGTCAAAAGTGTTTATCGGGAACTATCGGGGCGCGAGATATCTCGTCCGTGGTAGCGAAAGGGTTAATCGTTTAAAGGGCCCAACAATGGCGAGAAGAAACGAACGCAAAATTCCCGAGTCATGCGGACGATCGCGACGCTCGTTCTCCGCCAATTACCAGAAGTTGCTTTTCACCGTTTCACCTATACCGAGGCCAAGCATTTTGCTCGTACTTGGAGAGTCACGGTACGAGTCTAAGAGAAATTGCGGGTCTAGAAAACGAAGAGAACGCCCGTGCCAAAGGTGGAGAAGACTCTGCCATCATCTTGCTCGGCTCCACCTTCCTCGTTCCCGTTCGTTTCCGTTTCTGGTTTTCCTCTTTTAGCGAAAGAGGAGATCCGCTCGCACACTATCGCGAAACGATTCGATCAAATCGGCAATCGAAACAGTTCAGTTCTATTTAATACGTGGACCGTGGTACACTTCTGCAAAACAGTCTCGTAACTTCCGATTTGAACAGTGTCAATGTGAATGGAATGTAGGAATTATAAAAATATAAATCAATTGAAAATATCAACTTGACAACTTGACCTAGTACTAATCGTTACATAGTAATCAATTGAATAATTCATTTTTAAGTCTGAACGAAGAATGTATCGATATACAATATGCAAATGATGAATTATGTGTTATTAGTTTAACAGTGAATACAATTAATTTAATAATTCATATAATTACCAAGAGATAATCTATAATACGCATTACTGACGCAGATTTTGATGATAATTGTTGGTTCAAGCTGCGTATCGTTACCACTGAAGGTAATAATTATACCATATAATGCCGGATTTAAATATTATTCAAATCAATGGAGCAGAGAATCAATAAGGAAAGAAATAATAACGAAGGATATACGATCAATAATTTAATAATTTCTGAAAGTATAAGGTTGTATGAGCTTCTGCACAGTCTATTTATTACAAACACGTCAGACATCACTTCAATCATATTCTCAACGTCAGTATAACACTTAATGCTTCATTTACATCTGTGTTTCAATGTTCGTAGGTTTAATCACACGAACTATTCCCGTTTGAGGTGTAGTTGACAGAAATGCCAGGCGTTTACGAGTGGGAACGCCTCCCTGTATGGAAAACCGACAAGTAAAGTTGTCTATGATTATAGCAAGTAAATTACACGGCTAATAATATTCCCATAAAAATATTTAGAAAGCTGGCACGTTCTTCTTCGGCAATAAATGTGCAGAAAAGAAGAGCATTATGAATTTCAGAAAGGAAATAATATGAAAACGAAAAAATTGAAGCTCGCCTTACAAAAGTGATGCGGATAAAAAAAATTATAGACCAAGCGAATCAGCCCCAAATGGATAATTAAAAATGTTCCAAGCTCGATGGCAGCGCACGGGTATCGGATCCCCGAGGTAACCACCTGTATTCAATTATCGATCATGCTCAAAACAATCGGGTCGGAGTCAGAATAAACGTGATCCCGTGGCCGGCGTCGAACCCATGCATTTACGGGAACGTTTGCCTTAATGTAACGCGATACACGGTAACACGCAATCGCGATGGCGGCACGGAGCAACGTCGAGAAGGTAAGAAAAAGAAAAAAAGATGCATCGGAGGAGGATAATTGCCGGGACGATGTATCGTGGGCGTATGGGGAAAACGCTGCTTCCTGAGTAGTGATGGGCATGATCCTTCTCAATTAGTATCGATTCCTAATAGCAATGTATGATTTTATTCGAGGTACGTATGAATTACGGAAGTATTAAAGAGCGATATGACACCTACCCAAAAAACATCGATTCTTTGTAGATCTTGGATATTTGTTGAATTACTTGAAAATCACGAGAAAGAATTTTATCACTCCCATCGCTATTTCTGAGGGAATTTGCGGGGGCGGGTGTGCGAGCACCCTCGCCGGTTACGTGCATTACGGGAACGTGCGCAGCTTTCGTGCCGCGTCGAGATAAGTGGTGTATGATTTGGCGATGATTGATGGGGTCAGAGGTCAAAGTGATCAGCGGCGCTCCGGGCGCCTCGGCTCACCTGACCAGGTACACTCGAATACCGGGGGCCTCCTGCCCGTGTAATACGGCTTCAACCCCTGCCACCTCCCACTCTCAACCCACCCCCCCACCCCCCGAGTCGTTTGCTGTTGCCCACGCGCTCTTCTACAGAGAAATTTCTTATCCCCCTTGGTCCTCCAGGGGGATTCAGCTATTACTCCACGGGACGACTATATAATTGACTGTCTTCCTTTGATAGATTAGTTCAGCAAATATTCAATTACCCCGAGCAGCTTCGCAACTTTCTGAAATCGAACGGTTTCATTTAGAGCTGTCGCTTCTTAGGGGGCTGTCTTGGTTCGCGAGGGGATTTGCGGGTTAGAATCTTTGTATAGGTAACAGATAAAAAAGTGATAACTCATGATCTTCGCTTCCTTCATCGGAATTCTCAGCAATAGCAATTTCAAAAAATTGGTCTACACCAGTGACGGGCATCTTCGACTGCCGCAGTCAAGAAGCTTCCCCCACTAACTACTCTTTTGTGCAGCGCGCACCTTCGCTGCGCATCGGTGCCTCGTGCCTTCCAGTGCCTTCGTTTCCCCCCTCATACGTCCCTCCATAGCTGACGAGGTTGGTGGGAGAAGTAAGCAACTCAGGGGCCCCTACCGTGCCCATCACTGGTCTACACTAATCTTTCTAATGTCTCAAATCGTTTAGCCTTGTTAGATATATGTAGGTATATACATATGTATACGTATAAGTAACTGTAAAGTAATATATCGGTACGGTAAGAATTACCTTACTACCTGTACTCGCGACATCTGTATAATTAACTCAAGCATATACTCAAAGCATAAACAAGTTATCAAGTAATACTGCTGCGTAATACATATTAACCCTTTGCACTCGGAGCTATTTTAACTGAAAAACGAAAGATTTTTCCATTGTAGAATATTTCCATTCTATACAATTATTTTTCCATTTTTGCATATGAAACTGATATGATATTTCATGTAACATGTAAACGTCTAGTAGTTTATTAAATACAAACAAAAATAATAATGCGAACAATATTTTGAAGAATGGCGCAGCAATTTTCAGTGGCGCCTCAAAGTCGCCATCCGAGTGCTAAGGGTTAATATCCACTGCTCAACCTAACAATTATATTACAACAAATCTAATTTAAAAAATGTTATCAGTTCCCGAAGAGCATAAAACTTGGAACAGTTCATGAAGAGGAAACCTGCATCACGAGGAGCCCCACCTGTGGACATCCCTGGCTTAGGGAGGTACCTCTTTCACCGTTTTGCTTGGGATACTCTGGAGAGGAAAGATTGATGATGCGTTACACCGGGTGTAAAGTTGGATGAGTTACAGTTAGATATCTCTGGCACCGAGTGTGTACGAAAGATCTGTTTGTTGCATGTTTGTATGGAATCAAACAACTCGTTGACTAAACAAATTCGTTTCGAATACTGTCGAAGTTTATTAAATACCTCACACAACCTGCTGAAAATTTCTAGACTAAATTTGATACTTCTTTCTCTGGAACGATAGCAAACAGACGATAGCGCGCGATCTTAATCAACCTAATTGGAGCCATATCTCTCAGCTGCGGCAAGCGATCCCCGTCGACCTAGTGAACCGTACTCGCAGATTTTCGCGTAAACCTCGGTCGTAAACAACCGTCGGTAAAATTACGACGTGGACATCGGCGCACGGTGGGTGTGTACACACTAACTCAACGTGAATCATCATCGTGATCTCCTGGACGGAGGCCGTGTGTCCGTGTAGCCGGTATACGTTTCCAAGAACCTTCTCCTCCGTCTACGACAAATTGGCCTAACCACCCGCCCCCTCTCTCCACGCAGCGAGATTTCTCTCTCCACCCCCTCTGCCCACGTTCTGACGTAGCACGGTGAATATAAACCGCGCCATTAGTCAAGCTTCTGACTAATTCGGGCAATTAAGATTGCCCAGAGCAGGGACCAACCGTGAACGAGAGTCGTTTGGATATCTAGCGGCAACCGGGTCTAGCCGTTTACAGAGAGACGCGAACGAAACCCGAGGAGAGAGAAAAAAAAATAAAAGAAAGGAGGATCGGGAGTTTTCACCCCGTTACCAAGTTCGGGATAATTAGTCGTAATTTAAGGGAAATAATCAGGATGATGCCGGCATTAATCTTGCCGCGTGGCCGCTCGATTTATCTTTCGTAATATGTCGTTTAGAGAGTGGCCTGGCGCGGCGCGGCGCGGCGCGACGCGGCGCGGCTGCACCGAAGGGGAGCGGTTTCTTGAGAAAAGATAATTACACGTTGAAAACCGAGTTTCGGGTATGACGCATTACTTTCTGCAGATTCTTTCATGAACAGCCAAGCTTTCATCTTGTGCCAATTCTGTTTGAATTTTCTGAACGTTTCTCTTTACGTACACGGTAATGCTATTGTTATGCTGACACGTGATATCTGTGCGACACCTTATGGCATTACCACGGAAATAAGTGATCATGACGTCACTCGAGATATTTGCCAGTTAATGTACACAGGATACGCAGGATCGCGTTCCAAACTAGTCCTGCGAAAGAAATTAGGTGTTATTAAGGACTTCATCCTCTTAGCGAACAAGCACGATTAAGAGGCATTGTGTCCATGCAACCGAAGCATAATGTCTCCACGTGGGCGACCAGAACCGTGCCCATTGCCATAGATCGGCATAGAATGATCTATGGGCAGGTACTATTTCGTATACGAAGCGCACTCAGCCTTGACTAATTAAGGCATTTGCGTGCGGTCATTACGTCTTGTCTTAGCGATCGTCCAAATCATGATAATACATGGGCCTGCGTTCCTACCAAATTACTATTGTCCGGCTGGTAGTCGAGCTACTATGTTAACGATTTTTATCGGAACAATATCGAAATACCTAACAATGTGAAATTTTATTCGAAACGATTTGCATGCTCGAATCTAGCCAGAATCACAGAAGTTCGATACTCCCGTAGCTCGTTTGTTACGAATAGTTGTTTAATAGTGAATCAATTTCATTCGTACCGTTGCGTTGTGAGAAATGATATTTTCTGTCTATTACGTTCGAAACATTTACCGAACCGATCGTTTATCGAGCAACGCTAGTCTTTAACGTTTCAAAGGGGGCGACTACATACATCAGATTTCGCGGTGTTGTCTGAACAATTCTTTATTTTCTACGAAGACAGGTGATCAATCACCGTGATTGCCAATGATGAATGGCATGGACAGTAGACAGTGAAAGACCGTGTTAAATGTCAGTGTGAATTTAAACTCGGTTGATGAAAGATTTTCCGACCGCGAGCTCCACTTACTTTCGTCCTGCGTACTTTTTCGTTGTTTTTCCTCGCGATCGATTCCTTTAACTTCGATCTCAACGACTACACACACACGGAACAGCACAACATTATATCACGTGACAGAATCAATCGATATTGACACTTCGGTCGACTCCTTATACATCGCTTATTCCAAAATATACAGGGTGTCCCAAAATGTCTTCAACTCCTGGAAATGGGCGGTTCCTGACGTCATTTCAAGCGCCATTTTCCTTTTGCAAAATGTTGTCCGCGGCTTTGTTTAGGAGTTATTAACGAAAAACACGGACCAATCAGCACGCGAGCTAGACGCTCGTTGGCATGTTCAGCCAACCGCCTGCCGGCTCGCCGCACTGAACGTGCCAGTAAGCGTCTAGCTCGCGCTCTGATTGGTCCGTGTTTTTCGTTAATAACACCCAAACGAAGCCTCGGACAACATTTTGCAAAAGGAAAATGGCGCTTGAAATGACCTCAGGAACCTCCCATTTCCGGGAGTTGAAGACATTTTGGGACACCCTGTATAATAGGTCATTTGTAGGTCATTTAGACTTGTTGATGTCTTCTATAGCTGTCTCACGATTCCAAAATATCGGCCATCATGCACGAAACTGCATCGTGTCTAATACAATCTGATCGCGTGTAATCAATCTTGGAGCATGTTTTTTACAAGACATCGCCCCTGAAGGGTTAAAACAATAGCTCGAGCAAAAAATTACTAAGACATCCTCCGCTTCCAACATTGTATGAACCCGCAGGCTCTAAAATATCGCAGTGTCAGGGACCGAACGGTCCCGAGGGAGGAGTAAACGTTTTTCGTTCGGCGGTCATATGCGAGGTTGGTTAGGGAGTAACGAGGACGACAAGTAATCCGGGCTAATCAATTTGGGCCTAATTGGAGATTACGGCGACCCGATCTTGGTCCCCGTTTCCCTTTTTCCCCCCGCCGGGTTTCTTTTCCCTTCTTTCATCCTTTATTCGCCGTGGACGCCGGGACGGGGACTGCCGCGGCGCTAATAGATTAATTTATTACGCCAAAGCCCTCAAAGGCGCCGCCCGACATCGCGGCCCGACGACATATTAGTATCGTGTCACAGCGATCATTAAACATACCCGCCGGAGAATCGCGAACCGTCCGCTGGCGGAATGTTAATTCCATCGGGGAACCGGCGCGGCGCGGCGCGGCGATGCACGTTGGCTTGTGGCGTGGGTGAAATTTTATACCCTTTTCTCGCCGTTTCTTTCGACCCTCGAAATGCGAAACATTCCGGCAGAATCGTCGATAGACATTTTTATCGCGTAACCGTTCGAGATCGCGTACACTCCCAGCCAAAATTACCAATCTTGTGACTTCTTTCTCTCGGTCACAATTTGTGTCATGGTTTAATTATCAGGGTCAGATAGGGGGAAAGCAATTGAATTTAAATCAGAGCCTTCGTTGGACCCTTTTGAAAATAACATTGTCCTTCGAAGAATATCCTCGTGAGAATTTGAAGCATGAATGTATCAAAGAGGCACATTGTTTTTCTTTGGTAAATAAATTGTTTATATGTACAGTGACACGTGACCATGTATATTGTACTAGAATTACCGGATAAAATTGTGAAAGGTCCTCGTGTCACATTCATTTGATAATATTCTAATCACGTTCATGAAGTTCTGTAAACCATTTATTTTTCCTACCACGTCAGATATAACATTTTTTAATGGAAATGTATGTTTAATAGCGTTCGAGATTCAATATCTAATTAAAGTATGATATGACAATTTATTATATGGATTTGACTAACAATTCTTCTTTTTTTTTTGTTAGCTTTGTTTTAGTATTCGAGTCAGATTTTAAAACAGGTTTAAAAGAGAACCGAATCAGATTATTTGTTATTTATATTAGGTTTGGTAAAAAGATTGACTTATATTTAAGAAATGCATTCAAAACTATTTCCGGATATATTGATAAATAAAGGTCCAGCTAGAAAAGTTCGCAAGAGTGATAAATTAGTTTCGAAGCAATAACTGTTGGAGTTGTAAGATTCGATTTCCTGAGAATTGATGTGTCCTCCGACCGGAAAATCCTAAATTATATACTATAATATAATAGTTAACTATATATATATATATGATAGTTAAAAAATATTTTTACAATGGTTTAACAACAATCATATGGTTAGGAAGCGAAAAAACATCTGATAAACAAAAAAAACAGATTGATCTGGGCGCGATTCGAACCTGGTCCAAAAAGTCATCAGCGTTTCTGATTATCTTCGAGATATTGAAATATAACGACTTACAATTAGTATTATTTTCGTTTTTTGTACTACCTTTTAAAGTCTGGAAAATATTTCTCTGAACGTAGGAATGTTTAATATAACATAATATATTTTTTTAATTCAGAGAAGATAGGTATAACTTAGGAAAAACGCCGAAAAAAGTGGTATTTATTTTTTTCAACTGTGACGCACCACTCTCAGGCATTTGAAAAAAATTGAACATAATACTTATTATAATATCTCATTACTGAATTAAATCTGTAGGTGTGCTCTTTCGATTTCTATATGAAATCTGCATTTTCTGAAAAATTCTTGAAAAATCTGAAAATAATACATAATATGTGGATTAGTATCCAAAATGTGTCAGAATTTTTTCAGAATTTTTAACTGTCAATAAATAGGGAAAATGGGCCAAAAACTGGTTTTTCGATTTTCCTCAATAACTACCCTTACAGATGAGATATGGGGCTGTAACTTGGCAGATCGGGGTCTTTTTGTGTAGGCTATCGAATAGCCAAAGCTCGATTGAAACCTCGTCGGGGGCGAATTTCACCATCAAATCTAGCTATAGCCTATAAAGGGATTATATACATAGTTAATTAGCTGCATTAGTAATAATTAAGCATTTTCGTTGCTAAGGATACACAGCTAAACCAGATTCGAAGCATAATTTCGCATCAATTAATACTATTATTAACTCTCGAAATATGTTTCTTTAAAAAGAAAAAACAGGTAATATGTTCCATTGATCTATTATTTCCGTTTCAACGATGAAAATGTTCGCACAGATTTCAATCCCCGATCAGACCCGCGTCGATTCAATCTCACCCTCGTTAGAAGTCGATTCGACGCGGGGTCTATCTCGGGTCTCGATCTCATTAGCTAAGTCGAAATCTCAATTAATCAATAGAAATATACTTTCCACTTGTCAGGTCAGCGAGCTCAATTATTCTCGCGCGTTTAAATCTCCGGGCACACGGCCCGCGAACGATAATTCCGGGATCGTTTCAATTACCTCCTTCACGATCTGCGGCGCTGGTCGCGTTTCAGCCGTACGTACAATAATCGACACCGAAAGTGGCGAGCCTGTTATCGAACGGCTCGACGTTTATTAATCGCTCGTTATTACGTCGCTGATGGGGTCATTGTTGCGGCGATTCTTTCACACGCGCCAACAATCGCTTTTTTATTCAGCTCGAAATTTTCGCCGCGCGAACCAGGCGATTATAATACCGGTGGAACTGGAACCCGGCTGATTTATTGCCCGAGTAATACCGTTTTCCAGTAATGTATTAGCACTTTTTACCAAAGTCGGTTAATTTCCAAATGCAAGAAAATCATTGTATATAACGATTTTTAGCTATATTTATTTATTTTATATATTCTATGTATACAACGATGAATTATCTCAAATAATTCATGATTTAAGAAACCAGCCCTTTTAGAATCGCAAACATCTCTTCGTCGAATAAAGTCGACTTTGACTCCTGGGATAGCGGTACTGTTCGCATAAACTTGATCCTCATGTTCGTTTCCATGTAAGTTTTCAACCGAGCTTCCACAACATGAGAGCCGCGAAGGAAACTTTTCCAATTATTTCCACGAGCGAATCTTTCCTCGCGCGTACAAAAAGAATTGTTCGAAGTCCCGTACACGTTGCCTTGAATTTTAAACCAGGATTTATAATGTACCGCAAAAACTTCATGGAAAACGCGACGCTAATTAAGAAGGAATTGCCGTGAGGTGCATTAGGTCGAGGAGGAGCTCGTAACAAAGTCTACAGTCTCCCCTGATGCAATCGTGGCAAAGATGTTGGTAGTGACGACCGCGAGCGACGATTAAATCGAGAAAATACAACGACCAAAAATTCTAAACCATCTCACGAAACGTACGTCGAACATTCTATCTGAAATCTCCATTTGACTAGAATCTAGAAATGTATTGTACTAATTTAATTTTTAAAAAATTAGTCCTCACGCGATTTACGAATATTCCATCGATTTTCTTTAATTTTACTACCGAACAGTTCTCAATTGTACCTTCTCACGAAACGTACGTCGAACATTCTATCTGAAATCTCCATTTGATTAGAATCTAGAAATGTATTGTACTAATTTAATTTTAAAAAATTAGTCCTCACGCGATTTACGAATATTCCATCGATTTTCTTTAATTTTACTACCGAACAGTTCTCAATTGTACCTTCTTACGAAACGTACGTCGAACATTCTATCTGAAATCTCCATTTGATTAGAATCTAGAAATGTATTGTACTAATTTAATTTTTTTTTAAATTAGTCCTCACGCGATTTACGAATATTCCATCGATTTTCTTTAATTTTACTACCGAACAGTTCTCAATTGTACCTTCTCACGAAACGTACGTCGAACATTCTATCTGAAATCTCCATTTGATTAGAATCTAGAAATGTATTGTACTAATTTAATTTTTTTAAAAATTAGTCCTCACGCGATTTACGAATATTCCATCGATTTTCTTTAATTTTACTACCGAACAGGTCTCAATTGTATCTTCTTACGAAACGTACGTCGAACATTCTATCTGAAATCTCCATTTGATTAGAATCTAGAAATGTATTGTACTAATTTAATTTTTTTTTAAATTAGTCCTCACGCGATTTACGAATATTCCATCGATTTTCTTTAATTTTACTACCGAACAGTTCTCAATTGTACCTTCTCACGAAACGTACGTCGAACATTCTATCTGAAATCGCCATTTGATTAGAATCTAGAAATGTATTGTACTAATTTAATTTTAAAAAATTAGTCCTCACGCGATTTACGAATATTCCATCGATTTTCTTTAATTTTACTACCGAACAGTTCTCAATTGTATGTTTAGAAGAAGCACAGTTATTTTGAGTGGAAAGTGTTCTGAAAGATATTATTAATACAATAGCGCCACGTTTGAAGAGCTGTTGTTAACTTATTTTCGAGGAAAATTGGTTGCAGCACGATTTACAGCGATCTCCTGGATCACGGCAACGGAACGGTACCTTCTTTCACCCGGTAGCTGTTTGCCAGGGAAGAAGAAGATGAAGAAGTGGGAGGAGGCCGAGGAGGCAACAAAGAACGAAACGCTCGAGTCACTCGTCCGTCTGGAAGTCTAGGAATCAATCAATGACCGTCTTTCCTAGGAATCCAGTCGGCTCGTAGGCGGATATCTCTTTCTCCTTTTCTCTGTCTATCTCCGTCCCATTTGCTCCCGTTCGTTCTAATCCTTCTCCGTCCTTGTTCAGCTTCTTCCTCGATGCGATACCAAACGACTCCGAGGCATCGAGGCTTCCTCTCGTTTCCTTGGAATCTACCCCCTCGGCTGCTTGCTTTTTGCGCGAAGAATACCCAGCCATACCGGAGAATCTGGTAACCGGCGACTAATCACTTCATTCTATACG
Organism: Lasioglossum lativentre; assembly: GCA_916610255.1. Lineage (NCBI taxonomy): Eukaryota > Metazoa > Arthropoda > Insecta > Hymenoptera > Halictidae > Lasioglossum > Lasioglossum lativentre. Next base: position 5,150,707 of record OU744366.1, read on the forward strand.
TCATCGACGGTAATAGGGGCTCATGACGGTAATGAGGGTGCCTGCTGGATCGTGCGCCGACTGCCGTTTCTCACCGGTGTTCTCGATTTTTTTTTAAAGGACGATGTCGTGAATACGTCGTTATAGAAATTTGTTCATTAAAATCGCACTTGTTTGTTACGTCCAACGATTTCTTTTATGAAACATCGAAATTTCGACGAAAATCAGATACCAGTACATCTGGCACTCGAAAAGCAAAATGTTCTGCATCGTAATAAGAACTTGCTCATTAAAATTACACTTATCGTTTGTTACTTGACACGATGTTACTTATAAAAGATTGAATTCAGACGAAAAATTGATGCATATTATTTTAGATTTAAGAAGGAAGATGTCCACATTCTTATAGGAATTTGTTGAACGTTTTGGTTCATCAAAATGGCACTGTTACGTTTGTGTTCGTTATTATCTGTCGAGAAATTACCATAAACATTACTGGACGCGAAAAGCAAAATGTTCTGCATCGTAATAAGAACTTGCTCATTAAAATGACAATTATCGTTTGTTACTTGACACGATGTTACTTATAAAAGATTGAATTCAGACGAAAAATTGATGCATATTATTTCAGAGTTAAGAAGGAAGATGTCCACATTCTTATAGGAATTTGTTGAACGTTTTGGTTCATCAAAATGGCACTGTTACGTTTGTGTTCGTTATTATCTGTCGAGAAATTACCATAAACATTACTGGACGCGAAAAGCAAAATGTTCTGCATCGTAATAAGAACTTGCTCATTAAAATGACACTTATCGTTTGTTACTGGACACGATGTTACTTATAAAAGATTGAATTCAGACGAAAAATTGATGCATATTATTTCAGATTTAAGAAGGAAGATGTCCACATTCTTATAGGAATTTGTTGAACGTTTTGGTTCATCAAAATGGCACTGTTACGTTTGTGTTCGTTATTATCTGTCGAGAAATTACCATAAACATTACTGGGACCTAACTCCTTCTTACACCAGGTGAAACATCATATTAGTCTAAACGAAATAGGGTATAGAAAAAATGGATAATAAAGTTTGCACAAGAAAAAAAAGTGTGAAAAGTGGAGCTGTCTCGTTATTGCGGGAAACTTCGCAATTGTAATCCGGCAAAGTAGAGAAACAAGAAAGAGCACGGAAGATTGAAAGAGGTCGCCCCTGCGTTTTCGCAACCGCGTCTTTCATTCTGCTTACACTCGACTACCCGCGCCTTTCATCGGAGTTATAAAGCGCGACGGAGTTCCAGTTCCTGCAAAGATAAGGGAGGAGATGTTTACAGCGGGTAACAAGCGCGCCAACGAGCACCGCCGCGCCGATAGCTGGCTTAATCTACAGCCTGGTCTTTCCTCTGATAAAGTTTCGCGAACGATTCCGCGGCAAGTGGTTTCTATGAGAATCGCGTTTCTGCAATTACAAATTGTGATTAGCAATTATGTCACATTACACCCAACGAATTGCCGGTGTACAGGGTGTATAAACAGTGATGGTCATCCGTCCTAGGGGTGAATCTACACCTCTGAATCCGGTGGACATTTGTAAAAGAAACTTGTTAAAGCTTTTTGTAGTGATCGATTTTTCAATATTCTGTGGAAATGAAATAATATTTTTAGGTAAAATTTCATGGATTCGATGATTATATCCTGCTTCCGTGAAAAGTTGCGCTGGTAGGTGTTTAACAATTAGTCATACTATTAAAGAACAATTCAATTATAGTGGCTGTGAATGATTTATGAACAAGTACGCAGCCATTCTTCTATCTACATTGCGTGGTCCCACACTCACGCTTCTAACAAACAGCCATAAACATGTCACTCTGTTCTCAACCATTCATACACTGCTATGTTATTTTCTCTTGTATGTGGGAGCCTCGTTTTTATTCGATAATCAGCCAAAGATTTAATTCTCGGACTATGTTGCAAAGTTTCTATGCCTTCTACAGTCTTTTACAAATTTATAAATTAGGATATCCACAACAGAGTTGGGCATTAGTCGATTAAAGTTTTAATCATGATTGATTGATTAATGTATACGATTTAAAAAAGAAATCGTCGAAAAATCGGCGATTGATTCAATCGATTGATGAAGTTAATCGTCAATCGTTCATTAAATGAAGAAATCGTCGAAAAATCGGCGATTGATTTAATCGTCAATCGTTGATTAAAAAAAGGAATCGAAAAATCGAGTTTACATTTTTTCAGTATTCATACAGTTCTGATTACGTATTTCATTTCGAAATTTCAGCAATAATCATTAATCAGTAACCGATTGACGATTAATAATCGGTAATCGCAACTAACGACTAAAGTATAGAAAAATCGTTAACCGCAATTAACGACTAAACTAGGAGATTAATTGTTAATTGCGATTAACGATTGAAGTAGAAATTTAGTCGTCAATCGTTGATTAAGTTTTTGCCCAACACTGATCCACCAACGTATAGGTGATGAGAATCGTCCATGAACATTTCAAACCAGTGCAACAACCTCACAAAATAAAGACATCAATTTCTCTCTCACTCTCTGTATATCAACAATAATATCTGACCCTAATTTATAGCTTGTCTAAATCAACAGAAGTTTGCGCGAACATCCGCGGTCTTGCAACCCCTTCGAAAATGCCCGATGCCCGGGGAAACCGGATTTTCTCACGGTCCAGAATCAACACAGACGTTCCTCTCGCGGAGCACGGCGAAAGGGATGCGTTGAAGAATGAAGGAATCCTCAGGTCCCGCCGTGGCATCTCCATGCAAATGGGCCGCGCATAAGAAGGGAGAAACTACTTATTTTGGGATCTCCGGGAATGTGACGCACCCCATGGTTCCACCGGTGACGGGTGTCGTTATTTCGGACGATGGGTCCCGCGCCGGGGACTCCAGCTGGAGTAACCATAACATCGCCCTCGTTATTCGGTGCTAATGACGCCGCGCGAGCTGGATTTATGGTGTTGAGAGTTAAGGGTCCCGCAGATTTCGCGCGGACCTCGGACGCGAAACGTGTGGGCGAGCTCCTCTCGTAAATCGAGCTTTCGGGGAAGCTCGTTCGCCTAAGTGACTTTACGACGCGATTCCGGAAAAATGTGTCGCGATCTTTCCAACCCCTCCCTCCATTTCGTGAATTCGGGCCGTACAATCTCGTCACGACTTTTTATTCCCCCGGGAGAATAGTGTTATGTATAATTCACCCGGGGATAATTAGAATTTTAATTTAATACTTTTCACAGCGCATTTTTACAATTTTTAAAATAATATTACTGAACATTTCTGAATTGACAACTTCATCTTTTAGTACTTCATCCCTTTAGCAGTGAAGTACTATGTAGTGAAAATTTATAAAGGTACGAAAATGCTAGAAACAAGTGTACGTTGAGACTATTATTACGTACACGTTCGTTTTGTACGTTGTAAACTAGGAAGGAAACGGAAAGTGGAACAGTGAAGAACATTGTGCAATAATATGACGTATATACCGGTGGGTGAAAGTTAGTTTTGCAACATCCATGTTTCCAGGGTGTTCGTTTCGCAGCTGCAACCCTTCCTTCTCATTTATGATTTAAGCCCGCAGCACGTGCACCCGCTTCTTCTTCCTTCCTTTCTCTGTCCCTCTTCCCCTTGGGAGCGATCACGAAGAAGGATAACACGGTGAGAATTTATAGATGCCTGGTCTTGAGCGAAGCCCAACACACTATACTCGAATATAGGCTTCGGCGAGCTTTCCGCGTCTCGTTGACGATTACCCCTCCGATCATTTATTGTACGCAAACACGATCCCATAATTAGATCATCACGATTCAAAAACAACAAACAAATATGTCAAAAATATCAAATTATGTTTTATGGAAAAATCAATGTGTAATCATTATCAGTTATATAATTATAACTAGACTGCGGATCTTTATGCATTTATGAAGAAATTGGTTGGTTGAAATATAAAACAGTAAAAGATTAATCAAATTTAAGAATATTGTAATGTTATTTTTCATGTAACAAAGTCATTAAGGGATGAAATCAATTTATTTTATTCCTGCTTCCCACAATAAATGCAGAACATTTTTATTTTGCATAAAGATCCGCAGTCTAATTATAACTATACTGCGGATATTTATGCAAAATAAAAATTGAATTTATTTCTCTTCTGAAATTCTTTTAATCTCTCCATCGTTTGAAACGATACTCGTGCATTTTCCCAAAAAATGTATAAAATCCCCAATCAAGTTATAAAGAAGGGTCGGCCATTTCGAGTGTTATTCGAGGCGTGGTTTTCATAGGAAATTCCAGGGGATGTGATTTCTCGCGCGTCAGGAGACACGTTTTTCACCGAGGAATCAATTCCACGTATCCAACCGTGCAATCATCCTGGTATTTTGAGGTGGTCATGAAAATTGCGCGGTCGTAGGACTCGGGCTCGGGCTCTGGAACACCTAATCTTTTTGCGGCGTTATTACGGTAATCGAGGTGTTCCGCGGCCATTATCGATGCTCCATATTTTTCGCCCTCCCCCGCCTCGCGTTCTGCACAGCTCTCGGGGGATCCGTGTTGTACGCACTGGCACCGAAATCGTCCTGCAATTACTCGCTCATAAACGAGCGACGCTAAAGGAAGTTATGCGCCCGGCCAATAAAAGCAGCGTCAATGACACACGCACGGCCGCCAGCAAAAAGCGTTAATGGCCGGCGTACCATGCCGGGGCCACGAGCACAATGTGTCCCGGGTTCTAGAGGTTCTTCCATTTCTGGGGGACCGTAGCAAAAATAGTATTTATAGGGCCGGGCTGTGCATCGGGACGGAATCTCCTCGTTAACTTGCAATCGTGAATCTCCGTGAGGCATCGCCGCAATTTCGTTCGAATTAAATTCACCGCGATGCACCGGCCCCAATCGGCAAAAAGATGACGGATAGCGACCGTGTACGGAAGGTTGCGTTTTTCTTTAATCAGATATTACGAAATTAATGTATGAAATGTTTTTAAACCCCATATTTTTCGCTCGCAGCTAGCTTGTATCTTCTGCATAATAGGTGTCATTAAGAAATATGCTTCTCTAAATGTCACATGGAAATAGTTGAATTATAATTGTGTAAAAATATTTTTGGTTCGAGTGATCATCGTGTACCCCCTTTCCTCGTTAATTTGCTACTACCATAATCCTATAATCGTAAGTACGAGCATGATTGCGGCCATAATGACATTTCCGAAGATCCAGAGGTACGAAGGTTGCGTTTTTCTTTAATGAGATATTATGAAATTAAAGAGCATTTCACTGTATGGAATGATTTTAAACCCCGTATTTTTCGCTCGCAGCTAGCTTTTATCTTCTGCATAATAGGTGTCATTAAGAAATATGCTTCTCTAAATGTCACATGGAAATAGTTGAATTATAATTGTGTAAAAATATTTTTGGTTCAAGTGATCATCGTGTACCCCCTTTCCTCGTTAATTTGCTACTACCATAATCCTATAATCGTAAGTACGAGCATGATTGCGGCCATAATGACATTTCCGAAGATCCAGAGGTACGAAGGTTGCGTTTTTCTTTAATCAGATATTATGAAATTAAAGAGCATTTCACTGTATGGAATGATTTTAAACCCCATATTTTTCGCTCGCAGCTAGCTTTTATCTTCTGCATAATAGGTGTCATTAAGGAATATGCTTCTCTAAATGTCACATGGAAATAGTTGAATTATAATTGTGTAAAAATATTTTTGGTTCAATTGATCAACGTGTACCCCCTTTCCTCGTTAATTTGCTACTGTGGCGACACTCGCCAATTTCAAGTTGTTCACTAATGCGAAGTTCACCGATGTGAAGTTGCATCGGAGTTTTGTAATTTAAAATGCTTTGAGCGTTGTTATTTTCAAAGGATCAAGTTCATAAGTTTTATTTCCGGAAATACTTTTATTAATAATTTTATAAAAGTTTTAAATAAATTTCAAGTATTCATCGGTCTTGCTCATTTATTGGTAAGGCTCTAGTAAACTCCCTAGAGACCTTCCAAACTACTACCATAATCCTATAATCGTAAGTACGTTCATGATTGCGGGCATAATGACATTTCCGAAGATCCAGAGGTACGGAGGGACGCGACGTCGGTCTCGGAATGGAGAGACGGCAGTCGCGGCATGAGATCATCGAATGATCGAGCCTCGGGCGCGCATCGTTCCCCGGAACACCCTATACAGGCTTATACAGGCAGTTAAACCTTATCCAAAGTCGATGAAGAAGACTACAATAACCACGAGGACGACGGCCGCGTCCTGCGCGCTGCCCATAAAAGCTTCCCAGCCGGACTACGCGGATAATACCAGCATTAATAATTTATAACTCGGCCGTTAACAGTTCCGTTGATTTTTTCTGCTCGTTTTGGTCCGATTGCTCGTGTTGTCTCTACCGAAGCCGGTAGGAGGAACGTGGCTTCGGTACCTTTTTGCTTTCGCAGGCGACAAAAGTCTCCGGGCGCCGTGTGTCCTGACGTCGCGGCGCTCGGGGACGTCGCGTTTCATCCTGAAAATCATGCGCCAGAGCCGAATCGTCTCCGTTAGAAAATTTCTTTAACAAGTGTAACCACGTTAACAAGTGTAATCCAAAAGTAATATCAATGTTCAATGAATGCTCAGCATTTGCAATAAAATTATTATTTTAACACGTGGCGCGTGAAGCAGGATCCAGCAACTGTACCAAAAGCCATACGAAAATCCGCAGACACCGCTTCGGTGTGGTCTCCGATGTTCTTTTTAAGTTTGATAGGGCTTCCGGTAGCAGAAACGCAAAAACTCTCGGCTCGACCTCGTAAAATAAGCAGAATCCATTTCGCACTATCAGAGAATTTTTTCAACAATCAAACTGAACTCCCAGTACCTCGGAGAGAGATTGGGAGAGAGAGAGAGAGAGCGTTGAGCTCATTTCCAAAATCAAATCCGGTAATTACAGATGCAAATGGGGGCTTTTTTTATCGGGGTACCCTGATAAAAACGTTCCGTAGCCGCGGAACCGTGCCGAAGAAATCTTCATCGTTCCATCGATATCGTTTCCCCGAACTCACTTAAGGGATTGCGGCGAAAGGAAAAAAGAAAAGCAGAAAAAAACATCGTTTGATCATCAGAGTCGAACGTGAAATAAATTTATTACGCCGCCACCGGTGCGCCGCGCCGCGCCGCCGCCGCCGCGCCGTTCTCTGATTTATCGATGAAAATAAACGAAACCGGCCGGATGGTTTTCGCAAACGATAATCGCTCGTTTGGTTCCACGATGCGCGGCGCGATATCTTCGCGGTGTGTCCGCGAAACGCGCGTTGCCCGCTTCCCGACGAATGACTGATTTGCGATACGTAATCGCAAGAACCCGCGCCCTCGAGCAGTTTCAGTGCTCCAGAAACCCTCGGCTCGGCCCGAACGTTTTTCGGCTCGTTACCCGGGCAAGAATATACGGGAAGAACCGTTCGACGCTTAACGATCGTCGTACCAGAGCTGGGCGGAGCTGGCTCGATTAAATCGGGTGTGCTGGATACGACGACGGTGAGATTTTTGGCAACAAGAAGTCGTCGTATTGATGCTGCCGGCCAATAAAGAAGAAGAATGTTCGTCGATGTCCGTTCACTTCGTTCGGTACGCATGCGTTTAGGTTGCAGGGGAGAATCAGGTAATGGCGGTCACTTGAGCAATTATGACTAGACTGCGAATTTTATGCGTTTATGATAAAAAATAGGTACGCGCTAAAGCAGTGGTCACATTTAAAATATTTAAGGTGATCAGTGTCGCCACTAAAAATTGCTCTACTATTATTCACAGTATTGTTTACATTATTAAATATGGTGCAATCTACTAAGTTACTAAACATTTAAGTATTATATCAATTTCATATCCATAAAATGAAGAAAAAATCATATAGAATGGAATTATTCCAGGTCGGAAGCAATTTTTAATTTTCGAGTTAAAATAGCTCCGAGTGCAAAGGGTTAACACTAAACCTACCAAGCACAAAACATATAAAAGTGAAACACCTTATAGCAGTGAGAAGATTTAATTTACTTAAACTTTGTACGGTTTTTATTATATTTCCTATGAAAGCGTGTTTATAGTTTCAATAATTATGAAATATAAAACCGGTCATTTGACCGTGGTAGGTTTAATGGTAAGAGAAGTGAACATTTTTTATTTGGCTCCTGTGTCTTGCAATCGATGCATACATTTTTTATTTTGCATAAAGATCCACAGTCTAATCATGAGAAAGTGAAAATATGGCGTGAATTATTATTTCAAAAGTACGTTTCATAAATTTAAATTATTCATTTATTCGTACAATAAAGAAAAATTAGTTTCATATTTATATGAAAACGAAAAAGATATCTTTGACTACAATTGTAAACTGCCTCCCTTTTATTTCTTTAAAATCTTTAAACAAAGTATAAAATTACCACATATTTATTCGGTTGCCAAAAAAATCTCTCTAATGCGTTTCATTTGAAATAAACTCTGTGATTTTTACCTGAAACGCATCTGCATTTTGTTCCATCACGCATTCATACGAAACGACGATTCTCAAAGGAAAATAAGCATATATCAGAGACGCGTCTCATCGACAACAAATTATTTTCTAACCGGCTGTGTACACTCCGCCGATAGATTTTTTCCTTGGACATCGAACTTGAAGACCACGATTAAAATAACCTACAGAATGAGCCTCTATACTGTGTCTCGTTTTCTTCGTGGTTGCTCTTAGGACTCGCGTTTCCATAAAGTTTTACAGGCGACGCTAATCGTGCGCTCTAGCGTCGCTGTAAATCATCGGCGGGGGTCGTCGCTAGTATTTCGCTGGTGCAACTTCAATTAATGATTACTCTACAATATTAAGCACAGTCCACTTAGAAACATTGAAAGCTCGAAGAACAGTATCCGACCAGAGCTTTATCTTTAATTTGATTAATAACAATATTGATTGTTCCTCTCTCCTGAGGCAAATCAATTTCTATGTACCCGAACGCGTATTGAGAACTAGGACAGGATTTCAAACATTTCAATCGAAATCCACATATGGATTAATAAATCCTTTAAATCGCATCACAGCTAAATCTAACATTTTATATCGTGATATTGACTTTTTTAATGGTTCGTTACTATCATTTAAGAAAAAGTTGCGTGCGATTATATGATTAATTGTGATATAATGTATTCCTGTAACTGTCAGCATGTCCATTACTATGTAACTTTATGCTAAGACTTTCTTTTTCTTTTTATATGAATTTCTTCTATTGTAAACATTTGTATAAAAGGACTTCGGTCCGTAAATAATAAATAATAATAATAATAATAATTAATTCGCGGAACGTGGCGACCGAGCTCCATTCAAGAAGATTCGTTTCGTACGAGTGGGGTTCGCAAGAGAAATCGATTGAAGAAAACGCCGAACGTTCCAAAGAAAGGATCTATGATCGGAGATGATCGAGTCAAGGACGAACCCTCGGACAGAGCGTCTGCTTGGAATAATTAGCATCGATCCGAAGATACACTCGGACAGCGATGAATCGAGACAATGATCGCACGATTTCGAAAAGAAGCTACGGCAAGGAATAATGATTCAGTGTGAACGGCGCCTCAGGTGGCAGGCAAAGCGCTGGCACGTCAACAAAGGCATATCTCGCATTCGCCGAGCGTAAGGAGTATTAACTCCAAGAATAGTATGCGTGGGCCGGTCTCCCACGTACGCGTCATACACACGTCATACTCTGCAAAGCCGAGAGCGAAGCTGGGAGCCGGACAGGTAAGAGGCCTGTCCGTCTTCCAGCTCGAATTCCGCGGTAGCCACTGCGATTCCGCTTTGCCTCGTTTCGCGGATTTCAACATGAAACTGCACGCGATCGCCGACTACTGGAAACAGAATCAGTATCCGGATTTTGAGCAGGCTTTCTCCTCGTGTTCGACTTCCTTGTGCGCGTTGAAACGTTATTTTGTAATATAAACCGGCGAAGTATGCTGTAAATGTTCCCTGCGAATGTTGGGATCAAGGGGTCGCGCGTGTTATTGATCAAATGTTTCCAATCGCTTGCCGATTTATTGCGGAATTATGCGATGTGATGGATGACCAGTGTGATTTTAATCGGTGAGGTAAACAGCGTTGCTTGTTCTTGCGTTTAGATTTTCTTGGGGGATGTTCGGTAGATAGTCGAGCTTGGAAATTTAATATTTATTGTAAACATAATCCCAACGAAAACATCCTGTAAACAGGAGCCAAGTTCTCTATGGCCGTAAAAAGTTGTGAGATCAAACAAAATACGGCCAAGTTCGTTAGAAATACCTGTTGCAATACTGAACAAAATTAGTATAAAGAAACGCTATTTAATTTTTAAACAGTTACATGGAAGGCTAAATTATTCAAACTTAGCCGCTACCTAACACCTTTTATGGCCATTGGTTTAAAAAGTAACGGCCAAGTTTGAATAATTTAGCCTTCCATGTAACTCTTTAAAAATTAAATAGCGTTCTTTTATACTAATTTTTACAAACGCTTTTTTTCTGTATTGCAACAGGTATTTCTAAGCTAACGAACTTGGCCGTATTCTGTTTACAGGATATTTTTGTTGGGATTTCATCTATTTTTGTTTAAATTTCATCAATTATCAAGTAATAATTATGATTATTTCATATTATCTTGTTTTTACAAGTTCTAATTCGTACAAGAGTCTATGGTTGAATTCAATTTGAAAAGAAAACAATTAAAAAAGAAATTTTTTTAAAGTAAAATTTTAAACTTTGATAATTATTCCTTTGGGTGTTTGTTATGGTGGACCTATGTACCAAATTTCAAGCTTGTAGGTTAATGGGAAGTGTCCAAAAGGTTTTGATGATCTGTCAGTGAGTGAGTGACAAATTTAGCGATTTTTGTGGTCCTATATCTCGGAACCTACTAACGTTGGAAGATTAATGTTTTGCCAATATTGAGACATGATAGCACTTAACAAGTGTACGAAATTACATCTCTCCATCTGTCTCCAGTTCCGAGTTACATGCCTCTAAAAAAACGGCCAAGTTGTTTCGTGTAAAAGGAGGTAGTGCGAGAACTTGGCTGGTGCACTGCCGTGCACCTAGATATTTGTTTATAGTTCCGGTTATCCGAATCTTGTCCCCCGTACGGATAACCGTACAGTCCTCCCGCCGTGCGTTTGTTCATTTCAGTCACGGACTAGGGGCTAAACGAGCACGTTATTTTCGCATTCTTCTCTGCGAAACGATGATGCAAGATCCTCGGTTGCGATCGATTGCGCAACTGGTTGAGCTGCGGTGGCTGATGGCGTGCAGCGTTGGCGGGATCGATGGTTGATTTACAGCCTGTCGGATGTCTCGCGTGCCCCGCGAGGGAGAATCGACTACGCAACGCGTAATAGGTCGTTGCCGTGTTCGATGTCGCGTCGAAGGAGAACTCTCAAGTTTGCCTAGATTTCTGGTGTGGGTGTCGAGAACTTTTTCAGCGAGACCGTGTCTGATTGGCTCGCGCACACCAGCACCGTAGCGTCGATGGAAAGCCCCGTGTGTAATAAATGGGTAATAAAGTGGCAATGAAATCCGAGCTGATTGCGAGTAATAATCCAAGAATAGGTTAGTATAGTTCCCTTCTTTATTGCCGCTATCGCGACGGTGTTGCTCGTTCGGATACATTGCAATTTTGCATCCCTTTGTTTACATTCGCGGGATTGGCCAATTAGAGATTTGTTTCTGCCATAGTGCAACAGTCGATTACAAGTTTTTCGGAGCTCGCGACCAGACACAGTCTCACTTACGACTAGACTCCGGATTTTATGCATTTATGGCAGAAACGTGTACGTGAAATTTAAAACAGTGAACAAATTCGAACACTTTAAGAGTATTAACATATGATTTTCACTATATATTCAAAATTATTAGTTAAAAATGTTAAATATTTACCTCCTGTGTCTTGCAATTGTTACACAGACTGTTCGTTTTGCATAAAGATCCGGAGTCAAATTATGATTCATACAGTTGAAAAAAAAAATGCCGTAGATTAAACATCCACTGATAACAGGATTCAAGCGAGATCTTCATTGAACACGGTTAGTCGTATGATCTGATTAAAAGGTGATGGTGCAATTTATCTGATTCAACCACCCTTGATAATATACGCACGTATAGATATAGGATAACAGCATCGGGTGGTCCCGTGGATCGTTAGATAGCGTATCTAGAGCAGCCAGAGACTTTTGCTATCGTAGATACGCATTGATCAATACATCGTGACGTAGTAGTCATAATAACACGAGTACAAATGCTACAGTAATTTTCGATATACTGTAACGGGTCTGGACGTTTTTTGTTGTATTTGGGATGCGCGGTCAGATACGCGAGGTCGTCCGTGACGTAAATCACTAGATCTTTGACACAACGCACAGTGCGGACAAACGGCCAATATTCGGCACTTCTCTAAAAGGTAATTTTTTACAGAAAATGATATTTACCAATATAATGAAGAAATTGATTAGGAAATTAACAATTTTGATTTTTAAAAAATATTTATTGCATTATGCATAAAAATGATTATTATATGATTATTAATAACAATTTCCATCCTGATACGCATTTTTTTGCAAAAGAAATGTATTTCATATCGTGATATACACGAATATAGAATTTTTCCAGTAAATTCCGCACTGTGACTGTGGCGGACAAATGGCCAAATTTTGGACAAAAACCCAAATTTGTTTACGAATATATATGTATTGGTAATTATTCGCAGAAAATGAAATTTAACAATACAACTAATAAATTTAAAAAGAAATTTAACGAATTTTCAGCAATACATCCTAAAGGCAAGATACGGGCACTTATTAAAAAGTTTATAAAATTAAGAGTAGCAGTTAGTTGCCGACAAAACTATGAAATTCTTAAACTATAACAAGTAATATATCCGAATATGTCAAAATCTCAGGATATTTTTTGCCCTTCTCGAGATATGTTAACTTGAAGTTTTATATGCAAGTAATATAAATAAAACCACCGTTGACAATTTATACAAAAAATAAATCTACTTTATTAAATGTAAAAAGAATGCATATACCTTGGTGAGCACTTTCCATTATACAGAATTATTATCGCAACACTGATCTACAATTAATGTAATATTATTTGATTTTTGCCACTCTGGAGAATGCGGCACATGGCAAAATTTTTTATAAAAATCTTAATTTGGTTACTAGTGTAAATGCAATAGTAATTATTCACAAAAAAAAATTAACAATATTTATGCATAAAAATTATTGTTATATGATTAAATAATATCAATTACCACCTAATAAAACGTTTTGCCAAAGGAATTTATCGTACATCGTGATATACACGTGTAGTAAGATATGCCATGTTTGTCCGCACTGTGCGATGGGTCGGTTCGGCTTTCGTCGTATTTCGGCTTCGCTGGCGCGCCGGACCATCTTTGCCAACACGCGTCTGGGTCGCGCTCTGATTGGTCCGCGTGTTTTTTGTTAATAACTCCTAAAGGAAACCTCGGCGGACATTTTCGAAAAGGAAAATGTCGCTCGAAATGACCTCAGGAATATTTCAGGGAGTCGAATGAATTTTGGGACACCCTGTAGAGAGAGGTTTGTAAACCATGGGCAGATTATTTCGGGACAGTCTGCGAGTGGTGGAGGAGGATTCGCCTGAAACTTCGATAGGCTAGAAGACGAAATCCCGAAGTGATCCTGACTGATTGTGAGATTCTGCGACTTCGAGTGAAGCTCTTGAGCGATATGTGGCTTTATTGTGAAAGGAGTACGTAGCTTCGAGATTCTCTAATGACAGAACTAACTGTGAACCCTTATGTAATTAGAAATCCGCCCTTTTTACCACGTTTTTATTAGCTCCGTTTCTTGTCTGTTCGGTACAAATTTTGCAATTGATTTTAAACTAACTTCCCGATGAGCTAGAGACTTGAAATTTTAAACATAGCTCAGAACTGGATGACAATGCAATATTTAAAAAAAAAATTTTTTAAAAGCCTATGCGTTTAGGATATATAAATTATTATTAATAAATCTGGCCGTTATACCCCGTCGCACTACCTGAACGTCCCCACTCTACTACGTGTTCCCACTCTGACTCATCCCCACTCTGACTCATCCCCACTCCACTGACCCGTTTCGCACCGAAGGAGCTCAGTGTGCGTAAGTGTGCGTCAGTGTGCGTTCGAGCTCCGTGCGGTGTTTATTGAATAATATTGGTATACACAAATATGGCGGCGACCATATCTGTCACTTTCTGAGGTGAAACAATGAAAATTACTGTAAAATTACTCAACTTTACATGCTCATAAATTTTTAACGAGTGGTTTCCGTGATCTGGGATTTCGATATAAGAGTTTTCTCGCCGAAATGAACAAGGTAAGACATACAATAATCGAAAATTTCTGAGTTCCGAAGAGAAAGATTACCCTTTTAATCGATAGAAAAATTTCACACACACAAGACTGAATAGCTGAAAATAATTATTTAAATAAAAATAAATTTTTTAAAAAATACCACGTTTTTAAAACGGACTAAAAAGTATAAAATAATTTTTTCTAGCCACGTACAGGTTCCTAACCCCGTACAGATAGTCCTGAAAATTTGTGATTGTGAATTTTTAATAGCTATGAAAATACTTGTAAGATTTAAAACGAAAAACGTGGGGCGCATGCAATACATAGATAATTGATGCATGAATTGTTCAACTAAGTCGCTAACAATTTTATTGCATTACAAATGACATGAACTGTTGTGTGTGTTTTCTCAACGGCAGCTACTCTCGACACTATTATCTTGCGCCCCACGTTTTTCGTTTTAAATCTTACAAGTATTTTCATAGCTATTAAAAATTCACAATCACAAATTTTCAGGACTATCTGTATGGGGTTAGGAACCTGTACGTGGCTAGAAAAAATTATTTTATACTTTTTAGTCCGTTTTAAAAACGTGGTATTTTTTAAAAAATTTATTTTTTATATTTAGATACTGGAAAATATCAGCCCTGGCAGAAAAAATATTCGATCAAAGTCGGGAATATCTGTAATTGGCCAATCCCTATCTTTTATAGAGAATATCGGCAGATTATTTCGGGACAGTCTGCGAGTGGTGGAGGAGGAGGATTCGCCTGAAATTTCGACAGGCTAGAAGACGAAATCCCGAAGTAAGGTGGCGTCGAAAGAGGTTTCCCTCGAACCGCTGCGCTGGCGGTTCTGGTCGCCGAGGAGCGGTCGGCCTCGATTAGAGCCACGGAATAAATTTCTTGCGGAGTGTGGGAGCGAGTCGGCCGGGGTCCTCGTCTCCAATTGACCCCACTTTGCTGCGAAACTCAAGCGACTACGCGGGCAGATTTCAGCACGGCACGCGGGCATGCCTAGATTTTCGCAGATTGCGCGCGGTTCCTGGCTCTCGCCGCTATGGTCCTCAGGTAGTAGAACCTGCCGCGCGTTTTGCGGTCTCTCGCATAAGCTGATGCCTCGAAACCACCGGTTTACGTACTTACATATATACCCGTCTAGTACAGTATGCATGCTCGCCGTATCAAATTTTCTCACCGGGGCCCCGTTTCCCATTTCCACTGCACCCGCGCTCTCCGGCACACGGCCATTATGTAATGTTAATCATACCGTTTGAGATGAGGGTTCTGTCGAGCGCCGATTAGAAGCTGGACACCAACTAGAGCCAGCCCGGCAACACGGCTCGCGAAGTTAATCGCCAAACTATTAGAATGTAAATGTTATATGACGAAACTGGTTTCAGACGAAAACATTCAGTTTACTTTGTGTTAAGTGGCCTGCTGCTCGCCGGCTCGTTCGTCTAACGCGAAACTACCCGTCTACAGAGTAATTATTGGCCTCGCGGGAAGTAATTGCCCGATCACCATTCATGCCCGCAATGTTATAATTCCGTGTAGTTTGCATACGCCGCGATTTATTTCCATTTTATGCAGCTAGCTCTAGGAACGATGCACGCGGACTACTATTTCGGGGCTGAGTTTTACGGATTGTGGGAAAGTCAGTGGCTGCGAATAAACTGTGAATGCGTTCCTTCGACTAAATTCTAATCCGAAGATGAAAATTTTATCAGGTTCTACTGTGTTCGAGTTGCCGTTATTGGCAACTGCATGTTTTACATTAGGAATATTTTTGAACGTTATCAGGATCTATTTATTCTTCAATCTGTTTGCTAACGTTTTCTTACTTCTTGAAGTCGCCAGGAGTTTTACGGATTGTGGGAAACTCGGTGGCTGCGAATAAACTGTGAATGCGTTCCTTCGACTAAATTCTAATCCGAAGATGAACATTTTATCAGGTTCTACTGTGTTCGAGTAGCCGTTATTGGCAACTGCATGTTTTACATTAGGAATATTTTTGAACGTTATCAGGATCTATTTATTCTTCAATCTGTTTGCTAACGTTTTCTTACTTCTTGAAGTCGCCAGGAGTTTTACGGATTGTGGGAAACTCGGTGGCTGCGAATAAACTGTGAATGCGTTCCTTCGACTAAATTCTAATCCGAAGATGAAAATTTTATCAGGTTCTACTGTGTTCGAGTAGCCGTTATTAGCAACTGCATGTTTTACATTAGGAATATTTTTGAACGTTATCAGGATCTATTCAATCTGTTTGCTAACGTTTTCTTACATGTTGAAGTCGCCAGGGCCAGTAAGAACTCCGAAAATCAGCGTTTCTCGTGTAAGATCTCTCGAATCGTGCTGTTGGCAAAATTTTGTGTCCAGCCGTCGGGAAGGTGAGCACCACGACCGCTTGATTTACGGACGGCAGTGGTTTCGGCCTCGTGGTCGTCACACGAACGCGCATTATTCTGCACCGGCGTATGAATCAAGATCGGTATCGTCACCGGCTCTTATAAGATAACAAGCGCGACTCTTGTTACGAACAAACACAGCGTGTCGAGCGGCGTAGTGGGTGGTGGTTTCGTGTGGACGAGTCTTTAAGCGTTAATTGAGACAAGAGACCGCGCGTTGGTGGTCTAAATTCTTCGCTATTCCGGGAAGGCTATTCCCAGATGTATCTACGACAATTCGCCAACTCCACGGAAATTAGGGGTGGAAGATGACAACCTCTCGGATATATAAATTTCCTTCTTTCACGGTTCGGCATACTTCTCTCTGTGCCGTCACTGCGGAACCGTCAGCCTTCCTCATCTCGGACGAGATCTTAATTCATCTTCTCCGGCGAATTCGCGCTTACCGATGAAAATTAAAATTTTTAGTCTCTCTCTAAACATAAAGTACTCTTCACAACGATTTCTTTATGCGTTCTAGAAATAAACTTGACGTTTTACCACTTTCCTGTAATCGAGTTTTAGATTGTATATAAATCTTAGCTGTTGCAAAACTACACCAAGAAACAAAACTCTGTAAATTAGCTCCTCAACGTTCTGTGAGTTACGTTGATTGTAATCGACGCGATTCCGAAGCGATCATTACAGCACGATAATTCTTGCATATTGCATCTCGATAACGTGCTACAATAACAGTAATCTTCGCGATATTAAACAATTCAGGGAACGCAATTTGCATCGATATTCCGGAATAACTTAAACCGACAAGCTGTTACATTGATGGGAACTATTCCGATAACGAGTCGTAAAGAAAATCCGTAACATACGCTGTATGCACAATTCGCATAAATTCAGCAGCGTGATATTTCCAAAGACTGCCCATAAATTGCACGCTATTTTTTCCCCGGATAAATTCCCTGACGACTATACTTCGAACAATTTTCCTAAATCCACGTTAACAATCTTCGATAATAAAAATTCTGTGTCGTTAATTAATTCTCCAATACGTGTGCTCTTCTACGGTTACTCTTAAATCGTTTTTCCTTCGTGCAAGATCGATGTATCGCCAGCGATTGGCAAACACGTGTTTTAGTGAGTTTGCCAAGCAGTATGGCGTGTCTCTGCCACAGAAAAAGTTTGCTTTATGATGTGGTCGGTGTTAAACTAGTTTCCAAGGTGGTAGGGCGTTCGAGCCCCTTGCATACTTAATTTCTGCGATACCAACGCGTTCGTAGTCAAGAACAATCGCATTTCGTCTATACACAGTGTACATTACATAATATCAACTTATCTCTCGTTGTTTCAATTAGAGTACATCTCCGGTAAAAAGTATTCGATCAAACTAATGGTCCGTTTATTATCACTAGGCTGCGGATCTTTTTTACACTCTCAATTATTATTAATAGAAATTGGAAAAATTCAGCCATTGCAAATTGAAATAAAAGATGGACACCAACAAAAAAAAAAAGCGACAACAATATCAGGAACAACTCTCGATGCAGTGTTTGCAAGACATTTAGATAAAATTGAATCAATAATATTTATATCATATTTTAGAACGATCAAAATTTGCGACGCAAAAAAGGCAGAAATGCTATGAACTATGTCTCTTTCTTTCCCATACGCTCTCCTTCTTTGCGTCGCAGATTTTGATCGTTCATTACTTTTTTCTATGATTTTCTATAATTCTATCATTGAAACAATTGTCTTGTGATAGGTAAAATATGATATAAATATTATTGATTCAATTTTGTCTAAATGTCTTGCAAACACTGCATCGGGAATTGTTCTTGATCTTGTTGTCGCTTCATTAGGATTATTTACCATTTCCAATCTTAATTCACTTCTAAACATTACTAGACTGCAAGAAGTTTCACTTCTGCCGCGCGTGGTTTTCCACGCGTATGTTTTTAAAATGTAATTTTGTAATTTATACAGACGAATTCATCCATATACTGCATAGTGACCTTCAAGGTCCTGCAAGGTCAGAAATTGAAGAAACATTTTGAATATTTCATACCAAAACATCATCTGATTCGTATAAGTAAGGAATACTTGTAAACACGTATGAAAGCATAGAAACTGTTTCTTCCATTCTGACCTTGCAGGACCTTGAAGGTCACTGTGCAGTATACGGATGAATTTGTCTAGACACACGCTTTCACATGATATAAAGAAATATACAGGATTCCATTTAAAAAATGGAAGGTCACCTTCAAATCTATCAAAATAGTATAAACATAAAGCAATTACATACGCCATTGTGTTAAGTATAAAAAACAGTACTACTTTTTTCTCTTTCATTTTTTTCTAATATTTACAAGGAAAATGCTGGCTAGTAATAGCGTGAACACCCTGTATATGTATATGCACCTCTTCTTTTACTTAGATATTTACTCTGTTCCACACACGGTAGGTTTTGAAAATCATAGATATGTAAATTATGCTATGGTCCAGTGTTCTTCTCTCTGTAATACAATTAATTATATTGACTTTAATTAATGTAAACGTAGTTGCACGTGCTGTCATAACATAACCATGTATTTCTAACCTTTTTTCGTTTGTTCCTACTACCGAGCGGCGGTAAAATCCTATCGCTGCAGCATTTTCAAATTGTCATAAATAATAATTGAAAAAAATGAATTATTTAACAAAACCTCGTTCTTAAAAAATGGACTAAAAAGTATAAAAATAATTTGAAAATAAAATACTTGTAAGATTTCAAACGAACCGTTTAAATTTTCGCGCCACTCTCGATTTCCGTAACAATCAGAAAATTGTTACCCTCGGCGAAGAAGTTTCGCTTGAAAAATATTATTTTTACCACAGAAGAATTGTGTGCAATAGAGAAGAAAATGTTTCCTCTTTTTTAAACGAAGATAAAAATTTAGTCAACTGTGGGATTGAAATGATCGAAAGTGGCGCGTCGAATTCGAGGATCAATGATTATCCCTGAAGAAGTCAATTACAGAGAGAAAGAAGCAGAAACAGTTCCTCTAGTATCGGATAGATACACCCAGACCACATTCCAGAAGATAGTACGGGATCGGACGCTAAAGGGAAACGGAGACACGGTCGAAGCAACTCATTCCTCACGGGAATCGGTGTAATTACGATTTTTCGCGTGGCACGGCCGCGGTTATAATTTCTCGAGAAGCACGCGTGTGGGATAAGTAATGCTTATCGATCTTTCCCCGATGTTTCCCGGCGACTATCTGCCTGGTAAAACGCGCGAACGCGCGCGCGCGCGAGCTCGCCTCAGCGTGGGAGGCTCGGGATTTAATGGCCGTCAGATAATAACAAACGGATATGCACCCGATCGACCACTGAATCAGCCTTGGCTGCTTAGTATTTCACGGTTTACGGGTTATGAACACAAGGATTATTGTTACTATTATCGCCGGACCACCTGCGTGGACGGCGCACGGATCCGCTCTCACGTTAGAGCGCCGCTCGCTCGCGCAGGCGCACGCGCTCTGTGACCGCAATAAGGAAGAGATTTTATTCCCGTTCGCTGAAAAGCCCTGCTACGTTTATCACCCGCGGGAATACATTGTCAAGCCGACGATACTTTCGTTTCGTTACGCTAGACGTTATGGTCCCAAGACCGTTCCCTTCTGGCAATGAAGAGCAGAAATGAAAACTGGCTTTCATTTCAGTTGCGGAGAAGATACATATTCCTGTAAGTGCTCTTTTTATTCTTTTCCTTCCGTGAAATTTCCTTTCTTGAATTGAACAAAATTTCAATTGTGTATGCGTGTGTTGTGTATATGTATGTAAAGAAAGGATACTTCCTTTAATTCAAATGGGCCGCGCTTTACTGACTCAGCGCGCCCTCTGATCGAGATATACATCGATCGACACATACAGAGAGACGGTGTAAGAGACGGTGTAAGAGACGACGTGTGCAAAGATTTAGGTGAGTGGCAACTAGCGATAAATAAGATAATAGAGCTACATAGGAGTAATTGAGGAAAATAGGCTTAAATTGTCGTTTCTCGTTATTTTAGGTAAGCAACAAACCATCTTACACATTTGTAAATATTGTATATACTTGTTGTTTAATAGTAAATTGTTGTTTATGCACAAGTGATATCGGCGCAAGTGATCGGCACAAGTGATATCACTTCTTTTACGCTCTTCATTCTGTGTTTTTTCACAATTAGCAAGTATGTATATTACCTCTTGTCTAAACCATAAAATTTCCTAATGAATAACAGTGTCTATTAAATTCCACAGACGCGGACTTATCTTGATGATGGTTCAAAACCGAACCGAAACGTTGAAATTATAATTCTGCAAAATTGCTAATTTTTGTATCTTTGATCGAACCTGTAGCGCCGATATCACTTGTGCATAAGTAAAATATAATCTCGTTATTTTAGAGCAACACTTTGGTTATTTTGCTAAAAGTCCAAAATATTATCCATTGTCTTACATGTACATTCGAATTCATATGTGAATACTATTCGATGGCCAGGCTGGTAATTCCGAACCAGCAACAAACAGTTCCATCGCACGCGCGTATACGAGCGAACGAACGGTTAGTTATACGGGGAACCCGTGAATTGATTTATTCGAGCGTCGCATTCCCGGACACTATCTCACGACCTTAAAAGCGGCTAAACGATTCAATTTGTAGTAATTATAATGCAACCGGCCTGGGTCCGTGGGCCTGGTTGGCTGGCTCGGGCGTGCGCTTTTTTTTTTTTCATTGGGACCACTTAAGATGCGACGACGCGACGTTTCACGTGTGGGCGTTAGGCCGCTCGAGAATCGGCTGAGCGCCTCTCGTCCCGACAATTTCGAGCTAATCTAAACGATATTGGACTGAAGCGACGTTAAGCACGGCCGGCCACGAAAATTTGGTCGTGAGTTATCGTGTCCCGGTCGTTTGTGTCGATTCGTCGAGCCCTGTCTCCTCGTTCGCTATCAAACCAGGCGATCGACAAAAGTTATGGAACTCTTCGTTAGACTACGAATTAATTCGTAACTCTTTCCCAGTCAATTTATTATGACGTTGTTAAGATTATCGATCGTAATTTGTCAAAATCAGAGAAAAAGTTGATGCTCTCGGCGCAACGGTTCGATCAATTTAAACATACTAAAGCAATTTTGCTAGTTAATTTAAACTTTCAACGTTTCGACCCTTATGTGGGTGATTTTCAAGAAAGAAGAAAACTGCGTCTGAAAATATTTAATTGTATTGTAATGATAACAGAATTGAATATATGATCAAAACACAAAAAATTGGTTTACTCACTTGCTTTAAGAAATTTAAAAAATTAGATTTCAAACGTACAAAACACATGTTGTGTCTATGCCGGTAGAACAAGCTACACTGGCAGAGACCTGAGATTGCCAGTAACAAGAACCAATGAGAATCGAAACCAATAGGAGTCAATAGATCGAAAACCGAACTAATCGATATTTGGCGGCAAATTCAAAAACCGTAAGACAGTTCACTATATAACCCTTGACAATTATATACACCGAAGAGTGTAAATGTGAAATTAAATCAATATTAATAGAGACCGATAGGATGAAGCCGTTAATTCAGTTGACAAATAGTAGGATATAAGATGTTGATAGGAAAGAGAATGCTTTAGTATGTTTAAATTGATCGAACCGTTGCGTCGAGAGCATCAACTTTTTCTCCAATTTATTATGATTCGTTTAGTAGGTGAGTTTCGTGGGATTCCTTTTATTCAAAATATTTTCCTTAGCTAGAATTTTCTTCCATTTTTCTCGCAATAAGCGAATTCTCTTCGCGTTGCCTTTCAAATCAACGCGTGACCACGCGTGAAACAGGTACAATAAAACGAACGACGGGAAAAGGTAAGCGGGCGGATATAAGGGACGACGATGAAGAAGCGAAGGGAAAGAAGAGAGAGAAAGAGAAAGTTACGTTGTTAACAACCGTACGTTCCGCAGGGCCGCGCTTATCGCGTCGCACGCGTCACGATCGAAATTTTATTACGGATAGGAATAGGACGGGGCTACCTTCGGAACGATCGTCTCTCTCATTCGTTACGCAGTTTATTTCGACGATTATTTTTTTTTTTTTTGTCTCCCCGGTCAGGACGACGCTCCGTAATGTCTCGCCGGTTTCTAGTTTACGGCCTTACGAAAGGCAGCGTCGTTAGACGTACCTTTAATCGAGAGGACGACGCGACGCGTCTATGCCGTGTGCGCGCGCGCACACACACCGGGGCTTGTTTGTTGTTGTCCGATCGTCGCCGGGATATTTCGCGGGGATCGTCCCAGGGTCATTGCCTATAAACGTCCCGGCCCCGGAGATCGGTAATTTACGACCGTTCCCCTGGAAAACGAGCGGCCGACGATTATCGCTCTAATTGTAATTAACGTCTCCCGGCACCGTGCTCGCCGGCCGATCGTTTTATCAGGCCACGCGCATATTAATGAGTTTTCGCGAATCACTTGTCGCTCGCCGCGATACGCTTCCTCGACCCGATACATCTGTTTATTACGAGAGAAGAATCCCGCTGGGAATTGCGTCACCCGGACGTTTATTAGCGAAAACCGACCGCGCGTGGGCGGCTTTCAAAATTAACCCTTTCACTACGAAAGGCGTAAATATACGTCCTGAGAAGTCCATTGATATATACGAAAGGCGTAAATATACGTCCTGAGAAGTCCATCGATATATGTATACGAAAGGCGTAAATATACGCCATCTAAATTTTTATACTTTATGTTTTTACTTGCCTGTTTTACCGACTGATTCAAATGGACTTTATCGTCCTTTTGAGACATACTTAATTAATTCTTATCATATTTGCTGTGCTACTGCAGTTACAAGTCTTCCAAGAAAAAAATCATGCTCGAGAATGTGAAAGTATGTAGTAAACATAAAATTCGTCGAGAAACTAGGTACGAATGTAAAGAATGTGATGTAGGTTTATGTGTTGATCCATGCTTTAGGATATATCACACGGAAATGGATTATTAAATTTTTTCTATTATATTTTTATTATCTTTATTCGTTCATTATGTAAAATAGTTTGTCATTGTTAAGTTGAAACGAATTTATTCCTCTTTATCAATTTCGGATTTTTTCCTTTATATTTCATTAGCAACTGTTATTGAAGAAATCTGTAAATTGAGTTATGTAAACTAAAAGAGCATAAAAGGCTGTTTAAAATAAATAAGAAATGGATATTTTTAATTTATTAGTAACGATTGCTTTTTAAGTCATACGAATGGTATCAAATCTTCGGGTACGACGTATGTATAACGCGCCGTCCCTGTTGATGGATTATTCCGAAATCGCGCCCCAGTGAAAGGGTTAATCGCTATCCAGTCGACCATTTATCCTCCAAAAGTAGTAAAATTGATTTCTGCGATATTCGAGAAATTCTTGTACCGGTGTAGTTTCATCGGAAGTACCGGATATAACCGTAAATGCAAAACGCGAAAGAAATATTGGAGAAATAAGATTAATTCGATCGCATCGATGCGAAGAAGAATTATAATGTCGAACGTGAATTTAACGTCACGATTAGAAACAATTTGTTAATGTAAATTCACCGGTGCAGCTCGAGCGTTGAACGCTGCCGCTGGAACATGATTCGTATCTGTTCTAAATACCGTGCAGCACGAAGTATCGTGCAAAATCAATTTGACCGTACGCGACGTTGCACTGCACGCACTACTCCACATACTGTGACTCCAATTAACATTCCGTTTAATTGCTGATCGTAGTATTTATAGACGTGTTCGCGCACGTCGACGTTTGCAACAAGGTGTGCATTCCCATGACCAAAACACGCTCCGGCATAAGCTATTTTGTCACTTTTGCAAATTGTATTTGACATGTTACAGTCACACTTACGGTAAACATTGCATTTCCATGTTATTTCCATCAAAATTTAATTGAATATAGAATCATGAAAAATATACAGGGTGAGTCACCTAACGTTTGCACCTCAAATATCTTTGTTGTTTCTAAAGATACGTAAAATATGGTAAGGACAAAGTTGAATGGTACAATAGGGCTGACACGGTGCCAAAAAAAATTTTGTTTTTATGACATTTTTTTTTAGAGATATCAATGTCACCTTGACTTTTTTAAATGGAACCACCCTTTTTTAAACACCTACAATGATAGTCCCTTTCATTAGGAATTCAGTGACTATAATTATTCCAAGGTCATTCAATGTCATAGACAGAGAAAACGTATAAGATTTAGAATATGAGCTCTAAATGTTTCGGTAAATACGCATCGTAGGGTTTTGTAACTTGATATTGATTGTTAATATTGTTTATATTACAGTGATCTAACATTTAAAATCATCCGAGAGTATATTTACTATTCACTACAAGTCTCAACCATGATAAACGTATTCTGCTTTCATATTCTAAATCTTATACACGTTTTCTCTGTCTGTGACCTTGAATGACCTTGGACTAATTATAGTCACTGAATTCCTAATGAAAGGGACTATCATTGTAGGTGTAAAAAAAAGTCAGCCCCATTTGTATCATTCAACTTTGTCCTTGCCATATTTTACTTATCTTTAGAAACAACAAAGATATTTGAGGCACAAACGTTAGGTGACTCGCCCTGTATATGTTACACTTATAGACAGCGAAATTTTATTCGAAAATGTTCTATGTCAATTGTAAAAAAACAGAAGCAGAATAACAATGTAGTTCTCTTAAGGGTGCGCAGGAGCCAATCTGGTGACTCTATCGGCGTAGAGGTTGTCATTCTATGTATTTCATAACTTTGTGCGACATCCTTGTCTCTCCAACAGAGCTGAGACAAAGAGGGAGATATGTCACTCACAGGAGAGACAAAGACAGAGTAACCGCGAGGCTTGATTTTTCGATGAACTTCCTGAACTTTTCAACAATTTTCTGAAGCGAAGAAGCAATATTTTCTCACGATTTTTGTGTAGAAATATTCTTTGTTCTATTCTAAATCTCAACACAGAGCCCTTTTTTGCAATTGGGCTCTTGAAATTTTATAAAAAAAAAAAATGTACGTTTTTATAGAAGAAATTTTTTTTTATACACTTTTTCCAAAAAAGGGCTCTGTGTTGAGATTTAGAATATAACAACGAATATTTCTACATAAAAATCGTGAGAAAATATTGCTTCTTCGCTTCAGAAAATTGTTGTAAAGTTCAGGAAATGAGCCGCTTGGTTATCTTTCTGTCTTTGTCTCTCCTGCGAGTGACATATCTCCCTCTCTGTCACAGCTCCTAGTTTATTTTTACTTCACCTCTACGCCGATAGAGGCACCACTTTGGCTCCTGCGCAGCCTTAACGATCATGGTTAACAGAAAATGTAAACTTCCCGAGGTCTAAATAATTGGAAATAGTTGGAGTGAAAATTGTGTAGAAGCAAATCGAGAAATGAGACGAACGCGCGGAGGATGCTGGGGCGGCGGATTCCCCGACGAATCAATTTCCTCCACCGTCGGTAGACAATCGCAAATCACCAGACGTCTCTATAAAACGCCCCCTGGTAACTGGAGCCAACTAAGATGTCTCGGGGATCGAAGAAACCCGAGGAGGGATCGCGTCGACGTAGGAAAACGCTTTGCGACGTAGCGGCGGCGGCTCGAGGGGCGAGGAGACAGGTAAAGTGAAACGTCCGCGGCACCCACGCGACCACCGGTCTAGATGAACTGTTTGTTGTTGCGTTTCAGTGAATTATCGCCGGGCCGTGGCCCCGTGCTACGAAGCCGCCGTATATTAGCGGCTGAAAGCCAGCAAATGAGATCCGGGAAAGATTACAATTACCATCGCAAACAATATTCCACCGTAGCACGGAGCCGAGAAAACGGTTATTTACAGCCCATTATACTCGCGAGACAAACCTGGGGGAGGAAGCTGCAAGAACTCGTGCACCATGCACACCGGAGAGACAAGTTCTTCGGGCCTACTTCGGATTGGGGGTGCTGGCAGTCGGAGACTTTCGTTATCGCAGATACTTATCGCGTAAACCGTCCATCTTGATCAATACATCGTGACGTAACAGTCATAAAAACACGGGTATAAATGCTACAGTAATTTTCGATATACAGCGATGGGTCGGGACGGCTTTTGTATTTGGGATACGCGGTAATATAAGTGAGGTTGTCCGTGTTGATATGGAGGTCGTGACGTCAGTCACCAGATGTTTGACACGATGCACAGTGCGCGGCATGTAAATGGACAATCGGGACCAAAATTATTACTTCTAAACTAATCAATTTTTGACCGAAGTACCTTAATAATTTTTTAAAGGGAATACAAAGATACATCGATTAATGCACCAAAAATATAAGGTTCCATTAGTAAAAAAGTTTATCTTCAATTTTTTTTTTAATGAAAAGTTTTTTTCAATCAAAGTCACCACTAAAAATTGCTGTATCATTGTTCAAAATATTGTTTACATTATTACGTATGTTGGTATCTAATCAATTACTAAACATTTAAGTATTGTATGAGGTATTATATCAATTTCATAGCTATAAAATGAAAAAAAATCATATAGAATGGAATTATCGAAATGTTTAATTTTCAAGTTAAAATAGCTCCGAGTGCAAAGGGTTAAATATGAAAAATGTTAACCCTTATATAATTAAAAATCCACCCATTTCATATTTAGATACAGGAAAACACCACCCCTGGCAGAGAAAATATTCGATCAAAGTCGTGAATATGATTTTTGAACGAATTAT
The DNA here is from genome assembly GCA_916610255.1 of Lasioglossum lativentre. Classification (NCBI taxonomy): domain Eukaryota; kingdom Metazoa; phylum Arthropoda; class Insecta; order Hymenoptera; family Halictidae; genus Lasioglossum; species Lasioglossum lativentre. The sequence goes on from OU744366.1 coordinate 5,178,232, forward strand.
TTGAACGTGTATTGAATATGAAAAATAGTGCTGTGTACGACACAATGAGTTTCTTGTTCCAAAATTCTTGTTAGAATAAATACAAGATCGTTTGCCTGAAGCGTTGTTTTATCGACGAGTCCGGTTCGAGTTCCAGTGGTGTACACAGGAATATTCCGCGAGCGATCACGGCCCGCGCGAGTTGGTCGCCGCGACGAAACAGTAACTCACGCAATTACCATCAAAAAGTAATGATTTACGATTCCCGGTATTGCTCGTTTTGTCACACCGAGCGCCGCGTGGCGCGATATCCCGGCCACCGACGTATTATCGTTATAAATTTCGCTGAAGATGTCCAAGTTTTAAATCATCCGGATATGTGGCGAATAAATGATCCCATCGCGCGCGGATTCATAAATAAATCATTCCCGCGGACGTCGCGTCGTCGGGAGGAGGCGACATTGTGCATGGGCCGACCGTATTTCTTTTTTTCACGAACTTTAGTGCTCGCACCTTGACTGCACCAACGAACCCCCCGTCGCATTGTAAAAAGAAAGGATCGCGTGTGTGGGATGTGTTCAACAACGTCGCGCGGTCGGGAAACATGAGCTTTGGCTTGTATTACATCGTGTCTGAATCATCCATGCGGATTCCTTCTTAAACATTGCGGATACACACAACATTGTGCATAATATTATAACGAGGTCTTCTCTCGTCTAGCAACTTGCATAAAATTGTTTGCATAAAAACTGGAAGTGAAAACAAGCTTGCAGAAAAACGAAATTGCACCACGTAAATCACACTTGGGCATTAACGTTAGCTTTCTTTTTTTTTTAAATTGTTTTTTAAAGTAATAGTTCGGGTAGTTAGCTTCCTGTGACATAATATTTTATATTATTTTAATACGGTAATTTAAAGCCGAGACGCGGCTTCTTATGGGAAATATTAATCATTACTATCATTATTTGGGACGATAAAGAGGAAACGCTGACGGTAGAGGATATTAAGAGGATACGAGGCAGAAAAGAGATAGCAAAACACACTGACCGAGATGAGAAATAAGAATGAAGAAGTCAGCGAAACGCAGGTGTGCGAGAGACAGAGAGAGAGAGAGAGATAGTGGATGAATCGACTAAAAGGAGGCACAAGTAAAAATTACGATAATGCCGCAGAGTTAACAGCTGTATAAGATTAACACGAAATTAAATTTGGACGAGACATACGCGATGTTAAGAGTAAAGGAACTACCTCGGTAAAAAGGAACTCCTTAGCTGCACGTGCGTTATAAATTATTTCTGATTACTGCTATCAATACTAATTTTAAATGCAAAATGGGGTGGAAACTACACCGTTTAACGCGACATAGAAGTTCCGAGCAGTCAAACCAACTGGTTTGCAACTTTTTACATAAATTACGATAGGTAGCGATTTTAATGAGATTTCGCACGACTCTTATTTGCTCGTGTTTGCTTAACCCTTATTGCAATCGTCCAGCACCCTTTTGCACGTTAATCTTGCCAAACCTGAAATATCTTCCATCGTTATTCGGCACGTTTTTTTTACCTTTGTCATTGCAACATTAGCATTTTGTTATCAGTTGAACCCGCTAAATTATTTATTTATTCAGAATCGGTAGAAAAAGAACGGATCAGGGTTAAATCGGAGCCCGTAGCCCGTAAGTACGGTAGTAAGAGACAGTAAAATTCAGGGTCAACGACACTAAAGGGTTCCTCTGTGATTTTCACTGAGAACGCGGGTGACTCTTGGGACACCATAGGAGAAACAGAGGAGTTGGATTCACTGCCCACGGGATCCGCGGGAGGAACGTTGTCGGGAGGAGTATATCCTCCGGCACGGGGTTCCTCCCGACGTTTCTTTTTTCTTTCCCTTATTATATCGGCGATGATGAAGTGCCGGCCGGGTTACCTAATGCTCGCACAATGGCGACAACGGCGCGTTCCATGCGCCGCGCATAAATCTCCGAACAACGGGCGTATGTGTGCCGAGAGCGTATGCGGCGCGGCGTTATCGCGCGATGTATCGCGGTACAGCTCGCTAAATATGTTATAAATCCTCCGGTGAAACATTAGGGAATGCTTTGAATGCGCCTAATGCCGGACGTTGACTTTTCCTACTGGACGCGACGAGCAGCCGCCACCCCTTTCTTTCTTTCTTTCTTTCCAGCAGTCGCAGCCATCGAGATCTCAATCGATAGCGCTGGAATTTCCGGCGATACGATGGACCATGAAAGAAACAAGCTGATCCATTCATGAGAACGCACTATACGACCAGGATTTTCAACATCTGGATACATCGAGCCTCGTTTACACCGCTTGCTGTATCACTTGTACAGGGTGCAAAAGAATTGTTTGGTCTTGGCTGCCATAGACGTATTCTACATCTGCGGTTCGATGAAGATCTGTAACAAAAAAGTTGCCGCAAAATGATCTTGAATTTTAAGGTCAAATTTTTTTTATCGCATTCTATTCGATGCAATTAAAAAAATAATTTGACCTTGACATTCAAGGTCACGGACAATTTTGCGGCAACTTTTTTAAACAGATCTTCACCAATCCGAAGATGTAGAATACGCCTATGTTAGCCAAGACCAAACGTTTCTTTACACCCTGTACAACTGGATCGTACATATTTTCCAAAACTGTTACAGAAAATTAAAGGAACATTAGATTCTCACTAAACAATTGTCAATTTTTGAACTGACAATATTTAACCACCAACCTACTCGAACGAAAATTTTCTGGAATATCTGAAAACATTTTCCCTGATGGATCAAAGCTAGAATGAGATGTACTCTTCGTACGCTGCAAGAAGTCTCCCGGCAGGAATTCGAAAGGAATGCGGCAGCAAGCCGTCCGATTGGGTCATTCCACACAAACTTTCGGTTCTAACCGAATTATTGCATAAAATTTGTGACGTCAAAGCAAACCATTGGCTGCGAGCGAGGACCCCCTTTGCCACTATACCGCACAGTGGGCCATTTCGATGAATTTTTTTCTAAATCCTTAGGTGGTAGACAAATTTTTTGACCAGATATCGAATTAGCGTGACAAAATCTACGGGAAATTATATATGGCATGTAAAAAAAAAATCGATCCGCGCGTGGTATTCGATAAACTACAATTTTCTTTGAAATTCTGCATGTTTAACAAATAGTTTCAAGGTTAAAACACGTTCAAACCATAATCTCACTATTTAACTATTCTATAGCATATTCTGCTATGTTTCAGCTTTAATTAAAAAAAAATCATTTCTATCGAAAGTTCATTGACACAAAATTTATCTAAATGGCCCACTGTGTGCCGTCTCGAGGTACTTCTTCCGGCGTACGAAGAGTACTGATCTGAATATGGAGAAGTTCCTGCTGAAAGGGTTAAAACTTGAGGGGTTATCGAAATGTACAAACGGTCCTCGAAAAAATTCAAGCGCCCTAAGAGGTTCTCTGCTGGTGGCAGTATCATTTAGAAATCGAGGTTCAGCCCACGCACTGACGTTCCATAGCATGGTAGAAACGAGATCAAAAGTACGAGTCCTTGCGGCAGCGGGAAAAACGCGAACGGCACGTGAGCACGTGGAACCGTTGGTCCAGATCGAGGAACGAGGTAGCGGTGGTGTTCGCGTTCAACACCGACACAATAGCCAGGCTAGACTACAATATAAGCGACTGGGCCCGGATCGTAACGGGGCCCTCGCGTCACGAAAACGCTTGTCGCCGCGCTGAAAACAGCGTCGGCGGCGGCCGGGCCGGGCCGGGCGCGGTTCGCTAACGACAGCCGGCGACCCGAAGGGAACACTGGAATGCGGTAGGAATCTAAATAAGACACAATCGTTTCGAACAATCGCATACCGCCGGTGCATTGGGACTTTCTAATAAGCGCTTCTCGGCGCCGGTCGGCCTTGCTAGGACTACTGCTAGTCGAATGTGAGGCTGGCCTGCCCGCATTCAACAACCTGTTGCTCCTGAGCTACCTGTTCGTGCGCGCGCGTGCACGCCGTCACAGCGAGACCGTGTCTATGAAATACAGTAAAAGCTTGATTCTTGTCCAACAGCCGTGTTTTTCATGGACAAGAATCGTGGCCAGAAGTGCTTTTTGATTTATGACTCCGTCTGGATATCGCGCCGAGCGAGACTTCAATAGAAAGCCGAACATAGAGTATGACACGATTGATTCTTGTCCAACAGCCGTGTATTTTTCATGGACAAGAAGACAAGAATCAAGCCACGAGAAGTGCTTTTGGCTTTATGACTGCGTCCAGATACCGCGCCGAGCGAGACTTCAATAGAAAGCCGAACATAGGGAAGGACAGAATGAAATTTGAAGCGTGTCGCCGTCGCCGGCACAGTTTAAAGGCCCGCGTGTTCTCACAATGTAATATGCCAGTTAAAAATGCTTTATTTTTCATTATTTTTGTTATGGAACTTTCACTGGCTTGTTTCTGGCATTTTTTCTGATTAGAACAAGACCAAACACGATACAATTTGGCCCATATTTACTCTACATGTGAAGCATAATTTATAATTTATGAAACCACTAAATAAAGTTGAAATTATATCGTGTTTGGTATCATTTTAATCAGAAAAATGTCAGAAATAAGTTAGTCAAAGTCCCATAAAAAAATAATGAAAAATTAACAATTCTATCATTGTCATATCATTGTGAGAACACGCGGGCCTTTGAACTGTGCCGGCGACGTCGACTGTTCGCGTCTCTTTCTTTCCAATGCGCTGTCGTTCGTTGCGTTCGAAATTTTAATGGTCGATAAAACCACTTAATACAGTTCAAATTAAATCGTGTTTGGTGTCATTTTAATCAGAAAAATGCCAGAAATACGGTAGTGAAAGTCCCATAAACAAATAATGAAAATTAAGAGATTTGTAAAATCGATTCCTCGAGTGAATGTTGTGGTGTTCACACCGATATACCCGAGCCGACATCAATCGTCGCTCTGGACAAGAATCGTGTCCACGCTCCGGACAAGAATCAAGCTTTTACTGTAGATAGAATTAATTCAAAAAATGTTCATCTCATGATTTACACACTCTGAATAAGAGGGTGGTCCGATAGATCAACGAATTCTTATTGGTGAACAAAAAAAAATGTTTAACGATACTTTCGGATCACCCGGTATGCAATGCTGTGAAAAAACACGGCTCAGCCAGGAGATTACTTCATTTACACTTTATAATCGTGTCGTGAATGCAGCGGGAAAGGGCGGAAGATGACTAGTGATCCGGGATCGGGTTCCACTGGTTTCGAGGGTCGCTTAATTGAATTTAAGAGGTCCGCCTGTGACTTTGCACGGACAGACAGAACCCTCCTCCGAGAAGCCTCCGGTCGCGTCGGGGGAAACAGGATTCGAGCCACATCGCTAGGGGTTACCCTGTTGTTTCGGAAGTGTTAATAGTGATTTTCCGCTGATTCATTTGGCGGTCGAGCAACTCTCTCTAAAATTCTATTATCTTAATTATGCTCGCCCTAGGGAAAATTAATAATACTTGGTCTTATTTTAAAAATAAACGATAGCCACGGGATGCAAAAGCAACATACACCAGAGTATTCCTATGCGTTAAAGAAATTCAAGAACGACCCGATAACATCGAAAATTCATTCTTTCCGCCCAATTTTTCATACTTATCGAGCACTGCTGCGCGGATGCGTCGCACAGTGTGCAATTTCGGCCCAAAAGCGGACAAAATATGAAATCGTTGTTTGATTTTCACGAAACTTGGTATACTAAGGTTTTTTGTGCCGCTGATTAAGAATCTAATACCAAATTAATGTTTAACTTAACCGTTTATTAATTTTCATGAATAAAATAATGAAGTTTTGGATTCTGTATTAAAATTTTAACATATTATCACATAATACAAGACTCTCTTGTTAGTAGAAATTATTAAATAATATTTTAAGTATACTTATTGACTGGATTTATTGCATCTATGCCATATACAAACGTTAGTGTAGTAAATCCAGGACAAGTCTCTCACACTTAAAACACGTGTATCTTTTGTTTGGGGAAATTTCGGGAAAATTTTCTTTTTGCATATTATTATAGACATATTCAGTAATAACTTCCATGCAAAATCGCCGTGTTTTCTCGTGTTTCTCACTTATTAAATGAAACTAAGAGTTGGTCAATGTGACTTTCCTACGCAAAATCGTAATGTATAAGCTCTGCACGCTCTTATACTGAATCATGAATGTTATACTAACGTTATAATCTCATTATTTAATCACAGAAGTACTCATTTTCAATAAAAAGAACTCACCCAAGCGTACACATTCGGGACAGGTACAATATGTTCTCATTATCTTTCAAATCATTTGAACGAATAAAAATCAACATACAACTATGATTCCATAATGTTGTAATCGGTTTTTTTTTCATTAACTTTTATGGTTTCTTATACTTTGAACTATTAACTAACGATATTACAACTCATATAAACAATATCTGTTACTTTGAAAAATAGCATTCGCTTGCATTTTGTCCGCGTTTCGGGCGAAATTGCACACTGTGCGTCGTGTCTTAGAAACGCTGGTATGAAACAGGATTCGAGCCACATCGCTAGGGGTTACCCTGTTGTTTCGGAAGTGTTAATAGCGATTTTCCGCTGATTCATTTGGCGGTCGAGCAACTCTCTCTAAAATTCTATTATCTTAATTATGCTCGCCCTAGGGAAAATTAATAATACTTGGTCTTATTTTAAAAATAAACGATAGCCACGGGATGCAAAAGCAACATACACCAGAGTATTCCTATGCGTTAAAGAATTTCAGGAGCGACCCGATAACATCGAAAATTCATTCTTTCCGCCCAATTTTTCATACTTATCAACGCACTGCCGCTCGGATGCGTCGTGGCTTAGAAATGCTGGTATCGTGGGAGAGTCGATGGCAGGGATCAGAAGCAGGAGCCGATGGGTCGACCATTAAGACAGGAGGATGATCATAGCCGGTCGCGGGAGCTCGTATTCCCGGTGATCGTCGCGAAACGAAACGAATTGCCCGGGGAACCGGCCTTGTCCAGCATAGACACCTTGTGCACCGGGCAGCTGGCACGAGCACGCCTATAAATACGGCCAGTTTGCATAGCGATCGTCTACCGAGATTACGATCCACGCGCTCGGAAAAACCATGCTGCTACGAGGATCCTCTTTCCCGTGATCCCTCTCTCCTCCTCGTCCTGGCGCTCCATCCCCATTCCCCGGTGCAGCGGTCTTCGTCGGATCGTTCGGTTGTCGGTCCATCGAGGCCTGTCCCCGTCCATTTCGAGGTGACCGGGGACTCGAATGGTGAGACATCCAATCCACGTCGTCGCGTAAATGTCCCCCAGGTAGCCTCACGTGCGCATAATACATGATCGTAAACGATCCGCCGGTGAACCTGTCGACAGGCTGGTTCTCGAAACGCTGATGGGAATAAGGATATTCGTAATAGCGGTCCGATACCGGGGACAGGATGCTTTATATGGACTGCGGCTGTTAGCTAGCAAGATTCTTTATTTCACCTGACCGGGCGCAGCGTCTCTCAAACTTCCTCCTTAATCCCGCCTCGATCGCGATCGTCCGTTTCCTCAGTGAATTAGATCGAGAGCCGTCCCCATTGGATTCACCACAGATATCCTACCAATCATCGCGTCGGATTATCGTTATTAAAGAAACTTATCTTGATCGCTAAGAATACCGTCGCTCCAATTTCCTCCGTTAGGCCATTGCCGGTTATGCTTAATCGCCGACGTATCGACGAATGTGTGCCATATCAACGTTTTCCGGCCCTAATTGAAAAATTTATGGACTTGCGTCGTGTTCTACCGATAGTGCAATAAAATTCACAGTAGCCAAACACCGTGTGTCGATGATACTTAACATAGGAATCTTCACGCGAATATGATTTACCAGTTATTAAACGTGCGAACATGTTGAACTGAAAATCGTATTACAAACGAGGTGGAATCACTCGCGTTTATAGAAGTAGCGTTCTGAAATTAGAAAGACAGTGGCTTTTGGAAAAACGCATGGCTCGTTTATTAGTTTGAGAAACGCTGTCTCGATCCGCAGTCGATAACGTGTACAGTCCATCGGATCGAAAGAAAGCTTCCGTGATAATTTGATATTTGCGGCGGGAAACGTTTACGCGCACTACTGGCACGCGGTATCTTTTTCCTAACACGCGACAAATCAAGTTTTACGAGCGACTTGTTCGAGCACAGTTAAACACACTCTTCGTGTTTCACTCTTGTTACCGCTAACGTTTTAAAGATAGTGTTTCAAGTCACTTTTCTTTTACAACTTGATACCGTTACCGTTCGAGAATTTACGACAATGTGTACGCACATACTACACTCCGCTGCAAACAATGTTTTAGCGAGCACTTTCTCTTCGTGAAAGACGTTGAAAGACTGCAAATATTTATCAATCGATTGTAAGAAACTTGAATTAAATATATATGCATTTCTTCTTTTATTAGTTTTAACGAATGTGAAATAATGATTATTGAATAATTGTGTAGAAACTGTACACTTGACGTTTAGTCAGCCTTTCGTAAAATGTTAGCAATAAATTTATATATGCTCTCCGGATGTTACAGATGATCTCTTCGAGAAAGACGTTGAAAGACTGCAAATATTTATCAATCGATTGTAAGAAACTTGAATTAAATATATATGCATTTCTTCTTTTATTAGTTTTAACGAATGTGAAATAATGATTATTGAATAATTGTGTAGAAACTGTACACTTGACGTTTAGTCAGCCTTTCGTAAAATGTTAGCAATAAATTTATATATACTCTCCGGATGTTACAGATGATCTCTTCGGGAAAGACGTTGAAAGACTGCAAATATTTATCAATCGATTGTAAGAATCTTGAATTAAATATATGCATTTCTTCTTTTATTAGTTTTAACAAATGTGAAATAATGATTATTGAATAATTGTGTAGAAACTGTATACTTGACGTTTAGTCAGCCTTTCGTAAAATGTTAGCAATAAATTTATATATGCTCTCCGGATGTTACAGATATGATTATGCCATAAACACGAAACCGTTGCTATTAAATTTAATGGTCAGCTTAAAGTTGATGAATAAACATCGACCGAACTCGATATGCATTTAAACGATATTACAGCCAGCGGTGTGCAGCGTGATAATATTTTATTGCCAATAAAAGTTCACTTTAAACAATCTATCATCTATACATTGACAGACGCAGAAAACATGACGGACGAACGGGCGCAAAGACATCGACCGATAATCGACGGACGATCGGCGCTTACATTGTGCGCGCAGGAACTTGTTAATTGCTTCGATGACCACACAAGTCGTTCAGCGAAAAAATTCTGCGATTACGCTAAACCATCAGCAGCTCAAACCATCAAACCATCAGCCCGGCCCACCCATCTTCGCGTTTTGACGTTCGTACCTCGCCGCGTCGCGTCGCGTCGTCGCTGCGAGAGGCGATCATGAATTTTCTGCGATCTCATGTAGCGAACTTGACTGCGTCATGCCAACGATAGTCCTCCTTTTTCCTACGTCAGCGATTATTTGGCGCAAACATCGCCTCGCTTGAAAAACCTATCGATGCTGAGACAATGCCGAAATCGTTCATATGCTTCGAATAAGAGTAGAGGGTAGCTCTAGCCCCTGCTTCTCATCTCTGTCTATCCCGTTTCTGCAACCACGAGACACCTGTTGCTTCGAGCTTCGGACTGCAGTCGCTACGCGGTGCCACTGATCAACAATTACTTGTATCGGCATTTCAATTGTTAGGCGTACAAATTAATTTCTGGTCCTCGCAATTGATCGGTAAGAATTTACCTAACCCAGAAACAGCTAGAAATTACTTTGCAGTCCTACTATAACTGCTTCACGATAATTAGAAAATTCAGATTTCGTACAGATGAAGAAGTTTATTAACCCCTTGCACTATAATACCGAGTCGGACTCGTGACGAAGATTTCGAAGATAGTCCACTAAATATTCATGCTACTAATTTCCTTTAAACTTTAAATTGAAACAAAATTATATTTTCTTGTTGTTGAAACCATCGGAGACTGCATACGTATAAATTGCATACAAACTTCTTTTTTTTCTAAGAAATTAGAAACGATAAATAAGTTCTAATCACTGCAACCGTAAAATAAATCGTAGTGCAAGGGGTTAAGAATATTGTGGGTCAACGGTTTGTTATTAAAACGCGTCTGGTTAACGCGAAATTCGCGGAAAATTCTGGCAAGTTTCAGAGAAAGTGGTCGCGGCCCGCGCACCGTCCAAGTTAAGGAGATTGTTAATTAACGATTCAGGGCAGTGCTGGATCGGATGCGTGGCGCGTTCCCGATAAATTCCATGGACGGTGGAAAACGCGACGCGCGGGAACACGTAGGCTGGTTGTAATTAATGACAGGTGTCCGGGCACGCTTTAACGAGCGGAGCCCGAAAATGGTGGTGGCCGTGTCCCTCCTCTTTCCTCCCTTTTCCCTAGGCTTAGGCCTGGTGTCGGCGTACGAGAGAGAGAAAGGTTTCCAGGATGTCGCAGCTGTACGAAGAAGCGGACCGTTTTGTTCCCAATAAATTCTAGACGCGGCCGAACCGGGGCCGAACGTCTCACACCGCCGCGCCGTAGCCCGTGTATTATCCCCTCGCCTAATAAACCTATAAATTTCCCGGGGAACGCCGACGTATATGCGCGTCCGTGGAAACGGCGAGCCAGTTTATGACACACCTTCCAACGGCAGATATAAGGCACCGGTATGAACGTAAAATCGAGCCGCTTCTCCGCGTGATTAAATGAGGGAGTTCTCTGCTTCCATCCTTTATTCTTTCTCTCTTTCTTTTTTTTTTTTTGTCCACGTCGACCTTGGCTTGCCCAGCGCCTCCTTTCTCCAAATATTTCGCTTGTGCTCTCGAAAACACGCGATTCCGAACTGGCAAGTGTTGTTTCTGTAGCGATGTGACTTACCATGTGGATGCACCTTAATAGAGACAGGAGACAAAAGCGTACAGAGCGCGCGATAGTCGGTCGTAGACTTGCCTCGTGTGCTGATACATTAGAATGTGAACGTTAACTTTTATAATATCATTTAATAAACCTAATATACATATATCATAGTAATGGTGAGTTTAACCACCGTACAGCGAGATCCTCCAACAGTTTCCAACCACTGCACATCAAATTCCTTGATCCGAAGATGCATCGATCGTAGGACCTCTGTCATCACCGATAGTCAAACTGTTAGAGGAAGTGATGGTAATGTGCCCCCCTCCCAGTAAACTATTGAATCCTGATTGATCACAGCAAATCACCGTCAGTTTCCTCGATTTCGAGGTTTCCCAGCAGCACCTCTGACATCGCGGCCGGTCAACGAAGGTGAAGGGTAGGGGAGCATGAGATACGTGGTATCCCCTTGACCGCTGCTTAATTGACAGTAGCCGGGATTCGAGGGGGGTAACGTGGGGCCTGGCTACCTCGCGTTCTTATTATCGTTAATTTTAATTAGAGGTTACTGCCTTGTCCCCGGTGTCCCGGGAAGATACGCGCGGCGCGGCGGCGGCCGCAGGAGCAGCGGGACGTCCCGGGCCGGGAAGAAGAGGAGGACTCTCCGCGGTCCCTGCCGCGGGAGGAGACGCGAAAAAAGACACGGCGACTGATCCTGATTATAAACGACTGCTCCTGCGCGGTGCCCCGTCGCGAGAGAACGTCCCCGGGTGAACCACGGACGAGACAAGATTCTGTGAGATGATTCGAGAGAGAGCCGCGGCGCGGCGCCCTCCCCCACCCCCCCTGCGTGAATCTTCGGCTGGACGATATCTGATCCTGCGCGGGACAGCTCCCGGATTCGACCGACGTCGTCCCTTACCAAAGAATCCCGCGGCGAATCTAATTTCTCTAATTTCGGCCGCCGCGCCGCGCCGCGCCATTGCGGGAGGATACTCGAGACCCGACTCCCGGGCTGAATCAAGGAATTTTAATGCTTCCGAGCCACCGACGCGCTGGAAACCTTCCTCCTCTGGTAAATACCGTCTTCCTGATTGAGATTTAGATTTTTTTCCTGAGAATTTTTGATAATCGAAAGCTCAGAAAAGCCGTGTCACGGCAAGCTATACATGACCGCGAAAGCCGGGCGAGCGGCAATCTTCGCGTCGCAATTAATCAAGGTCGATCATGATCATTGCGGACCTCGTAGCCGGAGGGCGAGGGTGGTTCCGCGCCATAAGTCTTTGTAATAGCTAATATCTCACGGGAGTCGTACAAACGCGAATTGGTTACTAGTTACTACTTGCAGGAGAGCTCGCGTGATTTATCGCCGCAGGGTGGCAGGCGGAGGTGGAGGCGGAGGCGGTGAGATGATGGTTGTTCGACTGGACAGGGAAAAGAATGAAGGGGAAGGAGAGGAGGGATGTTTCGATGGAAGAATAAAGAAGACCCGGAGACGGGTTGAAACGGATCGACGAAGAGGGATGATGGGGACGCGAGTGTGAATCGCTCGGGAGGCTCCGCCGCGGCCAATTAAGGGCCAGTTTTAATCGTTCCCCGTCTAATTGCCGACCCATTACATTGTCTCCTCAGGGTAAATACGTCCTACTAAATACCCCCGTCAGCGGAAAGAATCTCGGCCCTCGGAAATCATCGTCGAGTAAACACTGGCTGCGAATCCTGCTCGGAATTAGCGAGCTGGTGTTGTTACCTGCCATCGTTGCTCGCTACGCGAGGTTATTAATAAAATTTATGCGCCTGTGCCGCGATGGTCCATGGGAAATGCTCTCGTTCGTCTGCCATTTATCTCCAATTCATTCCACGTTGCAATTCGTTATCGCAGACTGTCTCTACTGTAGAGCTTCGATGCGCGGTATACGGACCGATAGAAATCGCTCATAGAAATCGATTTCAGAGTCATCCATTTTCAGCTTTAGAATTTCCTTGTAAAGAAAAACACACTTTTTTCCGGCGATCAAATCCCAACCAGAAGCAAGACATTCCAGTGGATGGTCGCAATGCTAATGTCTCTATGCGTGCGCTGAGCTGCGGCGTGGACCACCGCGCTCTTCTCTAATCCGAGTCCTTGATGCTCTTCGGTTGGAACCGGTCGTTCTTAATAACCACCCTCGCAACATGGCCTAAGGATCACCGTCGCGACCTACAATCACGCCATAGACAACTCGCAGCGACTCGATCATTATCACGGCCAATAATCACCGGGACGTATTCCGCTAAGTGCTCCCCTCTGCTCTGGAGTCGGTCTTTCGCTCGGGCCGCCTCGGTCCCATTCCTCTTCTTCTTTTCCATTCGGCCGTCCCCTCGATACCGCTTTATCTCTCTGTTATTTGGCCCGGCGACGGAGCGATAATCAGGGAGTGGGATTCTCGGGTTGGATGGACGGCATCACTAATTCGGCCCAATTACGCGGGACGATTAAAAAGATTTAATTGTCCGACGCGCCGGAACCCCTCCAGCGACTTATGCTACGTCTGCGCGGGAGGAAGGAGCTCTCGCACGTTCGATAGCTCGCACACGAGAATCGTTCGTGAATGTTCATGCTAATATTTTTTTGCGAAAATATCTATAATAATACTCCGGACCTATAATCAATCCCTTTTTTTCATATCCATTCGAACCACGTGTTTTCATCTTCAGAATTCTCCTCGAACTGTTTATCATGTTTTGTCACGCGAAGATCTTGCCGGCACAGTTCTTAATCGCCATAGTTAAAAACAACGAAGCTCTGCTCATTTTTCGCAGAAAACTCGACGCACGCCACTTTAAGTAGCCGCGACGAACAAGCCACCGAAATTCTATATGTTTGAACACATTATACTCACGATCATTATACTCTTCTCTATTATGCTCTCCTTAAATTTGTGCCACTTTAGCGACACGCTTATAGTCGGTACTTCGGCCATCACTATTTTAACTTCTTTATTACAAAATGACGGATACTTCGTATTTACATACATACATAAAATATAGTATGTTAGCAACTGGGAACAGTTCCTGCGGACTCTCGGGTCAGAATTTTTAATTAAAATCTAATATTATTTAACGATGTAGTCTACATTGACATTGGCGAGCCTTTACCGCTTGTTAAAATACGAAAGAACATTAATGGGACGAGTACCCTATGTAGCAGAAGAATGGAAAAAAGGCAAAGACTTCGGTTCTCGGCGGGCGCATTTTTTGATTGGAGGCGAAAGTGCTCGCGCTTGCGGGCGTCGAAGTCTCCGACGCTCGACTCGACGCGACCGCCAATTCTTCGACTCCGCTAGCGAAATGGATAGAAATTAGTCGCGATTTCCCTCGCATTTCATTGCGTCGAATGGCCGTGTCTCTGGGCAGTCCTTCGCCTGCGGCTCCAACCCCTGGTGATTACGAATTTCTGGCTTCTGCCAGGGCCGGGGCTGGGGCCGGGGCCAAGGCGAGGAGGAGCCAAGCCGTAGAGACGACGAAATCATCTTAAGCGGTAAATTACACATATGCTAAGTGGCCATGATTCAAATTATTATTATCATCATACATCCCACGGCCACGGAATCGCCCTTCCAAGAATGATTACACGCGGCTACGAGGACGCGGCGTATGCTAAGGCACGTCTCTCTGTTTTCGAGGCCCGTCCTTTCCTCATTTGTATGCGATTTGGACTGGCAGCGGTGCGCATGCACCTTGCTGCAGGCTTTCGCAACGATTGGCAGGTTTTCGGGTGCCTTCCAATCACCATTTATTATTTCGAAAAAAAAAAATAAATATCATTTAGACAGACAATGTTGCTGAACATATTCCGTTTTGGACGTCCGATACTCCTGCGTCAATCGTTTCTTCGGAGATTGAAAAATTAAAAGACATTTAAATCGTTTTACACGAACTACCGAAATTTCTCGCCGGAAATTTTCGAATCAACTAATTTAATGGAACGCACGTTACATATGTTCGGTCATTGAAAAAAAGAAATGAAGCTACGGGGTCTAGAATTATTCGATAAATCCCGTTCAATTTGAAGAGAAGTGATTATAGGCATCAATATAATTTGTATAGCCGCTAATATATCTAAAAAAAAACGGCTGGAGAGCGAAGACGGAGGAGAACCACTGCGGAAATGATAGAGTATACAAAGCAATCCCCACATTCGAGCCCGATTGGAGGACCGATTCCGGTAATACGTTATTAATTTGAATAGCCCGCGCGCGATGAATTATTTAACGGGCCGATTACCCTAATGCGTCGCTTGTCCTCTTTTATTAAAACACTTTTGGTACGTGTCTCGTTCTTAGCCGGCCGATTGGCCGGACCGTTTCTTCGTGATTTTCGGTCACGGTCCTTTGTGCCCCTCACGATTCTTTTTAATTGCGAGGACTCTCCCCATTAAGCGGTCGGAAATGCACGATTCTTCCTGGAACTGTGACCGCTTGATTATTGTTATTACGTTTCGAACACGTTGAACACGTAACGCGCAAACGGTTCTCCCTCGAAAATTTCACATTGATGGAACCCCGTTCGCGGCACGTGCCAATTATTTCACACTGCTATTCGCAACTTCTTTGTTTTTCCAAACCGATCTCTTGGGACGGGTACGATGACTTTTACGGGTCGTGTTTGCGATTTAAATGAGTGGGATTAGATATTATTAGGATTAATATGATAAACGGAGTCTTTTTCGAGAGACGGTTCGGATCGAGAGTTCGGAGAATTCTGTTCTGACGTAACGGATTCGCGGACGCGAATACCGCCAATTCGGCTGTGATGTAAACAATTTTTTTTTCTATCATTCATGTAAAACTACATAGGTTTTCTAATGAAACAAAACAAGAAGTGGAGATTTATCTTTATTTTTAAGAAAAATCCGCAGTCTACTAATAACACTGTTTAGTATTATACAGTTCAATTAAATAAATATTATATATTACCTCAAGTGTTTGATTATGCAGTTGTTGTGGTACTTCCTCTTCAGCATTTTTTTTTAAATCTGCTCTCCTACCTTGAATAAGCACACATTTTCAAAAACAAGTAAAACACTTGTGGCGGCTACCTCCTACGCACGCCAACAGATGAATAAAAAGTCAACAGAAAAATTTTGCCGTTTTCATACGCCCTCTAGGATATAATTGTGGCCGGAGTAAGAAACAGAAGGCCACCAAAGACTGCATCTTGTCGGTAAGTCTGTGTTGGTACAGAAGGCGAATCATGACGGAACCATATCGGTTATCATCATATGTTACATTCTCCGGAATTAAAAATTTGAAAGCATTTAGCAATTTTATATTTGCATAAACAATCGAAAAAATTAAAAAGATTTTTGAACACGTCAACGAACATTCAGATGATCGTTTAATAAAATTATTTGCGAATGCAAATTCTATACTTTAAAATCTTATACTGAACACAGACTTAAACGGAGCAAATGATTCTTGCCGGAATGTGCATTGTGTCTTAGGAAAAATCGGCAAGAATCATTCGAATGCCGCTATTTTCAGATTTTAAGGATTAAATTAGTAAATGATTAATTTCCTATTCATTTACTATTAATATTCCTTGTATTTTAAATAACTTTATAGCGATTAATTTCTTCAAGAAATACTTTCTATAATTCTAGTTAAATTTCTACTAGGTGATTAATTAACAAATTTCAAGTGCCAGAAAGGTTGAGCATAAAGGAATCAATTATTTAATTGAAGTGACCGTGCTGAAGTGACAAATATATTTTATCGTAATGGGCGTTGCTTTTCTTCCTTTATTTTTACGTGAATTGGCATTCAGAATATATAACCTGATATAACTTTAAATACCGCTAATCTTTATTGTTCGTTCTAATCTATTGAAAAATAAGGCTTAACAATAAGTTTGTTAAAAATGGTCACCGCGCGAGCTCTCCATTTTGTGTATTACATGGTATTTCAATTCAAATAAACCGCTATTAATGGTGATGACAGCGCCGCGGTGATTGATTTAGGAACTAAACAAAGGCCTCCGTACAGCGCCATTTGATGCAGCGGCAAAACGCTCAAACTGGTAGCCAAATTTACCGACAGTGGGTATCCGTTAAATTTGGCTACCAGTTTGAGTGTTTTGCCGCTGCATCAAATGGCGCTGTACGGAGGCCTTTGTTTAGTTCCTAAATTAATCACCGCGGCGCTGTCATCACCATTAACCCTTCCACTGCGAAAGGCGTAAATATACGTCCTGAGAAGTCCATCTATATATACGAAAGGCGTAAATATACGTCCTGAGAAGTCCATCGATATATACGAAAGGCGTAAATATACGTCCTGAGAAATCCATCGATATATAGGAAAGGCCTGTATGATATATATAAAGGATGTATATATAATACATCCTCGGAAGTCCATCGATATATGTATACGAAAGGCGTAAATATACGCCATCTAAATTTTTATACTTTATGTTTTTACTTCTTTGTTTTACCGACTGATTCAAATGGACTTTATCGTCCTTTGAGACATACGAACTAAGGTATTGGCAATTGTTTTATTGTGTCGAACGATTGTTAATTAATTCTTATCATATTTGCTGTGCTATTGCAGTTACAAGTCTTCCAAAAAAAAAATCATGCTCGAAAATGTGCAGTATGTAGTAAACATAAAATTCGTCGAGAAACTAGGTACGAATGTAAAGAATGTGATGTAGGTTTATGTGTTGATCCATGCTTTAGGATATATATCACACAGAAATGGATTATTATATTTTTATTATCTTTATTCGTTCATTATGTAAAATAGTTTGTCATTGTTATGTTCAAAACAAATTTATTCCTCTTTATCAATTTCGGATTTTTTCCTTTATATTTAATTAGCCACTGTTATTGAAGAAATCTGTCAGTTGAGTTATGTAAAGTAAAATAGCATAAAAGGCTACTTAAAATAAATAAGAAATGGATGTTTTTAATTTATTTGTAACGATTGCTTTTTAAGTCATACGAATGGTATCAAATCTTCGGGTACTGTTTTGTTCACTAGTTACTGGTCTGCGCGGCGCAGCGGTCGACGTGCGTATAACGCGCCGTCCCTGTTGATGGATTATTCCGAAATCGCGCCGCAGTGAAAGGGTTAATACCAGCAGAGAGTAGATGAGAGTGCTCACGCTCGGGTTTTCGCCGTGCCACTTTTCGTTTCGTTTCGACTTAGCCAAGAACAGAACCTGTTTCGACTTAGCCTGTAAGAGAACCTGTTTCGACATAGCCTGTAACAGAACCTGTTTCGACATAGCCTGTAACAGAAACTGTTTCGACTTAGCCTGTAACAGAACCTGTTTCGACTTAGCCTGTAACAGAACCGGTTTCGACTTAGTGTTTCGACTTTGGCGAGTGATGCCCGTTTGGACTCCGACCGATTGGACACGTCCCGATTGGACGGTGCCGATTGGACGCGTTCCTTTTCGACTCCGTGCCGATTGGACTCGTGCCGTTTGGACGCCGTGCCGTTTGGACGCCGTGCCGATTGGACGCCGCGCCGTGGCGGCTGAATTCATGACGTTTGGACGCCGTAAATTTTATAATCATTGCTTTTCGAAGTCTACATATGATGATATTGTATTGTGAAATATATGGTTCACAACAGCCGATTAACAACAACTTCAGTTATCTAGCCAAACCTAACCCAGACTAATGTTATTTCCGCTCGCTCTTAAAATAAACTTTCCGGAGTAAGACTTCGGAATCACCCCCCTCCGAAGCTGTACATCATTATTTTTCATTAATAGATTCTTAATCATAATTTAAAATTTAATAAATTCCAAATCATATTTAATCATATATTTCACAATACAATATCACCATATGTAGACTTCGAAAAGCAATTCTAAACGTCATGAATTCAGTCGCCACGGCGTCCAATCGGCACGGTGTCCAAACGGCACGGCGTCCAAACGGCACGAGTCCAATCGGCACGGAGTCGAAAAGGAACGCGTCCAATCGGGACCGTTCAATCGGGACGTGTCCAATCGGAGTCCAAACGGGCATCACTCGAAATTAATTGATTTGAAAAAATTTACTTTCAATGAAATAAATATAAAAGGAGCAATATTTATATGAGAAGCTATATTAGAGAAAATATATTTATTTCTTATTCTAGCTAGAATAAATATTCCATGTATGTTTAAACATTAAAAAGAGATTGATTCTCTTCTTAATATTGGATCAATATGTATTCAATATTTTGTGCTACTGTATATAGGGTTCAGATGAAGGGGGTTGAAATAACTTTCGAAGTTCGTGGTGAAAATCGTCTCTTTGCAAATATCTCGGGAACTAGAGGGTCTGGGACTATAGATTCTTTGTGCAATTTGTGTGTTTCCGACCAAGGAATGTAATACAACGTCGTTCAGGGTGCGGTGCCCCTTCGCTAGTCGCACCAAAATTTCCCTTTCCTTGGATAATTGAGGGTGGGGAAACCTGTACTGAGGGTTGGAGGCGGGCCCAAAATCGCCAAGATGTTCGCGGAGTCTATCGTCGCGATGGGGGTGCGGAAACGGACGCTTACGGCCAGGTCAACGCGTCCCAACGCTGTCGACCCCGGCTGGCAGAACCCCACATATGGTAATCATAAAATCATCAAGAGCATGACTAGCTAGCCGAGGTAAAGCGAGGGACCTAAAGATTGACCTCGTGTTTATCGTTTTATTACGGCGCGCAATGAAAGCAAGGAACAATACAGTCACTGGGACTGGGGAAAAACCCGGAAACTATTAAGAGGGTACGTCGACAGGCCCGAACCATAGTAGCCATATGAAAAACAACTGTGTCGGTCCCAGAGACACAATGAAATTTAGTGAACACGAGTTTTATTACCTACTTTTATAAAAACATTATATGGCAAGGTGGTCAAGGGAGTGCTTGTCGACATCGTTGTAAATCAACCGAAACATGAAGTGGGGAGAGTTTCGCACTTCTGCGCAGGCGCGCCTGAACTCGGCGAGCGGGGGCACAGAGTGGGGCCGAGCAAGCTGACACAGTGCGAGTCGTGCGGCCGTAGCGATACGACACCGGTGCGAGCCTAGCGAGCGGACACAGTCGCGCCGAGAAAGCAGTCACATTGTGAGCCAAGCCAGCGGACACAGTGCCAGTAAGTCGAGCGAGCGGACACAGCGCGAGCTGTGCGAGCCTTGCTTGCAGACATTGTGCGAGCTAATGCGGGCGAACATTGTGCTAGCCCAGGGACGGACCCTGTGCGAGCCGAGCGAGCGGACACCGTGCGCGTCGTGCGTGCCAAGCGATTGGATCGGACACAGTGCGAGCCTACCGAGCGGACATAGTGCGAGCCGAGCGAGCGGACACATTGCGAGCCGAGCGAGAGGGCACAGTGCTAGCCGAGCGAGAGGGCACAGTGCTAGCCGAGCGAGAGGGCACAGTGCTAGCCGAGCGAGAGGGCACAGTGCTAGCCGAGCGAGAGGGCACAGTGCTAGCCGAGCGAGAGGGCACAGTGCTAGCCGAGCGAGAGGGCACAGTGCTAGCCGAGCGAGAGGGCACAGTGTTAGCCGAGCGAGAGGGCACAGTGTTAGCCGAGCGAGAGGGCACAGTGCTAGCCGAGCGAGAGGGCACAGTGTTAGCCGAGCGAGAGGGCACAGTGTTAGCGCTCGCTAGGCCGACACAGCGTGAGCTGTGTCGGCCTAGCGAGCGAAACACTTGTGTCGTCCTAGCGAGCGAAACACCTTGTGTCGTCCTAGCGAGCGAAACACCTTGTGTCGTCCTAGCGAGCGAAACACCTTGTGTCGTCCTAGCGAGCGAAACACCTTGTGTCGTCCTAGCGAGCGAAACACCTTGTGTCGTCCTAGCGAGCGAAACACCTTGTGTCGTCCTAGCGAGCGAAACACCTTGTGTCGTCCTAGCGAGCGAAACACCTTGTGTCGTCCTAGCGAGCGAAACACCTTGTGTCGTCCTAGCGAGCGAAACACCTTGTGTCGTCCTAGCGAGCGAAACACCTTGTGTCGTCCTAGCGAGCGGACATTGTGCGAGCCGAGTGAGCGGACACCGTGCGAGCCGAGCGAGCGGACACTGTGCGATCCGAGCAAGCAATTAACAGGTCCGCGGACCTGTGAAACATTTCAGTGAAAACTGAGAAGGTCCGGACCTGCGAAACATATCTGTAGCATCAATGAACGTGAACGTGTAGGTACATACATAGAAAACGACAGGGCATAGGCGACAAAAGAGGGACTGAAGACCGAAGCAGCCGGCATAGTTTAAAAGGCTGGGCATCGATTACAATGTCAATGAAAAAAGGTAAGTTTTTATTTTTCATTCTTTTTTTATACAACTTTTACAAACATATTTGTGAGATTTTGCTAATCAAAATTAGTCTAAACACGGCACTATTTCGATCACATTTACTTGTTTAATGAGTGATCGTAACTCGCTATGATATAAATATAAGTCAATAGTAAATACATACATATGATTAAGACTGTATCAGGTTTGGTACCCTTTTAACCAGAAAAGTCTCACAAATCTGTTGATGAAAGTTTGGTACACACCGACGAGTATCTCGTCGATAGTGGAACTTTTAACGATGTGGTATTTCAGATCACTGTAAGTTCCACTTATCGCCGGCCCCCTGTGCCCACTTTATGCGCCGCTCAATAGCACAGAGGCCGGCAGTCTTTAATAGTATCTCGTCGGTGCATTCGTGTTCTAAATATTTAGAATATAAGTTATGTACATGTACAATACAAACATTTTATGTATGAATCCACAATTAATGAATAAAGACAATCTAGTGAAAAAGTATATCTGCGTATACATTTATTAAACCACCAATTTTTCCTGAACGTCCGACTTGTCGTAGAGTTACACTACTGACTTAGGCAAAAATTTACACCGGTCTAACTTGTTATTCAGTAACTGTACTGATCTGGAATTGCAAAAATAGTGAAACATTGATCGCCTGGCTTGACGTTGAGTTGCACTACTGAATTTTCGAAAATTTTTCGTTCGTCTGGCTTGACGTTGAGTTGTACTACTGAATTTTCGTGCCACCTCCTTCGATATCATGTTCTCCTAGTAGAAATATTAGGAGTGTATGATAGCGAAGAGGTGGCATAAATTTCAGTAGTACAACTCAACGTCAGGCCAGACGGTCGAAAATTTTTCGGTCGGCTGGCCTGACGTTGAGTTGTACTACTGAAATTTATGCCACCTCCTTCGATATCATGTTCTCCTAATAGAAATATTAGGAGTGTATGATAGCGAAGAGGTGGCATAAATTTCAGTAGTACAACTCAACGTCAGGCCAGACGGTCGAAAATTTTTCGGTCGGCTGGCCTGACGTTGAGTTGTACTACTGAAATTTATGCCACCTCCTTCGATATCATGTTCTCCTAGTAGAAATATTAGGAGTGTATGATAGCGAAGAGGTGGCATAAATTTCAGTAGTACAACTCAACGTCAGGCCAGACGGTCGAAAATTTTTCGGTCGGCTGGCCTGACGTTGAGTTGTACTACTGAAATTTATGCCACCTCCTTCGATATCATGTTCTCCTAGTAGAAATATTAGGAGTGTATGATAGCGAAGAGGTGGCATAAATTTCAGTAGTACAACTCAACGTCAGGCCAGACGGTCGAAAATTTTTCGGTCGGCTGGCCTGACGTTGAGTTGTACTACTGAAATTTATGCCACCTCCTTCGATATCATGTTCTCCTAGTAGAAATATTAGGAGTGTATGATAGCGAAGAGGTGGCATAAATTTCAGTAGTACAACTCAACGTCAGGCCAGACGGTCGAAAATTTTTCGGTCGGCTGGCCTGACGTTGAGTTGTACTACTGAAATTTATGCCACCTCCTTCGATATCATGTTCTCCTAGTAGAAATATTAGGAGTGTATGATAGCGAAGAGGTGGCATAAATTTCAGTAGTACAACTCAACGTCAGGCCAGCCGACCGAAAATTTTTCGACCGTCTGGCTTGACGTTGAGTTGTACTACTGAAATTTATGCCACCTCTTCGCTATCATACACTCCTAATATTTCTACTAGGAGAACATGATATCGAAGGAGGTGGCACGAAAATTCAGTAGTACAACTCAACGTCAGGCCAGACGACCGAAAAATTTTCGAAAATTCAGTAGTACAACTCAACGACAAGCCAGGCGGTCGAAAATTTTTCGAAAATCAGTAGTACAACTCAACGACAAGCCAGACGGTCGAAAATTTTTCGGTCGTCTGGCCTGACGTTGAGTTGTACTACTGAAATTTCATGCCACCTCTTCGCTATCATACACTCCTAATATTTCTACTAGGAGAACATGATATCGAAGGAGGTGGCACGAAAATTCAGTAGTACAACTCAACGTCAAGCCAGACGACCGAAAAATTTTCGAAAATTCAGTAGTGCAACTCAACGTCAAGCCAGGCGATCAATGTTTCACTATTTTTGCAATTCCAGATCAGTACAGTTACTGAATAACAAGTTAGACCGGTGTAAATTTTTGCCTAAGTCAGTAGTGTAACTCTACGACAAGTCGGACGTTCAGGAAAAATTGGTGGTTTAATAAATGTATACGCAGATATACTTTTTCACTAGATTGTCTTTATTCATTAATTGTGGATTCATACATAAAATGTTTGTATTGTACATGTACATAACTTATATTCTAAATATTTAGAACACGAATGCACCGACGAGATACTATTAAAGACTGCCGGCCTCTGTGCTATTGAGCGGCGCATAAAGTGGGCACAGGGGGCCGGCGATAAGTGGAACTTACAGTGATCTGAAATACCACATCGTTAAAAGTTCCACTATCGACGAGATACTCGTCGGTGTGTACCAAACTTTCATCAACAGATTTGTGAGACTTTTCTGGTTAAAAGGGTACCAAACCTGATACAGTCTTAATCATATGTATGTATTTACTATTGACTTATATTTATATCATAGCGAGTTACGATCACTCATTAAACAAGTAAATGTGATCGAAATAGTGCCGTGTTTAGACTAATTTTGATTAGCAAAATCTCACAAATATGTTTGTAAAAGTTGTATAAAAAAAGAATGAAAAATAAAAACTTACCTTTTTTCATTGACATTGTAATCGATGCCCAGCCTTTTAAACTATGCCGGCTGCTTCGGTCTTCAGTCCCTCTTTTGTCGCCTATGCCCTGTCGTTTTCTATGTATGTACCTACACGTTCACGTTCATTGATGCTACAGATATGTTTCGCAGGTCCGGACCTTCTCAGTTTTCACTGAAATGTTTCACAGGTCCGCGGACCTGTTAATTGCTTGCTCGGATCGCACAGTGTCCGCTCGCTCGGCTCGCACGGTGTCCGCTCACTCGGCTCGCACAATGTCCGCTCGCTAGGACGACACAAGGTGTTTCGCTCGCTAGGACGACACAAGGTGTTTCGCTCGCTAGGACGACACAAGGTGTTTCGCTCGCTAGGACGACACAAGGTGTTTCGCTCGCTAGGACGACACAAGGTGTTTCGCTCGCTAGGACGACACAAGGTGTTTCGCTCGCTAGGACGACACAAGGTGTTTCGCTCGCTAGGACGACACAAGGTGTTTCGCTCGCTAGGACGACACAAGGTGTTTCGCTCGCTAGGACGACACAAGGTGTTTCGCTCGCTAGGACGACACAAGGTGTTTCGCTCGCTAGGACGACACAAGTGTTTCGCTCGCTAGGCCGACACAGCTCACGCTGTGTCGGCCTAGCGAGCGCTAACACTGTGCCCTCTCGCTCGGCTAACACTGTGCCCTCTCGCTCGGCTAGCACTGTGCCCTCTCGCTCGGCTAACACTGTGCCCTCTCGCTCGGCTAACACTGTGCCCTCTCGCTCGGCTAGCACTGTGCCCTCTCGCTCGGCTAGCACTGTGCCCTCTCGCTCGGCTAGCACTGTGCCCTCTCGCTCGGCTAGCACTGTGCCCTCTCGCTCGGCTAGCACTGTGCCCTCTCGCTCGGCTAGCACTGTGCCCTCTCGCTCGGCTCGCAATGTGTCCGCTCGCTCGGCTCGCACTATGTCCGCTCGGTAGGCTCGCACTGTGTCCGATCCAATCGCTTGGCACGCACGACGCGCACGGTGTCCGCTCGCTCGGCTCGCACAGGGTCCGTCCCTGGGCTAGCACAATGTTCGCCCGCATTAGCTCGCACAATGTCTGCAAGCAAGGCTCGCACAGCTCGCGCTGTGTCCGCTCGCTCGACTTACTGGCACTGTGTCCGCTGGCTTGGCTCACAATGTGACTGCTTTCTCGGCGCGACTGTGTCCGCTCGCTAGGCTCGCACCGGTGTCGTATCGCTACGGCCGCACGACTCGCACTGTGTCAGCTTGCTCGGCCCCACTCTGTGCCCCCGCTCGCCGAGTTCAGGCGCGCCTGCGCAGAAGTGCGAAACTCTCCCCACTTCATGTTTCGGTTGATTTACAACGATGTCGACAAGCACTCCCTTGACCACCTTGCCATATAATGTTTTTATAAAAGTAGGTAATAAAACTCGTGTTCACTAAATTTCATTGTGTCTCTGGGACCGACACAGTTGTTTTTCATATGGCTACTATGGTTCGGGCCTGTCGACGTACCCTCTTAATAGTTTCCGGGTTTTTCCCCAGTCCCAGTGACTGTATTGTTCCTTGCTTTCATTGCGCGCCGTAATAAAACGATAAACACGAGGTCAATCTTTAGGTCCCTCGCTTTACCTCGGCTAGCTAGTCATGCTCTTGATGATTTTATGATTACCATATGTGGGGTTCTGCCAGCCGGGGTCGACAGCGTTGGGACGCGTTGACCTGGCCGTAAGCGTCCGTTTCCGCACCCCCATCGCGACGATAGACTCCGCGAACATCTTGGCGATTTTGGGCCCGCCTCCAACCCTCAGTACAGGTTTCCCCACCCTCAATTATCCAAGGAAAGGGAAATTTTGGTGCGACTAGCGAAGGGGCACCGCACCCTGAACGACGTTGTATTACATTCCTTGGTCGGAAACACACAAATTGCACAAAGAATCTATAGTCCCAGACCCTCTAGTTCCCGAGATATTTGCAAAGAGACGATTTTCACCACGAACTTCGAAAGTTATTTCAACCCCCTTCATCTGAACCCTATATACAGTAGCACAAAATATTGAATACATATTGATCCAATATTAAGAAGAGAATCAATCTCTTTTTAATGTTTAAACATACATGGAATATTTATTCTAGCTAGAATAAGAAATAAATATATTTTCTCTAATATAGCTTCTCATATAAATATTGCTCCTTTTATATTTATTTCATTGAAAGTAAATTTTTTCAAATCAATTAATTTCGAGTGATGCCCGTTTGGACTCCGATTGAACACGTCCCGATTGAACGGTCCCGATTGGACGCGTTCCTTTTCGACTCCGTGCCGATTGGACTCGTGCCGTTTGGACGCCGTGCCGTTTGGACACCGTGCCGATTGGACGCCGTGGCGACTGAATTCATGACGTTTAGAATTGCTTTTCGAAGTCTACATATGGTGATATTGTATTGTGAAATATATGATTAAATATGATTTGGAATTTATTAAATTTTAAATTATGATTAAGAATCTATTAATGAAAAATAATGATGTACAGCTTCGGAGGGGGGTGATTCCGAAGTCTTACTCCGGAAAGTTTATTTTAAGAGCGAGCGGAAATAACATTAGTCTGGGTTAGGTTTGGCTAGATAACTGAAGTTGTTGTTAATCGGCTGTTGTGAACCATATATTTCACAATACAATATCATCATATGTAGACTTCGAAAAGCAATGATTATAAAATTTACGGCGTCCAAACGTCATGAATTCAGCCGCCACGGCGCGGCGTCCAATCGGCACGGCGTCCAAACGGCACGGCGTCCAAACGGCACGAGTCCAATCGGCACGGAGTCGAAAAGGAACGCGTCCAATCGGCACCGTCCAATCGGGACGTGTCCAATCGGTCGGAGTCCAAACGGGCATCACTCGCCAAAGTCGAAACACTAAGTCGAAACCGGTTCTGTTACAGGCTAAGTCGAAACAGGTTCTGTTACAGGCTAAGTCGAAACAGGTTCTGTTACAGGCTAAGTCGAAACAGTTTCTGTTACAGGCTATGTCGAAACAGGTTCTGTTACAGGCTATGTCGAAACAGGTTCTCTTACAGGCTAAGTCGAAACGAAACGAAAAGTGGCACGGCGAAAACCCGAGCGTGAGCACTCTCATCTACTCTCTGGATGCAATGTGTGTCATTTACTACCTGACCAGCGTTTACTATCCTGCTCGATGTAGTTCCAAAATTCTTCGCTGAGAATGATAGAGAGCGCAAGAGGACCGCTGATTTTCAGCGGCGTCGGTATTACAGACAATTGTGGAACTAAGAATGGTAAGTGTTATTTTATAATGTAGATAGGGTACATTTTATTCAAAGAATTTAACAGGGGCACGTTAGAAATGTTACTACTATAACGACATTTTTAATTTAAAAATTATTTTACCTGAATTATTGTGCAATTTTTTTTATTCACTTAACATTTAACCACTATCGGTCAAACGACTGGTTTCACATTTATGGAAAATGATTGAATAAATTTTATCATTCGGTCACATACTACTATAGAAATTCCGTGCGTATCGAATTTTTATCGTATTTTTGCGGTTTTCATTCGACTCGCCATCGTCTATACTCTATACAATATCGACTCTATTTTCATTACCCTATCTTTTACTCACCCCTATCCCGATTCCGATTTTACAGTCGGTTCGAGCCCGTTCATTTTTGCTTTTTAACCTTTACCAACTCGATACCTCTCTCCGGTGTATTGTTGCTCCACAGAAATGGTGAAAAATCGACGGAACCACTAATTGGTTCTGTCAATCCTATGCTGGGGTCGCGGAAGCGAGGTATGGAACGGTAGGGGCGGGAGTTGGAAGAATGTTGAAACGACGAAGCATGGGTCACGTCGACCGGAAAGATTCGTTACGGGAATACAACGTTCCGACAGAGCAACTTTCATTATAGTTGCGCGCTTTTTCTGATTGATCCTTCGTTTTATTATTGGTTTTTCTGCCTTTTTCAATAACTGCGCTCCGATGCACTGATGGTTTCGCGTGTTCCAACGCTTCGCCGATGCCGGCCACAAGAAATGAACCAGCCTCAACGTTCGTAATACGCGTCCCTGTTACGAATAGTTGAAACGCCCAACTGTAAACTAATTGGTAGATCATTTCTTTATCAATAAGTTGTTTTTCATTCAATACATTACAATTATTTCACTACGATCACTTTCAATCCTTTGACTTACGATTTCTGTTCGCAGCAACAATGATTAGAGCTCCTTTGGCTTTAATAATTTCCTTTTAACTGGGAACACATTTTTCACTTTCTTCTTAATTCAATAAATAATCCTGTCACTTAATTGCGTCATAATAAATAATTATGCCTTTAAGGACTACTTATAGGTAAAGCAAAGTATAAAGTCTTGTAAAACATCATAATGTAACTTGAATTTTATTGTATAGTACTAAATGATGCCACGTACAGCACTTTTTACAGGTCCTTTCACACGAATCCTGATCACCTTGATTGCTTACATGGCATACAGTATAAATTTTGTTACGTTCACTTTTAGTTTCGAGTAATTACAAAATAAAATAATGATTATGTTATTCGGTTAGATTGGTTTTAATCGTTACTTGTCTTTACGGGGTAAATTTGTCGATGTTGTATCATGAAAGCGAGAAACAGTTATTGCATCACTGGGAATTTTGCAAACGTTTAAAATGCTTATTTGTTAATGGACAAAGTCAACAAAAATCCAAGATATCGTTTTTAGCTCTCGCATTTAAGAAATCGTAGAGGTTTCGATACCAATGTTTCGTTATTATAGCCGTCGTAATCGATCACACACGTTAACTATTCTGACTCATTTCCTTCCAGGAGGAAACAACGTGTATGCTCTGTGAATCCTCGAACAAAATTACATACTGGCGTACTTAGGCTAATGTAAACTACTTAATCGGATACACTCACATGGAAACAACCACTGTTACCGAAACACAGCTTGCGTTACTCGAAATATTCGATTTCCGGTATCGCTTTGAGAACTGATTAAAACCATTGTTAGTATTGCCATATTTACTCGTTGAATTACTGATCGAGTTATCGCTAGACTGCGGATTGGTATGCGTTTATGGTAAAAATGAATGCATCAAATACAAAACTGTAAAGACATTAGAAGAATTTCAGAATATTGTTATTAACTTCTATTTTTTACGGTTGCCTTGAAAACTTCTTGTTTTACATAAAGATCCGCAATCTAGTTATCGCTCGTTTCAGAATTCATTTCACTGATCGATTAAATTAAAATATTGCTTCGCGAATATACGTTGACAATTAAGACGTTGCCTAAAGTATTGCTTACATATTTGAAACATCATGTCGGCGTTCTATATAAATTTTCGATCGTGTTGCATTACAACGAGAATCCTTTCGATCTAAAACTGAATCGCTAGTCTATAAAGATATCATGCAAACGGATCGTACGATTAAAAAAAAAAAGTATAGCTCGTGCAAGCTCCGCGTACTTTCCTCTAGATAAACGGTGAAAATGTGCGTCCGTATCGAGGGTCTTGGGGCTCTCGATAAGTCGAATCACAGGCTCTAATCCCGTAAACGTTTTCTAAATTGATCGATCGCGTTGCTCGCGTGCGCATTGTCCTGTCGCGATCGGTTTCGAGGCAGCCGTGATCCATCAGTCGATCTTTTAAAAAGGAAACGCATTCTCCCGACGTAATCGTGGGCCGGCTGGCCGTGAAATACACGCACACACACTCATACACATACGCACACACAGACACAGTGGAAACACAGATGCAGACGCACAAAAGACAAAGTCACTTTTCATCCAGTCTCTTCCGGGGTCCACAGAAACGAAAGGAAATCGATGCGAAGCGCCGCGCCGCCACGTTGCACTCAGCCTTCCGGCGGCCAAGACCCGAGGATGACTTGTGGGCAACCGCTGATGTATGTATCGTGGATCGGATCGCGTGGATCGACGACTTTCGAATCCGTTTTGCGTCCACCTCATCTCAATCCGTCGATCACTGAACCTCGCAGACGAAGAACGTTTCGAAACTGCAGGGGCTGTCGTTCCACTTCAGCCCTTTGCCGTCCCTGTTCCACAGCTCCAGACAGTGCTCCTCCTCGCCGTTCTCGTATCTGAAACGTCAACTATAGATTACATCGGCCCTTTCGATCGAAACGACTCCCTTATCCGCGTCCCTTAAATTTAGGGACACTAGAAGGAGCTATATAACGCAAAATGTTGAAAGCTCAGATTTTTTATCATGGTGTCTAAGCTACGAGCTATCATTTCTTATGAATTGCTATGAAGAGTATTTTAAAGAGCGTTCTAAAGAAATTGAAATTTTAAACTTTCTTTTACCCCTCCCCGCTGCGCGTCATCATCACCGCGACCCAACCAAGCGATTTTACCTGAAATTGTTTGGCTCGCCGACATTCCAGTTCTCGAAAGTAATCGGCCTCCCATTGGCCATCCAAAAGAAGGTGCCCTCTTCGGCCTGATCGGTGCCAGAGGTCCAGAAGTGTTCGTGTCCAAGACCAAAGTCCTTAATATGTTTCTCGAGCCTGTCGTTCTCCTCTTGGGAGGCGATGCTCGCCAGATGCATCCCGTGATACCGGCAGTATTGGGACGCTCTGTACCAGTTTGCCTGAAAATGCACGGGACAAAATGAAAGGAAGCATTAAACGCGAATTTGAAATTCACCCTGCGCTCCCTATATACCCCTCTCTCTCTCTCTCCCTCTCTCTCTCTCTCGGCTCTCTCTCTCTCTCTCTCGGCTCTCCTCTCCGCCATCGTTCGACTTTTCCTTTTTCCGCAATCGTTCTTCTTATTGCTATCGTTACCCGGAACGAACGACGCCGGATATACCCTTGTTTATAAATATACATGCAGGGGGGTGTTGCACTTTGCCCACGGGTATTCAGCGCTCGTTTATTAATAAAACATGAGGACAGGAAATTTTCTAATTTATTCTAATAATCGGCCGGGATGAGCGTTTTAAATTTCCCTCGTTTACCCTGGAGCGCGGAGGCGTTCTTCCGACTTTAACGGTCCTGATGAAAAATTGTCACCGCCTTCGGTCTCGTTAGACCCAGCTGCCAATTAAGACGTTTGGCCCAAACTACTTTTTCAGTAATTTAAGTAACAGCCCTTGACGGTGTTATCGTTTAATTGAAATTTATAGCCTCCAACCCCTTCAGCTCTCTACCATCCCTTTCCGAATTCCATTCTGTACAAGTTCATGATCCGCTATATTCCTGTAAATTTTAACACTTTCGGTGCTACATCGCAGTCACAACTTGTCGCTACTGAATCGCTATGATTCGAACCAAAAACAAAACTAAGCCATTAAAACATTACAGTATTTCATCGATAATTGTCCCAACCACGGGTCCGGCCAGGGACAATTATGTGTGAGGGATACTATTCTTTGACATGTGCCGAACGTAGAAATGGAATGGGAAACTCGAGAGGCCTCGGTCGCCGAGAAATGTAAACATAATACGGGTCGGGTATATCGGTGTGAGACCACTATTCATCCGATGGCAAAACTTCTTTATTTTTCATTATTTTTTTATAGATCTTTCACCAACATATTCCCGACATTTTTCTAATAAAAATGATACCAAATATGATATAATTCCGATTATATTTACGTGTGTAATGGACGTCCCCGCGTAACTTCTCATTGAAATTATATGAACGGAAAATTATTGTAAATATGATGCGAATTATATCGTGTTTGGTATCATTGTAATCAGAAAAATGTCACAAATATATTGGTTAAAGTCTCATACAAAAATAAGTAATAATAAAAAAGTGTTTTATTGGGATTACATTGTGAGGACGCCGCGGGCCTTTGAACTGTGCTGGCGACTGCGACTCTCCGCGTCTCTTTCTTTCCTATACGCTGTCCTTCCATGCGTACGAAAATTTTATCGTCCATTACACGCGTAAATATCATCGGAATTATATCATATTTGGTATCATTTTCATTAGAAAAATGCCAGCAATATGTTGGTGAAAGTTCCATAAAAAAATAATGAAAAACAAAGAAGTTTTGTCATCTGATTAGTAGTGGTCTCCTGGTCACACACCGATATACCCGACCCGTATCATGTTATACTTCTCGGCGGCCGAGGCCTCTCGAGTTTTACGGCCCCTCAAGGGGTATACCCCGCAGGAGTGGGGATAGTTCAGGGACAATTATGTGCGAGACATTTGGGACATTTATCGATGAAATACTGTATTTAGTTTCGACTTCGCGATCGTCTCTTTTCCCCGGGGAAATGCATTCGCATGAATTTACGTCGGCCGTTAGCGCGACACAGGGCTGTCAATATTTTTTGCGCGAGCTAAGGTCGTTGCGTGCTTGCCAAAGATTCGTCGTGTCATAAATTTGCCGAGTGACGTCGCGGGGATGGCCGAATGTGATTTTCGTGTCGGCGCGGAGGAATGTTTTCCCGTGGCTGGTGGACTCTCGATCCTCGAACTCGTTTCGCATCCCTTTGCCGGAGGACAGAAAAAAAGGGAAATGGAGGAGACGAAAAATCGCGTGTAACTCGGCGGGAATGCAAATAAAGCGCAATAAATAGAGCGCCGCTGCGATTGCACCGATGTCGCCTTGAAATTCTTTTACCCGTCCCTTCTCCTACACCTACCTTTTGCCCCATTGTCGCGCGGAATTCCGTTCCCTTGCACCGAACCCTTTCGGATTCCTCCAATTTCAGATTCACAAACTCTCAAGCCATTCGTTAGTTCTCGCGCGCGTCTTGTTCGAAATACAGTGGAAAAGTGGAAATATTTCACTTCTCGTTCCCTGATTGCGAATCTTTATTATTAAGAGAACTGTATATTTATTTTGGGGACACCGGTCGTCGTAACTCGCGTTTTTATAGTCGCGGCACGATAATAAACTGTAACGACGACAATGGCTGTGCGCGGATATAATCGACTAACTCCTGAATTCGCAATTTTACAGCGGCAATCGAATTTATTCGAAAAATTGTTATCCAGAGCCGAACGCGATGAAAATGTCAGTTCTTCATGTGAACTAAGGCCAACACGGACACTCGTTCTGCTCGGCAAATTACCCATGGCAATCGATGAACGTGAAAAGAATTATTCCCGATCGCGCATCCCAGTTTCCCCACCGTAATGATGCTACACATTAGCCCCCGCACAAAACTAGAGGCGCGCATTTAATTTTATCCGACCACTCAATAGCTCGCGCTGTTAGCCGGGAATTATTTGTTCGATGTCATCCTTTTGCGAATTGCGTGGCCAAGTCGCGTCGCGTCGTTCGCTCGACGTATCTCAATCCTTCAACACGTAATTTTTGAAAGAGGTACAACTCCATTTATTTCTTAATTTTTGTGTTGATTTTTTTGAATTTTTTTTTATAATCTATATCTGACTAAAACGACCATTAACTCGTTTTTTCCAAATAAAAATAAATTTTTTAAAAAATACCACGTTTTTAAAACGGACTAAAAAGTATAAAATAATTTTTCCTAGCCACGTACAGGTTCCTAACCCCATACAGATAGTCCTGAAAATTTGTGATTGTGAATTTTTAATAGCTATGAAAATACTTGTAAGATTTAAAACGAAAAACGTGGGGCGCAAGATAATAGTGTCGAGAGTAGCTGCCGTTGAGAAAACACACACAACAGTTCATGTCATTTGTAATGCAATAAAATTGTTAGCGACTTAGTTGAACAATTCATGCATCAATTATCTATGTATTGCATGCGCCCCACGTTTTTCGTTTTAAATCTTACAAGTATTTTCATAGCTATTAAAAATTCACAATCACAAATTTTCAGGACTATCTGTATGGGGTTAGGAACCTGTACGTGGCTAGCAAAAATTATTTTATACTTTTTAGTCCGTTTTAAAAACGTGGTATTTTTTAAAAAATTTATTTTTATTTAAATAATTATTTTCAGCTATTCAGTCTTGTGTGTGTGAAATTTTTCTATCGATTAAAAGGGTAATCTTTCTCTTCGGAACTCAGAAATTTTCGATTATTGTATGTCTTACCTTGTTCATTTCGGCGAGAAAACTCTTATATCGAAATCCCAGATCACGGAAACCACTCGTTAAAAATTTATGAGCATGTAAAGTTGAGTAATTTTACAGTAATTTTCATTGTTTCACCTCAGAAAGTGACAGATATGGTCGCCGCCATATTTGTGTATACCAATATTATTCAATAAACACCGCACGGAGCTCGAACGCATACTGACGCACACTTACGCACACTGAGCTCCTTCGGTGCGAAACGGGTCAGTGGAGTGGGGATGAGTCAGAGTGGGAACACGTAGTAGAGTGGGGACGTACAGGTAGTGCGACGGGGTATAACGGCCAGATTTATTAATAATAATTTATATATCCTAAACGCATAGGCTTTTAAAAAACTTTTTTTTAAATATTGCATTGTCATCCAGTTCTGAGCTATATTTAAAATTTCAAGTCTCTAGCTCATCGGGAAGTTAGTTTAAAATCAATTGCAATATTTGTACCGAACAGACAGACAGACAGACAGACAGACGTACAGACAGACAAGAAACCGAGCTAATAAAAACGTGGTAAAATGGACTTGTACAACTTTCAAAAACAACGGCTTAAATGTTTAGTTATGTATAGAGATGGCGTTCAAAATCACTCACGGTGATTTATCACAGTGATCGCAGAATCACGATCACGCTCGTGATTGTTTCACGATCACGACTGTGATTCTAACTTTTTTATCTCGAGTCATAGTACCTCTTCATCTTGGAGTTAAAAAAATGGTATTATTTATGTAGTTAGTAGAAAGGTATAGACAATTTCTTATTTAAATACCAATATCAGACAATATGTTACTTAATATAATGATAATTCGTGGTATGAATAATGATAATTCGTAGATCGTGATTATTTCACGATCACGACTACTGGTGATCCTAACTTTTTTTATCTCAAGTCATAGTAATTCTTCATCTTTGAGTTAAAATATTGTATTATTTATGTAATAAGTATATAGAAAAGTATAGACAATTTCTTATTTAAATACCGAATACGTTACTTAATATATACCACACAATATAAAAACTGACCTTTCTTTTACAATTTATAGTCATTAGTTATTACTAATTATTAATTTATTCAGTATTCTTCATTGTTTTATATACTTTTTGCCTTTATGCGATATAACTTATATTTTTGTTTTTATTTTTTGTTATGTAACATGTCCCGAGAACATAGACTTTTACATATATAGAGTGACCAAGAACAGTTATGTTCCTCTATGCTCTCCACCAATCAGAAGCGATCACGAAAAATCACGAATCACTGTGAAGAAAACACCGTGATTTAGAACGAACGTGATCGAATCACAAGTGATTCGGAATGAGCAGTTCATCCCATCTCTAGTTATGTATGATATTTGTAACAAAAATGTGTAGATCAAATGCGAAATAGTAAAAATCAATCGAGACAATAAGTTCAATCGAGACAGTAATAGAGTATTTCCAAAATACGAGAAATTACGAATCGTGCGTGTAGCTAATATTCGTCGCTCGTTAGAACGGCGTCAGCATTTTTGTGTTCGCGTATTATTGCTAGAAAGGAGGGGACGCGTGCGTTCTACCGCGAAAGTTCAAGCTCAAAAGCGCAAGTATAAAGGTGTATAAATTGGACGTGGTGCTCCATTACAGTTGGCAAATGGCCGCGCAACAAGCATTCCCATATATTTTATATGCGATAGGGTGAGCGCAAAGAAACACGGGCCGCGGCGCTGCATTTGCATATTTCGCAGTGCGGTGCCATTGAAATATTTCTAATATTACGCGTGCCCTGTTCCCGGCGAGAGTAATATTCTGTCCTCCGAGCTAACCGGTCCGTCGATTATTATTCGTCCCATACTAAATGCGCGCCCGGGTGAGAACATACGCACAGTCGCTGCTGTCTCGTGGAATCCATCTTCAAACGAAATTGAGTTTTATTTTCACGACATAACATCCGAAAGCGAGGTTTTCAAGTTAGAATGCACGTATTTACGAACATCTTCGTGAAAACGTGAATTTTTCTCGATCGAAATTATAATATATAATGAATTTAATGATTTCGGCGCATGGTTCGATCATGGAACAATTAGTAATAACTAGTAAAAGAAAGTTCAGTTTTTATATTGTGTGGTATATATTAAGTAACGTATTCGGTATTTAAATAAGAAATTGTCTATACTTTTCTATATACTTATTACATAAATAATACAATATTTTAACTCAAAGATGAAGAATTACTATGACTTGAGATAAAAAAAGTTAGGATCACCAGTAGTCGTGATCGTGAAATAATCACGATCTACGAATTATCATTATTCATACCACGAATTATCATTATATTAAGTAACATATTGTCTGATATTGGTATTTAAATAAGAAATTGTCTATAACTTTCTACTAACTACATAAATAATACCATTTTTTAACTCCAAGATGAAGAAGTTATCATGGATGGCGAAACATTTACAAACACTAGTAACACTTTTTTTGCGTCAATGTCAAGGACGCTAGGCATTGAAACCGCTGGAATTCTCAGGGATTGGTCACACACAAATAGGTCTCTAGCAAAGACAAGTAACACAATCGTTATATCTTCGTGAAAAATGAATATTGGCAAAAAAGCTCAGGCACGTGTCTGCTTATTTTGTCTCTAGAATCAGCAAAAAAAGTTTCATTAAAATCCACGACACCACTGGCGTCACCTGTCCTTGTTAGTGGAATGACAAAGGTCATTTTTTTAAAGTAGAGGATCATTATAAACATCATCAGGCTCTCCAAGCATAATGTGGATGTTTTGCGAAATAAAAGTTGTATACATTAACATAGCTACACGACCTACATAGATATTTATTCATGTATTAAATCATTTTAATAAGTCGAAAATATTAGAATAGTATTTTGAAATTCTTCGAACGTTTTCACTGTTTTGCATCTGAACTACTCATTTGTTTGTAATGATTTGTTTAATGATCATATTTCTATGAAATATAAATACATATTATTATAAAGAATAATAATGAAATTAACACTGAATAGCGAATAACACTTGTCGATACCAATATACTTATTATTTTGTTTGTGATAAGACGTGCGTGCGCATGTTTTTGTAAAGTAATGGGTGCTATATTTCACGAGGACAGTTCATCTTTCTGACAGTTTGTCGTTTCGCATAAAAATTTTCCAGTTCGTCCTTAAATCATCCACGAACGGAAATACGACAGATCTGTCTAACGAGTGTAACATACGCCACGAAATGTTTCATTCGTTTGCTTAACGCTAATTTTGACATTGTTGCTAAAGAATATGCAGAGTTACCATTACAATGAAAATTATAATGCAATTGTAAGAATCCGTTTTTTCGGTAACTAATTATATTCCTATACAGGATGGTCCGTTTAAATAAGAACACCTAAATATCTCTTCGGGTTATTGTGATGCAAAAATTATTTGTTACGTAATGTGCATGGTGTCAATGAACCAAATATTTGGCACGAATATTTTTTTCCGAGGGTCATTTTTTTCGGAGTTGTCAAGGTCATCGATGTTTTTTGGTACATACCTACATTTTCTTTTTATTGCATCGTGTAACCGATGGAAAAATACATTCAGATATGTATAATAACATGACCTTGAAATGACCTTGATCCTCGAAAATTAAAGTTATACCCAGATATGATGTCGAATTTAGCGGCAAAAAAATCGGAAAAAAAATATTCGTGCCAAATATTTGGTCCATTGACACCGTGCACATTACGTAACAAATAATTTTTGCGTCACAATAACCTGAAGAAATATTTAGGTGTTATTATTTAAACGGACCACCCTGCATAGAAAGTCGGATAATTGTTATTTTTAATACCGGCAGAAATGAAATAATTAATTTCTAGCTGGTGATCGGAAACTTGAAATTCGGTGCATTAAACGGATTAAAATAGGACGAAGCGTTGCCTACGGCCACGGGACGTTAATCAATTCCCCCAGAAGAGCCATCGACCTCGTTATTAGCTATTCCTGTTTGGTATGAACGTGTGTCACCCGTGATCCTACTTTTCCCCTAACCTAGACCCTTTCCGAACAACTTATCGCGGCCGCGAATTCTCCGGAAAGTAAAACGGCCGCGTGTGACACGTCCCCGAATCGTCACCTTGGCCGATCGGTTCCGCCGAAAATGGTAACCGGACTCGACAGAAACCCGATCGGGCAACTCTCTCTTTCCTCTGACAGCGAGTCACCCACTTTCCTCAGGGTTCGCGAGACGACGGAACTGCATTATTAAGACGGATTTTGCAATATCGCGAAGTGTCCGGTCCGCGGCCTTGCACCGATCTCTCTCTCTCTCTCGCGGAGGCGGGCGGCTGGAAGTGACGTAAAATCGTTTCTCTAATGAGTAACAAGTAACTGTGTTTCGTAAGAGACATCGTCGACATTCTTCTACTTGATCTGTATTGTAACCGGATCGTCGGAGACGAAGGTTGCTTCGAATTTGTTCTTTTGTTTCACTGTGAACATCATCGCTACACTTTTATGCATTTATACAAAAAACGAGTACGTGCAATTTAGAACAGTGAACAAATTAGATAACTAGTAGGGTAACTGCACCAGTGAATGAACATTTAAGAAATTGTTCAGGAAGATATTTTATTTGAAAAAAAAAATATGCGAATTAAAGGAATCTCATGTATGCCAAATGGCTCCCTATACTTCATTTGTCAAAAATAAATGAACACAAATCAAATGAAATTATTATTATTTGTCTTTATTAAACGTTAAATAAAAAATATAAAAAATACCAGTCAACGAACACTACATTCTAGTAATTGAACAATGATGGAAAAGCAAAAAATACAAAAATACAAAAGCGTTCATTTACTGGTGCCCGTTTATTCACTGGTGCAGTTACCCTATTAATATACTATTTTCACTATATTAAAATTATTACACAAATTATTGCACAAATTTTTTATTTTGTATCATCACCATTCACTGTGAACGCATTAAATTAGGTTCCATCAGCATTAAAAAATTATTCGATAACAAGCTAGACTAATAAAAAGTCAAATATTTAATTGCGAGAAGAAGCTCCTGAGCCCAAAACTTTTGATGAGGCGATGCTAATTATCTCCATTAGTCTTCACTCATTATGAAGGTATGATCATGATAAAGAGGAATGGAGCGTCATAATTGTCTCCTAAGTATTAAAGGTCTAACTATAGTTAAGTATTGACGGGCGAATTTAATCTTCGGAACAATAGGTTTTCAATCAGCAGGCTGATTGTCAAACGAAGGGATACCGTAGTCCATAACAAAAGTTTCTTTATATAAAATATTCAATAGGCGCCGATACTTGTTCGAGGGTGGCGGTTCTGCATTAATTAAAATTTCTTAATAAGGAACGTCCGTGAGAAAATTGAGTTTGAATATTGGTTGAGTTCGCGTACACTCGACTATAGCTTCTGACACTAAACGAGGACGATGAAGCAATGGAGACGGTTCTTGGCTCTGCTTGTGATAGTAATCGCAGGCTCCTCTTACATCATAGTATCCTTTGGGTGTCTAAAACTGTACTTGAGTGCACCTGTACCTTGTCATTATTCAAATCGAATTTTCAACTAAATAAAAAAATTTTCTCTCACGTTATAGTTAAAAGGAAATCGATATATTGCAGCACATCGGTTGTCAAGCACGTAATTGATGAGAATTGAAACATCAAATTGCGGATACGTGTGAAACGTATTTTCAATCAATACGGGAACACCCCACCCCTACGAACGTACGTTATAAAATTACATTTCTTTCACATAGAATCATATATCAATAGAACAACGGTAGAAAAGAGCTGAACTTTCCTTGTTTCTTGATTAATTTAGACTTTTTATTAAAATTTTCAATTTTTAATGTTTTAAATGGCAGTACTAGAATCAAAAATGAATCTTTAAGTCTCCTTTTAAATTCTACTTGTACATACCGAATGGTTAAAATTAATTTTTAAATGCCAAATTCAATTGAAAAATAAATCCTTAGCTGTGGGTTATAGATTTTTAAAAAGTGTTGCATTTTCAGGCTGCAATAGATGTAAAGAATCAATATTGTATTTACTCTGCGCGTTGCTTTTAAGAATTCGTTCTTCTATTTTTTAATTTTTCAATTTTTCAATCTACTGGGTTTTATCGTTGTGTCAATTATACTTCCAAGGGAACATATTCAGTTGATACACGCCGATTTTGATGAAACTTATGTGAGATATAGTTCTTCGAAAAATATTTGACACGTATTTTTTTTTATCGGCAACCATCCACTCTGAGGGGGTGAAAACAGCCCTCGAAGTCAGGGGTCAAAACCACGTTTTGAAAAAAAAAGTTTGTTAACAAATTCTTGCGCGACACATTTAAAAAAAAATCAATTTTTTTCGACTTCTAGTTTCCCAGATGTCTCAAAAAATGTGGTTTGACCCCTGACTTCGAGGGCTGTTTTCACCCCCTCAGAGTGGATGGTTGCCGATAAAAAAAAATACGTGTCAAATATTTTTCGAAGAACTATATCTCACATAAGTTTCATCAAAATCTTTCATAACTATAATTATGCTTATAAGCAGTTAAAATGAGAAATAGATTGTCGCTTGAAAGACTAAAATCTCCATTAGTAAATTTGAATAGGAATTAAAATATTCAAGTTTCAATCGAAACATCAAACTACGAAGGAACAAAAGGGGGGAGGAAATATTTATGCAAAAGTTCGATAAACGAGAGTTCTCTCTGTTCCGCTAGTGCGCTGCTAATAAGGTGCAGTGAATGGCAATATGGAACACCTGGTTTCAAATGCTTGCCAAAAGGATAGTTCTTTTTTCATCAATGAAATCTACGCGCGAAAACGAAGAACGCATGATTATACTTCTACAGGGTGATCCGTTTAAATAAGAACACCTAAATGTCTCTTCAGGTTATTGTGATGCAAAAATTATTTGTTACGTAATGTGCATGGTGTCAATGGACCAAATATTTGGCACGAATATTTTTTTTCCGATTTTTTTGTCGATAAACTCGACATCATTTCTGGGTATAACTTTAATTTTCGAGGATCAAGGTCATTTCAAGGTCATGTTATTATACATATCTGAATGTATTTTTCCATCGGTTACACGATTCAATAAAAAAAAAAAAATGTAGTACCAAAAAACTACGATGACCTTGACAACTCCGAAAAAAATATTCGTGCCAAATATTTGGTCGATTGACACCATGCACATTACGTAACAAATAGATTTTTGCATCACGATAACCTGAAGAGATATTTAGGTGTTCTTATTTAAACGGATCACCCTGTACAGGTAAGTTTGAAAAAATTCAAACGTTTGAAATTATATTAAACCACTAGAAGAAGTGAAAATTGTCCTTTCCACTTCGTTCCAGTTTCATTGAAATTGTCCATACGTGCCATATTACACGGTGTCCCGTGTTACCTGGATGTGAGTCCAACGTCGCGCGTCGCGAGGAATATTTATGTCTTCCTTCGGCGAAATTGCCAATCCGGGTTCGATGAATGCGATAGTCTGTCAATGTGATCGGGACTCGACTTGTTCACGGGGAAGTGACGTGAATCTCGGGGGCTTGGTCCCGTTCGACAAGATCGCTTTTCCGCGT
This sequence comes from Lasioglossum lativentre, assembly GCA_916610255.1. Classification (NCBI taxonomy): domain Eukaryota; kingdom Metazoa; phylum Arthropoda; class Insecta; order Hymenoptera; family Halictidae; genus Lasioglossum; species Lasioglossum lativentre. The sequence continues at coordinate 5,219,914 of OU744366.1, forward strand.
TCTCTTCCTCGCGGCGCACAAAAGCATGAGAGCGCGCGCGAGCGCGCTTGCTCCTCGTCCACGTGCGCATGGTACGTGGGTGTGCGAGAGCGTGTGCGCGCGTGTTCGTATGTGTGTGTGTGTGCGAGCTGGGGATACTCCCAGTCAGGTGAAAAGATCGATAACAGGCTGGTCTGGCATTCGATGCACCGTAAAGTGTCAGAGACGGTGAGCCGGAAAGTTACAGGCTCGGAAATAATTTGATAAAGTCCGGGAGGTCGCGTCCACGGGACAGCTAGATAAATCAAAGTAACTGGCAGGTATGATACCTTGAAGAAGATCCCCAGGTAGTATCTCTTCTCGCCGAGCTTCAACAGCGGCATCGTCCATCTTGAGGCGGCCAAAGTGCTGCTGTGCTCGTCCACGCAGTTCGGACAGTCGTCTGTGGAACCAAAACCATCGAAAATATAAATGGATTATCCTTGGATGATGCTCCTCGCTAGACCAAAAGATTTTTTATGCATTTACAGCGTGCGCGCAGATTTTTCAAATACAAGAATCACACGTTTAGTAACAAACATTAATGATATCAACAACTTTTTTTTTTGGAAATAATATCGGCGCAACGGTTCGATCACATTCTACCCTATATAGCTAATATGTAATAAACTCAAACGTTTCGATTCGGCCCTGCCTTAGACAGAAGTGTCGGAAGACTTTTTAAGGAACGTTATTAATAGACTGCGGATCTTTATGCAAAATAAAATTTTTATACATCAATTGCACTCTTTAGAAGCTGAGTAAAAATTTATTTTGCTCATTAATAATTTTGAAAAGGTAAAACTAGTACACCGACATTGTTAAACTATTTCAATCTTTTCATTGTTTTGAATTACACCTACTCATTTTTGTCATAAATGCATAAAATCCGCAGTCTAGTTATTAATATACTAATTGGTGACAGTAATTGTGATCGAACCGTTGCGTCGATATTATTTCCAAAAAAAAAGTTGTTCAAAACACTTTACGATCGACAAAATTTCTCATTTATCATTGATGGCGAAAAATTTACAGAGTTCGAGAAGGCTTAGTTTCGACCCCGTCCACAAGATGGACACATCGTCGAATAAATAACTTTCTCGCTAGTTACTAAACTGTCACCAATTAGTATATTAATAACGTTCCTTAAAAAGTCTTCCGACACTTGTGTCTAAGACAGGGCCCGCTGGATAGCCTTACTGGTGAGTCCACTAGCGGGTCCAGGACGAAACACCACCTTTCTTTTCCTCTAATAGAATAAAATTCTATAGCAAACGTGGTCTTAGGACGCACAGATTCACATCCGAATCGAAACGTTTGAGTTTACTACATATTAGATATATAGGGTCACCCGTTTTTAAACGGCCAAACGTCAACCAGCTATAGAGGGCCCCAAATGGAACAACATTCACCCCTAACACTTTTTTTTTGATTCGGTCTTGATTTTTAGATAATTGCAAAAACCCGTCATTTTTTGCGTTCACTTAAGATTAAATATATTAGGACCGCAACTATGTATCTTGATGATTTTTCCTTTGTTTGGTTTAAAATAAATAGGGGCATCTTTTTTATTAAGTCAACTTTTTTGTACGACCTTCGGATCTTGGTTTTTTTTGACATGGGGCACGTTTGACGTTTGGCCGTTTAAAAACGGATGACCCTGTATATAGGGTAGAATGTGATCGAACCGTTGCGCCGATATTATTTCCAAAAAAAAAGTTGTTAAAGACAAATTACGATCGACAAAATTTCTCATTTATTAATGATATGTTTGGTCCAGGCTTTCGCCGTAAGGAACTTTCTCGTTGATAAAGATGTACAATAATAGCGAAGAAGATAAACAGTAATGACGACTTCTCTCGTTCTAGCAACCTTTTAATTCGTCGATGTCGCGATGTTAATTGACGTAATGGGTTTCTCTAGCGAGGTGGAAGATGAAAATGCCGTATTACCCGGCTGTAACGTTGATCGACGTGTTATATAACGCGGAAGAGTCAGCGCGCGTCAGATCGTGTAACCGCCTTTGAGGGAAAACGGACGAGGGCCACGTGAAAATTCCATTATTAAAAGCACGTTCGCGGCGCACTTTTGGCCGTACTTTCGTGAACCATTATTTCGCGGCATAATTCTTGGTAAGGGCAAAAGTTTTAATGTCCTCGGCGATAAAACACGCCTATGGAAATGAGGAACTTAACGGGAAGTTCGGGGATTATATAGACTGTAAAATGAACGTGATTCCGACGCCTGTTCAATGACTTAAATAACGCCACCTTGAATTTCGACTGTACATAGAGAGCTGCCCGACACCGAAAAACTCTATTTTCTTTATTAAAAAATTTTCCGTTCAACGCGTACAGATGAGCGAGTTATTTAACTTTACCACCTGCTGTGTGCACGCACCTTCCATCCACTCTACGTTACGTAATACCGACGAGAAATTTTCGGGTACAGCGATGATCGATCAGTCAGTTTCACTCGTATCACACGATTGCAAAATACCACGTTGTTTTATTAATCTTCCGCGTTATGTGAATAGCATCATTGCAATTTCACCTTTCCATAAATTCTTGGCGAGTTCATATAATAATAAAATGAATTATTGCTATGTTACGTTAAGTGGTGAGATACACCAAGTGCCTCCGAATCGAACCATTACACATTTTCAAGCGATTTCCGTTTGGTTTAACCCTTTGCACTCGGAGTTATTTTAACTAAAAAAAGGAAGATTTGTCCATTCTAGAATATTTCCATTCTATAGAATTTTTTTTCATTTTTTATATCTCATGTAATATGTAAATGTCTAATATAGTTTATTAAATACGAACAAAAATAATAATCTGAACAATATTTTTAAGAATGGCATTCCAGTGTTCAGTGGTGCCTCCAACTATTGCTCGAGAAATCTTGTGGACTCGTTTCTAAAGTATCCTAAAAGATTTACGGATTTTTTCAAGGTATTTTTTTGTACTTTTAATGATTTGCTTTTTCAAAACTTTTGTTTCCACGTTCGCTATCAAGAGACAGAGAATGCTTTCGAAATATATCAACGACAAATACGACCATGCTCGAAAGCGCAACCCGGTGCGCCGAAACAATTTCTCCGGTACACGTTGAACAATTACATCTTTAACAAGATTCCACTTGATCTCTGCAGCACCGCGCTGCGTCATTAACCTTCCAATTACCACTTTCCGGTCGCCGACCTGATTAATCCATAGACGGGTCACAGAGAAATTCGGAATTTTCAGTGGACACCATCGAGTCGCGGCGATTCGATCGTGTGTAGAGTGCTACACAAAATAGCGCGACACTTTACAAGCATATTCCGTGTATATTGAAACGTGAACCATACGCCCTTAATATTGCATATCATCTTTATGCAAAATCAGAATCTTGTGAATCGATGGCAACAAACGGGAGTCGAATAAAAATTGATTTCGACTCGGTACTCATATTAACAGGTTCATAAATGTTACCATGATACAGTATTTCATCGATAATTGTCCCAACCACGGGTCCGACCAGGGACAATTATGTGTAAGGGATACTGTTCTTTGACTTGTGCCGAACGTAGAAATGGAATGGGAAACTCAAGAGGCCTCGGTCGCCGAGAAATGTAAACATAATACGGGTCGGGTATATCGGTGTGAGACCACTATTAATCCGATGGCAAAACTCTTTATTTTTCATTATTTTTTTTATGGATCTTTCACCAACATATTCCTGGCATTTTTCTAATAAAAATGATACCAAATATGATATAATTCCGATTATATTTACGTGTGTAATGGACGTCCCCGCGTAACTTCTCATTGAAACTATATGAACGGAAAATTATTGTAAATATGATGCGAATTATATCGTGTTTGGTATCATTGTAATCAGAAAAATGTCACAAATATATTGGTGAAAGTCTCGTACAAAAGTAAGTAATAATAAAAAAGTGTTTTATTGGGATTACATTGTGAGGACGCCACGGCCCTTTGAACTGTGCCGGCGACTGCGACTCTCCGCGTCTCTTTCTTTCCCATACGCTGTCCTTCCATGCGTACGAAAATTTTATCATCTATTACACACGTAAATATCATCGGAATTATATCATATTTGGTATAATTTTCATTAGAAAAATGCCAGCAATATGTTGATGAAAGTTCCATAAAAAAATAATGAAAAACAAAGAAGCTTTGTCATCTGATTAGTAGTGGTCTCCTGGTCTCACACCGATATATCCGACCCGTATCATGTTACACTTCTCGGCGGCCGAGGCCTCTCGAGTTTTATGGCCCTTCAAGGGGTATACCCCGCAGGAGTGGGGATAGTTCAGGGACAATTATGTGTGAGACATTTGGGACATTTATCGATGAAATGCTGTATTCTTAAATTCTTCTGTTTTCACTGTTGTGTGAGTTTCGACCACTTATTTCTGTTATAAACGCATAACACTCGCACTCCACTTGTTACGTTGTCCAGCACAGTATTATCGCGATCGCGATAATGGGGTGCGATAATACGGGGAAAATGGCATCGCGTGAAAGTAGCGAGAGGGTGGTGCGGGGGTGGGGCGAGGGATCGTCTTGACGAAGGCAAAAGGATGGCGGAGTGCGAAGTCAGATCGTCGGCGTCGATGGTTGAGCAAAACGCCTTCCCGGTTCCGTGGCCGGACTAATTAGGCCGGCGTTCTGCATATTTTAATAATCGCTTCGTTAATCGGCGCGACGCGACGCGACGCGACGCTACGCGAAGCGGCCGATGTGGTCCACGCCGTCCTCCCCGGACTACGTCACCCCGGCATTAATATTCAACGGCACCTCTTAATAGACACTGTTGGCTCTTACTTCCTGTCCCACTTTTTTCTACGGCCTGGCTGGTACGCTCTCCCTCCCGACGCGACGCTACGGGGGACTCTCGTTGTCCCGCGGAGTTTCAATAAAAATATGTATGAGCGGGCTATTAGCGGGACAGTTTTCTTCTTCGGCCGGTGCCGAGAAAACGCGGCTTTGCCTCGTTAGTCAAGTACGGTTCCAAAAGAGAGATAGAGGGAGAGAGAGAGAGAGAGAGAGAGACGCTCTCTCTCTCTCAAGTGATTCTAAGTATTTCCCAGGCCGCGTCGCGTCGCGACGCTCGCGCCCGCCTCGCTCGGTCAGCTTTATTAAATTTCGCTGGACGCCTCCGGGCGATGCTAGTTTAGCGACGCTGCGGTTGCCGAAGCGGGCAAACTCGGGTTCAGGGTCGTTTTCCTAGCGGAGAGTGCGAATATTTCAGGATAGAACGGATCCTGCGCGGCGCGCTAAGCTTTACGCTTTGACCAGTGTTCAACGCTAAACTTACCGAGAGCACTAAAGCGGCGAGCATGCTGCTCCAGAAAAGTCAGAAGATTGTAAAAACTAAACTTGCGATAAAGATTGTGGGAAAAATGAAACTTTTGGGCAACCTTATTGTTAACGTGAAACATTTCTGGGGAAATAAAACTCAGGATCCAGGAATTGTTGAGGCGTTGCATCTGCTGATACAATGTATCGAAAAATGACGATCGGCATGAGACGCGAGTGGGTAGAACGTGGAGTATACTTACGTCGCACACTGGTCCACTCGCCCGATCTAGCTGTTCATTAATATTTTAGCACTATTTGAAAGTTTAAAGATTATAATAATTTAGGTCGTTGGATTCGTTTTGAAATCAGCTGCAATATTATGAAGTCAAGAATACATATTGACTTTTAAAAATTCAAGCTGACTTTAATTATGTATGCATTAAAAATTTATTTTTTAATTTTTTCGACTGAAATTTGTAGACTGCTGAATGTTGATTATGTTTTGTTTACAACATTTTTTTCTCAGATTATCGAAAGTGTCTGATAAATCAGGTTCGGGTTTTTTTTTATAAATATAATATAAATGGATTTTTCAATAAATCGATTTTTGTGACAGGAAATTAATGAAATCCTTTTTTCGTTTGAAATGATTTTATGACACATTTATTGAAAAAACAATGATTTATTGAAAAATCCACAGGTCGTAGACAAATCTTTCCGCGCGTAGTAACGGAGAAACCACATTTTCTTGAAATTCTACAAGTTTAATGAATTTTCTCAACGTTAAAAAACGTTCGTACCATAATCTCCCTATTTTTCCCATATTCTCCAAAGTTTCAGTTTTAATTAAAAAAAAATTTCAGCGCTCTACCTCATTTCTATCGAAAGTTCTTTGATTTTGAATCGAGTTTGGTGAAATGTCCCCACTGTGCGTCGCCCCGAAGTTCAGTTCGACGAAAGAGTCGGTTATAGGGAGGACATACCTGGTTTAGTTTCTATTGCTGTTTTTAATAAAGTTTCAGTTGTTTGAGAGGGACTTATTTCACTAGGCTGTCTTTTGATTAGAAAGGAATACCACTCCTATCAAATCCTTCAACACTTACATCCTTACAATTTCAGATACAAATTCGAAGTAACTATATCTGTTCCGAAATTGAATTTTGATCTGTACAGTTGGTTCGAAAGCTTCAGCGACTACCTGTACACGGCACGGAGTATTTTCTCTGTGTCTGCAATAACACACAAGTTAGAACAGCGAATTTTGTTAACGTAACAACAATCCTGTTCGTTTCCGGTCAATTTCACTGAACGTCGACGGAACGCAAACGCATCGGAAAGCGATACCTTTGGATCAAGTATCGCGAATCAATAGCCGGGCACCCATATGTTGTTTTTCCAAAATCCTATTCGTATTTCGACCAACAAAGCAATCCCATATGTATAACGTGTCGACGCTGCAACGATGCTTTTAAGGCCGGTAATGGCCGGTCGCGGATTTGTAAATTCACGCGATGGATTTCGGTCAGGCGTATTGTTAACGCCGCCGTATTGCGCGAAACTACGCGTTTCCAGCCTATTGCTAACTACCAAATCCCACGGCTTGTCGCCCTTGCCTCGTTAATTACTACGTGTAATTTTTTATCGCGCCGCCTCAACGACAAACAATTCACAAACGTACGAGACCGTGTGGCGTCCGAACGTTCCCCGCGCGGAATATTCGACATATTTTATTGTTGTTTTTACTAGGAATATATTAGGTCGTCCCATAACCAATACGAATTTTTTTCATATTTTTGAAAGGTGAAATACATACGGATAGATGAATCGCGAACATTTGTCTTTTACCTATCGTTTTATAGATTACCGAAAACCAAAGGAAAATATATATTTTCAAATAAACTTTGAATAAAACGGACTAAAAAGTATAAAATAATTTAAATATAAATATGTTTAAAAAACGGACTAAAAATTATAAAATAATTTTTCCTAGCCACGTACAGGTTCCTAACAGATAGTCCTGAAAATTTGCGATTGTGAATTTTTAATAGCTATGAAAATACTTGTAAGATTTAAAACGAAAAACGTGGGGCGCATGCAATACATAGATAATTGATGCATGAATTGTTCAACAAAGTCACTAACAATTTTATTGCATTACAAATGACATGAACTGTTCTGTGTGTTTTCTCAACGGCAGCTACTCTCTACACTCCTTACTATTATCTTGCGCCCCACGTTTTTCGTTTTAAATCTTACAAGTATTTTCATAGCTATTAAAAATTCACAATCACAAATTTTCAGGACTATCTGTATGGGGTTAGGAACCTGTACGTGGCTAGAAAAAATTATTTTATACTTTTTAGTCCGTTTTAAAAACGTGGTATTTTTTAAAAAATTTATTTTTATTTAAATAATTATTTTCAGCTTTTCAGTCTTGTGTGTGTGAAATTTTTCTATCGATTAAAAGGGTAATCTTTCTCTTCGGAACTCAGAAATTTTCGATTATTGTATGTCTTACCTTGTTCATTTCGGCGAGAAAACTCTTATATCGAAATCCCAGATCACGGAAACCACTCGTTAAAAATTTATGAGCATGTAAAGTTGAGTAATTTTACAGTAATTTTCATTGTTTCACCTCAGAAAGTGACAGATATGGTCGCCGCCATATTTGTGTATACCAATATTATTCAATAAACACCGCACGGAGCTCGAACGCACACTGACGCACACTTACGCACACTGAGCTCCTTCGGTGCGAAACGGGTCAGTGGAGTGGGGACGAGTCAGAGTGGGGATGAGTCAGAGTGGGGATGAGTCAGAGTGGGAACACGTAGTAGAGTGGGGACGTACAGGTAGTGCGATGGGGCATAACGGTTAGATTTATTAATAATAATTTATATATCCTAAACGCATAGGCTTTTTAAAAAACTTTTTTTTAAATATTGCATTGTCATCCAGTTCTGAGCTATGTTTAAAATTTCAAGTCTCTAGCTCATCAGGAAGTTAGTTTAAAATCAATTGCAAGATTTGTACCGAACAGACAGACAGACAGACAGACAGACAGACAGACAGACAAGAAACCGAGCTAATAAAAACGTGGTAAAATACAAATCCTGGCAACAAGTATTCGATCGCACCACACTGTTTAATCCATTGATAAAACTTACATTGTTAACCGCTTGTGTTCTATTTTCAAATCGGGCACGAACATCTACATGTATTTCTACAGAACATCTACAGTAAACGCTCGATTCTTGTCCGGAGCGAGGGCACGATTATTGTCCAGTGCCTAACCCACTCCACTGTCTCTCAACGCCGAGGTATATCGGTGTGAACACCACAACATTGACTCGAGGAATCGATTTTACAAATCTCGTAATTTTCATTATTTGTTTATGGGACTTTCACTATCTTATTTCTGGCATTTTTCTGATTAAAATGACACCAAACACGATATAATTTGAACTGTATTCAGTGGTTTAATCAACGGTGAAAGTTTCGGTCGCAAGGAAGGACAGCGCATTGGAAAGAAAGAGACGCGGACAGTCACGCGAACCGTATTTCATTCTGTCCTTCTCTATGTTCGGCTCTCTATTGAAGTCTCGCTCGGCGCGGTTGGCGCGATATCTAGACGCAGTCATAAATCAAAAAGCACTTCTGGGGCACGATTCTTGTCCATGAAAAACACGGCTGTTGGACAAGAATCAAGCGTTTAGTGTAATAGTAATTCTGACCCAGTGTCGCCAGGTCGAGAAAATCGAGGGGAATACAGGTACCCCCTCTCTAATGGCCTGAGTCGTAATCAGTGTCGCCAGATTTTGTGAGCTCAGGGGAGTACAGGTACCCTCTCTCCGATGACCGTGGCACGTTGCGCGTGCGCGACATGGATTTAGTGGGGCGACTGGGAGAGCTGCGCACGCGCAACGTGCCACGGTCATCGGAGAGAGGGTAGCTGTACTCCCCTACTGCGCCCGTTTGGGCGCCTTTCTGGCGACACTGGTCGTAATATGTGACACGTTGCGCGTGCGCGACGGGGATTTAGTGGGACGTGGTGCTGGAATGGGATAGTGGAAGGGGAAAAGTAGGGGAGTAAATGAGTCCGAATTCGAACTCATCTGGCGACACTGCTCTGACCTCTGACCCGTCTCCAGTCAAGAACGGTTGTGCAGTTAATTGCTTCGCACGCCATTTCGCAGCGATAGTATTTATATTCATAGCGTCAGGAAGCGACGAGTTCCCCCGTTTTCCACAATACAATTTAATTCCTCCGGCGACTTTCTTTGGTTCGCACAGTCGATCAATCTTCCTTAAGTTTCACGCAACCATCTCTCTCTCTCTCTCGCTTTTCCTCGTTTCCCGTTTACGTCATTTTCCAGCGGTATTTTCTTTCACGTAACGCACAAACATTTTCTCCGGCCGATCGAACTTCTGGCTCCATTATGTGCCAATAGGAAACTTCGAGGAGCCGCACACCTGTTTCATGCCGCGTATTTCACCCGCAATAGTTTATATATCGAAGAAGCGAGTCGCGCATATTGGCCAACGCGCACATGGAACTACCATTTCTCTCTCTCTTGAGAATAGTTCCGTGTAACAACCACGGGACACACATTCTTCAAGGTCCCCGCGTTAATCTCCAGCACGCTTAACTCTTTCGCTGTTATGTTTCTTTAATGAGGCGCACGTGCTCGCGGCTAAGGAAATAGAAATTGTTTCATCAGTGTTAGAAAGGTTCGAGAGCTGACTACTCCCTGTATGAATTATACTCCGCAGAAGTAGAATGGATGAATCAAGTTTTAACATAGACTCGTTTCACATTCAAGTACGCGGTATAAGGCCGTGACTATGCTCCTTGAAAAGCTGATATTAAAGAGATCTTGTGTGCATTCGTTTCAGATAGTTCAGACTGATTCTTACTTAGTTATCTAATTCTATATTCTAAATTGTAGATTCCAAAAATGATTGTTTTCTATCACCCAGTATGTACCTATTTCAGTGCTGCAACTGACTCGAAGAGATAATTTAACAATTTCGTATATTAATGTCTGAAAATGTCTAAAAATGCTCCAACAAATTTATTAGTTCGAAATCACTGAGCTAAGTATACGCAATAAGTAATGTGATTAACCCCTTGCACTATATTCATGCTACTAATTTCCTTTAAACATTAAATTGAAACAAAATTATATTTTCTTATTGTTGAAACCATTAGAGACTGTATAGGTATAAATTACATACTCTAAAATTCCTCGCACTATTTTCGATATACAGGGTGTTCCAAAATTCCTTCAACTCCCTGAAATTGGTGGTTCGGACCATCTTTGCCAATACGCGTCTAGGTCGCGCTCTGATAGGTCCGTGTTTTTCGTTAATAACTTCTAAACAAATCCGCGGCGGACATTTTGGAAAAGGAAAATGTCGCTTCAAATCTCCTTAGGAATCGACCATTTCAGGAAGTTGAAGGAATATTGGGACACCCTGTATAGTGTTTTTCGTTCTGATTCATTTCCTGCTAAATGTATCGAAATTACGCTTTGGTAGGCAAATCTAATTAGCCGCATATTATTTAACTCTTACCGGTTAACCTCTAAACAATGAATCGCCGGTTGGCAATTAAATATCGGGATTCCAATCAATATTCGGGGAAGATAAATGTTCATATGTAAATACGTATGTGTTTCCAAATCACTGGCCGGGATTAATGGTTACATTATAAAACATCGCCGCCGTATATACGTATGTACTATACGTATATTCGAGGTCAGCGATTAGAGATCGTCTCGCAAATTCCACTAGCCCCGGCGGCTGTTTGGAACGTATCCAATCGATTGGCCTACAATTTTATATGCAATGATTAACCAAATTTGCGGTTGATTATAATGACAGCTAGATGGCCAAATATTTAACGCCCCGTGATTAATTGTATCAAGTCTGTAGTATGTGGATTAAAACTAGAAAGACTGACTGCTTTTGGGCAATATAGGTATAACACACATATATATATACCGGAAATGAAGGAGGGTGGGAGGTAACTACGATTATTAATAAACGCATTTATATGTTGTACAAAAAGTCACAAAATTCTAAGAAATTGTGTCATTATATACATAATTGTTTTTCTAATTGAAATTAAACAGCAGTCAAAATGACTTCCTTGGTCAATCTAGTGTTAAGTTATTATGTATAAATACTAAAGCCACCTGGCAGACACTTAAAAACATTCAATTTTATAATTATGTAGCGTGGAAAGTAATCCTAGTAATCTACAACTAGTTCAGAGGAATAGTAATTGCAGCTGTTTTATCGTTTCCGCGACGGGTTTACCAGAGTTCCGGTTTACGCGTCTGGAATGATATTAAAAGTACATAAACTGATTCGTTCTGATTAAATTAAATCTAATAAAATTATATCTTTCAATCCTCAAGATATTTATAAATGTATAATTTTCACTCCATGTTCATGATGTTATCGGTATCGTATTTGTTTTTTTTTTTTTTTACTGAAACCTTCGATGGAAGTTTGTTACGTTGCACCGTGCAGCGTGCACGAAAAGTGCAGCGATCGAAGACGTTGCGGTACGCAACAATTCCGCCGAATTCTGCCGGCGAGAAAGAGAAAGCTGCATCGTCTGTCGGAAATGGAATAGACAGGTTTCCATCTGACGTTAAAAGAGTCGAATTGCGTTACGGAATTGAGACGCGGCGAAGCGTAAGTTGCCTTTATAGACGTCCGTTGCGTGTTTGCCGGCACGTCATCCTTCTGTCTTCAAATGTCTGCTTGCAAGCACCGGAGCATTTCGCTTACAACGTTCAAACACGATTTTTCGAAACACAATTGTCACTTTCGCAAACAACAACATAATCAACGCGTTAGAACCAATACGCGATTCGTACCAAGAAGAAGAAATTATTCTAAAATAATACAGCGAATACAAAAAAATTGTCAGCTTTCTCAGATAATTGCTGATCTTTATGCAAACTAAAAATTTGCTGCATCAATTGCAAAGAATAGAAACCTAGTGCTAAGAACAATTTAAAGAAGTAGAAAGAATAAAAGATAATTTAAGAATATCAATATATTATTTCCAAATTCTTAAAATTATTGAAGAAAGAAATTTTTTACGGCTTGCAACGAATGCAAGAAGTATTTTAAAAACAGTATTTTGAAACACTATTGTCACTTTCGCAAACAACGACATAATCAACGCGTTAGAACCAATACGCGATTCGTACCAAGAAGAAGAAATTATTCTAAAATAATACAGCGAATACAAAAAAATTGTCAGCTTTCTCAGATAATTGCTGATCTTTATGCAAACTAAAAATTTGCTGCATCAATTGCAAAGAATAGAAACCTAGTGCTAAGAACAATTTAAAGAAGTAGAAAGAATAAAAGATAATTTAAGAATATCAATATATTATTTCCAAATTCTTAAAATTATTGAAGAAAGAAATTTTTTACGGCTTGCAACGAATGCAAGAAGTATTTTAAAAACAGTATTTTGAAACACTATTGTCACTTTCGCAAACAACGACATAATCAACGCGTTAGAACCAATACGCGATTCGTACCAAGAAGAAGAAATTATTCTAAAATAATACAGCGAATACAAAAAAATTGTCAGCTTTCTCAGATAATTGCTGATCTTTATGCAAACTAAAAATTTGCTGCATCAATTGCAAAGAATAGAAACCTAGTGCTAAGAACAATTTAAAGAAGTAGAAAGAATAAAAGATAATTTAAGAATATCAATATATTATTTCCAAATTCTTAAAATTATTGAAGAAAGAAATTTTTTACGGCTTGCAACGAATGCAAGAAGTATTTTAAAAACAGTATTTTGAAACACTATTGTCACTTTCGCAAACAACGACATAATCAACGCGTTAGAACCAATACGCGATTCGTACCAAGAAAAAGAAATTATTCTAAAATAATACAGCGAATACAACAAAATTGTCAACTTTCTCAGATAATTGCTGATCTTTATGCAAACTAAAAATTTGCTGCATCAATTGCAAAGAATAGAAACCTAGTGCTAAGAACAATTTAAAGAAGTAGAAAGAATAAAAGATAATTCAAGAATATCAATATATTATTTCCAAATTCTTAAAATTATTGAAGAAAGAAATTTTTTACGGCTTGCAACGAATGCAAGAAGTATTTTAAAAACAGTATTTTGAAACACTATTGTCACTTTCGCAAACAACGACATAATCAACGCGTTAGAACCAATACGCGATTCGTACCAAGAAGAAGAAATTATTCTAAAATAATACAGCGAATACAACAAAATTGTCAACTTTCTCAGATAATTGCTGATCTTTATGCAAACTAAAAATTTGCTGCATCAATTGCAAAGAATAGAAACCTAGTGCTAAGAACAATTTAAAGAAGTAGAAAGAATAAAAGATAATTTAAGAATATCAATATATTATTTCCAAATTCTTAAAATTATTGAAGAAAGAAATTTTTTACGGCTTGCAACGAATGCAAGAAGTATTTTAAAAATGATCGCAAATTCTTCACTGACGTATTTAATTTGCTAATCAATGAATAACGAATGACCGTATCCTGATTCATGATAAAACTATGTTATTACTTTGCGCAATATTTTCCAGAAAATAGTTGAACGTGGTATATCAAGTTCGATGAAGAGATTTCTCGTGTTTTATAAAGAAAAATGATACGTGTAAGTTCGATAAATTAGTAAGGCTGATCGCATCAACTGTTCTCGCTCTCCGTCTTAACAGTTTCGAGATTAAGAACCCGTTATCTAGTTGCTTAATTAGTAAGGGGTAGCTGCAGCGAGAAGGTATTTATTCACCTATTTATCTCAATCCTTCGCGGAAACAGGGCGCGAGAGTGCATCCCGGTAGATGCACCGAGTGGAAAATTTAATCTGACAACTCCGCCGGAAACATTCTCCCGCCAAAGTGCGAGTCTTGAAAGAGGCATAGGCTTTTCGGCTGAAACTTGAAAATTCTTACGACCTGGACGTGTAGAAGATTATGTATATACAAAACTTGATGGCCCGGCTTCAAAGTTACGTTTTAAGTGAAGAGCCTGCCGAAAAATTTGTGACTTGGAAATATTTAGGTCACCGGAGAACCTTTGCAATTCCTACACCGGATCAGATCAATAAAGTATTCGCGCAGAATATTTTACAACTAAACAGACGTAAAAATTCAATCGGTTCTTATACAAATTGCAGAGTGATACGATATTCTATTATTTTAACCGACCACAACGTTTCCCATGATTATGGGCTTGAGTTAAAAAAGTATTCGATCGCACCACACTGTTTAATCAATTGATAAAACTAACATTGTTCACCGCTTGTGTTTTACTTTCAAATCGGGCACGAACATCTGCATGTATCTCTACAGAACATCTACAGTAAGTGTGAACACCACCGTATTGACTCGAGGAATCGATTTTACAAATCTCTCGTAATTTTCATTATTTGTTTATGGGACTTTCACTACCTTATTTCTGGCATTTTTCTGATTAAAATGACACCAAACACGATATAGTTTCAATTGTATTTAGTGGTTTAATCGACGGTGAAAGTTTCGGTCGCAAGGAAGGACAGCGCATCGGAAAGAAAGAGACGCGGACAGTCACGCGAACCGTATTTCATTCTGTCCTTCTCTATGTTCGGCTTTCTATTGAAGTCTCGCTCGGCGCGGTCGGCGCAATATGTAGACGCAGTCATAAATCGAAAAGCACTTCTGGGGCACGATTCTTGTCCATGAAAAACACGGCTGTTGGAGAAGAATCAAGCGTTTACTGTAATTACTATTACTATTCTGACCCAGTCGTCGCCAGGTCGAGAAAATCGAGGGGAATACAAAGTTACGTTTCAAGTGAAGAGCCTGCCGAAAAATTTGTGACTTGGAAATATTTGGGTCACCGGAGAACCTTTGCAATTCCTACACCGGATCAGATCAATAAAGTATTCGCGCAGAATATTTTACAACTAAACAGACGTAAAAATTCAATCGGTTCTTATACAAATTGCAGAGTGATAAGATATTCTATTATTTTAACCAAATACAACGTTTGCCATTATTATGCTCGAGTTAAAAATTAAAATGTACTGTAGTCGAGATGGTTAGGATCAGCCCTTTTTACCACGTTTCGTTTTAAATCTTACAAGTATTTTCATAGCTATTAAAAATTCACAATCACAAATTTTCAGGACTATCTGTATGGGGCATGGGATTAGGAACCTGTACGTGGGTAGGAAAATTTATTTTATACTTTTTAGTCCGTTTTTTAAACATATTTTTATTTAAATTATTTTATACTTTTTAGTCCGTTTTAAAAACGTGGTATTCTTTAAAAAATTTATTTTTATTTAAATTTGAAGCCCGATTGTTTTCTTTCTTTTTAAGAAGATCTTCCTCGCAATGTGATTTACGCGGCGATAGCTAGGAGTGATTTCAAGAACTTGAAATCGGGGCGGCAGTTTTGCCAATTCGCTTTTATTATTTCACGTAACAGGACCCTGTCGAGAGGTACCGGCAACCGGTTCTGAAACTTTCTCTGTCGTGTTTACTTTGAGGCGGTGCAAACCATGGGCGCTTTTGCGTGTCAATTTGCGGTAACCTTTCGCGCCGGACAGGATAATTAAACTTCCTTTCGGGAAGAAACAACAATTACGCTTGACGTGAAAAAATATCCGCACAATGAACCGTTTGTCCCTGACTGGGCGTGACAAATAAGCCTTAACACTAGGCTGTCCAAGATGTTCCACTCGGTTAAAGACAATGAACATCTCAGTTTTTTTTTTTTACTATTTCCAATCTCTAGATAAATTTAAAGATTCTTACATTTTTTGCTTCGTTAACCCCTTGCACTACCACTTATTTTACGGTTGCAGCGATTAGAACTTATTTGTCGTTTCTAATTTCTTCGAAAAAAAAAGGAAGTTTGTATGTAATTTATACGTATGCAGTTTCCAATGGTTTCAACAACAAAAAAAATATAATTTTGTTTCAATTTCAAGTTTGAAGGAAATTAACAGCATGAATATTTAGTAGACTCTCTTCGAAATCGTCATCACGAGTCCAACTCGGTATTATAGTGCAAGGGGTTAACTCCCTTCAACATTTATTTGCTTGCAGTCGTAATAGCGGCCGTTCGAATGCTTTCGCCAACCATATTGTTTTCGGTGCTGAAATAATGTATCGGTAGAACGGCAATATGTGTTTCTGTCGTCATATTTTAGCTAAATTGTATTGTATGCTTTGCCTCGCAATCGCATATCCTATGTAGTTCGAATTGTTATACTAGGCAACACGTAACAACCAAAGTATACGCCCCGGATTGTTATACCAGCAGAAACACGTAACAACCGAAGTCAAGCCCGCGATCGCTATTGCCGGTGCACGCTATTTTGATAACCATTCTGCTAGCGAGAGCTTCAATTACGATCCCGGCTGTTATTAACGGATAATAATGGTTCACAGTGATCGCAATATCTAATTAATTTCGGTCGGACTCTCCGGACCCGGGGTTATATCTTTATGTTCGCCGGGATTTCGGAACCGGTCTGGCGAAAATTTTAATAAGCGCCGATCAATTCGCCGGTTGAGACATCCACTCCAGAATGCGAACTTCGTATTCCAGTTCGATGCACACGTATCATCGTTTCGACAGCGCCCACCAACTTCCGTGTTTGCAAACATCACCGCGAGCTAACCGTCTGCAATTCGTGAAAAGCAACGTTTAGTATATTTTCTATGCAATTCGGACCAATTAAAAAATGTTTTAATTAAGTATCACGACAAAAAGTCATTGTCAATGCTAGAATCACCCACATAATATACAGTGACTCTCATTGACATTCGGACACTCGTAAAAAAACGATAACTTTTCTCATATTTGACCATACGATTTTAACTTTTTTTGAGATGTGTTGAATGTTTGGAAAAATTGTCAAGAAAATACTAAAAGTTGCATTTTACAACTTTTTTATGTGGGTCTATATATTGAAAATTTAAAAAATATGTTTTGTAGATGAACCCCCGTAGGGGTTGAATTGTTTAAAATGCTGAAATATGTGTTTGATTAATTATATCAAGGAGCAGTAAGACCAAGTTTCAAGCAAATCCGACCACGAACAAAATATTCCTCATACAAACGTTGCAACCCTTTTTCACCCCCTTAGAGTTTGAATTTTTTAAAATTCCGAAACAGGTGTTTGATTAATTATATCAAAGAGCATTAAGACCAACTATGAAGTAAATCCGAAACGAACAAAATATTCCTCATACAAACGTTGCAACCCCTTTTCACCCAATTAGGGGTTGAATTTTTTAAAATGCCGAAACAGGTGTTTGATTAATTATATCAAAGAGCATTAAGACCAGGTATGAAGTAAATCGAACGAAAACGAACAAAATATTCCTCATACAAACGTTACAACCCCCTTTTTCACCCCTTAGGGGTTGAATTTTTTAAAATGCCGAAACAGGTGTTTGATTAATTATATCAAAGAGCATTAAGACCAAGTTTCAAGCAAACCCGACCACGAACAAAATATATTCCTCATACAAACGTTGCAACCCCTTTTCACCCCCTTGGGGGTTGAATTTCGAAATATCCTTTCTTTATCCCTTGTATAGATCATAAAGGAAACCTCTGTGCAAAATTTCAGCTTTCTAGGTCCAAGGGTTTAACCTGGGCGTTGATCAGTGAGTGAGTCAGGACTGTCTTTTTATATATTATAGATTATATTGACTTTAATTAATGTAAACGTAGTTGTACGTGCTGTCATTACATAACGAAGTATTTCTAACCTTTTCGTTTGATCCTACTACCGAACGGCGGTAAAATCCTATCGCGGCAGTATTTTCAAATTTTCTTGTGATGACTGCGAAATTGTCACAAATAATAATTAAAAAAAAAATAATTATTTAAAAAACCACGTTTTTAAAATGGACTAAAAAGTATAAAATAATGTAAACGTAGTTGCACGTGCTGTGATAACATAACCATGTATTTCTAACCTTTTCGTTTGATCCTACTACCGAGTACCGAGCGGCGGTAAAATCCCATCGCTGCAGCATTTTCAAATTTTCTTATGATGAATGCGAAATTGTCATAAATAATAATTAAAAAAAAAAATTATTTAAAAAACCAGGTTTTTAAAATGGACTAAAAAGTATAAAATAATTTGAAAATAAAATACTTGTAAGATTTAAAACGAACCGTTTAAATTTTCGCGCCACTCTTCCGTAACATCAGAAAATTGTTACCCTCAGCAAAGAAGTTTCACTTGAAAAGTTATTGTGTTTTTAAGAGTGTCCGAATATTAGTGGGAGTCGCTGTAACTGCTGTGACAGGCAGCGTCTAAAAACCTAAACTGAAATAAAATGTGGATAAATTGTAATCGATCTTCTTCCCAAAAATTTCGGTACCGAACAGTTATTTTTGGCGGCTGATCTCTCGTCGCGTCGTTCATGGGGTAAAAAAAGTTGACCAACCAGGCCGCGCGTGTTATTTATTTTCCATTAAACCGGCCGGCCGCTTTCACTGTCGAAAGAAACAAACTGAATCGTAATTTAGCACCGCCGGGAGACCCCGGTGGCTTTTTTCCTCGTTGCCGATTTATTTCTGCTTTCGAGCGAGTGCTATTGTACATAAATTCCGGCAGCTCGAGAGCCAGATATTATCGATGCGCGACAATCGGCCGGCACAAGGTTCCCGTTTATCAGAAGCCCGATCCCCGCCGTCTCCGTAACCGCCGCGTATCTCAAATTCGATATCATTTTATGGGTTGTCGCGTCGTCTCCGGGGACCAAACGTTTCCATTCGGCCGCGCCGCGCCGCGCTGCGACGCGCCGCGCGGCTGTATTCCTCTCGCGCGCTCCGCTAAGCGGAATGGCGAGGAGGCGAGAGCAGATCATGGCAAACGACATACGGAGGGCGAGTCACGACGAGCAGAGGAAAGGTGGAATAGGGAATATATGCTCGCTGGATGCAAAACCTAGTGAAATATTGGGACTTATTCGACGTTTCTGCTGGTACAAATAGATACAGCTTGTTATTTACGTCACCGTGAATTTACATCTGCGAGCTGGAGGAAAGCAATTTAATCGGGACTGGTCTCTTAAGGAGCTACGTACCTGCAACTGTTGTATTAATTCCATCATTTTATTACTTCTCCAATAATGAAATCTTTCTCATTATTAGTGTGGGAACACATATAATTAATTATTTTATTTAATAAATTTTTTTAAAAATACCACGTTTTTAAAACGGACTAAAAAGTATAAAATAATTTTTTCTAGCCACGTACAGGTTCCTAACCCCATACAGATAGTCCTGAAAATTTGTGATTGTGAATTATTAATAGCTATGAAAATACTTGTAAGATTTAAAACGAAAAACGTGGGGCGCAAGATAATAGTGTCGAGAGTAGCTGCCGTTGAGAAAACACACACAACAGTTCATGTCATTTGTAATGCAATAAAATTGTTAGCGACTTAGTTGAACAATTCATGCATCAATTATCTATGTATTGCATGCGCCCCACGTTTTTCGTTTTAAATCTTACAAGTATTATCATAGCTATTAAAAATTCACAATCACAAATTTTCAGGACTATCTGTATGGGGTTAGGAACCTGTACGTGGCTAGGAAAAATTATTTTATACTTTTTAGTCCGTTTTAAAAACGTGGTATTTTTTAAAAAATTTATTTTTATTTAAATAATTATTTTCAGCTTTTCAGTATTGTGTGTGTGAAATTTTTCTATCGATTAAAAGGGTAATCTTTCTCTTCGGAACTCAGAAATTTTCGATTATTGTATGTCTTACCTTGTTCATTTCGGCGAGAAAACTCTTATATCGAAATCCCAGATCACGGAAACCACTCGTTAAAAAGTTATGAGCATGTAAAGTTGAGTAATTTTACAGTAATTTTCATTGTTTCACCTCAGAAAGTGACAGATATGGTCGCCGCCATATTTGTGTATACCAATATTATTCAATAAACACCGCACGGAGCTCGAACGCACACTGACGCACACTTACGCACACTGAGCTCCTTCGGTGCGAAACGGGTCAGTGGAGTGGGGATGAGTCAGAGTGGGGATGAGTCAGAGTGGGAACACGTAGTAGAGTGGGGACGTACAGGTAGTGCGACGGGGTATAACGGTCAGATTTATTAATAATAATTTATATATCCTAAACGCATAGGCTTTTAAAAAATTTTTTTTTTAAATATTGCATTGTCATCCAGTTCTGAGCTATATTTAAAATTTCAAGTCTCTAGCTCATCGGGAAGTTAGTTTAAAATCAATTGCAATATTTGTACCGAACAGACAGACAGACAGACAGACAAGAAACCGAGCTAATAAAAACGTGGTAAAAAGAAGATGAAATATAAAACTGAGCTTATAATAATCGCGCGGTTAAAAAACTAACTGTAAACTAAAATACTAATTCCTAAACTAACAACGGCTATATTAAACTACTTTCTAACCCTCAACAACTATCTACTCGTCACTCTACGACTTTCCTACAACAACTGACTTTCCGACTCATCCCTCTCGTAACCAAAACTCGGTTTTCCCTACCCTTGTCCCATTCGTACTTTTAAAGGAAAATTTAAATGTTTCCGGCGCATTGGTTCGATCAATTATTACTAAACACTATTTGCAAATTAACACAATATCGTTTCTCAACGTTTCGATCTTCATGTAGATCATTATCAAGAGTAATACAATATATATATTGTGAAAAACAACATCGGAAAAATAACCAAAAAATAAAATTAAAGAAAACCTTACTCACTTGCTTAGTGTCGCAGGGTAATGTTTACTTAAAATTCAGAAACATTTTAATGACTACAATGTTGCTACTCGGACAGTACACATGGAAGTGAGAAAACGTGGAGACATTTGGAAATATATGTAACGGATCGTCAATCGATCTATTGGCCAAATCCAAATTTGGCGGTAAATTCAAACAGATATCCTACTACAGAAATGTAACCTTACTATATCTGCCAGTATATCAACAAATAATGTGGTAAAACGGACAAAGTAAGGATAGAAGCGGGGAAAAGAGCAATAAGGTATTAGGAAAAAACGAAACGCTACAACAAAAATAAAATAGTTCAAGAATGCTGGAGGGAAATAGATGCGAAGCTAAAAGAGAAAAAATCGAGATGGGAGGAAATTAGAGACACATATTATAGGCAAAAAATGGCTGATATACAGGAAATAGAAATAGAAAGAGGAAAAGAGTTTGACGTGGAACTAGCACAAAGAGACAGAGCAGAGCAGGTTCAATGGCAATATGACAGAGTAACAGGAGGCAGATACAACATACACTATGCAGAAATCAGGGATCACCGGAGGGCCAATTACCTAAACGGAGACTACACAGGAAGAGACCATGATCGCAAGGTTCAGATGTGGAAATGAAGAGCGGGGAAGCAAGTACTGGAAGGATGAAAAAGAGGTCGTATGCAGATTTTGTAAAGGATCAAGGCCGACGCTAAGACACATGATCCAAGAATGATCTGAGAAAGGAAAATGCAACGATAAGAGGTATTTTAAAGGGAGAGGAAGAAGGAGCGGAATGGATGCGTATGGTTCTGGAACAAAGGAGGAGAAAATAAACACAAGAGGAAGGCAAAAGACATAGTGAAACTACAATGAATGAGTTAACAGACCCTGATACACTTACACACACATACCATTTTGAGGCCGAAAGGCGAAAAATAAATCTATTTACTACTACTACTTTGTTCCCTTCGCGTTGGAATTTTCAGAATGAACCGACTCACATATCGGACTAGACGGTATAATTCCGGTGTTAGGATATATAGACATACCAGACACGATCATACGCTTTACTGGTCCGGAATTCAAACTCAAAACCTTTCGCTTTCCGAACGATTGGCGTGGCCAATTGAATTAGCCAGATCGTCTGCGGATTCCTTTCCCCTAGTTCCTAACGTCGATATGACCGGGCCGCTTGTATGTATTTCAGACAGCTGTGGAATCAAGGTTCAAACGGAGACTACGACAAGATGGAGTAAATGAATGAGATTTTCGTAATTGGTCAAGTCTGCATCGTACTAATTGTGGATATGATTTTATGAAAATCAGTGTAATGAGAATGAGGCATGAGAATAAGTGTGATAGACTATCTATGCTGTGTGATTGTCGATGACTGAGTGTAAGGTGAGAGAATGACGAATGATCGGGGGAGAAGTCTGTAGACTTCTTCATAAATAATAGACTTCTTCATAAATTTATTAATTATCATAGCGATTCTATAGCAAATCTGTTTTATGTTATATTCAAATAAATCTTTTCTTTTGCAAATCGACGTAAAACTTTTTGTGTTCAATCCACACTCGACAATTGTATTTTTTCAGCGGTGCCAGTTTCGCAGCGCGAGGGTGCGACACGTATAATCGCGTTTCCACGTGACTTTCATCGGAATGCTTGAGTAACTCCCTGACATTCCTCATAGCAGAATATTACAAAACAAGATGCCCGGCGAGAAAACGGTAGAACGGTTCAAGGATACGGTGAACAGTGAAAAAATAGAAGACGAAGAGGACGCGTGGACAGCCACGTGAATGCAATGCACGCGACTACGACGACATCGTCGAAGAGATGCGAAGAGCCGCTGGTGCCATAGGCGGACACGTGTGTTCGCCTCTTATTCGCTTCGCTGCTTCTGTAGAATTTTCTCTTTATCGCGGAACAATCTGTATTTTTATTGGGATTGGTTCGCCGGAATCTGAGACCTGGGGGCGTTCCGCGGGAACGGTTTTAAAACTTGTCAAAAGTTCCCTGCGAACTTGTAAGAAGATTTGTTGGATTCCGGATTTGAGCGGTCTCGTTGTCACCTCTGGGGAATTTTCTCGCACGGGTCATAGAGGCAAAGCCCATAATTTGTCATGAGGTAACGCGGATATCTTAAAAGTATTATCAAGAATTCTCCAGCGACGTGGAAATGTAGAAATGCCGGCGTTTGCCGGAGCCACTGTGTTAACGATTTTATTCCTCGAATCTCATTTTTGTTTCACCTGTTTATTCGATTTATCGCGGAAAATTTTCATTTTGCGCAGACCAGTGTCGGGCAAAAACATAATCAACGATTAACGACTAAATTTCTAATTTCAACGATTATTAATCGTCAATCGGATAATTGATTAATGATTATTGCTGAAATTTCGAAATGAAATACGTAATCAGATCTGTGCGAATACTGAAAAAAATGTAAACTCGATTTTTCGATTCCTTTTTTTAATCAACGATTGACGATTAAATCAATCAATTGAATCAATCGCCGATTTTTCGACGATTTCTTTATTTTTAATCGTATACATTAATCAATCAATCATGATTAAAATTTTAATCGATTAATGCCCAACTCTGGCGCAGACTCGCAGAGACTTAGTCCAGATGTTACTCAGCGGGCTATAAATATTCATAAAGAATCGGGGATATTTGTGATTCGCAATGTGAAGAAGCTATTTGTAATTCATTAAACCAGTTAACTCGATCGATTACCGTGAGAGATTAGAATTTTCCAGTCGATCAAGCGATACGTGCGCGGACTGGTAAACCGGCATCTCAAGCTTTAAGACGATCAAGTACTCTTCAATAGATCGAAGCGTACGTGCACAGACCTCTCGAAGAAGTTTCACTTCTCCTAGAAAATTAGTTCGATTTCTCCCATCATTTATGATAGCGAATATATTAATGCTGATTCAAACATTTATCGAACTAATTTATGCACCGTTCCGAGGGAACATCACTTAGCACTTTATTAAATAATTGAAACGTAACGAGTAGCACGATGAAAAATTCCGAAGCGAATTCTCGAAAAATTATTTACGCAACAAAGCGACCAGATAAAAAACAACATCTCAGACGGCTTCAGTCGAATTAGTTTGAGTTGAACCACGGCGGGGAGCATTTATCGAGCCGCCAGTGTACCAAGTCTCTCGAACTTTGATATCATCTAAGACGTAATTACATTAACCCATGGTCGTCTGTGAAATTCCGTTCCGCAAAGTTCTAATTACAGATGACGGAAGTACAGCGAATTCAATGTGTATCGTTGTATAATTAGAGCATTAGCTGTACAAGTCAGTTTCATCTGAACACGTTCCGTTAGATCAACATAAGGGTACCTCAAACGAAAAATTCTTCTCTGATGTATACAGCGACTCCCACTAATATTCGGACACTCTTAAAAAGTCGATAACTTGTTTAATATTCGACCATACGATTTGGATTTTTTTTTTGAGAAGTTAGAACAATCGGTTTTGTTACGTAACGTGAAAAGAATATTTGGAAAAATTGCAATTGGTCGGAATTGCAGAATTTGCAAATAATTTTTTGGATCCACTGTGTATACATACATGTATACAGTGACTCCCACTAATATTCGGACATTCTTAAAAAGACGATAATTCTTTTAACCCTTTGCACTCGGAGCTATTTTAACTCAAAGACGAAAGATTTTTCATTTCTATAAATTTTTTTTTCATTTTTTGCATATGAAACTGATATAACATCTCATGCAATATGTAAATGTCTAGTAGTTTATTGAATGCGAACAAAAATAATAATGTGAACAATATTTTTAAGAATGGCATAGCAATTTTCAGTGGTGCCTCAGACTCGCCATCCGAGTGCTAATGGTTAATATTCGACCATACAACATGGATTTTTTTGAGAATTTAGAACAATCGGTTTTGTTACGTAACGTGAAAAGAATGTTTGGAAAAATTGCAATTGGTCGGAATTGCAGAGAAAATACTAAAAGTTATGTTTTACAACTTTTTTATGTGAGCTCGTAGATCTGTATCAATTAAACAAATTCTGAAAATTTCATTAAAATCGGTCAACGTTGCAATGAGCTACAAACGTTTAAAGATGGTAGAAATTGCAATTTTTCACGATTTTCGGCCCCTAACTGCAATAAATCTAAGCATTCATATGTGTACCAATTTCGATGAAACTTTTACAATGCATATAATTGACACAGATCTACAAAACGTATTTTTTAAATTTTCAATATAGACCCACATAAAAAAAGTTGTAAAATGCATCTTTTAGTATTTTCTCTGCAATTCCGACCAACTGCAATTTTTGAATTTTGTCCAATGCAATTTTTGTCCAATATCAAAAAACTTATGGTTTTTTTAAGAGCGTCCGAATATTAATGGGAGTCACTGTATGTACACATTTAATTTTGAATTCATTCACCTATGAAAATCGACTCTACTTCGTTTTAATTATATTATATTTTCAATATAGACCCACATAAAAAAAGTTGTAAAATGCAACTTTTAGTATTTTCTCTGCAATTTTTGAATTTTGTCCAATGTAATTTTTGTCCAATATCAAAAAAGTTATGGGTTTTTTAAGAGCGTCCGAATATTAATGGGAGTCACTGTATGTACATATATTTAATTTTGAATTTATTCACCTACATAAATCGACTCTACTTCGTTTTAATTATATTATATTTTCAATATTGTAGACCCACAAAAAAAAAGGTGTAAAATGCAACTTTTAGTATTTTCTCTGCAATTTCGACTAACTGCAATTTTTGAATTTTGTCCAATATCAAAAAAGTTATGGTTTTTTTAAGAGCGTCCGAATATTAATGGGAGTCACTGTATGTACATATTTAATTTTGAATTCATTCACCTATGAAAATCGACTCTACTTCGTTTTAATTATATTTTATTTATTTTAGAGGATCTTCCTACATTTTCAGACGGTGTTCTTTCTCTAGTCCCTTTGGTTATAATTGTTCCGGTTCATACAAAATTATTCCATATAATTGGAATTCGACACGATTGCTAGTTCCGTTCTGAAAATTTTTCAAATATCGCATTATTTTTTTTTCGGCTCCCAGTTCGCAGATAAGTGACTTTTGAATTAAGTCTACCGTGAGTTATTAGCATCGAGAGCATGTTGATTTATGTTCTAGCGAAAAGCGAAGCGGGGAGGCTCACTTTTACCAAGCAGTCGAAGAAACTAATAACAGGAAAAAAAGGGAGAAACATTCTTCTTCCCGTTCGAACGAGGTTGAACCATGCCGGATTTCTATACGGCTCTTATTTCGACTTTATCAGGCGCACGAGTGTAAAGTATGTTACTAATGCATTTAACTTTCCCCTGAGACCGCAATCAGTTGTGGATTTACCAACACGATGCATCGCGTAACTCTTTCGAATTCTGGAGCACCGATACATGGTGCAGAACGTGGAACATACCTATCGCTGTTTACACGAATGGTAAAATTTTCAGGTTAAGTTACTTTTACCATAGGCGAGATTAGTGATAATTTTGATGTGATCGTGTATTTATCGTAATTCGGCTAATACAGGGTAGGGCGCCACATTGTGCCATCTAGATTTACGTCATTATTATTACGCATAGCAAACAGTGTTTCAGATGAATGGTTTTGAGAGGGGCACAATCTGATGGTACATTTTTTTTTGTAGGTGGACGTGTAAAGGACATATGAAGGTCATTAATGTTTTTTTAAATGGAATCAAATATTTTTTGTTGCATCAGCCGATGCTCCTTCGTATTCTTTACAAAATAGTATTAATCTATTTGTGTAAAAAAAATCATTAGTTTAGGAGATATTTTAATTCTAATTTGTTAGGAAATCTCATGTATGTATGTATGTATGTGTGTATATGTATGTACGTACGTATATATATACATATAGGGTCTCTCTCTTTCTCTCTAACTTAGAGTGGATATTGTATTGTATAGTTGGTCGCGGTCATAGGTTAGGTTAGGTTAAGTCTAGGTATAAGATAGTATTTAAGTTAGAAGTAAGATTTAAGGTGTATAGGCGGCGTGATGAAAAGAGGAGTTGTGTATAAAATTGTAACCTCAAGGGGAACAAATAAAGTTATATATATATTGTTAGGAAATCTCGACTCTCTGGTCAATAATATGAATTCAATGTGATAATGTAGTAGGAGAGCAAGAATTATCAGTGTAAATATTTACATTTTCAATTACCAACACAAAAAATGTAAATATTCACATTGAGAATTCTTGCTCTCCTACTACATTATTACATTGAATTCATATTATTGACCAGAGAGTCGAGATTCGAGGAATGATTTTTTTACACAAATAGATTAATACTTTTTTGTAAAGAATATGAAGGAGCATCGGCTGATGCAATAAAAAAATATATGATTCCATTTAAAAAAAACATTAATGACCTTCATATGTCCTTTACGCGTCCACCTACAAAAAAAAATGCACCATCAGAATATGCCCCTCTCAAAACCATTCATCTGAAACAATTGTTTGCTATGCGTAATAATAATGACGTAAATCTAGATGGCAAAATGTGGCGCCCCCACCCTGTATAACGAGAAATATTGGGCATCGATTTGAACGAACCCAATCAAAGCGATTCGCTCGATTCAAGGATTGCTCAAAGTTTCTACACGGTCGAAGAAACGAAAATCCGAAATCTCCATCATCGATGAAATTATTCCAATGGAAATGCATTCAAACTATCCCGCCCGCTCAGAATTGGCTCATTAAGAAATTATTCTTCTGGAGCGTAACGAAATCCGCCGTTTCGCAAGGGAACGTTCTCGGATATGACTGGCTAATTTGCGATCGTTACGAATAGTGATTACGGACAGGAAGAATATTGAACAAACGAAATACTTCATCGTTCGCGATCGACGCAACCGTAATCTGATATGCAACGATCGCATAGAATGTTCCGCGTTCTTAATTAATTTTCCTCGTAACGAAGCTTCTACCGCAAAACGGACACGTCGCGATCTCTGTGAAATTTGCGCGTGTCGATGAAATCGAATCGAATCGAATCGAATCGACGACCAAGGGAAATCGTTCGAGGGTGTTTACCGCGGGGTTTCGGTCGCAAGAAGCTCGTTAGCGGGGACTTTATCGGCGATTCCCGGACTCGTTTCGGCTTGCGGGTAAAAAGCCCGCCCGGGCCCGGCTTCTTACGCGGCGAGAAAACCGCATGATTTACGAAGCGGCGAGTCCGTGATCGCGGAAGAATTCGATCGGGCAGGATCGACGCGCCGTTTGCCGTGCGACTCGATTTGTAAATTAATCTCGCGGAGCGTGACGACCGTTTACCGGGTCTCTTGCGAGATAAGCCTGCAGGATACGAGCCGGTGAGGCAAGAGGAAATTGTTACGGGAGAGAGAGATCGAGAGAAAGACGTTGGGACACGGCCGATCGAGGGGGAAACGGTGAACGATGGAAAAGAGAGAACGGAAAGAGCTCTGGAATATAACGCTTCGACTCGAGAAAGGGAGAGAGAGAGAAAGAGAGAGAGAGAGAGAGAGAGAGAGAGAGAGAGAGAGAGAGAGAGAGAGCTGCATAGCTCTGCACTTCCGCTCCGCGAGGTAAATCGAGTGCATTGCGGTGCAATGAGTATCAACTGCGTGCCGCTGAGTGCAGTGCCGCGTAATCCGCTGATGCGCCGAGTTACGAAATTTCAGGGTGTAACGATGTTTTCACGCGGAACTCGGCCGAACGTGGAGCAGACAGCGGGTAGAAATTATTGGGATGCGATATAGAAAATTGTTCCGAGCCGCGCGCCGCGATGCGACGATGCCACGGATGCTTCAGATTTCAAGTGTTTTCACTCGTTTCGTCGAAGCGATTGATATTTTGCACTCTGGCGTTCGTACAACTAGAAATGATACTGTAATATTCTCATCGAGAACAACCTCCTTCTGGATTCCGCGAAAGAAGAAAGAAAACGAGGACTACCGCAAGTTCATGCAGTTCCTGATTTACTGAAAAACGTGCTACAAAAAGTTTCATGGATATTGTTTCGTTCCTGAAAAGAATCATGGAAACCGTCACGACAATGGCTTTGAAAATCTTGATATTCTTGAATATTTTAGATCCCTCGAACGCCTTGAGTGTCTCGGACGAGAAATTCTACGCTGCGCCGCGTGGAACATTCGCAGTAGTTGAAAATATTTTATGGGGAAGGAAGAAAATACATTTTACAGCAATATTGACAGTAAATTCTAGCTTCGCGATGCTTGTACAAGCTTTCTTTACTGTTGTCCGATTTTCCTGACGTATTTCTAAGGATTTCAGTGGGTAATAATAAATAGGAATATTCACGATTTATTTGATATCTCTTCGATGATTCATATTTGTATTTTTAGAAATTCTATCGAGATCATTAGAAACTGTTTATAAATGTTGTCCGATTTTCCTGACGTATTTTTAAGATTTCAATGGGTAATAATAAATAGGAATATTCACGATTTATTTGATATCTCTTCGATGGTTCATATTTGTATTTTTAGAAATTGTATCGAGATCATTAGAAACTGTTTATAAATGTTGTCCGATTTTCCTGACGTATTTTTAAGATTTCAGTGGGTAATAATAAATAGGAATATTCACGATTTATTTGATATCTCTTCGATGATTCATATTTGTATTTTTAGAAATTGTATCGAGATCATTAGAAACTGTTTATAAATGTTGTCCGATTTTCCTGACGTATTTCTAAGATTTCAGTGGGTAATAATAAATAGGAATATTCACGATTTATTTGATATCTCTTCGATGGTTCATATTTGTATTTTTAGAAATTCTATCGAGATCATTAGAAACTGTTTATAAATGTTGTCCGATTTTCCTGACGTATTTTTAAGATTTCAGTGGGTAATAATAAATAGGAATATTCACGATTTATTTGATATCTCTTCGAT
The DNA here is from genome assembly GCA_916610255.1 of Lasioglossum lativentre. NCBI lineage: Eukaryota > Metazoa > Arthropoda > Insecta > Hymenoptera > Halictidae > Lasioglossum > Lasioglossum lativentre. The sequence goes on from OU744366.1 coordinate 5,250,009, forward strand.
GGTTCATATTTGTATTTTTAGAAATTCTATCGAGATCATTAGAAACTGTTTATAAATGTTGTTCGATTTTCCTGACGTATTTTTAAGATTTCAGTGGGTAATAATAAATAGGAATATTCACGATTTATTTGATATCTCTTCGATGGTTCATATTTGTATTTTTAGAAATTCTATCGAGATCATTAGAAACTGTTTATAAATGTTGTCCGATTTTCCTGACGTATTTTCAAAATTTCAGTGGGTAATAATAAATAGGAATATTCACGATTTATTTGATATCTCTTCGATGGTTCATATTTGTATTTTTAGAAATTCTATCGAGATCATTAGAAACTGTTTATAAATGTTGTTCGATTTTCCTGACGTATTTTTAAGATTTCAGTGGGTAATAATAAATAGGAATATTCACGATTTATTTGATATCTCTTCGATGGTTCATATTTGTATTTTTAGAAATTGTATCGAGATCATTAGAAACTGTTTATAAATGTTTGGTAAGGTGTACACGCACATGGTTGCAACAATGTTTGCTCGAGGAGTCTGTGGAAGCTCAGCTAATTCCTGGATTAATCACGCCACGCTCGAAAAGATGATAAAGGTAGTGCGATTGTCTGGCTTCCTTGTTTCCATCAACAATAATTCCATTGTACCCGAATTGAGACCACGAAGTCCCTAATAGTAATTCTTCCACCTAACTGTTTCGTAATACCACCAAACTGAGTTCTTTGCTCACAATAGCTTCATTAATCCTTTTCACTGTCGCAGTATCGCGCGACGTGATTTATGCCTGGCTAGATGTATGTACGTGTCTGTGTATGCGGGTGTGTGTGCGCTGTTGGGAAGGACTTCGTTTAATCGTTTCGAGAGCCACAGGAAGTCAGACACCAGGACATGGAAATGGGAATGGAACCGGAGGTTAACGCAAATTGATATCCTCGATTGTGCAATTAATTATTCTTGGTGTTTCCAAGCAGAGAAAAATCTCTGAAAAATATTTTCTAAATAATTTCTAATTGATCGAGTGCGAGAAACGAATAAAAATTTTATAAAATACTGTGTCGACAGATTCAGACTTTTAACTTTAAAAGGCTCCTCTTCTGAATGTAGTACGACAAGTTTTTCCCCCGAGACGATTAACGCGTTGCGCACAAGTGTGAAGATCGTCAGAAATAACCCTGAACTATTGGATCTGTTTCTATAGATCGACAGGCGAGATCCGTATCGATAGCATCGAATAGCGCGTTCGAGGAACGGGAAACGAGATCGAAAGAAAGGAATTCACCTCCGGGCTACGTCTACGACCCATATTATACCTCAATGAATACATATAGCTCTCAAGGTTAGTAGACCGTCAGAGACCAAGGCTAGCGGAGGATAGCCAAACTAATTGACCTCCCATGAATTTAACCCACTTACGTCAATGCCAAAAAATTTCTACAATATTCAATTACATTGTATGTACCTCGTAATTTCGACACGTAATCTTTTCTAAATTTTTCCCGTAATTTTCTAAATACAATCCTTCTGATAATTTCACTTTATGCATTAATTTTCATATACATTAAATTGTATACTATGTGTGTGGTCAAACTAAGTTGAATGTCAATTTTCTAAATAAATACCACATCATTTGCTGGTATACTGGCAGAAAAAGGAAGGTTATAATTTCATAGCATGTTTGTGCGTTTGAATTTACCGCCAAATCTGATTTTGGCCAATAGATCGATTACAATCGATTACATATATTTCAAAATGTCTTCACGTTTCCTCGCTCACCTGTATGCTGTCCGAGCAGTAACTTGTGAGTCATTTCAATATGCTTTGAAATTTTATGTAAAAATTACCCTCCCACACTAAGCAAGTGAGTAAGGTTTCTTTAATTTTATTTTGTGTTAGTTTTCCGATGTTGGCTTCACAAGTTATATATTATATTGTTCATTGTTAATTTACAGACGCAATGTTTTGGTTGTTTCTGTTGAGAATGATCTAAATTAAGATCGAAACGTTGAGAAGAAATATTGTGAAAATTTGCAAATAGTTGTCTTGTTCATTAATTGATCGAACCTTTTCGCCGAAAACATTTAAAATTTGACGTAATCTTTATGTCTCCGATATCAATTCGAAAGTAGACATCGATAGGAATTTTGTAATTCGCCAACGATCTAAATGATCTTAGATTCAAATATCTGAATCGGCTATGTGAAGTGGACAGAAAAACTAGTTTATCCAGCTAATAAAAATTCGCGTGAAAACCACGCGTCTAAAAAATGTTCTACAATATTAAATTACATTGTATGTACTTCGTAATTTCGACACGTAATATTTATTGTCTCCGATATCAATTCTAAAGTAGATATCAATAGGAATTTTCTTATTCGCCAACGATCTAAACGATCTTAGATTCAAATAGCTGAATCGGCTAAGTGGACAAAAACTAGTTTATCCAGCTAATAAAAATTCGCGTGAAAACCACGCGTCTAAAAAATGTTCTACAATATTAAATTACATTGTATGTACTTCGTAATTTCGACACGTAATCTTTATTGTCTCCGATATCAATTCTAAAGTAGATATCAATAGGAATTTTCTTATTCGCCAACGATCTAAACGATCTTAGATTCAAATAGCTGAATCGGCTAAGTGGACAAAAACTAGTTTATCCAGCTAATAAAAATTCGCGTGAAAACCACGCGTCTAAAAAATGTTCTACAATATTAAATTACATTGTATGTACTTCGTAATTTCGACACGTAATCTTTATTGTCTCCGATATCAATTCTAAAGTAGATATCAATAGGAATTTTCTTATTCGCCAACGATCTAAACGATCTTAGATTCAAATAGCTGAATCGGCTAAGTGGACAAAAACTAGTTTATCCAGCTAATAAAAATTCGCGTGAAAACCACGCGTCTAAAAAATGTTCTACAATATTAAATTACATTGTATGTACTTCGTAATTTCGACACGTAATCTTTATTGTCTCCGATATCAATTCTAAAGTAGATATCAATAGGAATTTTCTTATTCGCCAACGATCCAAACGATCTTAGATTCAAATAGCTGAATCGGCTAAGTGGACAAAAACTAGTTTATCCAGCTAATAAAAATTCGCGTGGGAACCACGCGTCGATGCAAGGAGGGAGGAATCTATCGAGGTAAAAAAGGCAGCAGATTTCTATCAAAAACAGGGTAAACAGTCTTGGTATCCCTGAAGCGCGGCAAATTACGGGGCAGGACGGAAGTTTATTGCTCCGAAGAGCGGCGTGGAATAAATTTTCCATCGAGCGTGGTCTGCAAAAAGCTGCTCGCGTCCCCGGTAACCGTGTGCATCCGAACAGAAAGCTGTATACGGTGATCGATCGATCCCAGTTATCTGCTCGCTAGCGCACCGGGTATCGGTCATTACGTCGATTACTCGAGCCTGATAAAAAATTCCTATCACTCGCGAGATATTATCTGTATTACTCACGCCCGTAACACAGGTAGGTAGGTTGGGGGAAGCAAGCAAGCAAGCAAGCAAGCAAGCAAGCAAGCAGGCAGGCAGGCAAGCAAAGCCGCTTCATCCCCATCGCGATTTCCACTGGTTCGAAACTGTGTACCGGAGCGGAACGATCACACGAGAGAGCGAAAGCACTTTCGATCACGGATGGATCGAGCTTGCCTGGCACACCTGGGGGATGAGTCGTGAAGGACACGTACCGTTGAGTCGACCGGGAACAGCCTCCATGGTGCCCACGAGGAGCGCAACGAGCACCAGCAACCTCGACATCCTGTCCTCCATGTCGCCTCCGAATGGTTTCTTCCGGTTAGATCGGCCCTCGATGAACCATAAAGCTCCCCGGTGAACAGCCACGATCGTCGCGTCGTCGCGTCTGAGGATCGGACCACATGAAACCCCTCGATCCGTGCTCGAGGATCGTCGACGACGCCGCGCGCACCAAAGGATCAAGGATCGAGACGATGCTGCGAGCACCACTGACGGAAAGTGAATGGAGACTGTCGCGCACGTGCGCCGACGGAATTTCTCAGAGAGCCGTACAAGTAACCGTGAACGGCCTGTACACCGCGGAATGTCCCGGAGATCGGCGATCGACGAACCGATCCAGCACTTTTTTGCTGATCCAGAGACGTTTTGCGACTCGACGATCGAAAACGCGCTAGCTATTTGACCAACGCGTGCTGGATAGGCTCCGCGGATCCGGGACGAGAGCGTAGAGGGAGGGAGACGGAAAGAGAAAGAGAGAGAGAGAGGAAGATTTTCGAATCGAAAGTGAGAATACCGGTTAAAGCAGATTTTCGGAACGCTGTGGGCGACGCGCGCTGACCGTTATGTAAATTCAGATTCGTTTCCGCTGCTCCTTTTGGGTACCATAGGTTTTCGGGTATTCGATAGAATATTTTACGCCTCGGCTTACTGCGAGGATTTTCCAAATTTACCGGTTTCAGGTAAAAAGGTAGCCATGCGATATCTTTCATTTCGTCGTAAAAAATTGTGACGATTCTCCGTGATTGTAAAGTGTGATAAGATTACCCAGTTCAAAATGGAATATGAAGATGCTACGAATTGAGAATATTAAAAGGAGTCGCAATATTAAGATTTGACGATTCCTTAATTTTGGTACAGGTTCATTGTAGAGACATACGTTTACCATAAAAATTCAGTGTTCGCAGCTGTAAGATGATGTTCGCTTTGAAAGGATGCAATCACTTAAAAATGCTAGCAACGAAACGAATGGCGGCAGATAAAATTTTTTACGAGGCTAAGTAGCCGGATAGTAACATAAAGTAATAAAACAAATGGTAGTTATATGGAAGGCGTAAACTTGAATGTCCAAGCACTCGCTACGTATGTAACTCGATGTTATAAGGCAAGGTTAGTAAAATAAGAATGTATTTATGAAGTGGTGAAATGTATACGCGTGTCAGGTGTAATTAGCAATATTTCCTCACAGACGATTCGACTGAAATGCAGTATTGTGGCAATCTGGCGAATAATGAGCGAGAACCGAAAATAAATAAGAGAGGTTTAATAGAAATCTAAAAGTAAGAAAGTCTTCAGACATTACTAAAAACGAAAACCGTAACAGCAAAGATGAATATCACTGGATATTTTAATGTTTAAAAACCACGTAAACATGTATTTTTATTAAGAAAGTGTAATACTAAAAGAAAGTTTAAGACGAGCTATAATTATGCTTGTGCATATATAATAAGTAAAAACGATTTCACTCGAGCAATTGCAAAGAAAAGTATAAAAATTCAATTTTACGTTCACAGTCTACTTACAATTAAGAATGTTCTGGAGATATAGAAAAACGCAACATTGAAAATTTGATAAGATATAATTCTTACTAAATTAATGCAATTACCAAAGTTTGGGTTCCATTCGCTGCACCGTTTAAGAATTATAGCAATTTAAAGTTTGCACATTTTAACACGTCTTATGGAGAATTCATAAAATTCCACTTGAAACCCTATTTAAACCTTAAAAAAACGCTACTAGAAACTCCAGTTTTTTTTTTATATATAGTAAAAATTATGTAATTAATTATGTTCAAAATTTATTCGGATTCACTAAACAGTTACAGAGCAAAAAATTATAAACTGTTACGAAATGTTAAATTTGTCGTGTTGTCATCTCAATAATAACCATGAATATTGCTTTCTGAAGTATTTTTCATTTATTTAAATATTTATTGCGTAATTATATATATTGAACATCACAAATTTATTATCTTGAAGTTCAAATCAGAGGGTACAATTATTCGCAAAAGTCACTTACAATTTTTTATAATACGAAGACAATTTGATTAAAAACTAAATATAAAATGAAATTCACTAATTAAACGAAAGCTTTTTAAATTAATCTATTTTTTTTTAATGCAAAATATGAATGGCTTTCATTGCCAATATATTGATGGATTTCGAATTTCCTGTACTTTTGTCTCCCATTGTACCTCCAGAACATCCTCAACACGTTCTCTCTTTCCCACAATAAAATTGTTGATATCTCATCTATCACCTCTCAAAAAGATAAATAAATACATAGGAATAAAAATATAAAAATTAACAGCCTAAAAACACACACACACCAAAATACCCCATTTCAGGACGTGTTTGCATCATACCGATTCTATCGAAAATCGAAAGGTGCTCGGAACCGTCTAAACCGAAGAGCACAATTCTGTGTTGAACGGTATTTATCTTCGGAGAAGCGTGTCGATCGCGGTCAGCACGCGGCACCCTTCTCATAACGCGGTCGCGGAAATAAGGTCACGCGCGAAAGGTTCGAGGCGAATCGCCTCGGCTCGAGATCGGTCGGACAATGATCGTGTAACAACACCAGCCGACCAACCAGGATTTTCGGGTACCTGAGTCAGCGCGCGGGGCAACACAGGAGAGGTCTCCTGGTGTAAACCTTCTTGGGCAAACAACGACGAACTGACCGTCGATCGGCCTCCACGTTCGCTTTTCAATCGGATTCCACAGTGGCCGGCCTTCGCTGGCACTCGTCGTCGTTGGTCTCGGATGCGGGAACAACCGCCACTCTGGATTACCATAGCATGGTCTCCGCGTGCCTCGGGATGGTACGTGTCATAAACTGAACTCGCTTTCGACGAGGGTCCTCGAGCAACCGGAATTTTAAGTCCGTTCGCCGAGGAAAGACGCTCCCCGAATGGCTACCCACGGCGAACAGAAACCACTCGCTGGTTCTGCGAACAACGGCCCCCGAAAAATAATTCCCTTTCCCTGCCGAATCACCGGACGCTGTTCCGCGCTTATGGCTATTCTATAGGGTGATCTCAGAGGCCCGGCTAACCGGCCGAGGAAAGCGATTTTTGGGGAATGTTTTTTTTTTCCCGGAGACTTTAATGGACTTTCAAATGAGTGCATTATTCGGAGGATTATATACACCTTCGAACAGTTCGAAAGTAAGGGAAATTCGATACGCGCATTTAATCGTATGATAATTACAGTCGGTGTGAAAAGTATTCGTACACCTTTTAAAAACGAATAACTTTTTCAAAATTCCACCCAACAGCTTGAGTTTTTTTGAGACGTTAGAAGGATTAGTTTACCAGCTAATATGTAAATAATTTTTTTTGTATTGTTATTGGTCGTAATTACGAAAGAAAAAGTGAAGGTCACGATTTTTAAATTTTTTATCTGTGCCTGTAGTGAAAATTTATAAGGTGCATTTGGTAGGTATAAGTAAGTTATATACATGTACAAAGTTTCATTGAAATCGGTCGACGCATAAAAAAGCTATGGGCATTGTAACATGTAAAAATCTTTGAATTTAGGATTCTTACAATTTTTGCTATTTTCAATCATTTGTATTTCGTAACAACCTCGATCGATTTCGATGAAACTTTGTACATGTATACATATAACTTACTTATACCTACCAAATGCACCTTATAAATTTTCACTACAGGCACAGATAAAAAATTTAAAAATCGTGACCTTTACTTTTTCTTTCGCAATTACGACCAATAACAATAAAAAAAAAATTATTTACATATTAGGTAGTAAGTAGACTGTTGGGTCGAATTTTGAAAAAGTTATTCGTTTTTAAAAGGTGTACGAATACTTTTCACACCGACTGTAAGTAGACAGTTCTAAACTGAACAACTTTTTCCACGCACACATGTGTTTACGTTTGCAACAATTAATTAACCAGATAAACGGAACACCCTGTGTATCATTGTTGTTAAGATCGGCCGATTTTTCCAGTAATGGAGGTTCGTCGACGTGGAAAGTTCTTGCCCCGGAGCGCCGATGGAATCCGAGGAAAAGCATGTCGGATTGCATAACAACAGGTCCGACCGGGTCGTAGAAAATGTTTCTAGATTCTACGACTCGTGAACTCCCTTTGGTAAGGAACGGACGACTGTCTGTGTTTATCACTGCAAAGTTACGGGAGCCAAGGTAACGAGAATCCGAGTCGGATTTTCTCTTCCGTGAGGCGTTCGTTAGCGTCGCCGAGTTTCGAATTGTGCCAAGCACGATTGTTCGAGCGCGGACGGGGCTCTGTGGTTTTTGGCGGGATCCGGAGAAAGATCGTTTGCCCAACGGTCGTTACGTATTACGATACTTTGAGAAGAGTATTTCGTTTTCTTAGCCGTAAACCTGTCCGTTCTCTAGTATCTTTTACTGAAAAAGCCAAAAGAAATCAATCAGCACGAAACTGTTGTGCATTTAATAGACTGTGGATTTTCCTGCATTTATCTCTGTTTTTTGTCGTGCACTTGTTCGGTTGTTCGAACTCGAGCAGCGTGTGTAAGGACACTGTTGTGCGCGCCGATTACACTATCGACTCTGACGCTAACGGAGTCGATGTAAAAAAATTTTTTTAAAAATACCACGTTTTTAAAACGGACTAAAAAGTATAAAATAATTTTTCCTAGCCACGTACAGGTTCCTAACCCCATACAGATAGTCCTGAAAATTTGTGACTGTGAATTTTTAATAGCTATGAAAATACTTGTAAGATTTAAAACGAAAAACGTGGGGCGCAAGATAATAGTATCGAGAGTAGCTGCCGTTGAGAAAACACACACAACAGTTCATGTCATTTGTAATGCAATAAAATTGTTAGCGACATAGTTGAACAATTCATGCATCAATTATCTATGTATTGCATGCGCCCCACGTTTTTCGTTTTAAATCTTACAAGTATTTTCATAGCTATTAAAAATTCACAATCACAAATTTTCAGGACTATCTGTATGGGGTTAGGAACCTGTACGTGGCTAGGAAAAATTATTTTATACTTTTTAGTCCGTTTTAAAAACGTGGTATTTTTTAAAAAATTTATTTTTATTTAAATAATTATTTTCAGCTTTTCAGTCTTGTGTGTGTGTGAAATTTTTCTATCGATTAAAAGGGTAATCTTTCTCTTCGGAGCTCAGAAATTTTCGATTATTGTATGTCTTACCTTGTTCATTTCGGCGAGAAAACTCTTATATCGAAATCCCAGATCACGGAAACCACTCGTTAAAAATTGATGAGCATGTAAAGTTGAGTAATTTTACAGTAATTTTCATTGTTTCACCTCAGAAAGTGACAGATATGGTCGCCGCCATATTTGTGTATACCAATATTATTCAATAAACACCGCACGGAGCTCGAACGCACACTGACGCACACTTACGCACACTGAGCTCCTTCGGTGCGAAACGGGTCAGTGGAGTGGGGATGAGTCAGAGTGGGGATGAGTCAGAGTGGGAACACGTAGTAGAGTGGGGACGTACAGGTAGTGCGACGGGGTATAACGGCCAGATTTATTAATAATAATTTATATATCCTAAACGCAAAGGCTTTTAAAAAATTTTTTTTTTAAATATTGCATTGTCATCCAGTTCTGAGCTATGTTTAAAATTTCAAGTCTCTAGCTCATCGGGAAGTTAGTTTAAAATCAATTGCAATATTTGTACCGAACAGACAGACAGACAGACAGACAGACAGACAAGAAACCGAGCTAATAAAAACGTGGTAAAATACGATTTGTGATTTGTGCGATTCGTGACTTTACTGTATATGTTTTGTGTATTTTTTGTGACTTGTTGACCCCGGTGTGGCGACATAATAAAGTGGGAAAAACTTTCGAAAAAAAAAAAAAGGTACAGTGCGGTAAACTTTGGCCCGCCTCGTTGCTTTTATTGCTAGTGCAATTGGGAGGATGGCAGACTGCGCATAGACCGAGGTCTGCCATCCGGATGTTTTGTTATGCAATAAAACATCTGTTTTCCTCTTGGGACGGAACAAAATCAATCAGCTCGAAACTGTTGAGTTTGTGCATTGAATAGATTGTGGATTTTCCTCTGCATTTATCTCCTCGCAAAAAAAAAAAAAGAAATCGATTTGTTGAAGTTTGTAAATGGGATTCTCCCTTAAATAGACGAGACGCGCCCTCCTCGCTAACATCAACGGAGAACGAGGGGAATGAGCGGATATTGCACCGCCAATAACTCTCGACACTGCCACCGACTGAGCAAAGCACCCATCCTTAACTTCAAACCCCCGCAAACTTTCGGCGCTTGCAGCGACGAACGAGTGTTGCAGACAGTCCACCATCATGTTTAGTAATTTAGTAAAGAGGCTGCGAGAGCATGTATGATCTATTATTTTCGTGTAGGATTATTATCCCTTTCCAAGTCGCGAAAGACGCCGAGGGCAACTAATTGTAAATGGAGAGAGCTCTTCGGACATCTTCTTTGAGATCCTTGACATTTTAGTTTAAGGAAGTACAGTATCGATGTGCGTGAAAGTGGATAATAAAAGTAAGTAAAAACTCTACTTTCCAAGGATAAAATGATAATTACACTAAGGTTTATACGTTTCTTCGAATGTAGGATTTATTAATATAACTAATAATTATCCAAGAAATAAAAGCAGTTTTGTTTGCAATAGTTACAGATTTAATGAAAATATTCACTCTTAAATAATATGTATATAAGATTAGACGGTAAAAAGTAAGTAAACGCACGGTTTAATATCCACAGTTATAGCCTTTTCTTCGTGACATTTTTGATATTCTATCGGGAACAGATAGAGCATATTTTTCGCACTTCTGCAGAAAAATTTTCCTTTTCCATGATAAAAAGTTTCAATTCATGAATATTTTTTGGTTTTTTCTCTGCTTTTCTTAATTTTAGTATAGCCCACATATTTTCTATCGGTGATAGATCGGGACTTTGTGGTGGCCATTCTAATTTATTAATATTGTTATCTTTAATATAGGGTAACTGCACCAGTGAATAAACGGGCACCAGTATATGAACGCTTTTGTATTTTTGTATTTTTTGCTTTTCCATTATTGTTCAATTACTAGAATGTAGTGTTCATTGTCTGGTATTTTTTATATTTTTTATTTAACGTTTAATAAAGACAAATAATAATAATTTCATTTTATTTGTGTTCATTTATCTTTGACAAATGAAGTATAGGGACCCATCTGGCATATATGAGATTCCTTTAATTCACATATTTTTTTTAAAATAAAATATCTTCCTGAACAATTTCTTAAATGTTCATTCACTGGTGGAGTTACCCTAATTCGTAAGAATTTTTGTTTTGTGTATTATAGCTTCTTCTAGAAGGTTTAGATACACCTTCGAATTTACTCTTCCTGTTAATGGCACAATTTTTCCAATACCATATGCTGAAAAGTATCCCCAGACCATAATAATACCTTGTTCTATAGATTTGACCGACAGTCTTACACAATTATACGATAACGTATAATTAACATTTTTTCCACAAGTCAATTTGAAAAAACGTATGGAATTTTATGAAAGACGTGTATTAAAATCAAATGACTTTTGCAAAAAAAATTTTATGGACTGACGAATCAATGATTCGTATGAAACACAGTCATGGTAGGATGTATGCTTGGAGGAAAAGTGGCGAAGCGTTATCGTATAATTGCGTAAGACTGTCGGTCAAATTTACACAACAAGGTATTATGGTCTGGGCTTAATATGATATTAAGCTATTAATATAATAATTATATAAAGAACTATTAATATGGGCGTAATATGATATTGGCAAAATTATCAGGAAGAGTAAATTCGAAGATTTGCTTAAATCTTCTAAAAGAAGTTCTAATACTCGAAGGAAAGCGTGTAATAGGGGACGATTTTATTCTTCAGCAGCATAATGCACCTATGCACAAAGCAAAAATTATTAAGAATTATATTAAAGATAACAATATTAATCTATTAGAATGGCCACCACAAAGTCCCGATCTATCACCGATAGAAAATATGTGAGCTATACTCAAATTAAGAATAGCAGAGAAAAAACCAAAAAATGTTTATGTATTGAAACTTTTTATCATGGAAATTTACGAAAATTTTTCTGCAAAAGAATGCGAAAAATATGCTTTATCTGTTCCCGAAAGAATATAAAAAATGTCGCAAAGAAAAGGCTTTCACTGTGGATATTAAACCTGTAACTATTGCAAAAAAAAACTGCTTTTATTTCTTAGATAATTATTAGTTATATTAATAAATTCTACGTTTGAAAAAATGTATAAATCTTAGTGTAATTATCATTTTATCTCCTTGGGAAGTAGACTGTTTAATTATTTTTGTTATCCACTGTATACAGGGTGTTCATTTGAAAACTTTCCATCTCGAAAAATATGAAAGATATTAAAAAAGTGTAAAACACGTGTCCAAGGATTTCGAGGGGGAAAGGGGGGGATAAAAAAAGTGCGCGGATAAAAAAAAGTATCCTACGAAAATTATTGGTCTTTTTACGTACAATAAGATCCCATAATAAAACATATAGGGTTTCCATTTGAAAAAACAAAGTTGACCGTCAAATGACCTTGAAAACGCCACCCAAATAAAAAACTGATGCTGCCCCCCCCCTTTTCCCCCTCGAAATCCTTGGACACGTGTTTTACACTTTTTTTAATATCTTTCATATTTTTCGAGATATTCGGCTGGAAAGTTTTCAAATGAACACCATGTATATATATATATATATATCGATAATTGAATTTTGGCTATCTTCACGACAAAGAGCGTCACTACATATTCGATCGTTTCAAATCATATCCTGCATCGACGACGGTGAGAACGTCGACTCGACATCCACTCCGGGTAGATATACGCAAGTATGAACAACTCGGGGAATTATTCATGAGTGAGATTTCTGCGGAGATTATTCGAGGACATCTGCGTGACACCGTGCGATCGAGAATCCCTATCCGCGGTACTTTCGATATCGAGACACGAGCGGGCGTCAACGCGTGGATAAATCACGCTGGGCGTGCATCTGGCAATAGCACAGACACGTCCCAAATAAAATATGAGACGGCGCGAACGCAGAAAGAGATTCATGTTCCTCATTGTCTGGATAGATGGACAACGTCATCGCCCTAATCGCCGGTGACTGTATCGCCTAAGCTCCGAGACACGTCGGTATCCAATTACCTGGAATTGCCGATCAAATCGAGATTAGAGCGTCGAAGAAAGTCCCGTGAGATTTATGGGATAATTATACATATACGGTTAATGTTAACGTAAACTATTTGTTAAAGTAATCTTCAATTTTTATTTTCAATCATTCTGTCCTTTCGAGATCTCTCATTCACTGGTTCGAACAATTGACGTTCTAATGAATTTCATTTTCATTTCAATGTACACTAATTAAATTGAAGTGAAATATTATTTTTATTCGAGGCCTGAACTAACAGGAATAATCATGACGAAAATAATCGTTGAAAGACTATGCGCGAGGCAAACGAACGTTAATGGCACAATCGTCCGTGAATCGGCGTTCTTTCGAACCTTTTTATAATCAGCATTTTTTTGTGCAATTAGCAATAAAGTATAAGCGAATGCTTTCAGAGGTGTTTTTCTGTAAAATTTCTCCGCCGATAATCGTTCGAGCCATTAAGAGGCTTACGAAACAATTAGGTTCGTTTGCCTGGCTGCTCTTCGTTTTACGCTATAGCCGCCGCCGCCGCCGCCGCGCTGGTTACGTGCCGCACAGTAATATCCCTTTTATGATTTATGCGCCGGTATAGCAATCGCGGAATGAAGCGGCCCAAGCGATTCTTTCGCAACGTATGTATTCGCTAGTGTGAACACATGTCGGAAGAATGTAGGCCTCGGTCAGGCTATCAGGATCAGGTCATTGTGGCACGAAAACATGTTCCGGAAAGTTGAGGAATGCATTAGTATTAACAAAACAAATGATAAAAATAAAGTATGCGCTCGAGTGGTCGGTTCGCTTCTACGAAATTGTCAACAACAATAGCATTTAATTAGAACTGTAAATAAAATTCGGTCTGGGTTAGGTTCCGGAAGGTTGAGGAATGCATTAGTAATAACAAAACAAATGATGAAAATAAAGTATGCGCTCGAGTGGTCGGTTCGCTTCTACGAAATTGTCAACAACAATAGCGTTTAATTAGAACTGTAAATAAAATTCGGTCTGGGTTAGGTTCCGGAAGGTTGAGGAATGCATTAGTAATAACAAAACAAATGATGAAAATAAAGTATGCGCTCGAGTGGTCGGTTCGCTTCTACGAAATTGTCAACAACAATAGCGTTTAATTAGAACTGTAAATAAAATTCGGTCTGGGTTAGGTTCCGGAAGGTTGAGGAATGCATTAGTAATAACAAAACAAATGATGAAAATAAAGTATGCGCTCGAGTGGTTGGTTCGCTTCTACGAAATTGTCAACAACAATAGCATTTAATTAGAACTGTAAATAAAATTCGGTCTGGGTTAGGTTCCGGAAGTTTGAGGAATGCATTAGTAATAACAAAACAAATGATGAAAATAAAGTATGCGCTCGAGTGGTCGGTTCGCTTCTACGAAATTGTCAACAACAATAGCGTTTAATTAGAACTGTAAATAAAATTCGGTCTGGGTTAGGTTCCGGAAGGTTGAGGAATGCATTAGTAATAACAAAACAAATGATGAAAATAAAGTATGCGCTCGAGTGGTTGGTTCGCTTCTACGAAATTGTCAACAACAATAGCATTTAATTAGAACTGTAAATAAAATTCGGTCTGGGTTAGGTTCCGGAAGGTTGAGGAATGCATTAGTAATAACAAAACAAATGATGAAAATAAAGTATGCGCTCGAGTGGTCGGTTCGCTTCTACGAAATTGTCAACAACAATAGCGTTTAATTAGAACTGTAAATAAAATTCGGTCTGGGTTAGGTTCCGGAAGGTTGAGGAATGCATTAGTAATAACAAAACAAATGATGAAAATAAAGTATGCGCTCGAGTGGTCGGTTCGCTTCTACGAAATTGTCAACAACAATAGCATTTAATTAGAACTGTAAATAAAATTCGGTCATTGAATTAATCGCGTTACAATGTTATTTATTCGTCCGTTAATAATTTCAACAGATGAAAAATAATATATTGCCAACTCAATAACAGGTGTTCAATAAAACGTTGATTTAACGGGTGTTCGTATAACGGATGTTCTATTGTACCTCGATTCCAAGGAATTTTGTTCGATGTTGCCGCCAGTCGAAGTGTTAATGTTATAGTTCGACGGAAGAAGTGTTCCGACAGATGATTGCCCTGGATCGAAAGCTGGTCCCGTAAACGGGCTCTTGTTTACGATCGCCTTAATGGTCGGGGGGGGGGGGGGGCTTATGCACTTGCCTCCTCGTACGGGCACACACGCGCCTACACGTGCACCATCGCCGGTTGTCACGTGCAGAAGCATGCGCTAAGCACATCGCAAGGAGGTGTATGTACCCAGTGTAGAAAATGAAAGTTGAGATTCCTCGGCGGGCTGTTTCGTAACCAGGGTCACGCTTAGAAAGGCGCCGCGCGGCGATTTTAATTCGCCCCGCTGCGCCGCACCACGCCGGTATTTACGAGTTCCAAAATAGTGTAAATAAATATTATGTATCCCGATATTCCCGGTAACTAGTTGCGAGCCCATCATCCGGCGAGCGTGTTTATTTCGACGGAGTTGGAGAGTTTTACACGTCCGACCCTCGTCATTTCGCGCTATTGGGAAACAATAAAAATGGCATTTTCGCGAGCCGCGTGCGTGTGTTCCGCAGCGCGCCGTGTTTCTGGTCGATGCGAATTTATCGGAGTTTTATGAGTAAATCGCTTGTTGTCACCGTTTCGAATTAAACGCATCACGTTAAATGCTTTTCCGGGAAAGATCGTATGATTTATCGTGCGCATCTGCCAGTGAAATTAGTCGAACGTTGATCACGAGGACTCCGATTAACGATGGTTTAATTATTCAGGTACATTCTTTCCAATTACAGAAAATATGGAATACAATATTTATTATAATATGCGGATCCTCGTGGAGAATAAAAATTGTTCGCACCAATTTCAAGAAACAGTAACTTCAAAGAAGAAGAAACTTCGCCCACATCTTTGTCAATTGCACTTCTTCTTCTTCTAGTTACTTTTCCGATTAACGATGCTTTAATTATTCAGGTACATTCTTTCCAATTTCAGAAAATATGGAATACATTATTTACTATAATATGCGGATCCTCGTGGAGCATAAAAATTGTTCGCACCAATTGCAAGAAACAGTAACTTCAAAGAAGAAATTTCGCCCACATCTTTGTCGATTCCACTTCTTCTTCTAGTTACTTTTCCGATTAACGATGCTTTAATTATTCAGGTACATTCTTTCCAATTACAGAAAATATGGAATACATTACTTACTATAAAATGCGGATCCTCGTGGAGAATAAAAATTGTTCGCACCAATTGCAAGGAACAGTAACTTCAAAGAAGAAATTTCGCCCACATCTTTGTTAATTCCACTTCTTCTAGTTACTTTTCCTATTAACGATGCTTTAATTATTCAGGTACATTCTTTCCAATTACAGAAAATATGGAATACAATATTTATTATAATATGCGGATCCTCGTGGAGCATAAAAATTGTTCGCACCAATTGCAAGAAACAGTAACTTCAAAGAAGAAGAAACTTCGCCCACATCTTTGTCAATTCCACTTCTTCTTCTTGTTCTTCTAGTTACTTTTCCGATTAACGATGCTTTAATTATTCAGGTACATTCTTTCCAATTACAGAAAATATGGAATACAATATTTATTATAATATCCTCGTAGAGCATAAAAATTGTTCGCACCAATTGCAAGAAACAGTAACTTCAAAGAAGAAGAAACTTCGCCCACATCTTTGTCGATTCTACTTCTAGTTACTTTTCCGATTAACGATGCTTTAATTATTCAGGTACATTCTTTCCAATTACAGAAAATATGGAATACAATATTTATTATAATATCCTCGTAGAGCATAAAAATTGTTCGCACCAATTGCAAGAAACAGTAACTTCAAAGAAGAAGAAACTTCGCCCACATCTTTGTCGATTCTACTTCTAGTTACTTTTCCGATTAACGATGCTTTAATTATTTAGGTACATTCTTTCCAATTACAGAAAATATGGAATACATAATTATAATATGCGGATCCTCGTAGAGCATAAAAATTGTTCGCACCAATTGCAAGAAACAGTAACTTCAAAGAAGGAGAAACTTCGCCCACATCTTTGTCGATTCCACTTCTTCTTCTTCTAGTTACCGACTTCTAGCGCCACTGTCGCGTCGGGTGCTAAAACCTTCACCGAAGTGATTTGTAGATTGGCACTAGTTTCGAATGGGAAAGATCTATTTCGTAATTCGCCCTTCGACCCCCTAATTCAATTGTTTTCCCTGTAACTACATTGACCATTCTAATTTGTAAAACCCTATCGACAGGGTGTACAGAAACGTACAGCAATTCCAGGAGGTTGTGCTGGTCTGTCGAAGGTCTGGCATCACGCGGGAATAGATTATTCGGCAACAGCACTTTATTTTTGCGCGGCGAATCTATTACCGGGGGGGGGATCTCGCGTCGTATAAAACGGCACGTCGGCCGATGCACGTGCCCCTCTCTCCTTTCCCTCGGATTCGACAGCAAGAGAAATTCCCGCGAAGGATTCGCGAGATCCCGCCACGATCCTGACAAGGACGAAGTGTACCAATCTAAACGGCGACCCGGGGGCTGCGCGCACGCTCACCGATTCAAGGTTGTCTAACTCGATCGGCCGTGGCGAGTGACACCGTAGAAATTTCAATCGTTGCCCGTTTTAAATCGGGAATGAAAGTCGTCCGAGGGCCAACCAGTTTTCTGGTAACCCGACGCACGGTGGAACGGCCAAGGAAAATCACTGGACACGCCAATTGCCTCCGTCGTTTTACATTTTATGGACAAATCTGCAAGACTGCAACCGACGATAGCGTAGAATCACGCGTTTTAATATCCAATTAAAAATTAAATATCTTACAGCTGGTCCCAACTCAACTGCTTTGTTGCCAACAAAATAACCGTTTCACTGTGCAGAGATAAAAGCTGATCATCCACGGTAGCGCACAAGTCGGGACCGAAGATGGACACTTAACCCCTTGCCCTACAATAACGTGTCAGACTCGTGATGAAGATTCTGAAAAAATGTAAATGTCACCTTGACTTTTTTAAATGGCACCATATGTTTTGGACGTCATAGGATTGTTGCTGACGTCGAGGCGAATTCAACAGTGTATTATACTATGACCTTGAAATGACCTCAAATTCAAAAATTTTGTGCAAACATATATGCATCGTATGGTCCAATTCGTTGGCCACCGCGTTCTCCAGATCTGTCTGAACAGAGTCTAATAAATATGTATGTTATTAATTTCCTTTAAATCGAGACGAAATTCTATTTTGGTTTTGTTAATGTACAGTTATTGGAGAGCATGTATAGGCATACAATTTTTCTCTTTTTTTTAGGAAATTGCAAACTACAAAAAAGTTCTAATCGCTGAAACCGTAAAATAAATCATAGGGCAAGGTGTTAAGCGAGGGCTGGCTTCTGCAAATTCAACTGTAGGAAGAACAGAGAGGTGAATGACAGGTACCGATGTCAGTCCCATTTTTTGGGGGATAGAGGCAGACACTTAAGTGTGCATCCGTATCTCGGCGATTTTCGCCGTGCACACGAATGTTTATCGAACGGTGATCTACGGGAGCAGCAAAAAAGAAGAAATAAATAACGAAATCGAGCGGAATAATTGAAGTGTGACAAAATCGTTAACGGTGCTCGATCAGAAACGCACGCGTGGTACGCCGCCAAACCGAATCTCGTAATCACGATTTCGTGTCAACGACTGCCTATAGCCGAGTGTTTTCGCGAGGCATAACCAGTGTTTGGTCAGGGCATCGCATACGCTGGAAATGTCAATGCGCCCGGCTTTGCATTCCGCGCTCGATATACATATACACACGTACTTGACTTGCTCGTTACCCGTGTCAAAGGAAAATTCGTGCACGGCAAGTATTTCGTTCCTTTTTGTATGTTCGATGTTTGAAATCTCGGATGAGCTTCATAGTTTTGTATATTTATAATACACACAA
Organism: Lasioglossum lativentre; assembly: GCA_916610255.1. NCBI lineage: Eukaryota > Metazoa > Arthropoda > Insecta > Hymenoptera > Halictidae > Lasioglossum > Lasioglossum lativentre. Next base: position 5,268,939 of record OU744366.1, read on the forward strand.
TCGGTGAATATTGTTAATGTATACGCAATTTTTACACGGTGCAGCGATTTTTCATGTTTTCCGGCTGTACTGGAAATTCGGACGTTCGTGTTTCGGTGGATTAAATTGGATCGAGGTTGACATTCGATTTTCGAGGAAATATGACTCTTGTGCGCTGCGTATGCAAATTGTTCGTGTTAAATTGATTTATGCATGAGCAGCTCATTTGCCAAATCGATTAATTTCGGGATATAAAAAGTACAGAAAATTGGTGAAGCAGCGTACATCCATTTTTCTTTCAATTATTGTCAAACGCATTAAGCACCTCCTATTTCCTGGGACAGATACAGAAAATGTTCATTTTGCATAAACAAGAGAAAAGTGGAGTTATAAACGTAATGATGAGAGTAAAAATAAAACTGAAAATCCCGCAATTCATGCATAATTTAATTTTAATCTTTCAATTAGCTCGGCCAATTCAACTGGTACAAAATTTAAAAAAAAAAAAAAAAAAAGTTAATAACACTTTGGAATATAAAACTTTTTTAAACTCTAATTTACTTGGACAGCCAGGTCGTCAAAAGTAATTACTTAGTACTTATACCATTGGACGTTTCGACAGGACACCGAGGACGAGCCACGTTTTCGGAAATTGAGGTCAATCGATTCGTAATTAAAATTATTGACGTTTCGTGTCACGGGGCGTACTTGTTGGCTGGCGTGACAATATCGATATTTAATCTAATAATCGACCTATTAGCGACCGGAACCTCATTCTCTTTTCTCGTCCATCAACTTTCGTGTCAATTCCAGATTTTCAATTCGCACTTCGAGAGAGGGACTGGTTTTAAAGGAATCGATCTTATCTTACGATGATGAATTATTCAATATGAATTATAGAAATTATGTTGCATTAATGATAAATGATATCCGTCGGCGTTATTTTACCTTTCAATCAAACGAGTCTCAAAGATTTTGATCCTTGTTTAAAAGTAATTCGAGGGGAGTTCGAAAGTTCAGCAACATTGCAACCGCTCGAAGTTTACTGGTGAACAATAGGTCAGAGTTCACCGTTTAATCGCACAGATAAATAACGAAATGAGACCGTAATTACTCCATGTTTCCCAGGAAAATCTCCGATAGGTCGAGCTGAACTATTAATCCATGCAAAAATGTCGGCAGATGAATCGCAAGCATCCTATCTGGAATGCGTCTTCCCGCAAGTTTTAAATTACAACATCGGAAAATGTCAATGTCGATGGTGATTATCGTGAAGACTCGCTTATCGTAATCGCATCTGTCGGTACACCATCGATATTGACACAATGGTGTTCGAGGAAAGAAATGACTGCGCGTAACTAGCCAACTCTCTCTGCCATTTTATTATACAAAATCGAGGTGTTAAGAGGATGTTCTGGAGGTACAATGTGAGACAAAAGTACAAGAAATTCGAAATCCATCAATACATTGGCAATGAAAGCCATTCATGAGTGTATTTTGCATTAAAAAAATAGATTAATTTAAAAAGCTTTCGTTTAATTAGTGAATTTCATGTTATACTTATTTTTTAATCAAATTGTCTTCATATTATAAAAAATTGCAAGTGACTTTTGCGAATAATTGTACCCTCTGATTTGAACTTCAAGATAATAAATTTGTGATACATATTCGATATATATAATTACGCAATAAAAAGTTAAAAATAAATATTTAAATGAATTAAAAATACTTGAGAAAGCAATATTCATGGTTAATATTGAGATGACAACACGATAAATTTCACATTTTGTAACAGTTTATAATTTTTTGCTCTGTATCTGTTTAGTGAATCCTAATAAATTTTGAACATAATTAATTACATAATTTTTACTATATACAAAAAAAAAACTGGAGTTTCTAGTTGCGTTTTTTCAAGGTTTAAATAGGGTTTGTAGTGGAATTTTATGAATTTTCCATAAGAAGACGTGTTAAAATGTGCAAACTTTAAGTTGCTATAATTCTTAAACGGTGCAGTGAATCGAACCCAAACTTTGGTAATTGCATTAATTTAGTAAGATATATATCTTGTCAAATTTTCAAAAATTTTGTTGCGTTTTTATATACCTCCAGAACATCCTTAAGTACAAAACTAAATTGCTATGGTTCAAATAAAGTAATGTGAGAAAATTGGATGTGCACTGATCGGCTTCCAAGCGTTTCAAACACGAAGCCGTCGATTGTATGTTGTAACAGACATGAATTTATTAATTTGATCGAGATTTCCAATTTGTATTTGCAATTTGTGTCGAAAAGGCGCATAATTAGGATAATAGCGGGCCGGTAAAAGTGACGTGGCGGCATAGCCTATCGACTATTTACCGTGGTACTAGTCACGAAGCTACTTTCTCCGGAGAGGACCGGCCTTGGCAGAGGAAACTCGGTACACTTCACGATACATTTCATCGAATTGAACGTACACGGTGGCCGCAGCCATTCAGTTACGATAAACCCGTCGTCTTACGTAAATACACGTTGCGACTTATAATGCCGCTTTCACGATCGATTGGAAATTCCGATAGCACTGACAACGACCAAACCACCCGGAGGGGTTTCAGAGATTCTTCGGGGAAGCATCTGGTTTAGCCACATTCAGACTCGTAAATAACATATATGATTAATCGATACTCGACACTTTTTAGTGATCGAGTGTCGCTTTCATTTTTTTTTGAAAAGGAAACATCACCAGCGGCTATATTTGACCTTTCAGCTATATTTCACGAGAGGATACTAGCCACGCAATAAAATGAATTTCTGCGAACTTTTGTCGTTCGTACAGTATTTCATCGATAAATGTCCCAAATGTGTCACACATAATTGTCCCTGAACTATCCCCACTCCTGCGGGGTATACCCCTTGAGGGGCCGGTAAAACTCGAGAGGCCTCGGCCGCCGAGAAGTGTAATATGATGCGGGTCGGGTATATCGGTGTGAGACCACTACTAATCCGATGGTAAAACTTCTTTGTTTTTCATTATTTTTTTATGGAACTTTCACCAACATATTCCTGGCATTTTTCTAATGAAAATGATACCAAATATGATATAATTCCGATGATATTTACGTGTGTAATGGATGATGAAATTTTCGTACGCATGGAAGGACAGCGTATGGAAAAGAAAGAGACGCGGAGAGTCGCAGTCGCCGGCACATTTCAAAGGCCCGCGGCGTCCTCACAATGTAATCCCAATAAAAAACTTTTTTATTATTACTTATTTTTGTATGAGACTTTCACCAATATATTTGTGACATTTTTCTGATTACAATGATACCAAACACGATATAATTCGCATCGTATTTACAATAATTTTCCATTGATATAATTTCAATGAGAAGTTACGCGGGGTCGTCCATTACACAGGTAAATATAATCGGAATTATATCATATTTGGTATCATTTTCATTAGAAAAATGCCAGGAATATGTTGGTGAAAGATCCATAAAAAAAATAATGAAAAATAAAGAAGTTTTGCCATCGGATTAGTAGTGGTCTCACACCGATCTACCCGACCCGTATTATGTTTACATTTCTCGTCAAAGAATAGTATCCCTCACACATAATTGTCCCTGGCCGGACCTGTGGTTGGGACAATTATCGATGAAATACTGTATTAGCCGCATTTATGCGCGGTCGCGCTTTAATTCACCGGAAGAAGCAAGGAAGGAAGGAAGGAAGGAAGGAAGGAAGTTTCGAAGGAGGGCAACGCGAACGATTAATTAAAGGGCAGACGCGACGCGACGCAACGGAGCGGAGTCGAAACTCCATTCTGGCGAGGATAATTCCCATCTTTCTAGCGGTGATTTGCGCGAGAAAGCGCACACATAGATCCTCGAACGGAGAGAAGGCTCGATCGCAGTCGGCCGGGATTGCGGAGTCGGAAACGATCGCGTAATAATGCCTCGTTTTGTCTGCAGGTGCTTATCAACGTCGCGCAGATTCGCCGGAGTTCGAAGTCCTCTGAAAGCACTCACGGCACATTGCCTCGACAAGTGTATAATAACTCGGTAGAGGCGCGCGGGTACATGGAAATTGTCGAACCCGACCGCTAGAAGTTCATAAGTGAAATACGCACACGTTTCATGGTGTGGCGAACATCTTGAAAATATTTTACACGGTGTAAAATATAAGCACATGACTGAACAAAAAAATTGTTTGTACGTACAGTGTTCTATTTTCGTCGACGAACATTCAGGAAAAGAATGCGGTAGGAGGTTCTTCCTTGTAGTAATCTAATCTACTACACGTGGTTTAGGTAGACCGAAAATTGCCCAAGATTCTACTACGATAACTCGCCAGAAGTGCTCAGGTAAATCACAGTGAAAATGCAACAGGCACGTTGCATAATATGGCAAATGTCTTGAAGATGATTTCTACATGTTACGTAGAATGTACAGAGCGTTCTACTCCATGTACCAGGCATTTTTAGGCGTGGTTCTACATCTTGCAACGAGGTAGACGTCACGAATGATGAAACTATGATTCCAGGTAGAGTTTTCTAACGTCTCACTCGGAAAACTCCGTAAGAAAATCGAACACAAACTTTGGAATAAAATATGCAATAACAATTGGAATATGAGTACAAGGAACCAGACTCTTAATATAAAATATAAAAATAGAATTCATTCAGTTTAATATATCTGAAAAATATGTTGCGAAGGCACGCCTTTACGCTACGAGAAATACGACACGAGTGTATAAAAGTATTAATAAAATGTATTAATATGTACAAATAAGAAACAATTGAGAGTTGAGGGCCCCATGACTTAGACCATATATACTAATAGACCCGGCATAGGTATAGTATGTGTATAGGAAAACCGAGAATTCAGTGTCTGAAAGATGATGGGACACTGTGACGTCACAAGATAAGTCTTAAGATAATTTCTTTCCATGTACTGTGTACATGGCACACCCGCTGATCCCCTCCTCCCCATGTAAGCCAAGCGTAGATGGCGCACCATCTGACCCCCTCTACCCATGTAAGCCAAGCGTAGGCACTGTCGATGAGCATAGCTTGTACAAATGTGACGTCACAGTGTCTTTCAGCTGATTTCATCTTTCGGACACGGAAAATTATCTACGCCGTGTCTATAGGTATATAGTATATATGGTCTAAGCCCCATGACGCGGATAGCATATATACGATGTATTATTCGAAAGTTCTCGAAAGTAAAGCGATAGAATATTCTACTAAATAATAGATTGTTTTTGTCAATTTGCTTCTTAAATAAATTCCAACAATAACCAGACAGCGGATCTTCATGCAAAAACTGTCCAAGTTGATTTGTGAGGAATAGAAGCTAAATGAAAATGTATTGTTTCTCTTCATCATTTTAACAAGTCGAAAATAATAGAGCAATACATACTATTACAATTTTCGAATGTCCCTATATATTCTGTTTCTGTTTCTTTATTAGCTTTTCTCGTGAATGCATAAAATCTGCAATCCGGTATTGAAAAATCACTTTCAATCTGAATATATTGTTTTTTATTTTTCGAAGTGAAATCGGCATATAACTGTTACGTTTTAAATATTCACTTGACATTTTTCGTTGTGAAGCTTTTATAAAGAATATTTTAAAATATAATTCTCATTCGAATGATTTGTAGAGCTTGTAGAATATGTAACGTGTTCCCCGTTTTCATTGTGTAACGGTGTACATGCACTGTATTTTCATTGTTATACGCGCGGTGTGTATCCAATGCTTCTTTCCCTGTTCGCGTTTTCCTTAGTCCGGAACCAAACGAGATTTCCATCGTCTCGTTGTTTTTTCTTGCGACCGAGTGAGATGCAGTTCGATGGCCACCGTGACAGGTTTCTGCAGTGAAAGCGACTGCTTTTGACATTTTTGAAGGAGATCCTTTTCGCTTGTTTTTCATCGGCTTTTCAACATCAGTTTCTATCGGGAACAGTACACCGAGGCTATAATAGATTGCGTTATATACGCTCTTCTAAAAAAATTAACAGTATAACCACTTTTTATCATTTCCTAATCGAATGAATGACTTACCAATATTTAATTCATTGAATAAAGTATATGCTCGAATATACAGTGCCCGAAATTTCCATAAAGCCACCACATTTTTTGGTAATATCTTATAATTGTTCTGTACTTATGAGAAAAGTATGATTTCATTTTAGGCATATTGAAAACACATATACAAGGGTCCCACGTAACAGTTTTCACGATTCTTTAAGTACTTGCGATAATCTGAAAAAAAATATTTTCAACAAAAGTTGATCGGTTTTCGATTGACTATATATTGCAATCAAAAAAAGTTCGAAAAACATTTTTTTTATAGTATTGTCAAGGTCACCTTCATTTTTTTAAATGGCACTTTGTATTTTTGACTTAACAGTATTACAACCCATGTCAAGACGAATTCAACCATCTAGTATACCATGACCTTCGGATAACCTTGAAGTGCCATTTAAAAAAATGAAGGTACATTTTTTTATTGGAATGTACAGCCAATCGAAAGCTGATCAATTTTTGTTGAAAATATTTTTTGTCAGATTATCGCAAGTACATACTTAAAAAATCATGAAAACTGTTACATGGGACACCCTGTATATCCATTGAAATAATATAAATAATATTTATTCATTTATTAATTTTATATAAAATAAACTGCGAAATTTCTATAAAGCCATATAGTTTTTGAATAAGTATGTTCAAAATTAACGATAAGTTCTTGTTCATTTCTATATTAATAATTAGTAGAACTGCCATTTCTTCGAATAACTTCGAAAAGACGATGGGGCATTGACGAAATCAAACTTTGAAGTGTGTTTTCTTGAATAGATGCCCATGCTTCGTTCACCGTTTTCCATAATTAACTAATGTTACTGTATTGTTTACAATTAACGGTTTTCCCTATTTCGATCGACAATGTTGAATAAATCTAATTAATGCTATTGGCGCACTGGTACGATCATTTGTTACTGTTAAGCACTTTTGCAAATTGTTACATCAACTAATTTTCGACGTTTCGATCTAAATTTAGATCATTTTCAAGAAATAATTTTGTTGTAATTGCGTCTGTAAAAAATTTATTCTTTATGTTACCCATTGATTAATATATGGTTGACTAAAACAGTCAATCCAAATTGTAGGAACAGAAAACAAAAAGAAAAAGAAAGAAATAATTAGCAAATAAAAGAAATAACAAAATTATTTCTTGAAAATGATCTAAATTTAGATCGGAACGTCGAAAATTAGTTGATGTAAGAATTTGCAACAGTAACAAATGATCGTACCAGTGCGCCAATAGCATTAATTAGATTTATTGTTTACAATTGTTTAAAGCTGGCTTTATGGAAAATTCGGGCACTGAATATTGCCTCGAAAGTGTTAACAATCGAACTGGATATATCGATATTTGACGGTGAGATAGAGCGCACACCGGAAACACGGAAGTTCCGAGTTATTCGAGATTAAGAAAGGCGGGCGGAATATATGAAGGAACTGTTCTTACCCTAAACAAACACAAAGTACGTTGCGCAACGGAATTTCCATAGTTTGGTTCCTCGAGAGAGAGAAACGGGAAAGTTACTCAGCCACGCGAGAAGAAGTTTGGAGTTGCACTCTTCGGCGAAACGAAAATACTTTTTCAGGAACGTGCGCCGCGCCGCGCCCGGCGAAACAGTGAAATCCATGCGAGATAAAAGTAATTCCGTGTGGAGCGTTCTCTCATCGAAAAGAGAAATTTTTGTTGCGTCCGGCGACGCTGTAAAATTAATTTTGTTCTACGTTTCCTGCGACTACTTGCGACGGCTCCCGAATTTTTTTTTGCCAAGTTTTCCTGTTCGACCGAGACTTGCGAAAAACCATCGACGCGAGACTTTGCATAATGGCCGCGGAATCCTTAAAACGTAACGGGATTTTAAGATCACCGCTTCGAGGTGGGCAATCTAAATTTTCGTTAAATTTAATCTACGCTCTCGGCATGAATTCGCCTTCAATGGCGCGTGCTATTTTCTTCTCGTAGTCGAGGCGAGGAATAAAAAAAAAACGCTGGAATACGAAATGAAGTTTCGAGTTCGTTTATAAGAGAACGGCGCGCTAGTTCGGTGTGTTGAAAGTTGTAATGCAAATTTCACCGGGGCGAAAAACAAACTTGGTTTCCGCGAATCAAATCGATTATACACCGCGGTTAGACGGAAAATTATCGACAGCAGAATAACTTATGAATCGTTAAAATATTCTCGTTATGTATAACACTAGATTTACAGAACTCGTCGGGTGAATTTCATTTGCAAAAGGGTGAATTTGCTGTGTGCGGGGATGAGGATGAATTTGATTTGCGAAAAGGGGTGTAAAATTTGGTCTGTGTAAAATCGTGCTGATTGCTTTTCTCAAAGGAATTCCAATGGCAATTAGAGTCGGCGTAAAGCGTTCGAGCGGTTCCATGTCACGAAACACACACGCGATCCTTTTCAGGCCACTTGATTATCGTTCGAGCATTCGCTAATTCGCCCAACGGTATAATCTTCCCCTTAGTTATCCCACTGGTGTGAAGTAGCCAATCAAGAGAAGAGTTCTGGCAAAGGTTGAGAAGGGTTGGCCCCGAGAAGTGAATGCTAATGCAACTTCTGGAGACCACTCGGCAACACGCTCTTCTCTCCTATATATGTTATACGAGGGCATATAGAGGGCCCCCGGGATTATCGCGCGGAAGCGTGCACAAGCTGCCCCCTTCATCTCGGCAAACGACATCACCAACAAAGACTGCATAACAGTCGAATTATATTACTACGGCCGAAAGTACACGCAGCCGGGACTAGGGCAAGAAGCGTAATTAAGCGCAGATCTCGCTTCCCGTGTTCTCTCCCGGTTTTGCCATCTGCCGCTCGGAAAATCGAAGGTATAACCGCGGAACACGGAACACTGGTTCTCCTATAAATCATCCCCGGATTACCGATACGGAAAAACACTGGATTTGAACAATCGTCGCGGCGCGGCGGTCCGATAAAGGCGAGTTTTGTTTCCCGGTATTTTTAACTTTTGTCCTGTTCTTGTTTACTCTGCCCGGCCGCCGCGCCGCCGGTTTGTCCGGGGACACCGGCGCTTATTGTCTTTCTAAACTTCCGAGAATCCCACGATTGTTAACACGGGCTCATTTTTTTTCTTGCTTTTTGTCCGCGGGTCCTTTTACCAGCATTTTATCGAGTATACAGGGTGTCCCAAAATGTCTTCAACTCCCGGAAATGGGAGGTTCCTGAGGTCATTTCAAGCGCCATTTTCCTTTTGCAAAATGTTGTCCGAGGCTTCGTTTGGGAGTTATTAACGACAAAACACGGACCAATCAGAGCGCGAGCTAGACGCTTGCTAGCACATTCAGCGCGGCGAGCCGGCAGGCGGTTGGCTGAACATGCCAACGAGCGTCTAGGTCGCGCTCTGATTGGTCCGTGTTTTTCGTTAATAACTCCTAAACAAAGCCGCGGACAACATTTTGCAAAAGGAAAATGGCGCTTGAAATGACCTGAGGAACCCTTCCATTTCCGGGAGTTGAAGACATTTTGGGACACCCTGTATATATATACACACAACGAAATATCTATTTACAGAATCGTCACCAAGTGAAAAGAAATAATGGTCCTTGTCTTTTTATGCTCGACGGACGAATCTTGATGCTAGACTAGCGGATTTTTATGCAAAATAAAAATGTTTTGTATTTATCGTGGCAAGCAGGAGCAAAATAAAACTTAATTTCACCCATTAACGATTTTGTTGCATTAAAAACGACATTCTGTAATTTTTCCAACAATCCATGAACGTAACAAACAGTGCCACTGTGGTATAAAAGTCAGTTCAAAACTAACGTAAATCTGTGAAAATTTATACTTGTATGATAGTTTGATATGTATACTACAATAATAAAACTAAAATTAGTAAATCACATCACCGTATTATTGTTGGCAAGACTGTCAACATTCCAGTAACCACAGTTTGTTTTTCTGCGTTAGCTAATTACTACTTCTTATAACCGCAATATATCGAGTTCTTTCTTGAAGTGTGCATAAATTGTGTTAGTACCTTGTTATATATAATATTATCAGTATGGCTGTAACTGGAAATGGTAGGTTTACGTTTCCTTCACACACTTTGTGATATATTCTATGAACTGATACTTTTTAAGAAAAATTATTAGAATGTGGTAAGTTTTACAAAATTTGCACGCATTTGCACGTGTTGCGAAGTATTTAATTTGAAAGCTTACTTCATCTCCATAAACGGCAAAAAGAAAACGCGGTCCCCCGCAATCCCACTATCATTTTATTTTAATATTTTAGTAAACGTATCTACGATCACCCGCTTAGAATTGTTCGAAGAATGGTTCAAATTGAAGAATTTGAAACGAAAGGATTGCGTTAGTGGATTACTAGAGGCTATTTTTACCGGAAGGAACGTATTGAACGAATTTTAGAGAAGTTTATCAAAAATATTGAGAAACGTTGGAAAATAGGCAATAATTATAAAATTAGATTTCTGTCAAATAATAAGACTTGGTTATCTGCAGATGCTAAAAGCGCCAAAAATTCCATCAAAATACAAACTCCGACAGTGAATAATAATCTTTTATATGATATTTGTAACACTTAATTATTATATTAATAAACAAGTAGTGAGAATTTTAAATTATGTTTCATTTACTTTACTCAAATATTTAAAAGTAATTTTTACACAAAATGTCAATTTTTCCCCCGCACAATAATTAATTCGCACTAGAACTAACTTCTAGACCACTGTGAGTGCGTGCGATTCGCAGTCTAATGACCGCTTATTGTTCGTGGGGGATACAGAAAATATGATAAAATTTCTTGAACAGTGCCGCACAAATCATGATCGTCGTAAAAAGCGTACAACCAGAATCCAGTAAATTTCGGAAGACCCGCGGGGCAGTTCGCCGGCGAAACGTAACGCGAAAAACCGGAGATAAATGGCTGCCATCAAAGTGTCGGTAAAAGTCGTCCCCGGCCGTTCGAACAATACCGTAACGCGTGGCTGGCAACGTGACGGCGCGACGCGGCGCGGCACGGCGCTCATCCCCCGCAACATTACGTTCTTAGTAATTCGAAGTGTTGTAATTTTAATAAGGGGACCCTCGACCGTTCGCGTTAGCTGCGCCTCGCGCGCCTTTTGTTCCCCGGTCGCGCTAATTCCGACAGGCAAAACTGTGTAACCCTAATTAAACCGGGGGCGTTTAAATTTCGCGATTGCGGCCAAAAGCTCCACTCTCGGAGGTCGGTCGGTCTCGCTCTCCCACTCTCTCTCTCTGTCTCTCTCTCTCTCCTCGCCCCTAGGTCCGTAGCAGCCCCGCGCATTCACCTATACACAATGAATCGTCGCCGGCGAACCGGGTTAATTAGCGTTTATAGTAACGAACGAAACTTCAATTTCGCGAAATCGTATAAACTGATTAAAAGTTCGAAATAGCTTCGGGTGGAGAGCCTCGTTGGAGGGCTACCGCCTCCCCCCCCCCCCCCCTCCTCCTCCGCATCCTGCTGTTTTCACAGTGCGGGGGGTGCGTCGGGGATGCGCGTCAGTCAGCAATGAGTAATCGAATCATTATCCGCTTCCTCCGCGAGGCAGACTTAGCCGCAGACGTAATTTAAGTTTCGCAATAACCGAGGCGCTCGACCTCGAACGCGTTATTGTATTCTCATTCACCGATCGCGCCGCGAACACCATCCTCCCCTCCCTCCGCCCACCAAGACCTATTCCGCGACCCAGTCATCTTCGTTCGAGCAATCGGGCTTGTTTCCATGAATTACTTAGCGGAGATGGGAACGGTGACACTGAACTTTCTGAATGGCCCTCGCTCGGGTAATTTTCATTCGACACGCGCTGCACGCGAGAACTCGCGCGAGGCCTTCGGAGACAATGGAACAGCTGCTCGAGTCCACCAATTGCTAAATATTAGACCACCGCTGTTATGGCCAAACAGTTTAGCCTTGCGGATCTTTATGCATTTAATAAATGAGACATTTTGGTCGATCGTATAAGTGTTTTGAACATCTTTCTGGAATAATAATCTCGGCGCTAAGGTTCGATCAAATTCTACCCTATATACAGCATAATATAAGTCGAAAATGAAGAATAATAAAATTGCGATATCGGTTTCGTTATGTAGTTATTAATCCTTGGCACTCGAGTGGCAACTCTGAGGCGGCACTAAAAATTGCTGTCCCATTATTGAAAATATTGTTTACATTATTAAATATATTGGTATCTAATCAATTACTACACACGTAAGTATTCTATGAGGTATGAGATTAAATTTCATATCTACCAAATTTAAAAAATCAGAGGGAATGAAAATATTCTAGGTCGGAAGAAATGTTTATCTTTCGTATTAAAATAGCCCCGAGTGCAAAGGTTTAACAATTTAAAATTTGTCTAAAATGCGGCAACCAATAACTAAATCACGCACCCGAAATCGCAATTTTTTTATTCTTCATTTTCGACTTATATTGTCATGGAGAATCACCCCTTAAATTTTCTCCCACCTGTAGTCGAACACCCTGTATAGCTAATTTTTAGTGAACTCAAACGTTTCGATTCGGATGTGAATCTGTGCGTCCTAAGACCACGTTTGCTATAGAAATATTCTATTAGAGGAAAAGAAAGGTGGTGTTTCGTCCTGGACCCGCTAGAGGACTCATCAGTAAGGCCTTAGACCATATATACCTATAGACACGGCGTAGATAATTTTCCGTGTCCGAAAGATGAAATCAGCTGAAAGACACTGTGACGTCACATTTGTACAAGCTATGCTCATCGACAGTGCCTACGCTTGGCTTACATGGGGAGAGGGGGTCAGCGGGTGCGCCATCTACGCTTGGCTTACATGGGGAGAGGGGGTCAGCGGGTACGCCACGTACACAGTACAGTAAACGCTCGTTCGTTGTCCAAAGGCCGGGGGGTTTGAGCGGACAACTAGCATGCCCTGACATGCTTTTTGATTTATGACTGCGTCTAGATATCGCGCCGACCGCGCCAAGCGAGACTTCAATAGAAAGCCGAACACAGAAGAGGAAAGAATGAAATACGTTTCGCGTGACTGTCCGCGTCTCTTTCTTTCCGATGCGCTGTCCTTCGTTGCGTTCGAAATTTTAATGGTCGATAAAACCACTTAATACAGTTCAAATTATATCGTGTTTGGTGTCATTTTAATCAGAAAAATGCCAGAAATAAGGTAGCGAAAGTCCCATAAACAAATAGTGAAAATTAAGAGATTTGTAAAATCGATTCCTCGTGTCCATTTCGTGGGTAGGCACTGGACAACGAGCGTGCCCCTGATTCAGGACAACGAACGAGCGTTTACTGTACATGGAAAGAAATTATCTTAAGACTTATCTTGTGACGTCACAGTGTCCCATCATCTTTCGGACACTGAATTCTCGGTTTTCCTATACACATACTATACCTATGCCGGGTCTATTAGTAAATATGGTCTAAGAGTAAGGCTATCTAGCGGGCCCTGCCTTAGACACAAGTGTCTGAAGACTTTTTAAGGAACGTTATTAAGTTTATGCATTTACTTGTGCACTATTTATGCGTATACATTTCATACGACATCCGTGCTCTCGACTACATTTTAATCTCTGTTATTTAATTTTCTCCGAAACGAGATTAATTCTCAAATGAAACAATTTTATGAATTTTTCCCGACCACTGAAAACACAGTGGACTTAAAATAATCGTTTCCAAGGGAACACAGCGCGCCACGAAATACGCACGGTTAATTGATTCAGCGGTCTAACAAAAGTAAAAAGAAAAGATATCTGTTGCTGCATTGAATTAAGTGGTGACGGAAGGTCGGTTCTCGTGTGCGGATCGCTAAAAATACACCAAATTCTGTTTTTACACGGTAGATAGGTTCGCGAAAAAAACTGTGGAAAAAGGACCGTGTAAAAGGAAAATACGGTATGCACGTGAAACGGTAGATTTAACGGTGCAAACCGAAATAATAAACTGTTTTCAGACAAATCGTATCACCGACTAATTCCGAAAAATTACTAAAACTCGGTGTTCGCGTACAAGAGAAAATTTCGAGAAAATTTCCCCCTTATCTAATTTCAACTTGTCGAAACTCGTGAAACTCAAGAATAACGTCATTACCGAAAAATGGCCGGCGAAGAAGAAAGTCTCTGCGAAATTACAAAATTCCGTAGCTGGCCGGTGGAACACGAGAATGAAATTGAACTTTTTCAAGTGACTAAAAATTTCAAGGTTGAAAAAACTCGAAACTGTCCCGCTATGCTTAGGAGAGAAAAGAGAAAGGGGGAAATGGGGCGAAGTGAAATTCGTTCGGCGTCGGTTTGCTTGTTCCGCGAGGCCCCCCTCTGTGCCCCCCCCCCCCCCCCCACCGTGCCACGGCCCTGCCTCGTGAGATATTGGGGGATAGAAATCTCGGAGTTTGGCGGTTCTTATTCGCGAACTTCCTGATGAAAGCGTGCAATGTTCGTGGCCGTGCAACATGCAGGCCGAATGACACATTACATCGGCCCGCACGAGACCCGCCGCGCGCCGTAGACTATTTATCGGGACAAGACGCGCGAAATGTTCGAGCCCGGCAATGGAGTTTGCGGATAAACTACATCCCGATCATTGATTCGGCAAGTTTACGTTCCCCTGCCACCCGTGCCGCGTTATTAATCTCCGACACGACGTGTCAGGATAACGTCGGCAGGAATTATTTCGCGTGAACCGAGCGCGCCCCAACCATTCCCGACTCGTACGTGTTCGGTTAAATAGAAATTTCGGAAACTGGCTGTTTGCCGAAGGAAGGCAAAATACAGCCCATGGGTCCCAGTTACAGAACGTTTACCGTATTAAACTTTGAATAAACGTTTATCGGGTCAGCCGTCATGCCGGTAAGTTAATGGACAAAGTGAATCGTTCGACCGGCCGCAAATCGATACAGACTCCCATTAATATTCGGACGCTATTAAAAAAAAATGGTAACTTTTTTCATATTGCACCATACGATTTGAACTCTTTTTGAGAAGTGAGAGCAATTAGTTTACTACATGATGTGAAATGAAATTTTTTTTTTAAATTGCAATTGGTCGGAATTGTAGAGAAAATACTAAAAGTTGCATTTTACAACTTTTTTATGTGGGCCGGTATCGAAAATTTTTAAAATATATTTTGTAGATATGTGTCAATTATATGCATTGTTAAAGTTTCATCGAAATTTGTTGATGTGGGAAAAAAACGACAGGCATTGAAAGATATATGAATCCTTTGATTTATTGCAGTTAGAGGCCGAAAATCGTGAAAAATTGCAATTTCTACCATCTTTAGACTTTGTAGCTCATTGCAACGTTGACAGATTTTTAAATTTTCAGAATATGTTTATTTGATACAGATCTACGAAACGTGCTTTCTACATTTTCAATAAGAGCCCATGTAAAAAGTTGTAAAACCTAACTTTTAGTATTTTCTCTGCAATTCCGACCAATTGAAATTTCTTCAAAAATTCGTTTCACGTTACGTAACAAAACCATTGCTCTAAATTCTCAAAAAAATCCATGTTGTATGGTCGAATATTAACCATTAGCACTCGGATGGCGAGTCTGGGGCACCACTGAAAATTGCTATGCCATTCTTAAAAATATTGTTCACATTATTATTTTTGTTCGTATTCAATAAACTACTAGACATTTACATATTGCATGAGATGTTATATCAGTTTCATATGCAAAAAATGAAAGAAAATTTTATAGAAATGAAAAATCTTTCGTTTTTGAGTTAAAATAGCTCCGAGTGCAAAGGGTTAAAATAGTTATCGTCTTTTCAAGAGTGTCCGAATATTAGTGAGAATCACACTGTAAATACATAGAGAGGAAGCTGTAACTGGAAATATTGTTAACGAGTGTTGAACTTTTATGAATGCATAAGATCAGCTGTAATAAATACGATTTCTCACGTTTGTTGATTTAGATCGCTAGTGAAAATCTTCGTGAAAAATCGTGCGCGAAAATGATGGTAGCTCTCGCAACAAAAGGCACGTCCCATTGAAATCGACAAATCGATTGCAACGGGTCGAAACGCAACGCCTTCGGCCGATTTCAGCCATTAATTTCCTGGGAGTTATCGTTCTCAACGCGTCCTACTTTTTCCTACGATTCGATGTAGCGGGTGTAAACTATTTACCGGTGATCCGTACATGTGTGCAACACGGCGTATCGGTGTTAACACACGGACATTTCGAAATGATCCAGCGGTTTCGACACGTTCCAGCGAAATATTTTTCGCGCGGCTGTTAATTAGACTATCGACTAGCAGGCTACAACGTTTTACGATTACTCATCGAGCGACTGCATTACCGGCGAGCGTGTAATAACGGAGAATCGCGGCATTATTCATCGGTATCGAATATGAATGCGCAGCGGCGCGCATTATGCGCGTGGATGGACAATTATTAATTCCTGTCAAGTGTCGAGGAAACGACGAAATGATATGGTAGGCCAGCCGGTTGACAGGTGATGAGCGGATATCGGGTCTGTTCGCGATTTCATCACTGTTTTACGCGATTAGGTCGCTTTTCGTGTACGCGTTACGCATTGCCAATCGAACGTGATTCCACCGGCTAATGGAATTCCGGCGCAATAGCGTAAACGAGCGTTACATTCAAGGAGATCCGTATTCTAATTCGACGACGGAAACAGGAAAATCTGGAACTGTGAAAAATTTACGAATTTCCGTAACTTCGCGTATGTTGGGACGCAACGTAATAGGAGACACACGAAAGTGTCTCTACAATGAGTCCCAGGAAATCCTAAGACCTCGACCACTCGACTAGAGGTAATAAATTAGTCGAAGTGTCGAAGGCTCTTGAGATCCCAAGTTTCGGGACTCTTGCAGTTTCTGTGCGACTTTCCGGCGCCATAATGTATATATCCCAGATAGCGCACGTCGTCTTAAACACGTCCATTTTAGGTCTGAACGTCTTACGTCCTAGAAAGACGTCTTTTAAAAGTTTAAAAGACGTTTTTAAGACGCACAGTTTTGTAACATAGGCCGTTCAGAAGACGTTCGGACGCCGTTAGAAAGACGTTCGTGGGACATTCAAGACGTCTTTGTGCTATCTGGGTAGTAAAATAACATCTGGATCGTTTTCCTAAAGTTCACCCCCAATTTCCCCCCACTTTGTTTTTACCATCTCCACCACGATTTTCAGATCTTTACATAAGTTTCTCTACGTTTCCATCAGTCTTCAGTCAGCTCTCATAGAAGCCACAGCGTTTTGTACAATCGTTTTTAGTTTAAATACAAGTCATTGTTATTTACAAGTTAAAGTAATCAAAGCAGTATTTATTTAAAAACACCTCATCCTTTAAGAATTACCTTGCACGGTTTTAATTAACCAAGCAAGGAGTGATAGATGCGAGGAAAGCTGATATAACAAATTTTCCATCTACTCACGTACAGCGTATTTCAATTCGAATTTTCCATTTGTTACGTAGCTGTAAACATTCGTTTCGCGCACAATGTTTCGAAAATCTTGCAAAAATTAATTTATGCAAAACATTAACGTTACGCATTTATCCAGGAAAATTCGCGATTTCGAACGCGATTCCCCCAAAATATATTAGACGAACGGGAAGCTTCATTATCCGGGAATGAAATGTTAAAATGAAAACGTGTCTGTCCGAGGCGTCAGTCTAATTGTAAATGAAGTTCCGCCGATGACAGCACCGGCTAACAAGTTATGCATTTTAGTCATGCAAAATGCGCGACGGACATCAATTTCGCGCCCCATTATCCGACGCATTAACTTTCGCATATTAAAGAGTGAAAATGTCATTTTATAAATATGCAATCTCCACGAAATGGTAACGAGCACCAAATGAATCGGCCATGATAACGCAATGTATACTGTCGAGTTATACAATAGAACATTTTAAAGAAATATCTTGTGAATTAAGCATTTTACAATCGCTACCCGGATAGCATCGGACATCCAAGGACGTCCGTTTTATGTCCCGTTTACGTCAATACATCCTATGTCCGTTGCAGATGTTCTTTGAACGTCCGTGGGACCTAAATTTCGGATGTCCCAGGGACATCCGTTTTTTACATCCTACGGACGTCCACGGGACCTACATTTCGGACGTTCCACGGACGTCCCTGGGACATACATTTCGGACTTGGGACTTAGATTTTGTACGTTTGGAATGTTCACTTCTTACGCGTGATACATATTAATATATATACACATATTAATATTATACATATATATATAAATAATGTTCTCAAGACCAAATTTCGAATGTCTTCATGTATTTCGAACAGGAATTGCAAACAATTATGATATGGGTTCCGATTCTCGAAACAGTTATGAATGTATGAAGAACCAAAAGTATTTTATAATTATTACTGTTTCCTAACATTCTCCTGAATATCGGTTACGGTTACGGTTACGATTCTTGAGAACGAAATTATATTGGATTTATAACTGTTATTTTTCGGTTCTGGATATAATGTATGTTGTGAGTGTGAGGAGAGTTGCGCTTGTTGGCTTTAAATGTTCTACGTCCTGTTAACGTCCTGAATATGTCCAGCCGTACGTCACTGGAACGTCCAAATAACGTCCGTATGACCCAGATAGGTTCTAGGTATGTTCCATGAACGTCCAAATAATGTTCGTATGTCCCAGATACGTCCCACTTCGTAACTGGGACCTTTGTGGGACATTCCTGGGACGTATCTGGAACGTATCTAAGACATATTTCGAACATACGGACATTATTTGGACGTCTCTGAGACGTACAGGAGGTCCAATACGGACGTCCATCGGACGTCCGGGTGCTATCAGGGTATTAACTTTCATAGTCCCAATCTCTTTACAATGATGAAAGGAGATGAAAACGGTACGGCAAGTGATGAATTTATTTCATTTACGAAAAGAACAGGATTAACTAGTCGAATGAAAATGATGTTCAAGTTTAGGAATGAAACGTTTCGAATGGTACGGGGTTAATAGGAAACATCTGTTCGGAAGTAGCGTGTCAACGGATCGGACGCAGCTAAACAACTTAGCCGGGAATGGGCGCAATAAAGCAGGAAGAAAAATCGCCGGTCAATAGTTTACGAGGGAAACAGTCCAGGAACATTTAATTGGATGAATGTCGAACCCGGTGAAAAGACAGAAGCCGAATAAAGTAGGGGAGGGGGGAGACAGCGGGCATCGGACAACAAATAAAACTTATCAACAAGTCGGCTGTCGTTGCATCTGCGCGGGTCCGCGGTCGATGGTATACGAGGATTTGATTGGATAGGTCGCTTGATTGCATATTGCGTCGGACGAATATCGAAATCCCTTGCGCTCAATTAAAACCACGACAGGGTACCGGCTGGAATATCGAATTGACGGTGTTTAAATTGCCGAGCGGGAACAGAAAAAACAGCTCAAATAGGGAGGCAACGGAGGACATAGAGAGAAATCGGCTGCTAGCGAATAATGGTATTCCATATATGATAAAAAAACTGAACAAAAACAAAAACTCGTTTGATACTGATTACATTCCCGCGTATGCGGTAACTCGCCTCCTCTCGTACTTGTATTTCCCTCTGTCGTGAAAAATTTTCTTCGATGCACTCCGACGATTGGATTCTGTTCAATTTGTAATCGATGTTCCGCGATAAAATGTGTCACTGAATCCGTGTTACGGTTTAAACGGGAATGATTTCACGCAAAGAAATACGGTAATGCCTCGATACATGTATATGTGAATGAAACGTGCATCCCTGGCCAGAAACTCGATCGTCGAGAAGCGTAACATGTATGTCGGTGTACATACAAGCGAGTATGTATGCGAGTTTCTACTTTTTATTTTATGATTATATCTAGTTCTATCGATATCTAGAAATAAGTATGATCGCTGATATATTACTATTCATTGGATATTAATTTAATGATTATTGGTTGTTGAAAGATATTGTGATTGATGAAAAACGGGAATTTCCTTATCGAAGGATATCTTGATTGATGAATAACAGGAATTGCCGCACCATGATTAATGTTAATTGCAAGCAGAAATAGTGCGCAATGTTTATTATCGTGAATATTTTATAGAAAGTAAATTCTTCACTTGTCGATTCGGCTTAATTCATTTATCGAGTATGTAATTATATTGATAAAAAATATACCAACATTATTGTTTTCTTTAACGCGGAAATATTCTCATAATTAAGACGTGTTATTAACGTGGAAAAGATTAGCCTCTTAATAATTATTCATGTAAGCCAAGTTTTTGTAGAAAACTTCAAGACAATTTGTTCGTTTTAGTCAGCCCGCCAGTTAAGCAAAGCTGGAGTTAAAGCAGAGGGTAAAGTTTCAACGTAAGAGTTTGTATGGCTTTTGTGGAGTTCCCGAAGAATTTGAAATTTCAAAGACAAAGTGAAAGCAGCAATTTTCATTCATCTTGAAACGCTGGCTAAGTTTTTATTCAACGAAGTAGCAGACGATCCTCCGCGGTGGAACTCGCAGTAATCTCCGGCGAGAGAGAGGGGTTTGATTAAAAAATTATATTTAGATTCAATAACTTTTCTCGTTAAAACGCGACGGAAAAATTCAGTGAAAAATTTCACGCGTCAACAGCTCCATCAATTTCTGAACGGAACTAGCATTCAGTTTTACATGTTACAGTATTTCATCGATAAATGTCCCAAATGTCTCGCACATAAATGTCCCTGAACTATCCCCACTCCTGCGGGGTATACCCGTTTCGTATATCGGTGTGAGACCAAGAGACCACTACTAATCCGAAGACGAAACTTCTTTATTTTTCATTATTTTTTTATGGAACCTTCGCCAAAATATTCTTGATATTTTTCTAATGAAATTGATACCAAATATGATATAATTCCGATGATATTTACGTGTGTAATGGATGATAAAATTTTCGTACGCATGGAAGGACAGCGTATGGGAAAGAAAGAGACGCGGAGAGTCGCAGTAGCCGGCACAGTTCAAAGGCCCGCGGCGTCCTCACAATGTAATCCCAATAAAAAACTTTTTTATTATTACTTATTTTTGTATGACACTTTCTCCAATATATTTGTGACATTTTTCTGATTAAAATGATACTAAACACGATATAATTCGGATCATATAAAGCTATGTATATGGACCTTTACAAGTCGAGTACATCGGTGAGGCAACTTGTCCCGCCAACTCCCATCGTCCATTACACACGTAAATATCATCGAAATTATATCGTTTTTGGTATCAATTTCATTAGAAAAATATCAAGAATATTTTGGCGAAAGTTTCATAAAAAAATAATGAAAAATAAATTTTTAAAAAAATACCACGTTTTTAAAACGGACTAAACAGTATAAAATAATTTAAATAAAAATATGTTTAAAAAAACGGACTAAAAAGTATAAAATAATTTTTCCTAGCCACGTACAGGTTCCTAACCCCATACAGATAGTCCTGAAAATTTGAGATTGTGAATTTTTAATAGCTATGAAAATACTTGTAACATTTAAAACGAAAAACGTGGGGCGCATGCAATACATAGATAATTGATGCATGAATTGTTCAACTAAGTCACTAAAAATTTTATTGTATGTCTTACCTTGTTCATTTCGGCGAGAAAACTCCTATATCGAAGTCCCAGACCACAGAAACCACTCGTTAAAACGTTATGACTTAATACGTAGTGACTTTGTAAACACCGCACGGAGCTCGAACGCACACTGACGCACACTGACGCACACTGACGCACACTGAGCTCCTTCGGTGCAAAACGGGTCAGTGGAGTGGGGATGAGTCAGAGTGGGAACACGTAGTAGAGTGGGGACGTGCAGGTAGTGCGATGGGGTATAACGGTTAGATTTATTAATAATAATTTATATATCCTAAACGCATAAGCTTTTTAAAAAAATTTTTGCATTGTCATCCAGTTCTGAGCTATATTTAAAATTTCAAGTCTCTAGCTCATCGGGAAGTTAGTTTAAAATCAATTGCAATATTTGTACCGAACAGACAGACAGACAGACGTACAGACAGATAAGAAACCGAGCTAATAAAAACGTGGTAATAATAAAGAAGTTTTGCCATCGGATTAGTAGTGGTCTCACACCGATATACCCGACCCGTATCATGTTTACATTTCTCGGCGACCGAGGCCCCCTCGAGGTTCCCATTCCATTTCTACGTTCGGCACAAGTCAAAGAATAGTTTCCCTCGCACATAATTGTCCCTGGCCGGACCCGTGGTTTGGACAATTATCGATGAAAATACTGTACTATGAACATTCTAATTGTACTCTGTCTAAGTAAATAAACAAAGCACGTCCAGTTGATTTCTTATTCGTTCCGGTGTGGCGCGACGGGATAATGGAATAAGACTGACGTGCGACTGTCTTTTGTCTTACTGGCAGTCGACGAATCCGTGATCGGTGACCTGCCTTCTTCGGTCCCGTTCCTAACAAAGGGAGCGTCGCGTCACCGGGGTGCGAGAGTTGGCTCGATTATGGTAGACGATCGAGATCCGCGGCGCTCGCGCTCGGATGGAGCGACGCGACGTAAATCCGTCTTGTTCGACGGAGAAATGCACAGGTAGCCGTGAACGAGCCGGGCTGAGAACGGCATTTGTGACGGGCGAACGCATACCCTGCGTTGAAACGACATGCAGGATCCGAAGCGTGCAGCCAATACGGCGACCGTGTTTAGTGTCGAACGATTCAACACGGTTCCGGGAACGGTTCTGCCCCGGAACAGAAGCGTGCGGCATCGCGTGACGTCAATGCACGCTCCCCTACACCCTTGTTATCGCATTACACCCTGCAGGTGGGCAATTTCGCCCTGACCGGCCAGTGTTCTCGCTCCCTTCCTTCAGGACCGATTCGTGATAGGATAATGTTGCATATTCCATTTGCCATTGAAAAGTGCCGAATCTGACTACGTGTATAGCTCTCATTCAGCTCGTATTAGTAATCGCCGTTGATTCAGCGGGTATCTCGCTAATACAGTAATGCCTCGATATATGCGAAAAGAGATGCACGCATGATATGTCCGGAAAATGTTCATTTTAGCATCACAATGTTTCAGAGTATTTTCCTTGAGAATAATAAATTGCACGAAGCTTTAATACTTTGGACGATAATATTCTTCTGGGAGAACGGTGAAAAATTCATATGATAATCTTACTGCAAACATTTCCACTAGATTTCTGATATAACATCAACGCGAAGGAAGCAATAAGAACGAATGTTAAGGCCCAGTGCGCAGGGAAGCAAAAGTATAATTCCACGTGTAGTAAACATTGCCAGGCAGAGAGAAGGTGAACCAGACTGAGGACATTACCGGCAAACAGATCGAATCTGGTCCTGCTCCTCTCGCTGTCCTCGTCGCCTTCAAGGTCGTCCTCGTAATCGTCGTAATCCTCTGCGTCCTCTCGCTTCTCTTTCTGGCTGGTGTTTCTGGTCAAGGCATTGCTGGGCGTCCTTTGCGAGGCTTGTCTCACTCTGGCCTGGCTGTTGCTACTGAAGAGGACCGCTGGCGGCGGCGGGGTCGACAGCTGCGAACCCTGAAGACGCCTCTGAAGGTATCTGGCCAGGATCGCCTGTACCGCGTCTGTCTCGGTGCCGCCTGGAAGACAGAAATGATGTTGCTCTTGATAATCAGGCCAATACTGTTTCGCTTATGCGTCGCATAGTCTTTCACCCTTTTCCCGCTCCGACCTTGGAAGGTTATCCAACTTATATAGAAATCCATTCCGATACTTGGCCGTGAGATTTCTTTTTTTTTTTTTTTTGTACACCTTGCTAATTAGGCTGCTAAGAGGCTCAACGTCGCCTTGCTATCAACCCTTTCTCTTCGTTCTTTCGTCTTTCCGCGAGTTCCTGATGGTAGCTGTCTTCAGCTGCTATAATGTCCTCGCTGGATGAATGAGATGATCGTCGGGTGCGATCCGCACGCAGATTCCCTGGCACTTTTCGAATGAGAGGGATGATCGGGGATGATTTTTTCGTGACTTTCTGTGTAGCTGACGGATTTGATCGAAGCTGTGTTGGTATCGGATGTCCTCGGTGGATTTATGAGGTGATTCTTCAAATATGATCCTTCTGTTTGTCGGTGTTCTGGTTGACTTTTAAGAGGGGTGATAAAAATACTGTTACAAAACTTGATCGTTTTAATGCAACCGCGTCAATTTCTGCAAGCTTCTCTAACAATTCATCAACCACTGTACATTTTGCACTTAAATGTATCTAGAGCTTTGGCTTTGCAACAATAGTGCTTAAATCGGTAACAAAAACATGCTGGCGAATAAGATATTTTTTTTACCCCAGTTGTACTCGGTATAATGTTTGCCTGGCACGCGACGATGACGGATTTCGAACACTGAAAATTTCACCGTCACGTTGTGGATATAAAGTATGAAAAATTCATACGGCAATCAGCGTGTTAAAAGCGTTCGAGCTAGTGGTTCGAGAGTCAGTGCGGCGAATGTAACTGCGTTCGCTCCTAACGGACAAATGATATGCAATGGAGGTCCTCGACCGGACAGGGCACTTCATTAGAGAGTGCTGCCCGTGCGGGCATGCGTTTGACGTTGAAGGGTGTCCTCGAATCGTCAACGTCACGTGATCGTGATACGTGCAGATTAAAGGATGCGCGAGCTACTCTATACTAGTTCGAACGGGTCCGATACAAAAACAACGTTCGCGTAGTCTGCTTGTCTTTACCCGTGTCGTTCCCATCTGGCGCGGGCATCTTCACGCAGATAATTTTTATTTCTGAAATGAGGACAGAAGCCCTTTTACCCCTCAAGGACACCCCCACGCCCTTCGACGCCTATTGTAATTTTGTGTACCTTTTTACAATTTCTTCAACTCCCGGAAATGGGAGGTTCCTGAGGTCATTTCAAGCGCCGTTTTCCTTTTGCAAAATGTTGTCCGAGGCTTCGTTTGGGAGTTATTAACGAAAAACACGGACCAATCGGAGCGCGAGCTAGACGCTTGCTAGCACATTCAGCGCGGCGAGCCGGCAGTTGGTTGGCTGAACATGCCAACGAGCGTCTAGGTCGCGCTCTGATTGGTCCGTGTTTTTCGTTAATAACTCCTAAACAAAGCCGCGGACAACATTTTGCAAAAGGAAAATGGCGCTTGAAATGACCTCAGGAACCCTTCCATTTCCGGGAGTTGAAGACATTTTGGGACACCCTGTATATGCGACGTTCAATTTCTTAATTTAAAACTTTTTTTTAAATTTAATTATTTAATGTTGCTTCAACATCAAAGGTCATTAGCAACATGGAACATTTCCTTACAATAACTTATACATTTTTGTATCCTTAATATATTGGGCAAGACCGGCGATATTCCTTTCATTTTCGTACTATTTACATTCTATTATGAGGTGATTAATGTTGATTGGTACTTTGCATACAGGGTGAGTCACCTAACGTTTGCACCTCAAATATCTTTGTTGTTTCGAAAGATACGTAACATATGGTAAGGACAAAGTTGACTGGTACAATGGGGCTGACACGATGCCAAAAAGAATTTTGTTTTTATGACATTGTTTTAGATATCAAGGTCACCTTGACTTTTTTAAATGGAACCACCCTTTTTTAAACACCTACAATGATAGTCCCTTTCATTAGGAATTCAGTGACTATAATTATTCAAAGGTCATTCAATGTCACAGACAGAGAAAACCCTGTATATCACAGATTGCGTTATCTGTTTTATTTAACAGAAATGAATGGGTTATTTCTGATTGCCCAATTCTGACTCTAGAAATTGAAGTTTGAATTTGACGATCTACTGTTTACAATTAAGCGAATATAGTCGAAACGATCATTACTTACGTAAAAGTCGAGCATAAGCAATTACCGAAAAATTTTTAACGTTAAAGCTTCAACCTCCTGTGTTCTTCTCTTTCGCTGTTAACCAAAAGCAATTAGTTTTAGTAAACCTGCCAGCAGAGCTGACATGTAATTTCGCGTTCTGTTCCGAACAACAAATCCCAGCAGCGGATGTACATTGTACCGCGACGGGTTTAATTTGCATGCGTTTGAATATTTATTTTCATATTCATCGAAAAAAAGAACCACTACATTGCTGTCCGGGGCGAATTAATTGTAACTGGACGATGGTCGAACGTTTAAAATTACAAACACCGTTCATTTTACTTTTACATCGTTCCGGTTCCACCCCATATACGAACCCTCGCGCAAATCGGGCATGGGGGTCGATATAGTTTATAGAGACGACTGAGAAGCGACGGAAGCAAATGATACAAACAATTCAACGACTTCAAAGTAATTGTTAAATTAATGTATCGATTGAATAATTAATAATTTCTAGCCTACTTTGGTAGGTCCCTAGGGAGTTTACTAGAGCCTCCAATAAATGAGCAAGACTGATGAATATTTTTAATTTATTTAAAACTTTTATAAAATTATTAACAAAATTATTTCGGAAATAAATCTTACGAACTTGATCCTTTGAACCTTCTAGTTAAAACGAAAATTAAATAACGCTCAAAACATTTTAAATAATTACAAAACTCCGATGCAACTTCACGTCGGTGAACTTCACATTAGTGAACAACTTGAAATTGGCGAGTGTCGCCACACTACCTTGTAGATTGAAAACGAAGCAGACGAAAAACATTCGCGAATCGTAGTTGCGTTTAAATTGCAGTCTAACCTATCGGTCAAAATTCAGGTCCTCTTAATTCAATTCTAGGAAACTTCGTGATTCTTGACAATTTCGAGCAATATGCATCCGTAAAAATTTCCCCGCGCATAATGGCCAAATTCTTGTAAGAGTAACTCGCGTTGCGCATTTGCAAACTATGCCAACGTCAGGATTGTCACACGGTGGAGAAGATTTAATTTTCCTTCTGATCTGTTGCTGTCTTATTTCGATCCTGACATTGAACGTTCTTCTGTGCTCACCGGACTGCCTGTGGTCGTTGTGGAGCAACGGAACAGCGATATCGAAATTCGAGGAATTCGCGACGATTCATCCGGAGCCGAGGAAACTCCTGCGGGATCGCCAGCCCGGAGGAAATCAATTTTTGGCGAGGACCGCCACCGAGAACGAGCGTAATTACGTCGATTTTGTCCTGTAAGCCCGTTTACACGCGTGGCTACCTCGTAATTGAATTTAATTGATTGTATCGCTTCGATTGGCCGGCCTCTCTCCTCTCCTCTCCGCTCCGCTCGCACCGCGAATTTCCGTTCGTCGACTCGGCTTCGGAATTCGTTAATTTTGAGAACCTTGTGGGAGTCACGAAATCGATTTAAATCAGGTTTTCGGTACCATTCGAAAGATTTAATGGCGCCGCTTTCTAGACCTGTGCACCGCTCCAATCGGCTTAACCTAAATGCGAATTTCCATTCTTGATTACAGTTTCTACCGAGATGATAATTTTAACGTTATTTCCACCGCGGTTGTCTCCTTTTTCCACTTATTTTCTTACGTAAAATCAGCCCCTTTTTATATTACATTTTATATGGTTGACAATCGTATAATTTATGTACGTATAATGTTGATCGAATATTTTTTACCGAATATTGTCATTTAAATGTCCGCATCGATTCGTTTCCAGCGTTAAGAGATTGCAATCAACCGACGCAACAGCAGTCGAAGGAATGGATAAAAATCTGCCCAAAGAAAACATCGAGGATACATCTGAGTATTCTCCGAGGAACTCTGCTCTCGGCCTTGAATATTCACGTCTCTGCGATGTTTCTGTAAGGACCGAAACTCTGATAAAAAGCGACCAGTACGACAAAGTCAATAGGAGTGCCGCCATAAAAGATTCACAAGACCGTCTTAAGTTTAATATCATCGATACAGAAGACTCTCATCAGAGTATAAAACGGCGATTTAAGCAGTTGCGAGTTCAGTGCAACGATTGCTGCGCAGATGCGATTAGCCGCGAGCAAAGCGAAAGACCGACCTCGGAAGGTGAAATGATTTGTCGAAAGAGTGTCGAGGTGCCGTCGAACGAATCGGGCGAATTAATCAACGAGGACATCGTGTCGCAGGAAATATGCAGGGAAATGGACGACGAGGGTGGAAAATATGCAGGGAACGCGAGCGATTGCGGAAACCGGGCTGAAGTAACGCCTGGGAAGTATGAGAACTGTAGGGTGCATAAATTGGAGGCGCATTTCGAAATTGGGCGAAGTAATTTTGACGAGCACGTTCACGGAAAATATTCGGCGAACTCGAAAATGAAACTCGTGGAAGGTTCGCGGACTACGGCAATTCTTTTGCCGGCGAGGAACTTGCCGAGTTCAGCGGCCGAAAAGATTGATAAGTTGGGAAAGGAATCGAACAGGTCTTTCAATGAAAAAATAATTACTTCGAAATCTTTCCTCGGTCCGGGGACGGAGCGTTTCTTCGAAAACGAATTTACGGAGGAAGCGAACGGAGAAAATTACGAGGCGACTTCGCGCCACGACGAACGCCCTTCTTCCAACATGGCGGTCGATAGTTCCGTGGAACGTTTAAGTCCAGCACGGCAAGATGCTGGAATATGCCTGCGAAACGGGGACGATTATCACGACCAACTGTTTCGAGTAGCACCGGAGGAGAATCGAGCAAATCGTATCGGAGAAAAATCTATAACGTGTTCATACGAAAGCTCCACGCAATCCCGCGATCAACTGAGAAAAGAGGAAACAGAGGTTGGACCTCTTCCAGGCGCAGACGTCATGAGAAATGACGACAAAAATGATTTTACATTTTTGATGAAACAAACGTAAGTCAATTATGAATAACTTTTAGGAATAATAATATCGGCGCAACGGTTCGATCACATTTTACCCTATATAGGTTCCTTGGGTCATTTGAAGCGACATTTTCCTTAACAAAAATGGCGTCCGCGGCTTTGTTTAGGAGTTATCAACGAAAAACACGGACCAATCAGAGCGCGACCTAGATGCTCGCTACCACGTTCAGCGCGGCGAGCCGGCAGACGGTTGGCTGAACGTGCCAGCGAGCGTCTAGGTCGCGCTCTGATTGGTCCGTGTTTTTCGTTCATAACTCCTAAACAAAGCCGCGGACACCATTTTTGTTGAGGAAAATGTTGCTTCAAATGACCCAAGGAACCTCCCATTTCCCGCTTACGCAGTCGTTTTGGGATACCCTGTATAGCTAATATGTGGTAAACTCAAACGTTTCGATTCGGATGTGAATCTGTGCGTCCTAAGACCACGTTTGCTATAGAATTGCATTCTATTAGAGTAAGGCTATCTAGCGGGCCCTGCCTTAGACACAAGTGTCGGAAGACTTTTTAAGTCAATTAACTCTAACTCTCTCGAAAAATTGTGAACATTTAAACAGCAATAACTTTGATTTAAAAAGTAAATAGCAAACTTCTACTTTTATTTTTTTCTATTTTTTCTTTAAAAAAACTTCGCACGATATAGCACGAGATACGATTTATATTGTGTTTTGTAGTTTCTAATATGTCTTCGATGTCGTAAACGCATGAACAACAGTAGCCACAGATTAGCATACCGTATTTCATCGGCGAATTAATTTCTCATGAGTTGTACGCTTGAATGATGACTCAGAATCATAGAAAGTTCGGAAATACCGTTCGAATTGTGCATGTTATTTAACGCTTTCTAGCCTCTCAATTCTGAGCGCGGACATTTTCGTAACGTTCGACAGTGAACAATTTCAGAGAATAAGCTACCGATAGCGAATCCGGTTTTGTTTTGCTTACCGATTTAGAAAGTAACATTTTGAACAGGACTGCCGTGAATAATGGCAAAGAGGAGGAAGATTTGAATGCCATCATTCGTCGGATGATAATTATGGAACTGAGGAAGCATCGTAGAAAGGAACAGGCGACTTTGAAGAGAGCCCACTCGGACACGGACAGCATGACGTCGAATAAAACTAGTTCCATGAAAAGGTACAGTAGTGCCGCAGTAATTGAGAAATTATTTAAATCGGTTGAATTATTAAATATAATCTCTATAGCTTTATCGTGTGAATGCACAATGATTTATTTGCTGTTCTGAAATGCGCATTATTTTCAGAACAGGTTTCCTCAGCCTCAAAGGCCATACGGTTTTCCAAGGTCGCATAGGATTGGACGAAAGTTTACGGGAAAAGATTGAAGAGAAATGCAGAAGCAAATTCGCGGGGATGAAATTCGACGAGAACAGCGCGGAGGAAAAGAATTATTCGAGTAATCGCGAGAAGAATTGTCTGAAAAATAAATCTGACGTCGACGGTGCTGAAACGTATGTCGCAAACGGGATGGATAATTTAGTAAATTCGACGAAAGTCGTGGACGGTGTGCATTCGAACATACTATTGGAAAGGAAAATTAATGTTCCCTGCTTGCCAGACGACCTTGGAACGAAAGAACTGTCCGCGGCCCAGAAGTACGTGGTTTCTCAAATAATTCAGTTGCTCTCGCTATATAGCAGTTTGCAAATTCTTCAACGCGATCAGCCTCGAGTTACTCTTGGATACGGAGCTGCATGTTTGATGTACCGTCTAGAACTGGGGAAGCGCCATTTCCCATCCTTCGTCCTCGTTTCATTATTCAGGGAATTCCAACGCGCCTTCCGTCGGCCGGGTCTCTGACAAATTATGAATCTTTTATGCCGGCCTTGCGCTAATATTAGGCCGGAATTGAAAAACGACGATCGAAACACTCCTTTTGCCGCGACCTGCGATACTTTTCCATATGAAAATTGAATTTCGAACGAGTCTGCTCCGTCGCAAGATATGCTTGTCATGAAATCGTAGAATTTTTCATTATTATAATAATGTGTCCATATACAGTGACTCCCATTAATATTCGGACCGTCTTAAAAAAAAACGATAACTTTTTTTTGATATTATATAATGATAATAATGATTTCGGCGCAAGGTTCGATCATTTTAAAACCAACAGCAAATGTGCAATTAATACATGAGATTTCTCGACGTTTCGATCATGATGGTGTAAATCCAAACCGGAAAAAAGAAACACATACTTGCTGTGAAAACAAACAACCACATTGTAGAAAAATTTTTGAGTTACAAATTTTGGACTTTATTCCATGGTGGCAGATACGTAACTGAAGCAAGTGCCAGCTGAACGTAAGAAGGAATATGTTTTTTGATATTGGACCATACGATTTGAATTGTTTTGAGAAGCGAGAGCAATTAGTTTACTACATGATGTGAAAAGAAACTTTTTCAAAAATTGCAATTTGTCGGAATTGTATGTGGGTCATTTTTATGTGGGTCAGTATCGAAAATTTAAAAAATATATTTTGTAAATCTGTGTCAATTATATGCATTGTAAAAGTTTCATCGAAATCGGTCGATGTGGGAAAAAACGACAGGCATTAAAAGATGGACGAGTCCAAGGATTTATTGCAGTTAGAGGCCGAAAATCGTGAAAAATTGCAATTTCTATCCATCTTTAAACGTTTGTAGCTCATTGCAACGTTGACCGATTTTAATGAAATTTTTAGAATATGTTTAATTGATACAGATCTACGAAACATGTGTTCTACATTTTCAATATGAGCTCATATAAAAAAGTTGTAAAACCTAACTTTTAGTATTTTCTCTGCAATTCCGACCAATTCACGTTACGTAACAAAACCGATTGTTCTAAATTCTCAAAAAAATCCATGTTGTATGGTCGAATATTAACCATTAGCACTCGGATGGCGAGTCTGAGGCACCACTGAAAATTGCTATGCCATTCTTAAAAATATTGTTCAGATTATTATTTTTGTTCGCATTCAATAAACTACTAGACATATTGCATGAGATATTGTATCAGTTTCATATGCAAAAAATGGAAAAAAAATGTATAGTATGGAAATATTCTAGAATGGAAAAGTCTTTCGTTTATTAATTAAAATAGCTTCGAGTGCAAAGGGTTAAAAAAGTTATCGTCTTTTTAAGAGTGTCCGAATATTAGTGGGAGTCACTGTATACATATATACACACAGTGGATCGAAAAAATTATTTCGACACTAAATTGCCGATTCTCGAACAATTCGTGGACATTTAACACTAGAAAGACTGACTGCTTTTGGGCAATACAGGTATAACACACATATATATATACCGGAAATGAAGGATGGGGGGAGGTAGCTACAATTATTAATAAACGCATTTATATGTTGTACAAGAAGTCACAAAATTCTAAGAAATTGTGTCATTATATACATAATTGTTTTTCTAATTGAAATTAAAAAGCAGTCAAAATGACTTCATTGGGCAGTTCTAGTGTTAAACTATAAGAATTACCTATTCGGTGAACTTTGTTACCGACAATGTAGCTCCTGATGATTGCTTAGTTGGGAAAGAGACCGCAGAGAGCAAGGGATTAAAGTAAACGTTTTGCACTTTGCAGGTTCTTGATCATGTGCAAACATGGGTACGCGTGTAAATCCACGCAAACGGAACACGTTTACGTAATTCGCGCTGTAAGGAGCTGCCCCCTTCGAAAGAGACGTTTCTCATTGCATCTGCAATTGGAACGTTTAGCGACGCGTCGCGAGGCTGTCTGCTCGATGACCGTTTACGCAAGCCGGGACTTCTCCAAGTACATCTTCCGAAAGGCTTCCGATAATCTGATCTATGAAAAGGGCAAAGGCAGCCGCAGTCCCAGTTACATAGCAGCCCCGCAAAGATTTCGATGGAGATACGTCACGCCTAAGCCAATCGCGTGAGAAGATCGACGAACGCAATAAAACTGAATCGAACTGCGTGCCCGATACACTGAACAGAGAATCGTTCACCACTTTAACCTTTTACGGACGAATACCTTCATTAACCCTCATCCACACGACGTGGTACCCGGGGGTATTTCAAATTCATTTACATAATATTCAATATTTTTCAATTGATATGTCCATAATCTTTTGTGACATCTCAAATCTACTTTAGATGAATTAAATCGTTGAAATTAAACAAAAATTTCATACAACTTTTCAACAACAAAAAATCCCAAACCTTTTTTTTTTTCGCATTCTTTATGATGAGGGTATCCGGGTACCACAAGGCTCAAGTAGGCAAATTAGATCCTATACGATCGTGATTTCTACTACAACTATTTCTCAGTACAAATTTTATTGTTTCAAAATACAATCGCTGGTGAAACGTTATGGGTCCGGGCGCGTCTGGCTTCCAGATGTGTTGGAAAAACCCATCAGAAACCAGCTTATACCGGGCCCAGGTAAAAACTCTGCAATTCGTTTTCCGTAAAATTGTTTGCCGAGTTCACCGGGGCCTGGTAGCGACGATGACGCTACAACAGTATGCAGCAACCTATACAGGGTGTCCCAAAATGTCTTCAACTCCCGGAAATGAGGGGTTCCTGAGGTAATTTCAAGCGCCATTTCCTTTTGCAAAATGTTGTCCGAGGCTTCGTTTGGGAGTTATTAACGAAAAACACGGACCAATCAGAGCGCGAGCTAGACGCTCGTTGGCATGTTTAGCCAACCGCCTGCCGGCTCGCCGCGCTGAACGTGCCAGCGAGCGTCTAGCTCGCGCTCTGATTGGTCCGTGTTTTTCGTTAATAACTCCCAAACGAAGCCTCGGACAACATTTTGCAAAAAGGAAAATGGCGCTTGAAATGACCCCAGGAACCTCCCATATCCGGGAGTTGAAGACATTTTGGGACACCCTGTATGGGTACCCGGGTACCTCTTCATGCAGAATCGTATTAAAAAATTACCCGTGTGGATGAGGGTTAAAACAGTACGGAAATGATTATCTTGAAAATTATTTTGTTCGCCTTAATTCTAAGCAGCATAATAAACGTGTTGCCCCGTTATTTAAACACGCACTTTCGAATAGATTTTTACCAGTGGAATATACACGGCGTCGCGCGATTCACGGCAAATACGTAGAGGGTCCACGGCAAACTCTTATATGTACGATATACACACCGGTCGACGTACGTGACAAGTGGCCTAAGTAATTGTAAACAGAGCCTGAACATTACCCAAGAGCTCGGCCCCCGGGGCACGTTCCACCTGTCAAACTAACAGGCTCTTCATAAACGTCAGAGCAAATTTGTCCGGAGAAAAGAAACTGGCGGTCGATGACAGCGGCCGGATGAAATCTCTCGGATTACTGTAAACGTAGACAGACGTGGATTAAGGAGGCTGATGCGCTGTTACCTTGCCAATGAATTAGGAGGCTAACGGCTCAATTTTGATGACCGACTACGGACCGTTATCCTGAATCTTCATGACTAAGGGTTTTCGGAAACGGTGAGAGGTACGTCTCGATAAGTATAGGTCGATGCGACGTCTACGATATTTCCGAGATCACTACTACGTTTACATACACCGGTAAATAGTAATTCAGTGACAAAACGTATGCGCCATTTTTCTTTTCTGATTAACCCCTTGCACTACTATTTATTTTACGGTTGCAGTGATTAGAACTTACTTGTCGTTTCTAATATCTTAGAAAAATTATACTTTTGTTTCAATTTAAAGTTTGAAGGAAATTAATAGCATGAATATTTAGTAGACTCTCTTCGAAATCTTAATCACGAGTCCGACTCGGTATTATAGTGCAAGGTGTTAATATGAGACCAAAATTATACAAATCTTTAGAGTCCGGATTTGATGCATTCGTGACTAAAATTAACGTGTGAAATACGTAATTGTAAATGCACTAGAGAAATTTAAGCATATCGTAATATTACGTCCGATTTATTGAAATTTTTGAAAGAACAAGTATATATTTTCAAGTAATATGTTTATCTGAAAATTGACTTGGTAATTTGTTATTTTGTGTAAATACCTTTTGCACGTACACGCCATGAATATGCGTGAAACTTGTTAAAACAGATTAATCGATAAAACGAAATAAATGTTTAAATATAATTTACCAGTAATCATGTTTTATTTATCATCCAATAAAGCGTGTAATGTGTGAATAAATTTCAACTTAATTCTGGAGTCTGTAAATTAGTTTATGGAAATGTTCATGAATAGGTATGTGCAGTCCTCTTACAACTTAATAAATTTCCATTAAGGGGTACGAGCAATTAGTCGTGAACTGGAATTCATGTTTTAATAAATATTTGCACGAATTACAATGCAGAAATGCGTATTTAATTATTTCCTTGGACTTTATTCGTAAATGATACAAATACTTCAATCAGTCGGTTATCGTGCTGGAATTTATTTCGCTAATTTAACGTTCATTCGTTCAATATTCAATTAAATAAATTGTACTTTACTGTCATTTAAATAAATTGTGCAAAGACAGCTTAACATATTGGAACTAAATTGAAACTTCAGACATAAATGAGATTACGAAAATAACAGAATAACTTCCAATTAAATATCGCCAAGTCTAACAAGTTAATCTGCACGAATTAAATCAGCTCGAGTCTGCATGAAAAGCGTCGTTCCTTCAATTCTTCGATGCGTTCCTTCTGTCGTCGAAGAGTTGCGTCTAGCAGGTTCTAACGCAACGGTCTTTCCATTAATGTCTACTCGTTAGAAGTTAGCCTCGATTCTGTCCGCATCCTACGTCGCGTCGTCTGTTGGAGAATCAAACGAGCTTG
The DNA here is from genome assembly GCA_916610255.1 of Lasioglossum lativentre. Lineage (NCBI taxonomy): Eukaryota > Metazoa > Arthropoda > Insecta > Hymenoptera > Halictidae > Lasioglossum > Lasioglossum lativentre. The sequence goes on from OU744366.1 coordinate 5,304,515, forward strand.
GATTCTAATTAGCGCAGAAGTTAAATGAGCGCCTCGAAGGTGAACGACGAATCCTTCGAAGTATAGTACAGAAGCATTTCCAGAATCAATTCATCTTTCTTTTCCTAACGATCCAGGATCTAACATTATTAACCCCTTGCCCTACGATTTATTTTACGGTTTCAGTGATTAGAACTTTTTTGTAGTTCGCAAAATTCCTAAAAAAAAGAGAAAATTTATGTCTATCGTATGCCTATACATGCACTCCAATAACTGTACATTAACAAAATCAAAATAGAATTTCATCTCGATTTATAGGAAATAAATAACATACATATTTATTAGAGTCTGTTTGGAATATTCATCACGAGTCTGACACGTTATTGTAGGGCAACGGGTTAATTTCTAAATCGATCGGTTTTTTATTCAACTGCATAGTAGGAGTAACACTGGCCAATTTCGATCGACAGTGTCAAACTGACCGATGGACACGGATCGAATAATTCAATCAAGACATTTAGGAGCACAATGACCTTTTGTCGGGACCTTGAATGCCAACCGAAAAACTGCAAACGCCTACTCATTAATTTTCTTGCCTCCGTCGTCGCGTCGGTGAGGGAAGGCCAAAAAGCGCGAGAGCAGGATGTGAAGGATGAAAAAAGCGGGAATACTCCGAAGAATTCCATAAATATGAATATATGTATTTTAAAGAATGTTCCTGGACCATATCTGTTTCGCAGATCCTGTAGTATTACGATCGCATAGGGTGGTGTATATACAGGGTGTCCCAAAACGACTGCGTAAGCGGGAAATGGGAGGTTCCTTGGGTCATTTGAAGTAACATTTTCCTAACCAAAAATGGCGTCCGCGGCTTTGTTTAGGAGTTATTAACGAAAAACACGGACCAATCAGAGCGCGACCTAGACGCTCGCTGGCACGTTCAGCGCGGCGAGCCGGTAGGCGGTTGGCTGAACGTGCCAGCGAGCGTCTAGGTCGCGCTCTGATTGGTCCGTGTTTTTCGTTAATAACTCCTAAACAAAGCCGCGGAGACCATTTTTGTTGAGGAAAATGTTGCTTCAAATGACCCAAGGAACCTCCCATTTCCCGCTTACGCAGTCGTTTTGGGACACCCTGTATGTATAAATCACGAATGGTATACTTCGACGTTCGCATCTGAGAGACTGTGGACATTATAGTTAAAGAGAGTTTGAAGAGAGTAGTTTTGTAATTGGAAACATTTTAAAAGGAGGTACCAGAGTGGCGGAAAGTTTTACAGCTACGTTGCATCCAATTTCGATCGACAGTGTCAAACTGACCGATGGACACGGATCGAATAATTCAATCAAGACATTTAGGAGCACAATGACCTTTTGTCGGGACCTTGAATGCCAACCGAAAAACTGCAAACGCCTACTCATTAATTTTCTTGCCTCCGTCGTCGCGTCGGTGAGGGAAGGCCAAAAAGCGCGAGAGCAGGATGTGAAGGATGAAAAAAGCGGGAAGGATAAGGAGGTAAAAAGGGGTCTCATTCAAACGCAAATTACCGTCGGCTCCATTTCCATTTTACGAACAATGCACAATGAACCGCGCCGGAAATAAGAACGGGCTTTCGGCCATTCATGCGTATGTACCGCCATTCCCCTTTTCCACGATCAGAAGTACTTACTGGCCTGCTAGGGGAATTGGGTTTCTTCCTTGATGACAGAAAATTGTCTTGCACTTTGCTCGCTTCTGATCATCCACCGGATTTGCACCGCCTTCGTGGATCCACTCGACGGATAAGCATCGAAAAAGTTATCGAATTTTCTGATAGCCCCTGCTTAAAACACGGACCGTAGAACTTTTTCGAAAAATATGTTACAAGTCTCAAATCTTAACACTAGAAAGCCTGAAACTTAGTATATACCTATATTGCCCAAAAGCAGTCAAAATGACTGCATTGTGAAAGAATAACTAATGTGTAAAGAAATTTGTTTAATATCAATTTTTAATATTTTTTATATTATTTACAGTTATGTAACAAGTTATTAGTAAATATTAACAATAAAAAAACATTTACTTCACTTGGGACATCGTATTTAGTATTTTCTCGACGAAATTTATAGGATAAGATATGTAACAACCGAAAATCTGTGGAGGAAAAGTTTACCCATTTATCATGTACTTGTATGTTATTATGTGACGGTAATCGAAAAAAAAATGAAAACTGTTATTTCAATACCGAGCCGAATTGGTCATATAAGAAATTTACTCAATTCAATAATAAGTCATTTGATTATTTAAAATTTCCCAAGCAGTCAAACTGACTGCTTTTGGGCAATATAGGTATAACACACATATATATATATATATACCGGAAATGAAGGAGAGGGGAGGTAACTACAATTATTAATAAACGCATTTATATGTTGTACAAAAAGTCACAAAATTCTAAGAAATTGTGTCATTATATACATAATTATTTTTCTAATTGAAATTAAAAAGCAGTCAAAATGACTTCGTTGGGCAATCTAGTGTTCAAAAATAATAAAGAATATAATAAAACCGCTATTCTGAAACGAAATATTTCGTTCCAGCAAGGAATAGAAAATAATTATTTGCGACATTGCGTTGCACAGGAAGAAAAGTCATTGCAATGGCGACAAACCTTCTCCTTAAAACCTATGAAAGATCTCTAGCCGAGTCGTAAACCCTGCTGGCAGTGATCCGATCTAAAATTGTCCGAAAGTTTCTCGGTGTTCCTTTAAACAAGGAAAGCAAAGTCGGTCGGGGGTGTTTTCCGCCCTGTACGCACTCGAAAAACAAAAATGTCCCATCGAGATCTAATCGCGGCTAATACGTATTCTGCCAAAAATTGCTTTCTTTCGTGGATCATTCGTTTGGCTGATTGTCGAACGATCTTGGCAACGGTCCGATCTGCGTCTCTCTGCAGGTCTCCTGCGTTTCTCTTCGTCAGGAAGAACTCCTGTAGAAGGGAGGGTGGACACATAACAGCTTCATTCTATCTCCTTCCGCTCTCTCTTTTTCCATTATCGTCCTGTCCCGCTTCTAATCATTTCTTCCATTCTTATAAAACGTTTCCACTGTTCTCCAATTTTCATTGTGACTCTTTTACCTTCTTCGTACCTAATTTCCTATAATTGTAATTGTTTTCTTAAGCTGCTTGTCACGAGAATTTTACGCGTTCAGTTAAACTCAATCTGATATTGTATAATAAGTGTTCGTTTGAAAATTTTTAAAATTTTTTACTTTTTGTCAAAATTAAAGAAGATATGTATCAAAGATTATGGTAAACCATGGTTCTGTGAGCGCGGAAAACTTTGTAACTTTTGTTAATAGATGCCGCTCTAATCATTATAATTTAAATGCTTCGTTAGCCAGAGTGAAATTTATTATAGAAAGTACTTGTGAGTGTGGTGGTGAATTCCAGGACCTAGATCACGTCATTTGGCAATGTCCAAAATATGAAGATGAACGCGATAAACTCATAGCAACTCTTTTACGTCACAAGTACTGGCTCCCGACATGTATAAGGTTCTTCTTATGCGGCCCAGATATTAAAGGCCTGCTAATCATCTTTGATTTTATTAAGCGATATGCAATAAAAATTTAATTTCATCAAATTAATGTAAACAAGCAGAAGCTACAATCTAGTCTAAGTTCAGTGGCGCATTAAGATATTATATACTACGTTAATATGTTCATGTATTGTATTGTATATGCTACATAAACCATACCTGGTTTAACCCTTAGCACTCGGATGGCGACTTTGAGGCGCCACTGAAAATTGCTGTGCCATTCTTAAATATATATTTCGCATTATTATTTTTGCTCGTATTTAATAAACTACTGGACGTTTACAAAATTGAAAAAAATATTTGTATAGAATGCAAATATTCTACAATGGCAAAATCTTTCGTTTTTCAGTTAAAATAGCTCCGAGTGCAAAGGGTTAAAGAAATAAATAAATATATCTATCTAAGATATGTATTCCGGGGATCACACTTAAGCGAGACACCCTGTATAATCAGCGCGCGAACACTTGATCTTTGTGCGAAACTTCTCATGTGAAACGACAATGTCGTCCCCCCCAATCAGTTCACACAACAGAGGTTCCATCCTCGGGTATCGACTAGTATCGAGTTGCAAGCACCAGGGAGCGTATCTCGAAAAATAAGCTTCTTTCGTTTATTTTACCGTCGCCGCGCTGCCGGTTCGAACAATTACCGAAGTTCCGCGGATAGCGCCCGTTTTTATTTCACTTGTTTCGTGTTTGTCTAATTCCCCGTATAACCTGGCGTCGATTTAACGAAATCTCTGAAGACTCTCCCCGCCCGATACCATTCCCCAACCCATAAAAAGTCGTTTCGTTTTGTTACCATTCCCTTTCTCCGGGGGTGTTTCGATCGACTCCCCTCGAAGCGACGACGGCAGCCCACTCACGAGATCTTTCTCCCGGCCGATTCGAGATCTTCGCGAGAGGAAGCTCTTCGACTGCTCCCAATTACCGCGTAAAAAAGCTGCCAATTAGGAAACACGATTCGTGTTCGAATGACCGCGCCCGCTGCGAACCGTATTACGCAAAAGTGTCGTTTAACCGGAAAAAGAAGCCGGTTGTTGAGAGTAATGATTTATAACGCTCGGTTTTCCCTCTCTCTCTCTCTTTTCGGCTGTTTTCTTCTTGTTCTTTTTTTTTTTTTGCTGTTTCGCTGTATTTAATTGGTACGCGCGGAGCGAACGACCGAGAACAAATCCAATAAAACGAACGAGCGCAAGGCACTTGGCGGAGCTGGCGACAAAAATGTTCCCGTTGATTGAAGCACACTCCGTGATAATAAATGAAACGATCCGCGGCGAGCAATTAATAAACGTTCGTCTGGCGGATTAACAAATCTTCACCACCGCGCGGAGTCCCACGGTCTCAGAGTGTAATTTATTTGTCAATGAGAATCGTCCGACAAACGGAAGCCCATTGTTCCGATTTATTCGAGAATTAAGAATTATCTCCGGAAAAGAAGTGTCGAGCGCCGTCGTTAAATTGTGAAGCATTACTTCGAAACAACAATCTACAGTTGCTATACGCAAAAACGAGTGTGTTACAGAAAATTTATTTATTTATTTATTTATGCCCTAAACCGTGTATGGTTTATATAGCATTCGTTAGCATAACACTTTACAATTGACAATGAGGCGTGTATATCGTTACACAGTAAACGCTTGATTCTTGTCCAACGGCCGTGTTTTTCATGGACAAGAATCGTGCCCAGAAGTGCTTTTTGATTTATGACTGCGTCTAGATATTCGCGCCGACCGCGCCGAGCGAGACTTCAACAGAGAGCCGAACATAGAGAAGGACAGAATGATATACGGTTCGCGTGACTGTCCGCGTCTCTTTCTTTCCGATGCGCTGTCCTTCCTTGCGACCGAAACTTTCACCGTCGATTAAACCACTAAATACAATTGAAACTATATCGTGTTTGGTCTTGTTTTAATCAGAAAAATGCCAGAAACAAGCCAGTGAAAGTCCCATAAAAAAATAATGAAAATTAAGAAGTTTGAACACTCGATTCATGGTGTCAATGTAGTGGTGTTTACACCGATATCACCGTGCCCACGCTCCGGACATGAATCAACCGTTTACTGTACTAAGCTAAATTAACATAAACGGTAAACGCTAAATGCGAATCTTACATTTGTTGAGAAAGTTAAAAATAAAAATTAACGCTGTGCTGTCTCGAACGCTTAGAAAGAAATTAATAATGTAGGGAGGGTAGTATTTTCGATTGAGGAGCAATTCAATTAAATGCCCTAGTTCTGAATGATATTCTGGACATTACCAAATAACATGGTTAAGGTCTTGAGCCTCTGGCCCGCATTCACAGTAATTTTACAGAAAATTCACTGAAAAGTGTACTCTCGCTGAAAGAACGCTGAAATTAATCCTTTTCGGAATCGTATTGACTAGAACGCAGACAGCTAAAACGCAGCTCACGGTTAACGCTCGGAGGAGAGGCTTAGAACTTCGCCCGATACCTTTAAAACAGTATAATTTCCTGTTAGCTTCGCATCCCGCGTTTTACATAATGGCGGAACTTGTTTGGTCGAGTAGGTGCCGTTGGAAGATTTTAGTACGCTCGAGATCCTTGTTCCACATAGTATCACGTTCGAGCAACGACGAGACTCGTTGCTAAGACGCGACCGGAACAAAAGAACAAAGCTGCTCTTTAAGCTGAATAGTTTTGCCCGGGGGCCATCGAACCGAACAATTCGCTCTTTTGTTTCTCAGATTTTCGACAATCTCGCGTTCTATTACGGAGCAATTGAAAACGCTTTACCAGAAACGGGTCCGAAAGAGGTTTCGCCGAACGGAGAATCGAATCGTCGTAGGTGCCCCGGTTCTGCAGCTGGGCTCCAGGATCCTGTACCGGGATCGTTTCCGTTTAACGGCCGATCGTTCCAGGATCCCGAAACGTCACGGAACGAATCTAACCTTCTTCCGTATTTATATGGGATTTGGCTCCGTTTTAATGACATCGACAAGTCGTGAACGTTCCCGCTCTTCCACCCCACCCATCCCCTAAGTCGATTTCACGGGACACGTCCTCTCGCGGACGTCGTTTAAATTCAATTAACTCTTTTATCGGTCCGATACAATTCTCGAAAGGCCGATCACGCCGGACACCGGATCGATTCTTTGTCACTTCGCACCGCTGAATTTCAAATATCTCCTGAAGTATGTATCGGCTCGGACAGACCGATATTCTTTTACAGGAAATTGCGAGCCGGGATTAATCTATTAAACGGTGACGTGCCATTGGTGAAATAAAATGGCCGATTTTTCAAAAATCATTCTCTCTCGGTCCTTCCGGATCACTCTATAAAAGTTTTATTTGGAAAATTCGTGGAACTGATGGATTTACTATAACGCATCAATCACGGTGTAATTGAAACTTTAAACTAGTTTTTCGGGGAACCGGGCTATTGAAATTGATACCGGAAATATGTGAAAAACTGCAATATTCATTTAAACAAAATTTGTCCAGTGATATTCTTGATAACAATTGTTTAGTTTTCGACGAAGCGCAGTTTTGAAAAGCTGACAATGGTTAAAAATGTTATATTCGAGGATAAATGGCTGTAACATTTTATACAGGGTGTTTCGTTTAAAACAGGACACCGAAATATCTCCTCTATCTTTGAAAATATAAAAAATGTTTCTCATGTAATCTAAATGGTTTCAAAAGACGAATCAGATGGAAGAATAGTTTTTTATAAATTGTAATTTTTTAATCGTTTTTTCAAGGTCACTCGTGTTTTTTACGTATATGCACACATTGTTTGATCGTAATATGCTACAGCAAACATTATTGTGCGTTCATCCATGTTTAATAGCACGACCTTGAAATAACCTTGAACTCTACAATTTGCTAATTAATGCAGAACTTACTTTCAGCGACATATCAGATTTCAACGGAAATTCGACCATGAGCTTGAACTTGTAAATAAACACATTGTATCATGCCTCTGTATTTCGAACATCTATTGCAGTAATAAATGTGATTATTTACAAGTTCAAGTTCATGGTCGAATTTCTGTTACCGTTGAAATCTGATACGTCGCTGAAAGTATTCTGAAAATTCTGCATGAATTAGCAAATTTTAGGGTTCACGGTCATTTCAAGGTCGTGCTATTAAACATGGTTGAATGCACAACAATGTTTACCACAGCATACAACAACAAATAATGTGTGTATATACGCAAAAAAAAAACACGAGTGACCTTGAAAAAACGATCCGATTCGTCTTTTGAGACCATTTAGATTACGTCGGAAACATTTTTTATATTTTCAAAGATAGAGGAGATATCGAGGTGTCCTGTTTTAAACGAAACAACCTGTATAATTGTTCTTTTCTTTTGCCTAGTGCGAGCAGCAACCTGTTCTATCAAGAATATTTCTTTATTCGTCCTCGTCGAGACCGATAATGCGAGAAATTTTTCCACAAAAATTCCCATAGTCCTCGTTTCAAACAGACCCCATTAAAAAACTTCCAGAACTCCGTGGGGATATCTGATCAAAAGAACAATCAGCGTGGCGAGTCTCAACTTTTCAGGTTTCCTTTCATTGGATAAACCGCCGCGTTCCGTGAAATTTGTATGGTGGGCGGGGATCGGTGGTCAGCGTGTCAATGAGCTCGAAATAAAAATTTCGACTGCAAAATTCACATGAGCACGATACACGAAAGGGGAGTTGCCCCGGGGACGAGAAGCAAAAGGGAAAGAATAAAAAAACAAAAAAAAAAAAGGCCGGTCTAAAAGTGAAGCCGTTTCACGGTGCGCGAAATAAACGCGCGGGGATACGTCGGAATTTCATCGAGCGGCGCGAAACAAACTAGGCAAATCGGATAAACCGGGGGGGGAGGAAGGGGGTGGAAATTTCCCTTTGAACGGCAGACCGGAAGGTCTCATTTGTCCCTTTCATTGGCGGAAACGCGTTTTCGGTGGTCCATCGAAGTAATTACAGCGAGTTGCTCAGCGAGTTTCAGCGCTGCACGGATTTTATTTACAGACGATATAACGCGCGCACCCGGAAATAAAACTACTACGGGCCAGCTCTCCCAGATGTTCGAGAAATTTATACCTATATATGTATATTCCGGGGGAGTTGTGGCTCGGGGCCATTCTATTGGCCCTGTGCGTGCCTCTCTCCCCCCCCCCCCCCTTCCCGCCCAACCACCGAACACACTGTTGCCGCGGACATTTCTTTTATTTTCGGCGTCGTTAGCGAACAACAAACAATTCATCGCGCCGCGTCGATATTTTTCGAATTGTCGATTACGCGCACGACGGAGCGTTTTCGATCGTACGCTCTGCTTTTTATATCAACAAATTCCGAACAGTCGCACGATCGAACATGTTTCGCAAACAATTCGCCAGGGAATTCGGACTGTAAAATTGCCCAACAATCTAACCCCTCCCCTCCTCCCCCTTTACCCCTTTGACATATGGAAACCTCAGCTGACAAACATCCAGTTTTTTCCAGTTGCCGGCGCTAATTAGTTTCGCGTGTGTTACCGATAGAGCAGAAAACACGAATATTAGCATATCTCATTCGCTAGAATTAAATGCTGTTTTATATACGGCTCCACATACTTCCTCGTTAAAACATTTCACATGCTCCGATGAAAATTGTATGTAATTCGAAGTGAAGATTTCTCTGGTGAAATTCTGGGTTCACGCTGTGCAAGTCGTGACCTTTCGGGGAAGAATTATATCAACCTTTCGCCGGCATTGCAGCCGGAGCTTCATCAAGGGGTCGAATAATTGATACGTGTGTCTGATGAAGCCAGCCGCAATGCCGGCGGAACGTGGTAATCATTTTTTTTTCAAAAGAACCACGACAATCTCCGCGGAACATATTGCAAGATGAATTGTTCAAAGAATGTAGACGATTTTTTATTGAATTTAATTAAATCAAAAGAATTAAAAGGTGATCTGATGAAATTGAGAACAAAATGGAAACACAACAAAATTAAGTATCCACGTTCTTTCGTCAAGCCTCGCAAGTTTTTCGTGACTCTACAATAGGCACCTTAGCTATACTTGGTGAAATTTTTTTTGCGACATTCTTTTCACGCCTCCCCTCAAAATTGTGCTGTTGGGTAAGAAAATAATTCCTGCAAAAGTTGAAGTTGATCGGATAAGGGGAAGGCGTGCCTTATCGAGCGCAAAGGTCAAGAGTAAACCTTATTTTTCGACCAAAAAATGTTGGGCACGCCCCCTCCCAATATTGTTCCATGTCCTGAAAAAATGATATATTTAAAATTTTATGTTATTATATCCCGACGTCCGATTGGTCTAAAACTTTAGATATATCATTTTTTCATGACATGGATTGGGGGGAGGCGTGCCGAAAATTTTTTGGTTGAAAAAAAAAATAAATTTTTTAAAAAATACCACGTTTTTAAAACGGACTAAAAAGTATAAAATAATTTTTTCTAGCCACGTACAGGTTCCTAACCCCATACAGATAGTCCTGAAAATTTGTGATTGTGAATTTTTAATAGCTATGAAAATACTTGTAAGATTTAAAACGAAAAACGTGGGGCGCAAGATAATAGTGTCGAGAGTAGCTGCCGTTGAGAAAACACACACAACAGTTCATGTCATTTGTAATGCAATAAAATTGTTAGCGACTTAGTTGAACAATTCATGCATCAATTATCTATGTATTGCATGCGCCCCACGTTTTTCGTTTTAAATCTTACAAGTATTTTCATAGCTATTAAAAATTCACAATCACAAATTTTCAGGACTATCTGTATGGGGTTAGGAACCTGTACGTGGCTAGGAAAAATTATTTTATACTTTTTAGTCCGTTTTAAAAACGTGGTATTTTTTAAAAAATTTATTTTTATTTAAATAATTATTTTCAGCTTTTCAGTCTTGTGTGTGTGAAATTTTTCTATCGATTAAAAGGGTAATCTTTCTCATCGGAACTCAGAAATTTTCGATTATTGTATGTCTTACCTTGTTCATTTCGGCGAGAAAACTCTTATATCGAAATCCCAGATCACGGAAACCACTCGTTAAAAATTTATGAGCATGTAAAGTTGAGTAATTTTACAGTAATTTTCATTGTTTCACCTCAGAAAGTGACAGATATGGTCGCCGCCATATTTGTGTATACCAATATTATTCAATAAACACCGCACGGAGCTCGAACGCACACTGACGCACACTTACTCACACTGAGCTCCTTCGGTGCGAAACGGGTCAGTGGAGTGGGGATGAGTCAGAGTGGGGATGAGTCAGAGTGGGAACACGTAGTAGAGTGGGGACGTACAGGTAGTGCGACGGGGTATAACGGCCAGATTTATTAATAATAATTTATATATCCTAAACGCATAGGCTTTTAAAAAATTTTTTTTTTAAATATTGCATTGTCATCCAGTTCTGAGCTATATTTAAAATTTCAAGTCTCTAGCTCATCGGGAAGTTAGTTTAAAATCAATTGCAATATTTGTACCGAACAGACAGACAGACAGACAGACAGACAGACAGACGTACAGACAGACAAGAAACCGAGCTAATAAAAACGTGGTAATGAGGTGCACCCTACTCTACAATTTGGTTTTATAGCTTATGCAATTGTCTCGTAGCTCTAGTGCTCAGAGTGTTTTCGCAGGCCTCGCAATTTTTCACGTCCCCTATGATAGTTTCACGAGCTATGAAGCCGCTGCGCCTACTTAATGAGACAGCCCTGGCACCGCGGCGACCCACGGCGGCCCGTCTTATGAAGCTTTCAGGGAAATTTCTATCGCGGCATAAAGCTCCCGCTAAGTGCACTAAGATTTTGGTACTGTTCCGAAGCTATTAAGGTGGTGCTCGCGCGGACTCGCCACCGATGAAAATGAACGTTAAGGTCGCCGGGTGCCGCTTGAGCCCGATCAAACATTTACCCTGATAATGCAATCGTAATTGGAGCACGATCGCGAGTCCCATCCGCGAGCGGAGACGTTTCTTTAACGGTTGAAATTAAAATGGATTTTCCGAAGCTGTCACCGGGCAATTCTTCCACAGAAACGGTTAGGGGTGCGCCCGGGACCCGAGAGCAATTTACGTTTGGAGTTCCCGTTCTGCCAGATCGGGCGAAAATCCCATTGAAGAATTATCGATTGCAGGACGCTTATATAATTACGTGTTATTCTTGCCGGCATTAGCGGCGGCTCTTTGAAATTCCCGCCTCCCAAAGCGGCAGCGGAAATGACAAATTTTGATTGAAACTTTTAACACCGGGAACGTACGAACTGGTTTTGTTAAATTGTGTGTGTGCCTTCTGCGCGACCGAAAAGTAAACAAAACTGCGGACCGAAGGACAAGCGCTCGGTGAGCGAGTGCGAGGCCTACGTGTTGTTTTCACGCGGCAAAAAATGCCTCTGCGGCCGGTGATTGTGTGCGTGTGTGCGGCCATGCGTGCGCGGTTTAGGCGTCCTAGACGCCTAACTTCGAGACGCCTGTTTCATTTAACCGCCATCGTTCGAAATCAAACAGTTTTCTTCCTCTGTGTCGTGGAACACGGGTTAGAAGAAACTTACATTAAAAGAGCTTGTACCGGTAAGAATTTACAAGTTCATAATCTCCGAGAAATCATTAATTAATAATTTGATCTATTTTCCGGTAATAACCATTTCCGAGGGGCTGAATTTTAGATATCAACGCATTACCGGCCGGCAAACTTATTAATAAGCTTTTAAGTACCTATATGTATTATTCAGTGTGAACGTTGCTTAAGATGTACAAGGGAACGAGCGCACGGTTCACTGTCATACCGCGAATTCCTAGGTATTTCGTGGATCCAGATTACAGAAATTCACCGTCGCGTCGCGGTGTCACTGATGCAATGCTAATTGCGTGATCAGCGACAAAGAAGTGGAACAGGACCGACAGAAGATATGTTGCCCATGGGAAATCCGAGATATCGCGGCGTCGTTCATATTTGCATACAATGCAGCGCAATGCGTCGGACAGACAATGGTGATCCCCGACCCTTTTTTCATTCGATCGGGTACATGCTGGCCAGGCGTGTTCCTACCGGTGTAACGTAAATCATACCTCGAAATAGATTCGGATCCCCTTCATGGGATCAAGTGTCGAGCCGCCGCGCCGCGCCATCACCGTTAGAACGGATCCAATCTGGCCTCAAATCTTATCTGAACGAGTTGCTGGATCGCATGCACCGTGTCGAGCAATTTTGCAACAGAATTACGCCGTTTCCAAGCCGTGGCGTTCCTTTTTTCACCAGGTACGCAAACTTTTCCACCTTGATCTCCTCGCCCTGCATACGCTCGTCAAGATTTTATAGGGTATTTTGGTCTTGAACATCCGTTTCTTTATTTCATCGATAATTGTCCAAACCACGAGTCCGGCCAGGGACAATTATGTGCGAGGGAAACTGTTCTTTGACTTGTGCCGAACGTAGAAATGGAATGGGAACCCCGAGGGGCCTCGGTCGCCGAGAAATGTAAACATGATACGGGTCGGGTATATCGGTGTGAGACCACTATTAATCCGATGGCAAAACTTCTTTATTTTTAATTATTTTTTTCTGGAACTTTCGTCAAAATATTCTTGATATTTTTCTAATGAAATTGATACCAAAAACGATATAATTTCGATGATATTTACGTGTGTAATGGACGATAGAAGTTGACGGGACAAGTTGCCTCACCGATGTACTCGACTTGTAAATGTCCATATACATACCTTTATATGATCCGAATTATATCGTGTTTAGTATCATTTTAATCAGAAAAATGCCACAAATATACTGGTGAAAGTCTCATACAAAAATAAGTAATAATAAAAAAGTTTTTTATTGGGATTACATTGTGAGGACGCCGCGGGCCTTTGAACTGTGCCGGCGACTGCGACTCTCCGCGTCTCTTTCTTTCCCATACGCTGTCCTTCCATGCGTACGAAAATTTTATCGTCCATTACACACGTAAATATCATCGGAATTATATCATATTTGGTATCATTTTCATTAGAAAAATGCCAGCAATATGTTGGTGAAAGTTCCATAAAAAAATAATGAAAAACAGAGAAGTTTTGTCATCTGATTAGTAGTGGTCTCCTGGTCTCACACCGATATATCCGACCCGCATCATGTTACACTTCTCGGCGGCCGAAGCCTCTCGAGTTTTACCGGCCCCTCAAGGGGTATACCCCGCAGGAGTGGGGATAGTTCAGGGACATTTATGTGCGAGACATTTGGGACATTTATCGATGAAATAGTGTATAATATAAAATTATGAGAATTCATGACTCCGATGAAGCAGGGAATGGGAGCAAACACGGCTAATCCGATTTTTCTCTGTAACTATCAGGCTGGTTAATCTAGAGGGATGAATTGTGGTGCAGAATGTTTTCTCCTCGTAAGCCATCACACGGTTATAATTTGGTTCGAGGGCGGTTTTGGTCCCCTTATACGGCTATACTCTTTCATAAGGTATTATCGCGGATCAGGTGCAACTAGATCCAGCTATTACAATATTTTTCGGGGATTCAAACTGGCTGTCGGAATATTTAATGATCGCTTTTTCAAACAAAGCCGATCCCCTTTGCACATTTTCGCGCGTTATTCATGGCATAGCTAGTTTTCAGAATGTTTAATGATCAACTCCTACGGGTTAAACCACTGTTTTCACCTTTTCCGCATTATTCAAACGAATTCAGTTTTTCCACCGGTCCTGACGTTTGCGTTATATTTTCCATTGTAATGCTCGCAATGAATCACGTTTTATTCATAATAACAGAAATCCAAGGAATTTACATTCCCTTCAACGTAGCTCGTAACCAGAACATAAATTAATACGAAATACTTGCTCGCGAATGTATAAATGAGAACCAGTCGCATTCGAAGAGAACCTAGTGTAATAATTACAACGCGATAGCTGGAATAATAAAACGCATCTGTGAATTTTCATCTGTAACAACTTTATTACAGCTATTCAGATTTGTTATAAATAGACTGGGAATTTTGTGTATTGTATCAGCTGAGATATTCAACGATAACAAGACTTACAGAAATTACAAATTTTATTTAATTTAAATATTAGACTTATTAAAATGATTAATCGCAGTCTTGTTATTTCTTCAAAGGCGATACAAATTAGTCGCCTGTTCTACTGTTAATAAATAATAAAAGAACAGAAAATAAAATGGTGGTTCGTGATTACACGAAAGTCAGGAATATTTGGGCCAGTTAGAATAAAACGCATCTGTGAATTTTCATCTGTAACAACTTTATTACAGCTATTCACATTTGTTATAAATAGACTGGGAATTTTGTGTATTGTATCAGCTGAGATATTCAACGATAACACGACTTATAGAAATTACAAATTTTATTTAATTGAAATATTAGACTTTTTAAAATGATTAATCGCAGTCTTGTTATTTCTTCAAAGGCGATACAAATTAGTCGCCTGTTCTACTGTTAATGAATAATAAAAGAACAGAAAATAAAATGGTGGTTCGTGATTACACGAAAGTCAGGAATATTTGGGCCAATTAGAATGATTCTAACCAATATGAAATTCGCGATCTGCACAGTGTTCTGTTCGCGGTCAGGGGTGATCGTGCCACGATCGGACAGATCGAGCGGCAGCTAATTTTTATGCGAACAAAAAGCTTAATGGACGTGCGCAGGATGGTGGCAATAAAATCGCAATCGCGGTGCAACGTCGGCCGTTCGGTGACCATCGACGTCCGGTAATCATTGCAATCGCGATTCGTTTGTTAAACGAATTTCGAAAGAGAATGCAGAAGGGTGAGCGGAAATTCTGTGCGGGGGTGGGTCAGGGCAGAGCCTATTGTTCACCGCCGCTCACGTTAAATACGCCGGCTAATTACCAATTAAGCGCTGTACACAAAGCTACGTCGCGTCGCGCGCGCGCGCGCGCGCCAGATATTCCTGTATTCGTGACCAATTCATTTATTCTGTATCTGCATAAATTTGCGGAAGAAACGCTGCCCTGTTTCCCTCGTTCGACGATCCTCCCCACCCCCACCCCCCTCACTGTTTTGATCGCTATTCGAATCGAGTATCGGGTATTTCGACGAAGTAGTATCGTCTGCTCCGGTAATGCTCTTATCTGCTTATCTCTCACCTTCCCAACGGTCCATCGACGTTGCGTCTACGCTTTTGTTTAGCTGGCAGTGTTTAGTCCGGCTCGGTCGTAAACAAACTTCTTAACCGGGACGACTGTTCTTGAATATTTCACGGGACTAAATCGTCGCGCGCGTGTGTGACTAGTGTTTCTGATTTCTCAACTTTTTCCGTTTCTCGAGAAAGAGAAATACAATGTTGATTTCTCGATAACTCTCGAGAGATCTCAAGAAAAATCTCTTTTGAAAAATTACATGTATAATTAAAGAAAATCACATGAAGCTCAATTGAATTTTTATTATTTATTAACTATCCTAATTTTATACACACACAACGTATTATTGTAATGTATGTATATAAATTTTATACAGTTAGTAGTTAAGAAATAAAATATATCGATATTCCAAAAAATTATTATTGAATAATTGAAATATATATCTTTGACAGAACTTTCTAAAACACATTTGTAAAGATCATTTTTAACTTGTAAGATAAAAAAATTTTAATTTTCTCATATATAAACCACGTAACAGTAACATTTAAAGTAAAAAAATTTTAATGTTTTATTTCTAGCTGTGATTTGAAATAGTTTTTTAAAAAACACACAAAGCATCTGGCGTTGCGTCTGCCAGTCGAGATCTTTTCTTTGTAACAAAATCATTGACAATGGAAAATTGCGCTCATTTTGTGTGTAGTTCGGTTTAATTGTAGACAATGCACCAAATAGTTATAGCATATTTTTAGTTTTCTCACCACCTGTTTCAAATATACCTAGTAAATTCCATTCTCTAAAAATAACAATAATTTCTCGAGAAGTGCAAAATTTAAACATTTGGCTTATCTCGAGAAAGAATTCTCGAGAAGAAACACTATGTGTGACGTATTGGAGAATTGGACGGGGCGATTTAGCAGATTTACAGTCGATCCAAAATGAATCAGCTTGTTCCAACTGTTTCTTTTGTAATGTCTGTTCATTATTGTTAAAGTCTTTTAAAAAATACTATATGATGTTTCGAAGAACGTCATGGTACGAATATATAATTACATACTAGACTCCGGATCTTTGTGCAAAATAAAAAGTTTGTGCATCAATTGCAAGACACAGGAGCTAAATATAAATTTATATTTTTCACTAATATAGAGTTGAAGTACGAATGCTGTATGTATGTATGCGTGTGCGTTAACAGCCAACCCTGTATATGGCTAGATTTATAAAAATGGAAAAACGGGAATGACAGAAGAGTTGCAAAATTGCGATCGCCAAACGGATTACAAAAAGTAAGCAGATCGTAACGAGCGACAAACACGTCCGTTGGCAACTGTGGTTATCCGTGTGTCCAATTTCATTAATAAATCCGTTTACGGCTCTTCCTTACACTAATAATTTTAATATAGTGAAAATAATATATCAATACACTTAAAGTCTTCCCGTTCTAAATTGCACGTACTCATTTTTGCCGTAAATGCATAAAATCCGGAGTCTAATAATTACTGAACCGGTAGTGTTTTATGGTGAATTTTCTTTCCTAACAACATCTTGTATCCTACTATTTGTCAACTTAATTAACGGCTTAATCTTATCGGTCTCCATTGATGTTTATTCAATTTCACATTTACACTTTGTTGTATATGATTGTTAAGGGTTATGTATTGAACGGTCTTATGGTTTTTGAATTTGCCGCCAAATATCGATTAGTTCGGCTTCGATCTATTGATTCCTATTGGTTTCTGTTTCTCATTGGTTCTTGTTTCTGTCAACCTCGGACCTCTGCCTTTGTAACTTGTCTACCGGCATAGACACAACATGTGTTTTATGTGTTTCAAATTTATTCTTTAAAAATTGTCATAAAGCAAGTGAGTAAATCAATATGGCGTTTGGATTCTGTATTTAATTTTCTTGTCATTACAATAGAATTAAAAATTTTCAGACGCAGTTTTCTTCTTTCTTGTAAAAGACCCACATAAGGGTCGAAACGTTGAAGGTTTAATTTAACTAGCACAATTGCTTTAATTTGTTTAAAATTGATCGAACCGTTGCGCCGAGAGCATAAGCGCATTTTCCCTGATTCTAATAATTACAGTCCGAACCGAAAGAATGAAAAGAACAAAATATTGACTTTGTGAAAAGCTAGAATTTAATACGAATCATGTTCATTCGCTGGGAGACGCACGTTCATTGGTAGGTGTTGGTACACTGGACAGGTCGCCGAACGTCGCGAGGCTTTGAATTTTGATGAAACATGGTCCTTTTCTTCGTCTCCCGGCATTCGTTCGCGGTTCCCTTTCCGCGTCACTGACATTCGGGTTAATGTCGGGAAGAAATTCCAATCTAATTTAAGAGAGGCAGGGCCAGCATTTATAGTGGCGCCAAGACCCGATGGAACTCGTTTATGGAACATTTATGGGATTTCACCCACACGCACCACACGGCTAGCTCTACACAGGCTACGAGCTAAAACGACGCCCCGTCACGGCAGCTTAAATCTTTTTCGGGAATTTAATTTCGCGAAAGTGCGTGACTCCGGGCCACTCAGGAGCGGGAACGGCTCTCTAGAAAAACAAGTTTCAAGGTTTTATGGGTTTCGCTGTCTCTAATATCCCCCGAGACTCCCGCTGCTATGATGTGTAACGTCGTTCGCCATTGTTGCGCGAATTCGTTAGACTCCCGTACTGAATAGAAAAATATTCTATAGGTGCCTCGTAAAACTTTCGTTATTACCTTTGAATTATATTTTTATATTACTCTCTGGCGGTATTGATTTTTACTTAGTTCTTTTTCCGCTGCCTCCTTAATTTATACTGCGATAAACGGCAACTCCGGTAACTCACGGTTTTTCAGACTTTTAGTTGCGGCGCAGCCTCCACGCATCAACACTCTTTATTCGACCGTTTTATTAATATAATTTACCAATACGTTGGAAATTAATAGAAACGATTGAAGAAATTATTTCTCCCATCGACAATTTCGTCGAGCTCGATAAATGATGCGCAAACTTGTTAAATCGATGTAAAACGCAACGTCGCTCGTTACGGCTACTATCAGCATATAATGGGCAATCAGCCTCGAACAGGAGTAATTAACTCGGAATCGAAATCGAAGTTTCCCTTTAACGGAGTCGGCTCATCTCGGCAAAATTAGTACCTAATTGATATTCCGTAGGTGGGAATTGAAAGTCTTGGCCTGATTGAAATCTTCGTCGTTTAATGATCGAACTGGAAAACGGGTCCGGCAACTACACCAATCACTGTGCAATGGGTCTACCTGGACCCTCATTGTATCAACAGATACAATAATAGAGAACGCAGCCATAACATCTATCTACCACCAACACAACATACTGCTTTGACGAGACGTTCGTTAGAATTTGGTCGTGCTTTTGATTTTGAAAATATTAAAATTGTTGATAAAGAAATGAATCTACAACATAGGATTTTATTGGAAACGATTCACATGATTAAACATCATAGCGTAAATCTTAGGTATGAAACACCTAATATACGTGAATGTTACGCAACATTACTGCATCAGTAATGTTTTATGACGAATCATCTTTACCAACAAATAAGTCCTATGTAGTTTCTCAACAAAAGCAAATCGAATGTCAATTAATTCATTACCAACATCTTTGATTGGTATAAGAACAACTAAAATGGTGGGTGACTGTTCAAAACGTTCGTATTTGCCGCCTTTTATCGATTGGCCAATACATAGATCTATGTTCTTTGATTCGTTGGTCGTTTCAAACTTAGACCATATATACCTATACACACGGCGTAGATAATTTTCCGTGTCTGAAAGATGAAATCAGCTGAAAGACACTGTGACGTCACATTTGTACAAGCTATGCTCATCGACAGTGCCTACGCTTGGCTTACATGGGGAGAGGGAGTCAGCGGGTGCGCCATCTACGCTTGGCTTACATGGGGAGAGGGGGGTCAGCGGGTGCGACATGTACACAATACATGGAAAGAAATTATCTTAAGACTTATCTTGTGACGTCACAGTGTCCCATCATCTTTCGGACACTGAATTCTCGGTTTTCCTATACACATACTATACCTATGCCGGGTCTATTAATATATATGGTCTAAGGTTTCAAATCATCACAGTTTACTCAGTTCACTTGTCACCGAAATGGAAGCAACATGTGGTTTAACAACTCTTATGAGTATATATTAAAATTTATTAGTTGAGCAAGTAAGTTTATTCTTTTTCTTTCTTTTTGTTTTCTGTTCCTACAATTTGGCTTGGCTGTTTTTAGTCAACCATATATTAATCAATGTGTAATAAAAAAAGAAAAATTTTTACAGACGCAATTACAACAAAATTATTTCTTGAAAATGATCTGAAATTTAGATCGAAACGTCGAAAATTAGTTGATGTAACAATTCGCAAAAGTGCTTAACAGTAACAAATGATCGTACCAGTGCGCCAACGGCATTAATTAGATAGATACAATAATACTTGAAATCACTGTAGATGAAATTATTTCCAACATACGTACATAGATTGAGTTTCAGATATCGTCGGTTCAGGTAATCGATGTCTAAATCGTCAATCGTATAACATACTCCGAATTGTGTCATATCGGATCTCATTTTAATCAGAAAAACGTCACGAGTATGTTGGTAAAACAATTTTATCACTGTCAGAGAAAAAACAAATGAGAAGGTTCAGTGGCCTGTCGAGGTTCTGGGTTCCGCACACGTCTCTTTCGCCTAAATCGAGACAGTATTTCCACGTTGGCCGGCGCACACGTCACTACGTGCTGCACGCTCCACCAGCAGAAATTCCGCAAGAATCCGCGACAAGACAGCAAGCAGCGCAGCGTCCGGAATCGCGTACACCGGTGAAATAAAATCCTCGCGGGAGATCATGCCGTGCGGGAATCCCCGGGCTCGAGATTTTCGAAAAGCAGCGATCGACGACGAGCTCTCTCTCTCGGTTCTCCTCCTCCGAGAGGAGAGAAGAAACGGTACGGGGGATTTCCGCTTACGTGGACGCACTTAATTTGGCCTTTTTACTATCCGCCCGTCTTGTCCGCGGTAAAAGCGAGCGCGCTGGAATCAGGAGTGAACTTTTCAATCTCGCGGCGGGAGATTCTTGGCTTCCAATCTGCTCCCAATATCACGGGGTATTCGTCGGGCTTTTGAGTTCCGGGGAGTGAATTCCAAAGCCCCTCGATTTCGGTGCGTCGAGTTTATCGAGCGGATAGAGAATCTCGTCCGTGCACGTCCCATATGTGCCTGGGCTCACGGCCCGGAGATCCGTGCACGCGATTGTATAGGTGCACAATCCACAGACGTGTTCCGAGACTCTTATCGGGAATTATTGACAGACGAAAATTTCATGGCGAAACTTCCATCGGCTCGCCTCTGACCGACCGGACCGTCTCGCGCCGTTGTAAATTCATTTATACTCCGTTCGGAAGACCAAGGAGACCGCGACGGTGAAGAGGACACCTCGAGTATCTATCCGCAGATAGTGGACCGTGACCGTAAACTGTGAGCACTCGGAATCCGCTGAATTGTTTCATATGTTTCCCTTCATTTCGGTTCGATGGACCGACGAGCACGGACACGGTAAATCTCCGTTTATCGGATCAAGATGTCATATTGACGGCGAGATCTTCCGTAATCGTACCCCTGGCAGAAAGTGTTCGATCGAAACCGCGAATATGATTGTTCAAAAAACGGACTAAAAAGTATAAAATAATTTTTCCTAGCCACGTACAGGTTCCTAACCCCATACAGATAGTCCTGAAAATTTGTGATTGTGAATTTTTAATAGCTATGAAAATATGTACTTGTAAGATTTAAAACGAAAAACGTGGGGCGCATGCAATACAGAGATAATTGATTACTTTTCAGTCTTGTGTGTGAGACAACGATCTACAGTAAGATCCGTTATAACGAGATATGATCAAGTGCGCGCGTACCCGACGAAAATTCAAAGTTGGTTTTCTCGAAAACAAAGCCTTACATGAAAAAATTTTGTTCTATATTTTCGACTTATTTTTTCATGTAGAATCACCCCCTTTTCGCTTGTACCCTCATTTACCGAACACCCTGTATAAACCATACATGGTTTACGGTATTAATATAAAAAAAAATAAATAAATAGACAGCGAATCTTTATACAACATAAATCATGCGAAATACAAATTTATTTCCTTTCTTAACACTAGAAAGACTGACTGCTTTTGGGCAATATAGGTATAACACACATATATATACCGGATATGAAGGAGGGGGGGAGGTAACTACAATTATTAATAAACGGATTTATATGTTGTACAAAAAGTCAAAAAATTCTAAGAAATCGTGTCATTATATACATAATTGTTTTTCTAATTGAAATTAAAAAGCAGTCAAAATGACTTCCTTGGGCAATCTAGTGTTAATATGTTTAATAGATTGATTATAATGTTAACAGTATTTTTAAATTTTTCTATACAATTGTCAATTCTGTTAATCTTTTCATTGCTTCAAATTGCAGCTACTCGTTTTTACTAGAAGCGCATAAAATCCGGGTCTGTTCATTAGTATTTTTTAGCGAACCGGTAATTCGAGGGATATATTCTTGGAGTAACGAGATTTAAAATTGAATTTGACGATTCTGATTCCGACCTAATTTTTTAAAATGGCCTCCCGTTAAGGATCTCATCCGTCGAACCCATGGAACGTGAACGCTCGACGCGGAGAGAAGAAGGTGAACGCTGTAACTCTTATTGGCGGAAGAGACACGTGGTTCTAATTAACTTCGTGTCGTCTCCAGGGATTTAATCCCGTGGAAAACCGTTTCACCGACCGAGCGGTAGAAAATGTTAGGACTCTGCATCTTTCGTAATGTCGTGGAGCCGCTCGTGAGCAAAATTGAAGGTGCCTGAAATGAAGTGCCCCCACGAAAAATACGTGAACTCTCCTTGGCGGCGTGAAATTTTTTCACGATTCTCATCGAAAATACCAGCTCCTTATCTACCATCGTATGCATTTAACCTTTATCTCGTTTGCCCGACTAATACTTTCATTTTCACTCGTAGTCGAACTTTATTAAAGTGAAATTCACGACTAAAAATAATGCAAGTTACATCGTGTAACAATAAATGAGAAATTTTTGTCGATCGTAAAAGTGTTTTTAATAACTTTGGAATAATAATATTGGCGCTCTGGTTCTTATCGTAAACGTTCGAGTTTACAACAAATTAGCTATATATATAGGGTAGAATTTGATCGAACCAGAGCGCCAATATTATTATTCCAAAGTGATCGTGTAACAATGTAAAGATAGTTTTTAAATAACGTGTATTGTTCTTCAACTTACTTATGTTCTTTTCCCTGTACTGTGGCAACACATCGCCAATTAGGCAGGCGAGGACCAACCAGAATGAAAAACGACACCTTCCCATTTTGACCTGTAATTAAAAAGCATTAAAACAATAAAATTTAATTAATCTCACTGATGAGCTCAACTAAATTTACAGAGTACAATAATACCTTAACCATCGCATAATGAATGATCAAATTATTCGAACCACTAGCATAAATCGACGAATTACATTATAATAATCAATCTTTAAATGACCATTAAAATTGTCCACGTTCACGTACAATATTCGCGTATTTATCCGATCGAAACATGTACCTAGGGGAATCGTAACAAACCCGCGTCTACAGAGCACGACAATAATTCACAATTATATCCGTTCGTCATTAAAGCACAGAGAGTCGAGTCAAGTTATTTGAATAGTGCCGAGAGCATTTAGAATAAAGCAACCATTCAACAACAAGTGGACGTAAAAACCACTTCCGTAACTTCAGTTCTCATTCATCTCGTCCCCGGTTTCCTCTGTGCATTGTGTTGAAGCAGTTTTGAAAAATTTTCCGCGCGAACACAGCCGTCATACTGCAAACAACGGGGCGCAGCGGTGGTGGCGCCCGATCAACAGAGACAGACAGAGCAAAATCAGAGAGACGAAACTCGGCCGAAAAACTAAATGTAAATCAGGATCGATACGGCGGCGGGGCGCGGCGCGTGGAGCGAAGTGTCAGGGAGTGGAAATGGGGAGGAGAGAGAGAGAGAGAGAGAGGTGGGCGTGAATCTTTTGAATGGCGAGCTATTTCATATCGTTTATCGCGGGGATCGCTTTCGACAAGTGGAACAATGAAAACTCGCGCCGTCGTATTACGCGGGAACATTGTCGACAGAGGAAACAAAAGCAGCGGGCAATTTACACGTTGTATTTCGCGCGATCATCGGATCGTTGGTAACAGATGTTAGTATTAACACGCGCGGGGCCGAATTGGGAAACGGTCAGCACCGATCATCGATGTCCTCCACAGTAATCGATCGCCATAATGCTTTCACGTCATTGACAACTGTCGAGAACGGTTGGCACCGGAGCCTGTCAAAAGCGACCCGGCCACGATGAGATCCTGTCCGCCAATTACTGATCTCGATCGGCCGCTCATTAATGCAGAACCTATGCCGCCCTCCCGTGTCATCCTCTGTCACGTCTTATGCCAGACGTCGCGACGCCTCGAGACGCCCTGTTGACAACGACGCCGCGCCGCGCCGCGCCGCGCTGCGATGCGATACGACGTGTACCGAAGACACTTGGGACCTGGGTGCTAAGTGGCGTCTTACACGGAGGCTCGAACTTGGTCCGTTTAAACTAATTAACGAGTTCCTCCGCCGACCGATTAGACCGAACGGCGTGATTCCAGCGTTTCGACCCTCGTCAAAGTCGGCCGGCTAGTATATAACGCGGCCGTGTCGAACGTGTCGCGTCGATCGCATGACAAACCCCGTCCTCGTACCTCGTATCTCACATTTTGTTAAAGTTTTGTAAAAACTGGTAAAAAAACATTTTTCGAGAGCCGAACATAGTGATAGATAGAGAGCCGAACATAGTGAAGGACAGAATGAAATACGGTTCGCGTGACTGTCCGCGTCTCTTTCTTTCCGATGCGCTGTCCCTCCTTGCGACCGAAACTTTCACAGTCGATTAAACCACTAAATACAATTGAAACAATATCGTGTTTGGTCTTGTTTCAATCAGAAAAATGCCAGAAACAAGCCAGTGAAAGTCCCATAAAAAAATAATGAATATTAAGAAGTTTGAACATACGATTCATGGTGTCAATGTAGTGGAGTGGGTAGGCACTGGACAGGAATCGTGCCCACGATCCCGGACAAGAATCAAGCATTTACGTTATATTAAATAGTATTTTCAATGCTATAGTTATTACCAGTTTTTGGTTTGAAGCGAGCAAAACAGTGTTTATAGCTGCAGTGAACGATACATGCTTCTAGACGGAAATTTACGGCCTGGACGTGAGGTCTCTGCTATTTTTTAGATTAAGATTTCAGCACACGTTTCGCCAGTATATCATTATTTCGCTTCGTTCGTTATCTCAATTTGTTACCAGTAAATTGACGTATCATACAGCCGCGCGGATTCGCGCACGACTGCGGTAGTCTAGTGGTGTCTTGAGGTTTATCTCTTAAGCCTTGAAACTGCGTGAATCGCTCCCATATCTTCACCGCGAAGGCGATGCCCATGAATTCGTGAAAGCAATAGTCCGCAATTCGGGAATTTCCGCGAACGAATCGCAACTTTGAACCAGCAATTGGATCACAGGGGCGCAGCATTGCCGGTTGGAATATCGTTAATTTCGCGGATAAAGAGCCGCTGCCGCCCGTGCACGAAACTTTCCTCTTGGCTCCCGGATCATATTCGCGGAAAACCCCGGCACGAAGGTCTTGAATGCTGCGTAAGAGCGACGCTGCGCTGCGCGGCGCGACGCGACGGCGGCAAACGAAACGTTTTACCCTCTCGTCCCGGTGGCCTCGTCGTACTTCGAAATCTTCAAAGAAATATTTCATAATATTCCTGGGGCTCGACCTATTCCACCTACGACTACTTGGATATATCCTGCTACCTTTTCAGCCGGCATCAGAGAGCTGAACCACGCCCCGGTCCTTTACCTGAATTCTCCGTTCGTACGCGATCATCCGGCGTATTTATGCCCGCAAACGCCGGATTCCTTTGTGAATAACCGGCCGCCGCCATAAACTCATGCCTTTGTCTGGGTACGCGCTCGACTACTTCAATATTTGCGGTCACTCGGGCTGCTTTCGGGATAAATATTCAGCTCGTTCTTTATTGCTTTCCACGAATATTATTTATCATAGAAAAAAAACATTTTCTAACTCTTAAAAATGTCTACTTCCTCTGATTAAATCAGAGTTCACAAACTATTACAATGTTCAATCAAATTTTAAATGTTTTCGGCGCAAAGGTTCGATCAATTAATAAACAAGACAACTACAACAACAACGTTTCGATCTTAATTTTCTAAATACAATCCTTATGATAATTTCACTTTATGCATTAATTTTCATATACATTAAATTGTATACTTTGTTGGTCAAACTAAGTTGAATGTAAATTTTCTAAATAAATACCACATCATTTGCTGGTATACTGGCAGAAAAAGGAAGGTTATAATTTCATAGCATGTTTGTGCGTTTGAATTTACCGCCAAATCTGATTTTGGCCAATAGATCGATTACAATCGATTACATATATTTCCAAATGTCTTCACGTTTCCTCGCTCACCTGTATGCTGTCCGAGCAGTAACTTGTGAGTCATTTCAATATGCTTTGAAATTTTATGTGAAAATTACCCTGCGACACTAAGCAAGTGAGTAAGGTTTCTTTAATTTTATTTTCTGTTAGTTTTCCGGTGTTGGTTTCACAAGTTATATATTATATTGTTCATTGTTAATTTACAGACGCAATGTTTTGGTTGTTTCTCTTGAGAATGATCTAAATTAAGATCGAAACGTTGAGAAGAAATATTGTGAAAATTTGCAAATAGTTGTCTTGTTTATTAATTGTTCGAACCTTTGCGCCGAAAACATTTAAAATTTCATTTAACATCTTACGATCGACATTGTTTCACATTTATTACAATGTTCTCCTGAAACTGATAAAAAAAATAGACATGGCATGTTTCGGTATTATACTTCTAAAATAAACTATATGTTGACTCATTGAGAAACCTTAGGCATTTTTCCAGAAACGGCCATGTCCCTCCCCGAAATTCTATTCTTTTATACGATACCAACGAATCAATCACAAATAGCATGATCCAGGTTTCCATTTCTGAAGAGAAACCTCTGGGACCAGGATTACCCCGGGAAAGAAGAGCCCCAGCGTCCCCTAAGTCTGCCGGGCATCTCTCAGCAATGTCCGTCACGGATCACCCGCGCTTATTTCTCGAGCGAGCGAGCAGGAGAGCTTTGATCGTGTCTTCCGAATAGAGGACGGCGCAGCCTCGCCTGTATTTCTCACCGAGGCTTATCCCTTTCCTCCTTCGCCGGGAAAAATTCTCCTGAGAGCAGCATAAAAGTTTCTATTTTTCCCAAAGGGGGAAACATCGTCTAGCTCTCGATCCTCCCGGAGGATCGCGCCATCTCTTTGCTGTCCCTCTCTTTCCCATCAGCCCGCGGAGGACACGTACGTGGACCGACAGGGTTGTGGACGCACTCGAGACGACCCTGAAGAGAAATAGCACCTTCGAGGATCCTTCGGCGCTTCATCGATCATTGCGCAAACCTGGCCAGGCGTGAGGCCCGGGCTACTCGCGCTGGCTATCTCATTTCACGGTTAGCCGGATCGAAAATATTAGGAGGTTGCATTAATTCACTGAGAATAGACTGCTCCGAAATTTTGCTTCAATTCATGCCGAGGCCATTAGATTTTAGAGATCGTATCGTTCGTGTTGAAGGATATGATGGAAGTGGAGTTCCTTTTATTTCACCCCTTGCACTACGATTCATTTTACGGTTGCAGTGGTTAGAACTTATTTGACTCCAATGGTATCAACAACAAGAAAATATAATTTTGTTTCAATTTAAAATTTAAAGGAAATTAGTAGCATGAATATTTAGTAGACTATCTTCGAAATCATCGTCACGAGTCCGACTCGGTATTATAGTGCAACGGGTAAAGGGGCTGTACGCACCCAACTACCACCACCACCCTTACCACTCACACATCGATAGATCCGCATATACGTATACGAAATGCAAGGGTTTACGGCAAAAGAAACTGACGCCTCAATATTGCAATTAGAAGTTCAGACCCGGTCGATTATGTTTCCTAAGAGTCCTGGCCAGGGTGGTTCAGAGCACAAATTTCATATTTTTACGTTGTTGAAGAGTAATTTGCAATAATCGTCAGCGCTGACTTGTGACAAAAAGTATTCTGCCACACATGTTAGCTGAATTTTTAATCTCTAATTATTCGAAAACGAGGCATCAAATAAAAAAAATTTATTCCATATTTTCAATTTATTATCTCACGTAGAATCATTCCCTCCGCGCTTATGCCATTTTGGGACACCCTGTAGACACATGTACAAAGTTTCATTGAAATCGGTTGACGCATAAAAAAGCTATGGGCATTGTAACATGTAAAAATCTTTGAATTTAGGGTTTTCGAATCATTTAAATCGCGGATTCTTACAATTTTTGCTATTTTCAATCATTTATATTTCGTAACAACCTCGATCGATTTCGATGAAACTTTGTACAGGGTGTAACAAAATTTAGTGTCATGGTTTTGGCAGATGGTTCTACACGTTCGGATCGGTGGAGATTTGTTAAAAGGAAATGCCGCAAAATCGACCTTGACCTTGAAATTCAAGGTCAAATTTTTTTGTTTTTCTTTCTCTTAGTAGAATCCGATTCAAGCATAAAAAATTTGACCTCGAATTTCAAGGTCAAAGTCAATTTTGCGGCAATCTCTTTTAACAAATCTCCACCGATCCGAGCGTGTAAAGCCATATGCCAAAACCATGACACTAAATTTTGTTACACCCTGTACATGTATATAACTTACTTATACCTACCAAATGCACCTTATAAAATGTCACTACAGGCACAGATAAAAAATTTAAAAATCGTGACCTTTACTTTTTCTTTCGCAATTACGACCAATAACAATAAAAAAAAAAAAAATTATTTACATATTAGCTGGTAAACTAATCCTTCTAACGTCTCAACAAAACTCAAGCTGTTGGGTCGAATTTTGAAAAAGTTATTCGTTTTTAAAAGGTGTACGAATACTTTTCACACCGACTGTATGAGTACAGAGAAAATATTCCAAGTGAAAAGACGAATTGATGCAACCCTCCTAATATTCTCAGGCCCTTTTCAGCGTCGCGACGACAAAGATCCGTGCCCGTCCTCTACGAAACACGGACCTTGATCACCATTTGCAAGGAGCGGTGCAAACGGCGCAAGAAGAGAGGAGGTTTCGCCTCCTGTGGAGGCAAACAGGATGCAGGTCCGATTTTCGGGACGATCGATACGCAAATACCGCTACCGGTTCCCATTCCGCGTTCCGGCCAACGTTGCATTATGAGGTCTTGAGAGGAACGTTTAAATAGAAGCCTTGAAAGACCCTCGACCGGCATCGAATAAGGAAAATTGGTTCCGCACGAACGAATCGACCGTGTAAGCTACTCCCCCGGGTAGTCTTTACTGGAGACGCTATTGAAGTGGGTTATGGTTCCCTTTTTCTTTGCAAACAGAGAGTATTAATAGGTGGAGGGGCGGGAAAGTCCTTTTGCTACAGATATCGGAACTTACCCGCCGAGCCGAGTAATGCGGATTTATATTTTCTATTGAATTTTTAACTGGCTTGCGCGTGGTTTCGTTCGAAATGGGAAATGCTTAGGTGTACCAATTAATTCGCGGCTTTCGCAATTAATCCATAATGCTGTAACGCTATTGTCAATTCAAACATTTTACACGCTATATCGGATATTCATGAATTATTTCGAAGGCAGAGGAAATACACAGAAAGTGAAGGAGATTATTTTGAAGGAATGCTATGAATTAACTTGCACATACAGTGACTGCCACTAATATTCGGACACTCTTAAAAAGGCGATAACTTTTTTAATATTCGACCATACAACTTGGATTCTTTCGAGAAGTTAGAACAATCGGTTTTGTTACGTAACGTGAAAAGAATTTTTGAAAAAATTGCAATTGGTCGCAATTGCAGAGAAAATACTAAAAGTTATGTTTTACAACTTTTTTTTATGTGGGCTCATATTGAATAAGTAGAAATCACGTTTCGTAGATCTGTATCAATTAAACATATTCTGAAAATTTCATTAAAATCGATCAACGTTGCAATGTGCTACAAACGTTTAAAGATGGTAGAAATTGCAATTTTTCACAATTTTCGGCCTCTAACTGCAATATAAATCCTTGGACTTGTACAGGGTGTTAAGAAATGTTTGGTCTTGGCAGTCATAGGCGTATTCCACATCTTTGGATCGATAAAGATCTGTAAAAAAGAGTTGCCGCAAAATTGTCCTTGACCTTTAATTTCACGGTCAAATTAGTGATTCTACGCATCACAAGAATAAAAAATTTGACCTTGAGATTCAAGGTCAAGGACAATTTTGCGGCAACTTTTTAACGAATACGCCTATGACTGTCAACACCAAACATTTCTTAACACCCTGTACATCTTTCAATGCCTGTCGTTTTTTCCCACATCAACCGATTTCGATGACACTTTTACAATGTATACAATTGACAGAGATCTAAAAAACAGATTTTTTAAATTTTCAATACTGACCCACATAAAACAATTTATAAAATGCAACTTTCAGTATTTTCTCTACAATTCCGACCAATTGCAATTTTTTAAAAAATTTCTTTACACATAATGTAGTAAACTAATTGCTCTTACTTTTCAAAAAGAGTTCAAATCGTATGGTCGAATATCAAAAAAGTTATCGTTTTTTTAAAGAGCGTCCGAATATTAATGGGAGTCACTGTATGTAACTGTGGAATTTTCTAGGTCTCATATAATTAAAGGGAAAGTGTGCCCAATAAATATTTATTAATTCCCAACGATTCGGTGTGCGTCAAACGTAAGCTCTCGCGTGGATGGCAACTGTTTATACAGAATCACACGCGATTCCACAAATTAATTCATATCAAATTGAAATTAAACAAATCAGTAATTTCCACTATACGTATTAAAGGTTCAAATTAATTAAAATCAAATTCATTATACTTTTTGGTCAATAGGATGCAACGTAGCTGTAAAACTTTCCGCCACTCTGGTACCTCCTTTTAAAATGTTTCCAATTACAAAATTACTTTCTTCAAACTCTCTTTATAACTATAAATGTCCATAGTCTCAGATGCGAACGTCAAAGTATACCATTCGTGATTTATATATACACCACCCTATGCGATCGTAATACTACAGGATCTGCGAAACAGATATGGTCCAGAAACATTCTTTAAAATACATATATTCATATTTATGGAATTCTTCGGAGTATGCCGTTCCTGAATCCATTGTGACGCGTATAAAGGCGGAGAATTGATTTGAAATTATCAATAGACTGCAGATCTTCGTGTGAAATTGCCGGCATTTATAACATGGGCATAAATATTAAATACTAGCTTTCCCCCGCCACCCTTGCTGTGGTTCAGTATTTTTTAAAAGCATGTTTTTACCTGTCACAGGTGTCACATTTATATGCTTTATTTTCATCCCCCTCTCCAACCCCCGCTCTCACTCTCTCCCTCTCCCCATCTCCCTCTCTCTCACTCTCTCTCTCTTTCTCTCTCTTTCCCTCACTCCGTCGCTCTCTCAAGTTGAATATAGGTGCAACCAGTCGAAAGTTATAAGCAGAAACGTGCCCAAAAGTCATCTTTGATCACTAATGACGTCACAACTTTTGAACGAATGGACTTTTTCGAATGCGATTTGCTCTAAAACCTTCCCGAAGAATCGCCGCGTCTAATGGTTCAAATCCCAGCTTTCTACGTTCAGTCGTTCTCAGTTGATAGTGTTACAAACAGACAGACGGATAAGGAATAGAAATAAACTAACTGGCGGATGTTGATAATGCAGACAGACGTCGATAATGTAAATTCATAAATTTGGAATATTGATTTTTAGCTGCGACGTTCGTTTTTTTTTGTTGTATTGAAATATGATTCAAAAAGCACTTTTAGTTTTTTCTGAATTTTCCATTATTCCGGGCAACTTTTCCATTTTTCTCTAAAAACCTGATTCGGACTACAACGAACATTTAAAAAAAAATTAGCCAATTCGGTCCAGCCGTTCTCACGTGATGTCGTGACCAACGAGCAGCATTTCATTTTTATTATACAGGGTGTTTCGCTTAAAACAGGCCACCTAAATATCTCCTCTATCTTTGAAAATGCAAAAAATGTGCCTGACGGAATCTAAATGATTTCAAAAGATGAATCAGATGGACCAATCGTTTTGTATCAATTGTAAGTTTTTTAATGGTCAAGTGTTTGTTACTGTTAAAAATCTGATAACTGAAAGTCAGTTCTGCATTAATTGACAAATTTTAGATTCCACGGTCATTTCAAGGTCGTGCCATTGAACATGGATGAATGCACCATAATGTTTGTTATAACATACAACAACAAAAAATGTGTGTATACGCGGAAAACACGAGTGACACTGAAAAAAGTCATTAACAAATTACAATTTATAAAGAACGATTTCTCCAACTGATTCATCTTTTGAAACCGTTTAGATTACGACACAGAAAAATTTTTTGTATTTTCAGAAATACATTTAGGTGGCTTGTTTACAACGAAACACCCTGTATAGATTAAACGCTTAAAATCCATAGACTAATTATCAAGAGTACCGCATAGATTTTAGCTTGGATTCTTGGTATTATCGGAATCTTTTTCGAGCTAAGAGAATCCGAGGCGCTCTGGCGTAGAGAACGGGATCAGGAACCGTTAAAAAAAATGGGATACGGCTCGCATTCAACGCGAATATACACGGCAGCGTTAAGCGGGTAGGAAAAATGGGAGGGATGGCCGAGGGTGGAAGATGGCGGGATTTGCGAGGGAATTTCCGGCGGCGTTCCGGCCACGTCCAACCGAGTGATAATTAGGGCTGTTCGTCACGAGGCGGGTTAGGAAAGGAAAGGCAGGGCAAGGTTTCCACAAGAAAGCCCGCTGATCGAACAAACTTCCTTGCTAAGTAGTTCCCCAGAGATTAAACCAGTGGCTCCTATTCAACGGCCAGAAATTCACTCCCGTCGAAAATCGGTGGATGACCAAACTTCACCAACTACCGCCAATGATATCGATCTGAAGCAATCGATGCTGTTTGTCGGGATCGATCAAGGTGTCGCGTTGTGTCACGAACATGCTAGCTGGATGAAAGTTTCGTCACGAAACCCATAATGCAACGTGTAAGGGATGCAACCAAGTTTATATTGGACAGACATCGAGATTGTTGGAAACAAGAGTCAAAGAACATAAGCGTAATATTTTTTTGAACCCGTCACAGCATACTGCCTTGACTAAACATTCTTTGGAATTTCGACCACAGTTTTGATTTCGGCAACGTTAAAGTTATTGACAAAGAAGTTAATTTGTGGAATAGGATAATAATGGAAACAATTCGTATGATTCAAAATCCTAGCTGTAAATCTTAGGTATGAAAAACCTACGATTCAAGAATACTACGCAACACTACTGAACCGGTAGTGTTTTATGATGAATTATCTCTTTCCTAACAACATCTTGTATCCTACTATTTGTCAACTTAATTAACGGCTTAATCTTATCGGTCTCCATTGATGTTTATTCAATTTCACATTTACACTTTGTTGTATATGATTGTTAAGGGTTATGCATTGAACGGTCTTATGGTTTTTGAATTTGCCGCCAAATATCGATTAGTTCGGCTTCGATCTATTGATTCCTATTGGTTTCTGTTTCTCATTGGTTCTTGTTTCTGTCAACCTCGGACCTCTGCCTTTGCAACTTGTCTACCGGCATAGACACAACACGTGTTTTATGTGTTTCAAATTTGTTCTTTAAAAATTTCATAAAGCAAGTGAGTAAATCAATATGGTGTTTGGATTCTGTATTTAATTTTGTTGTCATTACAGTATAATTAAAAATTTTCAGACGCAGTTTTCTTCTTTCTTGAAAAAGACCCACATAAGGGTCGAAACGTTGAAGGTTTAATTTAACTAGCACAATTGCTTTATTTTGTTTAAAATTGATCGAACCGTTGCGCCGAGAGCATAAGCATTTTCCCTGATTTTACCATAATGCAACGTACAGGGTGGTCGAGTAAAAATTAGCACGTGAATATCTATTTTTGTGAAACATATTTAACCCTCATCCGTCCTTCGTATAAATTTGACACAGTTTTCCCGAAATAAGTTATACTGTCCTGTTATTTGTAGGTAAAGCCCGAAACTTCGTGACATTTAGTATTTTAATGCGAAACTCATAACCGAAAATCTTAGATGTAAATGTTAACTCATCAATTAGAATTTTTAAGAAATAACTGTTTACCTTGTTATTTAATTGATCTTTGTGTAAATGTGTAAATTTGACACCGAGGGACAGATCCAGTTCGTGAAATGAGGGACGGATGAGGGTTAACAAAACTTGGCGGGTAATAACTTTTCTGAAGCTCGAGAAATTTTCGGAGATCTCAAGGTGACCTTCACTTTTTTAAATAGAATCATATACTTTTTTATTCGGAATTTGTGCACCAATGAAGAAAATATGACAATTGTTAAAATTGTAGGTACTGTTCGAAATAAAAAGTCCACGGTGGCGATTAAATTAATGAAAATCTCCGAGGATCGAGGAACCTTGAAACGAACTAAAATTCGGCAGCCCGAGGGGAACGCAACAAATGGGTCGCAAGGGAAATCACATTCCACGGGCTAGAAACCATAGAAAAAATTAAAATCCGAGGTACCACAGCGGCGGTGGCATGGCGGCGGGTTGCGGAATTTTTTCAGGGGATTGGGGCAGGTTTATCATCATTCCCGCCACGGTTCACCGTAAAAGTTTCAATGAAACAATGGAGAGAACCCTCGGCGAGCTCGATAAGAATTGACTGCGCTGTATTCGAAGCGAGTTACCGGCAATTTGTTCTCCCGCGTGTAGCTCTCCTTATGACCGTAATTCCCAGATCGTGTTACGAGGAATGTGTCGTTAATAGAAATCGAGAGAGGCGGGAAGGAAGCAAAGTTCGAGGGAGAAGAAAGAAACAGAAGATTGCTTTTAATCTCCCGATGGTTTTCGAATTATGGACGGTCGATTTGCGACGCTCAGTGGGAACCATTCTTCTAACAAAATCGTAGAAGTTTGATAGAATTTCTAAGTTCGAGCTATGAAACTTGCTTCGATTAAATCTGAAATGACGAGGAATATAAGAAAGAAAAATACGATCAACGACAAATAAGTTTTGGAAATATTTATTGAAATCTATAATGAATTTAATGATTGATCATTTTAAAACAAACAGCAAATGTGCAATTAATACATCGTACTTCTCGACGTTTCGATCGTAATGTTGATCATTTTCTAAGAGACATATTTTGCGTTTGCTGTGAAAACAAATAACCACATTGAAGATGAAATTTGTAAGTTACAGGCAGATATGTAACTGATACGTCGAGAAGTATGATGTATTAATTTCACATTTGCTGTTTGTTTTAAAATGATCGAACCTTGCGCCGAAATCATTAAATTCATTATAACAGGGTCATCCGTTTTTAAACGGCCAAACGTCAACCAGCTATAGAGGGCCCCAAGTGGAACAACTTTCACCCCTAACATTTTTTTTGATTCGGCCTTGATTTCTTGATGGCTGCCCCTATTTATTTTAAACCAAACAAAGGAAAAATCATCGAGATACATAATTGCGGTCCTGATATATTTAATCTTAAGTGAACGCAAAAAATGACGGGTTTTTGCAATTATCTAAAAATCAAGACCGAATCCAAAAAATTGTTAGGGGTGAAAGTTGTTTCATTTGGGGTCCTCTATAGCTGGTTGACGTTTGGCCGTTTAAAAACGGATGACCCTGTATATTGTAATTTCGATCGAGAAAAATTCACGTTTTATTGAAATCGACCGTTCTTACGGAATTGTGGAAATTGTTCCAGCAGTGTCAAAATGGCCGGCTATTCGTCTCGCGACGACCTAGGTCGCAAACAAACAGAAATCACTTTTCCGGTCTACCGGCGATGCTGGAAGTTATTAATAGCGACTTGGTGAACTCTCATTTCGCCTCGTGTACCAGCCGGAAGTGGCGAGAATTAAGGAGCACGAGTAGCACGGGACCGTGGGGGTGGGGGTTGATGGTCGGAGAGTGTAAAGGGAGAATAAAGCCGGAAGAAGATGAAAGTTTAACCCGTCGTGCGAGTCGGAATCGCGGGGGGATGAAGCACCCGAACGTTACACCACTTCGTTTTCCGCAGTATGTTTCGGGTCTTAATATTACTTCGCCACCCTTATTGCCATCCTACTCGAAACGGGTCGCTTTATTGTGGCGCCGCGCCGCGCGTTGGCGTTTGCGCCGCATGGTGACCCTGATCGAAAAGTCAACTTTTTCGAGATCTAGGTATTCCTTATTGTTTCAAGGTAACAAAATCTTAAGCCTTTGCACTCGGAGCTATTTTAACTCGAAAATTAAACATTTCTTCCTACCTAGAATAATTCCATTCAATATGTTTTTTTTTTCATTTTGTGGATACGAAAAATTGATATAATACCTCATACAATACTTAAATCTTTAGTAACTGATTAGATAGCACCATATTTAATAATGTAAACAATATTGTGAATAATGGTAGAGCAAGTTTTAATGGCGACTCTGGGTCGCCACTCGAGTGCTAAGGGTTAAAAATTAAGAAAATCAAAATTGAACAAACAAAATATTGCACTCTGTAATCTGTACATGATTATACTTTTTAAATATTTTTCAATGAAAGCTTCGCCTCGATTTTGCCTTGTAGATTCAAAGCCGTATGTTTTATCGTGCACTTGTTCGGTTGTTCGAACTTGAGCAGCGTGTGTAAGGACACTCTTGTGCGCGCCGATTACACTATCGACTCTGACGCTAACGGAGTCGATGTAAAAAATATTAATCTTGTGGTATGAGCCAAGGAAGGTAGATTTAATTTTGAGGGGGCGTATTGAAATATTATGTCAAAATTAATCTAATGTTTCTAATGTTCGATTATAATCGATTCGATATGTTTCAATATTGGTATGTTTCAGTTTGTTTATAAAACAGTTGTTTATTTGTTCGACATCATCTGTTTCCGTCTTGGGACGGAACACCGTATGAAAATGTCGGATCTGTTCTATAACTACAATTATTAATAAACGCTACAATTATTAATAAACGTTAATTTATATGTTGTACGAAAAGTCACAAAATTCTAAGAAATTGTGTCATTAAATACAGAATTGTTTTTCTAATTGAAATTAAAAAGCAGTCAAAATGACTTCCTTGGGCAATCTAGTGTTAAACGCAAGGTTCGATCATTTTAAAACCAAACAGCAAATGTGCAATTAATACATCATACTTCTCGACGTTTCGATCGTAATGTTGATCATTTTCTAAGAGACATATTTTGCGTTTGCTGTGAAAACAAATAACCACATTGAAGATGAAATTTGTAAGTTACACAAATTGGACTTTATTCCATGGTGGCAGATATGTAACTGATACGTCGAGAAGTATGATGTATTAATTTCACATTTGCTGTTTGTTTTAAAATGATCGAACCTTGCGCCGAAATCATTAAATTCATTATATATATTGTAATTTCGATCGAGAAAAAGTCACGTTTTATTGAAATCGACCGTTCTTACGGAATTGTGGAAATTGTTCCAGCAGTGTCAAAATGGCCGGCTGTTCGATGCGGGGGGCATTGTGCGTGGACGTCGTCGTCGCGCGAGAAGCAATAAAGCAACAGCAACGGTTCCCCACTGATAAAGAAACGGACGCTGCCGGAAGAACTCGCTGCCTAGGGAAGCGAATGAAATTCCGACCGCGACGTGTGTTTTGTTACTTTAATCGCATTATCGTGGTATACAGCCCCGCCGGGAAACTCCTATCGGGTTAACCGAAGGTTGGCCACGAGATTAACAACGAATACCAATGCGCTTCTCGATGCTTCTCGGAATCCTGTTTTACTTCGGCTAAGTATCTTGTTTATCTGCGCTCGTCGGAATTAAAACGGTTTTATCAACGGAGATAAGAGATACGCGAGAAAGTCGCGAGACAAAGATATTTTAAGATGCGTTTCTGGGGAAACGAGATACGCGGTTTTCCTCGGTTATCCTCGCTCACTTAATCACTAGATTTCTGATCCTCGTGCTAATTTCCATATATATAAACCATAATAAAGGATAAATTCTTCTCGATCGAAAATTAAGTATATATTATTTTAAGTGGTATCGGCGCCAGGTTCGATCATTAATACAAAAAAAAAACAACAAATGTGCAATTATTTGCTCATAATTTCAACGTTTCGATCCTAAATGTGGATCTTCTTCAAAGAAAAAAGAAATATTGCGTTTGTTGTATCAAAAATTGGACAAAACATTGAAACAATTATACGAGGTTACACGTGAAACACTTGATCACATGTTGGCAGATGTGTAACTGAGCAAATAATTGCACATTTGTTGTTTTTTTTGTATTAATGATCGAACCTGGCGCCGATACCACTTAAAATAATATATATAAACCATTCTGTAGAAACTAGGAAAAAATTTCATCCTTATCATCTATCGTTACATCAGGACCTTCACGGAACAGATTTTGTAAATCGTATGAATTTTTCTCGGTGGGGTTTGCAACAATACGAAAATGACGAATCACTTTTTTT
The DNA here is from genome assembly GCA_916610255.1 of Lasioglossum lativentre. Taxonomy (NCBI): domain Eukaryota; kingdom Metazoa; phylum Arthropoda; class Insecta; order Hymenoptera; family Halictidae; genus Lasioglossum; species Lasioglossum lativentre. The sequence goes on from OU744366.1 coordinate 5,342,937, forward strand.
TCCGAGGATCATACGGTCATTTCAAGGTCATGTTATTATACATATCTGAATGTATTTACACGATGCAATAAAACAAAAATGTAGTTATGTACCAAAAAAATCATCGATGACCTTGATAACTCCGAAAAAAATTACCTAGGTGGAAAAAATATTCGTGCCAAATATTTGGTCTATTGACACTATGCACATTACGTAACGAATAATTTTTGCATCACAATAACCCGAAGAGATATTTAGGTGTTCTTATTTAAACGGACCACCGTGTATAATAAAACAGTTTTCTATTCGAGTACTTTAATTCAAGCAAAATGATTACCTTAAGTAGACCATTTTTCTGAATTACTTTCGAACAATAGACAATTACGGTGTTTCAACTAAAGAAAAGAAGCTTCTACGCAACTTGAAACCGACCGGAATCAAGCCGGCGCAACAAACAATTACTCGCAAGACAATGTTGCTCTGAAAACATAAGCGACGGGACTTCAGAATCAACCTAATATCCCCGAGAACAAACAATATCCGTAACGGCATGGCATCATCGTGTATGCTTCCATACAGGACGTTCTTTGTCTTCGTTCCAGAGGAGACGGTAGAAAATTGCGATTCGAACGAGACGAAACGAAACTCCCTCCTCCTCGGAGCGAGCATTAACATGAGCGTCGCTGGGGAAGCAAACTCAATTCGCGTGCCGATTCTATGAAAGATACAAACACAACCGCCGGTGTCCGTTCAAACCGGCCAGAGAGATACAAAGAAGACGACGCTCCAGCAACGGGAATATACGTGTACATATTTACAGGGAGAACCAGCGCCCTTATTTACCGAACGCTGTCGGACGAGATTCCCGGTCTCGAAGGGCTAAAATAGGGGATGAGGGACGCGAAAGGTCGAGCGACACGAACCACTCAGAGTATCCTTGGTAGACGACGACCCTCCCTTCGCAGCTACCTCTTTCCGGACGATATTCCTTATTTGTTCTAGATGCCGGAGAAATCCTACGGAGGAGGAGAGAGAGAAAGAGAGAGAGAGAGAGAGAGAGAGAGAGAGAGAGAGAGAGAGAGGCCGCATCGACATGTACTTAAGGCACCCCAGGGATGAAGGAACGAGATAATGGAGAGACTGGTCAGAAGGTGGAAGCCTGCGAACCAAGAGCCGCCAGCTGAAAAGGAGCACGGAATGGTTCCACGTGGACGACTGCGCCCTATATTTTATCCATTTTCTGCTTCCCGCCCGTAAATAGACCGCGAACGTATAAAATGGCTCGCGATTCAAATGCGACGCCCGGGGAAGGTACACACCGTGGATACATACATATGTACCCGCGGAACAAGAGTTTCAGTTTTTGTTCTTTCAGCGACGGGTGTCCCATGAATGGGGAAACGTGCCGGGACATCTGGTCCGTGTCCACGACAGCAAGAGAAATGGAGCTGTCCACCCGGCGTCGGAACAAATAATCGAAACGTGGTTCCGAATTTCTTGGAACTTCAAGGAGGGACGCTTCGCATCGAGCATTCCAATTCAGATATGGAGCTAGGCTGTCGCGCGAAATTAAACGAGTATTGAAATCTTTAAAAAACAAAAAAGCATACGCGTGGAAAACCACGCGCGGCAGAAGTGAAACTTCTTGCATTGTAGTAATTTTTTTATTTTTTTTTAATTATTTATTTATAAAGGTAACATCAACAACAAGGTCCATTACCGACCACATGGATTTTAATAGCATTGTAGTAATGTTTAGAAGTAAATTAAGATTGGAAATGGTAAATAAACCTAATGAAGCGACAAGAAGATCAGGAACAACTCTCGATGCAGTGTTTGCAAGACATTTAGACAAAATTGAATCAATAATATTTATATCATATTTTAGCTATCACAAGCCAATTGTTTCAATGATGGAATCATAGAAAATCATAGATAAAATAATGAACGATCAAAATTTGCGACGCAAAGAAGGAGAGCGTATGGGACAGAAAGAGACATAGTTCATAGCATTTCCCATACGCTCTTCTTCTTTGCTGATCGTTCATTATTTTTTCTATGATTTCCTATGATTCTATCATTGAAACAATTGGCTTGGGATAGTTAAAATATGATATAAATATTATTGATTCAATTTTGCCTAAATGTCTTGCAAACACTGCATCGAGAGTTGTTCCTGATCTTGTTGTCGCTTCATCAGGATTATTTACCATTTCCAATCTTAATTTACTTCTAAACATTACTAGACTGCAAGAAGTTTCACTTCTGCCGCGCATGGTTCTCCACGCATATGTTTTTTAAATGTAATTTTGTAATTTATATACATACCTCTTCTTTTACTTAGATATTTATTCTGTTCCACACACGGTAGGTTTTGAAAATCATAGATATGTAAATTATGCTATTGTCCAGTGTTCTTCTCTCTGTAATATAATTAATTATATTGACTTTAATTAATGTAAACGTAGTTGCACGTGCTGTCATAACATAACTACTACCGAGCGACGGTAAAATCCTATCGCTGCAGCATTTTCAAATTTTCTTGTGATGAATGCGAAATTGTCATAAATAATAATTAAAAAAAAATAATAATTATTTAAAAAACCACGTTTTTAAACTGGACTAAAAAGTATAAAATAATTTGAAAATAAAATACTTGTAAGATTTAAAACGAACCGTTTAAATTTTCGCGCCACTCTCGACTTCCGTAACATCAGAAAATTGTTTCAGCAAAGAAGTTTCACTTCAAAAATTTTTTGTCGATTAAAATCACCGTAGAATCGAAGATCAGAGTCTCTGCAACGATCTCTGAAAAACTGTTCCGCGAATTTTTGCTAGAGAAAGAAAAGGGGATAGCTCCTGTCATGGCGATTATGTGTAAAAGTTAGGTCACCGGAGTGCATACACGTGCACGCAGCACCGTCGATAACCGTTTCAACAACGATTTTCCATCGAAGTTTTGATAATTGCCCGACCAACTTTGATTGAATCACATCCAATTATTCCGCTTCTGTCAATCACGCGAACGTAGGTATCGATCATTCGTGAAAACCGGTTCGGTTCGATTTCCGATTTGTGAAATTTCATGAATCGCGAACTTCCCCAATCAGTTCCGGATATTAAATCGTGGACGTGCCGGCCGCGGTATTTTACAAAAGAAGCCGAACTAATGATTCGGAGCTTCGCGCGGCTAATTTGGATTAATTTCGACGAACAATTTCGAATTTTCATTAAGCTTTGACACGACAGGTTTCGGTATGAGCGCGTCAGTTTCCAGTCAGTTCGTGGACCCCAGTATTGGGTAAGCCACGCTCTTCGAATAAAATCGAATTCGTCGATGAAACTGTCCGCCATTTGTATTTACACAAAATGTGATTAAACTACGATTTACAATGAAATTCGAATTATATGACGTTGCTGGAATATTTACTGATGCACGCGTTCGCAGCTTGTAATAATTACAGGAGCGGGAACTTCCTAATGGGAACCAGGCCAATTACGTTTTCCTTAATTCGATTAATAAGCGGCACGCATTCTTCTAATTGAAAACAGAGGCCGGCGGCCTGGCGTGCCAGGAAGCGTTTATCGCGCGCGCACGCTATAAAACAAAACTTAATTCTTGTTGTGGAAGAGAGCGGTTAATTGTTTCGAGGTATGTCTTGCATGGGAACTACTTGAATATAACAGTTTCCGTGCACGTCTCGTATGGAAAGCGCTCCCTTCTATCGCCGGGACGCTCCGCGCTGTTGCCGCCTAACTATTTCCAAGCCGCCATGCTAATTCACTTTCCGAACTGGCTTTACCTTCGTTCGGTACGATTAAAATTTCAGACCCGACGAAATTGCCGGTACGTACGACTGATTTCAATCAGCTACGTAGAGACGCGGTTGAACACGCATCGGAAACACCTATCGCTGACTTTTAATGGAAAAGACCCTGTTTTATATGCTAATCGCGGCGCCTTACAAATTTCATTGCCCATACCCACCGTGAATGTTGATTTAGCTCCATAGAGAATCGTCCGTCGAAAGGAAAAATTATTCCTCCATTAGAACGGCTGGCCAAATTATTATCAGCGAAAAGATTTTGTTGGATCGTGATAAGAGAAATGGTTTTTAACACTAGAAAGACTGACTGCTTTTGGGCAATATAGGTATAACACACATATACATATATACCGGAAATGAAGGAGGGGGGGAGGTAACTACAATTATTAATAAACGCATTTATATACATAAGTCATTATATACATAATTGTTTATCTAATTGAAATTAAAAAGCAGTCAAAATGACTTCCTTGGGCAATCTAGTGTTAATAATCAACAATAATAAGTATATTTACTCTCTCTACACGTGCTCACTTTTAGGTTATGTACTCTCTCTCTCTCTCTTTGCTCTCTAATCATACATACGCTCTCTTTGGTTTCACACTATACTATGCTCCGCTCCGCTCTCCCCACTCTCATCCTTGCTCACACTCCATCTCCCTCTCTCTTTCTCACGCACTTCCTCCATACTCTTTCTCACTCATCTTTCCAGAACATTCTTCGTTCGTCATACACACACTGATTTTTCCTCGAAATATGCGGTAGTCGTCGTCGTCGCTTCCACCCCTATGCGCTTTTAAACGAGTCAGAGACGCGTATTAAAAATTAGGTTAGGATACATTTCTGGAAACGTCCGCTTCGAAAAATGACTGGCCGAGTCGTCGGGGCTGACGAGTGTCGACTAAAAGCCACCTGTTGATCGATGAAAATACCGATTCCCACTCTCGTCGAGAGTTTCGGTGCGCTTTGAACTGCGGGGAAGAGACTCCTCGAAAGTAGCAGGGCTCCAGTCAGTTCCTGGAGGATCCTCAGGGAGAGGGCACCAGGCATTTAATTAACCACCTGATCGATACATCTGTCCCGGGAGCTCACCTGGACCCGGATTTCTCCAGGGGTAGCTTTATGGTAAGCATAAGCGACCACGCGTTTATTAGGCCGGGATTACTGTTAGGCTCCTCTAGATGTGACATTTAATTGAACGCCACCGCCGCCAGGGCTCGCCAATGTTTTCGACGGCTTACGAATACACGCGCGTGAAACGATCCCGCGGAAGTCAAAATCCTGCAGAAGTATCGGAACAACAATCGTATCTCAAACAAAATTTTTCTACAATGTGGTTAATTGTTGTCGCAGCAAGTATGTGTTATTTTTTATTTTCTTTTTTCCAGTTTGGATTTACACGGCTGTGCCGCAAATGTTTCTTTCTAACTATGTTTACTTGTATACACTAAAATTTATTTTTCAGACGCAAAATATGTCTCTTACATAATGATCAGCATTATGATCGAAACGTCGAGAAAATTGATATATTAATTGCACATTTGCTGTTGGAGAAAAACTCACATTATCGGAACAACGATCGGTTTGACGTAAAATCACTATACCGCGGGAAATTACGATTGATGGACGATAAGTACTATCGCTGCCGCCAATTTATCCAATTTTATTACAGTACGCCACGAAAGCGTGTTCGTTAAAGTTTTCGTGGCGGTTCGAAACTCGAAGACTTCGTTGTTCTTGGCTCCTGGTACTTATTAACAAAATATTAACGGTACAGACACGATTCGCTCGACTGCTAAAATCAATTGTTCCGAAACGTTTTCAATTTTTCACTCCTGAATGTTCAAGCTTTAAAATAATTCATTGGAAATGCAACATACCGTTAAACCTCGCCATAATGTATGGAGAAATTTAGTTGATTGCAACGTTTGAAGTAATGAACATTTAGGGATGCATGTGGTAATTTACATTCGTAGAACAAGGCGCAGTTGCAGCTTTTAAACGGTTCGCTTTCCTGGAGGAACTTTGGCCTAAGTTGTACGAGCAGCTAATTGTTGACTATGCAGGGAAAACAATAAAGACAGCGGAACGGTCGGTCGCACGCGAGCGCTCGTGGAATGTCAGGGTTTGTTCGGAAACGTTTTCAATTTTTTACTCCTTAATGTTCAAGCTTTAAAATAATTCATTGGAAATTCAACGTATCGTTAAACCTCGCCATAATGTACGGAGAAATTTAGCATGTTAGGAAAGTTGATTGCACAACGTTTGAAGTAATGAACATTTAGGGATGCATGTGGTAATTCACATTCGTAGAACAAGGCGCAGTTGCAGCTTTTAAACGGTTCGCTTTCCTGGAGGAACTTTGGCCTAAGTTGTACGAGCAGCTAATTGTTGACTATGCAAGGGAAAACAATAAAGACAGCGGAACGGTCGGTCGCACGCGAGTGCTCGTGGAATGTCAGGGTTTTTGCTCGCAAGCGATCACTTTCTCGTTCTCATGGTGTCCTCTTATACATTTGATGTTGCACGCTACCGCAACCTCGTTCCGTCACCACAAAAGCGAACAATATGTGAAAGGAAACGCTCCGCGACTGTTTACAGACCCATCGACTGACGTAATGCACCACAAAGGAACTCGGCAGAGTAAAAAACGTTCAACTTTCCATAATAGTGTTTTAATGTTTACATTGGCGTATAAGAGTTTGCGCGAGTACTTGATATTTCAACTAGATTAAAAATCAGTTTGTGGTATTAGCAGACTCAGTCACTTCGGACAAGAGTATGCTGACGATGTTTCGCATTGCATTCCAAAATATGTGATTCGAAAATTAAGGTTGTTGTACTATGTAATATTATAGAACGTTATAATTAGATTGAGGATCTTTATGCAAAATAATTTCAATTTCTTACCTGAATTGCAAATAGATTTTCTTTCCTATTATGTTTAGTACATTTGAAATAATAGAGTAGGTTTAAAGTTTTCTAATATTTTTGCTATTTTAAATTACCCATTTTTGTCATGGATGCATAAAATCCGCAGTCTAATTATAACAATGTAATAGATATTTTAACAATCATTTATACCGTGGACATTGAGGCAGCCATTACGACGTAATTTATGTTGTAATAATTTGTTTTCGCGAGAGAAATGGAACAGTAGAAACCAGTATAATTTCATTCATAGCTTATAATTGAATATCGAACATTTCCTACAATTATGCACTTTCGGCGTCCCTATCTAGCAGCAGTAGTTTCAGACAGCAAAGGTCATAAATAAAACAGTATACGCGTGTACAGGGTGTTCAACTACAGATGGGAGAAAATTTAAGGGGTGGTTCTCCATGACAATGTAAGTCGAAAATGAAGAATAAAAAAATCGCGATGTCGGCTTCGTTATTTAGTTATTAACCCTTAGCACTCGAGTGGCAACTCTGAGACGCCACTAAAAATTGCTGTACCATTATTCAAAATATTGTTCACATTATTAAATATATTGGTACCTAATCAATTACTACACATGTAAGTATTCTATGAGATATTAGATCAAATTTCGTATCCACCAAATTTAAAAAATCAGAGAGAATGGAGATATTCTAGGTCGGAATAACGAAGCCGAAATCGCAATTTGTTTATTCTTCATTTTCGACTTATATTGTCATGGAGAACCCACCCCTTAAATTTTCCCCCACCTGTAGACAACAACGGTGCCGATCTCACAGGCGAGAAAGAAAGATCCACGAAGGAGCTCGGTACCTCCAGGTGTCCATGGTGCCTTGATCATCGATCGCCACCAGTCCACCTTTCCGGGCGATAATTAATCGTCCCAGAACGCCCCGTCTTTGTCACGACTATGTACTCTCGGCCAGCGCAAGATCAACGACCCGGACGGACACCTAGATCGGCCGGCGTGGTGCGGTGCGGTGCTGCGCAGCGCGGCGTATTCGCCTCGATAGGAAAGCGACACTGGAAATCCGGATGGGCATGTGTCTGTCCCGTTTCTCAGACGGTGTGTGTGTGTGTGTGTGCGTGTAGCTTCGCACGGTTTCTGCTAGCCTGCTAACGCGATACCAATAACCAGCGACTCTGCGCACGTCGATCGCGGCAACGTGCTGCGTTTTGCACCTGCGTGAGCACGTCTGACACCACGCGAACCCTTCGAGATTATTACGCAGGCGTCCGCGTCCGTCGGGAGCCGTTGCCGCGGGACGCATATTAATCGATGCTAGATGCCCGACCCTTCCTCCTGGGAACCACACTCCGAAGCCAACACCGGGCTACGAAAATTCGGATCTCTCCGAAACCCACGTTCCACGGTGGACCGGAATCGCAAGAAGCTGGCCGAAATTGAATTCTCCAAGTATCAGGTCGATGGACCGAATAAAACTCTTCTAAAGCGTGAAAAGGGATATTGAGTGCTTTAGAACATTTATTTATGACGAAGTCAGTATGCCTTTTGAAAGAGAGACGATGAAGATGATTCCCAAAAAGCGAGCGGTCTCACAGGATTCTATGCAACAGTCTTGAATAACAATAGGGACGGTGCCAGGCGAAGGCCTTTTGTTCTTTTTTTTTTTCATTATTTATTTATAAAGGTCGCATCAACAACAAGGTCATTGGCGACCACATGGATTTTAACATATGGTTACATATTTAGAACATTATACTTTGAAGTAATAATATGTACATTGTAGGGGGATCAGTTTGGAGAAATAATATACATAATTACAGAGTGTGATGCATATTGGTAGATTTTACAAAAAGTAAGACTTGTACGATGTTCTTATATATATTGAGGCATTCACTTAAATTGTTAGGGATAGCCAAGCGACGTCTTTGGAATGAGAAAAGGGGGCAATGTAAGATGAGATGTTCAACTGACAGTGGAGTAATACAACGAGTACAGATGGGAGGGGGATCTTTCAGGATTCTATACAAGTGTGTTAGATTTATATGTCCAATACGAAGACGGGTGAGGACAACCTGGTCTCTTATCAAGAAGGTCTTGCCTTATCAAGAATAGGTTAGAAGGAGGGGAGCTAGTCCATCTTATATTCCATCCAACTTTAATTTTTGTTTTTATTAGCTTAATGATGTCTCTGTAGGAAGAAGATTAGTTTTGTAAAATTGAAAATCTAGAACCGCGGTTATTTGACCGGTCGTGGTAGGTTTGAGTAGTGTTAAGTATCCGCGTTCTTAGTGAACTTGAATGAAATCAAATGATTGTATTGTTTTTATTTAGTAGATGTACGTAAATAGGATGCGTCGTATTTATTTTTCTGCAGATATCAAACGTTAACTTACTTTCCGCCTCGACTGTATATTGCCGGTGCCGACCGGAAACAGAATTGCAAGCCCGCGAAATCCGAAGTTTGAATCGCGGCGTGCGGAGGAGTTACGAGAGACGCAACACACGAGCCAAACAGAACTGTTTCGAATCGATCCCATTCTAAAGCAACGATAAAGGCCGTTAAAGTTCGACTATTGCCGATTCGAGAGTCACGCGAGGGGTCAACGGTGCAAGAGATCCGTGATAATCCTCCCCCTGGCCAGAGAGAACGCTCATATGAGAATCGCGTTCTCATGAAGATCGTCGATCGGGATACCGAGCGTATTTCCAGGGTTTGCGGCGATAGTTTCGCGAACTGGTATGCAATATTCGGTTGGGAATGAAGATTGGACGCGACTGCTTTGTGTATCGATATATAATGTGCAACCTGCGCCTGCTGCAAACCAATTCCTCGGTCGGCTGTTCTCCTGGGAATCAGAGGTGCAGCCTTTTACCTGGCCCAACGCCCACACCTCCCACCTTTGCCTACAAAGGTTCCGAACGTGCTTTCTCTCCTCCGTGATTCCTCTCTCATCACGAGCTCCCCTGAAAAACTTACAGAGGTACGACGTTTTCCTGCGGTTCGTGTAAAACCAGCAGACAATGTCTCTGTTTTTTTGCTGGTGGTTGTTTCGGGGTGAAAAATCTAATTAATTGTGGATCTAGAAAAAGCTTGTGGAAAACAGTGTCGGTTATACGTTGAATACAACAGCGTAAGTACGAGATTGATTAAATGGGTTTTGTCTATATCCTCTATATCATACGGAGTGCAATTTCTATACAGCAGAACTTTGTTTATGCAAACAACTTTTACTGTCAGTTATACTAGCACGAAACATCAACGATTTCGGGCGAATGTTTCGGATCGAAATTGTTGTTTCATCTCAGTTATCCAAACGTAATAAGAGCAGGTGGCGGGAATAGCCAGCGAGCCTTTGTTATTCGAACTCGTCTGTTCCCCAAATGGTTAAACGAAGTTCTGCTGCATATGATAATGTTGCAAAGATATACCGATGCAATAGTAACAATTATATAATTTTATAACAGCAAAAATGTAAACCACAAAACGTTTAATATTTTTAATACTGGAAGTAGCGAGTGGTCGAGGAAACTATATTTGATTCTATTATTATATAGAAATGCATTTATTGAAAAATCAGTTTACTTTTATTGTTACTCTCTCGGATCAGCTGCACCTCTCTCAGAGCACGCTCCTCGAATGAACGCTGGCGAAATGCGAAAATGCGACTCTCGACCAGCACTTTGAGAAGATTCACACCTGTGCGACGGGTCCGTGCGTAATGTCTGGATGATTTCCGCGGTTCTCTCGTATCAGGACAACAGAAAGTCGAGTTGGAGAGTTGCTCGAGCGAAACGCGGCTGCGCCCGTGTTCCCAGGAACGTGTCGGCCGTCGTGCGATTAGGCGCGCGACGAGATAAAGACGTGGCGGGAGACTCGGTAACGCGCGTGAGCAGGTAAAGGAACCTCAGATTTCCTTTTCAGGTGAATTCCGCGAGCGTGGGCGAACAGGATCCCAGAGACGGAAGGATGTCTCACCGGTGCAGCGGCCGCGCGAAGGTGTAAGGTCACAGGTTTACGCGACGCGACGCGACGCGACGCTACGCGCGACGTCCCCACCCTGCTTTCTCCTCTTATCCCGCGTCATCGTCTTTCCTTCGTTCTCCACTTACCGAGCGCTCGGCTCGCTTGCTTTCGTACCGATCCTACGCTCGTGGTAGGGGTAGAACGTACGGTAAGGTAACAGGTTAACAACAAATCGGTGGACGTGTATCCTCGCTATTTTGTTTACAGTCGCAAGCCGGTGTATTCGCCTCGCCAACAGTCGTCGCATCTTAGCGACTTTGCCCTATTCCTGACCGCTTTCTGTAGGACGAACGTGTTATGATTCAGATTTTTGTCATATTTTTCGTAGCTATTGGACTATGAGTACAATAAACCAAACTGTGAATATACGATAGAATTTATTCAGTTTAGTATATATGAAAAAGCACGTTGTGAGGCACGTCTTTACTCTACGACAAATAGGACGAGAATGGGGATCATTCTGGAAAAACGGACGATGATCTAAGAAACAATTGAGAGTTGAGGGTCCCATGACGCGGACAGCATCTTAGACCATATATGTATACCTACAGACACGACGTAGATAATTTTCCGTGTCCGAACGATGAAATCAGCTGAAAGACACTGTGACGTCACATTTTCAAAAGATGTACAAGCTATGCTCATCGACAGTGCCTACGCTTGGCTTACATAGGGAGAGGGGGTCAGCGGGTGCGCCATGTACACAGTACATGGAAAGAAATTATCTTAAGACTTATCTTGTGACGTCACAGTGTCCCATCATCTTTAGGACACTGAATTCTCGGTTTTCCTATACACATACTATACCTATGCCGAGTCTATTAGTATATATGGTCTAAGGACAGCATAGATACAATGTATCATTCGAAAGTTCTCGAAAGACAAAAGCAATAGAATATCCTACTAAATAATAGTAGATTATTTTTGTCAATTTGTTGCTTAACACGTTGAATGCCACGGGGGTTACCGGTGACCGGCACTCAACTTGGCGGTGGCGCCATGGGAGCCATATAATTTAAGCAAATGTATAAATAAAGCAAACTTATAAATTTTTATTATTACTATCGTTAATGCAATAGTGTGAAGAAATGAATGTCGTATATAACATCTAAAAAAAGTTTTATTTACACATGAAATATTTATTACGACGTGTGGTATTAAAGCATTTCAAGCAAAGAAATGGTGAACCACCACAGTCTTCAGAAAAAACAATATGACTGCGCTGGTGTACGATTTCGCGCGACTTCTAAAAATCAGTGAATCGTGATAATTTCCGATTAGATTTTTGATCGCGAAATCGCACTCCAGCGCCAAGGGGGTCACCGGTGACCCTCGGCGCAATTGCGTCAAACATCGTTATTGACTGTAACTTATCCGTTGCAGATGATACTTCAATATTATATGTATTGTATAATAGAAAATTGATCGTGGCGCCACAGGCAATCCCTGTCAAACTGGTGTGGCATTCAACGTGTTAAATAAATTCCAACACTATTTTTGAACTTGCGAATGAATGAATCTTGTTGAAATTACAAATCAAATAACATGTACTGCACGACATATCGGGAAGCAGTACATGAAACGCTGCACATCACACATGATATACCATACAATCAAAACATAGCGATCAATAAGTTTCATTTTTCGTTCACCTGTGTTTTGATATCCATCAGAATCGTTTGCTGGTGTGTCGTGCCTATACAATTTCGTGCGGAGCACGGCGTGTAACACACGTTAGTGTAGTTATTTCGGATGTTACACATTTAACGGTTGTACTGTCAAATCAATTCGAATGTATGAAACGTATTCGGACAAGCATCGTGAAAAGAACGAGTGTTGGCGTCGACAGAAAAAAAAAGAAAAAAAAAAAAATGCAAAAAGTCTTTCATAACGCGTGAACTTCAAAGGAGATGAACGAAATATTTGATTCGTTTCACGCAACTCTGTTTTATCAGTTTTCGTTTCACCCAATTCTTTCGCAGACGACGGTACACGATACTAAAAAATTCCTAGCTGTATGTTACAGTAAATAATAAATGTATGATGCTATCGGCATTACGATTCGATCATTTAATAATAAGAACTTTCAAAAGCAATTTTGCAACTTACCAAAAAATCATCGACGTTTCGATTCTGATTTGAATCCTTTTCAAGATTTATTTTCTATCGCGTCTGCAAGAATAAATATGTTATACAATTTTCAAAATATAATATAGAATTGAATAATAGTAGAAACCAATAATTGTTTGTAAATAATGTTCATAAAACCTACTTACTTGCTTTTGGTGTGATTCAATATTTTAATTTAATATGGACATTACGATACACATGTGTTACGTGTATCATCAGTGCTAGCTGTCAAGGCACTGAACGTATTTGAAACGATCTAGGTTATATCAATCGCAATAAGGCGGTAAATTTGAAAACACGAAATGTCTTTTAATCCACTTTTGTGTATATACCAATTGGAGGTACATAATTTTTAACATTCAACTTTGATTGGAACTAATTTTATACAAATAATTGTATATGATATGTAATTAGATATTTTGTATGTTACAGAGTTGTCACATTAAATGGTATTGAAAATAAAAAGTATTGAAAAAATAGGATAAAACACGTACTGACACGGTGAAAGAGGTGCAGCCAAAAACAGTGTAAAAATAGATGAAACGTGTTGGTAAAACAGTATATTCCCAATTCTGAAAGATGTAATCCTAGGACGTAAAAACTGTGTAAACTTGTTTGTAGGTGGACGTGTACAAACTGACGTAAAGCTAAGTCAGCGGTTGAGAAAGCTATCACGTGGCATCCACCGGTGGATAGTCTAAACTAATTGTAAGTCTAAGCTTATTTTAACTTTAGTTTAAGCTACCTTAAGTCCGTATTGTTAAGCTAGATTAAGTTCTAATATACCGAGAGTAGTTATCATCTTAGTTTCACTTGCTGCCTTATCTCGCTCCTTACTCCAGCCATCCCTGCTATAAACGCAACTGACCGGTCATGCTTGCAGGTTTCGGCTGACCAGTTTCGCTATCCGGTGTCCCACTAATAAACCAAGATATCGGACACCGTACTATTTTGTCTATATGCTCTCACGATCATACTCCGACATTTTGCTGTATTTAATAATGTTGTGGGAAGCATTAAAGGTAACAATGTTGCGTAAAGAACTATAATTATTTAATACTGATAACTGCACATTATAAAACCGTTTCACCGGCACAAGTACATTCATGTACGTGCTAACAGCCTCTATCGAACGTTCTGGTATATCATAGAATAGAATACACGCTAAGACGAAGATCTAGACTCGACAATCTATATGCGGATCGATCACGCCAATCGGCTGCGCTGACGCCGCTCCATCTATCGGGAGCTCTGGGCACAGGAACCCCCTTGAAATAATGTTCTACGAAAGTGTAAATTCTTTCCATAGAATATTTATTTTTCTTTAATATTACCATCTTCGTTTCTCACAATTAACAACCACCATTTTATTCCACCGATATTTGTACCATCGTTCCACAGAATTTTCTCCTCGGAAAATCCGAAATCTCTGTTTCCATTTGTACCGAAAACAGAAAAATGGGGGGGAACAGACGCTGAGAATACACGGTGCCTGTCAAAACTTCTGTTTCCATCATTCCGGGTGATCCCGTTTCCCACTGGTTCATCGACAGAAAATCAATAGACGCTCGACTATTTGCGTAACGAACAGCTCAGGTATACGTATACATTTTGCCTTTTAATGTTCAAGGTACGTATGTCCGGTTATATATATGTAAAAAAAAGAAATTGAAACAAAAGCTTTTGGGAGTAACGAGAAGCCTTTAGTGTCGCGAAAGAACATTTCGAAATGTACAGAAACATGTTGAAACACCCATGAAATTTTATCGGCTAGTATTGTATATAGAAACATTATTGTAGATCGCAAAAGTGCATAATTGAAAAAATCGAAATGTTCCTTTGTTCGATTTTTCTCGATTTTCGGTCGAAATTAACGTGACCCGGAGGTGTGCTCTAACATATAGATGCCGGTACGTATACTATACACATTACACATATATCCTCAGTCGAATTTCTAGTACTCGTATGACAGACGCAGAACGACGGATGGCCGTATACTGCCCTAGTCCGAGATGCACTACAACGATATTCACGCTGTCGACTGCACCGAGACACGTTGCACGTTCCACGCTGCACTCGGCTCAGGTGAAACGTAATCGACGTGTATACCTGCACGTCTTTCCGCTTGCTGCTCTCCTGACATATGGAATCGGTTGATACACCTGAATTGAAGAACGACGATCGAGCGGACGGGAACATGGCAGAACGTTTGTTATACTGGGTGTGTGCAGAATCATGATGCAATAGAAATGTCGAAGACTTTTCCTATTCAAGAAAAGGAACGTGCTATAGGCATTTTCAGAACGAAATTTTTGTCATCGAGAAATTTATATTTCCATGGAAATTGATTTTAAGTCAGTGCTCTGCAGGTATGTGAATTTTTATAAATTATGAACGATAAATTGTTTTGCGATAATGAATTAATAATTTCTTGAACAAATAGTCGGTTTAATGGATTATACTAAATGATGCTTGTACGCGATTATTTCTTTTGGTGTAGCGATTCTCTTGTGAAATGATAGAAATTTTAGAAAATTGCAAATAATTTAATTTGTGAAAATGATTGCTATCACTTATAAATATGCAAATATTAATTCCGTATCATTTACTCGTGATAACGGTACTACATATATAAAATCAGATTAGCTAGGCGATTGCCAATCTATTATCTTAATACCGATTAGTATGTCTACACAGCTTTACTCTATCAATTTCCTCTTAATAATGAATCGTTCAAATGTGTTTGATATTAATCATTTCGGATCAATGACTTGAAATAATGAAATCCAATTAAATAGATGATATCACAAACGTACTCTCATCGATTGACCGGTTTTTTAAAAAATTCTGCATTTGTTTCGACGAATGAAAACTCTTCAAATATTATTACATCGACGGATACTTTGGAAATATATATTCCATTTCAAAAGTTCTGTATCCACTTTACCTCTTTTTTACCTCAGGTATCATTGACCTGGATATGCATATTTCATTAAATTAATTAATGTTGCGTGCGTATATCAAACGAGACATTAGTAACCAGTTTTTATAACAGTTTTTAAAATTGGTCGATACTTTCAGTTAATTAATTAATGTGCAACTCTAAATGTGATTAAAAACCATGGGTTCCAGTCTCAATTTCGGGACTACATTTTAATGTAAATCATTGTTTTTATTTAATTACATTAATTGCGATTGCAGTGTTCTGCTAACAATGCAGAAAGTATAGCCATAACTTTCGATATAAATAAAAAGAAATAATTGGTCCCTTGATGAATTTTCGTTCTCACCGGACCAAGTCTACGTAGAGAAGGAAGTCATAGGTTTGGAAGGGTTAAAACAAAACGGCAGTTCTTCTACCAGAGCGGTAAAGGCTGCAAGGAGGCCTCTCCGCGGAACTCGTATGCGCAGATAAACGCACGTTCCAGGTGATTCAGGTGCGCGAGCAGGTGTTCGATATCAGGACAGTAAGCGTGGAGGAGGATATCGGCCGTTCTTACCGTTTTTCTTTCCGCGCGCTGCAATTTCGTCGTCCGAATCGGCCCGACCCCGCCTCTCCCGTTCTCCTATTTCATTTTGCGTCCGCGTTTCACAACGGAAACTGCATGGCACTGCCACTGTGCACCGTGGCACCGCCTCGTATGTATTTTGAAAGTACGACCTTTATATCGACGGTATTTCACGCGGCAATGTGGACAGTCGCTTACGACAGCGCTTAAATCTAACCAGAAAATTTAGCGTTCATATCACGGATCGAAATAAACCATTGTGTTCCGCGTTTTGTAAAAAATTTTCTTCGAATAATGACGACATGAAATACGAAGCTCTAAAGACATTGCACGAATTTAGCAATATTTATTCGTTCGGTTCGATTCATTGTTCACACACGAAATACATTCAACATGTGTATCGTACAGTTTTTACGATTAATTAATTATTAATATTCGTACAGTATAATATATAATGTAAATATTTACATTTTTTGTGTTGGTAATTGAAAATGTAAATATTTACACTAATAATTCTTGCTCTCCTATTACATTATAACATTGAATTCATAATATTGACCAGAAAGTCGAGATTTCCTAACAAATTATAATTAAAATATCTCCTAAACTAATGATTTTTTTACACAAATAGATTAATACTTTTTCGTAAAGAATATGAAGGAGCATCGGCTGATGCAATAAAAAATATATGATTCCATTTAAAAAAACATTAATGACCTTCATATGTTCTTTACACGTCCACCTACAAACAAAAATGTACCATCAGAAGGTGCCCCTCTCAAAACCATTCAACTTCATCTGAAACATTGTTTGCTATGCGTAATAATAATGACGTAAATCTAGATGGCAAAATGTGGCGCCCCGCCCTGTATATGACGATGTCCAATATAATTAAAATATTTACAAAATCGAGATGTTTAATTTACTGTCCGAAACGTTGGGCTCCTAGACAACAATAAAATGTACGGTTTCAAAATATTGCTCAGCGATTCGTGTATTTCAAAACACCCATCCGCGTGCTATAGAGGTATACTATAATATACAACTATCCACCTGAGATTCCAACGCGAGGAACCGGTTCGAAACACAACCTGGTCGATCTCTCGCGTAACCTGATCCCCTGGTCGAATGCACCTGTTTGCTCACCTGAAGCCAGGATTTACATTTTCCAAGGCGTCATCGACCGTCACCGAAAACTCGATCGCCCAGCAAAAGTCGATGCCCAAGTGCATCAGGGTTTCGACGTAGGTACGTGCACCTGAGCCCAGGTAAAATAGTGATCGGTCTCTGCCATCTCCTGATTATGCTGTTCTCCTGTTATACTCGCAGGTCAATAGCTCGATCTACCAAAGCGATCCCACTCCGCGATCGTTTTGCAATTTTAACCATACGATATTTATTACGAGATCCGAAGTCTGTACATGACAAACAGGGAATCCCACTTGTCAATGATCGAACTTTCTATTTAATTTCTCTCTTATTCATCGTTTTAAGAAAGCGGTGAAATGGTTTTGCAAGGAAGACGATTTGTGGAAATTAGAAGTTGCCAAGATGAGATTGGGGCTGCGTTTAGGTATGATTCAATCGTAATTTATGCTGCGGTATTTGATTTTGAAGTGAAGCGTCTGATCAAGTAATATTCTTTTCTCTTGTGATTGATTTTACGACTTTCTATTTTGGACTTCCTTTTTTTCGACCGATCAGTGGAAGATTACATCGTTTCGAGAGATGAACAAATTGGAAATTCCGTTTAATCAGGCACTCGTAGAAAATTAGGCACGATTTCTGTGAACTTGTTTCACGAGTGGATCGCGTAACTTTCTGTAAATTCTAGGTTCTCTCTCTCTCTCTCTCTCTCTCTCTCTCTCTCTCTCTCTCTCGCTCTCTCTCTCTCTCTCTCTCTCTCTCTCTCTTTCTAGAAGGTTTTACGTAAAATGAGATAAATAGAAACAAAGGTACTGTTTATTTTCATTCTTCAACAAAACATGAAGGTACATTTACGTTTTGCGAATGAAATATCAATTACAACCACTGCATAGTAAATATTCACAGTGATGTATTTTCGATATATGATCTATCTACTGAAATAGTTTACTATTTAGTATATCTGTTCTCCAGTATTGGTTCGTACAAGGATAATATATATATGTATACGAGTTCGTGGAAGTAAATAGAGCAAAATAGAGACCCCGTTCTGTTTTGAAATATCTCCGTTCACCGTGGATTTACTCCGTAATTTTCTGCACAGACATTTTGCGAATCCACGACAGATTAATTCATCGGCTTGAGCGGGGCGAGAGTTTATGCTGGCGAAGAGAACGACCATTTATCAGGCAAAATCCGATGAGCAGATGAAACGCTCATTAGTCGAAAGACAATTCAACGTGTAACGGGACGACTTTTTTGTGTTCCGCGAAGTTAATGAGACCGACGAACAATTCCAGTCCTCATCGGGCGAAAGCTAATTTACATGATTATCCTGACGAGTCTTAAACACATTTCCTAACAACGATAATAATTATTCCGATTAATTCTGAAATGCCTCTGCAAACGTTGGCACGAACATAATTCTAAACAAGAATTTCGTGTAGTTTCATTTAAAAATCGTTTGTTCCAATGTACTATACTCGCACATTTTATGTATATGCAAATATTGCATCGTTTAAAAACTCCGCGTTTCATATTTTGGTTAAAAAGCTGCAAAATCAACTGTCTCATTACAATGTTTTGTTTACGACGAATCACAGTTCACCGTTCGAGCTCGACACAATTTTACGTTAACGATTACATAAAAAACTACATGTAAAAAATTTAACCACCGTTTGAAAAAGTGATCGTTCGAAGCGACCACTCAATGGTACATGTTTTTAACAAGGTTTTTTATTATCATTTTGTGGTACGTGCGTCGGATACAAAACATCGCGAAAAACAGGATTTAAATAAAATTTTATTGTGGCGTTCGCGGTTCATCCCCCCGGCTCGACCATGCATTCAGTTATTCTCCCAAAGTTATTGTTTACGAGACATCGTTGTAAATCTGGTTCGAAAGTATAATTGAAAAGCATAAATTATGATTACCCGTGTGTTTTATAATGCATATTGCGTCCACGTGTCTGTTGTCCGCGTTGCATCACTGGGAGCCGCAACATATACAACTACGTACGTATTGTACATATAGAAATGAATATTTATAATGATTTGCGCATTCAATAATTCTACATTCCATCGTTACAATATTATATTACTTTACAGTCACCGATTTGAATTTCAAATTTCATCACGCTCAGGCAAAAAAGGGGGGAACCATTGTCTGACCGGTAAAATGTTTTGACAAGCGTATCCGAGTCTCCGGTTTGCCAGAATTTTTCATCGAAACGTTCCGCCGATATGAAAACTAATGTTCAGAATTTCGCCTTTCTCCGCGCTCCGACAAAAAAGTAATTAAAATATTTATGAAATTCATAGTGTGCTCGTAATGGATTCGCGAGAGTGGCGGGTGTGCGTCAGAAGTTACTGCACATGCACCTCGAATATTATTGAGACATCCTACGTTTAATTTCGGTCTTTCAACCGGCGAAAAACCCGGAAAAGCAGAAATCCGTGGCGGAACCGAGTCAACCGAGGCTTCGTTAGCGTCCATTTTCGATGTCGTCATCGGCGTTATTACGCCTCGCGGCTAGTTACCTCCATGTAATTAGTGATCTTTTATTGCGCAGAGCGGAATTGAGATTTCTTCGGTAGACAGAACAACGTTATTTGTTCGCGATAAAAAGATACGCGGGTGACACATTTTACACTATTTTTCTATTTTTTTATGCGATTATATATATATACAGTAAAAGCTTGATTCTTGTCCAACAACCGTGTTTTTCATGGACAAGAATCGTGGCCAGAAGTTCTTTTTGATTTATGACTCCGTCTGGATATCGCGCCGAGCGAGACATCAATAGAAAGCCGAACATAGAGTAGGACACGATTGATTCTTGTCCAACAGCCGTGTATTTTTCATGGACAAGAAGACAAGAATCAAGCCACGAGAAGTGCTTTTGGCTTTATGACTGCGTCTAGATACCGCGCCGAGCAAGACTTCAATAGAAAGCCGAACATAGAGAAGGACAGAATGAAATTTAAAGCGTGTCGCCGTCGCCGGCACAGTTTAAAGGCCCGCGTGTTCTCACAATGTAATATGCCAGTTAAAAATGCTTTATTTTGCATTATTTTTTTATGGGACTTTCACTGGCTTGTTTCTGGCATTTTTCTGATTAGAACAAGACCAAACACGATATAATTTGGCCCATATTTACTCTACATGTTAAGCATAATTTATAATTTATGAAACCACTAAATAAAGTTGAAATTATATCGTGTTTGGTGTCATTTTAATCAGAAAAATGACAGAAATAAGTTAGTGGAAGTCCCATAAAAAAATAATTAAAAATGTACAATTCTATCATTGTCATATCATTGTGAGAACACGCGGGCCTTTGAACTGTGCCGGCGACGTCGACTGTTCGCGTCTCTTTCTTTCCAATGCGCTGTCCTTCCTTGCGACCGAAACTTTCACCGTTGATTAAACCACTAAATACAATTGAAACTATATCGTGTTTGGTGTCATTTTAATCAGAAAAATGCCAGAAATAAGTTAGTGAAAGTCCCATAAACAAATAATGAAAATTAAGAGATTTGTAAAATCGATTCCTCGAGTCAATGTTGTGGTGTTAGACGTTGACAGGCAGTGGAATGGGTAGGCTCTGGACAAGATTCGTGTCCACGCTCCGGACAAGAATCAAGCTTTTACTGTACATATTTTTTTAAACATGATAATTAAAAATGATTGGAACATCGTAGGCCGGAGAGTGGCGAGCATTAATTCGAAGCGACAGTTTAGCAAATGGCACGACACGGTTTTTATATAATTGTTGATACGCGGTAAACACAGGGCGCCTAAATACGGAACTGAGACTTTTGCGAGAGAGGCACGAGAGTCCAAGTAAGTCGGGTTTTATATCGCGACACGTTAGCCCGTGACTTCCGCGTGGTTGTAATGCCTCGTCGGCTCCGTAACGAGCATAGGTTTTACTGCGGCCGTACGTAGAGCACAGCCGTTCGCGAGAGGGGAAACTTTCTCCCGTCGTTTAAAAAGAATAACGCCGTGCGTAAACTTTCATTGCCGGCCGTGTTAATAAAGTTTACGCCGGGGCTCGAGGCTCGTGCGTTTCAATTAGTTGCAAATTGCCCGGGAATTGGCCGGCGGAACTGCTTCCGATACGGACTAGGAGGGGGGGAAAAAAAAGCAACAACCAAGCCAAACACAGGAAACACTCGAGCGACTCCCAGCTACGGACATTTTAACGGCGCACTTGTTTCATACTTGATAATGTGCAGCCACCGATATAAGTACCTTTCCATTTGTTCATCCTGTATTCTTTCGGATTTTTCGGTGGTTTCGAAACTTCATAGAAAAGTGATTACGAGACTTCAATCTCAAGAGATTTGAGGCATTGAGTCTCGACTGTTGAGGCTTTTGGGTATGTATCCTTTTGGAATTGCTTTCCCGACGTTTCGAAAGCAATTCCAAAAGAATATACACCGAAATCCTCAACAGTAGAAACTGTGGGAGCTCAATTTTCAATATCGCACCTCTGCAACGAAACTGGCATAACTCTGAGAAGCATATAGTTTCCAGGACAAACTGGTTTTGAACATTGTTAAATATTATTACTTGACTGCGAATCTTTATGCAGTTATAGCAAAATTGAGAAAATGAAATTCAAAATTGTAGGCAAATTTTGAACATTGAAGATGTCAATATATGGTTTCTCATCTATTGAAATTATTAAGGGAAGAACTAACATTCTAATTAGTTTCTATTCCTTAAAATCGACGCAGACAATTTTTATTCTGCATAAAGATTCGCAGTCTAATTATTACAAACATTATTACTACAAATCAATATACATATGAAACTGAGTTAGGTAATAGTGGAACTTGGATTAAGAGAAGAAGAATAGAAGGGTTGGCCACAATACATAGCATAATTCATTTTAACTCCGTACACTCTTGTGATAAGAGTTTCAACAAATTAAAAACTTTTCTTTGGGCATAGTTTCCACAATACAGTTTGTGAAAGCTATAAAAGTAGTCTATGGGTGGACAAAAGTTCACAGAATATTTCTTTCTCCCTTACGCCGACGATAATGTAGCAATTTAAACGACAAAGGCACGCGGCTAGTAGTTTTGCTTATGCTCAGTTCGAGTTTCAATGTGCCGTATCGAATCGTTCGTGCGTGATAATGGTTCAAGTTCAATATGGTTGCTAAGTGCTCTCGCAATCCTTCGAAAGAATAATGCTACAACATTTTTTGAGAAAAGTAGCGAAAATTAAGGCGAAGTTTCCGTTTACGTAAATTCTCAGAATTCGATGAAATTTTGAAAATAGGTTCTTTTTTTACTAAAATGACGCTTGCCAGAAGGATTTTTGGCGACTCGAAAAAAAATTTTGTTACTCTCTACCTTACCAATAAAGTCGTAAACGGCCCACATACTTTTATTAATAATTCAATTAATTCGTTTCGCGCACAATTTCCTCGCCAAAACTAACCCAGACCTAACCAAGACCATAACCTAACTCAAATTAAGGGCAAATTAATTCTCATCGCATAATCTTCCCATTGTAGATATTTATTTAATTAGTTTAACAATTGAAATTTTCTATACATTTTACATTAATTTCCAGAATACATATACACATTTAATATCGATAAGTCAGTAAGTCGGTAAGGTATTAAGCGACATTGAAATGATAAAAAAATTTTTTTCGAGTCGCCAAAAATCCTTCTGGCAATCGTCATTTTAGTAAAAAAAAAAGAACCTATTTTCAAAATATCATCGAATTCTGTGAATGGACGTAAACGGAAACACAGCCAAAATTAATATAGTCGACTAATTTTGTTAATCTCTTTACATATATTTACAAATGACTATTTCATCGTTATTACATTGTATTTTCAAATGACACAGCACTTGCTAAACAAATTAAAAACACGCTGCACATATTCTGGCGAATTTCATTCTTGCCGAAACGGTTAATTCTATGCTTGCACGATTAAGGAAATGTTAAAAGACATTCAAGCTACAACAATTACGGAGGAAATAATTAACGACTGACAAACTTGTAAGACAAATGTAGAATCCTAATGAACTTCCAGCTGGGGTTGTAGCCAAGTAGAATTTAACGAAATCAAGGTACGTATACTCGTGTTCCCCGCGCACGCCGCAGTTTCGCAAACTTCTACCGGCACTAACGTAGTCTACCTGTGGTTCTACCCCGAATTGTTGAAGTTTGGTCATCGTTTGCGGGGCAAGGACGAGTTCAGTCTCTTCTTAACGTGTCTGAAATGCCTGACCATCTTCCCACCCCGGAATTATGGAGTCCATTCACCTCTTAACTTGTCTATTACAACCCAACCAACTTCTAGCATTGATGAGTTTAGCACAGTTACACCGATGCATATTAGAATTTGAAATCTCCATTTCTGTATTTATTTGTTTATTGCTTTAAACCAGGTATGGTTTATGTAGCATATACAATACAATACATGAACATATTAACGTATGTATATAATATCTTAATGCGCCACTTAACTTAGACCAGATTGTAGCTTCTGCTTGTTTACATTAATTTGATGAAATTAAATTTTTATTGCACATCGCTTAATAAAATCAAAGATGATTAGCAGGCCTTTAATATCTGGGCCGCATAAGAAGAACCTTATACATGTCGGGAGCCAGTACTTGTGACGTAAAAGAGTTGCTATCAGTTTATCGCGTTCATCTTCATATTTTGGACATTGCCAAATGACGTGATCTAGGTCCTGGAATTCACCACCACACTCGCAAGTACTTTCTATAATAAATTTCACTCTGGCTAACGAAGCATTTAAATTATAATGATTAGAGCGGCATCTATTAACAAAAGTTACAAAGTTCCTAGGAAGTCCTCGCTCACAGAACCATGGTTTACCATCATCTTTGTGGAAACGTCGAACATACTCCTTACCCTTAAATATGCCTTGTTCTTTGATTAAATCGTTAGTTGAATTCCTTGTTTGGATTTTAAAGTCTACCTTCTCATTGCCAATAAGGCCGGTATGAGATGGTACCCATATGAACTTAATAAAGTTTTGATTATTGTTGTTAGATATAAAGTTAAAGTACTTATTTTTCATTTCCAGGAGATGATAATTAGTAGCATAGCGAAATGATGGTTTTACATTCCATTTCTGTATTAATAACTGCGTCGTCAGGTAGAAATACAGTGAATGTTGATGCGATTTTATAAGATTTTTCTTTTTCCCAGCTGGAATGCCCATTCATTCCGGAGCGTGACGATTGATAATCCACGCGCGATGCAATAATGCAGCCTTAGGCGCATTCTGTCACCAGCGAACAGGTTTAAACTAGTTGTTCGGAATCGGAACAGCTATACATGACTTCATTCTCTTTCTTGTCGCTTGGAACGGTGACCACCCTGGATTCCGTTAACATGAATATCACTAGATTGCCCAAGGAAGTCGTTTCGACTGCTTTTTAATTTCAATTAGAAAAATAATTCTGTATATAATGACACAATTTCTTCGAATTTTGTGACTTTTTGTACAACATATAAATGCGTTTATTAATAATTGTAGTTACCTCCCCTCTTCTTCATTTCCGGTATATATATGTGTGTTATACGTATATTGCCCAAAAGCAGTCATTTCGACTGCTTGGGAAATTTTAAATAATCAAATGACTTGTTATTGAATTGAGTAAATGTTCGGCTCTGTATTGAAATAACAGTTTTCATTTTTTTTTCGATTACCGTCACATAATTACATACAAGTACATGATAAATGGGTAAACTTTTCCTCCCGAACCCACAGATTTTCGATTGTTACATATCTTATCCTGCAAATTTCGTCGAGAAAATACTAAATACGATGTTCCAGACCGCGGACACCACTCGTTTTTGAGTTACGAGCACGTAAACTTGACTAATTTAACATTAATTTTCATTGTTTCACCTAATTTTAAACAAATTTCTTTACACATTAGCTATTCATTCACAATGCAGTCATTTTGACTGCTTTTGGGCAATATATGTATATACTAAGTTTCAGGCTTTCTAGTGATATTCTTGAAATAGTTTCCAGCAAGCTCCTGATCAGGTCTGTTATACCGTGCGCGACATTCGTTGCGTCTCTCTTTTTTCACTGGTCTCTCGGTTGTTTCGTGGTTCATTAGAAAGGATTTATTCGTCTCTAAATTGATCGTATCAATCCTCGGAACAGCTTCCGAGTCGTTAATATAATTCAACGGTGTCTGGAAACATCTGATAAACCAGCCGGCACGTAATTAATTAAGCCGAACAATATTCGCTAACGAGTCGCAATCAGAGCCCGGGCTCACGTGGAACTTTTTTACGAGTTTTACTCGAACGTGCCCACTATTGATTACGCCATTGAATCGCGGGATCCTTCCTGTCCTCGAAAATTGTAGCTACAGCTGAAACGAACGATTAATTATTTTGATTGTCGGCGGTTTTATCGGGACACGTTAAATGATTAATTAAAGAAATATGTTCTATGTATCTTCGATGTAATTTCTATCTTTCTAACTCGTCTTCCAGCGCGATTTCTTTCTCGGGGGAAACGACTGTCGTAAATCACCGAACAGCCGTGTCATCGCTGTATTTCATAATCCGTTTTTCCACCACTGTATCAACTATAGAAACTGACGTTTCACTTAGCTGAAGTAAGTCAGATTAAAATGCAATCTGTTAATGCTAAATTGGCGATTATTATTTTGGTACACCTTGCATAAGTTCTATTCACACTTTGCGCATGTTGGTCTTTTTGACCGACGATTTCGTATATATTGAAATATAATCGAAGTCTTCGACTGTTGATTTTTTCCGTCGAGCTATTCTCATTTGAAGGGGGTTTCGACTTGTTTATCTTACGGGGCGATACTTAGGTGCATTCGTGTAGGTTTTAAAACAGTATCGCTACGCGTCGGTCTATTCGACCATAGCGCGCCTGCTAACGTCAGTCTGATTTCGTCTATCGAGTTTGACGCGTACTGTGTGGCAATGATGGCTACTTTCGGATATGTTGAAGACATTGAAGACGAGGTCAGTGATTCGGCAGAAGATTCCGATTATGTAGTAGAATCCGATCACAATACTGATTCGGAAATTGATTGCTCAGGCATAGAAATATTCGATTCAGAGGAGACATATATTTCCAATGAAGAAAACGTAAGTTCTTATTCGTTATTTTCAAGATATATTTCTAATCTGAAGAAAATTTATAAGTACATTTTGTGAAAAAATAGATACGAAATATGATAAATTATTGGTGTTGTGAAAAAATAAAAATCAAGTTTTAAATTCAAATTGATAAAAGGACACTATACTATTATATGTAAATTTTGCATTCGCAAAAATTTGTATATAATATTTTATTTTTTAAATTAATTACAAATGTATCGTTTGCATAAAAATAAATTTTCCAGAACTCTACAATCCATTACATTGGCACAGATAAAACAACTGTATGGTTTAAACTACCACCTAGAACCAAAAGTAAAACTAATTGATGCATGGAGACTTTATTTATCTGACGATATTACACATTATTTTTACTATATTAGTCATTTTATTAAATTAATTATCATTATATTAGCATCGGTCGAAATGACCGACGCGCGCCTACTAACGTAAGTGCTGGTGGCGCGCGTACTCCCGGGTTAAAACGTTTTTTAACCATTAGCGGTCGGATGGCGACTCTGAGGCGCCACTGAAAATTGCTATGCCATTTTTAAACATATTGTTCACATTATTATTTTTGTTCGTATCTAATAAATTACTAGACAATTACATATTAAATGAGATATTAAATCAGTTTCATATGCAAAAAATGAAAAAAAAAAAATAGTATAGAAAGAAAATATTCTGGAATGGAAAAATCTTTCGTTTTTGATTTAAAATACTTAAAATTTGATTTAAATATTTAAAATTTCGTTACTCTTTCGATCCCCGATTGATAGTGTCGAAGGTTTCGCTTGAAGCGTTCGAGTACTTTGCCTGCATACGTACATACAGAGGAACGTTGAACAATAATAAAGAATTCCACGAGTCCCAATGGGAAATGCTCTCGACATGCCATTTAACTGTTGCATCATTGTATTTTCACGTAGCCGCCGCGCCGCGCCGCGCCGAAAGAGAAGGAAGTCCTTTTCTGCGTTCGACGTGGGAACAGAGCAAAGCCACGCGGTCGCATTCACTGCCACACGGTGACCTTACATAATTGTTACGTAACGAGAACGCAACGAGGCTGCCGTTTAAACAGCGCTCTATCGGAAACAGGATATTAATCCAGCGGTTTGTAAAAGCGCGCGTATCCCAACCTGCCCGCGAAATATATATCCTCTTGTTACGTTCCGGCCTCGAGACGAGGATAAAAACCGGCGGCTGGGGGCTCGGCAAGGACGGTAGTTTCGTGGGCCCAGGGAATTTAGCGTTGCTTTTATACGTCGAATCCGACGCCGCTAATTAGCGGCGCGCAAATACGTTCATTAGCAAGTCCAACAACGGTCTGGACATTTCGGATTCTATCCCCACCGCCGCGCCGCGCCGCGCCGGCATCGTTCTGTCTCTCGCAATTCTCTTCCGCCCCCCGCCCCCCGCTTCTCTGTTCATTTTTCCTCGGCAATTTTCGTTACGTCCAATCATTTCGGTTCAGCATCGGCATAATTACGCGCAAGGACGTTCCGGTTGTTTTCGCAATTAGTTCCGAAAGCGGTCCAATTTAGAGCGGCCGCTGCGCCGTTATTGTCAAAAGCGATGCCGTTCCGACAGAATTATTTCGGCCGGCGACTGCGAATTAACGTTAAACCGCCTCCACCCCCCGACGGTCCCGCCCCCCCGCTACGGCCGTGTCCCGTTCAACGAAATTCTGTACACAGGCCGATCCGATTCGCGAATGCTCGCGGAAACGTCAACCCCCCCCCCCCCCCTCCCCTTCTTCTTGTTCTTTCGCGACAAACCAGTTTTCTGGACAAAAGGCCGAAAATTCACAATACGACATATACGATAAACATATACGATAAACGGAATTTTGCATGTGCAGATTTTTACAAAAGTACTCCATTGGCGCTCGGAAAAATAGGTATAAAAATAAACTTCTTTTTTTACGTTGCCATTAAGTATATAAAATGATCTTTATTTTACACATGTATATAGTAGTTTTATGAACAATTTGCACTATTAACGATTAAAAAAAAATAAAAAATGGCGGAGATATAAGCCGATAAGTAGGAACCTCTTTTGAAAATCCTTGCCGATGGTGTACATGATTTCTCTGTTAGGCATCGTCTAAAAAATAATAAATAATTTTTTTCTTATTTATAAGGGTAATAGCTACAATGTGACGTAGGGAAAAATTTAAAAAAAATTTTTTTTTAGAAATGACAGCTGTTTAAAAAAAAAACTCGAATTTTCATCGAAATTTTGCGTTTAAAAAATTTATAACTTTCAAACGTGGCATCCAATCACAAAAATCCTACGTCACATTGTACCTATTACCCTTATAAATAAGAAAAAATTTATTTATTATTTTTAGACGATGCTTAACAGAGAAATCATGTACACCATCAGCGAGGATTTTCAAAAGACTTATCGCCTTATATCTCCGCCATTTTTTATTTTTTTGAATCTGTAATATTGCAAATTGTTCATAAAACTAGTATACATATACATGTGTAAAATAAAGATCATTTTATATACTTAATGGCAACGTCAAAAAAAACGTTTATTTTTATACCTATTTTTCCGAGCGCCTGGGTGGTGTAACCCCTTAAGTTTTTGACGAAGAACTTGAATGGATTAATTTGTTACCCGACGAGCAAGAAATTATGCGAAAATTGCTATTGGCAGGAATTGCGATAGAAATGGCTTCGGCTCCGCTCGATCGAGAATGTCTCGTTTCTTAGTCGTCCAGCGACATCGTCGAGGTCCGCGATTCGAGGCCTAATTATTTCGGCCGAGTAACTGTCTCGCTGCTCGACACTAATGCTTTCTAATGCCCATCGACGCGACGGTGTGCACGTGTTCCTTTGTTCGTGAGGAGACTGGATCACAGCCGGTATAGCTGTTGGCGAACGTGTGCATGAAAAAATTGCCCGCTCGATCTCGAGGTATCCCACGATTTTGCAACGTTGACTATCCCCGATCCGCGGAGCAAGCCGGAACAAACGACAGCAACGCGAACGCGCACAAAAATCGAGAAAATCCTTGTTAATCAATTGTTAATCCTTGTTAATCCTTGTTATCAATTCTATGGTCTGATTATACGATCTTTAGATATATAGGTTGTCCCATTTAAGTTGAGATTGTAAAAAATCCCGAAGACATGTGATTTAAAAAAACAAACTGACACATGTCGTTTAGTGTTCGCCGAGTGGGTAGTCAGATGGCACTACTAGTTTTTTAATGCGTGGGCGTTTTCAAGGTTATTTCAAGGTCATTTTGTCTTTTTTTTATCATAAACCCATATTTTTTGTATTTTGGGAATCATATTCTACATAAAAAAATGCACAAAGTTTGAAACATTTTTCTGTAATAAAAAATGTTATGAAATTAAAAAATCCCAGAAGAAAGTAAAGTTGTCATTTTGATAGAAAAACAAAATTATCCTCGACATAAACATGAAAAATCAGCTAAATATCTGACGAAATATCGAACATACAAAAAAATGTTTCAAACGAACGCTGTGCATATTTTTACGTAGAATATGATTCCGAAATAAAAAATGTGTGATTATGATAAAAAAGACGAAATGACCTTGACAGAACCTTGAAAACGATCACGTATTAAAAAACTATGCCATCTGACTACTCACTCGAATCCTAAAGGAGATGTATCAGTTTGTTTTTTTTTTAAATCACATGTCTTCGAGATTGTTTACAATCACAACTTAAATGGGACACCCTGTATATAAGTATACATATAAAACAATTGACCTTGAGAAAACCGGTCAACGACAATTTCACACGTAATTTTTCAAAAATTGGATCTTCACCGATCCAAAGGTACAGAATCCAGCAGTGATAGTCTTTACACAATAATTTCGGTACACCCTGTATGTACAAATTTGATGCAAACTTAACGTGTTCTCAATTTTCCACAAACATTGGGAACATACCAAAAATCGCTGGGACAAGTAATAAATCAGCCAAAAAGTGACGCTCGTCATCCGTCAAACCGTATTCCAATTGTTACCGACATAAGACAATATGAACGATCCGTTTGACAGACAGCACGGAAATCAGTCAGTCCCATGACTATACAGCCCGCACACAAACACATACAAACACCGGAACAGATTACGGAAAATCTGGCGCTCGCACGAGAATCCTCGCGGGGCCGGCGAAATGTGTACACATGATGGGCTCATAAAAAGATTTTCAGATAAATTGAAATTGATTTTCCGGGCGCGGTCGACAACGATTCAATATCAAAACGCAAAATGCAAGTCGCTGAAAAATTCAGCCCGATGTGTGTTGCGGCGGTTGGAGGGCCAGAAATTCCAGTCGGTCGTTGCGCGCGTGAACGCGTGCACGCGTAGTAGGGGTAGTTACCCCCGGTCGCGTCGCGTCGCGCCGATCGTGGAAACAACGAATGCCGGATCGGTAATTGCTCCACAATCGACGTGTAACCGTATGCATGCATGCATGAGCCGGGATGTATGCGGGCTGCAGTGTTTAATTGCGCCTACGTTACGACCGATCGCGGTGTATGCGATCGTTAATGCTTTCTAATGCCCGCCGACGGGAATCGCTTGTCCTTTTGTTCGCGTCGGCGTTCCCTCGATTGTCGAATTTTTGGTTGGTGCTTTTTTCCCGGTACGCCAGAGAGCTGCCCGCATCCGAATTAATTGGACGTGCTCCATTAAAAAAAATTTTACCCGGAACTTAGAAAATTTATCGAACCGGATTACGGATTTTATGCGTTTACGACAAACATGAATAAACGAAATATATAAAATCGAATTAATAACAGAAAATATCATTGCGATTTCAGTTCGAAGCTTAATAAGAAAATTTTTTATACAGGGTGCCTCAAAACGACTGCGTAAGCGGCAAATGGAAGGTTCCTTGGGTCATTTGAAGCGACATTCTCCTTAACAAAAATGGCGTCCGCGGCTTTGTTTAGGAGTTATTAACGAAAAGCTCGGACCAATCGGAGCGCGACCTAGACGCTCGCTGGCACGTTCAACCAACCGCCTGGCCGGCTCGCCGCACTGAACCTGCCAGCGAGCGTCTAGGTCGCGCTCCGATTGGTCCGTGCTTTTCTTTAATAACTCCTAAACAAAGCCGCGGACACCATTTTTGTTAAGGAAAATGTCGCTTCAAATGACCCAAGGAACCTCCCATTTCCCCGCTTACGCAGTCGTTTTGGGACACCCTGTAGAATGAGTTTTGTGACGATTATCTCGTGGTTGCAGTCGCCTAACGATCGGATAAATCAGAAAGTGAACGGAGGGAAAAGGGGTCGGAATAATATCAAGGAAATGGCACGATCTGCACCCGCAAAACGACACGGAACGTGATGTAATGATGACTTAAGTGACGGATATAATGCGGCGGCGGCGGCAATTATTTCACAGTGTTCCGTGGTTTGCTACACGTACCCTCTAGTTCCTCAGTCGTTCGAGAATTATTCCTGTGGCGAGCTCGTGTTGCATGTCGTTCAAGAATATTTAGAATATTCATTAATTATGGTAATTGTCGCGTTGTAAGACTACAGGTTTCGAATAATTATTTTTGTACTGCTACACGGCTTAAAAATCGTTCAATTTATTTCGAAAAAAAATTCGAAGAACTTGGAAGAGAATCCTTTTCAAGATTTATTTTGTATCGCGTTTGCTTTTGGTGTGATTCAATATTTTAATTTAATATGGACATTATGATACACATGTGTTACGTGTATCATCAGTGCTTTGTGTGAAGGCACTTTAAAAAAATTTTGAAATTGGGACCCAAGCATGCACTTGACGTTCACAATAAAAAATATATTACTTCAGCAAAATTTATTGCATCGATTGAGGCCGGATTAACAAAGGTTACTGACTGTAATAACATTCGGACGTCAACCAGATTGAAACTCGTTAACAAAATCATGAATTATATCACGCATACTCCCGTGTCTAATAAAAAAGAATTTTTGTCCACATCAGAAATAAAAGAATTAAAACAATTCTTAAAACATAACAACAACTTATTATTGTTGAAATCTGACGAAGGTAATACAACTTTCATTGTTGACAAAGAAACCTACAATTGAAAAAAAAAAAAAAAAAAAAAAAAACAGTGCCTTGACAGCTAGCACTGATGATACACGTAACACATGTGTATCATAATGTCCATATTGAATTAAAATATTGAATCACACGAAAAGCAAACGCGATACAAAATAAATCTTGAAAAGGATTCAAATCAGAATCGAAACGTCGATGATTTTTTGCTAAGTTGCAAAATTGCTTTTGAAAGTTCTTATTATCAAATGATCGAACCGTAGCGCCGATAGCATCATAAATTTATTATTAACAATAATACGATCGAGAAAAACAGACATATTTAACTTGGAAGAGATGTTGATGTTCAGATTTAGTATTTGAAAATTTGTTGGGTGTCTTCGTACTTGTGCAGCGTTCGACCGCGTTAAAATTTCTCTGACGCAGCAGAGAGGGAATATGGGTGGTCGGCAAAGGGGGCCAAAGGTGTAGAAAAATCAGGAACGGGTCATGGTCGAGTCGTGCCCCGACTCGATTATCGATTCCTGCTTCCCCCGCAATCGAATTGGCCGGTTTGTCGGAGCCTGCCGAACGTTTGCCCGCCAATTTACTTAGGCACGACGTGCGTGAACCTGCGACAACCTCGTTAACGTTATCGGGTACTCGGTAACGAGCAAATGCGTCGCGATTATCGGCGAATGCAAATTTCGCCGGCCTACGCACCCCTAAAACTTAGGTTTTCGAATCTGTTTCATACGTGTGTCAAGCGACGACGTGCGTTCAAGTTCATCTCATTCGTTGACAATAAATCTAATTAATGCTATTGGCGTACGATCATTTGTTACTATTAAGCACTTTTTGCAAATTGTTACATCAACCAATTTTCGACGTTTCGATCGAAATTTAGATCATTGTCAAGAAATAATTTTGTTGTAATTGCGTCTGTGAAAACATTTTTTTTTTTTTTATTACCCATTGATTAATATATGGTTGACTAAAACAGTCAAGCCAAATTGTAGGAACAGAAAACAAAAAGAAAGAAAAAGAATAAACTTACTTGCTTAACTAAAAAATTTTTAATATATACTCATAAGAGTTGTTAAACCACACGTTGGTTCCATTCCGGTGACAAGTGAACTGAGTAAACTGTGATGATTTGAAACGACCAACGAATCAAAGAACAAAGATCTATGTATTGGCCAATCGATAAAAGGCGGCAAATACGAACGTTTTGAACAGTCAAACACCACTTTAGTTGTTCTTATACCAATCAAAGATGTTGGCAATGAATTAATTGACATTCAATTTGCTTTTGTTGAGAAACTTCATAGGGCTTATTCGTTGACAATGTTCCTTCGCTAAACACTCCTTTCACTCTTGGACTCTTTTAGTTCTTACGAATCCTAATGAGCTACGGTTTAATGTATATATTATGCGAAATTTAATGTTTAAACTATGACAATTTGACAGACAATTGTTTTTATCGTGTAAACGTCAAAAAATGCATTTATAACAGGAATTGATTTTTTAATGATTCCAATTTACTAGCATTTTGTTTAAGTATTCGGTGACCGACTTACTGGTTCGTTATGACCAGACTATCAATATTTATAGATAAAACCTTGTAAGCGAATATGTTGCAAAAAATGGGACACGAGCAATATAAAATTTAAATGAAGCCTGCATTTCGTAAACTATACAGATTCGTATCTCTTATCGAAATATAAATTGATTCGAAATTGCAAAAGTTGCGAATTAACTTGCATACATTTACCTGTATGTTTGAAATACATTTTTTTTTTTTTTATAAATCAACAATTTTATATCACAGCGTCGTTGTAAACCTTTCAAAAATTATAGTAGTCGCTATTTTTAATTTCAACATACGAATTTTCAGTCAAAATGTCATTTAGATAGACGTTTTTTCCGTCAACTTTCACCACACGTGTTCGTATTAAAACACATCGAATACACCACGCTCGAACTAAATTGATTCGTCACACTCAATTTTGGATGGCGGATCGAGTACAACGAAATTAATAAAACGCTTCGAAATAGCCGCGACAGCGTCTGTCAAGCGTCAGCCCGAATTTGCTATTTAATATGAAAATATTAGATTCGAACGTTGATAATTGTAAAACCGAAAAATACCGGTCAGTCGGGTTCCCCGGGTTCAAATTTATGCGATACCGACGAGAGCACACGGTGATTGTGTTTGTCGTGGGATAAATTGGTTAAAAAATCACCGTCGGACCGGGCCTCCCGTAAATGTTTAACAGCGGCAAACAAGCGAAACTAGGATTGAATTTGCCCGGTAAATTTTCCGAACGATCAATGGAATATCGCGTGAACGGGAGCGATAGTGAAAAGATCCCGTGTGCTCGTTATTTAACCTTTTCGCAACAACCGCAGCTGCCAATAGTCTCTGCGTTAATTACTACACATAATGTTAACGATGTGAAATTTTTTCATCTTATAATTACGGTGTTGCATCGCTGTGAAATATGATCGTAAATTTTTCACAAAAACGGAATACAGACCGGTTCAATTGTGCTCTTTACAATGTAATCCGGCACGATTACGATTTCCGTGGCCCCTCGTTTTGAAGTTATATTTGTATTCTTGGGGTTATTTGAAGAAAAAAATGTATATATAACATGGTGTCAAATCGGCCTGGTTTAGCCGGTAAAGTAGATTTCCTGTCTTTTATAAACCTGCAAATATCTCGGGAAATATGCGAAATATGGCAAAATATCAACAGACTAAAATGATGTTAAAATTCCATTTTTCACGAAAAATATACTAAAAATAAAGTAATTCATTTGAAATTACTACTAGACTACCCCTGGATTTTCATATGCGTGGTCGTCCCGGCCTAACAGCCGGGCCTCTCCGCCCCCTCTCACGATCTAACCATAACTCACTCTGTTCACATAATCTTCCCATTCTAGATATCTGCCAGAATTTGATCTTTTCAGAACGGAGCCCTTACGTTCTCCCGACCATTATTTCAGGGGAGAGGCAGTTATTCTGCAAATTCACCGAAATATAAATATACTCGGAAACTGCGCAGCTGATAGAAAAATGTCATAGGACATAAATGATTGAAAATTTAATTTTCTACAAAAAACGTCTCGTGATATTTTGCCATATTTTGCATAGTTACCGAGATATTTGGAGATTTATAAAAAACAAGAAATCTACTTTACCGGCTAAACCAGGCTGATTCGACACCATGTTATGTGTACATTTTTTTCTTAAAATAACCCCAAGAACACAAATATAACCTCAAAACGAGGGGCCACGGAAATCGTAATCTCCCCTGTAATCCGAATGCCAAACGCTCGTCGTCCTATAATGCGAACAAGTTCGCCCCGAAAATTAGTTTGCATTACGTTCTACTGTACATTATCCAGAAATAGTTAAACTTTAAAGTTCAGTTAGCTTGTGCACGTGGCGTAGCTACCGGACAAGCTGTTTTGTCTCGTTGTTTACAGAGTTTCGTGTCGGTGGGTTGCGTCCGATCGGCGGAGTACACGCAGGGTTAAGAAAAGTTAAATTGCGAATGGGACCTCGCGGTGGGTGGGAAGATCACGATTCGCGGAGATCACGGTGACCCACTTCCTCTTCTTTCTCACCCTTTTGTTCGCGGTCTCGGCTTGCATACCACCGAGCCGACCGGGTACACGCGAACGCAGGCGACGCGACGCGACGCGACGCGACGCGACGGATACACACAAACACGTGGCCACAGAGGATAGGAGAGGTTCTATTAGCCGCGTAGGTACGTACCCACACATTCCTGCGGTTTCAGCAACATAACCGGATTACATCGGTCGCATAGGTGAATTAGCAAGCAAATGTTCGGTAAATTCGTTCGTTCGGCCGCCTGTCCTCGATTTAAACGTGGTATCGGCGCGCCATTTATTCCTTCGCGGAAATATCCATGTATCAGTTTACAGTAATACCTCGTACGTTGCACGAAGCCGGGACCGAATATGCGTGCGAAAATCGAGGTTGTGCAACGAAACAGGAATCATAGCGATTCGATTTTAAATATTTCGTACATACAATACAGAATTACTAAAATTGGGTATATCACGTCGAATATCATCTATTATAATAAAAAAATGAAATGCTGTTCGTTGGTCACGACATCACGTGAGAACGGCTGGACCGATTTGGCTAATTTTTTTTTTAAATGTTCGTTGTAGCCCGAATCAGGTTTTTACAGTAAAAAAAAATTGGAAAAGTTGCCCGGAATAATGGAAAATTCGGAAAAAACTAAAAGTGCTTATTGAATCATATTTCAATACAACAAAAAAAAACGAACGTCGCAGCTAAAAATCAATATTCAAAAAACGAACGTCGCAGCTAAAAATCAATATTCCAAATTATGAATTTAAATTATCGACGTCTGTCAGCATCATCGACATTGTCAACATCCGCCTGTTAGTTTATTTCTATTCCTTATCCGTCTGTCCGTTTCTAACACTATCAACTGAGTACGACTGAACGTAGAAAACTGGGGTTTGAACCATTAGACGCGGCGTTTCTTCGGGAAGGTTTTAGAGCAAATCGCATTCAAAAAAGTCCATTCGTTCAAAAGTTGTGACGTCATCAGTGATCAAAGATGACTTTTTTTGCCCTCTTTTGGGTACGTTTCTGCTTATAACTTTTCACTGGTTGCACCTATATTCAATTTGAGAGAGCGACGGAGTGAGGGAGAGACAGAGAGAGTGAGAGAGGGGGTGGAGAGGGGGATGAAAATAAAGCATATAAATGTCACATCTGTGACAGGTAAAAACATGCTTTTAAAGAATACTGAGCCACAGCAAGGCGTGGCGGGGGAAATCTCGAATAAATTGAAGAAGTTAAAACTGTTGATTTGCATAAAATGCTTATTGCGATTTCTCGCACGCGTAGCAATCAAAGAATTATCTAACATATTCTTGAGTACCGAGGGAGGATATAATCTAATTACGTTTCACTCGAATCGCTTGAAAGTTTCGCCTAATCGTTCCCCAACGCGACGAGTTACTTTAATAATGTTTGTGGTTACGAGATTAGGGTAAGTTATTCCCTAACAAACTGAAGTCTATCAAAGTCAAAGTCCATCGGCTCCGAACTTCCTTCAATTTCTCAAGGGAATTCATGATCAGTAAGTTCCATTGGTATATCAAAATTATCTGAAGCAACTCCACCGAGTTCCCATTTAGCAAGTCAATATCAAGCGTGCGGTCTGCAAATTGAGTATTGTAATTAGTAAATTTCCGATTTCGGCAGTCGATCGTCCATTGCCATTCAACAATTACGTATATATATATATATATATATTCGCGGTTACTTTTGATTCAGTCTCTACGGACATCGCTTAATTTCGAACAAAAAGGGTCTAGCAGGATAAGAATGGTCCAGCGGCCCCGGCCACAATTTTTATTGATATCGTATGGAAAACAATGGTTTTAGGTTGAAAGATAATCCCCCAAAATTTTCAGTCGCTAACCCTTCATTTAACCCTTAAGTGGGCGCGCCTATTTTTGTTACATAAGTGGGCGCGCGGAGCACTTTGTGCACCATCCTTTAAAACTACGTATATCACTGTTCATTATCAGGTTCTTATGAAATTTTATGTCAATAAATGGAGTAACTACAAACGGAGCACTCAGTGCTATTGCGCGCCCACTTAAGGGTTAAGGATAATATGAGGGTAAATACCCTAAACTGTGTCATTTTTTTTCTCGGTCATTAATTAAGATATTCAGATGGAAGAAAAACGAAAATACGCGAACTTACCTCCTTCGTATCGTATATTTTTTTTCACAATTATGATGAAATTATTATATGGGTAGAAAAAAATCATTTAATTTTTTAGGGGTGGCGGTTGCAAGCAACCCTTCGAGTGACCACTTCCAAAAAATTCAAGAACAATGTTCTGTTACCTATCTAATATGTACCAAAGTTTCAAGATGATCGGATCGGGGGAACATAGTTAAATATTGAAAAACAAATTTTTATAACAGCAACTTCGCAACACTGAAACACCTGTTAAACTTCATCTTTCGACTAACCGTGTTCTCGAAACCGCTGCAGCCAAATTCTTCGGTTCTCCTTTTTCTGAGTTGGATGTTCAGACGTTCGGCAACCACGGACTGTTACACTTGAGATTATTTCGCACCGGAGACACTGCGAACGTCACTTAAAATTCCACGACGTGCCCCTTCACAGCTGGGATACACCTTCGCGCGTACCACGACGACGACGAGAACACTGAAACGGAACAATCTGTCGGCGATTCGAACGGCAACGAAACTCGCGAACGGAACACGTTCGCGCGCCCGAGGAAACTCCAATATTTCGCAGGAATCGAGATCGGAATTATTTCGACGCGATACACCGGTATAATAAGCGGCTTCACTCCTATAATTATAATCGGGTATTGTTTGCTCGGTATTTTTGCGAAATGATCGTTGCGCTGCGCGTTAACAGCTATAAATTATGCATCCCGGTACGCACACAATTTTCCAGTAAGATAACATTTTCACTTTACGTTTCATATCCTGTTACAAACAAAAGAATTGTTACAGCGGTTTTGAGCGCGATGTTGCATAGTGCGGAACAAACTGAAACCAGGCGAATCCTTTGAAAATTATAATTACTGGGTTTCCGAGGTATCAGCAACATCAATTTTCCTTTAATTAGGGTCAGTTAGGAAAGCGTATAAAATTACATTGACTATCTTTCAGTAAATTCTGAGATTGCGAACGTCACACATATGCCTAACGATGCGGTGGCAAACGTGATAACGAGTCGAATGTTGATGAATAAATCATTTAAGGAGTGCTAATCGAACTTGAACGTACATCGATTTCTCTCAGATATGGATCGAACTACTTAAACAACCTTCGCGTTTCAACACCACGAACCGGAAGAACCGGAAACCTCCGACTTCAGGTTTAATCGATGTCGAGACGAACGCCTATCGGACGAGCAAAAACTCGAT
This sequence comes from Lasioglossum lativentre, assembly GCA_916610255.1. Lineage (NCBI taxonomy): Eukaryota > Metazoa > Arthropoda > Insecta > Hymenoptera > Halictidae > Lasioglossum > Lasioglossum lativentre. The sequence continues at coordinate 5,382,654 of OU744366.1, forward strand.
GATATTAAAGAGGCGAGGTGAATTTTCTGGATCGACAAAGGATTTCCTCAAAAGGGACCGCAACGCGTGAGACTTTAAAGCGCACTGTAGTACAACGTGCGGTCGTTTCCGGATCGGTCAGTCACCGATTTTTGGTCGACTGGCACCTTAAAGGCGACCACGTAGTCAGCCCTGCTAACACGCCGCGCAAACTGAAAACCGAACGCGGTTTAACGCGAGTTACCAAGGTTGTTGCGCAACCTTCGTCAATTTATCGGGACAAAAAATTCGCGCGTTGCGACTGTATCCGGGATAGGCTGCGCTTTGGAACGGCGTGACTCGAATGTGCGATACGTGCAGCCGCAGTTGCACTGTTGGGTGCAACGAGGACATCGATGCCGATTGACAGTTTCCATAAAAACGACTGTAAACATTTGACAGTTACATATTTCTTTATGGGGAACTATCAAACTTCTCTACACTCCTGGAATGACTTCGTCATATATAAAAATTTATTGTTTTTTTTAGCATACAAGTATTTTTGTACACTTGCAGAAAACTATGCAACGGTCCGATTAATTTCTAAAAATCGTCCACGAAAAGATAAATCCAGAAGCCTGTATTGCTCCAACATTGCTGATTCCATTTACCGACCTGTATGAGGAATTTAAAACGAACGCGCATATGCAAACCAAAAGAACCATAAAAGAGCAAGGCTTGATGAAAGGGAAAATATTTTTCAATCATTATTATACTGGCAGGTCTAAACCGTGGTTTAAACATGAACCACTTTCACGAGAATTTATTGTAACCATTAATCGATGCAGAGCCGATCATTATAGCCTTAAAGCGTCTTTGTTTCGTGTGGGAATCATTAGCGACCCGAAGTGCGAGTGCGGGCATGACAGTCAAGATATAAATCATGTTGTTTGGCAATGTTCTCTCTTCGATTCACAACGAGATAAGTTAATCGATCAACTGCGTAAAATTAAGCTTCAATTACCTTTAAGTTTGGAAATATTAGTCGCCCGACCTAACATTAACCCCTTGCCCTACAATAACGTGTCAAACTCGTGATGAAGATTCTAAACAGAGTCTAATAAATATGTATGCTATTCATTTATTTTAAATCGAGATGAAATTCTGTTTTGGTTTTGTTAATGTACAGTTATTGGAGAGCATGTGTAGGCATGCAATAGATCTCAGTTGAGATAAATCGACATCGATGCGAGTTATGCGATGAAAAGCTTCAAACTATCCGAACCAGAAGTATGAAACCGAAGAAAGCCGACGACGTGAGGCTGTCGAATAAAATTCGTGGCACCGATTTTCCTTCCTGTTTACGGGGAATCACGGTCGATTGATTAGCAATGAAGCCTAGCGCTAACGGGCCCTAATGCCTCGACGGATCCTACACACCGATTGATCATCTCCAGCCAATCAGATCCCCCGTAACCGGTGCTTGACCAAACAAATTATTTCCCCCCGATTAGAGCGACCCTGGTTCCCGCGGTATCGTCCGGGGAGGGTACGGGGCTCGGCGAATCGTTGGATGATTAACTTGCACGCGAATCCAGAACCGCACTCGGGGTTTTCGGCCACGCCGTTCTGAACAGTTCTGAACAATATCCTCCGCGGCAGCGTTCCGCTCCGAACACCGGACACGTGGCCGATGTAATGTCATCAAACGTTCCGCGAGATAGACCGATGCCTCGTTTAACATCGAACGAGCCGGCTATTAGCTGCACCGTACATAGAACAGTTGTCATCGGTTGATAGCGACTGTTTATAAGAGGCCATTTTTTCCGATACAAAGAAAATACGTGTCTGATTCGTGTGCCGTTTTCTCAGAATCTACTGCAGCTATCAATTATTTATTAGTTGAACGCATTGTATATGTATACAGGGTGTTGATTTGAAAACTTTCCAGCCGAATATCTCGAAAAATATGAAAGATATTAAAAAAGTGTAAAACACGTGTCCAAGGATTTCGAGGGGGAAAGGGGGGGCAGTATCAGTTTTTTATTTGGGTGGAATTTTCAAGGTCGTTTGAAGGTCAACTTTGTTTTTTCAAATGGAAACCTATATTTTTTATTATGGGATCTTATTGTACGTAATAAGACCAATAATTTTCGTACAATAAGTACAATAAGATCCCATAATAAAAAATATAGGTTTCCATTTGAAAAAACAAAGTTGACCTTCAAATGACCTTGAAAACGCCACCCAAATAAAAAACTGATACTGCCCCCCCCCCCTTTCACCTTGAAATCCTTGGACACGTGTTTTACACTTTTTTAATATCTTTTATATTTTTCGAGATATTCGACTGAAAAGTTTTCAAATGAACACCCTGTATAATTTTTCAACTACAACGAAGATCCCTTCTAGGATCTTCTAGGTGTCGATTCCTTGTGACAAAGAATCATGGTATCACAAGCATGTATCATTCTCTGGGTATCAAAAAGTATCGATCCCTAATGATAGTTGCTCAGAAACCTCGATCCTTTATAAGTACATCTTGGATGGGTTTGTTATCGATACTATCAGAATCCTGTGGTGTCGAGTCGACTGAATGACAAGTAAGTACATACATAATGAAATGTTATGTTTACTAATATCAACCGAGAGAAAGGAAGATAGAATGAAAATATTATGTTGGTACGTTCAAAACGGTGAAGCCGTGAATTGCGAATGTAACAATACCAATTTCATCCAACACGTGATACCAATACTACTTGGTATCATTTCGGCAGGTACTGTTATCACAGATCGACTACAAGTTCCTTATCTTTTGATACATATCGAAACACCCAAACAAGTACTTAAGTATCGAATTGTTTGAAGATCATGAGAAATACTTGTATCACGCCCATCACTACTTGGTATCATTTCGGTAGGTGCTGGTATCACAGATCGACTACAAGTTCCTTATCTTTTGATACATATCGAAACACCCAAACAAGTACTTAAGTATCGAATTGTTTGAAGATCATGAGAAATACTTGTATCACGCCCATCACTACTTGGTATCATTTCGGTAGGTGCTGGTATCACAGATCGACTACAAGTTCCTTATCTTTTCATACATATCGAAACACCCAACCAAGTACTTAAGTATCGAATTGTTTGAAGATCATGAGAAAGACTTGTATCACGCCCATCACTAATCCCAGACCCCACGAATATCCCCTAAAAACTCAGAGTTCGAACAGTATCCTCATTAAATGTCTCCCTCGCCGCGTAACAAAACCCGAGAAAGCCCGACATATTCCGGGGGAAATATTCGCCTCGTACAATTCGCGTTCCGTTCTGTTCCATTCCGTTCCGTTCTTTTTCTCCAGAATTTCACTGCACACAAGAGGGTGGCGGGAGAGCCCAATACGTTCGACGTAGCTCGAATAAGGATCGCGATCGTTTGCCGAAGCCACACGGGCCGATCTCGGGGACGTGTTCGCAACACTCGATGCACGTGTTATGCTCGAATCGGCGGGAATCGAATCGAATCGAGGCGAATTGAATCGAAGCGCGCGAAACGCGGGGCCAAATAGAAACGGAAGCACGGGGGAAAAACCGGAAAACGTCGTGTCGGTGATCAGCATGATTCCTCTACCTTCGGGATTCTCTGTGTCATCGGCACCGTGTTTCCGTATCGCGACCCGTCAGCATGATCGAGAGAGAGACAGAGATAAAGAGAGCGCACGTGACACTGCGAACGGCACGCGAGTTTGCCGGCGATCGTTTCCTGAAGAGTTGCTAGGCTCCAGATGGAGGTCTACCGAGACACTGACGACCACTCTCGCTACGAGGACATTCCCCGATTCTCAGGTGAACCGACCGCCGTGGAACAGACGGAGACTGAGACCGAGACAGAGACGGACGATACACAGGAGAAAGAGAAAGAAAGGATCGGCCGTTCCCGATCTCTACCTTCTACTCTTTCTTGGCCAAGCCTTGCTTCGCTATCGCCTCTCTCTTTCTCTCTCTCTCTCTCTCCATCGGCGGTCCTCGATCGCGCCAACTTTTCACGATTTTCTCCTTTCTCCTTCCCGCTCTGTCAAACTTGCGGGAGAGGGAGAGAGTGAGAGGTTCCGTAAATGACTACCACGAGTGCCCGCTCCACTTTGCTACGCATGCTCACGATAAATGACACAGCTTGGGTTTTTTTTTTTTTTTTTGCCGAGCTTTCGAAATTTGGGGTTTTGGTCGTGGGCGGTTCGACCGATTCCGGAACCTGTTGGGGAGAAGAAAGTTCGTCTCATACTTTATACTATCGATATATTCGAATGTTTAAGAGCTGACATTTTTTGAGTTATACATACACATAGTTTGACCATCCTGTACTTTCGGGGACAGTTCTGTATTTCAACGTACATAGTTTTGTAACCATTGTGAAAATACGTATTCATACTAATTTAGCGAAAGTTTTGATGATGCAGTGGAACGATCGATTACACTATTACACGAACTAGTCGAGCAACATTGTGATCGGGAAATCAGTGGTCAATGGTTTGACGCATGCACAAGCGTATAGTAGTATAATGATAGCACTATTAATGTGGTATTCATATTTTCAGAATTTAAGGAGATATACTATTTCAATTGTCAATTTCTAAAAGTGTTTTACGTAACGTTGAAATTAGACATTATTCCATATAAAATATTAATATATATTTGTACATTATAAATTATATAAATGGAATTAATATTATTATTAGCCCAACATAATAATGCAATGTTATACATAACCTAGAAGCTTCACCCAATACTATAGAAAATTTCAGAATATCAATTACTTTTATCTCAATACAAATTGGAATTATAAAATGAAATATTTGATTACATATATTACTCGTATTTGCAATGGGTTGTATTAGCAAGAACCAGAGTCATCCTTTGTAATATGTTGGTATAATGGTTGTGCATTTTAAATACATTATCCAGCGTTCCCTGTTTCGAAAAACAAATACGATTTTTATATATAATTGTAAGTAAATTTAAACGAGCATTTTAATACGAGAACAGTACGTTTCAATCGTCTATTATCCCAATAGTTACCCATTTCCAGCCGAACGAAGTGTAAAAAGTCGATCAAGTTCGAATATTTCTATGTCTCGGCGTGCACGTGTTCGCTATCGATCGACGACTGCATTGTTTCGTGTGGAAATATTAGTTTTGGTTTTAGTCGGCAGGGGACCTCGAGATGACTCGGTGGAACGATAAATCGAAACCTAGAGAGCAACTACGTGGGTCTTGTTAATTGATTGCGCAACCAATTTCTCGATGGAATTAGACTTGGAGATTGCGAAAAAAGTCTGCAACGACTCTGTCGCGTTTGTCACCTCGTGGCCGTGCTATAGAAGATTTGGACGGATTAAATTATTGCGGCTGGGTCACAGCATCCAATTCGCGTCAATTGTCAGCCTGTCGATAGATTTCTGGCATATCCACCACGCGGAATGCGGAATAACGGATTCCGATGGCCAGCTTCGTGTTGCAATATTGTTTATAATTAATGGTTGCAGGAGACGGCGACCTTTACCATTGCTCTCGCTTGCACCATACCGATCTTCTTTTTTTTTTTGGCTCGTCGCTCTCTTTTCAATGATCTTCTCAGTTACCGAACACGTCCAGACAATTATACTCGTTTCTAAAATTGTTTAGAGTAGTTGTGTATGGTCGTCTAACACCCACGTTGGGAAAGGAGCTGAGTTTTTTACGAGATGGTCACATTCTTACCACGAGATGACCTGGAATCTCATACATTCACTAGAATCAATCTCGTGGCATTACGAGGCGCGGCTATAGTCGTAATGGAATGCACTTGGAAGGCTCTCTGCAAACATAAATCAACAATCTAATGTTTATACAGAGTGTTCGACTACAGGTGGGAGAAAATTTAAAGGGTGGTTCTCCTTGACAATATAAGTCGAAAATGAAGAATAAACAAAATTGCGATTTCGACTTTGTTATTTAGTTATGGGTTGCCGCATTTTAGGTGGATTTTTAATTGTTAACCCATTCCACTCGGAGCTATTTTAATTTAAAAGTTAAACATTTCTTCCGACCTAGATATGAAATTGATATAATACCTCATAGAATACTTAGATGTTTAGTAATTGATTAGATACCAATAACATATTTAATAATGTAAACAATATTTTGAGTAATGGCACAGCAATTTTTAGTGGCGCCGCAGAATCGCCACTCGAGTGCTATGGATATTTAGTTATGGGTTGCAGCATTTTAGGTGGATTTTTAATTGTTAACCCATTCCACTCGGAGTTATTTCAATTTTAAAGTTAAACATTTCTTCAGACCTAGATATGAAATTGATATAATACCTCATAGAATACTTAGATGTTTAGTAATTGATTAGATACCAATACAATATTTAATAATGTAAACAATATTTTGAGTAATGGCACAGCAATTTTCAGTGGCGCCGCAGAGTCGCCACTCGAGTGCTATGGATTAATAACTAAATAACAAAGCCGGAATCGCAATTTTTTTATTCTTCATTTTCGACTTATATTATCATACCCCTTAAATTTTCTCCCACCCGTAATCGAACACCCTGTATGTAACTTGCATAATGGCAATGAATTTATGATTTGTCTATGTACCTTTCAATAAATGTTTCGTTCCTTTTTTTAATAATAATTTCACAATAATTTCAGAATTATATTTCGTTCGTTTCTTATATTCTCAATATTTCTCACTATTTGAAATTTTTAATATAAGCAAAAAATGCATAAAAATATCTACAAATCAATAAAATTAAATTGCGTGAATTTCAACGTATACGGATTCGGTGCAAGGCAAATCGGTTAGCGCCGGCAAAATAAACGATCCGGTTAATCGATTCGAAACCCTCGAACTGGTTTCACTTTCAAGAAATCAAGATCACAAGGACTCGCTTTCTTCGAGCGAATGCTCACTTACGCGGACACGCATTGCCGGCTCTGTTTCCCGGTAGAAGTTCAATTATGCGAGTGCAGCTCCATCATGAGCGTACTCATTGCGCGTTACAAGCGCGCGTGTTCTCAACTCTAAACTGCAAATTGCAAAACGACCGCAACAATTAACCGAACAGGACAACTGCAGGAGTAGTTACACTGTCGGGACTATTAGCCTGACACTGTACCTGCGGACCACCTGACAACCATTCGCTTCGAGTACCAAACGCGAGCACACTCGACGCCACTGAGATTCTTAACCTTGCTTTACCAGGGACAAGAATATTTTAGGTATGTCACCTATACACGCATCCTATTCTAAATTTACATAGTTTTTTTTAAAATAAATTCTGCTAGATTGTTACATAAACTGACTCGCATTAATATAAATTTGATTTGTTTTCTCGATCGTAATTTTTTTGATAAATGAGTGATGCTTTCGGCGCACAGGTTCGATCAATAACGACTAAACAAAGCAATTTTGCAATTTAAATTTTTTCAAGATTCAACGTTTCGACCCCAATGTGGATCATTTTCAAGAGTTTTTAGTTAACTGCGTCTGTAACCAAATTGTAGTGTGATAAAAATTCAAATTAATTTATGATGTGGTATTTAAAATGAATTAAACTTGTTACGTACTTGCTAAAACAAGAAACAATTTCAATGAAATTCTATTGAAACTATGCTGACTCCATGCCGGCAGCAACTGAAATAAACCTTGTGAAGGTTACAACGTAAACATACATAGACAACGCATTCAAAACTGACCAATCAGAGACAAATGATTCATGGACCCTGAGTCCGATAATTGGCGGCAGATTCAAATGTCAATAAATCTACCCTCCTCACAACACACATTGCAAATCATACCTTATACATTGTTAGGGTAACAAAAATTAACATTCAATTCATTTGAACGAAACTATGAGAAACTTCATAAACTATGAGAAACTTCATCATAAAAACATTACTGATTCAGTAATCACACAAGTAAGCACAACTCCCATATTCGAACAGTTTTTAGATGAGAAAAATTTCTTATTCCGACAATATTTTTATCTTCAATAGCTTCCGATATATCTTGTAGGGTGCCAAATTTTACACGCTATTTTCGCCCCTTCAACTTGGATGCCTGCCAATAGAAAAATACGTGTCCCTTATTTTCGACCCTTCTGCAACCCTGTGAAGATTTACGAAAACCGAAGGATAAGAAAATGCATAATATTCCTATTACGAGTATAATATCTCTATTATTATAAATTTTTGCATATTTAAAGTGAATAATAGTTAACCCCTTGCACTACGATTCATTTTACGGTTGCAGTGATTAGAACTTACTTGTTGTTTCTAATTTCATAGAAAAAAAGAAGTTTGTATGTAATTTATACATATGCAGTCTCCGATGGTTTCAACAACAAGAAAATATAATTTTGTTTCAATTTAAAGTTTAAAGGAAATTAGTAGCATGAATGTTTAGTAGACTATCTTCGAAATCTTCGTCACGAGTCCGACTCGGTATTTTAGTGCAAGGGGTTAATGATAAACATGTCTGTTTTTTTCGATCGTATTATTGTTAATAACAAATGTATGATGCTATCGGCGCTACCGGTTCGATCATTTAATAATAAGAACTTTCAAAAGCAACTTTGCAACTTAGCAAAAAATCATCGACGTTTCGATTCTGATTTGAATCCTTTTCAAGATTTATGTTATACAATTTTCAAAATATAATATAGAATTGAATAATAGTAGAAACCAATAATTGTTTGTAAATAATGTTCATAAGACCTACTTACTTGCTTTTGGTGTGATTCAATATTTTCATTTAATATGGACATTACGATACACATGTGTTACGTGTATCATCAGTGCTAGCTGTCAAGGCACTGAACGTATTTGAAACGATCTAGGTTATATCAATCGATATAAGGCGGTAAATTTGAAAACACGAAATGTCTTTTAATCCACTTTTGTGTATATACCAATTGGAGGTACATAATTTTTAACATTCAACTGTGAATGTTGCAAAATTGCTTTTGAAAGTTCTTATTATTAAATGATCGAACCGTAGCGCCGATAGCATTATACATTTGTTGTTAATGATAAACATTGTTCATTCGGAAACAACCAAAAATAAAATCGTACGATCGATTCAATGGCTAGAACCGTTCACTATTACGCAAGATACGAGAAAGAACCTGCTGACCGTACGCTGAGAATTTCAATAATTCCCGAAGTTTTATTCGGCGATAGGGACAGCAATAAAACGGTGGTCACCGTCTCGAATAATGAGAGCGTCAACGGCCTACTTCGGAAATCAATAAACAGCGACAGCCGACACGAATCTTTTTAGATTGTTATGGGAATCGGCGCGAGTAGATTAAACAATTGAAAAACTGATTTCCAATCGAATGCATACCCGTGTTAACCAATCCCGAGCAGCCGTGTGTGAAAAAAAAAAAATAAATCCCTTTTTCATTTCGTGTCCATAGTTCGCCCCGTCCATGTAACGCCCCCTTTGTTCCTCTTTTTTCGTATTTTTAATATTTCCGGCACGTGAAAGGGATAAAGTGGTTAGATAAAATTCACTGGTATCGTGTTGTTATAACGCCTCCCGTCCCGCGTTATACACACATACTTCTTTAAACATTGAAATATGTGGCTGACACAGGATTAGGAATACTATCCCATAGTTTTCTCCTCGAGGTAATTCACCGTGTAATAGTTAGTCAGAGTAAAAGTTAGAACATTGTAACAGTTTTCAACGATTTTTTTTACTATTTTCGCTTTTAATGTAATAGTTGAATGGGAGAACTAAAAAGAGGAAATAATAGTAACTTGGAAGCGATCACGTGCAATTTACGATTTATCACGTGTTCATTATTCTTCGAAGCAGAGACGGAAATTATAAACGGCACATTTGTCGATGAAATGTCGAGGACAAAAGAGTTCAGCAAGATACAAGAGGAAACTTGAAAATTCTAAAGTATTGTTTCGGGCCTCGAAACGGAAAACGCGCTATTTCATTTCAACGGTGTTCGCCGTTGATCCCCGGGCAAGACATTTAACGTGCAAAAATGTGTTTTACAAAACTAGAGAAAGAAAAAACAAAAAGACGAGTCTCGGCCGAAAGAGGGAAACACATTCTCGTAGACTGGTGTCGCGGTGTCGGAAAAAATATAATGAAACCAGGTCGCGGTACGCATGGAAACGTAAAGAATTTGAAAATGCGATGCGTCACCGCCGGTGACACGTAACAGACGCGAAAGAAATGAAGCTGCACGCGCGAACCAATGGGGGAACAGCCGACGAAAAGAATTCATTGTCCCGCGAAAAATGTCCTATTAACGTTTTTCTCGCCGCGCGGACTCCTCAATCATCGCCTTGACTGTTCATTAACCCTTTGTGCGCCGCCGTTGAACCGGCGACATATGTAGGACTTTCAATTTTCTTCTTTTTTCCACCTTTTTTTTCGCCACCCTCTCCCCCCCCCCCACCATTGTTGGACACGAGCTGTCCTGTTACTTCTGCCCTCGGAAAATAACCCCGGCTTTGTGCGGCTGACGTCTCTGCAATTTTTCAGACATGTTCCGCAGACTCCATTTTAACGTACAATAAGGCGCCGCGCGCTACGACTATGACATATACTACCGGTCAAAAGTATGGGACCGGGTTTCGTAATTAGCAGAAGTGAAAAATACTCTGTCACGAGCTCTCCTCGCGGCTCTTACCTCGAAATATTAAATTGTTCGCTTGAATGTGCTCGCCCGGTTTCTTTGACAAATCAAAGCTTGAAAAGACTAAGGGTTGTTCGTGCATTCGTATTGTTTTGTGGCATGAGCGTGTGTAGCACAACGAAGGTTTTAATTAAGCGTCATACACACAGCTTTCCTTGTATCCAACAATTTTGTTATGCACCGTTTTCAACTATTTTCAATGCTTTTATAAATTGAAAAGAAACGAATCAGAGCGATCGTATAAATAAAATTACACAAACTTGCGTGTTTCCAAGCACCCTGGAGAAAAGATTAAACTAATATCAGCGGGAATTGTGGTTCGAGTTTACGTTCCCAGAAATTAATTCCCGCGGTACGAAAGCTTTCACAGAGGAAAGTTAGATGACAACATCTGCACGGTACTTTTGCCAGCATCGCCATTTTTCTGTCAGACCGCCATTACGGCGACGCGCGCGGCGTACTCGAGCGAACATAATTTCTGATGCCGCCGTTCCCAAAAGAGACGTTAAAGACGAAATTTACAAAGTGACGGGGAGGAGGAGGGAATCGGCGTACAGTGTGTCGGCAGTTCCCGTACGGAGAACCCTGTGGCTTTTATAATGGAATAAATAAGTAAGCGGAGCTCCTATTTCCGGCGTGGCATTTTAATTTCCTCCGGAGATATTTCATCCAGTTGTTCTTCTTTCTATTTGCCACCTAACCAATCTCCTTTCTGTTGGCAACGGCTATATCTTTCTGCGAGCAGCCCACTGCCGCGCCGTTCCATGAAACCGTTTCGCCGGGTTGTTCAGCAAAATCACGACTTTCTCGAATATATCGAGGTGTTCTTAACAATATGCGGAATATGAAAAGCTCGAATGAAGAAAAGAAGACATTATTAAACTCTTCCCTCATGTTATATTCCGTGCGGCCGGCTGTTGTTTTATTGTTCAACTGTTTCGCGCAGGAAATGGACTTATTCATTTAAACGGGGAAGAGACCGCCTTGACTATTTAACATTCTGCCACGTTTCCAAGAATTTTGTTTCAATGACAAGTAATAAGTGCAAAATTCTTGTTTTTAACGGTGATATTTAACTTAACATTATTCTCCATTTTTTTTTTATTAAAAAAATGACACAATCATGTCACAGGAGGAGATAGTTTCAGTGACGAAGTTATTTAAAAAATAAATATATTTCTGATCGGTAGACGCTGATTAGGTAATCCGAGATTTCGAATACGCGGACATCGTGATTTATTTCATATACGCGGTAACCGCACCGAAAACATTTTTCAGTAGAATATTTCAGAACGGAACAAATGCTGCCCCGTCCCACCCAGATTTCCGCATATTTCTATAAACACGGGATGCAAAACGCACGTCCTGCAACGTCACGGCGAAATTGTTCTATCTCGTCTCGCGGAACGGAAATATTACTACATGTAAATTTATACCGAATTAACCAGTGCCCGTTCGCCACAGACGCGACTCCATTCTCCCCTCGACACGACGAATTTCGTGTATACAGGGTGAGCCGATTAGAATTCCTACTTTCAACAGTTTTACACGACGCGCGATGCAATATTTTAATCCCTCGGCAGTATTACTTCACTCGCGATTACAGAATCGCTTCTTTGTTTTCCATATGGTATAGTCAGCACATCTATAGTTCTCGCCCGTACTAAAATATTTCTGATATCTGCTACAGTTTTTTTTTTATTAACTGAAAAGACGAAAAAAAGTGACAAAACTTGGAACTTAACGTTCAAAACCGTACCAAAAATTCAATTTTCGATATTTTTTGGCACCGGCGATAGCCGCAGGTCTACAAATTAAAATGCAATTTGATTTTTTTATTTCAGACGATCGAAACTGGAATCATTGTCCCCAACAACCTACTTTTTTTTTTACACACGAGTGTCTTCTGAACGGTACAAAGTCGATCCAACTTTTGGCTTAAAAAAATTTTGGGAAACTGTTCAAATGTCAATAAATGTGTGGTAAAAATTTTAAGATTGTATGTTTTATGGGTCTTCCAAAAAAAAATTCCCAAAAAATCAAGAATAAAGTAGCTCTCACATGGTATGACCCCTTAATAGCGTGTTTCAGTAGTCGGCCATCTTAAAGAAAATGTCGCATAATAAACCTGCAGGCTATAATAGTATTTCTTCATGAAACCGCTTCGTAACATTTACATTCGAAAATCGTATCATATGCAACAAACCAAATATATTTGAGAAGGAGAGCATATGTGTGGGATATCTGGAGAATTGCCCCTAATGTTTGCGAGCCAAAAGTCAGGAAGCCAGCGGCGTTGACCCAGATTCCTATAATTGGTCGAACCTCCATTTTTCTATCCCCAAGCAGTCGCCGCACCGTCCTTCTTACCATATTTCAGTTCTCTCGGTATATCAACCATGCAATCCCCGTATGCGTGATCGAGGAGCGTCAGAAGGCGGAAAATTAGGAAGATTCACGAGCAGCCGGTGTCCGGGTAGCTATTCGTTTATCTGTCCGAGAACGAGGGGAAGACACTTCCAGAGGAATGGACGCGGAAAAGATCCGAGAGCGCGATTCGAAACGGCACGACCCGCGCCACGACCGCGGCGCGCCGGTGTTCCGCGCATTCTTTTTTTTCTTTTCACGTCTGCCGGACAGGAAGAACATTTCAAAACCGACATGGCCTATTTGTCTGTGGTGACCCCGATGGTGCTGCGACAACACGGGGTCGCAGATTTTCTGTGTCTCTCTCTCTCTCTCTCTTTCTCTCTCCAAACCGCGTTTTTTGACATTTTTCAAGATCTTCCTGTCTACCACCCATTTCCCCGTCCTTCCTGCTCGCTCTTTGCGCAGGGCCGCATCATGCTCCACACCCTACATTCTTTTATATTCACATTCAACAATTTTATTTATTAATTTTTGCGGTTCGTTTGATTCTTGAAGTCAGCATAAGTAGTAAACGGTGCGATTAAATGAGCTTGAGAAATAAAAAAGGTTGAGAAAAAGATGATAATGCTCATGTTGAGGAACAACATTGTACAGGGTGTAACAAAATTTAGTGTCACGGTTTTGGCAGATGGTTTTACATGTTCGGATCGGTGGAGATTTGTTAAAATAAAATGCCGCAAAATCGACCTTGACCTTGAAATTCAAATTTTCTTATTCTTCTTTCTCTTAGTAGAATCCGATTCAAACATAAAAAATTTGACCTCGAATTTCAAGGTCACAGTCAATTTTGCGGCAATTTCTTTTAACAAATCTCCAGCGATCCGAACGTGTAGAACCATCTGCCAAAACCATGACACTAAATTTTGTTACACCCTGTACAATATAAAATTTTTTGCGGATGGTTCATTTTCACGGAAAGTCTCGTCAGATCTTCCAAGGTATTACAATTATCCTGTAGCCCGTAAGTCTTTCAGAGGATACTAAGGTACCTACAGCATAAGACGGCCCTGTCGTTGCCTTCAGGTTTTGTCGCTCGCTAGAAGGTAAACGCAAGCCCTGCACACTGTACAGTTTTTCCCGTTGGTGCGATTAATGATGCTCATTTTCTCTTCGGATTGCCAGAGTAAGGGGCAAAGACGCTGCCGGATATTTCTCTTTCTCGCGCGGCGGTCTTTCCTCTAATGGACTTACGGCATGAAGAACTTCTTCGCTGGTTCAACTATCCGCCAACATAAATAAATTCCGTTTGATGGCGACGATAATTGCCGCGACGACGGGATGAAGACATCCAGATCGTATATTTCGCGCGATATCTAGCGCGTTACTCGAACATGGGGTAGTATTTCGGTCGACTTAAGAGGGTCTTAACGCGTTCGCGATCAGCGACGAGAATGATCGCTCTCGTGCTAGTGGACTGCAGACATTTGGGCTGAACTTTCTCTTGGAAACTCAGAAATTTTCGATTATTATATGTCTTATCTTGTTGATTTTTGCGAGAAAACTCCTATATGGAAGTCCCAGACCGCGGAAACCACTCGTTTTTAAGTTATGACCATGTAAAGTTGAGTAATTTGAGTTGAGTTAATTTTATAGAATTGGGAAAGAGAGTAGTTGTAGTTGTAGTTGTTTGAGATTGTGTCTGGGTTAGGTCTTGGTTAGTTCTGGCTAGATTGTGTATCGGTTTTGTAATTGTAAGCATGACAAATTTAGATATCTTGATTGTTTGTAAATGTATGTTATCGGCATTGCAAAGTTGTGGCGCGAAGTGCGATGCTACCTGCTACGCGATAATGTACCCCGTAACGTGTGCGATATGGGGGCGCCACTGAGTCACTACACGGGAGAGCTCCCAACTAACCAATATGGCGGCGCCCATACCTGTCACTTTCTGAGGTGAAACAATGAAAATTAGTGTTAAATTAGTCAACTTTACATGCTCATATCTTAAAAACGAGTGGTTTCCGCGGTCTGGGAGTTCCATATTGGGGTTTTCTCGCAGAAATTAACAAGATAAGACATATAATAAATCGAAAATTTCTGGGTTCCCAAGAGAAAGTTTACCCGACATTTGCATTCAACAATGCAATAAAAAACAAAAAAAATTTTACCTTGAAATTCAACAAGAAAATTAATTCAGCGGAAAACCGTTGAATATTAAAACATTCCTTGTTAAAATAAATTCTCGAAGCGCAAACAATTTCCGCATAAAATAGCCGGTCTGCTTAGCATAAAAATTTCCCTCGAACTTATAATATTCTCGGTGCAGTGAATAAATATTTTTTCAACGTTCTCCCGGGCCGCACCGCCTAAGAGGGTAGAAAAGTATCAAAGCCGGATTATCGGCTATTCTTCGAAGACGCCTGGTTTCCAGAAAAAGGATCCGATTTAATGGAAATGACAATTACCAACCGTGCAAGAGCACAATATGTTCAGCGACATGGGATTTCCAGCTTCGAGCCACTCATCCATGGTGCTTCTGTGGGACGACGGAAGGGTGAAGAAAAGAGGGTGGTGGTGTGTGGGAGGGTGAAAAGAGTTTCCGAGATAATGGCGCGTGGCTGAGAATCGGGATCCTTTTATTCGTGCAATCTCGGAGGGGTATATATGCAATCGGGGAAGCGATATGAGAAGAAGCAGCGGAAAAGGATACAGAAGGAGTGGCTCTTACGGCTTTTGACCTCCTACACCGATCGTCAATTTCCATCGATTGCTCTTACTATATCTCGCTAGCGTCGCGGATGACTCCATAAACATCCCCCATCCATCAAACACACCCGCCCCACCCCCTCGCTCTGCCAACCACGATATCATAAAACTCCATACACACATAGTGCGCGCAACGGTGATATAGTTTATTCCGAGAGTATCGCGGACTTACTTCTTTCGGCTGCTCTCTCTCTCTCTGGGAACTTTTCGTCACAAAAATTTTATTCGACGCACGCCGCTCGCGGGACACTACGGAACAGCTGTGGCTGCATTCATTCGAGAATATAAAAAGTTCTGAACACGAAACCGCTCGCGGAGGAGTCATTTTTCCTGGTGACTTCCGTTTACAGCACGCACCGTGGCAAATGCGATACCTAACGAAAAGCCAGCTTTTCATGGTTTCTTCGGAAATTTTCGATCTGACGTATACAATATTTCTGGGTTCGTGGATTTCTAGAAGATTTAAAGTATTAATGTTGTTAAAGTAATCGATCGTAAATTGTTAAAAACAGAGAAAATGCTAATGCTCTCGTGGCAACGGTTCGATCATTTTTAAACAAAATAAAGCAATTGTGCTAGTTAAATTAAACCGTCAACGTTTCGACCCTTATGTGAAAAAGACCCACATAAGGGTCGAAACGTTGAAGGTTTAATTTAACTAGCACAATTGCTTGATTTAAAGTATTGTTTGAAATAGCAGAAGTGTAATATGTGTTGCATTTAAACTTTGAATAAACCATAAATGCCCAAGGTAGAATGACGACGATGTTATGGGCGCGTTTAACTATTTTTACAGTTACCGTTGGCCAATCCTGACTGGGTCGTGTAAATGCGAATGTCGTTACTCCTCTTTACAGTCTCGTTCTTTAAATGTCTCTCGTAACAGTCAATTTCGACCGAGCAGTGCGTGCACTTGGAAGCACGCTACGTATTTTAAAGTCCCTCGTGAAACAGTTACTACTGCTATGACAGCTGTAACTTGGTTTAAAAGGTGGAGATCATAAAATGCATGTTATTAGCGAAACGGAATATTATGTTGAAATTCATTGTCCCAATTATACAATACGACAATCTCTTTTTGCATGCCACGACGAAATTTTTAATGTAATATTGCTATTTAAGTTATCATTGGAGATCAGAAGAGATAAATATTAATTAATTGCTCCGTGGCATTAATTCGTTTTTTATTCCATGCAAGTTAAGCGACCATCTGTATACTTAACATAAATGGACAGCGGTCTCATCTTCAGTGGTCGAGCAACCATAAAGCTTTCGCAACAACGAAGCCAATTTATCCGTGTAAATTGCATTGTTGGGAGATGTTCTTACTGTCCTTCGGGAACTGCCGAGGCAAATTCGAATTGCTCGCATCGGTTGCCAACATTTCGGTTTCGTTTTATATTATCCCCTATCTCACTGCGGAACAATGTCATCAAATTTATTCAAGTCAAATTAAGCGAAAACGTATGAATCTGTAATTCGAAGGAGGCGATATATGGCAGGAGGCAGGAGATATTGATTTTTCGAGAACCATCTGGAAATATTCGATTTTTCTAGAATCATCTGGGAACATTTCCTATCAAAAATCAATATCTCCTGGGTGACGATTTCATTTGTTTCAATCAGCCTCCTTCGAATATATTGTTGCTGGGATAGTAGTGTCACAGTAGGGTGCACCTTATTTTTCAACCAAAAAATTTTGGGAACCCCCCACCCCAATATTGTTGCATGTCATGAAAAAATAATATATAATATATATATATATATATATATATATATATATATATATATATATGTATATATATATAATACTCTTGACCTTTGCGCTCGATGCGGCACGCCTTCCCCTTATCCGATCAACTTCAATTTTTGCAGGAATTATTTTCTTTCCCAATAGCATAATTTTGAGGGGAGGCGTGAAAAAAATGTGGCAAACAAAATTTCACCAAGTATAGCTAAGGTGCACCCTAGTGTCACAGTTTATTTTTATTGTGTAGTGTTAAGTGATCGTGAAGAAGTGTTACAAGTGTGTTTGGACACTGGTGGTGCCCACATTGAACATGGAAGACAGGCGCAACTATTACGACAAATTCGAGAAAATGGTAGTGTGCTGTGGATCCGCCGAAGGAATAGAAGACCCTGAAAAATATGTAAGTATACTTTACGTTAGTATTTTATAATGTAGGATTAGTATTCTTATGTATTTGCAACTTCGAATACATATATTATCTGAATGGGCAGGGAGACAAACGTTGACTTGGTACGGGCCTAGCGACGAAAGTCCCTTTAAACTTCGTTTGGCTCGAGGCACGCACACGATCATGTTCTGTCTCATCGACACGGTCGGGTGGACTGTAGTAGTAGGCTTTTGTCTATACGTATACTGCCACACAATCAAATTTTGCAAAAACTTTAATAGCTTATATCTCAATAACTATTTGTTTGCGACATATGGCTCCTTTCAGACTTTTTCTCTTCTCGATGAGTAGAAGGCGTTGATGTAAAAAAAAAACTTTAACAACAATTTTCTTTCTTATAAACAATTTTGCGGCAAGTTTCCTTTGCAAATTTCCACCGATCCAGAGGTGTAGAATCACCCCTAGGACGGATGACCATTACTTTTTATACACCCTGTAGAATTTCCCGGAGTGACAAAACGGCCGGCAGTGCGTAAAGTTTGTATTCGCGAATCTGAAGCTGGTGGTAATTCAGTGCAAAAGAATTCCCTTCCGCTTCCGATGATCGCGTTCCAAGGCCCGTCGAAGAAGCAATATAATTACATGCTCTAGCTCGCAACAGCGTCGCGCTTACAAACTCCGAACTACTTAAGCGATTCACGGGGTTGCACGAGGGGCTCGAGGATCGTATCGAAGCTGACAGTTGCAACGCGTTGCTACACCCGGAAACCAGTGAAGAATCTCTCATCAGCCTTGCCGGTGAACGAAGAGGGCGTGGGTGTACGGTTACAGGGCAATTCCCCTCCCCCGCTTACGTGATCAAGCACGTGAAATTACAACGGTCCCGCGCAAACCTAATAAATGGCTGATCAGATGAATTAGCGCGGCAATAACAGGAACAACCGCGGCGCGGCGTAACAAAGCGTGCTCGCATAACGAAACGTCACACTGTGAATACGCGGGAGTCGTTAATTAATCAATCCTCGCGCCCGGTGTATTGGCCCGGCTGAATAAATGCCGTAGCATTCGAATCATCTCGCCAGTAGGTGATAAATATCGTTCCATTATTCGTTATTCATGTATAACATACGCACGGATACGTTCGTCGACGTATGTATTACAATGGTGTCCTACAGGTTTCTGTACGGACTTCAGGTAACCGGTAGAGGTTGTTGCATATGAAATGTACGATTTTAGAATTGTTTCATTGGGAAAATAGTGAAATAATTCCGGATGAGTTGTAGATATTCGAAAAATGAATGGTAGTCATTGTCCTTCTTATACAGGGTGTTCGACTACAGGTGGGAGAAAATTTAAGGGGTGGTTCTTCCATGACAATATAAGTAGAAAATGAAGAATAACAAAATTGCGATTTCGACTTCGTTATTTAGTTATCGGTTGCAGCATTTTAGGAGGACTTTTAATTGTTAACCCTTTTCACTCGAAGCTATTGTAATTTTAAAGTTAAACATTTCTTCCGACCTAGATATGAAATTGATATAATACCTCATAGAATACTTAGATGTTTAGTAATTGATTAGATACCAATACAATATTTAATAATGTAAACAATATTTTGAGTAATGGCACAGCAATTTTTAGTGGCGCCGCAGAATCGCCACTCGAGTGCTATGGATATTTAGTTATGGGTTGCAGCATTTTAGGTGGATTTTTAATTGTTAGCCCTTTTCACTCGAAGCTATTGTAATTTTAAAGTTAAACATTTCTTCCGACCTAGATATGAAATTGATATAATACCTCATAGAATACTTAGATGTTTAGTAATTGATTAGATACCAATACAATATTTAATAATGTAAACAATATTTTGAGTAATGGCACAGCAATTTTTAGTGGCGCCGCAGAATCGCCACTCGAGTGCTATGGATATTTAGTTATGGGTTGCAGCATTTTAGGTGGATTTTTAATTGTTAGCCCTTTTCACTCGAAGCTATTGTAATTTTAAAGTTAAACATTTCTTCCGACCTAGATATGAAATTGATATAATACCTCATAGAATACTTAGATGTTTAGTAATTGATTAGATACCAATACAATATTTAATAATGTAAACAATATTTTGAGTAATGGCACAGCAATTTTTAGTGGCGCCGCAGAATCGCCACTCGAGTGCTATGGATATTTAGTTATGGGTTGCAGCATTTTAGGTGGATTTTTAATTGTTAACCCTTTTCACTCGAAGCTATTGTAATTTTAAAGTTAAACATTTCTTCCGACCTAGATATGAAATTGATATAATACCTCATAGAATACTTAGATGTTTAGTAATTGATTAGATACCAATACAATATTTAATAATGTAAACAATATTTTGAGTAATGGCACAGCAATTTTTAGTGGCGCCGCAGAATCGCCACTCGAGTGCTATGGATATTTAGTTATGGGTTGCAGCATTTTAGGTGGATTTTTAATTGTTAACCCTTTTCACTCGAAGCTATTGTAATTTTAAAGTTAAACATTTATTCCTACCTAGATATGAAATTGATATAATACCTCATAGAATACTTAGATGTTTAGTAATTGATTAGATACCAATAACATATTTAATAATGTAAACAATATTTTGAGTAATGGCACAGCAATTTTCAGTGGCGCCGCAGAGTCGCCACTCGAGTGCTATGGATTAATAACTAAATAACGAAGCCGGAATCGCAATTTTTTTATTCTTCATTTTCGACTTATATTATCATGGAGAACCACCCCTTAAATTTTCTCCCACCCGTAGTCGAACTATGTATAATATTGTAGTACAATTGAAGATTGATCAGTTTTATCGAACACAATAGACGAGGTATCGATGTTTATATAAAACTGCGAGTGCTTCATGCGAGAAGACCTTAAAGAAATTAATATTAATATCTTCATTGTTTATTTCCTGACAGAATGGTATACGGGGTTAACATTGTACACGATACTTATTTCAACGTGTGCGACAACAGCAGCACACCCCTTTCACAAAATCACGCTTATTACATTAAGTCGTCCCATTCTCTCGACGATCTCGCACGATCTCGTGAAGGTGCATCAAGTCCCACGTTAGCAATTTCGATTCAGCCGGTTGCGATCGCTGGTCCCTGGAAACCCTGACCTAGATAACTATTTCGTATCGCGCCGTTGTCGCCCGGTTCGGTGCAGAATCGCAATTCGAGAACAATGACAGCCGCCCGACGTTAGCATATCCCGAGCTTATCCGACGTCATAGCGTTTCAACGTTGGGGGTCACGTTCATTTTTCACGGCGACGGAAACAGTGGCGGTGGAAGGGCTGGGGTGGATGGAAAGCGCGTCTAGGAAAAAGGAAGATCACGGTGAGGGGGGGGGGGGGGGGGCGGGCGACGACTGATCTTCCTTCCTGGTGGCTCGGTGGATAGATGGATAAACGGTTACTCGCGAATATTCTCCGCTCCTCGATCATCGTCTCCGCCGATCTGCCAAGACGGCGGATAGAAGCAGAATGGAGTTTACGAAACTATCGTCCGGAGACGATAGAAACTAAATCGAGTTTCCGCGGGCGCCGCGACCATTTGTCATTAGAGAGAGGATTCAGACGAAGGGGAAGAGGCCTCGCAGCCTTTCCAGACATTTCCTGATTACGATCCCCACCCCACCCCTCCACCGCGGGAAGAAGAAGCAGAAGATTCGCCACTGACCTTTCCCCTCGGTCGTTGTCTTTTGCCCGTGTGTCTCGAATGAACGGCGCGGAGGCGGCGCGCCGCCGGGGGAATCAACGATGCCGGCTCATCTTTCCAGCGAGGATCCTCGATCATATTTACGAGCCCTTTATCCCGCTGGATCAAAGTCGTCCGACCTGGCCCCGACGAATGCTGGCTCGGCCCCGTGGAGAATGGAGTTTGCGAAACTCGCCGCTAGCCGAAACACAAGAGAAGCGCTCGGGATTGGACGTCTCTCTGTACAGCACGTCCATTTATCGCCGGAGAATTTTGATGTGCACGGCTCTCTCTCTCTCTCTCTCTCTCTCTCTCATGATGAAGGACACTTCCCTTTGCTTTACGGCTCCACGTCGTATCCACGCAAGCTGCGAGCCATGGGGGTTTTAGGTGTCCGTAGCTTCCCCCGAAATCAGTATCGCTCTCTCTCTCTCTCTCTCTCTCTCTCTCTCTCTCTCTCTCTCTCTCTCTCTCTCGTGGATTTTCTTTGACGGGCGGACGGTCCTTGTTTCGGGACGAGTGGAGTTACGGCATTATTGGCTGCCTCATCAGGCCGAGACCCCGTATTTGGGTCGAGCAAACTGGACCGAATGCTTTTCCTTTGAGGTAAATTATTAGCCGCGCACACCGTCTAACGGACCCATGAACAACGACGCTTTGTTGCGCGGTCGGAAGTCAAGGAGAATGAACACGTGAATTGTTTGCGCGTAAGAGTTTGAATCCGCTCGCGCTCCGAACTCTCTCCCTCTCTCTCTCTCTCTCTCTCTCTCTCTCTCTCTCTCTCTCTCTCTCTCTCTCTCTCTCTCTCTCTCTGTGTGTGTGTCTGTGTGTGTGTGTGTGTGTTTCGGGGAACGCGTTTGCAAGCCTGTTCTCTGAGAGCCAACGGTGTCTCTGGTTTTATTCGGGATTTACCTGAGATTGCGAAACTGCGACCGCGATTCTGATTTCCGGGGCATGAATTTTCGTGGAAAAATTCATTGGATTTTCCGTGAGAAATTAATACGTCTAATGGAGACAATGTTTAGACGCATTCTACTAATAATAATCAATTAAACAAGACTGTGTTGTTGTTACGGAGTACGTTGGTTCTTTGATATTCAGCGGTTTGTTAGATCTTGCCGAAAGGGTCGTCAAGGTTATAGAAAAATCCCATCCTCCGAATACTCGGACCGAACGGACAGATTAATCGATATCGGACACGACGAGAGCATCGATAAGTTTATTACCCTCTGTCAGATTTCTCGAAGCATGGCTCTTGGTGATTGATTGAAATTTCTAAATTAGCCGGAAAATCGGGGATCGATTAAAGTAGTTGACGCGATTCCGTTACGTCAATCTTACGAGACTTTCGATGTAGTTCTAAATAACTGCGATTTTTAACCCTCGAAGAACGTACAGTCACTCCCACTAATATTCGGACACTCTTAAAAAGACGATAACTTTTTTAATATTCGACCGTACAACTTGGGTTTTTTTTGAGAAGTTAGAACAATCGGTTTTGTTACGTAACGTGAAACGAATTTTTCGGTGGACTCATATTGAAAATGTAGAAAGCACGTTTTGTAGATCTGTATCAAATAAACATATTCTGAAAATTTCATTAAAATCGGTCAACGTTGCGATGAGCTGCAAACGTTTAAAGATGGTAAAAATTGCAATTTTTCACGATTTTTGGCCTCTAACTGCAATAAATCTAAGGATTCGTGCATCTTTTTGAATGCACGTCGTCTTTCCCCATATCAACCGATTTCGATGGAACTTTTACAATGCATATAATCGACACAAATCTACAAAACATATTTTTTAAATTTTCAATATAGACCCACATAAAAAGGTTCTAAAATGCAACTTTCAGTATTTTCTGTACAATTCCGACTAATTGTATGTAGCAATTTAATTGCTCTAACTTCTCAAAAAAAAGTTAAAATCGTATGGTCCCATATCAAAAAAGTTATCGTTTTCTTAAGAGCGTCCGAATATTAATGGGAGTCACTGTATATAGATACATCTATGCATTTCACAAAATTTTCTTATTCGTTTCTTATTGTTACGGTTGAATCTGTTGAATTGTCAAATTAACACAATGCTAAAAAATCAGCATGATGGAAACAAGAGAAATGAATTTTGTAAATGTCTGAAATAATAAAACATACCGATCGGATACGTGATAACTCTTTCCCGATGATCTCTACGAGCATTGAGGTTATCAGGATCGGCAGTCGATATATGCAGCTGAATAGGCGAGTCGTTTTATTCCTTTAATGAGCCGCATTTCTATTTTCATTTGAATTTCGCGCACGTACGCCACCAGATTTATCCCGATCTGTAAAATGAGACCGAAATAAACAAAGCCCCGCGGGAAGCTGATTCCAATCGCATCGGTTTGAGGAGCGACGAGAGAATACGCGAAACAAATACCGTGCCTTGTCGATCGAGAGCTATGCGCAACACGTCCAGCGGCGCGGCGTAAAGAAGGAATGCGCGCGAGTAATTTAAAAAAATCGTGCCGGCAGAATCCTATCGTTCGTGTTATTGCCTGCGTGATTAAACGCGTTATCGATCTGTGCGTGCACTTTTCGTCTAGGAAGAGAAAGAGAGAGAGAGAGAGAGAGAAAAACAGAGAGAGAAAGAGAGAGGGGAGTCCGGAAGCACACGCACAGATTCGGAACGGAACGAGAAACATGAAAAAGGAAATTCGGAAAAGCGAATGGCGATTGTTGCGAGCTCATTCCGTTCGATTACGCGGTTATCGATTGTACCGGCTGCTCCGTCTACCCGGAAATTTCGATGAAATTTTCAGCATGTATTATAATATGAATCTAAAAGACATATTTTTTAAATAACTTTTAGGAATAATAATATCGGCGCAACGGTTCGATCATATTCTACCCTATATACAGGGTGTTTCGTTTAAAACGAGCCACCTAAATGTATATCTATTTCTGAAAATACAAAAAATGTTTCTGGCGTAATCTAAATGGTTTCAAAAGATGAATCAGTTGGGACAATCCTTTTTTATAAATTGTAATTTTTTAATGGTTTTTCCAAGATCACTCGTGCTTTCTTCCGCATATACACACATTTTGTGTTGTTGTATGTTATAACAAACATTATTGTGCGTTCATCCATGTTTAATAGCACGACCTTGAAATGACCGTGGACTCTAAAATTTGCTAATTAATGCAGAACTGACTTTTAGCTATCAGATTTTAACGGTAACAGAATTTGACAATTAAAAAATTACAATTGATAAAAAACGATTGGTCCATCTGGTTCATCTATTGAAACCATTTAGATTCCGTCAGATACAATTTTTGCATTTTCAAAGATAGAGAAGATATTTAGATGGCCTGTTTTAAGCGATACACCCTGTATATCTAATATGTAGTAAACTCAAACGTCCACTAGCGGGTCCAGGACGAAACACCATCTTTCTTTTCCTCTAATAGAATACGATTCTATAGCAAACGTGGTCTTAGGACGCACAGATTCACATCCGAATCGAAACGTTTGAGTTTACTACATATTAGCTATAATACAATAGGGTAGAATGTGATCGAACCGTTGCGCCGATATTATTATTCCTAAAAGTTGTTCAAAAAACTTTACGATCGACAAAAATTTCTCATTTACATTTTTTAAATGTTCGTTACAAGTTCGATGAAAAAAGTCGTAAAAAGCTACTTTTAGTAATATCTCCACAATTCCGACCAATAGCAATTTTTACAAAACTTCTTCTAATTGTTCTAAAAAAATCCAATTCGAATGGTTGAATGTTGAAAAAGTTATCGTCCTTCGAAAAGTCTCCGAATATTATTTCCGAGTGACTGTAGACGTCAATAAGTCACCAAATGATCAGGTTAATAAACGGGTAATAAAACGGATTATTTATCGATCGAGCTAGTTGAATCGTATCAACACGGAGCAGGCACGCATTGAATGCCCCAGGCTGGACCAATCCAGGACTAAGGTACGCGAATCGGTCGAACTAGAATCAATGATATGACCTGAATCGAAACATGCCGACAGGAATACTATACCGTGAGTTACAGAGGACCAACAGAGATTAATCGAAATAGGTTAATTTAGAATCGTTGAATCGTACCAAGCCATAATAGAGAGCACCGAATGAAACCCAGCCAGTATATCGTTAGGTCTGATTCATAATCAAGCTGGGATTCATAGAAGTAAATTGAAGCGGTGCGATTCAAGATTAAGGGACTCAAGCTGAGCCAACTTTAGGTCAGAATCTTAAATCAGATCAATCAGTAGTCGATTCAAGCAATCGCTTTCACCGATTGCTCAATCTAAACATGTAAGTCTACATTCTGTGGTGACTCGAGGGATGGAACATAACAAAGGCTAAACTCCAAATGAAACACAACTTAATATTTATTAAATAATAATACTGAAAAACGGTATATATTACAAACACTTTCTGAACGCACATGCATCAGTTCGACATTTCTCTTCCATAGTATCGTTGCTCTTAAAATACTCTCTATTTTTTCCTTCCACAGGAAATAGTTGGAATCGTCAAGTAGCTCAACGTTTGCCAGGTTCCAATTCTCGGCCATTTTTAACACGTGTGTCTATTTCTCTTTTATCTCTTTATTTCTTCTCTGTTTTTTTTTTGAACCACGCTCTGCTACCAATTGTGGTGACTCGAGGGATGGAACGTAAAGGCTAAACTCCAGATGAAACACAACTTAATATTTATGAAATAATAATACTGAACAATGGTATACATTACAAACACTTTCTGAACGCACATGCATCAGTTCGACATTTCTCTTCCATAGTTTATGCTACATAAACCATACCTGGTTTAAAGCAATAAATAAATTTCTCTTCCATAGTATCTTTGCTCTTAAAATACTCTCTATTTTTTCCTTCCACAGGAAATAGTTGGAATCATCAAGTAGCTCAACGTTTGCCAGGTTCCAATTCTCGGCCATTTTTAACACGTGTGTCTATTTCTCTTTTATCTCTTTATTTCTTCTCTGTTTTTTTTTTTAACCACGCTCTGCTACCAATTGTGGTGACTCGAGGGATGGAACATAAAGGCTAAACTCCAGATGAAACACAACTTAATATTTATGAAATAATAATACTGAACAATGGTATATATTACAAACACTTTCTGAACGCACATGCATCAGTTCGACAAAAACTCCGCAAGGGGCGACGCTTACAAGCGTACCAATCGTCGCACGCATAACACACTGCGTCGCTACCAATCTGAAATATCTTTCTATCGATTCATAGATCGACATAACCTCACACTCTGCTCTATCAATAAAAACAACCTCACACATTCAAGTATAAGTTGGCTCGCATCGAAGTGCGAGCGAATGCTTCCAACGATTAGGGGACTAGCTCATGGCCATATGTACTAACAATCCTCGAAGACAGTCGCTGGAGGTTGATTCGTCGAGGCCGCGGAATTCGAGGATCGTTCACGCTCGAGTATTTCCGCGGAGGTAACCCGCAACGTGATTTGTATCCGGAACGAAGTCAATTAAAGTCTGCAAATTGTCCGTAGTGGCGTCATCGCGCGCCATTAAAGCTTCTTGGCCGATCGTCGGTGCCGCAATTGTTCTTGACCAGCCGCAATCTCGCGCCGCGCCGCGCCGCGCCGCGCTGGAGTATTGTTGGATCGAGCTTTCGCTCCGCGTAGGCGGCGACCCTAGTAAAAAGTTCATGGCGCGGGAAGAATAATTAATGGAAATTAGTTGCGCCCCCGAGTGGCGCGTTAAATCCGTCCAGCTTTGCTCCTTCATACCTCCGGTACCTGTCGTAAAGCTTTTTATAGTTGTCATAAATGCCGCTCGAGCGCTGGTTCGGGGCCCGACGCGTAACCGGGTATCGCAAAATTATGTAATAACAGTAATTCGTGGCCAGCACGGGGTTCCACGATGGTGGATTAACGAGAGCCGAAAGGATACGGATACATGGTCGCGTGCAGAGATCGCGTGAAGAGCGAAAGTACAGAATTTTGGGATCTCCTGGGACGATCTGTCTTCAGCGTTGCGTGACGATTAATTATTCCCCCGAAAAAGACGTTCGCTGCGAAATTACCGGTGTCTGCCTCGTCACGAATTAAGAGTCGATTTCCCGACGACAATTTAAGAGGACGTTAAAACCGCTCGTAACACGCGAATGGCGAAATCAAGCGTTCACGGTAATTGCTTCAGGGATCCTGCTGGAAAAGAACGCCAGCTCGATGGTTATGTATTTACAGGAAGAAGACGTCGATTAAACATTTTGCCGAGGACTTAATAATTGCAGTGCGCATCGTTGTCGTACTCGCGGTGAGAGTTTCGGCATCAGCGAAATGCCCCGTCAAACAGAATTATTTTTAGTGAGCGATAACTTCCCATTTGTAAACAGCCAATTTAAATCACCGGTACTCGAGATGGAGTTGTTCAATTCGGAATTTAACGAGTACATACGTCACATGATATGTACGATGCGATTGCAAAGGTTTGGCTTTATCACTGCTGTTTCACTGTTTTTCGACGTTTCATTTAACCCTTTCACTACGAAAGGCGTAAATATACGTCCTGAGAAGTCCATCGATATATACGAAAGGCGTAAATATACGTCTTGAGAAATCCATCGATATAAAGATAAATAAATAAGAAATGGATATTTTTAATTTATTTGTAACGATTGCTTTTTAAGTCATACGAATGGTATCAAATCTTCGGGTACTGTTTTGTTCACTAGTTACCGCGACCGACGCACAGTGGTCTGGGGACCCCGTTTTCGTGGCCAATATTATTTTAGCATTATTTCAAGAGTTAAAATCATAGTATTGTAGGTCGTTGAATTCGTCTTGACGTCGGCTATGTGATTATGAAATAAAAAACATATAGTCTAAAAAAATAGGGGTGGCCTTGATATTTGGAGAAAAAAAGATTTTTTCCAAATTTTTTATATTGACGTTTTCATAAATTACTGAATGCTGCTTAACTTTTGTTGGAACCTTTTTTTTGTCAGATCATCACATATAACTGAAACATTGTAGACAATGCTTCTCGAAAGTAGTTTTTTCTTGGCTTACATTAATTACGTACATACCGAAATTTGTCAACATGTCTAAGCATTAAGTAATGCTACCAATATAAGTAATATATATTATGATTTTTAGATTACTAATTCTGATTCTAATTCTATATCCTCCAAATATTCAAGCATGGGCAAATCATATTCATCCTCTTCTTCTAAATCTTCATTGTCAATTGGTTCCGTTGCTGTTATGCTAGCGGTTAATAAATTCGTCCGCTAGGAGAGATGTTTCTCTGTTCACTTCGAATATTACACTAAAAACTAATGTGAACAGTAGAAGTATCCTCGGACCAAACCGATTTCACTTGTTTATAAAACAAAACACTAAAGCGAACAAGACTGGCGTAGAAAAAACAAATACATACATTGTACTTCCAAGCTGCTATGCAAGATTCAAGTGGAACTGTCTAAAATAATAAAATCCGTTTATAGTTCAAGACTGCGGCAGATTGCAGTTAAAATTTACATGATCTTCTTAGTAAATGTTCAAGCTTTCATATAAAACAAGTCCGATGTTTAGCGGTCTTAAGCGTTTTTGTATAATTCTTTTCAAAGTTTGAAATGCTATTAATTTACGCTATTCGTGTATGGACTATACAATGCTTAAAAATTGATTAAATATTTTAAATGCGCTTACTAACATATATATAAAACCATCATTAAAATCTATTTTCTGATATTCGATGATTGAAATCTAAAACGTTTTATTTTACTTTGAATTTTCTGACTTTGTCTTTAGAACGCTGTATCTCATAACAGAATTATCTAAATTGAATAATATTTTGGATTTGGGAGTTTTAAAGGATTGTTAGTTTATAGGGGAAACAAATTTTTTCAATATATTAAAGTTGAAAAATTGAATTTTGGCCACGAAAACAGGGTCTCCAGACCACTGTGCGACGTGCGTATAACGCGCCGTCCCTGTTGATGGATTATTCCGAAATCGCGCAGCAGTGAAAGGGTTAATTTTTCCACTATTCAACCCTAATTCTAACAACACTAATAATAAGTCTCGCTGAACGCAAAAACCTATTGTTGTTCGCAATTTCACCGAGCTTGAAAATCGCTCGCCGAACGCGTGAAAACACGTCAACTTCGTGAACCAGACCCCGAAGCCGCGCTAAAACAAGAAAGCGGTGCGTTCGTGGGGGCGTGTGTGGCAAAAAAGAAGGGCGCATTGTCAACGGGGCCGAGTGACAGTGGGAGCCGGGAGCAGCGACGGCGTACGTATCGCGCAACATTTTTCGCAGTGACACGCCGAAGAAATTCAGGGGCAACGGGAGAAGGGTTCAACACGCGGGGGGAGTTTTCGAGGCCGAGTAGGGAGCTTGCGCCTAGCCAGGCCGACTGGTTCGAGCTTGCGAGCTTTCTAGCAGCAGCCAGTCGCCGGCTGCCGGGCCACGACCTCGCATCTCGCCCGGTTCGTTCAGCTCTTGTCCGAGCTTTTCGCGGTCACGCTTTATCGCCCTCCGAGCTTTTTCACCGAATTCCACAAGTATCACACGCTGGAACGCCGAAAACTCGAAGGACCTCTCCTTTCGTCGCAGTTGAGTTCACCGAATTCGTCAACATCGTTCAGTGACTAGTTTTTTTTCTTTTTTGTTTCGTTCAGTTCCCCTCTTTTCCCGGGGGTGGGAATTATCTGTGTAAATTGTTTGAAAGTGAAAGGTTGGGTAGACACAGAGTGTTATTGAGAGTGTCGAAACGGTTCTACGACTTTCCGTGAAGGGAACACAAAGAATACCAGGGATGGCGGATGGGTGATAGATACCTGCTCCGTGAACCAACGCGGGTTGAAGGTGTTTTTCAGCAACGGGTGAACCATGTGAGGCTTCGACCATGAGGGTGAGTGTTGCTACGGCTTTTCCGACACTCGCTGCTTTTACGCGGCCACTGCCTCCTCGGCCAGGCTCTCCGTCCCCGCGCCGATGTAGCGTAAACTCTGGCACTCGCCACAAGGGACTGTAAACGGGACAGCTGAATGCGGAAACGAACAGGGCATTCTTCGAGTTTACGTATATCTGACCGGCATCTTTTCTCTCTGCTATTTTTCCTGATTTTTTTTTTAATGAATCGTCATTTTATCTTTAACGTGTACGCGTGTTAAATTCAATTGTTTGTTTTATTGGGTTGTCGTTTTTGAAATGTTCGATTTCACCATGAAAATGTTGGGAAGCATTTAAAGAAATAGGTACTGTTTTTCCTTATTTTTTAAAATGAATAGTCATTTTATCTTTAACGTGTACGCGTTAAATTCAATTTTTGGTTTTATTCGGATGTCGTTTGTGAAATGTTCGATTTCAGCATGAAAATGTTGGGAAGCATTTAAAGAAATAGGTACTGTTTTTCCTTATTTTTTTGAATGAATCATCATTTTATCTTTAACGTGTACGCGTTAAATTCAATTTTTAGTTTTATTGTACTGTTTTTCCTTATTTTTTTGAATGAATCATCATTTTATCTTTAACGTGTATGCATGAAAATGTTAGGAAGCATTTAAAGAAATAGGTACTAAGCTTGCAGGTTTATCATGGTACCATTTTAAGGCAGGAAGCTGATCTTTAAGATTCTATCTTCGGTTTTTGTTTAAATATCTAATTTTACTTTCAAATGAAGTTTATTTTAATGTCAATCGATATATGATTGTCGTGTATGCTTTTATTACGAGTAAAAAATAATAAGCATATTCAGATAATAGTATTTATTTGAATGGTAGGAAAAGTTCGAAAATGGAGTTGACGAACGTGAACGTCCAGAAAATTCAATTTCTACCGTAATGCAGTCGAGAAATTTGTAATTCATTGACAGAATACGTTGATTATATTGATCCTTACTTTTATCAATAAGTATTACATATTATACATACAATAGATATAAATATTTTTCACCTTATAGGAAATCACGAATGACTATAAGTTCTATTCACTATAACCGTAAAATAATTCGTAGTAAAAGGGGTGTAATGAATCAAATGATGAAAAAAATTTTTTTAATTTTTCTCCCAAAAAAATATTTTTCATCTTATAGGAAGTCAAGAATGATAAAGAACTTCTACTCACTGTAACCGTAAAATAAATCGTAGTAAAAGGGGTGTAATGAATCAAATGATAAAAATTTTTTTAAAATTTTTCTCCCAGTTTTACTATTTATCGACCGCTGTTCGTCGTCTCGAAACGAACTTGCAAACGCGTGAATGGAAGAATGACTGGGCTCAGGATGCTGGGCAAGGATCGGCGGGTAGGTCGCGTCGTCGCGAATTTTCTGTATTGCTGCGTTCGCAACTGCGTCACCGTTTAAGCCCACCCGTTGCGTGCGCTGATTTATCGCGCGCTGAACGAGTCACGCAGCTCCAGGGTGTAATTATTTTCACGTGACTGCTGTCGGGATTAAACTTCCCCAGGGAGGGGGGATGTGTTTTTGTGCCGTCTCGTGGCGGCGCGTGTTACTTCGATCATCGGTTGCTCTTTCTGGACGCTTTAATCGCAGGGGGACGCGATTGCTGGACCGATTTCCTGGATCCCACGATTTTCTCTAATAAATGAATTATATTCAAAATGTCCAGCTCGATTATTAAAAATTTGTCCAACTGC
The DNA here is from genome assembly GCA_916610255.1 of Lasioglossum lativentre. Lineage (NCBI taxonomy): Eukaryota > Metazoa > Arthropoda > Insecta > Hymenoptera > Halictidae > Lasioglossum > Lasioglossum lativentre. The sequence continues at coordinate 5,414,994 of OU744366.1, forward strand.
GTACATGTTCTTTTGCCAGTGATCGTAAATATTCTTTCATGGTGAAGTGAGCTAAAGAAAAAGTACGACGTGATAAAAAAGCGGACAGTTTAACGCTCAACATAAAATAGAATTTTAAATGCATTGCGAATGCACTTGTTTCTTGTTTCGCTCGTTGCCAGTATGTGTGCCAGTACGTGTGCCAGTACGTGTCGTTGTTAGCATTTCCAATACATCATACGGAGATTTACCGTATCATATATCAGATGCTGTTTGTCGGCAAGTTGCACGATGCGTCTGTTCACGTGTATACTTATAAAAAGATTCTGCATGTGTCTGTCAGATCTGCTGCGACCTCGGCAGAGTTAAGCCGAGTTTAACAGAGTTTAAATCTCTGACGTTCGTTCTATCGAAGTGTGTAGCTTTAAAATGAGAAATACATATTGTACGGAGCACTAATTCGCTGGTACAGCAAATATTTGAAGAATTAATTATTTTTTATCTACGGAAAATAATATGTTTCTGCGGGAAAAAAGAAATTTTTGAGGAAACGGCACTTAAAGCCATTTTTTAATTCCAGTCTTCGATTCTCGGTAAATGATTCAGCACGATCCCCGTGATCTCGAGTATGAAATTTTCTTTCCTAGAGGGATTTCGAACATCGCAAGCATTCGCGGAATCTCGATAAATATGCGAAGGATACGAAGATCTCGGAACACCGGAAATTAACGTACCACAGATCGTTTTAAACTGAGATTTTCCAACAATTCTGCATTTGCACATATGAAAATGCCCTAGTTTGATATAGTGTACCTTCATTCATTTAACACTTAGCACTCGAGTGACGACTCAGATTCGCCACGAAAAATTGCTCTACCATTATTCACAATATTGTTTACATTGTTAAATATGGTGCTATCTAATCAATTACTAAACATTTAAGTATTTTACGAGGTATTATAGCAATTTCATATCCCTAAAATGAACACAAATCATATAGAATGAAATTATTCTAGGTTGGAAGAAATGTTTAATTTTGGAGTTAAAATAGCTCCGAGTGCAAAGGGTTAATTGTCCATAAATCACTATCCGGGTGCACAGTCTTTAATAATTTTAATAAATTAAAAATAATATATTCATATTCTCAAATTCTCTTAAATAGCACCTATTTAATTTCGTTAAAAATGCATAAAATTCGCAATCATTACCCTTTACTGCTGACCATGTGGGAATTCGTGGCCGAGAAATCACCAGGTTAACAGGTGGGATACGTACACCGCTGCATCAGTCACCGGTGACCGACACAGGACCGTTTACATAATGTCGGTCACCAACGACCGATTTGTAATATGCGATTATTCATGTTTGCATAATTAATACAATATTTAGCGAAGCCTTGCAAACGATTACCATATATCCAGGATTGACCTAGGAACTCAAAAATTCCCTAACCTTTGAAGGATCGTCATTCTTCCATTGAAAACTTTGAATTTTCTTTATGAAAAATTGATTTCTGTAACATTCATTTCATATATCCTGTATCTGTATATAATATTTCTATGCTATTCATTTTTTGTCATAAATGCATAGCTATCCACATATAAAGTCATATTTGCCAAACGAGTTGGGCATTAATCGATTAAAATTTTAATCATGATTGCTTGATTAATGTATACGATTAAAAAAAGAAATCGTCGAAAAATCGGCGATTGATTCAATCGATTGATGAAGTTAATCGTCAATCGTTCATTAAATGAAGAAATGGTCGAAAAATCGGCGATCGATTCAATTGATTGATTTAAACCGTCAATCGTTGATTAAAAAAAAAGGAATCATCAAAAAATCGAGTTTACATTTTTTTCAGTATTCATACAGTTCTGATTTCATTTCGAAATTTTAGCAATAATCATTAATCAATTATCCGATTGACGATTAATAATCGTTAATCGCAACTAACGGCTAAAGTAGAAAAATCGTTAACCGCAATTAACGACTGAACCTGGAGATTAATTGTTAATTGCCATTAACGATTGAAGTAGAAATTTAGTCGTCAATCGTTGATTAAGTTTTTGCCCAACACTGGTCGGAATAATGTTCTTTCTGAATAAACGATTCAAAGAGCACAGCCACCCGGAGCGCATAATTCGCCGTCAACAATTTGCCGAAATGTCAAACAAAACTGAACGCTAAATCCGTAGGGAAGACCGGTGCTGCCGGGGTTCGATACATAGCCTCCGAAAAGATTAAATGGCCGTTTATCCGTGGCGTGTGTGTGCCGGAGTTCGTGCGCCGCGAGCAAATAAAGTCTTCCGAACGCAATCAAATCCATAATGAGGTATCAGTGTAATTGGTATATTCCCACGGAAAATACACGCGACACAATTGCGCTGTATCGAAGACGACACGGCACACAGTTCCACCGCCGGTTAGTAGCTGCGATTTCCGTGGGATTTGTGGTTATTGTCTCCGTTCCCGCGGCGCGGCGCGGCGTGAGCGTAGCGAGAGATGCACAGCAGGCGCAAACTAATTCTTGCCGGCATTGATTAAAGCGATACGATCCGGCCGCGCGATTGTCTCGTCTGAAAAGACACATTGTCATCCATACTGTCTCTTGGAACCGTCGAAAATCACGCCCCCCGCCCCCGCCCTTGCTCAACATCGACACACTGAAAACCTGGCAGTTCCATCGGATAATCTCACGGAGAACTTTTTCCCCCGCGTCAGCAACGAGATAACGAAATATATTCCGAAAGACGAGCGTTGCGATAAGCCAGCGAAACTCTCGGATGCCGTCCGGCCTTGGTCCGCTTGTAGATTAAACTGGAAACTTCTGGGGGAGCGTCTCGCGTAATCCGTTTAATCGCATTATTAGTACCGAGACGAGAATAATATGAGTTGATAATGTCGTGTACGGCCGAGCGTGTGATTCAATTTTCGACAAGCGAACCCCTTCCGTCGCGACGCGACCGAGGGTACCACCACCAGTCGCGATGAAACTCCGTTCTCCGCGCGTTTCTATTGCGGCCACTGTCGCCGCCATTGTGTATCTGCACTCTGTCCTCGAGCATGGTTCTTTCACCCGCTCTGCGCTCGAACGCTGAAATGAAATATCGGCCCTTGCCGCAAATACGGCAGGACTACGCTAGAGATATATCGAGGAGCACGGTAGGGCATCGTTCGTTGCACGAAACCGGACCGAAAATGCGTGCGAAAATCAAGTTTGTGCAACGAAAGAGGTATCATGCTGATCCGTAATGTTGATCTTCTTTTGTTTATACGTAGCCATCCCCACCACGAGTTCAAGAACCTTGAATACCTCGTGGTGGGTGTCGCATAGCAATCCGGAATTTTCACAAGCACTGCGTTAAATTGAAATGGGAGGTTCCTTGAGTCATTTGAAGCGAAATTTTCCTTAACAAAAATGTTGTCCGAGGCTTCGTTTAGGAGTTATTAACGAAAAACACGGACCAATCAGAGCGCGACCTAGCGCGACTCGTTGGCACGTTCAGCGCGGCGAGCCGGCAGTTGGCTGAGCGTGCCAACGAGCGTCTAGGTCGCGCTCTGATTGGTCCGTGTTTTTCGTTAATAACTCCTAAAGAAAGCCTCGGACAACATTTTTGTTAAGGAAAATTTCGCTTCAAATGACCCAAAGAACCTCCCATTTCAATTTAACGCACTAGTTTTGGGACAGCCTGTATAATAAACAATTATTCGCTATCCATCTGACCAGAAAGAAAATACGGAATCTTGAAGGCTTTCTTCTGCGAGTTTAGTTTACCAGAGGAACTTGCTTGGAAGTTTGATTAACGACCGCGTAGCCATCGAAATAAATAAATAAATAATGTTGGAAGCCTTCAAAGAGGCTTAATAGACTCCGGCCGCTGGGTCCGAGGCTGTCCACCGTGAAAAATTCGAATCACAGGATCGTCGGATGTGCGGCTGTCGATGCGCATTCTGCTCGGAGTGAGCGAAAAGCAACGGACAAAATGCTCGACCGACAATTACGGACAGCCGTGAACGAGCACCGCCGGAAACACGATGGCTGACCACTGCCGAAGCCACCGTAGAAATTCCGCGACGACGACGGCTCTCTGTTATTTTTCTCGTTCCGAACACGCGGACGAACTCCGTGAATTTCGCGCAAGTCGTTTCGAACAATTTTCTAGCGCGGCCGTAAACAGACAGCCTGGTCTAGGCGAACCGTAAATATTCCTGCTGCTGGTAATCGGTGCATAAAATTTATATTTTGCATAAAAATCAGCCATACAGTTATAATTCTTATCCGGTGATAGAAATATTTTCGATTAGAATATTTTCTTCTGTCGGTTAGTTCATGTTAAATGTTGGGTGTTGTTAAAGTTATCGATCGTAAATTGTTAAAAACAGGGAAAATGCTTATGCTCTCGGTGCAACGGTTCGATCATTTTTAAACAAAATAAAGCAATTGTGCTAGTTAAATTAAACCTTCAACGTTTCGACCCTTATGTGGGTCTTTTTCAAGAAAGAAGAAAACTGCGTCTGAAAATTTTTAAATTATATTGACGTTGAAGGTTTAATTTAACTAGCACAATTGCTTTATTTTGTTTAAAAATGATCGAACCGTTGCGCCGAGAGCATAAGCATTTTCCCTGTTTTTATACAAGGTGTTCATTTGAAAACTTTCCAGCCGAATATCTCGAAAAATATGAAAGATATTAAAGTGTAAAACAACTGTCCAAGGATTTCGAGGGGGAAAGGGGGGACAAAAAAATTGCGCGGATAAAAAAAAGTATCCTACCGAAAATTATTGGTCTTTTTACGTACAATAAGATCCCATAATAAAAAATATAGGTTTCCATTTGAAAAAACAAAGTTGACCTTCAAATTACCTTGAAAACGCCACCCAAATAAAAAACTGATACTGCCCCCCCCCTTTCCCCCTCGAAATCCTTGGACACGTGTTTTACACTTTTTTTAATATCTTTCATATTTGTCGAGATATTCGGCTGGAAAGTTTTCAAATGAACACCCGGTATAATGGAATATCGCATTCGGAGCACCGCGTTTCATTTTGTTAAATAAATTCGTCTTAAGGTTTCCACGTCACCCCGTCAAGCCGGTTTGTAAAACGGGCACGAGGCAAATTTTCGAACCGAATGGAGTTTGTTCCGATGAAACGAAAATTGCGTTCGTTTATCTCTTTGTGCTGGTTTCCTTTGACGTTTGTATTGCGCAAGGCTTTCTGATTTGAATAGATTTCAAGAAAATCGCGCCATTTTCATGGCTTTGTGTTTACTCATTTCGTTTCCCGTCTAACAAAAAAAAAAAAAAAGAAGGAATAATTGTTCTGCAATTATGATATAAAGGACGTTAAATTACACGATACCATAGTTGGCACACGGAAGCTTCATAATCTTTTCATTAGCTGTATTAATTGCCCTTCTGTCGGGCAATAATTAAACGTCCGCGTTTTATTAAAAGATCTGCGGTACCATTAACATTATACGCGTGTGCTTCATACTTTGCGTTAAAATTATACCTGGATCTATTTAATTATCATTACTATATGTTGCGGTAATTTGTACGATAATTACATTTCGTGCGATGTTTCGTAAAATTTATAAAAATCCTCTGCAATATGTTTGAAATATAAGAGCTTCTATAATTCCCATTGTTATTGTATGCTCTTCCTTATTTTTATTTCGTATTATTTCAGCATATCCGTACTTCGTTAACATAATCAACCTTTTCATGGTATATTTCTATATGACTTGATATTTTGCGATTTTTTATATACCTGTAAAGAAAGTACGTGGTACTTATTTTTGAATTGTCCCGCGCACTTATGGTGCGCTGGTAAGCAAGCTCGTGAAACTAAGACGAGAGAGAGAGAGAGAGAGAGAGAGAGAGAGAGAGACAGAGAGAAAACTCAAGGTCTCACTGATTGCTCAAGGTCATTTCAAGGTCAAAAAGGTGGTATCCACTAAGTTCAGTTTTTTATTGTCTATCATGCTATCGTAAAAAAAATATACTATTCCATTAAAAAAAACATCGATGACCTTGAAATTTCATTAAAAAACACGACATAAAAAATTCTTTTCTTTACCATTATATTTGCCCCCTGCGATAGTGTCACTTTGTCCTCTGAAGTTTTTTTTATAGAACTGTAAATACGAAAGATATTTAGGTGTTCTTATTTATGCGGGACACCCTGTATACCTATTATTTAATAATAATAGGAATCGTTGCAAAAGCGTCCCCACTGTGCCGCGGCTAGGATAAACGTCGATTACGTTGCGTGCTGCGCCATTGCCCGTCCGCCATCGTAGGTGGCGCACGGTTTCCGGTTCTTATTCTATTCTCGCGCTGGCAACGAAGCCGAGAGGCCGACGATCAATCACCGTGATAATTAATGATGCTCATTTCTAATTATCCATGTCCTCGTTGATCAGTATCCGTGCTTTCCGTTCGATCGAACCAATTCGACGCTGTAGAACACACCTCGCTCTCACCGACGAACGGTGGCTCGCACCTTCGAGCAGCCGCCCTGTGTTCCCGACGGCCATAAATTCCTCGCGAGTAGAAACGGCGTCGTTAGCAGACGCCGTCGAAAATTCGCGCAACGATTTTTTCCGGGACAAAAAAAAAAAAAACAAAAAGAAATATATAGCATGTTAGCCGGTGACGCGACAACGTACGATCCCCGGACTCGAAATACGCGGGAAAATCCCGAAACAACGATACCGTTTGTAACTTGATGAAAACCCGCGAACACACACATACGCGCACAGAGTTCCCTGAAACACACGGCCGTATGTATATCATTTTCGTACACGCCCACGTTTTTATAATTTTCTTTCTCCTTTTTTTTTTCGCTTTCGTTTCCTTGGATTCTTCGCTTCGAACTCGGCTTAACGACGCGCGAGCAAAAACCGGGCATAATGACACGTGGAACGACGGCGATTTGAATTTCCCAGCGTAGACGCAGACGCGCGCACAGCTCGCGGAACGTTAATGCTGCACGCGTTATAAATAACGTCGCCGGCATTTCCATTTTTATCGTAATAGTTCGCAGGGAGATTCGGTCGCTGACCGAGTTCGAACTTTTCGGGTGATCAGTATTATTCCGACGACCGGGAACAATGTGGCGGCTACCAAGACAACCGCAGGAACAGTTCCGAGACTGTCTACGAGGAGTCAGGGTAGATGTTTCTTGGAGTTTGTTTGGCACTGTCGATCGTCGACTCTATGGGTTGTTTTATTTCGGAATGGGTTCGTAACACACCGTGGAGACTGTGAATTCGATCTTGTTAGGTCCACTTTAAATTTTAAATATTTACTAATTTTAGTTTCATGTCAGTTTTGTAGAGAATTTTGAATAAAATCTCCGGTCAGAGCGCAGAAAATTATGCAATTAAAAGCACAATTCACTTCGGTATACAGGGTGTTTCGTTTAAAACAGAACACCTAAATATCTCCTCTATCTCTGAAAATATAAAAAAATGTTTCTGACGTAATCAAAAAAAGTTTTTTATAAATTGTAATTTTTTAATCGTTTTTTCAAGGTTACTGTAGCAAACATTGTTGTGCATTCATCCATGTTTAATAGCACCACCTTGAAATGACCGTGAACACTACAATTTTCTAATTAATGCAGAACTTTCAGATTACTTTCAGCGACATATCAGATTTCAACGATAACAGAAATTCGACCATTAACTTGAACTTGTAAATAATCACATTTATTACTGCAATAAACGTTCCAAATACAGAGAAACGATACAATGTGTTTATTTACAAGCTCATGGTCGAATTTCTGTTACCGTTGAAACCTGATATGTCGCTGAAAGTATGTACTGCATTAATTAACAAATTGTAGAGTTCAAGGTTATTTCAAGGTCGTGCTATTAAACATGGATGAATGCGCAATAATGTTTGCTGCAACATACAACAACCAAAAATGTGTGTATACACGTAAACAACACGAGTGACCTTGAAAAAACGATTAAAAAATTGAAATTTATAAAAAACGATTCTTCCATCTGATCCGTCTTTCGAAACCATTTAGATTACGTCAGAAACATTCTTTGTATTTCCAGAGACAGAGAAGATATTCGGGTGTCCTGTTTTAAACGAAACACCCTGTATACTCTTGTTAACGAAAGGAATGCACATTTAGCGCGCCGGAAAATTGGCGTGGTTTTCGTAGCGCGAGAGCAACAGCATGTTTTATTATCTCTGTGTAGACAAGTGCGGATTGTTTCACCGCTAACGCAAAACCTTGTAGCGAGCAGATTACACGTTATTCTTGGTTGTCTCATATATTATCATTAATGACACCGGGACGCCGTTCTCATAGTTCATTTTCAAGTCTCCCATCCCCTATTCGGAAGTTATCGAACCACTTTTGTCCGGGATATTCACGCGCTCAATTAGTTTCGTATGATTCATATAATAATAAAGAGCTATTTTGCTGGATTCAAATTTATAATCTGTACGTTCTCAGCAGGCATTTAATACCGGTAAAATTTTCATATCGGTATTACGCCTATGACTTAATACCGGTATGATCTTGATACCGGTATTGGGCCATCAGAGTTATATACCGGTAACCGTTACTCATATCGGTATTATACCGGTAGTTTTCGGTTTTACCTTCATAACCTCTATAGAAACCGAAATATCGGCATGATGTCATATACCGATATACGAAAATACTGGTATATTTATTTATATTTACCGGCAATTTTTAATTATATAGCGGTATGACGTCATATCGGTATTTCGGTATTTCGTTTTCTATTATTATAAAGGTATAAAGGTACAACCGAAAAATACCGGTATGATAACGGTATTTTGTATACCGGTATGAGTCCCTGCTATACATTGGGAAAATCGAAAATGTTACCGGTAAATGTAGGTAAATATACCGGTAATTTTATATAGCGGTATGATGTCATATCGGTATTTTGGTATTTCGGTTTCTACAATTTATTTCAATAGAAGTTAAAAGATATATTATTTTTATTTCAAGGCTAACAATATATATAAAGGTATAAAGGTACAACCGAAAAATACCGGTATAAGTCCCTGGACTTCTCAGAAACTCGACGAAAATCTTTTCTTTGAAAATTCTTTAACGAAGTCTTGCAATAACAATTCTGTTCACACTTTACGAAACACTTTGTGCGAATTTTTTTTTTTTTCGAGGTGGACAGCAGGACTAATAGCCTGTCGAAGCTGTAATATATCCTGGCAGATTCGCCGATACATTTCCCTGCAATTCGCCAGCGTTACGGCCGCCACCGAAATATGTAATGATCGAATTTCGCTCGCGCTCCGCGCTTTCATAATCCTCTTACATTTTCAGTTAACTAGGTCGACGGAAAATTATACGTTGTTGCATTCACAAGTATACGTATGTATACATATATATATATGTACACGGACACGATGAATTCAAGAATAAATCGAAAGCCGATGTTGATTGAACGGGGGATCAAAAATCCATCGGAAATTAAAAAGTATCGATTCGCCATCCGAACAAGTGCCTTTCGCGAAAGGTTACGTCGAAAGTGGGGCTCTATTTCGAAGTTCCTCCGCGAAGAATATTTCAGAAACTGATCCATTATTCGTGTCTGGTATCGTCTAATAAGCAAAGAGGAATACCTAATAGAGAAGAAGATCATGGTAATACGGCGACGGTATCCGCGGAACCTGCTCACCGGTAATTTCTCATGGAGGGTACGGTGCGAGTCGGTGAAAGGGAGGGGTTGGTCGGGGGTAGAAACCCACGGTGGTAGTAGTTGTTCCAGGGTAAAGAGATCGAATTATTGAAAGAAGAGTTATCTCTCATGCCGAGGCTGAGTCGATCACCCCCGGCTGGATTTGCATGTTTAATGCAATCATGCTAATCGATGAAAAAGTTTCATCGGCACACGGGGGTACCGGTGTGGTACGAGGTGGAAACGATCGAAGAATAAGGGGGATAGGATTATGAGGGAAGCCGCGCGGCGCTCTTTGAAGGCTGGTAAGCATCCTATAACCGCTTTGAGGAGGACAGTTCGTTCGGTGCCGAAGAGAGCGCGGGAACCGAAGAACTTTTCCGAATATTCACGTCGCAAACGGGCGTACTAGCTGGAACGGGCAACATTTAAATTCATGGCAATCAGATCCGATTGAAAAGTTCAACGTGACCTCAACTTCTCGGTAGTTATCGGCTGGAACGTGAAAGAAATGAAGAAGAACGCGGAGAACACGGATCCGCGACACGTTAAGGGACGGACTTTACCAGGAAACCCTCTGTGATCGTTTTAGAAAAACTTCTTTTCACCGAGCTCGAAATAAACTGGTGTAACTCTCGTTTTTTAAAAAAATTCGATCTCGTTCGAAAGAACATCTGTCAACGTAATCAGCAAAAACCTCTAGCAGATTTGGGCTAGTTCTCACTCCGTATAAAACCAAACTACAGTAAACGCTCGTTCGTTGTCCTGAATCAGGGGCACGCTCGTTGTCCACTGCCTACCCACTTTACTGCCTGTCAAGACAGAGTCGCTCCGCAGGGCGGCGACGATTGATGTCGGCTCGGGTATATCGATGTGAACACCACACATTGACTCGGGGAATCGATTTTACAAATTTCTTAATTTTCAATATTTTTTTATGGGACTTTCACTGGCTTGTTTCTGGCATTTTTCTGATTAAAATGACACCAAACACGATATAGTTTCAATTGTATTTAGTGGTTTAATCGACGGTGAAAGTTTCGGTCGCAAGGAAGGACAGCGCATCGGAAAGAAAGAGACGCGGACAGTCACGCGAACCGTATTTCATTCTGTCCTTCTCTATGTTCGGCTCTCTATTGAAGTCTCGCTTGGCGCGGTCATAAATCAAAAAGCATGTCGGGGCACGCTCGTTGTCCGCTCAAACCCCCAGCCTTTGGACAACGAACGAGCGTTTACTGTAATTCGTTTTAACAATAAATAAAAAATATTGCCAGGTACTAAAAAAATTAAACTCCGTAATTGCAGTATAGTTTCTAGCGAATCCGTTCGCTTTCTAGCCATTGAAGGAACATCTGTAACTACGAAACTTTTCTGTGAAGAACTTTTTCATAAAAGCTTTCCGATGGAACTGATATTTTAGAATCTGAAAATTCTGCAACAAAACCTGATCAAAAGTCTGAATAGTTCGCGATCAGGTTACCGTTTAGAAAGACCATTCGAGGGTGTCGTACGATCGATTCGACGCAAGAGGAAATAGAAAAAAAAACCGTGTCCTTGGACCGGTATTCGTTAACTAGCCTGTCCTGCTCAATAATGGATTTCCCTGATACTTGTCAAACTCCACTAATTTGGCTATTGTTCAATGGACACCGTGTATCCCCCGGGTCGTCCATCTATTATTTCATTTTTCGCGGGCAAAAACCGTGCGGCCGACCCCTCTCTCATTACTCTTCGTTACATCTACGCGCTGCGCGTCGCGTCGCGTTGCGTCGCGTCGCCGAGACTCCTCGATCGAGTTTCTCTGCCGTAAAATTTAAAATGGAATTCCACATGGATATTATGTTTTCTCATTACTTTCCTCGGGTCCGGTAGTCGGTCGGTATTAGTTTCTCCTTTACCGCTCCGCGTCCGACCTCGTCCCTTCTCGTGCGGAAATATTTCCGCTGGCCGCGCAACCGCGCACAGTTACATACCCTTGCCCGATTAAAAAGGACAAGAAGAGTTATTGATGGAAATCTGTACGTGCATATAATTTCAATAATAATAATAATTTTGTAAAAATTACACTGTGTCTTTTTTAAATATAGTCAAACGTGTATAAGAAATTTTTGAAACACATGGTCAGTACTAATCTCACCATGTTTATCTTTACGTCCATAACATAGAAGAATTCATACAATGCATTTTTTATTTATTTATTACGCTATAAAACCCCACATGGGATTATTAGCAGCATGCACATGATTGTATTGGTAACTTCCTTTTTGCAACATCGCACAGTGGTCGGAAATCGCGAAAACGTGGCCAAAATAGGAGGGAGTACTCCAAATTAGTTCAAAATTGATACTCTGAAGTTTTTCGGTTAGTTGATTATGATAGATACTTTATTGTGTTCCCCTAAGCCCTAAGGGATTACAATCCTTACAACTCTTTCGCTACCTTATCACTATCTTATCCTATTATGAATCTGATGTCAAAATTACAAAAAACAAAATCTTATGTTTTGAAAACAAAAAAAAATTGTTTGTGGTGTTCAAAACATGTATTAAAAAATTCTATAAGTTGAACCATACAATGCTTATTTAACAAATTTTGTTATATCTTCTAAATATCTCGAGAAAACATGCTTGTAACTGGTACCGTGACTACCTCTGCGTCACAAAAATGGATCGCGTGACCATAGGGTCACTCAGGGCAAGCTACTTTTTCAAAATAATTTAAGCTTAATAGTGTCTACTACAAGAATACACAAAAATCTCTGTGGAATATTGTGGAATATTGTGGAATATACAACTTTTAGTACACAATTCTAAAATCAGTGCATCGAACTTTATCTTTATCTTTACACATTGCAAACACAGATTAACATAATCTCAAATATTATTATTATGTATAGTACTGACTTCCAAAAACAGCATCCATTGTACACTCAAAAAAAAAAAATTCACTTCTCTTAAAATTATAAGCTTCAGAATTGCTTTTTGACAACGTCGAACGCGATATTTGTACTCCCACCATTTGGCAGGTATTCATGGTAAGACCTTTTTACTTTGTGTTTCCCATAGAGTCATTACCCGAATATCCAGTAAGGCAAGGGCCATACGCCTAACGGAAAATTCATTTTTGCCATTTTGGCCACGTTTTAGCGATTTCCTACCACTGTGTGCATCGGGTGGTAAAATTTTTATTTGCGTCTACCTGCGCATACGAACCTATCGCTCTGACCGCCGCTCTACGTCCCAAACCGCTACAAAACGACGAATAATTCAATCGTGTGCCCACGGAATCGTTTTAAGCGAAACGGAAGGTCGAGCTCGGTGGCGGGGCGCGGCAGCGGGTCGATGAGAAATTGAATTTCCCGCGGGTGAAACGAAACATTTAGATTGTCACCGGTTGTATATTCCCCCCCCCCCCCCCCCGCGGAATTCGACGTGTTACAGGTGTAATGGATTTCCATAAGGTTGCAGGCGCACACCTCTTTCCAACGACGTCGTCGCAGGGTGCCGAATCTCTTTTTCGAACCACTTCGCGCTCCGCTGCATCCGGGCGCGTGCAATTCATGAATAAGTGAGAAACAACTTCCGAAACAAGTTGACTGAAGGGTACGAGGGGCGCCGTGTGACCCGCAAACGAGGATTCCGGAAATTCAGTGACTCCGGGTCGCCTTCTTAGAAACCCCCACGGTGTGTACCCTTCTTTCTACATCGAGATGTCCGTGGAGCCGTTTTCCCCCCTCAGTTTTCTTATGATTCTCCGGGAGAGGGTAGGTCTTCGAAATTTTCATATATTATGCAAACGTTACGTCCGTACCTGGTCCCGAGTCTTTTTTCCCGGGGCTTTTATTTATCCCGCCCTCGTATTTCTACCGTTCTCTTTGCGTCGACTCCTCCCCGTCGTCCAATCTCCTTCCCGGGTTGAGGACCGTCACGTATTTTTGCGTTTCTTCCGCTCGGATGGCGACCCACTCTCCCGCTAACGAATTTCATCCTGATTCGGCAACCAGCCGAACGAACCTGACGGACTGTTACGAATGAAACTCCGGGTACCCCGGATCGTCTTATTTCTTCCACGTTTCGAGCATTAACCTCGGCTCGAGATAGAACCGCGGCGCAGCTATATCGATCGGCTCGATGATCTCGTTATCGAGACTGCAGGAAGTCGCGAGGGAATTCAATTTTGGCATCGACACGATATCAAACGCCTTTTGTAAATGATTTTCTACCGCAAAGTTGCGCGGCTCAACTTCTTCCGGCGAAATGCCCGGTTGTTGCTTGCGCCGAGGAATTTTCACCCTTCTGATGCATCACTGTAGTATGGTAAATAGAATATCCACATTTTATAGTAATCCTCTATACTATTCCTCTAATAGAAAACAATTCTATAGCAAACGTGGTATTATGACGCACAGATTCATATCCGAATCGAAACGTTTGAGTTTACAACAAATTAGCTATATATAGGGTAGAATTTGATCGAACCAGCGCGCCAATATTATTATTCCAAGTTTATTTAAACACTGTACGATCGACAAAAATAAAAATTTAAATAATACTTCATGCTATGTTTATATCGTAGCAGTGCTAGTAAAATTATTTTATTTTGCATGAAGATCTGTAGTAGATGAATTTGATCTACTGTAAACCGTCCGAACTTAACTAGTAATCGTCGGTGATTTGCGTGTATTAATTGTTATTATAAGGGATTATTCCAGCTATAAACAGTACATGAACAGTTTGATGCGGTTTGATATATGATATTGATTTCGCATATTAATGCGGTGAGCATTTAGTTTATTAATCCCGAGCTTATATTCACTTTACTGTTTTAATCGGCAATGTCGTTTGAATAATGTTTACGGATTAGAGAAACCTATTTTTACAGGGTTCGAAGGGTTAATATAATTTTATAAAATATTTCCACGTAAACTGTGACTTCACAGACGTCTAAGATCGCGAGAATTCGAGATACCCAAGATACCAAGAAACTCCGGAGGCAGCCAAGAAAATCCAAGATTCCGAAAGTTACTCGCGAAACTTTCAACCTTGCACAGGGATGCCAGTTCGATAATGTTTTGAAATCTGATTTTGGTTTGTTCGATAGGTTTGCGAGGTAATTGACAGATCATGGAATAAAAGATTAATACAGTATTTCATCGATAAATGTCCCAAATGACTCACACATAATTGTCCCTGAACTATCCCCACTCCTGCGGGGTATACCCATTGAGGGGCCGGTAAAACTCGAGAGGCCTCGGCCGCCGAGAAGTGTAACATGATACGGGTCGGGTATATCGGTGTGAGACCAGGAGACCACTACTAATCAGGTGACAAAACTCTTTGTTTTTCATTATTTTTTAATGGAACTTTCACCAACATATTCCTGGCATTTTTCTAGTGAAAATGATACCAAATATGATATAATTCCGATGATATTTACGTGTGTAACGGATGATAAAATTTTCGTACGCATGGAAGGACAGCGTATGGGAAAGAAAGAGACGCGGAGAGTCGCAGTCGCCGGCACAGTTCAAAGGCCCGCGGCGTCCTCACAATGTAATCCCAATAAAAAACTTTTTTATTATTACTTACTTTTGTACGAGACTTTCACCAATATATTTGTGACAATTTTCTTATTACAGTGATACCAAACACGATATAATTCGCATCATATTTACAATAATTTTCCATTGATATAATTTCAATGAGAAGTTACGCGGGGTCGTCCATTACACACGTAAATATAATCGGAATTATATCATATTTGGTATCATTTTCATTAGAAAAATGCCAGGAATATGTTGGTGAAAGATCCATAAAAAAATAAAGAAGTTTTGCCATCGGATTAGTAGTGGTCTCACACCGATATACCCGACCCGTATTATGTTTACATTTCTCGGCGACCGAGTCAAAGAATAGTATCCCTCACACATAATTGTCCCTGGCCGGACCCGTGGTTGGGACAATTATCGATGAAATACTGTACATCGTTATCAAATATATCAACGCGAACTGTGACTTCACAGACGTCCAACATCTCCAAAATCCCAAGAAACTCCGGAGGCTGGCAAGATTCCGAAAGATTTCCACGGCACTTTTAAACCTACACAGGAATGACAAAACAGCGTGACATTGTCTTGGAATCTGCTTAGTTTGTTCGAAAGGTTCGCGAGAAGACTTTGTCGAAGTTCCATCAGTGGCAGAGAGCGTGGCGTCATCGCCACCTCCGTGCAATCTCCTTCGCGAGAAAAAAAAAAAAAAAAAAAAAGGAAGTCGAATGAAGCGTAAGCTTATAAACTCGTCGGAACTGGGGCGAAGGCCAATCACGATTCGCATTATATAGGATGTGGGGGTGGGAGGGGAAGGGCTTAATTCGCGAGACGCTGGCGAAAGTTGTTCGGCGTGAATAATCGCGCGAGAGGGGGGTGTGTGTTCGGTGGTGGCAATGGTAACTTTATGTTGTCCAGAAGCGAGCCTGAAGGAGGGAAACCATCTATTACGGATCATTATCGAGCCTTGATTTATAATCCCCATGGGGCGGATCTTAATACCAGATCAGCTTTCGGTGCTCTATCGCATGACCCCTAAATCCACGTCTGCTTAACCTCAAACGCGTATTTACATAGATCCTTCCATATTTGATGATTCCAATTTCATCGTGGTACATCGAAAATGATTCGGTATGCATCGTTGCTCATACTGCCACTTCGACCATGGGCCGCGCTTCTATTATTACAATCTACAGAGTACCGCTCATTATTATTCGAACAGCCGAGATCCCACGGTTTTTGGAAGGGAAATGCTGACACATCGTGTTATTGTTAGCATGGTTCACCATTTAGAATGAATGATTTTCTCTTTTCATTGTATATGCAACGCCGGTTGTTGTTGCGGTAATGATTTATTTGATTGTGATTTTAGAAAGGAAGTTGAGTTATAAATAAATTGTTCGTTTTGCAATAATGATGCTCCTTTATGGTCAAAGAATTATGAAGAATTCTAATCCCTCCGGAATGCAAATTATTTGCATTACTCGTTACCAGAGATTAATTACCCTTTGTGGACGGAACTACAGCCGGTCCAAACTCTCTCAGTCATTTGTCAACAGATCGATTAATCACTGGCCAAAAATAGATTAGCATATTATGTTTCTAATGCTGCGAAACCATCCATTATAATTTATTACCTAACGAGACGCAACAGCCCCGTCGAGCTCCACCGAAGCCCTAAATAAAATTGACGACAGTTTCGGAATTGATTAGCGCAAAAATTCAAATACAATCATTTCGGTGATTAATAGCTGTTCAAAAACGTTTCATCCAATTATTGCCCGACCCGCGAATCTATTTCCGGGCAAAAACCTCTTATTTATATTACCACGTGCGTTCGAGCTCTGTGCGGTGTTTACAAAGTTACTACGTATTATTTGTTTACCAAGCGAAAGAACAGTTACACCAAGATTCTCCGTCGAACCTTTATTGAATAATATTGGTATACACCAATATGGCGGCGCCCATATCTGTCACTATCTGAAGTGAAACAATGAAAATTACTATAAAATTACTCAACTTTACATGCTCATAACTTTTCAACGAGTGGTTTCCGTGGTCTGGGACTTCGATATAAGAGTTTTTCTCACCGAAATGAACAAGATAAGACATATAATAATTGAAAATTTCTGGGTTCCGAAGAGAAAGTTTACCCTTTTAATCGATAGAAAAATTGCACACACACGAGACTAAAAAGCTGAAAATAATTATTTAAATAGAAATAAATTTTTTTAAAAATACCACGTTTTTGAAACGGACTAAAAAGTATAAAATAATTTTTCCTAGCCACGTACAGGTTCCTAACAGATAGTCCTGCAAATTTGCGATTGTGAATTTTTAATAGCTATGAAAATACTTGTAAGATTTAAAACGAAAAACATGGGGCGCATGCAATACATAGATAATTGATACATGAATTGTTCACCTAAGTCGCTAACAATTTTATTGCATTACAAATGACATGAACTGTTGTGTGTCTTTTCTCAACGGCAGCTACTCTTTATACTCCTTACTATTATCTTGCGCCCCACGTTTTTCGTTTTAAATGTTACAAGTATTTTCATAGCTATTAAAAATTCACAATCGCAACTTTTCAAGACTATCTGTTAGGAACCTGTACGTGGCTAGGAAAAATTATATTATACTTTTTAGTCTGTTTTAAAAACGTGGTATTTTTTAAAAAATTAATTTTTTTTCTTGCATAAGTGGTCGGTGAGGCATAAGAACGATCGTGTTTCGGGAGTTTTTCCCTCACCGGCGAGCTCTGCTGTTTGGGTTCGGCGACAACAGACGAGGTGAACGATCGAATTTGTAAACTTCGCTGCGTCGATAGTGCGTTCAACCCGCTGTTATTGCCGCGTGGGCCATCGTATTCTATTTTCCGTTTGTCAAATCCGTTGCCTATTTCCTTTGTGTCCCTCGCAGCACCGCTCGCCAGGTCGTTGCCCTAACGACCGTTGGTGCTGTCTTTTCCTTTCAATTTCAAAATTCCCACTCCTTATTCCTTCCGAAATCGATGGCCTACCAAAGTATAAATATGGCATTTCTATCTACAGAATTCAGCTGAAATACTTCGAATAATCTACAGTGACTCCCATTAATATTCGGACGCTCTTAAGGATGTTGTGAAGGTACAATGGGAGACAAAAGTACAAGAAATTCGAAATCCATCGATATATTGGCAATGAAAGCCATTCACGAGTATATTTTGCATTTAAAAAATAGATTAATTTAAAAAGCTTTCGTTTAATTAGTGAATTTCTTGTTATATTTATTTTTTAATCAAATTGTCTTCATATTATAAAAAATTGTAAGTGACTTTTGCGAATAATTGTACCCTCTGATTTGAACTTCAAGATAATAAATTTGTGATGTTCAATATATATAATTACGCAATAAAAGGTTAAAAATAAATATTTGAAGTTACAAATTATGGACTTTATTCCATGGTGGCAGATATGTAACTGAAGCAAGTGCCAGCTGAACGTGAGAGGGAATGTGTCCTGAAGGACGACCTATTTCGTGATTGGTTTATCGATATCGATCGATGGTGATTCAAACAAATATTAGGCGGGAAATTTGAATAGCGTAACTGAACAAATCCGTTATGATAAAGACAAAATGCGTAACATTTGCACAAATTATGGAGAAAAATTATAAAAAGACATTGTACTAGATTTTCACACACAATAATAATTAAAGTTGATATATATATATATATATATATATATATATATATATATATATATATAAAGCGAAGAAAAAGAAGGAAAACAAAAGAATCCCCAAGGTAGAATCCAAAGAAAAAGATTATTATATTGGAAAAATCATCATAAATAAACATTACTGGTTCAGTAATGTCGCGCAATAGTCATTTATCTTAGGTGTTTCATACCTAAGGTTAACGGTTTGTTTTTTAATCATATGAATGGTTTCCAGTAATAATCTACGTTGTAGGTTGGATTCCCTGTCAATGATCTTCACATTATCAAAATCATAATTATTAATACTAACCTGTGGAATTTCATGCATTTGTGAGCGTACTCGTGGTTAGACAAAAGAAATGCCATATCTTTCGTTGGCGAGAGTACACTGGACACGAACAAATAACGGTTAATTTTAATCTGCAGAGTTTCCGTGGGATCAGAATCCACCGGCTCAAATTGGCTTATCGTTACAATGGAATTACTCGGTCTGGAATGCAGAAAAAGAAGCAATGCCGTTAATTGGCGTGTCAGGACGGAGGAGCGTGGCGTAGGACGACGGATATTTCATCAGCGAGCAATAATATCAGAATCTGCTGATAAATCGATTTCGCTCGGTTTCGAACGGCGCGGCGGTAAAATCGAATGAATGCGCGGGGAAATATTTATCGCGGTGTCCAGGCAATGCGGCCGTGACGGCGAACGATATAATAAATCCCCGGTTTCCGTCGGATCGGCTTCTTTTTCAAGCTCCCCGAAACGAGACAAACGAATCGAACAAGTTTTTCACGGTGTTAGGTGATCGTCTTTGACGATCCTTCTTCTTCTTCTTCTTCTTCTTCTTCTTCTTCGGCTGCATCCATTTACACCATCCAAGTGAAATTCTTCGAGCGTGCCGTGGCCTATCGCGCGAACGCCCGTCAAGAGATATTCGGATTTTATGGTAATTGCCGGCGATCAATCGCCGTAGTCCGTGTAGACGTTCGACGCCGAAGAAGACGCCAAGATATTTCGAAACCGAGGCCGGGGGGTTGCTTCGTTAAAACGAAACGATTGCTTTTGATATCGCCGCGCGACGTTTTCAAAGCTCTCTTCCTCTCTTCGCTCGTCTTTGAAGTCGCAGAGGATGTGTATACGGGAGACTGAACCGTGGAAATTATTGTGGAAAATATCGCGTTTTCGATGCATAATGAGCGGGAACGGAATTTCATATTTATGGCATTATAAATTTCGAATTCACATTTGAAACGAACGACGATTCCACGTGTCCGAGGAGAAAGGCGAACAGCAAACATGAGATCACCTTTTTTAGGACTATTTCCGTTTATTATCTTAGCCTAACAATTATTATTATCGACATAAACAATTCTTATTATAAAGTATCCGCTTAACCTAACCTAATAATAGAAAAATCGCATATAAATTTAAGGTACTTTTACAATTCCTAAACCTAATTTACCTCTACTACTTAAATTCTATTAAAAATATTACAATTTTTTATCTGACTTCGAATCACACCAATCACACAATCGAAAAAGTTCTATAGGTGACATTTCAATAGATAACCCCCTAGCTTTTACATGAACTGTCACTCTTTCTTTTGCGAATATCTTTTTAGTTAGTGATCCGATTTTGTTTTTTTTTATTTTTTAATGGGTTCGTAAAGAATTGTTCTTCTTTTCTTCCCTTCTTCAATTTTCCTCTACTTCCCTTACTTTACTTTTTAAAGCTTAATAACTATTTTGCCTTAGAGACTACCAGCCACCTTACAATTGTTTACTTATATATCTACTACTAATACTTAACTATATCAAATTTGTCGTAGGTTGGTAGGTCTGGACAAAGGAGGTCCTAGTTTTCCCTTGAAAAGGGTTTTTCTGGTCCCCCTCCGGTTCCCTTTCCCTATCCTTCTTTCTCCTTTTTTCCGTCTATATTCCGGTTTTTAATCCTTTTTTCGGTCCTTAAATCACTTTGATATCGGCTTGATTTAAATTAACTGTCTTTAACCTTACTGGATCGAGGAACAAACACCTACTCAAACATGAGATCACCTGGAGGACATATAAACTTTTTCTCCAGGAGTCGGAACTTAATCGAAGAGGCCGGCCGCAGAATCGTCAACCTCTCTCGGTCGGCGAGTAATTACGATGATCAAATTACACGATTCTCGCGAATAAAGCGTCCATAGACGAGCCTAACTAGGTAACGGTTGAAAATGGAATTACACAGAACCTATCGGGGTTCAAGCCGATCCTCGAATTGGACACGGCGGAGTTTGCGAGGGGTTCGGTTTCCCGATGATCGCGAACTATTTGCTTTAAGCGGATTCTTCGTCGTAGATGGCCTCGGCCGCCCCCACCCCCGCCCCCCTCCCCTCCTGCGGGTTCACGGAGGTCCTCAGGAAGCGACCCGGGCATTCCATTGTTCGGCCAAGTGTCCCAAACGTTTACAGAATGTCCACGAGATGCCCCATTGTCCGTCTAAACGTCCTGGATGTCTATATGATGTCCCTCGAACGGCATTATACTGGCCGGGGACACTGCATTACCTCTGTTTATTATGTAACTCCGAAACGCCTAAGCCTCATTTAAATGCATATGCATACAGACTTGACCCCCCTCGAAGAACGTATACATATATGTATATGTATATGTATATGTACACAATATACGTTTAAACAGAGTCGCATAATAAACGGACGTATAATTTATCGGGGTGGCCGACATAATGGCGCACAGAGGAACCCGGACGTTCTAAGTATTTACATGCCACCGGGCAAGAACCGATATAGATTTGAATTTATAACCCTCGTTTACGGTACACGCGGTTAAATACAGTGTTTCCCATAATTAATCGCGCACCCTTTGACACTCTGTAGCCGCGTTCTGATTGGTCCGTGTTTTTCCTTAATAATTGTTTAACGATGCCGTGGAGAACGTTTTCGCAAAGGGAAAAGTTACTGCAAATGACATTAGTAATCGCCCCTTTCAAGGAAGCACAACATTATTTAGACACCCTGTATGGTATTGCTTATGGAAAGGAATTGTGGCGGCCTTAACTTCCTACACGCGCCACAAGAGGGACACGTAGTTGAAAAGAAAGACCTTTCTCGCTAGTATTCAACTCCTCAATGATTTGTATATACAGGGTCTACGCGTTAAGTTATGTCACCATTTTTTTAGGCATTTCCGGTAGTGCAATTACAAAAAGGTTTTAAACAAAAGTTTATCAGTACTTGGTGAGCTACATTTTCGCATATTCATAAATCTGAAAAAATGCTTTTTACATAATAATGTAAAGGTCACCTTGAGTCATAGGATTGTTGCTGACGTCGAGGCGAATTCAACAGTGTATTATACTATGACCTTGAAATGACCTCAAACTCAAAAATTTTGTGCGTCGGCCTTTTCGGAGACGAGAGGTTATTGTCACGTTTTCTTCTGCGAGGTTTAACCTCGTGTATTAAGGAGGTTTCGGTGGGTTATACCCAATTAAAAGAGAAATAGAGTGAAAAAACAAAAGGTAATAGTAATTCCAATTCTACACTTTTAATCCACAAGTTCAATCGCGACATTAACACTTGTACAACACTACAACACTTCTTTGTCAAGAATATATTTGTGTCGTCTGTTAACTCGCACAATTCTTAAGCCTTTAATTATCAACCAAAATCCTAATCTAGTAATTGAACGTTCCCACACGATACAATCTTATCGCTCGGATTGTATCGATTAAATTATACTAGTTACGAGGCTTACTAACAATCCTAGCGACTCCCTGATATCGCATCAGGTTCGTCTGCAACACATCAATAGTCCAAACAGAGATTCATCCAACCTAGTGGCTCCCTGGTTTCGCACTAGGTTCGTCCACGAAAACTGTACCATCCTTGCGGCTCCCTGGTCAACGCATCAGGTTCGTCCACGAAAACTATACTATGCACCTCTGGAAATACTCCATGTGCTCTGTAAACTGTGTTGCCCAAGGTGGTTCGGAACCCACCTCATAAAAACTGTAGGTCCCGTCGCGAAATAATTCCTGAATAGGAATTCACAAAGCGACGTAAAATAATATATATATATATATAAAAAAAAAAAAAAAAACTATACCATCCTTGCGGCTCCCTGGTCAACGCATCAGGTTTCGTCTGCATTTCATCAAACCTCCCAGCGGCTCCTCGATCTCGTAGCGGGTTCGTCTGCCCGTCTCTCTCCTAGTAACTCCCCAATTTCGTATTGGGTTCGTTGACGAAGTCACACCATCCAAGCAGCTCCCTAATTATGTGACTACGTATCAGGTTCGTCCGCGCTTGACTCAATTCCTAGAGGCTCCCTGACTTCGCGTCAGGTTCGTCCTCAACTTCTATAATCTTAGCGGCTCCCTGATTTCGTGACTACGCATCAGGTTCGTCCGCGCACCTAACTAACAAATTGTAACCATATTCCAAGGGTAACAACCCTTCGCCAGTCTATACATCTCCTGTTTCTTGTTCCTGTCAATTGATTTGGATAATTTCGGTTTTGCATAAAGATCCTCAGTCTAATTATCAGGGTACTGTTCAAATTGTTAATCTTGTTGATTAAAAATTGTTAATCTAAATTGTCTAAATTTTAAGTAAAAATTACCCTGCGACACTAAGCAACTGAGCAAGGTTTTCATTGTTATTTTACAAGATGCAATGTTATTGTAATTCTCTTGATAATGATCTAATTGAAGATCGAAACGTTGAGAAACGATATTGTGTTAATTTGCAAACAGTGTTTAGTAATAATTGATCGAACCAATGCGCCGAAAACATTGAAATTTTGCTTTAGCAACTTACGATCGACATTGATGTGACATTTAAAAATTGTTAATATATTTGGAGTGAGAGTATAAATGTGTCACCTAAACATAAATGGAGACTCGCACAGTTTAGGATATGGGGAATCGAACAATGGCCAAGATGGCGCGACGGAATCCGAGCTGAAAATGAATGCGGAGCGAAAAAAAACCGAATAATTCGTTTTGACGTGTGGTACGAAAAAATGGCCGCTCAGCGAAGGTGGTAATGACGCTGTGATTGCGGTAAAACGGCGCGAAATGCGACACGGGCCACTATACACCGGAAACCTACTTTTCCATCAAACGTGCATATCCTGCCACGCGGATTTAATTCCTGCTCTTTCATTTCACGGAGAGCAGCCCGGCACGATATGAAATCTCGCCCCGTTTTTCGTACTTTCGCGCGCATATCCACGGACCGGAGTCAAATCTCGAGATCTTCCTTATTCGAACGGCGGCGCACTAATGCACGGGGACGCGGATAACGCCTGTGCATGTGTCATTTTCCACGTTTTCCCACAGACTTACGGTTTTGCCGTATTTAACTTTCGCGTGGATTCACTTTTTGATACGTTCCCCAGGTAGAATCAGCAAAGTGGAACTGCTTCGAGTAAATAGCTTTTGTGAAATTATTTGAAAATATACGCGTGTTCTCGGGAAAAAAAATGTAAACGAGCTGGGTACACATCGTGAATCTGGAACTCGTCTGATTTCGAAAGTGTGCTGAAAGCGCAAGAATTTTAATGAAATCCAACGAATTAATACTTGCATTTACGTGTTTTAAAATTATAATGAAGAAACTAGGGGAAGTGAAAATTGACGAATTTATTAATTCTGAAGTTTCTCGAAAACTCGGGTAAAAATGAAAAAAAAAAAAAAAAAAAAATGATTTCCTGATTCGTACTGAAAAATTTATAAAAATTGTTCATCTTCTTCATTTAAATTTTACGATGCTTCGTATCCGGTGCTGTTTCATATTACCTCATTTACCCGAATTAATGATTTTATTCGCTCATTTCACTGGTAATTGATATCGCCAAAAGTAGTATCGTATGAAACACGTAACTCGTAAAGTTGGTAACGTTCATTTATATATGTGTTGGCCGTTCAGAATTATTTAAATGGCGAACTGGACACGGTTAAGTAGCGTGATTGAATAGAATATGAGCGGATTAATAATATTACAAAACAATTGTCAAAGAATATAATTACAACAGCAGCCGTACCTAATAGAACAGAACATGATAATACAGTTAATCTCCTTCGACCGGAGTGCAATTAGTGTTTTCGCCACACAGAACGAGCATGCTAATGCATTACGTTAAATATTGGTTGAACCTTGCTGGAGCTTCGATTGTGATAATAATAATGTGATAGAAGTTTAGGTGCCATTTTAGATGGTACACCCTGTATAGGTAGAGCACAGTAACCGAAGGCGAACAGAGCTCTTTTCCTGCGGATTCTGAATTTACATTCGGACGAGTTTGTATTCCCCGTAATTACATGTATTCAACGGGGGTAACCATAGGTCGGCTCCGTAAACGAACTCTCGCAGGATATCTGGAAATCGGTCGAGCAGTCCCGAAAAATCGTCGGAGATTGTATCGCAGTGATTTCCATTGCCGGTAACCGCTTTGAATTTAGATTCGTCGCTAATCGAATTCATTTCGGAAAATTTCCTGTTCCCGCTTTAACGCCCGCTCCTCCTCGCCTTTTACACGTTTTTCCTGGTCAATGGCGCTCGCTGCCGTGAATCGTAAAAACTGTGATCGCATTCCTTTGAGGGTTACACCGGGAAATCGAAGGAATTCGATTCTACGGTAACGATACTACGTTACCCCGCGTACGCTCGCTTTATTGGGTTATACTTTTTCCACCGTTCGCGCGCGCGCGCGCGCGCGCGCGGCAGATCCGAGCATAACGAGAAATAATTTTTAAAAGTAGTTTCCACCGGCAATTTTTCCGGAAAGCCGGTCAGTAACCGTGATAAATTGTGGTCGGCGGATCGTACGTTCGAATTTGCGGCTCGAGGATTAAAATTCGGACACAGTTACAGCTGACAAAAATAAAGATTTACTGGCGCGATAAACAATTGCTGGTTTTTTTGTAACAACGCGTGGCGAATCGGGTTCAAATCGACGTTCAATTTTTAACGCTGAAATGCGCGACAAAAACGTTAACTCCCTTCGGGGTCTAATGGTTTGTTCATCATTAGCGCGCGGGTGAATAATGGTTTTATCAATGTACGGTTTCGCTGGAAAATGTGAAATGAAACATTGAAATATTTGTCGATAAATGTATGCGTGTTTATACAGGGTGTCCCAAAATCTCTTCAAAAACCGAAAATGGGAGGTTCCTGAGGTCATTTCAAGCGCCGTTTTCCTTTTGCAAAATGTTGTCCGAGGCTTCGTTTGAGAGTTATTAACGAAAACCACGGACCAATCAGAGCGCGAGCTAGACGCTCGCTGGCACGTTCAGCGCGGCGAGCCGGCAGGCGGTTGGCTGAACACGCCAACGAGCGTCTAGGTCGCGCTCTGATTGGTCCGTGTTTTTCGTTAATAACTCCTAAACAAAGCCGCGGACAACATTTTGCAAAAGGAAAATGGCGCTTGAAATGACCTCAGGAACCTCCCATTTCCGGGAGTTGAAGACATTTTGGGACACCCTGTGTAAGCAGTCGAGGTATAATATAAAGAGCACTTTGTGTTAATTATACAGGGTGTCCCAACCATGTCCAAATCAAACCCATGCTCTCGATCCCAGCGAAATCAAACGACGGGGAAAATCTTGAACACATCACCGCGGCATAATCAAAAGCGTCCGGCATTTCTTAGCTCAGTTTCGCCCTCCTCGACTCCGTTATTCCCATTAGGCAAGATTAATCGGTCATTTCGTAATCCTCCCACTTTTATCGCAGTTGCTTGTTTCCCCCCCCCCCCCCTTCTTCCACCGGCAGCGAGTTACCGCGAGGCGGGTTCGTGGCTGTAAACGAGGAAATTTCTTTAACCGGCAACGAATGCCAACTGTAAAATTTATAGGTGAACGACCAATCAGAGGCCAAGACGAACGAGCCACGTAAACCCGGGAGAAAATTATCGCGGGCCATAGAAGCGAAAGGAGAGGGAGACTTGATAACTCCGAGCTTCCCAGCCTCCACGGCTCCGGTATAGAAAATTTCATTGATTCAATTATTTTGTGGCGTTGCAGGCTGCTGCTCCAGTGCCATAATCGTCACAAGTTATTTCTTTAATAAGCAAAATTTTCGAAAATGTTGATCTACTATCGAACGTACAGGGTGGGGAGAAAATAACACGTTAACCGTTCTAATTAATATTCTTTATTTTTACCAATTACAATATTAAGAAAATAAGTAAGAAACTCGCAGCTTTCACCACTGACTCTCCATGTGCTCACCGTTGATCTGAATGATCGATGATTTAATACTATTAATAAGCAAAATTTTCGAAAATGTTGATCTACTATCGAACGTACAGGGTGGGGAAAAAATAACGCATTAACTGTTCTAATTAATATTCTTTATTTTTACCAATTACAATATTAAGAAAATAAGTAAGAAACTTGCAGCTTTCACCACTGACTCTCCATGTGCTCACCGTTGATCTGAATGATCGATGATTTAATACTATTAATAAGCAAAATTTTCGAAAATGTTGATCTACTATCGAACGTACAGGGTGGGGAAAAAATAACGCATTAACTGTTCTAATTAATATTCTTTATTTTTACCAATTACAATATTAAGAAAATAAGTAAGAAACTCGCAGCTTTCACCACTGACTCTCCATGTGCTCACCGTTGATCTGAATGATCGATGATTTAATACTATTAATAAGCAAAATTTTCGAAAATGTTGATCTACTATCGAACGTACAGGGTGGGGAAAAAATAACGCATTAACTGTTCTAATTAATATTCTTTATTTTTACCAATTACAATATTAAGAAAATAAGTAAGAAACTCGCAGCTTTCACCACTGACTCTCCATGTGCTCACCGTCGATCTGAATGATCGATGATTTAATACTATTAATAAGCAAAATTTTCGAAAATGTTGATCTACTATCGAACGTACAGGGTGGGGAAAAAATAACGCATTAACTGTTCTAATTAATATTCTTTATTTTTACCAATTACAATATTAAGAAAATAAGTAAGAAACTTGCAGCTTTCACCACTGACTCTCCATGTGCTCACCGTTGATCTGAATGATCGATGATTTAATACTATTAATAAGCAAAATTTTCGAAAATGTTGATCTACTATCGAACGTACAGGGTGGGGAAAAAATAACGCATTAACTGTTCTAATTAATATTCTTTATTTTTACCAATTACAATATTAAGAAAATAAGTAAGAAACTTGCAGCTTTCACCACTGACTCTCCATGTGCTCACCGTCGATCTGAATGATCGATGATTTAATACTATTAGTGTACCAAAACACGACGAGGTTTCTAACCAGAAAATCTGCTTTGAAATTACTTCAGTGTCGATTGAAACTCTGAAGAGGATTGCGAGCGCATTATGTTTGCACATATGTGATTCAGTAAACTAGCTGCCAGCTATTTAATCGTAGCGAGATTGGTGTTCGGTGTCACACGTGAGTAATTTACAACAACTGTCGCAATAAATAATTCCGTCTACTGCGAGGCAGTGATCCGGTTTGCAAGAAAAGAATAGTGCAGATGAAACTCACGCGAACGTTCCCGATGAAAAGACGCGGTATTCGAAACAAAAGAAGTGGGTTGCTATCCAATGGGAATCTAATTTTGCACGATAATGCCGGACGTCGGATTGCCACACGAACTGTTCGTACGTTTCAACAATTTCACTAGAAAATTTTTCATTTCCTGCCGCGCGATCACGTTCTCGAACTGATATTCCTTCTTTCGCGTTTAATTTACTGAGGAAAGTCCATAGCAAATGATTGCAAATTTTCGTGGTGGATTCTTTTTATCGATAGAACAGAGGAGGCAAAGAAAAAGGTTTCTGGTGCTGAAACGGTTGAAACTGATCGGACATCGCCTAAACGAGGATTAAAGAAAACATAGTACCTTCTGATCGATGCAAAATCATTTCCTAATTGATGGGACCTTTTGGAACAGATGTGTAAAAATGGTATCAATAATATATATATATATATATATATATCGATCGTAAACTCCGATTACGACCCCTCCGTTCGTCTCTATTAAAACGAAAGTAGTACTCGCGAAATGCTCGGTTGAAGCTGTTGAAAATCTCCGTTTAATGTTTATTGGAAAACTCTTATTTCGCAGCTTATTTCGAGATTCGATATGTATTCACCGCCGCGCCGTTCCCTTTGACGCGACTCCGACGACGAGAGCAAGATGTGAAAACAGTGAAACACATCGGGAAAGTTTATGGCAAATTATGAGGTCGGAGGAAGAGGCGAATCACTTTTGACGTAATCGGTCGGAGAAGTGGAAAAGTACAGTATTTCATCGATAATTGTCCCAACCACGGGTCCGGCCAGAGACAATTATGTGTGAGGGATACTATTCTTTGACTTGTGCCGAACGTAGAAATGGAATGGGAAACTCGAGAGGCCTCGGTCGTCGAGAAATGTAAACATAATACGGGTCGGGTATATCGGTGTGAGACCACTACTAATCCGATGGCAAAACTTCTTTATTTTTCATTATTTCTTTATGGATCTTTCACCAACATATTCCTGGCATTTTTCTAATAAAAATGATACCAAATATGATATAATTCCGATTATATTTACGTGTGTAATGGACGTCCCCGTGTAACTTCTCATTGAAATTATATGAACGGAAAATTATTGTAAATACGATGCGAATTATATCGTGTTTGGTATCATTGTAATCAGAAACATGTCACAAATATATTGGTGAAAGTCTCGTACAAAAATAAGTAATAATAAAAAAGTTTTTTATTGGGATTACATTGTGAGGACGCCGCGGGCCTTTGAACTGTGCCGGCGACTGCGACTCTCCGCGTCTCTTTCTTTCCCATACGCTGTCCTTCCATGCGTACGAAAATTTTATCATCCATTGCACACGTAAATATCATCGGAATTATATCATATTTGGTATCATTTTCATTAGAAAAATGCCAGGAATATGTTGGTGAAAGTTCCATTAAAAAATAATGAAAAACAAAGAAGTTTTGTCATCTGATTAGTAGTGGTCTCCTGGTCTCACACCGATATATCCGACCCGTATCATGTTACACTTCTCGGCGGCCGAGGCCTCTCGAGTTTTACCGGCCCCTCAAGGGGTATACCCCGCAGGAGTGGGGATAGTTCAG
This sequence comes from Lasioglossum lativentre, assembly GCA_916610255.1. Lineage (NCBI taxonomy): Eukaryota > Metazoa > Arthropoda > Insecta > Hymenoptera > Halictidae > Lasioglossum > Lasioglossum lativentre. The sequence goes on from OU744366.1 coordinate 5,445,066, forward strand.
GGACAATTATCGATGAAATACTGTACTCTTCGATCGAACGTACTTGTTCGGTCCACTTTTCGAGAAGTTTGTTCTCTTTTAACGAGGGAACGAACACTTATGCTCCCGACTGCATTTTCCATGGGTAGTATAAACTGAAGGAAAATTCTAAACAAAGATTGAAACTTTTGTATATAGCAAATAAAAGTCCCGGAACGATATCCATGCACACGAGGGGTAGTTAACCGGTGGCTGTTCGCTGCGATGCGACGTGGACGGGCAAGAACTCGTAAAACGAAATCTCGACGAATCGGAAACGTAGCCGGTTGTAATCGAGTCTCGGGTAATTTCGCGGCGATGATAAATCCCGGCGAAATGGGCCGGTCTTTCGGAAAAACTGCATAAACCATCGCGCGGAATCACGTACGGCCGCGCGCTCGAAAAGTTTTTCCGAGGGGAGCCACGCTCCGGTTCCTCGAGGGCTCTTCTCTCGGCCATTTGATATTCCAAGGTATTTTCGTGAGAGCGGAATTTCGTGTAAAACGTTGATCGCGAACGATACACAGCCACTTTGCTCGCGGCTTTTCATGCGGGCACGAAGAACGAAGAAACCGGGACGAAAGAAGAAGAAGAAGAAGAAGATGATGATGACGAACAGAGTGAAAGAGAGAGAGAGAGTGTGTGAGAGAGAGAGAGAATAAGGGGAGCAAGGGTTGAAAGCGCGTTACATCGATCCGTTGTTTACAGAGCGCCGCGGTGGCTCTGTGTCCTCGGCCAGTGTTACCCTTGGAATTCCAACAGAAATTTCCCGGGGATCATCTTCATTGGAAAAACTTTGCCCTTCTTGATCGGCTTTTGAATATGGCCAGCGAATTCACTCGTAACCATCGAGCCACTTCGTATTTCTCCGTGGAAACTACCCTCACTACCAGGCACACTGTGTCGCGTCGACCGGATGCCGAACAGACTTCGAAAAGTTCCTCGTTTTCGCGGTGACGCAATAAACGAACTACAGTAAACTCTTGATTCTTGTCCAGAGCGTGGGCACGATTCCTGTCCAGTGCCTACCCACTCCACTGCCTGTCAACGCCACGCCGCTACGTGTAAACACCACTACATTGACACCATGAATCGAATGTTCAAACTTCTTAATTTTCATTATTTTTTTATGGGACTTTCACTGGCTTGTTTCTGGCATTTTTCTGATTAAAACAAGACCAAACACGATATAGTTTCAATTGTATTTAGTGGTTTAATCGACGGTGAAAGTTTCGGTCGCAAGGAAGGACTGCGCGTCGGAAAGAAAGAGACGCGGACAGTAACGCGAACCGTATTTCATTCTGTCCTTCTCTATGTTCGGCTCTCTATTGAAGTCTCGCTCGGCGCGGTCGGCGCGATATCTAGACGTAGTCATAAATCAAAAAGCATTTCTGGGCACGATTCTTGTCCGGGAAAAACATGGCTGTTGGACAAGAATCAAGCGTTTATTGTATACCGTTGTCGCGTGTTCATGGTCTCCATGAACTCGCCACTCTGTTTTAGATCTCGTGAAAATTACAACACTGCTCAATGGTATTTTATATCGCCCCGCTTTTCATTAGCGAACTTACGATGCGTTAATTGCCACTTAAACTTCTGCTTCGGATGCAAACGTTGGCACCAGCGATCCCACGGTTTCCGTATACTTGAGAAACGTCGCGCGACGATCGCCATCGCTGATGGTGCTTCTGTGTTGTATCATTCGAGTCACGGAATCGCTTCTCGTAGGCTCTAGAGAATGTTTCATTCCACCATTAACATTAGAACTACCGAGCCCTAAACGAGACTGATATACAGTGACTCCCACTAATATTCGGACACTCTTAAAAAGACGATAACTTTTTTAATATTCGACTATACAACTTGAATTATTTTTAGAAGTTTGAACAATCGGTTTTGTTACGTAACGTGAAAAGAATTTTTGAAAAAATTGCAATTTGTAGGAATTGCAGAGAAAATACGAAAAGTTAGGTTTTACAACTTTTTTATATGGGCTCATATTGAAAATGTAGAAAGCACGTTTCGTGGATCTGTATCAAATAAACATATTCTGAAAATTTCATTAAAATGGGTCAACGTTGCGATGAGCTACAATCGTTTAAAGATGGTAAAAATTTATTTATTTATTTATTTATTGCTTTAAACCAAGTGGTTTATATAAAAAAGATGGTAAAAATTGCAATTTTTCACAATTTTCGGCCTCTAACTGCAATAAATCTAAGGATAAAAATCATAGTTTTTTCCATTCGTAATCAGCACGTGAAAATACGTAGGAATCCAGAGTATAAGAAACATCGGATGTATGGGCTTTTCGGAAGTACACCCACTCTTACAATGCATAATTGACATAGATCTACAAACGATATTTTTTAAATTTTCAATATAGACCCACATAAAAAAGTTGCAAATTGAAACTTTTAGTATTATCTCTACAATTCCAACCAATTGCAATTTTCGAAAAAATTTCTTTTCACATCATGGAGTAAACTAATTGCTCTCCCTTCTCAAAAAAAAGTTAAAATCGTATAGTCCAATATCAAAAAAGTTATCGTTTTTTTTTTTTAATAGACACTGTCTATTCTTTTATAATAATAACAACAGGATTGAGCTTATTTAGATTTCGTATGATTTTAATGGTAACTTGAACACAGAAGCATACTAAAAAATTTCTCAAGAAAATATATCTGTAACTTCACGAATCGTAAAAGAAAAAATCGGAAACCAGTGATATTGGCCGGTTCCTAGCGTTAATAACATAAATGTTTACGACGGTCAATAATGTGGTTGTTGAATAATTAAGATCGTCCGAATATTAATGGGAGTCAGAGTATATTCTTTTATAATAATAACAACAGGATTGAGCTTATTTAGATTTCGTATGATTTTAATGGTAACTTGAACACAGAAGCATGCTAAAAAATTTCTCAAGAAAATATATCTGTAACTTCACGAATCGTAAAAGAAAAAATCGGAAACCAGTGATATTGGCCGGTTCCTAGCGTTAATAACATAAATGTTTACGACGGTCAATAATGTGGTTGTTGAACTAAAGTGCAATGAAACCGAAACATAGCAACCAACGAAAATGGTTTCCATGGGAATGAAGGCGCGAGGGTGACCGGGCAGTGATGAGAGCCAGGACCCATATCGTGACTGAAACGCCGCCATAAATCACCCCTTAACGCGGATCGTTTGCTTAGAAACGGGAATACCGAGCGCGGGAGCCTATCAAACGCGGCTAAATGAAAGCCGTTCTCGTTTACAGCCAATATAAAGTTCCATCAGGCCGGAAAATACCGGCGACAAGTATCGCGGGCGCGTTTCGGCGAAACAATTTCTCAAATTCGACGGCGGCAAGTAAACCGCCTTGGTTTCTGCTCCGGGAATTGATCGGAGGTTTTCGGGGGTAGGTCTCTAATATGTAGATCCAACGGTGGATTCGCATGCATTTGGTGCGACACGTCGCCGAGCGTAGGGTTCCCAGCGTCTCTACACGCTTTCTCCATCGGTTTATCGGTAATTTAATTATGTCGTATAGCGACCGCAGTACCGGCGGCATCACGCAGCGCCGTAATTACTATCTCGTCCCTAATAATGCCGGATAATGCCCGGCGCTGACTCTACGGACGCGTACAAGTTAGTCTGTAAATTAGAGCCGTCCTTTTGGCCTCACCTCGTATTCCTGATTTATCGGAGGTGGTGGCTCTCTGCCGTTATCGTTCCCCGCACAGTCCTCCGAATAATCGATCTGCGTCGACAAAAGCTGAAAAACTGACGGCACCGAACAAAGAAAGTTCACCGTTCTAACCACTTACCAGAGTTTTACCAGTGCAGTGGTTTACACAGCGCAGTTGAAACGGTGGCTGACGACGGGGTGAGAATTAATCGAAGTTACACCCAGTTTCTACACTTGGTTATTACGGTAACTATCTCCAATTATCTGTTCATTTAAAACGGCTTATGGCGAACGGTGTATGATCGAGTAAACACGAGGAAAATGTACTATACCGCGTGTTACGGCACACATCCCCCGCGTCTCAAATGCAATTTAAAAGTAATTGGATGTAAATCGATTCGCATAGCCACCTTTGGAATTACTTAAGCGTGCCGCCCATTCGGTTAAAAACTTAATGTGTTTACAAAGACACTGCAACGCTGCTCCTTTTAAAAGATCGCGGTGATTATGCACTTAGGCACGATGCTCTTAAGCTCTCGTTTTAATCCTAATTAATCCTTTCGAACGGAGATTAACGTCATTGATCAGAAAAGGCTTTTAATACTTTTAATACCGTGACTGTACGCGTTACATGCATTGTTAGCCGTTATTTAAGAGACCGTGGATATTGTTATCGATTATTAACCGGCTGCTTCCTGTACAATTAGACCATCGCAAACAAATGGGGAAAATTCGAAATTAAATAGAATTATTCTGTTTCCCTTATTGATGTACGAAAATCAACGAAAATACAATGAATGTAAATTAATCGGAAGTATGGAAACGAATACATTGAATAAAGTACAAAATGAAACGATAATATTAATATATTGAACTCCGTGTAGTTTAAACTCGACTGTTTTTTTAATTTTTCAATCTTTTAATCGATTTTAATTTTCACCGCGTACCGTTTATTGACTTTGCATGCAAATATTTTATGTACATTATTATTTACAATATTTTGCACGGTCAAATTGCAGGAGAAATTGAATCATTTTTGGAGATTCAGTTATTTCTTTGAATTCGAGGATCGTGTGATTAATTGCCATGTTTTATATCCGTGGGATATATTGTCACTATAAAAAAAAATAAATGTAACAGTTCGCACGGAGCATCCAGGGAAATCCTGGTTGGAGAAACCTATCTGGACGATGGACATATCACAGGATAAATTACAATGGGCATCGATAGTTTTCAATGTGCGTGTCATCAGGAGCCACACGAAATTGCAGCAGCACAATACAAATCGTATCGGTAGACTGCGCGTGTGCATCGATGCACGCGATGATGCGCCGCAACATTATCGCGTCGGTTCTATTATAGATTGTACTGCACGTCCGTTTACGAGGTTTATCCGAAAAACTATCTAGCCTAGACCCATTCAAGCAAGAACGTCCCATTATGATCGAAAATCTGCAATAATGTCGAGGCAGTGATAATAATCGAGTAATTAACGTAAAATTCCTTCAGTTCTTTCTAAACATAAAAATAAATTTCACATGGTTGGTATAGTTGCAAACAAAACGGTGCGAGCGATCGTGAACCGAATACACAAATCAATGAAATAGCGAATAACAATAAACAAGATAATAGAATTCGAATAGTAAACGACGCGAGCAAATTGTAAAATTGAATAGTGTTCGCGAAGACCAGATAGGAAACTGACGTCATGTTTCAAACGGGTTGCGCTAGCATTGATCGAAGTTTATCGACCGTGCGGAATAAACGTTTTTCGATTGTTGTGCAATCGCGTCGAATCATTTGGCAACGTATGAATTGTGTACTCGTATTAATGCACAGGGAATATAGCGTGCTATAGGTGCACCCCGATTGCAGCGCATTCTCTCGTACAAAAGCGATCGAAATCGATCGTAAAAAACAAGTGCAAGGTCATGACGATGAATCAACACGGCGAGGCGACAATTATTGCTTAAACCGGGTCAATTATCTTTCAGCAAACGAGTGGCATTCGTTCGCTCCGGTATTCGAGTTGCAAATTCATTTACTCGCGGCTGATTCACTTCGCTACTTAATCTACGGCTTGATACTTTCACGCTTCGCAAAATCGTAGACTGTTAGCCAATATAAACTGAGTTTGGTATAATTGTATTATTGCTCCATTTAATTAGTAGCATGACTAAGAAGAGATAGGGATTATGGAATTTTAGAAGTAAAATATTTTCACATTATGAAAGAATATTATAGTTTTGTAAATAGACCTCGTAAAAATATTTATTAATTTGTCGTTATTATTGTGCGAGTTACAGTATTCTCGCGATAAATGTCCCAAATGTGTGGACTATAATTGTCCCTGAACTATCCCCACTCCTGCGGGGTATACACTACTAATCCGATGACACAACTTCTTTATTTGTCATTATTATTTTATGGAACTTTGACCAACATATTCCTGGCATTTTTCTAATGAAAATGATACCAAATATGATATAATTCCGATGATATTTACGCGTGTAATGGACGATAAAATTTTCGTGCGCATAGAAGGACAGCATATGGGAAAGAAAGAGACGCGGAGAGTCGCATTCGCCGGCACAGTTCAAAGGCCCGCCGGGTCCTCACAATGTAATCCCAATAAAAAACTTTTTTATTAGTTGTCTTCTTATAGTTATTGTGTTACATTTATTTCAACTTTGTACTCCCAGTATTTTATTAATAACTTTACCAAAGAGTCACCGTTAAGTATAAAGTTATTATTACAACGGATTAGTTAACGTGCAAAACAGATCAATGCACAGCCAATTTTTGTTTGCACGTAAGACCTGATAGCGCACAATCGAAGTCGGCGCTGTATATTTTTCTGAACGTTGTAAACGAGAACGACGTTGATGAATGTTTACCGAGTAAACAAGAATGATTGACCAGAATATAACTGTGTACCCGATCCGCTGTATAATGTACCGGTGGAAAATTGATTATTCCGAGAATCGAAGAATTATCAAAATTATTCATATCATGCATGCTATCAAAAGTAATTCCCATTAATATTCATAGCTAATTATTATCAATCAATTTTGAAATGGACGGAGACATAAAATAATTATAAGCCACGGATAACCGGTTCGACGAACGTTCCCTTGATCGTAACAAACTGATTATGGAATTTGGAAAAAAATAATTTCACGATAACATCATTCTATTAAACGAAAGAAATTATCATCGGATCTTCTTGTAATAATTTTGGGACTATGCACGATTATGAAATCTTATAATCGCCAGTATAATAGCTAGAAGATATGACGGAGCCAAAAAGCACACGATTTAACCGTTTAGCCAGGCATAAGCTACCAACAAAGAGTTAAACCGTTGAGTCGATAGAGGTGGCATAAACGTGAACCGATGTGTGTTCGTGAGCGTTGTTGTGTACGTGTGGAAATTCGTACCCACACGCCGGGATGCTGCAAATTCGATGGTCATTAATTTGTTCCGTAACAAGGTACCCGCGAAAACCTGCATTCAGGGGGGCCTGGTGGATGCGCAAACCCAATGGCGTGGATCTATCGCTTCGGTTAACCCGGATTATTTAGGGGCGTTTCAATCAATATCCTTCGCAAAAGTTCAAGTTGTTTCGACGGTTAATTAACTCCACTTATTATGATAACAATCCCACAAAGAACACGCTAATACAGGGTGGGGCAATGACTATGTCCAGTTTGAATATTGCCGTTATTTGTAATAATATGAAAAAATGTTATTTAGAAAACTTACACGGTATAGAGGGGGACATATTGTGACACAAACATTTTCTGCGTGGGTGCAGGCATAGAGGAGATTTCAAGGTCATCACTATTTTTTTAAATGGAATGCTATGTTTTTTTTTTATCACGATGTGGTAGCCAGTGTTGAGACAAATTCAGCGAGTTATCATTGAAGGTCATGCAAGGTCAAATAAGGTAGTAAAATAAACTTTATTACATTACGGGAGATGCACGAATTGATGACCGTTTGCGTCAGTGGAAAGTTGCAATCTTCGTATCCCTGCATCACGTGCACGTCTTATCGTTTCTGCAGGGATACGAAGATTGCAACTTTGCATTGACGCAAACAGTCACCAATTCGAGCATCTCCTGTAAGGTAATAAAGTTTTACTTTACTACCTTATTTGACCTTGTATGACCTTCAACGATAACTCGCTGAATTCGTCTCAACACTGGCTGCTATCACATCGTGATAAAAAAAACATAGCATTCCATTTAAAAACATAGAGATGACCTTGAAATCTCCTCTATGCCTCCACCCACGCAAAAAATGTTTGTGTCACAATATGTCCCCCTCTATACCATGTTTTCTATATATAACATTTTTTCATATTATTACAAATAACAGCAATATTCAAACTGGACATAGTTATTGCCCCACCCTGTATACAGCGCGAGAGTACCTCCGTTCTATAAACTATTTTGGAGCACGAAATTGATCGTACAAGAGAGATTTCATTTAAGAAAACGAATTTCGATAGAGATCACTGAATTTCACCTAATTTTTGTGCCGTTTACAGTAGCCAGACCGCTTCAGGCGAATTCACTGTACCCTATACTAAACGATCAACGTAGACCAGAAAAGTTTCGCGTGTTATGAAGTGGGTCTAACTTTGTGTGGTTTTCATGCAGCTCGTTCGAAAGCCATTTGATTCCAATTAAGGTGTATCGAGTACATAGCACGAACGGAGTAAATGTTATTGCATCTACTGGCGCGATCGTAACGGAGAACATCGCGGCGTACAACATGGCTTGTGCTTCCGCCATGAATTTTGTAATTCCGTAACCGCATTACTAATGTAATTTACACGATACTAAAATATTAATCCAGGGAACGCGTAAAGTCGTAGACGTTGCACCATCTCTGGCAAAGTTACTTTTCATTAGGCAAATTAGGAAAATCTTTTTCTCTACCTTCCTCGGACGGAGAACGCGTTCCCTTACATACTAATGCACGGTTTCCTATTTTTTCATACATCCTGCAGAATACAACGAATGGTAAAAAAATTCGTTCGACGAAAATACAATAGACTTTTTCGTTTTTTTTACCAATCCAGGCACAACAAAAACTGGTAAAAATGTTTTGTTTCTACGAAAGAGACTTATTTTTCCCCTACACAGAGTTTTTTTCAAATTTTAAATGTTTTCGGCGCAAAGGTTCGATCAATTAATAAACAAGACAACTATTTGCTCACAATATTTCTTCTCAACGTTTCGATCTTAATTTAGATCGATCTTGATTTAGAAATGTTATGAACTATGTCTCTTTCTTTCCAATACGCTCTCCTTCTTTGCGTCGCAAATTTTTGATCGTTCATTATTTTTTTTTTCTATTAATTGTTCCTGATCTTGTCGCTTCATTATTTTTTTTTTTGTAATAGTTGTTCCTGATCTTGTTGTCGCTTCATTAGGATTATTTACCATTTCCAATCTTAATTTACTTCTAAACATTATTAGACTGCAAGAAGTTTCGCTTTTATTTTAAAAGAGGCCCCACGTGGCGAGTAGAAACAATAGACTCCCCGATGGAGGTGGATCAATCTCGGACCTCTCGGGCCTGCATTCGAGTAGCGTGATCGTGAGTTAATGTAACCAGTTTCATAAAACGCGCTATCAATGTGAGCAAGAGTACGGGGGAAAAAAAGCTGGATAGAAAATTCACTGAAGATATCTGTGGTCCTAACGATGCCATCAAACGAAGGAAAATGGCCGGCCTGAACGAGCAGCAAATCCTCGGCGCCCCTCGCAGGAGCGTTCCTTAAGATGGAATCGCGTTTCTTTACGTTTACGGTCGATTCTCGGGTTCGCCGCGAAAGAGAAAACGCTAAACGCTCTCGGCAATGATGGGAGCAGGTCGTCGATGTTACAATGTTGCCCCGGATTGCTATACCGAAGTCGAAATTACTGTTAGTTTCATCATACGAGTCATCGAACTTTGATAGCCACCGATGCTCACGTTCAAGCGGCGATTCCGAGCACCGCACATAACCGCGAGACCAACAGCGAATCCCAGCTTCATGCCAATTTTATGTTTATTCTTCGGGTCAACCACTTTATATTTGATACGTTTCCAATATGACTCTATTATGTTCGTTGCCGGACAAGTCGAAACTTTTTGAATGCTCCTAGAACGATTATGGGAACAATATATGAGGCTATAAATAATGTTTGAATGGGTAATTTTGTTGGGAATCTATGGACAATGACAGAAATAATATCAATAAATCTTTATAAACTTGGTTTACATGTAACAACATCGTCTAATAAAGAAGTGATATACCCTCGTTTTTGTTTGTATAGGTTTCTTGTTCTGTATATTTTGTTTTGTTCCTAAAGTTGTAATAAATCTCTTATGTGATTTCCTCAATAAAAAAAAAAAAACATTGTCTAATTGTGCTTAAGAGGGTCGTCCCATGTGGCAGATCCAAAAAATCGAAAAATTTCTTGCACAAATTGCTTCTATAACATTCCTAGAATATGCAAGTAAGAGGATATTTCGATATTCGAAGTTGTTCGTCGAAGCATCTATTAGCCTCATTACGATTAAAGTATTAATAAATAACCAGTGAAATATCAATCAGCTGGACATTAATTTGTGTTGGAAAAAGGTGCGTTCGAATCAACGTGCACTTCGGAGCATAGAGCCAAGACAATTTCTCAACACATAGCACACTAATGGTGAGTTTACATTTTCTTTGTGTAAATCGTTCTCAAAACTGTACTTTTCATATTGGCGATCATCATATCTCAAAAACTACTGAACGGATTTCGCTCAAATTTTTATGGTATAGTCAGCACATCTACAGTTTTCGCCCGTACCAAAATATTTCTGATATCTGCTATAGTTTTTTTTTTTTTAAGCTTAAAAAGACGAAAAAAAATGACGAAACTAGGAACTTAAAATTAAAATTGGTCTATAAATTAAAATGCCGTTTGATTTTTTTATATCAGATGATCGAAACCTCCGGAACTTAACGTTTAAAACCGTGCCAAAAATTAAATTTTCGATATTTTTATATTATTTTGGTACCGGCGATAGCCGCAGGTCTACAAATTAAAATGCCGTTTGATTTTTTCATATCAGATGATCGAAAACTCATGGTCGCCTTCAACCTACTTTTTTCACACATGAGTGTCTTCCGAACGGTGTAAAGTCGATCCAACTGGTGATTTTGGTTTGAAAAAATTCTGAGAGACTGTTAAAATGTCAATAAATGCGTGGTAAAAATTTCAAGATTGCATGTTTTAAGGATCCTTCACAAAAAATTCCTAAAGAAAGCAAGAAAAAGTAGCTTTCACATGGGACGACCCCCTTAAAGGAACATTTTAAAATGGTGGTGTGTTTCGCGGGAATGGGTTAACCGCGAGGAAGTTTGTACAGCTCTTTTTGTTCGTCTCACCCGGTGTACGCGGGGTTGGTTGACTACAGGTGGGTGTAATTTTCGGGTGATTGTGTACGCCGAAATGCGAAAAAAATCAAGAGTGACGGAACTGCCCGGAGTAGCTTCGTTTCAAAGTTAAAAACAATTAAAAATCCGGGTCAGACGCGCCTGACGGCCGGCAATCTGCCAACCGTCGGTGCACGCGAGGCAAGTCAGTCAAAGTCCAGTGGCGGCGGCACTGCAAATTCACCATGCGGAACACACGCTTACTTCCGTGAAATTATGACCCACCCTATCACGCGATACGGTCCTATAATACCAGGATTTTGAAGTGAAACTTCTTTGCTGAGGGTATCGTATTTTGTTATGTTACGGAAGTGACGTTACGGAAGTTGAGAGTGGCGCGAAAATTTAAACGGTTCGTTTGAAATCTTACAAGTATTTTATTTTCAAATTATTTTATACTTTGTGGTCCATTTTAAAAACGTGGTTTTTTAAAAATAATTATTCTTTATTTTTAATTATTATTTATGACAATTTCGACAAGAAAATTTTTGAAAATGCTGCACCGATAGGATTTTACCGCCGTTTGGTAGTAGAATCAAACGAAAAGGTTAGAAATATATGTTATGACAGCAACTACGTTTAAATTAATTAAAGTCAATATAATTAATTATATTACAGAACGGAGAACACTGGACCATAGCATGATTTGCATATCTATGTTTTTCAAAACCTACCTGGAACAGAATAAATATCTAAGTAAAAGAAGAGGTATATATATATAAATTACAAAATTATCAGGATCAACTAATACAAAAATACTATAAACTATGTCTCTTTCTTTCCCATACGCTCTTCTTCTTTCAATTTTCATTCAATTTTGTCTAAATGTCTTGGAAACACTGCATCGAGAGTTGTTCCTAATGTTGTAGTCGCTTCATTAGGATTATTTACCATTTCCAATCTTAATTTACTTTCTAACCATTACTAGTTTCTAAAAAGAAAAAAAGACGATTAAAACGAATGCGACGAATAAAAATATAAACGCTATTATTACGAATAGACTGCGGACCGTATGCATTTGCGATGAAATTGGAAGTTTGTCGGCTAACAATGTCTCACAAAATCGACACGAACCGATCCAATTGGCGCGTCCAAGTAATTTTCCTCGCTGGTTGCGGGTCGCGCGGGGTCCGGAGGAAGACAGCAACAAACATTTTCGCGATCGCCAGGACCGAAGGTGGATTCCCGTGAAAACAGCCCGAGGCCTTGTAATTCATCACTCAGCCGGTAGCGTTCCGTTCGCGAAAGCTCTGCTTGATCCTCGGCAACGAGACAACTTCCTCGAGCGAGGCCCGGGGCCGCCCTCAGTAGTGTACATTTTTTATTAATCACCGGCGGGGCTCGTTCTACCGTGTAACTGTTAATTTCGCTTAAGCGAAGAGAGCGCCCTATTTATCAAGCGGCCCCGGGTGTGCGCGCGGCTGGAACTTGAAATTTTCGCTCGGCTCGATTTATCAAACAACGTCCGCGCGTCCGTTTTTCTCCGACGCGCGAGGTGGCGAGGAACGAGAGAGGACGAAACAACGTGAGGGGGGGGGGGGGGAGGGGGGGATGAAACAAGACGAAACGAAGGACTACACTCGGACCCCACGGACTGAGTTATAGTTTTCTGGTCCAGGTGCGCGGTTATGCGGCTCCCGTAGAACCCACGCGGGATCTTAACAGCGAAACGTTCTTTACGGACACCGTCGACACAACGATATAAGAACGCGCGAATTCCCACGCGTGATATTTCCCCGGGTTTTACACGTGTACCTTACACACCAGCGAAACTCCCACGGGATACGTGCTATCTGCGGCTACATTTCGTCCGACGAGACGAATTTTCCAATAATATCGATGGAACTTCCATATGACGGTTCCGCCTGTCTTGGACCTGTACAATTGTGCCGGTCGTTCGAACGGGGAACGCTCGGTTCGAATTTATTGAACGAACAGAAGTTCTGCTGTCCGGAACGAAAGAACGGTTCGAAACCTTCGGATCTTTTGGAACGATCTGATCGAAGAAATCGAAAGGGAAATTCAAGTTGAAGTTCATTTTTCTAGCGATAAATCATGTTGTTACTTCGTGTCTATAAATTGAACACCTCGGTGTAAAAACTAGAGATACCCATTTCACGTGTATTGAGGATACACGTGTACACGTGTAATTAATATATCCGTGTAGAAGTCCGGATCCTATTTAATACACGGATACACGTGTACTGAAATACACGTGTATCAAAATATACGGATAATACATGTATAACCGTGAACTTGAATATACGGGTACACGTGTATTGTCCATGTATTTTTGATACACGTGTGAAAGAAAATGTATATTTTTTTAACAAAGTTACAGTGAATTAAAGTTTTGTATATTAAAGGTAAATGAATTTACATATCACACAACCGAATGTATTATTATTAATAAAATTAATATTGATACCCGTGTATTATCCGTGTAGCTTGATACACGTGTACCCGTGTATTATCTGTGTTTCGATATGCGTGTACACGTTTACTTCAGTATCCGTGTACAAAGATGTACTGTTGAGTGCTGACAAGAAGGTCCCCGGGGGGGGGGGGGCACAGAGGCAAGAGGGGTATCCAGCTAGCTCCGCCCATCCCCACCTCTGACGCTCCCGTAGTGTCCGCGTGATCACGTCGTTTCGACTGCTTACGTCACACGACGCATAATAGTAGGATTCCCGTATTTACTCGAGTAGTGTGTGTGACTGGTTCGGCCAATAGAACGCTGTAGCCGAAATTGCGTGTGAGCCTAGCCGCGCCCCTTCCAAGCCAACCAATCGGGTGTGCATTCTTGCCTACGTCACCGCATTCCTGCCAGGGCTCTTCTTGTCAGCACTCAACAGTACACGGATTAAAATACGGATATACAGGGTCATCCGTTTTTAAACGGCCAAACGTCAAACTTGCCCCATGTGAAAAAAACCAAGATCCGAAGGTCATACAAAAAAAGTTGACTTAATAAAAAAGATGCCCCTATTGATTTTAAACCAAGACAAAGGAAAAATCATCAAGATACATAATTGCAGTCCTAATATATTTAATCTTAAGTGAACGCAAAAAATGACGGGTTTTTGCAATTATCTAAAAATCAAGACCGAATGAAAAAAAAGTGTTAGGGGTGAAAGTTGTTCCATTTGGGGTCCTCTATAGCTGGTTGACGTTTGGCCGTTTAAAAACGGATGACCCTGTATATTAATTAGTACACGTGAATACGTGTATCCTCAATACACGTCCAACACCATGATCTCTAGTAAAAACTGTAGAAAATGGTGGATTCACAGAAGGATACTAGAAATGACAAAAGAGGTAAGAGCGCATTATTTGCTGTTCCCAGCACTCACCGACGGGTAACAAGGAGTAATGATGACAAGACAAATTTATTCTGTCCTGTTGCACATCTCGAGCAGAGGATGCTCGGAGACACTGCGGTTCTTACTATAGGGCATGCACAGAGAGTAGTCCATCCTTCTAACCGTAACTCGTTACATGTTAGCCTTTAATATAAATGCGGCCGGAGAGTCCTCCTTTTATAAAAGATTCCGTCTATCCGGGCAATCGATTCCGGAATTATATGGAATGAAGACTTCACGGGGAATGAACCTCTCCTCTTCCCGGAGATAATACAGTTTCAGCTTCTTGTAACTTTCCTCAACGTTTATCTAGCAAAACCACGCCCGGTCGTGGAAGGAGGATTTGCGGTGCACTGCCGTGCCGCGCCGCGTCGAAGGAAAAAAGAAATATGAACCAAACCCAATCTAACTTCTTTACTCGATTAAACGGATAAATCGCTTCTCATGAAACGTCGAGCTTCTTCCGGTTCCGTCTATATAACATCCGAGCGATATTTGCATAGTTATAAAATCCCTTAGAGGAGCCTCCTCCTCCTCCCCCCTCCCCTCCCCTCCCCTCCCCCTCCCCTCCCCTCGTTGGACCGATTCGAATCGCTCAGACGCGACGCGACGACGCGAAACGATGCTCATCTGATCTATTTAAGACGGTGGTGCTTTCTCTAAAGTGCCACTTCCAATTTCGTTCGGACGCTACTTAAATCAATATCGGCCCATGCAAATGGAATTGAAACTCCTCTCTCTGCCTCTTGGGGACGACGGTTCTCTCGCGGTGATGAATTTGTTGAAAGACTGGGATATGTTCTTACAGGATCCACCTGGAAATTAGGATAATCAGAGGGATCGGCGAGGGAAATTGGGATTCGAAACGAAAAGATCCGAATCGAAATGGGAAAACTTTGATTCCGTGGGAATCGAGAGAGAATTCTCGATCGTTCTAATTAACAGCGACTAGCTTCCCGTGAGAATCCACAATTTTACGAGGTTTCTCCGCAACTGTGATGTTACAGCTACTACGAAAGTACCACAAGATGAATCTATTTGACTTAAGGATGTTCTGGAGGTATATAAAAACGCAACGAAATGTTTGAAAATTTGACAAGATATAATTCTTACTAAATTAATGCAATTACCAAAGTTTTGGTTCGATTCACTGCACCGTTTAAGAATTATAGCAACTTCAAGTTTGCACATTTTCACACCTCTTCTTATGGAGAATTCATAAAATTCCACTTCAAGCTCTATTTAAACCTTGAAAAAACGCAACTGGAAACTCCAGTTTTTTTTTAGATCTAGTAAAAATTATGTAATTAATTATGTTCAAAATTTATTAGGATTCACTAAACAGTTACAGAGCAAAAAATTATAAACTGTTACAAAACGTCAAATTGATCGTGTTGTCATCTCAATAATAACCATGAATATTGCTTTCTGCAGTATTTTTAATTTATTTAAATATTTATTTTTAACTTTTTATCGCGTAATTATATATATTGAATATCAAAAAATTTATTCTCTTGAAGTTCAAATCAGAGGGTACAATTATTCGCAAAAGTCGCTTACAATTTTTTATAATACGAAGACAATTTGATTAAAAACTAAATATATCATGAAATTCACTAATTAAACGAAAGCTTTTTAAATTAATATATACTTTTTTAATGCAAAATATACTCACGAATGGCTTTCATTGCCAACATATTGATGGATTTCGAATTTCTTGTACTTTTGTCTCCCATTGTACCTCCAGAAAATCCTTAAGTGTAGTTTTACTCAGCAGCTTAGTAACGAAACGCTGCCGGTATAGGACGAGCGTTAACATATTATAAGAGCGAAAGGCATAACTTTTATTCACGTCAACAATTGTACGGGGATTATGAATGAAACTTTCCTTCTTGAAATTCAAAGTTCCCGCGGACCCGAGCAAGTTTTCATTCGCGCATCGAATCAGGAACTTAATAATGCGCCTGGCAACCTTGGTTTCCGACATAACTGGACCTGTTGTTTCGAACTCTTCGGCATTATTCATACGGCCGCGAGCGACGACGCAGGATCGTGTTCTGAAATTCTATTAAACGTAACTTTTCGCCTTCGGGGAAAGTTCGACGCCTCGGTATAACGATGGGAAAAAGAAAAGATGCTGGGAACCGTGACAATTGTGCCATCGCATCGTGTCGCGTCGCAAGGACGAGAATGCTGACACGACCACGGTTCGATTCTTCTCTGGTGATATACCCGGAGTCTCCTGTATTCGAGCTAATAGGATGACATGTGTCCGGATCGAGAACTTTTTACATTTATGACACTATTGTAAGTCATATTGTGACATAATCATACATTGTGCAGGCTGTCACGAATTTATGTGTCGCAAACACCATAGCAAGATCGTACACCACCGATTTAGTCGATAATTACATAAGGAACCCCCTCGCAAAATTTTATAATCGTGTTTTAGTGAAAAAAATTTTTGGTTTTTTTTTCACCTTGCTTTTCACGTTCTAGGTCAATTTTGCTGGGGGTTCCTTACGTAATTTTCGACTGAATCGATGGTGTACAATAGCGCTATGGTGTTCGCGATATACCGGGTGTTAGGATTAGAGATGGAAGAAAATGTTAGAGAGAAAAGTTGTTAAAGGGAGCAAATATGGTGATATAAAAAATTGTTCCAATTGTAGTCGTTTTCAAGGTCTTTCGAAGGTCATCGATGATTTTTAAATAGCACCATATATTTTTATCTTCACAGTGATGTAGCTGATGTCAAGGGGAGTTCAATGATGTGTACAGTATGACCTACAAATGACCTTGAACTAGAAAATTTATGATAAGCCAATGATAACTTCAAAATGTGCAATCATTTTATTTGAATTAAAATAAATGTTCGAAATTATGTCCTTGAGCAGTAACACAAACATTTAAACGTTTTGCAAGGCAATCAATTGCACTTTCAGTTGTTTCTTGTTGAAATTCATCTACAATGTATTGTTGCATGTTGTCTGGTGTAGTCGGTTGATCACGATATACATCATCTTTGAGTATTCCCTACAAAAAACAATCGAGATGAGTTAGATCGGGTGAACGTAATGACCATAGCATGTGTCCATTACGTCCTATCCAGCAATTTGGAAATTTATTGTTCAGAAATTCTCTGACGGTACGTAAAATGAGCGAGACAGCCATCGTGTTGTACCACATTACTCGATGAATATCTAAAGGAATATCTTCTTAAAATGTGATGAATGTTTCTTCTAAAAACGTAAGTTTGCTGATGAACTTGTTTGTGTACGCTTAGGCATCACCTTTCGTTAACGGTATAAGTGTTATGAGACCTAATGGCTTAAAAAATTATATTTCCGTTGATCAAACAGAGTAGTCAAACTATACCAATTTATGAGTCCAAGGTCATTTGAAAGTCATAGTGTACCACATCATTGAACTCGTCTTGACATCAGCTACAACACTGTGAAGTTAAAAATATATGGTGTCATTTAAAAATCATCGATGACCTTCAAAAGACCTTCGAAAACGACTACAATCGGAAGATTTTTTTATATCACCATATTTTCCCCCTTAAACAGTACACCTTTTCTCTCTAACATATTTTCTTCGATCTCTAATCCTAACGGAGCTATTTAGATGGCCTGTTTCTCGTGAACCACCCGGTATAATTTTGTGACACCATGTACAATTTCTAATGTATATGTTATATTAACCCCTTGCACCACGATTCATTTTACGGTGTTGCAGTGATTAGAACTTATTTGTCGTTTCTAATTTCTTAGAAAAAAAGAAGTTTGTATGTAATTTATACTTATGCGGTCTCCAATGGTTTCAACAACAAGAAAATATAATTTCGTTTCAATTTAAAGTTTAAAGGAAATTACAATAATTAAGTAATAATATAATATGCACATATTAATTTTTTGAAGAATACTTTAAAAGCGGAAGCAGAGGTTGGCGACTCGCAGTCGCTCTCGTATTCTAATTTCGGAAAAATCACCAACGAGACCCGGGGTCCAATAGAGTAAAAGTAGTAACCGTGGCAAAAGTAAGTATCTCGAGAGTAAGTTTTGCGGGTCGATTCTCGAAAAGCACTCAGCCGGGTTCAGTCGGTTCGGCGCCGACCTCGAAAAACCGAGGGGGCAGACATAACGATCTGTCGGTCCCGGGCGCTAAGGGCGCGCAGAGAAGACGTGCACCCGTCGCGTCGCATCGGATCGTTCGCATGTCCTGCACGTCTCGCCGCATTACATATGTATGACGTACATTTCGCCAGTTCCGCCGCAAACGTCAGCCGTCGTTATGCGTGTGTACGTAACGCCTCCGATCGAATATACCGGCGCAAAAACTGAATGAAAGAATGCACCAACCAATAAACATTCTTCCACCATGCGTTCACCTATGGACGTAGCATATTTGATCCGAATCAACAATATTCCTTTCCACTTTTTATTATTCGTTTTAGTGCCGACCGAAACGTGAAACTCGAGCATTTGTACATATACAGGGTGTTCGACTACGGGGAAAATTTAAGGTGTGGTTCTCCATGACAATATAACTCGAAAATGAAGAACAAAAAAATTGCGATTCCGGCTTTATTATTTAGCATGGTTTCCCCCTATAAAAGATAAATTACCATTAACAAAAAGTTGCAATGTTGTGTATGAAATACCATGTAAAGACTGCAACTTAACATATATAGGTCAAACATCCAGACAATTGGACACACGTTTAACTGAACATAGACGTAACATTTTTCTTTCTCCGACACAACACACTGCATTGACAAAGCATTCTATAGAACTTGACCACAGGTTCGATTTTGACAACGTGAAAGTTATTGACAGGGAATCTAATTTACAACGTAGATGATTATTGGAAACCATTCATATGATTAAACAACAAAGCGTTAATCTTAGGTATGAAACACCTATGATACATGAGTTTTACGCGGCATTACTGAATCGGTAGTGTTTTTATGATGATATTTCCAATAATAATTAGATTCTACCAAAAAGATATATTTTTTCTTTTTCTTTTTCAACTTCATGTTGTACATATCAAACTTCGTAAATGGTAGTTATAGATAAAATTATGTTGCACTTGCACTTTGAATGCTGTTTTTGTTCTATTACTTTAAATAAAATATACGGTTTTTAATTTTGTTTTATGGTTCACAATTTTGTATTGTGTTGTCTCGTTTTATCTACGTCAGTATGAATGCTCAGTTACACGGTTCAAATTTGCCGCTCAATATGATGACGAATCACCGTCGATCGATATCGAAGAACCAATTGTCTAACGAAGTAACATACATAGCATCGTTTCTTCCGATGTTTAAGTCAACACGGGTTAGTTACACATCTGCTGCCATGTGGTGAAGACCGTTCGGTTGTGTAACTCTTTAATATATGTTTAATTGTTTTTGTTTTTTGTTACACAGCAAGTAAGTGTTTTATAAATTTATTTTTCTATGAAAATTCATGGCTGTGATACTATTGTTGTTCAATTAATAACTTTTTTTTGTTTATTCTAGACGCATAATGTCGTTCTGAAGATGATCTGTATTGAGATCGAAACGTTAATGACTATTTAGTGCAATACTGCTGTTTTTCTTGAAATGATCGAACCTTGCGCCGAAAGCATTTACATATTTATTCCAAATTACGATCGATAAGAAATCACCTTTATTATTTAGTTATTAACCCATAATAGCACTCGAGTGGCGACCATTGGTACCATTAACAGTGGTACCATTATTCAAAATATTTTTTACATTATTAAATACGGTGGTACCTAATCAATTACTGAACATCTAAGTATTCTATGAGGTATTATATCAATTTCATATCGCATCAAATTTAAAAAATCAGAGGGAATATCTAGGTCGGAAGAAATGTTTAACTTTCGAATTAAAATAGCTCCGAGTGCAAAGGTTTAACAAATTAAAAATCTACCTAAATTGCGTCAACCTGTAACTAAATAACGGGGTCGAAATCGCAATTTTTTTCATTCTTCATTTTCGACTTATATTGTCATGGAGAACCACCCCTTAAATTTTCCCCGTAGCCGAACACACTGTATAGAAATGGGTTGGTGACGACTGTTTACGAGATTGCTCCGACACGAATGCCACCGACGCGACACCGAGTTCTCCGTGAGCAATTCCGCGTGTTTGACTCGGATCGCGATTAGCATTGATGGTCCTATTTGAGTAATCTGAAACGGTCGCGATGCTTAAACGCGAATTTGACTAACAGTTTTATTTGCATAGGGACAAAGTTTCGGGCAAACTATCTAGTCGACGAATTCTTGCGTCAATGTCGTTCTTAACGAGCAAAGAGTTAAATACGCCAAATAGTAAATCCGTCACGATCTTTTTGATTTCCTAACACAATTTTGCACATGTTTATCCTTTCGTTCTTACGGAGATAATAAACCAAAATCAGTTTCACTGTAAACACAAGATTAATATTTTATTCGCTGGTTGCAACAATTATTTACATTATTTTACATTATTTACAATCCTACCTGTAAACACAAGAAACGACATTAAAAGCTATTATTCCACAAAGATTTCTGTTAAAGATTCACGTTTTATTCAAACAATCCTGATCAATTAGATTTTGTCATACACGTGGTTTTTCCCTCTTTCCTCTACTCTTATCAGCTGTGTCTTGTTCTACAGGCATGCGCAATACGTATCTAATTCAACATGAGTTCTAAAAGGAATACGATAGAAGATAATAACTCACTGAATCACTTTAGATTTCTCAAAAAAAAAAATAAAAATTAAATGCATTCAAAAAATTTTCTTTCGCACAGTTTGGTAGACACGATAATACCATGGAACTTTCAACTTGTTTTAGTATCATTTGTCGAGATATTTCACGAAAGAGAAAATATAGAAATTTTTTAATGCAAGAAGTAGCAGGCAAAAAAAAAAAAAAAGGGACACAAATGATAATCTAATCTCGCTGACCCTTACTCTAATCAATTATTAATGTGTTAATCGCTATACGCTCCTTCCGGTCGGCTCTCGCTGCAATAAAGAAGCTTCCTTATCTACAATAACAATTCCGCAGCATTCCCGGTAGATTCCCCGAAGAAATCGGATCCCGATTTTTCGGGAACGACGTTATCAACTTTACCGTCGCGTCGCGTCGGTTAGGACAGTTCCTGATCGGCAACGAGGAAAGTTTTCGATCCGAAACCGACTACCGGGTGGTTTCATTACGCTGATCCTTTTAACGGGGCCGTAACTCCTGTCAAATCCTCGGGAATCCGTGGGATCATTTTTATCCGGAGCATTAGCGGAGCAGCGAACTTGAAGAAGGCCGCGGAGAGTCACGGTTTTCTTTCAGGCGACGAACCTGGGGAAAAGATTTCGGGGGTTGGGTCCTTTTGTTTCCTGTCGGAGAGCGAGCTGGTTCTTTAAAGCACACGCCTTGTCGCGACACTGTCACGCGTAAAGCGTAACACGCTTCCTGCTTATACAGTTACAGCACGACGGGAACCGATCGGAAGCTCAAGATCCCGAGGGAAATAGCCTTTTGATCCCTGTCGGGAGCAGCGGGCCTGTTCGAGTGCCTGTTTAAGATCTGACATTGTGTCAACCCATCTAGATTGTTTCCGTCTTTGAGCACTCGAAACCCCCCGTCTCACTCTTTCCTGTCTCTCCCGGTATAATACAAAGAAACCTTCCTTCCTTTTCCGATACGTTTGTAAACATAAATACTTGAAAGCTCGATGCTTCCAGCAGGCAGAATGCTTTCGTCAGGAAATCCGCTTCGGGATTGTATCCCCAACAGATGGAGATGTCTGTTATGAAACGGTACGCTCTTCAAGTTCCCGTCTAGAATTTTTCGACGATTGCGTTGTCGAAGACGTATCAACATCTTTGCCGATGTTAATCGAATTTCGATGTTTCTATGCAGTAGTAGGCTTTTATCGTTTTTGAAGTGAAACTTCTTTGCTGAGGGTAACAATTTTCTGATGTTACGGAAGTGACGTCACGGGAGTCGAGAGTGGCGCGAAAATTTACACGGTTCGTTTTAAATCTTACAAGTATTTTTGATTTTCAAATTATTTTATGCTTTTTAGTCCATTTTGAAAACATGGTTTTTAATGCTATACAATTTTTGTTCATTTTTTGCATACGAAACTGATATAATATCTCATGTAATATGTAAATGTCTAGTAATTTATTAAATACGAACAAAAATAATAATGTGAACAATATTTTTAAGAATGGCACAGCAATTTTCAGTGGCGCCTCAGAGTCGCCATCCGAGTGCTAAGGGTTAATATTAAATTATGCTGTGCTTACAATTAACATGCAACTCGTTACCGTTCGCGCTAATAAAATGGCTGCATCGAATAAATCGCAAGATTAACCAATATGTAAAATATTCAATTTTGAGGAGCTCGCGAAATTATTTATTGTAAACAGGAACGATTTAAAGTCTGCCAAATGGTTCCGCGCATAAACAGCAATTAACTAAGACTAACGTTGCTCGCAGAAACGATCGCATCGATCCCAATTAACATCGAATGCACACCACACGGCCGCAAGAGAATTAATTACCGAAATATATATGTGTATGTATTTAACAAGTTGCTTTGAAACGCGCTGGCCGCTTGTCGGCGGCCTGTAAATGATTTTGTGACGAGCGCAACCCAGCCGCACTATTTATAAGTAAAACAATTGCCGCCGACGAGGAACGGCCGATTGTTTAATTGAAACGCGTAAGAACCGAATCGTATTTCCATAGAAGAAATATTCCCATTTCAAAAACTCGTCCATTGTTCCCGGTAATATATATTTTATGGAAATTATTTCTGATGCCGAAACAATATAATCACGATGAAAACCAAATGAATGGTCCCGCGAACTTAACAGTTAGCTGCACGTGAAAGCTGCTTTTCTTTTGTTACACACTTGCAAATGGAAGCACGGTAAATTGTTGGAACGTGGAATTCAATATGCACGAGAGAGCTACCTTCTTTCGTTGATCCGGTTGATAATGAAAATAAATATGAAATTATTTTTGCTGTACGATACATCTCGTTTTATTGAAACAGTTGTATTCAGGAAAATATTGTCTTTTGTTATAATATTTTGATTTAAATCAACGTTCTCGCTGATATTGAAATTTATGTCTCTTATTATTCTTCATCTTGTCAATATGGAACATTCTTTTATTATGTTTATTCATATTATAAAAATATGAAATAAGTGTCAGTAAATCAGTAGATAATGTTTCCTGTTAGTTAGAAAATTGAAATACTTTATTAAGTCTCTTGTTATTCTTCATCTTGTCAATATGGAACATTGTTTTATTATGTTTATTCATATTATAAAAATATGAAATAAGTGTCGGTAGATCAGTAGATAATGTTTCCTGTTAGTTAGAAAATTGAAATACATTTTTTTTGGATCCTCTGTAGTTTATAGGGAAATATTAAGTTATTGTTTAGGGAAGGAACCCTGCAGCAGTATTGTGGTTGTAATTTAGACGAGCATTTGTAAAAGTAAAGGTCATCAAGGGAATATGGCGGCGCGGCGTGCAGTATCAGGGACGCTCTGCCTCGCGAAATTGCGCCACTAAAAACGAAGGTACACGCGAGCTATTCCCATCGAGATAACAATTATCCTGTACTCGCCTATATCTGCTACGAGGAATGTCTTGTTTTATCTTATTGCAACCTTTTCCCGAACGAGTGCTTGTTCCCTTGCCATTATTTTACTAGCATATCCTATCGGTAGCGATGCTGCGCTGGTTTATCGAGAATCGATTCTGATAAAAGAATTCTGCACACGCTTCTCCTTTTTTCGATGTTGTTTTCTTAAAAAACAAATATGTACCTTAATCCTTGGAATGGCACAACGGCCTACGTATGCTTCTCGATTTTAATGGTAACAATAGTTGAACAGCCGATTAACAGATTGTTGATTTTTATTGAAAAATAAAAATTAATTTGTCTTTTCTTCCTGAATTTCCAGCTAACCACTTTTGTCATAATTACATAAAATCCGCAGTCTTCTGATCACGATATTCACAACGTTTTAATTAAAAGATATTAATATTCATGAAATTAAGTTGTTTGAAATTTTTAATGAAATTGATCTCTCAGAAAATTGTGATATTTCCATATTTATTTAAAAATGTTAATGAATCTGGTAGGTGTCGCTTTTAATAAATTCAATGATTATTTCGAGTTTCATAAACCAGAGATGTCGTCTGAATTTTTATGTGTGTTTATACATTACGGGAATACTCGGAAACTTTTTTAATTACACATTGCAAAGTGAACTTCAAAGGTACATTTTTTCTTCTATTATTTTGCTTAAGAGGAATATTAAATTTTTCAATTATTTTACTTGTGGGGATATTACAATTTTCACTTATTATCCTGCATGGGGGAATATGAAAAATGTATAATTTATACACCACATTTTCGTGTTATTACCTCGTATTAAAATATAAATTGAAAAAGGAATTGTGAATTTCACAGAATTTCGTATTACAAAAACGAGAAAGAAACTGAAAAAGAATTTAAATATTTCACTGTTGTTTATACGAAAACTTGTTATTCGTAACAAATTGTTGAATATTAATTACAAAGAGTTAATGTAATACATATGTATAATCTACGGTGCTTGTCTGACTTATTACTGTACTTATCTACTTGGACCCTGTTGCGTGCTTAATATGTAGTAGAAGTACTAAATTTTTAGTTAATTAATTGAGATTTATTAAGATTAGAGCAGCCTCCCCTAAACGTAACATTTATCCATAGTAATTATGCATACACAGTTAATGTTAATAAAACTAATTTGTTAAAGTAATGTTTAATTTTTTTTTGTAATACTGTCTTTTCTAGATCTCTCATTCACTGGTTCGGATAATCGAGGCTCTACCGAAGCAACAAAAAATTGTCTTCCGTTTTCCTTTGAAAAAACGAAATTACTAGGGTAGTGCGGGTACCCGAAATTTCGGGTTCGGGTCGGGTCGGGAAATTTGATCGGATTCGGGTCGGGATCCCGAAAGCTTATAAACTTCGGGTACCCGAAATAGCAGTCGGGTCGGGTCGAGTCGAGGTCCCAAAAGTTTGCAATTTTCGGGTACCCGAAGTTAAAGTTGGGGCAAGCCTGCGGTCAAATCAGCGATAAATAACTCTGTGCACATTTGAATTTTACAGTAAAATTTAATATTATTGAGAGGTGGTATTGAATTTATATGAAGAAATTAATTTTATAGTAAAATTTAATATTATCGAGAAGATATTATTATGCACAAAGTTATTTATCGCTGATTTGACCGCAGGCTTGCCCCAAATTTAACTTCGGGTACCCGAAAATTGCAAACTTTCGGGACCACGACCCGACCCGACCCGACCCGATTGCCATTTCGGGTACCCGAAATCGCGGGTACCCGAACTTTGTAAACTTTCGGGATCCCGACCCGACCCGACCCGACCTGAGGCTCGGGTACCCGAGATTTCGGGTACCCGCACACCCCTGGAAATTACTTTCCGAACGACCTAATATTAATTGTACGAAAAGTTTCACGATTTTGTGAGAAAAATGCCGTTCCCGCGTTCTACCGTGAGTAGAAGCGGTTCGAGATAATTGATATGAAAGGAGCTCGACGAAGTTTCAAATATTCACACCATCTGTACGGAGGCGAAGTCTCGACGGAAACTATTCCGCATAGGAGAGACGAGAAGCGTCCAGTTTGTATGAGCCGAACGACGACGTCGACAGTATCGTTTAGAAAGGAAAGCTTTCGACGGGAATTTACGAGATATTAACTCGCATCTGGGCGCAAAAACAAGCCGGTGGACGACGCTTTAGATAAGCATTTATAAACCGGATGATCGCCAAGAGAGCGGCGACCGGTATCGTCCAGGTTGTCCGGCCGCGACTAAAAACCGTGCGCACGAAATTCACGGCGTGATAAGCATCATTGTGCATCCGGTTTACGTGCCGGCTGAAATTGTTAAATGAATTCTCCGGCCGTACATACGGAGCCGCGATTAACAAACGTCCCACGGAGCCTCGGACCGGCTCGGACAATAAATTGTCATCGCGACGATTCATGGGATGTTTCTGCAACAATCAAGTACTTTTGTTCGTTCTGTTCGCGTTAATACAACCCCCCCTCCCCCCCCCTGAACTGCCCCTATCAAGGAACTCGAAACAGTTTTGGGACACCATGTATACAGGGTGGTCCGTTTAAATAAGAAAACCTAAATATCTCTTCAGGTTATTGTGATGCAAAAATTATTTGTTACGTAATGTGCATAGTGTGAATGGACCAAATATTTGGCACGAATATTTTTTTCGGAGTTGTCAAGGTCATCGATGTTTTTTGGTACATAACTACATTTTTTTTTGTTATTGCATCGTGTAACCGATGGAGAAATACATTCAGATATGTATAATAACATGACCTTGAAATGACCTTGATCCTCGAAAATTAAAGTTATACCCAGAACTGTACTATTTACTGATGAATCGTCTTTCACCAACCATGGACAGCTAAATCTAAGAAACATGCATTATTAGTCAACTGACAATCCACACTGGCTAAGATTAGTGGATAAACAAAGACCGTGGAGTGTAAATGTCTGGTGTGGCATATTAAATAATCAAATAATTTGTCCTTATTTCATAAACGGTACTTTAAATGGAGAAAATGTATGCAACATTCTTGCAAAATGAGCTACAAATGCTTGTTCTTATTTAAACGGCCCACCCTGTATGTGTATATTTCGAGTAATACAGGGTGTCCTCGTTCACTGATTCGGACAATCGAAATTTGATTAATAGTATTCGGACGTGTTCATTATTTTAAATCGATAAGATTGTTGCGCTCGCAGAAAACGATAATATTCGCGGCATATTAACAAGGAAATGGATAATGGTGTGTCTACATACATACATACATACATACATACATACATACATACATACATACGTGGGATGTGCTACGGAAGCTTCAATTCGCATCACACGTCGCAGGAACGATCCGCTGGGAAAGCTCTTAGTGTGGTGTAAATATTTTAACTACAGCGAGCGCATTTTCGAAGATTACTGCATGCAAATGCCGTAATTCTCCCAGTCGCATGGGCATTAGATAGTAACACTGTGCAAATTTGTTGCCAGCGAACATACGTTGCAAAATTTCGTCGGCACACGCTCGATTATTTCTACGGGGCTCGTTTCTTCACGTCGTCAGTTACACAAGCCTGTAAACACCATGTGTTTCCTGTGGGCTCCTGTGCGACGATATTTTCAAGTCCAGTTAGGACTGTTTTACATCTCTGTACAAAAATAAGAAGAAAGTTTTTATTCCAGTGAATATTGCAATGATACTAGAGATACCCATTTCACGTGTATTGAAAAAAACACGTGTAATTAATATATCCGTGTAGAAGTCCGGATCCTATTTAATACACGGATACACGTGTTCACGTGTATCAAAATATACGGATAATACATGTATAATCGAGAACTTGAATATACGGGTACACGTGTATTATCCGTGTATTTTGATACACGTGTGAAAGAAAATGTACATTTTTTTAACAAAGTTACAGTGAATTACAGTTTTTATATTAAAGGTAAACAAATTTACATATCACACAACCGAATGTATTATTATTATTAATAAAATTAATATTGGTACCCGTGTATTATCCGTGTAGCTTGATACACGTGTACCCGTGTATTATCTGTGTGTTTCGATATGCGTGTACACGTTTACTTCAGTACCCGTGTATCCGTGTACAAAGATGTACACGGATTAAAATACGGATATATATTAGTACACGTGAACACGTGAATACGTGTATCCTCAATACACGTCCAAAACCGTGATCTCTAAATGATACAACGCTGATTACGAATTCTTTCGATGATCAGTAGCACAACATTCAACAGTGATCGAAAATTGTTAAAGGTAATGATCGCATGAAAAATATTCATGGCATTAATTATTGTATAACTCTCAATAACGTTGAAAATATTTCCGCAATAGCGGGTTCGATACTATTAATTTTCATGATAATTAATTGTCCAAGGGTGCGATAATCGATCACGCCTCGACACGGCGCAATGATTTATCGCTGACGTTTTTCATTTCAATCTCGAGTACCCGCATACAAGAGTAATCGGGTACAGGGAGTGATTTCTTCCCGTTTCAGGGTGAAAGACTTCAATCTATCACCACCTCGCTTCCTAATTTCCGGCTACTCGTTCGCAGATCCTTTTGGTGGCCACGCAAATTAAATTGCGGATCACTGGTTAACGAATACGATCTATTGATCGCAGCTTTAATCGAAAATGTTATATTGCTACCACATTTAATCAAAATCGGTACACAACAAGAACTCTGATCTCAAATCTAAATTCTACAAGTGAAATGTTTAATAAAAATTTTTATATCAACTCTGATCTCAACTCTAAATTTTATCAGTGAAATATTTAATAAAAATTTTTATATCAACTCTGATCTCAAATCCAAATTCTATAAGTGAAATAAATGTTCAATAAAAATTCTTATATCAACTCTGACCTCAAATCTAAATTCTATAAGTGAAATAAACGTTCAATAAAAATTCTTACATCAACTCTGATCTCAAATCTAAGTTGTATAAAAAAAATCAATGTTCAATAAAAATGTTTATATCAACTCTGATCTCGAATCTAAATTCTATAAGTGAAATAAATGTTCGATAAAAATTCTTATATCAACTCTGACCTCAAATCTAAATTCTATAAGTGAAATAAATGTTCAATAAAAATTCTTACATCAACTCTGATGTCAAATCTAAGTTGTATAAAAAAAATCAATGTTCAATAAAAATTTTTATATCAACTCTGATCTCAAGTCTAAATTTTATAAAAAAAATCAATGTTCAATAAAAATGTTTATATCAACTCTGATCTCAAATCTAAATTCTATAAGTGATATCAATGTTCAATAAAAATTCTTATATCAATATCGCACACCTGAATACAGAAAGTATTTGAACACTAAACTTCGAAAACTGGAGAAATCGTCGATATATTTAAACTGTGATATTTTTCAGACATTTTTACAATTGCATTCTAATAATTGAAGCTCCGATATTACGTCGCAACGAAATGTGCAAATAAATTTAAATATTTTATGCAGCTTTTTATGTTAATCTGCGCGCAAATACATTTTGAAATATCGAGTATGCATGAAAACAGAATAGGCATAAAAAGTGTTGAATAACGCGCATATTACGTCAAATGGAATCATGAAATTCCGCAATATCAGCGATTTGAATCGTACGGTGATTTTTTAAACTTTGCACATATTCAGGAGTTCATAAAAGTTGAAAAAAAATGATATCCCGCACTCGGCGCGGTCCAGATATTATTCCTTTTAGCATTGAACTGGCATATATGTATACTAAATATTCATGTGTCTGCTTTGTACAGCTTTTAAGAAATATTTTTCAAACGTCATAGCGATTTGTCATAAACAAATTACGCTCTACGTTTTTTTTCTTCTCGCTTCGCAAACTGTTCAAACGGGGAAATAATTGTTTGACTGAATTCTATTTTTATAAAACGGACGGTGAAAATGGAAATTGCAATAAATATATCCACGTTCGAATTATCACTGCGGCAGAAATGTTCATAAAAATTTTAAGCCGTCAATGCCCGTTGCAAGAGGACAAATGATACATTCTTTTTATATGACTTTTATGTAAAACAATTTATGTTGTTTTTCGTCATGACTAAATCGTAAAAAAACAAGCGAGATATTTAAGATGGTCCAAATATCTCTTCAGGTTATTGTGATGCAAAAATTATTTGTTACGTAATGTGTAGCTGAGCAGAAAAATACAATCAGACATGTATAATAACGTGACCTTCAAATGACCTTAATCTTTGAAAATGAAAGTGAACACTCGGGAAAAGATAATTTTGAGAAAAAAAAAATATTTGCAAAAAATTCACCTTGTGATACCATTTATATTGCATTATAAAAACACTTGTTATGTCATCACAAATAAAGGAGATATTTAGGTGGCTACATTTAGGTGTACACATTTAGGTGTGTCGTTATAAGAAATTTATAGTGGAATGGTACAACTGTACACACAGACACAATGTAATTTGATATTAATTGATTAGAATTTTATTATAAACTTCAATGACTCTTTTACATTTCAAATGTGACACACTTGAGAGTTGGACATAGAGTGAAGTTGGCTTAATACACAAAATTACATATACTCGCTTCAAGTGTACTTGATTACGTATATCCCATTCATGCTAAATTCTATATTTAACTGTTGCATATACCAACAAGGTGGACCACCCTGTATTATAGAATATACTGACCAAATTTGTCAAAAGTAAATCCTGGGACAGCCTGTATGGGGAAAAACGGTGCTCTCAGCCATGTAATTTGATATTAATTGATTAGAATTTTATTATAAACTTCAATGACTCTTTTACATTTCAAATGTGACACACTTGAGAGTTGGACACAGAGTGAAGTTGGCTTAATACACAAAATTACATATACTCGCTTCAAGTGTACTTGATTACGTATATCCCATTCATGCTAAATTCTATATTTAACTGTTGCATATACAACAAGGTGGACCACCTTGTATTATAGAATATACTGGACCAAGTTTGTCAAAAGTAAAACCTGGGACAGCCTGTATGGGGAAAAACGGTGCTCTCAGCCATGTAATTTGATATTAATTGATTAGAATTTTATTATAAACTTCAATGACTCTTTTACATTTCAAATGTGACACACTTGAGAGTTGGACACAGAGTGAAGTTGGCTTAATACACAAAATTACATATACTCGCTTCAAGTGTACTTGATTACGTATATCCCATTCATGCTAAATTCTATATTTAACTGTTGCATATACAACAAGGTGGACCACCTTGTATTATAGAATATACTGGACCAAGTTTGTCAAAAGTAAAACCTGGGACAGCCTGTATGGGGAAAAACGGTGCTCTCAGCCATGTAATTTGATATTAATTGATTAGAATTTTATTATAAACTTCAATGACTCTTTTACATTTCAAATGTGACACACTTGAGAGTTGGACACAGAGTGAAGTTGGCTTAATACACAAAATTACATATACTCGCTTCAAGTGTACTTGATTACGTATATCTCATTCATGCTAAATTCTATATTTAACTGTTGCATATACCAACAAGGTGGACCACCCTGTATTATAGAATATACTGGACCAAGTTTGTCAAAAGTAAAACCTGGGACAGCCTGTATGGGGAAAAACGGTGCTCTCAGCCACACCCGTTTCGTTCCTCGAGCCGAAAGGATGGGAACGTGGAGCGTAAGTGAGTAGAACGGCAGGGTTAAGTAATTTTCCAATGGAGCCGAAAGCGAAGGAGAGAATATTCCTTTCCGTGCCGTGCCGTCGCGTCGGTTACCTTCGAAAGTCGAGCGTCGTCTGCGCTTCCGCAGTCGCGGTGCGTCACCTGCATTGCCGTAGACTGAAACGGGATTTTACGTCGTCCCGACGGGTTCCCGAAGGAAGATTGCCACGACGGGGACGCCGCCGTCGACGACGAGGACGACGTCGGCGACGTGCGACGGCGATGAAGAAACCTTCGGCTCGTAAATACGCAAGATATGCCGTAAAGTTTAACGATTCAAGTTCCATGACGGGGGGCCCCGGCGATTCCTCTTTCTCTTCGCAGCGCAGCGCCGAAAGAGGAGAGCACCAGGTGTCGAAAGTGTCATAAACCCTCGGCCGGAACGGCGGTGATCACGGCTATGAGCCGATAAATTTCGTCCCGGTGAACTGATAGTATGCCACGTGACTAATAATCGCTTTCAACTCACTAAATTCGGCCGAGTTCGACAACGCCGCGCCGCGGCCTCCGAAACCAATTTTCCGATCGTCGAACTTCGAATTGCTCGGCCGAACAAACCTCGTGCGCCCGGGTTCGTTAAAAATTTCCGAAATCAACTCGGATCTGTCTGTACTCGTTGTATTACTCCACTGTCAGTTGAACATCTCATCTTACATTGCCCCCTTTTCTCATTCCAAACACGTCGCTTGGCTATCCCTAACAATTTAAGGGGGAAGGGTACTCTAAAGCTGTCCCTAGAATTTCCCTAGAATACCCTAGAAATCTGGCCGAAACTTGGGTTTGCGGGAATACGTTTGACGTCGTTATACGAGCATATTTTGGGCTGGGTGAGGGCTCAATCGAAAGAGGAAGGTTCAGCGCATGGTGCGCTGGTCATGGCGTAACGAGATTATGTTGATATCTAATAATATGAGTGTCCAAAGTAGGGAAAAAAGTCGAGAAATCACCGGCAGAATCCCAATGTATTTTTCTGTTACAAAAAGAGTTTTTGACTGCTGCCATAACCAGCGCACCATGCGCTGAACCTTCCTCTTTCGATTGAGCCCTCACCCAGCCCAAAATATGCTCGTATAAGGACGTCAAACGTATTCCCGCAAACCCAAGTTTCGGCCAGATTTCTAGTGTATTCTAGGGAAATTCTAGGGACAAATCCTGAAAAGTCACGTGACTACCCTTACCTCTTGAGTAAATGCCTCAATACACAGGGTGGTCCACGCAACTTGCACACCTAGAATAACTTCCAAAATATGCGTTGCACGAAAAAGTTTTGTATATAGAAGTTGCATGGTTTGAAGGGGTATATTATGTAGTGTATATACTTTTTTTTATAGGTGGAAGCGTTTCGGTGATTTGAACGTCGACTTTGTTTTTTTAAATGGAATATTATATTTTTTATACCAAAATATGGAAGAATGTCGAATTCTGAGTAAAAAAGTATTGATCTTCATTAGCCCTAAACCTAATAATTAAAGAGTAATTGCACTTTATTTTCTGAAAATTTTCTTCGCGTAATATCAAGTTAGAAATTCGACCTTATCACAGATTTCCGCAGGACAGCTTCTTAACATATTACGCGAAGAAAATTTTCAGAAAATAAAGTGCAATTACTCTTTAATTATTAGGTTTAGGGCTAATGAAGATCAATACCTTTTTACTCAGAATTCGACATTCTTTCATATTTTGGTATCAAAAATATAGTATTCCATTTAAAAAAAATAAAGTCGACCTTCAAATCTCCGAAACGCTTCCACCTATAAAAAAAATAAATACACTACATAATGTAACCCTTCAGACCATGCAACTTCTACATACAACACTTTCTCGTGCAACACATACTTTGGAAGTTATTATAGGTGTGCAAGTTGCGTGGACCACCCTGTATATAAGAACATCGTACAAGTCTTACTTTTTGTAAAATCCACCAATATGTATCACACTCTGTAATTATGTATATTATTTCTCCAAACTGATCCCCCTACAATGTACATATATTATTACTTCAAAGTATAATGTTTTAAATATGTAACCATATGTTAAAATCCATGTGGTCGCTAATGACCTTGTTGACGACGCGACCATTATAAATAAATAATGAAAAAAAAAAACTCGGATCTGTTCGCCGTAAAGTTTGGCGCGTCTCGAGGTTTCGGTGGGACTGTCCTTTCGAAATTTCCCGTGTTCGTGGAAACTTGTACGAGAGTTGATCTCGACGGAGCTATCGTAGCAGGACCATCGATCAAATTGTAACTGTTAAATGACAGCTAAAATAAAGCTGAACTATCGAGGGGGCCCTCCTGATAAACCGTTCAAACCGGAGAGACCCTTGCGTGCCAATGAAAGTGCATCGATCGAGATTTATGCAGCCGTAGCATAGTGGATGTTCATCCGACGACGGATAGAAAGCGGAGCGTGGCAGGTCCAATTTTAGGAAGTTCTTTCTTCGACGTAGTAACAAGTTCGCGGGAAAGGGCTCTCGACAATGGCGAGGGCTATCGATTTAGATGCTACCGGCAGATTGGTGTTTTTCGAAAAACCTGGAATGACCCAACATCGCTGAAAATACCACCCCCCCGCCACGCGTACACGTTCAACAATAGATTGTATAGCGTAGAGTTTTACAGAATATAATTTATTATCGAAGGAGAAATACAATCGATCTTACAAGGGAACATATTCAGTTGATACACGCCGATCTTGATGAAACTTATATGTGAGATATAGTTCTTCGAAAAATATTTGACAAGTATTTTTTTTCATCGGCAACCATCCACTCTGTGGGGGTGAAAACAGCCCTCGAATTCAGGGGTCAAAACCACATTTTTTGAGAAAAAAAAACAGTTTGTTAAAGAATTCTTGAGCGACTACATTTCCCATTGAAAAGCACATAATTTTAAAAAAATCAAATTTTTTCGACCTCTGGTTTCCGAGATATCTCAAAAAATATGGTTTTGACTCCCAACTTTGAGGGCTGTTTTCTTCACCCCTTCAAAGTGGATGGTTGCCGATAAAAAAAAATACGTGTCAAATATTTTTCGAAGAACTACAGCTCACATTAGTTTCATCGAAATCGGCAATTCTCATCTGAATATGTTCCCTTGTTAGTTGTTTTACAATCTGCGATAATTAACCTAATCCTAGCTAAGCTAAAAAGATTGTTAATTTTTACATTAATAATATCGTGTTTGTTCGAGTAAGGATATTGAACTTTTCGAATGGGAAAATTGTCAGAGCACGCGCAACGTCTTTTTACGCAAATGAAATTGTTCATAGCTTTACGCAGCAATTCAAGCATCACAAAAGCGTTGCCTCGGTACAGAGAAGCTACTATAATTATATTCACATTTTCAGTAAGTCAAACGTAAAAATCGCTAAAAGCAGTTTGCGTTAAATTGTAAACCCTTGACGTTAACTTTAACCGTGTTTACCTTTGCCGAGCAGTACAAGCGTTACAAACTTTATCGGAACAAAGCAAAGTTATTGTTCTTTTTTTAATGCCAGAATCCCGAAGTATTCGTTATTCTCCTCATTGAAAACCGCGTAGACGGTATTCGCTGAGAATGAAAATTCCTTTCTATCGGAACGCCTTTGAGAATAATCTGAAAATAGTGTTTTCAAGTAGTTTAATAGTTAATTAAATTTATAATTCTACATTCGTATTCGAAGACACTTAAATTTACGGAAATTGTTCCAAATGGCATTGCATCGTTTAAAAATATTCACTTTCTCGGGTGAAAATATTTTTAAAAATTCCACGGGCCGGAGAATGAAAATTCCTTTCTATCGAAACGCCTTTGAGAATAATCTTAAAATAGTTTTTTTCAAGTAGTTTAATAGTTAATTAAATTTATAATTCCACATTCGTATTCGAAGACACTTAAATTTACAGAAATTGTTCCAAATGGCATTGCATCGTTTAAAAATATTCACTTTCTCGCGTGGAGATGTTTTAAAAAATTCCACGGGCCGTAAATCGACAAAGTTTGTTTTTTAAAGCAGAAACCTAATTTTCTGACGGTGCAACGTGTTTTACGTAAAAGCTGGAATCAAAAGAGTTGTAAAACCTTTTAGTAGGTTATGTTTAAAATTCAGACTATAGAACATTTTTAAAAAGACATTTTCGCATTATGGATGAATAAAACATGTAAAATATTCTTATTCTCTTTTTAAAAAATGGACAGAATATTTTTGCAAAAATGCAAGACAACTTTCATTCGATTTATTTCGATCCTTATTTAAAAGTGTCCTTCGTTATATGAACTCTTTCAGCCAAGAGAGGCAGCAGGCCTTGAAAGCTTTGACTTTTAAAGAATGCCCTATCGTTGATCAATGTCACTGACCATGAAAAGATTAATCCTTCGTAAGTGCAATGAAACCAGAATGGCGTTCGCAGAGTTCTGACTTCTACACCTTTCTCCTTTTTTCATTCACGTTTTCCAGCGAAGTAACAACCTCTGTTGACACCGATTGTTCGAAGAATTCAATTCTGTTTGATGTTATTCTCCTCCCGCGATTGAAACGACTATCGGGGGCAGAATTTGACGCGGGTCAGTGATCGCTTCAAACCGAACGAACTTTTTGACGGTTTCGAAAAACGAACAAAACACGTCCTACGCTGTTCTACATGTATACATACATATATAGATATAGATATATTACATAGAACCCGTAAATCGTAGCGCAAGCGATGCGAAGAAAATTCTATAGCTTCAAATATGCCGAAACGATGGAATAACCTTTCGGTGTACCGAAGATTCACCCTTCAGTACAGGGAATTTCAATATCAATCGTGTACCGGCGTATCGAACCGATATCTGCTGTAGCTGATTTCTTTGTTAACCGATATCGTATTTCTGTACACAGTAGACACCGGGTATAATGCGGTGAGAAAACTGTTTAAAAAAGACTGTACGCGTGTAGTTTATACGGGCATAAATGCACAATAAATCCAGAGAGAAAAAATTGCGTGAAAATACTGTGCGTTTACTGCAACGAAAGATAAACATATAGCCGACTGTACACAATCCATGTTCAGTTTTATTTATCCGCAAAATATAAACATACGATAAATACCGCAATGTCTACAAACTAGAATTTTATTTAAAAAGCGGCGATGAATTTTGTTTGCGAATGTCTATACGAAAATATTTATATTACTAGGATATCAACAAGGCAGGGGAGATTACGATTTCCGTGGCCTCTCGTTTTGAGGTTATATTTATGTTCTTCGGGGTTATTTGAAGAAAAAAATGTATAATAACATTGTGTCGAATCAGCCTGGTTTAGCCGGTAAAGTAGATTTCTTGTTTTTTTATCAATCCGCAAATATCTCGGTAACTATGCCAAATATGGCAAAATATCAAGAGACCTTTTTTGTAGAAAATTAAATTTTCAATAATTTATGTCGTACGACATTTTTCTATCAGCTGCGCAGTTTCCGACTATATTTATATTTCGGTGAATTTGCAAAACAACGTAAAGGCTCTGTTCTGAAAAGATCAAATTCTGGAAGACATCTACAATGGGAAGATTATATGAACAGAGTGAGTTATTGTTAGATTCGTGAGAGGGGGCCGACCACGCATATGAAAATCCAGGGGTAGTCTGGTAGTAATTTTAAAAAAATTACTTTATTTTTAGTATATTTTTCGTGAAAAATGGAATTTTAACGTTTTTTTATAAGAAATTCAATTTCCTATAAAAAAAACGGTCTCTTGATATTTTGCCATATTTCGGCATAGTTTCCGAGATATTTGCAGGTTTATAAGAAACAGGAAATCTAATTTACCGGCTAAACCAGGCCGATTTGACACCATGTTATGTATACATTTTTTTCTTTGAAATAACCCCAAGAAGACAAATATAACTTCAAAAACGAGGGGCCAAGGAAATCGTAATCGTGCCACCGGGCACATTCGAAAGAAAATATTTCACTGTATTACCGGATAGAACAGGCAAAAT
The DNA here is from genome assembly GCA_916610255.1 of Lasioglossum lativentre. Classification (NCBI taxonomy): domain Eukaryota; kingdom Metazoa; phylum Arthropoda; class Insecta; order Hymenoptera; family Halictidae; genus Lasioglossum; species Lasioglossum lativentre. The sequence goes on from OU744366.1 coordinate 5,482,983, forward strand.
TACTTTCCGCGAGTTTTTCTGCGTTTCCGGGCGAGCGCGATTAATTGCTGTCAGCCGGCGATCATCAATCAAGGGACTGAGCAGCGTGTACACGTAAATACGCTTAAAAGAATTATGACGTAGCTGCGTAATGTCCAGCTATTTTCGAGAGATTTCAATTGGCAACGTTGCACAATCCGTCGCTTTGACACGGGCCTGGGCCAGTTGTTACAGCGGGAACAGCTCCGCTGCGCGGCGATCGCTCGTTGAATTCAGAATAAATAATCGGATCCGGTCGGCCCAACGATTCGATATAAAACACTTTATATCACCAGCGACGGGGAGGGCGGGAGATTTTTAACGGCAAATACACGGCTTAAAGCAGCATTATCCCAGGAAATACGGGCCGGAACCAGTACAAGCGCATCTGTCTCGCTCGTCTGTCCGCGGCGGCGACGCGATGTAACGAGTTTGTCGTATTTTATAAAAATTTTCGGCTCGATTCCGAGAGAAGGGGATGTCGTCGAGCCGACGCGACGCGACGCGACGCGACGGCTAACAATTTGACAGGGCCACCGTGCCGAATTTATGGACGACGTATGACAACCAAACGCGTATTTTATAGTCGCGCGAGAACATTCATTTCAATCCTGCGTGCGATGCGTGTCCACCGTTCGCATTAATATATGATACAAGTATCGTGCTAGCATTTCGACAAACTGTATTAACCCCTCGCGCTACGATTTATTTTACAATAACATATTATATTCTTCGCTGTCCGTAATTACCTCGAAGAAAGAGAAAATTTAAATTATTATACAGGGTGGGGGCACTAACTGTGTCCAGTTTGAATATTGCCGTTATTTGTAATAATATGAAAAAATGTTTTATAGAAAACTTACACGGTAGAGGGGGACATTATGTGACACAAACATTTTCTGCGTGGGTGGAGGCATAGAGGTGATTTCAAGGTCATCTCTATTTTTTTTAAATGGAATGCTATGTTTTTTATCACGACGTGATAGCCAGTGTTGAGACGAATTCAGCGAGTTATCATTGAAGGTCATACAAGGTCAAATATGGTAGTAAAGTAAACTTTATTACCTTACAGGAGATGCTCGATTTGGTGACCGTTTGCGTCAATGCAAAGTTGCAATCTTCGTATTCCTGCATCACGTGCATGTCTTATCGTTTTAACAGGACACGAAGATTGCAACTTTGCATTGACGCAAACGGTCACCAATTCGAGCATCTCCTGTAAGGTAATAAAAAGTTTACTTTACTACCACATTTGACCTTGTATGACTTTCAACTTGTATTACCTGTAAGGTAATAAAGTTTACTTTACTACCACATTTAACCTTGTATGACCTTCAATGATAACTCGCTGAATTCGTCTCAACACTGGCTATCGCATCGTGATTAAAAAAAGCCTAGCATTCCATTTAAAAAAATAGAGATGACCTTGAAATCTCCTCTATGCCTCCCCACCCACGCAGAAAATGTTTGTGTCACAATATGTCCCCCTCTATACCGTGTAAGTTTTCTATATAACATTTTTTCATATTATTACAAATAACAGCAATATTCAAACTGGACACAGTTAGTGCCCCACCCTGTATTATGCCTATTCGTTCATAATAACACCAGCCACGTGATGATTCGGTTGAAAATTTTGATAGCCTCTACGAGACACCGTTCCACCATTCGAGTGGTTTAAGTTCCACTTTTCCATTAAAACTAGGAATACAGGGAATTGTTCACCGGCACCGCTAATACGAGCGTATAATTTTACAGCGCGAAAGGATAGCTTTACTTCATAGCTGTTTGAACAAGTAACATGTATATATATATTCCCGGTGCAAGAACTACAGTCATTACTTCACCGCGCGGCGGGGGTGGAAAATTTTAATAGGTGTGCGCGTTCAATTCGGCTCGGGAACGGAGAAAGAAGCAAAATAACAAAAATCAGGGACGCAGGTTCGTCGGAACGGTAGTCGCGAAACAGTCGCGTGTACATGTAAACCGTGCAAGTGTTAGGGAGTTTGATAATCGAGTGCAATTAATTAAAGCCGGGCGCGCGACAATGCGAGAATTCCTTTCTTTTTTCCGAACAGGACCGCCGACCGGGGCGGACGCGAAAACCACTTCCGGGTGCACGACCACTTTCAACGTCCGGGTTATTCGTCCTGCAAAGTTATTAATGGCCAACGGTCGCCATCCGGGGCTCTAGCGGCCTTTTACCTCCTCGGTTGTTCTAATAACAGTCGCATGAGAAATGAAACATTCGCTCCGGCGGGGAACGCGATAAGGAAACGCATCGGTTTTCATTTTCAATGCAACCGTGAAAATGTTTCTTCTCTCGCTTGACCTGCGTCTAGCATTTGAAATGTATGCTCCGTCGACCGAGTGCCGACGACGCGAATTGATACTACAAGCTTCGAATGTTAACTGGATTTTTTATTCTACGACGTCGTTGTTCTTGTCTAGGTAAAACCAAGTGGACGTTCAAGTCATGTTTTATACTCACTCTGATGTCATTCTATTTTCTCGATACAGCGGTATCTCCGTAACTGTCGCATCGTCGGGTCTGCCGAGCGACAGTTATAGAAGAGGTGCTACATTCCAGCACTTGATCTACAAATTTTTATTTTGGATAAAGATCCACAGTCTACTGGTAAATCAAGATTTATTATACAGTGGTATCTCCGTAACTGTCGCATAGTAGGGTCTGCCGAGCGACAGTTATAGAAGAGGTGCTACATTCAAGCACTTGTGCTACAAATTTTTATTTTGGATAAAGATCCACAGTCTACTGGTAAGTCAAGATTTGTTATACAACGGTATCTCCGTAACTGTCGCATCGTCGGGTCTGCCGAGCGACAGTTATAGAAGAGGTGCTACATTCAAGCACTTGTGCTACAAATTTTTATTTTGGATAAAGATCCACAGTCTACTGGTAAGTCAAGATTTGTTATACAACGGTATCTCCGTAACTGTCACATCGTCGGGTCTGCCGAGCGACAGTTTTAACCCTTAGCACTCGGTTGGCGACTCTGACGCACCACTGAAAATTGTTATGCCATTCTTAAAAATATTGTTCACATTATTATGTTTGTTCGTATTTAATAAACTAATAGACATTTACATATTACATGAGATATTATATCAGTTTCATATGCAAAAAAATGAAAAAAAATTGTATAGAATGGAAATATTCTAGAATGGAAAAATCTTTCGTTTCTGAATTAAAGTAGCTCCGAGTGCAAAGGGCTAGAATAGGTGCTATACGATAATTTTTTTTATAAATGCGAAAGATCCGCAGTCTGGCTATTAACCTCTAATATTTTTTACCATTGTTAAGAAGTTAAGGTAGACTGAAATAAAATTCAGCTATCGCACTTTTGAAGAAACTACGAGTGAGTGCTCTTTCGAGAAAAGGAATCTAAATCACAGCCAGTCGTCGCACGTTTTCCTCTCTTGCGTTTTAAATAAAAAATGTGAGCATAATTTTTGGTTCGTTAAATTGAAGATGGCGAACGGTCTTCCCGCTAGAATATAAATTATTTTAAAGGAGCGGAAGCAGTCTTGACCGCACACAACAAAAGAAAAATGAATATTTGAACGCGGCAGGAGCGTCCCAGTTTTTTGTATTCCGTTTGTTCGCTCCGGCTAAGAGGAATTCCTCCGGGCTTATTGCTACCGCCTTTCCTCGATTCGCATAATTATGAGAAAAACAAAAAGGCTGCGGTACCCTCTTTGGAAAGTATCCAGGCGAACTTGAACATTCATACTATTAACATTCCCGTTATCGTTGCGATTCCCCTATTTTTCTCCAAATTTAAACTAAAGATATAAACAAATTCTTGCTAACCCTTACATACAGGGTGCTCATTTGAAAACTTTTCAGCCGAATATCTCGAAAAATATGAAAGATATTAAAAAAGTGTAAAACACGTGTCCAAAGATTTCGAGGGGGAAAGGGGGGGGGAGCAGTATCAGTTTTTTATTTGGGTGGCGTGTTCAAGTTCATTTGAAGGTCAACTTTGTTTTTTCAAATGGAAACCTATATTTTTTAATATGGGATCTTATTGTACGTAAAAAGACCAATAATTTTCGTAGGATACTTTTTTTTATCCGCGCACTTTTTTTATGCCCCCCTTTCCCCCTCGAAATCCTTGGACACGTGTTTTACACTTTTTTAATATCTTTCATATTTTTCGAGATATTCGGCTGGAAAGTTTTCAAATGAACACCCTGTATACGTAAATTCACAATATTTTCTATTACGTGCCATTATACTTTGTAGCCTCGGTGAATATTTCTAAACTTCGAATGTAAATTAATTTAATCTACTCAGTTTTCTCATAAATGTATAAAGTCCGCAGTCCACAGATAATTATATCGTACCAACCTGTAATTTACTGTGTCAGTAATAATTTGGACCGTCGAATAACTTTAAAATAGATAGGTATTTAAGTATGTTAGGTCACGACAAACCGGAAATGAGAAAAGTTACGAAGCTCCGAAGAAATATTGCTACACGATGAACGTTGCCTGTACACGTACCTACATGTGTACATAAAGACATTGATTTATTACGCTGTATCTCGTTGTTGGAAGCATGTCAAGTAATTTGAAGTCATCGAGATAAATGAGTCACTGTATATACCGTACATAACAACCGCAGTATGTTCATATATAACCCTTTATCCATATATCATTAATTTTGCTAAATAGTTAATGAATCAGAAAAAATTACCGAACTTGTTCCCATTTCTCACAGATCATCCTGTATAAATATCTTACTGGAAGAAAACAGATGGAAGTTCGGCCGCTATGCAAATTTATTTAAGAAACCACTGTTGATTAAAAACTGCCCGTTAGAAAAACGAGTTGGAAAACAATTCGGCTGGAGTTTCTCGAATTTCGTAGTCCAACAGGAGCAAGTTATTATCTTCTTTGAAAATCAGCGAACTTGTTAGAGCAGACAAGCTTGCTCGTTCCGCTCGGTTCCTCGTTATCCTTGCAAACATCACGTTCATTATTACCTATAAAAAATGTTTTCCCCGTCGACCACGCGCCAAGTACGTTATTAATTTCTAGCATTCCGTCCGCTAAATGAACGTCCGCATTGGCAGTCCCGGGATGTTTTTGCGCGGCGCATAATTATCTACAGCGGGAAACGCGAAATTCAAAAAACCGTCGCGGCAATGTTGAAAAACTCCTCGTCGTCGTCATCAGTGGAAAAATAAAAATCGACGACAGCGCCCGAATTCTACACCCCCATTGAAAACTCCCGTTCTGACATTTTGATCGTGGCCGTTTCTGCCGCTATTGCGCTCTGCAGGCTCGCTTTGTTAATACTTAACTTCTTAACAAAGCAGCGGAGAACATTTTCGCGAAGAAAAAATTATTTCGCGTGACGTCAGCAATCATCCCTTTCACATTTTTTAGAGAATTCTATTTTTCTTGAACCAAATTCGGAAAACCAATCCGGACACCTTGTAGAGGAATAATAAATATGTCTGTTTTTCTCGATCGTATTATTGTTAATAATAAATTTTCCCGAAGAAAAAGTTATTTCGCGTGACGTCAGCAATCATCCCCTTCACATTTTTTAGAGAATTCTATTTTTCTTGAACCAAATTCGAAAAACCAATCCGGACACCTTGTAGAGGAATAATAAATATGTCTGTTTTTCTCGATCGTACTATTGTTAATAATAAATGTATGATGCTATCGGCGCTACGGTTCGATCATTTAATAATAAGAATTATTTTGTATCGCGTCTGCAGGAATAAATATGTTATACAATTTTCAGAATATAATATAGAATTGAATAATAGTAGAAACCAATAATTGTTTGTAAATAATGTTCATAAAACCTACTTACTTGCTTTTGGTGTGATTCAATATTTTCATTTAATATGGACATTATGATACACATGTGTTACGTGTATCATCGGTGCTAGCTGTCAAGGCACTGAACGTATTTGAAACGATCTAGGTTATATCAATCGATATAAGGCGGTAAATTTGAAAACACGAAATGTCTTTTAATCCACTTTTCTGTATATACTAATTGGAGGTACATAATTTTTAACATTCAACTTCGACGTAGAGGAATAATGTTTGTTTGCGCCCGCGTCGGATAGAAAGATGCGAGCCCGTGACAAACCGTATTAAGTTTGTTATTTTATTCCGTTTTATCCGCAGCCGGGGTTTGTCAGAAACGCATCAAATCTTCCGTCCCCTGATTGAAGTGGGTCCATGAAATATTTATACTAGGGAGCGGCGACTCAAAATGCGCCAAACGATGCAGTTTTAACGCATTCCGTTTGAAGTTTAAAACCATTTTCGGGGAGTGCATGATCCTCTCTCGAACAGAGCGATCCACGGGAAGAAGGAAGCGGCAACAGTGAAGCAGGGAAAGGGACTGCGTAATGTTTCGCAATTTCTCAGGGTCTTCCTTTATGAAACTCGTTTATGCAGCCCGTGGAGCTCTCCGCGTACGTGACGTCCCGTATGAAAATTTAACAAGGGTCGCGAAAGAATGGAATTAAATAGTTAGTGACTGTCTTTACGAGCCGTGTAGAAATAACGGCGCTCCGGTTATTTTGTTTCTTTTTTTTTTTTTTTTTTTTTTTTGCGTGCCCGTTCGTTCATCTTTCTTCCTCTTATATTTCTTCTTTTTTCTTCTTTTTAATCCAATGCGACCGACGACACAGTTTCAAGGGGAGAGCAAAAGTATGCTGCTCGTGGGATAATGAAAAATTCTTTTCCCCGGGTAATCACGGCTCGCCATGAACGACTCGACAGAGAAGAACGCATAGTTATCGTCGGCGAATACCGGTGAAAGTAAACACGCGACTATCTATCTTTTCACTGGAAATTAGGCGTGTTTAATTATGCAACACTAGACAGATCCGCTGGGACGCACGAAAATCCCAGTGTACTCGTGATACGGATATCAATCCCCGTGTGCTCCTGTAAATATTTTGGGAACACGGATCCCTCTCATCCAGACGTTCAACGTTGTACGATCGTATTACGTAATAATTTAGTTGGAGCGAAATTTTCAGAAATATCTGCGTAGATATACTGTTTTATAAATCTGTATTCTCGTTAGTTTGTCTATACATAGACAAATGCATAATCCAATTTTTCTTCTTGTTGCAGGTAAGGGACTTAATTAGTTTCGTGCCTTGAGCAACGCATGAGATAATTACCCTACAGCAAAGGTCCCTTTGTAAGTAAGTAAGGAAATTTTGTATATTGTATGATAATGCAGCCGCTGAGAAAGTGTCGAGCGCATTTCCTCACGAAGTTGCAAGTCAGAAAAGACTTGATCAGTAAAATTTCCAAAAATGAAAATTAAATCTATTGTTATTTATTTATTGTTGCTTTAAATCTCCTTCCACCAGAATAAAAAACATATTTTTTATGGTGCGATTGGAACAGATTAAAGATGATAATGCAGTCGCTGAGAAATTGTGGAGCATTTCCTCACGAAGTTGCAAGTCAAGAAAGACTTGATCAGTAAAATTTCCAAAAATGAAAATTAAATCTATTGTTGCTTTAAATCTCCTTCCACCAGAATAAAAAACATATTTTTTATGGTGCGATTGGAACAGATTAAAGATGATAATGCAGTCGCTGAGAAATTGTGGAGCATTTCCTCACGAAGTTGCAAGTGAAAAAAGACTTGATCAGTAAAATTTCCAAAAATGAAAATTAAATCTATTGTTGCTTTAAATCTCCTTCCACCAGAATAAAAAACATATTTTTTATGGTGCGATTGGAACAGATTAAAGATGAAGAGAGAAAAAATGCCGATCAAGTGTGCGTTAAGAAATCACTTTAGTTAATTAAGTTGCACCGTCGCGTCGCGTCGCGTCTACCCAGTGAACAATCTCGGCAACAGTTCGCCGAAGTGCAGAATAAACCAGGAAACATTTTCCCAGAGTAAACACTTCGAAAACCAAGGTCGTAAGTCTATGCAGGGACCCGTTCCGGCAGGAATATTCATCCCTCAGAATCTAGATTCCCTTTTACCGGCCATCAGCAGACCCTTTGATCACCTTTCAGATCTTTATTTCGCTCTTCAGCTTCCTCGAATAAGACCAGTACCGCTGGCAAGAAGGAAACGATCGTCTGCGCCGCGCGGGTCTTTAATAAAACTTTTCGAGCCATTCAGAACGAATGGATGATGACTCAAAGACTTTTTCCGACAACCAATCGATATTTCGCTAGATTAACCGCGCCCCCTTGTACAGGGTGTAAAGAAATGTTTGGTCTTGGCTACCATAGGCGTATCCTACATCTTCGGATCGATGAAGATCTGTTAAAAAAAAAAGTTGCCGCAAAATTGTCCTTGACCTTGAATGTCAAGGTCAAATATTTGTTTTTTAATTGCACGATGCACGATAAAAAAAATATTTGACCTTAAAATTCAAGATCAAGGACAATTTTGTGGCAACCTTTTTTTCACAGATCTTCATCGATCCGAAGATGTAGGATACGTCTATGGCAGCCAAGACCAAACATTTCTTTACACCCTGTACGTACAAATTCGTGTTCTGGATGCAAAATTATCATGCACGTATTTAAAACGAAAAATAATCGTCTATTCGTTTGTCACCGTCGCCATATTGAATTTTCCACGTAGACACGCATCGCTTTGTAGACGCGTATCTCGACACTGCTTGTTACGATATTACCGCGAGTTATCCGATTCTCCCGAGTGTATTAAATACGATCCATAAATACGAATATCAGACGGTTTCGGACAGGAACAGAATTATCGTCAAAAATGGAATTGAACCTGCCCCCCGTTATCGGCTTACGCATTAAACGCGTCTGAAATATTGTAATAGTCCGGCAGCGCTCGCAACTTTGCGAACTCCATCAATTCGGCTGGAACATCGAACCGAAAAATCGTTTCTATACCGACAACACATTCAATTAGCGTTCACAATTTTCTCTGTGCGCCCAACTAACCTTCGGCTATATTTGTAATTAACGGGAAGTAATAATTTCGTCGATAACTGTATCGCCAGGGGAAATACTCGATCATTATTAATTGGTTCTTTTAAATCATTCTATTTAATAATTCTTTTCAAAAATGAATAGTGCCAGTTATTTGAGATTAATTAAAAACCAAATTGATAAGTATGCACATGCATTGCAGGTCCAAAATTTGTGTTCCAGCAAGATAATGCTGCCGTACACACGGCAAAAATTATTCATGAATATTTTTCAAAAGAGAAAGTTCCTGTTTTCGAATGGCCGGCGTGCTACCCGGACTTAAATATAATTGAGAATTGTTGGGGATTATTATCAACAGCTGTCTACGCAGAAGGTAGACAATTTGAAAATTTAAATGACTTAAAAATCTGTATTAAAGAGGAATGGAAAAATTTATCACAATCTTCAATTAAAGTATTGTATAAATCCTTACCGAAAAGGATGATAGAAGTAATTGAGAACCACGGAGGTTCCACACATTATTAAACACAGGCACAGTTATATCATTTTCAAATTTGTCTATTTTAAATTTATATAATATGGAATATTTTTCAGATGTGCTATCATTTTGTCTCTATTCATTTGGGTATTTGTATTTTTACGACTCAGAATTCGTTGATGAAAAGTCGATAAAAGTTATGTTTATATATTAGTAGAAGGTAGTCTTTCTGTATCGTTTGCACAATTCCCGTACCATAATTATAACGCGAGAAATTAACGATAGCACGCGTGTGCTATCTTTTTCTTTGGGAGTGTACTCGGACGACCGGAACACATTAGAAAAATTCGCAATTACCGTTATGGCGGTCGAAGACTGCGCAATCTGCTGTTCAAGGGTTCAAGCGATACTTGCGATAGTGCTTCCGTGGGCAGTATGGCACGACGTTGCCACGCGTTGGCAAGTTTATTGTTTATCGAATTCGGCCGTTGAAGTTCTCGCCCGGAAAGTTACGAGTGGCCTCAGCTTCGTTCGTTCTTGGTGCTCATGGGTTGCGAAGTTGCAGCCCCGTTCAACCCCTCTTGATCTACTCTCGAAGAAGTTCCACGACGACGACGACGACGACGACGACGGCGTGTTACCTTGATACGCGCCGTGCCACGCCACGCCGTTCTAATAAGTTTATACAACGATGCGGTTATTGTTATTTTTATTGTCTAGCGGCGCACGCTGCCGCGGATAACACCACTGCTTGGTATCGCGCCAAAAGTGATACCGAACCGTAGCCGTTTCAGTTTTATCGCGACCAGCCTCTCGCAATAAAACCCGACGGCGAAGTGTACTTTAAATTAAAAAAAAAAGAAGAAGGGAAACGCGCACGCACACGGTCCAGGAAACGATCGAATTTCTTCGGGACAGGCGTTTTTATTAACACCGGAATGCAACCGGAGACCTTTTCTCTATTTTCTTTTTTTTTTTCTTTGCCTGCTGGACTCTCGCCGGAGTACGGTTTTTCCTTCGCCGTGTACCATTGTGCATTTTATGCGCCGTGCATTTTTAGATGGAATAGAATAAAACCGCTTCCGATATATTCCTTTTACGGCGCAATTCATCGGACGAGATTTAATAACTGCGATTCTGTTGCCTTTTTGTTGTTTCGATTGTTTTTCGCTTTTACGGTGTCCGGGGAATTTGATGCGCGTGCGATGCTGCTGTGTTTTTATCATTCAGTCGGATTTTATGCATTTATTGCGAGAATGAGCGGGTGAAATTTCAAACAGTTGAGATTCAAATAATTTTTGGTACATTAATATTGATGTATGTGTGTATAACTATAGGGTTAATGATGTTTGCGTGTATCGTATGTATGTACATGTGTACATACGTAACGAAAATAACAGAAGAATTATAAATTTACAATTGCCAACGAATTGAAAAAGAAGATAGATCGACACGAACGCGCCCGCGACAAACAGGTCAGTCAATTTTACAAATAAATACGGCTTATTCCTCACAATATATTGTACCGTTAAATGATACACTCGTTTAAGAAAAGCACCGATTAATTTTTCCTAGGAGAAATCTCTAAAAATCACCGTTCTCCTGCGAGACAATTAACGAGCCACTTAAAAGAATGTCAATTAGTCAACTGTCGATCGGAGACGTAAATTGCATGGCTCTCTCGGTAAGACAGGGCTGATAAAACCAGGTGATAAATTCGCAAATCACTCCGGCGTTTTATGGAAAATGTAATTCACGTCGGCGGAGCCCCCGGTAGCTTCATATCGAATGCGGATAGGTAATTTATGCGTGCGCGGATACACAGAGCCGCGGCTAGATATTTCAGTAGTAAAGCCAAGCGCATGATCAGACTTCATAAGCCATGAGCGAGAAGGGGGAATGCACTTTCCCCATCGTTTGCCTTTGCCCATACACCAGCTTCTCCTCTTTCCCTACCATTATTTTCCTCGAACTTCTGAATGCTCCTTATTATATACCGCCGACCATAATCTTCTTACGTTTTATTAAAGCATTGGTTAGGGCTAACGGGTAGGTCGAAAGTGCGGTAACTCGATTTCCCGCGAAAGTGTAATACGCGACTGAAAATTGGAATGCAGTTAACATGATAACAAGTATAAAATAATTTAAATAAAAATATGTTCAAAAAACGGACTAAAAAGTATAAAATAATTTTTTCTAGCCACGTACAGGTTCCTAATAAAAAATGTCATACGACATAAATTGTTGGAAATTTAATTTTCTTCCAAAAAGGTCTCTTGATATTTTGCCATATTTCGCATAGTTACCGAGATATTTGCATATTTATAAAAAACAGGAAATCTACTTTACCGGCTAAAGCAGGCCCATTTCAATTTAACCTCTAAATCAGGGGCCACGGAAATCATAATCTCCCCTATTCACCGGACAAATGGAACGGTTTGTTTCACAGACATTGTCGCATCCCCTATATCGCAACCCCTTGAATCGCCTAAACCTTTCCGGAATAGGAGGGGGTTGAAAAATCCTTACGGGCTCTTCTCTCCTCTCTTTCTCTCGTTTTTATTCAGCGACCGTCGCGGATAATTTTTTCGCCACGGAGACACGGATGTAATATTTCATAGTTGTCGGCGATAAATAGAGGGGCGGGCGGAGGGGGTGTACGTTCTTCAAGTAATGCGGACGAAATTGAAGGTGGCCTATAACTCACGCGAACGCGCGCACTCCTCGCCGTGATGTAAAGTGCTTTTAAACGCGGCGGCCGGGCCCTCCGCTCCGATGAAAAATATCCCGCACCACGATGATAGAGATCTAGTGTCTCGTGACAGAACGGGAACGATCTGACGGGGGTATCAGTCTGACGGCCGCGTTCGGGAAACACCGTTCGGAAAGTCCGTCGATTCTGTCACACCTGGAAGGTGTGATGCATAATACGGATTTACTGTGGGTCAGAAACGTATCGACACATTGTTCTCTCCTGACATGTTTCTGCTGAAACATCCAGTGTCGAAATAAACATTATTTTTCGCTTTTACAAAAATTCTGTAGTCACAATTATGGTTACAATTGTACATGGAGGGGCGATAACTATGTCCACCTTGAATATCTTCGTTATTTGTAATAATATGAAAAATTGTTATATACGAAACTTGCATGGTATAGAGGGGGACATATTGTGATACAAACATTTTTTATGTGGGTTGAAGCATAGAGGAGATTTGAAGGTCATCTTCATTCTTTTTTGTATGGAATGGAATACTATTATTCAATTCTATATTATATTTTGAAAATTGTATAACATATTCATTCTTACAGACGCAATACAAAATAAATCTTGAAAAGGATTCGAATCAGAATCGAAACGTCGATGATTTTTTGCCAAGTTGCAAAATTGCTTTTGAAAGTTCTTATTATTAAATGATCGAACCGTAGCGCCGATAGCATCATACATTTATTATTAACCATAATACGATCGAGAAAAACAGACATATTGATTTGGGTAAAGTTCGTTAAGTACATCTCTTACTTTCTGAGCATAATGTACCGGGTATCCGTTGTGCTGTAACCACATCAATTAGCAAATCTTTAGTGGTGCATTTTCTAATAAAATCCCCAATGAAAATTTGTAAATCCACAACATAAACACTGTTACAGGACCATTCGTTAACATAAAAGTAATGATCTACGAAATATGATAGAGTAAGTTTGGAGACGATAATACAAGCACACGATGCAGCGATACGAAGACTGCATTCACGCAAACGGTCACCAATTCTTCTGTAATCTAAGAAAGTCTATTTTACTACCACATTTGACCTTGTATGACCTTCAAGGATAGCTTGATGAAGTCGTCTCAACACCCGTTATCACATCGCGATAAAAAAAATATAGCATTCCATTTAAAAAAATGAAGATGACCTTTAACCCCTTGCCCTACAATAACGTGTCAGACTAGCGATGAAGATTCTGAACAGAGTCTAATAAATATGTATATTATTAATTTTCTATAAATCGAGATATAGGTATACAATAGATATAAATTTTCTCTCTTTTTAGGAAATTGCGAACTACAAAAAAGTTCTAATCACTGACACCATAAAATAAATGGTAGGGCAAGGGGTTAAAATCTCCTCTATGCTTCAACCCACGCAAAAAATGTTTGTATCACAATATGTCCCCCTCTGTCTGTGCAAATTTCGTATATAACATTTTTTCATATTATTACAAATAACGGAGATATTCAAGGTGGACATAGTTATTGCCCCACCCTGTATAGTCACAATTGTGATTCTATTAGGTGTAGAAATAATTGTAAGAAAATAGAAAATTTTTTACAATTTCAGTACCACAATAACAAGGTTCCAGTAACCATAATCATGGAGGAAAAATTGAATTCCAACATTTTCTAATTCTAGTAATTCGAGTGAAAGAGAATGGTGTGGACAGGGATTCGTCGAGCGAGCGAATGTTGAAAGAAACACTTCTATCGACGACGGACGCAAACAAAGTATAAAATAGAGATAAAATGGCGAACGTGCCGGAAGGAGGGTACTCCGAGATCTTCGGTAGGAATCATGAGCGGTGCCAAGGAAATGAATTACACAGAGTAACCGGGCCAGATAGAAAGCGAAAGAGAGGGGAAGAGAGAGAGAGAGAGAGAGAGAGAGAGAGAGAGAGAGAGAGAAAATGAGAGGTCGGCATGGTTAAAACGAACAGAAACGACTCCGTTGGGGAACACGAAGGGATAGGAACTTCCGTCCGTCCCTTTCTGGGACGACCGAGAGATCTTCGGGGTCTTGTCGTGCAACAGGAGATTAGAGCCCGGGAATTCTATGAAAAGTATATACTTCCGGCGTATCTCCTTCTGTTCTTACTGCGCCGTTGGTTCCTGCGTTTCTTCGACGTGCACGTTCTGATATAAGGCGGAAGTTGACAAGTTTATGGGGGCTGTGTCGCCATAAAGTGAGTTTAAAGTTTCGGCCGCGGCTCGGTTCAATTGTGTTCGTAGGTAATTTCCCTCCGCGCACGATGAAACGATACTGCGAAAAAGAATTTATAGCGGAGTAAGTTACAAAAGAACACGCAGAAACCAGAGAGTACAATCGGAGTTTCAATTAAGCGGGTTTTTATATCTGAAAACGGAGTTAATTTAAATCGATATTTCAACAAATCGATCTGCGAATATGTTGAACGTACAAAGCGATGTAATGAATACACGAAAGCAAATCGAGATTTTTAAAACGAGTTTTGTCTCCGGTTCCTTTGTACCGATGAGAAAAACCATGATCTAATTAATCTGTGATACGATGCGTGGTTTCTGCTAATGAAAAATATTGTATATCGGAATACTGTCGGTTTTGTAAAGGCTTTAAAAATATTGGCTGCGTTTGCCGTTGGAAAGAGAGCTTGCGGCTTCAGTGAGAAGCGAAAAGAGGATTTAAGGCACAGAGATGATAACATTGTAGTCCGCTTGTATATTTTTTTTAAAAACAATTTTATTTGCGAATCTAGATGCTTGCTTAGACACGTATAAATCTGTACAAAGATTTTATAAATGACAAAAAAAACGAGAAAGGAAAGAAGGGGTTGGTTAATGAAAGTAGCTGTCAAATATTCCAGCATGATTTTCTTTTCGGTAGGGAAAGTGGAGGGCTACAATTTTAATTCCGCCAAAGGAATTACAGTGTGGAATTTAATAATTTCACTCTCAAGCTGCAAATGTGATTCACGGTCCCTTGTTAGACGGAGCCTAGACAAAGAGCGCGGTAAAAGGAATATTTAGAACGGCGGATAGAATTAATTTTTACGCTGAACCCCATGTCAAGAAGTTGCCATGGCCTCGTGCAGACGTTATTACGCCGGCGTCGCTTATCCTTCCATATGCTGGAGCTCACGCCAGCACCGCCAGCACGACCGTGATCCTGCGTCGCAGTTTGCTCTTCCTGTGCGTTTGTGTTCACGGGAAAATATGCCACGAATTTCCATAAGCACGGAATTTTTGGATTCATTAACGGACCGACTATCATGTGGAGCAACTACGCCTATTATGCAACACCTGACTCTGAGAGCTTGCTAAAAATGGGGTTCGAACCACCGTCGAAATACGCCAAAATGAATAGAGTATGCTAATTGTTATCAGTAGACTGGGAATTTTATGCGTTCATGACAGAAATGAATAGGTGCAATTGTACAGTAAAGGAATTGAAAGAATCTCAGAATTTTAATATATTGCAATCTTTTTCATATGTTTGTCATATTAGAACGAGTTATTTTCCTTCAAAAGCATCAAATAATAAAAGAATTCAATACCAAGATCATGGAATGAAATTTTTAATCAAAATTAACCGGTTAATTAATTTTTGGATTCATTAACGGACCGACTATCATGTGTAGTAACTACGCCTATTATGCAACACCTGACTCTGTGAGCTTGCTAAAAATGGGGTTTGAACCACCGTCGAAATGCGCCAAATTGAATAGAGTATGCTAATTGTTATCAGTAGACTGGGAATTTTATGCGTTTATGACAGAAATGAATAGGTGCAATTGTGCAGTAAAGGAATTGAGAGAATTTCAGAATTTTCATATATTGCAATCTTTTTCATATGTTTGTCATATTAGAACGAGTTATTCTCCTTCAAAAGCATCAAATAATAAAAGAATTCAATACCAAGATCATGGAATGAAATTTTTAATCAAAATTAACCAGTAATCTTTTTCAACCGGCGGCTACATACAAGAATTTAATCACGCTTGCACCCCTCTCGTTCTGTTCGCAAACTTCCTGTTTGTATAATCAATATTGACGCAACAACGACAAACTGCGAATATATTCGTTAATCGACTATCATCAATTTCGAAAACATCGTTTAATGATATTATTATATTATTGTTTTCAATTCAAGATATCGTGATTAAAATAGGTGCTAATTGGAGTATCATTATTGCGTAAAATACATCATATATATTATATATATTATCAACGGTTTTAAGTGCAGATAAAATTCATGAAAAAGCTGGCCCAGATTCGTTTTAATGGGCTCTAAACAAGAGTGTGGTCTTCAATTTTCAGCCGAACCATCGAAACTGAAGTTCATCAAAAATATCTGGGAAACGCACGCTCGCATAGGATAGTCGAAGTGGATTTTTCGAGTGTGCGTTCTCGAGTGTCATTAAAACTTGCCGGGCTCTCGAAAACTTTCCACGAACGAAATTTTTATTTTAATTTATCTAATAATCCTGGGAACGAATTAACTCTCCGATTGTAGCGATTTATGCTCGGCGCGCGTTCAGTAAATTACCACGTTTTTTATTAGCTCGCTTTCTTGTCTGTCTGTCTGTTCGGTACAAATCTTGCAATTGCTTTTAAACTAACTTCCCGATGAGCTAGAGACTTGAAAATTTAAACATAGCTCAGAACTGGAAGACAATGCAATATTTAAAAAAAAAATTTTTTAAAAAGCCTATGCGTTTAGGATATATAAATTATTATTAATAAATCTAACCGTTATACCCCATCGCACTACCTATACGTACCCACTCTACTACGTGTTCCCACTCTGACTCATCCCCACTCCACTGACCACTGGCAATACATAGATAATTGATGCATGAATTGTTCAACTAAGTCACTAACCATTTTATTGCATTACAAACGACATGAACTGTTGTGTGTGTTTTCTCAACGGCAGCTACTCTCTACACTCCTTACTATTATCTTGCGCCCCACGTTTTTCGTTTTAAATCTTACAAGTATTTTCATAGCTATTAGAAATTCACAATCACAAATTTTCAGGACTATCTGTCAGGAACCTGTACGTGGCTAAGAAAAATTATTTTATACTTTTTAGTCCGTTTTTTAAACGTGGTAAAAATAGCTTTGTCTAGTCCCGTATACTATAAATCGTGTTCAGCTGTTTCGCACACTTAGGACTTCGACTTTCCTCGACTGGTCCCTACAGTGATTAAGAAACTGTGGTATGCCTGCGGTGTAAATCTGAAATTTCGAACCCGTTGGTAGTCCTCTAATGTTAAAACAATGTTCGTATTTGGCCACTTCTGAACTCAAAACACGAGTTACCTCGAGGTACGCATTCCTGCCGAAATAGGTTTAATTCGGTTTCAGTGCGCGCGTATCTCAGAATGTGAGTCAGCTTCCGGAGAGATTTGGAATTTTGTTATCATTAGGAGCACAGAACATTACCGTGAATACCGGAGTTATTTGAGAATGAATGTTCCCTTGTATAATTATGCATCATGAGTTCTTTGGTACCTCTCCGTATTATTCGATGGTTGATGTAATAGTTCAATTAAGAATTACGGTTCCATTGTTAATTCTACTGTCAATTCGTGCTGAATGTGTTTCGTGTGATTAAATATTATGATTTTCCCCGGCAATTCATTTCAACTTGTCGTCCATACACGCAGCTGCTCGAGAGGAACGTCAAAATCGATAGCGAGCCCTCCATTCGCCTCGCAGGCCGATGGCATTCAGGCATCAGGCGTGGGTGGGTCGTCATAGTCATACAAGTATCACGCGACCCCTGCACGGATGTAAGACGCGCCACGAGTGCTCCGGAGTAATGAGAAAAACGTTAAAGCGAGCCCTCGATGCTCCTTCTCCATTGTCTGCGTAGAGTGTTGAAAAAAGAAAACATTAAAAATTCACATAACACTGTACCGACGCCACAGTGGTCTGGAGACCCTGTTCTCGTGGCCAAAATTCAATTTTTGTAATATATCGAAAAAATGTTTTTTTCCTATAAAGTAACAACCCTTCAAAGCTCCCAAATCCAAAATATTATTCATTTCAGATAATTCTGTAATGAGATAACAGCGTTCTAAAGACAAAGTCAGAAAATTCAAAGAAAAATAAAACGTTTCAGATTTCAATCATCGAATATCAGAAAATAGATTTTAATGATGGTTTTATATGTGTTAGTAAGCGCATTTAAAATATTTAATCAATTTTTAAGCATTGTTTAGTCCATACACGAATAACGTAAATTAATAGCATTTCAAACTTTGAAAAGAATTATACAAAAACGCTTAAGACCGCTAAGCAACGGACTTGTTTTATATGAATGTGATGATCTGACAAAAAAAAAACGGTTTCAACAAAAGTTAATCAACATTCAGTATTTTATAAACGTCAATATAAAAAATTTGGAAAAAATTTTTTCTTCTTCAAATATCAAGACCACCCCTATTTTTTAGACGTCACTATATGTTTTTTATTTAATAATCATATAGCTGACGTCAAG
Organism: Lasioglossum lativentre; assembly: GCA_916610255.1. Classification (NCBI taxonomy): domain Eukaryota; kingdom Metazoa; phylum Arthropoda; class Insecta; order Hymenoptera; family Halictidae; genus Lasioglossum; species Lasioglossum lativentre. The sequence continues at coordinate 5,501,691 of OU744366.1, forward strand.
ACAAATTCAACTACCTACAATATACTATGATTTTCCTATGATTTTAACGGGGTCTCCAGACCACTGTGGCGACGATGAGTGAAAATGATTATCGAACACAATCCGAATACTCGATCATTTTCGAGATATGTGCCGATGATTACGATAATAAAATAAAAAGTTAGGAGATAATAAAACGTTAATAAAAAGATTCGTTTGTATACGCTCATGTTGCCTTCCCAAGTGGTGATAGCAAAATATTCCGAAGACCAACTGGAGGAACAAATCACAGATAAATAATCGGCGGGCCCGCAGAAAAATGTCCGCCCGCGTCACGGCAGAGTTGCCCGCAAAATAGACACAAATCGGTCGCACAATGGGTCCCAGGTAGAATCCAGGGGTGTTCCCTATAAATCGCGAAATGACGCGTGAATCGTCTGTCGCCTATGCGGCTCACGTCCCTTCGGTCGACCCTTCGCGCCACGGCCCGAGCCCGCCCGCGACTTCCCTTTCACGTGGATGTCCATACAAAGTAACGGTGGCGAACACGACGAGCATCCGGCGCCGCTATTTCGAGAACGGGGGATGGGACCACGAAGAAAACGAACAATGTCCTCCCAGCAACCCGTTCCACCGAACAAGCATTCTAAATTCTGGAGAAGAACCTCGTACGAGATAAACAAACTACTAATTTTCGTCGTGAACGCATAAAATTCGCGGTCCGGTAACGAGGGTGGCGAAGTTTCCGTTTACGTCCATGCTCAGAATTCGATGAAATTTTGAAAATAGGTTCTTTTTTTTTACTAATATTACGATTGCCAGAAGGATTTTTGGCGACTCGAAAAAAAAATTTTCTCACACTCTACCTTACCAACAAAGTCGTAAATGGCCCACATACCTCCATTACTAATTCAATTCATTCGTTTCGCGCACAAATTCCTCGTCAGACCTAACCTAACCCAGACCTAACTCAAACTAATGTCATTTCCGCTCGCTCTTAAAATAAACTTTTCGAGTTTACCTAATAGATATTTATTTAATGTCGCATCAACTCTAAAAGCAGTTGAACTGTCGCATCAGCTCTAAAATCACTTGATGAACTCTCTAAAATCAGTTGACGGGTAAACTTTCTCTTGGAAACCCCAAAATTTTCAGTCATTACATGTCTTATCTTCTTCATTTCTGCGAGAAACCCTCTACATGGTAGTCCTAGACCGCGGAAACCACTTGTTTTTAACTTCTGAGCTTTTAAAGTTGAGTAATTTAACATTAATTTTCACTGTTTTACCTCAGAAAGTGACAGGTATGGGCGCCGCCATATTGGTACGTAGGGAGCTACAAAACCGATACACAATCTAACCAGAACTAACCCACACCTAACCCCGGCTACTATCAGCGCGCTAGTACTCCCTGCTTACCAATATGGCGGCGCCCATACCTGTCACTTTCTCAGGTAAAACAGTGAAAATTAATGTTAAATTACTCAACTTTAAAAGCTCAGAACTTAAAAACAAGTGGTTTCCGCGGTCCAGGACTACCATGTACAGGGTATCTTGCAGAAATGAACAATATAAGACATATAATAACCGAAAATTTTGGGGTTTCCAAGAGAAAGTTCAGCCCAGTTGACTGTCGCGTCAACTCTAAAATCAGTTGACGAACTGTCTAAAATCAGTTGACGAATAAAGTAGAAAGTCAATTTCGGTAAGGTAGAGAGCGACATTGAAATGATACAAAATTTTTGTTCGAGTCGCCAAACATCCTTCTGGCAATCGTCATTTTAGTAAAAAAAAAAAAGAACCTGTTTTCAAAATTTCATCGAATTCTGAGCATGAACGTAAACGGAAACACAGCCACGAGTGTTAAGGAGAAAGAAGGTCGGATTTTGAGATTGATAGACGAACGCTTACGAATTCCATGAAAATCGAAACGAAACCATCCAACATATAGTCAGCCATTCGACCTGCTTGACGTTGAAGATTCTCTCGAGCATCCGCAGTGTCTTCGCTGCGTTTCATCCTTTCTAATAGTTACACCGTTCGCCGGCTTTCATCTCTGGGTCGTCTAACGTTCGTTTCTTACTGAAAGGAAAAGACTCTCTTTCACATGCACGGAATTCTTCCCGGTGGTCGCGCGCACCGCCTCGCCATTTCGCATAAGTAAAGGAAAGAAGTGGAGGAGGAGGAGGAAAAAGGAAGAAGAGGACGACGAAGAAGAAGGTTAGAGGGTCGAGACAAAGTTGATGAAAGAGTAGCCAAGTAATTCCGGGACCCATACTCGGCGTACGCCGATCTCTTTTCTACTTTCCCTTTTTGGCTATATAGCGTAAACCACCCCCGCTCGTCCCTCACGCCAAAGGAAACTTCCTTATTCGTTTCATTTGCTTCTTATCGTGCACATTCTGCCCGGGATAGAATGCTCCGGCGTAGCCATTCTCGGGAATGTCAATTACGACGGTTCCCCGGCTGATAGCTTGCAGCGTGAAAAGTAATATCCAGGACAATTTTGTCGTTCTCGTGAACATTACCGGAATTTTCATACAGTATCTACACTCGGCCCCCTATTATCCCTCCCGGACCGCTGATACCCCACCGTTACACGATTCCCGACGATGTTTCCGAAAAAAAGGAAGATCGCCGCGTCGCAATCTGCTGGCTTCCTCTAAATGCGCGTTCCCTCCTCCCTGTTACAGCGCCGCTATGAATAGAGCCGCATTTTCTAGGATAGAACCGTATCTGCGGTAACGACCGAAACCATGGGCTTCTCTATTAACGAACAGGAGGTTCTCTGTTAAGGTTTAACGAAACGTACGGGCACCGGGATCCCGCGATAGTTGCTCGGAGACCGGGCCAAAAATGCGTGCCATTTCTCGAGGCAGATTTAATCGATAGGCTCGCAAGGCACAGGGTTTACGGGGCTACGACAAGCTTCGGATCTGTACTGTCTGGTCATAATTAAGACGAGGTGATTGGATTACTTGAATACAGTGATGGTTCACCTTATTCTTCAAGTAAAGCACGGTACGCGAGAGCAAACAGGAGTGGGTAAATATAGCTATGAGGGGACCCAACTCTGATCACCTTCATATATGTTGTCGAAGACAACATACTGAACAACTTTTGTCAATGTAACTATCCGTCGCTCGGATTTAGTTTCCGAGGTAATTACGAAAAAGCTTTGTTAAATTTTTGGTCGCGACTACACTTTATATTAACGGTAGTTCTGCCCGATACGACATCTAGCGGTCACTGTGTATCCATTAAATAATCTAGAAATGTAATTAAAATTATTATTTTCCATACTTATTGACTATTTTAAGTTCACCCTATACATATGTATAACGAGAGTGAGATACTACTCCTGGATTTTCGTATGCGAGACCATATCTCGTATGTTGGGACCATTTTGCGACGGTAAAACAATGACTGCCTAGCTGACTTTCTGGGCGCTATTTATATTGTCCTTGTGGGGGCAAAAGAATCCGGCGAGAATGGCTAAGGAAATCCCTACCTCTCGGTACGAAGTTCCTTACTAAGACCGCGCAAGGGTAGGTACCAGGTATGTCCATACCAAGGTCGCTCGGAAGTTGAGAAAACCCCGGTACCCTTCGTTAATAAAAAGGAAGCGGCGTGGCAACACCCGAGCTGCTACAAAGATATTACCATTAGAACATATTTATATATGCACAAGTGATATCGGCGCTACAGGTTCGATCGAGGATACAAAAATTAGCAATTTTGCAGAATTATAATGTCAACGTTTCGGTTCGGTTTTGAACCATCATCATGATGATCAATCATCCTTGATCGAACCTGTAGCGCCGATATCACTTGTGCATGTACAACAATTTACGATCGTTAAAATTCAAAATTATTAGAACATATGTCCAACTAGAGGAAAATTAAACAGAAATAAAGGTACTAATTACTGTAATCGAAATATTCTATTAGCAACGTGGATAGATCACGAAACTTAATATTTGTTGATGATGTTGCGCAACAACGCGGCCAATCACGTTACGTCAACACATAAGAATGATGATAAATGTGCCAGACATGTATACATACCACTTTTGGGGTATGCATACGCAGCGTTATTCCGTGAAATGGTCTGCGGGGCTACTTCGGTTTACGGAATGGGCTTGATTCAAACGGTTTCCGCATGAATGTAAATTCACAAACGTAAAGCATGTCCAATAGGGCATAAACGATTTGGACTATGCCCGTAATCGGATGTTGCGAGTGAGTTCAAATACAATGAATCGAAATCAGAAACCGACGTCTGACTTATAGGTCCTATTGCGGGATGCCTGGATATCGCGGAAGCCATTAGAAACTTGACCGGACAATGGGCGCAAATAAATAGAATCGAATAACAAAGCAAACTATCGTACGATGGCAGAGCGAAGATCGATTTAAATTCGTAGATGATCCTGGTGCATGATAGAGATCGAGAAAGACGATTTCTATGAATAGTCAAACCTAATGCGAACTCATAGGGCGAACGGGGGCCACGCAAGAATCACAGAGAAACTACTCAACAACCGTGAAACAGATCACCCGAAGATTATGGGATTTAACACAGAGACTCGTGTAACACACACCAACTTGGGGATCGTAGAGAACCTACAGAATCACGGCACGGGTATAGACCGTCTAAAGATTATAGGATCTACTGCAGACTCGTGAAACAGAAGTAGGCTACCTAGAGATCATAAACTGTACTCCAGAGCATGAGAACTTACCCAGACACATACAGACTTTCTCAAGATTATAGAACCCAACCCCAGAAATAGGAGACCACTCAAATATTCTAGCACTTGCATAGCCAAAGTTGAACCATTCGGAAAGCGAACGTCGTCGTTCGTGGAGGATTTTAAACGTTGGAGATTTAGTTTGGGAAGTGTAGAGTCCTGGGGGTGTCTTTAGAGGTACCAGAGATGTACTTAGGTGCCTCAGAGGTGTGATGTTCAAACTAAACTATATAACATTGAAATAGTCTGTATTGCAGCTAGGAAGTCTATGCGGGGTCAAATTGTGTCAAGCAGTATATTGTCTTATGGTAGAAGCGCTGACGAGAGACATCAGCTTGTCATAGTGACGCGAGAGGTCATGACTAAACTACGAATTTCATACATCTCTCGCAGACACGATTGTCTGAAACTAACTACAGTAATGTCTCCATATATGTATATGTGAAATTGATCAGCAGGATATTTAAATACATTTCTGTCTCGAGAAACGGAAATTAGGCTTGTTGGAAAATGCCTGTTCTCGTGGTGTACTCAACCTCGCTGATGGCACACGTCAGATACATTTCGATGACTCCTAGCAACATGCCACTACCAAGACACCGGGCTTGGAGATGATAAATGTTCGCGCGTGTTCAGCCTCTTTACTAGCAATTTGTTACCGCCGCTTATTGCTATGCCAGTGAACAGGTAACCAGTCTCTACATATGTCAACCAAGCCAACAGAGCTAGCTCCACATTCCGGGTTCTTGCGGCACCGCAAAAATTCACCCGCTTACAAACGGGGGATCCGAATCTGCCCCTGTTCCTCTCTGCATCCCACTGCATTTAATCCACGGTTTTCCCGCAGTTAATTCAGACAATAAAAATATTTCACTTTCGTAGCAAACCTTCATTAGGAACTCCAGGATTATTCTGTGCACAATGTTCCCCAATAAGAAACAATGTTGCACAAACGTCATGAATATTGGATCGTAACAGAAATTCTTCACAACATTGACCATTTTTATAGAAGCAGAGACTTACAAATGATTTATAAATAAATAATAAAATTTTTTCCGTCTTCTTACGTGGTCTGGGTCTGTAAGTCCTTGATACGAGGACTTTCGTCGTCGCAGATACGCGCAAACCATCCATGTCATCGTGACGTAGTAGTCATAAAAACAAGGGTATAAATGCTATAGTAGTTTTCGATATACCGTGATGGGTCGGGACGGCTTTCGTTGTATTTGGGATGCGCGGTCAGATACGCGAGGTCGTCCGTGTTGATATGGAGGTCGTGACGTCAGTCGCCAGATGTTTAACACGATGGGTCGGGTCTAGTGATGGGCACTATAGACTAATAACTATCGACTATCGACGAAGTCGATAGTAGCTGTTACTATTTTCAGTCGACTAGTTCAGTAATACAATTTTGCAGTGGTGGGGGTTACTATTTTCCTTAGACCATATATACTTATAGACTTACATATATGTACAGGGTGTATAAAAATTATATGTGACGAATACCACGGAGGGATTGTATACCTCCGGATCGGTGGAGATTTGTTAAAAAAATGGACCGCAAAATTGACCTTGACACTTTCTTTCAAGGTCAAAAAACTTTTTATCGCATCGTATAGTATTCATCGCGAGCAACAAAAATCTCACAGGAACAATGGGTCTCAAGTCAACCATTCTCCTAAAAAACGACTTTGAAGTTACGTAAACTAATTTGTTCCAAATGTCTACAGGGTGTTCCAAAATGGTAAAACCGTGGAGAATAAATTTTGTTTATTTGACGCCTCGTTTTCGAGAAATTAGAGTTTGAAAATTCAGCGAACTTGCGTGCTCTTGAATACGAATTGTCTGACGCGTCTGTTCATGACCTACTAATTCTACTTCTTAAAAACATTGGGCATGCGAACTTGACGCATTTTCAAAGCCAATTTTCTAGAAAACGAGGCGTCAAATGAAAAAAATTTGTTTGATACTTTCAATTTATTTTCTCATGTAGAGAATCATTCCCTCCACGGTTTTACAATTTTGGAACACCCTGTAGACATATGGAACAAATTAGTTTACGTAACTTCAAAGTCGTTTTTTAGGAGAATGGTTGACTTGAGACCCATTGTTCCTTTGAGATTTTTGTTGGTTGCGATGAATACTATACGATGCGATAAAAAATTTTTTGACCTTGAAAGAAAGGGTCAAGGTTAATTTTGCGGTACATTTTTTTAACAAATCTCCACCGATCTGGAGATATATAATACCTCCATGGTAATCGTGACATACAATTTTTATACACCCTGTATATGGTCTAAGCTCCCTACACAGCTCAGGCTCTACAACGCCATCTTTATGCACAGTATATAAAGAGAAGAATAAACCAGTAACCAGTAACAGTAAAGCAATTCAGAAGACTGAAAACTATCGACTAAATAGTTGATAGTATATCGCGACTAAATAGTAAATAGTAGATAGTTCAATTTAGTCGATAGTGCCCATCACTAGTCGGGACGGCTTTCGTCGCATTTCGCCTCTGCTGGCGCGCCGGGCCATCTTTGCCAACACGCGTCTAGGTCGCGCTCTGATTGGTCCGTGTTTTTCGTTAATAACTCCTAAACAAAGCCGCGGCGGACATTTTGCAAAAGAAAAATGTCACTTGAAATCATCTCAGGAACCGCCCATTTCAGGGGTTTGAAAATTAATTGCGCTTGGATATTTCGATGCGAGCTGCGAGAGGTTTGTTTAAAGGTTATTTAAAGATATGCTAGCTTCTATCGCGGGATGCGCTGGTACAAAAATAAAATCGTGACACTGTTGTTTAGCATTCGCAGAATCGCCGTACAATTTCCTGGAGCCACGGTCGATTAATCGGGGCAATAAGGTTTCCCGGATGCTTCAAAGGTGGGTTTCGCAGGGCAAAAATTGCTTGGGGGCCGCCGGGGGACAATTTAAAGCGAGTCGAGCCGAAAAAGGAAGTTTGTTCCGGAATTCGATTTCACTGACTCACCTTATTCCATCCCCGTTGTCCCCGCAGCGCAGCCTCTCGCCTCGCCTCGTCCTGTGTTATTTTCACGAACAACAAACGTGGCTTCGGCACCGAAGACGAATGCCCGGAAAATGGAGGAACAGGAAATAGAAGGAGCCAAAAACAACGATCGGGCTAAATCTTCCGCGCGGGAGACTGCACTCGATCGATGCAGTTCCTTCGAACGAAATTTCCTTCGCCGGCGATTCCGCGCGATGATTTGCCGGAATCGTTGGTCACGAACGGTTCTCGCTGAACAAGTCGAGCAGAAAGCCGGCAAAGTCTTTAGCCCTGCGCGGGATATGAGATTTAATTCTCTTCTCCGAGAGAACTGGCAGAGAGAAAGAGAGAGAGAGAGAGAGAGAGAGATAGATTCTTTATTATTTAAACATCAGCGACAGAGGCCGCTCGCGGACATCTTGAAAAGTTTCTCCGGGCGGAAGGTTAAACGGGGGTAAATAAAAGTTCGCGGAGACAGTTCGGATCAAATAATTATACGAGGTCCGCGAAAAAAAAATTAATTGGACAGTGTAGCGAGGGAAACGACTCGTACCCGGCAACCGGCAAAAGTAATTACAGCGAGTGCTTCTTTTATTTTGTGGACGGCCTCAAGTTTGCGCGGTAAGTTGGCAAAGTGTTTGTGGGGAAACTGTACCAATCGGATCGCTAATGAAATATTGTGATAGTGCGATATTTAGTTTGGAGGATAGCCTACGGTATAACATTTTCATTTAAACGTTTCAATTGGAGAATAAATTTTTTTTATACGAACCATGTTCATTCGCTGGACAGGTCACCCTTGAATTAAAATTTCGGGAGGTGTGAATGTAACGTACAGGGTGTAACAAAATTTAGTGTGATGGTTTTGTCAGATGGTTCTACACGTTCGGATCGGTGGAGATTTGTTAAAAGGAAATGCCGCAGAATACGACCTTGACCTTGAAATTCAGGGTCAAATTTTTTTGTTTTTCTTTCTCTTAGTAGAATCCGATTCAAGCATAAAAAATTTGACCTCCAATTTCAAGGTCAAAGTCAATTTTGCGGCAATTTCTTTTAACAAATCTCCACCAGTCCGAACGTGTAAAGCCGTATGCCAAAACCATGACACTAAATTTTGTTACACCCTGTGCATGCTCGTTGGACCCTCGTATTATAAATGAAGTCTGAAAGTAAAAATATTTATCCCGATGTTTTTAAAGAGTACGTGCGTTAGCGACAGTTCCGTTGAGTTTTTCGAGTTTTTCAAGCATAAAAAATTTGACCTCCAATTTCAAGGTCAAAGTCAATTTTGCGGCAATTTCTTTCAACAAATCTCCGCCAGTCCGAACGTGTAAAGCCATATGCCGAAACCATGACACTAAATTTTGTTACACCCTGTGCATGCTCGTTGGACCCTCGTATTATAAATGAAGTCTGAAAGTCAAAATATTTATCCCGATGTTTTTAAAGAGTACGTGCGTTAGCGACAGTTCCGTTGAGTTTTTCGAGTCGCCTGGAAGGAGAGGACATCGGAAGTAGAATAAATAAACGAGAACGGATGACAGGGAGAAATGAGAAAGGATTGCGACACCTGCAAGTGTCCGTCGCAGCGATGGGTCCTGACGTAATTTTAGTGCTGAATCAGCAACTACCGGGAGTGAGCGATTCGTGAAGTGGAAAGTCCATTAACCGACATCCTGTTGGCCCCCTTTTTTTCTCTCATCGCCTTCTCCGCCATCTACAACCTCCATTACGATAATACAGGGTCCTTGTACTTCGGCCTAGCTCGTCGAAAAGATTAGCTGTGACCCGTGGATGGATAATATCACGATAGAACGAATCCAGCGAACGCTTTCACACCGGAACACTATCGAACCCTGCTAATATCGGAGATACTGAAAATTGAGAAACTTCTCGGGCAACGCTTTCCGCCTAACATCTCTATTCCAGCGCTCTGCCTTTAATCGAAATCTAGCTTTCTTACTATCGCACTGCGGATTTTACGCATTTACGACGATTTATTTAATAAAATAAAAATGAAAAAGTTTAGGTAGTGTAAAACTGCACCAGTGAATAAACGGGCACCAGTAAACGAACGCTTTTGTATTTTTGTATTTTTTGCTCTTCCATCATTGTTCAATTACTATAGTGTTCATTGACTGGTATTTTTTATATTTTTTATTTAACGTTTAATAATGACAAATAATAATAATTTCATTCTATTTGTGTTCATTTATTTTTGACAAATGTAGTATAGGGAGCCATTTGGCATGTATGAGATTCCTTCAATTCACATATTTTTTTTTAAATAAAATATCTTCCTGAACAATTTCTTAAATGTTCATTCACTGGTGCAGTTACCCCCACTAACAAAAATAATGATTGAATCTGGACAGATAGTTCCATCAGCCACGTACGGCTGATATAGCAGAGTGTTAAATCAATCGAAATCGGATAGAGAAAACAGCTTATTCAAGATCAGTGTTTCGAAAATGAATGTGCTTGTTGCGAAGAATGGAATCGAGTGCACTATCGTGTTCGAACGCAGCAAATATGAGTTATGATACCGGTCACGATCGACGGGAAGATTCATTGAATCCGCACAGTGCGGTGGACAAACAAAGTCTCGCACGAGGGCGATTAAATGCGCCTGACATGTCAAGACAGTGAGTAACTTGTCTCCATTAGTCGAGGCTGCGAACCAGACACTTATCGATCGTTCGCGCCCGAAGGACTGATGACATAGATCCCTTACGATTCGTCTGAGCCGTTCCTAGAGAGGGGGGGGGGAGGGGAGGGGGGGGTAGATTCAAGGACAGTAAACTTTAATTCAAGACTGGTGGATGGGTCGCCAGAAAGTTCAGTTTCCGCGTCATCAATTTGTTTCTATTTTACAGGAATCACGATTGAACCTTTAACTGGTTTCTTTGAAATATTCATTCGAATTCCCTCGATCCGATTGTCACGTTGAAAATTGCCGCTCTACAATAAATTTACCTCTGAATTCCAGTTGTATTATGAAATTTGACACCGCGCTCTTTGCCGAACGGTCGTGCAGTCAACGGGCTTAAACTGATCGCGCGCGGCCCGTTCCGAAACTCCGGCGAAATTATGCGGGGCCATTATTATGCTAATTTCATTATGCATCCCCTTTAACAATCCCGATCTATAAAACCTCGAACTATGACGAGACCGAATTCATTCGAATCCCCCCCCCCCCCCCCCCCTGAATGACCAGATGCTTTCGGCCGCTTTTACCGAGCTTGCGAGAGCTTTTTGTCAGAGCATAGAGCGTCAGGCCGCGTCATCATCGGCCCACAGTAAAATCGCCTGTTAACTTTAATCGAGTTTAGAGTTATCTGCCGTGCCGCACGTACGCGAATAATTCGTGGCAGCGGCGCGTGACCATTAATTACTTGATAACCGTATTTCGGTTCTTAACCCGGTCCCGATCGGTCCGCGGGGCTTTTAAACAGCTAAGTCATTTGGGAGAAGATGCCTAGACTTTTCTATTCGATTTGTAAAACATTCAATATTTATACATATCATTTTATATCTGGTAGAAACAATTTGTATGCTTTCATACCAATGAGTTTACAAGTGTTGCATTCATACGAATCAGATGCTGTTTCGGTATGAAATATTAAAAATGTTTCTTCCATTTCTGACCTTGCACGACCTTGAAGGTCACTGGTGCAGTGTACGGATGAATTCGTCTAGATACACGCTTTCATGTGATAATAAAAAATATACAGCATTCCATTTGAAACCTTGAAGGTCACCCCTTCGTATCTAACAAAATAGTATAAACACAGCGTATAAAAGACAGTACTACTTTTTCCTCTTTCACTTTTTTCCAATATTTACTATTTACAAGAATAACGCCAGCTAGTAATAGCGTGAACACCTTGCATAATAAAATTTGAAGTCGATAGCTGCAGTAGGTGCTGAGAAAAAGGAATACGAAGTGACTTTCTGTGCGCCGATAAAGGATGAATGCAAACCTAGTCCTCCCTAATTGTGAAGACGATCAGGATAGTCAATCGATTAGCACGTTGAAACCGTTAGCAGCACCAGACGGCTACGTGGGTTCTAATCGTGTCAGAAACTTGCCAGGCTGCTGCCAATAATTCAAGGATCAAAGTCTTAAGGAACTGAACTCCCCCTAAAACGATGATCACTCCCCGTTTCCCCAAACAATGCCTAATCCCGGGGGCATCGTCGCGCGGTCATTCCCGTCCCCCGGTGATAATCCAGCGTAACAATACCGAAATTCTTCCGCGGACAGGACAGAGGACAGAGCAAGAATGCCGCAGTCCTGTGGGCTCGATAAATATTCATAGTACCGGGCTAACGGTTGACGGACCGCGCAAAATGACATGGGCAAACTTCGAGGACAGTCCTTTGACGGTAATCACGCTGGTGATAGTGGGGTCACTTAGCCCCCCCCCCCCCCTCCCCCTCCCCCTCCCCCCGGAACTACCGAAAACCGATCAAACCGTGACGGGGCCAGGTCTGCTCCCTGTCTTTGCCCTTGTACCGCTGATTTTACCCTGACAAAAGCACTGACAACGTCGGGCCGCTGTCAAAGGCGGTCCTCGGCTAATATTACACGAGCGATGTTCGAAGATACATTTCTGGGTTACTGGCTGGCTGGCTGGTGTCCAGTTTAAAATGCGAGAAGCCGGCCTGCTCGAGGTAATCAGAGACAAGAATTCTGCGGTATTTGATCGGAAGAGAAAAATGAAAGGAAATTAGATCATTGGGGGATGGCTGGCAGGGGGCTGGAATTGAATGTGGGTCGCCAGGAATTGAATTTTCTTTTTTTTTTTTCGGCTGACTTGGCAACATCCGCGTTCGGGGATGGTTCTCATAATTATGTAATGTTTTCGATGTGTGTTTTTAACTTTGATTATTTATAATGGACGGTTTTTCTTTGGAACATTTTTAGCGAAACGCCAGGAATTTACCATATTTGATTCGTAACAATGTTTATATAGGAGATAGTTGTCTGCTATAACATTACTTGCCTCTAATTGGAACATTTTTAGTGAAGGGCCAGGAATGAAGAATTGACCATATTTGATTCGTAACAATGTTTATACGGGAGATAGTTGTCTGCTATAGCATTACTTGCCTCTATTTATAGTATTATTTTTATAATGTTACAGCCTTTTGACGTGGCTAGTATGTCATGTGTAATGAACCATAATGAAATTTATTTGTGATAATTATAGACTATAGAAAGGTAATACTCGGGATGCAGCGGGTTTAACGATTACCCGTGTAATTGGGAAAAAACATTGGTAACCCGATCGAACAGCTAACGAACTTTTTACACTGGTTATCGATAAAAGCAGACAGCAGACCGGTTAATTGGTCTTCGAAATCGCTTCGATAGCGCAGTGATTCGTCTATTTACACCCGGAATAATAGAGGAGTAATAGCTACGTAGACGGTTGTATGTACATAGTCCAGACAACCGTATATGCTACCACACTAACGTATTACATTTTAATCCGGTATTACGGCGCAGGCTGTACATCATAATCTCGGATCGAGCAGCCAAGGCTAAATGTATTGCACGTGTAGCGGTGACTTCGTGGCTCGTCGGCTAACGTACACCCCCGTAACTGGAACTAACTGTCGCGCTGGCCAAGGCTGTCTCGCACCGCCTCGCTTCTGCTGCCACCGTTTTGGTCAAGCCAGATCGAACTTTAAATTTATGCCCGCACGCGATCTCGAATTACTGTTGCTTCACTAACTAGTTTCACTGGTTTACGAAGTAGCAAGCCCCATTGAAAATTTCATGACCTTGTTCCCCGCGCTAAACCACATATTGCTCGATCCTCTACCGAACCAACCTCGTCTGCTCCACTCTGATTTTTTATCCCAATGAATGCTGATTAGAATAGTCTGAACACGTGGTTATTGATTAGTTGCTACTTTTTGTAGTTATCAAAAATTTCATGTGGTAAAATAAATTGATTTTTCTGTTCCTGCGGATCAAAGGTAACCCTGCTGAACCTTTTATGCGATCGATAATTCTGATAATTAAATTATAATTCAGTGTTTCTCGAATTTTGCGGATGTTTAATCACGACATACGAATAGTTAACTTAGTGTGCCAAATTGTCCGCTACTAGTCTGATGAGTGCAGTTCCGAATCGTCTGCTCCACTCTGATTTTTTATCCCAATGAATGCTGATTAGAATAGTCTGAACACGTGGTTATTGATTAGTTGCTACTTTTTATAGTTATCAAAAATTTCATGTGGTAAAATAAATTGATTTTTCTGTTCCTGTGGATCAAAGGTAACCCTGCTGAACCTTTTATGCGATCGATAATTCTGATAATTAAATTATAATTGAGTGTTTCTCGAATTTTGTGGATGTTTAATCACGAGATTTCTATACGAATAGTTAACTTAGCGTGCCGAATTGTCCGCCACTAGTCTGATGAGTGCAGTTCCGAATTGATCGAAGTAAAAAAAATCCGTACACATCGAAAGCCTGGAAAAGCTTCGTTTTATATTTGTCCGACAGTTGTGCACACGTTGAATCAATACAACGCGCGAATAGATGGAGAAGTAGACGAATAGGACGGAAATACGGGAACAGAATGTAGTAAACGATGATTCTAAGCACGGAGGACTATTTGTCAATCAGTCTGACCATCGATAGCGACCGCTGCCGGTGGAAAGCTCTCCAATTGATCCGTTTCATTTTTTGTCTGAATTGTTTTCTTTATCTCCGTTGTTCCTCGTTCCCCGTGCTTGCAATGTGTTTTCAATAAAAAGACGTCTATTGGACGTTTCACGGACGACAGCGCGTACATGTACATACACACGTCGAGGGGGAAGAAATGTTAGTGCATTGTACCTAACCCAGGACCAAGCTGAAAAATAGCCCGTGTCGTTTGTAATAAATCACGACGCGCTTATTTATTCGAACTTCCGAGTAAATATGTTCTCCCTTCGTTCTCTTGTTTTACGTCGCGTTAAAATATTGCTTTACCGTATGACCGTTGCCGTGCATAGTTTTGTAGACGTAGCTGTTACAAGTTGTTATAATTACAACGGAAATCTAGTGTTTTAATATTTGATATTATTATTTGCTGTTATGGCACAAAGTTTGCTAGCTGAATGAGTAACGCGTGGACTATTCCAACGGCTGTCGGCACCTCAACGGCAAATTTCGATTTTCTTCTGTAAGCCACGTGCGATTTATCCGAAACATCCCTGAAGTGATAGCACGTGAGATTAGGAACGTAGGACGACACGGCGACAGCATCTTCTCCCTCCATCTCGTTGATCCTCTCATGAACGTGTGGGTAGAATTTCGTGTGTCCTTTCTCGTGGGAAGGGCACACATACGACCACGGCAGTTGGCGATGCAAAGTTTCCCAATTCGAGCGGCTGAATGGTGCACGAAATGCGCTCAACAGCATTCTACGCGTTCCACTTGGCTTCAGTATATTTGGCACTTCCAATCCGCCTGTAATGCAAATGATAACTTCATCATTGTCGATTGATTTCTGCACATTCTGTCTATTAATGGACGACCGGCTATCCCTTGTAAGCTTGTTGGTTTTGGGAAGCAAAGGTAGCTATGAAACAAGAAAAATGCAAATATACTTTTTAACGGAATTTCTATGATGTTCTCTCTACTCATGATGTTATGTTATGAAGCTGTGCTTCAACTAAACGAACTCGGTGGTTCATCTAAACAGTTGAAACCGAGTCGCTCATGTCGGCATGCGGACTCAAAGGGCCGCGGTTCTATCTTTTGATTCCATATATGTATACAGGGTGAGTCGCCTAACGTTTGCACCTCAAATATCTTTGTTGTTTCTAAAGACAAGGACAAAGTTGACTGGTATAATGGGGCTGACACGATGCAAAAAAAAAATTTTTGTTTTTATGAAATTTTTTTTAGAGATATCAAGGTCACCTTGACTTTTTTCAATGGAACCACCGTTCTTTAAACACCTACAATGATAGTCCCTTTCATTAGGAATTCAGTGACTATAATTATTCCAAGGTCATTCAATGTCACACACAGAGAAAACGTATAAGACTTTAGAATTAGAATTCTCAGGACGTATATTTACGCCTTTCGTAGTGAAACGGTTAATGTTGTTTATATTCCAGTGATCTAACATTTAAAATCATCTGAGAGTGTGTTTACTATTTACTACAAGTCTCAACCGTGATAAACGTATTCTGCTTTCATATTCTACATCTTATACGTTTTCTCTGTCTGTGACCTTGAATGACCTTGGAATAATTATAGTCACTGAATTCCTAATGAAAGGGACCATCATTGTAGGTGTTTCAAAAAGGGTGGTTCCATTTAAAAAAGTCAAGGTGACCTTGATATCTCTAAACAAAATGACATAAAACAAAATTGTTTTTGGCATCGTGTCAGCCCCATTGTACCATTCAACTTTGTCATTACCATATTTAACGTATCTTTAGAAACAACAAAGATATTTGAGGTGCAAACGTTAGGTGACTCACCCTGTATAAAAAGGCACCGCGAGACACAATGAAATGGTCCCGCAGATACGGGGGACCGTGAACGTATATACAGTTCTTGGAACAATATTAATTTATGTAGAGATAAATATATCAATAAAGCTGCCAAATAATTCTCATGAAGTTAAATAGACCCAGCCCGTGGGCCAGTGGGTCAAACTGGAAGCGAAACGCTACCCTGTAACGCAAGAATTTCACTTCCTGATCGGAAACTTTGGAAAACAGTGAGGGAACGTACATTCAAAATTGGAGAATCGATGATGGCTGAGCATCAGGTATTCCTCCTCTTCGAGAATCTCGTATCCGAAGACGTCCAGGTCACGTAGCGCCCAGACGACGGCGGTGTTAACGAACGAGTGAATATCCGTGTCGATACTAACGTTCATCAGCGTCATCGTCACTTCCTCGCAGATCGTCTGGAGGACCAGCGAGCTGATCAGAAGATTCACGTCGGACCAGTCGCACGGCAGCTGCCTGATCGACTGCAAAATACGGCACTTGGCCTCCACAAACTGTTCCCTGGTCTCCGATAGCCGCAGTTGCTTGTTCCGTTCTTCGTAAGCGGCACTCAGATCGAACTTTCCCGGCAAAAGTGTCCTACCGTTTCGGTCGCGGAACGAGAAGAAAATAGATAGAGAACGATAGCGAGCGTCAGAGGAGGGGGCGAAGGGGGAAGAGTGGGGCAATTAAAAACCGGCCGGGGTCGTGGGAAAAGAGGGACAGCGAGGGGTCGCCCGGTCAGCTCTTTTGATAATGAATCCCCGTACGTTTGTATGACGCTTTAAAAAATTTACGACACTTGCTTTTTACCAGGCCGAAACGAGACTGGGGAGAAAGAAGCCGGGCAGAGGGGACAGGGATGGGACGCCGGCGAAAAATTTGAATAATTTATTTTCTCGGCCGTTCTTCCGAGAACCGTCGCGAAATAAATTCTCATTAATTTCGCGGATGGAAGGGATGCCGCCAAGAGAACGTCGTGATACCGTGTACACTCTCGGTTTCGCGTTGCTTAATTGCTTCTTATAAATACTCGTTTCGCGGTGCTGGTTTCGCACGCCGACCAACAAATACCAGTGGGAAATGTAAATTTGATGGATAACGGTTCGACGTCGTTTATTCGAAAAGCAAATCTGTATTAAATAGATGCCTTTTTCCAAGCAGCAAAAATATATGGTAAAACAGAGTGTAAACGCTGGATAATTCCCGACTGAATTTTTCACGAACCTGACCGGTGACCGAGGTCTTCTGGGTAAAGGAGAAGCTTCGTAACCATCATCGGGATCGGTAAACATAAAATTCCTGGCTCTCGGTGTTAGACCGTATGGCAAGTATCTGAAAATTGTAAGTGCGATCATTTCAACAAATGATTGAAAAATGTATACAGGGTGTATAAAAATTATATGTCATGAATACCACGGAGGGATTGTATACCTTCGGATCGGTGGAGATATGTGAAAAAAATGTTCCGCAAAATTGACCTTGATCCATTCTTTCAAGGTCAAAAAATTTTTTATCGCATCGTATAGTATTCATCGCAAGCAATAAAAATCTCACAGGAACAATGGGTCTCAAGTAAACCATTCTCCTAAAAAAACGACTTTGAAGTTACGTAAACGTAATTTGTTCCATATGTCTACAGGGTGTTCCAAAATGGTAAAACCGTGGAGGGAATGGTTCTACATGAGAAAATAAATATGAAATATCGAATAAATTTTGTTTATTTGACGCCTCGTTTTCGAGAAATTAGAGTTTGAAAAATCAGCGAACATGCGTGCTCTTGAATAGGAATTGTCTGACGCGTCTGTTCATGACCTACTAATTCTACTTCTTAAAAACATTAGGCACGCGAGCTTGACGGATTTTTAAAGACAATTTCCTAGAAAACGAGGCGTCAAATGAAAAAAATTTGTTGTGTATTTTCAATGTATTTTCTCATGTAGAATCATTCGCTCCACGGTTTTACCATTTTGTGGGACATCCTGTAGACATATGGAAGAAATTAGTTTACGGAACTTCAAAGTCGTTTTTTAAGAGAATGGTTGACTCGAGACCCATTGTTCCTTTGAGATTTTTGTTGCTTGCGATGAATACTATACGATGCGATAAAAAATTTTTATGACCTTGAAAGAATAGGTCAAGGTCAATTTTGTGGTCCATTTTTTTAACAAATCTCCACCGTTCCGGAGGTATACAATTCCTCCGTGGTATTCGTGACATATAATTTTTATACACCCTGTACAATCTGTGCGCCTATTAGTATTAACTCTCGTGTAGCAAGTTTTTCCGAGTGCGCGCGCCAACGTTCGGTAGTGCTCACTTTTTGCAAGGTTTTAGGATTGCAACCGGTTGACTATTGCGGAGCCAGGATCTATGAAAAAGCAACGGGCACCGATTTCCGTTCGTTTAAACTGACCGGCCGGGGCCGCTCGAAAAGATTACGGAATGGGTCCATCCCGCTTAGCTTGTTGGACTCTTTTTGGATAGGCGACGACGACGACTAGACGGAAATTGCGGGAAATGTAACTGCAATGGCTTCGCTCAATTACTGTGGCTGGCCTTTCGAAGACGCTGGTTGCGGCTCTGCTTTTCCTCCAGCTTTGCCGGCCCCTTTGGTAGCCGGTGATTGGACGGAAATTGCTGGAAAAGTAACCATAACGGTTTCACCCGGACGTGGTCGATGGATCGAGGAAACCACGGAAGCACCGTTAATTTTACACGAACATGGACGATCCTGGTTCCCAATTCGCCATTAAATTTTAATGACAGAAACCGTTTTCTTGTCGATATCTCAATAAATCCCCTTGGATCCACAACGATCCATGCGTATCGTCTGTGCTATACGGAGGTCTGTTGCGGATAAATCTTTTCATAGCGAAATTTTCAACTCCTATATGGTAATTTAAGGCCAGTGTGTATGCGTGAAAGCGAATATAGGAAAATGCAAAACGAACAGGATGAAAAATTGTAAGGTAATTGTTTACTTTAGTGAGTTCCTCACCGATTTTGATGATATTGAAATATGTTGTCAAGGTCACCATTCTGAACAACTTTTTCCTATACATGTTACCGCCGCTCGGTTTTAGTTTCCGTGATATTCGCAAAAAAGTTTCAACATCTCATAAAGTGATCGGAGTAGGTCTGGCTTAGATTTGAAATTGTGTATAGAAAAAAGTTGTTCAGAATGATGACCTTGACAACATATTTCAAGGTCATACGAAATCCCTTACCGACCGATAGCCTATTAATCGGCTTTTTGTCGCCGACGCATATCATTAATATCATTAACACTAAACCTAGCAAGCATTAAAAGTATCTGGTAAATGATGCCTTATAAACATGGCAACATTAAATTATTTCAAATCTAACCCAGACCTACTCGGATCACTTTTTGAGATGTTGAAACTTTTTTGCGAATATCTCGGAAACTAAAACCGAGCGGCGGTAACATGTATAGGAAAAAGTTGTTTAGAATGATGACCTTGACAACATATTTCAAGGTCATACGAAATCCCTTACCGACCGATAGCCTGTTAATCGGCTTTTTGTCGCCGACGCATATCATTAATATCATTAACACTAAACCTAGCAAGCATTAAAAGTATCTGGTAAATGATGCCTTATAAACATGGCAACATTAAATTATTTCAAATCTAACCCAGACCTACTCGGATCACTTTTTGAGATGTTGAAACTTTTTTGCGAATATCTCGGAAACTAAAACCGAGCGGCGGTAACATGTATAGGAAAAAGTTGTTCAGAATGATGACCTTGACAACATATTTCAATATCATCAAAATCGGTGAGGAAGTCACTAAAGTAAATAATTAACAAAAATTGTAACAATCGTATCGATGCGTACAATTCGTGAGACAATAAGGGGTCCGTAGCGTTGGCCTTCTCGTCGAGTTTACTAATGGCGGAATACGTTTTGCAACGGTCCAGACTCCACAATAATTCGGTTTCCTTTTTTTCCGCGGCGCGATCCGTTTCATCCTCCTCATAGCCATCCTCCCACAGCTGATAATCCTCGCTGTCCCTGATCTCCGCAAACCTCTCTGGAAGCGGAAATATAAGCGGTATGCATACATGATTCGAATGGCAACCCATTTTCCCTCATTCGGGCAGCAGGAACAAGAGGTACGAGATACCCGTACTTCCTACCCCTCCGACCGTAATACAGGGTTATTGCACAAGAAATACACAGTTTCAGCATTTCATAATAAAAGAACTGTTGAAGACAGTGAAACCTGCCTTGGACTAATTCGTAGAAATACTCTAGTTGTTTGAATAGCAATTATTTGGAAGGGGAACTACCACATTGACCCACCTTATTGTTGTGATCCACATTTCATGGAAAACTCACCCTCGGAATATTGACCGGTAGAGATAGCAATCGTGCTCATATAAGTTCGTTTCTTAAGCTGAACAGAATCGATATCGTCTAATACGGTCGATGTTTCTTCGCTACCCCACGGACCCTGATATTCCGTATTTAAGAATGGCGGATACAGTTCGCGCTTTGCCAAGGTATTACGACGGTGCTTCAGACCTGCAACGCTGGGACTCCACTTAACCATATTGTTCGTTTTGTGCTACCACTTTCTCAGAAAGTAACTGTGAAAGTCAGTATTCAACAAGAATTTCAAATTTAATTTGATTTCACAGGTTATGCTCGCACAGTCACGTTTTTACAGACAAATGACAACCAATCGATAGATCATATACAGGGTGTTCGACTACAGGTGGGAGAAAAATTTAAGGGGTGGTTCTCCATGACAATATAAATCGAAAATGAAGAATAAAAAAATTGCGATTTCGACTTCGCTATTTAGTTATAGGTTGCCGCATTTTAGGTGGATTTTTAATTGCTAACACTTTGCAATCGGACCTATTTCAATTCGAAAGTTAAACATTTCTTCCGATCTAGATATTCCCTCTGATCTTTTAAATTTGATGGATATGATATTGATATATTTATAATACTTCATAGAATACTTACATGTTCAGTAATTGATCGGATACCAACTTATTTAATAATGTAAACAATGTTTTGAATAATGGTACAGCAATTTTTAGTGACGCCACAGAGTCGCGACTTGAGTGTTATGGGCAGACTGTGGATTTTATGCATTTATGACAAAAATGAGTAGGTATAATTCAAAATAGCAAAGACATTAGACGAATTTCAAGCTACTGTTATATTATTTTCAATCTATTAAACATATTAAGAAAGAAATTAAATTTTTATTTCAGCCCAATTTTGTTGCAATTCAGATAGAAAGTTTGAATTTTGCAGAAAGATCCGCAGTCTAGTTATGGGTTAATAACTAAATAACGAAGCCGGAATCGCAATTTTTTTATTCTTCATTTTCGACTTATATTATCATGGAGAACCACCCCTTAAATTTTCTCCCATCCGTAGTCGAACACCCTGTATATTATGGTGGTTCGAATATTTAGAACGTTTCATTCGATCAATGAATTTACGATGATTTGGAAATATCTGTACAGAAAATTCATAATAATTTGAGAAGATCCAACAAAATTGAATGTGTTACTATTTTTGCTCTCAAAATGTTTTCTCTTTTCTCTTATACAGCAACGCATGGAAACGTAAGCTTATAACGAAGCTCCTGGTACATTGGAAAATACGAGGAAAAGAATCCAACAAGCATAGAGCACAGTTACAAAGTTATCATACCTGTGTGGTACATGAAACTATACCATGAAAATAATTTGTGGTCGATAGTTTATAACAAAAGGGTTCTATCCAGTACTTTACCTGTAAGGGAATAAAAATCAGTTTTCGCCAGATTTCATATTTAATCGCGTCTAAAAATTCCGCAGAAAATCGAACGTATTCCAGATACCGAACCACATGCTACAACATTTTTTTTCCTATTTTCCACTCGCAAACTCCGTTCGTGAAAAAATGAAAAACGTGAGAAAATAATACGAAAAGGCAACAGTGTTCCATATTGAAGTTAAAAAGCGAAACTTCATAAGCACTGTTCTCATTGTTTCGGCATTTTCCGGTGAGGTACGGGCGCAGTTAAATCGTTCCTATTGATGAGTCGAGCCCCGAATTTCATCGTCGATCGAACTGTAATTATTCGACGCGTTGTAATTAAGACAGGGCCTCGCGCTAGCACCAGATTCGAGTGATTTTCGTCGAAGCAGCGATCGACTGGCCTCTAGCCGATGTGATCAGACCGGATCGATGATCGAGCACGAGACATTGACAATAACATTGCGTCATCATTAGTTCTTCGTCAATGGCTGGGCGTCCCTCCTATTAGCAGGTCACGTAAAGACCGTCAATTAACGGCCGTCCTATTAGCACCCCACACCGGCTGTCCGGCATAGACAATGCGCACGTTACCAGTCGGTAATAACGTAAATCATAATTAAACGTGCTAATTAAGCTGCGGTGACTGGAGGAAGTCAGGTCGGGATAGCGCGCGCAGGATTCACTTGGACGGACTCGGCTGTTTTCGTCGAGACGCTACGGGGAAACGTGACTCTCCTTTTGTTCGCATAGCTGTTACCGGGACCACTCGCAATTATTATTATTAATTATATCGTCGCCGCGAGATTCGTTTGAATGAAATGAACGCGGGTGTGTACACCGGCCTACGTTATCGCGACGTTGCCGGATCTCTGACATTATTTCGCGGTAATTAAATAGCTCCGCGTTATTGCCGCTTTCAGCGAGTCGACGAGCTCCGCGTTTCGCCTCGCCTCGCCGCCCCACGTTGTTATAAACAACCAGAATTTCAAGGATTTACACGGTACGTTCTCGTTAGGGGCAAGGATATTTACCGCGGGCGCTATTAAAAGAACGTGATCCTTTCCGCGGAAGCCTCGTACCTCGTAACCTCGCCCTTTTGTTACTACCTTGCGATTTATTTTGTTAAACCATGCCGGAGAAATTACGGTGTTGCCGGTGAACGGGAACAACCACTGGTAAGACTCAAGAAAAGGGTCTCGTTTGAATAACAAAGATCCGAGAACTCTTCGCCCGGAAAAATGTTGGGAAATCCCGTGCACCGAGAGCGAGTAAAGGAACGATAATTCTGAAGTATGAAACTGAAATTAAGTAGAAAGTTTAACGCAATAATAACAGACATTTTTCTTTTCTCGCTGAAAATAAAACTCCGTAATTGTCACGATCAACTGTACTTCGAAAACAAAGAAAGAGCATTTTTGGGACACCGTTTATAATAGAAAATTCGTGCACAACTAACTCGATAAAATATGATAAATAATTTCAGGACAAAACGGAAATATTCGGCTTAATTTACTCGCGAATCTCCACATGCCGCTCAATTTAATCGTTGAACCGAGCTTATTTCTGTCCATTAAAAATGAAAACAGGTTTAATTCATATTTGCTCGCTAGTACTAATGCGACCGAAACATGATTCATTTGTCGAGGAAGCGAAGCTTTGCCTTTCGGGGAATGTTAAATAACATTTAATGCTCGGAAATTCTATCCAGTTCTAATGAATGAAATTCGGACTAGTTAATCGGAATTTTTCACTGTTAACACCTTGCTTTCCAACTTCGTGTTTTATAGTTAATCTATGAAAAAATGGCCATCGAAAATTACAGCATTTCTCACATACCTGCATGTTCGCATCCGCTATATCTCCGTGAAGTAAGTACTTACTAAGGAATTGTTTGAAGGAATTGTTTAACTTATAAACGCTCATTGTATGCTGTAGAATACTGTAGATAGATCTTCGCCTCTATTTGTTTATTGCATTTAGTTGAATCAGTCAGTTTACGCTAAAAAGGCAGAAAAATATATATATAAGAATATAACTTTTAATAGGAAACCCTGTGTTTTTATTAATTTTCATCGGAACATGCGTCACAAAATTCTTCGCCTGAGAATACTTCCTCTTATCTGATGTAGTACCTTCTTTTTCTTCGTATTCTTCTTCCTCTTCTTCCTCATTATCATCATTATCTTCATCATCATCTTCTTCTTCTGATGCTTGTTCTTCTTCAGTTGGTGGATGTTCAGAAGCTAGTATTAATTCCAATGTCTCGCTTAAAAAGGGGTTTGATTTTTTCTTTCTAATCTGTCTCATATTGGATATCAGTGGATCGAAACTAATTAAAAGACTATTGTGTAACATAAACATCTCGCGAGTCCATAATCTAAACAGTTCCTTCGATGGGTCTCGTAGTATTACAGCATCATCAAATAACAAGCGGGTGGAAAATGCATACTTTTCGCCATGGCTATATATTTTAAAAACAGCAGTCGTTGTAATAAGTATTTTAAAAATATATTTTAAATGTAAATGATTATACTTTTTGATAGTGCACTTAAAATAGACGAATAACGTAAAAATATTGATTATTCTTTGTAATAAGTATTTTAAAAAGATATTTTAAATGTAAATGATTATATTTTTCGATAGTGTACATAAAATAGACGAATAGCGTAAAATTATTGATTATAATCCGTGGTACTTGATTAAAAAATACATAGCAACAAACTCTACAATCCATTTTCAATTAAAATGGTTGCTTTTTCATCGAAGGATAAATTTTGACGAAGTTACAGCAGTTTCAATATTGAGCGAATTTTGAAATAGCTGTGGCCGCTGAAATCGGCCAAATACCCCACTATGCATTGTGACGTATCGGTCATAAAAACACAGGTATACAGAGCACAGTCTTTTTCGATGTACAGTAAATGCTTGATTCTTGTCCGAGGTCGTGGGCACGATTCCTGTCCAGTGCCTACCCACTCCACTGTAGGCTCGGGTATATCAGTGTAAACACCACTACATTGACACCATAAATCGAATGTTCAAACTTCTTAATTTTCATAATTTTTTTATGGGACTTTCACTGGCTTGTTTCTGGCATTTTTCTGATTAAAACAAGACCAAACACGATATAGTTTCAATTGTATTTAGTGGTTTAATCAACGGTGAAAGTTTCGGTCGCAAGGAAGGACAGCGCATCGGAAAGAAAGAGACGCGGACAGTCACGCGAACGCGACAGTCGTGACGTTTCAGTCGTCCTGACACAAGTATACAGGGTACAGTCTTCTTTCGATTGGTCGAAACTTTTAGCTAACTAAAAAACATTTATGAAAGACACATAAATTTGACAATGCCAAAATGGTTTTGTTTCAACGCCGAATGACACTTTGCAGCTGTCAGTCGTGTAAACGGGCTTAATATTTCACCTTTTTCCTTTGCTACAACGTGTATGTATGTGCACACAGTACACGTGTATTTTCGCCGAAGTTTGCGGGTTTTTTCACGTTTGAAGTGTGTCAACCTCCCCGAAGTCGGTGTCACGGAATTTTTGCAGGCAACCTGCACGTCAGTCCTTCGCAAGTTCGCAACAAACAAAAGGAACGAAAAAAGCAAAAAGGTGAGCCGGTGGGGAGGGGGGGGGGGGGTTGTGGATGGCCAATTCTTCGTAGCGGCGATGGGAAACACTCGTAAATATTTTCCAGCCAGACAGAACCGAGTTAAAACGATTATTATTCGGTAAAACGATACACGAACTTCCCTTTATCGATTTCCAACGAACTCTATATATTTACGCCGTTTCACCCTTTTGTATTTTATGCAACGTCCGAGTATTCGCGTACACGCAACGAACGTTGTTTGCGCCGATGTGATCGAGCCTATATGGTACGATAATGTTACAGAAAGTGGTACATAATATCGTCGCACAAACACATAGTGGTCAGGATTGGGAAAATCGTGACCCATTTGGTAAAAAATCGACTTTTAGGTATCGGCTTCTACTAAACGGATTCTTGTTTCTAAATGTCCATATATCTCATAAATAAAATATTAATGAAATTGAATAAAAAGTTTTAAAGAAAACGAATCTTAAAGTCGAGCATTTTAGAAATGATGTTTTTTCTCGAATGAAATTGCCTTTCTTCTTCTAAGAATCTTGACGATTCCATTTAATATTTTGATTCGACGTTTATTTCTCGATAAAAAGCATTCTTCGGCGGTGAGAAATCATACCTTAAATTAATAAATTACTGTATAGAATAGATTAAGAAAGTAGTGCTGAATAAAAGATGAAACATTCTTACGATTGTTTTTCATTGATAGAGGATATCTTTTAAGTTCCGCAAAATTCAACATTCTACCATATCGGAATATTTTCGGCATGCCTTCCCCTACATGATCCCAAAAAAATTTTTTCCCCCAATATCCCCCGGTACAAATTATTACTCTTTGAATGCATCGACGCTACATCAATTCTGCGCGCGGGATGGATGAAACTCCGCGAAGAACGAGTGCCACCAGCTCGTTAGGGAACTGTTTATGTTCCATTTGTTCATTTGTTAACAATAATGATACAATTTTTCTTTAACCTATCCGTAGCTTGACATTTCCACATTATCCATTTCAAGTTTCATGCCAATATCTTTTATGATTTAAAAGTTATACGAAACCGGTTCACGATTTCGCAATAAAAAAATTATAATTATTATAAATTATTATAAAAAATATCTTGTGACACGCTTGTGATGCCTTTCTATCTCTTCCGTAATGTTTGTATCTGTTGATTACAACAAGATTTTTCGAATTTATATTTTACGTATTCCATAAAACGTTAATTGTATGACACATAAATATAAAATGCATATTTAGAAAGTAAAAAATAGTTTGTACGATTGTACTTAAACAATTTTATTTTAATAAAAAATATCAATGGAAAATAATTAAAAATTATTGTTTAACAAATGAAAAAAATATTTATTTGTCTACAGTTAAAATTGACTATTTTTCAAATGAATTTCAGAGAAAATTTCATTGCAATATCTCTACTGGCTCAAAAGTTATAACATAATGGGTCACGATTTTCCAATCCGGACCACCGTGAAACAGCGTGATCAACCGAATCTCTTATTATTTTTGACTGTGAACTTTTGTAGAGATTAAATTCGTGTTTACTGTTATCTCGTAATAGATGCCGATTAGGGGTGGGCGGGTATCAGAAAATTTCCAGAAAATCAGGATGAAACTTGAGATTCGCGTTTCCGATGGCGAATCGAGTAAATGAATAAGGCTCGTATTTCCCCGGACCGGCTCGAAAGTGGCGAGCGATTTTTCTGGATTTGACCGTGTGTACCGGCTACGATGCCATAAATTCGGTACACTCGTGCGAGCTTCGGTACCACGGCGCGCGGCGCGGGCGGAATACGTCAACGGCAGACGGAAGGTCGCCGAAACTACGGATGAAAAAAGGAAGGTTAGGCGAATCCAGCGCGCGCGACACAAAGGGACCGCGACGACGACGACGACGACGACGGCGAAAATAAAAGAGTGTAGTTTTCCGCGATGGAAGACAAAACGGCGAAGGAGTTCTCTCTGCCGGACGGTGTTTTACGCTGAGAGCTTTTTAATTGCACGCCTGCAGATAAAGCTGCCCGGTGTAATCGACGCTGCAGCAAACTTCGTGCAACCCGTACGTTTCGATACCGAAACACCGGGATACCGATTCCTTTCTTCCAATTCCAATTCCAATTCTTCGTTTACACGGCAGATGTATGTTCGTTCTCTGATAGATTTGTAATCGTTAGCAGACTTTTATGCAAAATCAAAATTTGTTCGAGTCAAGATTCTTTTTAGTTTCGTTTATTTTGACCTACAGTCGGTGGGAAAAGTATTCGTACACCTTTTAAAAACGAATAACTTTTTCAAAATTCGACCCAATAGCTTGAGTTTTTTTTTTAGACGTTAGAAGGATTAGTTTACTAGCTAATATGTAAATAATTTTTTTTTTTTATTGTCATTGGTCGTAATTGCGAAAGAAAAAGTAAAGGTCACGATTTTTAAATTTTTTATCTGTAGCTGTAGTGAAAATTTATAAGGTGCATTTGGTAGGTATAAGTAAGTTATATACATGTACAAAGTTTCATTGAAATCGGTTGACGCATAACAAAGCTATGGGCATTGTAACATGTAAAAATCTTTGAATTTAGGGTTTTCGAATCATTTAAATCGCGGATTCTTACAATTTTTGCTATTTTCAATCATTTATATTTCGTAACAACCTCGATCGATTTCGATGAAACTTTGTACATGTATATAACTTACTTATACCTACCAAATGCACCTTATAAATTTTCACTACAGGCACAGATAAAAAATTTAAAAATCGTAACCTTTACTATTTCTTTCGCAATTACGACCAATAACAATAAAAAAAAAAATTATTTACATATTAGCTAGTAAACTAATCCTTCTAACGTCTAAAAAAAAAAACTCAATCTGTTGGGTCGAATTTTGAAAAAGTTATTCGTTTTTAAAAGGTGTACGAATACTTTTCACACCGACTGTATTAATTTCTGCATGGAAATCTGTCGGTCAAATACAAACTCTGATAAAATCAGTAAGAATGCGGCTCTGTTGAACGATAAAGTAAAATTCTACAGAAGTTTCCGATTCCGAGATTCTTTGCAATTTCCACGGTATCGCATCGTTAGCAAATATTTGTTAATGTTTCCCGGAAGTGAACGCGGAAGAGGAAGCAGTCTGCCTATAATAATCCGTGCGCGTGTTTATCATTTAATTAACGGGGAACAAACACGTCCCCTTAGCATTTAATAAGAAGCCTTCTCGGCTTGCCTTTGAGCGATCGGCTGGCAACTCTAACAGCAGTTTAATAAACTTGAGAATTTCCCATTGTACCCGTTAACAAATTTCCATACACCTTTCGAACGAAGTTTGCGTACTCATAAATCGATCGCCATTTACACATAGTCCAACTCCCTCGTTTCCTCTAATATACAACCAACATTATTATCGAATTAGTTACTCCCCTGTAAAATTTGTATTTTTTTTTTATTTTTGTGACGTTCTTCTTGTGAGGTTGTTTTTATTGATAGAGTAGAGTGTGAGATATAGATATATATATATATATATGTATAGAGAGAGTGTGATAGAAAGATATTTCAGGTTGGTAGCGACGCAATGTGTTATGCGTGCGACGATTGGTACGCTTGTAAGCGTCGCCCCTTGCGAAGAGTTTGTCGAACTGATGCTTAGACCATATATACTAATAGACCCGGCATAGGTATAGTATGTGTATAGGAAAACCGAGAATTCAGTGTCCGAAAGATGATGGGACACTGTGACGTCACAAGATAAGTCTTAAGATAATTTCTTTCCATGTACTATGTACATGGCGCACCCGCTGACCCCCCTCTCCCCATGTAAGCCAAGCGTAGATGGCGCACCCGGTGACCCCCTCTCCCCATGTAAGCCAAGCGTAGATGGCGCACCCGGTGACCCCCTCTCCCCATGTAAGCCAAGCGTAGGCACTGTCGATGAGCATAGCTTGTACAAATGTGACGTCACAGTGTCTTTCAGCTGATTTCATGTTTCGGACACGGAAAATTATCTACGCCGTGTCTATAGGTATACAATGGTCTAAGAACTGATGCATGTGCGTTCAGAAAGTGTTTGTAATATATACCATTTTTCAATATTATTATTCAATAAATATTAAGTTGTGTTTCATCTGGAGTTTAGCCTTTATTATGTTCCATCCCTCGAGTCACCACACTTCTTGTGCATGAGCGAAGTATACAATCCCCATTTCTACATGAGATAGAAATTTACGAGCAAGATAATAAATTGTCCGAAGCATCGCCCGAAGATTTCAGAAGCAGGCCAGAGGACCGTTCCAGTCTCATTTGTATTCCCTTAATACCGAGACCCAATAATGCCAACAAATTAAACGCGAACTCCCCGAAAGTAACATGCGGAAGGGGTTGTACTATCCGCAACAACTATATCGCAGCCAGCCAAACAGAAGTCCAAACTTACAGCGGCGCTGTCGTGTAAATTTAAAAGGAATCCCGATGTCCTCGAAACTGGAACACTGACAAGCCGAGTTAGCGGGGTCGCATTATATTCTCGGTGAACTCCGGTAACAAGCTTGCAAATCCACCGAAAATGTCGCGGATCCCACGGGGCGACTTAAATTGCCTCGTAAGCAAACCGATAGAAGCGGCGGTGAAATCGCGAAATTGTAAGAAAATTTGAAACCCCGCCAGAACGAGGGGAATATCCCTGGCAAGTCGAACTGTCTCGTGCGCATTAGCGAGTCGGCTTTCGCGTATGTGGGTCGCGCCGTGTTCGCCGGGGCATAATTTTCAACGTCCACGGTGAAAGTTCGTATTTAAATGGGACACTCTGTATACAGGGTGGGGCGCCACATTTTACCATCTAGATTTACGTCATTATTATTACGCATAGCAAACAATGTTTCAGATGAAGTTGAATGGTTTTGAGAGGGGCACATTCTGATGGTACAATTTTTTTTGTAGGTGGACGTGTAAAGGACATATGAAGGTCATTAATGTTTTTTTAAATGGAATCATATATTTTTTATTGCATCAGCCGATGCTCCTTCATATTCTTTACAAAACAGTATTAATCTATTTGTGTAAAAAAATCATTAGTTTAGGAGATATTTTAACTCTAATTTGTTAGGACATCTCGACTCTCTGGTCAATAATATGAATTCAATGTTATAAAGTAGTAGGAGAGCAAGAATTATCAGTGTAAATATTTACATTTTCATTACCAACACAAAAAATGTAAATATTTGCATTGAGAATTCTTGCTCTCCTACTACATTATCACATTGAATTCATATTACAGTATTTCATCGATAAATATCCCAAATGTCTCACACATAATTGTCCCTGAACTATCCCCACTCCTGCGGGGTATACCCCTTGAGGGGCCATAAAACTCGAGAGGCCTCGGCCGCCGAGAAGTGTAATATGATACGGGTCGGATACATCGGTGTGAGACCAGGAGACCACTACTAATCAGATGACAAAACTTCTTTGTTTTTCATTATTTTTTTATGGCACTTTCACCAACATATTGCTGGCATTTTTCTAATGAAAATGATACCAAATATGATATAATTCCGATGATATTTACGTGTGTAATGGATGATAAAATTTTCGTACGCATGGAAGGACAGCGTATGGGAAAGAAAGAGACGCGGAGAGTCGCAGTCGCCGGCACAGTTCAAAGGTCCGCGGCGTCCTCACAATACAATCCCAATAAAAAACTTTTTTATTATTACTTATTTTTGTACGAGACTTTCACCGATATATTTGTGACATTTTTCTGATTACAATGATACCAAACACGATATAATTCGCATCATATTTACAATAATTTTCCGTTCATATAGTTTCAATGAGAAGTTACGCGGGGACGTCCATTACACACGTAAATATAATCGGCATTATATCATATTTGGTATCATTTTTATTAGAAAATTGCCAGGAATATGTTGGTGAAAGATCCATAAAAAAAAAATAATGAAAAATAAAGAGTTTTGCCATCGGATTAATATTGGTCTCACACCGATATACCCGACCCGTATTATGTTTACATTTCTCGGCGACCGAGGCCTCTCGAGTTTCCCATTCCATTTCTACGTTCGGCACAAGTCAAAGAATAGTATCCCTCACACATAATTGTCCCTGGCCGGACCCGTGGTTGGGACAATTATCGATGAAATACTGTATTGACCAGAGAGTCGAGATTTCCTAACAAATTATAATTAAAATATCTCCTAAACTAATGATTTTTTTACACAAATAGATTAATACTGTTTTTGTAAAGAACATGAAGGAGCATCGGCTGATGCAATAAAAAATATATGATTCAATTTAAAAAAACATTAATGACCTTCATATGTCCTTTACACGTACACCTACCAAAAAAAAATGTACCATCAGAATGTGCCCCTCTCAAAACCATTCAACTTCATCTGAAACATTGTTTGGTATGCGTAATAATAATGACGTAAATCTAGATGGAAAAATGTGGTGCCCCACCCTGTATTATACTTCTTAACTTTTTTGATATACGTATACCTCCGTAACCATGCGAATAAAACAGTCTTCCGAACGACGCGCGATCTATCAATGGTTAATTGTTCCAAGAGAGAAAGACGGGAAATTCTTAACCCGAGTAACCGATACGCTCGTTATTCAAGTAAAGAGCGATTAACACTCTAGGTGGGACAAGTTTCGTTCGAGGAAAAATTCGATAATTCTGTCCGAGCAGCGGAAACTGGATCAAGCCAGAGAAAAGGAAGAAGACGAAGAATGGTGGAATAAAGCGGAGAGAAAGGAACAGAGTGGAACGAAGATAAGAAAAAGAATGTCGGATAAAGAACGGCGTCTTGGCGGAGACGTTTTTTGATTAATTTTACGGGGACAAGAGAAGCGCAACCGGCGCGGCGCGGCGCGGCGCGGCGGGGGGATTTCCGGCGCGGGATCTAATAAATATTTTCGGGGGGGAAATTTAGAATGGCTGTGGAGCCCGGGGTGGTCATGGCGAAGGGGTGCAGATCGATAGGAGCGTAGCAGGTGCACTCGATAATCGGCCACGTCACACCTTCACCGATTCGACGGGCACTGGTTCGTGCCTTAAGTGCTTCCAGTCAGTTGCTCAGGTGCAATTTTGTTCGACGTACCGTCCTCCCGGTTGTTTTCAGTCGTTCCCGTCATGGGAAGCCCCAGCTCGCGCGCGCGCGCGCGCACTGCTAGTTTCCACTTTGAAAGCTGGTTGTGCATGTGTCGGCTAAAACTTGAATTAGTTTGCCTTCGGTCGCGGATGTCATTTAAACCGACTGCCCATGGGACTCGCCATCAGTTCTTCGAGAATCGTAGCGAACGTTAACGTTCACCGTATTGACGCTAAATACTCTGCTGATGTTAAGTCTGCTAATAAATACAGTCCTCGACAAAAAAATAATAAGACATCTAGCATATTTTTCAATATCTTGTATTTAGAGGTGGAACGTGTACACTATGTTATATCCTGAATACTACATACTATCTCCAAAGTAAACATGCGAAATCTTAGGATTGTATCGCATACCATAGCAAAATTAGAGAAAGATATGTGAACACGGTCTGACATTAATTCGACAAAAGTATAAGACACTAACAGTAAAATGTCTAACTGCTTTCCTCGACCCATTATTTATTTTTCGTTGTAATAAATGTACTTATACTGTAAGAAAATCGCAAGATTCAACGTCTGAATACGTTCGCGGTAGAACACTTAATGGTAGAAGTCACATGATTGGAAAATAGGCCAAATGTCTTATACTTTTGTCGAAGCAATGTCAGTCTGTATGTCAGTGGTATGCGATACAATCCTAAGATTTCGCATGTTTACTTTGGAGATAGTATGTAGTATTCAGGATATAACATTAGTGTACACGTTCCACCTCTAAATACAAGAAATTGAAAAATATGCTAGGTGTCTTATTATTTTGTCGAGGACTGTATGTGGTTATACATGAAACTGTCATTAGTCGTATCGTCAGAGAATTTCAGTTTGAGACAATATTCATGTAATTTCATCGATGAGACAATACTAATGATATGGTAAAATTTTTTTTTCTGATTAACATGAGACCATACCTGGCATAATTCCGAGCACATGATAATCGAGGTTCTACCGCATCAAGAACTGCGCAAGTAAATGTGATCGAAATTGTGTCGTGTTCGGTTTCATTTGAATCGGAAAAATGTGAAGAATATGTTCGCAAAGGTTTCGTAAAAGAACATTGAAAAATACAAAATTTTCGTCACCAGTATTGTTTGACCAATACACTGTTATCTTGGTATACATAATGCGTAGAATACAAAACTTTGATATTACTTAGAGCTGCTTGAGATAGCAGTCGCTTGGAACATTCACCGGTTTCCGGACGAGTCTAGTTCTAAATCTTACAATCTGAAACCTTGCAATTTCCTACTTTGGCAATATACTGTAAAAGTTTAGTCAGTCCTAGTTGGCTGGAATGCAATTCCCGAATTCGTGCAACCTGGAGGTTGTTACAACGTTAAAATACGCTTCAACGTAACTGCGCTACAAATCCCTGATGACTCGAACCCCTCCAGAACCGATAAAAATAAATCACCAGCCTCGAAGGAACTACCTTGAAAACATCATTCACGAATTTAACTCCATTAAACAAATTATCTAACGTCCGCTCGTAATATTGATGTCATTACAACTAGACAGCGATTTTTATGTACAGGGTGTAAAGAAATGTTTGGTCTTGGCTACCATAGGGATATTCTACATCTTCGGATCGATGAAGATTGGTTAAAAAAAGTTGCCGCAAAATTGTCCTTGACCTTGAATGTCAAGGTCAAATATATTTTTAATTGCGTGATGCATAGAATGCAATGTGATAAAAGAAAAATTTGACCTTGAAATTCAATATCAAGGACAATTTTGCGGCAACTTTTTTTTACAGATCTTCATCGATCCGAAGATGTAGAATACGTCTATGGCACGCAAGACCAAACATTTCTTTACACCCTGTACATGTGTTATCTTCTGTTTTGTATTTTAATTTCTACTCGAGTAAAATTTTATCTTGTTTCTCGTTGACTTGTCCATGTACGCAATTCTGGTTTCTCTCTCCCATTTCCTCCTGCGCTCTCACTCTCTCCCACTCTTTCTCTCTCCCTCTCTCCCTCTCGCCGACCCTTTTCGTTTTCTATCCGACCCTCTCCAGTTTTACTCCACCTCCGGTCTCTTTGTCTTTCTCTTTACGCGGCTGCGGCCATGATTACGTTTGTTTGCGGTCGGCCACGAAATTTTACCAAAGCGACGAGACGGCCCTGCGGAGCCGGTGCCGAAAGCGTTTTCAGTGCCGCGACCAGCGAATAATGGCGAGGAATCACGTCCGTAAATTCGTCGTTAAGCGTTTTCAAAAACACAATGGCCCCGTGGACCGAGTCGATGATAAATGAACGTGACCGGTGCCACGCCGGGCCCGGCCGGGCCGCGCCGCAACCCGCCGTTGTAATCAAGCATGTAAATGACAAGTTTACCTTTGAGATTTGCATTAAATTTAGTAATCGTTCCTGCGCCACGCACAAGGGACGACGACGACCGTGACGAATTCGATATCGATTAGTTCGCAATGCGTTTCGCCAATCGAACTATCGTATTTCAATCACACGATTCTACTAGTTCATACTGCTAGGTAAAAAAATTGTAAAAGTATCAATTTTTTCGTTTATATTTTTTGGGCAAATTCGTTATTGTTATACAGGGTGGTCCGTTTAAATAAGAACACCCTAAATATCTCTTCAGGTTATTGTGATGCAAAAATTATTTCTTACGTAATGTGCATGGTGTCGATGGACCAAATATTTGGCACGAATATTTTTTCCATCTAGGCAATTTTTTTCGGAGTTATCAAGGTCATCGGTGTTTTTTTTTGACACATAACCGCATTTGTTTTTTATTGCACCATGTAGCTGAGCAAAAAATACAATCAGATGTATAATAACGTGACCTTCAAATGACCTTAATCTTTGAAAATGAAAATGAACACTCCGGAACAGATAATCTTAAGAAAAAAAAAGTATTTGCAACAAATTCACCTTGTGATACCATTTATATTGCATTAAAAACACTTGTTATGTCATCGCAAATAAAGGAGATATTTAGGTGGACCACCCTGTATTCTGCCGAAGCTACTACTGGTAAAACAAAGATTCAACGAGGAGACAAGATATATATAGACATATTGAAATAGCCAAAAATAATAATTGCTCTTCGAATAAAATCAAAGCTCCCCGCGCCAACGAAAGAAAATTCTGCAAATTCCTGAGCAATCTGGCAAAATAAGGTATTCGGTTTGGGGTGTCTCGCGATAGTCTGGCAGAAACTCTTCCTTTCGCAAATCAAATTATCTCGCCCGGGAGTTCTCAACTTTCAAGGATACCTCTCAGCTTTTGACTAACGAAGAATTCCAGCACCGAAGAAGGTTAATTAGCGAACCGACGATCGTCAGTGTAACAGAGCAAACTGTGCCGCGTCCGTTTTCGGTGTGAGAGTTCGCGAACACGAGGAATATTGAAAATGAATCTCGCTAATTCGTGAGAATTTTCTTTGCCGGCACATTATTAAGTGTTAATTTCCTGCAAACGAAATCTAATTGCTTTGTCATGCCAAAGGAATTGAATCGAGGATTTCTCCCTTAAAATGAACAAAATTTTTATACAAAATATAGCTATATTTCTTTTTTATAGAAATTCGTATTCAGATGTATTTGTTGGAGGTATTTGCAATCCGATGACCGTTGCAGGTAATCTTTTTACTTCAAGATCATTTAGCGCGTCGCGTCCGTTGGAAAGTTCTTTGTTATTTCCTTTCATTTCGCGAGAAAGAGTGTGCTCTCGATGCTTCTTCCCTAAATCCATCAATGTCCTGTCTAGCTCCATCAAGATCTTCTTTCAGATCGATCAATGTCTGGTCCTGATTCGACGAGATCTTGTTTCGAATCCATTAACTTCCAAAGACTGACCAGTTACCTATCACTCGCAGACGAACTTAATCTCTTCTCGTGTATCTGCACTTGTATCCCAGGAATCTATTTCTGCCCCCCAAATTCCAGGAATCCATAGCTATCTATCAAATTAGTCCACGTTAAATGATATCTCTAATAAACCCACCATTAATTAACCCCGTACACTTGCACCTGGTGTCCTCCAGTTCAATTCGATTTCGTATGATATATCAAATATACATAGCGCTCTACTTAAAAAATCGAAGGTCACCTTTATTTCCAAAAAGAAAAAAAATAGCAGAAAACACACAAAAAAATTAGCGAACTTGAGAATCATTTTATAATCTATTAAGTAAACCAAATTTTGTTAAGATGTACAGTCGGTGTGAAAAGTATTCGTACACCTTTTAAAAACGAATAACTTTTTCAAAATTCGACCCAACAGCTTGAGTTTTTTTTGAGACGTTAGAATATGTATAATAACATGACCTTGAAATGACCGTGATCCTCGAAAATTAAAGTTTTACCTAGAACTGATGTCTATTGAGATCGTAGGCTTTGACCAAGACTCTACATCAAGAGCGTGAATGTAAATAAACATGTTTACTGTCACAATACTGATGATACCTAACGATTTGAAATTCCGATCAGTTTCAATTTATCTATCCGTGTATCGACGTGCTGTTTGAAATGAATTACTCAATGCAAGAGAAAGTTGATATGGTCTTCATTTACGGTAAAGCTGATCATTGTTTAAGGCAAGCAGTTAGAATGTATAAAGATAAATTTCCAGACCGTAATTGTCCATCACTTTCTACTTATAAAAAGTTGATCGGTCATTTTCGTGAAACTGGTACTGTTGTCAAAAAGCGTGTAAGAATCAGAACAGTTACGAACGAAAGAAACAAAATAATTATTGTCGATAAAGGTAACGAAACTCCACAAGTGAGTTTAAGACAACTCGAGCGTGAAACTGGCATTTCTAAAACAAGCATTATACGGACATTGAAAGAAGAAAAATTTCATCCCTATCATCTATCGTTACATCAGGACCTTCACGGAACAGATTTTGTAAATCGAACTTTAATTTTCGATGATCAAGGTCATTTCAAGGTCATGTTATTATACATATCTGAATGTATTGTTCCAACAGTTACACGATGCAATAAAAAAAAAAAATGTAGTTATGTACCAAAAAACATCGATGACCTTGACAACTCCGAAAAAAATGACCCTCGGAACAAAATATTCGTGCCAAATATTTGGTCCATTGACACCATGCACATAACAAATAATTTTTCCATCACAATAACCTGAAGAGATATTTAGGTGTTCTTATTTAAACGGACCGCCCTGTATTTTTCCCAAAAGAACCGTGGCCAAAATTGGATTTGACGAGCAAGCAAGTTATCCAGCGAATGTTCGATAAGGTACACCGAGCGGACGTTGAACGTGTTAAATGCGGAATCACGCCGGCCATAATACGCCGGAAGCGGTAGGTCGGACGAAACAATCTTGTAAGTCCCGGACAAGTTTCGGATCCGAAACTTGCCGAACCCCCATGGCCCCCATGGCCTTTGGGGGCCTTCGCCGTCAGTTCCCGTGTCCGTTTCGCCCTACCACGTGAAACCACGGACACAGGTCGATTCGCGAAAGCTAGCGAGAAGCGAAACCGCGATCCAGTCTGCAGCACGGGCCTCCCAACGACTTGGCCAAAGTTGCAAACTGCGGATTGCATCGGCGGCGCTGCGGTCGCGGCCGGCTACCGATTTAATTGCAACTAATGCCCTGCGGCCCCGTTTCCCGCGGAAATTTAATACCGATATCACGACGGTGATTACGCGGACACGGTGGTCTCGTGTATGCGAATTGTAGTCGTTCTTTTAACAGGTCGACTGCCGACCGGGGACAAGGATTCATTCATTTGATTACGCTCCGCGATTAATCCATTGAAAAATGAACGCTCTCGGCTAGCGGCCTGCCATGCTATCGATCTTATTTTTAATTGTAAGACCTAGACACGGTGGAATTTTTTATTTCTATTTCGTATGAAATGTCTGATTTTAGAATGCAAATGTTACAGAGAAATACTATTATGCATATTCTTTAAGGGGTTACACCACCCTGGCGATCGGAAAAATAGGTATAAAAATAAACTTTTTTTTTTTTGACGCTGTCATTAAAATGATCTTTATTTTACACATATATATATATAGTAGTTTTGTGAACAATTTGCAATATTAACGATTTAAAAAAAATAAAAAATGGCGGAGTTTATAACAGTCGAACGACTTCGAATATCGAAATATCCTTTCACTTGCATATTCTAGGAATGTTATAGAAGCAATTTGTGCAAAAAAATTTTCGATTTTTTGAATCTGCCACATGGGATGATCCCCTTAACTCCGTAAATTAAAATTCAATATGAATTTTATTTCCGATAGATGGAATACGAAATATGTTTTATATGAAATATAATATTAAAAAGCCAGCGGGGAATACGGAACATCGATGAAGGATGTTCTGGAGGTATATAAAAACGCAACAAAATTTTGGAAAATTTGACAAGATATAATTCTTAATAAATTAATGCAATTACCAAAGGTTGGGTTCGATTCACTGCACCGTTTAAGAATTATAGCAACTTAAACGCCACTTCAAACCCTATTTGAACCTTGAAAAAACGCTACTAGAAACACCAGTTTTTTATATATAGTAAAAATTATGTAATTAATTATGTTCAAAATTGATTAGGATTCACTAAACAGTTACAGAGCAAAAAATTATAAACCGTTACAAAACGTCAAATTTATCGTGTTGTCATCTCAATAATAACCATGAATATGGCTTTCTGAAGTATTTTTCATTTATTTAAATATTTATTTTTAACTTTTTATTACGTAATTATATATATATTGAATATCAAAAATTTATTATCTTGAAGTTAAAATCAGAAGTTACAATTATTCGCAAAAGTCACTTACAATTTTTTATAATATGAAGACAATTCGATTAAAAAATAAATATAAAATGAAATTCACCAATTAAACGAAAGCTTTTTAATTTAATCTATTTTTTAAATGCAAAATATACTCATGAATGGCTTTGATTGCCAATATATTGATGGATTTCGAATTTTCTGTACTTTTGTCTCCCATTGTACCTCCAGAACATCCTTAAATATTACACTGGTCTTAAAATCGGTAAATGATGAAATATATTTGTAAGAACGGGAGTGCGCGTGTACCATGAGAGTATCGAATCCCCATTAATTAGAATGGAAAACCTTTAAGACGACCATTGGCACGGTATTCTCCAATAGCTGGACGCTGCAGTGCTCCTGAGTAACAGTGGTACGGTTGGTGGGCACGGTCAGGGCAATTCCTGATTTTCGATTACCCGATTCCAGACCGATATACACCGGCCGTGCATTGCATTAGCGTGTAACAACGTGGCCCACTAGTCTCGCAAGCACCAGTTTCAGTTTGCATCTTCGTGTGTATGCTTACCATATACGGGGTGTTGAGTTAAAATTATCAGAACGTGTACCAAAAATCATGTACAGCTTCTACGTAGCTGTTATCACCTCACACATGCTATGTTCATTCAAACACGAAAACTGGATTGAAAATTTACTATATATTTATTCTCTGTTGTATTAAATATTGTTTACGGAATTTTTATAGCACGAAAGTGCAATGTTATCAGGAGGCCTAACAGATTTTCTTTTCCTACGAAATTATCAAGCATTAAATTCTAATAGTTGAAATTAATATAAAACTTAATCGGAAACCTATGTGCAAGTGTTAAAGAATAGGACTTTTGATTATAGATCCTAAATTGTGCAAAAGAATACAATTTATCTCATGTTCGTTAATACATAAGAAAGAGAGAGATAGAGAGCAGAGTGATAATTTCACTCTTTCAGAACCGGACAGAATTAGTTGATGACGTGCTTATTTTTTATAGCACGAAAGTGCAATGTTATCAGGAGGCCTAACAGATTTTCTTTTCCTACGAAATTATCAAGCATTAAATTCTAATAGTTGAGATTAATATAAAACTTAATCGGAAACCTATGTGCAAGTGTTAAAGAATAGGACTTTTGATTATAGATCCTAAATTGTGCAAAAGAATACAATTTATCTCATGTTCGTTAATACATAAGAAAGAGAGAGATAGAGAGCAGAGTGATAATTTCACTCTTTCAGAACCGTACAGAATTAGTTGATGACGTGCTTAATCCTTTCTTTGTTTCACACTCAGTATATTCGAAGCTGGAACGCAAACACCGGCATAAACCCGATTTCTGTACCGGCCAGGCTTAGCCGCGTCCTCAGCAAATTGAATTATCGCAAGATCCTGCCAAAGATAGCTCTCGGGTCTGCGAGTCGGATGAACGTAGTTCACAAGGATGATGGACAGAGACCTCAGTAGAGAGGATCCGCGATAAGTCAGACGTGCACGTTTTACGAGGCGGATTAAGCCCGGCTTGTTCTCAGTTGAAAAATGTTTGCGCCACTTTTTCGTCAAGATACGAAACTAATGCTTTAATACTGGGCCATTAATATGTTCTACCTGATACTGCTGTGCACACCTACGTACAGTTCCTCGCAAAAGTACCTGACCATTTTTTACAACTTTCAACGTACAGGGTGCGGCGCAAATTAGTCCCCACGATTTTTCAGCCCCTTCGAATGGTCGGACAGAAAAGTGTTTCGTACCAAAGTTAATCAGTATTTAACTGACAAGAAATTGCAATATTTTAAATTTAAAAAAAAATCGATTTTCAACAAAAAAAATCAAGGTCGCTGTCATATCTTTTAATGGAACTGGGTATTTTTCTAGTTTCGCCATCGTTTGCTACCTGACACTTCCGCTTTTCATCGATTAATACCAGTCTTAATTTTTAATTGAATTACACCGTACAACGTGCACTTCACTTACGATTACGGACTACATGATGATTTCATTAAATAAGAATCCGAATGACGAATTTTCAGCGTTATTCAAATTAATGGAAAATCGAGCCACTTTGCAATTATAATTGATGGAATAATACAATTGCGATTCCGCGTAATTCTGCTTACAAGTAATTAATGCGTCTCCAGCATGATGGTTGAAAGATTTGAATTCGAAATAAGGTTAAAGTTGATTAACTGCGAGAGCGACGAATTTAATTTCGACACGTTGATCAACGACAGAAAATATTCCACACGGTTTAGGTAATTTTGTTAACCACTGCTATTTTTGCTAGATATTTAATGCCAGCAATAAAAATG
This sequence comes from Lasioglossum lativentre, assembly GCA_916610255.1. Classification (NCBI taxonomy): domain Eukaryota; kingdom Metazoa; phylum Arthropoda; class Insecta; order Hymenoptera; family Halictidae; genus Lasioglossum; species Lasioglossum lativentre. Next base: position 5,543,608 of record OU744366.1, read on the forward strand.
AAACATCGACGGAAGGTTACGAGGAATTATATCGGGTGTCCCTAAGACGAATAAAGTGCAGAGAAAATAATTATTGATAAATAATCGCTAAATTCCCGACGGAAGCGCTATACAGGGTTGTTCGACTACAGGTGGGAGAAAATTTAAGGGGTGGTTCTCCATGACAATACAAGTCGAAAATGAAAAATAAAAAAATTATTTTAGCATTTTAGGCGGATTTTTAATTGTTAACACTTTGCACTCGGAGCTATTTTAACCCGAAAGTTAAACATTTCTTCCGACCTAGGATATTTCCATGTTCGCTGATTTTTTTAAATTTGGTGCATATGAAATTGATATAATACTTCATAGAATACTTACATGTTTAGTAATCGATTAGTAGACCCCGGATATTTATGCAAAATAAAAAGTTTGTCCATCAGTTGTAAGACACAGGAGCTAAGTATGAATTTATATTTTTCACTAATAATTTTAATATAGTGAAAATAATATATTAATACTCTTAGTCTTCTAATTTTTTCACTGTTCTAAATTGCACGTACTTATTTTTGCCATAAATACATAAAATGCGGAGTCTATATTGATCAGATACCAACATATTTAATAATGTAAACAATATTTTGAATAATGGTACAGCAATTTTAAGTGGCGCCTCAGAGTCGCCACTCGAGTGCCAAGGGATAATAACTAAATAACCAAGCCGAAATCTCAATATTTTTATTATTCATTTTCGACTTATATTGTCATAGAGAACCACCCCTTAAATTTTCTCCCACCTGTAGTCGAACATTCTGTATGTAACGAAACTGTACACGAGGTGCTTAAAATATTTTATTCGCGAGAAGCGTTCACAAAACTTGAACCGGTCAAACAGGGATTACAAAACGTCGCAGGTAAAGTGGTGGTCGCAAATTGCCGGCAAATTCCATCGGTCCGGTGGAAAAATCGTCAGGGGGGGTGACAGGGGGAGAACGGTTCGATGGAACGCTGAACCGTAACGTTTAATGGTCGGTACGGTGGCGCGTATCATCGCAGGAGAGTATCGTGTTCGGGGATGGAACGTGCGAACGTTTCAAAGGGACTTCGTTTCGAGCGCGCGGAACCCGATGCGACCTAAATTCCGCGGGTAACATTTTTTCCCTTCCTTCCCTTTTTATTTCGCGGTCGGGTCCGACAAAAATAGAAAAGGGAGCTCATAGATTTTTATCGACTGCCTGCATCGATTCCGCGAGACGAGCCACACGCACACACACACACACGCGCGCCAAGTGGCCAGAGGGAAATACCGGTGAGCCCGCATCGAAGCTCGCGCGGGCCTTGTCAGTCCTCTCTGACAACGATCCCAGCTAGAGAGCCACGAGGAAATCAACGGACGGAAGGGATCAAAGGGCTAGAACGAAGGAGCCGGACCGTATTTGACCGTCGTTTGAATTAAAGATGACCGCCGGCTAGTAAGCAGGGTATCGTTAAAACTCGCCGCACGTTTCGGACGATCGTAATCTTTCAGACCGAACCGGACCGGGCCATCCGATGAGGCTAATCAATACTTCCGCGGACGCGGCGATCTTTTTCCTGTAATAACACCGTTCGGGACCCGCTTCGTACCATTTTGTACCTGCCCATCATGTAATTAGGAATTTATTTGCCGCAGACATTCATCCGTACATGTACTGGGCTAGGTGATATGAAAACAAATCTTTTTATCAGCGAAAAAATTAGAGCCACTTAGATCGTAGACATTCATCCGTACATGTACTGGGCTAGGTGATATGAAAACAAATCTTTTTATCAGCGAAAAAATTAGAGCCACTTAGATCGTAGATATTCATCCGTACATGTACTGGGCTAGGTGATATGAAAACAATCTTTTTATCAGTTAAAAAATATATAGAGATCGTAGAATTAGTCAGAACGTAATTTAATAATCAGTTTTATTCACTGAAGTACGTACGTGTACAAGGCGTCCCGCATACAATGGAGATCGATTGGGAAGTAATTTGACACGTGAAAGTGAGTCGAAAAGAAAGAGTAAAATTTTTTCATTTGACGCTTCGTTTGCGAGGAAATCGAGTTTTTTTCTCATTTTTCTTTAAACTCGTTTCTCGCGAAAACGAGGCATCGAACGAAAAAAATTTTATTTCTTCTTTTCGACTCGCTTTCGCGCGTACAATTACTTGGCAATCGGTTGTCCACGGTATGTGGTGTGGATATGGTTTTATGAAAATGAGTGTAATGAGAATGAGGCATGAGAATAAGTGTGATAGACTATCAATGTTATGTGATTGTCGATGACTCAGTGTAAGGTGAGAGAATGACGAATGATCGGGGAAGAAGTCTGTAGACAACCGTCGCCGAGAGAAGTTGTTTACGCGAGTAAGAGTGAGAAAGATAGCGAATGAGAGAACAGTATACGCGAGAGCACGTGTTGCGAGATATAAATTTATTAATTATCATAGCGATTCTACAGCAAATCTGTTTTATGTTATATTCAAGTAAATCTTTTCTTTTGCAAATCCACGTAAAATTTATTGTGTTCAATCCACATGTGGTACAGGGTGTACGTATTACGTAAATACACATATATTAATAATTTGTGTTTCCCCCCTTTCCGGCATACCCTTATTCACAAGAAAATTCGAAGCTTCTTTCTACGGCTGGCCGTCGTCGTTCACCGATGCAAAGGTTCTCACAGCCACGCAGAAGAGTGCGCGGCGAGATTTATGAACGTGGGAGGTCCTTAAGAGAATTACCTTCCCAGGTGGCGCGGCCGGGAAGAGGATACTTCCTTTTAAAGGACTCCGATACGACTGGGCCACTGGAAGATTCCTTGACAAACGCGCTAAAAAGGATTACCCTCGCTCCACTAAAAGACCGCTATACAAAACTGTCCCGTTAAGCCACTCGAATCGACATCCTGCCCTTGATAAACGACCGGCCGCGCCGGCTTGTGACGTACGTTAGCGAGAACGTTTATGGATAGGATAAAGATTCTTAGAAAATATTGGCTCGCTGCGGGAACCTTCGGCGTGCTCGTATCACGCACGTTTTTCATTTAAGCCGTTGAAAATAATCCAACAACTAGTCATGTTCAGTTAACTATTTTAGAAAGACGCGAGTGTTGGGAAGCGACTTGCAAAAATTCCTTCTGAACAATTTTGCGGACTACTGTTAACTATATATTTACTACATATTACACTGTATTTACTACATATTCCTACATATAATTATAGTGACTTCCATTAATATTCGGACGCTCTTTAAAAAACGATAACTTCTTTGATATTGAACGATTTCAACTTTTTTTTGAGAAGCGAGAGCAATTGCTACATGCCGTGAAAAGAAATTTTTTTCAAAAATTGCAATTGGTCGGAATTTTTAAGAAAATACTAAAAGTTGCATTTTACAACTTTTTTATGTGGGTCTATATCGAACACATTACATTACAACTAATTCACTATACTACAAGTAACTAGAACTCTTTATTTCGCGTTAACAGACAATATCTAACAATAAGAAGGATGCAAAGAATGTGCGTGCTCTCGCTTCAACGACTCGAGAGGTTCTGTTTTTGTTCTTCTGGTTAATAACAACCCCGTTGGCCGGATACCACAATATCGATCCGACGGCCAACTTCTCTCGATCTCCGCGATATCTTCGGAATATCGTGGGAAAAAGCAACTTCATTTAGAGCTGTCGTAACAATATGTTTTATAGATCTGTGTCAATTCTATGCATTGTAAAAGTTTCATCGAAATCGGTTGATGTGGGAAAAAACGACACACATTGAAGGATATATGAATCCTTAGAATTATTGCGGTTAGAATCCGAAAATCGTAAAAAATGGTAATTTTTACCATCTTTAAACGTTTGTAGCTCATTGCAACGTTGACCGATTTTATTGAAATTTTCAGAATATGTTTAATTGATACAGATCTACGAAACGTGTATTCTACATTTTCAATATGAGCTCACATAAAAAAGTTGTAAAACATAACTTTTAATATTTCAAAAATTCTTTTCACGTTACGTAACAAAACCGATTGTTCTAACTTCTCAAAAATATTCAAGTTGTATCGTCGAATATTAAAACAGTTGTCGTCTTTTTTAAGAGTGTCCGAATATTAGTGAGAGTCACACTGTACATAATATACTGTTAAAGTAGTAGATACTTGTTTAAAAAATACCTACTACCACCATCCTTAAAAAGTATTGTTTACATTTCGTAGAGCATCGAAAGCGACGAACGTAAGAACAAAATCTAGTCGGACAAATCAATACGGAAACTCGAAACTTCCGAAACCCTTTACACGAGCTCGATTCATTTCGAAGTGTGGCAGTGCAATTAGTTTTTACAAAATTCATGGGACATCTCATCGACTGAACGAGCAATCTTCTTTGTTCCACGTGGAGGAGCCCGTTTCTCGGTTTTTCGTTTAACCGGTCGGAACTCACGAGGTCGGGTGCAGCAGCATGTGCTTTCGAAGTTCGCCAGCTGTCGTCTGCTCCACTCGTTCTGCCTTATTTATAAGAAACTCGTGTGCCTCTCGCTCAAACGACAGAGAAACTCCTCGGGCCGAGGAGACGGAGGACAAATCCAGTCTGATTACGAATTGAAGATGCTCTACCGATCGAGCCGGAGAGTTTGCTCGCTCGCCATCGTTCGGCAGACAGAAACCGTCCTAATATAGGATACAGTCGTTCGAGTGGCCACCGGGAAAATTCAGGAGATGAACGACAAGCTCAATGGGCCTAATTATCCCACTTGTCTCGTCTCGAGTGTCACCCCCCCCCCCCCCCAAAACGGATTTCACTATCGTTTAACGCGTCTAATTGCCGCGATAAGCGCCATCAATTTCTGGAAACTGGACCGCCATTATGCGCGTTCGCTGTGCGACGTCGAGAATTCTCTGTGATAAAGTGGTGAATACTGTCTAACGAGATTTTTATTCCATTTCGAACTGGATAGAATATTTTTCAGGACGGATGAATCGCTGTTCATTAATTGTTCCAACTTTGAGAATTTCTATTTGCATTCACGTTTTATTAGTAACGTGTAGTAATCGGTTTATTTAGCATTACTTGGAGTATCTAAATTATTTTGATAGATGAATTATTCCAGCTGAGAAACTGGAACCTAGTTTCCTACGTAAACCAGGAAAGTCTACTCGAGTCGTCAGAGTTCGTAAGCCAAGTTGTTAGATATTACAGTTAATATTCTAGCATATCTCTCTCTCTATATATATATATTTATATATATATATATATATACATGTGCATCTTGGCGATGATGCTTTAAGCTGGTAACGATGCTAAAACCATTAATAAGACTTTAGCGTAAATTCACCTTAATCCAGATTATACAAATACTGTTAGATCGTGCGCGCTCTCACGATTAAATTGTCGAGGGACAATTCCTTCGCTATCGTCCACTCGTAATTTGAAATAACAATGGAAGAAAATAAATAACAGTCGCTCGGGAATTGCCTCGCCGTATGTAACAGCTTTGTCTCCTGCGTGCACTTAATTTCGAGACATCATGTAACTTTCTGCATTACAGTATCATATTCCCACAAGACAATATTAACTTGTGTTAGAATTTGTTATTATAATTATACTAGAATAATTGGATCTGAGATGATTAAATTGTCTGTTTGATAATGTGACCCAAGGGCGTAACTAGTTCTGCTACTAGCCAGAGGAGTTGATCATGCTGACAAACATGAAACAGTGGGTAAATCGGCGAAGCGAAAATACCATGTCGCGTCGTTGAGAACAGAGGCGAACGAATGAAGAGATATACAGGGTTTTCCAATTGGGATGGGTCGATGTTGACAGTCTGTGGCGGCCTTATTGTTTTGACGACGTCAGTCAAATCTGTTGTTTGTAATTCAGTCGGTAATGCCAAATTACCATGGCAAGTTACGCGATTGTGCAGCACGTCCAAATGATAAAACTTTATTATCAAAATGAGTGTTCGTTAGTGCAAACGTTGCGCGCGTTGGACATTCTGCATGAACGATTTGAGGGTATGATTATTTCTCGCGGAGGTGACGTTAACCCTTTCACTACGAAAGGCGTAAATATACGTCCTGAGAAGTCCATCGATATATACGAAAGGCGTAAGTATACATCCTCAGAAGTCCATCGATATATGTATACGAAAGGCGTGAATATACGCCATCTAAATTTTTATACTTTATGTTTTTACTTCCCTGTTTTACCGACTGATTCAAATGGACTTTATCGTCCTTTGAGACATACGAACTAAGGTATTGGCAATTGTTTTATTGTTTCGAACGATTGTTAATTAATTCTTATCATATTTGCTGTGCTATTGCAGTTACAAGTCTTCAAAAAAAAAAAAAAATCATGCTCGAAAATGTGCAGTATGTAGTAAACATAAAATTCGTCGAGAAACTAGGTACGAATGTAAAGAATGTGATGTAGGTTTATGTGTTGATCCATGCTTTAGCTACTTTAGCATATATCGCACGGAAATGGATTATTATATTTTTATTATCTTTATTCGTTCATTATGTAAAATAGTTTGTCATTGTTAAGTTGAAACGAATTTATTCCTCTTTATCAATTTCGGATTTTTTCCTTTATATTTAATTAGCCACTGTTATTGAAGAAATCTGTAAGTTGAGTTATGTAAACTAAAATAGCATAAAAGGCTACATAAAATAAATAAGAAATGGATATTTTCATTGTTTTATTTTTACCTGGCGACACTGGTCTCAAGTCGTTGTCGGTCAAATTCGATATCGGTAAAAATCGTGTCGGACAAAATGGAGACGGTAAAAATCGTTGTCGGTTAAAAGCGTTGTCGACCAAAGCTATTGTCGGTGAAATCCGGAGTCGATGAAATGTTGTCGGTGAAAACCGTGTCGGAAAAATCTGTGTCGGTGATTTCCATGGGACCCTGTTGGAAAACCCTTTATTTAAGTTTCAATTCAAGAGAGTCTCTAAAAGATCCGAGGGAAAATAGTGGGCCCTGTTACCGGCGTTGATGGACCTGTATCCGATCAAATATGCATGGCCGGCCGCCCACACAGGCTCGAAGGAAGCAGCGAATTGTAAATCAGGAGAGAGGGGCCGGTGGCGACGCTCAACTTTCAGGGAAAAGTAACTGAAAACAAATAGGGCGGGAGGGGGGGAGAAGGCGAGAGACCACGGCGCGGCGTGTATGTGCGAGTACTTCCGGCGAGCGGGACTGTTTGCATGGGAATCGTTGCTCGGGGTGCCAGCACCGAGAACACGCCAACTGCGACACTTCCGTGGAACTTTCTAACGAACCGACCGAGAGTTTCCAACGCTATCGATGTAAATCAGGGGCGACGTTATAATTTAATCCAAGTGTGGCGCGTCTATCGGTGTCAAAGCGGAAATGCCACGGTGCGATGCACCGCCGATGTCGTTCGCTTGTCCCCGGTGAACGGGGCCCGGTCGCCGCGCTTTTTGATGCTTCCGCAGACGACTGTCAACAAATCGACACGCCGCCGCCGCCGCGCCAGTACAAATAATCCATCGAGACCTTCCAGAATTTGTATAACCGCGTTTCGCGTTCCGCTGCCGTAAATTTCTACAGTCGGTCAGAGAAGTTTCTTTCACGATTTCAATCCACGATTACGATCAAACGCAATTTTTCAACATGCTTCGACTAATGGCATCACAGAAAAACTGATGTCATTTCATTCACTTTTTAACACTAATCGTACCGACACTTCAAGTATACATATTCATACCGCGACCGGTCGAACGACCGGTCTTTAGCACAACTTATATTTTTGAAGTGAAACTTCTTTTGGCGGGGTGTAGGCCTATTCGCGTCACGGAATTCGCGACACGAAAAAGCGTAACGGAAGTGGTGGGGATGGTGAGTAGGCCAGCGCGTTACCAACACCATCTAGGTGGTGTTAAAAAAAAAAAACGTCATGCTGAGCGTTTTTGCATAAACTAACGATTTCATTTGGATTTTTTTGTATCAGATCATTTTTGTGCACTGTACGCTGCACGGCGCATTTGCACGATGCCATTTTTAAGCCGTCATTCCACCATTATTATTAACAATTAAACTTAAAAAAAAATATTTTTTGTTACACTATAATATCAATAAATGATACCTGAAATGTTAAAACAATCTACGCATTATATTTAAAAACAAAAATTCTTGAAAAACAGGCCATTTACATAGGGCTCCCCCTTAAGCAGTCCCTGTAAGGCACTTTTCGGCTAAAATCATGCTACAATTCCATTACCTTTCGTTCGTAACGATTTTATAGTTTCGGAATTGAGTCTTCGAGAGAATAGTATTTCAAAAAGATATAAATCGTTCAAGCAGTCAAATGACCGGTCGTGGTAGGTAAGACAGACTACAAATTTTTCTCAGAAACCAAACAATAAAAAAGGAAGTGAATATTGAAAAATGTATTATACGTATATTTTAGGAAAAGTCGTGAAGTTTAAAGGCGACACCATTACCTTGTATATAGAAAATTCTAATCGCAATTTTAAAAACGGTCATTTGACCGGCCGCGGTAGGAATAGTGTTAAAAAGATATTTTTATTTAAAGAGTGTTTGAACAATTATGCGAGTCTCTGTACATGTCTTCGTCAGCATTGACCTTTTCCCCGACGAGTATGTTAACAATTATAACGATGGGAGCATATAGTTTATCGAACCAAATACTTTATGCCAGAAATAGTACTAGATCTTTTGAGCATGTGGCCATCAGTATCCTATTCTACGTGGCTATGGTTGCCTATATTCTGTTCCACCAGCTGGCGGTTGCCTATATCGGGTTCTGGAAAGCCTCGATTCACCTATATCCGTATCTATGAGGATGTGATTGCTTGTATTGGGTTTCGCCGGAGCGGTGAAATGTGAAATGGTACGGTGGGTACAATGACCTTCACCGATCAATTTCTTTTATGTCAGCTTATACGGTTTTTCGCTGAAAATGAAAGAGAATAAAATAAAAACCACACTGAACTTTGCTAAATGTTCTCACTGTACTCGGGTTTAGTGAACTTCGAATGATCTACATTTGGAAAATAAATACAGGCTTCTTAATCATTGAAATCTTTGTGTGTTGCCAGCAGTTCCAGGATACATGGAAATATCCAATTTGCATTGTATGGTTCTGAAACGTGTTCTATCCAGCTGTATGCATGTCGAGTCGTAACATAGTTTCTGATCCTGTTGTATGTAAATAAAGGTGAATTAAGGGATAGCACAGCGGCAGCGTAGTTATCCGAAACACACCAATCTACGAGGGATATCAAATTTCCGGGATCCCATGATATAAGGAGCAATCCGAAATCTAAATTAGCCGCTGATACAGTCCTTAAGCTGCGTACCAGATAGTTTATATGGTTGCAAATCTCGACATACTTTATCATAAAGGAATACCTGTGCTGGGCATTTTACACGGATCCGCACTTAAATATCCATGCAACTTTCATTCAGCGGATCTTCATGAAAATGCTAGCTGCCGCGCATGAAGAAGTAATACAGTAAAAGCTTGATCCTTGTCCGGAGCGTGGACACGATTCTTGTCCAGAGCCTACCCATTCCACTGCCTGTCAACGCCGAGTCGCTCCGCAGGGCGGCGACGATTGATGTCGGCTCGAGTATATCGGTGTGAACACCACACATTGACTCGAGTAATCGATTTTAAAAATCTCTTAATTTTCATTATTTGTTTATGGGACTTTCACTACCGTATTTCTGGCATTTTTCTGATTAAAATGACACCAAACACGATATAGTTTCAATTGTATTTAGTGGTTTAATCGACGGTGAAAATTTCGGTCGCAAGGAAGGACAGCGCATCGGAAAGAAAGAGACGCGAACAGTCGACGTTGCCGGCACAGTTCAAAGGCCCGCGTGTTCTCACAATGATATGACAATGATAGAATTGTTCATTTTTCATTATTTTTTTTATGGGACTTTCACTATCTTATTTCTGGCATTTTTCTGATTAAAATGATACCAAACACGATATAATTTCAACTTTATTTAGTGGTTTCATAAATTATAAATTATGCTTCACATGTAGAGTAAATATGGGCCAAATTATATCGTATTTGGTCTTGTTCTAATCAGAAAAATGCCAGGAACAAGCCAGTGAAAGTCCCATAAGAAAATAATGAAAAATAAAGCATTTTTAACTGGCATATTACATTGTGAGAACACGCGGGCCTTTAAACTGTGCCGGCGACGGCGACACGCTTCAAATTTCATTCTGTCCTTCCCTATGTTCGGCTTTCTATTGAAGTCTCGCTCGGCGCGGTATCTGGACGCAGTCATAAAGCCAAAAGCACTTCTCGTGGCTTGATTCTTGTCTTCTTGTCCATGAAAAATACACGGCTGTTGGACAAGAATCAATCGTGTCCTACTCTATGTTCGGCTTTCTATTGAAGTCTCGCTCGGCGCGATGTCTAGACGGAGTCATAAATCAAAAAGCACTTCTGGCCACGATTCTTGTCCATGAAAAACACGGCTGTTGGACAAGAATCAAGCTTTTACTGTACATAGAGTCAAAGGAGTTGGAAGAGACACCGTAGGCCGTAGACGAATCTCCATTGTCTAGTTAGGCGAACAAAAAACAACGTTATACGCTATCGGGATCCCGAGGGCGCTATTCGCGCGAAACAATAGGGGTGACAGCGGGAACGTTGTTTAAATATTGAAACGCATCGAAGGTCGGAAGTTATCGAAGTTCTTGCGGTTGTTCCCGCCTCGAGGGAAAAAGCAGTTCCCCAACGGTATACCGTCGTCGAGGGTGGCTCCCACGAACGACTTTCCGAAGGAGACCTCGTAACCCCCTTAAAACTTCCCCGAGCTCTCGCGAATTTCTTCACGCCGCGCAGCGCCGCGCCGCGCCGCGCCGCGCCGTACACTGCCCCGAATGCAGCAACTCACCGGACAAAAGTTCAAAAAAAATCTAACTACCTGTAATTGTTAAAAGAAAGTTGTAGCGCCCCGGCAGGAATACTATGTTATTCGGAACTTTTGAAATTTTTAAGCACACTCAACCCTCGCGGGCGATTTAGCTGCGGTCAAGTTGAATCCAAGGCATCTTCAGCTTACAGTGGATCCATAAAAGTATTTAAACATTTCCGATCTCGGAAATTTAGATTCTAATAATTCCGTAGAAACAAATAGTACAACCATGTATGCCTAGCACTGCATTATCCAATTTATTCAAACGTAAATGCGGCCAAATCGAATGTTAATATTAATATTATCAATTGTTCTATGTTCACTGTGACATAGTTATGTTTTGAGGATTTGCAATTAATTATATTTATATGGGCAGTCATTCGTTGTTACGCGTACATTGCATACAAATGTTTTAATCATTTACACTCCATTAAGCTACAAATTCCATGAATTAATAGAATTAATGGAATTAATAGAATTAATAGAATTGATAGATTTAACAGAAAATTTTGTATTCTGACGTGCAAATAAATATATGGAATCTTTTATCGAAGCGTTTGTCAGTGGACATATATTTTACAGTGAAATGCAATTTCTTTTAAGAAAACTCGGCATGGAAGTTCAATTTATTTTCGAACAATACGACTATTTCCCTTCGCCTTGGAACTGCATTTACCGGGGACGTTGCCACCGAGATGGTACGACAATTAGGGAAGAACAATTAATTGATCGAAGAAAGACTCATTCCAGTTCTTTCCTCCGCGGAATAATTTCCAAACTCGTAAAAGCGGGAGAGCCTCGCTCTCATTATTAGAAAATCGCCCTCCATTAACATAGAGACCCGACGAAATCTAGCACGAAGACGTTTAATAACCTGGCTTCTGCGATCCTGCCAACTCTATCTACGGTCTGCGCTTTTCTACCTCTTCGCTATCCGCATTTTTACTTTATTTATTTGTCCTTTATTACATTATTGTCTTTTGCTTTTAAATTCTTTCCAGCGTCCGTAATTAATGTACTATTTTAACACTGACACAACTGGCCGAGTCAAAATTACGTGTTCCTAATTTTTTCTTTCGCAATTATTGAAATTCCAAAAGCGTTTTCGTGATACTTCTTTAAAAGCTACATCTGAAAATAAGATTTTATTCTTGGTTATTCTTTTATTTTATGAAGATCTCATATATATGTGTATACAAAAATTATCTTTTTCTTTCACTCTTTCTTTCACGTCACGATTTCAATACAAGCGAGATGGGTCGCGTACCTGTGGTAGGGTAAATGAACGCTTTTGTATTTTTGTTTTTTTTGCTTTTCCATCATTGTTCAATTACTAGAATGTAGTGTTCATTGACTGGTATTTTTTATATTTTTATTTAACGTTTAATAAAGACAAATAATAATGATTTCATTTTATTTGTGTTCATTTATTTTTGACAAATGAAGTATAGGGAGCCATTTGGCATATATGAGATTCCTTTAATTCACATATTTTTTTCTAAATAAAATTATCTTCCTGAACAATTTCTTAAATGTTAAAGGTCAGTAAATACGCAGCAAATTCTTCGTCTACGACTGTCAGTCTCAATGTGTCATTCGGAAAGTAAAGACGAGCATTCCGTGTTCAAATAAAAAATCAAGTGAAAATAAGTGAACTATTTTGTGAACGTTTATTTCAAATGCCCTAAACCAATATTTATATGATCCCACTTTTTAAAAATTCGTCTAGAAAAATTGTATAAACTTGTCTATTATAATAAAATGAATAGGGACGGGTCAAACGCGGTTTTCACGGAATCAAGTGATCTCTCTACGCCAGTAGATAAGGTGAGATAGAGAGACAGGAAGGTAATAACAGCGACCGGAGTAAACATAGAAGAACATCTGTCGCGCGACGGCCATTATGTTCACCGGCGCGCGGCGCGGCGCGGCGCGGCGCGGCGCAGCGGGAAGTTCCAAAACACTTCTAATCCGCGCGTAAGACGGTTGTTCGGCTCGTTCGCGAAATCTCTCCTCGCTTCACCGGAAGTCGTTTTGCCTCTCGTTATACAGAGCCGAGTCGAGTATTTCTCATTACCGGTAAAATAACTCGACGGTCCTCTCGCGAAGCTCCATGAAAACACTCCAAGTTGGCGGGCTGATCGATCCCTCCGGATTCCGGCGAGCCCGTTCGTTCGAATTAAGTGGCGGGACTTAATTATTCAATCGCCTCGCGGGCTTGGTAAAGAGAACAGGAAACGGCGAAGGGTGCGGGAGGTGGGGGGGGTTGGGGGGTGGCGGCGGCACCGAAGGGGATGGATCGAAGACGAGGACGGGGAAACACGGGAAATAGAGGAAGGTGTTCGAGCTAATGGAAACGGAAATAAAAGTTGAACCGGCCGAAGAATGCTAGTCTGGGGGAGAAGTGGGAAAAAAAATTGAAAAGAAAGAACACCGATGTGAAGTGGCAAGGGGTGGGTAGAAGAGCAGAAGACAAATTACAGAGTGGAACGATGGATTAAGTGTACGCGTCGAAATGGGGTTGAACGGAGGGGATCCAAAGGGACCGGGAAAACAGAAGTGCGAATTAGCTCGAAGAGCTCGGAGGAGATTTTTCAATGCGCGATAGAAATGTATGAGACGTCCTGGTAACAATATCGTCTCTTGTACACACAGGCTTATCAGGCAAAGAATATTTAAACATTTTACGAACAAAATTATCAATTTTCCTTTCTCTCCTGTGACATTATTGAGAATAATAAAGTTCTAATTACGTACAGAGAGACTTTTCAATGCGCGATAGAAATGTATGAGACCGTCCTGGTAACAATATCGTCTCTTGTACACACAGGCTTATCAGGCAAAGAATATTTAAACATTTTACGAACAAAATTATCAATTTTCCTTTCTCTCCTGTGACATTATTTGAGAATAATAAAGTTCTAATTACGTACAATTTAATGGAAGAAAAACATGTAAAAGTCGTGGCATTTGTGTTATACAATTTTCAGAAAGCTTTATGTGTCCGGTGCTCGGGGAACCTCGTGCTCTGTCGCTGTGGAACGACGCGCGTAAAATTGCAAACCGGTACCAAGGGACGCGAAACAAATCCACTCAAACGACTATATTCTCGGTCGAATAACAGGAACTCGAAGTTCGCGGTCATTAAAAATAGTTGTTATCGTGCACGCGTTAGCGACCTAATGCAGCTTGATACAGCCGCGAAAGTAGACGGACTCCGGGAGCAGACATTTTCGTTCCTCGCTCGGCGGCGGGCGCGCGGTATTAGCGTCGCTTCCGTGCGAGTTTTGCTAAATTGCCGTATTTTCCGGCTGGTTATTGCGAATTTCTCGTTATCTGGTAATGCCGCCGTGGACGATGAGAAACACCGAACGTAAAACGTAACAGAACGCGTTCAACAGACCGGCTTAGAGTGTGCCCGGATCGGAGAAACGAAACTCCAAACGCGCTGGGGTACCAGCGTTTACAAACGTTGATTTTAACGGTAACACGACGGTAACGGAGACTTGAAATTTCGGGGGATTATCTTTGAACCTGAAAAGCCTTGTTTTGCACGCGATAGCAATAAAAATTGTCGCGGAGGATGTACCATTGTTCAGGATTGAGTGAGCGGGTCGGCAGCGTCAAATGCACGAGAGCGAGACAAGCAAACGCTCGTCTCCGTAGAAGTACAGCGTAGGCCATCTACCACCGAAATCACTTATTTCGGTGCGTGACGTCACGCCGAATCGGCGATTCCCTGGACATGGCTTTTTCACCCAGTTATTCCTTTATAAAAATTTAAATGTGGGTTATACTTTCAGGGTCCCTCTAGCTGATCGGAAATATTGGTATATTTAACCCTCATCCACACGACGTGGTACCCGGGTACCTATTTCAAATTCATTTACATAATATTCAATATTTTTCAATTGATATGTCCATTATCTTTTGTGACATCTCAAATCTACTTTAGATGAATTAAATCGTTGAAATTAAACAAAAATTTCATACAACTTTAACAAAAAAAAAAATCCCAAACCTTTTTATTTCGCATTCTTTATGATGAGGGTATCCGAGTACCACAAGGCTCAAGTAGGCAAATTAGATCCTATACGATTGTGATTTATAGTACAACTATTTCTCAGTACAAATTTTATTGTTTCAAAATACAATCGCTGGTGAAACGTTATGGGCCCGGGCGCGTCTGGCTTCCAGATGTGTTGGAAAAACCCATCATAAACCAGCTTATACCGGGCCCAGGTAAAAACTCTGCAATTCGTTTTCCGTAAAATTGTTTGCCGAGTTCACCGGGGTCTGGTAGCGACGATGACGCTACAACAGTATGCAGCAACCTATATGGGTACCCGGGTACCTCTTCATGCAGAATCGTATAAAAAATTACCCGTGTGGATGAGGGTTAAACAACCATGCTTATCCAGCTAGACCCTTTGTGGATTCGTTCCACCGTAGTGCCACGGTGTGCCACGGTGGGCCACAGCTTGCAGGATGAAACGCTGCCACGTCGAACCCGATCGGGTTCGCTGATCCATCCGGTGGTTAAAGGGTATCCCGTTCACCGCGACAAGGAATTTGGCCGCGTGCACCGGTGGCTGATTTATTCGCGCCCAGGTGTGTAACCGGCGTGTAATGCCTGTGTAATACCTGACGGAGGAGGCTGTACCGTCAAGAAGCTAACCCGTTTCCGCGGCAGATCTGGCCAGCGTGACCAGAATCCGAAGACGCCGGGTGTCGAGCGCGAGAGCAGCCAGGTCGTACATGGCTGCGCTATGTGTTCTTGCCCCGCCCGCGCCCGGTATCATTGGTCCAGAACGTGGAAAAGGCACGTAGGATTCTACTTGAAGAAATATTGCTGCGAAGGCGGAATACACAATGGCCCGGCATCCTGCACACTGCGCACGAATGTTTTTCTTTCCGCCCTACACCCCCGCCCCACTATCTCCCCGCGCCCCGCAACCACCCGCCACCCTAATACGATTCAGATTCCTCGATGCGGCAGCACGTTCCTCCTTATGAGCCGATCGACTACCGCCGAGACTCCCCATTCTCGAATGTTGCCTCGCCTGATGGAAGACACAGCTCGGAGGATGATGATCTTCCCATAGAGATCGTACCCCCGCCCCCCTCTCCTCCACCCTCGTTACACTAACGCGGAAAATCCATTTACTGATTTGATCATATTTTTCACCGGAACGAGCCTTTCATTTGCTCCGGCGATTTTCAGAAGACAGGCCAGACTCGCCATGTATAAAATCACAGCCGAATATACAGGGTGTTCGACTACGGGTGGGAGAAAATTTAAGGGGTGGTTCTTCATGACAATATAAGTCGAAAATGAAGAATAAAAAAATTGCTATTCCGGCTTCGTTATTTAGTTATTAATCCATAGCACTCGAGTGGCGACTCTGCGGTGCTACTAAAAATTGCTGCACCATTATTCAAAATATTGTTTACATTATTAAATATGTTAGTATCTAATCAATTACTAAACATCTAAGTATTCTATGAGGTATTATATCAATTTCATATCCATCTTTAAAAAATCAGACGGAATATCTAGGTCGGACGAAATGTTTAAATTTCGAATTAAAATAGCTCCGAGAGTGCAAAGGGTTAACAATTAAAAATCCACCTAAAATGCGGCAACCCATAACTAAATAACAAAGTCGAAATGGCAATTTTTTTATTCTTGATTTTCGACTTATATTGTCATGGAGAACCACCCCTTAAATTTTCTCCCACCTGTAGTCGAACACCCTGTATACGAGGGAAAAATTGAAAAATATTTCCACGATTTTCCTCTTATTTAAAATGACATTCTATTTCCGTATTAGTGTAATTTAAAATATTAAAGCTTCTCCCTGTGAATTAAATGGAATTCAATGGAATTAAACATTTTTATGAAATCGTGAAAATTCTTCGTTTCGAACATTCTTTCACGAAAGGATAATTTTTGATATCATTTAATGTAACGGAGTTAGGCAATACTGTGAGCGAATTGGAAACAAGAGAAATACTGTGAAGTGAATTTAAAAAGGATTGCAGTGTTCGGAACATCGGCAAAAGAAGATGCAGAAGAATGAAACGTCCGACACGGCTATTCTTCACATGCGACGACGTCGTTACCTGACATCTTATTTATTTCTAAATCACATATCAACTTCAACCAACACTGGCATTATTAATCAATCATGGGGTGGCAACGTTGCAAGAAAATATCGACCAACATTCAGACTAGCGTGTCGTTACAAGCAACGCGGTGGTGTAGTAGAGCATCCTCTCTGTACACGTGTAATTTGTACCATCGTGCTCTTGTTTGTGCTCTCATACGTCGTTTTACTATTGCGCCTTCTGTGAGAAATTAATGGTGTGGAAGAATGTAATGCTTGCCTTTTTTTACTTGCAACTGTGTTCGCGATAAATACAGTGGTACAAGAGAAAATACCACTCGGAGGTAAATGCGGTTTGGAATTGATGCAGCTACGTATTCGCATAACTCCTGCGCGTCCTTTTGTTGGGCAAACTAATTCGGAACGAGTTGAAAATACTTTCGGACACGAAACTCTGAAAAAGAAAATAGCTTCTTGAAAGTTGCTAAAACACTAAACAGAATACTTGAGAATATTAGAGAATATGTTGTGTGAGAATGAGAACGAAACATGAAACATAATGAGTGTGCAATGGATAAAAGAAGAATGTATTTTGTTTAAAAGATTTGCCAGTCGTCGTTAATATGCCAAAGAGTAAACATCACTTGTTTGTTTGTGCACCGTTATAACTACCAAAATATGCGAATTGCACGAAAGAATTTTATATACAAATTACATGGTTTCAAAGGGTACACTATGTAGTGTGTTAATTTTCTTTATAGGTGGAGGTGTCAAGGAGATATGAAGGTCAACTCAGTTTGTTTAAATAGAATACTATACTTTTTATACCAAAATATGATAGAGTATCGAATTGTAAGTAAAAAAGTATTTACCGTTATCAGTCCTAATCCTAATAGCTAACGAGTAATTTCACTTTATTACTTGAAAATTTTCTTCACTTAATATCGAGTGCATAACATTAATGCAAACGGATATCACTTTGAACACTTACATTAGTTGCGTTAAGCCACTGGGTCACTTATGTTAGTAAACACTGTCACGTAAACATCGCATAAGTACCCTGCGATGTTATTCACTCGATATTAAGTGAAGAAAATTTTCAAGTAATTAAGTGATATTACTCGTTAGCTATTAGGTTCAGGACTGATAACGGTCAATACTTTTTTACTTACTATTCGATACTCTATCATATTTTGGTATAAACAATATAGTATTCTATTTAAAAAAAACTGATTTGACCTTCATATCTCCTTGACGCCTCCACCTATAAAGAAAATTAACACACTACATAGTGTACCCTTTTAAACCATGTAATTTGTATATAAAATTCTTTCGTGCAATTCGCATATTTTGGTAGTTATAACGGTGCACACGTTGGGTGGACCACCCTGTATATTTATACATATATTCACTGTTTGAACATATGTATGAGGATTAATGTTAATAAAATAATAGTCATTTTAATTATCAAAATTGTAAGAAATGCGCGTTAGTATACAAAAGGATACCTAGGTGGCGCCGGTGTACGCACGCCCAGGTTTGAGGAGAGGTTTACGTTCGCGCGGGATCGTGGTATGTTTGCGTATGTTTGATGTCGAGAGAAGGTTCTCGACAGGTACTCGGCACGCGAATGTTCTCGAAGGTACACGACACGTGAATGTTGTAAGAATAAAGCAAGTTTTTGTCTAGTTTTCTTTTGGAATCCTAGTGTTTGTGAAGTGTTTGTTTCATATTGAATAACCATCACCGTTCCTATAGTAAAATTAACAAAAATGTAGCGTAAGACGCCGACCGGATTCCCGATTTCGCGAATATTAAACTCGACTCGGCGTAAGAGATTATTCATCGAGACACCGTTTTCTTTCGCTAAGTTAATGAACACGGGTTTTAGTTTGATGGTTCGGAAGAGTTATACCGAAGATAAGGGCGAGGTAATGGTTTAATTAATATAGAATTCGTTGTGGATGTCTAATTTGTTCGAAACGTGACTACAGAAAACGAGATGGAACGTTCGATTACGGAACATCACGGAATAGAAATGAGGAAGATCCCGCGCGGCAAGGTGAAAGTTTTCGGGAAGTTTCGAATGGAAAATGGTATTATTTATGGCATCGGAGGAGTCGGTGTTATGAATGCGTAATTATCGGAAGAGGAGAGAAACCGGGGAACTGCTCGAATGACAAAAGTAAAAAGGATATATGTGTCTGTTTTTCTCAATCTTATTATTGTTAATAATAAATGTATGATGCTATCGGCGCTACGGTTCGATCATTTAATAATAAGAACTTTCAAAAGCAATTTTGCAACTTAGCCAAAAATCATCGACGTTTTGATTCTGATTTGAATCCTTTTCAATATTTATTTTGTATCGCGTCCGCAAGAATAAATATGTTATACAATTTTCAAAATATAATATAGAATTGAATAATAGTAGAAACCAATAATTGTTTGTAAATAATATTCATAAAACCTACTTACTTGCTTTTGGTGTGATTCAATATTTTCATTTAATATGGACATTATGATACACATGTGTTACGTGTATCATCAGTGCTAGCTGTCGAGGCACTGAACGTATTTGAAACGATCTAGGTTATATCAATCGATATAAGGCGGTAAATTTGAAAACACGAAATGTCTTTTAATCCACTTTTGATCAACTTTGATTGGAACTAATTTTATACAAATAATTGTATATGATATGTAATTAGATAACAATTCGAAAATAATAGTCAGAATTTATTTTGATTGGAATGTAATCGAAAGATCGAACCGTAGCGCCGATAGCATCATACATTTATTAGTAAAAAGGATATTTCGTGCCTGTATCAGGACGGTGCAAAAATTATATAGTTAAATGCATATCAATATTATTCTTTTAATTATTCATTGATAAAGTATTTTCGAAATGTAACGCGAGATAAAAACTTTGTTTTCCAACTTCCATCGGTACGATGGAAGCATAATTCTTGGTAATGTTGGTAGGCTTCGCGGGGCGTTCAATTCACGGTTCGAACGGAGTCACTTTGCAATTCAACGCCGCGTTAAAGCCCACGAACGGATGGACAATGGAAAAACGAGGATCTTCTCCGCTCGAAAGGTATTGCTCCTTAACACGCAATATATTTCACAAGGGGCCGGTGGCGTAATCGAGTTTCATAGAAACGCCTTTTTACCGGACCGGGACGGACGCGCGATAATTCATCGCTGCGTCGCGATCGATTCGTCTGGAACTGAAATTAACCGTGCTCCGGCTGTCGATTCAATTACTTTAATCAACGCGGAACGCGCGCGCGGCCACTGTTTTCCGTAATTCCACGAAAATACGCGTCCCAGCGCGCGTATGATGTTTAATGATAATGAAACAATCTGCTGGACCCTTCAACTTCCGCCACGTTGCGTTTGATAACAGTGCTGACTTCCGGCGAGACCATTCTCTCGCAGCCGCGAAGCATTCCTTACGCCACGGCATGTGTGTTGCGCGATTACAACCGTGCCACTGATTGAATTAATAAACATTCTGGTGCAATCATTTCGGAGACATTTCGATTATATTCCGATCTCGGATGAAAAATATTATTTCTAATCTTACTACATACAAAATTTGCAGATTTCTGCTCGACGTAAAATATTTTTGATCTGGAGAGGGTTAAATAAGAAACCTCCCCATATTAGGCAACTTTGTTCTACTTAAAGTAGGGTGGACTTAAGTTATACTTGGAGAAACATTTTTATCGAGATACAATGCACGACGCCCCCCAGAATTGTTCCTTTAGTTGAGAAACAGATTTGTGCAAAGTTTCAGATCGATCGGATAAAAGGATCACGTGGCGCATTTAAATTGAAAATTTTGATAATTTTGAAATTCACCTTATCTATGGAGTCCACTATGCATGTGGTCGGCTACATTACTTGGTAGAACGACAAATTTTTTATAATAATTCAATAAGGTAAATATAATGGCAAAAAAAAGAAAATTTTAGGAAATCAAATTTTCGAGGGCTATCGTTATTTCTATTCAAAGAAGGTCATATAATTTTTCCATATTCCTATTTAGAAAAAAAAGACAAATCCAACGTAAGTCATACCCCATAGTTAAGGTGAATTTCAAAATGTTCAAAATTTTCAATTTAAATGCGCCACGTCATCCTTTTATCCGATCGATCTCAAACTTTGCACAAATTTTTTTCTCACCTAAAGGAACAGTTCTGGGGGCGTAGTGAAAAAAATTCGTTGATCAAAAAATAAGGTCCACCCTAACCTACAGTGACACCCAGTAATATTCGGACACTCGTAAAAAGACGATAACTTTTTTAATATTCGACCATACGAGTTGGATTTTTTTGAGAAGTTAGAACAATCGGTTTTGTTACGTAACGTGAAAAGAATTTTTGAAAAAATTGCAATTTGTAGGAATTGCAGAGAAAATACTAAAAGTTATATTTCACAACTTTTTTATGTGGGCTCATATTGAAAATGTAGAAAACACGTTTCGTAGATCTGTATCAATTAAACATGTTCTGAAAATTTCATTAAAATCGTTCAACGTTGCAATGAGCTACAAACGTTTAAAGATGGTAAAAATTGCCATTTTTCACGATTTTCGGCGCCCTCAATTAATTAAAAAAAATAATTACTATTTTAAATTACACTCAATTAAATTTAAAAAATAATTACTATTTTAAATTGTACCCTAAAAAACAAAATAATAATAATAATCAACTTACTAACCCAATTAATTTTCTCCTACTAAATTTAAAGAAATGGGGGCAGATATATTAGAAGTACATAACAAAAATAAAGAAGGTAAAAATTGCAGTTTTTCACGATTTTCGGCCTGTAACTGCAATAAATCTGAGGATTCATATATCTTTCAATGCCTGCCGTTTTTTCCCACATAAACCGATTTCGATGAAACTTTTACAATGCGTATAATTGACACTGATCTAAATAAACATATTTAAATTTTCAATATAGACCCACATAAAAAAGTTGAAAAATGCAACTTTACAACTTTTGTTGAAAGTATTTTCTCTACAATTCCGACCAATTGCAATTTTTGAAAAAATTTCTTTTCACATCATGTAGTAAACTAATTGCTCTAACGTCTCAAAAAAGTTCAAATCGTATGGTGCGATATGAAAAAAGTTATCGTTTTTTAAAGAGCGTGTCCGAATATTAATGAGGTCACTGTATCTATAGTTCGCTGGTGACGTTTGTTATTTTCGTTCTGAAAAATGCTCACAGCGCAAGATCAGAGGGACCTCTTGAGGTTCCGGTTCAACAACCGCGTCAGAATTTTTGGCGCGGGCTGGCGGCTCCGCCGAGGACGATTCCTTTGGTTAGTTAAATTACTTCACCCGCATTCGGTGGTGGCATGTTTCTCCAGGGGGCTTAGCCCGGTTTCGATTATTATCGTCTCGTCGACCGGGTTCTTACCTCCGCTCTACGGCGAAATTTCTCGTTAGCGGACACGGTAACGAGGTAGAAGATCCGCCCGTAGGCAGCACAGCTTAGTGACGTATTCCGCGAATCTCGGTCGCCAATCTTCACCTGGACCGCTCGCTGACTTTTGCATTAAGTTCTCGAGTACCTGCGAGGGGCGACCCAGTGCGATCCGACACGTAAAAAGGGCCGTTCCGAGACCGAGGCTGAAAGGGAGAAAAATTCCAGGGGGTCTGGGGAAACCGGTAAGAGAATGGGGGAGGTTAAGCAAACTGTGACAGGGTGGTGAAAACGAAAGGGGATGGAAAGAAAGGGAAGAGGATTGGAAATGAAGGACCGATGAAAAGCGGCAAGCGACTGTTACGAAGGAAACGTGAAAAAGCTAGACGTAGAAGCGGAGGCGATGATGGAGAGAACGAGGAAGAAATGAAAACATTAAGGGGTTACACCACCTTGGCGCTCGGAAAAATAGGTATGAAAATAAACTTTTTTTATTGACACTGTCATTAAATGTATAAAATGATCTTTATTTTACACATATATACATATAGTAGTTTTGTGAACAATTTGCAATATTAACGATTAAAAAGAAAATAAAAAATGGCGGAGATATGAGTAGGACCCTCTTTTGAAAATCCTTGCTGATGGTGTACATGATTTCTCTGTTAGGCATCGTCTAAAAAATAATAAATAAATTTTTTCTTATTTATTAGAGTAATAGCTACAATGTGACGCAGGATTTTTGTGATCGGGTGCCATGTTCGAAAGTTATACATTTTTTAAACGCAATATTTCGATGAAAATTCGAGTTTTTGATTTCAAACAGCTGTCATTTTTACAAAAAAATTTTTTTAAATTTTTCCCTACGTCACATTGTAGCTATTACCCTTATAAATGAGAAAAAATTTATTTATTATTTTTTAGACGATGCCTAACAGAGAAATCATGTACACCATCGGCAAGGATTTTCAAAAGAGGATCCTACTTATCGGCTTATATCTCCGGCATTTTTTATTTTTTTTTAATCGTTAATATTGCAAATTGTTCATAAAACTACTATATATATGTGTAAAATAAAGATCATTTTATATACTTAATGGCAGCGTCAAAAAAAAAAGTTTATTTTTATACCTATTTTTATACAGAGAACCTTTATACAGAGAGACCTTAATACAGAGAAATGAAAATCTTGGAATCACGATGAAAAACGGAGTCCCAGAATTTTTATCTAGAATTGTTAATGTTTACAGGTTGTGACGATTGTATTTCCCCAAGTTACGCAAATTAGATCAGCAGAGTTTATACTCGACATCTTCGCGAAGTCCTCGAGTTTTAATTCACTTGGAATCGTTTGACCTCGTTTGACATTTCACCTTGAACCTTATTCTTGGTCGTGGGTCAGACTTGGTCAAGTTGCTTGAGAAAAAAAAAATACTATTTTTTTCCGATTTAAAAAATTACACAACATCTATGCGTACCAAAATTCATTTTGAAATGTACGCTACGCGTCGATGTCGGAAGACAAGGATTTTGAAAAATCAGCCCTTCGCGCTCCGAATTCCGCAGATTCATTTCTTTCAAATATTTAGTCGGCGAGAACGAAGGGGTAATATTAAATTGAAACCGCCGCCGATGTAAAGCGGCAGCCCGGCCAAATGAAAAGAGTCAAGCATGGGAAGGTAAAGGGCGAGCAAAAGAAAGGCGCCGAGAACGCAGGAACAAAATAGAGGACCGGAAAGACGAAGGGAAATTGAATAGAAAAAGGAATCGCTGGAACGAGAAGAGACAAAAGGGAGCAAGAAGACAAGAAGTAAAGGTATGGAAAGAGGGGAAGAAAAAATGACGAATGGAACGCGATACAAAAGATAAAAAAAAAACGAGGGTAGAGGGCGGTCGTAAAAAGGATCGCGAAAGTAATAACAAAATCCGCACGGAGAATAAAACGCGGTACAGAACGTAGTTTCCGCGAGGAAGCGCGCGCGTCGCACGTAAAACTATATAAACGTTGGACAAAGTTGAGAATCTTGGACCGACCTCCGAATGCTAATCCAATTTATTCCAACTGCGAAAATATGAAAGGTTGCGAAGTTCGGGGGGCACATAGAGTGCGCCGGTTCATTCGATTTCCTCAATTACGCCGGCATTGTAGGAATTGAAAGAAATTCGGGACATGTCCCGCGAGCCGTGGATTTCGCGCAGCTTGTCCGGTTTCACGGAATTCACTCATGAAAATTCCGCGCTGAATTTCCAACCCCTCCGTGAATATCCGTCTGGCCGGCGAAGAACGAATCGAGAAGCATATTTATTTCCATTTTCGGCGCCCGTACAGCGGTTTTATATTTGTCGCCGTGCGCCGCCCCGGAGAAATTTTCGAACCGAGGAACGAGTATCGATTTTACAGGGCCGAGGGCAGACAGCACGTTTCTCTACCGGGGAGAGCCACGAAATTCGAAATTTCGTAGAAACGGTTCTGAATGGCCCGGCCACGATCGAAAAGGACCGTGTACCTCGGTTTATCGATGTCTTCGTACCGCCCCGGCTCGCGAAACTTTTTACGAACCAGCAATCCCATTATCATTTTCCCGGTCGGGCGTTCTGCAACTCCGTTCCGGCAACTTCCGCTAATGGAATACGTTATGAAAACTGGCGGGTGCCGTCGCTCCATTTATAGAATATTCTATTATCGTCTTTATTATACCGGTTCCGTAAATAAAAGTTTCGTACGCGACCGCCGCGCCGCCACATGTTACTGCGCGCCCCGGCTACGGGGAAAGAAACTTTTCCATTACCGCGGCGCCGGTACGGGATGGTTCAAGAGCCGACGAATAATTAGTTTCTGCCGGGTTACCGAAATATCGGACAACGCGGAACCACCGCACGCGCGGACCTCGGATAGTCTGCTGGCCAACAACCAACCCCTCTCCAATGGAATTTTCTTATGAATTTTTGAACGGGAATCGCTCATTTGGTGGCCACTCTGTTTGCTCGGGGGAAAGTTGCCAAGTGCGCGAAACGGTTGCGGTGGGGTTAAAAGTCCGCTGGGTAACAAAGTTCAGACTTCAACATTTTCATTTCCGAACAATCGATTGTTCTTGTTGCTGTCAATCTCATGTCTCTGCCAGTGTAGCTCGTTCTACCGGCATAGACACAACATGTGTTTTGCACGTTTAAAATCTAAGTGCTAAATTTTCATAAAGCAAGCGAGTAAACCAATTTTTTATGTTTTGAACATATATTCAATTCTGTTATCATTACAACACAATTAATATTTTCAGACGCAGTTTTCTTCTTTCTTGAAAATGAGCCACATGAGGGTCGAAACGTTGAAAGTTTAAATTAACTAGCAAAATTGCTTTAACATGTTTAATTGATCGAACCTGTGCGCCGAAAGCAACACTCATTTATCAAAAAAATTACGATCGGGAAAAATCAAATTTATATCATGGAAGGCGAAATATTCACACACAAAGGAAGTTTTTAATATTCACACTCAAGGAATGGTCTCACATCCATCGCTAAGATAAGTAACAGAAAATTATTTCTTTTAAAATGTATAACACACAATATCATACCTAAATTTATTTCCAACAATTTAAAAAAAAAACCACAATGTTCTCACCAACTCATTTGTTACTCACAACAAATCAATGAATTTACAATACAGATATATGAAAAAAAAAACACGTTATTGATCGAACCTGTGCGCCGAAAGCATCACTCATTAATCGATTGAATATTGCTTTTACTTCGGAATTACATACCGATCTCCTCTAACTCTTCTAATCTTTGTACTATTTCAAATTTGATTTTTTTTCATACATTTTATCAGACAGATTTATGGTGCGCTCGTTGCAGCATCCAATTAATTAATCAGACCTCGTTACTTATTATTCAGGAATGTTTGTCATGCTTACCGTACAATAACAACGAGCATTAACGAATTGTTTGGAATCAGCTGCAGAAACAGGGATTGCAGACGGTCCTGGCACCCCCGTTGCCACTCGGTTCCTCGAGTTCGCGCGAAATCGAATTCAACGTCCGCTTTTGCAGGTACAGACGCGGTCGGGGGTGGTTAGGGGGTCGGGCGGACAGTAACATAGGTGGTTTGTTATTCCAGCTTTCACGTTATTCCAGCACGGAAGGGATTCCGGTGCTGTTCTCTGCCAACTTTGCGCCCAGAGTTATGTCCTCGCGGGCAAATGTTGTGCATAACTTCGCCGCGACTGCTTGGTCTTGCACGCATCCTCGTTGCACCGGAGCGGCGCGGAACCGATGCCAGACAATATTCACAGTCGAATTTAAGACTGGCCCGGGATCGTTCCCCATTTTTTCCGGCGTAAACAGATTTTCGGAATCGTGTAATTCGCACCGGTATCAGAATGCAAAGATGCTGACGCACAGTTAGCCACGGGTGTGGTTTTTAAAGTAAAAATTAAAGTATGAACATTGTTAGAGACAGTTGCCGACTTATAAATATAATATTTTAATTCGTGTTAGAGTCACACATTACTGTACTTTGTGGAAAACCCCACATCCTAGGAATATTGGGAAATACCTGACTCCCCTACATTTTCATAGTACAGTATTCTCGCGATAAATGTCCCAAATGTGTGGACGATAATTGTCCCTGAACTATCCCCACTCCTGCGGGGTATACCCCGTGAGGGGCCAAAAAACTCGAGAGGCCTCAGCCGCCGAGAAATGTAAATGTAGATCACTACTAATCTAAGCACAAGTCAAAGAATAGTATCCTTGGACGATAATTGTCCTAACCCGTGGTTGGGACAATTATCGCAAGAATACTGTATGCCTCCCTTCAGGTATGAAGGTACGTACCGCCGCTCTCGCGTTTGGGCAGTAGTTCTAATTGTGCGCCCGTCTTGTAGACACCTCCGACAACGTCTTCTTGTACTTAAATATATTTCTTCCACCGTCTTCATATAATTATTTTCACATAACCTCTCAACAATTTGCACAAAAATTGCCCGAATGAATCGTACAATGGACGAAAGAACGTTTGTTCAGTGGAAAGAGAGATGAAGTTTTTGCCTGTCTGCAAACACGTCCATTTACTGCAAGTATTTCCGAGAACGGAACCGAAGCCTGCGAATTGAACTGCATTATTAAAACTCCGATGGAACATTCAATTTGAATTTTGCGAGGCTATCGGCCGCTCTGGGGAACGTTAATTGAGGCGTTAATATTAATCGGCACTTGCATAAATTTTAGAATAGGTCACACGAACCGACCAGCGCCCTGGGATCAAATTGTTTGCTGTTTGGTTTACAACGCGTCGATGGACGATTTTCATTTGTGATAGGGCGTCAACTCATTTGACGAATAGAACTTTTCATCTCTGAGAATCCTAGATCTGTAGCAGCAACTTCTCGTTTTCTGCTGATATTTAGAAGAGACCTAAAAACATTTTGATAGGTAGCTCTGTGATATATTATGCAAACTGTTGTTCACTTGGCGAAATCCACGTGGTCGAGGAGAGAGAAAAATCGAATGGAAATATTTCACGGGAGTATAAAGCGAAGTGGCGATCGAAAATCCAAGCTTCTCAGGTTTTAACCAATATTGGATTCAGGGAAACGAACCCGAGGACGGCAAATGAATAATAAAAAAGAGCCGTGAGGGAAATCTTATCAGTTTTTCCGCCTTGCCGGTTAGCCCGAGATGCTTCGCCGGGGACTTGCACTCCACAAATTTATCGGGAATCAAGTTCCATGCGCCCGCGGCCACTCGTGGAACTTCAAATCGTCAAATACGTACCTTCAAGATGCGGCTCTTCCTCGGTCCGATTTCAAATTCGTGCAACTAACAATGGCTCCGGGGACACGGACGTAATCGCTGAACCCCCGAGCAAAAGTCCTCGCCATCGTCTCCGTGTATTGGGAATAACCCCGTCAACTTTCGTAAATAAAAGTTATTTACTTCTTTGCGGTTCGTCATTTCCTAGAAGAAGAAGAAGAAGATTTTTTTAACGTTATTTATTTATGAAGGCCATTAGAAGGTCATTAGCGACCACATTTGGTATATAATTATTCGTACAGTATTTTGTTGTCACAATAGTACATGGGTGAAGATATAATTAAATCTTGTAGTATAGGTGCACATTTTTGAGAAAGGTAAGAACACTTGTAATGGTCTTCTGGTCGTTGAGGCACTCACTCAGGTCGGCTGGAATGTTGAGGGCTTGTCGTTGTGGCTGGAGGATTGGGCACTCAATAAGGTTATGTTCGACAGACAGTGGTACGTTGCACGGGTGACACAGAGTTGGGGAGTTTTTCGTGATTTTATGTAGGTGATTACTTGGTCTTTCCTGTGGGTAATATTAGGGGAGGTATTATTACAAATATCTTTTCTTATTTTAAATAATTTCGCAGGGGGGGATCTAGTCATTATGTAAATGAATTTGAAATAGGTACCCGGGTACCACGTCGTGTGAATGAGGGTTAAAGATTTGGGGATTTGTTTGTTCCTTGGGATGAGTGTTCAATGAGAGATCGATTTTAAGGGGGGGGGGGAGTTAGCCAGGGTGGGTCAGACATTGGAGATTTTGGTGTTATTGGAGGAGGGATTATGTTTACGAAGAAGAAGATTTATATCTATTGTATGTCTATATGTTCATACATCATATATTATATTTATAAGAAAAACTCCAGGGAACTCTGACCGAATTAGTTTCAGTCTGAACGGCTCAAAGTGCTTAAGTTAGGCAGTATATTTATGGGCAGTACACGGCCCGTCGTGAAAAATGCCGCAACTCGTAGAAACCCCTCTTCTATCAGGCCATCGCATCCGCAGAACTAGGACATCAGCGAGGCGGACTTAAATGAAAGGAAGGTAAAGCTTCCTGTTCGGCCCGTGCTGGATCAGGGAGCCTAAACTTTCGATCGGTTGATTTACGAGGGTGCCGTCGGAAAAAGGGTCTCGACCGTTCGTGAAAAAGAGCCAAGAGTCCGATGTTCCGGGGGCGGCGGTGGTAGTGGGGCGGGGGAGGGGCTCGAATGTTTCAGAAAAAGTGAGGCGTCCAACGAAATATTTCCAATCTCGAAGTTTCACGCCCGAAAGTTGGCCTCGGCCGTCACCCGGTGCTCAGTCCACGGCTACTTACTACGTATGAATCTTCCCGGCCAGGGAAATAACAAAGTTCCCCGGCTCGCCTCGGAAACTTTGCAACAGTTTTATCATTTTTCTCCGAGCATCCCTGGCTCTCCTTTGTTTCCCCCACCCTTCTAACTTCGCCCGTTTTACCTCTTCTCTCTCTTTCTCTCTTCGTGGCGTTTAGCCCGTTCGAGCCCAGGCCCAGTGAAGGAATCGCGTGATTCAACAATGAGCAGGGGCGCCGCGGAATTGTTTCACGAGGGAAAAACAGCTTCGCAATAAAAAGGTCCCTGGGGAAGCAGCGAGAAGGCGGCGGCGATACTTTTTTGTTTTCTCTACCTACGTCGAAAATTAAACCGACGCCTTTTTTCCCCAGCGGCATATCCCCCCGCCCCCTCTCTATATCCTTGTCTCTTTCTTTTTTTTTTCAGCCCGTCAGCCTCAGTATTTCGCATAAGCGCGAGCGATACCCTGTGCGGTCGCCACCCCTATCGTGAGAGAAATTTCTGAGGGTGCAAGGGATTTCTTGCAATTTTTCACAGTGATCGTGTCAAATTTTGGCAATGAGCATTTTGTTGGTCAGCTATTGTGAGGTTGTTTTTATTGATAGAGCAGTGTGAGGTTATATCGATCTATGAATCGATAGAAAGATATTTCAGGTTGGTAGCGACGCAATGTGTTATGCGTGCGACGATTGGTACGCTTGTAAGCGGCGCCCCTTGCGGAGAGTTTGTCGAACTGATGCATGTGCGTACCGAAAGTGTTTGTAATATATACCATTTTTCAGTATTATTATTTAATAAATATTAAGTTGTGTTTCATCTGGAGTTTAGCCTTTGTTATGTTCCATCCCTCGAGTCACCACAGCTATGACCAGAGCTTGCTAAAATTTTATGCGTTTCACGCAACTTTTGTTTATTTAATTTATAGAAGCTATCAAACGTTGTCAGTAACAATTTTTAATTACTTGGTAATGAAGTTCTCGCTTTGCGCTATAATTTGGTTAATTTCCGAATTAATAAATTGATATTTAGTGGTATTAATTCTGTGACAGTCATATTTAACCCTTTGATAGCGATGCTCCCTAGTTTAAAGCCATAAGCGTTTTGCCGCGCGATATTCGCCTGACAATCGATGCGACCAGCTATAATAATGCACAATTAAATTATTAATACGGTGATAGCAAGAATCGCACTGTCAAATTGAATAATTTTTCATACAGGGTGTCTCGGGATGGGTGACACGAGCGAGCCTGAGGTGAATCGATTAGCATCAACAAGTTAAAAAAAAAAACGAATAACATTTTTTCGGGTGGCGCATGAAAAAATCGAGTTCGAGCATTTGTTGCTTGCGCGTGCTGTTGAATAGGAATTGTCCAACGTGTCGGGTCATGACAAACCAATTCTACTTCTGGTGAATGTTAGGACACGCGAGTCCGTAGAATGACAAACCGTATTTTTTTTGAAAAACGA
This sequence comes from Lasioglossum lativentre, assembly GCA_916610255.1. NCBI lineage: Eukaryota > Metazoa > Arthropoda > Insecta > Hymenoptera > Halictidae > Lasioglossum > Lasioglossum lativentre. The sequence continues at coordinate 5,574,696 of OU744366.1, forward strand.
ACCGTCAATCGAAAAAATGTCATTCGCTCTTTCATTTATTTTTGCAAATAGCACCTCGTGCCCACTTGTAGCAGCGGTCCTGCGACACCACATATTACAGTCGATTAATGGAGGCATCAAACAGTATGAAAAACAGATTTTGGCTGTGTTTACGTCCATTCTCAGAATAACGATTGCGAGAAGGATTTTTGGCGACTCGAAAAAAAATGTTTTATCATTTCAATGTCGCTCAATACCTTACCGACTTACTGACTTATCGATATTAAATGTGTGTATTCTGGAAATTAATGTAAAATGTATAGGAAATGTCAATTGTTAAACCAATTAAATAAATATCTACAATGGGAAGATTATGCGATGAGAATTAATTTGCCCTTAATTTGAGTTAGGTTAGGGTTAGGTTATGGTCTTGGTTAGGTCTGGGTTAGGTCTGGGTTAGTTTTGGCGAGGAAATTGTGCGCGAAACGAATTAATTGTATTATTAATAGAAGTATGTGGGCCGTTTACAAAAATCCTTCTGGCAAGCGTCATTTTAGTAAAAAAAGAACCTATTTTCAAAATTTCATCGAATTCCGAGAATGGACGTAAACGGAAACTTCGCCCAGATTTTTCTATTCCCCGAACAGATGTTTGAACTTCTGCTTCGCCATTAATTCGGAAGGATCTATCATATAAACTTTCTTGTACACAGTTCCCAAGCCCATGTATCAGGCAGATGTTGCAGAAAGTCACGCTGACACACAAATTGAAATGTAGGAACGTATTTTCGCGTTCGATCCAGATAAAGAAAGCTGCAAAAAGAAAGAAAGAGAACAAAGAGGAGGGGGAAGAGAGGGGGGGGGGTGCGCAAGCTGTTCCTTCCGTTTGTCCGAACCACTGTTTCTCACGATGCTATCTCACGAAACAAGACCCAACAAGACCGATACTTTTTTTTCGGATTGCATGCCAAGCCCTTCCATTTGTTCCCCTTTGTTCTTCAACCGCATAGCTCGACAGGAGGGAAAAATGAAAACTGATCGGCACATTCCTCGTACACCTCGGAAAATCATTTCGTAACAATACATTATAATCGACTTGAAAAAAAGAAATACATTCTCGTCTAGTTTCCATTTAGACAAAAATCATATTCTAAGTTCTAACTTTTTCAATGTTTATACATGCAGCATTGTTTCAATTATACGAACGCAACTGGGAAAATTAAATAATCCGAAAGCATATGTGTCACGAACAAGAATTCGTTTGAAAAATAAAATCCAAATCAAAAGTTAAAAAACAGCATGCGTGTCGCTTTACTATCGTGCAAAAACAAATTGAATTCGGTATAAACGGTCGATACACAAAATCCAGCGTGATTAGTTTCATAAAAGTTGCCCAACTAAAACATTCCTCCCCGTAATTCCATCGATTACAAAAGCTACAAAAATGTCGTGACAACGATGTTTTCCGTATACAATAATAAAAAAAAAAAAAATAACAAGTGAACGTGCTCGACGTTGTAACGCGCGGGAATACATTTCATGCGTTTTCCGTTCGAGCTCATAAATACAAACAAGAGAAGAGAAAAAAATCTGCGAAAAACAAAAACGGATTTAATATGATTCCCCCGGAACAAAACTAGAAATGTATTTATTTGTTTTTCTTGCAAAACGGCAGATTTGATTCCCGTCGGACGACAAGGAAGCAAATTCACAATACCTGACAAATTTATAACGCCCCTCTGTCGAAACGCGCATTGTTGGAAACGGATCGAATTTCACGGCGCCGAGTGAAACTCACTGACAAAGGAGAACTAAATAGGAGAACAAAAAACACGGATCGCGCGCGTACCAGGGACCGAACTTTCTTCCTCGAAAGCATTGTCTCCGCCGAAAAACAGAAAAATACAGGTTCCGGGAAACTGATCACCCTGCCTTGAAAGGTAAATGAACCGTCCGCCATTTTGTTCGTCTTTACCAGTATAAGAAACCCTGTAAAATATAACCTACAATTAACTTCGGTATGATCGTGTATAGAGATGGGATGAACTGCTCATTCCGAATCACTTGTGATTCGATCACGTTCGTTCTAAATCACGGTGTTTTTTTCACAGTGATTCGTGATTTTTCGTGATCGCTTCTGATTGGTGGAGAGCATAGGAACATAACTGTTCTTGGTCACTCTATATAGAAGTCTATGTTCTCGGGACATGTTACATAACAAAAGATAAAAACAAAAATACAAGTTATATCGCATAAAGGCAAAAAGTATATAAAACAATGAAGAATATTGAATAAATTAATAATTAGTAATAACTAATGACTATAAATTGTAAAAGAAAGTTCAGTTTAAAATTGTGAAATGTTTTATGTTGTGTGGTATATATTAAGTAACGTATTCGGTATTTAAATAAGAAATTGTCTATACCTTTCTACTAATTACATAAATAATACAATATTTTAACTCAAAGATGAAGAATTACTATGACTTGAGATAAAAAAGTTAGGATCACAGTAGTCGTGATCGTGAAATAATCACGATCTACGAATTATCATTATTCATACCACGAATTATCATTATATTAAGTAACATATTGTCTGGTATTGGTATTTAAATAAGAAATTGTCTATACCTTTCTACTAACTATACATAAATAATACCATTTTTTAACTCAAAGATGAAGAAGTACTATGACTCGAGATAAAAAAGTTAGAATCACAGTCGTGATCGTGAAACAATCACGAGCGTGATCGCGATTCTGCGATCACTGTGATAAATCACCGTGAGTGATTTTGAACGCCATCTCTAATCGTGTAATTGCTAACAGACTATTCCTTAACTCTAATTAACATTGTTTGTAAATTCTACTAACACAATTTTATTTTACGTTCCACATATACCTACTCACGGTATCTCATGGAAGCGTTAACTTGAATTTCTCACGCACGAGTGTTTATCTACATACAGATATGATCTATGAGGCAATTTGTAAACAACCGATATTTACCATTTGTCGATATGGATTTGCGAAATCGGTCACCGTGCGTGGCAATAAGACAGCGCTTAAATATTATTCTTGTTCGATGCACAGAAATTCAAATAATGTCCGTCGTTTTTTATTTACTTTTCAGAGCGCGGGGATTATTCCGTATGTTCCATGCATGATCATAGTCTAGACGGAAATTCCTCCGCTGTTCATTTAATCCGAGAATCCCTAGATCTATATACCTGAAGATATATAATATATATATATATATATATGTGTGTATGTATGTATGTATAAATATTTTTTTTAGTTTTCGATAACCTCGTGGCGTGTCCGTCCACCCGCGACGCATCGCGATTTATTAGTTCCATCTGTCGTTCCAGTCTGGTCCGAGGCGACGTATCCGGCTTTCAGGTACGCTCTCCAGCAAATCCAGATTTTATTTCTCATTTAATTCGGACGCCGTTTTTAAAATCGTCATATTTTCCGTTCCATTTCCACCGCTCTGCCCTTCGCCGACATGATCGGAAAATACGATTCGGCGGGTCCACGGAGAGCCAGTTCGTTGTTAAGGAATTATCCTGTTATTGTGACTGTTAAGGGGCTGTGCGCACCCCACTACCACCACCACCCTTACCACTCACACATCGATAGATCCGCATTATACGTATACGAAATGCAAGGGTTTACGGCAAAAGAAACTGACGCCTCAATATTGCAATTAGAAGTTCAGACCCGGTCGATTATGTTACCCAAGAGTCCTGGCCAGGGTGGTTCAGAGCCGAAATTTCATATTTTTACGTTGTTGAAGAGTAATTTGTAATAATCGGCAGAATACTTTTTGTCACAAGTCAGCGCTGACGATTATTGCAAATTACTCTTCAACAACGTAAAAATATGAAATTTCGGCTCTGAACCACCCTGGCCAGGACTCTTAGGAAACATAATCGACCGGGTCTGAACTTCTAATTGCAATATTGAGGCGTCAGTTTCTTTTGCCGTAAACCCTTGCATTTCGTATACGTATATGCGGATCTATCGATGTGTGAGTGGTAAGGGTGGTGGTGGTAGTTGGGTGCGCACAGCCCTTTAAGGAGGTACATCTGGGCAGAGGATGATTCTACATGTAAAAATAAGTCGAAAAGAAAGAATAAAATTGTTTCGTTTGACGCCTGGTTCTCGAGAAAATCGAGTTTTAAGATCCATCGGGTTGCAAGAAGTAGAATTGGACGGTAATGATCAGACGCGCCAGACGCCTACCTAATAGCACGCGTATTCGCTACATTTTCAAACTTGAGTTTTCCTCTCTATACAAACTTTGTGGTTGTTAGTTTACGAATTTATTAGAGAAAAGATGTATTCAAATATTGATAAATTATACAACGTTCGTGCGAGTTTTGGAATGAAAGACTATGAACATTTTCACAAGGGTTGTTCTCAAAGGGTTACTAATTGAAACTGAAGCAGAGAAATGGGACATTTGTAATTGCGTTCTCCCGAGACAATGTCTGCTTAATTGCAGGAAATATGAATATGGAAGATCTAATTTTCACCTGCGTAACGTAGAGTACCATCAAAGAGCCAAAATTTACACAGCAAATTTCTGTTGTGTGTACGTTCAAAGAATAAAACATTGTGCACCGGAGCATGAATGAAAATAATTATTAATTATTAAAGAGAAAAATCTATAAAACTACTATTTCTTTGCAATTTTTATATTAACATAAATATGTATTGATTAGCTACACGTATGTACATTAGCCCCTTGCTTCATAATTTCCTATTGTGGCCACGCCCGCAGGAGTTAATCGTTAATAATTTCCCAGCACGGAAAGAAATAATGTATTCATCGTAGATGCATGTTTACCGTGTATCGACTGAATATTCATAAAGCGCGGAATAATATTTCTCCTGAACCGGTGCGAACGGAGTGACGTTTGTATTTGTTAAACTCGGTTTAAAGTCAGGAGAGCGCATGAAGAAGCTCGATTACATTAAAAATTGATTGGTCGAGTAACAGGTTTGTACTTTATTACACGGGCATTGTTCGAGCGTTTCAACGTGGGAACGGATCGTCCAAGTTTCCTCGAGCGCGATCGCCCCGTTCGTCTTCATTCAAACTGAATGTAACAGGACAAAAAAATATTCGCCGGTGCAAGATAGATTGTCATGTCTCGCGGACGTTCAGAGTCATCGTTCCGTCCATTGGACCCAGTCTTCACCTGCCCCGGCCCGTCCCCAGAGAAATTTCCATGAAATACTGTAGTCGGTCACGTAACGTGAATTGCGACCGGAAGAATTTCCAATTCGCTTCCCTTATGCGCCAGCATTTACTCTTAGATTTCCACTTACTTGCATCCACTGTATCGGGAAGGTCGTCGACAGAATACGATTCAATAATTTCGTAATATCAGCGGGGAATTGTTGCGGAACGCGGCGGAATGCGATTGTCACGTGAAGGTGCATTCGCTTGCAGAGCATTTACGCAACAGCTTTATCAAGACCTCGCAGAATTTTTATTAAATTACAGTCAAATTCCCTGATAACGTCCAGACAAACTCGTAATGAAGATTTTATAAAGGAAATTTGCGAATGGTCTCGTCCTACTTAAGAGGGAACGGTAGTCACGTGATTTTCCCTAGTATTTCCCTAGAACCCTAGAAATTTGGCCGAAACTTAGGTTTGCGGGAATTTTGGAAAAGGAAAATGTCTCTTCGAATGACCTCAGGAACCGCTCATTTCAGGGAGTTGAAGGAATTTTGGGACACCCTGTATATTTTGTAATATAAGTGTTAGAAGTAAGCCAAAATTGATGATGTTCAGCCATGTAATCCAAGCCATTTTTATGGCATTGGATGAGTTTTTTTGGATGTTATCGTGGGCTGAGCCTCCTTCATTTAACCTTCCTCTTTCGAATGAGCTGTTGTCCAGCGAAAAATATGCTGATACAAACCCGTACCGCGCAAACCCATCTTTGGCCCAGATTTCTAGGGTATTCTAGAGGAGGACCTACCCCCTTAAGGGTTAAAGTATAGAAGGGAGAATCTATTTTTGAAAAGCTTAGGAGGGGTTCCACGTGTCTGCCGTGTATGGTGAGGAAGCCAGAGAGAATGGCTGACAATGCTGAACGTTTCGAACAGTGTAAAATGGGCAGGTGGTGGAAAGAAATAGGGGCTCGTTAAGGTTTACGTGCTTCTTGCTCAGTTTACAATTCTTAATCGCGGTCGCGAATCTATTGTGCATTGTACTTCGGAACCCACTCCCACGGAACGGATAGAGAGAACACGGGCTACGGTGAATTACACTTTTTACTTCTGAAGTTCGGCGGAACAACGCCTGCAGGGGGAGGGGGTGGGGGGGAATGCGAAGTCACTTAAAAATAGGATTGCTTTTTAGAATTTTTTTACGGTCACACGGCGCTCGAGCAATTTCGAACATTACGAGGCCATTTCGTAACGAAGTACTGAGCTTCCCCCTCTCTCACTCTCTCTCGCCTAACCTTTTCCTTTCCAAATGGCACTCAATGCCCGCAAAGGGAGACGTAAAAATTACATTCCGACACTCCCGTAAACGACTCTTTCCGCTACTTTTCAAGTGGAACACCGTTAGAATGGTCGGCGAGTAGAGATCGTTGAAATAGCGGCAGTTGCACCACGGGCTTAACATGTTTACAAAAAGAAACAATTGGCCAATTGTTTTGACCAAACAATTTCAACAAATCGATAAAATTAGAACATACTTTATACAGGGTGGTCCGTTTAAATAAGAACACCTAAATATCTCTTCAGGTTATTGTGATGGAAAAATTATTTGTTACGTAATGTGCATGGTGTCGATGGACCAAATATTTGGCACGAATATTTTTTTCCGAGGGTCATTTTGTTCGGAGTTGTCAAGGTCATCGATGTTTTTTGGTACATAACTACATTTTTTTTTTGTGTTGCATCGTGTAACTGATGGAAAAATACATTCAGATATGTATAATAACATGACCTTGAAATGACCTTGATCCTCGTAGTAGAATTTTTTAATTCACCTTGAACAGCCGTCGATCGAGAAAGCACGTTTCTAAGTATTTTTTATTTCAATCGGGAAAATAAAGATCGCCGTTCAGACAATTGCCTTGTCAATTATGAAAGAAACAATATACCCGGGGCTCAACCCGGACAACATGAAAATATTCTATAAACGTGATCGCTGGCCCGTGAATCGGCTGCTCCCCGTCTCTCGAAACACGCGATCTCTCGCCTGAAATTTCCGGACGATAGCAAAGAAGAGCCAAGTTATTAACTCGGCAACGAAGCTGTTACAACGGGCTCTCGCAATTTTACGCGATAATTCGATCTTTCCTGGCCGCTATTAAAATACCGATTAAGCATCCCCCGCCGAGATAAACGATATTTAAACTCGATACTTCGCGCCGAGAAGTTTACGAGTTCCCCCGAGTTACATGAAACTGTCGGCTTCAGCGACGTCAAAGGAGTAAGTTTCCTAACTTGGATAAATAGTGGAATCCTATTTGTCCGAACAGTTCGTTCTCTCGCCGATTGTCTACGACACAAGATTGTCTGTTTAATTGATTCGTTGCAATTTCAACAATCTCAAAGAATATTTTCAATTAAAATTATGAACATTCTAATTCTATTAATTCTTTGAAGTTTCTGTCAAGTTAATAAGATCTTTAACCCTTATATCGGCAACCAAATAAGACAATAATTTTTCAAGCTTCTGAAACGAAGTCTCCGACACAAGATTGTCTGTTTAATTGATTCGTTGCAATTTCAACAATCTCAAAGAATATTTTCAATTAAAATTATGAACATCCTAATTCTATTAATTCTTTGAAGTTACTGTCAAGTTAATAAGATCGTTAACCCTTATATCGGCAACCAAATAAGACAATAATTTTTCAAGCTTCTGAAACGAAGTCTCCGACACAAGATTGTCTGTTTAATTGATTCGTTGCAATTTCAACAATCTCAAAGAATATTTTCAATTAAAATTATGAACATTCTAATTCTATTAATTCTTTCAAGTTTCTGTCAAGTTAATAAGATCTTTAACCCTTATATCGGCAACCAAATAAGACAATAATTTTCTGAAACGAAGTCTCTGTCCAACGTAATTTTACATTAACCACAGATACATTTCCGCAGCCAGACGAAATCGGATTCACCTATATCGCGGATTCCAAAGTGGCTGTCGCGAGCAGCTGCGTGATAAATTCCGAGAACGCGTTAAATTCTGGCTTGCGTTCGAGATAACGATATAAGCGAGTCGAAGGGAGACGATCGAAGTCTAGCTTCCCCGTAGAAGTGTGCGAGGCGAAAATAGGAAGCGAACGGTCTTTAGCGATTTGGATGGTTGTAACGAGCCCGTTTTCATCGAGTGCCCGCGCCGATCCATCGATCGACCAAACGGATTTCATCGCCGCCTCCTCTGATTTCTCTCTCGAGCTGATTCCAATCGGCACACGATCTTTTTATTAGGATCGACATTTGGATTCTGTCCAGTTACATCGATGCACCCCCGCCGGGGCCATTCGTCGCTAACTTCCTGCTGCTGTCTTTCTTTATTTCCCGTCTCGTCACTGCTCTCTGCACGTCGAAGACATTAGCCAAGGAACCAACCGGATCGGCTCGGCTGGGACGAACTTCCCTTACGATCTTTTAATAAAAACGCCGAGATGTAAATCGCATACTGATTTCGCGTGGATGTTCCGTTGAAAGGAGATTTGTCGTCGGCGTCGTCGTCGTCGTCGTCGTCGTCGTCGTCGTCGTCGAACGATATTGGAATTTTTACGAGAACGCTGTTAATCGAGAAACGGATCAGCGCTCGGTGCTTCGTTCGTTCGAGCTGGAATTCATTCCGGGAATTCGTCGTTCTGCCGAGGAACTTTGATTAAATTTTAGTCATGTTTCATGTACGTGGAAATGGGCAAATTTTTAATCCTTCGCGTATTTTTTCTTCTTTTTTTTTCTTCTTCGTTTGCGGATCGACCACCGGGTAAGTGGATGCCAATTAAAGAGCGTTGTACTGATTCGTACAGCGAGCATGCATTCATTAGCAGCGGGCAAAAAAAAAAAAGTTGCCGCGAGCATTGCTTTCCCGAAAATATCCCCACCGTAATGATAAACGGCAGAAATATAATTGGCCAATGTTAAATGGTATCTGTAGAGATAATAATATAATTAGACTGTGGATTTTCACGCAAAATACAAAATTGGACAGGAGCCAATGTAGGAATTTCCTTTATTTTAATAAGCCGCGACTTATAAATCGGTGCTCTTAAATTCTTTTAATCTGTCCCCTGCTTTAAATTGCAGTTAGGGTAACTGTACCGATTACTGCGGTATCATGCTGCGGATTGGAATTCGAAATCTAGGCATTATAGCTAGCTACGTAGGCAAAGCTTGGAATTAGGTTAAACTTTACCTTGCATAACGAGGAATTTTTGCTTTTTTCTTGCCAAAAATCCAAGTATTTAAAGTTGAGCGATTCACAGTGTTTTTGTAAGAGTGCCGCCATGTTGGTACGTACTGAGCGTCGCGCATCGAGCGTCGTTATGTCCTGAAGTATATAAAAACGCAACAAAATTTTTGAAAATCTGACAAGATTATGGAGAATTCATAAAACTCCACTTCAAACCCTATTTAAACCTTGAAAAAACGCAACTAGAAACTCCAGTTTTTTTTATATATAGTAAAAATTATGTAATTAATTATGTTCAAAATTTATTAGGATTCGCTAAACAGTTACAGAGCAAAAAATTATTTTCTGAAGTATTTTTATATTTATTTTTAACTTTTTGTTGCGTAATTATATATATTGAATATCACAAATTTATTATATTGAAATTCAAATCAGAGGGTTCAATTTTTTATAATATGAAGACAATTTGATTAAAAAATAAACATAACATGAAATTCACTAATTAAACGAAAGCTTTATAAATTAATCTATTTTTTTAATGCAAAATATACTCCTGAATGGCTTTCATTGCCAATATATTGATGGATTTCGAATTTCTTGTACTTTTGTCTACCATTTTGGCACCACAACTTTTCAACCACTGATCTCCTAAGATTGAAAGTTGGATTTTTCGCATTTTCTCGGCAAAATCTACAGGATTACATAAGAAAAAGACAAAAATTTCTGATCACGCAATGTACAGTGCAGTCTGGAATTAAATCGTAAGGGAACAGGTTAAGAAAACCGTTTCACTACCGTGGACGAGATATCTCGCTCCCATGATATCGAAGAAACGATACTATGGACGAGATATCTCGTCATCATGCTGTCGTACGTACAATGCTATAGACGAGATATCTCGTCATCATGCTGTCGTACGTACAGTGCTATAGACGAGATATCTCGTGTATCTTTATTATCGATATAAACTGTTTTTTTTTTGTAAATTTCACACAAGTAATCATCGTTGGTGGAAAGTGTTTAATGCTGATAAATATAAAATATTCCATACTTCACACAATTAAAGTTTTTATTGAAATTCGTCAGCATTCCATAAACGATAAAAACTCTAATTGTGTTAAATATGGAGTATTTCATATTTATCATGTTTAAGCACCACCGACGATGATTACTTGTGTGAAATTTACAAAAAAAAAAAAAAAACAGTTTATATCGATAATAAAGATACACGAGATATATCGTCTATAGCATTGTACATACGAAAGCATGATGACGAGATATCTCGTCCATAGTATCGTTTCTTCGATATCGTGGGAGCGAGATATCTCGTCGATTGTAGCGAAAGGGTTAAGAAAATTGAATCGAAAGAGAAACGGTTGTTTCAGCCATCGAAAGGAGAACAGCACCTTAACCGTGCGCGATAAAGATAAAAGGGAATTGCGTCGGGGCAAACAAGATACTGGGACGAATACGGTAATCGAAACAAGAATAAAGAGGTTCGCTTTTCGTCGACTGCTCTCCAACACCCTTTGAAAACCGAACGCCTTCGCCGAACAACCATTCCTCGAAAGGAGTACACCACCGTAGCTCCTTTGACGGGGATCATAAACTATTCAGGCCCTTCAGTCTCGTGATGACAGTCGTCGTGTGCCAGCAGCATTTGCAACTCACAGGACGAAACAGTAAATTATTTCTGGACGAAGAGCATCAAAGCGCCCCGTCCCTCTTCGGCTGCTCATCCGCCTTCATTTCTCCCTTTGGAATAGGGAAGAGAGAATATGGACGACACTCGAGGATTAACGTGAAACACGAATAGCATTATTACAGAATCTAATATCTACGCGGACGATGTAATGTCAAAGCCAACTTATTTCTTCCTTGCATAATAATTCCTTTGAGAATTGTTAATCCGCGTATCATTATAGCAAGCGCGTGTACGCGTGCGCATTATTTAAACAAGCTTTAAATTCCGATGAAATTTTCCAGCGGGCAACTCCGTTGAACTACGGAGATTGTTCAAATTGTTACATATCTTATTGTGTCACCGGTGCTAATTTATTCGTCGATTAAAATACAAGTAACGTTGATAATGTCGATCTATCTATTTTTTTGCACAGCACGCAAGGAAAATATGTAATTTTTTCATAATGCACAATGAACTAAATGCATAAACTCTCCGCTATCTAATAATGATCTAGCAGATGCGCAAAGATTCGCAGTCTGGTCATCGTCAACTATCAGAATGGCGCACATTTGTTTCGGTTGTAACGTCGCAAACGTTTAAAATATAAAGTTCTAGCTGAACGCTCGAGAAAAGTTGAGAACTTTCCCGAGTGTCCGATACTCCGGTGATTATCGGCTAACCATAAAATGATCGATGTTTCAGTGTGGCGGTCAGAGCGGTGTCTGGATAGCAACTGTGATCTTACTGATAATTGGAAGCTGTGTCGACAAAGTTGGGCCACGACCAGCCGATGGCGAGATTGCACACCTGACATCGTCGGAGGAAAGGTTGAACACCGTGAAACAGGTTCTTTCCGAGGTGCCTTTGATCGACGGGCACAATGACCTACCCTGGAACATTCGAAACTTCGTCCACAATCAGCTGGCCGAGTTCGATTTCAAGGATCTACGACAGGTGGAGCCGTGGAGCAAGAGCGCGTGGAGCCAGACTGACTTGGTCAGACTTCGCCAAGGCATGGTCGGCGGTCAGGTAATTTAACTAATTATATAATAAATAATAACATTCTACTATAATAATTTTTTTTATTTTTCTCGATCGTACAGTGTTTTAAATAAACTTGGAATAATAATATTGGCGCGCTGGTTCGATCAGATTCTACCCTATATACAGGGTGTCACAAAATTATATGTCGCGGGCACCATAACGCGATTCTATACCTACGATTTAGTGGAAAATGACATAATTAACCCCCCGCAAAATTGACCTTGAACGTGACAAGCAAGGTCAAAGAAAACCAAAATTTTTAATGGTCTTGTACTGAAAAAAAATTTTGGTTTTTTTTTTTTACCTTGTGTTTCACGTTCAAGGTCAATTTTGCGGGGGGTTCCTTATGTCATTTTCGACTAAATCGTGGGTATAGAATCGTGCTATGGTGTCCGCGACATATAATTTTGTGACACCCTGTACATATAGCTAATTTGTTGTAAACTCAAACGTTTCGATTCGGATATGAATCTGTGCGTCATAAGACCACGTTTGCTATAGAATTGTTTTCTATTCGTGGAAAAGAAAGGTGGTGTTTCGTCCAGGACCCGTTTGAGTTTACAACAAATTAGCTATATATAGGGTAGAATTTGATCGAACCAGCGCGCCAATATTATTATTCCAAGTTTATTCTATTATAATACAAGTCCCCGAAATTTTTCCACCGATAGTAATACTCGTGTATGTAAAATACATACAGTGACTTCCATAAATATTCGGACGCTCTTAACAAAACGATAATTTTTTTGATATTGGACCATACGATTTGAACTTTTTTAGAGAAGCGAAAGCAATTAGCTTACTACATGATGTGAAAAGAAATTTATTCAAAAATTGCAATTGCAATGCAAAGGTCGCAATTGTAGAGAAAATACAAAAAGTTGCATTTTACAACTTTTTTATGTGGGTCTATATTGAAAATTTAAAAAATATGTTTTGTAGATCTGTGTCAATTATACGCATTGTAAAAGTTTCATCGAAATGGGTTGATGTGGAAAAAAACGACAGGCTTTGAAAGATATATGAATCCTCAAAATTGAGTGAAAAATTGCAATTTTTACCATCTTTAAACGTTTGTAGCTGATTGCAACGTTGACCGATTTTAATGAAATTTTCAGAATATGTTTAATTGATACAGATCTACGAAACGTGTTTTCTACATTTTCAATATGAGCCCACATAAAAAAGTTGTAACACATAACTTTTAGTATTTTCTCTGCAATTCCTACAAATTGGAATTTTTTCAAAAATTCTTTTCACGTTACGTAACAAAACCGATTGTTCTAACTTCTCAAAAAAAAATTCAAGTTGTATGGTCGAATATTAAAAAAGTTATCGTGTTTTTAAGAGTGCCCGAATATTAGTGGGAGTAACTGTACATAAAAAAAAAAGTTTATACATACATCGTTTTACCTTGTCCCTGGAAAAGAAGCTCAACTTTTTTTAAGACACCGTGTATATATGGACCTTATCCAGCGTTGCACTCACGGCCACCTAACCGGCGCGGCGGGTTAAGAAAACTTAAAGGAGAAATATTTTCATGGCACGTTCGCACATATTTCACGCGAAAGTTGAGAAATTACGTGGAACGCGGGTAAAGAGCAAAATAACAAGGCTGCCAAGCGAAGCTCACGGCCCAAGAAATTCACTTGGCTTTTTATTTAGCCAACTAGAAAGCACGATGTAATTAATTCGGGACTTCTGCGCGTCTGCGCGCGGAATTTTGCGAACGCGCGCGTGCGAGCAGAGCTTCTTCGAGATCGCTACACGCGATGAGAAATTAATACACCGTGAACAGTACATATACATGTAAAGAAAAAAAAAAACTCCACCGAACCCCGTCAGATTCAGCGATCCGTGAAATAATTTCGTTAATATAGATTCATCGTGCATTCGGTTATTGCATTCCGTTGTGTTGCGTGCTTTTTTTGGTATTGGGAATATTGAAAACAGATTTTGAAAAGGTAATAAAAGGCAATTGCGAGTGCTGTGTTCATTTAAAACAATGTTATCACATCTAAAAGGAATTTAAATAATATACAGGGTGGGCCAGTTAAGTAAGGCCAGCTAAATATCTCCTCTAATTGTGGGGGTACAAAAAATATTTTGTATGCTATTTGAATGGTTTGAGAAAACCATTCTATTGCAGAAAATGTTTTTTTTGTAGGGGGTAATTTTTTTCGGAGTTTACAAGGTTATCGATGTTTTTTTTTTGGTATAATTGTATAATTTTTTTTATTGCAGCGTGTAGCTGATGTAAAAATACGTTCAGATATGTACATTACATGACCTTGAAATGACCTTTGAGTTCAAACATTAAATGGAAACGAAAAATTTTTGTTCAATAAACAAGGAAGCGAGCTAATAAAAACGTGGTAAAATATGGCAAACACGCTTTGTGAATGGAAGCAGGTTTGTGAATCATGCTGTCAACCTTTGTACACATTGGCATCGTTCGATGTTATCTAAACATATTTATTAATATTTGAATACAGAATTTTAAATATATTTAATAATATGCTGGACTTAAAAATTTTCCTTGATCATCAAATTGTTTCTTGAATAGCAGATGATGTATATGCGAATTTGATGCATTTATGGCGCAAACGAGTTGGTCCAATTTAACTTTCGTTACGTGAACATGTCACCTCGATTCGCAAGAATATCGCAAATCCGTAGAGCAGAGTCGAGTCCTGGTTGCCAAATAAAAATGTCAATTAAACTGTATCCAACCGGATCAATTTATTTACGGCGTACAACAAAGCGGTTGTCCTGCAAAACCATAGCAATCCCGACGGCAGAGAATGTCAAAGACATCATGGATCTACCGGATTTAATACATCGATCCTAGAATATTGCTCTCGGGTACATCTGTGCAGGTACCGCCGTTTCTTGTGATACATACCACTGAAGGATTGTGATAACGCGAGAATGTCAAGTGTAACTACACGTACTATAGAACCTCCGGTAAGTGCATTCTCGATGCTGGCTAAAGGACCTGCTCCAACCCCTTATGTCCTCAATTATGTCATTATCGTGTTTGACTGTCATCCTCGTTCTGCAGTAGAATCTCGTCGTTGCACTAAAACGGGAACGGAGATGCACAGACTCATTATGATCTATCCGTAAGATTCAAATCCACAATTTCGAAATGATTCGCTGTACAAAAGTTGGAACACTTAACTTTCACTGATTAGTGGCCTCCTAGAAGTTAGCCGTTAGAAGTTAAACGTTAATTAGATGTCGAAAACAGTTTTTCACTATAACTTTTTTATATATAATTTTTTTAAAGCAATACTTGAGCACAATCTTAGCACAACCTAGCACAACTTGGCACAATTGAGAAAATTGAGAAAAATGAAAAGTGGGGGGCTACTCAAAAAATCGTTTTTCTCAATTTTTCATCTTATTTTTCATATTATAGTGATAATATTCGAGCACAATTCAGCACAACTGTTGAAATTGTTTAATTCAACAAGTGGGGGGCTAACTTCTAGGAGGCTGATTAGTGCATATAATCCAGGGTCTACTTTATTGTAAATTTAACAAGCAACTAAGCCAGTGTGCTCGAGAACGGTAATATCAAGCAAAAAAAAAAAAAAATAACGCAACGGCGAGATGACACCGAAAACGTCCCTTTCTTTACGGCTGGTAATAGCGTAACAGTTGAGGGCGACGCACGTAATGAAACGCCACGCAACGTTACCACCACTACGACGAACAGAAATGAAGCTGAAACAGCCAGGGAAACGGTCCGATATTACGTTCCACAAACACGAGCATGCTTTCTACCCGTTTTCGACCGCAAGCTCGTTACCGGTTCCCTCGGCTTCTTCGCGCAACTTTTTTGCGTTCCAGTTTACCTCCGGTTTCCCTCCCCCTGTCAACGTGCTTCTCCTTTCCACAACTTCTTTTTCTTGCCGGATCCGCCATTATCGTGGAGAAGAGCGTGTCTTTGACGATACCGCGATGATGAACACCGGCGTTGCCAACGACAGGTAATCGTGTCACTGTGCCGCTTTATCCAACGAAAACTGTCAAAGTTTACAATTTTTACATTCATAAAAGGGAAGTTCATAGTCTGCGGGTGAACTTTCCAAAAAGGGTTGAAAAATTGTTGGTCTTGTGTCTCCCCAAATTGTAACACCTGGGAAGAAAATGATGTTACATATAATTATAATAACGTAGATAATAATTAATCCATTTAATATATTTTCGGAAAAGTCGTGAAGTTTAAAGGCGATGCAACTACGTTGTGTATATGTATAGGAAATTCTAATCGAAATTTTAAAAACGCTCATTTGACCGTCCGTGGTAGGAATAGTGTCACTGTGCCGCTTTATCCAACGAAAACTGTCAAAGTTTACAATTTTTACATTCATAAAAGGGAAGTTCATAGTCTGCGGGTGACCTTTCCAAAAAGGGTTGAAAAATTGTTGGTCTTGTGTCTCCCCAAATTGTAACACCTGGGAAGAAAATGATGTTACAAATAATTATAATAACGTAGATAATAATTAATCCATTTAATATCTGTAGAAATTTAGGAGGAAGCTAAAAGCAGTGGTTACGTTTGTAGTGGTAGGCGATTACATCTGAAAAACGTAAACGGCCACAGACTTGACTACGCTGTTACAATTTACATAGCTCGGCCAACTATAAATTACAACAAATTTTCATTCTGACGATTATTTATAGATGCTGCTTGCGATACCATATTTGCGGCACAGTGAATCATAAGCGCAGACCACGGTCATAAAATTTGTCACGGTTACTCTCTGGTCGAAATAACGCTTAATATATCCAGCAATAATAACGAACAGGGATTTTATTAAATTATATTAAGATACGAAAACTGCAGCAGGATGGATTGAAAGACATTAAAATTCAGTATTTAATTGCTTTGATATGATGACTATATTTTGTACGATGCAATCGGGTATTTTAAAATTAATACCCATTTTAATTAGTACTACTGTCGAAGGTAATTACTATTAACATTGACTGGACACTGGTATCGATATTATCTAACAATTCGTTGATTAATAAACTATTAATTGTGACTTCTTTATTTATTTGCTAGATGCGACTAATGTAAATACAATTTAAAACTATTTAATAATTTGGAGTGGCAAAGCAAATAAAACGAAACATTACGTATCAATTTAATCAGGAATCGTTATGAACAATCAATTAATACATTTATGATAATTAACGTACCCAGATATAAACCATTAGAATGATAAAACATTATCTGAATTAAACTTAACATATGACAAATAATAATTAATTGAACCCAACAACATCATCTGATTACTCTTGTAATTGTTAAAAAAATACAACATAATTACAGAACACAGTGTATGTGTAAGACAGATCATGCGTGAAAACAAAAGCACAAGGCAAACGAAGGCAACGCGACATAATAAATAAATAAATGAACAAATAATAAATAATATTCGTTTAAAATATAGAACATGGAAGTGAAAATTGTATGAATATTTTTGCGAGCGACTGCAAGTGAAAGCAGACGAGGTGCACACTTTCGTAGCTGATAATTAACTGAAGAGTATAATCCAACGAATTTTTTGTTCGCAGTTTTGGGCTGCTTACGTGCCGTGCGAATCCCAGCATCTCAACGCGGTCCAGCTGACTTTGGAGCAGGTGGACCTCATTAAGAGGCTCATAGAGAAGTACTCGCAACACATGCAGTTCGCTGCATCTTCAAGGGGTGGGTATCTTTTACAATTATCTGAAACGAGTCGTTGCACACGGGCCTGAACTGCTACACGCGCGCGCGACACAGAAACGTTCCTTTTTTTTCCCCCCTCCCCCCTCCTTTATCTCTGCACTCTCCATCTCTTTTTGTCCCTTTTCTATGCGAGAAAACATCGCTCCCATTAAACACGACTCGTAAATTCAGAGGTGGAACGCAAAACTTTGCTTGTTCGCCGCAGCGCATCGGTAGTTTCGGTTCGATGGCCGACACTATTTCTTGTCGATTCGACAAAACGGCTTCGCTCTAAATAGATTTTTCGTTGCAACTCTACATCGAGTCGTGTTATAGAGTTTCCAGAACTCCGAACGCTTTTCTAAAATAATCCCGGTTTGCTATACTATATGTATGTATATTACGTTATATTATATGGTATTTTCAACGCTGCACTATAAATTACGTTATAGTGAACTAAAATATATGTTACATTAAATTATATGGTATTTTCAATGCTTCACTTTACGTTATATTTTAAATCATTCGATATACAGTGGGTGTAAAAAGTATTCGTACACCTTTTAAAAACGAATAACTTTTTCACAAAAAAACTCAAGCTGTTGGGTTGAATTTTGAAAAAGTTATTTGTTTTTAAAAGGTGTAAGAATACTTTTTACACCCACTGTATATCATTCGTTTGTGCCACATATGAATGTGCTGTTTGCTAGGTCGATACAATTTTCACTCTTAATTAATTAATTAAATCGTCGCTTCAATTGAGTCGTTTAATGGTGCAAGTCGGAAACAGTTAATCGTTGGATAATGAGGAAGGATATTACGTTTATCTTATGCAAGCAACGTTAAAATTATATTACAATTATTTTATGCAATGAATATTTACTTGCTTTGTTTTCAGAGATCATGGCAGCCCACGAAAAGGGCAGAATAGCATCCCTAATCGGAGTGGAGGGTGGACATAGCCTAGGAAGTAGTTTAGCTGTTTTAAGAACATTGTATCAATTGGGTGTACGGTATCTCACACTCACTCACACTTGCGACACACCATGGGCGAAAAGTTCGTCGGTAGAAGGCAACGATGGAGAAGGTACATATAAAACTAACCATAATTTTTAAAAATCCGAATTTATGTTACACCCCGCGAAGTTCTGATTTCCAATAATAAAATAAGGGGAAACAAAAATAAAAATTAATTTTTAAAAAATACCACGTTTTTAAAACGGACTAAAAAGTATAAAATAATTTAAATAAAAATATGTTTAAAAAACGGACTAAAAAGTATAAAATAATTTTTCTTAGCCACGTACACTGAAAATTTGTGATTGTGAATTTTTAATAGCTATAAAAATACTTGTAAGATTTAGTTGCCGTTGAGAAAACACACACAACAGTTAATGTCATTTGCAATGCAATAAAATTGTTTGCGACTTAGGTGAACAATTCATGTATCAATTATCTATGTATTGCATGCGCCCCACGTTTTTCGTTTTAAATCTTACAAGTATTTTCATAGCTATTAAAAATTCACAATCACAAATTTTCAGTTGTACCGAACAGACAGACGGACAGACAGACAAGAAATACAACGTAAAATACAACGTTTCCCATACACATATTATACTTGACCTATGCATAGAATAAATAAAACTGGAGTTTGAACATCGTCGGTGAAACTGACGAAATAAATTTTACAATTATGATGACGAATAAAAGCGAACCTTTGCCAAAACTGGTTTCTCGATATTAACACGTGCTTCGGTTATTCGAACGCAATCCGTATAACTTTGAAATTGGTTCCAGCATGTATCGATCATTCTATGTATACGCAGAACGTATAAATGAAATAAATTGCTAGGAACGTGGCGGAGCGGCGTGACAGTTCGAACATGTTAAGAGTCATGATCCCCATTGTGCTGGAACAATAAACGTGTGAACGATTGTAAACAGGGACGAGAGAAGAAAAAAAAGAGTGAGGTTCTCCTTTTGTTTCAGGAGGCGGTCTGACCACGTTCGGGAAAGCAGTAGTCAAGGAAATGAATAGGCTCGGAATGCTGATAGACCTTAGTCATACAGCGAGGGCTACCATGAGGGACGCTTTAAGGACCAGCAGAGCACCCCTCATTTTTTCTCACTCTTCGGCCTTTGCCATTTGCAATTCCTCGAGAAACGTACCCGACGACATTCTACAGCAGCTGGTACGCCACCCACGTTTCATACTAAACTCTACACACTCCCAGCCGAAAAGATAGCACGCGTTTGCTATCTTTCATTTCACGGTGGCAATGTACAGGGTGTCAAGAAATTAAATGTAACCGCCACCATGGCACGATTCTACGCCTACGATTTGCTGGAAATCAACATAAATAAACTCCCGAGAAAAATTGACCTTGACCTTGGAAGTCAAGGTGAAAAAAAAAATTTTTTTTCGTTTAATTGCATTCTACAGGTCATGACATTCTACAACCCTAACTAATTCTGATCGCATAATTTTTGCATTCTATATAGCCTTCATACAGAATTTGAACTAGTAATGGAAAAATCATGCAATCGGAATTAGTTAGGGTTAGGTGGCGGAGTGGGGCCGGCGGTTAGGCCAACCCGACCACGCAGACGAAATTGTGAATATTTCAATACAGTATTAGCAATAGTTTTTCGCAAATATCTCGAAAACTAAGACCGAGCACCGGGTACTTGTAATGACAAAAGTTGTTCATAATGTTGTCCTCGACAACATATGTCAAGGTCAAGGTCATCGGAACTGCCTCCCCTAAACGTAACTTTTACACCAAAAAGATATGAATCGTTCAACCGGTAAAATGACCGGTAGGTAAGACCGACTAAAAATTTGTCTCAGAAAACAATAAAAAAAGAATATTGAAAAATGTATATTATACGTATATTTTCGGAAAAGTCGTGAAGTTTAAAGGCGATGCAATTACGTTGTGTATATGTATAGTAAATTCTAATGGAAATTTAAAAAACAGTCATTTGACCGGCCGTGGTAGGAATAGTATAAAGAAAAACACGATCGATGAAACAGAGGGACTGCAGATATCGGCAAAGCTTATCCAAAAGTGAGACACGCGGTCTAGCCAGACGCGGTTACGCGGGAACATTGCAGTAGATTCGGTCGAAGTACGTGCCGCAGTAGCTGCGGTCAGAAACTGCGGCGTGCAGGAGGTGCGGTTTAACGTCTGAGGCTTCGAACGGACGAAAACTGATTCGCTTTTTCATCAATCATCGCTGAACGATATTACTATCGACGTTCTGTCTGCCTCCGAAATTCACCAACGTGAAATATTAACATCTATCGGGCTGGTCATTCTGATAGCAAAACTACGAGGGTCGGTCAATAAGTAAGTTACACCCCCGCACCCCTTTAAACTTCAACATTAAAGAAGATATTCCGGGGGCCACACTTAAGCGAGACACCCTGTATATTTACATGAATAAATTTTTTATTCATTTGTCTTTTTGGAAAAAGACAACTTGCTTATCGACTGATTCAAGTATAAACTTATTTAAAGCGACCAGCATATTGAACCACGGCTTCGGGTTTTTTCTTTGCAGGCTGATAACCGTGGACTGGTGATGGTAACGTTTTATAATTATTTCGTAAAGTGTGGCACGGAGGCAACCGTTTCGGACGTCGCCGAGCATATTTACTACATTAAGAACTTGATTGGCGTGGACCACATCGGTGTCGGTGGTGACTTCGACGGTATCAACAAGTACGTATTATATGTACCGGGTGTTCATTTGAAAACTTTCCAGCCGAATATCTCGAAAAATATGAAAGATATTAAAATAGTGTAAAACACGTGTCCAAGGATTTCGAGGGGGAAAGGGGGGGCAGTATCAGTTTTTTATTTGGGTGGCGTTTTCAAAGTCTTTTGAAGGTCAACTTTGTTTTTTCAAATGGAAACCTATATTTTTTATTATGGGATCTTATTGTACGTAAAAAGACCAATAATTTTCGTAGGATACTTTTTTTTATCCACGCAATTTTTTTATCCCTTCTTTTACCCCTCGAAATCCTTGGACACGTGTTTTACGCTTTTTTAATATCCTTCATATTTTTCGAGATATTCGGCTGGAAAGTTTTCAAATGAACACCCTGTATATTATTTGGTGGTAGGAATTGTACACGTATACCCTGTACATTACAAGAATAGATTGTTTAATAAAATAACAAGAAATTTAAACATTGTTACACCAATTATTGGTTAGAACCATTGGTAATTACATGTTCAATAAATAGTATTTTTACGTTTCAAAGAATAAACGTGCGATAATATAGCATAAATAGACGACTTCTAGGAGTTTGTTAAGTGTCCGCATAGTTAAGGACGAGAGTTTATTTTCCAACGACTTATAGCAGTTTCCCTCCAAGGAGGTGAACCTCAATTTGAATTTGAAACATTACTAGTCGAGATCAAATTTGAGTTGTAAGTTTAATTAAGGGAATTCTGCACGGCTCTAATTAACCTTTTCGCTGCGGCAGTGTTACCTCGAAAAGATTTATCGCCCTATGGGTGCACCGGGACCAGCGTACACCTTCCTGTGGACAGAATTTACTGGTCGCATCGTGAAATTTATCGTATCTGTACAAGTTATTGTAAACCGGCGAACGGGGAATTAATGGCCCCCGAAATCTAATTATACGATCATAAATTCTTTTTCTTGTTTGTTTGAAAAACACGCCGGCCATTTATCTGTTTGAGGTGCTAGCTTTTAATAGGAAGTCTATTGTTTTCGAGCGGAAGGGTTAATCCGATTTGATTAATATATCGCGCCATCCAATGGAGATCGCGTTTGCCAATTAGAATGGCTTTTCTCTCTGCTTACAAAGAGAGTTCAATGAATCTTACTTGGAACGCGAATCACAAAAGGGAATGCTCGCTCTCATAAAAACGCATCAACCATTGAAATAAACGTATAAATAGAAAATTAATTATTCTATTTATACGTCACGATTCAGCGAAATCTGCCATCTAAATTAGATGTAAACTATTTATGTGAAAAAAAGAAACAATTAGTTTTCTTCTCTATTTTGCTTTTTTATCGAGATATACATAAAGGTCACCCTGAGATATTTTTTGCATCAACCACTGAAATAAACGTATAAATAGAAAATGGATTATTCTATTTATACGTCACGATTCATCCAAATCTGCCACCTAAATTAGATGTAAACTATTTATGTGAAAAAAAAAATTAGTTTTCTTCTCTATATTGCTTTTTTATCGAGATATACATAAAGGTCACCCTGAGATATTTTTTATCGAGATATAAAGGTCACCCTGAGATATTTTTTATCGAGATACAAATGTCACACTGAGATATTTTTTATCGAGACTTGAAACCTGAGAATAAAAAATAGAGAGAGAAACTAGATGGAAAGGGAATAGTTACTTCTGCAACAATTGTTATGAAACTGGTCCGATGCGCTTGACGCGGAAGTATAATCGATTTTGTTGACAGAACACCACGAGGTCTCGAGGATGTCTCCAAATATCCAGAATTGTTCGCTGAACTTCTTCGAAGTGGGAACTGGAACGTGCGCGACTTGAAAAAAGTTGCTGGTCTCAATTTGCTGAGAGTCCTCCGACAGGTTCGAATGCTGCCATTCTTTTAGAAAATATTGCAACGGTCCTTCGTGAACGAAAAGCGAAACCAAAGAACAAACTATTTCCCCGACTTCCTTTCAATCGCGTGAATCGAACTTCGTCCGTAAAGAATTGTTTTGAACTTGGAAAAATTAATTTGGAACTCGTCGAATCGACCAATCTATTGGAAAAGCGAGTTTCGGCGAGTCCACCGGAAACTTGCGTGACAGACTGTTTGTTAATACAGGGTGGTCCGTTTAAATAAGAACACCTAAATATCTCTTCAGGTTATTGTGACGCAAAAATTGTTTGTTACGCAATGTGCATGGTATCAATGGACCAAATATTTGGCACGAATATTTTTTTCCGAGGATCATTTTTTTCGGAGTTGTCAATCTTATTTAAACGGACCACCCTGTATAACAGTTTGACATTTTCACACAAAAGCATCTCCGCAGCGCACGGTGGTTCTAAACCGAATGTGTTTCAGGTGGAGCACGTGAGGGACGAGATGAGAACCTCAGGAATAATGCCATCCGAAGAATACCTTCAGGATTCACCTGACACAACCGGCAGCTGTGCGCTCGATATCAACTCCGTGCCACGAGTGATGGAAGTTTGATCGTTCTATCGATTCGCCCTGTATCGCGATCGCGTGCGAATCGCTTCTTCGTGATCATCTCGCTGTCCCGTTCTCTCTCGAGATAAACGAATGGGACATAATCGCGATTAGGATCGGGAACATTCGTGGGCGATCATCGGTGGAACGGCCGACCGTTGCTGGACACTCGCGACACCCGCCCACCTGCACAGTCTGTCCCTTTTAGATGCTCAATCAGAATAACATTAAAGAAAGGAACCTACCTCGAACGAAGTCTCGCGGAGACGACACATGGCTTCGAACACCTAATTTGCTCGACCATAGATTTCGTTCTTTAGAATCACAGAATCGCGCGGAATTATTTTTTAATTTATCGCGCCGCAAACGGCTGCCTTGTAACTGTTCGAACGACTACACAGCTGCGCAAACGATCGGTCTTACAAACGATCCGTTCTTATTTCTACTAATTTCCGTTTTAACCCTCCAACGCACGGCGCAGACATTTGACCAAACTCGATTCAAAATCAAAGAACTTTCGATAGAAATGAGGTAGAGCGATGAAATTTTTTTTAAATTAAAGCTGAAACTTTGCAGAATATGGGAAAAATAGGGAGATTATGGTACGAATGTTTTTTAACGTTGAGAAAATTCATTAAACTTGTAGAATTTCCAGAAAATGTGGTTTCTCCGTTACTACGCGCGGAAAAATTTTTTTTTAAACATGTTATATATCATTTCCCGTAGATTTTTTCACGCTGATTTCAAATCTGGTGTCAAAATTTGTCTACGACCTCTGGTTTTTTCAATAAATCGATTTTTGTGACAGGAAATTAATGAAATCATTTTTTCGTTGAAATGATTTTATGACACATTTATTGAAAAAACAATGATTTATTGAAAAATCCAGAGGTCGTAGACAAATTTTGACACCAGATTTGAAATCAGCGTGAAAAAATCTACGGGAAATGATATATAACATGTTCAAAAAAAATTTTTTCCGCGCGTAGTAACGGAGAAACCACATTTTCTTGAAATTCTACAAGTTTAATGAATTTTCTCAACGTTAAAAAACGTTCGTACCATAATCTCCCTGTTTTTCCCATATTCTGCAAAGTTTCAGTTTTAATTTAAAAAAAATTTCATCGCTCTACCTCATTTCTATCGAAAGTTCTTTGATTTTGAATCGAGTTTGGTCAAATATCCCCACTGTGCGGCGCGGCGGAGCCTGGGTCTATTTTTACCCAGAGTATCGAAATCCTCATTTTAATTACTCGGTGTTCGACGATTTGAATGAAACGAACAGCTGTTGCATTAGCGACAACAAAAAGGCTAACGTGTCTACAGGGTGGTCCAGTACGTATTAGCATACCATTATATGTTTTTGAAAATATGAAAAAACTTTATTAACCACAGTTTTTCAGTATAAAGAGGACTACAATACGGCAATAACAGTTTTTTCGTAGGTAAAATAGTTTCGGAAATCTCAAGGTCATCTTCATTTTTTATTTAAATAGAAACATATATTTTTCTATGCAGTATTCGAGGCAGCTCGTACGTAAAAAAAGTTGTGGACTCAAAAAACGAATCCAGAGTTAACAATTTGTAGTTCACTATCGTTCGAACAATTACAACTGAAAGAATATTCTCTATAAGAAAAACTGTAGGGAGACACTGAAATTCCAATTATTTTGTATCACTACACTGCGAATCCATCCTGTGCCATAAGCGAACATGAAAGAATTAATGAAACGAAAATTGAATGAAGGTCGATAGAATGATTATTTTACCTTTAGCTTGAGAACCTCTTCATTAAACGATTGGTTGTCCTTATATTCAGCTTTTATACAGAATAAGAATCGTATAAAAATCGCATAAAAGGCTACACGGTATATTTGTCAGATAGAAAAGATACTATTCAGGTGCATTTGGAAGTGCTATGTATAGAACCGATGAACAAAATCACAGTACAGTAAAGCCTTGATCTAAGAAAAACTGTTTGTGTTTCTTTTTTTTTAACGAAACAAGTAAATTTTCACATCGGCCAATAATAACAATCAATCATGTATACCTTGAGAGACCAGATATAAAGCAAAAAAGGACGATCGAGACAATATAGAGGTCTTTTCTAAACTGTGGCACTCCTGTATTATAATAAGAAAAGAATAATTGTGTGTAAACCCGGCTGTGTATCTTCATACGTCTTCCCCTATCTCCCTTTCATTGCACCAAAAAAAAAAAAAAAACACACACATGCACTTTTAGCATTGACATTGGACAAATCAGAGTGAGCACCCAGTTGAAAAAGAATCTTAAGCTCATCCGGAAAATCATCGCAATCGTTTCAGAAAAGCGGAATAAGTGTCGGGAGGAAAACATATCGGATACGATGAGGAATATACTCGGAGGCTCGGATTAGTGCAATGAAACCCATCTTTAATTCGTTTTAACATAGACTAATTTATAAGAGCTATGAAAGTCCAGCAATTGAATATCCAGCAATTATAAAACAAATATTATTATTATTATTTGGTTCTTGTTATACAGGGTGGTATAAACCACCTAAATGTGCACACCTAAATGTAGCCACCTAAATATCTCCTTTATTTGCGATGACATAACAAGTGTTTTTAATGCAATATAAATTGTATCACAAGGTGAATTTTTTGCAAATATTTTTTTTTCTCAAGATTATCTTTTCCGGAGTGTTCACTTTCATAGATTAAGGTCATTTGAAGGTCACGTTATTATACATATCTGATTGTATTTTTTGCTCAGCTACACGGTGCAATAAAAAACAAATGCAATTATGTTGCATCACAATAACCTGAAGAGATATTTAGGTGTTCTTATTTAAACGGACCACCCTGTATACTCGATGTTATAATTCAGTACTGTTATGTAGTACTTGGTTCCCAAAATGGCGGTGATATTTGGGGTATTCGTTGCATTGATTCGTTCCTTACTGTATACGCATAGCGAAGGACACCCATTGATCATCTGTTATCATTTCCATATGGTAAAAGGCCTCGAACGTGTAAAAGACGAAACTTTGTTCACAGTGTAGATAACCCTTCGATAAGGCTACAACTAAGTCAAGTTGCTCACAAGTAACAAACACGTCACTAATGTAATCGAACATACGTGCGTGTTTCGCGAATCGTAATATCGGGTGTAATCTATCACTTGTACACGCACCCACCATTCTCCTCAACAAAGTATCATCTAACAAATTTTCGACGGGTCATCAGAAATTGCTGGGGGTCGAGACCGGTGACGCGGTTTAACGTTTCTTGTATTTTCCGGCGCCATATTCGACCCCCACGGTTTCTGCGTGTCGCCGTTACACCTATCTGTGTCTCGTGTGCACTTATTACAATGATCCATGCGAATTAAAACCTTCAAACGAAATTTGAAAAAAGAATCGATTCACTACCGCGAGATTCGTATGGATTTGTACCTAACTTCTATGTAAGGAGTGGGTAAAAGGAACTTTAGAATATCAAAAATTCCGTTGTACCTTCGCAGCGGGTTCTATGAATAAATGTTTCTATTGTACACTTGTCATTATCGTTTTTATTCCCGCTTCGCCATCTTCGTCCTCTTGTCCACTATAATTAGGGTGCACCTTAGCTATACTTGGTGAAATGTTTTTTGCGACAATTTTTTCATGCCTCCCCTCAAAATTGTGCTATTGGCTAAGAAAATAAATCCTGCAAAAGTTGAAGTTGATCGGATAAGGGGAAGGCGTGCCGCATCGAGCGCAAAGGTCAAGAGTAAACCTTATTTTTCGACCAAAAAATGTTGGGCACGCCCCCTCCCAATGTTCCATGTCCTTAAAAAATGATGGGGATAGTTCAGGGACAATTATCGTCCAGACATTTGGGATATTTATCGCGAGAATACTGTATACTGTATTCGCGCTCGATTAGGCACGCCTTCCCGACGTCCGATTGATCTAAACTTTTGGATATATTATTTTTTCATGACATGGAACAATATTGGGGTGGGGGCTTCCCAAAATCTTTTGGTCGAAAAATAAGTTTTACTCTTGACCTTTGACCTTGATGCGGCACGCCTTCCCGACGTCCGATTGGTCTAAAACTTTAGATATATTATTTTTTCATGACATGGAACAATATTGGGGTGGGGGGTTCCCAAAATTTTTTGGTTGAAAAATAAGGTGCACCCTAACTATAATGTCTAATAGAAACGCCTGAAATGTGTCTCGTAATTACATCGATATGTTCCGTCTGAATCGATACTGATAAAATCGCGTGAACAAGAGATGTGAAAACGAGGGCTAATTAATTCCAGAAATAATTCCTGGTGAACGTTTAAACCCGTCGAAAAGTGATGTACAGGCTACCAATGAGTGACGTAACATAGATCAACGTGTAATCTAGCGTGTGATGCTGAAAGTTTCGATTTACGCGGGTGTTTGGGTGCTCACAATCCTTCTGTCGGTCGTTTGCATAACCACAAAGAACAACATCGTAAGCAGTATTAACGATTCCTGGCATTACCATCGGGATTATCGTTGCCACCGAACTACTGGACAGCTGGGAAATGCTAACTGCCATACTCCAACTTCCAAATATATTCTACAACACTTCGAACACTCTCCGAACGATACGGGCCTGCTCGATCCATCGTCAAATGGATTAATTAAAAATCCTATTAACACAAAAATATTATTTGTTGCTTCGAACAACACGCTGCCAGGATTTCTAAAAACGCATCGTCACCCTGGCCATTTATGGAAACGACGAACACTCTGTTCGCTTTCGGACCAAGGACAGTATCCTCACCGAAGGACCTTGTCGGACTACAACGACCCGGTTCTCGTAAACGATATCGAAGACCCGGACTCGTTGAAGACGCTGGTGCGAGTGAAAAGAGCAGAACCGAATTCCCCGTCCGCGTACCAAGATAATTATTTCAAAGACCTGGCCGATTCGTTCCCTCAGAGTTCGTACGACTATATCGGCGAGAACGACGACAGCGACGTGTCGATCGATGCGAAACGAGAGATCAATTCGCAGGAATATTACGGGAACGATCGTCCCGTAGAACCGAACAGTCGGGAAGCTAAGAATTGGAACAGTGAACTTTCGTCACGAGACGAATCCGACGGAAATCAACTTTCCGGCGACAAGAAATCGTTCTCGACGGATGAGGTTGCCGAAGACCGTGCGTTTGGTGTCGTTCCGAAGGATCCAACGGAATTGGTTCGAAGGAAGCGAAACAATCGTGAAAGAGCTGAAAGAAAGCGGAGGTTGGAAGATTCGGCGAAGACCAACGAGGAGGATATCGCGGAGAAGAAACGGCCGGCCAGTTCGGGGAAATTTGAGGAATCGGACGAACAGTGTCGGAAACCGTCGAGTTTAGCAATCGCCGATTTGAAGGCGGACCTGCTGCGCTTCAAGAGGAAGGCGAAGAACGAGCGGCACGAGAAGAGCTTCAAATCGAAGAAGAAAAAGAAACACGCGTCCAAGAAGCACAACGATCCGAAGGGTAATCCCCGACGATCACGAAAGAACGTTCGATCGAAGAACACGCAGCGACCGAGATCGGTCCGCAAGAGAAAGAACAGCGAAGCGAGAGTCGACGGTAAATCACAGCACGTAGGGTTTGCTAAGCTAGTGTCTAAGACAAATAATCTGAACAATTTTCGCCGTAGATCCGTTAGCCCGATAAAACCGTTCGATCGAACGTCGTTGCGCGACGATACGTTGAGAAACAACCTTGTCGAAAATAATATCAACGCCGATAATTCTGCGCTAAACATGGCGGAGCACGGAGGCAGCGTCCAGACCAGTAAACGATCAGAAAGCTCGAACACTCTGATGAAACGTGTCGAGCAAGAAATTCAAGACGAACACCCGATCAAAGACGAGACGAAAGTACGCTCGAAAAGAGACAAAACCGGCGAGTCGCGACACGGTTTTCTAAGCGACGAAGACGAGCTACAATACTATGAAAACATCCGAGAATTTCAGCCGAATACAGACTGTGTTGTACAAGATGATGGTTCAGGAAATGACGAAATGGAAGTTGGTCGAGCTGTGCGGTCGATCGAGGAAGTGAAAGATCTTGCGAAGAAGCTAGTTACTAAAGTAGGTAATACTGACACTCACCGTTATACTAGGCAGAAAGTAATCAGGACCACGCATCAGTCAGTGTAGAAAATAATTTTACTAACGTTGGAGGCAATTGCGGTAGAACCTCGATTATCCCAACTAAACAGGGATTATTAAATTGCAAGGGTGTACAAAATTGTTTGGTCTTGGCTGCCATAGGCGTATTCTACATCTTCGGATCGATGAAGTCCTTGACCTTGAGTTTCAAGGTCATACGTTTTTATTGCACACTACATCGCGATAGTACTTAAATTGTTTTGTATTCTTCGCATAGCGCCGAAGAATATATTTCTTATTTGCTAAAATCGTGAGACCATTCATTGTTTTATTAATATTCCATTGAGTCATTGTTAATTCTTTTATCGTATTTATTGAACATGTACACAATACTATTTTTGGTTTAATATTATATAACATGCAAATAATTTCTTCAATAATGACAGGGATAGCCATTCTAAAAAGAGTAGTATAAGTAATATAAGTACAGTGTGTTCTATCTTTTTTATTGATTTATCTAAATTTATTCGGTATTATAAGGCACAATCCGATAACCCTGCCGGTCCTAAAAATCTTAGAATTTTTAGATACAAGAATATTAAAAGTCTTATTTTCATAAATTTGCTATCTTTCGTCGTAGCTACTACCTACAGCACTGTTATTAACAATAAAGTTTGTACTTATTCTAAGTATGTTCCAAAAATTGTTAAAATTTCATGAAAATACACTTTGGATACTCTTGTAAGTACTTCAGGGAAAGTACATAGTCGTCATATTTACAATGTAAGTTCAAATTCGTTCCACTAAAATCAAATTTCTTTCAAGGTAGACGAGCTTGAGAATTACTTAAACATTGGCGAGGCTAAGTTGGACAACGAAGAGGAGAAGAGGATCGAGATTCGTGCGATCGACGACTTGTGTTCAAACGTTACCGCCACTTGTGCGGACTTCAAAGAACCGTCCGAAATTGTTCAAAGGTGTGTACCAACGTCTACAGCAAAAATTATGATCGACACGAAAATAAAGACGAAAGAGGCGCATGATCGAGTCAAGAAGAAAAATGAAAATTCTGCGGTGAAGAAGCGATCGTCGCGCGAGAATAATGCCAAGATGTTGTCGAGGACGAAAAATAATGATAGGGAAATTGATAAATCCCACCAGAAGTGGGGTAGGTGGACAGACTGGAGCAGTTGCAGCGTCACCTGTGGAAAAGGACGACAAATCAGGTGGCGATACTGTTTGCACGACTGCAACAACGCAGAGACAGAGATGGAAGAGAAAGCTTGCCAATTACCGGCCTGTCCGCCTGGAAAATTCCTTGGTATATTCTAGGGTATTCCGTAATCTACGCGGGACGTTTAAATAGTCATATTGCGAGACGAAGCTCCGATGTATTAGTGTACTAATTAATTCGTAGCCATTGATTTAATTTGTACACCTAATATACCGTTTAAGCAACTATGTTCGTTTCTCACTATTTTAGTATATGCCTACATTGTAATTTTGTACGTCGATATATAGATTTATATTAAGTGCTTTATGTATAAGAATATGTGCAAAAGAATTGTTAAATAAAAGGATTATTAGTACGGTTCTTGAAAATTTTGAGCATTGCTTAATAGAAATTTTTAGGAAATATGGAAGAGGAAAAGAAATTTCAAAATATTAGCTGTTAAAATGATTTTAAACTTCCGTAAGAATATATATATTTTTTATTTTAATTGAATGGTATTACGAAATATTTCTCGAATATTGCGTTATTGAAAAGAACGCAATGTTGTAATTATAAAATTACTGACCAGCCAAGAGCTAGGTGTTAAAAGCGAGGTTTTTAAAATACAAATTGAACGAAATTAAATCAAATCGCGTGTATTTTCTCATCGTTTCATTGTCAAATACACAATATATTGTACAGAATATTATAAACAACACTTCTTTCCTGCCCTCTTCGTACGTATTCAAAAGTAACTAATTTTTTCGTTGCTTACAAGAGGTTCACAATAGCTTATTTTCACAAATAGTCAACTCTCAACACGACGATCTGGGTTCTTACTCGACGATTGTCACGAAATATTTACGATCACGAAGACGTACCGTAACTCACAAATATTCTGTGACATCAACACGCACTATCAGTCGCTTTTACAAAATGTACAAATTTTGTTCAATCTAGCGATCGCTTTTTTTTTTGTTTACGATCCACATATTGTGTCCCTACGTTTGTAGAAATCTCATTATTATACATGTATGATTTAATTAACAGCAGTGTTGTATTCCGTTGCTTATGAACCAGGGTTTTCTTTAATTGTATAAATGTTGTTCCAAACAAGACCCTTTAATAACATTCGACGTGGCCGAGATTTCTCGAAATATTCGCAAATACCAGTTCGCTGAACATTCAAAACTCGACGTTTTCGTTACTTAAACGTTTACATATCTACATGAAAAACGGTGCACGTTCGTCCGTGTGATCGCGCGCAGATAAAATCACAGTGATATAACACGATCATTATCGATACTCGATACCGTGCAATGCAGGTTTATGCCTTCTGCTGATTTTTTTTCATTTTTTATTACATATTTCTGTTCATTGCCTGATATATATCTTCTTATGCTGCGGCGGTTCTATGCTTAAAAACGATTAAATCGTTTAACGACAGAATTTTGGTTTTGATATCAGACCAACATTACGACCTACGGTTAGCTATAGCGAATCGCAATTCTTATACCATTGAGTATCCTAGTGACCGAGCCTGTAATCGCTCAGGTTGCGAACATATAACCAATACCATCCATCCGCCCTTCGTACCAGCGCGGACAACAAATAGAGGCTCTGGTAGACCCGGGCCATCAAGAGAGCAGTGTCAGCAGAAGCGTGTAGAAAGTTACCGTGAGAAGAGAAGTGCCGAGACGAAGTAATAATGAACAAGGTAATTTGAGGATTCCATCGAGAACAAGGGAGCAGCGATTATTACAGTGTTATAAAGAATGTTTACCAAACGGGAATGTGAAGAGCTTCTGGTCAATAGCCAAACTACCCAAAGCTAGTACACTTGAAGGACAGGTCAATGTTCTAAGTGAAACAATTTACTTGCCAAATGTCACGTATCCATTTTATGCAAGGAGAGACGAGATGGCAAGCACTATAATAATAATAATAATAATAATAATAATAATAATAAAAAATTGTTTAACGATGACACGATACAAGTAAAAAAATGCAAAACAAGTAAAAACGAGTTCTGTTCCGTACGGATGGCGGTTAAAGAGGGCTTATTTCAGAGAAGGGCTAGTTCTTGATACACCAAGGTTTAATTTTAACCTTGCCCTTGGCATATGGTGTCAAGGTAATCGTCTTGAGTTACCCTGACAAAATTGAACCTTTAATGCTACATAACTGTTGCTGCTAATTTTTTTTAAGTCAGAGACATTCAAGACGATGATCTTGACAACATATATCAAGGTTAAAGTCAAAGTTCGACGTTGACATATCAAATGTACCCCCAAAGAGGAGCACCACGATCTGACCGAAGCAGATTTTGTACAGGCCAGTGATTTTATCTGTGACCTTATCGCGTCTCGAACAATTTAAATAACAAGGTCGCAGAAAAAGTCACTGACCTGTTCAAGTTCTCTTTCTCCTACTATTTAACAGGGAGTTACTGTTTTTGCCAATCGCGCAAGATTATCTGGACACCTAGTATATCACGGCGTCGAAGAGTACGCGCGATGACCATTTACCAAAGAACAAGAGATCTCGTCGATGGCAGTATCCCTAATTAGTTATATCCGGCTTGTCCAAGGGACCACTTACATATACAAATTGATCACAATGGTAAACGCATACATACTCACGAATACTAAACACGCATAGGTTAATTCGTTTTAGGACACGTGCACACACTCTTAAAATAATTGCATAATGTCTTTTGACCGTGATACTTGCAATCCGTCTTAAAGTTTAAAGGGCATAGAAAAAGCGTCCGTCCCTTGGTCGTCGGCAACAATAAATCGCACTTGATCCTTTGTCTATCTGGACTGCACTAAATAGTAAATTTTTCCTTTCTTTTCGGTATCGTTTCAATTTGTATAAAGTTGAGCTGATATTTACATGGTAGTTTTTGGTTCACCTCTATTCGTTAAAACAGTATGTTCCTAGATGGTTCCGTTTTACTGTCCGACAATGCGTTTATCGTGGGATTCTCTTCGCCACCAACTACTATTCGAACATCTCTGTCCGGATCTGTTCGCATCGCTTCGAGTCTTAACTCGACTTCGCCTGCTTCGAAACAGTCGTTCAGCCAATCCGCTAAAAATTAAATTGTGCAATTTATTACACACACATATATATATACATATATACCGCCTATTGAAAAATTAGTCTCTACGTTCATCTCGACAAAATTGTTGTACAGATACTTACGTGCGGGAATGTTTTTAAGCGATCTGGCCGCTGCTAATCTCACGTTCGGTACTTTATCAGTGGACAGCTTTAACAAAACCGGTAACAATTCTACGCAGAACTTGGTTCCACTGATTGCGTTGCTAGATATCAGATGGCCGCATAGCATCGCGAATGTTTGACGCCTGACCCATAAATCGGCATACATATTCAAGGACAATCTCAGCTCTTCGAATATTTCTTCGTCGAATAACGCTAGAAATGCCACGATCTGCGCAACCTGTGTACAAAATTTTAGGTGATATGAAAGTTATAGTAGAGTAAGGAAAAGAATGTTCCTCGGCTCACTGCACTTCTGTCTCCGTTACAGACCATACATTTTTACTAAACGCAATAATAAAAAATGCAAAATCGTACCAATGAGAATCCAACGTGCCTCACAGCAGCGACTTTGTCGTTGATAAGCTCGAACGACAATGGTACAATGTAGGTTTGCACGTCGAACGGTGTAAATATAGTGACGGCTTCGACCAACTGCGTGGCCAACTCTTCACGAAATCTCCAGTTCCATATGTTGTCAGTCTTAAGGAATTCCTTCAAGATCGGTAAATATTGGTAACGATCCTGCGGCTTCAGTAGATTCAAGAAAGTGGTGAGGTTCTTGAGGATGCCAATTCTGACCTCGTCTAGGTCTTTGATGAAGCCGTAGTGGATGGGCAAGAGCTCGTCCGAGGTGAGCTCGTGGCCCAGAATGGCAGCGATTTCATGGATACCGGAAGCGACGGTGCGCCTCACTTTCCATTCTTTGGCGATGGCCAGTAATTGATAGGCTTCCTTTAGACGAGGCCACTTTTTCTTGCCTAACGCGAGCGCGACTGCTGGGAAGCTAAAAGCACAATGATGCGGGAAATCCCCGCCCGTGTCGAAACACTGATCCGGTCCGGCCATCGACAGAAATGAATCGATCAGATGCTGAGGAACGGCGTCCTGATCGTGGAAGTTCATCACGTCAAAGTCTCCCGCTCCGTACTTGTCCTCGTTAAACAGCTCGTTCAACGTGGACGCTTTATTCGAATTCCCATTACCCGACTTTCGATTGCTATTGTTATGCGCTGTCGATCTCTTCGCAGCTTCGACTAAATCATCATCGGGAGGCAAGTCCGGCGCTGTGTAATAGTACAAAAAGGAATTGTATTTGTCCGCGCTGTCCATCTGCATTTCGTGGTATTTCTGTATCTGCAAGAGAAAGAAACAACTTTAAAAAACGAAACAAGAAATTGTCGCGCGTGTGAAAGTTCTTAACGCCATAGAGAAATTTAAGGATGTTCTGGAGGTACAATGGGAGACAAAAGTACAAGAAATTCGAAATCCATCAATATATTGGCAATGAAAGCCATTCATGAGTATATTTTGCATTAAAAAAATAGAGTAATTTATGAAGCTTTCGTTTAATTACCGAATTTCATGTCATATTTATTTTTAAATCAAACTCTGATTTTAACTTCAAGATAATAAATTTGTGATATTCAATATATATAATTACGCAATTAAAAGTTAAAAATAATTGTTGAAATAAATTAAAAATACTTCAGAAAGCAATATTCATGGTTATCATTGAGATGACAACACGATAAATTTGACGTTTTGTAACAGTTTATATAATTTTTTGCTCTGTAACTATTTAGTGAATCCTAATAAATTTTGAACATTATTAATTACATAATTTTTACTATATATATATATAAAAAAAACTGGAGTTTCTAGTTGCGTTTTTTCAAGGTTTAAATAGGGTTTGAAGTGGAATTGTATGAATTCACCATAAGAAGACGTGTTAAAATGTGCAAACTTTAAGTTGCTATAATTCTTAAACGGTGCAGTGAATCGAACCCAAACTTTGGTAATTGCATTAATTTAGTAAGAATTATATCTTGTCAAATTTTCAAAAATTTAGTTGCGTTTTTATATACCTCCGGAACATCCTTAAAGGTTTTACTGTACATAGAAACAGAAAATCAGAGACATTTGGAGAAGATACATGAGAATCTATCGCCTTCGTGTCAGATAATTTAACACAAAACGGATAAATAAGAGAATTCGTAGAGTATAAAATTGAATTGTACTTTCGATTTGCACGCTTTCATCGTGAAAGCGTCATCTTCCGACGAGTCCTCCTCCTCCTGCTCCTCCTCCTCCTCGCAAATTGGTTTCTCTATTATCACAGATGAATTTGAGTTTTCCTTAGAACTAGGGTCCTTCGTGTCGACCGTGTGACTCCGTACTCGGCACGTCGTGGGGAATATATCCTCGTAAGTGTACTTCATTCTGCAAATACCATTGATTGTTATTTAGCAAAGAGAAAATTCAAATTACAGAAAAACTTTTAACCCCTTGCACTACGATTCATTTTACGGTTGCAGTGATCAGAACTTATTTGTCGTTTCAAATTTCTTAGACAAAAAAGAAGTTTGTATATAATTTATACCTATGCAGTCTCCAATGGTTTCAGCAACAAGAAAATATAATTTTGTTTCAATTTAAAGTTTAAAGGAAATTAGTAGCATGAATGTTTAGTAGACTATCTTCGAAATCTTCGTCACGAGTCCGACTCGGTATTATAGTGCAAGGGGTTAACGGCGTTGATAGGTTCAGTGTTAAACAAGGAAAAGCGAGAATACGTTTCGTGCGTACTTGTAACCGCTATCTTGCTGCCTGGTGAACTCTAATTCGCCCTGGCCATTGTAGGAAATGTCGGTGAACTGTTCCGCGAATGTGGATATAAATGGTCCCAAAATTTGAAAGGCAGTCATTCGCACCCACTTCGATTCGTCGTTCAGGTGCGCGGCCAGAAGGTCCGCCAACAATAATCGACGGTGTTGACGATTCACGCAGCAAGAAACAGACATCATCACGTCCACGCACACTTTCCGGATACCCCATAATTTGTCACAGCTCAGATCAACGTAGATAGGGAACTGCGAGGACAATAACACAAATAAATAATAAGAAAAAAATCACATCGTACGAATGTAATAATAATACTACCACCGCTTACCAGGTCTCTAAACAGCGCCTTCCTGCTGACAACGGCGCAAATGTCCGGGAACCGCAGTATAGTGATCCTCCTAATGCAAAATTCTTCGTCTTTGCACAGGGCGATGTATCTGTCCAAAAAAAGCTTTTCCGCCGCCTGTTTGCCAATCAGCGGCGCAATCTCGATCATGAGCTGCGGATCGACATAATCAAACGATATAGAGATCGAGGCACTGAAATGTTCTCGGTTAAACAAGGGTGAACGAAATTAGTGACAAAAGAAAGCGAACAGCTCTCGGAATCGAAAAATCGATAGCACGTGGTGCGATCGCGCGCGCAAATGTAAGCCCATGTGGAAAATAACGGAGAGACATCATTCCGATAAATCGCCGATTTTCTCCTTCTTTCCGAATTTCCGTCGTCGAAGACATAAATCGCGCCGTTCCGCTCATCAAAGCTGGCTGTGATACGAGTCCAAATCACCACATCACAACCACTCTGATGGGAGGAACAGTCGAATTCGCGTCGCTGAACACCTGGAAAAAATTAACAACTAGGACCAACAACCGAATCGAATTGAATCGAATCGAATCGGATGCTGGATGCACGCATCTGTTTGATCGATTACGGGGAACACGTAGCCGGGTGTGTGAATCGATCGCCTCCACAATTTTTCGAGGACTTTCTTAACGCCCGCATGCGCGCCGTTCATCGAAATCAGTGGGTCATTGTTCAACGATGAAATTAATTGTTCACGGCCAGGGGGGCAGAAGTGAATCATCGTGCCACGAGAACGCGATACCTACCGCTCAAGTCGGCCGGGATGGAAACATTCGATATATCGTAATGTTCGTGTCATCCACCATCGCTTTCTACGAACAGGCTTTCCGATCGATTTCCACCACACATTTTTAATGACGCGTTGTTTTATGCATTTATAGCGCTCCGAAGTAATTAATCGATCGTTACTAAATACAGGGTGGTCAACTACAGATGGGAGATAATTTAAGGGGTGGTCCTCCATGATATAAGTCGAAAATGAAGAATACAAAAAATTGCGATATCGGCTTCGTTATTTAGTTATTAACCCTTAGCACTCGAGTGGCAACTCTGAGACGCCACTAAAAATTGCTGTACCATTATTCAAAATATTGTTCACATTATTAAATATATTGGTATCTAATCAATTACTACACATGTAAGTATTCTATGAGATATTAGATCAAATTTCATATCCACCAAATTTAAAAAATCAGAGAGAATGGAAATATTCTTGGTCGGAAGAAATGTTTAACGTTCCAGTTAAAACAGCTCCGAGTGCAAAGGTTTAACAATTTAAAAATCCGCCTAAAATGCGGCAACCAATAACTAAATAACGAAGCCGAAATCGCGATTTTTTTATTCTTCATTTTCAACTTATATTGTCATGGAGAACCACCCCTTAAATTTTCTCCCACCTGTAGTCGAACACCCTGTATAAATGTTTCTTTCAATTGCCTGCGAAAGATTTGTATAAAACCAAGCTTCTCTTATTCCGTTGTAACGTGCAGGATGCACCAGGTGGTATTTATAAAACATTTTTAATTGCGCTTTTATACCGGCGAGCACCACCGAAGGATTATTCTATTAGCGAATTTAGTAGTGTGTTATAAATAATGCATAAAAGAAAATAGTATTTTAACAAAGAACGCCTCTCTCGTAACGCACGAAAAGATATGAACAATTAGTTCGGCACAAATAAGTTTAATTACAAGCTTGCGCTTCTGCGACATTCCAATTTGCTCTCACAGTCTACGTGTATGAGTACGACCATTACTGTATTTCAGTTTAATGTGGAAAACATTCTTTCCAAGTAACAAAGAGCTAATTAGTGTGGAAAACGTATTAATCTGGATCGAATCGGAAGGGATCGACAGTGAGTAACTCGAGCCGCGTAGCGTTGGGATCACCGCTCATTACAGGAGATAGAATAAAATTTAGTATAGACGTTCCCAGAAACTGAACGGGGGCTCGTGTTACGAAGAATCGCACGGGGGAGAGATCATGTATCGACGTGCTCGATGATGTCCTTTGTGGATCCGCAGGATCCGTAAGAGGGAGTCGGTCGACCCTGAGAAACTACAGAGCCGCAAACCTTTCCCGAAAGCGGAAACTGCGCGAGGACTGCTCTCCGTATCGGGTGCGCGATCGGAAGTGTTCTTCTTGGAAATCGCTCGTCGCGGAATGCACGCGAGGTCTATTAAATTGTGCTCGCTTAAATTTTCCAAATCTTTACACTAAAAATTTCAAGGACCCATCTTTGTTTCCCTACCACTTCGTACCTCTCGTCAGAGCCTAATCTTAGTACAGTAAACGCTCGTTCGTTGTCCAGTGCCTACCCACTCCGCTGCCTGTCAACGCAGACTCGAGGAATCGATTTTACAAATCTCTTAATTTTCATTATTTGTTTATGGGACTTTCACTACCTTATTTCTGGCATTTTTCTGATTAAAATGACACCAAACACGATATAGTTTCAATTATATTTAGTGGTTTAATCCGCGGTGAAAGTTTCGGTCGCAAGGAGGGACAGCGCATCGGAAAGAAAGAGACGCGAACAGTCACGCGAAACGTATTTCATTCTGTCCTTCTCTATGTTCGGCTTTCTACTGAAGTCTCTTTCTAGACGCAGTCATAAATCAGAAAGCATGTCGGGGCACGCTCGTTGTCCGCTGAAACCCCCAGCCTTTGGACAACGATCGAGGGTTTACTGTGGAGACAAGGAAAGAAGACTAAAACTACTAAAGAACGTCACTCCAAAATAAATTCGATAGGAGCATGGGGCGGTGAAGATCGTCGAACGCGTCGCAGCGCAACGCTCATCAAAGCTGGCTGTGATATGATCGCTCGTGTATCAGCATATCATAGCCACTTTGTGAGCGATGCACAAGCGTTGCTTTCCTTCCTGTCGTTCCCAGCGGAAGCGATCCTTGAACGACGACGTCATCCAGCCACGTTTCGCGCGTGCCGTTGGCGCGTAGGAGCGCGACCGCCGCAAAAAACGGCGATCCAAATCATACAAAATGGCTGTGATATGAAATCTAGAAAAGTAACACGCCACAACCAATTTGACGATTCGATCGCGTTCCTCTCCTGTCTTCCTCCTAGCTGTTGTAGATCCCCTCCCCCGTGGTCCTCGATCCTCGAGATGTAGACCGAATAGTAGCGACGACGGGCGGGACGAACGGCGTACAACGACGC
Organism: Lasioglossum lativentre; assembly: GCA_916610255.1. NCBI lineage: Eukaryota > Metazoa > Arthropoda > Insecta > Hymenoptera > Halictidae > Lasioglossum > Lasioglossum lativentre. The sequence continues at coordinate 5,615,565 of OU744366.1, forward strand.
GTCGTAAAAACGATACTCATCGTTGTTCCTATTTCGTGTGTCTGCTCTGCTCTGCCCCTCTCGTTTCCCGGTGGCGGGCGCGGGCGATTATTAATTAAGCGAGCACTAAGTGCACTCGATGACGGCACACACACACACACACACGCTTGCTTCCCCGACGATCGATTTTGCGGGCCCAGTACATTAAAATGGCTGTGATATGACTCGAAACATTTCACAACCAATTTGATGTATCGGACCGCAAAAGGTATTTTCATTTCGGCGCTGCTGGATTCTGGATATGCAACGTTTCTGTCGCTCTCGGTTAGTCTCTTCCTCTCTCTCGGATTCTCTCTTCTTCGTCGCCAGCGTCCAGCTCTCTCGCGGTTCCCGCCCCTCGTTTCCATGCTCCCTCAATTCCGAGAGATACGTTTTGGCTTCCTGGACTCTCCGGTAATTATTTCCACGTCCCTCTCTCTCTCTCTCTCTCTATTTTTTTTGTTTTTTTTTGTTCGCAGAGGTCCTCCGGTGAGTCGCGCCGAGGACGGACACAATTTTGCTCATCAAAGCTGGCTGTGATAGTCGATCTCTATGACAAACCAACTTTGATGGTAAAAGCATGTCCCTTGTCGTGAATCTTCCTGATCCTTCGCCGGGTTATACTCTCTCTCTTCTTTTTTATTTCTCTCTTGCTCGCTCGCTCGCTCGCTCGCTCGCTCTCGCATTCTTACGGCAGCCGTTTATATTCGATATTCCCGCGCGCATTATATCTCCGTCGGCTAATTTCACGGTACGATAGAGATATTACTATTAACGAATTTTTTTTCCTTCCCGAATTCGCCGGTGAGCGTCGATGCACAACGGACGCCGGATGAAAGACAAGATAGTGAGACGCGATAGCGTGAGAACATCTCACTACCTATGTCTTTCAGACGGAATCCGTCCGAGACGGGAAAACGCACGATCGATACACATTTCTCGAACTCGTACAGGTTACTCTGATATCAGTTATATGCGTATGGTATATAGTTATACTGTGAATCTACAGGCAAAATTAATAATCATTTTTCTCATGTTAATAATTATATCTCTTAATCTTGCTATAAAAAGCGGCGAATTCGCAGTTTAACTATGACCATGCTTATATTGTGCTTATATACCCCATCGCTCGAAAAATGTTTGATCAGAAACGCGCAGTTTGAGCGCAGCGATTCGCGCGCCTCGTATCAATTAAATCGATCGAATCAGGGATTCGAGACGCGAAATCGTTTCAGCGTTTTCTCTCTGGGGCTTTCCTATTTATACGCGGCTTCCTAAATACATACGTACTCGTTCATTAAGCGACGTATCCGTAGCCTCGAACAGCGAGTAGTAATCGTGGTATCGACGGAATGTTGAATCGCGTCACGAAAACTAATACAGGGTGTCCCAAAACGACTACGTAAGCGTGAAATGGGAGGTTCCTTGGGTCATTTGAAGCAACATTTTCCTTTTGCAAAATGTTGTCCGCGGCTTTGTTTAGGAGTTATTAACGAAAAACACCGGACCAATAAGAGTGCGACCTAGACGCTCGTTCAGCGCGACGCACCAGCAGGCGGTTGGCTGAACGTGCCAGCGAGCGTCTAGGACGCGCTCTGATTGGTCCGGTGTTTTTCGTTAATAACTCCTAAACAAAGCCGCGGACGCAATTTTTGCTGAGGAAAATGTTGCTTCAAATGACCCAAGGAACCTCCCATTTCCCGCTTACGCAGTCGTTTTGGGACACCCTGTATATCGGAGGTGTTCCGCCTTGTCGTTCGGTTTGGTTTCCCCGAAATCGGTTGCAACGCGATACAACGCTGGGGGGAGGGGTGGAGATTACGGTATCTCTTCGGGGGTTGTTCCGAGAGTTCTGTCGCTGCATGGAGGAAACATGGCGGCTACACGTTCCCTTTCGGTTAATAACGAAATAACTGTGCGCGTGAAACTCGATGGGTCCGTTATAAATTTAATTTCTAATTTCTCGTCGATCAGAAGACAAAAGAATTATTTCGCGTCGAGTGGTGCGGTTGAGAAGTAGGAAAGAAGAAAGAGAAATAGGAAAACGAAGAAACTTACGGTGATGCCCCAGTTGAGGCATTCGGTCGACCTACAGAGGGCGTCTATAACGGGGCAGATTTTGCTCTCGATCGTGTTGATGTCTAGAAATCCCCTCTTTATCAGCACCACCACCGCTTCCTGGGCCGTGAGTCGGACCTGGACACGTCGGGCATAGAAAGAAATTGGTCAATGAGATTTAGAATTCTTAGCCGACTTTTCCCCAGTCCGGGAAGAAGCCTGCCGAAAATCTTTCTGGATCACCGGCTTCGAACACCGCACTATGGTCTGGAAACCCGTTCTTCGTGGCCAAAAGTCAAATTTTCAAGATAAAGATTTTGAAAAAATTTTGTTTTTGGAACAGAGTAAGAACCCTTCACCAAATCCAGATTATTATTCATTTCAGATTATTCATTGCTGAGATATAACGTTTTGAAGACAAACTTCGTAAAATTCAGATTAAACAAAACGTTTAAAATAGTCATCATAGACTATCAAAATACAATGTTTCGTATGTGTCAGCAGGTATATTTTAGGTGTGTAATACTGTTGTCGGCATCTTTTTATCCATAAACAAATAGTGACAAGTTTAAACAATATAAACTTTGAAAACGGTTTCAAAAAAACGTCACAAATCGGCATAAATGGAACCTTTTGCATATGAAACTGTAGACATTTCTGAATACAGTGTATAAACATTCATTTACCCGTTTCTGCCCGTTTTAGTTGTATGTACAACGTTTTTAATAGTACTGTTAACACGATTTTTAAGACATTTCCTACGATCTGGCAAAAAAATGTTTCCAACAAAAGTTGATCAGTATTTACATATCTATAAATTTCAATATACAAAAATTAAAAAAAAAATGTTTTTGTTTATAAAAATGAGAATCACGTCAATTTTTTAAATGTTACCATATATTTCTGACTTTATAATATTATTGCTGGTGTCGAAACGAATTCAACGACCTAGCATACTATAACCTTCAACTTTAAATAACGCTAAAATACTTTTGGCCACGAAAAACGGGTTTCCAGACCATTGGTGCACCGGTGAGATCGTAATTCGGTAGAGAGACGGAATCGAATCCGTGTACGTAACACGCACTATTGCGCTAAAAATTATTCACCTGAATGCCCGAGTCCTGCAGGTACTTTATCACGAAGTCCAGCAGATGATCGTGGAAAACGTCGCCGAACAGATGGGGCGCCTCCTGGCAGATCGACACCATCTGTGGCACTTCTTTCACCAGGCTGGACCGTTCCCGGATATCTGGAAAGAAATCTGGATTTCGGTCACTGTGATCAGGATCGCAGGCGTTTTTGGGTGGCTACACGCTTAATTTCGTATGCAGATCCCTATCGATAGCAGAAAACTGAATTCGAGGAGTCGAGAATCACCCGATTTATCGGAATAATTAATTACTGTGTATTCGCGTCGGATTTCATCTGGATGGCGTCTCTATATGCAAAACTAACGCTCTGCCAATGAATAAGTATGCAACACCTGGTATATGAGAAATAATTTTTTTTATTGGAATCGCTAACAACGGCTAAACACACACGTGCGGAAAGATGCAAGACGGAGAAACGGTGCTTTATAGAATCGGTGTGAAAAGTATTCGTACACCTTTTAAAAACGAATAACTTTTTCAAAATTCGACCCAACAGCTCGAGTTTTTTTTTGAGACGTTCGAAGGATTAGTTTACTAGCTAATATGTAAATAATTTTTTTTTAATTTATATTGGTCGTAATTGCGAAAGAAAAAGTAAAGGTCACGGTTTTTAAATTTTTTATCTGTGCCTGCAGTGAAAATTTATAAAGGTGCATTTGGTAGGTATACAAATTTAAGCGACGAGCTAATACACCCGCGTGCATTTTAAACGAATTTTAACCCTCGAATGACATTTTTATAATTATGTAATTGAGGATATCCAAAACCATTTATCAATTTGTCGAATATTCAGCTTTCCATTTAATCAATTCACCAGGAATTGAGTAATTGAACGACGATACTGATACTCTCGGTCAACGTAGACCCTGAGTTAACAAAATAACATCATTAGTAAATATGTCTTGTTTTTCTCGATCGTATTATTGTTAATAATAAATATATGATGCTATCGGCGCTACGGTTCGATCATTTAATAATAACAACTTTCAAAAGCAATTTTGCAACTTAGCAAAAAAAATCATCGACGTATCGATTCTGATTTGAATCCTTTTCAAGATTAATTTTGTATCGCGTCTGCAAGAATAAATATGTTATACAATTTTCAAAATATAATATAGAATTGAATAATAGTAGATTATATTTTGAAAATTGTATAACATATTTATTCTTGCGGACGCGATACAAAATAAATCTTGAAAAGGATTCAAATCAGAATCGAAATGATTTTTTTGTTAAGTTGCAAAATTGCTTTTGAAAGTTCTTATTATCAAATGATCGAACCGTAGCGCCGATAGCATCATACATTTATTATTAAAATCATTAGGTGCGACGAAGTTTGAAAATATCTGGAAAATCCCGAATTATAATATAAATTCGCAAGACATCCGTGGAACATCAGAGAGAGAGAGAGAGAGAGACAGGCGCGAAGTGAAAACTGTCGACGTTCTAACGAGAAATCCGATCGTTTCTTTGCGACTCACGATCGGAGTCCCATTCGTGCGTTGAAAGTGAGGAAAACAGGAGGGAGCAGGCAGGGGGTCGTTCCTCGGCGTTTCCTCGACCTTGGCTCGTTTTTATTCTCGTCCGAAACGACGGGTAGCCGCCGCCGGTTTCGTGGAAATACCTGAATGAAAAAAGGGCGTCGCAAGCTGGCGTCCCTGCTGATTAGGAAAACTCGCACCTTTCAACTATGCCCGAGCCTCGACACCCATAAAGAACCAGAATTCCCCACGGGTCATTAGGGAAACGACCCATCGGTCGGCTACTTAACCGAACAGGTGCAACGTGGTCGTGAACAACGTTATGGAAATTACGAGTTTCCGGGGATAGTTTCCACACGAAATTCTTTCCGAGACCGAAGCAATCCGAAACAACGGTGTGAAAAAAAAACGAAAAAACTGTAGCTCACATACCAGACGATAGCCGGATCTCGATCACCCCCATCCCTCTCAGACTCGCACAACTTTCGAAGAGCGATCCGTGTCGGGAGACCACATGGCCATCGTTCTCGACGTCCTCTTCAGCAACGTTTCCGTTCACAATTCGTCCGACGGCACAAGGAAAAACACGTTCCGAGTATCTCGATTCCGTAGAAAAAGCGCGGGAAAACTGGTGACGCCGCGTGACGTCTCTTATTATTCAGGAAAGTATGGAGTACTATGTATAAATCGAGAACGAAGAAACACCTCCGACGCACTTGGAAAATCCACTTGATTAGTTAAACGCACGAGAAAATGCGGTGAGACGAGTTATCTTTCGGAAAACAGTCGAACCGGAACGCCGAAAAGAAGAGAAGAAACACGTTGCCAGCGGAGAGCGTGGGTGCGACTGAGGGTCGAGTATTCCTTGGTCGCGGGAAATGTATCTTCCCGGTTAGTCGGACTTTCCCAGACTCGAGGAGTGGGGCTAAGCGGGGTAGCCTCCCCACTCCGTTCGGGCCCAGCACCGTCGAAAAGGGGAGAAGCCGAGTGGAAAGGGTAGGGGACCGCCGACAAACCGGGACTCGTCCCTTTTCGGTTCTTTTCGCGCGCCCTTCGTCAGGCCCATGGCCCGAGCACGTGCTCGCTTTTCCCTCCGCTACTACCACCCCCCTAGTTTCCCGTTTCGTTCAGACTTCCATGATCCGTTCTTCCTCTGCTTCCTTACGCGAAGGTATCCCCGCCCTCTCTCGTATCTCCTTTTCCCTTCTCGAGGCGAGACGAAGAAGCTTCTTCCCTCTGTCCCTTTTCCCACTCTCCCCCGCCGCTCCCCCTCCCTTTTTCCCGAACGCAGCCTCCTGCGTCCATTAATCACCCACCGAGTCTTATCTTCTCCGCCTACTCCGTCCTTACGCGCCTTCTGTCCCGGACAACATCCCGCCAAAAATATCCCGCTGCGCTCCTTCAGGATTAAGCGTCACCGATTAAGCTCTCCCTCTCCCTCTCTCTCTCTCTCTCTCTCTCTCTCTCTGTGGTACAAATGTTAACGTCTTTCACTGGATACGAAATATTACGTTTTGTTCGTCTTTCGAATTTTTCACGTTCAATATGTTGCTGTAACGGTTATGCAGTTGTTCCTTTTATACACGGAATTATTCGGCGAACTCGCAACGAAACGTATTTTTACAATGAGGAGTTTATTATGTGACGAAAGAAATTTCTTCCTGATTCCGATTTAGGTTAAATAACATATGAAAACGTATAAAGATCCGTAGTCTTACTTATGACAAACATATAGATTGGTGCAATTTAACACTAGATTGCCCAAGGAAGTCATTTTGACTGCTTTTTAATTTCAATTAGAAAAACAATTATGTATATAATGACACAATTTCTTAGAATTTTGTGACTTTTTGTACAACATATAAATGCGTTTATTAATAATTGTTTCCGGTATATATATATATATATATATGTGTTATACCTATATTGCCCAAAAGCAGTCAGACTTTCTAGTGTTAAAAAAGGAGAAAAATTCGATTAATCGCAGAATAACGATACACTATTTTCAACGTGTTGAAATGATTTAAGAATTAAATGTAGCTCCAATCGCTTGGGAAAAATGTTTAAATTACATAAAGATCCACAGTCTTACTTATGACAAACATATGGATTGGTGCAATTTAAAAAAGGAGAAAAATTCGATTAACCGCAGAATAACGATACACTATTTTCAACGTGTTGAAATTATTAAAGAATTAAATGTAGCTCCAATAGCTTGCGAAAAATGTTTACGTTGCATAAAGATCCACAGTTTTACTTATGACAAACATATGGTGCAATTTAAAAAAGGAGAAAAATTCAATTAATCGCAGAATAACGATACACTATTTTCAACGTGTTGAAATGATTAAAGAATTAAATGTGGCTCGAATCGAGTAAAAATGTTTACATTGCATAAAGATTCTGCTCATCGTGTATTCGACAAAATGTTCCCGGTGGTGTTCCAGGTTCGTAACCGGCGAAATGTCTTTTCCTATTCGAGCAGGGAGACGCAAGCTGCGTTTCTTCATCCTCGACGATAAAAAGGGCGACGCGCGCGCGTCGAATCGTTCGTCAGCCCCGAGTTTCCGAATCTCCTTGTGCATGTGGCGAGGAAACGCGCGGTGGTAGGGGGGGGGGGCGGGGGGTTGGTAATCGGTGGAGGAAGCGACGCAACTGGCGTCTTCTCGACGTCGAGAAGGAAAAAGGGCGCGTGTCCCTCGATTTCCGTAGGAACACACCGGGAGTGTCCAAAAATACGGTGAACAACCGGTGAAAAGCGCGCCTGTGTCGCGTGCCCCCGAGTTTTCGATTCTCGTGCCCTTCTCCCCTGTTAAGGGACATGTTTTACAATGGAATAAACCAATTTAGTGAAATAGGTAACTTAATTTTATTATAGAACAGCACCAGGTATATCCTGCCTAAACCGACTCTAGCGTCGAACTGAACCGCGACTCAGCTCTTGTTCGTCGCTGCGGCTGCCGATCGTCTTTTTGATCACCGATCGTCTTTTTGATCGCCGATCGTCACTTCGAGGTGACGCACGCTATCCGTTATATTGTAACAATATTTTTGAGTTTCGCGTTACAAATAGTTTTACTTCAACATCCCCCGTCCTCCGCGTCCCTCTTTCTCTCTCTCTCTTCGTTTCGATCTGTCCACCGGAAAAACACCGATGGCGGCACGTGTTCCACGGGACAAGATGTTTCCCGTTGGATATTGGCCCCCAAAAATAGCCTGGGGCCGGTGTGCGACATTCGTCGGGATCATGGACGCGATCGGTGTTGCAGCACCACCTTTCACCCGACAGTTGCAACCACCCTCTGGAGACGATACCTTACAGTAGGAAAAAGAGCTCTCCCTCTCTTCTACAAACACCGAAGACATACGAGGCAAACGTCGGTTGTGTCACGTGCCATTCCCGAAAAAGTATGCAGTCCTTGTTGGCTCGCGTTACAAAGCCTCCGATATATCTTTTTTTTTTCCCCCTTTTGGTTTTCGCGTTGTCGATATTTCTATGAAGTTTTTCGGCGATTAGCGTATATCGACGCTCTTCTAATTTTACGGAAGACCGATTGTTAGCGACTATGGATAGGTGGAAGATGAACGAATACACAGTCTGTCCCATTTCCGATGAAACTGCTCAAAAATAAAAAAAGAACAACGCTGTACAGTGCATTTCTTCCATCGTGTTTATTCGAAACTTGGACCATATATACCTATAGACCCGGCACAGATAATGTTCCCCTCGGCAAAGATAAATTCATCTGAAGGCCCTCGTGACGTCACATTCTCGAAAGAAGTATAAGCTGTGTTCATCGACAGTGTGTGCGGGTGTGCCATGTGTCTAGTACGCGGAAAGAATGGACAGGATAATTTCAAAGAATTTGGCATTGTATCATGAAATAATCAATTATAAACTGTAAATTTATATATATTTATATTTATATATATAAAATAATTCTGTATAATACTTGTTCAGGTTATGGTCCAAATGTATAATGGCGTCGTGTCGGCGACGGTTGGCGTCGGTCTGCCGTTTCAGCCATTTTGAAATTATCTTAAGACTTATCTTGTGACGTCACGCGGTACGTTATCTTTGCCGAGCTGCACTCTCGGTTTTCCTATACACATACTATACCTATGCCGGGTCTATTAGTATATATGGTCTAAGATTCGAAATAATCCCCCTCCGAGTGAATACAGCGTTGAAACCGATCATAAAACTTGTCGAAGCATGTCTGGTACTCGGGGGGGCCGGAATAGCTTTCAGGATGTCGGTCGAAGCCTTCTGGATGGTAGGAATCCGTAAATTCGCTGTTTCCTCCATGACGATTTTTCGACAGAGTGACACAGTGGACGGTTAGTTATAATGTCGTAACCTTATATACTAATAGACCCGGCATAGGTATAGTATGTGTATAGGAAAACCGAGAATTCAGTGTCCGAAAGATGATGGGACACTGTGACGTCACAAGATAAGTCTTAAGATAATTTCTTTCCATGTACTGTGTACATGGCGCACCCGCTGACCCCCTCTCCCCATGTAAGCCAAGCGTATATAGGCACTGTCGATGAGCATAGCTTGTACAAATGTGACGTCACAGTGTCTTTCAGCTGATATCATCTTTCGGACACGGAAAATTATCTACGCCGTGTCTATAGGTATATATGGTCTAAGGTCGTAACTATTGACAGAACAATTGAAATCTTAGACCATATATACCTATAGACCCGGTGCAGATAAGTCTGCCATGTTCCAAGATTAAACCGGCTAGCAGACGATTTATGTGGGCAAAGTGCTATAGTATGTTAAGAAATCGCAGTACCACGAAGCTGAAGTTGGAGAGGGGAAAGGGGAATCGTCATCGCATCTCATTCTGTATAAATATTTATGGAAACTGTAACTGTAATATACATATATAGATGTATTTTATTTTATTACTCGTTCATTTTTTACTTTACTCTTATTATTTTAAATATGGCTAACTCGTTTTGTCGATTATAATTTGGAAAAAGTTAAATTTTAATGTAGAAGTTGATAATATAAAATCTGTATTCACTTCATCACAACTTATTTTATTTAAAAAAAGAATAGTAAGAACAATATACATATACCGCAACAGCCAGGTGCTTCGTCTCATACACTATCCTCCATTTTGAATTATCTCGTTCCGTGACATGTGGGCACCAGATATTTTTTAATCTCGGAACACGGCATTGTATGCACATACTATACCTATGCCGGGTCTATAAGTATGTATGGTCTAAGATTGAAATGCTACGAAATATGGTGCGAAGATAGATGAAAGATGTGTCTACAAAATTCAATAGATGAATCAATAGATGGCGCTGCAATCGGCTGTTAATTTCGACCAGTCTCATCGGAAATGGGACAGGCTGTGTATATCAGCCGAAAGAAAATCATTTTTCCTAGGATCTTTGGAAATTCCGAAAGTTGGAATTGTTGTTGTATGTTGCGTTAATATTTGCTGGAAGGACATTAGCAATGGCGCTGGCCAACCGTTCGTCTGTAAAGCGACCGGCGGCTCGTTAACGACGTTCCAACGATCGATGGCGTTTATTTGCAATTCGTAGGAACTCCCTTTTGTTGGGACGAATCGCGTGGTATTAAGAGCGGTAAATAAATGGGACGGTGTCGTTGTTGTTGTCTCGCAGGATCGTGGAGGAGCCTATAGACGTCGACGATGACGACGGCGCGGCGCGGCGGCGACGCGCAAGGTCTTAAAGTATTTTCGAAGGCTCCTGAAAAGAAAGGAGCCATTAGTGGGATGAAAACGCAGTGGCGCGTCGTTCGCCACGTTTCCCCGAAGCGGCCCAGGTAAAAAGAAAACGTTTTTCGCGGAAGGATCGCTCTTTCTATCCCTTGGCCCTCTCCCCGAACCCCGCGCCCCGCCAACGTCGACGCGCTGGTTTTTCAAAGGTTCTCGGGCGACCGCGGGCGACGTTTCACCCGTAGATACTCATCGACAGAACTTTGTTGGATGACCTTTGAACACGATTTTTCCCAGTTCTGCGAAACAACCGACTATACGAACGCCGACGCTTTTTTCCGACTTCCGCGAACGGGCAGGCTCGATTTTTCAAACGACTCACGCGCCTCGTGTTCTACCCCTCTCTCGCCCTTCGACCGTACCTACACTGGGTCAAAAAAGTGCGAGCACACGCTCTTTCTATACAGGGTGTCCCAAAAGTACTTCAACATCGGGAAATGGGAGGTTCCTGAGGTCATTTCAAGCGTCATTTTCCTTTTGCAAAATGTTGTCCGCGGCTTTGTTTAGGAGTTATTAACGAAAAACACGGACCAATCAGAGCGCGAGCTCGACGCTCGTTGGCATGTTCAGCCAACCGCCTGCCGGCTCGCCGCGCTGAACGTGCCAGCGAGCATCGAACTCGCGCTCTGATTGGTCCGTGTTTTTTGTTAATAACTCCCAAACGAAGCCTCGGACAACATTTTGCAAAAGGAAAATGACGCTTGAAATGACCTCAGGAACCTCCCATTTCCTGATGTTGAAGTACTTTTGGGACACCCTGTATAATTTTGTGCCAGGGTTCGAATGAAACTGTAGACAATGTGAGTTTTTCTCGATCGAAATTATAATATGTAATAATAATAAATGATATCGGCGCAAGGTTCGATCATTTTAAAACCAACAGCAAATGTGCAATTAATATAACAAATTTCTCGACGTTTCGATCATAATGCTGATCATTATCCAAGAGACATATTTTGCGTATGACAAATAAATTTTAGTAGATGTAAGTAAACATAGTTGGAAAGAAACATTTGCGAGACAGCCGTGTAAAACCAAACTGGAAAAAAGAATATAAAAAATAACACATACTTGCTGTGACAACAATTAACTATGTTTACTTATACAGGGTCATCCAGTCTTTTAGAAGTATTATTTAAAGTCTCCCCTGCTCCATGAAATTTTAAATAGCTGCAGTATTCTGACTGTACAAAGGTAGCATAATCATTTGTCTTTTAATTGAGGGCTGGAATGAAAGGGGGAATGAAATATAAACTGTTTCAATATTAAAAAATAAATTTAAATATTAAGTAAAAATGCTTAAATTTTTTTAAGGGACGATAAGACCCTATAGAATTTTATAATTTAATTAATAGCTGCAGTATTCTGACTGTACAAAGGTAGCATAATCATTTGTCTTTTAATTGAGGGCTGGAATGAAAGGGGGAATGAAATATAAACTGTTTCAATATTAAAAAATAAATTTAAATATTAAGTAAAAATGCTTAAATTTTTTTAAGGGACGATAACACCCTATAGAATTTTATAATTTAATTAAATTTAATAATTTTATAAAAAAGATGCCCCTATATAGTGTAACCAAACAAAGGAAAAATCATCAAGATACATAATTGCAGTCCCAATATATTTAATCTTAAGTGAACGCAAAAAATGACGGGTTTTTGCAATTATCTAAAAATCAAGACCGAATGAAAAAAAGTGTTAGGGGTGAAAGTTGTTTCATTTGGGGCCCTCTATAGCTGGTTGACGTTTGGCCGTTTAAAAACGGATCACCCTGTATATACTAAAATTGATTTTTCAGACGCAAAATATGTCTCTTGGATAATGATCAGCATTATGATCGAAACGTCGAGAAATTTGATATATTAATTGCACATTTGCTGTTGGTGTTTAAAATGATCGAACCTTGCGCCGATATCATTATTATTATTAGAAACTGTAGACCCGTTGCGTTACTATTTATTTTCTGGGGATACGCTGCTTTTCTGTCGCGTAATAAACGATGCTGTTTTCTAAATCGTACCAAAACTCCGAAAATTTTACCAATTCCTGAACGAGCTTCGTGCCTCGAAAATACAGATGGAGATTTTGGAAGCCCGTTCGAGCCACCTTCGCAGCACCGTGGAAAACGGTTGCGTGTCCGTGGCTCTTTCGTTAGGTCCTTAAGAGTCTATTTTATTTTGAATTCCTCCGAGTGGCGCGGACGAAAAAGTAAACGGTGTTACGCGAGCTCGTATAAATACTTCGGAGCATACACGGAAGCCACGAGTAGACTTCCGGCGAGGCACGTGCTGCACCGGAAGCGGGGACAATCTTGTCGTCACCTCGTGGAGCAACAGCCTCCTCGGCTACAACCCAACCGGCTTCATCATTTACCCCCCATAACACGGAACGTTCTGTCTTCACTCAAGAACCACGTTCTATCCTGTCTCCCTATTTTTAAACATCTTCCGCCTACGTGTGTCTTGTTCAGGGAAATAGAAGGAAACGAGCGGAAAAACAAATGGCGAACCGCCTAAAAAGGCATTTTTTCCCGGAAACTGCCACACTGACGGGTTTTTAAGTGGTTCTGTGTTAGCTACTGTAAATATTTCTCGGCAAAAGACGACTACCGAACGCACGATTACGAGAATTGCAACAATTACGAGAAATTAAACCCTTGCCCTACAATAACGTGTCACGACTCGCGTTGAAGATTCTGAACAGAGTCTAATAAATATGTATGTTATTGATTTTCTATAAAACGAGATGAAATTCTATTTTGGTTTTGTTAATGTACGGTTATTGGAGAGCATGTATAGGCGTACAATGGATATAAATTTTCTCTTTTTTTTTTTTTAGGAAATTGCTGACTACAAAAAAGTTCTAATCACTGAAACCGTAAAATAAATCGTAGTGCAAGGGGTTAAGGACTCTTTCGATTTTAACTGGATAGAGCATGGTTCGTGGTGTTCGAGGGATAAAATTGTATAAAGAAGGGCAACAATCAAATGTTTGTGGGAACGATGGATAACGTGCTGTGGGATTAAAAATGGTGCGACGATCGATGGTCAATGTGTCGTGGCAACGTGCAATTTATCGGTTTTCTCATTGCCAGAACAACAAAGATTTAGTTTTGTGCGAGCAAGAGTATGTGAAATACTGTGTAAAAAGAAAAAGCAAATCTTGAAAAATTCATTTCTCTTTTTTCATTGATCGAAGTTCAGCATTTCGCATGTCTTCAACATTCTAGAAACATGTACAGATTCCCAACACGTTAAGTACCACGCCAGCACGTGCCAAAAGTTCCAAGAAATCTAATCAATTTTTTAATTGAACTCGCGTAACTGATAAGTCAAGATTTATTATAGTCACTGCTATTTTAACTCTCTCATAATTCATAGGACCTAACGAAACTTGTAAGAATTAATGTTGAAATCTAGTAAAATAATATCGTGTCAGTCGTATACGACCGACGTGGCGGATAACGTGTAACGTTGATCCGTCGGGGCTAAAAAAATTATGTACAACCTGTCGCCAAATATTTCAGTATATTTTGCGTCGAAATCAAACTTGAAGAAGCCAAGAAAGCGTAATGATAAGCGTAAATAAAAGCAGCTAACTGTGCATTAAAAATACATGCGTGCGTAAAATACAAAGGATTTGGCTCAGAATTATTTCCAATCCTTTCGAATCAAGCGTAAAATGTCCAACAAAATGTGCAATACTGTCACAACTTGTACAAGGTGTGTACGAGATTGTGCGGATGTTAAAGCAAACATCGATAATTTGCGTACAGCGAAAATCAAATGCAAAGAGAATAAATGTGAAACATCTCTATTCTATAAACAAGTGTACATTTATGAAATTAAACATATTAAATGTAGTTACATTTAGAAGCAACATCTCTAAAGAACTATATGAAATATATGGAAACTATGCGGTGGTGTTTTTAAGGATTCAGTTTTTAATTGCGAGGTAGGTTTCAGACGAGTAATCATTATGTGTTATGGTTGTACTACTCACCGTTGTCTTCAACGATCCCTCGTACCGATTGCATGATCCCGTCGAAGTCGAACTCCGACTTGCTGTCAACGGCAGTGCGAAATACGGTTAACAATATTTGCCCGATTTTGTCACTGTAACAATAAAAAAATAAAGCACAAATTAGACGAGGTTTCGTTTAAAAACGCATGTTTCATTTAAATCTATTCTCCCATAGAATCGAATTGTCGTTGAAAAATATTTCCTCGTAACAATCGAATGTAGGAAACTTTTTGGGAAAAAAAGTGAGCTGCACAAAGTTTGATAGGATAAGCTTTGTTATTAATGACTCTCTATGACGTCTAATATAATTAGACGAGGTTTCGTTTAAAAACGCATGTTTCATTTAAATCTATTCTCCCATAGAATCGAATTGTCGTTGAAAAATATTTGCTCGTAACAATCGAATGTAGGAAACTTTTTGGGGAAAAAAGTGAGCTGTACAAAGTTTGATAGGATAAGCTTTGTTATTAATGACTCTCTATGACGTCTAATAAATGACGTCTAATATAATTAAACGACGTTTCGTTTAAAAACGCATGTTTCATTTAAATCTATTCTTCCATAGAATCGAATTGTCGTTGAAAAATATTTGCTCGTAACAATCGAATTGTCGTTGAAAAATATTTGCTCGTAACAATCGAATGTGGGAAACTTTTTGGGGAAAAAAGTGAGCTGCACAAAGTTTGATAGGACAAGCTTTGTTATTAATGACTCTCTATGACGTCTAATATAATTAGACGAGGTTTCGTTTAAAAACGCATGTTTCATTTAAATCTATTCTCCCATAGAATCGAATTGTCGTTGAAAAATATTTGCTCGTAACAATCGAATGTAGGAAACTTTTTGGGAAAAAAAGTGAGCTGCACAAAGTTTGATAGGACAAGCTTTGTTATTAATGACTCTCTATGACGTCTAATATAATTAGACGAGGTTTCGTTTAAAAACGCATGTTTCATTTAAATCTATTCTCCCATAGAATCGAATTGTCGTTGAAAAATATTTGCTCGTAACAATCGAATGTGGGAAACTTTTTTGGGGAAAAAAGTGAGCTGCAGAAAGTTTGATAGGATAAGCTTTGTTTCTCACACTCGAAAGCATTAAATAGTTAACTAGAGACGTCTTAAAAGAATCTCGCGATCCATCGGATCGGATGCCGGACACTGTGGCGATCGATCCGCCGACAAAAGGGATCATCCCTTAGGAAGGGGTTGGTCGGAGAATTTATGAACGACTCTCTTTCCCGCGGATCTCGCGGCGAATAAATCCACGGCTGAGCCCGCGCGATATTACTCGAAAGACGCGTCCTAAAAGAGTGTAAAACGAGGAACGGAGAACGCTGAAAGAGCCGGGGGTGGGTGGATGGGGGCGCGAGAGGTTTACCCAAGGAAAATTACATTTTCTCGGCGGAATCGCCGCGAATGCAAATACCAGCGCGGGGCGATAATTAACGGCGACCGGGAAAGAGACAGAGAGAGAGAGAGAGAGAGAGAGAGAGAGAGAGAGAGAGAGAGAGAGAGAGAGAGAGAGAAAGAGAGCAGAGGAAGAAGTAGTCGGGGATGGAACTTTTAACAAGGAGCGAGGAGAGAAGGCGCGCGCGACCGATCCAGTCTCGTGCGCCCTCCAAATTCCCGAGATCGGCGAACTTCCATCGGGGGCCGGTTTCTCGGGCTAATTCCGTCGAACTTCTTCCCGAAGAAGAAGAAGAAAATTAAGCAGAGAGCTTCTCACCGATGGACTTCGTCTTAACGATCGGTAAGGAGAGAGAGAGAGAGAGAGAGAGAGAACGTGTGGGACCAATCACAGGACTGGACAGGGGATGGTTGAAAGGGAGTCAGTGGTTGTCAGTCGGCCATCGAGTCGGCATCGCGAGTGGCATAGCTGGCAGTCCTCTCCGAGGAGCCGATGATCAGAAAATACGAAAGGAAAAAGGGCGAAAAAAGCGGTGCGCACATTGTACCGGCCGATAATACAGTTCGGCGGGGAAGCGACAAAATATGGGCGCGGAGGGGAGGACGATGGGAGGGAATAAAACGAAAGCGATGGGTGGACCGGGATAGAGAGAGAGAGAGACAGAGAAGAAGAGAAGCGGAAAAAAAAGAGGAACGGCGAGAGGGGGAGAGACGCGAAGACGAAGGAAGGAAGTAAGAAGGAAGAAAGGCGAGAAAAGATAGATACGCGAAGAGTTCGATCCTCCCGTTTGGCCTCGCAGAGACTTCCCCCCTCCATAGCAGCGTTGGTGCGGTGGTGGTGGTAAGGCTACCCTCTCCAGACTATGGTGCGTGAACGGATGGATACGCTGCGAGCTAGTCGAGTGGAGGGGCGCGGGAACGGAGGGGGAAGGGAAAGAGTGCGAGAGAGAGAGAGAAGCTACAAGTCTCGTATCAGGGATACCGTGAGCGGGAGAGAGAACGAGCGAGACGCGGTATTGGGAGGTGGAGGGAAAGGGGTGATGCGAGACCGGGGTGGGGGGTAGAACTGGCACCAACGAAAGATCGTTTGCGGTACCCCACCAGAAGTTTACCAGACGATCGCCGGTGGGGGGAGGCTGTTCTCCAAAGTCGTTGGAGAACGAGCAGAGGGATGGTACCGCCCGTGAACGCCTACTGTGCCGGCGCAAACATGGCCGCCTCCGGCGTCGTCGACGGCCGCCGCCGACCACGAGGGGCAACTACGTCGGCCACGCCGTCGTCCTCGTCGGTCCTCCATCGTCGCGGCGCGGTTTTCTTACTACGAATTCGAATCGAACAACGCCGATCAAGAGATCACTCGATAACGGGCAATGATCTTGAAACGGGACTCGGCTGGCTGCCTCCCATGTTCCCGAGGGAAAGAGCACCGGCCGGAAAGACACTTCGCATCCCCTCCGGCCCCCAAAATTGAAGTAGAGCCCGGGTAACTTCGCGGCGGTGCGCATGTTCGAGCTTCAGGACGGCTTGTAAGATCGATAGGGAAGACGACGGTTTCGTGACCGGCGGGCTTCCGCGGGCGGTGGTTTCGATTTTAGGGGAAAGTCGATTTGCCGGTGGGATTGCTAGGAATAATGGAACCTCGGGGGCTGACGGTCGGGGCCGGGCTGCTCGCGGGCCACTTTTACCTTTGCTTTCTCTTCGATTTGGTAACGCGAGTCTCTACGATCCAAGGAAACACGTATCGATGGACGTCGATACAGAATTGTTTCTTTCTAACGAAACGCGCGACCAATTTCACCAACGGAATTTCCTACGTTCGCACCTCCACGATACACGTCATCGCACGAACATTTCCGGACGAGTATAGTTGAAATCATAACAGTTTTCGCTCCTAGTCCTTCGGACAGGCAACGTGCGAATAGAATGGACAGCTATTACGACTACGGCCTTTCGAAAAACAAACGGAACGTTTATCTAACTCGATTAACAAGTTTGCTAATGATTTCGATTACATCGGTGACTCGATCTCGTTTCTTTCAAATGACGTACGCGCTCTGCGCAATAGTTCGCGACAGGTGAATGTGTATGCCTACGATATGGAAGGAGGAAGATAATAATAATAAATAGATAAAAAGCACATAGAGATAAAAATCGGCAGTGCGATAATTTTTACAGGTAAAAAATTCATCGATAACGCGGCGTCGTTGGACCGGTTCCAGCGCGATTCCAATTCGAAACACTAATTAATCGGATAGATCTAGCCGCGTAAAAATCGTCGATATCGGGGGGGGCCGAGAGGTTGGCCCCGTTCTCATTATCGATATATTAAAGCCGGAGCTCCATTAACAGGGTCGCCAGTTATTACGACAATAACACCGTGGTATACGCGTGGCCTGGTATGCTGCTCGAACACAGCCTGCGTTTGCGAACCGTCTAGCGATTCCGAAATTTCATTAGCCGCTGGACGAGTCGTAAGCGGAACCGGAAGTGGACGAGGCGAACTCTTTACGAGCGAGACGGCCGGAAAATTCACCGGGAAAGATATATCTTCGACGTCGCGTGCAGACTCCTCTGATACATTGTATTCGAGTCGCGTGTGCGCGCCTCGTTCAACGGGGAAAAGTGGATTTTGCCGGTCGTGTTCCCATGGTCCTAATGCCGCGTAGAGCCGCGTAGAGCCGCGCCGCGCCGGGGAGACGATAAAAGTGGATATCGTTGACGGAATATCCTTGACTCGTCGCCGCGAAGAAGCTGTTCTCGCGACGCAAAGTGACGCTTATCGTTCGAACGACCGCGATCATTAATTTGGCGCGGCTCGCGCGTTTTAGGCTGCGAGAAAACATCTCCCTATCTTGTAAGCAGCTAAAAGAAGGGTGGTCGACGAACGGGTCGATGCATGTATTTAAATCGAATCGAGCATTTAAGCAAACGATACTCGATGGAATCACAGTCGATGCCCGGCCATTTTCATTATAGCCTCATCGCAGCGATTATTTAGCCGGGACTTTGTATTTCCATAAGAATAGGACACGAGACCACCGAAGACCACGTTTTTCCTCGTTTCAGGAAAATAAAAAGCTAATTAAACGAATGGAAATTTTATCTCCCGGTAACGATATCGCATCGCTCTTTGAATATTTTAATCTTTCCTTTTATCGCGAATACCGAACGCTGAATGCTTCTATTCAATCGCATTTTGCAGTTAAGCGTATTAGGAATTGAAACGTATAAATCGATTCTGTCAAATTTATAAAATTCTGTGCCACGAACAGCTGTGAACTCTGTTTTGAATCGACCGACCCAGACAAAGATGAATGATTCGTTGATACAAATAAAGTTGAAACGATACCATGAATGAACGTAACATACTGATAAATACGTGTCCGCGTTGCGACCCTTGACCCGTGACGCGCGAACATCGATTACTGTTCCGCGCGAGAGCTTTCAAATATTAATGTCGAAAAATCCGAAACTCCGCCGTTTCTTTAGAAACTCTGTAACGACGTCACCTCTCGCGAAACGAATTTCTACAGCACAATGGAACAAACGTTACACATAGAGAACTTTAAATTACTTCAAGAAGTAGAGGAATTCATTTGTTTCCGGCAATTCCGTAGCAGATATTGCAACAACAAAGGACGGCGATAATTGCATAATTGATGCCTTGAAAGATTAATCGGACGGGAATTCTCCCCGCCGCCCGGCCGGTTTCATCGTTAAATATTTATAATATTTTCATGGAGCTTAATCAGCATTTTCGAAGCTTGTTCTGCTCGCGTGTTCTCGTTTTATAGTTACGGCGAAAGATGTATTATTCATTCGAGGGGTGACATCGTCGCGAAGATAGTACATTCAGGTTGTAATTCCCATCGATCATCGATTGGACGAAGTCGATATCGGTTGGTTTGTAGAATAAACGCAGCCGCGATCGACCGTAGTACGTCATTCGACAAAGTTTACCACGGCAGGGACAAGTTGACTGCGCTTTCCAGCTACCGGAAGCCAGCTGTTATCTCAAGAAGCAAGCCGGCACCGAACGACAAAGGCTCGTCTCGACCTCGTCTTTGACACGAACGACCCACATTCAACGTGCGCGACGATGCCAGGATCGGTGTGGCGCGCATTCAACACGCGGCGTTGTGTTTTCGAAAATCACGAAGAATAACCTGGAAAACGCAAGTCACCTGGAACGCCGCGTCGCGCCGCGCCGCGCCGCGCCGGTTACAGTCAACACGGAAGTCACCGGAAACCGATGCCACGTTTCCAGAAACGTTCCGACACTCGTTTCATCCTCGAATCAACCCTCTGCAAACTGATTCACCCTAAATATTTTTATGTAAAAAAAAACTAAAAATATTAGATTCAAATTATATTACAACTATTTGATTCGATGGAGATTAAACCCTTGAGATCTGGGGTTAAACTAGCCAGTGTACCGGATCGGAGAATTTTTGCAATATTAACCCTTAGCGGTCGGAGCTATTTTAAATAAAAAACGAAAGATTTTTCCATTCCAGAATATTTTCTTTCTATACAATTTTTTTTTTTCATTTTTTGCATATGAAACTGATTTAATATCTCATTTAATATGTAATTGTCTAGTAATTTATTAAATACGAACAAAAATAATAATGTGAACAATATGTTTAAAAATGGCATAGCAATTTTCAGTGGCGCCTCAGAGTCGCCATCAGAGTGCTAAGGGTTAAATCTATAAGGGAGGATAAAGCGAGAATAAATATTTGCCGCGTTA
Organism: Lasioglossum lativentre; assembly: GCA_916610255.1. Classification (NCBI taxonomy): domain Eukaryota; kingdom Metazoa; phylum Arthropoda; class Insecta; order Hymenoptera; family Halictidae; genus Lasioglossum; species Lasioglossum lativentre. Next base: position 5,636,238 of record OU744366.1, read on the forward strand.
GGGTTTCTTAAATATGACGAATATTATGCAAACTGATTCACCCTAAATATTTTTATGTAAAAAAACTAAAAATATTAGATTCAAATCATATTACAACCATTTGATTCGATAGAGATTAAACCCTTGAGATCTGGGGTTAAACTAGCCAGTGTACCGGATCGAAGAATTTTTGCAATTTTAAATCTATAAGGGAGGACAAAGCAAGAATAAATATTTGATTCGATGGAGATTAAACCCTTGAGATCTGGTGTTAAACTAACCAGTGTACCGGATCGAAGAATTTTTGCAATTTTAAATCTATAAGGGAGGATAAAGCGAGAATAAATATTTGCCGCGTTAGGGTTTCTTAAATATGACGAATATTATGCAAACTGATTCACCCTAAATATTTTTATGTAAAAAAAGCTAAAAATATTAGATTAAAATTATATTACAACCATTTGATTCGATGGAGATTAAATCCTTGAGATCTGGCGTTAAACTAGCCAGTGTACCGGATCGGAGAATTTTTGCAATTTTAAATCTATAAGGGAGACTAAAGCGAGAATAAGTATTTGTCGCATTAGGGTTTCTTAAATATAACGAATATTATGCAAACTGATTCACCCTAGATATTTTTATGTAAAAAAAAGCTAAAAATATTAGATTAAAATTATATTACAACCATTTGATACGATAGAGATTAAACCCTTGAGATCTGGGGTTAAACTAGCCAGTGTACCGGATCGAAGAATTTCTGCAATTTTAAATCTACAAGGGAGGATGAAGCGAGAATAAATATTTGCCGCGTTAGGGTTTCCTAAATATGACGAATATTATGCAAACACGCCAGTGTAGAAGATCCCTGCGATCCCTTTAAAGCCGCGAACAATGAGATTCCTGCAACGGGTCAAACTGTCCGGGTATTCACGCGGCGAAGGTTAATACGCGCCGGAAACCGAATAAATTGCCGTTTCCACCCCCTTTGCTGCCTGTCATCGTCGCGCGACCGATCGTTTGTCTGGCAATTTTTCTCAAGGAGGCGAGCTCGCCGGGACAAGATATATTCCCATGGGTCCCAAAAAGCCGCCCCTTCAATATCCCTGGTCGGGGTCCGTTCTATTGGCAGCAGGACGAGGGTAGTTGACAGGGGCTATGGCTATGGTTATGGCTATGGCTATGGGGTACACGCACCGGTACTCGATGCTCGCGGCCGAGATACCGGCTTCCCCGCACGGGACTTTCCACGGCGTTCGCCTTCACACGGTTCTTCTGCCTCCCTTGGATTTGTTCGGACACCCCATTTGTGCCTCTCTTACCCCCCCTGCCCCCTCTCGCGTTTTCTGGACGCATCCGATTGTCCCGTGCAACCGTGGTTTCCTTCTCGACCCGGCCATTGTTTCATCGGAAGACAAACGCCCCGGCAAACGAATTGCTTGGAAACACGAGGGACAAGAGAAGACGAGGAGAGAAAGAGAGAGAGAGAGAGGCGAGGAGCAGAGAATGCGGCACACGGAGATATCCTCACGGCCGAAACGCTTCACGGGAAAATTCCCCATAGTCATGGTAATGAAAGCTGATACAGGTTTAAGCGAGCGGCTTCGATACTCCTTTCGAGAAAACTTCGGAAGCCGCAAAAGGAAATCGGCAACAGGCCCGAAGCCTAGCAAGCACTCTCGATTCTTGGAACCGTTTATCGAGGGTGGAACCGATCGGTTCTTTCCTCTTTCTGCGGGGTTTAATCGAGTAGGGAAATTAGCCTGACCATCGGCTCTCTCTCCGATCGTTAACGCAATTAAGCGATTCTCTCTCTGCGAACATCCCCGAAGAGGAATAAATTCCCCGCAAACTGCAATTTTTCCTATTTAAAGCACCGATGCGTTAATTAACCCCTTGCACTACGATTCATTCTCTCCATAAGAATTCTCTATAAGAAGACGTGTTAAAATGTGTAAACTTTAAGTTGCTATTCAAACTTTGGTAATTGCATTAATTTAGTAAGAATTATATCTTGTCAAATTTTTAAAAATTTTGTTGCGTTTCTGTATACCTCCAGAACATCCTTAACCCCTTGCACTACTATTTATTTTACGGTTGCAGTGATTAGAACTTATTTGTCGTTTCTAATTTCATAGAAAAAAAGAAGCTTGTATGTAATTTATACCTATGCAGTCTCCGATGGTTTCAACAACAAGAACATATAATATTGTTTCAATTTAAAGTTTAAAGGAAATTAGTAGCATGAATATTTAGTGATCTTCGAAAACTTCGTCACGAGTCCGACTCGGTATTATAGTGCAAGGGGTTAAAAATTGGTATCGCGTTTTGGTAATATTTGTTAAAACGTTAGCATACGAACCGTGGACGAAGAAAGGAAGTTTTCCGTGAAACGAACGAAGGTAATCTTCGGTTCACCGTCGGGGGGGCAAAAAGTACGAAAACTGGTCGGGACGAGGGACGCGGAAAATCTGGGCCCGGAGCCCTGTAATTTAGGGGAGCCAGGGCTCTGGCCAGGTGCGCGTGTTTCGTCAGATGCGGATAACGGGAGGACAGACGTAGAAAAATGACGGTAAAAGAAACAACAAAAAAAAAAAAAAAAAAGGGACAAAATTTGTCCGCTTTCTGTATATGCATCTGTCGTACGCGTTCCATTCCGTTCCGTTCCATCCGTCTTAATACGCCGGGGCATTGTGCCAATGAAAGAGCCCCGCGCATCAACCAGAAAAACCATAATTTGTCGAGGAAACTTTGACCTTAGACCATTTATACCTATAGACACGGCGTAGATAATTTTCCGTGTACGAAAGATGAAATCAGCTGAAAGACACTGTGACGTCACATTTGTACAAGCTATGCTCATCGACAGTGCCTACCTTAGACCATATATACCTATAGACCCGGTGCAGATAAGTCTGCCATGTTCCAAGATTAAACCGGCTAGCAGACGATTTATGTGGGCAAAGTGCTATAGTATGTTAAGAAATCGCAGTACCACGAAGCTGAAGTTGGAGAGGGGAAAGGGGAATCGTCATCGCATCTCATTCTGTATAAATATTTATGGAAACTGTAACTGTAATATACATATATACATGTATTTTATTTTATTACTCGTTCATTTTTACTTTACTCTTATTATTTTAAATATGGCTAACTCGTTTTTTCGACTATAATTTGGAAAAAGTTAAATTTTAATGTAGAAGTTGATAATATAAAATCTGTATTTACTTTTTCACAACTTATTTTATTTAAAAAAAGAATAGTAAGAACAATATACATATACCGCAACAGCCAGGTGCTTCGTCTCATACACTATCCTCCATTTTGAATTATCTCGTTCCGTGACATGTGGGCACCAGATATTTTTTAATCTCGGAACACGGCATTGTATGCACATACTATACCTATGCCGGGTCTATAAGTATATATGGTCTAAGGTCTAAGGCGTTAACCGTGTCCGAGGGGGTTTTCACGCGACGCCATTTTTCCAGTTGCGGTGCCATGCGATGCAGCGCCGAATCACTCCCCGGCGATGACTTCGCGGTCCTCGACGACAATTTTCCTTTTATCGTCGAACGATGCCGAGAATCGGAGGAGATTAGTTCGAGCAGATCGCGAGCAATTTCCAGGAGTCGTAAACAGAAACGATAAAGCCGATCGCGACGACCGACTTCCGCTCGATGAACTCCAGAATTGGTCGTCGCGTAAATCATCCGTGGCTGACCCTCGAAGAACCGGGGGGAGAGAGAGAGAGAGAGAGAGAGAGAGAGAGAGAGAGAGAGAGAGAAAGAGGGAGGAGAGAGAGCAGACCTTTCGCATTTTGCGAGAGAGCCTTGCAATCGGATTACGGGCCAAGAAATCGAACAATCGCGATCGCATCAACACAGAAACACTGCCGGCGTGTAGCCCTCGGGACCAAAGAGAAAGAGAAGAGGAACGAAGGGAAAGGTGATTTAAGCTCCGAGAGGATTAACGCGTATTCGTCCAATTGGTTTATGGTTTCACGCTCTTCCGACGACAATAAAGAAGCGTCGAACCGTTTGTTAGGGCCAACGAAGGCGCTCCCGGAGAGACCCGAAACGGGAAAAGGACGAAGGACGAACGATGAAAGGAGGATCACGTGAACGTTAATGACCGTCAACGGCAAACCGGAGAAAGGAAGAAACTCCGGTGTGGCGCACCTCTCTCTCTCTCTCGCCACGTTTATTACGGAAGGACAAATATTACGGTGGGACGCCTTCTGGATTTCTTCTCGGGTTTTCCCCGGGGCCCGGGTTCGTCCTCGGGACACCTGTCCCTGGCACGCACCGAAACGCCGCGCCGCAGGTCCGATCCTCCTAGCTCGATAAGATAATATATAGCCAGTAGTACGCTTTTATTGCGTGCTCGGTCGTTAGCGAACGCCAAAAAATAAAACAAGCAACAATATTTATAATCAAAGGCTTCCGTGGCAAGTCATTTTAAATGGGGGGCGGGCAGAGCTCGAAATTATGCGTTTACAATGTACTTTCGAATTGTACACCGAAGCTTTTGTTTGAAAAAAAAAAGTGTTTGTAAAATGCTACTAAAGAAGATACAGCACTCGGAGGATCTGGACAAATGTCCTATGGCAGTGCCAGTTATATGATTCCGAAAGAATCAAGTTAGTGAATAAACTTCGCTAAATCGAGTTCTTTCTACCATTAAAAGCGGACATGTACAGAACCAAATACGAAAGCTTGTGTATATATTTTGCAGTTTTTAAACGACTGCAAACTTCACCTCTAGCGAGAATCAAGCCATTGTCATCGACGCCTCGGAAGGTATTCCCATCAAGGATTATGTTAAAGCGATCGCAACATTGATTAACCCTAGTGACATCAGATTTGTGTGAAAAATATCTCTGAACAGAATCTGCATGTATCTGTCCAGTACTGCAATTGCCAATAAACTCACAGAATCAAAACAAGGCATTATCATCGACAATAAGGCGCTACAAAAATCCGCCCTCCAATGTCTAAATTCAAAAGGATCGAAACTATCAAACGCGCACCCCATTATTCCGGACAACGTTTTAGAAGATCACCTTTCTAAGATGAATATTAGATTAGGTTCAACTACACTATGTAAACCCAATGTATAATTGTTAAAGCCGGAATAAACCTATAATTGGTTTCAATGGCTCGATAAAAAAAAAATTTTTTTGAAGATACAGCAGCGACGCAAGTGATGCGATTCAGCAGAAAATCGGAGCGCGCTACCCTAAGACGATCGTCATCACTAGACTGCGGATCTTTATGCAAAATAAAAATTGTTTGTATAAATTATAAGAGCGAGGAGCTAAATAGAAGGGTCATTCTTATTTTTAATTATTCTAAGGAGTTGAAAATAATGCATCGACATACCTAAATTTTTGTAATTATTCCTCTGTTTTAAATTGCACATACCGAGAATTTTGTCATAAATGCATAAAATCCGCAGTCTAGTCATCACCGATCGTGGCGTGCAGGAGACGACCAGCTTTATAAATGATCGTGCAACCAGCAGCACATTGTAGAGCAAAACAATAACACACACGCCGTGGAAAGATTAAATCGGCGTAATAGCCTCGAGCCACGTTTGAAGATTAACGCCGGACGGATCTACGCGCGAGAAGTGAAATGAGAAAAACCGTGCAGGAAGGCGGAGAGAGAGAGAGAGCAGCTCCGGACATGTAAACACGGAGATTGTTTCGATTAATTGCCGTCCGTGTACGTACGGGGACTGGTCTCTACGCGGGAAAAGGAGAGAAACGACACTTGGCGAAACGCATCCCCCCATCCGTCTTCCACCGCGATATCGATAAAGCCATTTCCGAAAGGGAAAAGAGAAAAATGGCACGATGGTAACCGGACACGCGGCGGCGGCGGCGGCAGCGGCGCACATTCCTCCGTGTACCGACTTTTTTCTGTTTCGGCTTCGCAACCGTGTTAACGCAACGATACAAGTCTCGTCCTGTAATTAAACTGTCAAGTGGCCACGCAACGTTCGATTACTCGAACGGCAAGGATTAATGATACGGTTCGCGCGGAGAGCCCGGTGCCAAAGAATCGTTTTACAATCAGCGCCCGGGGAGCGAGAGTCGATGACGGTTCGAGGGCAATTTTCACGGGACAACGGGATCGTAATCAACCGGTCGAAGACGCGTCGACAATGGGAAACCCCGCTTCGATTGTGCCAAAAGTCCCGTAGGCAAACCTGCCGAATTTCCCTCGCCGAAAAGTAAAGGTGGGAATTTCCTAGGTGCGCTTTGCGATATCAGCGCCTCTTATACTCCATTCGTCATACTTCATCGTTTCTTCATTGTTTCTTCGCTTCGAGATCTCGAAATGTTACACCAGACGCAGACGCACGTGATTTTTCACCCACGATTCCACATTTGGTATACTTTTGCACTACAAAATTACATTTCCATGCTAATTAATAAATTATTTTTGAAAAATAGTCTTTCACGACGATGATTCGAAAAACAAAAATGTTTCTATGCTTAACAATAACCATAATTGAAATGGTTTTGTGAAGGTAGTTTTAGTAAAATTCATTTTGACAATTTATTTTACACGTTTGTAAAACCAACAATTTTTAAGATTTCGAAAAATTATATATGTCATTACTAGACTGCGGATCTTTATGCAAAATAAAAATTTTCTGTATAAATTGCAAGAGTCAGGAGCCAAATAGAAGGGTCTTCCTTTTCTTAATTATTCAAAGGAGTTGAAAATAGTGTATTGACATACCTAAATGTTTTTAATTGTTCCTCTGTTTTAAATTGCACATGTCCAACTTCGTCATAAATGCATAAAATCCGCAGTCTAGTCATTACACATTACAACATATTTTAATTTAAACAAAATCCGAAACAGTTGTCCGAAAAGTACGCAGTGGTTCGAAAAACGCCTGGCTCTGCGTCTCTCGACTGCTTCGGAAGCAGTGGGTCAAAAAATCGCGTGCGTCTGCATCTGGTGCAACATTCGGAGATCTCGAAGCGAAGAAAAAAACCCAAACGTGTGCGTCGAACAGCTACAGAAAATCGATCGATGCACGTGTTTGAGTTTGGTCGATGCTCTTGCCTCTTTCTTCTAAAGTGAAAAACAAGGAAAGATATACCAAATCGCATCGTAGCAACGCAAACTTGTGCGTCCAAGGGAGTTACGACGAATGGAGTATGGATCGCCAAAACGCACCTAGGAAATCCCACCTTAACGCAAGCACACCGAAAGCGGTTATATACTAATTTCAAGTAGTATTCTACGTCATTCGGCAACAAACTATCGAAAAATCTCCGGGTGAAGATGATTTCGGAATGGTTTCCAAGATTCGCCTAATCCATTGCTTAAACCATTTCGAAGGTCGGGAAAAAGTGCATGTCTTGCTAAAACGAAAAAAGACGTCAAGTTCGGGAAGAATGAAATTCTGAAACCAATTGGACGGTGGAAGGAAAGAAGCAACAAAGCAAAGTGGTCGACGCATTGTTCAACCGAACTCTTTTATATCCAACTAAAGAACAGTGTTATTTTTTTTATAAAAATTGTGAACTTTCGACTAACCCAGTATAATAGCTAGTATAAGCTAGATAGCCTTACCGATGAGTCCTCTAGCGGGTCCAGGACGAAACACCACCTTTCTTTTCCTCTAATAGAAAACAATTCTATAGCAAACGTGGTCTTATGACGAACAGATTCAAATCCGAATCGAAAACGTTTGAGTTTACTACAAATTAGCTATAGGGTAGAATTTGATCGAACCGTAGCGCCGATATTATTATTCCAAGTTTATTTAAACACTTTACGATCGACAAAAATAAAAATTTCTTATTTAACCCAGTATAATGACCAATAAGTGGGCCAGCAAAGAGGGCAGTAGCGCCGGCCGATTTCGATGGTGAATGGGGAATTTCAGGGGAAAGTACGCTGGCGCAGGTACGTACGGTCTTCCGGGAGAGAGGACACCGTAGAACAAAACGGTTCGGGCCGGACCGAGCCGGACCGAGCCGAGGGTTTCTTCACGCGTTGGTCAAGGATCATTCAGCCCTGACACCTGGCTCCCCGTCTAATTATTATATTGGCCCCTGGAACACGGGACGGAACGAAATTTATGCCCGCCCCGGGAATTGTTGTGTGTCGTCGACGCCGCGACGACGTTACGGTAGTTTTCCCCGGAATCCTCGCCGATTCCTCTGTGCCGAGGAGCAGCTTTATGGCTCATTAGCCCGTCGTAAACCTCTTATAATGCATCATCGGCAAATTTAAAATCGCCACGGTAAACACGGCACCCCGGGGCCGTCCGCAAACACGACCGAGCAACATCGGTGAACGAATACCGCCGATATTCAGCTGCTCTTCGCGTTAATAACCCAATTAGCGGGCCGCGTTCGACGGCGGCCGTAGATATCGATGTAACCGGTGGGGGCTCTCGCGCGAAAACAAACATCCCGCGCGCAAAACCCGCGTGATTTCCACGGATCGCCGATTCGTCAACGAGGTCGTCGTCTGCTCCATTCACGGGTCGATCGAATGTTCGCGGATACGCCAAACACACACAGTACAGTAAACGCTCGTTTGTTGTCCAAAGGCCGGGGATTTGAGCGGACAACGAGCGTGACCCGACATGCTTTTTGATTTATGACTGCGTCTAGATATCGCGCCAAGCGAGACTTCAATAGAAAGCCGAACATAGAGAAGGACAGAATGAAATACGTTTCGCGTGACTGTCCGCGTCTCTTTCTTTCCGATGCGCTGTCCTTCCTTGCGACCGAAACTTCCACCGTCGATTAAACCACTAAATACAATTGAAACTATATCGTGTTTGGTGTCATTTTAATCAGAAAAATGCCAGAAATAAGGTAGTGAAAGTCTCGTAAACAAATAATGAAAATTAAGAGATTTGTAAAATCGATTCCTCGAGTCAATGTTTTGGTGTTCAGGCAGTGGAGTGGGTAGGCACCGGACAACGAGCGTGCCCCTGATTCAGGACAACGAACGAGCGTTTACTGTAGTGGAAATCGAAAAATTTAGTGACATTTGGCGCCGAAAATGACTAAAAGATTAACTGATTTTAAAAATTAGAAAGATTGCAATCTTCGCGATATGCGATTCAGTTGGACAAAGAGATAAAATATAACCGAAAGCAACAGTTGCATCGCTCGAGATCATTTAGTGTAACACTACCAGAGGACTCGTTACTACCAGAACTGGCAGGCCCGCCCAATGAGAGGTTACCATATACTTTAACATTATTCCTACCGACACTTTGACGCACCAGTGAATAAACGGGCACCAGTAAATGAACGCTTTTGTATTTTTAGCTTTTCCATCATTGTTCAATTACTAGAATGTAGACTGAAAGACAAATAATGATAATTTCATTTTATTTTTGACAAATGAAGTATACGGAGCCATTTGGCGTATATGAGATTCCTTTAATTCACATATTTTTTTTTAAATAAAATATCTTCCTGAACAATTTCTTAAATGTTCATTCACTGATGCAGTTATTACCCTATACCTATTCCTACCGCGACCGGTGAAATGACCGGTATTTAGCACAACTTATATTTTTTAATATAAAATACAGATAACAGCCAATTTGACAGTATAAAAATATAGTTTCTTTTAACACTTGGAGGTGCCGTAAAGCAGTCCCTGGGAGGCACATTTCGGCTAAAATCATGCCACAATTCCATTACCTTGTAACGATTTTACAGTTTCGGAATTGAGTCTTCGAGAGAATACTATTTCAAAAAGATATGAATCGTTCAACCGGTCAAATGACCGGTCGTGGTAAGGAAGACAGACTAGAAATTTTTCTCAGAAAACAAACAATAAAAAAAGAAGTGAATATTGAAAAATGTATTATACTAATACATTTCAATGAAATTTATTAGGAAATTCTAATCGAAATTTTAAAAACGGTCATTTGACCGGCCGTGGTAGGAACAGTGTTAATCAACAATTAATGCGACCATAAAGATGCTGTTGCCGTGTTATGCACAGGGGGACAGAATAATTATGTAAATAACGCCCGTATGTTCCTAAGCAAATATGTGTATAATATCAACAAAGCCAGCATAAGACGCATCGAATCGATTAATTATCGCTATTTTTCAAATCCAACAGATGTCCTATAGCGTTCGAGAGGGCGTTCCTAAACGTTCGTTCCCATAATTCGAGCGACAAGTCGTCAACCGGTGACGAGTGTTGAAGCACGGATGTGTGTGTATGTGTGTTCGTCGAATAAACGTTCCAGGCCGTTTCGACGTAAAACTAACGGTGAGGTGGAGAGAGGTAAGTACGTTCCCCCTCCCCCTTCCCGCCCCTGTGTTCGTTCCTAAACGCAAAGGGCGTACCGCGGCCATTAATGTTTCACGAGAACGATACTTCAGAGGCGCACACGTGACACAAATTACCTCTGTTCGAGCGAATCTATATACCGGCGTGTTACCTAGAATCACGGGGGGGGGGGGGGGTAAAAATCGATCGGTATCGACGCGCACCGGAACGCAGCCCCGAAAAACGCTCGAGCTGTGCGCTGCTCCGCTCTCCTTGAGACGCGAGGTGCCTCGTACAGAGCCGCGGTGAGGCGAGGCGAGGCGAGGCGAGACGGGGCGAGGCAAAACGAGGCGAGGCGAGGCAGAGCGGTCGATAAATCGAAGCGAAGCGGCACACGGCGCGTGTATACCGTTCCGATACCAACATACCAACCGAAAACTTTTGCTTCGGCGAGCTCGCGCGTCTGGTGGCCATGAGGTCGATCGCACATGCGATTCGCGGGCGACCAGTTTCGCCCAGGGAGGCAGGCGTGTATACAGAGAGAGAGAGAGAGAGAGAGAGTCTGTAGAGTCTGCACAGTCCGTCTCCTTTGCTCCGGTGCCGCTGGCCCGAAAGAACGGAGAAGACGGAGAAGAGTCTGGTAGCAGGGTCTCCGTGGCATGAAGGGACTCTAGAGAGAAGGAATGTTGTGTTGTTGTGCCGGGAGGCGGTTGCACCAGGGCGGCGCGGCGGTGGGGTGCGACGCCGCGACCGGCGCGGCGCGGCGGCGTGGATCAAGCAACGAAACGAGAAAGATAGACGGAGAGAAAACGCGAGAAGATGAACGGAGACCGAGAAAAAGGGGAGAAAGAGAGACAGAGCCAGGGGTGGGGTGGTTCGGCGGTCGAGGCGCAGGAGGGGAGGCAAAGTCAATGCACCGCAAGGGAATGCAACGCCGCGCCAAGCAATACAGAGCCTACGTCAGAGTGCATTCTACCGCACTTTACGACGACGCCGCTGTCCCGTATACGTGCACCGTCTCCTCGCTTCTTCCTTTCATTTTTACTGTCGTCTTGTTCTATCGTAGACACGGCTGCCGTCGCTGCTGCTGCTGCTGCTGCTTCTTCATCTACTGGCGCGTGTCCGGAGGTTCGTACCTGCTAACTCTCCTTAGTGTACGATCTTTTTGCCCTTTCCTACTCCCCCCCCTCCGTTTCCTTGGTGACTTCAACGTTAATTCTTCGGTGGAAAAAGAAGAGAACCGCAGTAGGTGTACGCACGCCGGAGATATTAATTGTAATTACCCGGTGCGTGGGAGGCGGGGCACGGTCGCGTCGAGCACGCGGACATGGAGATCCTCGTGAGAAGTCGGGCTTGTTATTGTTGAACGGTCGATCACATGCTCGCCGATCGATCAGCCGCTTCTGAATGAATTTTAAGAGCCGGGTTTTCAGTGCTGTCCGGTTGAATTTGCGCGCAGAATTATTTTCACCGTTGCATTTTAACAACCCCCATGTCATCGCATTATCCCTACCACCTCGTGCCGCGACCAACCACGAGGTAGCTACGAGTCGACTGCCAATGAGGGCGAAACAAAGTATAGCCTCCTGCTGTAACGGGGGAAACTGCATGTAACTAATTTACGCCACTTACTAAACAATTTATCCGATAAATTTCATATCGACTATAACCCTGCAGGAGTATCCGATCCGGCAAATCCAAAAGTTTGTCCTTGAATACAAGAACATTGCTGTGCATATACAGGGTGATCCGTTTTTAAACGGCCAAACGTCAACCAGCTATAGAGGGCCCCAAATGAAACAACTTTCACCCCTAACACTTTTTTCGATTCGGTCTTGATTTTTAGATAATTGCAAAAACCCGTCATTTTTTGCGTTCACTCAAGATTAAATATATTAGGACTGCAATTATGTATCTTGATGATTTTTCCTTTGGTTGGTTTAAAATAAATAGGGGCAGCCATCAAGAAAACAAGGCCGAATCAAAGAAAAGTGTTAGGGGTGAAAGTTGTTCCATTTGGGGCCCTCTATAGCTGGTTGACGTTTGGCCGATTAAAAATGGATGACCCTGTATACAGCACCTAAAGGAATAGTACGTAGCTGAAATAATCGGAAGAATGGTATATCCTATATCTAATAAAAATGAACAGTGTTTGCGACAATCCTCCTCAAACTACCGATTCGGTTAACGCCCTCGAGCTCTTTCCGAAAATAACCGCATAATACGAAATACCGAGTTACACAGTAATCCCGCTGTAATCTCCGTTACAGGGCCCAACACCCACTCGGAGCGGCCGTGGAGACTTCGGAAACCCAAAAACACGTTGCGACAAGTAATATACTTGCGCAGTTCTAGATGAGTCGTGTTGTCTGCATACCTGGAAGCGTTTGTCACCCGGCAGAGAAGTTCGCTGGAAACAGGAAACACAGCGTCGAACTTCCACCGCGGTGAACTATGAGCCAGGGTCTAGCGTGCATCAATTTATACCGGGCAAGAGATCGCGAGTTGTCCGCATCATCCGTTAGAGCCCTTTCTCGCGAGCCATGTTCACACGTACGAGATATGTACAGTATTTCATCGATAATTGTCCCAACCACGGGTCCGGCCAGGGACAATTATGTGTGAGGGATACTATTCTTTGACTTGTGCCGAACGTAGAAATGGAATGGGACCTCGAGAGGCCTCGGTCGCCGAGAAATGTAAACATAATACGGGTCGGGTATATCGGTGTGAAACCACTACTAATCCGATGGCAAAACTTCTTTATTTTTCATTATTACTTTATGGATCTTCCACCAACATATTCCTGGCATTTTTCGAATGAAAATGATACCAAATATGATATAATTCCGATTATATTTACGTGTGTAATGGACGACCCCGCGGAACTTCTCATTGAAATTATATGAACGGAAAATTATTGTAAATACAATGCTAATTATATCGTGTTTGGTATCATTGTAATCAGAAAAATGTCACAAATATATTGGTGAAAGTCTCATACAAAAATAAGTAATAATAAAAAAGTTTTTTTATTGAGATTACATTGTGAGGACGCCGCGGGCCTTTGAACTGTGCCGGCGACTGCGACTCGCCGCGTCTCTTTCTTTCCCATACGCTGTCCTTCCTTGCGCACGAAACTCCCATCGTCCATTACACACGTAAACATCATCGGAATTATATCATTTTTAGTATCAATCTCATTAGAAAAATGTCAAGAATATGATGGTGGAAGTTCCATAAAAAAATAATAAAAAATAAAGAAGTTTTGTTATTGGATTAGTAGTGATCTCTTGGTCTCACACCGATATACCCGACCCGTATACCCCGCAGGAGTGGGGATAGTTCAGGGACAATTATGTGCGAGACATTTGAGACATTTATCGATGAAATACTGTACACGCTTTGGGAACGAGCGCGTGTGCGCAGCTCCCGGAAAAGGCTCTTACGATTCCGTGGTCTCGCGCGAGTTTCGCGGCTAGAGCTTCGAAAGCGATGGTGGCCAGCGACGCGGAGAGTCGGTGCTATCGCTTCTCGGAAGCAATGCATCACGAGGCGATGCCGAGGCGACGCGCGTTGCGAGTCGACTCGAATCGACTCGAGTTTTCTCGCTAAAGAGGCCAGCAGAAAAAGCCGGAGGTGGAAGGGAAGAAGGTCGCGGCGGAGGCGGAGGAACGGGCCGAGAAAGAGGAGCGATGCTTAACGCGGGATAAAGAAAAACCTGGAAGACACGACCTTCGTTTGTCGGCCGGGTCCGATGCCTGTAAACAACAATAGATTCCACCCCCAGGCCGGTACGCCGAAACAATTAAACACGGAATCGATTAAACGTCCAGGACAGATACATGGACTATAAACGGATGTTACGATAGGGGATATATCAATTTTTAGGGGCTCGTCTGGTACTACATAATATAACACCCTCTGTCTACCTGCAACTAAAAAGCCTGGAAAGATCGAGATCTCCGGTAGACGACACGGCAACCTATCGATTCCACCGAATGATCGAACTCCAAGAAGATTTAATCGGTGGATAAAGTCTCCGAATGTCTCCTTATCGTTGATCCCTTATCAAGGATCAGCGTGATCACCCTGGTTCCGCCAAACAGAGACATTTACCCTCGAATTCGACGAAGCGATACCGATCGAGTTACCCGGTTACGTCCTTCGGGGCAAGCAATTAGCGGAGAGCTGGGATACTTTCGTTTTGCGCGACGCGCGTCCCACATACGCCCACCCGCGACCCGGCAAAATGACACGGTCGGTGGAAAAAGTTCGCGCAGAGGCAGGAAAGCAGCCAGTGACGTGTTGTGTTGTAATTCCTTTCGTAATAGGTGCCCGCCTATCGAGGCCTCCTTTGTGTTCGGCTAGCTGATCGTCGGAAAGAAGGAAAAGATAGTGGTGCGCGCAGGCTGGAGCGGGCTGGAGCGGGCTGGAGCGGGCTGGAGCGGGCTGGTGCGGGCATCTTGAAAACGCGCGCGACTCGCCTCGGCTCGGCCGCGCTCGGCCGCGCTCGGCTCGGTGCGGACCGCTGCCGGCGTGTGGTCGTCGTTTCTGCAGTTCAGTCACTCTCGAGCGTTCGCACACCGGCCTGACCCCTCCGCCCGTGGGCCTCACATACGTCCCGCCCCACTCGCCCCTTGCGCGTTCTATCCTTCTCGTTCACGAGCGCTCGGTTCGCGGTCGGTGTGCGTGATCGCACACGTTGCTGTCCCGTACAACGACGCTCGTCCGTGCAGCTCGTTCTTAGATGCGAGCGGGAGGGAGAGAGAGAGCGCGACCACGCTCGAGTACAAAGTCCATGCACGCCGGGCGAGACAGTGTGCGCGCGCCTCGCGCGTACGTGTGTGGGAACTACTGCTAGAGTAGAAAGGGAAGCGCAGCGTGAGTAGCGTGTGTACGCGCGGCAGGGTGCGCATGCGCGACGCCGAGACCGAGAGGCGCACTGAATGAAGCTCCCCACCAAAGCCACCCGCCGTACACGCACACAGAGTATGCGGCCGAGCACGTCGCGCGCGGCCCTGTTACACGATGCGACGACCACGCCGACAGACTTTTGGGTTAGGGGCACCAGGGCGGCGTGCCTTGCCGAATTTCGACGACCAGTCGCCGCCGCCGCCGCCGCGACGCGCTGGCCGGTTGAAAGGAAAATGGAGCGTGATGTCGAACCGCCGTGTTAAACACGCCGAGAACTCGGTTTTGCCATGCTGGAATTATTGCCGATTGAATCTGCAGCCATGGAGATGGCCTTACCATTCAGGTAGAAGCCGTGCTTCTCCGAGAGCTTTACAACTATTTTCCAAAAAAAAAAGTTACGAAAATAGTAGAAGGTACTTACTACCTCTTGCCGTGAGCATTGCTCGAGTTATTTGTAAATCACGTAGTTACTTTAGCCTCACCTGGACGGAGATATTCAGCACAATTTTCAAAAATTCATAAGTTTGTAGGTTCTTAAGGGGCGACGTGCAGAGGTCAAGTATAATAAATCAAGGTGAAATATGATTGGTTAAAAAAATTCAACGGACATTTGAAAATTTGCAAAATCAATTATGGCTGGTGGTATATGCTCTGGGGAATAAAATTTGCACGGTACTAATTTACGCAACCGGTGGCCTTTTAGCATTCAGAAAGAGGAACGATCATAGACAAAGATTCGTTGACCCGCATCCGTGCCGCGGTCTCGCTGGCCAGAGTCGTTCCCCGACGTCTGTCTACATTACCAGCGACGGCTTCCTCCGTTGCCGCGACGCGGCGTCGAGACGAGGCGCTACGAGAGAGGAAATTAGAAATTTGCTCGGCGGAGATGGTCGTAGGATTGTTATTGGATTCGTCACTGCGGGCTGCTGAGTAATTGCATGGCGAGTCCCCGTGGTAGGAACAATAGAGCTCGAGTCCCGGTCGTCGAAAAAAGAACGGTATTGACCGCGCGCCAGATATATCTTTCCTCCGGCGACATCCTACTCTTTCGCAACTAATAAGAACGACCGTGCGCGCGCGCGACCGATTCGGCAACTAAACGCTACGATCGGCTGGGGTCGTAAAAATTTCGACGATCCCCAGGAGGATCGGGAAAGAAAGAAAAATCGTCAACGAAATGATCGTGGTAGAAAGGGAAGACAGAGAGATGCTCGTAATTTTTTGGATAAAGCGACGATGCAACGACCTGACGTCTAGCGAGAGATCCACGAAGATGTGGCGCGAACGAGCGGCCACGGCCGACATATGCCGGCTGCCGTGCGTGCGTGCAGCTGCTATATCGTCCTTTGGGTTTGGGTCGGTGGGTGACACGTTTCGCTCGTTGTGCACGGCTGGTACACACGCGGCAGCCAATGGGTATTGATTTGTGGAGTGAACGCACCCCGCCGCACCCCCTCTGCCCTGACGGCTCACCCCTAGCAGTCGCGGCGTGTCGGCTCGCCGCTAAACAGAGGCTGGCCCGCGCGCGTACATAGATACAGGCACGAATTCCGCGCTGGCGCACACACGCAGCCAGACGGTCGCATACAATTACGGCTTAGGTACACCCCCTTTCGGTGTGAGTCTCCTGGTGGTCGCGCGCGCGCGCCGCGCCGCGTCCCACCCTCCTTATACACACGCGCGCGAAAACATACACACACATGCACCCAGAGAGAGAGACCAGTCGGTTCAGACACTCGTTCCCCACCGGCACACCCCATCTATTGCACAAGGGGGGTGACTGCATCCTTTGGGTGGGTCAGGGCCAGAGAGACAGAGAATCGCGTCGGGATTCGGCTAGGTCGAGGGGAGGACGAGAGAGCATTCGAGTTCGTCAAACCTCCGAGGTCCCTGCACCCTACCGGTTGTTACATCACGCACCCTCCGCGGATCCAGGAAATTCCTTCGTTCTACGGAATGCCGCCGGTCCCGTGGAATCCGTTGATACCCGTCCACGCGGAACACGATCGTTCGTTTATCTCCCCGCGGGGATATCACCGCGTATCGCACTCTCTCGGTCCCCTTTCTTTTTCTCCGTTCCGCCCCCGAGTATTTCTCATCGAGGTTCGACCGATGTGATCGATTCGTCCGAGAGCCTCGGATCGGTGCATCGGATAATTTACATTCTACCACGCGACGACGGGTAACCGGCCGGGCATTCCGAGGAAGGAGGGCACGCGACGAGAAAAAGGAAAGAGCACGAGAGGGAGAGAGAGAGAGAGACGTGGCGTGGGAAGGGGAACGAGAGAAACCGGCCAAGGGAAAAATCTATCGCGGCTAACAAGAAGACGGATAACGAACGTAGAATTCTGGTCACCTTGCCGGGGCAAGGTAGCGCGCATACCAGGCAGCCCTTTCCTTATAGAGCAAAACGCGTACACGCGCATACCGTATCGCAAGGCCACGGGCCAAATGCACACGGAGCCGAAGGGGTGAACGTTCGCGCCGGGGGTGGAGCGACGAAAGAAATGCGGGGGGACAGGGATTGCGGTGGGGAGAAGAGAGAGTGAGAGAGAGAGAGAGAGAGAGAGCGAGAGAGGAGGTACGATGGCGACGATGGGAACGGGCAACGGCGCTGGACGTCAGGATAAAGGATACAGGAGTAGTAAACTCGTCTCTGTCGGAGAACGAGAAAGCGGTAGAGGAAGAGAAGAAGCGGCAGCGTGCATCGGAGGAAGGGTGGAAGAGGAACGACGGGACGGGGGAGCGGCGCGCGGCCGAAGTAAACAAGTGGAAGCAGTGGAACGGGACGGGCACCGGTCAGTGCGGTGCATTTGGTGCATTCCTGCAGTCTGCGGTGCTGCGGCACGAGGGAGAGGAACGAGGAGAGCCAGCAAGCTGGATCAGGTTGAAACGAGACCGGGAGACACGGAGAGGAAGGCGAAGAAGATAGAGCGAAACGGAGGACCGCGATAGAGCGAAGGAGAAAGAGCGAAGCACTGCAACGCGGCACGCCACTTTGGTCCGTCGGACGCAAACCGCATTCCCGGCCGTGACCTTCGCTAGGACATCGCCACTGCCCCCACCCCCACCCGACACGACTCTCTACCCCTCCACCCCACCCCGGTCAACGTTTCTGATCCTCCGCCGCCTCTCCCGCGAACGGCAATCCTCTTTCTTTCTTTCCTTCCTGCTCCCTGCCCCTCCGGCCGACATTTCCTCCCCCTCTCGCTCCGTTGCCTCCCTTTCGCGGTCGCGCCGTCTCCTTTCCTCCCGCGACCGGTCCCGATCGAAGAACACGCCGCCGCGGGGGAACGCGAGTATCCGCCACGCAGCATCCACGGACAAACGTCTCTTTCTTTGTCGCTTCTTTCCCACCCTAAGGAGGCGCGCGCGTCTTCGCCGGCGATACTCGTCGGCGTCGCGGCCGCGCGCCAACTCTCCATTTGGTCACGAGTTTCCCTCCGCGGAGTTGGCCTAGCTGGCCTTCCGTGGCCACGAGGTGCGAGCCTTCCCCACCCCTTCCCCACCTCTTACCCGTGAGACCGCCGACCCCCTATTCTCCGTTCGTCCTCGAAGGTATTCGCATCGCCTCGGAGGAACTAAATCCGTTGGTGACGAACCACGCGAATCATATGATTCACGCACTAAATATAGGCCGTGGAAGGACGGGAGTCCGTGCCACGGGTTCGGGAGCCCTCTCTACGACCGGGGAAGTCCCGAATCGTAAATTTCAGCATTTCCACGTGAAACGCGCGCGACCGCCAGCCGGCTTCGACTCTAGAATCTAGAACAAGACTAAAGTTTCGATGAATCTAGGGGTGACGGGCACATCTTGCAAGAACGCGCAGTTTCTTGCAAGGATTCGCGCACGATAGAGAAGAAAAAAGGGGGGGGGGAAATATTGCGACGCAAACGAGAGATATACACGAGGTCCGTAGTTTGCGATTTCGTATGAAGAGAGGACAGAGAACAAGGCAGAAAACACGTCGGCATCCGCAAAGCGGCGTGTCGCGGATTTTCGGGGAAGCCACGCGAAGGAATGAAGCCGCTTTAGCCGTGTAGCCGTTTTAATTTCCTGCCGCGGCGAGGAGGGCAAAGACTCCGGAGACTCTGGGACACCAAAGGCTCTAACCGTGTGGTACGGGGGGACGCGAGATGAAGAGGAGACGCGGGGCAGAAGGCGGGGGACCAACCAGGGCACGGCCCTGAAGAATTTCAGAGACCTCTCCCGAGCGCGCGCGGTCTTTCTCTAATTTACGAGCGGTCGCCCTGAATTCGAGCAAATATTTGTCCAGCGCGCGTCCAACTAACGGGTGTATATGAGAGAAAAAAGGGTGTGGGCGGAGGGGCGAGAGGGATGGAGGGACGTGGAGCCGAGAGAGAAAACACGAGCCAGCGGGACTGAGAACGCTCGAGGATGATCATTCATAGTTTCTCGAAAAGCGTTCCGGCCTCCTGTTCCCTTCGCTCTACCCGTCACCGAATATTTTCCTCGACGAGTTATATACCTGTCATCCTCCTTCCTCTCTCTCTCTCTCTCTCTCCCCCCCTCTCTCTTCTCGTGCGTTCCATCTATCGACCTTGCATTCGAGCTCCAAAAGAGACTCTCTTTGAAGCAGACCGCCCCGGAGTCTAGCCGGAAGCACCTACTGGAAAGTATTCATCCGAGAGAGAAGAAGAAGGCGAGAGAAGACGAGTACCTGGAAGTCGTGTTAACACGCGCTGCTGGACGCTACAAGCCGCTCCAATTAGCATCTTCTTTTTCTCCTTCGACTTCTTTCGCCTTCGTCTCGCGCCTCCCCGGCTTCCTTTTCAGCCAACTCACACACCACGAAGAGCACCTGTTGAACGGACACTCGGAAGACGCTGCGCGGATAGCTGCCAGGTGTTCCAATACGGATTCTAATCGGTTTCCCTTCGTTACCGGCCGAGCAACGCTAAACGACCGTTTTGGTCGCGGTTAGGCACTTCTTCCTCTTGCTATACCGCGCGCGCGCGTTCGCCGTTACACGCGTTTCGGTAGAACGTTCCTCATCGAGATACGCTCGAACGCAATCCTGCGCGAACCGATACCTCTTTCAACGCCATTTACCGGTATCGATTATCGTCCCTGACTCACTTCGTTATCGAGTTCCCGTCGACAAAGGACCGTTCGAAATTGAAATTCTCATTTCTTCAGCATCCCGATGGCATCTTTATTCAACGTTTCCTGCCCGAGATCGTGGAAATAAAGTGCCACGACGGAAGTTTCCAACAAATATTAATCGTACAAACCTGTTCGATGCGATGATAAACCGCGCGCGTTTTCCAGTACGATATTGCGGAAACACACGCTCGCTCGCGCGCACACGGGCAAGTTCACCGGAGTCGAACGCACGCTTCACTGGTTCATAACGAAAGAACGCGCGCGCGCGCGCCGCGGCGCATTTGCGTATTTTCCCGTTTGCACACCTTTCGCAACTTCACGGGAACAGCCTCGAGGGAGCTCGACCAACGACGCGCTTACTCTGGAAAAACTTCCATCCAGCGAAACCCTTCGGGGAGGCTCTGAAATTCCATTACCGGGACCACCATAAAATTCCGGCCCATTACAGCGCTCTGTTTCGAGCGGTTTTATAAAGCCGGATTACTCGCAGCGGCTAATTTTGGCAATGAGGAGCTCCGAAACGAGAGTAATCAGGATCCACGAAACAACATTCTCTAGCCGCCTAGACTGCGACAGTCAGATGTGGGAACGGTTCGAGGGTCCGTTTGTTCCTCGCGCGTAGAATCGCGTCGCGCCGTGGCTCTCAAAGTTTTAATAAGCCAATAAAAAAGGAAAAATCGCACCCTCCCGAGCTATTTTACCAATTAACGGGCATTGTCCGGGGGATGCGCGTCGCAACCCCTCTATTACTAACCTCGAAAGCTTCTACTCGTACCAAGTAGGAAAAAAAGGAACAGGCATGGGATCGCGAGCAACGCGAGGCAGCCGGGGCGCAACCCTCTACCGGACGAACCGCTCCCGCTGTGCGAAATACGTCGGCATCCAAATAATTCGGGATGCGCTCGTGTGAGATATGAATGAGAGGAGTGGGCACGGCGTGGCGTTGTTTACTGTCTGGCAGGAACGGAGTGGAAGAAGCATCCGCGTGCACCGACGAAAAACGAGAGACGATAATAAGCGCGAGAAGGAGAGCCCGAAGAAGCGCCGTAGCCGCCGCTCCGCCTCGGAGGAGCGAGTGAAACAGAAGAGGGGGCCAAGCGCAGAGCGGCGAGGAGAAGGATTTAACGGAGAGTAAAGAGAGAAAGGGACGAACGGGAGGGGAACCTGGATACGAGCACGGGGACCGGGCCCAGGATTCGAAGAAAGAAGAAACGGGGAGTCAACGACCCAACGAGAGAAGAGCCGTCTCCGCGCGCGTTAAGGCGCGCTCGAAACCTCCGCCCCGCCGTCTCGGACCCGCGCAAAGTCCGCTATTACCGATTGATACGCGATCAAGGCCGCCTCCTCGCCGGAATTCCTCGCGCCTCGCAGGTGGTAAAGAAGTACGAGCGACGGATATACACCGAAGAAAATCAGCTACCCCCTGTTGTAATTCGTTTCGCCGTCCGACAGCAGTGGAAACTACTGTTCGACACGCGCCGGACATGTGTTACCGACGTAACAACTCTTCCATCACGAAACCATCGCCGGGTCCCTCCCGCGTTTCTTTCTCTCTGGCTCTCTGCTGCGGCCGTTCTTAATCGAGTGGAAATCAACGCGCGGTCCAACTACGATAAATCACCGTAGATCCGCTGCAACCGCGGTAAGGTGGTCCACCTGGCAAGGCTGCAACGGTTGCGTCAGTGTTGCTGCGAGAAAGGAGAACGGTCGGACGAGTTTCTCGTAAACGCGTGCTAGCGTTTAACCCTCTCGTTCCGAAACCGACCCAGCAGGGCGTTCCGCGATCGCTGTGCCCTACAGCCCGTTTCACATTTTTACACGCTTCGAACTTTTGCATCGATAGCTCTGGCCAAGATTATTAACCCTGGCACGGATTTCGCTGCTTTTAAACATATTTTTCGAGGTACTTCTTGTAGACACGTGGAACAGCAAGAACTCGAAGTACGAGTCCTTAAAAATGCAAGTAACCAATTCAACAAATTAGCGTTCGTAAACGGTTTACCGTGTAGGTCGCATATATCTTCGTACGTGGATTTCGTTGAAATAAGAATCTGACCCGGCATTGGTGCGCGTATAGCGAAACAGCGGTGGAAGTTTTCATCGGACGCGAAACATGCGCGCCTCTTCCCTGTACTCGCATGAATGATTGTCGTCGTCGTGGCGTGGTCGTCAATCTCCTGACGTCACGGGGGCGGTGGCGGTCGTGTTACGACCGTGCGACCGTTATATGACCGATTGGCACACGACTGCCGCGCCGCTCGCCGACAGTCAGCACCTGTGTGCGCGACTCTTCTGCTTTCCCATGCCGGGCCGGATTATTCGTTAGACGCGTCGTCCCCTCGTCGCGTCGCATCGCGTCGCGTCGCGCTGTAGTCATCGGGACACCTCACGAAATTGACGCCGGAAACGGCACACGGGACAATTATGTCTCGGCCGTTTGCGCGCGCTGCTCGTGTACCAGTTACGAGCCGTTGCTCTTAGATCGTAATCGTAAACGCTGGTAACCAGCACGACGCAGGGGCTCTGTGCGCTTTCGTCGTCTTTCAACGGAGGAGAGGAACGATGACGTAAGATGCGCGTTCAGGAAACCGCGAAAAAAATTCCAAATCGGCGCGCTTAAAGGCACGCCAGTTTCGGCGACTGGGATTGATATGGAGATTAAAGGGAGACGTGGGGTGGGAGGTCCTGAAGCGAGAGAAGAACGAGCCAAGCCGAGCCGAACGGTGCGGAGCGAGCGAGGCGGAATGAAGCGAGAGAAACTCTCACGAGGAACCAAGACATCGTCCGAGGGATAGAAAGAGAATGAACGTGGAGCGAGAGGGGGAGAAGAAGAGGGGAGGCAAGAGAGTCAGTAGCTCTGCGTTCTCATGCATTCCGCTCTGTCATGGCGGCCAGCGACTCAGACACGCTTCGGCTGTCCTCGTTCTGCATGTGCTCCGGAGGCAACGTGCAGTTCGCTTCGTCCTCGTTGCACCCGGGCCTAGAGGAAAAGAGTACGATACGCGCGAGCAAGGAGGAGGGAGCAAGGAGGAGGGAGCAAGGGGTGCCGAGGGCCCCCGGAGAGGTGGCAAAAGACGACAGGAATGGGGGTGGGGTGCGGAAAGACGGAGGGGAGCGCCCACTGCGCTAAATGCTCTTCGGCGAAGGCGCGCAACAGAGCACTCTCTCTTTCTCTCTCGTTCGGGGCCCCCTTTTCCTTCGGGGCCCTTCTACGTCGCGACGTAAACAAGCCACGGGGCCACGCTATCCGGCAGGTTCGCAGGATCACCTAACGCGGCCCCGAACGTTCGCGAAGTTCGCCTGCTCTGCCTCTTCTCCGATGGTGATTCATTCCCCCGAGAGACTCTCCCCGGCAATTTCGGTGCCCGGTCGTCATCCTCTACTTTCGAATAATTGCTTCGCGAGTCTGAGATTATTAAGCACGCTCTCGGCCCATGCTTGAATGGAATGTCGAGTACGTGCGTGTTGTCCGTTCGGTACTGTTGGGAACCGTGCAACCGAGGATGGGCGCGGTGGTTGACCGTATCAATCTGCTGCGCCGCCACTTGGACAATTATTTCTTGCCAGAATGAGGAAGAGGTAAATCCCAGCCCTATAGAGCTCGTTAGGACATTGGACGGAAAGAATACCGTCGACTCCGTTTTAGTGGAGGATGGAAGAAACGTATTAGAAACGAGGTCTCCGACCTATCGCATCAGATTTCCCAGCCATAACTAGCCCACTACCGAATCGAAGCCGCGATCAATGTGTACACAAAACGATATAAAACGAAATTTCCACAAAACTACATTCCCCGCGGCGAGCAAAACAAAACGCAAAGTGTACGCGGGTTCGCGTAAATATCGGGCATTCGATCGGTAGTGTAATGAGCGAGAACCTACTGTAGACGCAATAGAGCCGGGTACGCGGGCACGTTCCTCCTCCATCTCGAAATTCGCTACGCAAACGGCGGGAACGGCGACAGAGGGTAGCTCGGTTGGGAAGCGCGAAATAATTTAGCGATCAAACGCAGCCGCGAGAGTACGAGGAGCGAGCCGAACGATTCCCGGACGGGCAGCAGCCGTAAACACGACGCGGCGCGACGCTTTTATTGCCGGCACGCTAACCACGATCGCGTATTTAATCAGCTCGGCCGAAAATACCCGGGACGCGGCCCGTTTTTGAGCCGGCCACTCGTTCTCGGAATGAGCGAGAGGAGGAAATCGGTTGGGGCCGTAAATCGCGAGCGTCGTTCGCGCCGGTACAGCTGTTGGCGGCGTGACTTTCTATCGGCGCGGAAAATCCTAGAAAACGAGAAAACGACGCGCGCACGCACACGGTTTCGAGCGGAGATCGTCGATCGAGAGACTGCCGCTCGAGAGAAAGAGAGGAAACGGTTGCGACCGCGAGAAGAAATCGAAGCGAATGGAGCTGGCAGGGAAGCAGAGTGGATGTTCTCGTCGGGTAACGTGGGTACTATCGTATATCTTCCCACAGGAGGGCGGGAACGTCGTCGTCTCGTAAGGGGAGGCGGCAGAAGGTCGAGAAGGGTCCCACTAACGCGCGACCGCCGACAATAATGCGGAGAAAGGGCACATGAATGCCTCGTGTTATTCGCCGCGTGTTTGCACATGCGCGGGAGCGATGAACTTGAGAAGAAGGCTCTCGGAGCCTTGTCTTTGCCTCGCTCGGCCCCCTCGCCAGGACACTCTCGATCATCCTCGGTTCTTTTTTTACAACTTCCTAACAACATAATCAGCCCCCTCGAAAAATCTGAACGTGTCCTCGAATGCTCAACCCCCTCGCCTCACCCCGATCAAGTAATTTCGATACTTCATCGATCAACCATTCTGATCCTTGGTCCGAACAGAATGAACACTACGAAATATTAATAGTGTGGCGGCCTAACTTCCTACTCGCGCCACAAGAGGGACACGTAGTTAAAAGAAACACCTTTCTCGCTATTATTCAATTCCTCAATGATTTGTATATATACCGTCCTCGAACGCCTTCCAACCGTCTAAGGCAGGGCCCGCTAGAGGCTTTCTGACGATGACCCTCTTATGGTTGATCTTCGGGCCCGTAGAGCTAGGCACCGCCAGAATAATACTGTACATATCCCCTCAAGTGATATCGTTTAGTCCCCTAGTTAATCTGTCATTCTTCTTTTATTCTTCTGTATATATGTATATATGTTTTTGATTGTTGCAGGGGTTTTTTCTTAATAATTACTCATTTTATTCCCTTTTTCCCCCATGCGTTTCCCTTTTAGACTGTTTAAGATATTCTCTTATCTACCTGTTACTTTGTTATTTCTTAGCCCTAGACCTAGTATACCTTATAGACTCGCAACCGAGTGAGCATTTAGGTTACAATATTTGAATATGTGTAGTAGTTTTATAAGTTCGTTGATACTATCTATGTGATTGTACTAATTCGTCAATAAACTTGTTTTAAAAAAAAAAAAAAAAAAAGCAGGGCCCACTAGATAGCCTTACCGATGAGTCCTCTAGCGGGTCTAGGACGAAACGCTCCTTCCTTTTTCCTCCTCTCTTTCATTTATTTTCATGCTCCCACAATAGAATTTGTCTATACCAACCGGTTAACGAAAGAATCCACTGGACGTCTTATTCAAAATTCCCGCCACGAATTCTTCAGGCCCGCCGATATCGCGCCGCTCGAGAAGGCAAGCTACGATCGGCCCCGAAGACGACATTCCACCGGTACCTGTCCTCGATCGAGCCTCCTACAGTCCTGCATTCGCCGCAATCGAGCTTAACTATTAGGTGTACCGGGAAATTCTGTCGGTTTTTCTAACGTGCAGGGATATTTGCATACACGACACGTTCGGGACGGGACTCTGGCAGCTCGACTAGGCCTCCAGATAAGCGAAACCGTAAATAAAACGGTAAGAATCGGCGTCGATCGATGTCCCGGTATGTACTTTTGTCCCTAGCTCCTGAACCTGCGCACGATGCACCACGCTTTTTGTATATTCACGCTCGACCGATTTTACGACGGTCCTGGATTTAGGAGTGCACCGGGGCACGATGCCATCGTCCGAATGGGTTCGACACCTATTTATAAGATGATCAATCGTTCAAATAAAATAGCACTTGAAATTCGAAAAAAAAATCGCATGCAATACGTACGCGATACTGTGGGGTATGTGGATTATAAAATTGCAATCAAATTCTAACCCTTCGCGGTCGGAGCTATTTTAACTCAAAAACGTAAGATTTTTCAATTCTAGAATATTTCCATTCTATACAATTTTTTTTACATTTTTTGCATATGAAACTGATATAATAACTCATGTAATATGTAAATGTCTAGTAGTTTATTAAATACGAACAAAAATAATATTCTGAACAATATGTTTAAAAAAGGGCATAGCAATTTTCAATGGCGCTTCAGAGTCGCCATCCGACTGCTAAGGGTTAAATGTTTTCGGCGCAAAGGTTCGATCAAACCTTGTCGAACCTTTGCGCCGAAAACATTTAGATTTAACATCTTACGATCGACATTGTTTAACATTTATAAAATTGCAATGTTTTAAAAAACACGACGGGATCGAACTATATCGAGCACCGTTGGATAATTGCGAAACGAACAAACCGTCGATCTCCAGGAACAGAGAGAGATCAGATTTTCATCGGCAGTTCGCGGTATGATCGCAGAGAGATCGGTGACGCGCATGTAAAAATGGAAAGGAGTATCGGCATTCAGGAATGCGATGAACACGATGCGGTTGCACGGGGGACTCGCCATTGAAAGTAACCGTCCCGAGTCTCTCGCGATTATTCATATGTTACGCAAGAAGTTATATTTGCCGTGGCATGAAACGACGGTTTCCCGTTTCGTTCGATCGCGATCGCGTGTCCTGGTTCTCTCCTCGGTGTCGGCCGCTCTCGGATGAGAGCCACTGGCCGGTGCTGGCTCTGCGCGGGCGTACGTTGGCACAGGAAATATGAATGTAACGCCGAAAATTCATTCATAATAAGAGCTCCGGCGCGCGAACGGAGGCGTGCGATTTGAATTTCGTAGCGGCGGCTCGTTAACGGCCTAGAGGGGAAAGGTTAACGAGATCTGTCGATAAATAACACGCTCGTTTTCCTAAATCGTGGGAATAATAGGCCACAGTCGAGAGCAGCCAACGAGCATGAGCCCGTGCGTGCTCGCGCTCGCGCGCGCGCAACCGATCGAGTAGGCTGTTAGAGCGTGTGGGCTCTCGTTCTTCGATCCTTTTTTTCACGAGGACAAGAAAGACACGAGCGAACAAAACTGTCCGTGTGATCCATTGTTTACGACGTCGTTTACATCGATTCGCAGAAATTCGTATAAAAATTCATGTATGCGTTGTATATGTACGTACTTTGCGGCCGGTGTTCTCTCGACGATCGCAGACGAGGATGTAACAGCTTAATACCCGAGGTTCGTTCGATCGTTGACGTTTCCAACACAATTCCTCTGTTCACGTTTCCCCGAACGAACGGTAATATATCCTGCGCTCGCGCGTCTCTGTGTGCCTACGTGTGCGCTCATCGCTTACACGTATATATGCGTGGCGTGCCTCGGGTTGCGTCGCTCGCTCGCTTGCTTCCCGTATGGGCCATCGAACTTGTAGCGTACTGTAGAGGAGGAGCCGGGGCCCGTATTATGGGAACACACACGCCTGAACACGTGTGTCTCACTTCCTGCGACGGGCCGGAAGTCTCTATAGTACTATGGCGCACCGTAGTGTAGCGTGACCACGCTACAAGGGCCATTACTACCTCAATGGCAAAAAGAATGGTCCAATTACCGGTTAAAGCCACGCTGCTCGTCGTTACTCCTTTAATGCGTTTTTAGGGGGCGTGTACGCGCCTCTCGTTCCTTTCTCCGGCTATCTATCTCTCTTTCTCTCGTTCCGGGCTCCACAGTTTCTGCGCTTCTTCTTTCCCGTACAGTCAAGAAGAGCAACTCCGTCGTCGGGTCTCCATCTACGTAGTTCACGATTCGCGTAATCGCTTCACCCCGTATCCGGTGAATGGTTCCCCTCGGTTCTTACGTGTCGCGGGCGACACAACGTGCGCGCCACTACTCGTTGCCATAAATAAAATCGTAACCGTCGAGCGCGCGCGCGCGCGCGCGGGCGCACGGGCCGAGAAGCAGCGCAAGACGCGCGCGCGAGCAGCAAGACCGGCGTGGCAGTTTCCGGCCGAGGGTTCCGCGCCATCGCGGGTGCGCGTGTTTCCGACGCTGCGAGGCTCCCGTTGCTTCGTTGCCGCTCCTCCTGGTCTGGTTCTCGGCGGCAGCGTGTCGCACCGGTTGCTCCGAAAATTGTTGCTTCGGCCACGTGCTTTTGACCATCTTCGTTCGCGTGTATCCGCCCGTGTCGTCGCACTTCTTCCGTGTACCCCATTTTCTTTTTCTTTCCGGAAGATCCTCGTATACTAACAACACCAACTCGTTGCTGAAGATATACGTGTGTCGTACCCGCCGCCCTTGACACGAACCGAGCGCGGGACACGTTTGTTATTCAGTTTCGTGGCGGACTACTACTCACTCGCGCACACGCGTTCCTCGCTAAGCTCGTGGCGAATATGATCGGAACACAGGGGGGGAACAGCGGAGAGAGAGAGAGAGAGAAAAAAGAGAGAGAGAGAGAGAGAGAGGAGAGAGGGTCTTTCCCGTCGATCGGTCAGTCCACACGCTTCCCAAACCAGAGACGGATAACGACGACAACCGCACCACGGTACGTCTCGCACCACACTGAGAGTGAACGGTGGCGCGTCACGCTCACAGCGATGCGCAGACGCGCGCTGCGCACCAAGCAGCGGCGGCAACCAGCGCGCGCTCTCGCTGGCTGAACGCTAACACGCACTCACGCAGGCGCAATGCACGCACCCACACGATCAGCCTCACGCACACCACTCTTCTCGCTCTTTCTTCGTGTTGCCTGCGGGCGCGCGCGCGCCCACGTGTGTGTATACACACTTTGCGACGCGTTGCCGCGGGTGGTAGAGAGAGAGAGAGAGAGTTGGACGAAGGGTGGGATGAAGGAACGACAGACTGAGATCGAAAGAGGGGACGAAACAGACCCGTTAGTTCTCAGAAGTGGACCGCCACCGCTCACCGCCAAACAGACCTGTAACCACGTACCGACCGTGGTGGTTCTCTCTCGCCTGCCACCGTCGCGTCGCGTCGCGTCGCGTCGCGTCGGGGCCCGTTGTGTGCTACGACGTGTCCCGCGACACACTGAATTTCTCTGCCTGGGAATTTTTCGAATAACCACCGCCGTTCATTACGGCCGTTCCTCTTTATTCTGCTTCCCACAAATCAGAAGAATTTTCGGTCCGATGAATGACCCTAGGCGGCAAAACAGGCGAGAGAAAAAGAGGGAGAAGGCAAGCGGTAGTTCTGTCGCAAGCTGACCAACCGACCGGCCATTGATTAGATACAAGTGTTTACTCGAGTGACGAACGCATACCGATGTCATGTGTTTTTCACAGAAACCCGAAGGGGGGGAACGGAGACGGGGCTCGTAAATATTGTCGATGAAATTGAGAGAGAGAAACCGGTTATCGGTTTTCTGGCCGGAGGGAAAAAGGTTAGGGGCCGTGTGGGAAAGCGTCGCCGTAGGGCCGAACACTCGCGCGCGCGCGCGCTCATGCGCTTCTCTCTCTCTCTCTCTCTCTCTCTCTCTCTCTCTGTCGCAGGGCTTTGCCGAAACGCGATCTCCTCGCAGCTTTCGTCTAGTTTTTCTTACCGAGTAAAAGTGTCGCGGCGATCTCGTAGATGTTACACCACACCGGCGCGACAGCGCGAGGATCAACGTTTCCTTTCCTTCATGGAACGGGGGCACAACGTCGTGGGTGGTACCGTAGCGTGTGCACACGGGCCAAATGAGAAAGCTGACTCTCGTGGAATCTACAATTATTATATCCCCTGCCACGCTACGCACCGTCTTTTGCATCCTGATGTTCCGAAACAACCGAACAGATATATCTGTAGCGATCGATAGCGAGAAGAACGATCATCTTTCTGAAGCTATAGCGGAAACGTCGACCGGAAGCGCTCTTATCAGCTAAAGAGTGCTTCGAGGGGATCGTTGTATCGTATCAAAGTCCGTAGAGCGAACAATCTCTAGAGTTTCTCACAGAACACGAAACTGTTGAGAAATCGGACGAAAGACTAGAATAAAAAAAGTTTGTAAGTGTTTAAAAAAAAAAAAACACATTTTTCCAAAAGTTCTTGCGACGTGGCAGCCAACGTATTAAAAGAGACGTATATCCATAAAAATCTTGTGAGTGTGGTGCTGAATTCCAGGACCTGGATCACGCAATGTCCAAAATATGAAGATGAACGCGATAAACTGATAGCAACTCTTTTACGTCACAAGTACTGGCTCCCGACATGTATAAGGTTCTTCTTATGCGGCCCAGATATTATTTATTATTTACGGACCGAAGTCCTTTTATACAAATGTTTACAATAGAAGAAATTCATATAAAAGAAAGAAAAAAAAGAAAAAGAAAGTCTTAGCATAAAGTTACATAGTAATGGACATGCTGACAGTTACGGGAATACATTATATCACAATTAATCATATAATCGCACGCAACTTTTTCTTAAATGATTGTAACGAACCATTAAAAAAGTCAATATATCACGATATAAAATGTTAGATTTAGCTGTGATGCGATTTAAAGGATTTATTAATCCATATGTGGATTTGGATTGAAATGTTTGAAATCCTGCCTGTTAATCATCTTTGATTTTATTAAGCGATGTGCAATAAAAATTTAATTTCATCAAATTAATGTAAACAAGCAGAAGCTACAATCTAGTCTAAGTTAAGCGGCGCATTAAGATATTATATACTACGTTAATATGTTCATGTATTGTATTGTATATGCTACATAAACCATGCCTGGTTTAAAGCAATAAATAAATAATCTATCCATAAAAATGAAAAGTAGTTTATCACCTTCTGAATAGATATCAAGTGTATTCCACCAGACTTATGCATCATTTCAAGCGCTATTTTCCTTTTGCAAAATGTTGTCCGAGGCTTCGTTTGGGAGTTATTAACGAGAAACACGGACCAATCAGAGCGCGAGCTAGACGCTCGCTAGCACGTTCAGCGCGGCGAGCCGGCAGGCGGTTGGCTGAACATGTCAACGAGCGTCTAGGTCGCGCTCTGATTGGTCCGTGTTTTTCGTTAATAACTCCCAAACGAACCCTCGGACAACATTTTGCAAAAGGAAAATGACGCTTGAAATGACCTCAGGAACCTCTCATTTCCGGGAGTTGAAGACATTTTGGGACACCCTGTATATCTGCCGAAGTTGGAATGAGCAACTCCGCTTCGTGGAACACGCGAGTGGAGGGGTGGGGGGCTGGATTCTCACGAAATTTTTCGACGCGCCAAAATTCAACTTAACGACAACGTGTTTCCTCGAAGACTAGAATGAAAAAAGTTTGCAAGTGTAAACAAAAAACATTTTTCCAAAAGTTCTTGCGACGTGGCAGCCAACGTATTAAAAGAGACGTATATCCATAAAATTGAAAAGTAGTTTATCACCTTCTGAATAGATATCAAGTGTAATTCCACCAGACTTATGCATATCCGACGAAGTTGGAATGAGCAACTCCGCTTCGTGGAACACGCGAGTGGAGGGGTGGGGGGCTGGATTCTCACGAAATTTTCCGACGCGCCAAAATTCAACTGAACGACGACAACGTGTTTCCTCGAAGACAGAAGAGATTGTACATTTTTCGCCAGCCCTTCGTCCCGGGCTTGTATTCAAATGAACCACGTGAAATGTTGAAATTTCAGGTCGGAGGAGACCGCCGGAGTCGCGATTTGTATTCGCGGCGAGTGAAGCGGGTCTGCGCGTGCACGCTCGCGCTCGTTTCTCCCAATCTTCGTCGGTGAAGGATCGCAGAGGAAGGTTCGGGGCCCGTCTGCGGGCTCCTCTGGTCCTGTTCCGTTCGTTCTCGCCGCGCCGAGACTCGCACGGGCGGTCTAAGAACTGCAACATTCATTAACGGTTCCTCGGCACGGAGGCGCGCACGCGTGTGTGTACACACGCCGCGGCGTGCATTCCATCGCGCTCGTGTGAACGACCGTAAGGTGTACATACCTGTACACCGGAGAGACACGAGGAGGAAAGATCCGGAGAGATAGATGCCGCGTGTAAAAGGGAAAGAGAGAAAGGGGCGCATGCGTGGAGCCGTGTGCGCGTCTATACGTGAGCGTGCGTTCATATGTGTGGCGGCGTCCGATGAACAGCCCGCGTTGAGAAGTACGTGGATATTTGATGCGCACTGCCTGCTAGACGACAGACCTTGTCTATCGTCATAACCGAGGTACGCGAGGAACGTAGCGGAGTTATTAAGGTCACTGGCGTACCATGACGGTCGCGACGTGTTCCGTGTTAAAGAACCGATTTCATGCAGACTTCACGGGACGCCATATTTCATTCCTAGGGATTAAATAACCCCAGGTTCGCTTGATGGTATTCTAGCACCACTGGTGAAACCCGCTGTTTCGTTCCTTGCGCTTGGAATGCGCCCGGTGGTCCCCGGGCCAGCTAATTTGAATCCTTAGCCCCCCCCCCCCCCCCCGGTGCATGCAGAATTTCGAAATACATAATGCCGGAATTCATGGCCGCTTTGCTACAAATCGAGAGACCCCTCGGCAAGCCCTTGAGCCGCCTGTAACGGGTCAAAGCAGCACAGTTTCTATATTCTGATTCGATACCTTCGAAATCTCCATGTTCCGCTGCAAATTCTATCAAATTAATCGGAACGACGCTTGAAAACTTACCGCAATCTATTTGAAATTGATCTGTACTACGTTGATAAGCAAGTTTGAAAGTTCTGTTGAACGGACAGCTTTATTGCTCGAATATACAGTAGCGGACAAAAGTTTAAGACCGCTCTAAAAAAGACGATAACTATTTTAATATTGTCCTAGAACAGTGATCTACAAAACGTATTTTTTATATTTTCAATATAGGCCCACATAAAAAAGTTAATAATTTAACTTTTAGCATTTTTTCAACAATTCCGTTCAATTGCAATTTCTGAAAAAATTTCTTTTCACATCCTGTAGTAAACTAATTGCTCTAGCTTCCCAAAAAAATCGTATAGGACAATATTAAAATAGTTATCGTCTTTTTTAGAGCGGTCTTAAACTTTTGTCCGCTACTGTAGCTGGTTGGTGAAATGATTTGTATAATTTTTGTCGGGAAAAAAATATCCGAAATGCTAGACCGAACGGGTGACTGTCGATTCGCAGGACACCCATCTGTACTCGTTGTATTACTCCACTGTCAGTTGAACATCTCATCTTACATTGCCCCCTTTTCTCATTCCAAACACGTCGCATGGCTATCCCTAACAATTTAAGAGGTAAGGGTAGTCACACGTGACTTTTCAGGATTTGTCCCTAGAATTTCCCTAGAACACCCTAGAAATCTGGTCGAATACTTGGGTTTGCGGGAATACGTTTGACGTCGTTATACGAGCATATTTTGGGCTGGGTGAGGGCTCAATCGAAAGAGGAAGGTTCAGCGCATGGTGCGCTGGTTATGACAGCAGTCAAGAACTCTTTTTGTAACAGAAAAATACATTGGGATTCTGCTGGTGATTTCTCGACTTTTTTCCCTACTTTGGACACTCATATTATTAGATATCAACATAATCTCGTTACGTCATGACCAGCGCACCATGCGCTGAATCTTCCTCTTTCGATTGAGCCCTCACCTAGCCCAAAATATGCTCGTATAACGACGTCAAACGTATTCCCGCAAACCCAAGTTTCGACCAGATTTCTAGGGTATTCTAGGGAAATTCTAGGGACAGTTTTAGGGTACCCTTCCCCCTTAAGTGAATGCCTCAATATATAGAAGAACATCGTACAAGTCTTACTTTTTCTAAAATCCACCAATATGTATCACACTCTGCAATTATGTATATTATTTCTCCAAACTGATATCCCCCTACAATGTACATATTATTACTTCAAAGTATAATGTTCTAAATATGTAACCATATGTTAGAATCCATGTGGTCGCTGATGACCTTGTTGTTGATGCGACCTTTATAAATAAATAATGAAAAAAAAAAAAGAATTCGCAGGACAGAATTTTGATCGAAGCAAATGGAAGTTTGTCTCTCGCAATAAAATCGTGTATAAAAATAACCCGGATGGGAATCATAAATTTCTCGGCTAGATAAGCCTTCGAATTTATTCGATCACGGGGCTGGCACCGCTGCACAGTGGGACGACGTACGTAAAATCCCCGACATGGACGAAAAATTCAAACTTCTTTTTCCTAGTAAGAGAGCTCATAGGATCGTTCTCTAGGCTTCTTGGAACAATTAAAATGTGAGGACATTCCAGGACATGTCAGTGATAACGCCATATTTAAGGCATATGTATCTAAAATCGACAGCTCGAGACTTGGAATTTTCATGAAACCGTATCTTTCTATTTAATTGTCCCCTAATAGGTTCCATCTTTTGGTAATGTTGTTGTATAATTTTTTTCCTACTTACGAGGTGTATTTGAGCTGAGAAAAATTAAAGAAAATTAAAAAAATCGAACAAAAAATAAATTTTATTAACTCTTAAGTACATAGTTAAGTAAACATTAAATATGTTTTATGTACGAATAAAAAATTCCAACATCATTGTTATATGAATGTGCTATAGCTTCTTTCGCATCGTTACAATCGCCAAACGGACTTCACCATACAGTATGACCCACATTTAAGTTTTTATAAAGGAATAACTGGGTGAAAAAGCCATGTCCAGGGAATCGCCCGTTTCGTCCCACTGTGCGTTGCTGCTCCGTTTCTCGAGGCGGGGCGATTGTCTACTTCGGCCCCATCCCTGCTCGTCACCTCAAGAAACATTATTTCGCGTAATTGCATTGCTGCTCGAAATCTATCAATGAAACGATATAGTCGAACGGCTGGCAACCGATCCGGAGGAACGATAACGTTTATAAATAACGATGTCGGCGATTGTTTCTCAGAGGAACGGGTTATCTCTCGGATGCAAATGAAAGAAACACCGCGAGAGAGAGAGAGCTCGTTTCGATTATTAATCGCGTCGATTATTCGGTGCTCGTCGACGACGATGACGACGACGACCACGAAGCGAAAAGCGCGAGCACGCACCCTCGGCCAGTTTATCTTCCGTCGACTCAGCTGCCGGTTTATTTTTTCCCCCAAGGCGGATAGGTGGCCGTTCACCGAGGCGGAAGCAGAAACTCGGTCGCGATGCTCGAATCTGGCACGCGATACGGCCGGGGATAAAGATTGGCCCCGGAGATGAAATTGAAAGTCGCAACTTTGTCGTCACGGGTGACCGGGCCGCGCGCGTTCAGCCCACGCCCGACCCGAACCGGAGGTTCCTACATAATTTACGATTGCAGAGAATGATCTCGAAACGATAATACCACCAGCTCTCGAACCGTACGATTTGCATACTGATAAACAATGTTGCACCGTAAAGTATAACTTCGCGTGTTCCGCTTTCGTTTCTTGATTCCTGGTGTTCTCGCGTTACGATCTTATTACCCTGGCCGCCGCTAAATTTTCCTTCAAAACTCCTATCTTTATTCTGACTTCTTTTTATTTTTATTCAGCCACTGGAAACCTATTATACGTTTATTTCGGCTTTGACAATTATAGTATATTATAAATATGTCTGGTTTTTCTCGATCGTATTATTGTTAATAATAAATGTATGATGCTATCAAAATATTGAATCACACCAAAAGCAAGTAAGCAGGTTTTATGAACATTATTTACAAACAATTATTGGTTTCTACTATTATTCAATTCTATATTATATTTTGAAAATTGTATAACATATTTATTCTTGCAGACGCGATACAATCTTGAAAAGGATTCGAATCAGAATCGAAACGTCGATGATTTTTTTTGCTAAGTTGCAAAATTGCTTTTGAAAGTTCTTATTATTAAATGATCGAACCGTAGCGCCGATAGCATCATACATTTATTATATACTATATTATAGTCTTGATTACCGCTAGAGGTGAAGTTTGTAGTCGTTTTGTAGTACTATTTTGGTTTTGTTAATGTACAGTTATTGGAGAGCATGTATAGGCATACAATAGATATAAATTTTCTCTTTTTTTTTACGAAATTGCGAACTACAAAAAAAATTCTAATCACTGAAACCGTACAAATAAATCGTAGGGCAAGGGGTTAAAAACTGGAAAATATATACACGAAGCTTTAATATTTGGTTCTGTAAATGTCCATTAAAAATGGCAGAAAGAACTCGATTTTCCGCAGTTTATTAACTAACTTAATTCTTTGGGAATCATATAACTGGCACTGCCATAGGACATGGTCTAGATCCTCTGAGTCAAAGTTACACTTACATCTAGGGTCATTGACAATATTTGCTCGATACAGAGAGGCAGCGAGATTATAATGATTGGCCCTGATACTGTTTACTGTGCTTACGAAACCTCTTTTGGTATTAGCATCAATATTTTGAGCAAACCAGGCCATTTCACTTGGGTTGTTCGATAACAGAGGAACTGGTGCGAAGACTCCCTTTTAGCCGAAAGTAGCAAGTAAGATGAACATGTAAGAAGTGGCAGATTTAGCTAGCTGTTTACTAGAATCTGAAGTTATTTCGACCCTTCTACTCGGTAGTTTTAACAGTGAAATTCGTTCGAGAGCCAACGAACTAATTTCGTATAGCATGTCCTGAAATATGGTAGCCCCGAGTTCCTCTGAAAGAAAACGTCGGGTGCGTGACGCCATAGCGCGAGCGGAGGCGCACCTAACCCACAAACAGAGACACGGAAACGTGTCGGAATGCGCGTGAACCGAACGTCCTCGTCGCTTTGCACCGGCCCCCTGGCATCCTCGAACACCTCTCGAGACCGTTCCGCCACGTATTCTTAATTACCGATCGACCGATCGCTGGATAAGGAAATCGGGTTCTCGATTGCGCAGGGCCAGCAATCACGAGATCTCCGATGAGGTACTACAGTGCCGCGGCGTCCTCTCCCTTTCCCGGAAAGGAACACGTCTAGTTTCGTCAAAGAAGCCGGAGAAAATGCTCGTATGCGGGGCCAGATGGAAAGATTTATCCGCTGGACATGTGACGACGAATGGAGAGAGATTCGCTCGATGAATCACTGAGCGCTAGAGCCCTCTCTCTCTTTTCTTCTCTCGCTGGTGGCTCTCTTCTCTCCCCTTTACCGTTCCAGAGTTCTTCCACCTGACGCACCGGGGGCACTTAAGGCAACAACGACACCCATCCGCGGCCAAAAGGGAAGACGAATGCCCGCTATCTCGGATTTCGTGGCGGACTGCCGCGCGATATTTCTCGGCCTGCGAATGTCTGTCCGTGTCCCGTGTGTCTGTCTGTCCGTCCGTCCGTCTGTCTATCTGTCGGCTAGCTGGCACTCGCGTGTCGCGCAGGTGAACAGCGCGGCAGCTATTCCCGGTAAATGGGACATCGGCCGTTTCTCCCCATAACTATAGTAGTCGATTGCTTATTTGTTGTCCTCGTAATATGCTTTTTCACCGTTCGACTCTCCTTATCGCGGAGACGGTAATCGATATCTTTGCCTTGTTAGCCACCGAAACGAATCTCTAACAATCTATGTCTTGTGCTTGTTTTCGAAAAACACAGTCGTCGCGTTAGGAGAGCGTGTGTGTACGTGTATTGCCAGACAGAGAGAGAGAGAGAGAGAGAGAGCAGCCGAAATCTATAAATGGCCACCGAGAGGAGCACCACTGTTTTCGGATCCAGGATGGTGGATGAAGTCGCTGGGGTCAGATAAAGAGGAAACAACCAATGCCGAAGACGGAGTTGTCCGCGGATTACGAAACGATGGCGGATGCTTCGAAACTGGAGCCCACGTTATCAGAGAGAGGCTGCTGGTTTTCAGAGGGGGAGGGGGGGGGGGGGGGGGGGAGCTCGAAAAACAGGGACGGAAAAAGTGAGATAGGTAGGGGGAGAGAGAGATAGGCTGCACACGAGGGGCCAATCACGACGACTCGTGGCGCCTTAATTGGTACTCGCACGCGTGGCTCGGGCTTAAGAGGCAGCAGCAGATGCATCCCAAGACGTTCACAACAGGAAATTCCTCCTCCCGCGCCGCGCTCCTCTTCTGACATTCCAGCCTCTACACACATATTTATGCGAGGCGTCCTTTCTTCCATGTGACTTCTGGGATCCTTTCCCTCTTCTTGCTGCATCCCACCAGCGCGCGCCGCGTCCTCGCGGTAACGTCGGCATGCACAAATAGACATCTTCGCAGTAACTGTTTTCGCTCTCTTGCTCTCGCTTACTAGCTTTCGCTCGCTCGCTCGCACCCATGCTCTCGCTCCCGCCATCGCGAATCCTGTGAATGGACCGGCGCGAAACCGGGGGGTAGGATTGGGAAAAGAAGGGCGTCAATGAGTCGAGTTGCGTGAGCGCAATTATCGTTCGTAGCACGAGCGACCGCGTTCGCGGCCGAAATACTGGTGCACGAGCTGGAAAAAGACCGAGGAGATTCTGGCCCCGAGGGGCTGTTTCCCTCTGATTGCATACGCCAGTGCGCCGGGGCCTGGCCTTCTTTCGGCTCTGTCGGCGCGAGGAACAATGCCGCGCGATATGATGGATGATCGATCCCTGATTACCCTTTTTAATCCCTCGCTTTGGCCAAATTGCTTGCCGTCACCTCGACACCGAGTCGGGACGCTTGATTGCGTACGCGACGAGCACCGACACTCCGCGCAATCTAATTGCATTATTTACGTTCTAATTTGAGCACTCGACGCGATTCGCGTCCGCGCGATAATTTACTAACGCGCGTCCCGAAATCTTTGTTGGAATATATATATATATTTATTCGCAAAAACGACAAAAGGCTAAATATAAACAATATTAAGTAAATAGATCTTAGTTGAATTAATTGCCCAGACGGCTCTCACTCAATGTTCTCTTTCTCTGTCTGGTCTATATCGCGGGACTCATACTCTCTCGATGTACTCTACTCTCTAGTTCTGCTCGCGTTCTCGTCGCTCTCTTCCCTTTCCCCCAATTCCTTTATAATCATAGACTTATACCTTATTTATCTAGATGGCACACTCTCATGCGCTTCGCGCCTAAAACCAAGTTCACAATCTTCACTATACATATTTCGTTTGGCGACGAACGGCGTCTATGGTGGCACAAGAGTTCAGGCAAACTCGACGAGGACTCGATAAAGGACTTTATTTAGACACTGATGGAATCCTCGATAGAGTAAACAGGATTTTCGTGGCCAATTAGCGCGCATTGGCAGCGACTTTGCGATTAGCAGCGCGTCTCGCAGGGATCGAAGCGACAGAGGCAACGTCGCCGCGTCCGGCCGCCATTGCATCGGGCCAGCATCGGTGAACGAACCGGAGAAAAATGTCAATGAGTGCAATTATTGTTACACGACGCATAGCCGGTGCATGCGCCTCGTTCGTTGCACCGGGCACGTGTGAAACCGGGAAAGAGAGCGACGCAGAGAGGCGAGTGGGGAGGGCCCCGGTGCATTACAGGCTGCGAATTAATGCAAGTCGTAGCTGTAAACGCGTGCAGTTATTGTTACGTCAATACTCGCGGGCGTGGACGAGCTCGCCGGATTTCCATTCCACGTATTGTACAAGCGACAAACAAACAACACACCATATGTGTCCTGCGATGTCTATTGTTACTATATATTTTACGCATTTCATTATTCTTGTAATCGCGTGTAACCTGCACCGAATGTTCAATATTTCGCGACTTGTTTTCCAAATTGATGTAGAAAAATAAAGAGGACAATTTTCGTCAAACTGGTTTTACGTCGAAGCGACCTGCAGAGGTATGCAAACGACTCCACGCGTATTATAAATCCATTTATTTTCCGTTAAACTTTCCAGAAGCGATTACTTATTGTTGGAATACAAAGATACCATAGAGTCTTAGATATCAGGGTATATGTTAGGTATAAGGCGTAAGGGGCGGTTTTACTCAGAGGCGGAAGGGCCCATGCGAGGGCATAAAGCTAGCCTGAGCACATTGCAACATGGTACAGTTCATTATATACACGTAGCTAAATACAAGATACGCGGAAACAGTGTGACGTTATTTACACGAGCATATTTATATTAGTAATAAAGTATGTACGGTGTAAAGTGTAGTTAATAAAATAACGTAGGGTAACTGCACCAGTGAATAAACGGGCACCAGTAAATGAACGCTTTTGTATTTTTCTATTTTTTGCTCTTCCATCATTGTTCAATTACTAGAATGTAGTGTTCATTGATTGGTATTTTTTATATTTTTTATTTAACCCTTAGCACTCGGATGGCGACTCTGAGGCGCCACTGAAAATTGCTGTGCCATTCTTGAAAATATTGTTCACATTATTATTTTTGTTCGTATTTAATAATCTACTAGACATTTAAGTATCGTATGAGGTATTTAAATCAATTTCATATCCATCAAATGAAAAAAATCATATACAATGGAATTATTCGAGATTCGAAGAAATGTTTAATTTTCGAGTTAAAATAGCTCCGAGTGCAAAGGGTTAACATTAAATAAAGACAAATAATAATAATTTCATTTTATTTGTGTTCATTTATTTTTGACAAATTAAGTATAGGGAGCCATTTGGCATATATGAGATTCCTTTAATTCACATATTTTTTTAAAAATAAAAATATCTTTCTGAACAATTTCTTAAATGTTCATTCACTGGTGCAGTTACCTTATCCACATATAAAGACGTTTCCAACACTTATAGATGATAATTTAATAAATGAAGTATGAGTCGATGCGTTTAATTGAAGCTATGGTTGTGGTTCGTTTGAGGCAGTCGAGGCTCACCGGAGGCATCGATTGAGATCGCTCCATCAGCCTCGGAAAACAGCAGAGACAGGCGTGTTCCGCGCAACTCGAATAGCAGACATAATTTTGGCCAGCTAAATCGAGCAAGTAACCCGCCGTGCGTCGTTTTAACGATTCGCGCAGCGGATCGACGGTCCAACAATAAGTGACTCCGTCCGTAGTAGGTAGACAGTGGCCCCGCGAGTGTGAGTGGTTACTACGCACTACGCGACGGCGGCGGTGGTGGTGGTGGTGGCGGTGGCTACGTTCACGGTCCGTATGAATGTACCGTCGCGACGTACGTCGACGCGCACGTTTGCGGCGTGCATTCATAAAGTGGCGGACACGTAGCAAGCGCGTGCGCAGCTCGTCGCCTTCTTCGTTGCCACTCCTTCCTCTTTTCTTCCTCGTCGCCACCCTTCCTGCGACTAATACGGCCGCCAACCCGCTCGCGTCCACCCGTATCCTGTACTTTTTAGCATCCGCTAACTAGCGCCGTCGCGGCAGTCACCAGCGATACCGTTCGCCATTGAGACTCTCGCCTTCGCAGCCCTTTCGACGGTATCGTCGCCGATCTTCGAAGCATCGCAACTAGGAAAACGCGTCTTCCGAACAGTGTCGCCAGGTCGAGAAAATCGAGGGGAATACAGGTACCCCCTCTCTGATGGCCAGAGTCCGTAACATGTGACACGTTGCGCGTGCGCGACGGGGATTGAGTGGGACGTGGTGCTGGAATGGGATAGTGGAAGGGGAAAAGTAGGGGAGTAAATGAGTCCGAATTCGGACCAGTGTCGCCAGGTCGAGAAAATCGAGGGGAATACAGGTACCCCCTCTCTGATGGCCAGAGTCCGTAACATGTGACACGTTGCGCGTGCGCGACGGGGCTTGAGTGGGACGTGGTGCTGGAATGGGATAGTGGAAGGGGAAAAGTAGGGGAGTAAATGAGTCCGAATTCGGACCAGTGTCGCCAGGTCGAGAAGATCGAGGGGAATACAGGTACCCCCTCTCTGATGACCAGAGTCCGTAACATGTGACACGTTGCGCGTGCGCGACGGGGATTGAGTGGGACGTGGTGCTGGAATGGGATAGTGGAAGGGGAAAAGTAGGGGAGTAAATGAGTCCGAATTCGGACCAGTGTCGCCAGGTCGAGAAGATCGAGGGGAATACAGGTACCCCCTCTCTGATGGCCAGAGTCCGTAACATGTGACACGTTGCGCGTGCGCGACGGGGATTGAGTGGGACGTGGTGCTGGAATGGGATAGTGGAAGGGGAAAAGTAGGGGAGTAAATGAGTCCGAATTCGGACCAGTGTCGCCAGGTCGAGAAAATCGAGGGGAATACAGGTACCCCCTCTCTGATGGCCAGAGTCCGTAACATGTGACACGTTGCGCGTGCGCGACGGGGATTGAGTGGGACGTGGTGCTGGAATGGGATAGTGGAAGGGGAAAAGTAGGGGAGTAAATGAGTCCGAATTCGGACCAGTGTCGCCAGGTCGAGAAGATCGAGGGGAATACAGGTACCCCCTCTCTGATGGCCAGAGTCCGTAACATGTGACACGTTGCGCGTGCGCGACGGGGATTGAGTGGGACGTGGTGCTGGAATGGGATAGTGGAAGGGGAAAAGTAGAGGAGTAAATGAGTCCAGATTTGGACTCAACTGGCGGCACTGCTTCCGAACCGTCCGTTGTTGAAACTTTCGGTTGCTGTACGAAACGAAAGGATACCAGGAGGATCGTCGTTCTGGAAGGACGATCGCGACGCACGAACGTCTTCGTCGACGTGAAGCGTGATCGCCGCGTTGTACCGACGAACGTTGCACGGGGTCAACGGAACCACCGGAAGTCGTCGGTGCCCAGGGTCGTCGCCGATTCTCAAATTGGTGGCCGCTTGCTTGCTTGCTTGCTTGCTTGCTTGCTTGCTCTGCCCCTCGTTTCTCCTTCGACTCTTTCTCCTTCCATTCTGCATGGTCGCGCTCGCGCTCCCGCGTTCTTCTCGAGCCCCTCTTTTCAGCGTGACGCGAGCCGAGCGTTGCCACTCGCCTGGCCGCCGGTTCTCTCTGTAAACAGGCCACGTAATCCCCTACACCCACTTTTTCCTCCCGTCTAAATCTGTCTCATCGAAATGCGTCCGACGACGAACGGAAACCCCCGGCCGTTAATTTGTCTCCTTCTTGAGCAGCGGGTGAATTCGCTCTCCCCGGGATTTTCAGGGATCGTGGGGGTTTATAGGGAGAGAAGAGAGCACGAGAGAGAATCAGAGGAGGTCCGGGTGAACGGACCCCGGGTTCGAGAAAAGGGGATCGACGGACGGACGTAAAGTTTGAGAAGCCGTCGGGGCGTTGTTGTCGGAGACGCGAAGCGGCTGGTG
Source organism: Lasioglossum lativentre (assembly GCA_916610255.1). Lineage (NCBI taxonomy): Eukaryota > Metazoa > Arthropoda > Insecta > Hymenoptera > Halictidae > Lasioglossum > Lasioglossum lativentre. The sequence continues at coordinate 5,679,775 of OU744366.1, forward strand.
AATGACTCGCCTCGCCTCGCCACGACTCGAGTTTGCGTTAGTGTGTCTCCTTGTGAGCGCGCGAGCGCGCAAAACTTTGCGTGCGTAGGGTGCCCCGTCAGTGACGTCAGTGGGACTCGCACACGCGGGTAGCTCGTACGTGCATGCGTCGGGACGGCGGCGTAAGTCGCGTGTGACGTTCGCTTGTATCTTTTGTGCGTGGCCACTACACGGTGGGGGAAGCAGAAGGGTGTCGACGGTGATGATGGTGGCGGTGGTAGTAGTCGTGGTGATGGTGGTGTGTACGCGTACGTTCTAGCCGTACGCGCACGCTAATGTCGCGCGAACGCCGGAGAGAGAGGAGACGAGAGTCCCGGACGGATAGACAGAGCCGGAGAACGCATCGTGCGGCCATGTGTAGGACCGGAAGTATGAGTATCCGGCCAGACTCGTGTGGGCTTCTCTACGCGCCACGGTACTCTCCTTGCCTCCCTAGCTTGCCCTGCACCGTCCCTCCTTTCTTTCACTCGCTTAGTCCCGCTTTGTACCTACGCTTGTCCCGCAAACGCGCGCGAGCGCACAAGTCTTTACCCTCTCCGTCGCTCGTTCTTTCGTACTACGCTCTACCCGTGCGACTTACTATGAGACCGCCAGAGTGTCGAAATAGCTTTTCTATCAACGCCGAGTACTATCGGTGTTGCAAAACCCTAAGGTGTACCCCAGAATGCTGCTTCGGTTTTAAGAAACTTCAGTTTAATGTCCCTACGTGACTTGGATTCATAACGATAGTAAGGGAAATTACCGCGGTACTCGATAGAATCTTTTCCTTTAATGATTTTCGTAATGTTTATAAACCTATACGTACTATGTATATACATACGATATAATTCGAACACAGCTATTTCGCATTTCTCAGAAACTAAGACACCCCCACTCTCGGCAACATCTTGAGAGGTTTTCAGATGAGAATGGCCGATTTTGATGAAACTTATGTGAAATATAGTTCTTCGAAAAATATTTGACACGTATTTTTTTTTTATCGGCAACCATCCACTCTGAGGTGGTGAAAACAGCCCCGGAAGTCAGGGTTCAAAACCACATTTTTTGAGGAAAAAAAAGTTTGTTAAAAAATTCTTGCGCGACTACATTACCGATTGAAAAACGCACAATTTACAAAAAAAAATTCAAATCTTTTCGACCACTGGTTTCCGAGATATCTAAAAAAATATGGTTTTGACCCCCAACTTTGAGGGCTGTTTGCACCCCTTCAAAGTGGATGGTTGCCGATAAAAAACAATACGTGTCAAATATTTTTCGAACAACTATAGCTCGCATCAGTCTCATCAAAATCGGCCATTCTCATCTGAATATGTGCCCAGCGTTGCACCGAAAGACCGAAAGTGATTTCTGTTTTATCCTTGTAGCGACGGATACGAGAACCCGGAACGTGTGCGCGGCGGCTGTTTATAAATAATACGGACGATAAAGATGTGATCGGCCGGCGCCACGGTAAACAAACACGCGGATCCGGCGCGGTGTCGCGACCGAGTTTTGAAATCGTACCCGGATCCCACTCGAGATACCATCTGTCGAGGCTACTTGGCCCGTAATCTAACGAGCGGTACACACTTGTACCGCGCGTTATCGAATTGATTTCTAATCGGGCCCGCGGGATCCTAGACCGGATTACGGCCCGATCGATCCGTCCGACGATGGCGCCTCGGCGCGAATGAATGGATCTCGTGCCGGCCGGACGTTAAGGCGGGCTTGTTTGCGTGCGAGCGCGGTTCGCACACGTCCCTACGCGGGGCCGTCAATGACGGCGGTCGAAGCGGGATCAGAGCAGTTGGCGAGGCACGGCGTGGTGGCTTGGCGTGGCTTGGCTTGGCTTGGCGTGGCTTGGCTTGGCGTGGCGTGCCACGGGAGGAAACGAGACACCGCGGCCCGTATACGCGAACCGACTACTCCGTTCAGGGTGAATCGATCGGCTGGGAGAGCATAGGCTCGTGTCTACGTAGGCGGTGGCCACTTTCTTCCAGGAAACCGAGCGAGCGAGCCTCGTTCGAAATAACACGAGGAGTTCACCGGGCCGTGACGAGCCGAATCTGGCGACATGATCGATCGCGCGGACCGATTAATCCACCGCATCGGAGACGTGGGAAAAAATCGTCCGGAAGTGGGTTCCTGGAAAAACTAGAACCGTCGCGACGACGACGACGACGACGCCACGGAAAAATGTATTCCAATATTCGATCGCATAGATAAATAAATACATACTTGAGTCCTCGACTGGACGGAACCCACCGCACACACACACACACACCCCGTCCCGCAACCCCCTCGGGTCTATCGGCGCGCGAGCGAGCGAGCGAGCGAGCGTCCGGTCGTGGCACCGATCTAGAATCCCCATTCAAGAATCTAATTTATATTGAAGAATTCCGACGAGGCCGCGACGAGGCGTCGATCTTTGAGGCGCCGCCGTTTAAGATGCATTATGCTGGCAGGCGGTCGACAATGGCTCTGGGAAACAGTGAACCGAGGCGAGACGGAGAGAGAGGATAAATACACGTCTGTCCGGGCGACGAAGAAAACAGACACGGAACCGAAGAAAAGAGAGCCGCGAGAGGGCAAGGGGAAAAAGAGCTAGGGATGTTCCTGACGAGTGCGTGCGCGCGCGCTAGAGAACGCGAGAGAAAATTGAGGAGACCTAGAAGAGGCGAGGGGCAGACGGAACTAGTACCAGACCCAATATGATAATTGACTATGGAGAACGATGCGAACGTAGCACCTTGTAGAACTACGGTGTGGCCATTGTGGCCTCCCACTGTCAGGACCACCTCGAGAACGCATCGACTTCGTACGTGAAAACATCAAAGGCCTGCCTTTTACCCTTCTCCCTGCTGCCTTCCTTCCTTCCTTCCTTCCTTTGGCCCCCGTTTGCTCTTGTTTCATTATGTCCCGTCGACACACGCGTCCGTTGCACCATGCAAGCAAGCCCTGGCCTCTCGCCGCGCACCAGTCTTCTCTATCCGCCTACGTGTTTTCCGACCTCACGCCTTTCCGTTTGTTTTTCCGCAGTTTCTCTCTTCTCCGACTCGATCCACGGCGCCGTACAATCTTCCAGAGAAACTGGCCGGACTCGGCCCCGAAGAATTTCGAACCCGCGGGACCCGAACTCTTCGGCTTTTCAGCAGGATCCACGGTCAGAATCTTGGTTAGTTAGTTATATTGTGTTTTTACGTCGCATCGACTACTTTGGTCATTAGCGACGACTTATATATAGCTTATAACTATAACTTATAACTAACTTATAGCTATAGGACCTACAGTTTATTAAGGTGGGTTCCGAACCACCTGGACGGCTACAGTATGAGTTAGAGTTATATTATATTTTTACGTCGCATCGACTACTTTGGTCATTAGCGACGACTTATATATAGCTTATAACTATAACTTATAACTAACTTATAGCTATAGGACCTACAGTTTATTAAGGTGGGTTCCGAACCACCTGGGCGACTACAGTATGAATCACTTGAGAAAAATCTCAGAGGTGACGGCGGGATTCGAACGTCAGAATCTTGGATAGTTTAACCCTCCATCGATGAAGGTCCTCTTAACCCTCATCCACACGGGTAATTTTTTATACGATTCTGCATGAAGGGGTACCCGGGTACCCATATAGGTTGCTGCATACTGTTGCCGTACTGTCATACTGAGCCCGGTATAAGCTGGTTTATGATGGGTTTTTCCAACACATGTAGTTCGATTGTATTTTGAAACAATAAAATTTGTACTGAGAAATAGTTGTACTATAAATCACAATCGTATAGGATCTAATTTGCCTACTCGAGCCTTGTGGTACCCGGATACCCTCATCATAAAGAATGCGAAAAAAAAAAAAAAAGGTTTGGGATTTTGTTGGTTGAAAAGTTGTATGAAATTTTTGTTTAATTTCAACGATTTAATTCATCTAAAGTAGATTTGAGATGTCCCAAAAGATGGATGGACATATCAATTGAAAAATATTGAGATTTTGAAATAGGTACCCGGGTACCGCGTCGTGTGGATGAGGGTTAACTCACCCGAAAATTACAGGTAGTTCCCTCGACGCATTATTATACACGATCTCTATAACAAAAACCGCGAACCGAGCCGTGGGATGCTGCCAATGCAGCGAATTCACTGGACACGTGGGTCTAGAGGTGTACGATCCTCGGGGTGCTATATCGATTTACTTACAGAAAGCTTTCAAGTAAGAACAATCAACTCTGCGTGAATAATCTCTATAGGAAAACTACGAAGTTAGAAAGTTGTTAGTGCAGCGAACTTATTGGAAACGAGAGTCTAAAGATCTAAAATGCTCAGGGTGATATACCTGCGTTGAAGGTGGCAGTATCGCGCAATTTACTTATAGAAGGCTTTCAGTATGAACATTAGCGAAAACTACAAAGTTGGCAAACCTGTCAGTGCATCGAATTAATTGGAAACGGAGGTCGTCTAACGATCTAGAATGATCAGGGTGCTATACCGTAGTCATAGGCTTTTCGCAAGAAACTTTTACCGTGGTCTCTGCTAGAGCTAGAATCTTTACCCGGGTATACGAGATCCCCGGGTAGAGCAAAACTACCCGGGTACCTAATGAGATAGCCGAGTACCCAGGTACGCGTATCGAGTATCTCGTAAGACAACTGAATCCTCGGGTACCCGAGTATCTCGTAAGACAACTGAATCCTCGGGTACCCGAGTATCTCGTGTAGGGATGGCATGAACTGCTACTTTTGGATCACTTGTGATTCGATCACGTTCGTTCCCTATTCAAAGTACTATAAAGTACTAAATAGCAAAGTGCTATAGTATGTTAAGAAATCGCAGTACCACGAAGCTGAAGTTGGAGAGGGGAAAGGGGAATCGTCATCGCATCTCATTCTGTATAAATATTTATGGAAATTGTAACTGTAATATACATATATACATGTATTTTATTTTATTACTCGTTCATTTTTACTTTACTCTTATTATTTTAAATATGGCTAATATAACTTGACTTGATAATATAAAATCTGTATTTATTTCTTCACAACTTATTTTATTTAACTGTGGATTTTTCGGAAATCTATAAATAAATTTGTTTGCATTTACTACAAAGAATTTCGTCCGAGATATACATTGCATTCTACTTGTTATAGGTTATGCGATATTAAGTATAAAATACTTACTTGTGAAAAGATATATTATTTGTATCACGATTTTTTCGGTGCTTACAATTTGTTATGCAACAAGTTTGCACCATTTTCCCAAATTTTTACTAAAAATTGAACAAATATATTTGTGTATCTCGCTTCTACCGCAACAGCCAGGTGCTTCGTCTCATACACTATCCTGCACTATCCTCCATTTTGAATTATCTCGTTCCGTGACTTGTGGGCACCAGATAATTTTTAATCTTGGAACACGGCATTGTATGCACATACTATACCTATGCCGGGTCTATAAGTATATATGGTCTAAGGGGGCAGTGTAGAAAAGTGGGGGATGCGCGGAACGAACGCAAATCGGTTTCTGAGCAGGTCTGGACTCTGGTGACGGCTACTTTAGTAGAAACCTCAGCGCAGCTAGATCTCGCTTTTCCGTATCTCTGTCAATCTTCAATTGTCAGACTTGCGACGAATTATATATTTGTAACGCTTCTCGTACTTTGTGACCGGAGTAATAGTTGAGCAGTTTTATTAATAAACTAGTGTTTTCATACAATAAACCTACAACGTTTATTAACCATCATCCGGAATACAACAGCTGATAGTCGGACAATTAGATACCCTAGGAAGTCCTCGACTTTGCGCGAGCCGATCCGTTGCTGATCAATTGTACGGTAGTTAAAGACATGGGTATTGGGGTCTTCGAAGATCGAGCATCTTCGCGAGGAGGCTACGAGAGACAATTTATATCTGCCAGTGCTGCGTCCTTGCGTATTCACCGGGAGAACCGTGTCCCGGCGTATATACACTCGCCGGGTTGTTGTGCAAACCCCAACGACGACGAGCATGTCGACTATAGCCACTCTTACCGCCGACAATTGCTCAATCGGCCCGTTGAGTAATCGCGCCGTTTTACTCGTCATTGCCACCACGCGGCAATAATCGCGCTGGCATTTCTATTTCTACCTGTTACGTCCCTCCTTTGTCTATTCCCGATCGAACCCGTTGCTCTGGTCAAATCGTTCGGCTTATTGCCATTCTTCGATGGAAGAACCACGGTGACCCACATTCGTGTGCTACCTCGCCGGTGTCCGAGCAACAAATGCGTATAAAACGATAGAACTTATTAGGAAACTTCGTTCGAGAAGTTCGTTAATGGAAGTCGCTGGAAATGAATGAAACGCTTGTCGCGTCTGTCAATATATCAACATTCTTATTAGACACGGGAAGTTGTATAGACTGCCTTGAAGAGGTGACTCGAGTCAGCGCAACTAGTTAATTGCGACACATCGGTAGAGCCGGCGAGAACGATGTAAATCGAATCCGTCGCGTTACCGAAGAAACACGCTCTCGCGCAGCGTTCGGAGCTTAATCGCGACCGGTTCCCCGTACGTTGTATCAACGACTGATGTATCGCCAGAGGATTTCGAATCCGCGGTGCACCGGCGTGTGCCAAATGCGATTTGACACGGTGCCTCCCTTCAAAGGTTAATGTAGTTACCACTGTCAATTCAGCGCGTCACGGGAACGGCGCGAGACGCGAGGCGAGGCGAGGCGAGGCGAGGCGAGGCGAGGCGAGGCGAGGCGAAGCGAGGCGAGGCGCTCGAGCGGTTTACGGGCCGAGCTAGCAGATCTTACGAGACGGACTCTGCTTACATTGTTTTCGGTCCTCGCGAGCAAACTACGACAAGATTGCACAGGTGATCGATAACCGGTGGTGCAAACGGGGGTGATTCAATGTAAAAACGTGAGTCGAAAATCTATCTTCTCTCCTCTTCTATCTAGTCTAGATAAATAAAAATTAAATGCTGTTCGTTGGTAAGCGCATTTGAGAACGGCTGGACCGATTTGGCTAATTTAACCCTTTCACTACGAAAGGCGTGAATATACGTCCTGAGAAGTCCATCGATATATACGAAAGGCGTAAATATACGTCTTGAGAAATCCATCGATATAAAGATAAATAAATAAGAAATGGATATTTTTCATTTATTTGTAACGATTGCTTTTTAAGTCATACGAATGGTATCAAATCTTCGGGTACTGTTGATGGATTATTCCGAAATCGCGCCGCAGTGAAAGGGTTAAACAAAAAAAAAAGGTTCCTAATGGTCCGAATAAGGTTTTTACGGAAAGAAAAATAGGAAAAGTTGCCCGGAAAAATGGCAAAACTCGGGAAAAAATGAAAGTGCTTTTATCAATGGGACTTTTATATGATCTCAAGACCATAACTCACGATTCGAACGAAGAAAAGGCGTAATTCTTTTTTTGTTTTGTTCGTTATGGTCCAAAATTCGGACAAAAATCATAATTTTGGCAGGCAGACACGTTTGACCCGCCCGGAGGGCCTGGTTGCGAGGGCATGCCATACGTCACGGGCAGCTAGTACAGAATAAAATTTCTTTTCAATGTACCATCCCTTAGTTTATTGTTACGATTACCCGTAACGTGTCGAAATGGTTTTTGTGGCGAGTATCGACCCAGTTAGCGTGGCCAGCATGGTGCGTCGGGCGTTCTCAGCCGGTGTAGTCGTCGATTAGATTTAGTGTCAGCAGTGTCTGGATCGCGGTCGTTTTTATCGTGGCGAGGCGGGCCGTGTCGCAAGAAGCCGAAACGATTTTCTGTTCGAGAACGATAATAATGCTCGGGACTGGCTACGATTGTCGGACCGCGAGGCGAGGGAGAGAAGGGCGCAGGTAGGGACTCTGACGATGGTGTTGAGACGATATGATAAAGCGGTGGCGCTAACCTCTCGAGCAAACACACGCAGACACGCGTGCCCGCGTACACAGATACATATATACACATCGCTATCGGAGAGCCTGTCCTACGTATCGTTGCACAGGGGTTCATGTCGTCTGTCGTTACCTTCGCCGGTGAAACGGTGGTCGGTCCGCTGTTATTGTTGCAGGCGCGGCGCGGCGCGGCGCGGCCGATCGACCGATAAACGAATTACACGTTAACGAAGAAAGACATTTGCTTTCCCGCGTTCACGATGATAGCCGACCACTTGTTAGCGCAACCCCCGATAAGAGCAATTATCCGAGAAAATGTACAGTATACCTTCTCTCGGCTGCCGGTGCGTCGCTCTAATGCCTTCCGTCCTTAACGCGTTCTCGACGCCGTCGTCGTATTTTCGCCGTTTACACGTGTACGCTATATACTGCTCGCGGTGCGCTAATAGTCATCGGTATTACGTTTGAAAAATTGGGTGCGTGCTCGAGCCGCGTTACTTCATGCCGCCGGCCCTTGTTCCCTTCGAAACACAGGCTGCTTCTGGATTCGTTTAGATCTAACCGATACGGTACAGGGACAGGCAATTGTACCCGAAGGATAATGAACAATGGAAATTTCTAATGGGCCCTACCGCGCGGATGCGAAATGCAAATTCGCTAATTTTAGAGATTTATTTCCCGAGGCGGCCGCCGCACCGGCGAGAGATTTATTTCGAGCTGCGGCTGATTACTTTGAAAATAGCTCGAATTCAAGCCTCGCTGCAGGCGGCGTCTCTATATACAGTAAATGCTCGATTCTTGTCCGGGGCAGTGTCGCCAGAAAGTGCCCAAACCGGCACTCGAGGGGAATACAACGTACCCCCTCTCTGATGACCAGAGCGGCAGAGCAGTGAGGAGTTCAGGAGAGTAGACTGTAGAGTATGTGACACGTTGCGCGTGCGCGATGCGGACTGCGGACGCAACAATCACATGACATTTCGCAAGTTTTAGGTTATTGCAGCGTATCGTTCTTATTACGAATCGTTCTACAGATTACAAACATGCTTTATTATAAATAAAATGAATTGTAACATGTGGGAGTTTCAGTTGTGAAGTGGAGTATGAATATTGAAAAAAAATGTTGAAATCTATAGTACTGAGTTACATTCCAGTAAAATCGTAAATGTCATAAAAATAAATCATAATATATTTTAACACTTCTAAGGAATGGACATAGCAAGTTTTCAAACTACCTTTTTCAATGCATATATTAAAAAGTACAGTCTACTCTCCTGAACTCCTCTGCCGCTCTGTGAGAGAGGGGGTACATTTTTTCACCGTGACTCCCCTAACCTGGCGACACTGGTCCGGGGTCGTGGGCACGATTCCAGTCCAGTGCCTACCCACTCCACTGCGTGTCAACGCGCCGCGCCGCTACGCAGGGCGGCGACGATTGATGCAGGCTCGGGTATATCGGTGTGAACACCGCTACATTGACATCATCAATCGAATGTTCAAACTTCTTAATTTTCATTATTTTTTTATGGGACTTTCACTGGCTTGTTTCTGGCATTTTTCTGATTAAAACAAGACCAAACACGATATAGTTTCATTTGTATTTAGCGGTTTAATCGACGGTGAAAGTTTCGGTCGCAAGGAAGGACAGCGCATCGGAAAGAAAGAGACGCGGACAGTCACGCGAACCGTATTTCATTCTTTCCTTTTCTGTGTTCGGCTCTCTATTGAAGTCTCGCTCGGCGCGATCAAAAATCAAAAAGCATGTCCGGGCACGATAGTTGTCCGTGAAAAACACGGCTGTTGGACAAGAATCGAGCGTTTACTGTAGTCTTTTTCTTCACCGACGCGACGATCTATTACAAAATCATGTGAAATCGTTCGGACACCTTCTGGCGTCGTACAAGCGCTTTGTTATTAAAAGATCCTGCAATGAAAAGATGGCCGTGGATCGTCTAACTGCCTTATAGCGGGGCTCTTGATCGGCGCTCGAAAAAAAAGGTTGAAAACTTTTCTAACGAGGAACCATTAAAAAGCGAATTTCACTTTACGGAAACGCGAGAGCGAAATTGATCAGGCTCTCGCGATCCAAGGGAACGCGGTGCAGCTTCGAAGAAGAGCGAACGACTTAGGGGCACAACAAGAGTATAATCAAGTTTACGCATCCCGTGAGGTTAGGATGCAGAAGAAGAAGAAGAAGAAGAGAACACGAAGGAAACGGCAGAGGGGGAATGGAATGCACCTTCGAGAATCCGTCTACGGTCTCCTCTACCTACTCTTACGTATGCAACGGTGCAGACCGGGGATCGGGGAACCGGAGCGAGAGAAGGAGAATGCACCGTGAACCTGCCCGCTCCTCTTTCTCCAACTCGTTCCCGGAGCACAACAAACAGACGCCGCCTCGTAATTTGTTTTCATACGTTCGCGGCATTTGCCAGTCTACGCCTCTTTCTCCACCTTCGGGCCTCCGCTCTTTTTTCCTTTTCGGATTCCTTCACTTTCTCACCTTCGACAGTGGCGCAACGGCTACGGGGCCCACGTTACATATTTTTCGGCGGGGCCGTCGATGAACGACCATCGATCGATCCGACGATCCTTGCAGTTCGACTCCTGCGCTCTAACAAAAGCAGCGACAATTATCGAGCGTCCTATATTAATTCGATCGCGAAGATCTTTCAATACCGAAGCGCATTCAGTTATTACAGAGGCGCATTCTATCGACCCGAGATCATCGGCGAACGTTTATTAAGTAAACAGCGTTCTCCGCGGTTTTCCGAAGGCAAGCACACCTATGCGCAGACGCTGCGAGACTCGCATCGCAACGCAAAAAGTGAGCGTACCAGCAGCGAACAGAACCGCGGTACGAGCAGAGCGCGCCTCTGGGACCTTTCACGCCGGTTTCCATGAAGCGTCTACCTGTTGGTAGATCGAGAAGAGATCCTCGATTCTGTTAGCTGCCGGTAGGTAACATCCTGCGAGGTGCTCCGCAGGATCAGACGTTCCTGCCTTTTTTCTGGAAGCACGCGATATCGAGCTTGATCGGCTACGATAACCGACTTGGTAACCCGTTAACTGGTCTTCCATCGGGGACGAAGAAGCCAGCTGATTGCGAATACAGTAAACGCTCGTTCGTTGTCCAAATGCAGGGGGTTTGAGCGGACAACGAGCGTGCCCCGACATGCTTTTTTGATTCATGACTGCGTTTAGATATCGCGCCGACCGCGCCGAGCGAGACTTCAATAGAGAGCCGAACACAGAAAAGGAAAGAATGAAATAAGTTTCGCGTGACTGTCCGCGTCTCTTTCTTTCCGATGCGCTGTCCCTCCTTGCGACCGAAACTTTCACCGCGGATTAAACCACTAAATATAATTGAAACTGTATCGTGTCTGGTGTCATTTTAATCAGAAAAATGCCAGAAATAAGGTAGTGGAAGTCCTATAAACAAATAATGAAAATTAAGAGATTTGTAAGAGCTCATACCGAGTGGGTAGGCACCGGACAACGAGCGGGCCCCTGATTCAGGACAACGAACGAGCGTTTACTGTACTTTGGAGATTCGCGCGGAACGATAACCGAGGGAACGAAAAATCGAATCGAGTAAAGAGAGGAACGCGTGCCTGTGTCTCATCCGACCGCGTTTATCGAAGATGATTAGAAATTAATTCAATAGTCCCGGAGTGTCTCCGGCGGTACTTTCGTCCGTCGTTCGCTTTCCCTTCGTCGCGCGGCCGACCATTTAAGGGCCGTCCTAAGTGACGCACGCTCACCCCCGGGTGAGGCGTGCACGCATGCGTTCGGGGGCGTGAGCGTACGTAGTACGTTCGAATGTCGCGGCTGGCAACCCCCTCGTCCGACTCTTACGCCGACGACGAAGACGCCGCCCTTTGCCGTGCAATTTCGTTTGCTGCCCCCTCGCTAAGTAAATCGAATTAAGTGGCAGACTCGGGGTATTGGCGGCACCGAAATCAACATTTAGAAGAGGAGTCTCGAGGGCGGTATCTCCTGGCCACCCCCGAGAGCCTAGGTGAACACAGCGCACCCCCCTACATAGCGCACCCCCCTAAGGTATCCGGGGCTCTCTCACTGTCGCCGCCACGGTTTGTTCCAGAAAAGTGCAAACCCGTTTCTTTTGTCTCGGCCGAGTAACATTCGATACGGCGCAATGAAAAGTCCAATGAACTTACTTGTTTACGTTCAGCCTAATAAAGCATGCGATACACAGAGTTTGTTAATAAATCTTCGTCGATACGGATTTGCATAAATATCCGTGGTCCAGCAATTATTGACCCGATGGTATAATTAATTGCGGTGAAGATTACAGGGGCGAGAGTTTTAATTCGGTGAAACCTCTTAAAATAATACTGCTGACCGGACCGCGTTTTTCGATGTTCGTAGCAGTAATTATAGCCTCGACGAGCAGCTAATGTTTAACTGCTGTGAAAATTACGAGAGCAAAAGTTTCAATTTAGCGAAACCTCTGCAAACAATAATGCTGACGCTTAAGGGATGATCCGTGATCAGGCGGCAGGTTTCAAGCGAGAGATAACAGTTTCCGTGGTTGATTTCTATTTCGTTTTGATCGTCGTGTCTTGCGCGCACGAACGATCAGTTTTTTTTTATTCCGGGATAAAGAATGAATTTTTCTGGTGGAATGCGAGAAGATAAAAAAGATTATGACATTCGTGAAGCTTGGCATTAGTTGTCCGTACTTTGTTTGACGAACGGCTTAACCGCGCGAATTTTATGGATGTTGGTATAGCAGTAAATGTGTAACTTTCGGGAAATCGATAAGAAATTGTAGCGAAATATATGATGGAGCGTCAGAAACTACCGCATCGAGCATAGTCCGCTGTTTGAGTTGTAGGGGATCGTAAAATTATGGAAACTGTGATATTGTACGAAGCACGGAACGATCAATTATAAAAGCACACCGAGCGACGAGCAGCACAAAAGTATTGCAAAAGATATATCGGATAACTGTGTAATTAAAAAATGTATTTTCATTTAGACATTTCTACTAACATACCCTGTACATTTCTATAACATACCAAGTACACGTTTCAATTCTTGTTTCGATGCAAGAAAAATAAAGGAAACATTCGTCATCTTCGGAACGATGTAAAGAATCTATCGAGTGCTAGGAATGTCCTTAATGAGGTCCGATACACGACTATAATTCTTGCCATGGATTGTCAATTACGGCCGGCAGGCATGCAGACAACGCGTAACTACAATTTGTCGTGAATCAACGAGCCGATGCCAGAAACAATTCTTCCTGTAAAATCCAATAATCTCATACTCCAGACTAATTATAGTATCCCCATTGTACGAGGACTTCGGGTCAGTATGCTTACCAAGAGAATACACATTCTGCACTCGCAGGACATTTCTGTGTACGAAGAAGTTGCAGTGTCGATCGGTTCGCGGCGCGCGAGGGATGACGGGTCGGTAAGGGTGGGAGGGGCGATCGGATGCTCGCGAAATCGAGTCGGTTTCGGTGAATCGGCTCCTCGAAATGAGTCGTGGTAGGAGGGTAATGAGAAAGGAAGACGGTAAGTGCCGATGAGAGGCGATAAGGGAGAGAAGGAGACGAAGGGACGGACAGAAGATACGCGCGGGGGAAGGGAGTGATACTGGGAAGGGGCAGAAGGGGGGAGGGGGGGACAGAAAGATCTTTGGTTAGAGAGAAGCACTACAGCGGCGCCCCGGGGCCATCCATCATCCCAATAATTGCTTCCCTTCCCATCATATAATTCCTATAGAACCCTCCTGCCCCCTCCCGCGTCCCCCTCTCGGCCCGCGCGTCCTGTCTCTCCCTTTCGCCTCTTATCCCTTGTGCATCCCTTCGCTCTGTGGTAACACCCGCCCGCTGTAACGCCCGGGAGGGATATCACACCCGCCACTCTCTCACACCCATCGATTCCTCTCTCTCTCTCTCTCTCTCTCTCTCTCTCTCTCTCTCCCTTCCCTCACACGACCCTGCTCTTTTTCTATTCCCCCTCTAGGTCCTAGCGGTTCCCTGCCGACTTCCAGGAATTCAGACCTCCCGAATTTCCCGCCTAATTTTTTCCCAAAGCAGGAAAACGAGCGGACGCGGAAGACCGGGCTGAAAGCGCAATCGGTGTCCCGTAGCTGTTCTCGACACAATCGCCCCGTTAATTATTACCGGGAAGGGGGTCCTCGGCGATCCTCTAAGCGGCTGAACGCCGCACTGCGACCCGCCATGTTGCCTGTTTACGTTCGAGTCGCACGAACTCCGGTGAAAGAGCGTCACTTCGACCACCCGGACAGCTTGCTGCTCGAATAAATGCCGTAAATTGATCTATTAACGCTCTTAGCCCTCTTGCTCTCGCAACCCTTTCCCAATCTACTGTTGCGCAGCTTCGATGCCAGTTTCTGAACTACCGAGGAAATCATAGGTTTCGGGTGAACGACCCGTGTCGCGTGGGTGGAACGGACGTAATTTCGCGACGTTTACGTGGCCCATAAACCGGACCCCTCGTGGCGGTATCGACGATCCTCTCTCCCACTCTTTCGAATTTCGGGGGGATTTTTGGACGCTGCGTCGCCCGGTATCCGCGAGTGGAACGCTCGTCGCGCACCGTCGCAGTTAATTATCGCGTTCCGCCGTCCACGCGGATCGATTTCCCGCGACGCGTTCCAATTTCACGGTTTCGAGGGCTGAAATTTATGTATCCACCACGCACTGCCATCGGAGAGACGGTCTCTCACCTGTTCCATAACGCCCACCGAGAACGCCCTCTCGAAAGCACGAGATGACCATTCGCGAACATTCATACTGGGATGCTGAACCTCTTAGAACGTGAAAAATTGTATGCATCGATTATCGATTAATAAATTTATTTACGTTAAATATTATATACATGGTGTTCGACTACAAGTGGAAGAAAATTTAAGGGGTGGTTTTCTCCATGACAATATAAGTCGAAAATGAAGAATAAAAGAATTGCGATTTCGACTTCGTTATTTAGTTATGGGTTGCCGCATTTTAGGTGAATTTTTAATTGTTCACCCTTTGCACTCGGAGCTATTTTAATTCGAAAGTTAAACATTTCTTCTGACGTAGATATTCTCTCTGATTTTTTAAATTTGATGGATATGATGTGATTGATTAGATACCAACATATTTAATAATATAATCAATATTTTGAATAATGGTACAGCAATTTTTAGTGGAGCCGCAGAGTCGCCACTCGAGTGCTGTGGGTTAATAACTAAATAACGAAGCCGGAATCGCAATTTTTTTATTCTTCATTTTCTACTTATACGTATTGTCATGGAGAACCACCCCTTAAATTTTCTCCCACACGTAAATACATTTTGTAGGACAAATATTTTTTCGAATAATTTAAATAATTATCTTGAGATTTAACAAAAAAAAAAAACCCAGTTAGTAATAAATTTTTGAGAATCGTCAAATCGACATATTTTATCCCTGCTACCCCTGTTAGCTACCACAATCGAGAATTTTGTAACAGAAAAAGTTGGGCGTCTCATCAAAACGAAGCTACTCACGGAAAATTAGCTTGATAGTAATCAATTGTAAAAATGTACCAATGGATCCTGGACTATTTCAGTGGCTGAATAAAAAGTAGATGTATCGAAAAGTTGAAATAACTTTCCAACTACTCGAAGGGAATGCATGTTTTACGTACGCTTTGTTCCTGCGGTAAAAGAAGTACCGTTACGGAAGAACGTTTAAAACAAATTCCGATTTGCACGTGACGCGGGAAATGTTGCAAGAACCTGTCAACGTGCTGCCAAGCCAGTGTGTACGGTACTCTCTGTAACGTTCCGCATGAATTTTTCGTCCCGATCAAAAATGGCCATTTCCTACCCGTGTTCCTTTCACGGCGAAGCTGCGCGCGGCCTGTTCCACCGTTGGCAGCCCGAGTTCCTTTATCAATACGTAGGGACGGCCTTTATCGCGCGTGCCGCGATGTTTCTTTCTCACGCTCGAAGCACCGTTACTCGTGTGTGGCAGTTTGTGCCAGAGAAGGGACAACGGGGGGCACCCATAGCCCCCCCATCGGGATAGAAGTTTCTCGGATCCCGGTTGGTCAACGCGGGACAACGAGTCGTCATTTTCCTCGACGCGTTTCCACGAACCGTCGATTAAACGTAACTAGGGAAATCCAATGGGGATTGATAGGGGTGTGCGAGAACCCGAAATATCGGGAACCCGATGGTCGGGACGAGTCGAGAAGAGGTCGAGTCGGGTCGGGTCGGGTTCCCGAAAATTTCGATATTCTCCAATTTACCGGGATTCCCGAAAGAATCGGGATTCTCGAATTTATCGGGATTCCCGAAAGAATCGGGATTCTCGAATTTATCGGGATTCCCGAAAATTCCGAGAACCCAGTAATGAATTAGTATTCATTAAAACGAATATAAATGATTACTGGGTTCTCGGAATTTTCGGGAATCCCGATAAATTCGAGAATCCCGATAAATTCGAGAATATCGAAATTTTCGGGTACCCGTCCCGATCCCGAAAAAATTTCGTGTTCCCGACCCGACCCGATATTTCGGGTTCTCGCACACCTCTAGGGATTGATATTCCAAGACGGTCCCGATCGCGCGGAGCATTCGCAAAGAAACGAGCGTGATCGATAAACTCTCGAGCATTCCGAGCGAGACGTATCAGTGGGAAAATTTGTCGCGGTTCTCGAATCATGTCACCGGATAAGGAAGTGGTTCAGAGACGATAACGCACCGCCGATATCCTAATTGACACAGATCGGCGCGTCTGTGGTTTCGCGAAGGACTTCAGGAAGGAAACGCTTTCTTGTTTAATTACGATTTCACGTGGAACTTCCTTATACTAATCTCGCGATAACACCTATATACCGTTCGAATACTTGAATTAATCAAATACTGAACGGAACAATGAACCGAGCCGCTGTTTTCGAGAGTGGTACAACTCCATTTATTTATTAATTTCGTTGGAATGACATTGTTGTATACCCGATAACCCTAGGCCTTAGTCAAACGCCAACGCATCATGATAACCATGCCATAGACACGTCAGCCAAAACCCTTGAATCATCAGGACCAAACAGACCCTTAGACTTTGTCTCTTTTCACGTCATCCTTTCCACAACAAACCTTTTCTACTCCGTTCCACATTTTCCTCTCAAAAACTACATATATACAGGGTGGACGATTTATCTGAAGACATTGAAATATCTCGAGAACTATGCATCGGATGAAAAAAAGTGGGTAATGAAAGTTTCACAAATGGCGCTGTAATCGACGAAAATCAAAATGAGTAAAAAATCGTTCAAAATTGGGGATATCTTGATAAATACACATCAGATCAGAATAATTAAAGTAGACACATTTGATATTTTTAAAAATACTATTCAATAACACCATAATTGACCCACCACTCCCACCTCCTGGGGGTAGGAGAAGGAATTATTTCAAAATCTTCAAAGGGAAACCCTTTTTTTTTATAGCAAATCTTGGTTCTCCATTGATTTGATATTATTGGTGTAATGTCTTTCACAGATGTCGCTGCAATCGAAAGCAGTTGCAAAAATTCATTGGTTTGTTTGTTTCACATTGAAGGTTTTGAAATAATTCCTTCTCTTACCCCCAGGAGTTGGGGGTGGGGGGTCAATTATGGTGTTATTGAACATCATTTTAAAAAATATCAAATACGTCTGCTTTAATTTTTCTGATCTGATGTGTATTTTTCATGATATCCCCAATTTTGAACGATTTTTTACCCATTTTGATTTTTGTCGATTACAGCGCCATCTGTGAACCAAAATGCAAAAACTCGTAGGTTAAATTGGGTTACTTTTTTCTGGAGAATCCAAATCTAAAATAAAAAATGGGGGTTCCCATTTAAGTTTTTTTTATCTTCCCCTACCTCCACTCCCAAGGGGTGGTTGGTGGTCGAGTTTGGTATCATTGGATGGGCCCCCTTCTAGGCGAACAACATTCATTACCCACTTTTTTTATCCGATGCATAATTCTCGAGAGATTTCAATGTCTTCAGATAAATCGTCCACCCTGTATAGCAGCCCGTCGAAACAGATTCAGAGCTTATTCTTGCACACTTCGGTGCAGAAGATCACATCGTTGTATCTTAAACTCCGCACCGTGTATATTCTTAAATAAAACTCTTCTCGATTTTATCATAAATTGTTGTACTCGATTTCCAAACCCGGAATCCAACAACACATTTCCAAAGTGACTGTCCCGCGCTCTTGTCGGTTATAATCGGGCAACGATAAAACAGTCGCCGCGACGAGTTGATAAATAAACAAATGATCGAGTCAAGGGGAAAAAAATCGAGTAAAAAGAAGAAGAAGAAGAACCGAAGAAAGTTTCGCGTTGGAATTCCGACGTGACCGTTTTCTCGCGTCCGAAGAAGCATTTCCAATTTGCTCTAGCTTTCGAAATCGTTTTCCCCGGTGGTGGTCGCCGCGGTGGCCGGGCCATCTTAAACGGGACCACTTAAGAGTTTCTTGAATCAACTCGGCCGCGGTTGGAACTCCGAAAACGGATTCCCCCCCGGCCCCGGTGCTAAGTTTGCTCTTGGACGACACGCACACGCACACGTATACGCGGAACGAACGCACATGGCCGGAGGACGAGGACGAGGACGAGGCGAAGAAGCGGTGCTGCTATCGGGCCGACGACTCGTCT
The DNA here is from genome assembly GCA_916610255.1 of Lasioglossum lativentre. Classification (NCBI taxonomy): domain Eukaryota; kingdom Metazoa; phylum Arthropoda; class Insecta; order Hymenoptera; family Halictidae; genus Lasioglossum; species Lasioglossum lativentre. The sequence continues at coordinate 5,698,364 of OU744366.1, forward strand.
TGAATTTCGTCATGGGAGTAGGTTGGAATGCGTGAAGGTGCTCGTCGGCATACGTACGAGGAAGAGAAGACACGGCGCGCGAGTACTCGTCCGTGAAGGTACACGCTTGAGATGCGAGTATACACCCGCCGCCACGTTAGCTCTCTCGCGCGCGCATAAGAGCTTGCGTGTTGTGTGTGTGTTGGTACACGCACACGAACACACACGCACACGCACGCTTCGCGGCCGTCTGCGCTGGTGAAACGCGGCTCGAAAGAATCCCATTCATAGACGTAGGAACGAGAAGAACGAGAAAGAGAAAAGGATTACGCCGGGCAAGGTGAAAGAGAGGAGGGGTGGGGGCGGGGAGGGCGAGGGTGGGAGACGGGGAGCGAGAGGAGCAGCCAAAGGCATTTGGATTAGGCGCAGGCGCCAGGTAGGAGAGAAAGGCTTAATGAAAAATTTTCCACGAGGGTCCCTGCGGTAGGCCTGCTGTTTTCTAGGTCGTCGAAGCTGCTCGACGCCGCGCCGCGCCGCGCGCGACAAGACGCGACGCAGCTCCACTCGACTCGAGCCGACTCTACTAGCCGCGGCTCTGGAATTCGATCTTCCAACGATCGATCGAAAAGATGATCGAACCACAGAGAAAGAGGAACGCTGCTCCCTGGAAGAAGGCAAGACGCTCGCCGCGCCGGCATGCTCGACCGAGAAAGGGACTATCGATGCGATCCTAGGGTCTGATTGCTGGCGAGACAGACCAGCGACCTATCGACCTCGCGCCAGACTTTCAAAGCGAACTGCAGACGACGACGTTGGCGGCCGGTTTTCCGACGAGAGCATAAAGTTGACCGGAATTGAATTTGTTTTTCTACAATTTGTTCATTTGTTCATTGTAAACTAAGCTACATATAGACCCCGTCTGTTGTTTACAGAAAGAGCAAACTTTTTGCATTTCGCAATGAGAATCATGGTTTATTCCATCCTTAACCATCGATAGTTTCAGATTTTTCTATTATGCAATTATCGACAATATAAGAATGTTTCTATTAGACACGATTATCTGAAACACTTTATTCGAATACACGCTTGAAAAGAGATGTATGCATAATCGTGTCTAATAGAAACATTCTTATATTGTCAATAATTGCATAATAGAAAAATCTGAAACTATCGATGGTTAAGGATGGAATAAACCATGATTCTCATTGCGAAATGCAAAAAGTTTGCTCTTTCTGTAAACAACAGACGGTCTATATGTAGCTTAGTTTACAATGAACAAATGAACAAATTGTAGAAAAACAGGTCTATCATACTGGATGATACCGTATGGTGTAATCATTCCACAACAAGGAATGAGAATCATGGTTTATTCCATTCCATCCTTAACCCATCGATAGTTTCGGATTTTTCTATTATGCAATTATCGATAATATAAGAATGTTTCTATTAGACACGATTATCTTAAACACTTTATTCGAATACACGCTTGAAAAGAGATGTATGCATAATCGTGTCTAATAGAAACATTCTTATATTGTCAATAATTGCATAATAGAAAAATCTGAAACTATCGATGGTTAAGGATGGAATAAACCATGATTCTCATTGCGAAATGCAAAAAGTTTGCTCTTTCTGTAAACAACAGACGGTCTATATGTAGCTTAGTTTACAATGAACAAATGAACAAATTGTAGAAAAACAGGTCTATCATTTTCGAACACGCATACTGGATGATACCGTATGGTGTAATCATTACACAACAAGGAATGCAATTAACCCAAGGAATTCAATTACACCGATCGTAGATGAATTACAACGAGGACGATAAAATGCCGTGAATTCGTACATGATTGTCGATCGACCGTTTTGTCCGAGGTATTTAACTCAGATAGGAGTCTGGAGAGTATATAGTATCGTAGTAGCCATCGGGATCCGCCGCGGACTATGCTTTCGTTAATTTATACGTCCGTGGTAAACAGCGTACAGTATCGAGGGAATAATACGAGCCACTTTGTAACACGAGCGGTAGGCGTGCGGCCGCGTTTGCTCTGCTGTCGATCGTGAAAAATGCTGGCGCCTCTTTATCGGCCCTAGAAAATTATCTGGCGCGATAACGACCATTGATCACTCCGTTGAATCGAGGAGACGACGCGTCAGTTCCACGAGAGAGGTAGAGAGAAAGAGGGAGGGAAGAAGGGGGGGAGGGGAGGGGAGGGGGAGAGAGACTCGTTTCCGTCGTGGCATGCTCATGAATGAAAGCAGAGTATTTCGAAACATCGGGTCGAGGAAGCAGAATGCGCGTCACCTACCGTTCCCTCTCCTCTCCTCTCAGCGCTCTCTCTCTCTCTCTCTCTCTCTCTGCTCTCCACCTCTCCGGCGCTGCACACCATCATCGTTCCGTCTCTACTACACCCACCCACCCTCTCGCGCGCTTCACGCTTATCGAATCGCCGGAGAAAAAGGAGCGTACAGATAGATAGACCGTGAGAGCGACGAGCGAGGAAAACCGGAGTGTGTAAAAGGGAGAGACGACAACGACGACGACGACGACACGTAACCAGCCAACGAAACGGGGCCCTGGAACGCTTCTATGTACCGTGGAATCATCATTTATCGAAAAGTCTTGATGCGTCGATTACACGCACACGCATAGTGCCGTGGAACCGACGGAAAAATGTGGCAATGGAACGCGAGCGTTTCCTCCTCGACGCCACGCTGTCGACACACGTGTCACAGATTATTCAACCCTGACGATACCGAAACCGTGTTTCTCGTTATGCGCCGCTTACGTCGCGCCGCGTCGCGTCGTCACGACCGTAGAGGATCGATCGGGTTACATAATACGGGCCCCACACGAATACGCGGGATGATGATCGTTTCGTTTCTCGATCGGTTCCGTTCGTTCACTCCGATACGATCCCCCGATAGAAACAACGGATTTCCCCTGCAGCCGGCACATTGTTGTCCCAGCGACTCTCGGTATTGCTTTTACCCCGCGAGTTAACAACCGGCTGATTATCAGTCGGTGACCCAGTGTCGGATGGTCGATAGCCCTCGCCATTCATATCTACCGTTTCTTCGTCGACGCGGTCAACCTCGCTGCCAGTTTTGTCGGCCTGACCGGCGTCAGCTTTATTATGCTGGATCGAGCACCGGTATCGAAATGCCTGACCGTTTCTGTTGGCGTTTCTCCACGAATTTGATAAACTACAATTAACCCGTTGTTACTATAATACCGAGTCGGACTCGTGACGAAGATTTCGAAGATAGTCTACTAAATCAGAGAAAAAGTTGATGCTCTCGGCGCAACGGTTCGATCAATTTAAAAACATACTAAAGCAATTTTGCTAGTGAATTTAAACTTTCAACGTTTCGACCCTTACGTGGGTGATTTTCAAGAAAGAAGAAAACTGCGTCTGAAAATATTTAATTGTATTGTAATGATAACAGAATTGAATATATGATCGAAACACAAAAAATTGGTTAGGTCTGGGTTAGGTATTTCTTAAAGCGAGTGAGTAAACCAATTTTTTGTGTTTTGATCATATATTCAATTCTGTTATCATTACAATACAATTAAATATTTTCAGACGCAGTTTTCTATGCGCTGAACCTTCCTCTATCAAACGGAGCCTTTATGCAGCTAAAAATTTGCTCGTATAAGGACGAAAAATCTAATCCCGCAAAACCCAAATTTCGGCCAGATTTCTACGGTATTCTAGGGTATTTTAGGGAAAGTCACGTGACTACCGTTACCTCTTAAGTAACCGCAATTACACAGTTTATCTTTATGGAAGGTTCTGTTTCCATAGACCGTCTCATAGAGGTGGAACACTAGAAGAAACTTCTATGCTAAATTACTGGGATCGTTCTTGTCCGACGTGGCCTAACGCAATTTCGAAAGAAACATTTATTTGATAGAACAATGGAGGCACGGGCGTTACGGTGAAGTATCGTGTTGCCGGAAGTTTGGCTGAAAACATGCGAAACGCCTGAAATCTCGAGTGGCGTTGCTCGAACGGTCAGGGGGCGGCTGTACGTAATATTTTCCGCAGGTTCGAGGAACCAGTCTCCCACCTCGATCGGCCGGGCCGGGCCGGGCCGGGCCGCGCCGCGCCGCCGGTATCGCGCGCGTACCGTTCCTGGCCCGAGCAATTATCTCGATGACGACGAACCTTGACACGGAAAACGAAAAACACGATAACTCGGTCCGTGGAATTTCGACAACGTCGTCTCACGCGTCCGGGATCGACTCTCGAGTCGTCTCTGAACGTAGGAGAGCAACGGGGCCGAGAAACGAGTACGTTTCTCTGTTCAGCACACCGCTTCTCGCACCGCACCGGGGCGGACAGGAGGAGGATTCCTCTCTGAACGGCGAGTTTCTCCAGGCTACCGCGGAAGAATCCGCTTGATTAAAGGAAACTCGTGTACTCGCGCCTTTTATTCAAATGCCCTCTGTGTTCTTACTCCCTCCCCCCTCCACCCCTCCGCGCGTATCCCACTCGCCGCCCTCTCACGCCGAGGAGGATCGTCCCGTAGGATAGGGTTGGGATATAGCCGTTAATTATCGCGGTAACGTGGAATGCGCCTCGGTTTCCCCCTTCCCTGCGTCCTCTTCTGCCCCACCACTTGCTCTTTACTCTCTCTCTCTCTCCCCCCCCCCCCTTCTCCTCACTCTTGTTCTCGATCCTCGATCTCGAGCGAGAAAGAGTATGCATCGGTCGGTCGGCAGTGGCATGGACCACCTCATTCATCCTATCTGCATTCCTTTAATGCTACCTGGGGCCCGTGGAATGTCCGCCAACCCCCCAGCCTGCTCAGAGCCGGACCTACGGTACCGCTTATCCCTGCTCGTCCGTCCTCGGTGGCACAGATCGGTTCCACAAAAATGTTCGTTGTTTCGCGGAAAATTGTCTTCTCTCTCTCTCTCTCTTTCTTTCTTTATTTCTCTCTCTCTCTCTCTCGCCGCGCGCTCGAGACTCGTAATCGGCGCGCGGCGTACCACGAATCCGCCTGGTCATTGCTAGCTGAATATGTTAATACAACGCGTCGAGGTTGTCCGCGGCAGACTAGGCGTCGCCTGTCCGGCCTCTTCGCTGCTTTTACTCTCCGGCCACAGCTTTCTTCCTTTCCCCCTTTGGCCCCCCTCGAGCAGGATAAACACAAACGTACCGCTACGCGGCCGGCTACGTCGCAGAACCGTCCGTGAATTATCACGGGCCGTGTGTGTATTAGGCGAGGGCAAAGAAACACGTTTGCCTCGCGAGAACGCGTGCCGTGTTAGTGCGCGTCCGTGTGTCGAGATCTACGAATCTGCTGCGCAGTTTGGCCCGCCGCATATACGAGAGAACCGATCGTCTCTGGTTTAAGAACGAGGACGCTGTTACCCGATGGAAAGAAAGAAAATCGCTCGGCACAAGCTGCACATGAAAATGACGAAGATGGTGTCGCGACAGAACTGGACCCCCATAGTATTTCAGGGCTAAAGAGAACGGGGGCCCTGAAGAGAATGAGAGAGGGGGGTGGTGGTGTTGTTGGTGCGTTGAAGAGAGAGAGAGAACCGTAAAACCGCCTCTCATCATCGGCATCTCACGGTCGTTAGAAGCGTATCATAACATGGTGTATAACTAGGGGTAGATTCGACGAACGAAGCCCCGTGTTTCACCTTCAAGGCCCTCGAGGCAATACAACACAATAAGGCCCCGAAGCTCGGCGATCCTGGCCAAGATACCAACGGGGCCCAGGCCGCCTCGTTCGATCTCTGTTCGCCCGGTTGCCGATCTCTAGTTCGCTTTCACTCCCTCCGCCGTACTCTCCGCGTATCCTCTCTTCCACTCCTTTCTTCGTCCTCTTCTCCTCTTCCTTCCTTTCGTATTCTCCTCTCCGGCTTCTCTTCTCTATCTCTCTCATTTTTTTGCCTTTATTTTTCCATGCACGGTGCGCCTCTCCTTTTTCTCTCTCCTCTCGTCGAAGAAGGGAGCAGAGAGCCTCTTACGGCTTCTACTCTTTGGTCGTGCCGCCGCCTCGTAGCCCTTTATCTTCACCTTCCAATCGGCCTCACCGTCCTCTCTACTCTCTTCTCCGTTGCTCCTCTCGCGCCGGCCGACTCGCTATCCTTACCCCTCCTCCACCCCCCCCCCCCCCCCTAGGATCCTTGTCTTCCTTTTTTTCGCTCCGCTGTCTCCTCTTCGTCTTAACCCTGCCCCCTCGGCGAGAATACCTACTACGTTAACACTCCGCGGGGCAAACGCAGCGCTCGCGGTAAAATTTTTCTCTGGCATTCGACGGGTGTGGCCGCGTCGCGGATCACTAACGACGATGATTGCCGTGATGTCGCTGAGCGAACCCCGCGCCGCGACCGGTCGACTGCTGCTGCGAACGTACTCCATCATTTTCATAGTTAGTTGCGATCCCGTCGGTAATCCTGATCGTCGATTCTATCGAAGAATTGTTCATTATCCAACCTCTTAAGGGGGAAGGGTACCCTGAAACTGTCCCTAGAATTTCCCTAGAATACCCTAGAAATCTGGTCGAAACTTGGGTTTGCGGGAATACGTTTGACGTCGTTATACGAGCATATTTTGGGCTGGGTGAGGGATCAATCGAAAGAGGAAGGTTCAGCGCATGGTTTTTATGGAACTTTCACCAACATATTCCTGGCATTTTTCTAATGAAAATGATACCGAATATGATATAATTCCGATGATATTTACGTGTGTAATGGATGATAAAATTTTCGTACGCATGGAAGGACAGCGTATGGGAAAGAAAGAGACGCGGCGAGTCGCAGTCGCCGGCACAGTTCAAAGGCCCGCGGCGTCCTCACAATGTAATCCCAATAAAAAACTTTTTTATTATTACTTATTTTTGTACGAGGCTTTCACCAATATATTTGTGACATTTTTCTGATTACAATGATACCAAACACGATATAATTCGCATCGTATTTACAATAAATTTTCCGTTCATATAATTTCAATGAGAAGTTACGCGGGGGACGTCCATTACACACGTAAATATAATCGGAACTATATCATATTTGGTACCATTTTTATTAGAAATATGTCAGGAATATGTTGGTGAAAGATCCATAAAAAAATAATGAAAAATAAAGAAGTTTTGGCATCGGCTTAATAGTGGTCTCACACCGAGATACCCGACCCGTATTATGTTTACATTTCTCGGCGACCGAGGCCTCTCGAGTTTCCCATTCCATTTCTACGTTCGGCACATGTCAAAGAATAGTATACCTCACACATAATTGTCCCTGGCCGGACCCGCGGTTGGGACAATTATCGATGAAATACTGTACTGACATAGATATTCTGGTCGAAATTTCGAAGGCCGGCCGGTGTATCGGAGTACCGCGGCTTAGCTTCTCCCCGAGGTCTCGCGGATCTCTAGGAATTCGTTTGGTCTGCTTGCAGTGAAAGCAAGAAAGTTCTTTCTCTGTTCGCGGCGCGGCCACCTCCTGTCTCGCGTTCCTCCATCGACGCCGGAACGACTCGAGAGACGGCTCTCTTAATCGATACTGTCTTCTTCGAAGGAGATTGCGCGTTCGGCGAAGGTTAGACGCCGCGCCGCGCCGCGCCGCGCCGGCCGGCGTAGGAGCGCGCCGCGACGACGACGACGACGACGACAGCCTTCCTTCCTTTTTCGCAGGAGCTCTCTCGGGCTAGGAGAGAAAAAGGCACGAAGAAAGAGAGAAATGGGGGCGAGTGATCGAGCGAGATGAAAAAAGATCCTTGGCTCGTTGGTTCCCTCTGTATCTCCCTCTCGCGCCGTCGTTCCCGGCTCCTCCCTTGACGAAGGTCAAGACACACGAAATCTCCATTTGCCCGAGGTCGTAGCGCGGCACCTTCGAATTTCGTGGCGGACCTTCCGAGAATCGACGAGCGGTGAGCCCTCTCGATCGAAAACGAGCACAGCCGCCGCCGCCACCGCTCCCTCTCGGGTTTCTCACTTTTTTATGACCGACCTTCGCGTATATCGCTAACGAGGTGGTCCTCTGTGACAACTACAAGTAGGTGGTCGCGGTGACGGCAAGAATTAGGAGGACGCTTGCTCTCGCTCTTATACGCGGGGACGAGAACCAACGGTTCGGATCCGCTCCCGGAGGCTGAATATTCGAGGCCTATCACCGGCGGAGTGGCGGCGCGCCAGCCGCTTCGAGAAATCGAAAGGAAATTCCGCCGCGGATTCCATCGGTATCGATCCTGCCGACTTAGATCGTATCGGCCTTTGCACGACACACCGATAACGCGGCGATCCTCTCTCGCTGCTAGCGAGAAATCGTCGCGGCCGACCGATGGATGAATAATTAATTGCCGAAACTCGTGTTCCGGGATGTTCTCACCGTAGAGAAAAATCGCCGGGACGCGCGTCGTCGCGCGAGCCGAAAACCGGCCGAAACGAGACGAATCGTCCCCGCATACATATGAGGGAATCGTCAATGAGTTTCCGAGAAACTGCTGGACTTTAACATAAATTTCCGAGTGGCTCGTTTCCATTTCGACGACTTTCACCGGTCCCTTCTTATTCTCCAGGCCCCTTCGTCCATTCATTCGTCGACGCTCCATCGACCTCCTCATCCTCTTTTTCCCGGCTGTTCTCGCCGCGCGCTCCTGCATACACAGAGAGACGCGCACACCGTTCGTCCGGAAAAATGTCCCACGACGTCTCTCCGCTTTTTCCCAGGGCCGAGCGCATGCTTTATAGACGCATTTTTTCCCGAAAGGACCTACCCCAAGGTTCCTGGAACCGATGGGGCCCCTCAACGATCTCTCCTCTCTCGCTCTTCTCCTCTGACCAAGCCGTGCCGGCCCGCTCTTTCCTCCTATCTCGCTCTCGGCTCTCCAGAACAAGCCAGACGTACATACTCGGACCGAAATTGTCGTCACCGACACGCGATGTAAATCTCTTCATGCGTACGTAAATCTCGAGGGTACGAGAACATCGAAAAAGCAAGAAACTCGATCGATGGTTCCAGTTTCCGAGAAAACGCGCGGCACGGTCTTGTTCGAATCGTCGCGAGGAATTCGAAAAAAACCCATAGATTCGAGTTTTTCGAGCACCCCCTTCCTGTTAACCGTATCACCAATGGGCCGGGGAAATTCTGCCGCAAGGAATCATGGGATTACGTACATACACGGGTCGTCTCCAAGTTGGGAACTGCAAACATAGAGGGTGATCCGTTTTTAAACGGCCAAACGTGAACCAGCTATAGAGGGCCCGAAATTGAACAACTTTCACCCCGTAACACTTTTTTTCATTCGGTCTTGATTTTTAGATAATTGCAAAAACCCGTAATTTTTTGCGTTCGCTTAAGATTAAATATATTAGGACTGCAATTATGTATCTTGATGATTTTTCCTTTGTTTGGTTTAAAATAAATAGGGGCATCTTTTTTATTGAGTCAACTTTTTTGTATGACCATCGGATCTTGGTTTTTTTTCAAACGTTTCACGTTTGACCGTTTAAAAACGGATCACCCTGTATATTGTTAGATGAGCCTCCGAGTGTAACTTTGTCTCTGAGAGTTTTCTCACGCGACCATCGACGATAGAGATATGTTCAACTTTCCATTTCAGAAGACTCTGCCTCTGCACGTCGTAATTTTTCGGATCGGGGGTGTGGATCGTCGATTCCCATTGACACCACGTGCGATCGGTGGGAGGATCCATTCCGAAGGGTGAGACTCTCGCTGGTCCGGTGCTTCACGCCGGCTAAATTCCCACGCGTCGTTCCGTTCTGCTTTTAGCATCCGCGACAGTAAGAGGGTAGTCATAATATTTAAGGTAATAATCCTAGGCAAGAAGGTAAAACCGTCGCCGGGTTTCACCATCGTGTCTCTTTCTCTCTCTCTCCTCATCGCTCGGCTTTCCTTTGCGCGTTCCAGCTCGCCGGAACAGGAATTTATGGTCGGGGAATTAATGGCGTCGCGTACCTTGGTCCGAGAAAAATTTCTTCGGGACGCGCTTCATCGGGCCGGTTAAATTGTTCGCGATGCAAATTGCGGTGTAAATTTGAGCCACGGGCAGTAACTCACCCCGCGAAAACGCGCCCCTCGTTCCTCTCCGATGCTACCCTCGCAGCCTGCCTGCCTATATCGCGTCCCGTGTCGTCGATCGAACGCGTCTCTCGTTTAGGTTTCCCCCGAACGGGATAAAAACGACCGAGAAGAAACCGAGGAAAGATCGCCGCGCGGCCGGGGTTCGTTTTTCTTTTTCGTTCCCCGAACATGGCTGTTGTGTGTGCCCCGACTCCGGCGCCTGCATTTACATTTTTGAAAGGAGCATCCGCCTTTCCGAGAACCGGCACAGGTCACGCGGCGCGGCGCGGCGCGGCGCGGCGCGGCAGCGGTCCTATTCGACTCCATCGATGTATCTAGTTTCCGAAAAAAATCGTGCGACGCTCCCCGGTCACATGGCGACGCCGCTGTTCCCTTCGTGCGCCGCGACCGGCCTGGCATTTTTTCGAAAAATACGACTTCCAAGAAACTCATCGAACGTTTTTCCAGCGTAAGCTGAAACCGATGAGGAAAACGCTCGATTATCCGAGAGAAAACCGGCCCGAAAAGGGGACCCCTTATCGCGCGGGGGCTAATAATAAGAACCGTGGTAGAGAGATCCCGTTCACGGACGTCATCGACCAACCCAGATAGGCACTCGAACGTATTTAGATTTGAGAGCCGATCGAGGGGTCTCTGCGCCGCACCGCGTCGGTGCTCGATCGAGAAAGCTCGGGCTCTTGTTCGTTGACCACGATCGCTGATTCGATCTACTGTAAGGGACGGACGCGCGCGAAACGACCAACGCTCCGTGCCAGAGAAAGATAGAAAGAGAGAACGCGCGCGAAGAGAAGTCGGCCCTTTCGGGCTATCCTCGAGAGGAATTCCAAGCCCAGTTTGGGCCCGCAAAGGCCAAGAAAACCGCGCCGCTCTCGCTCGCTCGCTCGGTTGTTCGCGCGCGCGCGCGCGCTCGCGCCAGCGCCCCCACGTTTTGGAGCGGCGCTGGCCTCTTTCGCTCCTTGTCTGGCCTCCTTCTCGCCCGCTTCTTCTTGTCGCGCCTCCGCGCGCCTAAGGCTTGTCTCTATCGGCCGGCCTCCGATTGGTCCGTGGGCCCAGTCATTCACAGAAAACACAGAATGCAGACGGTCACGTGACCCGTGGTCCAGGCGGCCCGGGAAGAGGCCCGGGGGTGGCACGCTCGCTATGGCGCCAAGCGGTTCACCGCCTCGTACCCTCCCTTTGCTCCCTACGCCCTCGTCCTAGCCTCCAAGGGATGCAACGTTTCGAACCTTCGAACCGTAGCGATGTCGACGAACCTTCTCCGTGCGAACCATCGTCGGCCCATCGTCGTTCTCGATATCGGAAGCGAATATTCGATCGCCTCTTCGTTTTCATTTTTAACCGTTTCACAGTCCAATGAAATAACGACAAATTTTCTGGCATTTATCATTGATATTTCTGCCGGTTTTTACTACAAGAATAAATATGGTTTAGCCGTTTCTTTGCATTTTTATTGTTAGCGATTGATATGCGCATGGTAAATCTATTTTTTCACAGAAAATTATGAAAAGCAAGTTTTCTTTCTCCAAGTTAACGGATGATACGTTTTCCCCAATGTGCGATTAAAATTTAATTACAGATTACGGACGGAGAACATAAAACCGAGTTAAGCCGATAACGGCTTATTAAACAAAAAGGGTTTTGTGGCAAGTTTCAACCCTCCGTCCGTTGATCGGCAAGATAAACGTAAGGGAAGCATCGTATCGTGAGTTTATAGTGTTTTCCTTATTTAATGCGATCTACAACCTCAAGAATTTTTTCACAATTTTTTCTTGAAAATTCTAGCTATTGCGGGATTAATTTTCAGCATACTTCTCGTGAAACGGAATTCTGTAACGAGAGTAAAACGGTAAAAGAATTCTTGTCGCAAGACTACTATAGTTAGCGCGCGTATATCCGCGGCTCAGAGGCTCTGACCGTTAGGGGTTAATTTCCGAAATATGCGGAACGGGGGGCAAGTAAGAAGGGATCGTACGAGAAGAACGCGATATCTCCGGTAGAAATAAAGAAAAACCAGAATGCAATTCGAACGCTTCGAGGTCTTCGAGAAGGTGAAAAAATAAAGGAAGGGGTAGAAAGAAGGGGGTGGAGGGGAGGGCAGGGGACGAAGAGAAAAGGGCCCGTGAAACAAGCGAGGATCGTTCGTAGCCATCGCGTACCAGAGAACCGACCGGGGTGGTGGTGCTCACCCCCTCGTGTGTGTCGGGCACTGTGTCAGTGGCCCGATTCTCGGAAGGACCTCATTTGTTGCTCAGTGCTATATATCTCATTCGGGAGCCTCTGTCCGTATATCCTTCTCTCTTTTCCCCGTCCCTCGTCCCCCCGACGTTGCTGCTGCGCCCGAAGAACCACGGGATGCTGGGAATAAGTGCATGCTTTTACGAAAACGGACTACGTTTGCCAGCGGCCCGCCAACGATGTATGCGTGGAGAGTCGTCGTTCCACGGCTGATCGTTCTCTCCTCCGCTCCTCTCGTACCCGATACAGACCACGGTCAACGACGCGCGAGGGTCGAACCCGAGGCGCGCGTGGTCTTTTTCTTCCCTCGAAAAAATCTGAGCGTGAGAACGGAGATAAAAGTGTCGAAGGAGCTGCGATAAAGGGCCGCCGCCTACAAAAGGTGCACGCGCTGATTACACGCGACCGATTCCTGGAAAACCGGCAGGAACGGTGGACGCGTTTCCTACAATTTTTCCTCCCTCTTATCTCTAGAAACTTTGTCGATAATCTGGCCACGTTCCGGCAGGAATTCTCTCTTCGACCGGATCGTTTCGAATCGCTGATAAATTTCCAATTCAAGCACATTTTCGAACGATTCGAACGCGTTTCTAGGAGAGCAGCGTCGTCGTCTCGAGGAATTTGAAAACTGGGCGCCCGCAAGATTCTTCACTGTGGGAACCGCTGCTTTGAATAAACAGAGGCTCGCCGTGCACACAGAGCCGCAGAAACGCAGGAGCAGCGTGTGTACGGCGCGTATCCAAAAGCTTCGGTAAGCCGACCGTACGGAACCCGAGGGTTCGGATATTTTGTGTTTGGAGGCGGGGTGTGTTTTAGGCGACGATCGCCTCGTCTCGTCTCGTCTCGTCTCGCTTCGTCTCGCTTCGCCGAGGGCGCGGACACGCCGGAAACGTTGCGAATCGACGCACGGTCGGGCGCCGGCCGGCGGAAAGTGTGTAACGCGTTGAGGAGGCACGCGCAGCGTGGAAAAGAAAAACTATTAAAACGAGGCAAAGAAAACAGGTGGTGGCGGAGGTAGCGACGAAAACAGCATCGCGGTCGAGTCGGCCCCGATCGAGAGGAACAGAGGCGAACTCTCTTACGGGTAGTCCTTAGTCCGTCCATAGAGGGCCGCAGGATACGAGGAAGAAGAAGAAGACGACGAAGGGGGCGAAGAAGAACGCGGAGCCGCTGCTGCCGGCGCAGAATTCAAAGAACTGGGAGCGAGGTAAACAAAATATTCCTGCTGGCTCGGTGTATACACAGGTCCGCCGTGGCAGCTTCTCGTGCGCGCGCGCGTGCATGTGTGTCTCTCTCGCGGCGCATGCGAGCGAGGAGGAGGCGGCTCTGGGGGAGCGAGGGGGGCCGAAGGGGTAGAACAGGGTGGGGCGAAGGAGCGTAAGAAGAGGACGAAGAAGAATGAAGGTGTAGAGGAAGCCGTGGGCCCTCGCAAGGGCGAGAAGAGAACGAACTACGAAGGCATTCGGTGGCGCCGCGCGCGCGCGCGCGGTCGCGCGAAACAAAGAGAGAGCGAGCGGTTGCGCACGAAGGGCGAGAAGGTAGCGAAGAAGAGGGTTAGAGGGACCACGATGGGGTGGGAGGGGGAAAGCAAGGGAGACAAGCCTAGAAGGTGGGAGACTCTCGGGCCCCGGGAGAGGTAAAGGGCCCAGAAGATGGGCCCTGGCGGCGCGATAGTGACGACGACGATGGTGGTGCTAGCGATGCTGCTGCTTCTGCCGGTGGTAGTAGTGGTGATGGCACACAAGGGTAGAGGCCGCGGTGGGGGGACAGGAGGGAGGGCAGAGAGGCAGAGGTGAGAGGGAAAGGGCGGGGGTCCTGGAATGCGGCCGTGGTCCCGGTATATACGCGCCAGTCGGCTATGCCAGGGTATTTGTGTATTTATGTGGAACACCGGAGAACCTCGAGCACGGGAACGAAAGAGACGGCCGGAGGAGTTGTTGAAAGAGAAGAACAGAGACGGAAGGGAGCCAATGGCCAGCCAAGGTGTGCTGCCCTTTTGGTACGAGGGAGTGAGTAGATAGGTACTCGAGCACCCGGCTATGCAGTAAGAGCACCAGGAACCAAACGACAACCACCGTCCCACCACCTACCGCACTCCTCTCGCCGTCCTTCTCCGGCTCTCTGTTTTCTCACTCTCCTCTTTTTCTCGTTCCGAGGTTCCTCGAAATTCCATCGCAGAGTTCCATGTCCCGCGTGGAACGTCCGGAAAGGCGTTCCCTTTCGGGGAACTTTATGGCCGCGCCGCGATATTTCGATCGATGACGTGTGCTCATTGTGATCGCGTGATTTTTTCCCACCGGGACCCTTTGTCCCACGGACAGCAGCCTCTGTCCCCGAACAACGACAACGACCTGTACGCAACATGTGAAATCTCGTAGCGCCGCGACACCGTGTTTTTTTCGCCCGTCGCTCCGCCGGTAATGTTCGGCTGCGTTAAAGACGCGTCTCAAAAGAGGAGATCGCGCGCGTCGTGGAATTTTCCCGCCTTCTTCCCTGATCTTTCTCTCGTTACCAGGAACGACGGACGCGACACGAGTGGCCGGCACGTGAGAGAATGTCGTCAATGCGATGGGCAGCGGTTTCAGGAGCGAGCGAGGAGGCCGGGGAGAGGGCCTCGCCGAGGAGGAGGAACGAATGAACAGGGAGGGAAATGCCTGGCTTGGAATCATCGTGGGCACACCGTACGCGCTCGAGTACGAATCCCGAATACCGACCGCGAGGCAATCGCGGAGACTGCAGCCCCGGTATTCGAACCACGTGGCTGTCCACTAACTACGACCTGACTCGCACGCTCGCGACCGCGTTGACAGGACGAAGGGTCAACGACGTATCTGGAAGAAGTGGCGCTACTAGCCCGGCGCATAATTTCCCGTGAGAATGCCTCTACCGTCCGATGCGACTACGAACCACCCGGGGTTCGGTCAACACCATTGCCGACTCTGTACGTCGCGCGTACGTCCAAACGAGACACGACTAACAAAAGTAGAATGCCATTCGGCGAAATACATAGTAGAAAGGAAAAGCAGCATTCCGATCGGTTGGGTCTGAAAAATCCGAGTGATCGGCGTAGCCGTATCAACGAAAAAAATACTGCTCTCTCCTACGCGACGATCTTTTTTACCGAAAAGTGATTCGGCGCGTAAACGCACTCGCATCGTTGCGTTACACCCACTCTCTCTCGAGGCTGACTCGAGGTCCGCGCGATCGAGCGAGTGAACGGGCAAGGGAACACGGAGCACGCCCTCTTCGTCTGTTGATGGTACGGGCGGCCGGAGATCGCGGTGTCGAGGCTCTCGCAGCATCTCAGGCGGTCCAGCGGTGGCGTCGCTGCCCCCTCAGCCTCCCACCTCCCTAGGAGCCTGGTGTTTTCGGTGGTGGGACGGTGTACGTGCACGAGGGATCGCGAGTGTTCGTGTGTACGCCGGGTATTAGGTGTACGAGGCCGCTCGCGCGCCTGTATGCCCGATGGTGGGCAACCGAAGGGCGAGAGGGAAGGGGAGAGGAGGTAGGCGTCGCGCCGTGGGAACCGAGGAAAACGTTTCCCGCATACCACCCTTCCCCCGGGCTCTCCCGCCCCCTCCACGACCAACACACCGACACGCGGTTCACGTACGTGGACAGACGCATACAAACATCCGAGCGCTCGGAGACGCGCGCGCGCGCGCACACGTACAGACGCATACACGCAGGGCCGCTCGCCGCCGGGGCCACACTAAGGAGGTACACGAGACGAACGTGGGACCACGTGACCGGCCCGTAACTTCACAGCGCACACTCCTCTCTCTCTCTCTCGCTCTCTCTCTCTCTTTCTCTCTTTTGCTCGTTCAATCTTTGCTCCAATCTCTCTTTCTTTCTCCCTTCCTACGATCCTTATTCGAACGACGCAGTTGCGCGTACCTACCGCGGGAGCAACTGCGTCGTAGGCTTCTCCGAGAAGGAGATCCGTGTATCGTGTCGCTTCCTTGTCCGGCGAACGTCGGCGACATCATCATCGAGCCGCAACGGGCCGGGTCGGGCCGGACTTGGGCCAGGCTGGGCTGGGCCAGTCGGCTCTGACCGAACCGACGGGACTTCGCCGCCGATCCACATACGCGACTGCCAAAGAATTTCTCGGCGCGATCGGGAGTACACATTGTGAAACCGACCGGCCCCCGATCGCTCCGCCCGGGGACGGAGAGGGAAGAATGTGTTACGTTTTACGTCACGATCGCATACCGACCAGGCGGCGCGGCGCAACGCAACGCAACGCGAGCGCGCCCGTTCTTTTTTCTCGAGCGGTTTGCAAATGAAGCGATCGGCCAGGGGGACTTACCGGAAACGCCGGGACATGCAACGCTGGAAAACCATTTTTTTTGCTGGGACTTACCTGAAATCAGAAAATATATGATTATTAGCGCGCTGGTTATTTGAAATTTCTAATCATCTACTTGCTAGGCGATTGACTAATTATGAAGGAATTATTTCACTTCGCATGCGACTAATTTATCGTGATTTCTCATTCGACACGTAGACAAAATCGTATGTATCCGTGCAATAATTGTAAACGTTTGCGAATGCGTCAGGAATTGTTGCACAGTCATGAAACATGACAAATTATGTGAACAATGTTGATCCGATATATCCGATGTGGCCCGCAGGCATACGTGTGTGAGCACGACGCTTGTCGCTGGCCATGCCTGGCAGGCGCACTCGG
Source organism: Lasioglossum lativentre (assembly GCA_916610255.1). NCBI lineage: Eukaryota > Metazoa > Arthropoda > Insecta > Hymenoptera > Halictidae > Lasioglossum > Lasioglossum lativentre. The sequence goes on from OU744366.1 coordinate 5,715,343, forward strand.
CTCGCGAAACATTAATGGTTATTATAGCAAATTATAGCGTATAGAGTACATTGTAACTTCCTTTATCATTAACGGTGTATACAACTGTATCGAGCAAGGTGAGTACACGTAAGTCGGCGTTATTAATGGAACTTATCAACCTATCGTATCGGAATCGACTCGTAAGAAAATAATTACAGAGATACAGCTTGCCAAATTACATGAAAAAATCAAACAAGTATCACAGGTCGGCAGTGTACGGTTGTATTTAATACAGCGGCGTTTCTACTGGCTGTATAATTTCGTTATACTGATTTTCCACGTGCTTCGTGGCCAGTTATCAGAATTTAACGCGAAGATACGAAACGTTGGTCGAAACGTTGAGTATATAAAAAAATTTTTAAATTGCAAAATTGCTTTAGTTTTTTTATTAATGATCGAACCTGTGCGCCGAAAACATCACTTCATTTATACGAAGATACGAATTATGGAACTGTAATTACACAACAGTCGGATGAATATATTTATATCAGTCGTTCACGGAATCGTTTAGCGTAAGCTCTTCATTCGCGCGACAAGCCTTAATTTTTCGATGCAACTTCAAAGAGAAAAACACCTGCGTTCGAGGAGTCCGTTAACCCCTTGCACTATTTTCACGAGTCAGACTCGTGATGAAAATTTTAGGCGAAACTTGAATATCACGAGTCTGACTCGTAATCGACATTTTGGGCTAAACATGAATATCACGAGTCTGACTCGTTATCGACATTTTAGGCGAAACATGAATATCTTGAGTCTCATACAGTCGAAAGTATCATACCATGCAGAATTATTAATTTTAGACTTGTAAGTACTTTTCAATTTAATGGTTTGTTCATATTTAATTGTTTATTTATATTTTGTTTTCCATTTTAATCCCTGCCGTAGATTTTTGCTTCCACATTAATCGTATCATATTATTATTACTTACACAGAATTTGTTCTAATCATATGTAAGAATTAAAGTATTTTTTTGAAGTTTTTCATTCAAATTCATTTGAATTTCACAAGAGCTCGATTATAAGTAAATATGAGTCCGGCCTATCTAGCACTCACAACAGTCGTAAGATATCGTGTTTCAAATTCCGATACTCTTTGTCCGCCGCTCGGTTCCTTCCGCGACCATTCAGACGAACGGGTTAGGCACTGCTTTTTCCGAGTTTCAGCGTAGTGCAAGGGGTTTAACGATTTCGCATCTTTCGAGTGCAGCCGTTGCAGGGCCAGGTAAAGGTTCTGCCGACAGATACGTAGCGCGGAGGGTATGGCCCGGACGGGCACATGCGGACCTGAGCTCCAGGTACGCGTCGAACATGGAAATTTGAGCCTGACACGAGCAAATGAAACGCGCTGCCGAGGCCGGAAAGCCATAGAGAACTCTCGCGGCGTGAAACTCGATTATTTGGTGCGAGGCGAAGGTGGGATTCGCGCTTCTGTATCGGTTTCGAGTCGGACGCTTCGCACGTCGCGCCGCCGCCGACGCCGCCGCCGACGCCACCGCCGCCGCCGCCGGCACGGTTCGGCGTGTTAATTAATCTCGTTAAGGCTCGAACTGACAACCGCGTCCGAGAGACGGCACGTTCGAGTCACTGGCAGTCGATCGACTTTTACGCCGTGACTTCCATGCGACGCCGACCGACACGTTTTCGATCCCTATTTACGCTTGATTTTTAATCCGGTCGCTCTCTCGTCGACCGATCGCTTCAAATAAGCATCGATTTTTACCTGGCCACTCTCGAGCGCAACTGTTGCCCCGCGAGATCGTTCATGGTTGCCGAAAGAGTGCAGTAAACGCTTGTTCGTTGTCCTGAATCAGGGACACACTCGTTGTCCAGTGCCTACCCACATATCGGTGTGAACATCACAACATTGACTCGAGGAATCGATTTTACAAATCTGTTAATTTTCATTATTTGTTTATGGGACTTTCACTACCTTATTTCTGGCATTTTTCTGATTAAAATGACACCAGACACGATACAGTTTCAATTATATTTAGTGGTTTAATCCGCGGTGAAAGTTTCGGTCGCAACGAGGGACAGCGCATCGGAAAGAAAGAGACGCGGACAGTCACGCGAACCGTATTTCATTCTGTCCTTCTCTATGTTCGGCTTTCTATTGAAGTCTCGCTTGGCGCGATATCTAAACGCAGTCATAAATCAAAAAGCATGTCGGGGCACGCTCGTTGTCCGCTCAAACTCCCGGCCTTTGGACAACGAACGAGCGTTTACTGTAGTCGCAGCATCGCATCCGCGGGGATTGAAAAACCCTGATTCTACTTAGGTCTGATCAATAAATCCTCGTGGAACGATCAACACCGGTATATATGTATGTCGGTCGCACACAACGATCAAACAAAGGCGATCAAGCCGATCGATCGCGCAGCACGGCGTGCGAGAGTCGGTCGGGCGCGAAAACGATAGCGACCAGGGGGAGTAGAGCGGGACCAATTGAATTCGTCTCGTTCGAGCCACCTTCGAACGAGCACTTTTTTTTGCTTTCTTGCCAGCCGAGAGAGGGAGACGTTGGTAGGCCTAACAGAGGGAGCCGAGATTTCGGTAGCGAGAGTAGAAAGACGACCCGAAGATGCGAGCAAAAGAAAAATATAAAGAGCACACCGCCTCCTATCTACTTAACCCCTTGCACTACGATTGATTTTACGGTTGCAATGATTAGAACTTATTTGTCGTTTCTAATTTCTTAGAAAAAAAGAAGTTTGTATGTAATTTTTATACCTATGCAGTCTCCAATGGTTACAGCAATAAGAAAATATAATTTTGTTTCAATTTAAAGTTTAAAGGAAATTAGTAGCATGAATATTTAGTAGACTCTCTTCGAAATCTTCGTCACGAGTCCAACTCGGTATGTATTATAGTGCAAGAGGTTAAGGGGAGTCGGACATTGATATTGGTGAAAAAATTGAAATTTTTGATAATTTGAAAAATACATTTTCCACATCAGTCGTTTGGTCAAATCTTAAAAAAGTTATCGTCTTTTTAATACTAATACTACCGACACTTCGCGTACACCTATTCCTACCGCGATCGGTCAAATGACCGGTCTTTAGCACAACTTATATTTTTTAATATAGAATGAAGATAATAGCCAATTCGACAGTATAAAAATATAGTTTCTTTTATTATAGACCTCAAATAACTCGTAAGGTACTCGTACGAAAAAATGTTTCAAACAAAAGTTGCATGGTATCTAGGGGGACATACAGTGCTGTAATCTGTTTTTTATTACCTTACCTTTTTATTGAGATATTAGGGTCACTTCAGTTTTTTAAATAGAATGCCCAATATTTTTTCTCGAACTCGGATAAAGTAGAAAATTCTACGTAAAAAAGTATTGACCATCATATATTCTAAATATGGAAAATTAATTCGATAATGTCTCGTTAACTATTAGATTTAGAATATATGAAGGTCAATACTTTTTTACGTAGAATTTTCTGCTTTATCCGAGTTCGAGAAAAAATATTGGGCATTCTATTTAAAAAACTGAATATGACTGAATTTCGAAGCGGTTAAGAAGCTGGCCGCCACTGTGCATTGAAGAAGACTGGGAAAAAGGGAGAGGTCGATGGTTTGGACCAAGAAGGACGCGGTCCAGATGAAACAAGCCCAAGGGAGGTCGCCGCCCTTCCAGGAACCCTTATAAACTCGGACCCAATCTTCGTTACACGCACACCCGTGCGTACCACGATCCGTTAGAATAATCCCCGTGCACCGGGGCGGCAAAGCACACAGCAGCCGTGCAAACCCGCACTACCCACGCCGCCGTGCAGTGCCGTGCAGTGCCGTGCAGTGCCGTGCCGTGCCGCTCCGTCTCGTTGTGTTTTTCGTAGATTCTTAGATTTTTTCCACGATAAGTCGAGCTTTCGTCTCAGAGGCCGCCGCGTGGGAAGCTGCTTTAGGGTGTATTCACACATACGCGACTCGAAGCAATGCGACTCGGTCAAAGAAAATGTTCCGTTCACCTGCTGCAGGGAAATTGGTCGTCGACAGAGGCCAGCGAAGCGCGGGAATCTCGCGAACAAGGGACAACCGAAGTAAACTTGGCAGGTTCGGTCCACTTGCTGCCAAGCAAAACGGCGCATTATCTTCATAATAAATGTTGGCCGACCGTTAATCCATATTTAATGAAATTTCACTTAATGAAAATGGACATTTCCATAAAGATCTTCGGTCTTGTCGAAAGTGAGATCATTAATCATATCAATCTACGCGAAGGCACATTATTTTTCAGTCTTATTGTAAGTAGAACATTTTTTAGCATCTTCACATAGTCCGCGCACCTTGCTGCTAATGATTATCACCTGTTCCTTCACCTGCGGACTTGTAGAGTGGACAGAAATTGGAGCACGATCAAGAGAAACGAAAGAAGTGGTTGAGCAACAGTGCGCTTCGATATAACCATATAAAAATGTGTTCTCGTACCTCGGAGGTCTTAATAATTTCGGAGATTCCGCAAAACCCATGTTCCCTACGTTAGAGGAGAAGGTCCATTATAGAGGTGTGCGAGAACCCGAAATATCGGGTCGGGTCGGGAACACGAAATTTTTTCGGGATCGGGACGGGTACCCGAAAATTTCGATATTCTCGAAAGAATCGGGATTCTCGAATTTATCGGGATTCCCGAAAATTCCGAGAACCCAGTAATCATTTATATTCGTTTTAATGAATACTATTCATTACTGGGTTCTCGGAATTTTCGGGAATCCCGATAAATTCGAGAATCCCGATTCTTTCGGGAATCCCGATAAATTCGAGAATATCGAAATTTTCGGGAACCCGACCCGACCCGACTCGACCTCTTCTCGACTCGTCCCGACCATCGGGTTCTCGCACACCCCTAGTCCATTAGCATCTTCTTGTCTGATTCGTTAATAAATTCAGAGCGGTTGATAGCCGTTCCAATCTCGCCGCAAGAAAAGAGATTACACTACGGAAGACACCGTCTAGAGCGATCGTCGTTTCAATTGTTTATAGCCGAGTACACCTGCGGGACCTGAGAGGAAAAACGGATAGAGCTCCTCGGGAGCAGCGCAACGTCTCTGTCGTCGCCGGCTTTCAACCGGGGTACATCGGATATCAAAGGAGCACACGGAGTAGCTGATGTGTTGCCGCGGATACATTTCTCAGGGCACGGGCGCGTAATTAGAATCCGGCCGGGATCGGAAAGGGGGGGAAAAAACGCGTTTCTCGCGAAAGAGAGTTTAAATTACAAGCGTGCCGATGACAGGTACTTCGGCCAAGAGAGAGCGCCTTGTCTCGCCGCGGCAGCAACCTGCGATTATTGTATTACGAACGACGAAACGGCGGGACGACAGGGGAATAGGTAGAGAGAAGAAAGGTGGTTGGAGACCGCGAGCGAGCGAGCGAGAGAAAGCACTCGACGAAACGCGTTTTCGTAGAACGACTTTAAATTACGTGGCGAAGACGGCTAGCGTTGGCGCGGACGCGCGCGAGCGCGCTCGCTCGTCGCCCAGCACCAAGGAAGCAACGAGTGAAGTAATCACCGGCAAAATTGGTTGACGAGATAGTCAGATTGGCCGTTGGCCACTTGGTTGCTCGATTGTCCAGACACGCCCCCGGCGAAATGAAATTTGATTTTGTCGGGCAATTTCGCGCCCAAATCGACCACCCCTGGGCGAGCCGGAGGAAAGAGATTCGCGCGCGAGTACCGGTCGACGAGTGCGAATGCCATCCTCGAAATGGGAGAAGCATCGGTGCAAAGCACCCGGTCGGGAGAAACGGGTAAAGGGGGAGGAGAGACAGAGAGTCCCATAATCTTGTTATAAGGGCCGCACCCTCGTGGTATTGGCCTCATTGAACGCTCAGAGGCATCTTTCCGAGTGTCGAGTGGTCTCTTAAAAGTTCAAAGGGTAGAAGGTGGGTAAGGGTTGGCCGCCACGCCGTGTGCATTCGGGGAGGAACATTACGCACGGGATCGTCTTTCGGCCCGTCTCCGAAAACCAGACTCTACCCTCTATATATATATCGGGGGATGAAAATACCGACCGCGTGACCCCTACATTCGAATATGTTTCGACGAACCCCGGTCGTATAGGTCTTTTCTGCTGGTCCAGAGAAAGCTGAAGCAGGGTGCCCACCCGGGACCGACGGAAAGAAAGAATTCCCACGGGGGGGAGTGTGTTGCCGCGGCGCGCAAACAATCTTGATTACACGAAAATGTTCGGAGATTCGATTACAGAGAGCGTGAGTGTACTTAAGCGAGCCGACGCGGCGTGGCGCGGCGTGTCGCGACGTGGCGAGAGCGTCGCCCGGAGAGCTATATAGTCCGCGTAATTCAATTTCTTTAAAGTAATTACTTGTTGCTTCTACCGTTCAAGTTAGTTTCCGGTTGAAAATCAATGCCGCATCCGCGCCGACAGCTTTCTCATTATACGCTAAAAGCGTCTCCGTTGGACGCGATCGATTAAGGAGCACCGGCATGCCAGCAGCGTGGCGGCTGCTCTCTCCCTCTCATTTTCTCTGTGCGTGCTGCTCTCCCCTGTGCAGCCTCGATACTATTCCGAATCAAGGACCGTTCTGTTCTTTCGCGGACCATCGGTCTCGATCGAAACGCAAAACGGACGTTTCTTGTTGCGTTGCGTTCTCGTTGGGCGTGGGAGACAAGAATAGCCACGAACAACGCCACGAAGCGGCCGCGAGCGGAACAAACGATCGCCGGGCCCGGAGCCGCCATTGATACGCAGAGACGGAGCCGCGTGTACGACCGGGACCAGCCTCGAAATTATGTTTACGATTTTACCGGACAAGTTTCTTTTTCCGAGGCCTGACGTCATGCTGAGGATCATCGACGGAAGATGTAAATGGCTGCCAAATATTCGTCGATAATCGTGCCAAGGACAGTTAATGTCCATTGTTTCTACGCGCCGCGGAATAAACGAAACGAGCCGCTCCTCCATCTTGCCCGTCGGAAATTCGCCCTTAAGGGGGAAGTATACCCATCAGAAGTAACCAGAAAGGAAGTGTTACCAACCTCTGTGCAGAAAAGAAGTTTGGTAACATTGATAAACACGCTATTAGGCAGTTAGTTGCGCGAGATGGAGTTGTTTGCTATTTCCATATTCTAGTCGGCTCGGTACTGAATTCTTGTAATATAACGTAATTTGTAGTGTATTATTGAAAATACCTTACAATATAACGTAATATGCAGTGTATTATTGAAAATAATCGCAATCTCTATTTACTTGTAGAATAAAGAAACAGTGCTCCTGACTAGGCGCCATCTCGTCTAAACTAGCTGAACTAAAATTGGCTCTAGACTGGCTCTGCATCAGAGACCTAACCCAGGACCTCTGTCATCATGGGGAAATTTATGCTAATGTGAATGCAATCACGCCAAAAGATCTTTTGTCCTTATATGGGCATATTTTGAGCTGCACGAAGGTTCATTTGATAGAGGAAAGTCCACCGCAGATCGCTCTTCTCCTCAAATCAGTCAAAAAAATCTCTTAGAGACAGAAAAATACATTGGAATGTGCGGTTCTTTTTCTCGATGTTTTCCTCTACTTTGGACACTCATATTATTAGATATAAACATAATCTCGTCAAATAATGAGTAGAGCGATCCGCGTTTAACCTTCCTCTTTAGAATGAGCCCTTACACAGCCCAAAATCTGCACAAATAAGGACGAAAAATCTTTTTTCGCATACCCATGATTCTACCCAAAATCTAGTGAGATTCTAGTTCCTTTCTAGTTACTTCTGATGGGTATACTTCCCCCTTAAGAGGGAAGGGCAGTCACGTGACTTTTCAGGATTTGTCCCTAGAATTTCCCTAGAATACCCTAGAAATCTGGCCGAAACTTGGGTTTGCCAAATTACGTTTTTCGAGGAAGGTTAAATGAAGGATATTTTGTAATATAAGCGTTAGAAGTAAGCCAAAATTGATGATGTTCAGCCATGTAATCCAAGCCATTTTTATGCCATTGGATGAATTTTCTGGATGCTATCGTGGGCAGAGACCCCTTCATTTAACCTTCCTCTATCGAATGAGCCCTTGTCCAGCAAGAAATATGCTCGTATAACCCATGTTTCGGCCAGATTTCTAGGGTATTCTAGGGGAATTCTAGTGCGGGATCTAGCCCCTTAAACTTACTTTCTATCGTGTTATTCCATCTCGCACCTTCTCGCGGCTAATTGATAAATCCCGTTAGTAAATGATATATAGCAACATTGAAACGCGGTACTAAAATTAAATCGTGCGAGAAAAAAGCGAGCCGAATAGGACCACGAAAATTGGAGGCGGAACGACGCGGCGGCGTCGGCGGAAAACAGAAGGCAAGCAGGAAGCGAGCCCTCACAATGTCGGCTGACTATTTTCGACCAGACTTCGTAGAACCCGTACAGTTTCTCAGCGAGTTTACGGCGCCATCATTCATTCCGTGGTTATTCGACCGATACTACCGGGTAGTCCATTGTGCCGCGATATTGTGTACACACGATACAGAGAGGGTATTTAATAAAGAAAACAACTCGGACGATACGCGGGGACCAGCGGTAGAACTGCTCTCGACTGCGCGATTGTTCGTTATTATCGAGCTTATCGATAAGTTTCTCGAAGATTGTGCCACGTCGAGCAGGAACTCGATATTTTTCTCTTTCACCAGAACTGAATTGCGGATTTTATACATTCGAGGTACGGCCAAAACCTTCGAAGAATACAAGCGCAATGATTTCTTTATGCAAAATAAAAATTGTTGAAAAATACATACATTGATACAACGACGCCATCTCTAGAAAATAGGCGATACTATACGACGACCTTTACTGTTGCTAGCTCTTTGAAGGTCACTAAGATTCCATTTACTGATAATCCAAAACTTTTAAGAAGAACGCGGTTCTAGATACAGTTAAAATAATAAAGGATCAAGGGCTATATAAGGGTAAAGCTTATTTTCAACGATTCTATAAGGATGTTTGTTCACCTTGGTTTTGGCATAATAAGTTAACTCGACAATGCATTGTTTCAATCAATCGTTTGCAGGGCGGATCATTATCATTTGGCTGTTTCACTTGCTCGCATTGCCATTATTGATAACCCCATATGTAAATGTAACCAAGAGCAGGAGACGCTTAATCATGTCCTATGGCAGTGCAATCTTTCTGATGAGCAGAGGATCAAATTTATCCAAAACCTTTCTAGGGCAGGTTTTCAGTTGCCGTTAGACATAGGGTGCTTAATAGCCGAACCTAATATTGTTGCGTGCGTAGCTATGATAGCTTTTTTAAGTACGTGCAATCTACGTGCCTAAAGGGTTTTTTTTCTTTTCTCTTTTTCATATGGTTAGTAATGTTCCCGTTATAAAAATTGTAATACCTTGTAGTTTATATTATGGTGTAACAAATGTCATATGAGATTTCATATAATAAAAAAAAAAAATATGCGACGACCAATGTGTAGACAATTTCTGACAAGCAACAACATGTAACTGTGACCTGAAGCAATCAGTCGCCCTTGAGCCATTACAGTATACAAACGTGTATTCTATCCCGTAAATAATAAAGGTGCTGGTTAACAGATTAAAGTATCTAGAGTTTCTTTTCCTACAAAAATCGTTTGCATTAATTGCAAGACATAGGAACCAAATAGAAATTTATTTATTCGTTTAGTGTATTTATGTAAAAGAAATACGATAGAAGGTATTGTAATTTATCGTATTCCTTTTAAAACTCATGTTGAATTAGATACGTATTGCGCATGCCTGTAGAACAAGACACAGCTGATAAGAGTAGAGGAAAGAGAGAAAAGCCACGTGTATGACAAAATCTAATTGATCAGGATTGTTTGAATAGAACGTGAATCTTTAACAGAAATCTTTGTGGAATAATCTGTCGTTTCTTGTGTTTACAGGTAGGAATGTAAATAATGTAAATAATGTAAATAATTGTTGCAACCAGCGAATAAAATATTAATCTTGCGTTTACAGTGAAACTCATTTTAGTTATTATCTCCGTAAGATAAATTGAGGAACAAAAGGATAAACTTATTATTAGACTGCGGATTTTATGCATTTATGACAAAAATGGACACGTACAATTTAAAGCAGTGGACATATTAAAAAGATTTAAGGACATCGGTGTATCAGTTTCACTTTAATAACATCACTAAAAGAATAAGGAATTTTTTATTTGGTTCCTGTGGCCTGCAATCGTTGTAGACAATTTTTATTTTGTATAAAGACCCGCAGTCTACTTATTATATTTATACTATTAAATTCTTGTAATATGCATGGTAAAGTGGATAAAAATCGAGAGTCTAGTAGCAACGGTAGCGAGAGCGTGTTAACCCTCAATTATTATTGGAGTGCTATTGAATAAAACGAGCGGTGGGTGTCGCGTTAAAATAACCAATAGCAAGTGGTATAATGGAAACCAGACACCCATGGGATTGTGTGCAGGATATCTTAGGCTTTCCCGGGAAAATGCGAGGCGTCGCATTGCCTATGAATCGGAGGATCAACGGAACATGAATACACAGTGGTGCGCACGGCGCGGCGCGGCGACGCGCTCGCCTACAGTCGTCGCACCGCATATACTGCACACTGCAGCCGGATTTGCATCGGGTACCGGATGTTTACAATCTGCCACTTGACGGCGACCCGCCGCGCTGTCCGTTACGCGCGTCGCGGTACGTTTATCGTAGGACTTTTTCGAGCCGGCTGATTTCAATCGATGAGAACGAGAGTCCGGCGAAACTTATCTCGTCACGCGCACGAACCGCAATTCCTCGGCCGATTTAACACGTTATGCAGTTTTAAGCGAGAACCGACCATCTATCGCAATAGCCAACGTTACAGCAACATCCTACGCCGCGTTGCACTTGGACGCTCTGCGTGCACCGTGCGGTCGATGCGAGTCGGTTCGAGCTTTCGTACGGTGACCAGTCCGGTGAATGAACACCTCCGGTGAATGAATATGATTCATTGAGTCGGGGAAACTTGAAATAGTGAAAAGAAATTCGAGAATGTCAAAATATTATTTTCTGATTAAAGGAAGAAACACGTTTCTATCGGCTCTGATATCTTGCATTTCAGACAGACCATTTTTATTTTGCATCAAGATATCTATGTCCATGATATCCTGGCAGAAACAATAGACAGTAGGCTTCGTACGGTGACCAGTCCGGTGAATGAATATAATTCATCGAGTCGGGGAAACTTGAAATAGCGAAAAGAAATTCGAGAATGTCAAAATATTATTTTCTGATTAAAGGAAGAAACACGTTTCTATCGACTCTGATATCTTGCATTTCAGACAGACAATTTTTATTTTGCATCAAGATATCTATGTCCATGATATCCTGGCAGAAACAATAGACAGTAGGCTTCGTACCGTGAGCAGTCCGGTGAATGAACACCTCCGGTGAATGAATATGATTCATTGAGTCGGGGAAACTTGAAATAGTGAAAAGAAATTCGAGAATGTCAAAATATTATTTTCTGATTAAAGGAAGAAACACGTTTCTATCGGCTCTGATATCTTGCATTTCAGACAGACCATTTTTATTTTGCATCAAGATATCTATGTCCATGATATCCTGGCAGAAACAATAGACAGTAGGCTTCGTACGGTGACCAGTCCGGTGAATGAATATAATTCATCGAGTCGGGGAAACTTGAAATAGCGAAAAGAAATTCGAGAATGTCAAAATATTATTTTCTGATTAAAGGAAGAAACACGTTTCTATCGACTCTGATATCTTGCATTTCAGACAGACAATTTTTATTTTGCATAAAGATATCTATGTCCATGATATCCTGGCAGAGACAATAAACAGTAGGCACAGCGAAAGTTGACAAACCTGATTTCGTATCAGATAGACCGATACGTAGAGTAAAATCGACGAATTGAATTTCTACGGTAACTTCGTGTGTAATATACTTCCGAACTATTCGTGATATACAAACAATTGCAAAACAGAGAGCTGCCAAACAATGTATCAAAGTGAGTAATGGCTTAACCCGATCTCCGATATGTGGGACGCAAAATCAGGTCGAACACTGATAAACTCTGAAGTAATTCCGAACTGGCAACCGGACGTCTTTTTATCGCTTTCATTCATGAATGCGGCGATCGCGCGATATCTAGAACCAGATAAACAACAAAAGCGTTATTTATTAGTTGTACGCGCGACTCGTTCAAGGAGGCTTTTTACGAAATAAAATGGAAAGGCTGATGTTTTGTAAACGTACCGAATTCGTTGAAAAATGTAGATGCTCCAAAAATCTGTGACTAGGTAGAACATATTCATAATGATCAGGGGCCGAGCGAGGTTTTCGAGTAACGATCGAGCGAGAGGCGCGAGAGGCGAGAGCCAGGGGAACGGGTTCAACGAACCCTTGTTTCTGAATTGCGGCGCCATAGCGACCCCTAAATCACTGCTGGCCATGGCGAATCACCGCTATCGGTACTCTATCTTTCGTACAGCAGTGGAGGCGGGCTGCGTGCACGCAGCGCATTTTGCATCCACGCGTGTGTACACTATACAACATCGGGTACACGTAACTGCGTGCATTTGCGTGCCTGGCACAGACTGCGGTAGCGGGCCACGCACCCTCGACAGTCACGCACCAAAACAAACCCCCGTACACCCCTCCCGGCCACAGCCGCGACGACCATGATCGCCATGATCGGGCCTGAAGTTAGTCTTTCGATCGGCCGCTCTCGAACCAACCAGCCCCGCGGCTCGTCCATCGAATTCTACCGGTCGAGCCGTTCGTAGAAATTAATAATTGAGACATCCTCTTCGGCTCACGGTGGTTGCCTCATACCTCTTAATTATCAGATTCGCTTAATAAGCCTAATTCCCCTGGTGGACCACGGCCCATCATAAAAGCGCGCGCGGCTGGTCGGCAGAGAACCGTCCGAAGAGGGAATCGGTCATGGCGTAATCATTGAATGCGACGGCACGAAGATTAATTTCCCGTAATAACGAAACGGTGACCTTTCCCATCGGTGTGTGCGTGTGATCTCCGGACGCGACGCACGGCAGGCCCGGCCACGGGGTCCACAAGCACGGAATATCGCTTTCCGAACGGGCGATACAAGGACTTCGTGCAAGGACGCCGGTTCTGTCGGGCAATTTTTGCGCCGTGGCACGCGAAATTTACGACACGCCGGTGAATAGTACACGGAGAAGGTGAATATTTCACGGCGCGGTCTAAGTTCAAAGAAACCTCGTCACCGCGGTGGTGAGACGTCGTTGGCGTATCTTAAATCGGTCGTGAAAGGAGAGGGGGCCCGGCCCGGCCCGGCCCGGCCCGCTCAGACTATGTCTGCATTAAAATTTGCCTCCCCGGTTTACCTGCGTTTTACGACTTTTCGTGAATCGTCGACGGAGAAACGCGGAACGTCGACGACGAACACGACGACCGGCTGCGACGACAAAGACGCCTGCCAACGCCAACTCTCGAGACCCGATAGACGACGTTAACCGAACAAGGGGGTTGAGAATCAATTAGACGCCGAGTCACCGGAAGTAAGACATGTATGCTTCCTGGCGCGCGCGTCACAGCCTATTGTTCCGAGACGAGAGACTTCATCTTCTTGACATACGAGCCACCTGCACCCTCGTTGGGTTTCCTTCGAACTTGGTGTCTCTTCGCTGACGTCGGTGACAAAGATGCTCGCCGGTAGAACAACGACGCTGATATTTGCCACTGTGCCGCGTTCGAGAGCAACGGAAAAGAAGAGACCCAGCAGACATACACCCGGATAACCATGTTTATCAATTATACCCCGCACCGTATTATCAAAGAAATCGTTTCTAGTATCGTAGAATCGTTGGTAGTTGAATTTCTTGCTAGGTTCAAAATCGAACTTTACTGTTGTTAGGCGCGAATCAGCGATTCTATGTAATTAGTAGACTGCGGATCTTTATGCAAAATAAAAATTGTCTGCATCGATTGCAAAAAATAGAAACTAAATTGAATGTTATTTCTTCCCTTAATGATTTTAATAGAGGAGACGTCATATGTTGACAACTTCAATTGTTTAAATTTTCCAACAATTTTCAATTTCATCTACTTAATTTTGCTATAAATGCATAAAGATCCGCAGTCTAGTAATAAGTGACTGGTGGCCGTCGCCCCCTGTCGGTAAAGGCGGAAAATGCGAATTTTGAAGACTAAATACATACAGGTTGATGTGTGAGTCTAGAGAGTAAGAATCAGAGGTTAAAGGATATCAGACGTACATAGACTGCGAAGGACTGCGAGTGTGTGTACGAGAGTGCGATACGAGCTACGAAGGACTGTGCGCCGTATCATCGATTATTATTATCAATCACAGAAAACGAAGGACTGTTTGCCGTTCCTTTATATTTCATTATTCTTATTGTTGTACTCTTAACTATTGTAAGTTCCTTTGCAATAATATATATATATATATATATATATATATATATATATATATATATACAGGGTGGGCCAGCTAAGTAAGGCCACCTAAATATCTCCTCTAATTGTGGGGGTACAAAAAATATTTTGTATGCTATTTGGATGGTTAGAAAAAACCATTCTATTGCAAAAAATGTTTTTTTTGTAGGGTAATTTTTTTCGAAGTTTACAAGGTTATCGATGTTTTTTTGCGTATAATTGTATAATTTGTTTTATTGCATCGTGTAGCTGATGTAAAAATACGTTCAGATCTGTACATTACACGACCTTGAAATGACCTCCGAGTACAAAAATTTAATGGAAACGAAAAATTTTTGTCTATCGAGACTCTATATATCTATATATATATATATATATATATATATATAGACAGAATATAAACTAGTGCTTACTATACTGTCTAATGATTTAATTGGTAATAGAAGCACCAATTACGGCAGAAACGATGCATGTAAAGACGTGAAATGAATTATTTCGAAAAGGCTAAACGAGGTATCGGATTCCCTATTCTGCCGCCTCAGTTAATTTATCAAGAACACGAATATTTCGAAACTTTGTACACGCGGATGATTGGTCGTTTCCCTCACCGTTCTTGACAAATTATAAATCGTAACAAGCCGATGAAAGATTTCTAGCGCCTACACGCGGAAGGAGTGGGACGTGTGCTCCTTCATAAAGGAACGCAAAGGAGGCTCATTAAGATCGGAACACGTGAGCCACAAAGGCGTGCATACTTTACCTACGACATGTGGTAGGCGGTTATTGCTCGATCCGAAACATAATTTTTGGTTGGATCAAGTCAATTATTCCGCCTTGTCGTGGTTTCGCGTGAAATTCATCCAACACCCGCAACAACACAGTTGTCGCCAAATTTATAATCCTCCTTCCGGCATCGATTGTGATTCTATTTTCGAAACATTCATGGAATAAATGAGATCTTCAGGAAAGATCAACCCCTAATCGTCTTGGTCGCAAAGAACCTGCCCACGCGATCTAGCAAAACAATGGAAGAACGTCGAAGCACAATTATGGCAGTAGCCAAATATGAATCGCCCACCTAACAGCATTCCACGGCTTGCTCACTTTTCGTTTGTTTGTCGCTTTCGACCGTAAATTATCGGTAACGATAGGTCAACCATCAACGCTAACATCGATACTCGACGGCCATTTTCGTTGGTTAGTCTAGGACACAAGATGGACACATCGTCGAATAAATAACTTTCTCGCTAGTTACTAAACTGTCACCAATTAGTATATTAATAACGTTCCTTAAGGGGCTACATCCCACACTAGAATTCCCCTAGAATACCCTAGAAATCTGGCCGAAACATGGGTTTCGCGGTATGTACCACTTTTCGCCCTTATACGAGCATATTTCTTGCTGGACAAGAGCTCATTCGATAGAGGAAGGTTAAATGAAGGGGTCTCTGCCTACGATAGCATCCAGAAAATTCATCCAATGGCATAAAAATGGCTTGGATTACATCTATTCTACTATTATTCTACTATTATTCTACCATTATATCGATTCTAACGTCTCAAAAAAACTCAAGCTGTTGGGACGAATTTTGAAAAAGTTATTCGTTTTTAAAAGGTGTACGAATACTTTTCACACCGACTGTATTCCTGTAACTGTCAGCATGTCCATTTCTTTTTTTTTTCTTTTTATATGAATTTCTTCTATTGTAAACATTTGTATAAAAGGACTTCGGTCCGTAAATAATAAATAATAATAATAATATTACAGTTCCAGTGAACGTCAATTGGAGAATATGTGTAGTCAACGAATATGGAAGTCTTTGCCACGACGATACAAAGTAACAATAAAGCCCTCCAGAAATAGCTTATTGTGTGTACCGAATAATTAAAAAACTTGACAGGAACGTCAACCAAGAAAATATATTACCGTTAGATGCACGCGTATGTATTTATGTAGAGTCTCGAATGGTTCAACGAATCCGCATGCAAGCATGCGCTACACGAGGCCCGAGACATTTTCCGACCTCTCGTCAATTAGTTAAACGTCTCTTCTTCATCTTTCCTGCTACTGGCGACAAGTGGCTCGACCGTTTCGCTATAGCGATTCGAGTCGGCGTATCATCGTCGGGACGTATCACGAATCGGTCGGACGAGCGAGACGGGGAATCGAATCGAATCGAACAACAATTCCACCGGGCGATTTCAATATTTTAAGCCCGATCTATCCCGCGTATTAATTTACTTTCGTATCGACTTCTGCTACTCGGCAACCATCAATCTCCATTACAGCTTTCGACAGGCATCGCTCTCGGACACACCCCTTCGAGCCCTTGAGAGCGCGGTGGTAATATCGTTACCGATTTTCGCATCGATCGTCGACGGTGTCGCGCGCGGGGAGTTCGTCTTTCTCTCTCCTACTGTCGCGAGTCGTCGAACCCCTTAAAAACGCAAGCAACGAACACGAAGAAAAGAAAAGAAGAAAAAAAAGTAGTCCCTTATTCGTTGAAAAGCACGCACAGACAGGTCTCGGACTCGACCGGGCGTACATGTGTTTAACTTTCCGTCGACGAGCTCACGACGACGCGACGCCCCGAGGAAACAGCCCTCGCGCGCCGCATTGAAATGAAAATCAGCGCGACCAGTTGCGCACCGGATCATCTCCTTCGACCGATAAAGCAGCTGTACCTCGAAAGAGCCGACTGGTCGCGACCAGGTCGCCGCGTGAATACACACGACAGGAGAGAGAGAGCCGCTCTCCCCGTAACGAACCTTCGCGTAATTTTGCGATCGAATAAAAGAACCGATACCGTCCGCATATAATACATACACGCGTGGAAGCGACGAAACCGGCTTCGGTTTTTCATATTCGTCGCCTAACCGTCTCGACGGCGCGGCGGATACACTAGGTACCTGCCGTATATGCAAATCGGTATGTTTTCGCGAGGGAAACTGCGCCGACCGGCCGTGCGGGACGCGTCCTTCCGGGGGCTCCCGTCTCCTCGACGCGTAAAAATCGCTCGTGTTCCAGCCAGGATTAGAGGGCTCTAATTACAGGAAAATGCAAATAATTCGTACGGAACCGCGAAGTAGTAAACCGGTAATTACGAGTGCCGGCTGGCCATTTCGCAGCCATTGCATATGGAACTATAGTATATGTCGGGGAACGCGTTATTGCTTCGCTAACCAGCATTACTCTTTTCCTTCCTACGGGCCAGCTATTTGTCGGTGCGCTCCTGGCATAACTAAACGCTTCTTTCGCCTCAACGATCGCTCGCGAGACCAGGTCGACAAATGTATCAACTTGTTCCGAAAAATCATTGCGAAACTGTCTCTTGATTTTTCCTAGGAACAAACTTATTCGTTGCAAATTGTCGGCGAGCGTCCTGGTAGGAGAATTAATATTATCACTCTGTTAACGCGAACGCGTGTTCTATATGTAATTCGCGCTATACTTGTTTTGTTTTCTCGTCACCTGTGCTCGCTCTGATTAACCCCTTAACCTACAACTACGGGCATAGCCCGTAGTACAATGGTCGGGCCAAACGTAAATATTACGGGCATAGCCCGTAGTACAATGATCGGGCCAAACGTAAATAAAAATAATAAAACGTAAACTAAATGTATATGTCGATCTATATCTTGTATGTTCTCTGTATGTCTGTATTGTCCTCAGACGAGGCAGTACAGTTCGCCCCCCGTCATAATAAACGGATCAACCTCAAGAATCTGTATACTCTCTTTGTCTGTCCAGTTCGCGGTAACAGAATCGCGTATTATCTCTCTCATTTTTACTAACGGGCTGCAACATTAAAATTAAAAGAATCGCTCTCTTACACACTCGATTAATACATTTTCATCCCTAAACGAGTGGGTCAAATAGAAAACTAGAAAGACATCGGAAGTGGAGTTGGGTTAAGTTAATTTTTCGAGCAAGCGACCGCGAAATTATTAACCCTTTCACTGCGGCGCGATTTCGGAATAATCCATCAACAGGGACGGCGCGTTATACGCACGTCGGTCGCGGTAACTAGTGAACAAAACAGTACCCGAAGATTTGATACCATTCGTATGACTTAAAAAGCAATCGTTACAAATAAATTAAAAATATCTATTTCTTATTTATTTATCTTTATATCGATGGATTTCTCAAGACGTATATTTAGGCCTTTCGTAGTGAAAGGGTTAAAGTTTATTTACGTGCAAGTACGAAATTGAAATTCTACCCAGTTAGTTTAACTAGTTTTAGTGGAAAAATATGATAGAGATACAGATCCAAAAGACGACGAATTAAAAGGAGTGTCCGCGAATGCAAAATTAGCCAATAAACTACAAAATATGTACACCAAACTTATGAAATAGCCAATCACCGTATAGTTAAAAAAGTAGTTAGAAAAGTGGGAATCGAAGTAAACGCAAATACATAAAAATTCTCTCGTCTGTCTTACCTCGTGCAACTCTGTCGTCGGAAATCCCGATAGATTCATCCTTCATCTCGCAGGATGACGCGTGCACAACGTTGACGTTCGCATCGGCGAACGGCGATTCCTCGGCCGCGGTAAACTCGAATTTGAACGGAATCGATACGGAACGGTTTCGAAAAAAGCGGGTCGACGTCTCGGCGGATCGGATACGAACGGGAATTCTGCGCGGCTGCACGTGCCACCGTGACCATTTTCCAGGGTCGTAATGCGCCAACGCGATTCTCACGTGTCTCTAACCCGAGCCGCCATCTTGCCCGTCCACCATGCGAAGTGTGGTCCCCACCACAGGGCGAGCGTCGGTCGCCCCTCTTCCATCGTTCGCGGAGCGAACTTCTCGATATACGCCGATTGACGGCCGATGTTGCCGCGAAAAAGAAATTTTCGACGTGACACGAGGCGCATGGCCGCGTACGCGCGCGCGCGCGAGAGAGAGAGAGAGAAGGGGGAAAGAGCGAGAGAGAGAGCCTGGACCACACACGACCCTTTGAAGCGCAGCATCTCCAATTTAGATGGAAACGAATACGGTATACGATGATCCGTCGCAGAGCCACGGAGCGAGCCGACCGTCAGCGACGCGCCGGTGAATTGCAAAACGTTGCACGATTTTAATATCGTGCGGGCTGATTCAGTTTCGCATAGTTGGCCGATGAGTCACGTTCCCGGCTCTTGGCGGACGTTATCACGGTGCACGCCGCCCTGGAGTTTTGGCACGCTCCAAGTATACCACGTGGCCATCTTGGTCAACCGTGACAATCTCCGTTCGATGCTCCTCCATCGCGAGGAAATTCAATTTCGGCTTTGTTCGGACATCTGCTTACAGATATACGAAGAGGAGTTGTTGGGAAAGATGTTTCTCGATGGGAGGTACCAATCGATGTCCACGGTCGTTGTTGCAAATCCCGCGAATAGGTCTTCCGGGAAGGTGGTCGAACGCGTGCGTTTGACCGTCGGAGCGATCTCGGACGGATAGAGGTGGTCGTCGGTCGGTGACATTTTTATCGATGCGGGAAAATGTTTCGGGCGTGTCGGGCCCGACTGCGACGGTTGACTTGCGAGTTCGAAAATAGAGGCGCCGCTTAGGTGGCTCGGTCGAAGGCGCAATGCCGTTATCCGTCTTATCGGCGGGCATTACGTAAGCGAGCGCGTCGCCCACGTCTTTCGCAGAAGGGGCTTCGTGCTCGGCCGATAGTTGAACGCTGAAACACGAACGGAACTAGGGAGCAGAAGCAGCAGCAGCAGTGGCGGCCAGAGACCGAGCGATCGTCGTCGCGTTCCGGATAAACGAGTCCAGTGTATACCCGCCGCGGCATGCTGTGTACGCCGTGTACCCGTTAAACGGCGATCGCGTTCGAAAGCTTTCCTCGTGACGAGCGGCCGTTCTCGGCGGCGCGCGTTCACGTGAACGCGATTTACTGCGCAGATTCCGAGTCACGCGGCTCTTCATTCGTACCTATGTCGCGCTCAGGCTCGCGCGCGCGCGCGCGCACGCTCGTGCGAGAGAGCGCGCGCGATAACTTCTCTCCGTGTCCCGCCGCTGCCCTCGGACGTCGAACTTTCCTTGTTCCCACTTCGAGCGTCTTCAACCACTTTCCAATACGTACGACTTACGTTTTCGATTCTCTTTTCCGTCCGCGTGTCACGGTGGCCCCCGGGACTTTTAACTCCGCCGGACCACCTAGTGCCGCTAATGCTTGTGCTCGGCGCTACTCGTCGCGGCTCGTCATCGATCAATTAGTCCGTTTACGACGATACCGACCTCGACGCCTCCCATTCCCCCGAAGCTTTCACGCACTTCTAATCGTTCCATCGCGTTCCGATTCTACTCGCATGGGTTATCATAGAGTAACCCCGCTGTCAAGTTCTTTGTTACCGGCCGAACTAATTCTCCGTTCAACCGGTGCTCTCTCTCTCTCTCTCTCTCTCTCTGGCGTCCACGCGTATACATTCCGAAACAGAATCTAAATATGTATTGCATATCCGTTGCTTTTCTCTCTTTTTCTGTGTGTACCTTCTCTGTACGTGGACGATTCCCAAGGATTGCCGCGCGCTCCGCGTCGTCGAGTTTGCAAACGTGTACCGGTGGGGCGCGCGTTTGCTAGCGACGGTTAGGTTCGCGTGTGTCGCGTTCTCCGATGCTCGTGTGCCACTGTCGCGTCGCTGTCGATTTTCGCTGGAGGAATCGTGGCGAAACACTGCAGATGACAAACAGTCCTAATGTGGGCAACGTGAAAGTGTGCGTAATACACGCCGCTCGTCGAGAGCATTCGCTCGTTCGCGGTCGCGCGGGCTCGCGCTCGTTCGTGAGAAAACATGACAGAGTCGCGTGCGCGCTTTGCTTCTGCGCACGCGAGAGACGTAGTTTAAGCCTAAGAAGAGAGAGCGCGACGTCTCTCTCCTCGCGCTACACACTGGGTGGCCCGGGTTAGCGTACGGCGCAGTTAAAATGGCCGCGAGTGTGTTATTTCCTTTCTCCGTCTGTCGGTCGTCTACCCCCGGTCGCCTCTCTGTTTCTCTCTCACGGCGTGGTTGGTGGCGGCAACGTACACACACACACACGGACGCGCGTGCGCTCGCGCACGGTCGCGGCATCTCGGTTATGTATCGCGTGCGTGCATGGGTGCGTGCGCATGTACACACGCTGCGGCGGCGAACGCTATGAGAGAGGATCACGCGTCGCGGCGCGGCGCGAAGAACCGTCGTCGATGGCACCGATTCGTCGACGCTCGAAAAACGTCGCGGCATTGTTTTGCGAGAAACCGAATAGAAAAAAGAAAGAAAGAAAGAAAAAAAAGAGAGGGAGACACGAACACCGATTATTCGCGATGACACTCGCGGCAGACGCGCGCGAAGATCCGCGTGGGACTGTGCGCGGTGGCGCGAGTCAGACGCCGTGAACGACGGGGAATACCGACGAGATGCGATTCGAGAGAGCACGCCGCGCCACCGAGCGTCCGTCGCCGGAACTGCGAGGGTAAATAGCGCTCTGCCGCGGAGGGGAGGAAAGGAATCGGCTTGGTGGGGGTATCAGGGGAGAGCGGAGGCTCTCTCGCGTACGGAGCAGCGTACGCCGGCAGGATGGGGACGAAAGGGGGGGCAGAGAGGGTGAGGGGGGCGGGCGGAAGGGGGGTCGAGGACGAGCGAAGGGAGGAACGGAACGAGGGAGACAGAGACGGAACGATCGTCGAAAGGGGGAGGGGAGACATCTCAAGAGTGCGTCGGGCCAAGTGCGCGAGTGTCGTCACATCCGGTATTCGGGGTGGCGCTGTACTGGCTCGTTTCTCTGTGCGTGTACGCGCGCGTACAAGTGTATGGGTGCGCGCGATAAAAGCCACGGCGTACACGCACACGAGGACACGCACAACGCAAACGCGCAGGGTGGAGTAGTGTAACGTGACACAACACTGTTCTCCTCGGCGACGTGTGTACACGTAAAATTATGTGGCACAGGTCGCCGGGATTCTAGCGACTCTGCGACCCGTCACGTGAGCCAAGCATGTGCGATGTTCGTCGTACGTACCGCTCGAAAAATGCACGCTTCGATTCCGCGACGCGACGCGACGCGTCCGTTATCTCGGACGATTCTTTCCGCGTATGTCGATGACCACCAGAGAATTCCGCGGGTTTCGATTTCGCACGGATTCCGCGCGACGCGTGGTGCGTCGGGAGAACGCGGGTCGGTTCATCGTGAAACGGACGCGTGGGTGCAACGTATCCCGTGCTATGCGGAAAATCGTGTTTCCTATTGCGTCGAGTACTGTTAACGATGTTACGCATGGCCTTCGTTTCCGTTGCGAGCGCGCGCTCAAGCTTCGCAGTCGTTGCACGTGAAATCGTTGAAAATTTGCCGCATGGTCACCGATTCCTATCAACATCTTTCGATTGGTCGTACGCCTCGAAAAATGAATTTGTATCGGTCGCGTTAGCACGAATCGTTAGCAACGAGAAATTAGCAGAACGCGCGTCTATCGATGATATGTATCGCGAACACCGTTCGAGATCGGCGGCTGAAATTGTTACTCGGGGTAATTTCTTAAGAGATTCTACAATTACCGCGGGTATTTAACTCCACGGAGGCGAAGGCTCGCTTTGTGGCGCGTGCTGCTTGCCAATCCCATCGGCGGCGAAACGAAACGTAAAATCGTTGCCCGCCGTAGAGACAGGACGAACGAATTCCTGGGATGACTACTATGGTTGATGGGTTTACGGGGCGGCGACAAATGGGTCATCTTACCGAAATACGCGGCTCCGCTCCACCGGGAGGAATGATGAATTGTCGCGGCTCAATTAGGGACAATAAGCGGCAAAGAATAGCACACGACCGTTCTAAAAGTAGCACGAACTTTATGTCCAACGACACGGTTCCCGAGCCGAGAGGCTCCCTCGGATAAACCGTGCTAGATGTATCTCTATGGAAGGACGGAGGGAGGAGATTGTCGCCGGAGAAAACGCACGCCTTCGCCGCTCTATACGTTCCTGATTGTTACGGAATAGAGACGCGGGCAGAAATAGCCACTGTCTTCTGTCGACATTCCTTATAATCCGAGCGTCTCGACGCGACGCGACGCGACGCCACGCGAGGACGCACACGGCAGATAGCGAACGATACGATTGCGCGCGACGAATCGTTTTCCGTCTCGTCCCGTCCCGTTCCATTCCGCGTGTGCGTAGGTATGCGAGAGCTGGCTCGCCGTTGTCGGTTTCCCTGTTCGTACAACACCGTTGCTCCATCGCTACGCGACGCGACGCGACGCGACACGACGTTCTAACACACGCGTACCCGCTAGCGCTCTTGTGCTCCGTTTTCTAGAATGAGCCGTAACCAACACGCTCTCCTAACCAATTAGATTTGTTCGTGACCTCTGTACTGGCACCCGTGAGAACACGCGACTTCGCGCACAAGCTTTCTTCCACCGAACGACGAATTCCAGAGATCGTGCGACGCCAGCTATACTACGTATTCCTTTCGATACGCCGGTTACACAATAATTACGTCGCGTTCGATTCCAATGGCTTTACACACGTTGGAGAAACTGTAACGAAATCTGTAACACTAGCCTCGTTACCGATTTGCGTTCGATATCGACGTCGCAGTTGCGACGATGTTCACTACCGACACAGCAGTCAATAATTCTGTCATGTTTGATTACAATGAAATCGTTTCAGGCGGCATCGACGTTACACGCGAGAAGGATCGATAGCTGGAGTTGTCGAGCAAGATGTCGGCACTGTTGTTGCTCTCGTTAATACCCCGGTTGTTTAAAACGCGACCAACACGGAAAAGTGTAACGAGGCGAACGAGCATTAGTCGGTGACTGACGTGAAAACGAAAAGTCGGCGAACGTTTTTGTTATCGTTCTGCACCGTCGAGGAACGACCTCGGGCGGGTCACACGGACACACACATGGCGGTCACGTGGCGCTTGACGTAGCGGCGATGCAGCATTTCATTCACGACGATCGATTTCATTAGCGGAACGTCGACGTTCCGTCCCGGCGAAACCTTTGAATCGACCGAGCGAAACAGCGAACGAGAGGCAGGACGACGGTTCTCGTATCGTGGAATAAATTTCCACCGGCATATTGATTTATCTGGGGAAACGCGGCGGCGACGACGACGACGACGATGGTGTACGTCCCGTCCCACCGTTGATCGGGGCCAGCAACCACCGATGACGCGCGCCGATAAACGCTGACGTCCCGATTCGGCGAAAAGCCTGCGTATCGCGTTATTGCTTTCCCGCTGCGTTTCCACCGTCGTTGTCGTCGTCGTTGTTCGTCGACGACGGTGTGTGCGCGCCCGCTCGCTTCGTTTCCTACGTAGTTCGGTCACGTGACGCGTGACGTTCTCGTCGCAGCCTCCTCACGTGTTCGAAAACGTCACGCGTCCCCGTGCCGATTGTGTTTAGCCTCCGTTGCACCTCCGTCGGAATTGTACCGACGACCAGGAGGAGGATCCAGGTGCGATAAATTCGAGGCGGGACGTATCTGTCCCCAACGCGCGCGCGAGCGCTCGCTTCATTGACGACACTTCGTAGTAATTTATCGACACGATTGTCAACCCCGCGATCCACGAACCGCGGAATGTTTGCAATTCGTAAACAGTCGACGAAACCTTCCTCGTTCCGCGATCCGAACGCAGGCCGCGCTCGCGCGCAAATATTTGCCTCGCGCCGTTGTTATTGTCGTTCGAGCGAAGAATATTGCGATGCGTCCTCTCTTCGCGCGTGACGATAAGCCCGCGCATGGGTGGTCCCCGATCTGAATTTGGCGATTCGGAAACGATTTACAGCGAATTGCAGTAATATTCGGACGCTTTCAATCAACTATCATTTTTTTTAATGTTGGACCATACGACTTGGATATTTTTTTTTTTTTACGAGTTCGAATAATAAATTTACGACCAGGACCGCTTTAACCACAGAGCTAAATGGGCTATAGCCCCGGGGCGCCAGCCTTTTGGGGCGGCAATTTTGTATTTTTATTTGTTTATTGGTAATACACTTATTGACCTTTCCTAGTTCTGAATAGTTGGTAAATCTTCTCACCCCGCACCCATTTTCCCTATTTTTTTTATGAAAAGGGGCGCATTATTGTTACTAGCCCACGGGCGCCACATATCTTAAGACGGCCCTGTTTACGACAGTTCATTTTCCTAATTTTTACATAGGTTATGGATGCTTCTTTTCAGCGTATGTGGACCAGACGGAAGATTTTAATCGGCGAGCTTCTGCGCCGAGAGAAGCTCGCGTGACGGACGGCAATTTTGAGTCCATTGCACGATTGAACGTCGATTTGGCATCGAACGGAGTAAAGATAAAGGTGAATATGTGTGACGCGTTCATCGACGGGACGAACGGATCGCGATTAGCTCCTTTTAACGATCCGTGCGCCGGGTATCCGGGATCGGAGGTACTTCCCGCTCATTGTAGCGTGTACGCGCACGGCGAACCTACGAGCCGTTAATTTTCCCGTGGAAAAATCAACGCTCAAAGAAAACGAGACGCGGAGAGGAAGAGGCATTGCCGGTACTGACGAGGCTCGAGACGAGGCGAGGCAGGGCGAGGCAAGACGAGGCGATTGCGCGCCGGAACTTTCGCGTAAACATGCTTTGAGATTACTTCCCGGGCTAACACTATCGAGGGAATTATCAATTAGAATTAATTAGCAATTAAGCCAGCCGGCGGACCAACTTACCGCGAGTTACGCCGACGACGACGACGAAGACGCGACGCAAAGAGGGATTTTGAAGGACTCGTCTGCACGGATCAACCCGACAACCTTCTCATTCGACTGGATTTCGCCCCAAGATTCGCTTAGCGCCCGGTATAATAATCTCCGGAGATTGTCTCGCGATACTTCGCTCCCTTTAACGAGCCGTCAGGTCGAAACTCACGGTCGATAACGCGGCATTCGAAAATAGTCATCGAACCGCGCCGCTCGGTGATATTCGTTCCGTTGCAAAACTTTCAGGGTCCACGGATACACTTACGTCTTCATCTCATTACGAGTCTAATAAATATGTATGTTATTAATTTCCTTTAAATCGAGATGAAATTCTATTTTGATTTTGTTAATGTACAGTTATTGGGTAGCATGTATAGGCATACAATAGATATAAATTTTCTCTTTTTTTAGTAAATTCCGAACTACAAAAACGTTCTAATCACTGAAATCGTATAATAAATCGTAGGGCAAGGGGTTAATTCGGATGTCAGCAATTTTGGGATTGTCAGGACCTCCAGGAGGTCCGATATAGACACTTATCAGATTTTAATAAGGTAGATGCAGTAGCGTTTGTACATGCAAGACAAA
Source organism: Lasioglossum lativentre (assembly GCA_916610255.1). NCBI lineage: Eukaryota > Metazoa > Arthropoda > Insecta > Hymenoptera > Halictidae > Lasioglossum > Lasioglossum lativentre. The sequence goes on from OU744366.1 coordinate 5,742,063, forward strand.
TTCTCTGACTCGTGAGTCAATTAATACATAACGAGGAAACTGATTCATTTCCTCCAACTTCTCATTTCCGATGTCTACCTGCTGACGAATCGCGGCGGATATGTTACAAAAAAAAAAAAAAAAAACACCTTTAATTAATCAAATTCCGGTGTTATCGAATCATATGAAGCTCTCGTGGAACTCGATAGTCATCGCACGGAAATTTGATTCATAACTTCTCGCAGCACAATCGAAGCCGATTCGTCATTTGTATTTGAATGATTCAGAAAATCTTCTCAAAACTCTCGACGGCTTGACAGCAACTTCTCCAACAAGTCCACGAACTGCGATTCGTGGTAGATCTCGGCCCGGTCGGATTAGAAGAGCGAAACACAATACCGCTGACGTGTGCGCAACAGCATAGTTAGAGCGCCGCGCCGCCAAGGCCGTCTTCGTACGGATGATTAGGCCGATTTCCGCGTAGCGGCAATGATTCACGAACTTTTAGATTAGCAAAGAACGAAACTCTGGTTAGACTCGAGACGATAACAGGGGATTTCCAGAAAGGTCGTGGCACAATTTTAAGAGTCGATTGCAATATTAGTATTGGCGATTCTGTCTAAACCAAAATCAGCGTCGGCGTTAAAACAATAACGCTGCGAATCTTAAACAGAAACGAGACGACACTCTTCTATTCCAGAATACGAATCAAGATGGTGCAACCATGATTCTATTTGCCATTTTACTAACATATCTTGAGGAGAATTGCGACGTTATAAATGTATGCATTATAAATAGACTTTGACATTTATGACAAAGACGTTTAAAATAGTACAGAGATTAAAAGAATTTAACTCATTAAGATTATCAAAGAAGTAGAATACTAAGGTTCAGTTGGATTTATTGTTGAACCAAGTGAGTCCGAATAAATAAAGGCTATTAATAATATTAATTAAGAAACGAAGAATCTTCTATACAATTACTGTTTAATACAGTGACTCTCATTAATATTCGGACGCTCTTTAAAAAACGATAACTTTGTTAATATTGCATCATACGATTTGAACTTTTTTGAGAAGTTAGAGCAATCAATTTACTACATGATGTGAAAAGAAATTTTTTCCAAAAATTGCAATTGGTCGGAATTGTAGAGAAAATACTAAAAGTTGCATTTTACAACTTTTTATTATTGATTAATATCATTATTATTATTATATACAGTCGGTGTGAAAAGTATTCGTACATCTTTTAAAAACGAATAACTTTTTCAAAATTCGACCCAACAGCTTGAGTTTTTTTGAGACGTTAGAAGGATTAGTTTACTAGCTAATATGTAAATAATTTTTTTTTTATTGTTATTGGTCGTAATTGCGAAAGAAAAAGTAAAGGTCACGATTTTTAAATTTTTTATCGGTGCCAGTAGTGAAAATTTATTAGGTGCATTTGGTAGGTATAAGTAAGTTATATACATGTACAAAGTTTCATCGAAATCGATCGAGGTTGTTATGAAATATAAATGATTGAAAATAGCAAAAATCGTAAGAATCCGCGATTTAAATGATTCGAAAACCCTAAATTCACAGATTTTTACATGTTACAATGCCCATAGCTTTTTTATGCGTCAACCGATTTCAATGAAACTTTGTGCATGTATGTAACTTACTTATACCTACCAAATGCACCTTATAAATGTTCACTACAGGCACAGATAAAAAATTTAAAAATCGTGACCTTTACTTTTTCTGTCGCAATTGCGACCAATAACGGTAAAAAGAAAAAAATTATTTACATATTAGCTAGTAAACTAATCCTTCTAACGTCTCAAAAAAAAAACTCAAGCTGTTGGGTCGAATTTTGAAAAAGTTATTCGTTTTTAAAAGGTGTCGACTGTATTATAATTTCGATCAAGAAAAACTCACATTATAAATCGGTAAGTAGTTATACTGAAACATGGACTGATCCACGACAATTAGATCGAGAAGACTGACCGTACAACGTGCTCGCAGAAAATATCGTTTCCAAGCAGAGCAATTAGAACCAGGAACACCGATGAATCAGTCCGTAGCCGGAATGCATAAACGAGAAGAGTCGATAGCGTCGCTGACGTCCGTCGCAATGATCTTGCTTATCTGCCAGATACCTCTTTATTGTCGTGACATAAACGGTGTGACGTTAGCGTTTACGTTCGCGAGACGTCGTCGTCGATCGTTCGCGATTGGATGGGCGGTTTCCGATGAAAATGATCGGCCGTGAAAAAAATGGAGGCGCCAGGGGAAGTTTTCCGGCGAGCGTATTGCACGCTCCTGTTCGCCGCGTCGCGTCTGGGAAAAAGTTCTTGAACTTGAAGCGGACAGAGGGAGAAAGCTTTTGTGGAGAGAACGAGCGCGAGCATGTACGCGAGAGCATGAGCGCGGGGTGGGCTCTGGGCTCGACGACACGAAGAAAGAAACAAGGAGACGAAGAAAAGTCATGAACGGGCAGCGTGGATGACGGAGGGGGGGGGCGGCACTCGGGAGGAAAGGGAGAGTATTTTTAGCGGTTACACATTGTTGTTGACTGCTACTGACGACACTGAACCGCGGGCTCGCGAAACTGCCTGCTGCCACTCGGTAGCGCAGCGGTGGCCTGCGCTCTCGACACATACAACAGACGCTTTCGTGGGGTCGCGAGAAATTTCTATGAAACGCGGAAACTTTTTCTTTGTCCCTGTTGGGATTTGGAAACTCGATGATTAAATAACACGGTATATTTTACTAAATCAGCTTTATTGAACAGCTCGGAAGGACGATCCTCTTTCTGTTCAGCTATTTGACTCGAAGTGAAGATGAGGACAGAAAAATGTGGCAGGGTCGACTGAGAAAATCAGTCGCCCACTTGAAGTACGGAAAAACCCAAGGCTGAGTTGTTTATTGCCCTGGCCCTCGGGTATGACAAAGGCCAGGCCTATGGGTCCGATGACATCCGGTCTGTTAGGCTATGTTTAGAGAAACTGCAGTGTTTCTCGGAAGTGCAAAATTCATTTTTGTTCTTTGGCAGTTACAATATTATTTCTAATAATCCAACAGTCCCAAAGAAACATAGAAGAATCTCCAGTACAGGTACTCGTTGCTTCCTATCGATCAATCGACATTTTCACATTTTCGTTCTACCAGACTGAGCACGTTCTGAAATCTACTTGTACCCGAGAATTAGTCTAAACAATCACCGGTTTATGTTCGTCGGTAATATGTATAAACATTCGGAAAAGTCGTAGAGTAGAATGAAATATGCATAGATGTTAATTCGTCGCTAAGCAGAGACTCGAAGAAAATTCCACGAAACTGAATTTCGTGGAACCCGACCACGAGAATTAGCATAAACATCGACGGGATATAGGAATGTCGCAGGAATTCGTTTGATATGACGTGTTGCCGTAAATATTGGCTTTCGGTTCTAAACAAAGGTGTGCGCGCGACGGTTCATAACACGTCGGCGAAGGTGCGACAGTCGTCGAGAACTAGGACGAAAAACATTCCTGGTTACACGAAACACGTTTCCTGTTCGATCCGCGCGCGACGAATATCATTTAGGAGTAGGACGGGTAAATGGGCAGGAGGCTTCTGATTCGGTCGCAGCTGCACTTGCACGGCCAACTCGGTTGTGGCACGGCCGACCGCTACTCACTGGAAACACGATAGATAGTATCGAGGCGCTATCGACGCGTCATGTAATTTCGGTTGACTCGGTCCGCTCCTCCGCTCCGGTTGCGTACCGTACCGTACCGTACCGTACCGTTCCGTACCGTACCGTACAGTAGAGTTCGCCCGCTCGTGACCAGGCTGACCCTACACGATACGATTCACGCAGCATGGCGAGGCGGGTCGCGACCGTTTTCTCAGATAACGAATTCATTCACAAGCGGCGGCGTCGATTCAAGTCCGGTCATCCGGTTAACGAATCCGGAATACGGTCTTAAATTCGCCCGAACGTCTCGCAATCTCTGAAAATTTATTTATATATTCCGCCGCACAGTGCGTTGGAATGCCCGTTTTTTTTGGACAAAATTCCATATCTTAAAAACTATACGTGATATAAAAAAAAATGTTTCAAATCAAAGTTATAGGGTATAGGGAAGAGTATATGATGATTGTATTTATTTGATATTGTTGTCACGTTGAGAAGCTCTATGAAGGTCACATTCAAAATTTCATACGGTAATGTATATTTTTGATTCTGTATTCTAATAGGTGAGGTTAAGACATTTTCAAAACACTACAAAAACATTATTTTTGCATAAACTGTTGTCAAGATATAAGCATTCAAAGTTGGCGTACCATTTATAGTGGATCCGACATAATTAGCATATTGTTTATAAGGTCCCTGCATGTGTTTATTCTCGAAGATTTTCGTGTGTGATTTAATCGAGTTTTTCGAAAAACTTTGTGCATTGCTTCTAATGCTTCTTCGGATAATAACCCTACTGGCAAATGATTGTAATATTCTATTATTTGTACGACAGCTGAAGAACACAGAGAACAGTTGGATTTCTGTCGTTTGGTGGATTTGAATACCATTTATTGAAAATCTCTCCGTACGTGGCTTCTGGGTGTCTTCCTAATTAAATAATTTTTAAAATTAGGGGGGCAAGCCGGGGCAGAAAATTTTTGTAGAATCCGATAAAGAATAGTCCTACGAATATTTTCCAGCAAAAATCACAAGACTGGTTTTACCTTTTTTGCAAAAAGCTTAGTTAAAGTTATAAGAATTTTCGATTTCGCGTTCTAACAAACGGATCACTTTGAATCAATAATATACGATGAATAATAATTGTAAAAACCGCTAGGGAGCCAAAATAACGAGTACACACCTTCAATGCGTTGTATAACGTTTTCCGATTATGTGCGTACTTGAGGTTATAACACAAGTAAAAGTGACATTTCAGATTATGACGAAAGGAACATGTTCTGTTTCAATTGATGTTAAGTTTTTATTTTTTCTGACGAATACTCATGAATAAATGGTATTTTTAAAATAAATTCATGTAAACAGATATACATTTAAGAAATATTGATTTTTTTATTTTTGCCATCTTGGCCGACGCACTGTGCGCCGTGCCGCGAAGATCGATACCCATGTTGGTAGTCGTGATTTCACGTGTTAAAATATTTGACAGAGGCAATCGAGCATCTTGTATAACGTGTTGTACCAACGCCATCGTTGGACAGCACCCACAGATTTCAAGAGACACGTAGTAGCATTTCATCGATCTGCGAGGCGTTTCAATTAGATCTGGGTCAGATCCTTCATAAACATTCGCGAACGGACAACAGCTGCGAACAAGTACGGGAGTTGTACCGTGCTCCAGCGACGGTTCCAAGAATAGGAGCGCGACCCACTCTCGCTATAAGTACCGCGACGGTCCCGAGTCTACGAACGAGAGAACGCGGCCGATTCCCGAGGCGCGCCTCGTCGAAGCGATTCGCCTTTGATCTTTGGCTTCGAGTCGAGTCGCGACGATCGACGAGAGGACGCAACGCGTGAGTCAGGATCTCTCTCACGCGCGTTATTGGAATTTTTCCGAATCGTCGCGCAGACGCGCGGTATTTTCTGCGCGCGAATTCTCTTTCCTCGAAAATCGGCTCGAGGTTCGGCGTCTCGCCGGGAAAATCCGGAACGTTCCTCCTTTGTTCGAATCCAGCTGCGAATTTTTGCTGCCTCTTCCAACTATTGCTTCTTCGCGTGGCTTACGTAACGGCCGCGATAAACGTATCGCTAGTTTTTACACGCAGACGCAGCTATACCGAGACATTCATTCTTCGTCTAGCCGACAGTGGCGTCGGTCGGAACGCTTCCCGATGGATTTTGCGTTCTGGCATTCCCGGTGACCGCGTTTCACCCGCCACATCCTTCGGCGACAACTCAAGTTTCTGGAGAAAGTCTCAAAGCTGGGTTCAGAACGCGTTTGTTAACCCCTTGGCGCGCTACGACTATCAGCATTTATGACGGTGCGGTTAAAGCTCCCTCTGCTCCCACTGCCAAACAATGTTCATCTTCATTGAAAGCTCGTAACCTTTCTCGATTTTAACAAGTCGATTTGTAGGTATATTTTCAATAAAATCTATTGCGTGTTTTACGACAATGCGCGGCGCACAGTGGTGCCATTTGGCGAAAAAGCGGGAAAAAATCCGTAAGTAGCAAACTATTCAACAAATCTGATTGAAAATTTGTGGAAAGCATGTCACAGGTACAAGACTTATTTGGCAAAAAAAATTTTCAAAACGTTGTTAAACATTAACAAAAGTGGGCTAATTGGAAACCTCTGCATTTCGCTCATTATTTATTTCTGGGGGCATATAACAAATTCTTTAATAGATTTTGTTCTGGCACTGATCGTTTTGGTAATGTGTAATATTGAACTAACAGTGTTTAAAAAATCTCGGCCACATTCGGCCAATCTTCGCTGCAATTGCAGCAATAATTTTCCTCGTAACTTTCCGTCATAGAGGTCTGAACTAGTCCAATCTAGGGGAAAATATGATAGCATCAATATGATTGGTTCAATTTGCGTAAAAATTTATACTGCAGGGTTTTCGAGGTTGTTAATTATAAATTTGAAGTGAAAATTTCGAGAAACAAAATGGTTTATCCAATAATTAACAATACAACAAGATAAAAAAATTTTTGTTTGCGACAGTAATTTTAAACTATGCGTTTGTAGATCTATGTTAGTTATACACGTGCTGTTAAAGCAGAAAAAAACGACACGGATCGAAAGATGTATCGTAAAAGACGTAAATACTGTGGATTTTAGGCAGACTACGATTTTAACCACTTTTAACCGCTGTAGCTCGTGTGTATGTTAATCGATTTCGATGAAATGTTCAGCATGTATATGTATATAGAGTGTATATATAGATGTATAGAGTATATAGGTATATATGTATATCTAACATAGATCTACAAAGCGCATATATTTTTAATTTTCTTTACGGAGAAATATTAAATTTCTTTTTTCTTTATTTTTTTCGAAATTTTTTTGCACTTCATTTAGTAAACAAATGCTTCTAATTCCTCACAAAAAATCGGATCGTTGGGAATAGTGTAAAAAAGTTATTATAAAAAATAGGAAAATATTTCTCTGAACGTAGGAATGTTTAGTGTAACATAATATATTTTTCTAATTCAGAGAAGATAGGTATAACTTAGGAAAAACGCCGAAAAAAAGTGGTTTTTATTTTTTTCAACTATGACGCGCCACTCTCAGGGATTTGAAAAAAAATTGAGCATAATACTTATGATAATATCTCATTTCTGAATTAAATCTGTAGGTGTGCTCTTTCGATTTCTATATGAAATCTGCATTTTTTCGATTTTTTTTCGTGTTTTTCGCGTTTTACAACCAGAGTTTGCAACGGAAAAATCTGAAAATGATACCTAATTCGTGGCTTAGCATCCAAAATGTGTCAGAATTTTTTCAGAATTTTTAACCGTCAATAAATAGGGAAAATGGGCCAAAAACTGGTTTTTCGATTTTCCTCAATAACTACCCTTACAGATGAGATATGGGGCTGTAACTTGGCAGATCGGGGTCTTTTTGGGTAGTCTATCGAATAGCCAAAGCTCGATTAAAAACTCGTCTGGGGTGAATTTCACCACCAAACCCGTCTATAGCCTTTACTTAAAAGTACTGCATCCACCGTAGAGACGACAGTTCGTGCAAGTTACCTTGTTAGCCAAATTTTGGCGATAAAGATGAAACCCTTTTATGATGGAGAAACAGTGAAAGAATGTTTATTGGCGATAGCAGATGCCGCCTTTCCCAATCGAATGGATATAATTTCCAAAATTAGTTCTACGCGATTTACAGTCGCGAGGAGAATTGACGAGCTTTCAAAAAATATTGAGGAAAGTTTGGAGGAACATATTTCCAAGTTAGACTTGTTTCCGCGTGCGAACCAGTGTGCGGCGTTCTATCGCGACCCGCCCGTCTTTTTAATCCGCGAGGTCCGATATACGCGCGTCTGCGAGCGTGTGCCATATACGGGTCGCGTGTAAGAGAGGACGATACAGAAAGAGAGAAATATTTCAGGTATGAAAAAGGGAAGGTGAACGTAGGATTACTATCCGGCGTGTGTGCACGGGAGGGACCGGTCGATGCGTCCTAAATGACGCAGACGCCCACGCATACTGACGCATACACGGCCGCCGCGTTCCACGCCGACGAGCAAACACCTTGAAAATGACTGTGTGTATGACTCCGGATATCTTTACCGAAAGCGGACAGTTCGCGGGATCCGTGGAACGAATCGCGCGGACCTAGAGTTACGCAAGGCGAGTTACGAACGACAAGGAAGGTCGGCCGTCGACGGTGCAAATACTGAATGGAGTGTCGATCGGTGAAAAGTTGCACGAAATGGTGAGCACGCGCGCGCGCGCGCGCGCCTGACGCCTTCTGCCTGTGCATACGTCATTCCTACGGCAATAAAGTATTCCGAGAACGAAGGATATATCGGCCGAACGGCGACCGGTGTGAATGGTTACTCACGTCACATAGTAGGTGGCTCGGTTAGGTGTGTACGTAGTTGCGGGATAAACTTACCTGCAACAGAAAGAAAAGTCATTCATTAGCGTGGAACAATGAATCGGTTGCGCGACCTCTTGACGCGCGCGCGCGCGCGCACACGTCTACGACGGCGTCATTATTTTTAGCATTCCTGAAGTCGGATAAACCCTCGCCTCGGTGTCGCGACCTCAGGGAGCAAGCTGCTGTCCCAGATCCTGTTCTTAAATCGTTCAATTTACACGAACCCGATTAACCGGGACGCAGATATAAATACGCAGCGGGCACGGCGGTTCCTCGCGGGTCGCGCGACCGACGCGTATGTATTACTGTACACGCTGAGGGGTCTTAAACATCGCGTTAAATAAAGGAACCATTGTAGACAATTTTATCAATGCATTCGCCTATGCCCTCGGAACAAACTTGTTGTACCCCTTTACATACGAATTAGATAAAATTCGATTAAACGTACCATCCAGCTTGGAATTTTGAAAGTTAACCCTTTGCGGTCCTATGTATCCTATGTGTGGCTCGACTTCACTTTTCGTTCTGGCGCGTCCTATGTCGAGTGTCACTCGACAACGTCTCAATCGTACTCTAATATGATCTTACTCTAATATCCGGATTAGGCCATGCCTCTTGAAACTGAGGGCTTACAAGGAGAACCCCCGCTCTGTCCGGCACGGATTTAGTTCATACTTCACAGAGTTATAGATCACGTTCCCCTGATCACGAAAATATCCCATTATAGGCGCAGACGCTCAATAGTTTCCGAGATATTTGCAATGAAAGTTTCATAACCGTAAAGTATCTGTTTAGTTCAGATTTTTTACCAAGCAGCGGCGCGGCGTAACAGCAGCGAGCTGTTAAATTGAAACTTCAATTGCAAATATCTCGAAAACTATCGAGCGTCTGCGCCTATAATGGGGTATTTTCGTGATCAGGGGAACGAGATCTATAACTCTGTGAAGTATGAACTAAATCCGTGCCGGACAGAGCGGGGTTTCTCCTTGTTAGTTTTAGTCTTTTCAAACCCATCGTGGCGTACAGCTCGAATTTGTAGCACAACTAGAAGCATTTTCATAGTCTAAATTTCCATAAGATAATATTTTTTTTCTTAAGGAATATGGCTAGACAACAGAGTCGACGTACAACGGTGCGTGACAATGAATTTGAAAGTGGTCAGACGGTGATTGTTTCGAGGACATAGAATAACAATTTCAAAGAATGTGTGCATCTGGTACGAACCTGCGAATGCAGCGCGGACCGCAAAGGGTTAAATGATCAGTCGAAGCTGTTACGGTTGCAAAGCGGAGTCGGTAATCGCGTCTGGGTCGGAGTTCGAGCTAAAGCCGAAGGACGAGGCTCGGCTGGCGCGTTATTAACGGGGGCCAGGAGACTGGGTTAGGGGCTATTTGTACCGGCGTTTCTTTTTCCCATCGACGCCCGCATTTGTGGAAGAGGTCGATTTGGCAGAGGGCATCGTTGGCATAGCGCTGGAACGCGAGACGCGCCAGATTGTCGCGAACAGGACAATGATCTCGGCTCGCTACAGCGCCGCACCGCGCTAGGCAGCTAGCTACCCCGGACCTTTTGCGCCTAACACATCTTTCGGCCGATCCTACAAAAGCGTCACGGAACGCATGGTGCCGCACCACCTGGACCTTGAATTCATCTTGGCCCGTAGCTCTCTCTTTCGCTCGTGTCTGCGTAGACATGGTCGCCCCGCTTCACCGTGGCTGAAGGGGCCCGCATCTGCCACCTTGTGCCACGCCGCCGCTGCCGCCACGCCGCACCGTGTGTTTTCTGCTTGGTATCTTGACTCGGCTTGATAATTGCTCGGCGAACCAGCGGAAACCTCGCGACGATTTATCGAACGACCAGTCAAAGCATTTGTTACAATGAAGATCGCGTAAAGCCTAGACAAAGGTCTTGTCATTTTTATAAGGCGACTTTTAGCAGTTACGATCGATGCTACGTTTACCGTTAATAAGCCGGGCAAATTGACGCGACGCCGAACCCAATTCTCGAGAAAAAGCTAATTCTTTCAGCGCGAACAGTTTCGCCGGAACTTTTTGCGCGAAGGGTAGCGGACGCCGCGCCGTCTCTAATTAAACGCTGATCGGCGAAAGAAGGAAAAGCCGATGTTGAACGTCGGGTCCCACCTCGGGCCATCGGCTCGAGCCCTGATGGTGGATCTGTTCGACAGGGGGGTGTGGCAGGTGGTGGCTGTAGCATTCAGGAATCCGCTCGAGACGAGAGACTCTGGAGAAGGCGGGAGCGGGCTCTCGCGCGCGTCCCCGACACCGTGTAATTTATCTTTCGACTAGCTTGGACAACGAATAGATACGATCGGATAACGAGTATCGCCGTCCGCATCGATGTCGCCTGGCTTCGTAGAATCCACCAACGACAGGATGAGTAACGACGCGACGCGACGCGACCTGACGCTACGGAATATTCTCAAAGACCTAACGCGTTGTACGCGGCGTCTCGACCGAGTCCAACTCTCTTGACATAGTTATCGCACCACAGCCCCCGGGGGGAGGGAGAGGGGTTGGTAGGAAAGAGGGCGAACGTCGCAGTATAATCGGGTGGGTGGTTGGCGCGAAACCGCGGATTAATTTAAAACCGGCGAGACAGAAGAAAAAGAATCAGGAGGATCGCAAACGAACAAGGAGCTTAACGTCGAGTGGTTCTAGGTGGTTGATGGTGGTGAAGTGAACGAGGGATGAGAGTATGAGAACAGGGGGCAGGAGGAGGAAGAGAGGAGGAGGAGGAGGAAGAGGAAGAGGAGGTGAAGGCAAAGAAAAAAAAATATACGAGAGAGCAGCGTAGGATCGGACAGGATAAAAGAGGAACAGAGAAGAGACGAGAGGAAAGGCGGAGGCAGGGAGGCTTAAGCAGGGGGCAGCAGGTGATGCACCAGGTGGAGGACGACGGCGCGTGCGCCGTTTTGCCCCCCGCCTTCCGGTCACGTGCCTGAGCCTCAACCCCTCGCCCCCACCCATTCTCTTCGCAGAACTCTCTTTCGTTTCTCTTTCTCTCGTATCCACGAGCCGAGCAGCTATAACTCGACACATTGGATCCCCCGATACACACCATTCGCGATTCCTTCCTCTTTTAGGCGAACAATCTCGCCGTCGATCCGTACCAAACAATTAGGGTAGAAAGAATCCCGAAATGCTTGCAGAAAGGATAAAGCCAAGATTTCGATTGGGTATCGAGATCGTTGAAGAAGAAAAACTAGTATAGGTTGTTCCTCATTTCCAATGTGTTGTCTTATGTGCCCGTGTTAAAAAACATTTAGAAAATATTATACTAACGATAACAACATGGTGGCTGACTACTGGGACAATTACCCTACTCTTCCACAAACCCTGTCTCATTCTTAACCTCTACATCCTAGCTTACGTCATCCTCAAACTCTCGCTACAGTTGTCATTGTGATTTGCTAAATTGTATCTTGGAAATAAAGAACTTGTTAACGAAATAGAACAGGACAGACTGTGGGGCGCGTCGATGATTGGAGTATCTGTTTCGCTTTGTTTCGGTGGGAGCGTTATTTGCCGGTCATATTTTCAGCGGGAATCACAGCCGGGCATCGAGAGTCGGCGAAACCGACAGATGTCGGGCTCCGGGAACAGAGAAAGGCGGCGAGAGCAACACGGTCGAGAGCAGGACACATCGCAGGAGGCAAAAGGAGCTGCTCTTCGCTGCTGGTACGACTGTCCGTGTACGACGGTGTCGATTATCTTTTGTATTTATTTCGGCGAGCTTTTATTGCTCCTCCTTATCCTCTCTCCTCTGGCCACCCTTTCGGGCCGCGGAGCCACGAAGGGCGAACGAACGGACAGGAAGTCAGATAACCATCGACCCATGCCGCCTGCCGCCTTCGAGAACCGAGCGCCTCTGTTTCGGGTGATCCCTTCTTTTACGGATTCTCGTGCCAGTCACCGATTCCCGTTCGACGGAGGAAAAATATTTGCCAAGTGCTCCGATAAAAATACACTGCGCGCCCGCCGGGCGACCACCCAAGGAACACACGTAGGTGAACATCGGAGGACGTGTTCACCCACGGGCTCATGGTTCACCGTGTTCAAACAAACACGATCAATAATAAAATAAACGGGCTCTACTCGTCGCGCATCGGCCGCCCCGGCCGGATTATGCAATCCTTTAAAAGATATACAAGTGGAAACAGGATCCGCGGCGATCGTTTATCTGTCGGCGCGGATCCGCGCGCACGAGTACTCCGAAAATTCGTAGAACGCTTAGATCTGCAGGCGGCTGCGCGCTATACCCGCGACACGGGGCCTGTATCGGATGCCTGAATCTTTTTGTGCTTAGCTCGTGTCTAGTCGCTGACGAAAGAAAATACTTTCTCGAGATAGAGAGGCTTGCCCCGCTGGACGCGAGGACGACGAGCCAACGATTCTATCGTTGTCCTTGCGATTATCGTTGCGCTCCTTTCCGGCACTCCAACATCCTCCAACCATTCTCCACGCTTTCGCTGACCAGTTCTCTGTAGATTCGCTAGTTTTTACCGGGTACGTTCGTCGGCTATCTGATTCGATTCATCTCCTTGGAATTCGATAAAAATTGCTTTATTATTTCGATCTTCGTTCCTGTATTATGGATTTTTCACTTGCGAAACGGTGTACTGTTTTCTCAGACTAAGAAGGGAACATATTCAGTTGATACACGCCGATTTTGATGAAACTTATGTGAGATATAGTTCTTCGAAAAATATTTCACACGTATTTCTTTTTTATCGGCAACCATCCACTCCGAATGGGTGAAAACAGCCCTCGAAGTTAGGGGTCAAAACCACATTTTTTGAGAAAAAAAAAGTTTGTTAAAAAATTCTTGAGCGACTACATTTTCCATTGAAAAATACACAATTCAAAAAAAATTCAAATATTTTCACACTCTGGTTTCCGAGATATCTCAAAAAATATGGTTTTGACTCGTAACTTTCAGGGCTGTTTTCACCCCTTAAAAGTGGATGGTTGCCGATAGAAAAAAATACGTGTCAAATTCTCATATTCTCATCTGAATATGTTCCCTTGTAAGAAGTACCACGTTCTCTTCGAAAAAATTTCATCAAAATTCGTTCGGATACTTTCAGATGTATAGTTCAAGCTTGCAAAACGCAAATATTCAACAGAAGTAAAAAAAGACATTAGTTACGATTGTCTTGCATCACTTGTTGGAAAAGATGTGTACGTGAAAATTTCACTCGTGGCCCGGAGAATAAAGGGGTGGTAGTCGTCGAAAGGTTGTTCGAGTATTTTCGCAGCGCATCTGTCCGGCTAGAGCTTCGCCTCGTTGATCGAGAAGGGGGTCGATAGGTCGAAAGTATCCTGGAAGAAGCCAGCTCACCTTTTCGTGGCTTCTCGGTAAATATACGGCGTGTATACACACGTTGGTGCTCGTCCGTCTGCCCGGTGCATGGGCCACGTGCCACGTGCGTGTCAGCTGCAATACGACGAGGAGTCGGGCTGGCTCTCTTCTCGGGGCCCGTGTGTGCACGCGTAAAGGAAGCTGTCTATGGCCGGGGCGGCCCTCCGTTGGCGATTTTATCGAGAGAACGAGACGGACGCGCGGCGGGCCGCCGCCGCAGACAAGGAGGACAAGAGAAAGAAAGGAAGAAGCTGACGATGCACGACGTAACAACCCGCGTCGTCCGGGAGAAAGAGTGTAAAGAGGAAGGTAGCAGCCAGCCGTCGCGCCGCGCCGATCCGCTCCGCACCGCTTCGGCCCGAAGCTCGCAGCCGCTCGCTGGAAAGTAGGTGTACGCCAGGCTACCTGCGCCTAATCTAAATTTTTCGATCCCTCCCAGCGGTGCTGAGCACCCTGGAGCGGGCCACGACACCACCAAAACGGATGGGGGAGGTCGACGGAGAAAAAGGTGCACAATGCCACGAAATCACTTCATCGAAAGCCTCGGCAGATGCTACCGCCTAGGTGTGTGTGTGTGTGTGCGTGCGAGAGCGCACGAGGGACGAAAGGGGCGATGCATGCGGATGCATCTCTCTCCGGCTATCCTTTTTTCTCCTGGCACACGCCTGTGCCAGGAGAACCGGGGAAAAAGTGCATTAATTTCCCCGCGTCGATAGCCTCCAACAGATGTCCACCGAAAGAGACCACGATTCTCCGTCTGCGCGCCGCGCCGCGCCGAGCCGAGCCGAGCCGAGCCGAGCAAGCCGCTGCACGTGCCACTTTCTTTTGCCGTTTCGAGACGACGATGGTAGGTCGGGAAGGTGCACCGTAATCCATTGAGGTGTTAAGCTTATGCAATAGGAAAGCTGCATGACGCGAGCCGACCAGGCGAAACTCCTCGAACCAGAGTCATTGTTGCGCTTCCGAATCTTTCGGACAGAGACAAATACTTCTCTATATATTTACTTTGCTTCAAGGAGGTAATCCCATTTTTAATTCGATTTTGGCGACTCCTCTTCCGCAACAGTGAATGGAAAATGAAAAACCGAACAGATAAATCGATAATTCAGTTTCGACCCATATATCTGCTGTAACAATTGCGTCACTAGAGTAGGCGTACTATTTCTGATGACACACACAAGTTCGACTGGCACCCGTTAACAGTAAACCTATCACTGCCGGTCAAATGACCGCTTTTATATTTTTCATTTTGCAATTACTGAAATTATGAAGTTACTTACGTGGAAATTGATTTGATACTTATCCCAGCACATATTGGAATAAAAATTGCACAAAATCTGCAATAAATGGAGACTTGTCATTTTAATAAGCTAAAACTGTAGGGTTGTATCTACCTAAATAGTATACGGTATAGAGAGCGCTCCTATCGTGTTTTTCCGGTATGAACGCGTGCAACGAGTATTTAGTCTTTGTACAAACGTTATAGGTCATGTATCACATTAAACAAATACATCTTTACTTTATACATATTCAACACTGTGCACATTTATTTAATTCATCAACAAAAACATTTTAATCGCTTTTGATGTTTGGTAGGTATAGTGTTAAGGACACGTGATCCGCGACGGACGCGTCCCGTTTAATCGTGAAGTGTCATTTCACGCAGGAAACAACTGGCCGCTATTACGCGTCGAATTATCATTTTATTCTCGTTTCGACGCGATCATGGTCGAACAGCTGTCAGGACGGGGCTGCGGCTTACGCGGCGCAATTGATCGATCATGCGATATCGACGAGCTTCCCGAAGAGATAACGCGCAGGCAAGAGCAAAAGCAAAAAGAAAAGAAAAAGAAGCGTATCACCGCGTGCGTACCTTGGTCAATGGGCGTCGAGCATGGGAGTGTTTACTCCACGAACACGGCGTGAAAAAGTAGTCGAAGAAAAGTGCTTCGATAGCTCTTGTCCATGCAAGAATCCTCGATACCTCTTTATGTATCACGGAGCGCACAATGCGCCGAAGCCATGAATCATGTGAAATATGAGGCCCTCGAGCCGCGCGCGCGCGCACCCCTCGGCAAAACGGCCCAAAGATTGCTTTTCCGTAAACAAAAGTCTCTTTTCCGTGGTCATTTACAGAGGCACAGCTGTACCAACCAGGGAAGGGTGGCCTGCAGGTTGAACGCGGCCTGCCGGCTTCCCGTATCGTCCTCAGCACCAAATATTGCCTCGAATCCCGGTGTGGAAAAGGGTTTTGGGACCGCGACGTCTGGTTCCGCTCGGGCCGGGCCGGGCTGGGCATGGGCCGTGCGGTACATGTGTGTATCGAGGATGAAGAAGGAGGGTCGGCGAGGTCGGAGCGAGACAGATTCTCGAGCAAAAATCTAAGGAGGAAGGGCGGAGGAGGGCAGAGGGGCCGAGGGCCCAAAGGAAACACATGCCAGGAAGGCTCGTGCCACGACGATCTAAGCCGTATCTCGTGAGGTTGCAGCTGCCCTGCACCACCGCCGCAAATTGCCTCTGCCCCCTCCGCCCTTCAGCCTCTCCCTTCTTGCCTGCTCGATAGTTGGGACACGAAGCCGGGGCACCGAAAGGGGCCCGGCTTCCTTAAAGCGAGCCGAACGGCCCAGCTCTCCTTGCTACGTAGCTCTCTGTGGAGCTTCACCAGCCACCGTGGGGCCTCGCGTCAAGATAGCTGCCCGTTTCGACTCGAGCCAGAGGGCCAGGGTGGGGCTGAGGGGCCCAGCAGGGGGACGAGGGGGGCCCACGGGGCCCGCCGCGCGCGGCGTGCTTCGCACCTGGAGCCCCCGAAATGTACGCAGAAACGTCGGCTCCCGTGAAATCGTGTTGTTGAACAGCACGCTGCTGGAGAAAATATATCGGCGTGCGAACAAACTTATCGATGTGCACTAAATTTCTCTAAATTTTTACTCGAACCATAGAACGCTCGCTGTTCAACAAATATTTTGGGGCCCGTTTTGACAAGAGTGTAAGCGCAAATGCGTGCCCTATTGCCTAGGCAAGGGTGATGGAGACTTTAAAAAAAAAAATTAAACTATGCATAATCTAGAAAAACAGTGTTCCGCAAAATCTAATGGATCGTCCGTTACCGCGTTCAGCAATTCCAGGGACAGCGACAACAAAAGAACGGAAGCAAACCGCGCGATGAAACGATTTTACCATCCAGGAATATTTCGCGATTGATGTCCGGGAGCGAGAACATTTATTTACCGAACAGCGGAATGGAACAACGTTTATCGAAATACAAAAGAACATGACCCCGGCGAATCGCGAGTCCAGTTGGTTGTGAAATCAATTGTGGATACCGCACACGGGCGGGCGCGGCCAGGATGAGAACCCGCTGCGCGCTGATATATTTTGGCAACAGGGTAACGAGCGCGCAACGGGCGAGAAGGAGAAAGAAATTACGCGAGAGGAAGAAGAGCGGGCACGGCTGGCTGAACAAATTCGATCGTTGTCGGCCGTTTGACGGCTATTGGCCAGAGAGATATATTCAGTTACCAGGTTTAACACGAGCCTCGCGTCGTAACACGATAACTGGTCGCTCTTTCGTGTCCTCCCTAAGAGCCCACAGCGAGACGAGCACTATAACGACTCCTTCGTATGATCAAATTTTCGACTATCGAATATTCAACGTTCAACGGAAAGGGAATGGAGGAAGGAGAGAGCGGGGGGCACTGAGGGGGGATTCCGTCGTCTCCCTAGCCCTGCATCCTGGTTCCTTTGATACTGGAATCAAGTCGACCGACTCCTTTCACCGTCGCCAACTATACGCGTAAATCCCTTAGGATCGTTTTATCGGCCTTCCACCTGTTAATCGAACTCCCTATATGTTTTAATGAAATCCGCTGAAAAGGACAATTACGATAACGACCGACGTTAAATCCTCGAGATGTCCTAGATAACCGAAGTTCAGCGCCGAACTTTGCACCCCCGGCCCCGGTCTTTATTCCTTCGAAGTCTCCTTTACCTACGGGAGTGGCACTCGAAGGGTACTTAGAACCCCCGGCCACCCCCTCTTCGTGGCCCTTCTTACAGGACCGTCGTGATAGGTGCCTCCAGTAACCCACCCTCTCTTCGGGAACGAGACCGGCGCGGCGCGGCGCGGAGCGGCGGCTGGAAGACGAAGTAGCCGGGGGTTATTGCCGGGCCGATGTCATTTTCTCTCGGTGGCGAAAGGCTTTAGAGAAAAGTGGTGGCAGGAAGAGGTGAAGGAAGGCTAGAAGTGACTGCGGAGAAACACTTAGTCCCCGCCGCGTTTAATGTACGTCAAAGGGCTGTCGTTGTCGTCATCGGCCGTCTACTTCGTCGCTATTTAACGTGGCCCCCGTCGCTGAAGATGCCCTGGACGAGATAACCGATGAAAAACGCGGTCCCTAACGGCGCGCGAGCGAGGAGACACCTCTTGCTGGGACATAGTCGAGGGACACCCTCCTCATCGGTGCTGATTTTCGGCTGAAGGACACCGGAGCACCGCGATTCTTCTTTTACCACCCTCTCCGAGCATTCAAACGATTTGTATGCTATTTAAACCACCTAAATAATGAAAACCGAAGGATCCGCTTTGTTTCGGGTTGTAGGCATCTACCTATGATGATAATCGCGACATCTATCAATCATATTAATAGTCTAAGGCCTAAGGTGCTCACACGCCACGCACTGTATCCTTCTTCTCCGATAGACAGTTGACCAGATAGGCGAGCTACGCTATTTGTATCCAGCGTTAAACATTTTCCACTGTACCAACACGGGTGTTTGTCTCTCTTATGTTATTACAAGAATATGTTTGACATTTCCAAGAGAGCTTAGAGGTGTAAGCAGTTCCACCTCTTAAATTTGAGTGTCTGTCGATGAGCAAGCTAACAAAATTTCACTTGTGAAGTAAACATTAGATCGTGTTCCAGTCGTGTCAATTAGATGTCGTTTAATCTCGTTCGCCAGCTGACAAGTATCGTCTGTCTCCAGCATCCTGTTGATTCTATTCATATACGTAACCCTCTAATTTCGGGGCGTTCGTTCTTCTTTCTTTGTACTCGTGTTTTTAGGCAAGAATCCCTCTGTGGAACCGTGAAATTACCAGAAGAAAGGGATGTCCTCGAAAATGTGTTCCAGAAAGGTTCTAACCGCCTCGTATAAGAAAGTATCTCCGGCGAATAAGGTCACGTACCTTTGAATCTTTTCAAATGCATGGTCGGATACGTATCCGTGCATCTCTCTCTCTCCGGCGAACCTTCCGTGCCGGATATTTCCGCCCTGACTATTTTACCCAGGATTGCTCCAGTTCCGTGAACACGTAGTTTCAAGCAAACTTTATGCGCTCCGCTCGGTTATATTTATGCCGTGTTTCTCGCACGGCGTGTGCTCGTCCAACTGAATGGAAACGGCGTCGCGTATCTGCTCTTTCACGCACCTACTGCCGAATAGTATTTGTCATCGGGTACCATGCTCTGCCGCTATACACTCGTCGCTGCTAATCAATCGTAATCGCAACGTTCAGTTTCCGATAGTGGCCGTTCACGGAGAAACTAAACTCGAGCCAACAAGCTCCCACGAACTTTATTCACTTTAACACTAGAAAGCCTGAAACTTAGTATATACCTGTATTGCCCAAAAGCAGTCAAAATGACTGCATTGCGAAAGAATAACTAATGTGTAAAGAAATTTGTTTAAAATTAATTTTTAATATTTTTTTATATTATTCACAGTTATATAACAAGTTATTAGTAAATATTAACAATAAAAAAAATTTACTTCACTTGGGACATCGTATTTAGTATATTCTCGGCGAAATTTACAGGATAAGATATGTAACCACCGAAAATCTGTGGGTTCGGGAGGAAAAGTTTACCCATTTATCATGTACTTGTATGTTATTATGTGACGGTAATCGAAAAAAAATGAAAACTGTTATTTCAATACAGAGCCGAACTGGTCATATAAGAAATTTACTCAATTCAATAATAAGTCATTTGATTATTTAAAATTTCCCAAGCAGTCAACATGACTGCTTTTGGGCAATATAGGTATAACACACATATATATATATACCGGAAATGAAGGAGAGGGGAGGTAACTACAATTATTAATAAACGCATTTATATGTTGTACAAAAAGTCACAAAATTCTAAGAAATTGTGTCATTATATACATAATTGTTTTTCTAATTGAAATTAAAAAGCAGTCGAAATGACTTCCTTGGGAAATCTAGTGTTAATGTTCTATCGAGGATTGGCAGCGTTACGTTAGGTTCTCGCATATGAAATGTCAGACATTCGACAGTAACGTTAGACAATTTGTTTCTAAATAAAACTATTAGCGATCAACGGAAACACCATTGCGATCAATGGACTGGCAAAATTTTTCGAAACACCGACTTTTGATGGAAAGTTAACCAGATTATGTCGCTTCAGGAATTTACAAAGTTGTAAACTGACTTGCGTGTTCGAAATGGTTTGAAATAATGGAGGAGAGAATCGTAGAAAATTGTGCTCCCCATTTTCGAGGGATAAATCCCGTTAGTCCCCGTGCCGGATGCAGCATCTGTTAATTTCCTGGGGCTCCTCCCATCAGTTTTGAGGAATTAGCGCAAGGATTTGCTGAGTCGGATTTTTTTTTCTCTTAGACGGCCAAGAAGAAACCATTATTTATGTGTTCAACACAATTCAAACAACTAAATGCTATCAATTATCATAGTTTGTGGTGGTATCGATATATATATCGGTATCATTAAGTATTTATTTCGACAAGTATCAATATCAGCTTTACTCTCCAATACGTTTCGATTGCTTCATAGAAGTTTCCATAGATTACCGAATTATGATATGATTTGAAAATCGTGAGAAACGCTCCCATCGCTAGACTGGGCAGAGTCCGCGCGCCGGAGGTGACGAGAAAATCGGAAACGTCGCCGCGAGAACGCCCTTCAAAATGGTCGTTACCGGGGCCCTGCTGATTATCTAAGGGCGGACGTCATTTCCGCGTGGGCGTATGCCTCCAGGGTGCGAACTTGAGAATCAACGGGGTCCCCGGAAACCCCCTCCCTTTGCTATTTCAGGATCATACTCGTCGATTGCTAGACTCTACGGTTGGGGTAGATTTTTGAAATTCCAGGTGGTGCCCATTTCCTACGGTCTCCCGGCGGAATTCCATCGATCTGTTTCTCTCTATTCCCTATTTTACTGGATAGAAATATTTTACCCGAGCGTCGGATTAAGGATGTTCTGGAGGTACAATAGGAGACAAAAGTAAAAGAAATTCGAAATCCATCAATATATTGGCAATGAAAGCCATTCATGAGTATATTTTCATGTTATGAATTTCATGTTATATTTATTTTTTAATCAAATTGTCTTCGTATTATAAAAAATTGTAAGTGATTTTTGCGAATAATTGTACCCTCTGATTTGAACTTCAAGATAATAAATTTGTGATATTCAATATGTATAATTTCGCAATAAAAAATTAACAATAAATATTGAAATAAATTGAAATACTTCGGAAAGCAATATTCATGGTTATTATTGAGATGACAACACGATCAATTTGACGTTTTGTAACAGTTTATAATTTTTTGCTCTTAACTGTTTAGTGAATCCTAATAAGTTTTGAACAGAATTAATTGCATCATTTTTACTATATATATATATATATATATATATTAAAAAACTGGAATTTTTAGTTGCGTTTTTTCAAGGTTTAAATTAGGTTTGAAGTGGAATTTTATGAATTCTCCATAAGAAGACGTGTTAAAATGTGCAAACTTTAATATGCTATAATTCTTAAACGGTGCAGTGTAGCGAACCCAAACTTTGGTAATCGCATTAATTTAGTAAGAATTATATCTTGTAAAATTTTCAAAAATTTTGTTTGGGTTTTTATATACCTCCGGAACATCCTTAATCGTTGGTACTGCTACACCGTGGATTTTCGATTCGATTAGAGGAAATTCAGAATCGAACTGTACTTGTATATTCGCCGATGTCGATATGAAATGGCATCTCGTTTGGGACGGTGTATTTTCGAGAAAACAAAAATGTGAAAAATCGATGGTTATTCGGTTTAACGGTGGTCGATAGCCGTGCAGAAATCCGGGTCAACGTTCCTAAATAAGAGTAACTGGAACGGCATGCCGTTTACAATAGAAGAATAGTTGCGAGTAGCGAAAGTGGAACAATAAAAGCGCTTGATAATCACAGGTTCGCGGGGACGAGGCTGATGTGTGTGCAGCCGAAAGCCGATGTCTGCGGGCATCGGTAGTCGATCGCTACAACATATATTTTTTCTGTACACCCAGTCGGTCGATGGGCGCCCCTGAAGCGGGACCCAGAGGGTGCATCGGAATCGTAGAGGTCCGGGGGTAACAAACGCGAGTAAAATGGATAAAGGCTACACCTGGCCTCCGGATGGTCGACGGCGGCACGCGCTGCTCTCTCTCTCTCTCTCTCTCTCTCTCTCTCTCTCTCTCTCTCTCTCTCTCTCTCTCTATTTCTCTCCTGCTCTCTCCCTCCGCAGATAGGTCTCGTCTCTCTGCCCTCCCCTCTCACCCTCCTACCGATCCCCATCCCCCCGAATGTACACACCTGCCCCTCACCGACACGCATGCACGTCGTTACGACTGTGCGCGCAGCGAGGGTCGTAAATGCACACGGATTACTCCCGGCGATGCCAGTGGTATAAAGGATAGAAACAGAAAGTGGAACGAGCACAGGGAGAAAGGGAGAACCGGAGGAGACAAGGCAACGCACGGCTAGAACAGAGTTAGCCCGCTGCCATGCCGTTCCGTTCCGTTCCGTTCCGGCGACGCGTTATTTTCTAGGACGTAGATTCCCTCTGTTGGGTCCTTTGACCGGTGAATAAACTTTGCGCCGAAGAAAGGATCCTCGAGAAGCTTAATAATGCTAGGGGTCGTTAGCGCGGGCTAAAGCCGGCCAGAGGATCGTGAAATAACCGTGAGCCTCCATCGATCCAACAGAGGATCCTTTATTTCGTAACTAATTTTGCTACGTTCCATAGATCAATGCACAATTAAATTTGCCTATATAGACAAACGGTCTAGAGTTATGAATTTTTTACCAGAAATACCCCTATAGAATCGAACACTGTGCAACGGCGTCGCGTCGTTCTTTGGAAACAGACAAACACGCAATAACGACAGTTTATGGTGGTGGTGCGCTAATTTAAAAAAAAAAGAAATCGGTGGCAGATTCATAAATTCCCGACACAATGGTTTGGCTTTTCCAGCAGCATCAGCGGCGACACAGGAAAAGCCATCGAGCGAGAGGGTGGCGGAGCAGAAGCCTAAAAGCCGGCTGCTGCACACGACGACACTGTTCCCGTAGCTGTTTCTGTAGCTCGCCGCTTCTGTTTGCAGCTTTCTCCGCGCGAACTTTGCCATTTCAACGATGCACCCTTAATCCCTTTTCCGTTCCTGCGTCACCGAAGGAGTTGACGTCTACGCCCCTTTGAAACTTGCCTGGTTGTAACTTCGCCGTCCTCCGATAAGGCGTTGCTTCCCGACCCGACCCGACCCGACCCGACCCGGCACCGGCGTTCACGAAATTGTCCAACAAGAACTTGGGAAGAACGAAGAAAAAGACGGGGAGAATTACTTCGTTCGCGATGCCTCGTCGATTTAACGGGGTTGTTCCATCCCCTCGAGTCGAAAGAATGGTAGCTACGGGGTTCTTTCAGAACCTGCTTCGGCAATACCTTCGAGCGTAATAAGCATTTCTTCCGATTGAACGAAACGCGCAAGTTATTAGTCAATTTTATATTTACTACTCGTCGCTCTTGTAATGACAAATTTATCGGTTGTTCGTTACAATTTTTGTTACATGAAACTTCTTCTTTTTTTTTTTTATTGAGCCACTGAAACCTGTTATAGGTTTATTTCGGCTTTAACAATTATACATTAGGTTAGGTTATACATTATATTATAAATTTCGGAACCATTGTTTGATACGATCTTGGCAAGGTATGCAACAACTTAGATTCTGCTACCATTATATTAAGAGGAGTACTTCTACGATAGCCAAATGCTATTCTGACAGCAGAATTTTGAATTTTTTCTAGCTTATTTCTAAAAATAACTGTTCTTGGTCAGTATACGAAGCATCCGTAGTCGATAATAGAGCGTATATAGCTTTTATATGTTATTAATAAAGTTGAAGGGTCCGAACCCCACCTCGTTCCACACAAGAATTTTATAATATTTAGTGATTTAATACATTTATTATACACATAATCTATGTGTTGTTCTATTGTGAAGATTCTAGTGTTCTAGTGCGAACATTTCTATTCTAATTCTAGTGTGAGTCGAAGGTTCAAAGATTCAGAGGATATCGATAGGTAATCTACAACTTCTGAAAATCATTAATACTAGATTGCCCAAGGAAGTCATTTTGACTGCTTTTTAATTTCAATTAGAAAAACAATTATGTATATAATGACACAATTTCTTAGAATTTTGTGACTTTTTGTACAACATATAAATGCGTTTATTAATAATTGTAGTTACCTCCCCCCTCCTTCATTTCCGGTATATATATATATATATATATATATATATATATATATATATATATATATGTGTGTGTTATACCTATATTGCCCAAAAGCAGTCAGTCTTTCTAGTGTTAAAGAAAGAAATTTCTAAATGCGGATCGCGGACCTGCAGCGTCACGTTAGTTCGGAAGAGAAGCGTGCGCTCTAAACGGCTGCGAAACCGCTGATCCCCGCAAAAATGCAAGTGCAAGAACCCGCCGCTGCAGAGACATTACCGTTTCATTTCGGCGAGGGTTGCAGAAAGAAAGCCGGAACGGTAATGGCGGAGTTTAGGAAGGTGAGAGAGAGAGTGAGTGGTCCGCAGGAACGTGACCGGACCGCGGATGAAGTTACACGTGTAATACCTCCCCCGGTTCGTTTGTCGAGTTACATCCGCGGACTTTTCCCCGTGACACGCAAAGTTCCGCGACGGAACGCGCTTGTGTCCCGGGGACCAGTCCCTGGACAACCGAGGGCCGTGTGTAATTGGCGGGGGACCACATTATTAAAAGTTTCGACGCTGGGCGTCGACCTGATCGTCTCTTTCTCTCTCTCTCTCTCTGTGTGTGTGTCGCCAGTGCGCGACAGCTCTGAGTTTTCGACGTCGTTGCGGCGTTATCGCGAGAGAGCGGTTCCTAATGAGGTGAGGGGCCCTTTAATGACCATTTTCCGCGGCAGATGCTGTAGTATATATCGTGACGTCAATCGATCGGCGCTCGGCACACGGACACGTTGGCCCGCCGCCGGTGTGGCCGCGACACACAGAGAAACAGAGAAGAAAGGAACGTGAAACGATAGGAAGGAAGAATAAGACGGGCAGATGGTCATAGGGCGAAGGGCACGTGCCCTAGACACCGGCTTTACGATTTCTTTTTGCTTCGGAACTTTGACAGAGATAATTAAAGATCCACCTAACCGATAAAGTGTCCCGCACACGCACACGGCTCTCTCTTTTTGTTTATCTCTCTCTCTCACCCTCTACCTTCTGCTTTTCTGCTGTTACGGCCCGCAAAAATTCGTGATTTCCTCTCCGACGACTTGCGTGTACGCTTGGCGAAATTATACAGGGTGGTCCACCTAAATGTAGCTACCTAAATATCTCTTTTATTTGTGATGACATATAACAAGTGTTTTTAATGCAATATAAATGGTATCACAAGGTGAATTTTTTGCAAATATTTTTTTTTCCTCAAGATTATCTTTTCCGGAGTGTTCACTTTCATTTTCAAAGATTATGGTCATTTGAAGGTCACGTTATTATACATATCTGATTGTATTTTTTGCTCAGCTACACGGTGCAATAAAAAACAAACGCAGTTATGTGTCCAAAAAAAACACCGATGACCTTGATAACTCCGAAAAAAATTACCTAACTGGAAAAAATATTCGTGCCACATGTTTGGTCCATTGACATTTGTATACAGGGTGTCCCAAAATTCCTTTAACTTCCCCAGACGACTGTTGGTGCGTCGGACCTTCTTTGCCAACAAGCTAGATCGCTTGTTCTGATTGGTCCGTGTTTTTCGTTAACAACTCCTAAACAAAGGCGTAGCGAACATTTTGGAAAAGGAAAATGTCGCATCAAATGACTTCAGGAACCGCCCATTTCAGGGAGTTGAAGGAATTTTGGGACACCTTGTATAAAATGTGGATCTTTGAATGGTGTGGAAGTGCAGTAAGTTCTCGCTCGAAAAAGAGATTATTTTAGCTCCGTATATGAATTGTCAAGATCGATCGGTCGAAGGATTGGTGGGCTGGTTGCGTATCGCTTATTCAATGTCGTATTCGCAGCGCATCCCCGACACGGAAAATCCAATTTTGTCGCATTCATTGTACACGTGTATCGACATGCGTTAAATTCGCCCTTCGACAAAGGAATTATTTATCTTGCTCTATTTATGCCGGGAGCTTCCGTCACTTCCGGCTCGGTGGTCCTAGTCGGAGCTTAAATACGAGGTTGCATACGTACGATGATCTAATACGTTTCGGCACGATATGACCGCCGAAAACGAAGAACGGAGTCGTTAACCGTTTAACGATCGTGCCGGCGGATAAACTGGAATCTTTAAAGTTCGCTTGTCCCAAAAGATTTCCGAACTAATATTAGAATGGCAATGTTTTTCTAACTGAACAATTTTACACGAAAATGTAAAACAACGTCCTATGGAAGAACTTTACTGTCAATTATGAACATTGCATCGACGGTTGTTGATAGAATCTCTTCTTATGATCGAATATGCCTCGGCGTATGCATTAGTTGACTTTTCGCGGCGAAATCAATTTCGTCACAGTACCCAGCGACGGAAACTCACCAATATTTGACTTTTATATTGCGAATAAATCAACGTCAATTGTTCATGCTTAAATGGTGACTGATCACTGTTCGATCATGTTTTTAAAGTGTATCGTTTTTCCATATACGGTTCGGGCTGTTGCTCGTCGCGTAATCGGTCGTCTAAGTTCGTCGCTTCTTGTTTGTCCGAATAAAAATGTTCAATTTGAAATTATTCCCAAGACAATACACGAAAAACGATCAAATCGCTGCGCGAATAAGTAGAATTGTTCGTTGGAACCGATCGGTCCTCCTGGTTCGCGTTTAAAGCGAGCACCAAAGGTTTTCGAGCTGGCGTCACGATAACTTTTGTAATTAGGGATCAACGAGTTTCGAGACGAAACAGAAAAGCAAAGCAGACCCGGCGTTCCATCGTGACACGATCCTGAATGGATCAAATTGCATGCACGGACTACAGTAACGTCGCACAGTGTGATGCAACAACCTCGTTGCATCTCCATCGGCCGGGTCTATTGACTCGTTCGACAAGTTTTCCTCCATTTTCACTTTCCCCGTCGAACATTAACCCTGTCGCCACCGGGTGAAAACTCAAACCTCACTTCGAACGCAGTATCGTTGCAAAGGCTATAAGCCAGCCGGGTTTGGTGGTAAAATTCGCCCTCGACGAGTTTTTAATCGAGCTTTGGCTATTCGATAGCCTACCCAAAAAGACCCCGATCTGCCAAGTTACAGCCCCATATCTCATCTGTAAGGGTAGTTATTGAGGTTAATCGAAAAATCAGTTTTTGGCCCATTTCCCCTATTTATTGACAGTTAAAAATTCTGACACATTCTGGATACAGTATTTTATCAATAATTGTCCCAACCACGGGTCCAGCCAGGGACAATTATATGTGTGGGGGATACTATTGACTTTTGCCGAACGTAAAAACGAATAGCGAAGCCCGAGAGGCCTCGGACTCTGCCGGCGACTGCGACTCTCCACGTCTTTTTCTTTCCCATACGCTGTCCTTCCTTGCGCACGAAACTTACATCGTCCATTACACACGTAAATATCATCGGAATTATATCGTTTTTGGTATCAATTTCATTAGAAAAATATCAAGAATATGTTGGTGAAAGTTCCATAAAAAAATAATAAACAAGTTTTGTTATTGGATTAGTAGTGGTCTCCTGGTCTCACACCGATATACCCGACTGGTATCATGTTACACTTCTCGACGGCCGAGAAAAGACATTTGGGACATTTATCGATAAAATACTGTAATAAGCCACATAATTATTAGGTATCATTTTCAGATTTTTCCGTTGCAAACTCTGGTTGTAAAACGCGAAAAACACAAAAAAGCAGATTTCATATAGAAATCGAAAGAGCACACCTACAGATTTAATTCAGAAATGAGATATTATCGTAAATATTATGCTCAATTTTTTTCAAATCCCTGAGAGTGGTGCGTCATTATTGAAAATAATAAAAACCGTTTTTTTTCGGCGTTTTTCCTAAGTTATACCTATCTTCTCTGAATTAAAAAAATATATTATGTTATATTAAACATTCCTACGTTCAGAGAAATATTTTCCAGACTTTAAAAGTTGCGTAGTACAAAAAACAAAAATATTACTAACTAAATCGTTGTTGCAGCGGCTATAGTCTCGGAGTGCGGAACCGCTGATGACTTTTTGGACCAGGTTCGAATCCTGCCCGGGTCAACCTCTTTTTTTTTGTTTATCAGATTTTTTTTCGCTTCCTAACCATATGATTGTTAAACTATTGTAAAAATATGTTTTAACTATTATATATACGATATATAGTTAACTATTATATTAAATATAATTTCCTTGTACCCGAATCCTTAGATACTACTTACGATCACACGAACAGTCCTCAAATAAAGTAGTAGTTCAAATACCATTTTAAAAACCTCTTATATCAAATAAAATATTTTACTTTCAAAGTTTGTTTGAGATAAAATGAAGATAAGATAATACTTTATGTAGCATAGAACAGTATTTCACCCAACCTGGCTCTGCCGTTTTGTCTGTATATGCATCACTTTGTCAATCATATATATGCCAAAGCATAAATTTTCGTACAAATTCATGAATAAATAAAACCCATACTATACACTGTTATAATATAATATTATAAACTAATGAAAGTTACTTGTGAAATAGATACACCAGAAATTTTACAGAAAAAGATTACATCAAATGACGCAACATAAATATTCGATCAGAATAAAAATGACGTGTGGATCAAACGACGTAATAAACCTCGAAAGAAGTATGTAGCACGGATCGATATCATGACATTGACAAATTCTTTCCTTCCGTATCCCCAGAGTTGTCCTAATAACCGTGATAGCTGATACACCCATTTTTCAAGTAGCCTAAACCAAATCACGAAATTACCTGAACGTAAATCGAAATCGCAAATACCCGTTCTAATACCCTAATCCGGGTTTATTGGACCCTCCCCTCTCCGTCGTGGTGTCACTGTGTTGTCGCGCCTGTGCGAGCGTGCATGTATGCGAATGTGTGCGCGTGCACGTTTCACGTATTGAAAGCCGAAGCGAGGCAGCCCAGTGGACCAGGATGAAAAAGCGCAGGACGACAATCGGAAAATTGTGCCATCTGGTCGAAGGCTGCGTTCACACCGAACAATGTCTGCATTATCTGTTCCTCCGCAGCGGCAGAAGAGGCATGACGCGGCAAATGTGCGCCACACCGCAGGAATCGGCTAGTCATTGGATGACTGCGCAGCGCGGCGCGGCGCGGCGAATCGAATACGGCCGATTTACCGGGAAAAGTTCGCGCACGATTTTCCTTGCGCGCTCACAAATCACCGGCTCCACTGACGCGCGAAACTTTTCAGCCGCGATATGGTCTCGGCCGAAATCGAAACGATTAGCGGCCGGACTTTTTCAACAAACAAAAGATTTCGAAAACTCGCAAACCATGCGACAACCGCACTCTCGTGTACCGGCACCGGATCAATACCGGGTCGCAGCCAATTTTTTCCTTCGGGAACGTACTTCTGGTTTTGTTTCTTTTTCAACGTATGCGAGAAGGAATATGGTGAAAACTGGCTTTTCTGTCTTTCGTAGTACAACCCTTTTACATTCAAACTTAAAATTGCAACGAAATCATTCAAGCTATTTTTTAATATATGTAAGGAATAGGCCGTATTATATATATAGGTCATTTGACCAGCCGTGGTAGAAATAGTGTTAAATGAAGAAGTCAATTCAGTAATTTTCTATGAAAGCGTTTTTATAATTTCAATAACCATGAAATAGAAAACCGCTCGTTTGACCGTGGTAGGTTTAGTGTTAATTGATCATCTTTTTAAATGTTTCACAGTTCGATTGGCAAAATCCATGTCTGTATGGAAATTATTGTTTATTTCTAGACTGAACCGTTAGCACTCGGAGCTATTTTAACCCGAAAAGTAAACACATTCTCCTGAAATTTTTTTCTTCTCATTTGCAAAGAACAAAAAAAATAAGACAGAAAAGTGACGCACAACTTTTCAACGAATTCGTTGAAACGTCTCTCGCGCGCGATTCGGTCCGCTTTGGCCGTCGGCGACGACACCGTCGTCTAGACTTGTTGCAGACGTGACCTAAGATCCGAATTAATTTTAGCAGTATTTTGTTTCGTCTGTGTCGCGTTATACAGTGAAACGAACCCATCGGCTCGCCCGGAACCCACGCCGCGCCGCTATTCCAGAATATTTCGCACGTGCACGAGGCGCCGCAACTTTCGTAGAAATACATACATCGCGGGAACTAGTTTCCGCGAACCACGGCGATTTTCGAACTACATTAAAAGCTTGATTCTTGTCCAACAGCCGTGTTTTTCATGGACAAGAATCGTGGCCAGAAGTGCTTTTTGATTTATGACTCCGTCTGGATATCGCGCCAAGCGAGACTTCAATAGAAAGCCGAACATAGAGTAGGACACGATTGATTCTTGTCCAACAGCCGTGTATTTTTCATGGACAAGAAGACAAGAATCAAGCCACGAGAAGTGCTTTTGGCTTTATGACTGCGTCCAGATACCGCGCCGAGCGAGACTTCAATAGAAAGCCGAACATAGGGAAGGACAGAATGAAATTTGAAGCGTGTCACCGTCGCCGGCACAGTTTAAAGGCCCGCGTGTTCTCACAATGTAATATGCCAGTTAAAAATGCTTTATTTTTCATTATTTTTGTTATGGGACTTTCACTGGCTTGTTTCTGGCATTTTTCTGATTAGAACAAGACCAAACACGATATAATTTCGCCCATATTTACTCTACATGTGAAGCATAATTTATAATTTATGAAACCACTAAATAAAGTTGAAATTATATCGTGTTTGGTATCATTTTAATCAGAAAAATGCCAGAAATAAGTTAGTCAAAGTCCCATAAAAAAATAATGAAAAATTAACAATTCTATCATTGTGAGAACACGCGGGCCTTTGAACTGTGCCGGCGACGTCGACTGTTCGCGTCTCTTTCTTTCCAATGCGCTGTCGTTTGTTGCCTTCGAAATTTTAATGGTCGATAAAACCACTTAATACAGTTCAAATTATATCGTGTTTCGTGTCATTTTAATCAGAAAAATGCCAGAAATACGGTAGTGAAAGTCCCATAAACAAATAATGAAAATTAAGAGATTTGTAAAATCGATTCCTCGAGTCAATGTTGTGGTGTTCACACCGATATGTGGATGAGTGGAATGGGTAGGCTCTGGACAAGAATCGTGTCCACGCTCCGGACAAGAATCAAGCTGTTACTGTACGTACGCGATCAAATTTAATTCATCTTAACGTAACAATTATCCAATGATTATTCAGACAGCAAAACGAGGCGAATAATTTTGCGAAACGTTCGTTAAAGCTTCACGTTTCCGTGGTAGGCGCAATCGTATCCGTTGCGAAAAGGTGAAGCCCATGTAATTTGTAACAAGATTCCGAAAAATGAATGCAGCGTTTCAACATTCTGCTGCCTGCCTGCACGTGCTGAAGAGGTTTCGGAAAGAATATGCGTTTCAGAACTGACGGATTAATTACAGTATCGCGAACGCAACATTGCTAGTGATGGCATAACGTTCCGATTGGGCCTGAAATCCCACGAGCGTGTTGTCCCCGGTAGCGAGTAATCGGAAACCGCGCGAGACCGTGCGTGGTTGCGAAACACGCCTTTAATTACATGGTCTGGGTGCTCTTGGCACCTGCAAAAAGGCGGAGCGCGCGCGGTCCATGCTGGAAATCCTTTCGCTTTGCTTCATCCAATAACGGCCAATTACAATTACCGATCCAGTTTTCACCGATATTTTCCAACACCTCAACTAGACACTTACGCGAAACTAATTGAAAATAGTACATCTATGTACTATACAGGGTGGGGCGCCACATTTTGCCATCTAGATTTACGTCATTATTATTACGCATAGCAAACAATGTTTCAGATGAAGTTGAATGGTTTTGAGAGGAGCGCATTCTGATGGTACATTTTTTTTGTAGATGGACGTGTAAAGGACATATGAAGGTCATTAATGTTTTTTTAAATGGAATCATATATTTTTTATTGCGTCAGCCGATGCTCCTTCATATTCTTTACAAAAAAGTATTAATCTATTTGTGTAAAAAAATCATTAGTTTAGGAGATATTTTAATTCTAATTTGTTAGGAAATCTCGACTCTCTGGTCAATATGTAATATGAATTAAATGTGATAATGTAGTAGGAGAGCAAGAATTCTCAATGTAAATATTTACATTTTTTGTGTTGGTAATTCAAAATGTAAATATTTACATTATAACATTGAATTCATAATATTGACCAGAAAGTCGAGATTTCCTAACAAATTAGAATTAAAATATCTCCTAAACTAATGATTTTTTTACACAAACAGATTAATACTATTTTGTACAGAATATGATGGAGCATCGGCTGACGCAATAAAAAATATATGATTCCGTTTAAAAAAACATTAATGACCTTCATATGTCCTTTACACGTCCACCAACAAAAAAAATGTACCATCAGAATGTTATAATAATAATTACGTAAATCTAGATGGCAAAATGTGGCGCCCCACCCTGTATAGTGGGATATTGGCAAAAATAGAATGGGGTATATGAAATGTCCCTCCTCCTGAGTAAAGTAAAATTCTATAAAAATGAACCGATCGATAGGAGACGAACTATGCACGTAAACTAAATCTTCCAACGAAATGGATGGATAACGTTTCTGGAGCGACGAGAAATGGTAAAAACCGAAGGAAAGTAGCTCGATCGATTCAGAGCGGCAATTACTTAATATCAAGTAGAGATTTCGTAGAGCGATACGCCTGTTACATTTGTATGCGGTTAATACATTCTGACTTCGATAAAAATGACTACCGGACGTTGTACACGGCGCGTACCATGATTCTTGCCGGTCTCAGCTGGGCGTCTTACGGCTCGGCCGGTAAGAATCATTCGCGTATGCTGTACACGGCACATTTAAATGACTATCGCATCCTTTCTCCGTGGAAGAGATCGCACGGGTTGATTCGGGCCCCGGGAACTATGTTTCTCGCGGTGAGATCAAGATCAAGTTGAATCGGAGCGGGACAAGAAACACACCGCGCGTACCGATACTACTCTTTTCCTTTCTTTCGTGTCCCGACTCGCATGTCGCTCACACGCGCCTCGCTGTGCATAAATCAGCTGTGTCAATTAGGTGGCTGGGAATCGTTGCAAAATCGCGACACGCCGGTGACAAACGTTTGCCCGTCTACCGTGTAAACTCCGTTGTAACCGTCGCGAAACGTTTACCCGATCGGTAAAAAGTAAATCAACGTTCGACGGCTGACTAAGGGAAATTCTATTTTGACGGCGCCATGCCGCGGCATCTCTGGGACCGATCTTGACCTGTTCATCGGTTTAACTCGTATATATTCGACTGCAGATTCCCACGCTTCTCGTATGTTCGTGCACTGAAAAACCGTTTCGTTTCGCTAGCTTGCAATATCTGATTCGGTACCGATTTAAAACCGATTTTATGGAAAATTGTCCAATAAACAGTTACAAGATCATTTCTGCTTCGAATAGTAGCACGAATTCAGGTATTTTTAATTCGTGAATATTATTCACTGGCGTTTCGAAAATTCGAAAGACACCGAGAGCGGTCTATAAGCTTAGAAAATTGTTCGAATCGTGGATTTCCGCGAGGCTGGCAAAAGTTCTAGCAAATAGCGTATAAACCCGAAACACGCAACTTTCATACTAATTTTCGGAACGTGTTATATTACCGGACAGAAATGGAGGTGGATCGAGCGATTCCTTAATTATACGAGGAATTAAATTGAACCGCGAACGAAACGCATCGGGAGTAAATTGAATAGGCCTCTTTCGCTGCATGGTCTATTTCACCGCGACTCATAGGTGCACCTATGTTCGTTCCAAAGTTCGCTCATCCGAGACCAGACCGAGCGAGAGCGAGCGAGAGGAACGAGAGGTATAAGAGGTGGAGAAAGAGAGGGAAATCGTAAAGAATATAGGAGAAGGAAAGGGAAGAAGCAAGGGAACGAGAAAGGAGAGAGAAGCGAATGACGTTGACCTCAAACGAGGCGCCTGCCAGTTGGATGGACGGTGCAGGAAGGGAGGACGCGACGCCGCGCGCCGCGACGCTGACGCACCGTGTATATTTGGCTAAGGTCCGCCACGTCCGATCGTAGTAGTTTCTTTCCGTGCTAGGTAATCTCGAATGACTACTATCACGCAGACGAGCTATAAGATAGACCTAATCCTGTGACGTATTCTCGTGTCACTGACGATGGGGGGCCCCTAAAAGCCCCCATACCGTTTTAGTGCTGCGAACAATCTTGCTGGCTGCTACGCATTTAGACGCATTTACCAGCATCCTAGTACGGTTTCATTGTATTACGGGAGCCCTAGCATAATTGGACTGAGACGCATGCATTATTTACATTGATACATACAATGCTATCGATATTCCAATGGAATTGTAGTCTATCGGCATACACTATATTCTCCTCCTCGTTCTTTCTCGAGACTGGATAGCCGCGTTAACCTCTCGAGCCGTTTCAACGTATACACCGTGTACGACCGCATTGTCTACTAAATTGTTAAATTATCAAATTCTTCATTTTCGTGCGAATTTGATTCTCATAACAAGACATTCCAGCGCAGACTTGGCAATGCCATGGCAGTTTGGCCAATTGGACTTGAGCTAAGTATAATTCCCGAATTCGCTATTCTCACGATATAGAGGTCATTAAAGTTTCAGCCTTTTTCGGATCCCGCGGCACACGAAAACCCGTAAGATGAGTGGTCCATCTTATTTCTTGTCTATGCTACTATTTTCGCTATCGTCCCCGTCAGAACGACGGGAATGTTTTTGGGCCGAGTCTGTCGCAGCTTTAATTTTCTGATGGAATAATACTGAACCCGAACGACAGAAATTCGTTCTTTACCGAGCAGCCATCGTTCCTTTCGTATTTACGCGTTCGAACAGAAAAACGAGAATATACCGATTGATTCAGGGAATAGAAAAATTTCTTCGAAATAAACCCATCCAAATCCTGAAGGGTTAATTAAACTTGTTGTATGACCAACCGTTTACTTTGTGACAAATACAGTATTTTATCGATAAATGTCCCAAATGTCTTACACATAATTGTCCCTGAACTATCCCCACTGCTGCGGGGTATACCCCGTGAGGGGGCGTAAAACTCGAGAGGCCTCGGCCGCCGAGAAGTGTAACATTATACACTACTAATCCAATTACGAAACTTCTTAATTTTTTATTATTTTTTTATGGAACTTTCACCAACATATTCTTGATATTTTTCTAATGAAATTGATACCAAAAATGATATAATTCCGATAGATATGTTTATTTTACATTTCCGTTTTAATTCGTTCGCAACGGGTTAATGAAATCCTTTTATTAAGAGGCAACCGGATAGCTACAAAATTATTCAATCGACTGTCTGATTTGTTTCCGTTAATATTTCCACAGTACTCTTCATTAATTTTAATTTTGTTTTCGACAACAGACTACTTCAACCAAAAATAATGGAGAGAACATTTCGAGTACCGTGGAGAAATTAACGGAAACAAATCGGAATGTCGATTGAATAATTATACTATGTTGCTATCCGGTTGCCTCTTAATAAAAGGATATCAAAAAGCCGTTGCGAAACTTCCATCGCACGTAAATATCATCGGAATTATATCATTTTTGGTATCAATTTCATTAGAAAAATATCAAGAATATGTTGGTGAAAGTTCCATAAAAAAATAATAAAAAATAAAGAACTTTCGTTATTGGATTAGTAGTGGTCTCCTGGTCTCACACCGATATACCCGACCCGACCCGTATTATGTTACACTTCTCGGCGACCGAGGCCTCTCGGGCTTCGCTATTCGTTTTTACGTTCGGCAAAACTCACACATAATTGTCCCTGGCCGGACCCGTGGTTGGGACAATTATCGATAAAATACTGTAGTGACTAATTGTAAGATAGTTGTTTTCGACAGTGAACCTCGACCGGTCACTACCCTTAGTCATACAGAAAATCAGCACCATGACACGTCATGGTAGTTATCTACCTCTCCCATTAAGGGACTTCTATTTAAGTTCACGCAAAAGACTGTTCTTCAGATCATTCTAGTAGAAACCTCAGCGCAGCTAGATCTCGCTCTTCCGTATCACTGTCAATCTTGAATTGTCAGACTTCCGACGAATTATATACTTGTAACGCTTCTCGTACTTTGCGACCGGAGTAATAGTTGAGGAGTTTTATTAATAAACTAGTGTTTTCATACAATAAACCTACAACGTTTATTAACCCTCATCCGGAATGCAACAAACAGTTAACGCGAAATTCCTGAAAAATGTTCGTAACTCTAAAGAGCGAGCGGTTAATTTGTAATCGAAACGGTTGAAAGTTTCTGATCGCCTAAATCAGTGGGCCTCTGGTTAGAAGCAAGGCAGCGAATTGTTTTGCGGCTGGCATCACCACAATTCTAACGGATGCGATTTTCTTCTGGTATCAGCGAATGAATCCGGCGGGGCCGGCGCTGAACAAAGTGAAGCGAATGTAAAACGCGGACGGAGGAAAAACGGTCGGCGAGAGAGAGAGAGAGAGAGAGAAGACGTCTCGAGCCGAAAGTTCGGGGTGGCTAGGCGAGTCGAAGAAGTCGAGGGGTTGGTAAGCAACGCGAGATCCGTTGTACCCAGAAGAAACACCGACCGTCGACTACCGGCGCGGTGCGGCGCTGTGCGGCGCGGCGCGGCACGGCGCGGCGCTTCGAGAATTTATGGACGGGTCCCATTCGGCGCATCCGGCCGGTGTAGCCTTAGAAAAAGTCGGACCCGCACGAGAGGACTTCGGCATTACATTGTACCGGAGCGGAGCCACGAGTCGCCGATGCACCGAAAACAGATTTCCTTTTTCTCCGTATGGAAATGAAGCCCGGCGTGTCTCTCCCGGTTCTTTTCGTCGGCCGAACTTTATTCGATGTCTGGCTTGCGACGCGCACGTCATATTTCCCCTTCCCGCCTCTACGACCGATGTCGCGGTTCAACGATTTTTCCTACTTTTTCCCTTAAACATCATCTGGCCCTCCCCCCCTACTTCCTTTCATTTCCCGGAGACATCAAGTGTTCTTCAAAGGACGAGCTCTGCCACCCCCTCCGACCCCGTATATCGGGCGCGGAAATTCGTTCTGTCTCGTGTTTGGATAATATTTCAGACGAAAGTGGAAATTCGAAAATCATTCCGAGTGTACCGCAAATATCCGAGCGGAATATCATTCGCATAGACTCCGGAGAAATTGCTACGATTCGCTGCAAAAGCACCGATCGTTAGGAATCAATTATTCAATCCCTTCGAAAAATTCAATAAATTTCCTCGGTCGAAAGTAGAGAAAGTCTATTATCCACGAGTACCAAAGATTTCGTTTCTGGAAGCGTTCCGTTTACCAGTTGTACAATTTTCAAGTAATCGGGCAAGTTTTTCGAGGAAAATATGTTTTACGTAGAGAAAAAAATATGTAAAACATTTATTTATGGATCGCAAGACGATCAACGAATTGTCGTCTGTTGCATGCAATCGTTCGCTTTACGTTTGTTTTCGGTTCGCTTGTACGGCCACACTCTTCATTATTTCCGTATACATGCAAACAGAGGCGATATACGCGAACCAAGTAAACCCCATCGAGACGCGAATTCTCGCGGGGAAAGAATGTCGAAGATAGGATAACACTCACCGTGAGAGGTCTGTGTCCGGTGTCACGTATGGCCGTAGCTTGTACAGTTCTTCGTCTACTCCAACTTTGTTGCCACTTCCTCCGATATTGCATACAGCATCCGTTCCAGATGGGTCGGGACGGAGATTGTAATCGACATCGATACCGTGGTCGTACATATCATCGCTGTCCATTACTGCGCACACGAGAACAGATATTTTCATTCATTCGATCGGTTCATCCACGGCTCGGAAATCGTTGCCCTGGTCTTATGAAACTTATGAATACGTTTACCACAAATATACGCTCGATAAGAATCCATCAAATAAATGGAATTTATAATAATAATAATGATATCGGCGCAAGGTTCGATAATTTTCAAACCAACAGCAAATGCGCAATTAATTTAAATCGCATCACAGCTAAATCTAACATTTTATATCGTGATATTGACTTTTTTAATGGTTCGTTACTATCATTTAAGAAAAAGTTGCGTGCGATTATATGATTAATTGTGTTATAATGTATTCCTGTAAGTGTCAGCATGTCCATTACTATGTAACTTTATGCTAAGACTTTCATTTTCTTTTTATATGAATTTCTTCTATTGTAAACATTTGTATAAAAGGACTTCGGTCCGTAAATAATAAATAATAAGTTTCGATCATAATGCTGATCATTATCTAAGAGACATATTTTGCGTCTGAAAAATCAATTTTAGTGTATATAAGTAAACATAGTTAGAAAGAAACATTTGCGACACAGCAGTATAAATCCAGCTATTCAAATTTCCCGCCTAATACATGTTCGAATCACCATCGATCGATATCGATAAACCAATCACCGAATAGGTCGTCCTTCAGGACACATTTCTTCTCACGTTCAGCTGGCACTTGCTTCAGTTACATATCTGCCACCATGGAATAAAGTTCATAATTTGTAACTCGAACAAAATTTTTCTACAATGTGGTTAATTGTTGTCACAGCAAGTACGTGTTATTTTTTATTTTCTTTTCTCCAGTTTGGATTTACACTGCTGCGTCGCAAATGTTTCTTTCTAACTATGTTTACTTATATACACTAAAATTGATTTTTCAGACGCAAAATATGTCTCTTAGATAATGATCAGCATTATGATCGAAACGTCGAGAAATTTGATATATTAATTGCACATTTGCTGTTGGTTTGAAAATGATCGAACCTTGCGCCGATATCATTATTATTATTATATATTATAATTTCGATCGAGAAAAGCTCACATTACAAATGGAATTTATTCGCCAAAACGAATATCTCAAAGCATCAAAATGAAGTTTCTATCTAGTTATTAACGACCCTAGATCAAACACTCGGATTAATATCGTATCCCGGCCGAGTTTAGACGGTTTATTGCACCGATCGCGACTGCGTCCCCCGTCTGCGTTTTACAGCTCCGCGACATTTCCCTGCATCCGAAGCATCGTGCTCGAAAGAAGGTTCCGACTGTAACTAGCGTAACCTTAACGACTCGTGACAAGAGTAAGATGGGGTCTCAAAGGAGAAGATATCAGGGATAACCGGAGGTTTTAAACAAAGCGGTTCCTCCTTCTAAGTCTGCCTGCAGCCGCCGCAGCAGCCGCCGCCGCCTCCGCCGCCGCCGTCTCTCGCCTAGATTTCTTCTATTTTCCTCGACGGCTCTCATATCGCGGCGGCTAACGCGAATTTCCCTCGACTCCTCCCTCTCTTCTGTCTGCTTTGTCCGCGTTCTAGCAGTCGACGCGCGCGGAAAAACGCGTCGGATTTTATACGAGGTAGAAACTTATATCGCCCAGGAAACTGGGAGAAAAAGAAGAAAGAAGAAGAAAAGAGGAGAGAAAATAATAAGCGACACTCACTTTTCTTATACCACCTAACCTCCCGGCAAACGCGAAACGAGGAAAGCGCAAGAGTGCCGGGGCCTCGCTAACGGAATAATTATTTCCCTCGGGTTTATCGCTGCGTCCTACCACGCCAGACCGATATACCAATAAGAATCACTTTAATTCACCGCGAGGTCTAATTTCATTCCGGTTTCGACGCAGCAAAAGTGAATCCCGCCCCTACCCCCGCCCTTTCGTTTATCCGCTCCCCCTCTCCCAGAGACGCCATGAAAATTATCTTCGTCGCGCCGGCGAAACGATAATTTATATATAAAAAAAAAAAAGAACAGAAAAAAAACGTTCACTAGAACGGTCTCCCCCGAGACATTTTTCCCAGCATTCTTAGCCGGCATTCGTCGAGGGGGTGGGAACAGGGGGGGGGGGGAAGGGAGGTGGTGAGAGAAAGAGAAGCTGAAGGAGAAGCGAATGCCGGCCACTCCTGCGGCGCGCGAGCCACGAAAGCGAGTGAAAAGGGAGAGAAAGAGTGACGCAGGCGTGTGTACAAAGAAGAGACAACGAGATAGGAGAGGGCAACATATCGATCTCGCGAGGAGACTTCCGTCTGTCCGATTCTAGTCTCTCTTTTATCGTGACGCTCGATCGGATCGACCGTTCCGCTGGCAAGCCCTTCTATCTGGAACAAGCGGCCACCCTCTCCTCGAGACCACCCTTTCTCGCCGACCGGCCTACCACAGCCCCCTCTATCGGCCTGCTGGCATCACGGTGTGTGGGTGGTAGGAGGCCGGCTCCAGAAACTCATTTGAATCACGTGCAACGACGAGTCAAGTGCAGCCGTACTACGCGTTATGCCGTCGTATATACGCTACTACGTACTTACTAACGATTTCCTCTCTCTCTCTTTCTCTCTCTCTCTCTCTCTCTCTCTCTCTCTCTTCCGTCCTACCTTCTTTCATCCCTACCCGGTCACCCGTCATCTCTCTCTTTCTCTCTCTCTCTCTCTCTCTCTCTCTCTCTCTCACCGTGCTCGCATTTCTGGATATTTATTGATTTCGACGCCCGTAACCATGTCGCCGTGACACTTCCCGTGCCCACCTCGATCCTCGGTTCACTCTTCCCGCCCCCGTTTCCTCTCCGAGAAACCGCCCCTCTTCCCCGTGAAATGGCAAACGAACGCCTCGCGGATCCTCTATCCTCCGGGTCTCGACATCCTTCTCCGCTGATGTTCTCGGGAAGAAGACAAAAAAAAAAGAAGAGAAATTTCTCTCTTTCCGGCTAAAGATCGTAATGGATACCAGGATTGGGCGGCAAACTGCGACGAGCGCGATTACGAGGGGTTGCCGGTGCTACGGGGATGAAGATGGTGGAACAGAGGATGAGAAAAAGAGATAGATAGTAGGCGGGAGTGAGAAATGGAAGGAACGGAAGAAGAGAGAGAGAGAGAGAGAGAGAGAGAGAGAGAGAGAGAGAGAGAGAGAGAGAGAGAGAGTGGAGAGAGCAGAGGGGCGTGGCAAGATGAATGATCGCAAGACGCGGGAGTATTGATCCCGGGGACTGTACTCTGACTGTTTCTCTCTTTCTCTCCATATCACCCTCTCTCTACCTCTCTCTCTTCGGCATATATACTAGGGTGGTCCTTAGCTATAGGGGCCAAAAATTTTTTTTTTAATTTTGTTCGTCTTACCCCAACATTGTCGAAAGATACCATAATATATTTTAACGAACCTTTTCAAAGGATATTTTCAAATCGTAAAGATGCGTTCATTTTTTTTTCTTCCCAGAACATTTCTTTTCGATTCTAAAAACAGAATTTTTTAAACGATACTGTAAATTCTGTAAATACCTTTGTTATTAATAAACGTATGAAAAAATGTGTCAAACAAAAGTTGTATTGTTCGACGAAGTAAATACAATGCTAAAGAAAACAGTCTTTTCGAAATATGTCAAACTTGTGAATTTTATTTTTTACGATGACCATGTATTTTATTTGAGTACAGTTATCGTTATCGAGCATGGAAAGACAAATTCAACGATATATAGAAATGTATATTCACGATGAACTATAATGGTGAAAACACTTTCAAAAATAAAACGTTTTCAAGCCCGAGCACGCGGCATGTTTTCCCGTTTTGTCCGATCGAGCTGAAATTTTGCGCATGTAATTTTCCCACCAAATGTCACAATTTAGTCAAGTCGAAGAAAATTCGAAAGTTGAAAAATAAGGACCACCCTAATATATACGGGTAAACCTCCCCTCCTCTTCCATCGTTCCTCCGTGGTCATTCTATCTTCCTTTCCTTCTCTTTCTCTCCCTGTCGGAGCTTCGCACCCCTGTACCGGGTGGCGCGCCGGTTGGGTTCAGGGTCATGCGTGCACCCCTTTCGCCTGTGTCGGTTCCTTCCTTCCTTCCTTCCTCCCGTTTTCGGAGGGAGAAAGCCTGCTCCCGTCGTCTGGATCGAAGTCGAAGAACCCGAGGAGAGAGAGCCCTGATACACGCAAACGGTCGCCGACCAGTTCCTCCGCTGCGACTCCCAAAGGATCAACGACATTTTCGCCGGCCGGCCGACCTACCCCCCGTCGCCACGTTACCACGCTCTAGCCCCGCAGAAGGGACACGATCCTGATCTTCTCTCTCGCTCTCAACTCGTCCTTTCTTTCCTCTTTTTTACGCTCTCGCTTCCTACCCCTCACCCTGCCGCCCCCTGACACAGCACGCGGTTCCGTTGATGTGGGAATGATTCCGATACAATTACAGCGGTTCGAATCAAGTTCTATGCTCCCCGATGCGATGCAAGACGCGCGACGCCGAAAACCTGTATAAGCCTACAGGCTGCTTCCGATCTGGTCGCGTAACCGGAAAACGAGCGGATCTTGCATGAAAAAGTAAGTCGAAAACGTGGAACAAAGTTTCCTTGTCTATATAATCTTTCCACGTCCGATCATGACCTGCCGATTCTACTTCTCGTATACAACAGAAGGGAAAGAATGAAGAAGAGTGAAAAAAAAAAATAGTGAAAAAAATTGTTGTACGTAAATGTAAATAAAAATGCAAATGTAAATAAAGATGTAAATATTAGTAGTTTATAGTAAGTAAGTAGGTCTAAGTAGAAAAAGGTTAAGGATTTTGTAAAAGGAACGTTCTTTTGTAACCCGTAAAAGGGAACGAATAAACATATACATACATACTTCTCGTATACATCGACGCGTGGACACGTCTATGTAAAG
This sequence comes from Lasioglossum lativentre, assembly GCA_916610255.1. NCBI lineage: Eukaryota > Metazoa > Arthropoda > Insecta > Hymenoptera > Halictidae > Lasioglossum > Lasioglossum lativentre. The sequence goes on from OU744366.1 coordinate 5,785,174, forward strand.
TTCAGCTTGCCGCGAGGAAAATTGTTGTCAATATTTCGACAATGTTCGTGGTCGGAAAATCGACGGGAGTAATATCGATCGCGGACCCAGGAATGGAGGAGGGATTCGATCCCGTGTTCGAGCCAGTGACATCAATGATTCGAGAGTCTTGAATTGGCGAGGTGCTCCCTCTCCTCTCCTGGTAGGGTAGGATCAGAAATATCGCGAAATCCTGGAATCGTCGCGCGGTCGATTAACACGAGCGCCGGGTTCCGCCGGTATTAATAACCGAAGCACGAGCGGTACGCTGGAAACGAGCACGACAGACGTGACAGTCCCGCGAAAAGTAATTACTACCCTCTTGTCCCGCGCTTAATACAACGGAACACGGCCGGGGCCGTCTGAAATAACATTCCGCGTGCCGGTTGACACATCTGAAAAACTCACGGGGATTAAAACGTCGTTGTTTCACGGTCGTTACCGTCCCGGGTCCTGTCTACGAAACTTCTGCAACACTTTGCAACGACGACTTCTAATTACTCGGCCGAGAGTGGCCGCGATACGAGCGGCCCGACCTGCTTAAAACCAGAGAATAAAAACGTGTGCAGATCCCCATCATCGCTTCCCTCCTTTTTTCCCCTGAAACGTTTCAAGTCGGTTCGCGTGAACGCGATTAATCGTTAAACATCGGAAATTAACGCAGCGTGTACGCACGCGGTCGGGCCGGGCCGGGCCGGGCCTAGCCTATGCAACATATTTTATGTAATTAGTAGCAATTTCTGTAGAGCGTGGGCCGAAGAGGCGTATAATCATTGGCGGCGAGCGTGTTCGCCTTTAGTTATAAGCAGGAACGCGATGGTAGCCGTGCAGAATATATCGTAATAACAGGTGGTACCGGCGCAACTGACGTAATGATAGGGTAACGAGCCGAAGCAATCGGAAAGGGAAAGCTTCCTCGTTAGAAAATTTCCACAGGGCGTCAGTGTTTGTTTTGACGGGACATCTAACCGCGACGCTTGCCGCGAATAGACGACGCCAACAACCTCGATGGGTCAGTGCTTTATACCCGCCTCGATCGATTCCGAGCGAATGGAAATTATCGGGGCTCGGGCATCCAGAACAACGACTGGAGTCGACGTGCCCTGCCGACTCTACCCCGTGGTAGGTAAACGACGAGCATCAGCCGCTTATGATTTATAATTCATGCGCCGTGTAAAGTGAGCTCTGATAGGGCGCAGGGGCCGACACCGGCCCGCGCGCGCTCTACTCAAAGACATCAACGGCGAGCATCTATCGCCGGCGCCTATGTACACGGGGAAAAAGTTTGCTAAGTGGGTTACTCGACGAATTACTCGGGATTTCGATTCGTTGTTAACCTTTTCGACAACCAACACGATTATAGCCGGCAGCCACATGTCGCCCGATGCTACTGGCGCCGGGTATAGCAGCTACTACCGTGCAAAGTGGGTATGTCTATGACCTATTAATTATTGTAAACAATCTGGTAGACGACGATAGAACTACGAAGAAATATTAAATTGCCAGTGACGAGTCAAACATTGTCTTTTAACCCCTTGCACTACGATTTATTTTACGGTTGCAGTGATTAGAACTTATTTGTCATTTCTAATTTCTTAGAAAAAAGGATGTTTGTATGTAATTTATACGTATGCAGTTTCCAATGGTTTCAACAACAACAAAATATAATCTTGTTTCAATTTAAAGTTTGAAAGAAATTAATAGCATGAATATTTAGTAGACTCTCTTCGAAATCTTCGTCACGAGTCCAACTCGGTATTATAGTGCAAGGGGTTAAATAATCTATTTTAGATTATTTCATTCTGTTTCAACCAAGGATAATGAGATAATTCATTTCAACAGCATATTATGGTTTGTCTCGTCGGCCCACCTTTTATAGAAGCCTTTCCGTGCTTCGACTGGTACAACACGTGTCAGCGTTGCATTCTACCAATTGCTAAGACTCGAAGCTTTTCCGCACCTGTGACAGGGTGAACAACTGTCGTGATCGTTCGCGTACACGTGTATCCGTGAAATTGGTTACCTCGTAACAGCGTAATACACGGGTTTCGGTAATGTTACACGTACTGCAGTGCTTCTTAGCTAGCGAATTTAGTCGGCTTCCGTATTCTCTCAATTGAGCTACACAATGCAAAACTTGTTATTCACCGGGAGCGTTTCGTTTTAATAATTCGTGTCCGATAAAAATCGATCGGTGTCCACAATCCCGTACGTAATACGACCAATCTAATCGAATTACCGATACCTTCGTAATCATGTATGAGTACCCGTTAATGTAATAACCCATGGATAGAACCCAATCTGACGCACAAATTCGTTAGTAATTGATTAGATAGCAACATATTTAATAATGGTACAGCAATATTTAGCGGTGCAGTCTACAAATTACTATTCACCGTAACCGACGGTGGAGAAACCGTAGAATAATAACGGACTTTAAAAAGGACACCCGACCGCTTTTCGGATCAGTCGTTTTTCACTTGAAAAGCGTTTTTCCTTACGAGCGCGGCGATCGGTTTGCATTAATTAAATCGATTGAAGTTTAACTACCGGTAGTTCGTTCACGGTGATGCCCGGTACGATGACGTCAACCGCGTCTATTTCCCACGATTCCCGATGCATATTCCCGATCGGGTAATCGAATTTCGCGGTGACGTCTACGCGGTACCCGGAATATTGGTCGAAAGATACACGACGCGTCGCGCTCTATTCGTAGATACCGTTTCGATGAATATTTATGTCGCCGGTTTCGGAGAGAAACGGACCCGCCTCGATGTAAGACAGATAGAACGATGATACACAGACCGTCGTATAGACGCAATTATATAACGGTCGTTTTCCAACGGCCGTTAAGATAACGCGGCTATTAACGGCCGCGCATCACCGCGAAATAATTAACGCGAATTATTTCTGTCCCCCCGGAAGAACGAGCGAGGGAGAAGAAAAAAGTTGATCGAAACGAAATCGCGATAGCCGGTATCGTTCACCGCTTAAAAGCTGTCCCACTGTTGTTGCTGCTGTTGCTGCTACTGCTGCTGCGGTATAATGATGATAATAATACGCGTTCGAAATCTTTAATCGCATTTGCAAGGATGCCGACGCGACGCGACGCGACGCGACGTTACGCCCAGCGAACGTAGGGGGGAAAACGATCCCAGATACGTGTGACGTACGTGTTGGACCACCTATGATAATTTATACGCGGTACCAGAATAACCGTCAGGTTTCCGTTTACGTCGCGGTGTAATTACGGCCTCGCAGATATAACGACGAGCCTGTTACTCTAAAATCAGAGCTCCGGCCACGGGGAACACGGATAAACAATCAAAGTGACGAAAATGTATTACATTGTTTCTCGCCGAATCACTCCACGATGCGTTGAACTCGGGGTTTAAATGGCACGGTTTCAATTGCGGATCTCGAAGCCGACGCGCCTTCGATTTTCGAATCTATCGAATATTTAGAAGTCTATTCGATCAATAGGATAATTTAATGCTTGATATCCAGAATTGTATAATTTATATTTTTATAAGTGAAACTTTTTTCAAAAAAGAATTTTTGATTTGTCACAAGTGTTTCAATTAAAAATTGATTGTACTCAATTATATGGCAAAAGCTTTAATGTATTATAAATTATACTAGCTCAGAGACAATTGAGTAAATCCAGCAGTTCCGGTCCAGAACGATCTAACGTACAAGTCAGATCAACGATGCGTTCGTTAACTTCAAACAAAAAGGGAGCACGGTAAAAGGATTTTCGAGGCCCTTTGAAATTGTATATCTGCAACAGTTTCCCTTTCGTGCTCGACGAGACAGCAATTAGCTAGAATTTTTTTTTCCACGAAACAAGTTTCCCATCATCGAGCCCTGTGACCACGAAAGATTTCACAGCGGCTCTGCTTTCGCCCTTCACGAAACTTTTTTTTTTTCGTCCCAAGTTGTTCGCAGAAGCAAAAAGCAAAAAAAAGAAAAGGGGTGATGGGAAGAAAAAAGCGAACGAAACGAGGGTGCGTTTTCCCCGAGCAGCCTACACGCAATTAGAGGGTCGTGGAGGGAAATTCTTAGGCAGATCCTTCGATACAGGCTATCGTCGATTGATAAAAGGAGTCGGACGAGAGGTAGAAAAGCGCGAACCTCCGAGATAGATCAATAACAAACCATTACGGTCTCTCTCTCCCTCTCTCCCTCTCTCTCTCTCTCACTCTCACTCACTTACTCTTTCTCCCTCTCCGGGTCTCGGAGGCTTCAAAGAGGCCGAGAAGAGACTACTTCGTCGTGAATTCTTCAACGTTGAATCAATTCTTTGCTAATTACCGTTGTCTCGCGTGGAAAGAAAGGGAGACGAGGAATAAAGAAAAGCTCGGCGACAAAGCAGACAGATCGATAACGGCAGGTCTTCACGGACCGTCCCGGTTTGCCGCGAAACAAAAGGAATCGACAGGTTTTTCCTTTCGCCACGCCTAATTTAAGCCCGCGAAATAATCCATTTTGTACGGGCCGTGACTGATTGTTTCACCCCTTTCCGCCGCGTTTTACATCGATTCTTCCCTCCGTTTCGTCCTCCTGGCCCTTTTTTCTCTCTATTTCTCCCGTCCCCTCCTCTCTCCTCTCGTCCTCCCTCCGACGCCCCCGTACCCCCACCCCGCCCACTCTCGTCCCCGCAGGCGTTTCATTAGCCGCGACGAGAACATTTGTTTTTGTCGATGTTTCGCGGCAGCTTGCCGCTTTTTATTCCTCTTCCTCTTCTTCTCCGTGCCTCTTTTCGCTACTTTTCACGCATCTACCCTAACACGCCGGCCGGAGGGGGTGACGAGGGGGTGGAGCGAGTACAGAGACAGAGAGAGAGAAAGAGAAAAAAAAACGGCAACGACGCCGAGGAAGAGGCTTTGCATACTTACGCAATTAACTAGTCGAGCCCGACACTTGTTTGTCGTCGTTCCGCTCGTGCGGGACTATGCGTCCGCGGAGATTACGCAATCGGCGAGCGGCTCTGCAAAGTAAAGTTTCGTGTTGTGCCATTTTCCTGCGATACAATACGCGAATTGGCGCCGATCCGAGTCAAAGGCGGTCCAATCGAGACTTGGTAACGGGACTTCGATAATTTTTTCAATGACTCGATCAGTCGATAACGCAATTTAATACCACCGTGTTTCGTAAAATTGTGCAACAGTGATAATAGTAATAATAATTATCCAGCAGCGTAGAACGTATGACAAAATCCTCACCTCCTCGGTCGCACGGAGCAATCCACCCATTTCTTCATGTATCCACGTGATCCCGGACGTTGTCAATAAACGTTTTCCCGGTTGTATTCAGACGTAGCTGCCGCACAATCACACATTTACTAATCCATAAACTATCGCGAGATAGTCTCTAGTACCACAACCATCCGAAAATACCCGGTGCGTTGCCACTAGTCACGATCCCGGTATCAAAAATACGTTCGATCATGCCGGTGCCACGAGTATCGGCCGTGTTCCCGACAATTTTCCCAGTTTCGTTCGCCCCGGTATGCTTCACCGCGTTACGAACGCCGGAAAATGGATACTGGCTGGCGAGATGGGTCCTTACGCCGGCATTTTACGACATCCTTCGAGCGAAACGGCCATGCGTGGCCGGCAAGATCCTCGCCACCTTTTCCGCGTTTTACGTTGCATTACGATATCGTTCTTCTCCTAGAAATCGGCGGAACAGCACGTTTTCCAGCATTTTGTCGAGCGTGTCACCTCGAATTTTCACACTATCCGACGTTGGAGATATTCGACACCCCATTTTTTTCAGAAGGGCAAATCTACGTTCCGATCCTCCTCCATCGTGGAAATTCCATCGTTTTCGAGGTTTCCAGTTGCTGCATAGACGAAACGCTGATTCTCGAATCGGCGATACGACAATTTTTCTCGACACTGAACGGACATTCGCGAGAACTGCACCCTCGGAGGACCCGCAAGCCTCGTCGACACCGTCCAGCGCGAAGGGTCTTCCCACGTCCGATCAGCACGGCACTTTATCACTTATCCGACACCGTCCCTCGTGCAGCGCGTCAACGAACTCCCTCGAGCGAGAAAGGTCCGGCAGCAGCAGGGGCTCGCGGCCTCTGCAGAGGATCCGAGAGACACGACCAGCAGCAGCAGCAGCATCCTCGGTGCTAGCGTTCTCCACCGCCCCCACAGGTGTAAGAAAAAAAAAGAAGGCCGTAGCGGGGAACGCCTCGACGATTTCCGATCGTCCGATCCTCCTGAACAGGACCACCATATATCGCGACCCCCCTTGTCAGGTTCCGGGGGGCACCGGATGAAAAGTTTTACGGGAGGAGCGCGACTGGTCGACTGATAAATCCGAATTTAGCGTGGCGGCCTCACGTACACGCCGGGCTCTCGCCGGCTCCGTCAAAGGCATGATTGGTCTGCGTGTCGGTGGCCCCCACCACCCCCTCCACCGCCCCCCAGGGGCGGACAGCGAAGGCAGAGCGCCGTCGCCGTCTTTCGGGACGACGGGGGCGCCACCGCGCGGCACCGACGCCGACGCCCGCCGCCGATCGATAGTCGCCGACGAGGAGGACAACGACGCCGTCGAGCACGACGCGGCGCGGCGTGGCGTGGCGTGGCGTAGCGTGGCGTGGCGTGGCGCGGCGTGGCGCGGCTCGGTCGGCCGATTCTCGCAAGCCGTCTCATCGCCGCGCTACGCTTGCGACTCCGGTTTAGTCGTTCGGCGTTCAGGTCTCGTGTTTCGCCGCGTACCGCACACACAAGCCTCTGGGGACAGGCGAAATGAGCGAATTTGTCCGTTCATTTGATCTTTGTACGGTTTTGCATGCGGCGAGGATCTTGTATGGCATCGTGGGTAAAGGATCTGCCGGCCGGGGGGGAGGAGATGCTTCTTCCCCGCCTATCCTCTTTCCAGTACCTCTTTGTCGCACTCTTCTGCCGAACGACAGACTCGATGATCCTCTCTATAATAATCAAGATTTCCCCCCTCTCCTCTACACACCCACTCCCCCCCACCCCCTAGGTACGTTCGTTCTCGTTGCCTGCGAAATTACGATATCGCGGGGACCGTAGTGTCTCCGGTAAGTGCAAACAAGTCGCGCGGGGTGTTCTCCGGTGGATCGATATTTATACTTTTACGACCACGCCTATGATAGTCTGTAACGGGGTCTAGGCGCACACAGCAAGGCTACTTCGCGGAAACTTCGCCGGGTGTTTCCGCTTAGAGAGCGCGCGCGGGTATCTCGCGGGAAGGGTTGTCGCTGCTGCTCGGGTACACCTTTCCGGCGCGGGTAACGGCCGGGTACCCACCAGAGTCCACGCGAACGACGAGAGGGCGGCGGTGGTGGGCGCTTCTTTCTCGTACTCGCCGCGCCGCGCCACGCCACCGTCGTATCGCGCTTCGTAACGCGAACCGGATGAAGAGAGACAGGAAGAGAGCGTAGGAGAGTGGAAAAAAAACAGCGGAGGAAGCAGACCGTGCGGGACTAGGACAGAAAGAAGGCCCATGAGAAAGAGGGAGGAAGCGAGTAGAACGGGTACGCGCGCCGCGGGTAGGAGGAAAAACAGATGTAGAGTAGCGCGAGACGGGAAAAAGACCAGCGGTACGCGAAAGAATGGGTTAGGGGAATAAGGAGAGGGACCCGACAGATAAGAAAAGTCATCACGGTCAGTGCGCGCGCCGAGTCGGGCCACGCCACGCAGAGAGACGCTACGCCGCGCCGCGCCGCGCCGAGCAGAGCAGAGCAGAACGGAGCAGAGCAAAGCAGAGCCGCGCCAGCCACACCGTCATTCATTGATTGCATCGTGGCGAACGTACGCTTTGCGTCGCTAATGCGCACCGGATGAAAGGAGAAACGCTGAAGAAAGAGAGGGAACCGAGCGAAGGGAAAATCTACGAGACCAGAAGGAGGAACCGGCGAAAACCACGGGAGGAAGGCACGCTTTTGTCGGGGATCCTGTACATTCGACCGCTTCCTCTTTCTCCGTCTCTCACATGTTTTCTCTAACGTTCAGTGAAACCGAGCCCAGGGCCTGGGATCAACGGTTATCGCGAAGAATTCGAGGCACGCGAGCCGCGACCCCACCCGCCGGCCTTTAGGCTATCCTCCCACCTCGAAATCAATGACAGGCATCATTTCCGAACACTGTAATATACGGTTTCCTTTATTTCGATCGACAATGTTGAATAATTCAAATTAATGTTATTGGCGCACCGGTACGATCACTTGTTACTAATTAAGCAATTTTGCAAATTGTTACATCAACTAGTTTTCGACGTTTCGGTCTGAAATTTAGACCATCTTCAAGAATAACTTAGTGTAATTGCGTCTGTGAACAATTTATATTATCCATTAAACATCATCAGGTTGATAAGCCCAATGTAGGAACAGAAAACCAAAAAGAAAAAGAATGACCAAGAATTTTATGTATAAAGCTCACTTGCTTAAATACAAATTTTCAAAAATATACTTCCAACTGTTGTTAAAACCATGTTGGTTCTAGCGAATAAGAGAGCACAGATCTATCTATTGGCCAATCGATAAAAGGCGGCAATTACGAACTTTATGAACCGTTTAACACAGCATAGTTGTTAAGATACCAAACAAAATATGTTGGTAATGAAATAATTGACATTCGATTTGCTTTTGTTATAATTCATAGGATCTATTTGTTGGAAAAAGATGATATACCGGCCCGTAATTAATATTTAGATTTAATGTTTTTCGTAAGGCGGGAAATAGGTTGCTCTCGACTTTGGTATTTTCTATTTCCTACCCCTTTTCGATACACGCCCGAATGACTGGCTCTAATGACGCATTCATCGAGACGCGGTAACACGGTGCGGTGACGGCTTTCATTAGTTTTTAAGGCCGATTTTTTTTTTCTCGTGTGTGGGAAACTACCACAGATACGATCTTGAACGGAAAAATGAATGCGAGCCCGAGATAAGTCATCACGGTCACCGGCAGCGGCAGCGTAGCAACGTCACGGCAAGCAGTCAGTCATTCATTGATTGTATCATAGAATAGTGAGCGTACGCTGCACAGTGCCGTAACACGACGTACACGTAAACTCGCGTGGCGTCATGAGCGGAAGAGAATTGCCGGCGAAGAAGCGGGGGAGGGAGGGGGGAAACAGTGTACATATACCGAATACCCGGCATGCACCGAAGAGGAAATATGGCGAATCACTTTACAGAGAGCTTGATAGGGCATTGTGTTATTCTGTCTGCAAAAAAAAAAAAGTCCATCGCGAATTCGATTGGTCGCGCAACAACGCTTCTTGTTTCCTTATTTATGAAGCTTTTGTACGCGTTCACCGCAAACAGAATGGTAATGCCTCTCCGCGATTCGAGAAACCTAGATAAACGTGGTACCGATGGAAGCAATATAACGAGAAACGAATGGAAAATAGGTTATGGTTTTGGTTACATTTTGAAATATAAAAGCAAACGAATGGTCTAATCTAATCTACCACCTTGTACGATGATGCGTTTGCTAACTTTTTAAATATACTGTTGCTACTAGGAAACACACTGCCAGAGTAAATACAGTGCGCCCAGCGAGAGATATCGTGGTAGATTATATTTCTATTCAGAAATTTTTACTATTGCGATCAGGCAGAATTTAGATAGGCTGTTCGGAACCTTTGGGAACCAACGATATATCAAAGACCAGTTATATTTTAATCGAACACTCCACATATTGTTTCACTATAAGGGAGCATCTGCTCCTCTAATCCTAAAAGCAAGTAAATTAAGTACATTTTAACGAAGAACAAGATTATCGTTACAATTTAATTATCGTCTTTACTGGGGTTTTTAATCCGTGAAAAAATAGAACAGCATGAGAAAGAAGCAATTTAAATTTTTTATTAACGGCAGGAAAATAAAAGAAAATCTAATGCGAAAAAGTGAATAATCCATTAAATTTTTTACGGAAGAAGCTCAAGAATAAAGATAATTTATCTACTAAGCCCTCATTCAGACCCCCCCCCCCCCCCCCCCCGAGCACGCACACAATGTAGATAAAGTATAAATGAACTCTTCTATAAAACTGTGCCCGAGGTAGATAGAAAATAATAGGAAACTTCCTCAATCTGTAATTTCGGCTACATTTTTCATTGATTTGCAATAACAGAAAGACCAATGGATCTAAAAAAAATTCTCTGAAGAAATCTATTCGAAGAAGTTGACAAATAAAGCTGTAAATGGTGCCGTGGGCAGAAAAAAAAAATGCTACAAAAATCCATGGACCATAGACTGAAAAATTATGAAATAATCGCGTGCAGCGATAACGCGCGAATAGGCTTCCGGTAGATAAAGGTATCAGCAGATTTTCTGAAACCGATGACTGTCCGAATACTTATGGACGGGGGTGTACGTTGATCGAGCGGCCGGTTGACCGTTGTGAAGCGTCAGATGCGAACACGAAGGAGAGAAGCGAAGAAAGAAGAGGAGAGAAGTAGGTCTAATTAAGAGACGTAAGTTTATTAAACTCCGGGCTTAAAATAGCGGGCGACACACTGCCCAGGAATGTAAGGACAGTCCGGTTTTATTGTCGGTCTCGGGCTCTAAGATTAATTCGCGGGGACTTTTCTAGCGTTGTGCCCCCGTCAGGAAGCGGTCGGTGTCGGAGATCGAAACGGCAAGCCTTTCTGACCGATTCGGATATAATCCAGAAACAGTATCCACCGATAGAAGTTAGTCGCGGCCGGCTCGGTTATTCCGAAAAATTGGAGCAAGCGACGATCGATCCGGCCCGGCCCGGCAAAATATATTTTTCCCATCGATGTAACGGACAGGTCGGACAACTCGCGGTGGGGAAAAAAAGGCTGAGTGGAGGCGTAAAAGTAAGACCGATCGATTACCGGCTTGCCGTGTCTGGATTTAGGTTAACCGAAGGGCCGCGAAACAGAGCCGGTACGGGAAAAGAAGCGAGAGAAGCTGCCCGCGATAAAAACGACTCCGCGCTGAACTCTGTACGGGATATTCGCGCGAGCCATCTCTATTATTCAGACACAGAGGCGTACTAGTTTCTCTACGCGGAGTAGATGATATTTCTGAAAACCGGGTCAGAAATCCTCGATAGGTCGCCACGGAGCGTTTCAATAAATAATTTTCTCCGTTCCGAACCGTGACCAGAGACCGCCGGCCAATTAACAGAGCTTAAAACGTTCTCTTTCGCGAACGCGCAACTTCGCGTTCACAGTGTGAGAACAAATAGAAAAAAAGGATATTATTGAATTATTTCGTAAACCGTTTCGCGCCGTGTGTAACCGTGCGAGCGAACGTACGCACAAGCGGATCCGTTGATTTTCCAGCATTGCGTTAGACAGCTACACCAAAAGATTAGGGAAAGGAAGAGAGAGAGAGAGAGAGAGAGAGAGAGAGAGAGAGAGAGAGAGAGAGAATGAGACGGACGGACGACGATCACGAGGGTCAGGATTAAATATAACCACGGCTCGAGCTATTTATACAGATTAACTTGTTGGCGAGATAACGAAGGAGGAGATGGAGACAACGGCGCTAAATTGTCGCAACAATTGCGCGGGAACCAGCACATTCCAGGGACGAAATTTCTCGTGCCGGTTCGAGCTTTGACCTCGATCCCGTCTGCTCTGTCATCACTTGCCACTGATTAATCACCAAGGAAAAAGCTTTACGAATACGTGAAATGACGTTCGACGCGCCGTCCATGGTTGATCGAGTCTCTTTGGTCCGTTGTTGTCTTGGACGTCGGCAAATCAGCAAACTTTCTTTTAACCCGTTCGCTGGTAAATTGCGGTGAAAAGAAACGCATATACATGTCCGAAAAATGTTGTACTTTCCTTGAAAGCGGCGATTCCCGAGGTGAGAGAAGAAAATTTACAATTACGGTACGTTAGCGACGTGGTAAATTTTTAATGTGCCACTTAGAGGAAGCCAGTGAATTACACAGACCTCCATGTATTTGCATTTTATAAGGCGAGTACCTAACGCTGTCTGAAATTACTTGCGGACATGACAAGTTTTCAGAACAGGCTTATAGCAATTTTCTCGGAAACGGAACAACGGTACGGTTTTGCATCGGATTTCTTCTATTAGAATCTAGAAGCGTGGATCCGATAGCGAGGGTTCCGGATGGGTGAGCGGTAATCAAGGATTACCCAACACGGTGGAATAATTTCATTATCGCCGAACGGTGGTGGCCAGGCAACTGCGTATGCCTGACGATAGACGATTCTCCCCGGGGGAACGCCGAGGCGTCTGGAATTTTATTTACACTGCGCACCCACATGTGGGATGCATATATACGAGCGACACACCGACGACACACTGACGACACGTGCCTAAAAAGGAGGCGAAGAATACCAGGCTCGTCCATTCAGAAGCTACTTTCCACATTTACACGCGGTGCCTAATCGGACGACCGGCTCCGAGACAAAAAGACGACTCGAGTCGAATTTTAGTGGATCATGTCGCAAGGTTCAAATGTTCCAATCGTGATTTAGTTATATAGGGTTGAGAAAGGAGTAACGGGGGCCAGAGAGAGAGAGAGAGAGGAGGGAAGGAAGAAAAAAACGAGGAAGATGGGGAGAAGCGAGGGCGCCGAGGAGAAAGGTGTTTCGATACATCCTTGGTTGTTATCTCCTCCTCCCCGAAGGCATCTGATAGCACGCCAGCTGTACATGGCGGTTCTACGTACGCGGCACCACCGGTACTTTCACGTTGCATTCTGTTTCTCCAGCACGCTCGCTCGATACCTCGGATCGGCGTACGTGAGCCACTGGTCCTTTCGTGGCTCGCGAAAGTCACGTATACAGTAATAATTATGCGACCCGGTATCGGTAACCATACACTGGAATGACGAAACTTTGAAACGCGACGAAGAACGGCGCGGGAAACGCTGCGCCCGAGTGAACTTCCGATTCTCCGTTGAAGACGTATATTCGTCGGGTGATTTTGATAAAAACTTCGTATAAATGTAGAACTGGAAATAATATTCAATGAACATCCGCACGGCACGGCCGCGACGTTTTAAATGGTACTCGACGATCGTTAGCCAGTTTGCGTGAGAGACAGGTAGAAACTGGAGATTCCAGTGGTGAAAGGGATCGAGGTTAGAAACGATACAGAAAATGAATGTCGCCGCCGCCGCCGCCTCTCACGGATTTACAGGACTCGACGGTTTCAGTCAGATAAAGGCTGCCAGGCTGGCTGTATACCTTTGATCCGTATCCCTTTGAAGGGCGGCTGAATGGACGGAGGCGGGGTGGCACTTTAGTTTCACAGTGGTTGTCCCAGTGCCCTTGTATGCGCGGTAGAAAAATTAGCTAGATTGTTTTTTTCCTCTCGTTCCCTCTCGGTGTCTCGCCCCCGCAACCCCTACCTACCTACCTACCGGCGGGCTCTCTCTTCTCGGCCAAAAGCGAACCGGAGGGCCGCGTCGGTTTTCATCGAACGTTGGGCCAAGGCCGGAGTTGTCGGAGGAACGGAATAAATGGTGAAGGAGGGCAAGAGGCGGGTGGTGGAAAAGAGTTTACACCGAGAGCTTTTCCGTTTCCGAGTGGTATATCCGTCGATCCCTCTCGCGAACGAGTTTTCTAACCCAATCAAAACTTTTCCCCGGTGTCTTGATAGACTCTCCTCAAAGGGTTATATCCCGATATTTCCGCGATCGAGCAAGAAAACGTCGCGCGACCACCGCGCGATCACCTCGCGACGGAAACACGCACACGCGGCCCGAGAAAAGTCGGTGAACAAGAAAATCCTGTCAGCGGGTAGAGGCTCGAGCGCCTTCTACGTCCCGCGGAACATCCGAGCTACACGTTTAAGGGGAAAATCTCTCGGTCGTTACCGATACCTCGAAACAATGCCTGGGAACGGGCACGCCGCGGCCAAAGAAGCGAACAGCGCCGCGCGAGAACGTCATCGAAGATGTCGCTGGAGAAGATGTCCTTCCCGGAGGTCGGTCCACGTGATGGAACGCGGAAGCGATCGCGGTCGCGACCACGAACACCGTCATTCCCGCAAACACCGTCGTTTTTCCCCGCGTTTCTACGATTTCCGACGATTTTCACGGTTGCTTGCGAACCGTACGTACGTACGCAACACGACCACGCGGATTCACGAGCGGCAAAAAGATCGGCCGGGCAATCGCTTCCGGGGGAGATCGAATCTCGTAATTCGTTCCGATCGATAAGTCCAAGGGTGGTGGGCTGGCAGCTTTTTACACGGATTGTTCCTGTCGGATCTGGGGATCGATCCCCGGGACTGGGTCGTTCATCAAATTCATCGGCGATGCTCGTCGCGGGGAAACGTTTTTAATTAGCCGGGACTGCGCGAATCCAGGGAAAAGGAGCGCGACGAGTAACCGGGAAACCGGGAAAAGAAGGGAAAAGTTCGACTCGTTATCCGCTACGATAAGAGGCAGGGGTTCGAGGGGAGTCGGAGCCGATGGAGAAAGGAAATCGATACGGAGGAAGAGAGGGAGGGTAACGGATAGTGAGAAGAAGAAGCAGACACTCGCGCTCGTTTCTCCTTGCTCTTTAGTCACGGCCTCGTCTTTATGAATGGGTTCGCTCGTGGCTTACGAGGAATCGTACTATCTCTACTACCACTACTTTCTCGTTCTTCTTCCTCTCTCTCTCTCTTTCACCCCCCTCGCTCTCTTTCCCATCCTCTAACGGGGTGTCAGACACCGTCCTTCTCGGGAGGGAGGGTTACTGCAAACCCTTACACAGAGCCAGCGACAATGGAAGGCGGCCTGCGAATCGATCGTATTACCTCGCAACCGCCACCGCGTCCGGCGTCGTCGTCGTCGTCGTCGTCACTGCCGGCGTCTTTCTCTCTTTCTTTTTTCGCGAAGATTGTAACGGTTACAAAACACGGGGAAGAATCCGTCGCGAAATCAAATCTCGATTCAGCGGATTCGAAAATTTATCCTCAACCCCCCCGCTCCCCCGAGTCCTGTCTCGCACGGGGCTACGCGGACCGGTCCGCGATGCAATCGACGGTGAGTGAAAAATTAGAAATAGGGAATCGATGCCCGGGGGTAAAAGGATCGTCCGGAATCGTTCGAAACGGACTCGATCTGCCCACGGGATTGCCGGTCCGTTTTTCACGAACCCGGCGAGCCGGAATATCGCCCGTATCCCTCGACAGGGCGCGGCTGATTCTCGATCGCGCTTCAGCATCGCGACGGGAAGACGAAGACGCCACGCCGCGCCGCGCCGCACAGAGAGGGGTCGAAGGCCGAAGAGAAATCGGATGGCGATGGCGGTGGCGCATCGGGGAGCGATAGAGGCGAGGGCTGGTTTTATCATTCGTATCGCGGGCCTGTTCCGGATCTCCGAAGACTTTAAAGTCCTCCGGAGGTCTGTCTGTCCGGGTTTCTGTAACGTGGGCTGGCACACGGCGCGGAGGCGGGGAAGAAGACAGAGTAACGTTCCCGCGCGCACGAACACGAAGCAGAAGCAGAAGCAGAAGCAGAAGCAGTCGACGGGGGGACGACGAAGAGGAGGCTCTGCTGGTTGCGAGCGGAGACGAGGGAGGTCTCGACGGTATTCGAGGAATGTCATGTAATAATCGGGCCGCCATTCGAGCGTCCGTTTCGACGACAGGCGGCGCCACCGCTCGGCTCGGCTCGGCTCGGCTCGGCTTGTCTTTTGACGCTGGCGCTGGGACGCCGGGGATGAAACTTATAGGCTCGTTCCCCGAGCGCGAGCAATCCTCCGATAACGAACTCTCCGGGATGAATTGGGTTGAAAGCTTTACGGGATTGGATGATTTTGGAAATGCTTCGTCCCCTTAATCGCTGACGATTCGGCAACGTTTTAACTTATTGGATCGGGAAAGAAGACAGCGTCGAAGCGTCGAGAGCTAGCTTCTGCTCGGCCGATGATTATCGCACGGGAAAGAATGTTTTAAATCGTGCCGATCGAAACCACCCCGTGCGCTACGCTCGGACTGCCGACCAGTCCAGACATTACAAAAAGTCAGCTCGGAATACATGGTCCGACGGCCACAATGGACTAAACGTTTTCCAACCCCTTCGAAATTAGCCGAGACGACCGATTTACGACACTTACCCTAACAACAAGCACCGTTACGCTCGCGGGAATCACAATAATAACGCAAGGATCGTTAACGAGATGCAGCATCTTCGACTTAAGAGCATCGGGAGAGGATATTCCTGTCCCTCGGTGACCTTTGACTACGCTCTCTCGTCCGACGGTAGAGAACGAGAGAGATGGAAATAGGGGGGTACGTACGTCGGGCACTTGAAGCAGAGACAGGTCGGTACCGACGCGACGTGCAACCGACGTCGATCCTTCGCCGCATCCGGTCTTGGGATTCGATTCACGCGAGCCGGAGAATGTGCTCTCGTAGCCTCGAATGCGAATTTAATAAAGAGAATAAATCATTTTAATGTAACGCGCCGGCACGTCGCTGCGAAACGAAGGGGTGACTGAAGCTAAGGGGGTAGAGAAATTCAACGGCGCGGGGCGGTTAGCGTGGAGGGGGTTGGAGAACGGTAGGAAAAAAAAACCGGTATTTTTGCGTCGAGCACGAAGGGGTGCATTTCGTTGCGATTATAAAAGCCGGGCAACCCCCGGTGTGTCTAGACGACGTGGCCTCCTATCAAAAACAGACCACCGAACTGAAAAGGCTGAAAGGGCAAGGAACTCCTCACAATGCCAAGAAATTAAAGTTTCTCTGTGTATCCACCTATACTCGTGCTATGCCTCTTCCTCTATCCTGTTCTCTGTCTCTCTCCCTTTCTTTTTTTCGATCCGTCTACTGCTCCTATCCTTTTGCTCCTCACCCATCGTCGATGTCGCGCGCAGCAGAGGAGAGAAGAGGAGAAGAAGAAAGGAAAAACGAAGAGGGAGAGAAAGAGAGATCACTTTACCGATAAACGCAAACAGAATGGGGAGCAACGTACGCGCCAGTTAAAGAGACAGGCTGCTGCACTCTTTTCTTGGTGGCGAATGTTTCGCAAGGACTCGCAGGACTCGTAACCTGTTGAAGTTCGATCGATCAACGACTGTGCGTCGATAATCCACGAGACGGTACTCCCCGAGCGGTATCCTACTCCCAAAGCGCATCTAAGATCAGTTGAATAAATAGTTTACGAATTTCTCAACAGGTCTAAAAGGAAATGGCGAAACTATTAGGATTTTACGAAACCCTGCTATTCGAGACAGGATAATTTGCGTTCGCCCAATGATAAGATTCAATCTGAGCCGTTAATGTTGAATAATCTTGTACATTTCTCATCTTTTCCAAGTCGTTAAGCTTTTTCCGTTCCTCGCCGAGATATAAGCGTCGCAGACAATTCATCCCACGACGCGGCTCGGCACACGTAAAGTACCAAATAAAGCGTATTTCCCCTTCTTTCGGCGCCTTAAGGACGCGGGCCCGCTGATATTAATAATCTCTCCTCTATCGAGGGTGAATAAATTACTTCCGCATCTGCATAGCCGTTTCAGGATTGGAAAGTGATTAATTTTCGTTTTCCTCGAACGGCCAGAAATCGGCGTGGCAGATGCTTATCGGCGGCCTCGCACAGGTTCCTTTTACGTGAGTAATCCTTTACGATTCATGGCTCGCGCGTATCCTATTTGATGACGTGCAAAACCAGCACGTGACGCACCGCTTCCTGATTCATACTTCCGACTCGACTCGATCCGACTCGACACGATCGTCAATTTAAACGGGCGTCCAAGTTTTTTTTTTACGTGTCCCAACGCCACGCGATCTTGGCCAATCTCGCCCGATTTCCACCCTGTTCCGTATCCGCAGAGGGATCGTCTATTCGCCGCGCAGGAAGAACCGGGGTTTTGATACTCGTTCGAAAACTCGGCTACCGGAGCATCTCTCGTTTCGATCGACACCGTTGCTACTTACACTCGGTCGTAACAAATTCGGCGAAATTTTCGCAGTCCGACATATGGCCGCGAGTGCCACGGTAAACGATAGTAATCAGTCCCGATTATGCAAATTATTCGGTGACTGGCTGTGACAGCTAGCGGGCCGGACGTTTCTAGGGTATCAATGAACCGTTCTTTTGATCCGCGCAACAATACCAAAGGTATTTACCGCTCGCCTCGCAATCCTTGACCGGCTACAAAGTTCTGGCCTCGCGGGGACAATTTCAGCAGATCGAATTCGTTGTTATTACGACACTCGCCGATTATAAACATCGCGCAACGAACGTGGAATTACCGATAGGTAGCGTGACGCGTTGAATCGTGCGACTCGTCAGTTTCAATCAGAACGCGTCGCGCTTCTGCTATTTGCGAGCCGAATACGGGGTGGCACGAATAACTTTAGAAGCGAGTAAACGCTAGATTTTACGATAAAAACCATTATAGAAAATCATACTTAATATGTTTTGGTTTTCAATGCAAGGATAAAAATCATACCAGAATCTATGCGATTTAAATCGCGCGCCATTGCTTCGAGAATCAAACGGCAACAGACCGAGAACGTTTTTCTATCTGGCCACGGTGGGAAATATAAGCGAACCAAGCTGATAAACGACCTCTGGAATGTTAGATAAAACCCGACTAGCGCCAACTACGAGTTAGTTAGCAGCAACAGTTGGTGTGGGTGTTTGTATGCTGCGGATCGAGAAAGAAAGGTGGATGTCCTACACCGGTAAAACAGTGTGTCAGTCCCTTGTGATCCACCGTGAACGGATAGATAGCAAGCATTCTACACGTCTTTCCTTTTTCACCATTTTCAAATCTATCCTTAAAAGATAGATATCGGTTCTCGATTAAGCCGATACGTACTGCGTAACAGAATTTTGTCCGAGCACACTGCCCCTTAATTTGTCTCATTTAATCAAAATCATTGTTATTGCATCCCCCATCCCGAATAGAAGGGTTTTATGTTACCCACGGCCAATAATTTCATATGCACCGATCCGGTAAGAATGTTCAAAAGTTTTCGTACGAATCTGTGTCGGCACTCATAATCTGATTCCGTTTTGTGTACGACAGATGGCACTAGTAAATAAATGGAAGTCGAAGGATCAGTAACCCCGATGGGGGAATAACCGCGCATTAACTCTTTGTTTACTTGAACCCTCCGGAATACTTTCACTATACCCGATTTCATCGATTTTACGTTTCTGCGTCTAATTTGCATACACGCCGTTGAGGCGAGGAGCCGAATGGAACGGTCTAATGCTGACAAACCGATCTTCTCAACGAAATAATCCTATCGTTGAAAGTTTCGAATGGCAACAATACTATACATATAGAATTATAGAATACTCGATTGCGCAAGTTTTAGTTGAATCGATCGTGTGCCTGTTGTACTCGTATCGATATATATACAGTTAGGAACAAAAGCATCGACACGCTTATAAATTATTCATTTTCTACAGCTAATATTTACAAAAAAAACTTTCGATCTGTCTGGCATGGGATGCACTAATTTTTCTTGCAGTTTCTCGGCTTACGTTATTCCATTCTGTTTTCTAATTAATTGATACACAATTTGTTATGATATTCTGAAATTATAGGTCCGGTAGTTTATGATTTAATAAAAAGGAACATAACCTAGTATCCGTGGTTTTTCTTTCATTCATATCCGTTTGTATATAATCGAAAGCCAGGTGTGCCATTACTTTTGTTCGTAACTGTACGTTGACAGACCCGAATCTCTTTTACGTTAGCAAGATACATAATACGTTGGTGTACAGTGACCGCGTGCCATTGGTCATGATGCATCGAAAATACCGCGTGGAACCCGTGGACGAAATTCGCGAGGAGCGACCAGTAAAGGGGAACAATGCGTGAAGAAGACGCAAAAGCAAGCAACCGACCGACCGCGTGCCCTTTTTCTGTTTTCTTCTCTTTTTTTCAGGTTGTGGTCGAGGTAAACACAGCACAGCACGGCACGGCACGGCACGTTCGGTGGCGCCCCCTAACTGATAAAACGCCATCGAAGCACTCTCGTGTCTCTCGCTCGCGCGTGTGATAATCACGGCATGACATACGGCTCGCAGTCAAAACGAAACGTGACACCCGCTGAAAGGTGTCGGAACTACGCTGTCAAGGATAGGGATTGTAGTCGATAAGCCGATATAACTTGAAAACTAGACGAGATAAGGCGTACTTAAAGGAGCGTGAGTTTACGACCACGCCACCGCCACGCACGCCAGACACTGGCATGCTTCGATGGTGGGGCCACCGTGCCGAACGGCCGATCCCTTCCGCGAACGTTTAGATACCAGCAAAAATGTATTTCCATTGTCAGTACTCACCATCGTCTGAGTTGACCAGGTCTTTGTGGATGTCGGACATATCTGAAACCCACAAACACCACGGGTTAGCTGAAAATCCCTCGTGTTTTCGGGCAGCCTCGTTCGATCCACAGGCACTCACTCACCCGCCATGTTGTAACAAACTGCAACGCGCCCCGTGGCCACGCGTTTAACTTTTCTGTATCGAGAGATCGTTTCCTTAACACAGTCCGCCGCGCCGGTGATATCGATATTGCCAATTTTAATTCTTGTTTCAACAGCTCTTAGAAACGGGACCACTGGAAATAACCGTTGCGTCGCCGCGAAACCATCTATATCTAATTAACGCGCAAATTACAATTACGGAAGAGTAACCAACGCAGACGATTACATGGAAGCTTAGTACACGAACAAATGCTCAGACGAGAGATTTAAAATTGCATGTACGATAGTACAGCCTTCCGATTTATTTCTTCAAATTTCAAACTGCTCTTGTGCATAATTCCGAAATTGATGATGATGATTACAGTTTTTGTCTATATTGTTGCGATTAACGTTTTTTCTTTTTTTTTTGGAACGAGAGTACAAAAAAATATAGAGCAGTATTTGATTTATACATTTAATACATAAATAGTATCCTAACATTTAGGACAGGTTGTTACGAATCAAAATCAACAAACTTCTTAGAAAGGTTTTGCAAAGTTATACATATGATAGCGTTTTATGTCTTCACAAAAATTTAATAGGAGCTTATGTGCATATATGTATAGTATATATAGTACTATATATATATATGTATTATATATTCTTTTTTTTTTAAGTATACTACAAGATATCTCAGTATTTTGCAGTTCCCTAAAAGATAAATCTTATTTTATAGCGCAAATTTAATTACTTGCTTGTCAGTATTGACAAGTACAGTTAACAAGTAATGCAGACTTTCATAATTTAAGAGAGAAGAACCTTAAGTTCGTGGACAAAATATTTTCTACACATTTGTGAACCAGTCACAAATATTAAATTGGAAATATACAACATACAGTGGTAGCAATTTAAATGTAAATTGCAAATATGTTTTCTCAATGTCTACAATGTAAAAAAAATATTTTAATTTCATTTTTATTATTTTACTTTTGATGTCTAATTAAATGCAAATCGTGTATAGGCAGAACTTGGAGAAAATGGATCGCACAGCCGGCAGACGTACGACAACATTTTTCTGTGATGTGAATTTGTAGTATGTTAATTTATATATTACATTTATATAGCCGAAAGTAATGTTCTCAATACACCTTATAAACGTGATGCATTTATATGCAACTGTGCTTTCTGTGACTGATGTGAAGTCCTTCTCTTGATTTAAAGTACTGTATTGTAAGAAAACAAATGCACAGAATAATATAATGATATCCAGTACACGATGCACCAGGTGTGTTGTTGCTGTGATTATCTTGCGACAGTTCCTGAGAATTGTGTAATATGTAATCGATAGTGGAAGAGTATTAAAAAATGCTGGTACGCTATAGTGGTGTCATGTATTATCGAGAACTACTTCTTCAATTGTTGCCCTGCACATTGGACACTCTACAAGTTGAACCGAACACATTTGGCAAAAGCCTCTGAAAGAATTTATGTTTATATTTTATGTAAAATATTCTACTAGGCAAAATAAACATTTAAGTTACATTTATAATCACACATATGTATAATTACCTGTGATTGCATGGTAATAATCTTACTGAAGCTCTTTGGTCAAAACACAATGTACACGAGTCTTCTCTAACACTAAGTTTTCTCAGTTGGTCTAAGTAAATATGTCTAGGAAGCACAACCTTATCCTCTGGTTTTAAAGATGCATAATCATTGAATTTTTTATATTCACGATCAGTAGGAGGATATTTGAATGGAACATTTCCAAAATTAAAAAGACATTGTTGGAATGACATAAAACTGGCAGCAGCAAAAAATCCAGATCTAAAATATTCATAACACGTATCGTAACTTCATTGATTTTTACGTTAAGAAATCTTTAATAAGAAAAAATTTGCATACCTTACTGTTTTGAAAACTTGAACACATGATTTTAACGGTACGCCATTTATAGAAAATATTATTTCTAATTTGTTCAAGTCTAGCAGACAACCCAGAATATCACCAGCTTTCCAAGATGGTCTTTCATGATGCTTTTCACTCTTCGCATTGTACCAAATCAGTCTACGACAACCATCATAGGCCAAAGAAAATTCATCATCACCTATGCCATACCCCTCCTAAAATGAGAATGTACATTGAAAGAAAGTATTTTCTACATAGGTTTTCGATATGTACATCTGACTATAAAATCTTACATGATTTAAAAATGTGCTATCCTTTGTAGCCCAACCAATTTGCATTACTCCTGCAGTTATTAGAAGTGTTTCATAGTACCAAGTGCCAGAATCCACTTGAAACGTACATCTTACGCTTTCAAATGAGTATGCATCGCATCGAGCCTAAAATAGCCATAACAGACAATAGTAACGAATTATAATACAAACAAAATTTTTCTGATAAAACCTATATTGTATTGATTAAACTCACTTCTAAACCATTAGGCGATATCTTCAGGTACTCACTTACATCCTTCGTGTTTAACATAACATTAATACCAGACACATCAACTGAATCATGAGAATATTTCCTACCTTCCATCAAAACTAAAATAATCAAGTTATTTGCAATTATTGCTAATTATTTTTTATATTCTTTTATCATATACAATACAAGTTTATAAATACTTACATAAGTTATCTAAACACCACTGTGCACAAAATCCTACTTGTCTGCGCACATAATGCGTTTCTGTTACCCATTTTTCCAATTCTAAGAGTGGATTAGGTTTTTCTGCCATTAAACGTTTTTTAATAGTAACTTTATTTTCACCTATTAAAATATAAAATTCATTTTACTTAAAATAATTTAATATATACATGTTCGACTACAGGTGGGAGAAAATTTCAGGGCTGGTTCTCCATGACCATATTAAGAATTAAATATCCGCCTAAAATGCGGCGACCCGACCAACAAAGGTACACGCCGCGGACGTCACAGAGGCGCGCGACAGTGACGTATCAAGTGACAAATTCATGCTTACCTTGGTTCTCATTTGGGCCCTCAGCGAGCTGAAAATGTTTAACAGATTGATGAACAGGTTTAACAAATTGATCGATGCACGACATTGACCCTGCCTACTCGTTAAAATCCACAAGCGCATTTCTAATATCCGACCTATGGAATTATCGAGCAGATGGGATCAATGCCCTTT
This sequence comes from Lasioglossum lativentre, assembly GCA_916610255.1. NCBI lineage: Eukaryota > Metazoa > Arthropoda > Insecta > Hymenoptera > Halictidae > Lasioglossum > Lasioglossum lativentre. Next base: position 5,808,726 of record OU744366.1, read on the forward strand.
CACTTTCTTGTCTCACCTAAGTAATTTACTCGAGATCACTGTAAGGTAGTATCCATTGTGTCCATAAATGTTGAATGGAATCCTCACAAGTGCAAGTATTCACAAAAATGCACATATGCGATATGTGTACCGGAATCCCGCACAACTAATTCGTGTTTAATGCACGTCAATTTGACTTTCGCACACGGATAATAAAATGTTAGTGTAATTAATGTGAAGTCTTTGAGTGTACACACATAAAAAACACCTTAATTCAATGTTTTAAGAAAATGTGTTTTTGCAAGAGGAATCGTCCGTAGACATTTGTGTTCGTATGCACATAGATTCGCGAAATTCGTGAAAACAGGATAGACAATGTATTGGTATAGCAACGCGCGATGTTCGGGCGGGAGTTTGCTGTAGATCTTCATTTGTTTTATCGATCAGGCATTGATCACATCAGCTGTCTTGAATCAGCGTGCATACGAACACAAACTTGAATTAAGGTGTTTTTATGTGTGTACACTCAAAGACTTCACATTAATTACACTAACTAAGAATTAGTTGTGCGGGATTCCGGTACACATATCGCATATGTGCATTTTTGTGAATACTTGTACTTGTGAGGATTCCATTCAACATTTATGGACACAATGGATACCACCTTACAGTGCTCTCGAGTAAATTACTTAGGTGAGACAAGAAAGTGAAAGGGCATTGATCCCATCTGCTCGATAATTCCATAGGTCGGATATTAGAAATGCCCTTGTGGATTTTAACGAGTAGGCACGTTCAATGTCGTGCATCGATCAATTTGTTAAACCTGTTCATCAATTTGTTAAACATTTTCACCTCGCTGGGGGCCCAAATGAGACCCAAGGTAAGCATTTATTTGTCACTTGATACGTCACTGTCGCGCGCCTCTGTGACGTCTGCGGCGTGTACCTTTGTTGGTCGGGTTGCCGCATTTTAGGCGGATATTTAATTCTTAATAACTAAATAACGAAGTCGAAATAGCAATTTTTTTATTCTTCATTTTCGACTTGTATTGTCATGGAGAACCAGCCCTGAAATTTTCTCCCACCTGTAGTCGAACACCCTGTATGTTTGCAGTATTGTAACAGTTATTACTTACTTGTCTGTGCAAATTTTTCCAAAGCTATTAATGAAAATAATACCATGTAAGGATCGATATCGTCTCTCTAAAATGATATGAAAATTTAAAATATACAAACATTTACAAAATACATCTTATGATGTTTTTATGTAATAAAGTCTATATGACAAACTTACAATAATTGAGACAAGATAGTCTAAGGTTACATCGGATAGAATTGCAATACTGCTAGGACCAGCCAATTTTTCAGCTATACAACCCAGTACCACGCAAATATTACGTTGTTGAGTTGCAGTGGTTTGTACATTTCCAAGTTTTTGATAGAATTGAAACATACGTGATAATCTTAGAACTGATTCCTAAAAGATTAAACTAATCTTCTTAGCAAGTCCAAATGTAAGAGATAATTAACAAAGATGTAACAAAAAAGAACAAACATACCTTCGTTGGCAATGGACAGTCATCCAAGAGAAGAGTGATCACTGAAGGGCCTAATGGGTTATGCATGGGAATAACATTAACCATTGAATTAATTACTTGTATCCACCCATCTTCCTTATCAGCGATTATGTGTAGCTTTAACATTGCAGGTGGTGGTTCTTGCTCACTACACAAACAAACATTATACAATAGCAATTACACATATGAACATTTACATAGATTAATTGTTAATTTATAATACTCACTTATCAACAAGAGAACCAATCACTGCTAATGTTTCAAGTACCAATTTGTCAATATTAGCAGAATTTGGAAAATTAAAAGCTGCAGATGTTACACTACCAGATGCAGCTGTGCCTACATTTGATTCAGAAAATACAGTACTTTCAGCTTCCGCAAGGTTCTGTCCATTAAATACCTCACGTTCTTCTGGTGTATCTTTACCCAAACAATTGCCCATTCCCACAATTTATAAGAATACTTTTAAAGGCTTTCTATGACATATATTTTCTAAGTGATATTCACACAATTAAATGACATGTGTACTATTAAATATTACAACCAATGTAATAAAAACGAATTAACATTTAAAAAGAATGATGCTATGTACACAAATTTACATTCACACGTATCTCCATAGACATTGAGTCTAAAAGGAAATATTAATTTTGATTGCTGAACATATTAAAATTATATCACATAAAATCATGCTTCCTCATCAGAATTAATTAAAATTTTTATTTACATTCTTGTGCTTTTGTTCACCGCTTTGAAATACATGGAAAAATATTATTTAAACAAAAATATATAACATATAAAACTCAGTTTACAATTACAGTCGTTATTGGTTACAAGAGCATATCTGAAAGAGAACGAAAGTTTAAGTAACAATTTTTTCAATAATTTTGTGGGTCATATATTTGATTGTTACATACTTGCCTCAGAACTGTCATTTGGTTATGTTTTCATAAAAGCCGAACCATTCCATTTAATTCCTTATATATCTTTACGAACCATATTCTTTGTATAACAGATTAGAAAATCGTAATCATATTACTCTTTTATCAATCGAATACGGATTCTGACGTTTTCGCACACTTTGAATCGTATCCTTTAGGTTATGTTCTTGATAATCTTCAAAACAGTAATCTCAGCATAACAGGATACACGTACTATAGTATGCCACCTTTCACGTGAAGTGATCAATTCTAAATCATACATAAGATAAACCTTTATACGTCAGCACTCTTTTTACTTTACGTTTATTTAATCAATACTAGAAATATTATAATACTTGTTTAAAACATCACAGAGTTTCATTAAGTTGATTTGTGCATTGAATATTATGTTGACCACATTTTATAATCACAGATCCGATTAAAGAAATTTTAATCGAACTACAGCAATCTTACGAATACAGATAACATATAGAAATATTTTAAAAAATTACTGATAAGGATAGCTTTGATTCCTTGCAGATATATTTCCTGAATGTTACAAATCTGTAAAACAAAATTTACGTTTTCTGCATGAATGTCATAAAAATGTTTATTTCAAAAATGATAATATATATTTAAATAAGAAAATAAATTTTTATCGGTATTGTTTACTTTCTTCTTATGAGCTCTTACACGAAACAAATTCAAAATATTATGAATGGTTTCATAGCAAAAATTATCGAAACTTACAAACTGCACTTTTATGTGCGCATATGTATAGGTAGCCTTCGTGAAGATATCGTAAGCAATCAATAGTTATTATTCAATCAATAAAATACCATTATTATATCATAAGTATATTCATTTGAAGTATATGGCCATATGGGAGAGTGATTTACATTAAAACGATAATATGTATTCATAAAATTAAAATTTTATATAGTCTGTCTGCTATACCGATAGTTGAGATATAGTTATACAAGCACAAATGAGGTATATCAGAGACATATTTTCCATAGCTATCTTCAAATGCTAGAAAGCGAACAATAATGTATAAAAATACATCGCACCTAAGAATCTGACATTCTCTAATCAATTTTGAAATATTCCTCAGAGTGAGTACAGCCAGGTACAGCGTACTGATGTCGGGTCGGAGGGGGAGGAGTTCATTCATTGGTTTGTTTTGATATATCGTTTTTTGCTTCTATATGACAGGTAATACGAAAAGATGGTATTAATTTCAAAAATACGGCAACTCGGAAATTCCCATACATGCAATTCTTTCGTTACGAAAATGGTATCATGAAACTACATGGAAAATTTTTGAATTGAATTTTATTACAAATATATAATCATAATGAATTCTTTCGTTTATAACATTACACTAAGGATAATGCTGCTGTTTTCAGTGCTAGAGCTTGTAACTCGTTAATATCCCTCTCCAATCTGGAAACAATATATGTCATTGAGTGTAATATAATTTAATTTTTTAAACGACAGAATGTAACACCACACCTTTCATAATGATCTTTAATAGTGTTGTATGTATTTAAAAAATCTTGAACACTGTCATTGACACATTTATAAGATTCATTATGAGATCCAATTAAATCCATCATAGACTTCAAAGTATCTCGACAAGATTTTAGAGCTTGAATTGTTTTTTCCCATTCTGTGGGAGTTTGAGGAAGAATTAAATTATCACAGCGAAGTACATCATAGTCATGTAGAACAATATGTAACCGAGACAAAACATTTTCTACTTTCGTGATATCCTCCGATTCTGTAATTCAAACCATAACAAATACATTTCTCTAACAGAGTTCCAAGATAGTTCATTAGCACAAATATTTATTAATGTTACTTACTGATACAGGCTTTTATATTTTCAGTTTGTAAGTCTACTTGATTCTGCAAATTAGTTAGGTAACTGATATCTCTCTGCCTTGTTTTTAATTTAAATAATTTTTCCTTGTTGCGGTCAATTTCCTCAGCCATTGACGCTAATTGTGATATGATCAGTTTTTCTTTCTCCTGTGTCTTCTGTTTCAATATAATTTCCTCCATTAGACTTTGTAAGTATTTGTCGTACAAAAGTTTCATCTCTATATCCTCTTCATCCAACTGAGATGGGAATATCGAAGATCGATCTGCTGCACGAACTCTTGTGAGGTCTGAGTTAACGTAGCAGTAAATAGTTTACATGTTTTATAGATACATATCATTAAGTAATTTAAATAAAATTCTTTACTATGTGGTAAGGCAAAATCTGATGGACCCATTGTTGATCGATCACTAGAGGAAGAAGTTTGAGCACCGACATTTGATATGTTTCCCTTCTGTGATTCACATATAGAAGCATTCAATAGCCTAAAAATAAGTAACAATTATTACAAAATAAATTAAACAAAATGAAAAATTAATTATACTTACTTTTTAGTTCGACGTATCATTTTCGGTGGTTCCATGTTACCTTTCTGCATCTTTTATAAACCTTTGCCGGGTGGTTATAAGGTTGTCCAAACTAACCTGTGTTTATAAACAGCCGAATGTCGTAAGTCTTGTTGAGCTATATGTACAAGCTGGTATAAGTAAGTATAGATAGGCGCTTTGTTTAGATCGAACCTTTACTGTATATTTAAATTTGACAGCCGTATTTTACGTTTACTAGTGCGTCAATATTGCTAAATATTAACCCTTTTGCATATTGAATATTGACTTTATTGACTGAGCTCTTAGATGTAGATTCTACGATTCCAAAATAAAATTTGACTCGTCCTGGAGTTTTGAATCTTCTTCCAGTCAGTTCCAGCTTCTTCATTCCTGTCTTCTTTTCCTTAGCCAATAGGAAAATTCGGATCTTCCAGCTGAGCGTTGATTCGTCGGGTGACTCGTCCTCCAGTTGCGGCTTGATAGTGATTGGCGGTGGAGGAGCCTCAATAGCACGAGAGTGGGGTACACGCGAGGGTGAAGTCCCGCCAAAACGAAGGATCTGGAGATCCAAGAGGTCCTTGACTGAGAATTTATGACTTCCCCTCTTGACTGATTCCAGACTTCGAGTATCTATAGTTTATGTGGAATATGAAATGCTCCACCAAGAGCCTACGTGACTTTGCCTAAATTCCGAGATTAGTCTGGCCAACTAGAATTTCGTCAAGGATATCCGTGGAACCCTCCCTTTATTTCCTTACCTATTGTAAGTTATCGCGCCCAAATAAAATATATCTACATATATGAAATACTCGGCTTCGACCTGAACATTACGTTTTATATTCAAATTTCCCTCCCTTCACCATTAATCGAACATAAGGTACAACTGCAAGTTGGCACGACAGGACAGAGTCGCCAACTTAGATTCTTGAAAGTCAGTATAGATCTAAAAATTCCGTAGATATTTCATTTGAAAATCCATAGATCTACGGATTTTTTCAAATTTGTAAGATACAAGGCGAAAAACTGTTTTCTATTCAACATTAAACCTACCACGATCAAATAAAAACGCTTTCATAGAAAATTACTCTTTTATTTAATTTTGCATAAATCCTGTTATGCAAGCTACAATTGGGAATGTATTAAAACGAATTGGAGACATTCTAAAATCTATTTGCTTCTTGAATTTCCCTTGCCAGAATATCCTGTTCCGCCGCTAGAGTTTTTTGCTTCCCCTGCTAGAAACCTTTGCCCGATGTATCTTTCAGCTGCTTCATGGGATGGGCACCTTTTGAACTCGGCACCAGAGTATTCGTGGACTTGAGTTTTACATTCATCCCTAATCAAAGATAGATTATATATAATGTATGTAAAACGATTTTAATATAATATACGGTCATAATAATAACAGGTTGTATGAAATATAAAAATGTATATTACCAAGACTTATATATTCCAGGTTGACGACCGTCGGCCACTGCGTAATATTTGTCAGACATTTTTAGCGTTTTCACCAGATGACACTCTTGTATATTACTATCGTATAATCTCACTTCTCAGATTTGGAGGCGAAATTATTTTTAAATGCTGTATTTATCTGTAAAAGTGAAATCAGAAATGATAGAGTTTAATTATAACACAACATTGAAACAACGAAATAATTAATGATAGAGAAAAATGCCACGAATAAGTTGGTTAAATTCTCATGAAGACATAATACAGAACAAAGAACTATTGTAATCGTATTTAGTGGTGGTGTCCTGACTCGTATAGGATTACGCCGGATGTTTACATTTTGCACTCTCCGGCGACCGAAGTAGCTCAAGTTTCACGGCCCCTCGCGGGGTAGTCCCCGCCGTGAAGGAGATAGGCGCTTTGTTTAGATCGAACACATACTGTATAAATAAATTTCACAGCCGTAGTTTACGTTTACTAATGCGTCAATATTGCTAAATATTAACACTTTTGCACTCGAGTTTATACCGATTCCGAAATAAAGAATAAGTTTCCTCTAAGCTAGCTTATATTTTTGTTACACGTTACCTTTTTCATGTTATCCATATAAAATCGAATGAATTTAAGAAAAATTTACTAAACACAACGAAATTTAGTAATGTAAAAACTGTTATGAATTATTTATATTATAGTAATCTTTAATGGTGCCTCAAAGAAGCCAGCCAAGCACAAAGAGCTAATAATGATAATGCTGATACACCTAAATAATCAATTTAGAATGATAAAATTTGTTGAAACTTTAAGCTACATATATATATATATTTTAAACGAATAAAGAATAGGAAAACATTCAAAGATCATTTCTTACCGTCGTCAATGATGGAAACACAGGACACGACCTTTATACTCGTTCAAGCACAAATAGTAGAGTGAATCGTATCGTATGGGGCTGCTCGCTTGCCTACCCCATATCCCTACTTCGCGATCCAAGTCTTCAGCTATTGGCCGAATCGCTTGTGAAATCAGCAATACATTTATGTATTGAGTGTGACTGGAACAGAGCGATGTTGCGACGGTGCTGAGATCGAATGTCGACCGTTCCCGCCAAAACCTGAGCGTAAATGAGGGGTCCGCACAGTGTCACCAACTTATATTTTTGAAAATCTACTCTCTGTCCGTATGGATCTAATAATCTAATCTAATGGATCTAAAAATTCTGTAGAATTCCGTAGAACACTATGGTGGCGTCCCGAACGAGTGCAGCTGATACTGCATTTGCCGTTGGAAATTTCCGCGCGTGATTCAAACCATAGTACAATACTCTTTCTTCCGCAAAGCATTGTACTTCTTCTAATAGCCAAAAGTTTTCGTTTCTTCCTTATATTGGTAAATATATACTACTAGTACTACTTTTTCCTTTTCCAATATAGGGAGGTCGCTTTTAGTTTTCGAGATATTCACAATTTCGTCTGCGTGGCCGGGCTGGCTGACGGCCGGCCCTCTCCGCCCTCTCCACGACCTATCCCAGACCTCACTCTGTTCGCACGATCTTTGTATTATAGTTGTCATCCAGAATTTTAAATAGTACTGGAAAAATAATGCGAACAGAGTGAGGTCCGGATACCAGGAGTAGTGTTTCAAAATTGAAAGCTTACCCTATATACAGGGTGGGGCAATAACTATGTCCAGTTTGAATATTGCCGTTATTTGTAATAATATGAAAAAATGTTATATAGAAAACTTACACGGTATAGAGGGGGACATATTGTGACACAAACATTTTCTGCGTGAGTGGAGGCATAGAGGAGATTTCAAGGTCATCTCTATTTTTTTAAATGGAATGCTATGTTTTTTTTTGTCACAATGTGATAGCCAGTTTTGAGACGAATTCAGCGAGTTATCATTGAAGGTCATGCAAGGTCAAATATGGTAGTAAAATAAACTTTATTACATTACGGGAGATGCTCGAATTGATGACTGTTTGCGTCAATGCAAAGTTGCAATCTGCGTATCCCTGCAGCAAAGATAAGACATGCACGTGATGCATTTCAAATCGTTAGGTAGCATCAGTATTGTGACAGTAAACATGTTTATTTACATTCACGCTCTTGATGTAGAGTCTTGATCAAAGCCTACGGTCTCAATAGACATCAGTTCTAGGTAAAACTTTAATTTTCGAAGATCAAGGTCATTTCAAGGTCATGCTATTATACATATCTGAATGTATTTTTCCATCAGTTACATGATGCAAAAAAAAAATGTAGTTATGTACCAAAAAACATCGATGACCTTGACAACTCCGAAAACAATGACCCTCGGAAAAAAATATTCGTGCCAAATATTTGGTCCATTGACACCATGCACATTACGTAACAAATAATTTTTGCATCACAATAACCTGAAGAGATATTTAGGTGTTCTTATTCAAACGGACCACCCTGTATAGAGTGAGATCCTGTTTTCTCTGTCATCTTCACAATGTGTTTACAAAAACAGTAAACTGACGCTACGTCGGAGCAGGCTTACGTTGCCACGGAGCATGCACGAATACGGAAAATTCGAGTACGAAAGACCGAGTACCGGGTAGTTGTAATGACAAAAGTTGTTCAGAATGTAGTCCTTGACAACATATGTTAATAATGTTACCCTAAACGTAATAATTACCCTTATATTTCTTATTTGCATTGTAATACCCAGAACAAATTTTCTAGTTATGACTTAGTGATGGATTTTACAGAAGTTGTTTGTAATTATGTTCAAAGCTCTATCTTGTTTGATTTCTGTTTCAAATACTTTACTTGCATGTATGTAGAAGCAAAACTCGAAAAATAATATTTTTAACATTAATCATCTGGACAAGTTTCCTTACTACTTTGTTTGCTGATTGTGAATAGATTCACTGAAATTGCTATGTCATCGACGTATGACAAATTGTAAGTAATTACCTGCAGTTAAGTAACCAGTTGCATCGTGAGAAAGAAGAAGATTAAGTCATATCTAAGGAAACGATTTCGCAGTAAATAAATGCTTATCTTTTTAACATTTACAGTGGATCCAGAAAGTATTTAAACACCATATACAACGTTCACTTCGAACGTCAGAACCAAAAAAGTTTCTTTCGATAACCAGTACCTACAAAGCCACGAAAATTTTATGTAAAAGAAAATTTTCTCCAATGGTCAAAATTTTTTCTTAAATAGGGGAAGAGCTGTGATTGACAATCAACTTTGACCATCTTTATGATTCACGACAATAGTAAACTCTAATGACTCTATGACTCATCCATAGCATCAAAACAGCCAAATCACAACCATTGTACCCTTACTCGTCAAGCCGTCCCCCTAATAATGTATTTAAGACCGGAGTTTGTAAGAATTACAGTTAGTCCTGCTGTAACACGCAACTATATCGATTCCAAATATATCTGGTTTTTGTGTCTATATGTATAAACGATATTAATATTCGTGCGACGGTCCAAGTCTAAGCCATTCACATGTGCGGTGAATACCAAGGAATTTCAAATTCACGAATTTGGATCCATCGGACAAACCTCACTCAGACCGTCACGCAGGAATTGCTTACAAGTAAACACAGTGAAAAATCTTATTTAGAGTACCATGGGAAATACTATAACATTCGATAAAGATGACGAAAATATTTCCGGATGGATGCAGGTATAGTATAATATTATTATGGGAACGTTGTAAATATTCTTTAACAATACATACTGGTAAATGATAGTGATCATAATAAGAATAATAAAAGTAATAGTAATAGAAATATAATATAAATAATAATAGAATAGTTATTGTGTGATTCAGTTTAGAGGGGTAAGATGTAACAGCAAACGAACGTATCATGTGAGCTTTTGTTACCATGCAACTTTTGTTACCATGCAACTTTTGTTTGACATGTTTCTGCATACAGTCAATAATTTACGAATAATCTTAGTCTGTCACGTTAGGGAAGGGGGCACCTAATGTTTCTAAGACCTATAAAAAGACAGAGGCATGCACCGTCGATGTAGAGACGTCGAGAGATTTTGAGTGTTAGTAGTGTGTTTCCATAGAGGATTGCAACGCGATGCCAACTACTAAGGGTGAAAATGTAAGACATTGTTTCGTCGGTGATTGCAATGCTAGAGATCACATTTCTGTTATTTGTTGGAAAATGCGGACGTAATATCGAAAATAGCTTTACGGCGAGTTTATGTTTTCAATATTAATTTTTCACGATATTGTTGCTTGCAGGTGCAATCGTCTGATTGTGAGAAGCCTTTCATCATCGAAAATAATGTGATCGTAGGAAAGAAGAAACCGTTCGTTTCAAAATACACCAGCGGCGGAAAGTACTTGTACGACGTGATGAAGAATAATCTTAATGTGGTTGCACAGGTACTCGGATAATTAGTTTATCCATAATTAAAGAGTTTTTACATTTCCGGGTTTGTATTCGAATCTCCGGGTTCGAGAATCTAATGCTTACATCGGAATGTCACGATCACTGAAATTATAGTTGTACCAGCGTTCTAGCGAGATAGGAAGCTATTATCACGATGTTATGTCTCAGGAGAGAATTGTATGCTTCTAGGAATTAGTATACAATTTTTGCAAGTAATGCTTACAACTACAAATTAGAATGGTGAAGTGTACTCGTGATTACTTCCTTAATGAATATATTTATTGTTATTTATTGTTAGCACAAGTGACTAAAATAAAGGATTTATTTGTTTGGAAAATTAGCTGTTCAGTGTGTCTCTTTTAAGTGTGACCGCGAAAATATCTTCTGTAATTGTGACAAAGCAAAAAATACTTTATGCGTAACTCGAGTGGTATTAATGTTGCAATTTGAACAATCGAATGTTACAGCTGGATCCCGTCACAGGCAAAGAAGACACTGTCGAGGAGTTGCTCGAACGAGCGGTAAAATGTGCTCTCTGGTTAAAGAAAAAAGGAGTGCGAAAAGGAGACATTATTGCGATTGCGTCGCATAATCACGACGATAATTTTACCCCGTGCCTCGCCGCGCTTTTCATCGGGGCAACGTTCAATCCCTGGGATCCAGGGATGAATACTCGTAAGAATTATGCTTAAAATTTTATTTTCACAGCTATTGGGGAACATATAAATTACGAACTACGGCGGTTGAGCAAATACTAGAAAATGCTTGTTTTCACAGATCTTGCGCGTCATTTTATAAGACTAACCGAACCGAAAGTGATCTTCACGAACGAGAAATCGGCGAGGGTCGCATTAGATGCAGCGAAAATCGAAACTTTCGAGGCGAGGGTCGTCACATTCGGCGATTATCCCGGCAGTGTACCCTTTTCGGATGTTCTGCAAGCTCACAGTGAATCGGACGTGGCGGATTTCCAATGCGAGGATGTTGATCTGAATGACACGGCGCTGATACTTTTCTCTTCCGGGACCACGGGCTTGCCGAAGGGTGTGGAACTGTCGCATAAAATGGTCCTCATGACGACGGACCCCACTTTCGGATTTGATTTGTCCCAGGATAGACCGCTATGGTTCAGTCCCATATCCTGGATCAGTGGTGTCCTTTGCAGCCTTAAGGTCCTCGCTTCCGGTGGCAGAAGAATAATCGGTTCGAATTACGAGCCACAGATAGCGTGTGAACTCATAGAAAAATATAAGGTACTTAATTAGTTGCTGTTTGTTATTTTATGAAATTTCGTAATTTGTTGATTATTGTGTCGGTAGATTACATGGATAATATTAAGCACTAGTATGGCTAATCGGATGGTCAGGTACAAGGATTTGAGAAACTACGACCTCTCGAGTTTAAAATGCCTCCTTGTAGGTGGTGCTATGTTGAAACTAGAATCTCAAGAAATGTTGAAGAAGCATTTACCAAATACGGCAGTCGTACAAGGATTCGGTAAATATGGCAATGACATACAGAATATTTAAGCAATAAATAATCATCGGTATACCATCTTCATATTGAATGATACGAATGATTGTCCTAGGTATGACGGAGATAGGCGGAGTAGCTGCAGCTCAAAAGCCAAGCGATACCATCGGTTCTTGTGGCACGGTTTGCATAAATTATGAAATAAAAATCATTGATCTCGAGTCAGGGGAAGCTCTTGGTTCGAACCAGCAGGGTGAACTCTGTGTTAGATCAGAGTGCATGATGAAGGGATATTATAAAAATCCGACGGCAACAAAGGAGGCTATAGACGAAGACGGTAAGAACAAAAGTATTTACTTTACCGTAAGTAAAGTCTGCCTGAAACTTGTTTATTATACCTCGCAGCAGAATGAAACAGTACTCATTGAAAATCGTATCATCGGTGTCTATCAAGTTATAATAAGATTATTTTTATTTTAATTGCAGGTTGGATGCACTCGGGCGACCGGGCTTACTATAACGAGAAGGGAGAATTGTTCATCGTCGATAGGATAAAAGAGATCCTCAAGTATAGAGGTTACCAAATATCACCTAGTGAAATCGAAAATCTCTTACAAACACACCAGGGCGTTTTGGAAGTTGCAGTCGTCGGCATACCTCATCCCACAGATGATGAACACCCCGTTGCTTTCGTTCGCAAAATGCCTGATAAAGAAGTACAAGTTAACAACTATCTTTTGGATAATTAGACTGCGGATTTTATGCATTTGTCGATCCTGCCCCAGCGAGGTGTATATTTCATGGTGTTAATTCAATTTTCAGGTATCCGCAGAAGAATTGATGATGAAGGTTGAAAAGAATTTTGTCGATGCTTATAAATTACGTGGTGGTGTGAAGTTTGTAACAACGTTCCCGTATACTGCTTCCGGCAAGATAGCGAGGACAGAGTTGAGAAATATAGCAAAGTCATTCGCAATTCATTAAGGGTTAATTAACATAGGCATTAAGACTAGCTTAAAAAAAATTAATCAATTTTATTCAGCATAACACTTGAACACTTGTCAACATCATTTTTCTTCATCGTTCAATGGAATCTCCTTTATTCGTATCCACGGGCCTTAGCTTCTTTGAACATGGCGACCAAAGAATCCAGGGTTTCCAGTGCCGTGGGTGCAATTTGTTCAGCCGGAAGCACGAAACCATGACGGCCAGTGTCACGAAGTTCATAAGTGTATGTCACTTTCTTGTGGAAGGTACCCTTCACCCAGTCTACTGAGCTTCCACTAGCAACGTCTGAAAAGAAAATGTAACAGATGGGAGTGCGTAGTAATAAATCCGGTTTGATTGTTTTATGAATTAACCTTTGGCCAATGAATGCCTTGTCATTATGATACTCAATTGTTGCTTTATTATTTTGCTTTAACTAATAAACTATTGAGCGTCCGTATATTCTAATTTACTATTCTTTGTACTTACAAATAGTTTCAGCTACGTTTCCGGTTTGGTATTTGGTTCCATAGCGTTTGGCAAGGGCCTGGATGGTCTTCTGGCCGATTTGGAGCTGAAAATATGCAAAATAAATGTATTTCTTTCTGTTGCCACATTATCGCCTAGTCGGTGAATGAATGATTGCCTTATTATTGTTGAAACAAAAGTATATCTTTCGATCTTGATTATTTATCGATCGATACGATGAGTCGATTAATCGTTTAAGATGTCACGGAAACACTCGATAACATAAAAAATCTTGTTAGAATTATCAGCAATACATTCGTGTGCGCGTTTAATAATAAAACTAAAGATAACTTATCCAGAGACGGGCATTCTTCTGTTATCATAAGCTTTATTAATGAATAAACTGCGAAATTTTTCAGGGCAAGTAGTCTAATTGTGTATCCCAATGTTACTTTCAATGAAAGATATTTTACTTACGGATTCACTGTAGTTTTCCAAATGTTGTTTCGTGTGGCCGTAAGGGAACATCAAAAGCTGCGAGTAACTGTGGAAAGCAACATAGGCGTAGAATTTGTTCGAAATCGATGTGATGTAGTCAGACATCGTCTTGGTTTCCGTTTCGGAGAACGCAGAGCTTCCTCCATAAGTATCACTGCATGGCATGCTGCTAGCACCGCCAGCTGCAAAATAAACGACAAATGATTCCTTTAATTTCTATATCATTTTCCACTACGGTGCACTCTAATTTAGCACCGGCAACGTTTTTCTAAAACAATTCTTGTGTATCGAACAAAATTATTGATACTCACACATCCATTTGTAGCCCCAGTTCCTGTTGGGGTCACTTCCGTAGCACACGCCGTATGGCTTGCGTGTCTTTCTCCATAAGCGGTTCTGAAACAAAATTATCACCGATCAAGTACATATATCAATTTCCAATACTTTTTATTCCAAGTATATCTCTGCTTACCGTGGTGTGCGTGTAGACGTATCCGTCAGGGTTGAAAACGGGGAAGATGTACCATTCGTGGCTTTCGGCCAGTGCCCTAACATCGGGTTGCTTGCTAGTCAACAGCTCGTTCAGCATGTACAGGATGGAAGCAGGGGAGATCCATTCTCTGGCGTGGATGCCACCTTCGATGAAGATTCCGGGTTTGTTCGCGCCAAAAGTCAGCTTGACACCTTTGATTTGGCGACCCTCGTGAGTCTTTCCACCAACAACCACTTGGACCTTGCCGGGGTAGGTCTTGGCCAAGCTGTCCAAGAACGAGTAGATCTCTTCCAACTTGTGGTACTTTGTGAGGTCGAATCCTGCCAGGGGTTGGACTGGTGGTTGTTCGCTGTCGATCAGGGTTTGGACGTCAGGAACGTAGGTCTCGTGGGCGACTCCGAACTTGTCCATCATTTCGATGAACTCTGGTTCCTTGTGGGGAGCTACCATCACGTCGGCAAACTTGCCGACATAGCTGGGCTCTTTCCAGAACGAGTACTGCAGAATCGTAAAGCACATTGCACCAATAGTTTTCGAAAGGCCATCATTCGTGTTGATTATTCGGTAGTTTTAATGTTAAAAGGCAATCTTTCAGTGTGATTAGATTCACCCACTTTTGATAGTGGTCTCATCCTACTTATTTCTTTCGGTGGAAGTACATATACGAGCGATAGCAACAGTACTTCACAAATGGTTTTATCGTGGTAAACTAAGTACACGCAATGTAGGCTAAGGACAGTTTGACTTGAAAACATTTTCTTCGTTCTGTTTAAGTAGTACGAATAAAGATGTTTAAAATTTATTTTTATTAATTGTATCTTATCGAACTACGAAAGATTTATTGAAAAATTTCGATTTTGAACAGTTTGGATAAATATTATCAGTCCTGTTGAATTACACATACCGAGTCAGACATCTCTTCGAGGTGACGGACAATTTCCAGTTGGTCCTCAGTCTGAGGAGTTACACGGAACACCTTATAGTTGTCATACTTGATTTGCTCAGCTGACGCCAAGGCGACCAGCGCCAGAAGAAAGACCTTCCACATATTGCTATACACTAGAAGAACAAATACCACGATTAGTAACAATTACTACAACAAATTCAATATTAAAACACTCTGTGATCGCGATGAATGGGGTTTCGATCAGACACCTACTGCAAAGACAATCGAAAAGTCAATGACTAGTCTCGGTTCTCACTGTCTGTAAGCGCACTAGATTTACCAAAACGTTCTTCAAAGGAACAGCTGCGAAGTATTATGCGTTTCACTGAGTAATTTGTTGGCACTTTGATACAATGGTGGTATAGTGTAAATTGAACACGTGCTCGGTATCATATGCTTCGTACAAATTGCATGGAAGTAACCCGAGGCTTTCGTACATTTACAATTATTTAATAAATCAATTTTCGAAATAGATTAAATTATATCTGTAACATTGAAAACCTTTTTCTTAAAATAAATCAATTTAATCTTGCAATTATATGTAAATATAATATAATTGGTTTAACTACGATTTGAATGACCAGGTATATTTTAACTGCACAAAATCCACGCGAATTATTGATCAACACGATTGCAAAACTGAACTACGTGTCTGCGAATCCCTTCAACACCATGGACAGCCACTCCGATGAATGATCTTACCCTGAACAGCAACAACAGCGATTTGTTGTCATTCGTTTTCCCTTGGTTCTATTTAAACGCTTCACCTGCACACGGCACCACGGATCTTTTCTGGTATAGATCGTTATTTAAAAATCATATCATTGATCAATTAAGAAGCACGTTTATTGGGTCTGAATACATCTTATCAGATCTGTTTCGAGAGAATTATCTCGTCGATCGCACGCCTCGCCACTCGAAATGTCGTCACGGTTTCGCAACCAATGCAGACGATTTTTGATTGCTGGATATAATTGAAACGTGATTATACATGAATACGATTGACATTTATTCCATCCGCGTCACCGATATGAGGAAAGTCTCCTGCGAATGTCTCGGGTGTTTGTAATTTTCTTCGTGGTTTTTGTTAACAATTAAAATTTTTTTTTCTTGCGATTTTTATCGAGTACGAAAGGGCACGTATTATTTGTATAATAAGTAAATAAACGCGTCGCTAATAATTAAGGGAGTTAAAATAAATACGCGTTAACAGTTCAAGTACGCGGAAAGAATCGATGATGAACGAGAGTGCGAGGCACTTGAGACTATATTTTTGGACATTTAGCTGAAATCTAGATAAGAGAAGAACGTGAAAAAAAAGAAGTCGCACGTTGCGAACAAATCGTGATTATAATCTTGTGTTTTGTAATCAAATCTCTGCCGAAGACAACGAATGATATGCAAAGCTATGTTGACTTTTTTAACGAATGTTGTCGGCACAAAGAGGATTTAGCTGATTACAATAGATTTTATAAATACTGACAATCAAAGACACCCTTGTCTGGCGATCGAGGATTTTATTAAATGAAACACAGTAGGACGTCAATTATCCAAACTAATTGGGACCGAGGTGGTTCGGAAAATCGAATTGTTCGGATAATGTTTGGTTTATAATATTTATGACGAACTTAATACGTAATTGTGAACACTATACATAAATAAATGATATATGTATAATAATAGTAATATAATAATATAAATTAAAAGATTGGAATATGTTGTGCATGTTTAATAAGTTTGTGAATATTCAGTCGTATCATAAGTAATGTGAAATTCTTCACAATCATTAGTGTCCTATACATATGTATATTTTCCCTCATTTTCTGCAATATCTATAAACTAAAATAATATTTCACCTTTCAAAGGTGTAGTAGATGGAAATTCGCGTTACTTATGGGACAACGTAAATATAAAAACGAATATGGCGACATCAATTTGTCGTGGATGCTCCATATCCGAGTTTCGCTGCTTGCTGAAACATGGCGACCAAAGAATCCAAAGTTTCTTCTGCAGTGGGTAAAATTTGATTTGCTGGTAGAATAAAACCGTTTCTTCCTGTGTCTCGAAGCTCATACGTGAACGTCACTGGAGTCTTGTAAGTTCCGCGTACCCAATCCATAGATCCTCCAGATGCAACGTCTAAAACAAAATAAGATAAATATCATTTGTATCAGTTTTCTATGTTATAACACTTTTTTTTTTATAACTTTTTTGAATTAAATAAATTTTGAAAAAGTACTGTCTAAGTACGTATAAGAAAGCTCATTGTTAGTTCATAGGCGTGAGATCGTCTTTATCACTATACAATTAGTTATTTCAAGGAAATGTCTTTGGCACTTTTCCATTTAAGATTCCGTCGGTGTGACCGTTCGAACTGATAGCTAATCAACATTACAACCTTGCTGTTGCACGTGGAGCCGAATAATAAACGTAGACCTTCCCACACTTGACCCTGTCTTTTGTCTACTTTAATCAGACCGTGCGTCGCGTCGCGTCGCGTTGTCTGTTTAACAATCAATTCACTTACATATTACGTCGACTATATTTCCGACTTTGTATCTTGTCCCATATCTCTTCGACAGAGCGTTTATAGAGAAGTTTCCGATTTGGAACAGGTCCGAATAGTTTTCGACCCTTTTCCTCGTGTGGCCGTAAGGGATGAGCAACAGTTGGCTATAACTGTGGAACGCTATGTACGAAAATATCTTGTCGTGAATGCTGTCGATGTATTCCGACATAGACTTCGTTTCTATCTCCGAGAACGGTTTGTTGCCTGGGTAGATCTCGCTGCATGGATTCGAACTGGTACCACCCTCTGAGATAATAATAATTACACTGTACATATATATATATATATATATATATATATATATATATATATATAACTAAAAACCGAAAGTCAGGTAACACAAAGAAATATTAATGTACAAATTAATAAATTATAATGGTTGTTTAATTCTTTATTAATAACCTGCCCAATGGAAGTTCCAATTCCTGTTCGGATCAGCGCCATAGCATCCCCTTCCACTTGGTCGTCTAGTTTTTCGCCAGAGACGATTCTGAACAGAAAATTGTACTTTGCACCATGATTCTACTTTTAATTAACCGATCGACGTTGTCGCGCAATTATCGCGCGTTGTATTGGTATCTATCGATTAAGTACAAGATCGTATACACTTGGAATTAAAAAGAATTGCAACCGATTGAAGTTCTTGACTAATTATAGATAACGACTGATTGCTGATAAAACACTCAGGAGAAACCCAGATTTTATCGGTAATCGATGCGCACGAACATCGTCTGAATAACTCTGCAGTATGGTAATCGGCGTTTGTTTGTACACAGAATCAATTGTTTCTGTGCCGAATAAAAACAATTGTTCTAACGGACTTGGAAATGAAATTTATCGTCAAGTAACATTCATGTTTATTTTTACCCTGGTATGCGTGTACTCGTAACCATCCGGATTGAATACCGGGAAGATGTACCAGTCGTAAGACTCGGCCATGTATCGAACACGGGGATCGTCGCTTAGTATTAATTCATTCAGGATGTACGTTACAACGGCAGGTGATATCCATTCTCTGGCATGAATTCCGCCTTCAATGAATATTCCAGGATTTCCTTGCTTGAAAGAGAGCTTGACGCCTCTTATGCTTCTTCCCTCGTAGCTGCGACCACCGGTTAGGGGTTTCACGATTTCAGGATGTTGCGCGACTAGAGAATCCAGCCAACGATAAATCTGAAAAGGAAAATAATTATTAGACTGTGGATTTTAAGAAATTATGACAAAGCAAATATAAAAGTTCTTTAACCCCTTGCACTATAATACCGAGTCGGACTCGTGACGAAGATTTCAAATATTCATGCTACTAATTTCCTTTAAACTTTAAATTGAAACAAAATTATATTTTCTTGTTGTTGATACCATTGGAGACTGCATAGGTATAAATAACATACAAACTTGTTTTTTTTTCTAAGAAATTAGAAACGACAAATAAGTTCTAATCACTGCAACCGTAAAGTAAATCATAGTGCAAGGGGTTAAATTATTTCGATTAAATTGTTCATCTTACTAC
This sequence comes from Lasioglossum lativentre, assembly GCA_916610255.1. Classification (NCBI taxonomy): domain Eukaryota; kingdom Metazoa; phylum Arthropoda; class Insecta; order Hymenoptera; family Halictidae; genus Lasioglossum; species Lasioglossum lativentre. The sequence continues at coordinate 5,828,431 of OU744366.1, forward strand.
GTCCAGTCGATGGTAGCCAAACCAATCAAACACTCCCCGCGTGTTTCGCCGTGGATTTTCGTCATCGATGTACCGTTGCACATCGTCCATCATCAATTCAGGATCAAGCTGCGTTGCATTAACAAGGCTCATGAACTCTTCGAGTTTCTTCGGTGACATCATAACGTTCATAGTATCGTTGACCTTCGGCTGTCCCCAGAAATTGTAACCATCGTCATCTTGTATCTTCTGGAGTGCTTCGAGACCGGAAGTGTCCGGAACAAAGATTTTATACAATCTGTATCCATCGTATCGCACCACCTCTTCAGCACGAGTCACTCCGAGAGTGACAAGCAAATACAATAATGGTGTGATTATCATTTTAAATATTAAACTATGTCGATCAAATGAGATTTGGATTTAATAAGAATTTCACTTGCACGCCAGTTGTCTAACAATTCTCATCGTTCCTTCATGAAATATCACTGTGCAATTGTGTTTCCAGTTCTCCAGAAAACACTCGGCTTTTAACTTCTAGTAGTCTCTTTGTTTCTATTTGAAAAAATTCTTTAATATTTATGTGGAGTAGTTTCAATCTTCACTTTTTGCAAAAGTGCGATTTTGGCACTTTTTCTTGCGAAGAGTAGTTGGACAAACCGATTTTCTAACGGGATCTCGAGGAAACTGAACGAGTTCCTCGTCCACGTGAATGAAATCGTGCTATAGAAACCACCGATACCGGTTCTAATCCGTCTCGTTTCTTCGCGGTGCAACTCCCATGTGAGTGTTTAAAGTGAATCTGCCCGCGCCTTTATATAGGTACGCTAAGCAGCCGCAGGCGGTAAAAATATTCTGTACGTGAGATAAGTGTAAACAAAAAAAAAAGAAAAGAAAAAAAGAAATACGGGCGACGCATTTGCATGCAAGATGGCCCATGGGAATTCTCGCGTGGTTGCAAACAAGACCTCTTCATGGTTAAAGACCTCAGAGGTACCGTTCGAATGTATCGATAAAACCAGGTTGTCGACATTCACCCGCGAAAGAACGCCTTTTTTTCCGAATTATATTTCTAACAGGTTTCGACGATTTGGAACAACCTGATGAGACTGGTGATACGAAATATGTGTCACTATCTCGGAAACGAAAATGCAAAAATGTAATAAGTAAACCGGCGAATCCTTATCCAAATCCTAAATTTTGTGGCTTATGTGATAAGAACCAGGATGAGGATCATGATTACGTAGATGATTCACGAACAAATGATTTTGCGATCTTATACAATAGAAGCGTTTCTTTATGGTATGCAAGAGTGCGGAGCCATAATTGAAGACCTCCGGGTGTTTGCCCAACAAGTCGTTAGGATCAGATAAGGTAATTTGCGTATATTAATTGCCGCGCTAATGAACGAGTGTTAAGGTGATTTCCTCATTGAACCTGCATACTTTTTTTTGCATACTGCGATTGTGTTAAGTAGGACGATGAACACTGTTTAAGCGTCGTCCTTCTTTTTGTATGCCAGATGGAGGTATTATCAAATGAACACAGTTAAGTTTACGTGGAATTAATACAAATCTTCGTTTAAACAAGTGGAATCCTTTATTTGTAAAATAATGATCCGGTGAACGTTGACAAAGTTAGTGTACGCTCGACCGTGGTAATTTGTATAGGGGCACTTGGGGAAAGTGACAGAACTATAGTAGCTCGAAGTAATCTTATTCGCGTTAATACAAAAATCAAATGAATCAGCTTGAATAATATATTTTGTTCTGAGGGAAGGTAACATTGCAAAATGTTATGGAAAGGAATAGGTTTGAAATAATCGTGGATATTAATTAACAAGATTTTTATTGAAAATCTATCAATACATTTGTTCTTACATCTAACAATATTAACGCAAATTCTAACTGTGCAGCTATATTATCCACCATTTGTAAGATACTAGAAGATCTTAGAAATAGAGGATAATACCGATTGCCCAGGTCTCACCACGAGGAGATTGCTGCACAAGAGACCCGGAAAAGGAGTCAGGACGAATTCAATATTCCTTCTGACATATTTAAAATATGTTTTATTCGAATCGTTATTTAAATAATTTTTTCTAAATAATACCCAACTCTGATCTATTTCAATAAAAATTTTCCCATCTCTGCTTCTACAGTTATATATTATATTAATTCCTCCACGTTATTCTATCTCGAACTGTTTATTATTCGGAATAAATGTTATTCAACATATTTCTGTTCCCACAGATCGATTTTTGGAACAATTATGTATAAAAACAAGTGAAGGAAATAATGCTTGTTTATGAAATATTTTTATATTAAAAATTGAGGTATCTCATATGAAATTTGAAGATATTTCTTGGAATTTTTTGTCCTCGATATTAATTTTGATTTCAATAGTTTAGAAATCAACGCCAAAATGTAAATGATTAATTTCCTATTCATTTACTATTAATATTCCTAGTATTTTAAATAACTTTATAGCGATTAATTTCTTCAAGAAATACTTTCTATAATTCTAGTGAAATTTCTACTAGGTGATTAATTAACAAATTTCAAGTGCCAGGAAGGTTGAGCATAAAGGAATCAATTATTTAATTGAAATGACCGTGCTGAAGTGACAAATATATTTTATCGTAATGGGCGTTGCTTTTCTTCTTTTATTTTTACGTGAATTGGCATTCAGAATATATAACCTCATGTAACTTTAAATACCGCTAATCTTTATTGTTCGTTCTAATCTATTGAAAAATAAGGCTTAACAATAAGTTTGTTAAAAATGGTCACCGGGCGAGCTCTCCATTTTGTGTATTACATGGTATTTCAATTCAAATAAACCGCTATTAATGGTGATGACAGCGCCGCGGTGATTGATTTAGGAACTAAACAAAGGCCTCCGTACAGCGCCATTTGATGCAGCGGCAAAACGCTCAAACTGGTAGCCAAATTTACCGACAGTGGGTATCCGTTAAATTTGGCTACCAGTTTGAGCGTTTTGCCGCTGCATCAAATGGCGCTGTACGGAGGCCTTTGTTTAGTTCCTAAATCAATCACCGCGGCGCTGTCATCACCATTAATAGCAGCAGAGAGTAGATGAGAGTGCTCACGCTCGGGTTTTGGCCGTGCCACTTTTCGTTTCGTTTCGACTTAGCCAAGAACAGAACCTGTTTCGACTTAGCCTGTAACAGAACCTGTTTCGACTTAGCCTGTAAGAGAACCTGTTTCGACATAGCCTGTAACAGAACCTGTTTCGACATAGCCTGTAACAGAACCTGCTTCGACTTAGCCTGTAACAGAACCTGTTTCGACTTAGCCTGAAACAGAACCACCGACGAGATAGTATCTCGTCGGTGACAGAACTTGTTTCGATTTAGCCTGAAACAGAACCTGTTTCGACTTAGCCTGTAACAGAACCGGTTTCGACTTAGGCCTGGGTAGGGAAGAGTGATGCCCGTTTGGACTCCGACCGATTGGACACGTCCCGATTGGACGCGTTCCTTTTCGACTCCGTGCCGATTGGACTCGTGCCGTTTGGACGCCGTGCCGTTTGGACGCCGTGCCGATTGGACGCCGTGCCGATTGGACGCCGTGGCGGCTGTATTCATGACGTTTGGACGCCGTAAATTTTATAATCATTGCTTTTCGAAGTCTACATATGGTGATATTGTATTGTGAAATATATGATTAAATATGATTTGGAATCTATTAAATTTTAAATTATGATTAAGAATCTATTAATGAAAAATAATTATCTATAGCTTCGGAGGGGGGTGATTCCGAAGTCTTACTCCGGAAAGTTTATTTTAAGAGCGAGTGGAAATGACATTAGTCTGGGTTAGGTTTGGCTAGATAACTGAAGTTGTTGTTAATCGGGCGTTGTTAACCATATATTTCACAATACAATATCATCATATGTAGACTTCGAAAAGCAATGATTATAAAATTTACGGCGTCCAAACGTCATGAATCGAACTACCACGGCGTCCAATCGGCACGGCGTCCAAACGGGCATCACTCGAAATTAATTGATTTGAAAAAATTTACTTTCAATGAAATAAATATAAAAGGAGCAATATTTATATGAGAAGCTATATTAGAAAAAATATATTTATTTCTTATTCTAGCTAGAATAAATATTACATGTATGTTTAAACATTAAAAAGAGATTGAATCTCTTCTTAATATTGGATCAATATGTATTCAATATTTTGTGCTACTGTATATAGGGTTCAGATGAAGGGGGTTGAAATAACTTTCGAAGTTCGTGGTGAAAATCGTCTCTTTGCAAATATCTCGGGAACTAGAGGGTCTGGGACTATAGATTCTTTGTGCAATTTGTGTGTTTCCGACCAAGGAATGTAATACAACGTCGTTCAGGGTGCGGTGCCCCTTCGCTAGTCGCACAAAAATTTCCTTTTCCTTGGATAATTGAGGGTGGGGAAACCTGTACTGAGGGTTGGAGGCGGGCCCAAAATCGCCAAGATGTTCGCGGAGTCTATCGTCGCGATGGGGGTGCGGAAACGGACGCTTACGGCCAGGTCAACGCGTCCCAACGCTGTCGACCCCGGCTGGCAGAACCCCACATATGGTAATCATAAAATCTTCAAGAGCATGACTAGCTAGCCGAGGTAAAGCGAGGGACCTAAAGATTGACCTCGTGTTTATCGTTTTATTACGGCGCGCAATGAAAGCAAGGAACAATACAGTCACTGGGACTGGGGAAAAACCCGGAAACTATTAAGAGGGTACGTCGACAGGCCCGAACCATAGTAGCCATATGAAAAACAACTGTGTCGGTCCCAGAGACACAATGAAATTTAGTGAACACGAGTTTTATTACCTACTTTTATAAAAACATTATATGGCAAGGTGGTCAAGGGAGTGCTTGTCGACATCGTTGTAAATCAACCGAAACATGAAGTGGGGAGAGTTTCGCACTTCTGCGCAGGCGCGCCTGAACTCGGCGAGCGGGGGCACAGAGTGGGGCCGAGCAAGCTGACACAGTGCGAGTCGTGCGGCCGTAGCGATACGACACCGGTGCGAGCCTAGCGAGCGGACACAGTCGCGCCGAGAAAGCAGTCACATTGTGAGCCAAGCCAGCGGACACAGTGCCAGTAAGTCGAGCGAGCGGACACAGCGCGAGCTGTGCGAGCCTTGCTTGCAGACATTGTGCGAGCTAATGCGGGCGAACATTGTGCTAGCCCAGGGACGGACCCTGTGCGAGCCGAGCGAGCGGACACCGTGCGCGTCGTGCGTGCCAAGCGATTGGATCGGACACAGTGCGAGCCTACCGAGCGGACATAGTGCGAGCCGAGCGAGCGGACACATTGCGAGCCGAGCGAGAGGGCACAGTGCTAGCCGAGCGAGAGGGCACAGTGCTAGCCGAGCGAGAGGGCACAGTGCTAGCCGAGCGAGAGGGCACAGTGCTAGCCGAGCGAGAGGGCACAGTGTTAGCCGAGCGAGAGGGCACAGTGCTAGCCGAGCGAGAGGGCACAGTGTTAGCCGAGCGAGAGGGCACAGTGCTAGCCGAGCGAGAGGGCACAGTGTTAGCCGAGCGAGAGGGCACAGTGCTAGCCGAGCGAGAGGGCACAGTGTTAGCCGAGCGAGCGGGCACAGCGTGAGCTGTGTCGGCCTAGCGAGCGAAACACTTGTGTCGTCCTAGCGAGCGAAACACCTTGTGTCGTCCTAGCGAGCGAAACACCTTGTGTCGTCCTAGCGAGCGAAACACCTTGTGTCGTCCTAGCGAGCGAAACACCTTGTGTCGTCCTAGCGAGCGAAACACCTTGTGTCGTCCTAGCGAGCGAAACACCTTGTGTCGTCCTAGCGAGCGAAACACCTTGTGTCGTCCTAGCGAGCGAAACACCTTGTGTCGTCCTAGCGAGCGAAACACCTTGTGTCGTCCTAGCGAGCGAAACACCTTGTGTCGTCCTAGCGAGCGAAACACCTTGTGTCGTCCTAGCGAGCGGACATTGTGCGAGCCGAGCGAGCGGACACTGTGCGATCCGAGCAAGCAATTAACAGGTCCGCGGACCTGTGAAACATTTCAGTGAAAACTGAGAAGGTCCGGACCTGCGAAACATAGCAGTGAAAACTGAGAAGGTCCGGACCTTTGAAATTTCTCTTAAAAATGATCGAAATTTTTATTTAGATAAACATATTGCCCTACTCTGATACAGACAGTATGTATTTCCTCTGACAGTCTGAGAGTGATAAAACCTCGGGACTCTGTAGCATCAATGAACGTGAACGTGTAGGTACATACATAGAAAACGACAGGGCATAGGCGACAAAAGAGGGACTGAAGACCGAAGCAGCCGGCATAGTTTAAAAGGCTGGGCATCGATTACAATGTCAATGAAAAAAGGTAAGTTTTTATTTTTCATTCTTTTTTTATACAACTTTTACAAACATATTTGTGAGATTTTGCTAATCAAAATTAGTCTAAACACGGCACTATTTCGATCACATTTACTTGTTTAATGAGTGATCGTAACTCGCTATGATATAAATATAAGTCAATAGTAAATACATATGATTAAGACTGTATCAGGTTTGGTACCCTTTTAACCGACGAGTATCTCGCCGATAGTGGAACTTTTAGCGATGTGGTATTTCAGATCACTGTAAGTTCCACTTATCGCCGGCCCCCTGTGCCCACTTTTTGCGCCGCTCAATAGCACAGAGGCCGGCAGTCTTTAATAGTATCTCGTCGGTGCATTCGTGTTCTAAATATTTAGAATATAAGTTATGTACATGTACAATACAAACATGTTATGTATGAATCTACAATTAATAAATAAAGACAATCTAGTGAAAAAGTATATCTGCGTATACATTTATTAAACCACCAATTTCTCCTGAACGTCCGACTTGTCGTAGAGTTACACTACTGACTTAGGCAAAAATTTACACCGGTCTAACTTGTTATTCAGTAACTGTACTGATCTGGAATTGCAAAAATAGTGAAACATTGATCGCCTGGCTTGACGTTGAGTTGCACTACTGAATTTTCGAAAATTTTTCGGTCGGCTGACTTGACGTTGAGTTGTACTACTGAAATTTCATGCCACCTCTTTCTCTGTCATGTTCTCCTAGTAGAAATATTAGGAGTGTATGATAGCGAAGAGGTGGCATGAAATTTCAGTAGTACAACTCAACGTCAGGCCAGACGACCGAAAAATTTTCGGCCGTCTGGCTTGTCGTTGAGTTGTACTACTGATTTTCGAAAAATTTTCGACCGCCTGGCTTGTCGTTGAGTTGTACTACTGAATTTTCGAAAATTTTTCGGTCGTCTGGCCTGACGTTGAGTTGTACTACTGAATTTTCGTGCCACCTCCTTCGATATCATGTTCTCCTAGTAGAAATATTAGGAGTGTATGATAGCGAAGAGGTGGCATGAAATTTCAGTAGTACAACTCAACGTCAGGCCAGACGACCGAAAAATTTTCGGCCGTCTGGCTTGTCGTTGAGTTGTACTACTGATTTTCGAAAAATTTTCGACCGCCTGGCTTGTCGTTGAGTTGTACTACTGAATTTTCGAAAATTTTTCGGTCGTCTGGCCTGACGTTGAGTTGTACTACTGAATTTTCGTGCCACCTCTTCGCTATCATACACTCCTAATATTTCTACTAGGAGAACATGATATCGAAGGAGGTGGCACGAAAATTCAGTAGTACAACTCAACGTCAAGCCAGACGACCGAAAAATTTTCGAAAATTCAGTAGTACAACTCAACGACAAGCCAGGCGGTCGAAAAATTTTCGAAAACTCAGTAGTACAACTCAACGGCAAGCCAGACGGTCGAAAATTTTTCGGTCGTCTGGCTGGACGTTGAGTTGTACTACTGAAATTTCATGCCACCTCTTCGCTATCATACACTCCTAATATTTCTACTAGGAGAACATGATATCGAAGGAGGTGGCACGAAAATTCAGTAGTACAACTCAACGTCAAGCCAGACGACCGAAAAATTTTCGAAAATTCAGTAGTACAACTCAACGACAAGCCAGGCGGTCGAAAAATTTTCGAAAACTCAGTAGTACAACTCAACGGCAAGCCAGACGGTCGAAAATTTTTCGGTCGTCTGGCTGGACGTTGAGTTGTACTACTGAAATTTCATGCCACCTCTTCGCTATCATACACTCCTAATATTTCTACTAGGAGAACATGACAGAGAAAGAGGTGGCATGAAATTTCAGTAGTACAACTCAACGTCAAGTCAGCCGACCGAAAAATTTTCGAAAATTCAGTAGTGCAACTCAACGTCAAGCCAGGCGATCAATGTTTCACTATTTTTGCAATTCCAGATCAGTACAGTTACTGAATAACAAGTTAGACCGGTGTAAATTTTTGCCTAAGTCAGTAGTGTAACTCTACGACAAGTCGGACGTTCAGGAGAAATTGGTGGTTTAATAAATGTATACGCAGATATACTTTTTCACTAGATTGTCTTTATTTATTAATTGTAGATTCATACATAACATGTTTGTATTGTACATGTACATAACTTATATTCTAAATATTTAGAACACGAATGCACCGACGAGATACTATTAAAGACTGCCGGCCTCTGTGCTATTGAGCGGCGCAAAAAGTGGGCACAGGGGGCCGGCGATAAGTGGAACTTACAGTGATCTGAAATACCACATCGCTAAAAGTTCCACTATCGGCGAGATACTCGTCGGTTAAAAGGGTACCAAACCTGATACAGTCTTAATCATATGTATTTACTATTGACTTATATTTATATCATAGCGAGTTACGATCACTCATTAAACAAGTAAATGTGATCGAAATAGTGCCGTGTTTAGACTAATTTTGATTAGCAAAATCTCACAAATATGTTTGTAAAAGTTGTATAAAAAAAGAATGAAAAATAAAAACTTACCTTTTTTCATTGACATTGTAATCGATGCCCAGCCTTTTAAACTATGCCGGCTGCTTCGGTCTTCAGTCCCTCTTTTGTCGCCTATGCCCTGTCGTTTTCTATGTATGTACCTACACGTTCACGTTCATTGATGCTACAGAGTCCCGAGGTTTTATCACTCTCAGACTGTCAGAGGAAATACATACTGTCTGTATCAGAGTAGGGCAATATGTTTATCTAAATAAAAATTTCGATCATTTTTAAGAGAAATTTCAAAGGTCCGGACCTTCTCAGTTTTCACTGCTATGTTTCGCAGGTCCGGACCTTCTCAGTTTTCACTGAAATGTTTCACAGGTCCGCGGACCTGTTAATTGCTTGCTCGGATCGCACAGTGTCCGCTCGCTCGGCTCGCACGGTGTCCGCTCACTCGGCTCGCACAATGTCCGCTCGCTAGGACGACACAAGGTGTTTCGCTCGCTAGGACGACACAAGGTGTTTCGCTCGCTAGGACGACACAAGGTGTTTCGCTCGCTAGGACGACACAAGGTGTTTCGCTCGCTAGGACGACACAAGGTGTTTCGCTCGCTAGGACGACACAAGGTGTTTCGCTCGCTAGGACGACACAAGGTGTTTCGCTCGCTAGGACGACACAAGGTGTTTCGCTCGCTAGGACGACACAAGGTGTTTCGCTCGCTAGGACGACACAAGGTGTTTCGCTCGCTAGGACGACACAAGGTGTTTCGCTCGCTAGGACGACACAAGGTGTTTCGCTCGCTAGGACGACACAAGTGTTTCGCTCGCTAGGCCGACACAGCTCACGCTGTGCCCGCTCGCTCGGCTAACACTGTGCCCTCTCGCTCGGCTAGCACTGTGCCCTCTCGCTCGGCTAGCACTGTGCCCTCTCGCTCGGCTAGCACTGTGCCCTCTCGCTCGGCTAACACTGTGCCCTCTCGCTCGGCTAGCACTGTGCCCTCTCGCTCGGCTAACACTGTGCCCTCTCGCTCGGCTAGCACTGTGCCCTCTCGCTCGGCTAACACTGTGCCCTCTCGCTCGGCTAGCACTGTGCCCTCTCGCTCGGCTAGCACTGTGCCCTCTCGCTCGGCTAGCACTGTGCCCTCTCGCTCGGCTAGCACTGTGCCCTCTCGCTCGGCTCGCAATGTGTCCGCTCGCTCGGCTCGCACTATGTCCGCTCGGTAGGCTCGCACTGTGTCCGATCCAATCGCTTGGCACGCACGACGCGCACGGTGTCCGCTCGCTCGGCTCGCACAGGGTCCGTCCCTGGGCTAGCACAATGTTCGCCCGCATTAGCTCGCACAATGTCTGCAAGCAAGGCTCGCACAGCTCGCGCTGTGTCCGCTCGCTCGACTTACTGGCACTGTGTCCGCTGGCTTGGCTCACAATGTGACTGCTTTCTCGGCGCGACTGTGTCCGCTCGCTAGGCTCGCACCGGTGTCGTATCGCTACGGCCGCACGACTCGCACTGTGTCAGCTTGCTCGGCCCCACTCTGTGCCCCCGCTCGCCGAGTTCAGGCGCGCCTGCGCAGAAGTGCGAAACTCTCCCCACTTCATGTTTCGGTTGATTTACAACGATGTCGACAAGCACTCCCTTGACCACCTTGCCATATAATGTTTTTATAAAAGTAGGTAATAAAACTCGTGTTCACTAAATTTCATTGTGTCTCTGGGACCGACACAGTTGTTTTTCATATGGCTACTATGGTTCGGGCCTGTCGACGTACCCTCTTAATAGTTTCCGGGTTTTTCCCCAGTCCCAGTGACTGTATTGTTCCTTGCTTTCATTGCGCGCCGTAATAAAACGATAAACACGAGGTCAATCTTTAGGTCCCTCGCTTTACCTCGGCTAGCTAGTCATGCTCTTGAAGATTTTATGATTACCATATGTGGGGTTCTGCCAGCCGGGGTCGACAGCGTTGGGACGCGTTGACCTGGCCGTAAGCGTCCGTTTCCGCACCCCCATCGCGACGATAGACTCCGCGAACATCTTGGCGATTTTGGGCCCGCCTCCAACCCTCAGTACAGGTTTCCCCACCCTCAATTATCCAAGGAAAAGGAAATTTTTGTGCGACTAGCGAAGGGGCACCGCACCCTGAACGACGTTGTATTACATTCCTTGGTCGGAAACACACAAATTGCACAAAGAATCTATAGTCCCAGACCCTCTAGTTCCCGAGATATTTGCAAAGAGACGATTTTCACCACGAACTTCGAAAGTTATTTCAACCCCCTTCATCTGAACCCTATATACAGTAGCACAAAATATTGAATACATATTGATCCAATATTAAGAAGAGATTCAATCTCTTTTTAATGTTTAAACATACATGTAATATTTATTCTAGCTAGAATAAGAAATAAATATATTTTTTCTAATATAGCTTCTCATATAAATATTGCTCCTTTTATATTTATTTCATTGAAAGTAAATTTTTTCAAATCAATTAATTTCGAGTGATGCCCGTTTGGACGCCGTGCCGATTGGACGCCGTGGTAGTTCGATTCATGACGTTTGGACGCCGTAAATTTTATAATCATTGCTTTTCGAAGTCTACATATGATGATATTGTATTGTGAAATATATGGTTAACAACGCCCGATTAACAACAACTTCAGTTATCTAGCCAAACCTAACCCAGACTAATGTCATTTCCACTCGCTCTTAAAATAAACTTTCCGGAGTAAGACTTCGGAATCACCCCCCTCCGAAGCTATAGATAATTATTTTTCATTAATAGATTCTTAATCATAATTTAAAATTTAATAGATTCCAAATCATATTTAATCATATATTTCACAATACAATATCACCATATGTAGACTTCGAAAAGCAATGATTATAAAATTTACGGCGTCCAAACGTCATGAATACAGCCGCCACGGCGTCCAATCGGCACGGCGTCCAATCGGCACGGCGTCCAAACGGCACGGCGTCCAAACGGCACGAGTCCAATCGGCACGGAGTCGAAAAGGAACGCGTCCAATCGGGACGTGTCCAATCGGTCGGAGTCCAAACGGGCATCACTCTTCCCTACCCAGGCCTAAGTCGAAACCGGTTCTGTTACAGGCTAAGTCGAAACAGGTTCTGTTTCAGGCTAAATCGAAACAAGTTCTGTCACCGACGAGATACTATCTCGTCGGTGGTTCTGTTTCAGGCTAAGTCGAAACAGGTTCTGTTACAGGCTAAGTCGAAGCAGGTTCTGTTACAGGCTATGTCGAAACAGGTTCTGTTACAGGCTATGTCGAAACAGGTTCTCTTACAGGCTAAGTCGAAACAGGTTCTGTTACAGGCTAAGTCGAAACAGGTTCTGCTCTTGGCTAAGTCGAAACGAAACGAAAAGTGGCACGGCCAAAACCCGAGCGTGAGCACTCTCATCTACTCTCTGCTGCTATTAATGGTGATGACAGCGCCGCGGTGATTGATTTAGGAACTAAACAAAGGCCTCCGTACAGCGCCATTTGATGCAGCGGCAAAACGCTCAAACTGGTAGCCAAATTTAACGGATACCCACTGTCGGTAAATTTGGCTACCAGTTTGAGCGTTTTGCCGCTGCATCAAATGGCGCTGTACGGAGGCCTTTGTTTAGTTCCTAAATCAATCACCGCGGCGCTGTCATCACCATTAATAGCGGTTTATTTGAATTGAAATACCATGTAATACACAAAATGGAGAGCTCGCCCGGTGACCATTTTTAACAAACTTATTGTTAAGCCTTATTTTTCAATAGATTAGAACGAACAATAAAGATTAGCGGTATTTAAAGTTACATGAGGTTATATATTCTGAATGCCAATTCACGTAAAAATAAAAGAAGAAAAGCAACGCCCATTACGATAAAATATATTTGTCACTTCAGCACGGTCACTTCAATTAAATAATTGATTCCTTTAAGGTTGCCGCACACTAGACCGGCCCGACCCGTACCGGCACCGTTCCGGCGCAACACGGATGGTGCTGTTTGCCGCACACTATTAAATCTTTAATGGTGTGGACATTGATTTACATTGGAGAATGACAAAACAACCGCGCCGGAACGGTGCCGGTACGGGTCGGGCCGGTCTAGTGTGCGACAACCTTTATGCTCAACCTTCCTGGCACTTGAAATTTGTTAATTAATCACCTAGTAGAAATTTAACTAGAATTATAGAAAGTATTTCTTGAAGAAATTAATCGCTATAAAGTTATTTAAAATACTAGGAATATTAATAGTAAATGAACAGGAAATTAATCATTTACTAATTTAATCCGTAAAATCTGAAAATAGCGGCATTCGAATGATTCTTGCCGATTTTTCCTAAGACGCAATGCACATTCCGGCAAGAATCATTTGCTCCGTTTAAGTCTGTGTTCAGTATAAGATTTTAATTCAAATAAACTTCTATTAATGGTGATGACAGCGCCGCGGTGATCGATTTAGGAACTAAACAAAGGCCTCCGTACAGCGCCATTTGATGCAGCGGCAAAACGCTGAAACTGGTAGCCAAATTTAACGGATACCCACTGTCGGTAAATTTGGCTAGCAGTTTGAGCGTTTTGCCGCTGCATTAATTGGCGCTGTACGGAGGCCTTTGTTTAGTTCCTAAATCGACCACCGCGGCGCTATTCCTCTCTGACTGTGCATTGTGCGTTGAGACACCGACGAGATACTATTGAGATAATCTCGTGGAACTTTTAGCGATGTGGTATTTCAGATCACTGTAAATTTCACTTATCCCTGCGCCTATGTTGCCTTACTGGATGTTGATCAAATTAGAGGAAACGTATTGATTGTATGTTGATAAAATTATAGCTAACTTATTTATTGTATGTTGATAAAATGATAGGTACCTTAATTATTGGGTGTTGATACATTTATAGGAAATTTATTTATTGGATGTTGATACAATTACAGGAATCATATTTGTTGGACGTTGATACAATTATAGGAGTCTTCTATTCATTGGATCAAATTATTATTACCTATTATTATACCTACATGATAGGTTTTATAATAAAAAGATATTTAAATTTATATAAAGTTTCCTTCCCGATATTACGAATTTATATAAAGTTTCCTAATATGTATAAGGTTTTATCTCCTCCTTGTCAGATAACAGACACATTTCTCGTATTTCTCTGCAGAGGTACAATATACAGTAACAATCCTACACAAAAAAAATTACAAAAATGCATTTCTAAGTGCTTAACATTTATTTAAAGAAAATTAAACACTTCATACTATTTAGAAGAAGAAAGTGGTTTAATTTTTATTCCGTGGAATGAATGGACAACATACATTTATAATTATACATTTTCATATATATAAATTTACAAAATTTGCTATTGACAATACAATTTTTCTTCCTTTTAAGAATTCTATTGTATTCTAACCAAAATCAAGATCTTATGATGAAGGAATTTTCTTATGCGCGTTTAGGTATCTCACTGTATTTTGAATTTTAGAGATCAAGTATACTATAATTGTACCTGGAATTTTCAAAATTCTCGTCCTATACAATGCACGATATAGTTTCTACCAAATCGATAGTCTACCTAACATTACGAAAGGTTTCTTATTTGGTAAGCCACCGAGTGGTTCAGTCCAATACCTAATATTGCGTAAATTATTCCTAAATTTCCAAAAATTTCTTTTTTACCCTCAAACAAAATTATTAGATAACGTTATCGAGGATCGAGTTGTTGGTTTTACGATTGAAGTTTCTGTTGCTGTTAAACGATCTATTAACCCTTAGCATTCGGTAACTGTACCATTATTCACAATATTGTTTACATTATTAAATATGTTGCTATCTAATCAATTACTAAAGATTTAAGTAGTGTACGAGATATTATATATCAATTTCATATCCATAAAATGAAAATGATCATATAGAATGGAATTATTCTAGGTCGGAAGAAATATTGAAATTTCGAGTTTCATCGAAATCTCGAAATTTTCAAATAGCTCCGATTGCCAATTATACATATGTATGGTCCATACACCTCCAAAAATTATGGAATAATCGCCGGTAGATAAAACGTGTTAAAGTCGACCTCTAACCTTGGCTATAGCCTTTTTCGGTTATGAACGGGGAAGAAGCTGCAGAACAATATTTTACTTTCTCCGATTTTTCGGAAATTCTCGGATTACTGTTCTGCAGGCGTGGATCTGTGCGGTTGCAAGGCGGCGCGGCGTGGCGCGCTGTGCTGTTCGTTTTACGAGCGGTTCGCAGCCGACTTTATAGTAGTAGAGGCGACTAAGAATAGACAAATAATCTATTCCGACGACACACGTCGTTACACGGCATGATAAGTCCTGTATCGTCCCGGTCGTTGTTCCACTCGTTCGTTGTTGCGCGCCGGCGGCGGTGAGTTCCTGTGAAAATTTCGGCGTAACTCAAAAGCTGAAGTCAAACATGGGCGTGTTTCACGAGGTGTCTCGGTAAATCCGGTAAAGCGCCGAAGGCAAATCCCTCTTCCGTCAGCGGCGCGCGACAAACTAAATGCACGGCAACGCGTGTGCGGGCCCCACGTACACTGCGGGACAAAAAGATAGCACGTCTCACATTTTTTTAAAGCTTCTCGGTAAAAACTCAAGTAAAACTCCATGTCAATGCTAGTTTTTGCCGTGCCTGTGTATGTATTAGGTTGGTGCATATGAAATGCAAACATAATGAAAATACATTGTATAATGAAGCCTTTTCATCTAGCAATGCCATTATAGGCTACAGATTTACTAGATACCATTTTAAGGTGTGATCTTTCAGGTGCTGTGTCCTATGAATATTTCTGCTAAGGACAAAGGCAAATGCGATAATGAACGTCGTCGTATTGCATAAAGAAAATATTGTATGTTTTTTTATAATGTTTTCGGAATGAGAAAATTAGACACCGATTTAAGGAACGGTTTAATCATCTATTTTTTGGCAATGTCATCTTCATCGTTGGAAATATTAAAATATTAAAAATTCTAATGCTTTGTTTCTGTATGATATTTGGAAAAACATACTATATGTATATCCAGTTTACAATGAAGTTCTCATTTTTTATTATTTAATAGAAGATTGCACACTTTCACAATTCTTAGTGCAATTGCTGAACCTTTTCGTTAGTTTTTGATGGGTTAAAACTTAATTATTAGATGTACAAATTAATTTGTTGCTCTCAATATTATTTTCTGAATATTAGTTTCTGAAGTGACGTATTTGTCAACGTTTGCAAATAATGAAGAGAGGACAATCAATTTGTACACCTAATAAAATTAGTTAATAAAGGAAACTCGTCATTATGAATGCTAATAAAGCTGTTTATAGAATGGTGAAATAATCCTCACGAAAGGGTAATAATTAATACTACATCGGTTGGGTTAAATTTATACCTCGATTAAAATCCTCTAGCATTGAAAATTTTGAAGTGGAAATTTTTATTGACGTTGCGGTATACAGTGACTACTATCAAAGCGTATAATCTTCCACCGCGGATTCAATTACGTCATTTACAACTTGTACCTCGCGTCTGATTAGCGAATCATCGAATGCATTGCCATGTTCCCGCGAAACCAGATTTGCTCCGACAAGGAAATTGCACGGAAACCGCGTTTACCGAGAGATTCATGTACATACCGATGTCGAAATACCGAGATGCTGTTTGTATTCGAGAAAATAACACGACATTAGGAAGTAACAGGAGATACTCATGGTAAACAGCACTGTCTAGTCACTGGATATACATATTCTACCGGGACTGTTGCCTCTCTTTGCACAGAAAACTGTCTCAGACACATTTCATTCAGAAAAATGCAACCCCAAAAACTGTACCAAAACGTCTCAATCCATTAATTATCTCAGTAACACAAGTTTTCTTCTTTGTAAAACACGTAACATTGCGTCTGTCTGTTTTGTAAAAGATACAAGCACGTAACTATACATATGTATACATATAGTTTGTCTTCAATTAAGTAAAATAGTTTGCGTGAAATAATTAATAGTTAACGTTTGATTCAACAGCTTTGCTGAATGAATTAAATAATTCGTAATCGTAAATTAGTATAGTTTAAATAATTGTGAAATAAAAATATGTAAAATTCCCTACAGAAATCCTTATTACATTTAAATAACTGTGAAATAGAAATATGTAAAATTCCCTACGCAAATGCTTATTATACATATTTAATACATATTTAAATAAATCCTTACTATATAGTTTAAATAATTGTAAAATAGAAAGATGTAAAATGAGTAATTTTAACCGTTGGATAGGCTTCCTGCTAGAGAGGAGGAATTGTAAGAAATCTCTATGTTTAAAAGTATGTATCCATGTAAATACGTATATCTTGGTCGGAGCTACTCTAAAGTAAGTCTGTCTGTCTGTCGGTCGTAAGTGTAAGCTGCAATTATTGATAACGGAGTTTTTCCACGGAAAGGTGAGTACGAAAATCCAAATTAAACGTTACGCGGTATCTAAGTTGTCACTCTATCCGTATCTGGACGGTCTAACAAAAGCGTTCCTTCAATCAGCAAATACAAAACACACCTGGGCTCCTTATCTCTCGTTAAGCCGCTTCGAGGAAATTTGCATACACAAATCTCAGGTGATGCAAGTCTACTCTTACCTGTTGTTAATACTCGCGCCGACGACGTTTGCCGGGTCATTTTTTTTTTATCCAGAAATTGAATTTTTATCAATAATAATTCTTTTCAGCGATTACGAACAATGATGAAACCGAAAATGATATTCCCCTTACAATGATCCTATTACAAACATTTAATAATCTGAATAATTCTTACGAATTTATGTATACATCGACATATTATTTTCAACCGATTAAAAACAGAAAGTGTTCCTTGGAACGAATAGAGGCAATTTCTATTGTGCATAAAAGTCCGCAGTCATTGTACAGGGTGGCTCGAAATTCACTAGACCATTTTTAATAACCCCTTTCATTTTTTAAGAATTCACATTTGAGCTGTTTATTGCAAACGTGGTGTAAGTCAATATTTCTCTGCTTGTTTTAACGCTATATGTATCTCAAGGGTTTAATCGTCATCGAATAAAATAATTGTAATATCATTTCAGCGTGGTTTGCTTACTTATTATCCAATGATCAACTGTTTTGACCGTTCAACTGTTCTTAATAAACAAAATTGAAATTCCAAATAATCAAGTGACTTTTGGTTCACCCTGTATACGAACAATTGAAAGCGGAACTTTTGCACGAACCTAGTAAAACATTTACTTTCAAGAACTTTTCTTTATCTGTATCCATCGGAATTTTTGTAATTGGAGGACATTTTTCCATAATGGTTTCACGTTTTAAACGGAACCGATTGAAAAGTGCCATAACTTTGTCGGTTTCCGGGAAGACGGAAGTAATTTTCTGCACTTTCTTCGAAGGTTCGAGTGACGATCGAGAGAGGTTTAGAGTTCGAATCGGCGCGGCGCGGCGCGGCGGCCGTGTGAACGAGGGTGGAAGATCGTCAGTGAAAGCAGAGCTCTCCATGGGTCGCTACGGTGGTCGCAATAACCTTAGTTCCCTGGTGTACGTTTGCGGGCGTAGCATTATAACGTGTGCACGTTGCATACTTATGTGGCCAGCACAAGGTGCGGCCTTAGTCCACGATTCTTGTCGGGTTCGTCCTATGCCCATTATGCCAGCGAACTGTTCGTGGTGGCTTTCTGTGGACTCTCGATTAAGCGTCGTTCATAGCACCGTTTCCGCGTTTAGCCCTTCTTCTTCTCCTCTATTTAGAAATTTGCCGTTCCACTAACTCGTTCACAGTCAAATATCAACTGCAACAAAATTTCGCAATAATCAAAATAATTATATAATACAACCGAAACTGGAAAAGTAAATATTCTTATAGTAGTTGCTACTTTAATCCTTTTGCATCCTACAAACTCTAATAAAATTTATTTTATTTCAATCTGTCAGTATAAAAATTCTTTAATCCTTTTGCATCCTAAATATACTAATAAAATTTATTTTATTTGACTTGTTCATTCTAGTATAAAAATTCTTTAATCTTTTTGCATCCTAAATAACCTAATAAAATTTATTTTATTTGAATGTTTATTCTAGTATAAAAATTCTTTAATCGTTTTGCATCCTAAAAATCCTAATGAAATTTATTTTATTCAAAAGTGTAGGCATAAAAATTCTTTGATCCTTTTGCATTCTAAAAATCTTAATAATTAGTTGGCGAACAGATAAATTTGCATAAGTATATGCATATATGTCTAATAATTAGAGTTCACGTTCAACTAAATAGTAACAATTTTATTCTATTAATATGTACCATTAACACTGTTCCAAAATTTACTAATATCTAATTGTTACCATTCATCTCGTGATCGAGATCCAAAGTATAAAATTTACAAATCTATTGTATATTTATTCGATTCAGGGGAATATTATCACAACTTTTTAAGAAAGTGGAATAGGGTGTGACTCAACAATCACGAGCTGCTTTAATTATCAGCGGATATTTTGCAGGTAAGGCTCTTTATCTATGTGTTAACAACTGCAATTGATAACGATACGCAATAAAGTGCCGCAAATACGGAATTATACTTTGGTAACGACCGATTGCAGATTAAAAATGTATTACACGAAGAAATATCGAGCGTACGATGTGCTCCGATAAAAACAGAAGTTTCGAAAAATGATTCTCTCACAGATATGTAATTTATTTTAAAAAGCACAGAAATATTTACACATATGTATAGGAAGCATTTTATGAATCCTCTTTTCGCTGAAATCCTGTCTCTTGTCATTTAAAAATCAATATTTTTACTTCTGAATGGGCTGTGAAAATTTATTCCCATGTAATCGCATTGACAGGCGAATTGAAAAAAGCTGAAATAAAACAAAAATTTTCTTTTCCCCGCAATGCTTTCAGTGAACCAAATGTAAAACTAATAAAAACGTGGTAATAAAACTCCATTGGATTCTATTAAATTTTGCTTTTTGAAATCCACGAAAATGTTTATGCATTTGGTTTATGAATACAACTACTTGTGTTTTTTAAATTAATTTGTTTAATAGTGAAAACGGCGCATCGAAAGAATAATTAAGAAAAGTAACATTACTATGCTTGTATAGCAATATATGTACATACATGCATATAAAACAACATTCAGCTCGCCTTTCATTAAGAAATAATAATTAAATTATTGGACGAAACGAAAATGATCTGCTGCTAAATACTATACATTAGTAATTTTCAAACATAATGGCTCCTACAGAATCGATGAGAATTCAGAGTAGCTGTACTTTTATTTAAAAATTGATCGTTTTAATGTGCTTTTAATAATAATTTTACCACCGTATGTTGTATACAGCTCCAGAAAAATCTACGTGTACAAACATTATATTAAAAAAAATAGATTACATCAGAGAGATTTAGGAGGGAAATTGCTGTTATTGTTTTAATAATCAGAAAATGGCGCGGGTAATGGAAGAGGGAATTTGCTCGAGGGCGATTATTTACTTCGGCTGCGTAGAAATGGTGCCGGCACTGATTCCGATCATAAAATCGGGCCTTGTAAAAAAGATTCACGCGATTGCGACACGGCCAATTGTGAAAGAACCATTAAGCGACGTAGCGCAGACGTGTGCATACAAACGCGTTCCCATTGGGCGCGTCCGCGTATCTTCGGCTCGCGACTTCACGCCAACCAAGAACGCGAGTGGTGCTTTGATGTGACCGCCATTCCTGGAGACACTTATTACACTGCCGTGTCCGACAACGCATTCGGATTCACGTTCAACTACTGTACCGAACAGGCGACTTGAGAAATGTATCATTTATCTTGATCACAAGAAATACTAAATAATTGCAATCCGTTGAATTAACTCAGGTATTATAATATGTATGTATTATTTTGATAATACAGTGACTCGCGTAACCACATATTCGAACACTCTTTAAATCAGAATAACCTTTTTAAATGTGAGCGAAAAAACTTTTTCTGCGAAGTTAGAAGGATTAGTTTAGTAGATGACGCATAATGAAAATTTTGAAAAATTGTACGTGGTCAGAATCGCAACGGAAATAGTAAAAGTTACTTCTTATTGGTTAATGTTGACCGTCGAACGTTAATTTCTCTACTTTTTAAATTAGTATAAGAATACAAGTAAAAGAATTGGTACTTCCAATAAAATACATAAAAGGGTATAGCCGGATAAGGTAGTAAAAAATGCCCTTGAACCGAATTATATCGACGATGGGTCATTCGATAGGGCACCCAGAAAAAACATACTGTGCAAAGTTTCAACCCTGTATCTCGATCCGGAGGGTAGTTATGGGGTAAAATCGAAAAATCAGTTTTTGGCCTATTTTCCCTAGTTAATGATATTTAGAAATTCTGAAAAAAATCTGACACATGTCAAGAACCCAATTACATACTTTGCAATTGGTTTCAGATTTTTAAAGTGAAAATCCTGCTTGTAAAAAATCAAAAACCTCAAAAAAATCGAAAAAATGCAGATTTCACATGGAAATTCTGGAGCGTCCAGATTTATATTTTTACAGTAGCAATATATTGTTATGGGTATTGTTCATGAATTTTTTCAGATTTTTTGGTTTGGTGCGCCGTTGTTAAAAAAAATAAAAACCGATTTTTTCGACGTTTTCTCCGCGAAGAACTAAGCTAACCTTAAAATTGTTACGTTCTATTTATTCTGTAACTCTACAAGGCACTGATGAACCTTGAACACTTGTCAAAAATAATTAAACAATGAAATCAGCTTCATTAGTATTTTTACTATGTCAGCGTATTACATCTGAAAGTATTAACCACATTCCCAACAGCTCGGTTGGCTCAGCGCGTCAGGCGTTCGACTGTTGACCTGCTTATACTAGGTTCGCGCCCGGCATACGTATAATTTTTTTTTTACTTGATTATTTCTTTTTTTTATGTCTAACTATATAATAATCAATGGTATTTTTGTAGATTTCTTTTAGAATCAATATTTAAATATTTAAAAAATATTTTAAGCTAAAATGCGCAAAAAAAATTTTTGAGTAATTGTTATTATCATCAATTTTTATGTATGCATCTTCTTAATTCTGGTAGTATTAAATATTTTCTGCAGTAAATCTATACGTGCTTCGAGTTTTAAATACTCCGTTATAGAGAAAATAATCCATTGTAATACTACTCTTTTCAAGCATTCGTTTTTGGTACCTCGTCCTTCGTGCGGAACAGCAATTATTGTGTATGAACCGGCGTTTTGTAAAAGCGGACGGACAAAGTGTCCGTGTTTTATTATTTTATACCCTTAGCCTGCCCATTTACCTGTACCTTTACCTTTACCTCTACGTTTATATTCACCTTTCCCTTTCTCTACTCGCTTTATGACTCTGTCGATCATCACTACCAGGACTGCAGAAAATATTTAATACTACCAGAATTAAGAAGATGCATACATAAAAATTGATGATAATAACAATTACTCCAAAATTTTTTTTGCGCATTTTAGCTTAAAATATTTTTTAAATATTTAAATATTGATTCTAAAAGAAATCTACAAAAATACCATTGATTATTATATAGTTAGACATAAAAAAAAGAAATAATCAAGTAAAAAAAAAATTATACGTATGCCGGGCGCGAACCTAGTATAAGCAGGTCAACAGTCGAACGCCTGACGCGTTGAGCCAACCGAGCTGTTGGGAATGTGGTTAATACTTTCAGATGTAATACGCTGACATAGTAAAAATACTAATGAAGCTGATTTCATTGTTTAATTATTTTTGACAAGTGTTCAAGGTTCATCAGTGCCTGGTAGAGTTACAGAATAAATAGAACGTAACAATTTTAAGGTTAGCTTAGTTCTTCGCGGAGAAAACGTCGAAAAAATCGGTTTTTATTTTTTTTAACAACGGCGCACCAAACCAAAAAATCTGAAAAAATTCATGAACAATACCCATAACAATATATTGCTACTGTAAAAATATAAATCTGGACGCTCCAGAATTTCCATGTGAAATCTGCATTTTTTCGATTTTTTTGAGGTTTTTGATTTTTTACAAGCAGGATTTTCACTTTAAAAATCTGAAACCAATTGCAAAGTATGTAATTGGGTTCTTGACATGTGTCAGATTTTTTTCAGAATTTCTAAATATCATTAACTAGGGAAAATAGGCCAAAAACTGATTTTTCGATTTTACCCCATAACTACCCTCCGGATCGAGATACAGGGTTGAAACTTTGCACAGTATGTTTTTTCTGGGTGCCCTATCGAATGACCCATCGTCGATATAATTCGGTTCAAGGGCATTTTTTACTACCTTATCCGGCTATACCCTTTAGCATAAATATTTAAAAAAATATGATAATTAGTTAATTGTTATATTGAAAATATTACATTTTGGTACTATTATAATCAATATTTTCACACAAGAAGAACATTTAGTCATAATAAAAAGTCATTCCTTCAAATATTCCCATTCCTACAAAATTTCATGTTTTTCGCAACTTCAACGTCAATGAGGCACGCCGTTCCCTTATCCGATCAACTTCAACTTTTGCAAGAATTATTTTCTTACCCAATAGCACAATTTAGGGGGGGGGGGAGGGGGGGGGGGGTGTGAATAAAATCTCGCAAAAAAAATTTCAACAAGTATAGCTAAGGTACACCCTGGTCCACAGCTAAGAAGCTGATTCCCATCAAAGAAGCGTCGCCAGTTCCCAAAGGGTTGAAACAGCGAACTATCATATCGGTAAGAAGACGACAACGACGACATAGTCGAAGCTCGCGACATGATTCACAGCATGGTGGGTGTCCGCGGTGTGCTCATTGTCCGGGGAGACAAAAATCGAAAGCCCGATCCTTAGCAGGAAGACGCGTATTCGGTGAGCGGATAGATCACAAAGAGGCCGCCGTGTTGGCGCAGGAAACGGAAACTGGCGGAAACAAAGCCTCGGCAAACAGACGGCATCCCATGGGGAATGTTACCAGGGCAAATAGCGCGCGTCCTCGCTATCGCCTGGCCGCGACAAATATTGTCACGTCTCTGTGCCACGAAGAAAGGTGCCCACCTCGTTTCGACCTACGTCCCCTCCCTCCTCCGGCGCGGCGCGGCGCGGCGGCGGCCGATAGATTAGGTCCTAGCCACACGATATTGTGAACGCCATCGCCTCCGCCCGTGGGTAGAGATAACGAGGAACGATCACGAGACAGGTCCACGTCGAATTAGCAGGTATATCCGGGGCTTCGACATCGAAGAGGGTCCTGCCGCAGCTTCGAAACATTTTTCGGTGCCGCGGATGTAGATGTTAGTGATAGCATATAATCAGCCCGTGCAGCTACGTTTAACGTATGATTACCGGCTAAGCGCGATTAATCTTGCTCGATATTGGTCGGTATTGTTTAATGATATCGCTCTCGAGCCGAGTCCAGCCAGTCCCATTGGCCGGCGCGTGTGAATTTTTCTGTAGGGACTGGAATCGAACGATACCCCGCCATTTTTCTGCATTCTTCGGCCGATCGGCCATCATAATACGAGGATCTACGCGCGATTCGTACGCGAATGAACTTTGATAACAATTGGAAATATAGGCTCTTCTTAGCTGCGACAAAACGAAAGTAAGACGCGCGCCATTTTTTAATTAATTGGAGTTTAATGCCATTCATTTCACTATAATTATTCTCAAACAATACAATGTCCACCGCAACCATCGTGGCGTTCAACGTGTTAAATTGTTAATTGTTGCTAGGTAATGAAATACGTTTACCTATTATGCTAGAAACAAATAGGACTATTACTAAATAAACTTTAAATGAATAACTTGCATAAAATATCTGCTGGAACTGTGACAATTAATGGCCACATGGGTGTGTGTACAACAAACGTTCCTGCTATAGCGAAATCCGAATATCACGCAACGAATGAACCTAATTTGTGGAAGCCGATTAATCAGTTTATTATATTTCCGCGTTGCTACGTTTTCCATGTAACAAGTGGTTCGTATCCCTAACGTCGCGGAACGCAAATTCTTATTCTCCTTTCTCCTCGTCTGATCATTAGACTCATACTACTTAGCATTAAAGGCGAACATAGACCGCTCGTACAATCAAATCTACGTTCCCGAGCTGATTTTAACTTTACGTAATACTCGCCATATCGTCGCTAACGACACATAAGGTAAGTTGTTCGGTGTCTTTCCGAGCTGGCGATTGCGTAATGTCCAGGGATCATCGCTGCGCAACCAGTGAACAGATTTGAGAAAACGTCGACCGATCCTCGCTGCCATTTATTACACGCATTGATTTACTATACGACCGGAGTGGAATAAATTAGTTCAGATTCCCCGGTAAATGGATGACGCTGCTTTCAAAATTAATCATTTTTGCATCGGTTACGGGAAACTGGGATCGAACAGTTCCTTTCATCATTTGATCACACATCAATCGGTTCTTCAATCCTTTTAACCTTTTCATTATTTTAAATTTATATTCATATTTATATTTATTATTTTATATTCATATTTATATTTATATTTATATTTATATTTATTATTTTATAATTATAATTGCATTTTCACTTTACGTACCGGAAGCCTATTATCCCTTAGTACTCGGATGGCGACTGTGAAGCACCACTGAAAATTGCTATGCCATTCTTAAAAATATTGTTCACATTATTACTTTTGTTCGTCTTTAATAAACTACTAGACATTTACAAATTACATAAGATACTATATCAGTTTCATATGCGAAAAATTAAAAAAAATTGTATAGAATGGAAATATTTTATAATGGAAAAATCTTTTGATTTTTAGTTAAAAATAGGTTAATAGGATTTTTCAATAATTGTGCCGTACTAAAAGGACGCCGAGATATTGTCTTTTAAATTACAATCCCAGACGAAATTATCGGATGACATTTACCGAGGAGGACTTGTTGGTTCGCAATTGAAATTGCTGTTGCCGATGAAGGATCCCCAATCTTCAACCATGGATCATCAATTTTTAAAAATTATGAAATAAGTAGGTAATTTGTTATTAACTATAGCATCGCATTATATAGAATGTGTACAATTTCTAGTTCTGGTTTCTCCCTGATTCTGTGTATTTAAAATATCTCGGACATTATCTTCAAAATCTGTGTTTACCCAGTTCCCGATAATGCGTCCTCCGTAAACATTCTTATCACCGTCGCGTTGCCTGTCAATTTCGTTTGGACCTGTGCATTTTCTATCGGCTCATCTCGTTTGCTCTTTTCATTTTTATTCCTGGTCGAGTTTCCGTGCCCGAAAGACTTGATTTTTCATTCACAAATATAAAACAAAACAATGCCAAGTAGAGTTATTTATCCCTATACAGGGTGTCCCAAAACGACTACGTTAAATTGAAATGAGAGGTTCCTTGGGTCATTTGAAGCGACATTTTCCTGCAGCGGTTTTGGAACACCCTGTATACCTATGTTCAATTTATTATCAACAGTTAGCGAATAAGAATTTCTCATTTATCGCAAGATTTAGTTTAACGAAGCGTATGGAAAAACTCTCTTATCATAGTAGCTTCCTTCTAACTCAAAATTATCGCAGAACGCTGCACTTAATTTTTGAATATTGACGAGTTAAAATCTGAGGTTACAAATAACTGTGTAATTTTGATAGATTACCGACCGAATGGTTAATTCGTTGCCAAGAACAATAAAAAAAAAAAAAATTGCTACAAGTCTGTAACATATTAATATACCCCTCCGAAGATAATTCTCTCCGGACAGAAAGCTTCGACGCTTTCTTCGTGCCGTCCACAAGTCATCGTTTCCAGCGAAATCCGGCGCGTCAGCGTCGGAATCGTCGTCATCAATTTCCAAATACCGTAGAAGGAACCGTCAAGTCAAAAGGAAGGTAGAATCCTTTAGAGTCGGCTCCGTAGCCATCTTAGTCACGCGGTCGTTTTCGCATGACCCGAAAAAAAATGCCTATCGCGAGAATGATCGTCGAAGCGTGTTCCGATCGGCATGATCGCCGCGCCGCGCCGCGCCGAGCCGAGCCGCGCCGCGCCGCGCCGCGCCGGGGCCCTGGAAACATTTCCCCGATCATCGTGGTCATCTTCATCCGGCAGGATCTTTCGGCGAGGCGCGCAGCCCGGTGGCTACATCGGATTCCGAGCGGTACATCGGCGTCCTCTTTGTTGCCGATCGCTCACTGGTCTTCTCGGGGCCCGGTCTTTCCGTTCGGATCGTAGCGCGCCGCAGAGACCGGGGCCTTTCCCGTG
Organism: Lasioglossum lativentre; assembly: GCA_916610255.1. NCBI lineage: Eukaryota > Metazoa > Arthropoda > Insecta > Hymenoptera > Halictidae > Lasioglossum > Lasioglossum lativentre. The sequence goes on from OU744366.1 coordinate 5,855,507, forward strand.
GAATTTTTCCACCACTCGATCATCCCGGTGGCTCGCGAAGGAGGCGATAGTCCATTGAATCGTCCAATGAAGCGATACCGCGAGATCTCGCTGGGCGGTGCCCGGGACGCTGGCGATGGCTCTCGGGTCCGGCGGGCCCCACTACGCGGCCCGACAGGACCCAGGACGCTGGGCTCCGTGGTGGGGGGATTGACATCGACTACTGTGCATTTCCCACGTGCCCTGGGAACCCCCGCGGCATCGTGTGGCCCCCGCTCTTTCGTTCTTGCACGCTCCTTCCACCTCCGCGCTTCCTCCCACACCTTCGTCAGCATCGCTTTTTCTCCGGCCTCGGAGAGGCCCCGATAAAGACAAAGAGATCACCGCTCCCGCGGATCTTCTTCCGAGAATCGATCCACTTGATCCGCTTCCTCGCGTACGTGGGCGAACGCCGATTCCCGGGCTCTTTTTCGGCTATTTTCGCTAAACACCACCTCCTAGCCACGCGCGGCATACCGCGTGACCGGTGAAAACTTGTCCAGCTATGTTGTGTCTCCGTTGAGAATAACGTACTCGGATGTTCTAGGTACGCCGCCGCGGCCCGGGGGAAAAAAATTGACGGGCTAGAAATCGAGGGAGAAATCGAGAGGCGAGCGGACACCCCGGTGGCTGGTTTCGGAACGGCTACCTCCTTTGTACGCTGGCTCGGCTACCGCCCTCGCGGGGGGCAAGCATGCGACCAGGGCGAAAACGAAAAATCCGCTCGCGGAGGGTTAGAGCGGGGTCTGGCAGTGGGAAGACCGCTGCGAGAAGGGTCTTCGAAGAGGGATGATGCTCCGAGGCAACGGTTACGAGGGCGGTCCCACCGGACCGGTGGTAGGGATCGTGGAAGAGAGGGAGCAGGTTGAGGGACAGTTGGAGCAAGGGGAGGGCGGATGGGTACTCTCCCAGGAGCTCAGGAAGCCGCGTTGTCGAAGGATTTGTGAATAACCGCGCTGCTATTCGGCGACCGGGCCAGACAAGGACGCCAAGACCCCGGCAGGATAAGGAGCAGCGCACGCTTCTCTTCCTCTTCTTTTAGTAGACCCGCTCTCTTCCTTTTCCTTCGTCTGCTCCTGTTCCACCTCCGCGATCCTCCGACGCGCCGCGCCTCGCTCTTCTGCTTCTCTTCACCACCACTACCACCACCACCACCACCACCACCACCACCACCACCACCATCACCATCACCATCACCATCACCATCGCAGCAGCGAGAGAGCGCCCGCGCTCCTCCGTTCAAGGAAGGAAGATCCTGGACCGTTTCTGGTAGAATCGAGAGGAGGCTCACACGGACAAACGACACGGGTTGTGGGCATCGGTGAGTCGGTTCGGTAGGGAGGTGTCTCCCGGTCCTCCAACCAGAAGAAGCGAGACGACGACGACGACGACGACGAAGGAGACCTTTGGCGGTTACACACCGCGTCCTACCGTCTTCTGGTGTGCCTACCTATTCGGGCTACCAGCGAACCGAGCAGGCAAACGGAGCTTCAGTCGACGCCGCGCACCCAAACGGTCCAGACCTGTCAGCCCGGAAGACAGCATCCCGATACACGATCCACTCAGAATCGATTTCGAGCAAAACCAGTTCGCCCGGCACATTGCTTCGCTCGAGCGCGATATTCACGCAACGCAGTTTCGGTTCCGAGTTCGAGGGATTCCTTCCTTGTGAGCTGTTGACACGGCCCGGCCTAGACCCCATCGAACACCCTGAACAACCAACAGCCCAGGAATTACGTCTACCGGCTGATTTATATCGGTAAGCGAGAATCTCACGATTTTTTTTCAATCTTGACCTTCGTTGTTCCATCGAACAGGTATACGCTATCTTCTATGCGTACAATACCATGATTCTCCGGTTATCCGAACCGAGATGTACAATTTTTGTTTATCCGGTAAAGTGAAATTTTGTTTTTTTTTTAAATTGAAATCGATGTCCAGATGCTATCATTTTTTTTTTTTTGCGGATCGTTTGCTGGTTCGGATGTTTTTGTTTCGACGCGGTATTCGGTTCGGTCGATTGTTCGGAATCGATGTCAAGTGACGAAAGTGAACGCGGTCGCGGTGCGATCCCGACTCTCGCGCGATATCTCATTGTGTCTCGGATCGAGCGGGCGGGCGGGAAAAGGTGTGGTCCACATTCGTTGATGCCTCTTGAGCCTTCGTGTTGACTGGCCCAAAACCGGTAGCGTTCGGGAGGGCGGTACACGGTAGCTGTTTCGCTTTGATTGGCTACCGGGCAAGACTTTGAGCTTAAATTTCATTCGTCGCTGCCGCGCGGAGCACTTACGCGTGTGCCGCTCGACGCGTTTCGGCGAGATGGCCACTCGTACTCGGTCGCCGCGCCGCGCCGCGCCGCGCCGGGTCCCTACGCACGGAAACGTTTCCGAAGTTCTGGCAGAACTATTCGTTTATTGTAATGCGAGACTTTCGAAATTAGAGACTATCTTTTCTCACAATTTTTATTTCGTGGAAAATGATATGGTAAATTGAACAATTATATGAAAACTGTTCTTGTTAGAGAAGAAGACATTTTTTACTGCAGTAAAAAATGCTTGAAAATTGATGATAATCCATTTTTTATATCAGAAATTCTATGTATCGATGGTTCGTCGGTTTTAGAAAGCGATAATAATGTTTGTGATCTTTTTAATAGTTTTATATCATGAAATATCAATCATTCTTTAGCTATAATATTTTCTCATGGCATTTTTACCACGCTTATTATAAGGTAGGGTTTAAATTGGGAAAATCGAGCGCTCGCGCATCTTTGTAATCGTGTATAAAAGCATTATCGAATAGTATGAAAAATAAAAGTCAGGATTCATTTTTCCCGAGGACAAAAAATCCTTAGAAGGAATCTTACATTCTTCCATCGGCTCTTGGAGCAGGCGAAACTAAAAAACCGATATAAGTAAAATAAGAGTACAAAAGATCACATCGTTTATAATATCCCAATAGTAAAATGTATTACCTAGATAGAAGTATAAGACGATAACATCAAAAACGTTATACAAAACGAATATGCAAAACAAAATCAACCCAATAAATCAACGAGTAAAATATATAAAACAATTGGAACATTGCAACAAAAAAAATTCGAAAAATCCTGCAAAGAAAATCAGTACTAATCCTGACGCTGGAAGAAGTATCCCAAAAATGTAACCTGTTTTTCATCGACCCAATCAAGTGTACCCGATCAACCGAATCAAGAGTACCGACATTCCGGTACAAGCATAAATGTTCTCCAATTAATTGTAGAACTCCAGCCATTGTTCCCCAAAGTTTCAAGGTTCGAGAACCTTAACCAGTTTCGCACCCTATCCTCCTGTTGAGCAGCTTCCGCTGCGGCACCATTCGCAGGAACCTTCGTGTTCACCAACGAAGGGTCCGCGTTCCCATTGGATGGCGGTAAGGTGGCTGGTACAGGATGCTAGCCCTACCCTGGCGGATTCCTGGCGAGTGATCCGGCGAGTACTTCCCCGGTACCGAGTAGATCCAGAGGAGGAGAGGGTGTGGTTCCCGTTGGTGGATGTCTATGGAGATTCGGTAGCGACTGGCCGAAAACCGGTAGTCGGCGGTAGGGCGGTTCACGGTAGCTCCTCTTTGGTTGGCTACCGGCGAACGAACGAAGGCTACTGCTCCCTTCTTTATTCCTTCCATACATACGAGGAACACGCACGTCGAGCGAGCTTCTTGGTTGGCTCCACACACCGTCCTCTCTTTGATTGGCTGCTTCTTCACCCGCGCCCTCCGTCCTTCGTCCCGTTTTGCCCCCGCGAAGTGACCGAGCGTAACCGCGGTGGCCCCTCTTCAACAACGGTCGCCGCGATTTCCTGATGAAAGACCGGCCTTGCGGTCGCGGATCCATAGTCCGAGTCTCGTTAGCGGTCCTCTGCCGGCTGTCGATCTTTAACCCTTTGCGGTCCGAAGGACTCGTCGCTCTGTCTCTTATTTTCCGACTTGCTTCGACGTCCTGCGATTAAATTATCTTCTCGTATGTAGCTTCGCTGGCCTGTGTAAATTGTGGTGTTGTTGAACGCACTGTGAATCCGTGAAATATATTCATGCAAAAGTTGATGTCGAGTCTGGCTCGACGACGCCGGTGTGGATCACCCTTTTTGGCCGAGGGACGCCGAATAATAGCGACCTCGAGAGTCTCGGGGTACTTGGTTGGCTACCGCTTTCATGGCTGTGAAACGGTTTATTATTTATTTCGGTGATTGAAATTGCAACATTCAAGGTACTTGTTTTCGGTAGGAGCTTGCAATTGAATCTTCAGAAACGACACGGTTATGTTGAGTTTTTCATATTTTTCATAGCTGTCGTCGAATTTGGGGAAGTAAATACATATATTGAATTTTCCTATGAAACAAATTTTATGAAATTATTATCGATAAAAATTCTTGTATAGCAATGCTTGGTTCATTTATCGCGTAGACAGCAACATATCTTAATGACGCAACTATACTGATCGTATATTTAATATCAATTTATGAATTTCATTTATAAAGTGGAGAACCACATTCAACTCTCGTCATTCAACCCCAGTTTCTGTAAATTAGTTCACCAAATTTAGACTCGCATGAAAATATCCAATTTACTAGTAACAAACATTTATATACAAACTTTGGTCAAATATAATAATACAAATCTAGATTGATGGAATAATTAATATAGATTCATATGTAAAAGTTTTTCCAACATTTCTCATTCGGTGGTATTAATCCTAATTCTTAGCTAATTGCGAGGCGTACTTACGTATATGTTAGTTAAAAAAAAAAAATAGATCTGATCTATTTTAACCTTATTTTAATTTCGATCTTAGAAGAACTAAATAAGAATGTATTTCTTGTCTTAATAACTTCAATAAATTGAAACTAACATAACAGTGCTCGTTATTTGATTGGGGTATATTATTTTATTCATCTTTGGCATAAATGTGTAAAATCTAAGGTTAAATTAAAGTGTTGTAAAATCTCGAAAGGTGAATATGTCGATCAAAATCCATAATGAAACAGCTCTGAAATTCTCGGAAAAAATCGATGCTTTCCCCGAGAAATTCTGCGTCGGTTAGGGGGAAAAATGTGGTGCGTAATCGATGCGAATCACGACACAGGTCGCCGAGACCAACGCGAACTATAATTTTGGATGACAAGCGCGGACCTCCGATTTCGTTGGACGTGCTCGCGTTCACGAGTGAAGGATCATTCGAGGCAGCGCAGCGCAGCGCAGCGCAGCGCAGCGCAGCGTCCTTAGAAGACGACGCGACAACTTGATCGAATTGCGGGACGCGTGTCTAACAAGATTAAGAAATCGAATGCGCCGCGCCGGTTCCCCGGCTTAATGCTATAATTGTATTCTCGTCGGAGCTCGGTTAAACAACTCCATTATTCTTCGCGACGGCTCGATCTTGTATTTTACAACCGAGAGGGACGTCGCTCGCAGTCTCTGTTGTAACTCCGAAACGACAAGTCCGGGGACTAATTCGAGGGACGAATTTCGTGTACGTCCGATACCGTGTCTTCTATTAACGAGATTTCAAAACGCATCATTCTTGCGCAATTCCTTTTTTTCTTTTTTTTTTTTGTGTCGAAGGATTCGTAGATCTTCCTCCGATAACACATAGAGGCTACATAGTGTCTTCGCGGGCTCGTCCCGTGGATCCCTTCGACACACTACGCGATCTTAAATGCGTGCTTTCACATACATCGCATTATCATACATTATCATACATTAACTTTGACCTCTTCATCGCGACACGCGAGCAGACGAACTTGCCGCTCGGCATCAGATTTGCTGTCATGGCGCTGGTAATGATACACGTTCGGTCTGGGTCGGAGGAATATATTATAGTACGGCTGTAAGGCGAAATAACGTAAGTCACACGTTTTCACTTTCAAGATATTCCGGTTTAAAGCTCCAGGTGCGTCTATTCTTGGATGTTCGTGTTGCTGCTAGTTTCTGACCGATCCATTTCTTACCGGCATTTTCTTCGAGTCGCATTTTTATGTCTCGAGCATTTTCTGCACTTATAAATCCACCGGAATGCCACATTTTGCTTCGTATGAATTTTATATTATCGTTAATGAATTATGCACTTTTTGTTTGAACGAAATATGGTTCGATTCTAGACGAAAAAATTTGCAATTTATGACAGTAAATTGGATAAAAGGCAGTATCATCGGAAAACTATGCACGAACTATAATTAAGATAATTACGATTTATGGGCTGAACTGAAAAATTCTCACATTCTCATGCTAAGCAAAGTCAAGTAGCTCGAATACGTTTTAATCCAGATTCCGAGTCTCTGCTATCGATCATTATGAATTCGCCTAGTTTACATACAAGTTACTCAACTTCCGGTAATTTATGAAGATTCTGCGATCGAACTGGGATATTAATTAGGCAACGGAATTAATTACAAAGTCAATATATATACACACAGCTAATTTACACAGGATATTAATAAAAATCACGTCAAGTATCAGTTTTAATTCCAAACGTCATTTATCTCGCGATGTTCTCAACCGTAACAAAATTATTGCACCGTCAAATATAATTAGCTGTCATGAAACAATCATCCTGTTATCCGAAGGATCAGGGAAATTAAAATACAGTGAGATTTGTATCGAAAACGACACAAAGTTTGTACAATTTTTACAGTTTTTATGGCATTTTTACAGCTAATTTTATCGAGATATTCATGGTTATTGTTGAGATGACAACACGATAAATTTTACGTTTTGTAACAGTTTATAATTTTTTGCTCTGTAACTGTTTAGTGAATCCTAATAAAAAAAAACTGGAGTTTCTAATTGCGTTTTTTCAAGGTTTAAATAGGGTTTCAAGTGGAATTTTATGAATTCTCCATAAGAAGACGTGTTAAAATGTGCAAACTTTAAGTTGCTATAATTCTAAAACGGTGCAGCGAATCGAACCCAAACTTTGGTAATTGCATTATTAATTTAGTAAGAATTATATCTTGTAAAATTGTCAAAAATTTTGTTGCGTTTTTATATACCTCCAGAACATCCTTAATACATTTTCAAATTTTTCGAAAATTTTCACCGTTTCACTGTCGAGTCGAGTGGATAGTTGAAGAGCAAAAAGAACTGGTGTCAGAGTCTAGTCGGTAAATCACAATGAGGTTCAGGTTCCTTTCAAGCACCGTCAAGTCACGTGGCTTATAGCGTTGAAGAGATGATTCAAGCATCTTCGAATCTTTTTGAAAGTCGGTTAAAAAACAGAGGATGACCGATCGGGGACAGAATGGATAGCGATCGGTGGATAGCTCCAAGCGAAGTGGATAGGCTGGTGTTGAAGAGAGCGAGATCGACGGGTGGCAGCGCGTCGCGTCGCGTCGCGTCATCTCGGAGTTAGCGTGATGAGGATGGAAAGCGGAGCAAAAAAGCGGCTATAGCAGACTCTCGCGCGTAACACGCAGCTCCGATTAGGCCCCACCGCCGTTAGGCAGCCTAACCAACCAGGATACGCCCAGCCACGCTTATTACTCATTCGGACACGCCACTTTATTCGAGCGTGCGCCGTGTGCTTACCTTGCGCTACCAGTAGCACCGGACGTGGCTCCTGCACAATGGCCGCGCCACACCGCGCGATTGGACCCCGGGGGCCTTTTTTATTGCTGCCTCTCCACTCCGCGGGACCACTTCTTTTCGACTACCGGTCAACAACTGTGCGAGCCACTTCGCGCGCTGCTTTCATTTGGTCACGCTTCTGATTGATCCCGAGAGAGCCCTTCCGCGAGAGCTGCCGCGAGAGCTGCCGCGAGCCGTCGTCCAACGAATGCGCTACAAGTTTCACCGAGATTCTCGGAAGACGGACACCGCGCTGCTCCAGTTTCGTTTTATGCCCGTTTAATCCGCAGACTCGTCCCACTTCTCGCGTATTTGGTCTAGCTGATTGTGGAATTGCTCCGCGCGTCGAGACGGTGACGCCCATTTCCCGCTGTTCCACATTTTCGATGGTTTAGCGTTCGCCTTTCGTGGAAACCGTTCTAACCGTTTTCAGCTAGACAGCGGATGTTTACGCGAAATAAAAATGGTTCTGCATCGATTATGCAGCTGACAGGAGTTACAGAAAAATGTATTTCTTCTGTCGATAATTTTTATAAGTCGAAGCGAATGTAACAATGTTTTCAAATTCTTTTAATGTCCTCGTAATTTAGAATTTCACTTAGTCATTTTTACCATAAATGCATAAAATCCACAGTCCGAGCAAATGTCCAGAGTCGGTGTATAGTAGGAAAGTAGTTGCGTCTAAACAGGTGTATTCTGGTTTGTGGAATTAATTATTCAAAGATATTTTAATAGAAGCCAAGAATTCATTTCAGCGACATTCATTCTCTCGTAAAATCAGGAAAGAATATTATAGAAAAGCTATAAATTCTCCGAATATCATGCTATGCATTGCAATTTTATATAAACATTATACGAATAGCGTAATATGGTTTTGGATACTCCGTATAAAAACGTGAATTCTTTTCAAGATTTCTCTTCGGTGGATCAATTTCTGTACCCTCCACTACCATAATGGAGTCCTACAGAATCCACATTACTTAGGCCAATGCTATAGCGTGTATGCACGTATAGGGTTGAAGGGGAAGTTCTGTTTCTGTATAGGATTTCTGGATGTAAATAATTATAATTGCGTTTGTTTTAATCTTGCTTGGATTAGTGGATCGTTACGCAATTTGCATTACGTCCTGTAGTGTATAAAATTTTCTTGATGGTTATTAGTTTGCCTTTTGCAATTTTTCCGATTTTTCTGTTCAATCCCCGTTTGGTTGCTAGTATATGTATAAAACGATTGAATACATATAGGAATTGATTTCGGAATTGAAGAGTTAAATATACCGTCTGTGCCACCCTTTTTTAGTATCCAAATTGATAATTTATCGTTCCGATTGGCTATGACGATAATTGGAATGGCTGAAATTAACAGTGATGGATAAGCTATTTATTCTTCGAATTTATTCGCGATTGTCTAAAACTTCATATTGTACGACAGTTAACGAACAATGATTCGAGGTCAGATATTTGACTAAGAAAATTTAACGTAGTACGGTCCGACTCACTGGTGTAAAGATGGATGCTAGTATGTTTTAAGGTACAACCTTCTATGCCTTCAGTATTTCATAAATAGCTTCCATGTCTTTGAATGGTAATGTACCAATACACAAATATCAAGTAGCAATAACTAATACTCTTCGACAAATGGATGTGATGTTTTAATGTTCTAATTATGCCACAATAATGTCACTATGTCAGTCATAAACCGAAACTGTCTACATTTGTTTTAACAAATGTACATTAACAAACGTAACACTATATACACACAGTGTACCAACGAAAAATCTTTCGTTTTTCAGTTAAAATAGTTCCGAGTGCAAAGGGTTAAAACTCTTCTGATCGTACCGTTTCAAATTTCATGTACTCATTTTCATTAGAAATGCATCAAAACCGCATTGCAATTGCGTCTTCTGTTAATAACTGAGAAACTATAATAAATCCAATTACACTAACATCAATTCCTATTGCACAAGAAACAATAGTAAAAGGGAGAGTTAGCATGGACTCCTCTATTAACGCGAACGATCCACTCAAATGGATCAATGGACAAATCGAATCTCACGGTACACTGACATGGAATTTATCTGTCCGCTAATTTGGTAGTGAACGCGTCGATCAAGAACCACAAAATCCGCACCGAAAATCTCTAACTTGTCGTCCATTCGGTTGGTCTATAAACCGAAGAGAATCTCGGTTGCCCGAGGCATTGGCAACACTCCCCGACATTGTAGCAACATTTCCTAAGCGAATAACCATCGTCCGATGCTTCTCCATTGACTAAAAACTGCGGCGAGTCCGGCCCGAGCCGTTCAGTTTTTCAGAATAATCGGTAAAAAAGAAGAGAGGATCGCGAGCGGACCGAGGCGATCGTGGCCGGAGCGAGATCGCTTTGCCGTGGATCGATCCGAAAAATCATTGCTCCTTTATTTCCCGCAGGTAGAGAGAGGCACGAGGATCCACGCACGAGGGGGTACAGCCGGAGTGATCTCACTCCCAGAAGTTAGCCGGTCGGGACTAGGTTTGCGCGGGAGGAGAAGAGCGACACACGCACACGGACAGCAGCCAGAAAGACAGACGAACACGGACACGGTCACAGACACGCCAAGGAGCGCGAGAGAGAGAAAGAGAGAGAGAGAGAAACGCACACAAGAGTAGTCGACGAGAGAGGGATCCCAGGAGGAACCCCGTCGAAACGTGAGAGAGAGAGAGAGAGAGAGAGAGAGAGAGAGAGAGAGAAAGAGATAGAGAGAGAAAGAGAACGGTGAAAGAGCAAGAGAGGCAGGAGAGCAGGCTGAGAACCGGTGGAGGGAGTGACTCGAGGCGTTAGCAGGACCGTGAGAGAGGAGGTAGAGGGAAAGGAGACAGAGAGTCGACCAAGAGAAGGAGCGGTGGGAATTTATAAGGATGTTCGCGATAATGCCGATGGAGACAGAGGGGCACGGCAGGGAGTTCGGCCGCCGGCAGAAGATGCGCGCCAAGTGCACGGTAGAGTTCGTCTGCAAGTACTGCCAGCGGCGCTTCACGAAGCCCTATAACCTCATGATCCACGAGCGCAGCCATAAGGACGACGTGACCTTCACTTGCGAGGTCTGCGGAAAGTCCTTCAAGCGGCAGGACAACCTCAAGCAGCACAGGTACCATTTATTTTCTCTCTTCTATCGAACAAGCATATCATAGATTCCAGTACATATGTACATTGTCGTTATTATCAGTATTGTGTTTTTTTTTTTTTTTTTTTTTGTTTGTTGTCGAGCATCTTCCAATTTGCCGCTCGGCGACGGGACCAGTCTCTCACCGGAGTCGATTCGCACGGTCAGACATTGATTAGACGGGGGTCGTGTCCTCTTTTTTAGCCTCATCTGTGCACGCCGAGTTAATAGTGCAGCCTTCTCGCTCCCCCGCCCTATCTTAATCTTTTGTTTTCTCTTTCTTTTTATTTTTTTTGTTTTGTTTTGTTGTTGGTTTAATGGGTTGATTCGGTCGCTTGTAAATTTTTTCCCTCGTCCCCGTGGTTCCTTCGCGTGTGCACACGCGGCTGACGGGTTATGAATGAATCCGTGCCAGGCCCGAAAGGTCATACCGTGCTGCTCGCGTCCGACAGGTTCGCAGGAGGCTGCCGCGACTACTTGACGGATGATAGATCGCATAGTGAAGTTCAATGTGACCGGCCCGAAGCCACGGCAAACCGTTCTTGTCAATGTCTGCGCCAATCGGGCCCGATTTTCGGGACTGGCCCTCCCGCTCGTTACGACCCGTTCTCGACGAATGATGAATGTTACCATGTGTCTGTGCTCCGTTCGTGTTCCGTCGCTCAACCGAGTGTGCCGTGCGCGCAAACGAGATCGACGATCGCTCTCGACGGTCCGTCGACGTTGCGCGTCGTTTTCCGAAAAATTTTTATGCCGTTCGAGACACGGAGCAAACGGTTTGACAGCTGCTACAGTGCTCGCGATTGGTGCTTCACGGGCGGGCCCGCACACGTAACCCGTCGCTTCCATTCGGTTTTCAGTTCTGTCGTAAAACGTCTCACCTGTCGGAAGTTGAGAAATATTGTGTTCCATTGGATGGTAGTTTAACGAGTGCCGGTAATTCTTGGAAAAACGAAATTATTTAATCGACAAAATTCCAAAGTTTCCAGTCCAGTCGGACATTTTGTAACGGTGCGCTTTAGTTGCTTGAACTCCTTCGCATTCTGAAACAACAAATGAAATTCAATTTCAGTATTGGTTCTGAGATTAGTATTACGCGTGCGCGATCGACGTGGCAGCGTTGACGATTCTGTATTAAATAATAATATCGAATTCGAAACTAATCTAAAATTTGCGATAGCGAGTTGATAAAATATTTCAATACTGTTCAGTGATAGAAACCTCAACCTTTTGTACAGTTATGAAGCGGTAGCCATATTTCTTCGGTAACTAAACTGAAAATATTTCAACAATTTCACTGGAGAATCGCGTCGTAAAGTAATTTCGTTTCGTTCGTAAACGTCAGACAGAATTTGTTGAACTTCCGATAGGCGACATGTAAATCACAGTTTTCGAGGGTTCGGTTGAACAGTTTGTTTTGTCAATTTTTCGGATTCGACTGGCAAATTTGCACTTACGACTCCATAGACCGGTCCAGTTCATAAAACTTTACGAGACGGTTTTTGTTCGGAACGATCGGGTCGTGGATTTTAAACTAGCCGAGTATATATCGCGTATTGACACAAGCAAACAAGAATAAACGTCACTCCGAAAACTGGTCAGGTCACTGATACGAGTTCTGGCGAGGAAGGAAACGATAATTTGTCGGAGACAATACGTTAGAGTCTCCCGTATCCGAATTAACAGGCAGACTTGATTTTTGGTCGTTGAAATTTTCGTATAAAAATGGATATTATTCATCTGAACAGGAATCGGTAACAATTCACAGCTGAACATGACAGTTCACATATTTTTTATTACTAAATTCCATTACTACCATGATTTATAATATTGAATTAATATATGAATATTATTTTATTTGCAAGAAATATATTTCATTGCTAAATTACCTTACTACCATGATTTATAATATCGAATCAATATGAATATTCATTTGCAAGAAATATTTAACACTTAATAAGAAATATATTCACGTTATTGATATTTAATTGTTTACGTAAATTAATAATAATAAACACGGAACAATTGAGAAGAAAATCGTAAACATAAATAATTGTTTCATGTTATATTGGAGTTTAAAATTATAAAAGGAGAGTGTTCAGACGACTGGCCTACACCACCATAGTATTTAAAAATGGAGAATCCACTGCCGAAAATAAACGGGTCGAATAAATTGTTCTCTGACGATCATATTTTAATTCTTTATATTGTACAAGTACTTTATAAACAATAATATTTTCAGTTTCGTATGAAATTTAGTTTAATGTCTAATTTAATCGTTACGTATTGTTATAGATTTCAAGAATTCGAGAAAATATTAGTTAAATAGTCTTGAAATAAACAATCAAAGATTTCATTTCGAAAATTTCTATGATTTTCTTAGACATTTATTAACTAGTGAAATCATGCATACCTGTCAAATTTGCTTCTTCAATCTCGAACATTATTGTATCGAATACGAGAGACTCTGCAACAAAAAGACGTTTTTTAACAGATGAACAATTATTCTTGTTGAATATCGACGAATGGAGCACAGACCATTAATAAAAGTGAGAATGTTTATAGCATGGTTTATGAATGTACATTGTCGTTTGAACCATTGAGATCACTCGATCCGTAGAAAAATTAATTTCGTTTAAATGAGAAAAAGTTATAATGTGCATCGACCGATAAGAATAATCAAAATAGGAATCATGTTGAAAAGTGTTGTCTCGCACTACCTTTTCATTAATATCGACTGTCAGAAGTGATCGCAATTTTTCAATCGATAGTTGTCTTTCGAATATACAATGAATTTTCGATCACTGAACGTTCCGCGCAAAATAGTCGTGGCATTATTTCGTGTTGCTTGCGAATTTTCAAATGTTCTACTAATTCTTACATCCTTTACCGCGCAAGAATTTTCGCCAAGCAAAACTGACTGACTGATTTATGCGAGGTACCTCGAATCCAAAGGTTTCGGTAAAATTATTATCGAGAAAAGGTCTAGTTGCAACGACTTTGCTAAAGGGGTTTAATTAAAGATCAAAGTTCGCTAGTGAAATTCTAAAGTAAAATGAACGTTACAGCTTCTCTGAGGCCACCTGGAAGTTTCATATTAATAACGAAAGACCGAAATCGCGTTAAAGACAGCCACATATCACTCTCGCGATCCGTCGGTCGTCGACGATAGGCCATTGGTAGAGAAAAACAGCTTTTGAAACAACAGTGACACATAAAATACAATCATGATATTCGTGGGCCTATCATATCGATAATTAATTACGGCTGCGAATGCAAATTATGTTCGTTCCTCTGCGTTACTATTTCCAAAGGCAGCAACTCGTTTCCACAGTGAATCTCTCCGACTTCGTTCTCATAAGCGAAATGATTTTTTGTGGTTCTTTATTTTTTTGGTTCGACTTTATGTCGACGATTTTACGGAATAATTTTAAATAATTTCTAGACTTTAATGGTAAAGCTTGCCGGTGCAACCAATTTTCGGCTGAATCTGGGTGATCAATTATGCAAATGTGGGAAGAAAGTTTTTTTAAATGTCTGTAATAAATAATGAGAACATTACGGTTGTTTTTTTATCGTTCGCCGCGAGGAAATGTTTGTTAAAACGCAATTAATTACGATGGAGAATGCAACGAGTTATTAAAAAAGAGAAAACAGTGTACCTTGTAGTGTTCGTTTCATAATTATTTGAAGGATCACATTAATTTCGAAGTACGTTGCATGTTTATCAACATTTTTAGAAAAGAATGTGATCATGTGGACTGCAGATCTTTATGCAACATAAAAATTGTCTGCATTTGTTGTAAAAAGTAGGAACCATTTAGGAATATTTTTTTTTTCAATTTAAAAAATTTTCTACCGTTTCAAACTGCAACTGCTGAATTTTGCCCAGTTAATTTCTTCATATTCTTTTTCTTAATTAATTTCTTCTGCTAGTAATATTACATCAATATTGTCAAATTCTTTTGACGTCCTTCTGTTTCACATTTCAAATTCAAAATCTGCAGTCTACTGAAACAAGATAACGAATATGTAAAAAAACACAGTGAACCATTTTGTTATGTTCAGACAGGAAAATGATTATTCCTGCTCTGAGAAAAATATGTATAATGAAGTTAACGCAACCATTCTTGCTTTTTGGTAGATTTCCCAACAATCTGAATTCCACAATTTTACTGATAGATCAACAAGTTTCTCTATTTCAAATTTACGTAGAAAACGATCTTGCCCAAATCAGCCGTAATCTTTGTTCGCATACTTGATCTTCAGAAACAAAAAGGAATATCTTTGCTCTCAGAAAAATACAGGGTGTCAAAATATTGTACTTCCCTGAGGTGATTTGAAGTAACTTTTTCCTTTGCAAAATTATCTCCGTGACTTAGTTAAGGAGTTATCAACTACTGGCGACTCGCGCCGAGCTTCGCGGTGGCATTGGCCAAGCCGGAATCCATCCGTAGGAGCCGCGCTCTGATTGGTCCATGTTTTTCATTGATAACTACTGAACAAACCCGCGGAGTACATTTTCGCAAAGGAAAAAGTTACTTCAAATGATCTCCGAAATCACGGAAGTACAACATTTTTGGGACACCCTGTATGATTAGATTCTCGGTACATTTTCCATCATCAATCTGAATTTCACAACAATTTCAAAAAAAATTTGTCACCGTTTCAAATACATATAGAAATTGTGCCAACATCTACGATAAGTTTCGTTGTCACATTGCAAACTTCAAAAACACAAAAAAAAAAAATAAAAAGCATATCGTTGCTTTCAGAAAAGTAGAATGAAGTAAACGCAGACATTCCTGTTCTCCAACAGGTCCCGCAGAAATTTAGATTGTCCGATCAGTTTAAAATCAATTTCCCATCATCAATTTTCCTTATTTAAAATTTATGTTGAAAACGATTTCGCAGAAATCGTCTGAAAGAAGTAATGCTGGCTTGTAATGTCTTCATGCGAGTACGGTTACCAGTTTGTCGAACATTTTCGCACCTAACTGGCCTCTCGCGAAGTTGTAACGTGTCACGTTCGCGGTGTGTTTCCGACGAAGAGCCGCGCGGAACAGTCCGAAAGAAGAACGACGCGGCGCGGCGCGGCGCGGCGCGGCGAGGCGGCGTGGCGGGTGTATCGGAGAAGATCCGCAAACTTCACACCCCTTTTCGCCTGCGTTCGAAGCACTTTGAAGATCGGTCTGGACCATAAATCAGTCTGAAATAATGCTGCCTCTGCGCGCGCGAAACGTGCGAGCGAGCGCGAGCGAGCATGAGCGCGAGCGTGCGCGCGTGAACGCGGTCGAACGAGCGAGCAATAAAATAAATCTTCGATACTGGTGGATACTAATGGATACCTTGTATGTAACGGCGGTGGTCTTGTTTTCTGTTCTGTTGTAGATGTGGGTGGCGGTGAGCGGGAGCTCTGAAACCTCCTGCACCTTGACACACACACAATGTACACGCAACAACATCAACATCATCAACAACAACAACAACAACAACAACAACAACATCAACAACAACAACAAATTACAACATCAACAACAGTCTATAACAACAGAAAATTAATAACCACGATTTACGTTCGTCGTTAGATCTTTTTTGTTTTATTCTCTTGTTTTTTTTTTCTTCGGATCTATCCGGTTGACTTCGTTGACTCTACTCTGCACCGCTCTCCCGGTCACGACGACAATACCGATCGACGATCGAGTACTATATTATCGTGTACCGCCACCACGAAAATGGAAAAGAAAAATAGCCCAGCATGCCAAGCTCTGTTGATCACCACGTTCACTTCTTCTTCTTCTTCTGCTTCTTCTTGTTCTCCTCCGTTTCGACTTCTTCTTCTTCGTCTGTTGCTACGATCTACGAACACCTTTTGCCGCCTTCTACATCTACTGATACTAACAACAACGAAAGAATAGCGCTCACGAAACACACCCCTCTCGCTCTCGCGAAGCGGTAGAGATTGTTTTTTTTTTTTTTTAATTTTTGCTAGATAGGAGAAGAAAGAAAGTGAGAGAGAGAGAGAGAGAGAGAGAGAGAGAAAGAGAGAGAGAGAGAGGAAGCAGAGAGTTTCCTTGAAGAGTAACTTTCCTCATCTTCCGATTTCTACCATCTTTGTTCCAGGAGCATACACTCTGTTCCCTACAAGGGCTCCAACGGCTACTCAAATGGCTATTCGAATGGCTACTCTAGGTATTAGAGGCCACGTAATGTCCTTGAACATCCTGTAGACACGCGTTTCTCTGCTTCTGATTTAGGCTATTTACGAATCGCACGGTCATCGAACAGTTCTTGGAATTTCGCCGCGCAAAATCGGAGGAATTGGCTCGCTGGTGCGCAAACGCATTTTCCGAATTTCTGGACTTCATGCGATACTTAAAGTCGCCAATTTTCGATAATATTCAACGGAAGGCTTCTACGCATTTGTCCATTGCGATCGATGCGAAGTGTCGTCTGAGAATCTGAGATTTCGGTAATTATTAATTGTATAAACAGCCACAGGCTTGAAAGTAGTGTCCCACGAAAATCGATGTCGAAATTGCATTTGCGGCATTCACGAGCCGGAAAAGCGAAGATTAGTTCTACGTATTTATGACGGAAAGTATTCAACGACTGATTAGCGATAAATTATTTACGAGGAGGACGAAGTCGTTTACTTTTGGTACGATCTTAGAGCAAGCCTGGTGCAAAAATCAGAGTAAAAAATTTCGAAAAACACTTTCGCGTCCTATCGAAACAACAGTGTTGCTCGTATTATCCAGACCTATCGGTTTGTAAATAGAAGTACAGACGTCGCACTCGGCTCTAACTGTGCGAGATGGTCGACGCGATGTTGCGAACAGTCTCTGTAGTTGAAATTTCAAGAACCTCTTGATGACGCCATGCGCCTATCCTCTTCCGAGTCGCGAGGGCAAAAAGCAATTCCGTGGATTCTGATCGTCTCCTCGCCTATCAACCTCGCTTCTCGCTCCTCCATTCCGCTTCGTCGAGTTTCTCGCTTCTGCCATTTTCCTGTACTACGAGCCTAGACACCTAGACGTTAGCCATGTCAGCGAGTCGATGGGGACTGCTGCGAGACAAAGACGTCGAGAGACATAAACGAGATCGACGGTACCGCGACTCGTCCAAAACTCGTCCCGTTTCCCGAGGACTCCCATTGGCCTGATCGGGGCTCCCAAACGCAGCTGGAAGATCGCAGCCGGAAGCCTGAAGAAGCACCACGCGGTTCCTGAGAATCGACGCCCGCCAAGATTTCCCTCGACTCCATCATAATCGGTCCCGTCCAAATAGAAGACGGTCCATGTTTCGAGATCGAAGCTGTTCGACGAAGAATTCCGGGCATTGATCAGCGTTTCCTCCATCGTGAACAAGTTGGGAAAAAAGATCGAAGGCTCTCCATTGTTTCTTTCGAACAGATTGAAACTGTTTTGAAGAATAATTTCGTAACTCGATCATAATCGGTGGAGAACAAGTTCGAAGAACGATAGAGGACAGAGCCTGTATACTGTTCGTTTCAAAGAAATCGGACCTGTTCGAGGAAGAATTTCGGGGATTTATCAGCGGGCCGCCTCTCGCAGAAAGGAAAGTCGTGTTGTTAACGGGCGGGCGGCAACGGAACGAATCCGAGCTACACCGGGAGATCGGATCTCGTTATCAGCGACACGTTCGAACGCGCCAACTATCCGACCAGTTCCGTTATCTCGAAAAAATCTACTCGCTCACGGTTCCTGCTTTCTTCCGCGGCACGCCACCGCACCGGTAACAGCTTAATCATGGAAACCAGGTCCGACACAGCCCGAGCGTCCATGGGAACGGAGCGAACGAGGCCAAGGTCGGAAGAAAAGGATTCACGCTTTCATCGGTGACATCCTCGCGCGTTTTTCAAATCCGGCGAATCTCTGAAAACTTGGCCGACTCCTGACGTAACTCCGTTGGCGTACTCGGAGAACAACGGGTAAAAACGTTTCGAGATTTCGAGTTTGTAGGATTGGACCGACCAACCGAGAGACAGTTCGAACGAGCATGGAAAGAGCCAGCGATTAGATCGGTGGGACAGGCCGGATGGATACATCGTAATCGAATTTCAATATCAAAGCGGCTTGGCGATATCGGGTTCAGCGGGCCCCCGGAAGCGGTTAATTTGTATTCAAGGATAGAGAGGATAGGGAGCCGTGTCAACGATGTTCGAGAGCGAGGACCTCGGGGCTAGAGAGATCCAAATTGATCCTCGTAATGACCCGCTTCAAAGATGCTGCCGAGGACCCGGTGCTACCGTTGGGACCACGCCCAGGCCCGGAGCGACGCGTTCACCCGGGCTCACCTGGATCCCGATCACCCGGGCCAACTAGTCCCCGCGCTAAAATTTCACCCGCGGGACCCGATGGGAATTGGTTATTGCGGACGAATCGGTATCGCGGCGGAGTTAACGCTACGCAAGCTCCTCCATAGAGACGCGACCAGGCGACCTTGGAGCCGTGAAACAAGGCGGGTCCGCTGACGCAAATACCAGTCAGCTGGGATCGGTTTCCACTGGATGAACCGTCGGATCCGCGTGTCTCTTCGATCTCGCGCGGAGACACGGGCTCGCTCGATCAGAACCGCATGATCGATCGATCGCGCGAGCTCCTCCGCCATCCGTATACCCGTGGTCGCACCCTTCTCGCCTGTATCCCGAGACCTTCCGCCGAGCACCGTGGAAAACGGTCGACAGGAAAAACGAGCCGCTCGCGAATGTATGTATTCTCGATGGTACGGCAACCGTGTTGCGGACCTATCGGAAAATGATCGACTAGGTAACTCCTGGCGTATCGATTATGTGCTTCCTTTTCTGGCGATCGATGAAAGCGCGCGTTTCGACGAGCGGTTTACTTGGGTCTGTGCGCTTGCAAGACAACGCGCTTTCGGTCATGTTTTAGTCTGTGAGCCCGACACTTGAATTTAGCATTGTACATTCCGTAAATTCGAAGTCAGTTTTATGCTAGATCTATGGGCCACCTAAATGCGACCGTTTTATCGGTACTTTATGAAGACATCGAGAATATATTTTTGGCAGATTTTTAGCAATTTTTGTTATAATATATGTCCAATGAAACAAATTTATTATCGAGTACACGTAAATACGTTTTTATCATTTTGATGATCGTAAAATAACAGATTTGAAAGTTTAGTCATTTTGGTGGGTCCCGTGATTCTAGCGTTGACGAAGGAAAAATTGGAAAGTTAAGATGCGTGACACTGAAATTCGTTTTTAAATAAATAATTCCGATTTCGGGAGACACGGTACTTAAAGTATCAACGAGCTTAAAGGATTGTTTAAAAGAATATTAACGTGCTCACAGAAATGATCTAAACAATCCGCCCAAGGAAACAATTATAATTTTCATTGAGAAACGAGTCACCGTAAATTTCAAAAATCATTACTAGACTGCGGATTCTATGCATTTATGGGAAAAATGGATTGATCAAATACAAAACTGATATAGTAGAAGAATCGAATAATGTTGCATTTGACTTGGTAAAATTATTGAAAGAGCAAATACATCTTCACACTGATTTGGACAATTTTTATTTTCCATAAAGATTTGCAAAGGAGTTAGCTTACTTTCCGGGACGGCGAACTTCGCAATAATTATTTATCAACGATTCCGCCGTTGGTCACCGCAAAAATCAAAACCCGTTTCTCCACAATTTCAATCAAAACTGCGAATTCGACTGTCTTCGATATTGTAAAAAGTCCCTTACGCTTTGAATGAGAGAGTGAGAGTGAGAGGGGGGAGGAAAGGAGCGATACGCGCGGCACAGGTTGTATTGAATTTTAATATATTTACGGCGCCGGACCTCGAGCTGTATATTTTTCGTTGTCTCTCTTGTTTTAGGAGCGCAATCGCGATCGCGAGATCGAGAAATTCGCCAGGCTAGTTTTATAGTCTCCTCGTTGTAAATTACACGGCATTAGCGCGCGCGCGTGCGGCGTTACACGCGTGTGCGTGTATCATGGATGAGAAGCAAGAGTAATCTGTTCGAACGACTCACCGTCTTTCGCGGGCTTCGGCCTCTCGACGTGGATCGAGATCGAGCTGGATCAGCTCGCGAAAAGACGAGGGTCGACGATTTTCGGGATCGAGGCCACCTTTTCCGAAAGAGAAAACCGTGACGATCGACGTTCATCCTACTTTAACTGTCGTACACAAACATAGTAATATGTCACGAATTTTTGTTTTACAGTTTTAATGAACAAATTATGTTTGGTGTAGTCACATTTAAAAAAAAATACGTCTCACCGACAAAAAGAGATCGATCATTTTACAGTGGAACCTATGATGTCTATAGTCTCCGTTCAAATTTAAATAGTTTAATCTAAAGCTGTGTCCACACTCAATTCAATTCGGTGAAAGAAGGCGACAAAAAGTTGCTCAACGTGTAGCGTGGACAGAACTTAAAGGCGATCGTAACACTGTTGTACAAATCCATACAGTTTGAAGCTAGCTATTTAATCAAGCTACCGTTGCATTTAGGCGTCCTAATTTGGTTCGGACAATCGAGGTTCTACTGTATATGTAAAAATGATAGATGGGTCAATTCTCACCCCGGGGAACGTACCGAGGGTTAATTGCTTTCAACGATGGGAGTAGGGTGGACAGAGATTGTGACTTTCGTTGCTTAGGTTTGCTCTTTCGAAGAAGCGGCCCGCAGGCACAGTTCCGTCTGCACGTGAGCATGCTCACCTCGATCCTAACCGTGTAATCCGTATCAATGGAAAGAGAAAGAAAAGTAAGAGGACCCTACAATCGCGCTTTGTACATAGCTTGAATTACATACCGCTGCGTCTTTATATTATATTGCGGGCAATACGACTATCACGAACGTATTATTATTATTATTATTATTATTATTAATATTATTATTAATTATTTTATGAACGTTATCGAAAAAATAGTCCTTAGTCACTGTGCATCGTAGTTATCGATAGGCCTCTCGATCTTTAGAGCTGTATCCTGTTTTACCGATTAATAGGAGTGATAATAATGTTATTATTTTATTATTATTATTATTATATATATTATATTATATTATATTATATTATATTATATTATATTATATTATATTATATTATAATTATTATAATTCTATTTGTATCTATGCCTGTATTGCTAGCTTTACAATGAACTGAGGCGCACGGTCAGCCCGGTGAGAGATTTTGTTGCTCTCCTCTCGAACAGAAAGATAAGACGAGAGGCATGCGTGACACCTCTCCGTGTGCTTTTGGGGAATCGCAATGTACTTGTGGGGACGTCCCACCCTGCTGCGGCCTACCAATAAATTTTGCCAAGTCGTAAAGCGCTCTGTTGCATTTCTTTTTGTTTTTTCTCTCTTTCCTGCCCCGGCCCCTGATCCCGACGCACATTTTCACGGTGTTCGCCGTGTTCCTTTTCTTGTCTTTCTTTCTTTTTTATTTTCTCTTCTTTGTTTTTTAAGTTTCTGACCGAGCAAGAGTTATCGGATGTCCGTGTTCCACCCGATGCCCCTTTCCTACGAAACGGTTGATCTGCGGCCGGCTTAATTGAATTATACTAATGGCCGCGCCGAGCCCTTTTGACTTTCGACCCGGTTCCATCTGGCGTCGCTGTCCACCTCATCTTCTTCTTCTTCTTCTTCTTCTTCTTTCTTCTTCTTTCTTCTCCTTCGACCCAAACGCTTTACTCTTCCGCAGCGGCGTAGATTTATTCGAGATACTCGATGGTGACCGTGTATCATCGGTTTGAATCGCCGAAGCCATCTTTCTTCGGTAATTGCGACTGTTATTCTTCTTCTGCGTGACGCGGGTACTGTCTGGAGGACGACGGAGTTTTTAATTGTTCTCCACGTTGGATTATTTTTCGAGTTTCTGTTCCGATGACCTGGTGCGGATACATTGAGGTACGGTATGTGCTTTTTGTGATTATTTTAACGATTTTTTAACACCAAATCAACCACCACCGGTCGAAATGACCGATTCCAGATCATTTATTTTACAATTATCGAAATAATGAGAATGATTGTAAGGGATTGTCGTAGCGTAAAATTTCATAGGATGAGAATTAGACGAAAAAATATATACCGTTGGAAAGGTATAGTTGCCAGCTACATTTTCGCTACAGAAAGTATAATAATAGTAAAAATGTAGGAATCAAGACGTCAATGGAATAATACGGCCGTAAACACGAAAAAGTTTAATAATTAATTTGAAAACACAACGAATACAATTAATTAACAGAAGGTTTTTTCTGAATGTTTACCGTTTACGAACAAAACGCTGGTACAAATTATCGCGAACACCCTGTATGATACTTTGAGAAAAAAGCATTTTTGAGAATCGATTTTTTCAACATTTACAAGCGTATGTATAACCCCTCCAGTCGGACTCAGAAATGGAATGAAGATAACGATACACGGTAAAGAAAGTGGACTTTTACTCTCGCTCCACGTACCAGGAAGAAAGGTTCCCTAATTCAATGTTTGCCTTTCCTCTCGTGCGTCTTCCGGTCCGAGACGATACGTCTCTTTTTCGGATCTGGCAAAGCTAATTGAGTCAAAATGTACCGTTCCCCGTTGAACGACGTATTGTGACAGGAATGATAATTTCGTGCAAACACTCGGCTATTTCGCGCCTGCGGGAGGCCTGTCTCGATCACGAATACTCTCCTTATCCTCCTTCCTTCTTGGATCGTTCGCGTTCCGGCTAGTTACGATTCGAATCACGACCATTTCGAACCGATGCGCAGTGATCCAGGCGGCCGATCTAGCAATTCATTTGGTAAAAAATGACTTTTCTCATATCGGTATAGTATACATATACTACGTCTACATTACTTTCGAAAATGTCGATATTAATGGAGTTTAATAAAAATTTAGCTACATGTCATGTTGAAATACGTTAGTTTATTTGAGCAGTCAAATAATATTTTAAAAATTATTTCATTATTTCAGCTTTCATGTTTTATTTGATCAAATAATTTTTTCGCTCCAAAATTCTATTTATTTCTACTAAAGAAAATACTAGAAAATTTTAGAACCCGATCATATTATTTGCAGCTCACTAAAATCCTTTAAAAAAAGAAATAAGTGCATATGCAGTATACTATTTCTTGCAGTCGGTGCACAAAATCGTCATTTTGTATAAACACGTAGCATAATTTACGAAGCCACAAACAAGCATTTATAAAATAGAGAATGTTTTTCTAAGGCTGACCTAGATGACAAGAGTGTTCGAATTTTGCTAACTCACCGTATATGCACCGCTTTCACCGCGAATCGTCAATTTTTCCGGCTGTCCATGGCTCGTGTAGAATTTTGCAATTGTGCAACAAGCTTTAGGCCTTCAAAAGTGCACGGCATGGACGAGAACAAGATTGCAGACGGAGCGTCCTGTAGGCATCATATGCTTCTGCTGGAAGCTGCTCTCACCTCCTGGGGCAAAAGTCGTGAGCTGAATGTCATGGTGATTGAATACAACCCGTTCATGTGCTTTCCGAGACGAGAGCACCAACTCCTCCTTGTTGATGTCTTTCCTGGATTTATAAATCCATTTTCATAGTTCCTCGTGGTAACGCTAGGCTGCTCTACACCCGCGCCAGTCACTTCACATTCACGACTGTTCAGAAACTAATTACGTTTGCGCTTTGAAAAATTGTTTCCATTTGTTCGCCCTCGTACGCTCCTCGGAAATAATTACGTGAACCTTAAGTGATGTTTCCACCATTTTCGACATACGCTTCTGCAATACGAATGTTTTAACCCTCCGACGCACAGTAAGACGGATTGACAATTGCACTTACTTCATTGTTTCATCATTTCTTAATTGTAATTCAAGATTACAGCTAATGTTAAAACACGATACTAATTTAATATAAGTGTTAGAAGTAGACCAAAAGTAGGCATCAATTTTGGCCTACTTCTAATACTTATATTACAAAATATCTGCATAATCTCATCAAATCACGAGTCGAGCGAACAATATTGAACCTTCCTCTTTCGAATGAGCCCTTGCCCAGCGAAAAATATGCTCGTATAACGAGGAATAGTTACCTGGCCCAAAACCATGTTTCGGCCAGATTTCTAGGGTATTCTAGGGGAATTTTAGTGCGGGTTCTATCCCCATAATAGTTAAAATAGCTCCGAGTGCAATGGGTTAAACTGAGAGCACTCGGGTGTTGAAAATATGAAGATGGATTCGGGTGGCTACTCGAAAATATAATCGGTAGGCGCAAGGATGCAATGCGCCACTTGTACTCGTCCAATGCGCCACAGGTTGACCACCTCTGATTTAGTTGAACGCGGGGGAGGAAGAGAAACTCAACCGCGCCTCGAATGAAAATCCCGATCCTGAAAACTGAACAGAGAGCATAGAGAAGCGGCCGCGGCATGAATGACGACCACTCGTGTGCCGGTGGTTGGCAGACGCAAGGTCAGAGGCGTCGAAGTTTCCGTGGCCGAAGAAACTGCGTTTCTTGCCGAGTGAAAGCGGCCCGTGGCATTGGCGCTATTATAGTAGCGATTGCCGAGTCGTTTTTCGCCGACCTTTCCCCCCAAAAAGGATCGGTGGATCGGCTGCAGCCGTCGCAGTCAGCCGTTGCAACGGGCACCGACATCGTCCGCGCGAAGTTCACTTTCCGCCCGCGGAGGTGAGAGTTCCATGGGAAGCTTCTGCCCGCTACCATACCGCTTCGCACATGCCCATAACTTGTTCTTAAGTATGTGGAAACGCTCTCGTGGCGCGCGAGAGAGTTTACGAGTCGAATTAGCAGTTATGCCGAATCGTTCGAGATTAAGGGAAGACTGATGAACAGCCGCTAATGCGACGTTATTGGCCGTCTCGAATGGGCACCGGGGTATACGTACATACAATATACGCATGCGTATACACGCTTCTCGCACAGTTCACTTTTCCGTATATTCCGTATTTAATCTTGTCGAATTGACAACGCGGTACCGCGTGATTGATGATCGGCCGCTAATGCGTTTTATTGATGGCGACTCATTGTTCGGGAGTGATTTGTTGTCGGACACTGAGAGAATCTTTCCTTTTCAGGATAAAGAAATCCGGTAGGACTCCATTCATCTTGCTAACGGGGCCCGCTGGCAGAGTATCTTCGAGTCCGACTCCTTTCATGCGGTGTATTACTATTTTGCTATTCGCGCTAGGCCGCGCAGCGCCGCGCAGCGCCGCGCTGCCGCGGAAAAGTTTGACATCACTTTGCCAGTTCGAGACGGGGCTCCATTGTGCGCACTTAATTACTCACGTTTATGTCGATTCCGTTTCTCTCTCTTCTTCGCGTTCTGGATTCGCTTCCTTCAGTTTGCGGGACGTTAAATTGCTCGTAAACCACCCGTTGAATGATTCGTTTTAATACACCATTTTTTCCGATGGAGATGCAAATCTTTTGTACTTGAGTATCCGATTGTCGTTGATGTAGACGGTGTATGAGAAAGCTGTCGGACAAAATTTATTTATTATTACTAGTAGAAGTTTAGTTTTCTAATTGAGTTCAGTTTCGTAATTTTGAATTCAGTATTGTGATTCTATGAATTGTTTTAAACATCTTTGTAAGCCCTAGAACTGATCCAATCACAGTAAAAGGATTAAATCTCTATTATATCGAATAACTGTTGGAAGTTATGAAAAATAAAGGTGACTATGTATGCCAGTGATGGGCACGGTAGGGGCCCCTCAAACGCCTGCTTCCCCCACCAACCTCTCTTTACATTAAAATAAATTACAATAAAATAAATTTTCTAGTTCAAGAACATTTGAAGGTCGTAGTGTGCCACATCATTGAACTCGTCTCGACATCAGCTACAACACCTTTGAACTTAAAAATATATGGTGCCATTTAAAAATCATCGATGACTTTCAAAAAACCTTGAAAACGACAACAATCGGAATATTTTCTCTCTAACGTTTTCTAAAATCTTCATGTCTTCTGTTTCTCGTCAATCACCCGGTATACATATGTATACAATAGGGTTAACCCATGAACGGTGCTTATTATTTGTTACAGATCCACAGCACTAATTGCAGAACACAGGAGCCACAGTTCATTTCTCTCTTTTATAGTTTTACTGTAAAAATAGAGTTGATATTCACAAATTATTAGAATCTTTCAACTGTTTCAAATGACACTCACCCATTTTTCCGACGAGAGGGAAAAATTATTTTTTATAACACGGATTTGTATGGTTTCTTATAGTGTCTTATACTATTGTTGCGGAGTGTATCTAACCTCCCAGTTTATCTGAAGTCGAGAACTATAATGGGGTTTTATTTTATACTAGTTATCTATTAGGATATATGCGCAGGGAAATAAAATTGAACAATTTCCAAATTAAAATAAGTAGTAAGTTCCAAAGTAAATTTAAAATAAGTAGTAAGTTCCAAAGTAAATTTAAAAATTAGCAACCCGTCAAAATTACAGTATTTACCTGTGTTTCTAGTGTTGAAGTGTTCTATACATATAGCAGAATCACTGTAACCTAAAAATATAGCATTATTTAGCTGTTCTGCGCGCGTTCGAGAATAATTCCCTTGAATCCTGTCGAACGGCGCAGTGCGGCGCTGCGCTCGCGATCAGTGGGAAATATGTGATCGATGGTTCGTGCAACAACCATTGAACATCGATACACTGGTATTAATAGAATATTGTGTGCCTAGGCGACACGCAACCGTGGTTACCCGTGTAACGTGCAATTATTAAAATATATATATACATATATACGTATATACATATATATTATATAAACGGCAAGACAGCGAAGCGTCAATATTGCGAGGAGATCAAGGAAGAAAAGACAGGTTACGTGAGAAAGCGAACGTCGTTTTGTAGTAGCAAAAGGTGAACGCTTAACTGCTCTAAAGGTTATTACCGTGTGGTATCATCGGTGCGTCAAAGTGGGAATGTTATGTTAAGGCGAATTTACACTTCTCACTTTGGATTTACATCGCCGATGAATCATCCACAATGAATACGAAATATTCTCGATCCACTGATTCTCAAAATGAAAATGGCATTTTCGAACTTCGCTGACACAGTAGACCCAAAAAGTATTTACTAAATTTCCAATTGTGGCCAAATTGTCGATATTTAACTTGTGATAATTTCGTAAAAAGCAAAAGTACAACTAGTGATGGGCACTATTGACTAACTTCAACTATCGACTATTTACTCTTTAGTCGCGATATACTATCGACTATTTAGTCGATAGTTTTCAGTCGACTGAATTGCTTTACTGTGTAGGGAGCTTAAACCATATACCTGTATGTATATGGTTTAACTAAGTTTATACGTATACATATATGGTCTAACTAAGTTTATAAGTATACATATATGGTCTAAGGAAAATAGTAACCCCCACCACTGCAGAATTCAGTAAAATAGTCGAATGAAAATAGTAACCCCCACCACTGTAAATTTCAGTCGATAGTTCAGTAAAACTAGTCGACTGAAAATAGTAACACCTACTATCGACTTAAATAGTCTATAGTTGTTAGTCGATAGTGCCTATCACTATAAGGACAACCATAAACCGAGACTTGTTTGAAAGCTTGAAGCCTCTACTTTCTCAAAACAGTGTTTATTTTCTTGTAAGATATTTTTCCATAATGTACCACGTGGAAAACTGAAGACCCATTTTTCCACGGAAGGCATATTTTAAATTATCATTACGGTCTGAAATAAAAAAGTTTTAAAAAATGCCCCTTTTATTTTTTCATGTAACCTATACAATTGCAATTTTTTCAAAATCATTTTTGCGTTCTATTTAACGAGCGTTCGGACAATTTCGCGAGCCACTGCGCATCCAAAATGAAGAAGTGTAAATTCGCCTTCAACAGGACGCGAACTTTAACCGGCCGAAGAAGGACGAAAGCGTGCCCGGTAAAAACTGGATGTTACTTTCTTGTATTTATCTCCTACATTCTACGCAAACACGCGGTACGTGAGTAATCGTATTACGTGTCCGAGATCCTATCGAATCGAGATCCATTCGCTATAATTATCGCGGGAGACGATATAATCGCGATCCTCGTCGAGTGTATCGCGCGTTCCAGCAATTAGTCGCGTGGATAATTGCTTTATTAATCCCCGGTAGGTGCGTAGGATTTCGTACCGGGAGATGAATTGTGGGAACTCGCGCAACGAGCAGATCGAGACTTTTGTGATCTATCCTGTGACCGATCGATCGCGCATATTAAATTGCACTCGATTATTGGTGGCAGATTGCTAGAAAACATTTTTTCTTGGGAAATTCGTGCTGCAGTCTTTATTTCAGGCTGGTTTTTTGCTACAGTTGGTATGAAGTCGGATCAAATTGAAAAGGCCAATAATGTATCTTTTATTTTCTCTAATTAGAAGAACAGCTGAAATTATTAAGAAGCTGATCAGCTCACAAACATTTTCGACACTATCTATGAAGGCCATCGCTAAGTGTCGGATGTTTGTGCATTTACAGCATTCGCTAATACAGGAAACACACCTAATTAAAACTTTCAATTGATATTCATGAAATTTTATGCTCAGCTCGACTAAAAATGTTTATGTTATTGCTTAGATGAGACTTTAATAACTTAATTTCTAATATTTTTTAGGAAACGCCTTATATGCTACAATCAAACATCATCTAGCAGATGGATGATTGTTATTTAAAGATTATCTTGATGAAATTTTTAAAATATTTTTCCTTCTGCAATAGAAAATGTTGCGCGCCACCGTATTACGAGACATCGTGCGCGCGGTTATATTAAATTGCCAACTTCTCTATACGCGTTCGATTCTGCATCGCGCCGTTAGGTAACTGTATTTTCACAGAGGATGGTGCAACGAACTTCGATTTTCAACTGCTCGGAGGACATAACTTTTGAATCACGATGATATTCATGGCAGACCGGCGGAAAAAAAAGACCGATGAAAAATTCAAATAGGATTATAGAAGGGGAGAAGAAAGAGAGAGGTAACCGTGGGTGTGGATACCGTCTTAAATACTGCCAGAAGGCAAAGTGTAATACTAAAAGGTTACTACCGCATCATCGTCACGTCAAGCTAACAGGGAGATTAATACCCCTATAGTTGAACGCTGGTTACGTTTGCCGTTATATCCCCGATGTTATTAATAATCACAATCGAACTGAATCGCGTTATTAATCACTCCGGTAATAATAATAATAATAATAATAATAACAATAATAATGCAACGCATGATGTGCTATCAATTATCAATTACGATTACAATAGAAGTCGCCGGATTAATTCGTTCGAGACAACAATGAAAATACGTCGAACGATAGTTTATTCGGAACGATTGAATAATACGTGTAATTAGAATGTCACGGAATATCGCATCACGCGATTGCGCAATTTCGTGAAATATATGTATTTACGCGATGCAATAATTGTCATCCCAGTGTCTTCGCTTGATTAATGCTTCGTTTCTGTAACATTCATCGTTGCGGGGAGCTATTAATATTCTTGAACGAACGCTATTAGTGACTAAATCAGTTAGGCTGGATCGGACGACTTGAAACTGGGAGTGTACGTAAACATACTTAGCATACGATATTAGTTATAATTAGGCTGCGGATTTTACGAATATGCGACAGAAAGGAGCAGGTGAAATTAGAAAACATTGTAAAAATAATATACCAATATTTTAATTATTATTATGATAATAAATTACTTGTTTTCGATCCCCCGGGATTTTTATGAAAAATAAAATCTATCTGCATCGATTGCTCTTTAATCATTTTGACAAGTTGTAAAAATAATATACCAACTTACCGAAATTATTAAAGAGCAACCGATATGCAGATGGTTTTTATTTTTCATAAAAATCCCGGTGGATCAAAAACAATTTTTAATCAGCTTATCACTTCGCAACTTCTTCGTAAGATTAATCCATGATCTACAATACATGGAAACAATTTATCTGGTAGAGATAATAGTACAAATTTTGATTATAAAGTATTAGATCGTTGAGATTGTTCGAATAAAAATTATGTTATAAATCGCTTGTACATACTTTCGTGGAAATTTCTATTTAATTCTCTGTTGGACAATATCAATTTCTTTCACATTTGATTTATTAACTTGGTTCTCCATTTATTCCTACTTTCTAAAATATTTATGACAACGTTATATTACTGCTTCCTTATTGTGGGACCGTTCAAGATTAACGTTGCTCCACACACACAGATCAGTGTATATTTGAGTTTATGATAGTTTCATTGAGGCGCAGCTTATTGTTAGGTCTGTTTTATTCCTCCTAACTCGTCGTTATTGGTCGCTGCGACTGACAAGATTTGTGGTGTGTTTGCATACTGTCACTTTGTTAAATAATACATGTTTATGCTATTGTTTTATTATTGTTGTGCACTAAGTTGCTGTTATTAATTTTTTTATTAAATTCAATGGTTCATCGCGACATTAATTACGATGCGAGACAACATATGTTTAGGCCTTCGTTTAAAAAAATGTTAATGCAATTTCAACCATAGAAAATCAATGTATTATATCTGATAATTACAGTATGGGTCTTCATGCAAAATAAAAATTGTCTACCATTCATTGCAACAAACTGGTGTAAAATGAAAATTATTATTAATTTACATTTATTAATTTCCTTTAGAATTAGAATATGTCTATGCAAATTTTTAGCCATATTTTGAGAAATAAATTTGTTGAATAATTCCTCACGGATACATCCCTACGATCTCAATAATCATAAATTTACAAAAATCGTAGTTTTCATTAGAAATATTATCCCGTGGTAAACCTAGTCTTAGTCGGTTCAATGGAATAAAAATAACATATGGCAATATTGAAAAATTCTTCTAACGTTTCTACCGTTTTAAAATACTCAGTCTATCGATAATACGTTGTAAGTATCGTTTACAACACCGGCATTCGTAAAGTCATTCACAACACGCGTGTCTACCTGCAATTCGTAATTAGAAAATTAAATGCAAGCCAGATGAAATTACCTTTATGACTAACTGCGAAGCCTCTGTTGCGAAAGCAACATGTAGTTTCTTTTTCCGCGCGGTATCATATCGCAAAAATTCTCGCAACTTGTATACATACCAGCATCTGCATTTATGATTAATCCCTGTCCGAGTCACCTATTAATAACAAGTGCGCGATTCTATACACAAATACAGAAACTGGTAGCTCTACCTTGACAAACGAATTAATCGACTTGATCCATGAAATTAATCGCTCCGCCTACGACTCGTAGAAAAACAATCTACTATTAAGGGAGCATGGGAAAGGTAACGCCACGAGAGGGAATTGATTAAATCTTTGCGTTATACGCGGTACAAACTTCATAACGAAATTGATCGAACCAATGCAATCGAAATAATTAAATGCAACTGGTGATTTCATTAATTGAAGTTGGAGCGAAGAAAATTCGTGTAAATTATCTTTAATTTGATTTTTGGAATTTAACTAAGAATTTTTTGAATATTTTTTGTTTTAATTTTGTGGCAATAAAAATGTTACACATTTCATAACTTGCAAGTTTATACACTTCTGATTTTTAATATTTAATCGACTGCGAAGAGTTGGAGTATATTTTTTGAAAATATTGATAAATTACTAGTTTTTTTTAAACAACATGACACAGGGATGTCCTGGATAATTAAAAACCTAAATAAATTGAGTATACAAAAGAAATAAAATTTAATGTACCCGGATAAAATTTGAATAGTTGTTTTAGATGAAATCTTTAGCAAAAAAAAAAAATGAGCACAATGATTTATAAAAAAAGAAACTGATTTAGTAAAAGTTCACAACTGATATTCCTTTCATGTTGCTGAAAATATTAGATTCTGATCTTGTAGAAATAATTCAAATTTTATTATGCAAAACTGAAGTGCATAAAGCACACAAGTGCAGAAACATGTGCATAAGCATTCATAATCAGATCAAATGCTAACGAGAAAGAGCCTCAGACGTTTAAGAAAGGTGTAGATCTTTTGAACGGGAAGATCGCTCGAGTAACGAACCTTGTAAAACTGAGTCGCATAAATCAAGCACGAGCATTTACATCAACTAATTAAAGTAGAAACGGAGGCTGACGCGGTGCGAGCAGGACAGTAACAGACTTTTTCTCTTGCCGCAGGTTTTCTGCATCCGTTAGGCAATCGTGGAAAGAGTTCGTGTCAATTAAAAAGACCGCAACATCGGGATCGGTCTCAGAGGTTAGCAGAGTTAATTCGCGTGAGAACGTACTATTAATAACGAGCCTGGTAGCTGTGCCTCGTTAAGTGGAGTTAATAGCTAAATCAACCTGCAAACCAAGAAACGATCCTCGTAGAGAGGCAACGGAAAAGAGACCGAAGTGGGTGTGGATGCTGCAGATATCACTTTAGATATCATTCTGGAGCATGAAGGGCCGAAAGGTTACATTTGCATAATTAATTAATTTGCTCGAGGCTTTTTATTATATTAGCATGGGTAGTATATTATTGAGCTTTGGCGCTTCTAGCTCGGTGAAAGTTATTTATTGTACGATTATTGTTCCGGCGTGTCAGTTTCGCCGAGCGTTGGTGTTAGGAATACATGGTCGATAGAATTAATTAACTTATTTCATTCTGATGTTATTTCTCAACTAAATTCAACTATTTCAATTTCGGTTTGACGATTACACGAAGTAATAATTTTAAAAAATTAGAAGTAAATAAAATTCAATCGATAATATATGTATACATTATTTTTGTACGTTTCCATTTATACCAATACAATATTTAAATATTGTGAAGCATTATTTACAGTTAATGATTTCGATTTTTGTATAAAATTAGTAGTTCATAAAGTCTATGAACATAGACCATAATGAAACAATTGCTGGAATTTTTTGACAACTTGATTCTTTAAACATTTGATAAATAATTTTCGAATTGATTTTGAATCGTGAATCTGCAGTGTAATATTTACAAATTGTTGATAATAATCGAATTCATTTAAAATATAATTTTCATATATGTACAATTACAGAGTATTTTCCCGAGGTAATTTGAAGTGACATTTTCATTTGCAACAATGTCCGCCTCGGCATTGTTAAGGAGTAATTAACGAAAAACACGGACCGATCAGAGCGCGACAGATTCAACTGAGCGTAGCGATGGTGCCGCGCTGCGGTGAAGCAGTGACCAAGAGAAGGAGCACAAATTGATTTAATTAAAACTCACTTATTCTGCCGTAAATACACTTGCTGCTTCGAAATGTGTGTCATTGGGCTATTCGGGGACAAACTGCAAAGCTCACTTCAGGTGCCGCAGTGCTGAAAGCTGAGGGACGTACGGTGAAGTCAACAATCTGGTCTTTCACTTTCACTTTAAACAAACACACTACTACTGTTAAAACTACTTACTATTAAAAACACACATATATTAACAACCGTGAATTTCGAATTGACACGTCTTTAGAGATGTTCTCTCTACCGCGGTTCGAACGACACTGAATTTACGCAAGGTTTTTCTCAAGAGTTTAGGGAGAGCATTATGCGTGTCGAACGATGGGGTGATCAGACAAAAAATAGGACGCAAGAGGGATCGCTGTAAGACTAGAATTTATGGCAATCACATGTTTCGGTTTTTTTCCCCTACAGATTGGTGCGCAGAGGCGATGGGTAACTGTTCGAAAAAAGGTCTGTCCTTTTACCGAGTAAAAGGTGGAAATGTCAGGTACCGCACGGCGTTTATGGGTCCCTATTGTCCGTTTATGCGTTTATGACTCTCTATTATACCTCCCTTAAGAAACTCTTTTTGAATAAGTTAATAATAAGTTAAGAATAACTTAATAATAAATTAAATCAATTTCTGCTCCTTCTATTGTTCGCTACTTCACCGCGACGCGACGTCACCGCTACGCTCGGTGGAACCTACCGCCGAACTGGACTCTCCCCGCTAGGGCACGCCGTTGCTGCGCTCTGATTGGTCCGTGTTTTTCGTTAATAAACAAATTCGAGGCGGACGTTTTTACAAATGAAAATGTCGCCTCAGATGACTTCAGGAACCGCCCCTTTCCTGTTTACATAATAATTTATAAAAATGAAAATCAAATCTATTTATTATAAATATAAAATTCATAGATTTTTATCGATGTCAAAGTAATTTTCATTATATTTTTCTTTATGTAGGTGCAGAATGTTTATTGATGCACATTCTGAATTTTCATTAGACTAAACAATCACTATTCTACCTGTTTTCGCAATTATTATTAGTTCTCTTCATTCAATAATTTTTCAATGCCTGAGGCTGCAATTATTTATGAGTCTACGAGGTCTACCTAATAGATTGCTAGTGTTCGTAAACTTTAACACGTAACTGACACGTGTAATTATTATACTCATTGTCAGTCAAAGTAATTGGACCCTGAAGGGTTGTTTCTTTAAAATGCGAAAATAAATTGATAGTTGATTGGCATATTCAACATTTACAAAATACACAATCAATAGTACCCGCATCATTCTTACTGTTAATGGACTTTAACATCTGACGAAAGAATCACTTCGCATCATTGTTAGTCAAGACGATTAGACCCTAATTGATTATTCCTATGAAATAGGTAAATAAATTGGTAGTAGATCGACATATTTATCATTTCCTTTTTTATTTCAGCCTAGCCAAAACCAATAAATGAACTTTATAAGTAAGTAAATGTTTTTACAGCTGAAAAATGTCCGGACGTGGCAAAGGTGGAAAAGCTAAGGCGAAGGCAAAGTCTCGTTCCAATAGAGCTGGATTGCAGTTTCCTGTAGGTCGTATCCACCGACTTCTCAGAAAAGGTAACTACGCAGAAAGAGTTGGTGCTGGAGCTCCTGTTTATTTGGCTGCCGTTATGGAGTACTTGGCCGCCGAGGTTCTTGAATTGGCGGGAAACGCAGCGCGTGACAACAAGAAGACCAGAATCATCCCACGGCATTTACAACTCGCAATCAGAAATGACGAAGAGCTGAACAAACTTATGTCTGGTGTTACCATCGCTCAGGGAGGCGTTCTTCCCAACATCCAAGCAGTACTTTTACCGAAAAAGACTGAGAAGAAGGCTTAGACACATTGGAGCAGAATCGAATAACTAAAATGTAACAGTAAATAGTTGTACATTTTATTAACCAAAACGAATCTGCAGTGAAATAGATAACTGGTCATTTGACTGTGGCTGCAACTGTACATGATAATATTTGTACAATTTCTGAAATGAAAAAAAGGAAAACACTTTGGACCCAAAGGGTGTACCTAATCACAAGGGTCGACACAAATGAGTAAAATGAGAAGATGCTGTAGACAAAAGAGTAGATTTATATTTATGTCCTGTGCCTTGCAAAACTGATGCCCAAACTTTTTATTTTGCATAGTGATCCGGAGTGTGCTCATGGTCAATGAAAGTAGGCAGACCCTGTCAAACAGATGAAACGCAAGTGAAATGATAGAGATTCAATGATGTGCTGGCGGATTGGTAAAATGACGGTGTATCCGGAGGTGCGAATCGCGAGAGGATCCAGGTCAATCGGTAGAAGGTGAACGTATTGGCGGCCGTGGGTGCGGATATCACCTCCGACAGCACCAGAAGGAGAAGTAACCTAAAGGTTACTACCGCATCATCGCCACGTCAAACTACCAGCTAGATTAGTCCCCCTTGGGCGAACACGAGGTATGTTTTGCTCGGCCGCGTCTCTGTCTCTGTCAGGCTTGCTCTCTGTAC
Source organism: Lasioglossum lativentre (assembly GCA_916610255.1). Lineage (NCBI taxonomy): Eukaryota > Metazoa > Arthropoda > Insecta > Hymenoptera > Halictidae > Lasioglossum > Lasioglossum lativentre. Next base: position 5,892,000 of record OU744366.1, read on the forward strand.
ACGACGCAGTAAATGACTACATTGCCAGCCGGTAGGTCGGTAGGTAGGTAGGTCGGTTGGTCGCTCGGTAAGTATATTAAACGATCCTCTCCCTCTCCCTCCCCCCCCCCCCACCCTTTCGAAGTGTCTTACCCGTTCTTTCTTTCGCTGCATCGCAAGCTGCCGCTTCTAGGATCTGTGGGAGCGCCTTTCACCTAATTGTTGGCACAATATGTGAAGACCGAGCCACCACGGTTCCCATCGACTTCTGGAGATGATTCCCCGGCTCGTGGCGCCTTAGCACAGTTTAGCGGTGAGGTCGATAGACCACCTGCTGCTGCTGCTGCTGCTGAAGAGGATTTTTCCTGCATGCGCTTAGAGTATCTGGGTAGCTAAACGCGATAGCCGATTGATAGAGGGAACGTTTCATCTATTGGAACAGCTGCGACACCCTGTGGGGAATCAGTTTCATAGCTTCCGGAGAGTTGGGAATAAAGCACAGCTGATAGTGCACGTAGCAGGGGGTAAGTTGATACAGGGACAGTGCAATTATCTGGACACTGTGTATACATAACACAATTATGGCTAAATATTTTAGGTTTGTTAGTTAACTGATCTTTATGATGGAATTTACACGTCCTGCCCTGTCGGAAATAATTTGACATAAAATATTGCGAATTGGTTGATAAAATCTGTTCTTGTTGGTGTTGTTTGGAACCTGCATTGTTTTTTCAGCAGCTTCGACCTGCTCACACGCTAAGCAGGTTGAAAGCCGCGAAAAAACTTCACAAATTAACGTAAGTGGAATGAATGTTTTGTTCGTTTCATTCCTCGAAGCGAGGAGAGTTCTTTACAGTGGAAATATAGTTATTATAGACCGGTGGAATTGCTGGGCGTCATAACACAGCATTTCTTATGAAACGACCTATTACTTGTCAGTCGATGTGAGATAAAGTATAATTGTAAATAGGTTCGCTCATAGTAGATAGCAGATCTTTTGATTACTTTCAGGAAAAAATGCAATACTTCTAACGAGGCCAATATACAGTGGGAACACAGACATTCTGAAAATTGTGAAACCTAAATGATAGAAAATGATAAATTGATAGCATAAACTAGTTCTTCTTTCATTATGATGCTTACGAATAAAATTGAAAATTTAAAAAAGACGTTAGAAGAAAATTGAAAATTTGAAAAAGACGTTAGAAGAAAATTGAAAATTTAAAAAAGAAGTTCAGGGTGTAGAGGGTTAATCCTCTGTATACAGAGAACGGATAGCAAATCGTAGAGAAGAAAATTGAAAAAAAAATTCAGCGTGTTCTAAGTATACATTATCATGTAGGATTAATCGCTCGGCTAACGCGATCGGCAAGGATCACCTCGATGATCGTCGGCACTGAGGGTATTTGCTCTCGAGCACAAGTTACATGAACACTCGGGTATCCATAAACCGGACAGTGCCCGGAGTACGTACATAACAGACAGAAAATGCGCAAGAATACGACGACGACGAAGAAGAAGATGAAAGAAGAAGAAGATGAAGAAGAAGAAGTAGCAGCAGCATCACAAGAAGAAGAAGAAGTCAGGGCGACTTCTCTCGCGGTAAGTCCACGGGGTCTTCTTCCGCCGTCTCCGTTCGGCGATTCGCCATGATCTATAAATTGCAGGACAAGAGCCACCTCCGCCGACGCGAGCAGGACCCCGTTGTGACTCACCAGTCACAACTTGCACGGAGGACGAGAGTGAAAGAGCCGTAGAGAGGAATGGACATTGCGTCTGTCTTCTCTGTCTTCCTTCATCCGTACCTGGCGAAAATCGAACGGAGAAAGATGGAAAACGACGGACGAACATGGAGACGACGCGCGACGCGACGCGACGCGACGCGACTCGACTCGACGGGACAGGGACGGAAAGACAGAGGAGGACGAGAGGCTGTGCTGCCGGTCGAGCTTCAACAATAACGATTATTTACGCCCGCGGAACATTGACGTTGACGTTTAACGTCCCTCTCCTACCGTGAATGCAACGCTGGCTGCCTCCTCCCCGGGATCGGCACGACCTGCGGTTCACCGAGGAATTATTGCCGCTTTTAGAGAAATTAATTCTAGGTGTCGGATCCGGGGCTGACTCGCGCGAGTCAACTTGTTGGTGGTACGCCGGCAATAATTCAGCGACGACTTTATAGTCCGTGATCGTCATTGAAATTCTGGGAGGCAGCGGTACACGCTTTTAATGCGTCCGGCCGCGCAGCGCAGCGTGCCGCGCCGCGCCGGTGCGCTGAGATGATTTACACGTAGTTACCCGGAAAATTACGACGGAAGCGGGACCTACCCTCGGAGGGGATCCGCTCTCGATGTTGCGTCAAAGGTTATGGTTCCGAACCACTGCAATTACCGAACCGTGTTTTCAGGTTGTCAATCATTGTCTCGCTGGTACCGTAGCTTCGAGTGTGTGGTAAGCTTTGATAGTGCAATTGTTTTCTAACTTGTTTTGGTGTATCGGTGATGCGATTCGTACACCGCGTATTTATGGAAAAGTATAATTTCAATTGAAAGTGCGATTAAAGCTGATCGAGCAACCGATTTAGTACAAGAAATAATTATGAAACTACTGTTAAACATCCAGTTTACTTCTAACGTTGGTCATCCCATTTGTTTGGACCACTCGATCAGACATTGAGAGGAGATATTGTTTCAATAGTAACAAAAACGTGAAGCAATTTGCTTTGGACACAGTCTTCTACTTGAAAAATGACCAATCTGGTAACAAAAGTGTATTTGTAAGGGAATATACATAGGAAAATAACTTATTTATATTTTCAGGAAGTTCCTCTCGAATACAAAATCAGAGAAAAAGTCTGGTTTGTATTCGACTAATTTGAAAGTTACTAGATTGTGAAGAAAGTTATAAGATTGCGAGGAAAGAGAAGATAAATGGAACTTTAGTTCTTTTCTTAATAGCTTCGATAAATCGAAAATGATATAACATGTACATAAATGCAGAACATCTATCGATTTATTAGGAATTCTTTACAGTGAAGATGTTGGTTCAACATACAAGTGAAAGTTGACGGAATCATCGGTAGCTCGGCAGATCATGAATCAACATATCTCTAACAATATAAATAAGCATCTAGCCATGCAACGAGGTGCTCAAGACTAATTCGAATTTTGCACCCTGCTTAGTAGTTCTGCAAGTTTGTTATCAACTACCTGCAGTAGCAATTTCACTGGACTCCAAAATTGAGAGAAAGTATTTAATCGGTAGACAACGGATCTCCATGCAAAATATAAATTTTCTAATTCAATTACAAGAAGCTGGAGGGAAATAGAAATTTATTTTCTTTCATAATATGTTTATTAGGTTGAGAATTGTATAAAAGTGTTTTTAAATCTGTAATTATTTCTTACAATATCTACATCCAGAAAAAAACTATAAATGTGAATTATTCGAGAATTTAATGGGGGCTGTAAACAGGAATATTCATTTGCAACATTTTTTTCATATAGTATACCTAGATGAAATACCTGAAATTGATTAACCTTTGCAATGTAATTTTCCTGAATGAAATAGCAGTTGCAGATCTAACCAAATATAGTTGCGAGTACATAGTACATATTACTATACCAGCAGATAAATCACGATATTTATGGAAATCGATAGCCGCGGAAACGCGAGCCTAACTAGGCCAGCAGATTTCTCAGCACCCGCGTTTCTCCGTAAACATCTTACACGAATCCTTTCGCGATCTATCTTTCACCTTTTCGTACTTCCTCTATCTCTCTCTGTCTCTCTGTCGTCCGCCCACGCTGATAACTACGGAATGTTTAAAGCAGGCGATTATAAATGGCTGCATTCAGGAATCAGCTCCAAACGTCTGAATTTGTAAACAATCACTGAAAATATTCATGTCAACTGCAAATGTTCACAATTTTGAAAATTGTATCCTTTTGCAAATAAATATTATCTACAAATGAGATAAAAACTGTATAAAATTCACCATTTTTGTTTCGTAAGTGTAATTTGGTTAATTTTGAAGTATTTCTCAAAGTCAGTGCAGCGTCCTGATGTCGAGTTCGAGGGGTTAACATAATTTATATTTTCAATGAATATTTTTGATTTATGCTTAATATTCAGTTTTATCATTTAATGTATGTTTGAGCAATGGTGGTCAATGATGGAGAAAGAAAAAATCAGAAAAAACTTCAAATAACCTTTAAACAATACAGAACAAAAATGTTGTACTTCCTTGAAAGGATTCATTCCTCGAGTCATTTGAAGCAACTTTTTGTATGTACTATTGATTGTGTAATTTGTAAATGTTGAATATGCCAATCGACTATCAATTTATCTTCGCATTTTAAAGAAACAACCCTTCAATTCTTCTAATCTTGTTGCTCTTTTAAATTACAGCTACTCGTTTTTGTCATAACTTTATAAAATCCGCAGTGATAATTGAATTAGTTGGTTGCAGCGTCGGATAACGAGGATCAAGGTGGAAAGGAGCACGAAGGGGAGCTGGGAACGAAGCGACAAGCTGCCTGTGACGAACCTGCACGCCCCTTTGTGACACCTTCCCGTCGACCGGCTGTCACCGATCTTTTTGTTTCGTCGGAGACGCGGATGATCCTTTTGCGACACTCCCACATTCCCCGATGACGAGGCTAGATCGCGTCCCCCGATAGCGGCGTATCTGGGCCGCCTTGCCTTACGCTGAATCGTTCACGTTCTATAGATCAGAAAATTCATGGGTGAAGACACCTCGCGGGGTGGAGATCGATTAATCGTCCAAAGGTCTCCCGAACACATTCACGAGCTTTCGTAACTCTTGTGTTCGGCGATGTTGTGACGTGCCGATCGTTTCGACCGACGCTCAGTACATTCGAGCCAATGCTGACCGTGATTACACTATGCTCCCTTAGCTCTGGAAATTTCGAATGATGCTGTAAAGATGCTGAAAGAATCGAAATTTTTAACAGGTTACAACTTACAACTTATACAAATTTTCTATTCAATATTTTACTCAATTAATGTAACAGAAAATTGCAACTCCTATCAATTTTATAATAGAATTAATAGATTGCGGATGTTTCTGCAAAATAAAAATATTCTACATGCATTGCAACAAATAGGAACCAAGTAGAAAATTCTTCTTTCCTTTAATAGCTTGAATAAGCTGAAACTGATATGTTAATATTATCAAATCATATTAATTTGTCTACTCTTTCTAATTGCTTTCTAATTTTTGTCATAAATTGCATCAAATCCGCAGTCTACTAACCGATGAAGGTTGACTTGAACGAACGAATGTAACATGTCAACGAATTAGTGTTAATTTAATCGAAATAGAGCATGAGACATTACTCACATTGCCACTGAATTAGCGAATATTTAAAATAATTGAAGCAGTTGTTTAATGAATTTGTTGATTGGAAGTCAAGATCTACAACAACACCTTTAATACACTGGCAATAGTAAGCTCCTCTTTATTGAATTCTTTATGCGAACAACTACACATCTATGCAGAATAAAAATCTGTGTGTTGAAAATATCACGATGTTAATCCTGCATATTAATACCAAGGATTATGAGAAAGGTTAAACGCAACCGTAGAAATAAAATTCTTAATTTTTCTTCATCCTTAATACGCTAAGTAACACCGTGTCATATTCTGAATACCAAGTTGTATCCTGTCTCTGTTTTTTTGCACATGTGAAGAGACATGCGGAGACTCTGTTTTGGCCGACTGTATGGACAATTTTCAATTGAAAAGTCAAAAATGTAGTATTCAAATATTTTTTTATGGGAATGAAACACAGATTGTTGAAGTAAAGTGTTAAATGAGGATGAACGAAACACCAATTGTTTTACGGCATTATCACCTCGGAAGAATGCGAGGCTTACAGTTTCAATTATAGACAGAATTGACAGAATTGACATAGACTATATTGACAGAATTGAAAGAGTACCAGCACGTAAAATCCAATTCTCACAAAATCCACGAGATTATCAATCATTTCCTAACTAACACAGTTGAGTAGCGAATTGGTAATTTTGTTTGAAAAGAATGGGACTCGATCATCCCCAAAGGGACTCGAACGGTTGGCAGTCCATCTGGCACAGCCCCTGTTATCACGTTCGCCATCGTCTATGAGGACGCTGAAAGAAAAGAATATAAATAATAGCAGACGAAAAACACTGTGTAGGTATGACTCAGAGGTATTTGAGATTCCAGTGGAGAAGTGGCAGGACGTTTGGTCCCGTTTCGAAGTCGCCGTGGCCCCGGCCACGGTTTTGTGGCTGCTCATTGGCCCCCGTGGGGGTATCGAGCCAACCGTGTCCCATTATCCCATGCTAATTCCCTGGCTACGGCTGTCATTGCCTCGAGGCGAGGACTGACAAGTAACACCTCTTGGCTCGTGTTTCACTCCGACCGTAGGAGTGTCTCCTCTCTTGCTCGCCCCACCAGCTCGGCCTTTTTTTCCCCCAGTCATCGGTCCCCACCTGGGGGAATCATCTCTTTTTAATTCGCTCGGTCCCGTCTCTATTTCTCCTATTCGTTGCCGTTCGCCGTTCGCCGTTTCTACGTCTGCTGTCTTCCTCTCCAGCCCCTTCTTTCCAACCCCCTTCTTCCCTGATGGTGGGGCACCATCGCCTCGTAGGTCCCCGTGGGCTCATCTTCGCGGTGCCCGCTCCCGCCGCGCCGAGAGACCGAAAATCAACTCGTCATGCTCGCTTCATTTTCTGGCCGATGTAAAACAGCCATTTGTTAGGTCGTGTCAAGCATCGCAAGAACGTCCGCGGGGTGTCCCGCTCCTTGGACGGCCACGAATGGCATATCGATTGGCGATTCATGCGATCGACGCCTGATAATAAATATCCGAGAGCGAGAACGGTGTAACAGTCGAAACTCCCCTTTGGATGGAATCCCACCTCGAGCTTACTCCCGGTGTTGTTAATAGTTCCTGCGAGAGAGACCCCTTCCACGTACCCCTACGCCTAGCGTTTCTCATTTCTGATAGTGTCTCTCATTTGTAGACCAAGTCTATGAACGAAGCAACGTCGAAATAATTGATTACATGAAAATTGAAAATTAAGAACGTGAAAGATATTTACAGCAATGAGTAGCGCGAACGAATAGACAACAAAGGAATCGTCCATCAGGGGTGTGTCGTAAAGCGGCGATATCCTTTCGATATAGACGTAAAATTTGATTAACCATCAACGTGCAATCGGCGAACGGTTAAGCTGGTTAAAGAGCAAGCACAAACGCATTTGTTGCGTGAAATTTCACGATGTGCCCAGAACAGATCGGTGTCGCGCCGCTTAGTCGTTCGTTGGCCTCGTGGACGCTCGTTACGGCGCGGCGCTGTCTCGTAAATAACTGTCTTATATTCTCGCTCTCCTCTCTTCGGTTCTGTTCCCGTGGAACCGTATTCATTCGCTGTTACCGCCGTTTAGAGGCCGTTGCTGGTTTTATGAAACACTCGAAAATCCGTTGTAACTGTCACCTCGCCGCCACGAGCTCGCCGAAGACGGAATACCGAGAATCTCCGATCAAAAAAATGAGCAATTAAGAATTCAAGTCGCCACAAACGTTCCGCTTTTCTGACTCCTCCTCGTCGACTAATTAAATGCGAACATAGTCGCCGACTATACTATTTTGGCGACTCTGTTCGCAGCAATTATTTAATTTGACCTTTCGTGGGCACGCTAGGTCATAGGAAAAGGAGGGGGGGTGGGGGGGGCCCGTTTTTCCGCATTTTATCCGTAAAATTTTATTTGTTGTTAAAAAATATGGCCCTGAACGTAAACGACCCACTGTGTCTATGGTGGGTTAATAAATTGCATTGCGATGTTAGCAGGTAATTTCTAAAACTTATTTTAATTGTTATCTCACTAGCCAGAATGATAAAACATTAAGTAATTTGTACATATTTACTCTTGATGATTGAAGAAGTGGTAAATGTGATAATTATTGAGTTATTGGAAATGCTATCAGGACAACAGAAATTATATTTGATTCAGGGGAACAGGTGTTACAGTAGCTAAGGGGTGAAATTGAGATTGGAAGATTGCCTCGGTAATCGCTTAGCGTAGACTGTTCTATGAATTAATTTATTTTTTAAAGTTGTAAAATGACAACGGTCATATGGAAATTTCTATTCTAAAAATTTAGGAAAAGTTGAATTGTGATCCAAAAGTGTAGCCGGGTGCAATAAAACAGATCAATGGATCTAGATAAAATTCCGTTGAAAATACATATATGTATTTAAAAAAATTGACGAACAACTGTCTAAATAGAACGAGAGATTGGCATAATTAACAATAAAAATTCTACCGATTTCCTGTTCGTTGGAGACTGTTATTTTGCAGAAAGATCCACAGTGTCTAATACTTAATTGAGTGAATACCTGTATATCGGAGAAAATCAAGATGGCCGGAAAAGCATATCCCGATTAATTTCTACCCCAACCGTATCCCAGAGATTGAAATGCGAATACTTGACGCACGCTTCTAGATTACGAAGGACAGACAATGCTGGGCCGTCCCGAGGATCTACTTTGTTAACCATGAAGAACACGGAACAGAAACGCTTTGGTATGCGAAGCATCGTTGTCTTTACACCGGCATGAACCAAATTTATGTGGCACCGGGAGCCGAGGGTGTGCATTTGAATCCGGGATGAGACACATCCATATTTTTTTCTTTACGACCGTGTGTTCTGTCCTGCATGGAACTGTATGCCGGATGTAGCGCGCGAAGCGACACTTTTGCGACGACATGGACGTGACCTCCAACGCGGGCCCACGGAATTTCGTTCGTTTTGTTCCGCTCTCTGCTCCTTATCCTACGTTTCGATTATTTCTCGACATTTCGGGACTGTGACTTAACGCCCGACTAGAACACCGTCCTCGTCCTCTTTGTCCTGCTGTCACCGCTGTCCATCTTGAGGACGCTTGGAATTATGGTCGGACAATTTTATTTTTATTTTACGTATAGAGTTACATCAACAGCTTTCGGTATTATTAGCGACTACTGTGTGGTTGGGCATCAAAGCTGCGACAAGGTTTGTCTTCAACATTGCTCATGTGAGATTGCATATTGGTATTTCTATGGAGACTTACGTTTTCATCTTTTTGAATACTTAACATTTTTGTGACACATTGTATAACAAATTATGTATAGACTAAGTAATTAATCGTTAAGCAGTACAAGATTAAGCAGATAAGAATTATTTTTAACTTATCATTCTGAACCTACCACGACCGGTCAAATAACCTGGGCAGATACAATATATTATTATTTAATTTAAATTATACAGATCGTTCCTTCGGAAATGATCGAATGAATTCTTTTATTTAATTCTAATAAAAATCTAACTAAACGCACTCTTGTTAGTTTTATAAGGCTCACACTTATGGGCGGAATTCAATGTGCTGGGATGATTCATACCTACTTCATCATTTTCCAGGACCCATTTCATGCATCGAACAAACTGCACTATTTCATTAAATACTATACATATGTACTATATGACTAATCCGGCACTGGCAGAGAGGGGGAAACCTTTACCCCTCATTTGGCGACTCTACTTACTTGTTCTAGTGTTCTACTTTCCTATTTGTTTACATCTTTGTTCATAACATTTCATAGAAACGGATACTACGTATAATCTTCCGTACTGATTCTTGCGGCCACGTGTACAATTGATTGACTGGAATAAAAATGTTAGGCCGATCCCTGGTAAATTTGCGTAAAGATCCGTAATACAATCGTTAGCATAAAGCGAACAGGGTATATACAGCATTGTTCGAAATCCGGAGATAAATTTGTCGGGAAGACACCGGAGTGTTTTTTTTTCTCAGGTTGACCGGACCCCACCGGCGTTGACAGACACGTGGACATGCGCTGTCAACAATCTCGGCGCATCCTCGCCACGCATTTTAACTGTCCGTGCCCCGAGAGAGGATATATACGACTCGCTGTCACAATCTTTCGCCAGATTCGGGAACACTCTGGGGACTCCTGAGGGTCGAGGAATCCCGGGCCCTCCCTGCGAACGTTTAAATCGATCCTCCCCCAGAGGAAAGACATAGGTAGAAGAGGGGGAGGACGAGGGGCTCTCGGGGCCACTCGAATCTCGTTACCGTGCCCAGCGGGACTCCGATTACCATTTCTTGGACAAATCGTCGCCTTCGAGCCGCGGTATCGCGAGATCCTTCCTGAGAAACCGCTTTCAGCTGATTATAGATGCTGCCCCGTTCAGGGGAAATTCTTCCTTGCGGATTTCTAGGAGGACACGACGTCCGTCGTTTTACTGGTTTCATTTATTTATGCCGCTTAGGGGGCTTGGTGTCTCTCTTAGGACAGCGCGCAGCACTCATTAGCATCTGTTTATCAGCTGGAAACGGTGTCCCGACAATGAGTGAGACATTAATCGATACGATGATTCTTTGGGGGGCTGGTTTTGAACATGAAAATCGTTCGTTTTATTCTACCATGTTTTTGTATGATGTTGAGATCGAAAAATCCAAGGCACATTTTTATCAAAAATATTGACAATTCAAACGTCTCTAAAAACATCAAAAATGTTTCATAACGGATCCTACAATAGATTCAAAGCTTGAAGCTTCTTCGTTACGAGTCCAGAATTTTGGGGCACCTGTATATTAACAATTTCTCGAGAATCATCGGAAAATTGCAAATACATTTAGGATCCACTGTGTATGCATCAGTCTGGTTCAGTGGCAGGTAATTCTACTGTTAACCATTCCAGAAAATGTAGATAAACGATAAATATAAAATTTGTCATAAATCTAGGAAATTAATGAGGTCAGAAATATTCTAATCACAGCAATTGTGAACAGAATAGTACTGAAAATGATTAAGTCGCGAAAAGAATGGACGAAGGAGGATTATAAAATTACAGTCTTACGGTCAACCGTGTCCAACACTGATATAGGTAAACGGTGAATACAAAATTTTTCACAAATCTAGGAAATGAATCAGATCAGAAATATTCTAATTACTACTGCTGGGAACAGAATAGTACTGAAACTGGTTAAGTCGTGAAAAATAATGGACGAAGGAGGAGTATAAAAATACGGTCTCATTGAGCAAACTCACCTAACACCTCACGCTGAAAGGCTTAATTTCCCCGATCGCTCGAAAGCTCGCCAGCCGTTCAGGTTAACGAACACGGCGAAGCACGTAGCGTCATTGTCAGTCGAAATCCCCGCGTTGTGGTGGACCGTCAATAAAGAGTAGTCAACGAATCGGCGCGCATACAGGCGTGCGAGCACACGGTCGAAGGTAGAAATGGTAGGTAGGATGTAGGTCGTATATCAATCGGTTTATCTACTTGTCGACGCGTGTGGCCGACGGCGCGTTATGTCGCGGTCGACGAGGAGAACTCGAAGAACTCCAAGGAGGGAAGGAGACGCGGCGATCCTCCGGCGGACACGGTGTCCTTTTCTTCCCCCTTGCGTTCTCTCGGCCCTTCTTATTTTCTTTTCTTAACTCGCGGAGACACCGAGAAAAGCAAGTTTCAGGCCACGGACGCAGAAGGAGGAGGAAAGCGAAACCCGTGTATTCTAATGATTTTCTGTCGTCCTTTCTTTTTAGGCTCCACACCTCCGTGCGCAGGGTGCGCGCTGATGCATTAGGGTGGACGATACAATGACGTGCTCTACCCCGTGCTTTTGGTGCCCCATGAAATTGATTCGTGTACTTAGGACTGCGCTGTTCTTAGCAATAGTATATGGCAGTTTGAATGTTTTTAAAAATCTACCACAAATTTTATTTTACCGAATGATACTATTTTATTGATTTCACAAATTAAAAATATGGTATTATTTTACCGATTTCACAAATTAAAAATAATAAATCAACGTTCTTAGATTCCGTTAATTTCTGCATTGCTTCAAATTGCACCAACACGTTTTTCCATAAATGATCTTGGAAAATAAATTTTCCAAAAAGTAGGCTAGCTTGAACCAGCATCGAGGTGGAACCACCGTGTATTATACATTAAGAAAAAGATACAGTGTTATTAAGAGTGAACCTAAGACTAAACCTACCTAAAAACTTCCGAATAGACCAGAAGGTCCCTCTTCTTCAGTAAGCCAACAGCTATAAATAATAATGCAACAAGTAGGAACTTAATCACTCGAGACAAGCTTCTCAAATGTTCTTTTCTTCTGAACTCGACGCGGACCATGAATCGAGCTGTGACTTTCTCGGGGTTTGTCCTCAGTTTTCACCATATCTGCTTTATTTCCATGTTTTATAGCTTCTCCCGGAGCCATAAAACTATTCGCGGCTCTCAACCGCGACGATAACTCACCGACAATCGCGTTTCTCAATTAGGTATCGCCCGATGGCCGGCGGTTCACGTAATTCTGAATAAATCAGACCCCCACTATTTCGAGGTCCTCATCCTACGGTTTAGCGGACACTCCTAAACTCGCATACATATTTATTTATCATCCTCTGTTTCGGTATTGTCGTGGAACGCCTGATGAGGTTGCAGTTCGACTACTTTGCACAGAAATTCCCTTTCGCGTCCTACGCAGTACGTTTCCTGAAATTCGTTTATTATGCGAAAAAGAAACAAGACAGCGGACAGTCCCAGCTAAATACGACGACTTTTTCAAATTCTAATTCTGCGAAACGTGGTTTCTAGACATTTCTCCTGAAAAAGTTTATTCTTAACGAGTATTTTTATTTATATTTTTAGTCTCATTTCCTCGATCAGCAGATGGCAGATTTTATTAAATAGAAAAGACATTTAAAGAATTAAAAAATGCTAGTGTATTATTAGCTCACAATTATCAAGGGTAGAAATGAAAGTGTCGGAGAATTTTCATTTTGCATAAAAATCCGCAGTCTAATACTTATAATCAGCTTTCGTTATAAGTAGGTACTACTATATAGCTACTTTCATTTCCTCTTTCATATTTGTCAGCCAAGTTTTCAGTCTCCTCTTCTATAATTGTTAGTCACGTTATTTTGTCTTAATATTCGCGAATGTGGAAAAACCAAGCTGGCACAAGTACGATATCGAAAATTGCAATAAAATGTTAACCTTTTCAATTTGTTCGGTGATTTTCAAATTTTGGCGGATAACTTTCTCTAATTGTAAGTTCACACTTTCTCCGAGTGTCCCGCGGAGCACCGGTTAAGCACCACTGCCCTACATAGAGAACAAAGTCGAAACATCGAATCACCGATACTCGACGAGCATCCGAGCGACCCTTGGTCGATCAATCGAGTAGGATCGTGCGAGCGAGATTGTCGTCCGTAGAGAATCGTTCCGGATTTTTGTGTCGGCCATTCATGTAGACCGATCGGGAGAAGCCAGGTGTATATTTCATTCGCTTTGTCCTGGCACTATCTCCGGCTGCGTAAGAATTGTCGTGGTTGGGAGCGGAGAACGCCACGGCTGTTGAGAGACGAGGACATTAGGTATAAGAGCGCACAGCAGCGTCAGCGATCCATAATTTACCGGTCGTGGTGCTCTCTCGCGTGGCCGTTTGCCCCTAATTTATGTGTTTTTAAAGATGCGGCCTCGCGGCTCCTACAGGATTCAATTTTCGAGGGATTCCCTCCTCCCGCCTTCCTTCCGACACGATAGCCTCATCGGCTGGCCCATTTACGGCCGCTCTTAGGGGTTATTTCTATCGTAAACGCCCGGATTCGTGTAAGTGCACGCCGCGCCGGCCATATTTCCACGATCCTGCCCGCGAATACCCATGTTTTCGCTCATGCTCGATGCATCGCATCGGGGGCCGGAGCAGTTCCTAGATCGACGGTACTCCGCGAGGTGCCATCGAGCTCTCGAAGCGTTGGCTAACCGGAAGCGCTATAAATGGGAATTGATTCAGCCGGTCGTGCCGTAAATTCTGTTCAAAGAGTATTGAGTGACTGTGAAAAAGTTTCGAGTGTTATGAATAAACAGAATTTATTGGGCATTTCGGGTTCCGTGTCGGGCCGTGGGATTCATGGATCAATTTCCTAACACCTATTTATGGCTATTTGATAGGGTAACTGTACCGATTACTGCGGTATCGTGCTTCGATCGTACTTTATTTTTACATTATTCTTAATTTATCATGAAATATTTTGTAATCATTTTATGGAAGAATGATGTGTTACTGAATGCAGAAAAGAATTGATGGCATCTGAGAACCTAATACAACATAAGAAACTTTATGCAAAGATTAAAAAAACCCATTTCAATTAAAAATATAAACTATATTTAAATTTTTATATCCAGATCAAGTATTTAGATATGTATGTATAGATGCAAAAATCGTTTCGAAAGCATGGATTCATCAAGGAGGTAGAATGGGATAATTATAATTATCTTATACACAGAGTGTGGCCACCTACGTCGGTAATTATATGCGCAATATATTAATGCAGCGAGGAAAACAATTGTAAAATAAATATAATCTGAAAAATTGTTTCCATTGATTATTAATGCATGGGAGGCGAAGTTATTACCTGTATACATCGATAAATCTGCAGCCACCTTGAATTTGAATAAATTATTGTATCTGCATTTGCATAGCAAGGCAGACCGCTGATCTATCCTTCCTTGAAGAACACCTGGTGCATATACATTGGTGCACATTGCATGCAAATATCTTGCGGGAACACCAAGACAATGCAAGCCCACGCCCGGAATTCGCCGATGGCAGTTTTTTATCGAACAATACCGCGATCTTCGCTTTTAGCGACGTGAAATTTGGCGTAAACGTTCAAATTTAGTTCTAACTAAATTATTTATACAGAGAAAAATTTCACTGGAAACGGTTCTTTGATTAATCCAGTTTGTTTGCCCAGTAAAAATGAGGCAATACTTCATCGTTTATTACAGGAAATACTAGATTATTTTATTTTATATAACATTCATATTTTGTAGCTCGATGTGAAACGAGGAGAATTAGAACATTTAATAAATAAAACTATTACAACAATATACATATACAATCCATAAATCAGAGTCTTGTTTTGTTTGCAATTTAGTTTTAGCTACGTCACTTAGTACTAACATACTAGTGAAAACAGTAAATTGTGATTAACAATATATCCAAGAAAATTCGAAAGAATTTCTGAAATAACAATGACGCTGTAGCGTGACTACGTATTAATAATTAAAATCCGCAGTCTAGTAATTAAGAAGAACAGTGGAAAAGAAAAATGGTGTACTTGATCGATAAGGTTCCAAATAAATTAGAAAAATTCATTGCACATAATTGCTCATCTAAACACAATACAGAGCATTGTAACGGTAGTCGGTGTTCGTAGGTAGCAACTCGAAAAATTCAATAAGCGTAGAGTACACAAGCTGTCACAGGGGGCACATAATTCTGAAAGGAAGGAGAAAAATGGATCCGGCTTGGAATGAGACATCCCGCAGTTAGGTTCCAGGAAAATCTTTTTCTCGTCGATTACAGGGCCGTCGATTCCCCATTGTATCCCGAAATTTGTATTCGAAATCCGGCTTAATGAGATTCCCTCGGCTGGTCCCACGATTAATCTCCGCGAAATTTCAGCCAAAAACACCCGGAGATTTCACGGTCGTCTGCCTGTCCGGGTCTCCTCTCTGCCGTCACGCCCGGTGGAGCGTATAGGCGTCCATTTTGTGAGCGGTCGGTCAACGGGGAATAGACCCGTTACATCACAACGGAGGCAGCAGGCATTTTGATCGCCATAAATACCGAAATCGTCCGAAAAAGTCTCTATATGTATATCCACGCCGGTAATTATCTCCGACCGGGATTCTCTTTCTCGCGGATGCCGGTCTCTCTTTTCTCTTCTCTTCCTTCTTCTCTCTCTCTCTCTCTCTCTCTCTCTCTCTCTCTCTCTCTCTCTCGACCGGCGTCTATTAAAAGTTCGTTTTCCTAGGCAACGCACGAGGGCGGAATGGTCACGGGTGCCCAGTAATTAAGGGGACCCGTGTTACTGGAATTTCCTCCGAAACAGTCCAACTTAAGCGGTATTTAATAACGTAACAATTATATGGTAGGCACTAGACTTTCGAAACCAGCGCGGCCCATCGAGACCTCATCGGTCCTATCTTCACCCTTCCGCTTTCTTCCCCGCCCCTCCTGCCCGTGCCGTGGCACCGTAAACTGATACATTGCCAAGTTTTCGTAATACTTAGTCGCATAATACTGTAAAGCCTCCCATATCTACAGCGACCATTTATTTGAACACTTTTGTAGAAGTTGAAAAAATCGATTATAAAAATTGTATGCGTTAATTGCAGGCTGTAGGAACGAGACAGAAAATGGTTAAAATTATGTACTCTTCGATTCTTTTAATCATTCCATTATTTAAAATAATACTCACCCATTTTTCTCATAAACGCACAAACTCCGTCTAATTGTAACCCAAGTGGTTAGCAGAACGTTTCATTTGCTTTCGGGCTGCTGTCAGACCCAGATTACCCACAGTGCACCGTTGCTGATCCCCTTGGATCACCATTCGATCGGCTCCCCTCGCGTTCTCCATCGTTTTCGTTGAGAAAAATCCCATAAGACGAAGAAACTGGGCCGCAAGGTCCAATTTCGGGAATCGCAGGGTCCCCGTGAACGCGTCTAATAATTGCTGTCCGATCGGGCCCCGTCCCAGTTCACCGACCATAAACGCGCAGTCCCGAAAGACCCAAAAAGGCGTCTAACAAGGATGATGTTCGGAGATCGATTCGGGAGGATACCCACTAAAAATATTCCAGCTTCCATCTAGCACAAAGCAATACATTGTGCGCAGTCTGTTAGCAGCTGCGGCTCGCCTCTTTTATCTCGTCGTGTCGTTTCTGATTTTATGTCTTCCCGAAGGATGTAATTATACGATTCCGGTGAGCGTTCGGTGTGTGATTAACCCATTGCTGCACGACCCGGAACGAAGTGGGAATTTCGGTAAACGGGGAATGAGTTTGTAATACCGTTTCGATAGTTTTCGTCTGGATTTTGTTCGGTGGAAAAAAAATCTGTAAGAAATCTGTCTTTCGCGTCTCGTTACCAATTAATTCGTATCCTTTTTCCATTTTTCTTTAGCTGGTTCTTAACACACTGGCTTTCGGCGAACTATACGATTATAATTATTAGACCGCGGTTTTTTATGCGAAATAAATATATTAGTGCATTTTAATAATAAAATGTACTGGTAAATTTAGACAAATCTAACTAAATATTAATTTCAACTTAATTTAAATCTAACCTTATATCATCTCCAACAATCGATGCGACCGAAACAAGTATCAAACATAATTTTTCTAAATATCTTATATCTTTAAATATACATATGTATATAAATATTTATAAGTAATAATTCACGGTAATTAAAACGCAGGTTAAATTACGCATTCCTGTCACAGCAAAACAGTGACTTGGTATAATTGTCTTCGGAAGAATCGCTCCGGTATACATTTGAATCAGCCCCTTTTGTTCTTCAAGAAATTATAGCATCGTCCCTAGTAATTAAAGCTAAATATACGCTACTAGTATAAGATTCGTACCCATCGATACGTCCCGATTAACAAGAGAAAACCACCGACTGTCTAAAAGAATTAAGACAAATATGTTCAAGTAATTTTCTAAAAAAAAATACATATATCCCCGATCCGTTCACATTCTCCAACCCAGTGAACCAGTAATCAAAGGCGAACCGTTTTAAATTCAATCGAAATAATTTCGTAAAAGTATACGCTCGGGACCGTCAGGAAGTCATTTGTCACCCTCGATCATCTTTTTACGCTACCTACCGATATACCTGTCTGTTCGTTGTCGTCGTGCTGCCACTCGCTGCCGATGGAAATCCAGGGCAGACAGGACCAAACCGCAGGGATCAATTTTGGAAATTATTATCAGGTCCCTGCGAGAACGCGTATATAATTGGCCATTGATCGGTCCCGCCCAGTCCACCAGTCGTAAACGCGTCGGGGCCCACGTTTCCGAGAGAGTCCGAATACCCGTAGACGTGTTCCTCCAGCTCCACCACACCAACTCTTCCTGAAAAAATCCGATCTAACTTCTTCCAACAGACCGTCCGCAATGTAGCACAATATAACACCTAACAACCGAGCCCTAGAGCGCGGGCTGGTCAATTAAAAGTGGAAGCGTCCAATTACCTGCCGATTGCGTGGGGTTACGACTACCCCGAGAAACGACTCTTCCTTTTGTTCTTCCATTCTACCGAACTTCTGTTTTCTTACCGAAGTTATGGTCGCTGGGTCGGAAATACGGCGGGTGATCAAATTATTAGAGCCGCGGAACCGGAGATTATATTTATTTTCTATGCGATTATGTTGCACAGTGTTGCTAAATACTCGCACATTCCTAGCTTGCAAACATCAATCAATTTTAGACGAATGCGTATTAGTTACGTTAAGTTTTTAATATTTTTATACATTGTTTATTATTCCGTACTATTCGTATTAAATTTATGTAATTATCTATAATTATTCGTATTTAAATATTGTATTAAACGAAAATGCAGTTATATTAAATCTTTCTATTCGTTTACATTGTTTATTATTGCTTTTTTATTATTTCGTATTATTCTCTTAAACGACAGTGTATAGTTACACAAAATTTTTTTATTCGTTTACATTTTGTATTATTCTCTTAAACGAAAGTGTAGTTATATTTCTGGTAATGTTAAGCAATATTTAATTTCAATGTGTGCATTGACGCAAGATGCACGTATGTATGTATCTATGACGTCTTCGACGGTTAAGGTATCAAGCATGTTTAGACTATTTTTAAATAAACATAAGTTATTGTAAGGAAATGTACCATGTTGCTAATGATCTTTGATGTTGAAGCAACATTAAATAATTAAATTAAAAAAAAAAAATATTTCCAAGACAAAGTCACGAATTAAGTACACCGAATAAGTGGTCGTAAGTAGTATTGGTTGTTCGAACCTGTTCACGGTGTTCAGTGCCGGCATTACTTTCCCAGCAACCATAAGCTCGTTCAGCCCTCGCGCGCGTGGAAACGTGTGAAAAAACTCCGCGAACTAACGCGAGCGGAATGAGAACGTTTTTGTTGGTTCGAATCCTCGGGGCGAGGCGAGTTCTTCACAGTGGAAATGTGGTTACTGCAGACCGGTGGAATCGTTTGGGCGTACCTGGTTTTTAGAGACGTTGCTCCCGTCGGGTCGTAAACACAGGGCGGCGGGTTACGAGCGGGTCCGCACCGTTTTTCGAGAACGATACATTTCGGTCCGCGGAAGCTATCCGAGGATTCCTGATGGAAACCTCTCCTCCCACTTTTCCCTCTCCAACCTTGCTCTCGAACACTGTACTTTCTTAACCCTTCGGGGTGCCCTTGGTTCACGGTCAGTCCAAAATCTGTATCGATCTACTTCAAGTTTGATAAAACAAACCATTTTTTTAACCCTTTGTATTCTCAATTTTTTCAATTTGGTCCCCACAACTGCCTATCATTTTAATTAGAGTAATTTTTCCAGCAGTCAGCCATTTTGACCTTTTCTTTGTGCTATTTTAATGTTAACCGTATTCAAGGGTGTAATTGGACTTGATACATTTTTCCAGCAAAATGTAAAGAAAAAATTGGTCTGCATAAGTATTTGTGAAAATTGATTGATTTTTAAACGATAAGGATAGCATTCCTAGAAAATCTTTCGAAATTTTCCATTCGTCAACTTTTTATTTCCGTTTTTATCAGCCTTTAGTGGATTTGCACCCCATACACAGAGAGAATGTTAAGGACAGTAATCTGCTACTTGACAAATAATGTATTTCAATTGATGATATGTATCTCACTTCGTTAATTGAAAGAATTTGAAGCTATGCAAATAATTGTGAAAATAATAAATTGTAGAACTGAATATTTAAAAGAATAATGTTTAATTGTTTATCGAGAAATTGTCTCTGAAATAACATTCAAAATAAATGTCAATGAAATTAAAATATTGTCTATACATATATTTAATGTCAATAATATCTGTATAAATGTATGTATGTATAAATAATATCAAATGTCAAAAAAAAAGAGAATAATCAGTAAAAATCTCAATCAAAATAATTTATTAGTTTATGTTATCAGAATCGAATAACAAATAAAGACTCTAGAAAATAAGAAATAATAAATAAATAATCTAATTGGAAATGAATTAATTTAATTTTCATATGAAATACTTAACGATAAAATTTATTTGAAAAATTATTTGAAAAATAGATTATTTCTGAAATAACTTTAAAAAGTAATATAAAAATAATGTTATTTGACAAAATTTTGTTAAACGCCCAGGTCTGCTTGTCGCGCGATTAAAACCATTCGATAAGATGCAGAGATTTCGTTTTAACAAGACGACCTAACAATTTGATTACCCACCGCGTATGCTGGCCGAAAAGGAGAGCTCTGCGAGCGCTTGATGTTGCACAGTTTAACGGGAATTACGTTTCTGACATTTTTAGTGCAAGGCCAGAACCGTCAGAAATAAATGCAGACAGGCCTATCATTGACGGTCACGGCAAAAGAATTTCGCAGGAAAAATGTAGGACGAGTTAGGGCTCCAATGACGCCTCCATAAATCCCACGTAATCCTCTCTTGATTTCAGGGCCTCAATTCGCGCGATATATTGCGTCGAATTCCGATTAGCTGTCCGTCGAAATTGCCTTCAATTTAGCAATTAACGAGTGGAAGGAGGGCTAATGGGAGGGTAGCTAGATACATCGGGTCGCTTGAGTGACAGCTTTGACCTCTCCCACAAGTCTACGCGCCTCGAACTCACCCCGAGTCGCACAATCGAGAATCGAGTTCACTCACACGACCCTGCTGCGTCTCCTCATTGAAATCGACCCGGCTTCCTTCGGATCACGATTCTTTCGCGTACGATTATCGACCAAGGATATTGACAGCTGTTCCCTCGATCTTACGTGCAACCTTCCGAATGCGAGAAAAAACCCGATAGTGCACAGGCTGAGACACTTAATTGTATCAACTTTCACACATTTACTTGTTGTTTTAATAAAATGTTTCAAACCAGAGTTGTTTGCTATATAAAACAATGCCCCACCATATTTTCCTACAGATAATTGACAAGATGACTTTAAAACGAAATTATATAGTTACAATTGACTAATGCGGTGAGAGCTGCGAATTAATTTGTACACCTAATAATAATTGAAATTGTTGTAAATGTTGTTTACTCTTTTAAGTATTCCCTATCTGTTAAAAAATCGACAATAAATGATTTAAAGCTGAATAAAAGTGTGGAAAATAAATAGTACGGATTTTTTAAATATTTACTCAATTTTTATACATTTGTGTTTCATTGAAATATGATAGAAGTTTTAATGCTGTTGTTTGAGAGTCATAAATGCAATCGCTCTTAAATCTTCAGTAGGACGACAAGAATCCATTAGGAGAAATCGTTTATATCTTATCCCCGTTTTATCCTTTCGCATAACTACGTTCCATATTGTCGCCCGTGGCACGACATGCAAGATAAGCAGCGCATCGTTATTCATCTCGGAGGAATGGGAACGAACGGAAGGAGTTGTTACGTTTTGTCATCCCCTAACGACAAATATCGTCTCAATCTTATCAATTTATGCCTGGTAAACGACGATGTATTTGTCAGATGCTTTTGGTTTATGAGAACTCATCATTAATCTAACAGGGTCATTTAAATTGTTCGACGGGACAGTAGAGCGATTAAAATGGTTTCACGATATTGTAGTTCCGAGATGGACACGATACAGCTTTCTTAAATATAATAATTCTATTTATAGAAATTTCTGTATTTAGATCAACAATTTTTTGCTTATACATATAGATTTTCTGTTGGTTACACGCATGAATATTTTATTCTACGTCACACGTAAAATGAAATATACATTTCGTCTATTTATTATTATATTAGATTTTGAAGGAATCGAACGAAGGATTAGTTGAAATAAAAATTCTATTCTCGATATTTTTTAGGAATGAATAGTTCAACTATCAAACATAATCAATTATAATTAACATATTAATTTTACTCATTGTTACGACATAAAATTCAGCAAAACTCACAAAAATTAAATGTGTAATCCAGATCACCTCAAACATTTTCTTCTTTTGCGAAGAAAATTGTTTATCTAGGTAATGAGCTTCTAAATAATCTCGTTATTTCTAAATCTGAACCAAGATAAAATACAAAACTAATCTCATACTGCTCTTGAATGCAATAGTAAACAGGGAAAGAAGACGCGTTCTCAAAACATATTCTTAAATTTTGCGTTACGTTGTTTTGGTCTTTTTTTTATCCACCCATACTTTTATATCATCATCGCTGTAGTGTGGATTTTAAAAATATTATTTTCTACTTATTAGGAAAAAAAATAAATTTCAAATTTACGGCAAATTTGCATAATTTTAAATTTACATGTGAACCAAGAACCGCAGCAGTGTTAAGATAACAAGAACGTCGGTCGACCTGCCATTTACGGAAATGGAAAGTCCTCGGAGCTCCATAAATTGACTGTTAGCTCGTCGAGTAGGCAGGTCTTTGCCTAACCGTGGTCGCCGGTACTGGAACTCGCACGCAGCCAGGCAGCAGGACGAATCTATTCCCGAATACTTCCGACGCCGGACATTTCGGATTCTTGTTAAGACAAGCGTGTTCAAATTTAATTAATGAATCACGCGAGTCAGGGGGGAGCCGGTGGTCGAAAGTATTAAACCGCATCCGGGTGTCCTGTTAGATCAATCCGGACTGGACCAAATAAGTTAACAGGGGGGACAAGTATCCGTATCCTACCTGGATTATGCTTGCCTATTTACCGCTCTAGTGTCCTCGGGGATCCTCGAAGCGGGGCCTCGAGAGAGACTCTCGTGGGCCCCATTGTTGTAGCAAGTATAGGCTACCTAGCCATCTACCTGTCTTGGAAACTGCGGAACCGCTCTCGTGCCCGATGCGTAAGGCCATCCACCGTGAAAAAGAGCCTCCTACAGACTCCTCTTCCTCTTCTTTTTTTTTCTTCTTTTTTTCTCTTTCTTTCTGTTTCGGGAAACGATCATCCCCGGCCACTTCGCTTTTGTCGCCATTGTGCCCTCGAGAGAGAGACTGCTCGTCACTTTGTGTCGCTGTTACAGAACAATTTGCGGGTTCCACTGTCTTCCCCCATGTCGCTGGTGGTCCGACGTTCAAGAAGCGGAAAGCTCCGAAAACTCGGCTTACCGGCGAAAATTTGTTCGGTCACCGGATCGTGTCTATCCAGGCTGATTCTATAGCGATTGTCCTCTGGAGGTGTGAAAGGGAAAAAGAGAGCTTCTTGTTCAGGGCTTTTGTCGACCTTCTTGAAGCCTCCTTGTTTCAGATTCCTTGCCATGTGCTGGAATTGCTGATTCGTGAGTTTACAGTAAATGACATTTATTCGTAGATTTGTTCAACAGTTTTTTAGGTAACTTATCATGCATGTTATCGAATAATCCTATGAATAAATTGAAACAGAATAAATTTTATATGTGACTCTGGCAAATGACTGAGTCACAGCAAAGCCAACAAATTGCCAATAGTTAATATAAATTTGACATGTTGAAAATTAGTGAACCGACCCTGGTCTGTCGCGTCTCCTCGTCGACCTTGCCAGCGTTAAATTTCTGAAGAATAGAATGGCAGGAGGTGAATCTTAAATACGAGCCACCGTAGAAATGTGAAGATGGTGGGGCCGTAGGAGCCTCTTATAAATATTCTCTGACCCCATTCAACATCCGAATGCGTCTTCGGAAATTTGTCACGGCCGCTGATAGTCGGCTGCGGTATTCCGGACCTCAAACGCAGTCACCGCTAACGACCTTTTGTGGTCGAATTCCTCCGAAAAACTGGCGATCAAAGGTGCCAGCAGCAAAAAGGAGAACGGAACGACGGACCCCCTGTGGACGAACCGCACGGTAGCCGCCGAGAGTGTCTCCGCCTTAGGACCACCGTTCACGTTCCCTCTTCGAGAGGCTTACCTTTGACACAGGGGAAACACTCCGACGAACAACGAGCAGAATTTATTCGAAGGAAAAAGCAGTTTTGTCAACTGCTGTTCACCGGCCACTCAACGCCGCCGACTCTCGGGAGTAGCTATTGGTAGCCTCCTCTGTCCGTCACGGTCGACTTCTGTACGTCGATCCATTGTGATCAATTAGGACTTACAAATAGAAAGTTAATAGACCCTGCGACAGCCGAGTTTTCAGAGTCCCAGTGGGACGAAAATTCGGGAAACGAAAGTTTTGAATGTTGGATCCGTGAAGTTGAGGATCGATCTTCATTGAGCACAGTGTACAAACCTCTTTGTTTAACCCTTCGACGTTGTTGACGATTTCATAGCAGTTAGATCTATTCACAGGGTCAAAATAAGTTTTCAATTTTTTCTTTCATGAATGTTTTCAATTTGTTGATAAGTACTTATCCATGGTGCAGAGATTATGAAATCATCCATCATGCCAATTGGACGCAAGAAGTATCAATAAGAATATAATACTCGGAAGTATTCCAGAACAGCAAATATAAATAAACAAAACAACCAGTTCCAATTAAAGCAGATTAAATCGCTACTCGACGATGACACGTACGATGACGTTTTTAAATCTATTAATAAATTTAACTTTTCCGTAAGATTTTCAGTGTTGTTGATTTTTGACCGAAAAAAGTTGATAATCATCCGTGAGCCGCATCCTGCCGCACACAATAGAAAATTAAGGCACCGTAACGGGGATGTAGACTTCGAGGATAACATACGACTCCCCAGGACTCCTCGAGGGTATCGACGCGACGTAGCTACCCTGTCAACGTCGTCCGGCCCGAGTATTCTTCAAGCCGCGACTCGGCCGGAAAGCCGAGGTCGCCGAGCGGAGAACGAAAGAGCGAAAGAACGAAAGAGGGCGAGAGCGCGCGGAGAGTAGAGAGAAAGATCGCACGGTCGAAAGGAATAAATGAAGGGACGAAGGATGAAGAAATAAAGAGAGGAGGCGAGTGGCCGGTAGATAAAGGACGTGAAAATCGTACGGAGTAGGGGGTTTAGCGGCTCGATGGTAGAGAGGGAGGGGTGGGGAGGGGGGTGGGGGGGTCAAGAGTGGGAGAGATGTTGGATACAAGTGTCTCGATTCGACGGCGCTTCAAAGGCGCCCGAAGAAATAAAAACTCGGCTCGCGGCTCGTTGGCAGAAAAAGGAAGGGAAGCCCGCCTCCTCCGGGGACCCTGGTGAACCCTCGGTGGACACGCCGCCATAATAGGCGGCGTCTTTACGATTAGCATTGTGAGTCTCTCGATGAATGTGATTGTTGTCTAAGCGGGTCCTTGTCGTTCCGTATACCGGCGGAGTTCGAGATGGGGCAAGCGCGCGCAGGGCCCTATGGGCCCCACAAGAGACCTCGTGCTGGGCCCACAATGCGCGCAGCTATGCCAAGCACGCGTCCCTTGTGTTGCGTGAACGTGCGTCCGCGCGCGACCTGCCTGCCTATATTTATAATGCATTATTTACAACTACAAGGGCCCGGTATTCCTCTTTCTGTCTTCCCTTCGCTCGCCGAGCCGCGCGCCCTCGTGCTTGTCCCCCCCGCTTTGCTTGTCTCCGAGGTCTTTGCTGCGCCGTTCGCCTCGAAAATCGAGCCGGTCCTCGATTTGCTGAAAAACCTGGATAACGATGGTCATACGGATAAATGATGTCAGTCTATTTTCACTTATACGAATATCGACTTTTTCACGTAAAATAATCAATTGTTGCAGCTTATGCGTTTGTTACGAAGCGACTGGAACGATTTTGGAATTTTTTTATACTCCGTCTACCTTTTTATACTAGATCTCCCATCAGTTTTGCCGACTAGTATAATGTTGGATTTACCCTTTCTGGAATATTTATGGTATCAGGGCTAATACCGATTTTGGTCACTTTTTACTTTTTAACGTTGTACTTTGTACCTTTGGTAGGTACGGCATTACCGAAATTCGTCTATACGAGTTGAGTGGAAAGCGATCTCGCTAACCCATTGACCGAGGAAACGGCACGAACTTTCTACTGAACTCAATATTTACTCACCGACACGTCGATATCCCCGATAATCGACTCACCGACACGACAATAGTTTCTTCGACATATGCTCATAAGCCATGTAGTTAACATCTACTGCGTGGTTAGTATTCGTTAGTAATAGATGGCAGATTTTATGGGATCTATGACAAAAATAGATTGGTGAAATACAAAACTGTAGAGACATGAGAAAAGAAATGGATGAAGTTGGCATATTATTCTCCACTTATTATATACACTATTATTTAACTTCTGTTTGCTACAATTCATTCCTACAACTTTTTTATTTTGCTTAACGAACCGTACTCTAGTTATATTAATAATGCACTCAACCCTCTTATAGTACGGTACTCTGAAAACACGGTTTCGATGTAGCACGATGCAAAAACACCTACAATAAATATTTTAATTCCTAGCGAACATTATATATTAAAGTACTAATAATTATAATAGGAACAAAGAGTCGCTCTTACACAGATATCGGTTCACTAAAACATACAAATTCCAAAATAATACTTTTCCATTATAAATATCTTTCAACCATCGATCAATTAATTTCAAACAACCATTGATGCCAATTTAACGAACCCTGACGAGAATAACTAATTTAGAAAGTAGGTAAAAAGGTTTGAAAGCAGAGGAAACTACAACAGTTTAGAGAAGATTTACCCTAAACGGGATCGGCCATTTTCACCAGTAAGAATTCATTATTGGGTAGATCTAGTGGCTGGTCCTCGTCAACAAGCATTTATCCCAGGATCAATTATTCAACAAAGATCGACAACTTGACGATCCGTGACAAGAATAACTTAGAATGGACAAGTATAGGTATAGAGAAAAAGGTTTGGAAGCAGAAGATACTACAACAGTTTAGAGAAGATTTATTCAAGGAAGTTAACCCCAAACGCGATCGGCCATTTTCACCAGAACTCATTAATGGGTAGATCTAATGGCTGGTCTTCGTTTACAAGCATTTATCCCTTCCTAGGGACAATGTCTTCGGCCCCCACAGGCATTGTCCTCCCATCCTGTTCGTTCCTCTTCCCTTTTCTTCACCCTATCCGAGTCCTTGCCGCGGCACACGTGCCCGATTTAGCATGGTACGCTCGCCATCTTGTACGTCCCAGGACTCTTTCTCTCTCTCTCTCTCTCTCTCTCTCTCTCTCTCTCTCTCTCTCTCTCTCTCTCTCTCTTCCTCCCCCCATACAATTCCCTCGGGTGTAGTTCCTCGGTTTCCTACAGGGCCCCGTTGACTCGATTGAGACAACGAGCCCCCCAGTGATCGATCGATCTCGAGGAAATCTTATCTCGCGACCGATCCAACCACTGACACCTTTCCGCTCTCTCTAGGACGGGGCACGAGAAACCTCGAAAAATATTGTATTACCTGCGGCTAAGCCGTCTGTTGGCTGTAGATCACGCTCGATAACGGTAATAGGCTTTTAAAATGTTTATACTCGCCAGGACTTCCGTCGGTGTTTCGCCAATAACGAACGACCATCGCCCCTCGCCGCGCCGCGCCGCGCCGCGCCGCGTCGCCGCGTCGAAGAGCTTTGACTCCTTTTACAAGGGAAACCAGCGAGAGTGAAACGATAATTGCGCGTGAAATTCGTAGATCGACCCGGAATTCATTATCCCCGGGTCTCGTCTGCTTCCGGGCTCACTCTGCTCCTTTGTTTTCTTATGAAAATTACCAACCTGGAATTCAGTATATTTCTGGGGGTCGTTTGCTCCTGGGTTCACTCCTTTGTTTAACTTGTTTCATGAAAATTGGGACCCGCATTTTTCTCTGCAATTACGTCTGAAATCTATGCTCATAATCTTCAGGTTTTGTATTTTTGTATTACTAATTTTGTTGTGTCCTTTGCTTTCTGTATTTTCCTTTCTACTCGTTAAAGATACAGCACAATCATACATATGTATTTTTAACATTATTTTCATGTACATGTTGGTACGTTAATTTTAATAATTAGATTGCGGATCTTTATGCAAAATTAACATTTTCTTCGTCAATTACAAGATGCAGGAACCATATATGTACAAAAAGTTCTTGCTATCATTAAAAATTATAATAAATTGAAACTAACTTATATGGATGTTCTTAAATCGTCTTAATGTCACTTAGTATAAAATCACTTAGTATAGTATATTTTAATAAAATCACTTAACGAAATAAAATAAGAAGAACTTAATAAAATACATTGATTGTTCTAAACTTCAAGGCACAGCTCGCTATTCTATTTTCTTTGATGATATTACGAAAGTGATCTGTAGCACTTAATAAAGATTCTGACTACGAAGATTCTAATCGAAGCAAACAGTAATGGCGAACGTGTTAATCACCGGTAGATAAGGTATATAGCCCGATAAATTTTTCACCGTAACATTTAGAAAACACTTAGCTCGGATGTTAAACCTAATGATTTCGGAATTGAAATTTCACCTCCGGTTTCGCGGCTATATCAGAGGAAACCGGCGTGGCACAAAGTGGATACGTTACTACAGCGTTCCGTCATATTTCTATTTGGTATGCACAGTTCATCGGCGGAGGAAAGACACTAAATTCCGTTCGTTCTGCCGTTTATAAACGAACGTACGAGCATAAAAACCGACGCCCGGCCCCGCTCGTAAGATCCCCAGTAAAGTTAGCCTTCCGCGGCCATCTTCCGCGTGTCGAAAGTACATTAGATTTAACGATACGCTGTACTTTCGTGCACTGTCATTCGTGGGACTTTTCTTTTTGACGAGCTTCAAGAGCCGTTGTAACGTTGAAAATTGATAGCGCGTGGTCGAAATGATGCTAGGATCGTCGAATAGCAGACGAATATGAAATTAGAGAAAATGATCAGTCTGCGAAACACGTTTCGACGTGGGAAAATCAAATGTTTGTTGATAGATTGTTAGTCAAGCTTCGAATTATTTAAACCTTTTTATTGAAAAATGTATCTTCGTTACGACAGATGAATTTTTATGGGCTATACATTTTTATAATTACACGGATAAAATAGATGAAAATTGTGTATATTAATTATTCAATTTTTTCAACTAAAATCTAGAGATTAATTGTAATAAAATCTTTCTGATAAATCAGTAGGTGTATGAATACGTACACTGAACACAGAAATATTAAAGTTGATAGTCAGAATGTTATTTATTGCAACGATAATAAAAGTTGCAGATATACTAGAATTTAATGTAATATATTAATATACAGCGAAGTGTAACAACACTTTAAACATACAGATTTATATGGAATTTGTAATAGTAATAGTATACTTGTATAACATTTGTAATGCATTTTGAGATTGTTTTGCAAGATCGGTTACTCGATTAAGCTAATACTAGTCACTAGGTACAAACAAAATAAAAATTGTTTGTATTCACTGTAAAATACAGGAGCAACATATAGGCTTGTATTTCTTTTCGTAACAATTTTATTAAGCTGAAAATAATCAATATTTTTAAATTCTTTGAATGTTTTTACTGTTTAGCATTTGATCTACGTGTAATGAAAATTTAAGTCCGTTTATGAAAAATTTAAATTTTAAATGTTTGCCTACGTAATTTTTTTATCAATCGACCTATCAATTATTAAACTTTAAATGAGAATAATGTTTTTTTTATAAATGTTCTCCCATTTTTTCTGCCACGCTAGATTAATTAGTTTACTACAGGATATGTAATGAAAATTGTAGAATAATTGCGTTTACTCTTAATTACATTGACTGTACGTAAATAAAGATCAATAGTCAAATCATGATGTACGTATATGATATATCTGTATAAAATGTACGAGTAAATTTTTTAACGAACCTAAAACAAGAAAGCTTGCTAGCCTAAACGAAAGAACAGATCACTGCCGACGCCTTTAATGTCCCAACCATTTGACACTTTTCGGAAAGGAAGTCCGTCGCCAGGGGTACTTCCGAGTACGTCCCCTAGCTGGGACACCGCACACCGCACACAAACCGTGTAAAGGGAAATAAATAAGTTCGTAAACGTTTTACGGTTAATTATCACCACGGAGGGCCGACAGTTTCACGTGACTGACCGACCAGACGAACACGAGAATGCACGAGAACGAGGGAAAGAGAGAAAAGTGGACGAACTTCAGAGTGGGTGGCCGTCGTCTCAGATCCTAATCTTCTGGTTTACGGGGTCTTGTCCTTCCTTCCTTCCTTGGTGACTTTACCGCGTGTGCAGCGTGCATCTCCCGCGACGTCGATCCTCTCGCTTTCCGTTTCTAAAATCGCCACAAACTACCCCTATTTCTCCCTTAAATTCTCGTGTCAACAAGTACAAAAATAAGTAAATTTTGCGATTTTCTTTTACAGAAACTATTTACGTTATCGGAGCAAAACTTCTTGGCATACAAGCCGGCGATTTAAAACTTAACAATAATAGCTAGTGCAAAAATGTATGAGAGCTAATTATTAAAATATGATGGTATGAAAATGTCTACTTGAATGAAAATAAAATCTACTCATTTGAAAAAAATTTTAATTTTGGCAGCATTTGTTTCTTATATGTATATTTATTTTTATATTGAAAAGAAACTTGCTTTGAACAGCTTGCAATTAAAATTGCAAGTAAAGTAAATCAGAAGAATCAGATTTCCATTGCAAATGAAAATTACAAATAAAGTAAAACAGAAGAATTAGAATTGCATTGCACATGAAAATTGCAAATAAGGTAAAACAGAAGAATTGGAATTGCATTGCAAATAAAGTAGAGCGGAAAGATTAAAACGAAGCAACTGAAAAAACATGAAAGCTTATTAAAATATGATCGTACGAAGTGTATTAAATACAGGGGTTGGGTTACCAAAGAAATTTCTCTTTGCCGGTTCTAGTTTCAATATGTCGTGTTATTATTCTCGTGTAATTAAGGTTGGTGACAGGTGGTAGGCGCGGCACTGATAGATGCGAGTGACGTGGTTAAGTATCAATTAATTGACAGAGTCTGAGATAAATTGATTTATGACAGTTTCACCGTTACACCGCTTCCATTGTTCGTTCTTCTCCCTCCCCGCCTTTACAGATTACGTTTCTATTGCCTTATAATTTACACCGGAGGAAGACGGGACACGTGAGAACAAGATGGAAACGATGGATCGTGTTACACGTGTAATTACACTAGTTACAATTCTTAAGTGTACGTATAAAGCATGTCGTTGTCATAGACAGCGTAACATAACTCGCACGTGAGTGCCGCAAATTCTATTTCGGCTTTAATATGTATATCTACGATTACACACGATTAATACAAATAGAGAGGTGTAATAGAGAGGTGTATGCGACAAATAGAGAGGTGTAATTTAAAACAGTGAAAACATTAGAAGAATTTAAAAATACTATATTACATTATTTTCGATCTGTTAAATATATTAAGAAAGAAAATTAACTGTTTCACTCCACTTTGCTACACAACAGGTAGAAAATTTTTATTTTCACTACATAATATTGTAGCTGATGTCAAAACGAATCCAACAACCTACATTGTTATAACTTTAAACTTCCAAATAGTGCTAAAATCTGAATGAACTGCTAGATCGGCCGCGCGGACCACTGTGCTCCGGTCCAATGTGTTAAAGGATTACTGTGAGTAACAGAACAACACGCGATCGGCAATAACGCGAAGGTAGATGCGGATTCAATAACGCAAGTGACTAAAAAGAGGATCGAAGATTTCCAAGGTGGTCCTCATAGAAGATTGGGAAACAGCGAAGCAACACGTCCGGCTTTCTTCATTCGCCTTCGCCGCGCCGCATTACCTTTTCTCCTCGAGTCCATGGTGCGTGGCGAGACGGGCCCGGGGCCCGATCCGTGGGTCCCCGGGCCCGATCCGTGGGTCCCCGGGCCGGAGCGGCGCGGCGGCGCGGCGGCCCGTTACGTGCGTCGCGCGCCGAAAGAAAGTAAAAAAGCCGTCTCGGGGGAGGGGGTAGGGAGGACCCAGTACATCCTTGGAGGATATTTGCGCCGAAAGCGGCATGAGCAGCAGATTGACGGGCGACCACCCGGGCCAGAATGGGTCTTGCGTGGTCCTCAAACGGCGACAACCGCGTCTCTCCACTCTCCCTCCCTCCCTCCCTCCCCCTCCCTCGTTCTTTCCTCGCCCTCGCGATTTCGTACCTGTCGCGCCTCATTGTCCACCAGAAATGCCCCAGACCATCGGCCAAGTTAACGACGTCTGCCCGCCCGTCTTCGGTAGGTCTCGTTTCCGAGCAAACGGCTCTTTTATGCATCTGCTCTCGGCCTACACGGGACATACGGGCCCCGTGCGGTAGTTCCGCGCGTTTTTCCACAACCGTCACCGCGAGGAGAGTGAACGGCGACCGACCGGTGCCGGTTTTATTCGCGAGCCGATCGCCTGGACGCTTTTCGTAGCGGCTTTGACCCCGCGACAGACACTACACGACTCTTTTCGAGGAGAATAGTCAATCTGTCTTTCAGAAACAATTCATCTGTCTTTCTAGAAACAATTTTTTAAACTTCTATCTTCAATTACTAAAACTTTGTTGTACTTTAGTAACATTTTGATGTAATATAAAATTGTTGCTGCCTACCTTCACTGTTGAAATGTTCTATAAACACGGTGACTGTCACACCTCGGTCGTGGATGACTCAACTAGAAAAAATGACCGAATTATTTTTTTCTGTCTTTATTTAATTGTTTTGATTTATGAAGAGATTCGAGATATTCATTGACACCAGTAGAATTTCTGCGATGCAATAACTAATTGATTTAATAGTAGTAATATTTTTATCCGACTTTTGAGAAAAATCGACCACTGTGCGACGAGCTCGGGTTCGAAGCAGAAATTAGATCGTGCCGGGCCCTGCTGTGCCCGGTAATCGTAAAGCATAAAATTTACCATCGTGATAAAAGTCGAGAATTTATCATCGTCTTGGTGTTTAAATTTTTTATTACGATCTTAGTTGCCGTTAAGGGCCATAAAGCTGTTTTATACGCGGCCTTTTAGCTGTTTCCCCGTGCTGTCCAAGAGGTAGCCCTTCATCCTGCGTGGGAGGGGTGGAATTCTGACATGCGGCTTCAACCCCTTACGCGCGACCACCAATTTAAATTCCTCGCCGCTGAGGAAACTCGTGGAAACTACCAATCGTTGCATTTTCCGCAATTTCGGTTTCCTCCTACACATAAAAAAATTGCTTTGCATCTATCTATATGTGTATGTAGTGTCTGCGCTCTTTTAAACAGATGATTAACAAATTGTTAATCTCTATGCACAATAAACATTCCCTTCATCGATTGCATGACACAAGAAACTAATACATACTTTCTTTACTCTTTTAATACGTTCGCTATATCAGTATTTGTTTCGTTGTTTATCTTCATTATTAACATGTTATACGGTGTTCAAATACTTTTTCGAGTCATTTTTAAAATGTGTTAAAACAATTTAGATCAAAAGGGTATAGAACATAAGTAAAGTCGCTAAAATTATGTTTATATTAAATCTATTGGCAGACTATTTTATTTTTACCAAATTGTATAGTGTATCAGAGATGAAAACCTTGTAATTACGGGTTAAATAAGGATATTCGCGAATCTATTTACGTGGAACGTGCGAAAAAGTATGCATTAGCGGTGGTTGGACCGCCATGCCAGTCAGCCAAAATCCAATCGACGTTGTGGACAAGATGAATTCTCCCACGATTCTCGGTGATTCGTCCCCGTAATAGGAGCACCACGTCCGAACCATCTATCCGGATTTATCCTTCTCGGGACGCATTCGCTGTTACCGAAGCGAGAAAAAGAGAGAGAGTGCGGAACCAGTTCGTCAAATTTTCGGGCCTATCGACTGCACAACAATAAAACGTCAGGGACGACACGAGGGACCACCGTTCTGGCCCTCATCCCATACTTCTGTCCGGATACTCCTTCGGGACAGTCTGACGGGACGGGAGAATTATCTCGGACGAGAGACAAACTGGAGAATTAAAATTTCGCGACGAGAGAAATGCTTTGGCACCGCCATCGAAAAGCTTTCTACACTTTTAATTCGTTATTAATTAGTTTCAGGAATTTATGCATTTACGGCAAAAATTAATGGGTGAAACACAAAGTGAAAGTAACGCCAGATGAATTTAATATTACCGATACATTATTTAAAACCTATTGAAGTATTACCATTCGGTTACTCGAACATCGCTTCCGGCATAACTGGTTACATGAAACTTTATACAACTCCAATATAAATAAATTTTCATTCAATACTTTAATGCAAAATAAATATTTGCTAGTGTAGTCCCGACACCTTTGTTTATGCTTGAGACACTAATTTTAAAGTTTTGAGCTTGTAAGTACTATATGCGAGTGATTCAAAGTTAAGAGAACAAATCAATTTTTATCTTACCCCCCTTTCTTGTAATTGATGCAGAATTTGGACTTGCGCCACTTCCATAATCACCGGCAAAATATATGTTCCATCGATTGAAACCCGAAATTGCTCAAGAAATAATTTTGTCCATCTAGCGCCAATAGTAATGGAACGATCTGACCGAAAATGGTCGCAAGTTCCGCCACTGGAGGGTTGAAGGGAGCGGAAAAAATTGGTTTTTTCAAAGTTTCAAAACCGGAATAGGTGGGTAAACGGACCGAACCGAGTTCCGAGTTTCCGTGGTCGAATGCGGACGACAGATTCACGGGCGGTGGACGCAGGCGTGAACGGAGGAGCGACGTCTACCCTCCCGAAACAAGAGGAAGAGAATCGAGGCTTAATCTCGCGACAACGTGGCGGGAGAAGGCTAAGCGCAAGAACCTGGATACGACGATCTTAAATTCTCGCGAGGGCCCTACTCGATTACCTGCCCACGCGATTTCTCGAAGCTAACCCGAGCGTCAGGACGAAACACGGGGTAAGAACATCGGAAGAATACGAGATAACACGGCCGGCAGCGTGCAGAAGAGGGATAGGCCACGGCGCACCAGAAGGTGGAACGAAGAGGGACGCGTATCCGTGACAAGAGACTAGATCTACGCCGGCGGGACCACACGTGCGACGACCAACAGACGAGAGCGGACCACGAAGAGTGTGGTTTCTGGGTCCAACCAAGCTGGGATTTTCGGCGCTCGTGGATATCTCCTCGCTTGCAACGTCGCGCAAAGATTATGTCCGAGTACAGAGATATCGGCCAGAGGTTGCCTCGAGAGCCCTCGGCTTTATTGAGCCCCGGGATAAGTGGTTTCTCTGACGCCCTTTTTCTCTCTCTCTCTCTCTCTCTCTCTCTCTCTCTCTCGCGATTGACGATCGATCAAGAAGAATTGAACGCGCACAACCTGATAACGGGCCCGGGAAACAAATTTTACCTCGGACGGGACATTGATATTTTGATTACAGAGAGGCGGTTTCGTGTGCTCCGGGGGAGTTCCCCTTGGAAAAGGATGGGATAGATCCCTGTTGCGAGAAGGATAAGTAGGACCCTCTTTTGAAAATCCTTGCTGAATAACACTCGGAACCAAAATTATTAAATTTCGTTATTGAGGGTAACTTCACGCGTCGGTTTCAAATTGTCATCGCTATTGAAGGTTAAGTATTAAAAAATCTTAAACCCCGCAGCACAGACTTTGAAAAATTTCGATACAATTACCATTATACAATGAGTTAATTATCTCAGTTTTTCCCAATTGTCTATTGCACGTGCATGGGTTACCATACGTAGACGAATAGACCACGTCGATCGACGACAATGGCGGCCAATCAACGTCAACCTGGACAGCAACAACGATTCTCCGATTTCGAAAAAAAAAGGAATTCCATTGCCCCGCGAGCAGACTAGCAAAAGTTTTTCCAAGCGGTCCGGCGCGTCAGTCAAAATCCCCGGATGCGTTTCTCGGCTTGCTTACCGTTATCTCGATCGAGCTGACAAAACGTCAGCGAGTTCCCTTCTTGACCGGTTGCAAAAAGCACCGTTTGACGAGGGTGACACGAGGGAATATCGGGCTCGATCGAGTATACATAATACGCGCGCGTATCCCGCCCCCTCTGGCCCCGGACGCTGCACCGTCCTCGTCTTTCCGTCGGTTGGCTCCGAAGAGCGAGAAAAAAGACGTGGCGAGCCCGAGGAGAAAAGAGAAGAGGTGCGCGGCGTGGAGGGGCGGTGAGGGGAGGGGAGGGGAAGGTAAGGGGCCCGATCGTCGTTGGTGCGCTCCTTCCAGGAGGATTACAGGTTTGCGGAGAGATCAAGATCTAAGCTTTTGGTGCTGATCGGATGGACGGATGGACGAGAGCAGACCGGGCGGTTCCCACACGTCGCTTAATTGATCGATTCGAAAATCTTGGTGATCACTCGGAGGATCTGCTCGAGCATTTACTGTAGATCGTGTCCAGATCGTTCCTCCGGCCCGGCCTTTGCTCCTCGCTCGAATTCTCAGGAGTATAATAAATTCCTTTCGCCTCGTTCCCGCTTCTTCCTCCTCGTCTCTCTCTCTCTCTCTCTCTCTCTCTCTCTCTCTCTCTCTCTCTCTCTCTCTCTCTCTCTCTCTCTCTCTCTCTCTTTCTGTTCGATGTATTGGCCTCTTCCTCCTCGTGGTTGTTCGACTTTTGACTATAAGGATACACGATCCTGCACACGTCGGGAGGAAGAAAGGGGCGATGATCGCGGAGGAAGCGTGAAGGGGGTCGGTCAAGCCGCCGACCGAATATTTCCTAAGATTATGACGTCAGGCTGCCAGTTAGCCGCGGCTTACCGGTGTAATCCGTCGTAATGCTCGCCAGAAACCCTCTTCCTCCTTGCCACGTCCTCCTTTCCGAATGGCCGACGTTAAATGTCCAGAAATATACCTAACCCAGGCGTGATGGTCTCGGGGGTTGCCGGTGACACCCGCGGTTCAACGCGATCCAATTGTTGGGTACACCTTTAAATTGGATTTAAGCATTATTTCGATACGGGAGCTGGCTCTGTCTGCACGAAATGCGAACGCCCATGGATGCCACGAGCAGAGTGTTCGTGAAGACACGCGTTGTTGAGTGGGGGCAAAATTATTTTTGTGCACGGTTTTCAGCCTATTCGAGGCTTCAATTGTTCGAACTCTTGTCAGTTTTGCATGACAATCTATAATTTCATTAGAAATGTTAATGGAAAATTTCTTCCTACAAATAACGTTTTACAAGTACTTATACATAATATATTTATTTTATTTGTAAACTATAAAGTATATGTATTCATAAAGCAATTTATGAGAAATAAAAAGACAGAGGTCCATAAACACAAACAATCATTTTTACACAGGCTGCCAACAATCGATTGAAACATTCCAAAGCCAAAAATTTTAAGGCGATAAATCTAAAAGTTCGTCTCAAGAATATATATTCGCTTCCACGGTTTAATTGGCGACACTCCTAACAATTTTAATCTGATCTGCGGATAACACAAACCTATTTGTAGAAATTCACGCGGACAGACTGCCACTTGCTCGGCAAAGTTATAAATATTAATTAATCCGCGTCGGACGCTCCCTCCCTCGACCGATTCGAATGAATGAACAGATTATTATAATGCCCAGTGTGTCAATGCCGAACACTCCGACGAATTGAAGTCACCGGTGACCGATCCGTCCTGCTAGACGCGCCTCGAAGCAGTATTTCATCAGCAGCCTCGCAATAAATTTCTCATCGTTGTCCTTCCACATTTTCAAAGCGGTATCGGGAAGAGGGAACGAGACGGAATGATGAATGCCATCGAACGGGCAGCGAGTGTCGTCGACAAATCGTAGACTCTCGTCACACCTCAGGGACAAAACGTCCAGTAGATTTATCGCGTTTTAACGAGACAACGTGAGCCGCTTTCTTTCGGCCGCGCAGGTACGTCTTGATCAAGTGGCGCTCGATCGTTAATAATCGCCTTTCTTTTGACCACCTAGCGCAGTCTCCGACGAGATTAACCCGACGAAGACAAAAGGAGAGGCTCTCCCACTTTTACAAAATATTAAATATTGTTACGGCGGCGTGGTCAATGTAAGGTTGCAGTAATATTTGGACGAAACTGCCCTGCGATGGGAACAACCCCTAAGGAGATAATAGAAGATGAGGTTTGTCGAGAAAACTGTTGATCAGCTGACATTTGGAGAGTGGATGGTGAACAAAATTGTATATTACCGATGATAATTGTGTTCTTGTAAAATAAAGTTCTTTTGTAAAATATATTCTAGAATAATATATTGTAAATATACTGTAAATATACTTGTAAAGTAAAATATTGCAAATATATTGTAAAATAAATATTGTAAGGTAATGTATTGTAAAGTAATATATTGTAAACTAATATATTGTACAGCAATAAATTGTAAATTGATATATTTTAAATATGTTGTAAAGTAATGTATTGTAAATATATTGTAAAGTAATATTTGTAAAGTAATATTTTGTAAATATATTGTAAATATAATAATATAAAGTATACATATATGAAGGAACACTATAGGGTGG
This sequence comes from Lasioglossum lativentre, assembly GCA_916610255.1. Lineage (NCBI taxonomy): Eukaryota > Metazoa > Arthropoda > Insecta > Hymenoptera > Halictidae > Lasioglossum > Lasioglossum lativentre. The sequence continues at coordinate 5,930,475 of OU744366.1, forward strand.
TCCTTAGCTATAGTGGCCAATATTTTTTGTGATTTTCTTGATCTCACACCCCCCTAAATTGTGAGACTCGGTGAGAAAATATGTGCAAAATTTAGAAGTAATCAGACAACAGGAACCCGTGCCGTATTAGCGTTAAACTTTCATAATTTCAATAATCTCATGTATGTTTAATTTAAGTCTTCGAACCACCATATATTGAAGATTCATTAATTACTTGTGATAATAATTTATGACAAAAATGGCCATGTAAAATATAAAGCAATATTAAAAAGATTTAAGTATCCTGCAATCAATGCAAACATTTTTTTATTTTGCATAAAGATCCGTATTTCGCTGACGAGATTCGGTTTCGTGTTGCATATTGGGCATGAGTTCACGATGCAGGAGAATGGGTCGCTTTAGGATCCACGGATGCAGGTCGTAAATGAAAAACCTTGCTGGAAGAGTTCGACCGGTCGATTACGTTGAGAACTCGATAAATCCCGAATCCTTTGTCCGCGCTAACGACCAGGCGACAGTTAAATGCGTGCCAGGAAAAATATTAGCGATAAATTTCTGGTGGTTGATTTATTGTCATCGTTCTCGGCGGTTCCGTCGCGGGTTACGCGGTCGCAATGTCCTTTTTACGGACACCCAGATAATTATTCCGCTATTTTCGGGTGAAATACGATCCTCGATTTTTATGCTGCGCGCATGACCCGTTCCTTTAGCAGTGACTAACCCTTAACTATGGCAGTCGAGTTTCAATATGGCGGACGAGTGACGGAATATTCTGATCTAAAGTCTATTACACGCATACTTTTTGAATGATCCGAAAAGTGTGTTGCGAGTCTGTTTCCGAGTATTAATCGACGAATTTATTTTAAGTTTTTCGACAATACAATACATAAATAGGTTTTGCAGACCAAATCAATTCTTTTCTAAACCAAGCAGCATTTTTGCAAATCAACTATTTCGTTACCTTTTGTAAATTAAATTCATCCTTTCACAGATCAAATTCACTTTTTTCCGTAAATCAAATTCACCCTTTTGCGGTTCGTGCTTTTCTCAAAATTTTTTTTCTTAAGCTACTTCGACAACAAAACGAAAAATTTTATCGCACATACGACCGCGCAATTGCGAAAGAAATCACCAAAAATGACAAAATAACATTCTTCGCTTTTGAGTCATCTACGAGATGAATTTACAAAAGTTTACAAAAATTACAAAATATCCGCCATATTTCTGTGTATGATTTTTTACCATCTTATAAAAAGTGCTGTGGAACATCGATGGGACAGTTGAATAATAATGAAATATGGAAAAAGACGACCAAGAAGACTACCTAGATGAAGAAGAAGAGTAGAGGAGCAACTCGAGAGAGTAAAAGAAGTCAAAGATCAAACTCGAAGACGAAGACGAAGACTACGGCACAGAAGAAGACAAGAAGAGCAGCTCGAACGTGTAAAAGAAGTCGAACATCAAAATCGAAGACGACGAAGAAGGAGAAGAAGAGTAGAAGAGCAGCTCGGAAGAGCAAAAGGAGTCAAACATCAAAGTCGAAGACGAAGACGACGACACAGAAGAGGACGACAAAGAAGACGAAGAAGAAGAAGAAGAAGAAGAAGAAGAAGAGGAAGTAACCAAAAGACGAGAGGTTCGAAGAGAAGGATTTTCGCGTGGGTGTCGTTCGGTGGGCGTCGCGTCTGCCTCGTCGAGAGTGCGGCTGACCTCTGACCTCCTCCTCGAGCACCTCCACTCCTTCCACCTTCGTTCGGTTCCCCTATGTGAGTCTTCTCTTGCATGCAGATGTTAACTCGCGTACACAGACCGAGGGAATCCAGTGCGGGCCAGGAAGACAGAGGCGCAGAGAGAGAGAGAGAGAGAGAGAGAGAGAGAGAGAGAGAGAGAGAGAGAAGAGAAGAGAAGAGAGGAGGAGAGACAAGGATAGGAGAAAGAGAGGAAGAGGGAGCTCGCACCGAGGGAGAATCACGCGTGCAATTATCCTACGCGTGCGTGGGCGACCCCTTTCCACCTCCAACCCCTCGTGCCCCTCGAGCTTCATCACCTTTTGCCCCCTTCGTCTACCTTCTAGGCCTCTGTCTCCCTCGATTCATCTCCCTCGCTCTCCATCTTCTCCTTTCCCTTTCTCCCTTTATTTATCCCCCTACTCTCTCTCTCTCTCTCTCTCTCTCTCTCTCTCTCTCTCTCTCTCTCTCTCTCTCTCTCTTGCTCTCTCACTCTATTTTCCGCTATCTTCTCCGCCCCCTCGAAGACGTTCCAATGCAGGACGAGCACTCGTTGCATAATCAGATTTTTCTCCCTCCGCGGCTGACCCTCGACCTCCGGCTCTCTGTGTTGCAGGGGCGAGTGTGTGAACCTTTCCTCCCCCGGTAGTTGCCGCAGATTTTTGGCCATGCCCGAGAGCCTGGCCAGGCGCCGTATCTAGCGGATTCCGCGCGACGAGCCATTTTGCCGGGATTTTATCTTAATGGCGAATTGTTTCGCATGGGATACTGAGATTTCTGAGCCGGCCGAGGGCACGGGGCCCGGCCGTCTGCGTCGGCTGAATTCTTTTCCCGCGCGAGGGGATGCTGATATAATATTTGTTTGTAATATTTGCTGGCGGGTTTTCTTTTTTTATTTAACACACAGAACTGTGGAACCGTTTTAGAAAATACTCTAGCACTGACCCGTTGCCCTACGAATTTTTTCGCGGATCTTTATGCAAAATAAAATTTTTTTACCAGAATTGCAACAAACTGGAGTGAAATGAAAATTTATTTTCTTTCTTGATATGCTTAACAGGTTGAAAATTTTAAGTAACACCTACTCAATTTGTCATAAATGCATCAAATCTCAAAAGCTGTTTGAATTTGTAATGTTTGCTTACCTATTTTTCCAAATGTACGCTCCTCGTTCCTTGAACTGCATCGAAATCGAAAGTTCCAGAAGACACGCGTCACCTAGAACAATAACTCAAGTAAACAAAGAGCACAATTAAATGCCATTCGACAGATCCATATTAAACAACTCGAAACCCCAGATCCAAAAATATCACCTATCTCGTTTCACAGAAAATGTCGCGCGAAATTACAAAAACATAGCTCGCAATTTCAACAGCTCTACAACAAAAACTGTAACCGGAGATACGCCGTTGGCTAAACTTCGCGTATAGCGATGGGCAGATAAACAAAACCTGAAGCGAAGCTGTCGCCTAAAAATTCCCGGTCCCGTATCACGTGACAGGGTGTATTACGTCTCATCGAGTGGACGAAGCTCGCGATTTCCAATTTGCGAGAGGAAGAAAGCCCTCGGGGCCGCTTTGTTACAAACCTGATATCTCAAAATACTATTTCACCCATTCCCGGTGCGGCGAACACTCGGCGATATATGCGTGAGATAATAACGGGTGTCTCGCAGGAGTTCCAGCGCCGCGCCGCGCCGCGCCGCGCCGCGCCGGTTGGCGACACTGGCGACAAACTCGCACCGCCGGAGGCGGCTTCGTGGTATCGTCTTCGTCTTCGTGCTCTACGAGCTGGGACAGGCCGCACGGTCCCCCCGTAATTAACGTCTTGGCGCACCCACGTACGTGGATTCGCCTGTGTAAGATCACATATGCTCGTGTCCTTTCAGGTATCTACACGAGGCAATAAGTATCGCCACCTGAAATTACCGATTCCTTTGTCAGCGGACAGGAAGGCAATCGAATCTGCGTCGAAGGGCTCGGTTTCTTCTCGTTTAGCGACGCGCCTGCGAGCCTTCTGCCTATAAATAAACCCGCAAATACTAATCATTCCAGCGTTATTTATTCGGGGAACATCGCGCAATTACCTCGGAACTAACACGCCCATTGTTCTGGCCCACATTTCAACCCTTATGACAGTTTCCAAAATTTTCGACGACCTTTAACAAGTTGCCAGTTGATCCGGTTGGGTGCCAAAGTTTTGTTAATTTGAGCACAGCTGCTAAGATGCTACTGCTTTTGTAAAAAATATCAAATCCTAAAATTGTCCTCTATATCTTTAATATTAATGTAAAAACTTGTCCTCTCCTTTCCAATAAATACATTGTACAATTCTGTAACGTAATTTTTAACTACTTTAAATATTTCAGTACTTATAAACAGAGTCGCCAGATAAAGACTTGGCAATTGAAAAATTGCGTTCATTTCGGGTGGAGTTCGATTTAATTGTACGATTTCAGTTTCGAGTGCAAGTATAATTCAGAACGCGCGCGCGCATTATTTGAATTCTCGAGAAATAACAAATAATTTCTCGAGAAGTGGAAAATGGAAATATTTGGCTTTCGTCGAGAAAGAATTCTCGAGAAGAAACGCTACGTATGCCTGTCACTTTCTGATGCATTTCGTTCGGTAGGATCGCGTAACATATGGTCTGGCCAGTGTTCCAGAACCTAATTAATCCGCAAGAGGCGACTCCATTGAATCCATAGCCGTCCAATTTCCCATGATATTTGCCACGCGTTGGCCACTCGATTTCACGCATAACGCAAACGAACCGCGCATTCCTTTCACCTGCAGACTATAGAAAAGAATCCCAAAAAGGAATCGGAGGTGTCAAGACGAATTGGATACACGGGTGGAACCGTGCGAGCCTTCGCCGGGTCAATTAACCAAGTCGTGAGATATATTAGCCACCCTGCGGTCCGTTCGGCGTGGATCTCGACACTTTATTTACGAGGGAATGGCTTCGCCTAACGGAGAGGAAGACACTCGACGCCCCTGCAATCTCGGCCGGCGGATCTTCACGCTTCCGGAAGCTGTCTGTATCCCACGGGGCCCCGACAGCACGTTCCTGCGGGACATAAAGGACACAGAAATGCGTCCTCGCTTCTCGATGACCACGAGGATCCTCTCGTTCTCATGGCGACACGGCCGCCGCGTCCCACCCTCTTAAAAGGGCACCAGGGTGGCTGCCAAATTGTCAACAGATTACGATCTACCACGGGCGACGTGCTCCAATTTTACATCTGTTGGGACAGGTCTGTCGACCTGTCTTGCCAATTTCCTCCGGGAAGAAATGTTTTCGGATAACGGAGAGGTATTGTGTGACGTTTGCCTGTTTCTTTGCACTTCGTTTCTGCATTTCTAGATAACCGATTCGAGTAACTAGGTAACTAACATTAGTCTCGTTGCTATGTCGAAGTTCCACCTGTCATGATAGAATAATAAACTGTATCGTCTTTTACTCTTCTTTCGTGAATTATAAATATTTTTAAGCTAGAATTTACTATTAGTTTTATTCTGAATAGACTGAGGAGGAGAAATAAATACAAAAATACATTGTTCATTTCCTTCGGAATATTTATCAAAAATAAGTACGTCATGCTAAGTAAGTCATGCTCCTACAATCTTGCCGGAAAAGTAGGAAATACCCTGTATATTTGTGTAATTCTCATCCTATGAAATTTTGTAGCTAAAACACAAAAAGTGTCTCAACCTTTACGACAGTACCTCATCATTAAAGATCTATATATAAAAAAAATCGATGAACAATTTGTCTAAATGGAATAAAACATTAAGTACCATTTGTACAATCAACACCGTCCGTCATCCGAGTGTTAATAACTTGGACAAAACAAAACAAACGATCTACAAAAATTTGATAACAGTACCTTCCCTGAACACACCCGACCCAACGAAAAGCTCGCCGCATTGGTCCATCACCAAGCGTCATGCGCACACGTGATTAAATTAGCGCCGGCAAAAATGGCGCGGGCCGCGCGGCAATAACTCAGACGCGTGTTCCCGATCGTTGATACCGTAGAAAGCAAAAAATCGATTATTTTCAAAGTGTGGAGATACGCGCGACCCTTAACAGCCATCGCGAACCAAGGGCATGGTCACGGGCATGGGCATGGGCATGGGCATGGGCATGGGCATGGGCATAGGCACGGTGCGCATGGGTGCACGAGCATGGGCACGACGGACGCTCGTAAATCGAGGAACGAGCTGTGCACTCAGGCCGGGCCGTGATCCCTGGAAGGAAGGGGTGCCTCCTCGAAGAGGAGAATCCGAAAGAAGGAAAGATGTTTCGAGAGACATCGACACGTGGGCAGGTGGTGGTCAATGCGTGTCTAAGGTACGTAGCATATACATCGGCCGGGCGAAGACGAATCCATTAGCCGTGAGCGCGGATTGAGTAATAAACCAACTGGGAGGTAAGTCGACTCCAGCCCCATCCCCACGGAGCGGAGAAGTGGCTCCTCTCGTTCCCGCGCGGGTTTCGGTTCGCCTCTTATTCCTGTTGGGCCCGCATTCCCATACAAGATGTCGCGCCGATAAAAGTTCCCGAAGACTCGTGGTAGGGCCCACCCCGAGCAATTCATTTAAACATTCCCGGAGGTGGTCGCACGACAAATTACTCTCACGAAACCTTCGCACGACAGCCAAAAGCTCCGTCCCCGGACCTCGTGGCTCCTATCTCCATTGAGAGATCTCCCGATTTCCTTCTCTTTCCATCCCCATTTGTCGCCTCCGCTCTCGACCACCTTGCTCCTTGTCCCTCCCGATACCGTTCCCCCAGTTCTTTCCTTCCTCTTTTCAACGTCCCCCCTCCCCCCTCTCTCACTGTCTCTCTTTCACTCTCTCTCTCTTTCTCTCTCTCTCTCTCTATCTCTGTCTATCGTTTCTTTTTCCCTCCCGTAGAGGACGTTTTCCCTCCCCTCCCGACCGCGACATAAAACCTGGTGACACTTCTCACCCTTCTTAAGGAGCAGCTCTCCGGCACGAGCTGGCAACAGCACGAGGAACCAGCCCGGCTCTCAGGATCTTATCTGGTTCCGCGGCCCTTGTGGACGAGTGGACGTGGAATCGTGGATGCCGGCATGGGAGATTCAATTGGAAAGTCTCTCCGATAGGGACCTGTACAGGTCATTCGTAGTTTCCGGTCACTCGGAATGATGTAATTGCGTGATTTCTCGCGTACCCTGCTTTTCTGGGACTCCGGGACGGCGAGGTGGGAGGTCTTCGCGACGACCCGTTGGACCCAGTTTCTGTTGGTTTTCACATAAGCGTAATATGTTATACATTGTACAGGCTATAAAGAAATTATATGTCGCGGCCACCATGGCACGATTCTACGCCTACGATTTGGTGGAAATAGATATAAAAAATCTTGCAATGTGTTACACTAAAATGAAACCACATTTTTTAATGTCCTGTGCCGACAGTCAAAAGGATTAGAAGATGAGGAAGATGCACAAAATGTTAGTTAAAACCTGTTCGTCCAAAATCTTCTAATTATTCCTTTTCGAGATAGATTACAAAATTGATTGGCAATATTAATAATCGTGATAATAATTATATATACTTACATTCATTTCGATTCCAGAACACTCGCGCCACATCGCAGGATTGAAAAGTGCATCCGCCCGTTCGCGTTGCAACACCGCGCAATCTGAAGGACAAACAATAAATTAAAGGCGAAACCAAAAACGAGGGGGCGAGAATATTCCGGCACACCCGTTCGGCACACTTCTGCTGAAAGCGTCCGTCAGATTTCCGTAAAAATCAACTTTTTACGACGTAATTTGTTGACGGTGTATCAACAATGTAAACCGGTAACATGTTTCGCGTGTAAAACACATCGGATCCGCACGCACGCACGCACGCACGCACGCACGCACGCACGCCTGGCCGGCGCAGCCGTACGTTCGCCGACCTTAAGAGTGCGGTGTCCCGGACCGAAACCGAAAAAAGAGCCGGGCAACGTAAGGTCATCCTGGAATTATGCAAATTTCGATCGAATAATATAAATAAGTTTATCAGCGGCTGCGGAATGGAACGGTGATTACCAGATAAAAGTGGGCCCCGGTGGTGTTCGGGCTCGCTAAGCGAATTATTACACGCCGCGGTGTATTGGCTGATGTCGTAAACAAGATGTTCGCATGGTTAGTATTTCTCCGCGTGCAGATAACAAGATGAGGTTCACGCGAAATTTATCATCGCGTATTACTCCGCTTAACTAACGCTTTCCACGGTCCCCGGTAATACCGCTACGCCGGAGTATTTCTCCCCGGGTTCAACGGGGCCCTAAAGGTGTCGATGGTTATATCGATTACCACCACGTGGAATTCCGTAACGAACGTGTCGCTGGTTTAGTCGAGGAGGGTAAACAGATTGAAAGGAAAATTAATTTTACCTGCTGCGATTGTACAGTGTATCCAGAATCTATTTGAACACTAAATTCTGGAGAAATATTTAAACTGCGGTAATTTTGTTGAAAACAATATTGCATCCCAGGCTCATTTTAAAGCTTCTACTATCACTAGCCATTATTGACCTTCGTATATTCTAAATCTAATAGTTTAATTTTCCATATGTACTTAGCATATTCTAGTTGAGGAATCGGTTCAAGCATTGATTAGCTTCCAGGTATTCGAAAAGAAATATTGGGCATTCTATTTAAAAAACTGAAGGTGACCCTAATATCTCGATAAAAAAGTTAAGGTAATAAAAAATAGATTAGAGCACTGTATGTCTGCCTAGATACCATGCAACTTTTGTTCGAAAAATTTTTTCCGACAACGAATACCTTACGAGTTATTTGAGATCGTCATGTTAGGAGACTCACCCTGTATAATTAATACTGCTTGAAAAATTTTAAAAAAAGTCAAGCTTGAACAAAGTGTTTGCTATCTTTTTGTCGGGGAGTGTAGCTCCCAGGTGGAAAAACACAGTATCCGTCAAATAGTGGCGCGATGGAGCCCTCTCTCGATTCGATCAAATGCATCCCGGCCCACGTGATATCGTAAAATGGCAACGGCTACCAAGATGATTCCAGGTCCGGGCATGAGCACACCACCAAAATCGTCCGGGGACACCCACACCTGGACAACCGCATACTCGCGAAACATCGATGCCTGGGGATCGTCGGTTGAACGATTTATGATGGAAAGGAATTCTACCGAAAAATCGTGCTTGTCCTGAAATTTCTGTCAGACAGGCCGGTTAGGCTTGGGCCCAGCTACCGTGCGGATCGATCGTAAAATGCGACGGTTTACTCGCGAGACGGACGGCTCGTAGACTAATATCGCGGCAGTCCCGTTCGGGAAGAGTGGTCGGCCACTGTAAAATCGGTGAAATCATTGACCGGTCGTGGTCTCGTGAATGGCGAGGCGAATTCTACTCGTTGAGGAAAGAAGGTGTGGCAGAGAACGAGAGAGAGCCGCCCGGGCCTCTATCTGCCTTTCGTACTGTCCACTCTATTCCCGTCGTCGTCTTACCGCGACGACGCGACGGTGCCCCGGTGTTAGGCGCATATAAACACGAGCAGGTATTGAGCCTGCAGGTAAAAGCCCATGGTGGTCGGTGGCTCCGGAGACCCGCGAGATAAACTTTACTGCGTACAAGTAACACGTACAGGTAGGTGCGAGCTGACCGGCCGACGCATTGTCACCGGCGGGACGGCCGTCCTTTATTGCGACGATGATTCGCAACGTCCACACCTTCAGAGAAACTCGCCGGGGTCGCGAGGAGTCAACGGCGATTTCGACGAAATTCTTCGTGTCCTCGGCCCTCTATCAGTCGACGCGCGCTGATGGACGCGAAATGATGCGCGAGCCTCTTCCGAGCAACCACGCCGACGCAACGTCGATTACTCTTGCCCGCTTCACAGACTGGTATTTCTGCTAAAAACCTGGCCAAAAATATTTTATTGTTTTTTCCACATTGTACGGTTAGTTTATGAATAAAAAAAGTCTAACTACATACTAGTGGATAGTAAGTTTTATTTATGGGTGTTCATTAGGGTGGACCTTATTTTTTTATCAAAAGATTTTTTTCATGCCGCCCCCCAGAATTGTAACAAATGTTGAGAAAATGATCTGGAAAAAATTTGGGGCCGCTTGGATCATGGGAAGAGGATGCGCAGCAGATTTGAAAATTTTGAATTTTTTAAATCTTGACATAAATCGATATATTATAACATATATTTATGTCAAGATTTAAAAAATTCAAAATTTTCAAATTTGCTGCGCATCCTCTTACAGTTAATAATTTAAATATGTTAATAATGGTGATCTTCGAAATCTGTTTTCAAGGAGCTATTCCTTGTTAAAAATTACAAAACTTTGTTCTTTGAACTATTCCTCTAGCTATGATGGTTTTCAAGATATTCAATGAAATATGTGCTTTTTTAAATATTAATACACTTTTTCATTGACAAACTATTATGAAAACTTAACTGATTGACTGATTTTGCAGAAGTACAAAAAAATTATTGACAATTTAGAACAGCGGATCTTTATGCAAAATAAAAATTTTCCACCTGAATTGCAACAAACCGGAATTACGTAGAAATTAATTTTCTCTCTTAATATGTTCAATAGGTCGAAAATAATATAACAGTATTTTTAAATTCGGTAAGACGTCGGAATCCCCCCCCCCCCCCCCCCCCCATCCTTTCCAAACAGGATATACGTCATTCTATTCGTTTTGACATGCTGAACACGAAATGTGATTGTCATTTTTGGCGGAAATGAATAGTTTTCGAGATATTCGTGAAAAACTGCAGCTACCATACATTGAATTTTGTATACATATACGTGCACGTCCGTGCTGTGCGTATGCGTGAGCATGATGCGACCGCTCGTCACTGTTTTTACAGATATATCACTACGATCGTCGAACGACCTATACATATACCGCGTGAACTTTTTAAAACATATACGATGATAAAGAGTGAGTACATATTACGACAATACCACACACACCCCCCGATTAACAACAACTTCAGTTATCTAGCCAAACCTAACCCAGACTAATGTCATTTCCGCTTGCTCTTAAAATAGACTTTCCGGAGCTAAGATGTCGGAATCCCCCCCTTCGAAGTTTTACATCATCATTTTTCATTATGTTATCGCATTTGATAGTAAAACAAATTGGTATTGGACTCAGTTGATTTTATATTGTTTATTGTGAGAACCTTCTTCTCAGAAACACTGGGTGGGTGTGTGTGTGGTATTGTCGTAATATGTACTCACTTTTCATCATCATATGTTTTAAAAAGTTCTAGATCGTTCGACGATCGTAGTGATATATCTGTAGAAAGAGTTGACAAACGGTCGCATCATGCTCACGCACACACACAGCACGGACGTGCACGTATACACAAAATTCAATGTATGGTAGCTGCAGTTTTTCACGAATATCTCGAAAACTATTCATTCCCGCCAAAAATGACAATTAGATTTCGTGTTCGGCATGTCAAAACGAATAGAATGATGTATATCCTGTTTGGAAAGGACGGGGGGGGATTCCGAAGTTCAGCCTTAAATTCATCTAACGTTTTCATTGTTTTAAATTACACCTACTCATTTTTGTCATAATCTATAAAATCCGCTGTCTAATTATACATATACTTATCAATATGGGTTCCATGGAAATCACCGACACAGGTTTTTCCGACACGGTTTTCACGGACAACATTTCACCGACTCCAGATTTAACCGACAATAGCTTTGGCCGACAACGATTTTGACCGACACCATTTTGACCGACGACTTGAAACGACATCAGTAATAACCAACAGTAACACGATTTACAACGATATGCATATGATGTTCACTAATACCTTATTATTGGATGTGCCATCTCAGCAGAATTTGTACCTTCTACAGATGATGCTGACATTATCTTCTTTAACTATTGAGTGCACTAACACTTTTAATTTTGTGAGATTAATATCAGAAAGAGGATCATAGGGTTAATGAATAACGAGATCCGTTTAACGCGCACGAGATTTATACAATAGGTTGTATACGAATAATGATACAGAGAAAGATACAAGAGTACGCTCAGAGTATCCAGATATGTAGAAGTAGAACTCATTGACACACCGCCACCGCGTACCACGCCACATAGATGGCCAAACACGCACACCCCACGCGCCATCGTCATGCCCGCGGGCCAGTATGAGGGCGCAACGATCAACCTAGAGACCGATCTTCAACAACTTTTATGTAAAAATATTAGTGATGGGCACTATCGACTAAAAACTATCGACTAAGTCGATAGCAGCTGTTATTATTTTCAGTCGACTAAGAGTTTTACTGAACTATCGACTGAATTTTGCAGTGGTTGGGGTTACTATTTTCCTTAGACCATATATGAATTTTTATTGACATTAATTAAATAAAAATTATTTCATAGTAAAATTTAATATTATTGAGGAACAGTATTGTATTGTTATTGATGTATATGCTCTAAGCTCCCTACACAGTAAAGCAATTCAGTCGACTGAAAACTATCGACTAATTTGACCGACATCGACTTTGACCGACAACGTATTTGACCGACAACGACTTGAGAGTTGAGACGACCACAGTAATAACCAACAGTAACATTGTTAGACAACAACATTAGCCAACTGCGTATCTCTCCTACAAACATTACCTCAGTTAGCGTATCTTTGAGATCCGAGTCGCATCGTACGTATTCGTTAGAACTACAATTCTTATTGTGAAATAATTATATTTTTTAGTGATGGGCACTATCAACTAAATTCAACTGTCGACTATTTACTATTTAGTCGCGATATACTATCAACTATTTAGTCACTAAATGATAGTATATCGCGACTAAATAGTAAATAGTCGACAGTTGAATTTAGTTGATAGTGCCCATCACTAAAAAATATAATTATTTCACAATAAGAATTGTAGTTCTAACGAATACGTACGATGCGACTCGGATCTCAAAGATACGCTAACTGAGGTAATGTTTGTAGAAGAGATACGCAGTTGGTTAATGTTGTTGTCAAACAATGTTACTGTTGGTTATTACTGTGGTCGTCTCAAGTCTTTGTCGGTCAAATACGTTGTCGGTCAAAATAGTGTCGGTCAAAATCGTGTCGGTCAAAATCGTGTCGGTCAAAATCGTGTCGGTCAAAATCGTGTCGGTCAAAATCGTGTCGGTCAAAATCGTTGTCGATTAAAAGCGTTGTCGACCAAAGCGTTGTCGTAAAAGTGTTAGTGCACTGAATAGTTAAAGAAGATAATGTCGCAGCATCATCTGTAGAAGGTAGGTACAAATTCTGCTGAGATGGCACATCCTTATTAGTGAACATCATACGCATATCGTTGTAAATCGTGTTACTGTTGGTTATTACTGATGTCGTTTCAAGTCGTTGTCGGTCAAAATGGCGTCGGTCAAAATCGTTTTCGATTAAAAGCGTTGTCGACCAAAGCTATTGTCGGTCAAATCTGGAGTCGATGAAATGTTGTCGGTGAAAACCGTGTCGGAAAAATCTGTTTCGGTGATTTCCATAGGATCCTATCAATATATGTATACATACATTTAAGATTTGAGTAATCCAATGTGATTGAATAAGTGGCAGTTCAGTGTCTGCATTAAGTCGAAGCTCGCCTAATCCGTAAGCATTAACAATTATGATTTAACGTTCTTTAATTTAAACATGGTGATTATAGGTTACATTTACCCTGTGAATTTTTGTTAATTTGAAAATTAATTTTGTTCATCTATTTGTGGCATTCGAACCACTGCGCGACGGCACCAGGCTTCGACAGAATTTTGTACAGTTAGATTCGGGAAAGTTGTGCCGTGGATACGATCGAGTCTGATGTGTTACTCCATCCTCGTAACCCTTCAGGAACGACGCCATTACACCGTACTGGTTCTGAAACATGTTTCAAAAGTGATTACACGTATAGTCAGATTATGAGACGGGATACACTTCCATCCCTAGATATTTCTAGATTTTTCTAACATTTCACCTAGCCAATTTCTTCATAAATGCATAAAAATCCAGTCTACTCACAACCAAAGCAATAGGTTACATTATTGTAGATTTCTTGTAATGTCGAAAGAACCACTTTTTCAGTAAAATCGCAAATTTACATTTGAATAGTTATCATCTTTCACAATACTATTTATCTTCACTGATTGTAGATCAGCCGATAAGTAAAAGAAAACCGCATTGTAATTTTTGATTGTAGATAAACTCGATGGCTCGTGTCATATCAATCACCAATGAAGACATTACGAGGAGTGTCTTATTGTTAGTCTATCGTAGATAAGAACTGTATTTAAAAGCCAACTGAACTGAAAGAATTTACATAACTTATTAACACCACTGGATCTATAGGGCAGTAAAAGTAACAATTTTTCATTACCTTATAAAAGCAATGAAAATTTATTTGTTCATATATTTGGAAATTTTTATCGTTCAAAGAAATAATAAATGTAGTGAATCAATTTTCTACATATAAATGTACCATAATAGTCAATTCAAAAATTAGAATCCGTCATTTTGACCGGTCCCGTAGTTCTATTGTTAATAAAAATATAACAAAAAAATTAATCAATCGTCAGGGAACTGTCAGCCTTATTTCATTGCATTGGCGTTTTCAAAAACAATTTTTGAAAAAATGGCACTAACAGCCTTTTTTAATTCCAGACCTTCAATTACCCAAAGGAAAACGCGGAATTAACCATATTCAGCCGGAGCAACTAATTCACAATCGCTCCGCCAAGCATCTTCGAGTAATTTCGAAATCGACATTTTTTTGTGCGTGATGGTAAAATAAAATTGAAGCGGGCCTATTCGTTCGGGCTATTCCAGAGATAATCCATTGAGCAATGAATGTCCGCGGCCACGATCGCGCGTTATCGCGTCTTAAAGGAGGAATACGGGTGATCCTCCCTGAAGCGTCCTGAATGAACAGAAGAGCGAAGATATTGAACCGGTTCGTGAACTAAAATAGAGGATAATTTCTTGGTTTTCCCTTTTTCCTTGCCCCTTTCCATCGACGGGAATAACGGCGGTGGTACGTTCGTCGTGCAGTGTTGTGACGACGCGATTGGTACCTATATGGTAATAATGTGACATGGTTGTCGGTCGCGCGTCGTCGGCTCGCACCAGGAGGCCTTATCTTACGGTGAAGGGGGCCCCCATCCATGGGGCCCCCTGTGAAGCCTATACGGATAGGGCCTCGGGTCTGGCACGCGGCACACCCCCGTATGCACGCCACTCCGCTCCACGGGATTCCTGCGGGATTCCTCTTCTGCGTCTACCTTTTTCCTTGTTCTTGGCTCCTCTCTTCCTACAGCAGCCATCTCTCTCTCTCTTTCTCTCTCTCTCTCGCTCTCTCTTTCTCTCTCGGCTCTGGTGACTGGGCTCACCGAAATCACCGTCCATCGAGCTGATTTCATTATGAATGCTTCTTTATCGTGTTGTCGGTATTGTTGTTAATAAGACAGCCTCTTGGTCTTCTGGGACCGTGGAACCGCTCTTCAGAAATTTACGAGCGAGGAGTCTGTACGCCGTCGACTCCACCGGTCGTATTTGATTATTAATTCCTTCCTCCTTCTAATCGAAACGACCTGCCTATAGCTTTCCGCTTCGGAGAAATATTTCTTCTCGAATTAAGCGCGTGGACTGATACGCGGATTTGTTCCTCTTCACAGTTATCAATTCGATGACATTCTTCTCTCTCCGCTTCGAGAAGACGATTTCAGCTACTAGGTTGTCGCATAACGTTATACATACAGGGTGTAAAAAAATGTTTGGTCTTGGTTGCCATAGACGTATTCCACATCTTCGGATCGATGAAGATCTGTAAAAAAAAGTTGCCGCAAAATTGTCCTTGATCTTGAATTTTAAGGTCAAATTCTTTTTATCGCATTGTATTCTATGCATCATGCAATTAAAAAAATATTTGACCTTGACATTCAATAACGACGTTTCAATTATGAAATATTTAACTTAAATCTTCAGTGTTCTCCTTACATTTAGCGTGCAGATATTGTATTTCTATTTCAAAACTTCGCATTCGATGTTCAATTAATCCCAAATTCTGTAAATATAATTTTTTTCATGAAACTGAACAAGTTTAGAGAGCGGCGTGTTCAAAATTTCATTGTTGAAAAATAAGGTCCACCCTAGTGCCCTATCTTTTTGTCCCTGACTGTAGCATAAAATAATATCGTTACTTTGGGAATCACAACCCTCCTGTTTCTGCCCCCATCGTCCTTCGCCTCCACGTTCTATCTCCCGTTTAATACGGTAAAAACAGGCGAAACGAGTCATTGGCAGGCGACACGCATATAATTTCACCTATAACTTCCGCCTTGTACACGATGGTCCCAGGTATCCCGATAGAGGCGACGAGGTCTCTCTCTCTCTCTCTCTCTCTCTCTCTCTTCTCTCGTACACCCACGAGACGAAGCAACAGCTCGCCATTAAGGGACACGGATATTTCATCCTGCGCAGTCATCGCATATTTCGATTTCTTCCCTGTCATCCGGCCGGCTCGTACGGGTCACTTCAAAGGAGCTGTGGCTTCGAGTCCGTACAATATACCTATGTACCCAACCCCGTTCTCTTCTTCGGGGTGTTCCCCCATCGGGTCGTTATTTTTTCTCCGACTCGGTGCTCCCATGATTTTCTAACGGGCCGCGCCGCGCCGGGGGAAGACGAAATTTAAATCGATCGATATTTTCTGGAGTACACGATCGAAACGTTCCCCCTGCCATGATGGATTCGATACACGGCCGGCGACAAAATTGAGTGGGCATGTACTAGAAATAGGTATCAGTCGTACAGTTTTATCGGATCAACCCCTTGCACTGCAACGTCCAGTCGGACTCGTGCTGAAGATTTCGAACAGAATCTTCATTGTTGTTCGAACACGAACTTCAAATTGTTCATCGTACCATTTTATTATAAATATACAGGGTATCCCAGCTAACATGACCACCTCGAATATCTCGCTTAGTGTTATTAATAGAAAAAAACGTTATGGGACAATATTAACCTAACCGATGGGGCAATATAATGATTAGGAAAAAACTTTTTTCAAGGTCATTTTTTTCTAGATATATCAAGGTCATCAATTTTTTTTTTTAATGGAACTATTGTATATTTTTTTTATCGTGAGTTTTATTTAATAGCGAGGAATATCATTGTGCTCATTCATATCTATAATAATTTATTTTTAACCCACCATACCCTAATTTATTATAATTTAATAGAATATAAAGAAAGGCGTTGAATCAAATGTGTCTACAGTAGATTCTTCTTAAGACGTGTATAATAAATATGCTAAAAACCTCGAAGAAGATCTCGAAGGTCTGCGATTGTTTCTCCAAAATGCTGGTGTCAGAAGCGATTCATGGATCGACTTAAAGACCTCGTGAAACCCGATGCCTCATCTCTATTCATTTCTTTCGTGCGACACTGCTCTCGGTCTTTCTTCCTCTCGTCGGATTCCAAAACGCATCGTGATTATACATATAAATCCCTCGAGGAATTTCAAAGTAGACACCTACGCCGCGCCGGGAAGCTGAAAGTGTGAACATGGTTGAGAGACAGCTGGTCAGCACGACTACTTTTTAATTATTAGTCATCACTATAGGCTGTGGGTGTTTATGGTTAAATGTATATTCCTGCGAATTGAATTATAGTAGGAACAATCTGTGTATCAATTTGTTCAGATTTTTATAATGTGGAAACAAAATATCACGAAACTTGATTCAGTTTTATTTTATCATTTCACTGCAGCTTTCGTAGTGGTTTATTTTATATTGTTATTTAGTGACAGTTGGACTATGAATTTTCTTTTGAATTTATATAGACTGCAGACATTATACACTAATGACAAAAATGAGTATTATATTTTATTTAACGTATTAGTTCGATCTTGTTGAAATTATCATAACAAATGACTAATTTATTTAGCTCCTGTTGCTTGCGATTGATGCAAAGAAATAAAAAGAAATACTTCTGATATAATAAATAAAATTATTCGAAAAATTGAAAAATGCTGTTGAAGGATTCATTAGAAAGTCATCGACCATAGACTTTTAGAAATTATGAGATAATAACTATTTCATCTTTCTACAGTTTGAATTTTCAACAGCCCATTTTTATCACAAATGTATATAATCTATTATTGTTACAGGCTTTCGTCCAATCTAGCTACCGCCGCAACCATCCCTGAAGAATCGAGTGATCATCGAGGGTGAAAAGATCCCCTTTGGAAGAAGTCTCCGGCAGGAGGACAGCAGAAAAAGAGGAGGAAGAAGAACGAGGAGAATGAAGCAGCAGCAGCAGCAGCAGCAGCAGCAGAGGAAGAAGGAAGAGAAGAATAAGAAAGGTAGGAAGAAGTTGTCTCTTTAAGAAGAAGGCAATGACGACACGTCTTGCCTTCTAAAATCGTGTTGGTCTGCTGGCTGGTGCATTCAGTGGAGGATTAGCGGAATTAATAAACGTAAACCTTTTAACCTAACGCCGCGACGGTGCCGATAAATTCTTATTTATATTATAATCGGGCGACGAGAGGCAACGTGAGGGGACCACGAGCCACCATTATGGATGTACCGGCGCGTCATCACTTCGTAAACCTGTTGAATAAATTCCGACGTGGCGCTTCGTGGTTTCTAAGGTCGAAATTACACGTTAGAAGAGCTAGCTGTTGGCCCTCGTGGACGCGACGCGACGCCGCCATTTTTGAGCATGTAGCGAGTGCGTAAATATGCTCCGATTACCTGGCGGGAACGACGAAACGGGAACGACGCGACGTTAAGGGGTATGTCCTCGTAAAGAGGGACCCGATGGTTTCGCGGTGGTCGATACGGGAACCTGACGACGCAGATTTTACGGTTATCGAGCTTGATTCCAGTTAGTCGGAAAAATCGAACCCTCCGTGCCGAGATTTTAGGCGTTCACGGGAAACCCGAGACGCCGAGACGCGAGTACCGACGCTGCCGATCACGATGACGCGATCATTGTAGCCGAAAAATCGCCGCGCGATCTGATATCACGTTGCACCGCGCATAACTGCGAAAATCTGTTGGATTTAAATAGTGTGTGTAGGAAGAAAAGGAACGTTCGGTACTCCCCACTCTTCCGCCGCGACCCGGTCACGTGACGCATGCGTCACAATGTCACACGACTACTCCGGTATTGACAGAGAGAGAGGGTAACTCTTTCCCCCTCGATTCGTGCTCCCACCCCTCGTCTGGCGACAAATTGCAAATATCAACAATCTTTAACTCCTTTAGAACATTTGGATTATTTAGTCTTAAATAACGTACTTTAAAGTATCTGAAACAAAATACAAAATAGAAGTAGTACTAGGAAATACTTGATAGGATTTTCGAAATATCGATAAAAATCTACTTTTACATAATAGCTAATATATAATACATAATACAAATATATTACATAATAATCCCAAACGAAATTATTATTATTATCCTGGGCGTTACCGGTTGGTAAAATTAAAATTACTGTTCAAAAGTCTATTAAAAAAATGCTGAAGATGGATCGTAAATAACAAACTCGTCAATAAACAATGTGTTGAAAAATGCCAGAACTGTTCGATGCCCTGAAGAGAAAGAGTGAAACGCGTAAAGTTTGTCCAATCCAGTTATCTGAGTGGCCGGTAATAAACACGTCGGTGGTATGTTCGTCGTGGAAGGTCCCCGAAAGGTATCCGTGATTTTAATTAATAAGGGCAGAAAATACCTGACCGTAGGATGAGGGGAGCCCGGTGATGAATCAACGGCGTAAATTATCGAGGGGCCTTATCTGGATGTACTATTGGCTGTTGAGGTACCTGCTCTCGTCCACACTCCCCTAAGCATTCACACGTAAAATTACGTTATCTCCGGGTTTCTTGGGAGGCGAAAGATACATCCCGGAGTAGTACTCGGATACAGGTAGATAGATCGTCGTACGGGTACGTAGAGGCGCGCGTAAAACGATCGAGAGAACCGGCAGGATCGCATAAACTCTCGAGATTTAAGCGGCCCGAGGGCTCTCAGACGAGGAAACCATCTTCCACTTCGACCACCATGGCTACGCTCTTAGGCCGCTCTTCGCCTATGGTTTAACAATGTTTCACCTGAAAGGTGAGCTAAATGTCACGGGACCCGTGACCGTAATGCTTTTAAGCGGAGATATTGAAAATGAAATCGTGAAAATAGTATTTCAATTACCGTGCACGGGGCTGCTTTCATTCGTGGGAGTTCCCGGGACGCGACGCGACACGAGGCGACGCGACGCGAATGGCAACGTGCAAATTGAGGGAAAGAGTGCGATACAAGGGACCCCGAGGTTTATTAGGAAGTCTGCTGCAACATGTCCCGTTTCAATGGGTCCATTTTACACCTAACTTGGACGTTATTACGCTCGGAAGTCTTGAATCACTGGATTCCTCAGGAGAGGATTCCATTTGCCACCCCTCGAGAACCATTTGATCATATTTGTGGAATTTTTGTGCACTTTGAGCGATATTTAGGTACGAAGAAATTTGGAATAAATTATTCTCTTCCACAAACATTAATTTACGTCCCAAATGTGAGAACATTTAAAAATATATTTCATGCTAGATATAACAAACAGCTTCAAATAATAAATAACCAGCACCATCCAATAGAAATCGAAGATTAGTGGCTATGCGGTCTTCCGAATGAATGAATCACCTTCGCATTTAGAATACGCTTAGCCAATTTTTCTAGTCTAAATTATGTTCTAAAAGGTGAAGTAAATGTCGACTAAACATAATGAGGTGGATGACACATAAAGCGTGGAGAACATACAGCAAGTGTTCACAAGAATGCATGCTGTAGAGAAGAAGAACATAAAGCACCTGTAATAAGTACATAAATAGCAGTGAGTACAGAATGAATTAAAAAATTATGCTAATGCACCATTGCATTGTATTATATACGATCTTATCAACAATAAACGGAGTGTGAAACAAGAGTTAATATATATGAAAATAATTTAAATATTTTATATAGTAATATAATAATGCCGATTTATCAGCCTGCGATGCACGTCCGCGTCATTATATTGTCATCATAAAACGCAACGAAACAATGAATTTATAAAGTTTACCACTTTATACAGACTTTTATGATCACAATAAAATATTTTGTCTAGAAAGTATCATGTTCACTATTTCTTTTCCATAAATTAGTTTTGTATTTTATGGATTTGCATAAACATCTGAAATCTACATGACGACATGACAACGTGTAGTCAGGAGCAAATCGAACCCTATAAGTTATAAACATTACTGTCTTCAAACTAATTTATTGTCTAGAGAACTCTCGATATTTATATGTAAAGGTCTGTAAATGTACAGGACTCGATAAACACAGTGAGTTACTATTAAACCAAACTCCGTTCATGTCTAACACTCAAGGTGCCACGTAAAATATTATACATATAGACTTTAATCAATGTCCTTTTAATCTTTTACTGTAAAATAAAAGTAAAATCACTTGAAGCTCAAGAATAAATTCGTTAATGTATTAAGATCATTTAAACGTTTCTCAATTATCATTTGTATTTTTTTTATTATTTATTTAGACACATTCTTGTTATTTTTATGAAGTAATGCGAAGTACTCACTTTTAGTGCTCGGTAAACGTAGCGTTTCTATTTCGGTTCTAATATTTTACGATTATTGAAATTGTAAAGATGCATCCACGAGGAATTATTGAAAAAAATTCTGGTCATACGGTATCAAAAAATTGTTGAGAATTTGGATAGACGCATGCTTTGTTATTTCTATAAAGTAATGTAAAGTGATATCGCTTTTACTGCGAAATGCATTTTCGTGTCTCTGTATTTGAAGGCTCCTTTAGAACGTGGAAGGTTAAATTATGCTATTAGTTAGGCACCCTCTGAAACTACGCAGTCCTTTCTGGGATAGCTTGATAATAAAAATGATTTGATCAAGCACGTTTTCCAAGTTATCAGCAGGATGTACATATAAAAGCCGGAGAGGGTTAAAGGATCCCCGTAGACCGTGGCTCCTTCGTAAAAAGACAATGGTTCGTGGCCGGTTGAGCCTCTTAAGTGAGTTTATGCACAGGACGAGCCGCTTGTCACGGTGAATATATTCACTGTACTGACTTAAGAGGTTAACTATGCCCGGCGATATTTCAATAGGAGGCGAAGCAAATATCATGTTCCAGCCCAATCTCGCGATGGGGCAGCGAGAGAATAAACTGTAAAAGGTGTAAATCAATGAAGTAATGTAACGAGTAGAGGCGGAGGGATATATTGGTAACGTAATAAGTAGTCGGATCGTATGTACGTCGGCGACGAGCTTAAGGCTCCCTTCACACGATTCGTATTTCCGTGTTCCGTGGAGTTTAGCGTTGCGTGAATAGTGGATTTGTTACGTGCCATTACGCGGGGCATTGTCAGTAAATAGATTGGGTGTTGCGAAACATATTGTTAGCGAATCGCGGATCTCAGACATTTATAACACATGAGAAAGGCGAAGGGAAAGCTACGTTGCTTTATCCTAATTATTACTATTTTATTTTTATTAATCTGAGGTGTATGTGTACATATTGGTATGAAGTAAGTACCTATACGTGTTGGTCTATTAAGCTTTACATCATACATCACTGTTTTACTAAATCAGACTAAAATCAGTTGAAAATAGGTAAAAAGAAAATTGTCTGTCAAGAGAACTTCCTTAACCCTTAAATGACGTATTGAGCCCCACTCAAAATGCTAATAATTATTTAATGTGAACCTATAAATAACACAACTACTTGTGGATTTAGATGCAATTTTATTATCTTACTGTACGTTTTTATGCATGTATATCTACCAATTCGACAAAGATGAATATTAATTATAAATATAATTTTAATATATTTAATACATTTTAACATATTTAATATATTCTAATATAAATATAGTTTAATTATTCATACTTACATTTTGAAGATCCGCTTAAGGGTTGAAATAAATCGGAGTCAAAATTACATGCTGTAGCGTAGCAGATTGCAACTGCAGTAGTGTGAATCGAGCCTAAGGGCAGCTAGGACGCCTCGCACGCAGATGCGTGAAATAATAAAATAATGAAACACAGCGAACGTGGGATATATATCGGTAATATAATAAGTAGTCGGATCGTGTGCGCGGCTATGAAAGGGGAGAGGGAAACGGTCGAAGGAACCCTTCAAGGTTTTACAGTCGTTTTGTATCGATATTACAGCAGTCCTCCGTTATCTTAAAGACATAATATCGTAATAACATGCGAGAGAATTTTTACATCGAACGAATTCCTTTTCGAGAATACCGCGCGCGCGCGCGTTCACGTCTTTCGCACGAGAGGGGAGGGTGGTCCGTTTGTCTTTCACTGGATTTTTGAAATTACCCCGAACCCGTGTAATTTGAAACTGCAGCGGTACATGTTGCAAAATACTCGGCACTTTCTGCGTTTCTGTTGCGCTAGAAATTTCATTCCCGGCGACGCAAGAAAAGATTTAGTCCCGAGATAAACCTCGCTGTCTTTGCTCGAATGCTGATAAACAGACGAGGTAAAAAGTTATCTTGCGCTGCGAAAGGGTGGGAATCTCTGTGAAAATTGTTTTCGGTACTTACGGAGACTCGTCCCGGGGTATAAGATCATTTTCATTCGTTCTGAAATACAAGACAATCATGTTGCATACAATGTTACAAGCACATACATAAACTACCAGAGTATAAATTCAAACTTTTATAAATTAACAGTTGAAAGTAATAAACCGTAGAGTTAAGACAGACAGATTTTAATTGTTTTAGATAACAATAGATTCGGTCATAAAAAATTTCTGTTTCAATAGATCAATTTTATTTAGCAATAAAATAAACAATTACTTACATGTTATCTAATTATACAGGGTGTCCCACGTAACTTCCTCCACGATTTTTTAGAGATAATTATTATCTGTATTATTATACTATAATCTGCGAGATAGGAAAAATGTAACAGGAATTTTTTAATAACTGTTAGTACGTTTGATAATTAGTGGTTAATCAAGTGTTTCAGGAGGCATCGGAAAGAAAATACAACTGTGTACAATACATTAATTAAAGTATTAAAGTATTTAAAGATAAGCAATGTTGCGTGAGTCCCCACAGATTCTGCTTAAACTTTCGAAGATACATTATCACAAGATAACACGTCAAATATGGGACCATTTGGACCATAGTAATTACTAAAAAGAATGGTAATAACTAATACTATGATCGTCAGAGTTATTGCGAATCACTTGAAAATTAAATTTTTATAAACATATGTAGTTTCGTAAGTGTAAAAACCAGAATGTTTTGTCAAGCCGATAATGAATGTTTGAATATGAATTATACTTTGTCACAGCTACCTGTATGTTATCGTCTCGTTTATCAAAACCGACAAAATATTTTCAGTGCAATAAAAGCGGTAATTAAACAGCAGAGTGTTATGCAAGTTCTCATTTTCATAGATTCTTTGTCAAGTTATATGGATAATGAAATTTATGAGTAGCTGTAATTTTAAGCAGTAGACAGATTTAAAAAATTTAAGAGTATCAATAATATATTAGTTGCGGTTTATGAACATTAGTGAGGGATGAAAGAAATTTGTATTTAACTCTTAAATGTTGCAGTTGGTGCCAACAATTTTTATTTTGCATAAAGATCCGCATTTGCTATACTGATTCTTAAATATCCGAAAATAATAAAATTATCTGAAATTTACATAAAAATTCCACTGGAACAGGAACATTTTTTTAGAAAATTTTTTAGAAAAAATTTTTTATGCCAACATACACTTGTTAGAGCGCAAGTTAATTTCATTACTCGACAAACAATAGGGGAAGTTTCACCGTGAACCGAAAGTCTGAAGAGGAGTCAAAAGGTAAGCCGTCATAAACTTTTCAAACAGCCTTCACAGTACCTACAGAAACTAATACGCGCGTTTCGTTTGAGTTACTGCGCCGCTGTTCTCCATGGTTGATACGTTTCGCGTTTACTCCCCATTCCGTCGCTAACTTGGTCATTTTGTGAGCAAGAAAAGGCGGAACGAACAGCAACGACGAAAGAAAGGGAGAAGTGGTTGAAGCAATTACAGGGAAGCAAGAGTAGCACCGCGTGCCAGCTCGCTTTGTTCTTTTATTTCTCTCGGTAATGACACTACCGCTTTGCTGATCTTGTTTGGAATTACAGTAATGCCTCGATATATGACAACTTTGGAACCGAAATGTCACTTGTGTTGTTTATATTTGACTTGAAAGTTTCTCACTGTTTATTTATATTTTAATAATAATTATAATGATTTAAATTTATTTTTTAAATTATCTCGACAATTTATTAATCAATGTAACAACATAAAATAGATATTGTTGATGTTTGTAACACGTGACAATTGCAGTCGTACGAACGTATGATCCACTGCACCTAATTTCAGCACTAAACGGCGACCGCAAGTTGTAACATATGACGAGAGATCGCTTATGCGACCGACCATGATCCCCTTGACGCTGTTTCTGGATATCCTTTAGACAACGGCCGATGGCTATAGCTGCTCTTTGCAGAGTATACTTGCGGCTGGCCGCAAGAAAAAGACTCCAAAAGAAGAAACAGAGATTGCGCACAATGTATCGTAAATAAGATCTACGATTTGTTTCTTCAAGTCGAAATACATGCACGAGTTGAACAGAGTTTTACATAACTCGCCGTTTTGCAGTTCAAAATTGAATGTAGAAAATCTTCATAGAAAATGCTTGATACGAAACTTTCACCAAAATATTTGTGACATTTTTCTGATTAAAATGACACACCATTCGGATTATATTTACTGGTTTCGGTAAAACCTCGATTATTCGAACCGAAGATATCTGGATTCTCCACTACCGAATACAGCGATCCATATACAGCATAATTGAATTCTACTATTTGAAGTTGTAACGTATGACGTAACAATCAACCCCTAATTGTCACCACGGCTCTCGAAACTCGCGTTGGCAGTTCGAGTGGCGAGTCAAGACCAAAACAGTGACTCGTACTCCTGGTCCCGAGTGTGACAGACTGTGAGGAAGGATCAGGACCAGGATCAGGATCAGGATCAGGATCAGGAGAGTAGCCAGAGGAAGCGTAAGGGGTCCGAATCTGCAGGGTACGCGCGAAGAAAAACAGGAAGAGGGGTCTCGCACGAGGAAGAGGAGGAAGAGGACGACGAAGCAGCGAAGGAGGGAAAGCGAAGGAAGAAGGTGGAGGAGGCCGAGTTAAAGGCTCATACACGTGGGCGAGTATGAGGTTGTGTCGCGCGAGTCACCAGTCGGTTGCCCAGGGCGTCCTGCCGTCCGTCATCCTGTCCGCCCGTCCGTATTTCGTGGGCTAGTACACTGCCAAACGAGAGTGTGCTAGTATCGCTGCCAAACGAACGTGCGTGCGTGCGTGCGTGCGCGCGCGCGCGCCAGCGCAGCGCAGGCCCCGTCGTTCCGCCAATCAGGGGCCAACGCGAGCCGAGTCGCGCGATTTCTGCTCGTTCAAAGTGTCACATCCGGGGACGGGCGTATTGTAATTTACTCGCTCATTCTTTCGTCTGCCGGTAAATCACGAGCCATCGCGGGCCTGTTTTAATTGTCCGGCAAGATTAGAGGTGAGCTATGATACTAGAGATGGCGAACCATCGGAAGAAAATCAAAGGACATCACCGTGCAATTATTTGCATCCTGTGGCACGGCGCTTGCTAATGGGTGCAAGTAATTTATTTCCCTATGCAACGGCTGATAGAAAAATTTGTTGCTGCCGGAAAAGGATTTCGAGCGGTAGGTCATATAGCGTGTTGGTTAAGTGGCGGTCTCGTGACACTTATCCGACTTGGCTACCTTTGATGGTAACATTTGGTATTTTTCGATTGGTGGGGACGTCGTTTTTTGCTCACAGTATAATTATGTTTGTTTCAAGTTACTGGTATGAATCCGGGGTGACAGGGGTGTCAAGTAAGTACAACATTTTTGGGACATCCTGTATAATGAGACCGTAGACTGTAATAGTGTTTCTTGATCGAACCGCTTTGTAACATTTGCATCCTAAAATCGGACATTATTTAACAACTAAAATATAATATAATTGCATTGAACAGAGTAAGATTCGCAGAGTTCGACTGAACATGCACCAATGCCGAATCATTGGTGATTCTAATGTAAATCAAGTTAAGCGTCGACCGTGACATCGATGCAAAGCCATTCGCACGTGGCCCCTGGTGCAGCTGTTAAACGATACACGCCTGCGGAATTGTGGGTGGCCACCTTCTGCGTGTGCATCCGCCGATCGTATATCGGCAAGTACAACTTCGTTCTGCCGGGTATGGAGACGTTATACCCGGGACCTCTTGCGCAAAAACATGTACAGGGTGTTAGTTATTTATTAATCCGCCGAATCACGCGAAAAGAGAAAATGTGTTACACGAGTAATCGGTCGGTGACTGCGAAATCTCTTTCCTACCCAATACACCAATATGTTTTAAGCAACAATACTCGAGAATTTTCTTCTTAGATAACGCTAAATGTAACCCAAAAATCACAAGGAGAAATTCAATCGTTCGCTCTTGAAAACTTACGGTGAAGTTTTTTTGTTATCAAACTGATTTTATTTACATTATATTTTCATTCCTCGTTCGGATGGAGATCTCATTTACATGAGAGTTTACAAGGATTTACTAAATGAAATCGGTTTGACAATGATAAAACTTTATTATAATTTTTTAAGAGAATGGTTGTGTTCTGACCCATGGTTTCTGTTGCACGTTTTATCCTTGTGACGAGTAGAATAAGAAGAAATAAAAAAAAATTGTTGCCCTTTTGACCTTGAAATTAGAATTACTCGTGTACAAGCGTATTGTTTTACGCAAACTAAATAGTTATCTATTATATGTTACATTTACGTATCCTCATTTATCGTAACTGCGTTTTAACGGCAATTCAACACTATTGAATAATTACGCAGAATACATATAAACATGCACGCATTATCTGGTTATCTAAACTTTTATTTGTATATGCAAATATCAACACGTCTTTTGCATCAACCGATATTGCACATTGTATGGAAATATGTGGCCCATATTGTTGAATAAAATCACAGACCATCGGAAAAATGAATATCCATTAATATGCTAATTCCCATTACGATAATGCTCAGCGATACACTCGAATTTTTCTATTTCACCGATATATGCCTCTCCATCGATGACCTGCACAAATAATTTCCATTAAGGCGGCGATTTGAACTTTAGATATCAGATTGCGCAAAATGGTAATCGCATATCGACGCTGTAATTATTTCTCTGTTTCAATGCGTAAAATATGTGTTGCTCATCATATATCAAAGTTCACTTGTACGCAATATCCAATTCCTTTGTGTCTTGAACGGAAACTTATAAATAATTGTTGTATAATACATCGTTGATTCAAGCGCCACAAAAATAGCGATGAGTATAGCGATTTTTAAACTTGGTTTTTGTTGTGGCGTAACACTTTATCGATGCGAGAGAGGAGAAGTTTTATACATTTGTTTATACTTGACAATGCCTACCTTTCGTGAGAAAGTGTTTATTATTTTATAATAATATTTTCGTAACATACTGAATTAGTATTTATCTGTACTAGATAATCTCTGTTTATTAGGTTACTATGTAATTTAGCACATGTTTAAAAAAACATTTATATATTCTAGCATAGGTATTAAATATATTTAACAATTTCTCAATGTTATTTAATCTTCTTCTCATTAAGCATTTTGGAATCTCGTATGAGATCTATTTCAATCACAATTGTTATTATAAACTGAAACGCTATAAATGTAAGGCATGCGTTCTCCATTTTTAAATATTAAATATTAACATTCAATTCTAGATTTCAATGGTTTTACATTTGGAGTCAGAATGGAGTCAGAAAATAAGGTTAGAAATCGGCCGATTGAGACGATAGACGTACAAGCGACAATGAAAGTGAAGTGAAAAAGATGAGTGTAAAAAAGCGGTCTCACTACCAGGAAAACGGTGACGAGAGTAGCACAGGTAAGCCGTCCGAATACGAGCAAATTCACCGAAGCCGAAGGTCTCGCGTTTGAACAAACCGAGGGCGCGCAGGTCAAAACCCAACAGTCACAAAACGATCGTGTCATCGGTATCGCGAAGGAAGAGAGTAACCCAATCGTCCGTTCCCCGAGGCACGCGTGTAAAGATATGTATACGCGGAGGACAGGGAAAGCAGAAGAAGAAGGAGAAGGAGAAGAAGAAGAAGAAGAAGAAGAGGACGAAGAAATTCCGAACGAGCGGAGTAGGTACTGACCAGACGTGTTATCGACGCTCTGCCAACCCCTTAAATCAGTGAAGGTAGGCAAAGCCGTGGGGATGAAGCAGATGGAAGTGGAGGCCGAAGAGGTGTGCGCTCCTCCTTTTTCTTTCCCTGATCCCTCGGACTTTTTTTCTCGGCTTCGTGACGAAGAGAGGACATGCGCATGCAGATCACGTCGGTTGTAGCCAAGTGATAGCGTATCTGTGGGCGGCGCGTGCGTGTGGTCCTTCTATGTCCCCTTTAACTCTCATCCTTTCCTTCGTCTCTTCCACCATACTCGGGGGAACGCACCGTACCGCACCGCTCCGGCCCGTTCGGGCCCGTTCAGGCCCGTTGCGTCTCTTTTTCGCCTTATACCTGAGCCTCCTCCTACCCCTCTCCTCCCCCCTGCCCCTCCCGTCCGATATCCTACCGGTTTACCTCGTCGCCTTTAAATGGGGAAATGACAGACTTAATACGCGATTTAATGCTTGTCTACCTGACGCTCTGCTTTCCGCAACCGGCACGGATTCTTGCCGGGGATTTTCCTTTCTGTAGCACGTTCACCGCCCCGTGAATTTTCAGCGTTTCATCTTAGTGTAGGATGTTTAAGTAGTATGTGCTGAAAAATTGAGCTAAATTACTTAAACTGGAACGACGTAGCAGCCATTGTTCAAAGAGATTTCTGCAAAACTCCGTGATGTTTTATCTAATATACATTCTTTTTAATTTTACATTAAGAGAAAAAAAGCTTAGCCTTCTGAAATGCTAATAATGCCTTATTTCAGCCCTTAGTTAATAGTCAGCCTTCCTGAAAACATATTAATAAAAAATAAATGTCTACTATGAAATTATTATGCATTTGAATGAGCAAAATGATCATCCTATACCTTATTTCTAATGTGTAGTCTCTGTCGCCATATTATAAAACATTTACAAAATAATATACTAATAATAACAAAAATGAGTATGTACCATATTTAAAACAGTGAAAAGATTAAAACTCGTATTGAAGAGTATTAATAATATATTATTTTGTCTGTATTAAAATTATTAGCCAAGAATGTAAATTTATATTTAGCTCCTGCGTCTTGCAATTGATGCACACACTTTTTATTTTGCATAAAGATCCGGAGTCTGATCGTCCAACCTTTCACCTAGAATAGTTAATTGGAAAAATTCTTAATCGATATGGGTAGTACGTAGAAAAATGATATAGCGAAATAAACAAACAAATCAACTGTAAAAAAAAACTAAATACTTGATCACCTCTAATACGAGTGAAAGTAACTTTTCGACTGACTCTCATTGAGTCGAATTCCCAATTGGACTTACGAGGATCCGGCAAATTAATTTTGTCAAGGATCAGTCCAAGCTGTCACGAAATTATGTAAATTTGCATTAGGGGACAAGATTTTTGTCTGATCTGGATCGGAATTCCTCCAGTTACCAAGTTCGGATCCGACTCCTAGACCTCCGAAAGAAGTGGAAGTCGACCGGTCGTGCGAGATTCTCCTTATCGACGTTAGGCCCGTCTTCGGCCCGTGGGCCTGAAATAGCGTCATCGGACCCACTCCGTGCCTTCCCAGCGTCCACCATCGAAAAAGAAACGTAACCCTAGACGTATCGTGGTGTCATGTCCCGCGCACCTGGCGGCCTCGTTCTTTGTAACACGATACACGCGTTTCTTCTTCTTGTTCTTCTTGTTCTTCTTCTTCTTCTCTCTTCGTCGTCGTCGTCGTCGTCGTCGTCGTCGTAGTCGTCGTCGTCGTTCGTCGCCGTCGTCGTCATCGACGCCCCTGCTGCCGTTGAATCTTCCCTCTTCTTCTTCTTCTTCTACTTCGTCGGTGCCTTCTTCATCGCTGTCGAGCTCGCTTCGTGTTACGGACATGAAGAGTATCGATTGGAATGACAAGAAAAGAAATGTTCAGTGTTAATTAGTCGTCGGGAGACTTCCAAAGCCGGTCCCACGGACCTCGAGATCGTTTGGGAGCTGGACCGACTTTTACACTAATTAACTCCCGTACCCTCCTCAGAAATTGTTGCATGAGTGAGCCTAGGATTATACTTCACCCATTTTTGCTTTACACTTAATTTGTTAATTTAAATTATGACACGGTATATAACATAAAATTTGACGTTAAGATATCAGATAAAATGTGACATTCGTATATGACATAAAATATGACATTATATAATATGTAACATATTAATACATATATGACATGAAATATGACATTATATAATATGTAACATATTAATATATGACATGAAATATGACATTATATAATATGTAACATTAATATATGACATGAAATATGACATTATATAATATGTAACATTAATGTATTACATAAACTATGATTACTTAATGTTCCATTTAGAATATCATATTGTGACGAAATATTATGAAAATTGATTAATCTGAAGAGAGGCGAGAGGGTTAATACTTCTTTCGATGATTATTATAATTAATGAATATGCATTCCAAAACATCCTGCTCAAAAGCAAATTTAATTTTATCCGAGTCACGGTTGTTTACTATTTATAAATAAAACTAGCTGAAATAATCCAATGTCAAGAAAATAGGTGAATACTTTTTCATGTAAATTAGTATTTCGTTTATTAATATGTTCTTAAGTTTATGTTATTTAGTATCCATCGAAATATATAGTTAGGTATATTTATTTATATGTTATTTGTTAATGTGCTGAAAATGCTTTTGTTTTATAC
Organism: Lasioglossum lativentre; assembly: GCA_916610255.1. Taxonomy (NCBI): domain Eukaryota; kingdom Metazoa; phylum Arthropoda; class Insecta; order Hymenoptera; family Halictidae; genus Lasioglossum; species Lasioglossum lativentre. The sequence continues at coordinate 5,962,294 of OU744366.1, forward strand.
ACACATAGTAATTCTTCATAATAATCTTATCATGAATTGTTATTGCGTTAAAATTTATTTTTAGGAGAATTTTAAAAATTGATCGAATAGTACATATATGGAAATAGGTACGGCTATAACTAATGAATTGCTAATGTTGCTTGGACTTTAATTTCTGAAATTATCAAATTCTTGTGTTATTCAAATTTATTCATGAATGATTACAAAATTTGAAGAAGTCCTAGCCCACTTTATCCGAAGAAATGCAAAAAAGATGTTGCATGAAACGTACGAAGAGAAATGTGTTTTCCAAAAATTAAATAGAAAGAAAATGTATTAACTTTTCCAGAAGTGCGAATCCAAGATCGATTTCTTGAAGGCAACCGAACGAACGATGAGTGAATTGATAATGAGTTTTTGCAATTGTAATGTGTCGTACCATGTGAATAAATATAATTTGCCTGCTAACGGGGGTGTCTGGGTGATCGAAAGAGCAGATGAACGACAGATTAAAAAATAATATAATAAAAGTTTATTTTACACGTACAAACGGAACGCAACGCGCACGTAGTTACAGTAAACGTGAGAACGGTCCTCTTTACATACTACGCCGGATGCCTATACATAGAAAAAAGAGTCGAGTGTAACACAATTACAGATCTAACGGGAACGGGAATAACATCATCGTGACGTACAATAATAATCGTAATCTAATATTAACAGTTACAGATACGTACGCAGGTAGATAAGCTAAGAACCGGGGCTTGCATGTCCAACAGTGGCAGCTTGAACATCGATCTAGCGTCCGATCTATAAATCTCATTCAAAGAATTGTCACGAACAAATCGATATATATATCCCGATACGAACGCATCAGTTCCATCAGCATCACGCACTTGAGGAGTCTGCGTTCGAAGAAGAGGGCCACTTGTTCGCAAAACTTCACTGTCGCAGGACCACACCAAGGTCGAGGACGAACAATCGATCTTGGTCGAAGGGGAGCAAATTGGTCGCGAGGCGAGGAGGTTTCGCGGCGAATAAAAATTTGCTAGTACAATGCAGTGGTGTTTCGGGCGGGTTCACTAGGGACACTAGGACGTCTCCTGGAGCACAACGGTGCTCGAGCCAGGTACAGGGATCCCCGGCGGCGGCGGTGACGTCGATACGCCCAAATTATGAGTCAACGAGTGCCTCCTCAGGTCGCAATTCCGACGGAAGACCTTGCCGCAGGAGGCACAATGGTACGGCTTGATGTCCGTGTGGGTCAGCAGATGAGTCTTCAGGTTGCTCCTTTGGTTGAAGCTTCTCGCGCAGACCGGACACTTGTGCGGCGACTCCTCCATGTGCAGGATCTTGTGCACCGCCAGGGTCCGACTCTGGCAAAACCCTTTGCCGCACTCCGCGCATTTGAACGGCTTCTCCTTGCTGTGTATGTACCTGAAAAATAATAGCCCAGCGTGATTGTTGCTTCTGGTTCTAACAAGGGAACAGATTCAGTTGATACATGCCGATTTTGATGAAACTTATGCGAGATATAATATTTTTTTTATCGGCAATCATCCACTCTGAGGGGGTGAAAACAGCCCTCGAAGTCAGGGGTCAAAACCACATTTTTTTTTTTAGATATCTGGGAAACTAAAAGACCAAAAAAATTGATGTTTTTTTTTAAATGTGTATTTTTTAATGGGAAACGTAGTCGCGCAAGAATTTTTTAATAACCATTTTTTTTCTCAGAAAATGTGGTTTTGACCCCTGACTTCGAGGGCTGTTTTCACCCCTTCAGAGTGGATGGTTGCCGATAAAAATAATACCTGTCAAATATTTTTCGAAGAACTATATCTCACATAAGTTTCATCAAAATCGCCGTGTATCAACTGAATATGTAGACACATAAAATTCGCAGTCCACTTCTTGTTTAAAACGGAATTGTTGCAAAAACAAAACGAATAAAAGTTTTTCGTTGAATAGTCCGGTTGAATAATTACTCTACATTGTTAAATTTTGACTTTTACCCAAATGAAACTTGTTATATTGGAATTGTTACAATAAGCATTTCACAGCATTAAAAATATTAACTATTTAATACCCTAATGGTTAATTTTGAACTTTTCAACGTAATGAATTTACATAAAAAAAGTAAGCACATGGACATTAACAAAAGTTAACGAGATTAAACTTGAATTTTTATAGCGTAGAACACTTCGCGAGTATAAACACAAAAGTTATAAATATTTTCTTTAAATATAGTATGAAGACAGTAGAATCAATTTCTAAAATAAAAAAGAAATTTGATTACCATCACTTAATTTCTACGTTCATATGTTTGAAAGTGAATGAAAAAAAAACTTGTAACAATCATAGAAAATGTTAATATAGACCATATTCATGTATTAACATATACATATATTAACGTTACATTTCTTGTATTAGCATATAATAACCTTACATGTCTTGTATTAACATTTAATAACACTATATTTCATATCTAATAAAACATTCTTGAATCAAGCTCAAATCATTCAGCCTTGATCGCATTGCGAATATCCACCGCATTCGTGATTTTTATGCGAACATCTTTAAATACGATATAAATATATCAACGTGTGAGAGCAGGATAGAATTACGATGAAATTCATGTGATTACCTCTAACAGTAAAATAAATATACACGCGCGTGAATGCGGTATAAGGATTTAAAGTCACGCGAAGAACCAATCCGCTAATTCACGCGTGACCGTGCGAGCGAACAGTTAGCGACAAATTCAATGCCTCTCTAATGAGTCTAAAATACTCTCGACTGCAATTCCGTTAAGCGTGTAATCACGTCAACGATCCAAACGAGAAAGAAAAAAAACTGCTGGTACTACAAACGAGAAGTATAAAGCCGGCGCGAGGGAACAAGGGAGAGAACATCATGGATTTTCAGTCGTCGTAACGCAGGCAAGGAGACCAATTAATGAGAATTGCAGAGACGTATCGTTGGATGTCGTCATGATTGATGATCATGATACGAAAAGCTCGATAAATTATCACGAATTGATCAACGTAATTAATACACTGCTGTGATTCCAGACGCCATCGTAATTACAGGACGAGGGCAAACAGACGCGCGTATTATTTCGTTCTTATTCAGATGCCGCGAAGATTGCAATCAATTTACCCGGAGAAGAAAGCACGTTACGAAGCACACTCTGATTGGCCAAACCACCCAACCACTTTTCCAGTGTTCGTTTCGCAGGGCAACAAGGGTACAGCGAGCCTTATCTTCCGCGTTTCCTCGGCGAAGAGATTATTATCGTTCAGTCGATTTTTAAGTTAAAGGTTTTTAACCATTTGCAGCGCGAAAAATTTCTGAATATTAATTTCGAATCGATTGATCCTACGGTGATTTGGAATTTAGTAATTTTTTTGAAAATGATGTTCAAAATTACCATGCATTGCAATTCTTAAATATATTTAAACAGTATATTGTTCTGAAAATTTCTAAAAATTGCATCGTTTTGCAAAGTTTTCGCTTGAACAAAAAAAAAATATTGTTCATTAATTTGCCATGGAAACATGTCTATGATTCCAATAATTGTAAAATAGAAAATCTATTTCACCGGTGTTGGTACGTCCAATGGTAACTTGGAAATTGTTTATGCATTTATGACGAGAATAGAGGAAATACAAAACTTTGAAGACATCCGAAGAATTTGAGAACATCATTTACACTATCTTCAGCTTATTAAAATTATTGAAAGAAAAATTGTGTTATTCCATCTTTGTTCCTTACAATTAACTTAGAGAAACTTTATTTCGCATAAAGATCTAATCATGAGACATACCGTGAAGTATAATAGCGATGCGTAGAGGGTTTTAAGAATTGTACCGCAAATAAGTTAACAAGCTAAAATCTGCTTTGTTAATAACGAAAAAGAGGTATTAATATATATATTCATACATTCACAAACTGCTTGGTCGTACCACACAAACAGGCTCGGTCGGAAAGCTAAAGATGTTCTAATTCCAAGGTTTGAATAAATTACGACTCATTACAAGTGTACACAACAGGAATGACCATAATTCCACACTCGGTTAAGAATAAAAAAGCAAAGACATAAACCATAAAACCGAAGTTGTTAGCGAAGCAATATTTCATCCATTCGACGAGCAGAACAAAGAGAGCATCGCATCGATTCCCGCGCAATTCAATTTCACCGATTGTCATCGCCAACGTTACCCTAACCAGGGTCCCCATAAGAGCAGCCAGCACCCGATCATAAAAGCGAAGCACACCCGATAAATCATGCGACCAACAACGATCCTCGCTTACCTATGGTCCCTCAGGTGATCCTGCCGTCGGAAGGCTTTTCCGCAAATGTCGCAAGAGTACGGTCTCTCGTCGGTGTGCGTTCTCTCGTGTATCAGCAGGTTGTAGCTCTTGGTGAATTGCCGGCTGCAGAACTTGCAGATGAACTGTTTCTTCGGCCGGGAGGCCCTGCAGGTCCGTGGTATACTGGTTTCGATGGAGGTGGTGGTGGTTGGTTGTAGCGGCGAGGACGACGACAGGGACGACGACAGGGACGACGACGACGACGAGGAACAGGCCGACGAAGAGGCTGGCGACGTGAAAGACGAGCTTGCGATCTGTGCGAGGGAAGTCGACTGGGGCACGGAACTCGCGGGGCAGGGATTATTGGCACGGTTCCCTTCCGTTATCCGTCGCAGAAGAGTCTCGTGGTTCGAGGAGGTGGTCGCAACAGAGGTGTCGCGTAACAAGACTTCCTGCTCCTCGAGCAGCGCCAAGTTCTCTTCGGGATCCTCGATGAAATCCAACCGGCCCTCGTCTTCCTCCTCCTGCAGCAACCTTTCCGCCAGGTGATCGTTCTTCGACGGTGACGTGGACGCGAGCGGGTTTTCCAATCCCGCATTGATCGGCGAACACCTTTGATTACCAGCACCGGTGGTCAGTCCTGTCTGCGCAACACCGGGCGCCGCACTGCTCGCGTGAAGACGATGAAGGGTCAGATACGTCTCCAAGGCTTGAAGGTTCAAGGCAGCGGCGGCTGCGTGTCCAGGTGGAAGCAGCGCTGCTCTCTGGAGCGCGGCGAGCAGGGCTCCCTGGAGCCCGAGTGCCACGCTCTGCAACGTGAAACTAGGTAGAGCCGCCGCATCGGTCACACCAGCGACGTCCCTGAGCTCGGTGGTGGTCGAGGACGTGGACGTCGACGAGGACGACGGGACCATCACGGCTCCCCGCTCCTGGTCTTGCTCCTGCTGTTGCTGTTGCATCCTACCCCTCTGCTGGCGTTGTCCTGGGTCAGGCTCGGGGGCTGCCGACGTGTTGCCGGCACCATTGGCGGGGGTTCTTCCGTGGTTAGCTCCGGGTGTGTGTCACTCTTGGGGGGGTTGTCTCGAGGGGTAAGTCCGAGATTCCGTTCACTGGCCGGTCAACGGGTCCGGCCTCATGCTCGACCTAACCCCCGGGGTGCGAATCGCGAGGTTCAGCGACGGGGATGCTCGCGACAGGGTCTACGGAGTAATAAAACGGCAAAGAGGAAAGACGCGTGCGAGATGCTGGCGGTGCGAAGGCGCCCCGACGACTGCTCCTGCCTCTCGCTGCTGGGCACTGCTCGTGGAGACACCTGGTGGCAGGTATCCGAGGCGAGTTGGGACCGTCCGCGCGGAACGGGCCCCGGATTCTGGAGAGAGAGCCCCACAGCTGGCCCGCAATTGCTCGCCGTTTCAGCGTAAACGGCGTCGTTCGTAATCTCGCGTGTACGCGTGACTGCGTGCGTAGCTGCACGCGTGCGGGGCCTGCGTTACCGGACCATCGCATCGGGGACAACCCCTGATATTCCTCCTCCTTCTCCGTATCCTCGTCCTCGTCCTCGTCCTCGTCCTTATCCTATCCTCTCCTCTTTCTCCACCTACACCCTCTGCTTTATGTACACCTCACCCCCCCCCTCCCCCCGCGACCGCCCCTACGGGCATTATGATTTAATTCCTATAACGCTGGAAATTATGAAGCCGATGCAACCCCGACGCTTTTATGAATTGGCGCTGGGTTCTGGTGACAAAGATTTTTTGGTTGATTTTTTAGCGAAGCGGTCTAACATGAGACTCGGTTTAAAAAAAATCAGAATTCTCAATTAAGAACACTTTTATTCAAAATCACCACATGTTCCCCCCGCTTCCGCCACAGGCCGGTCACGTGACGCGTTCCGTCTCCGTCGTGCATGCGTCACAATGTCACGCGAGTAATCCGGTACCGACAGAGAGAGGGTAACTTGTTCCCCTCGATTCGTGCTCCCTCCCCTCATCCGGCGATTCTGGTAGCGAGCGCGTCGAGGCTCGGTGCAGAGACACGAATGCTCGCGCAGGCGACACCGTGGTCGTCGGAACTGCTTCCTGCTTGGATTTTTCACGGCTGGAATAGATTTTCGCGGGCCTTGTAAGGCGTTTCATTCAATTACACGGCCGGTTAGAGCCCGAAGGTTAAATCGGTTTCTATCCGGCGACGTATCGGTAAATCTCCGTGCTTCTGTGTTCGCGGCTATCATTAAAACGTCGCGAATTAAGAATTATGAGGTACTTACGTAACATGCTGTGAGCTGAGAAAGTAATGAACAGCGAATTCAAGCATGGCGTGTGTCACCAACGCGATACGTGCGTCAGGCAATAAACAATGTAAATACGACGTTGCTTGTTCGTTCGTCGGTGTTGTTCGCGCGTTTACAGTCCAAATCTAAGAACACACTGTCACGATGATAGAAATGTGTGAGGGGCGAAATAGAGAAGCAAAAGTAAGACAGACAGCGCAGCGGCAGGGGAAATTGTTTATATTTCATCGTAAATCATTCGAGCACGCCGCGGTACCGTTACCGCAGTTTGGACATGTTACGCCATTCTAGCTAAACTACGTGTAGGTGACGTAAAGTTTGTAATTGTTGACTAAACTAGTATCGACGAACGCAAGGGCTGGAGTTTTCTGTTTTACAGGTATTCGTAACGACGTAATGACAGAGGAAAATTGAAAATGTGTGGGTATAAACATTCGACTATATTGTCGGGTTTACAATCCCCGATAATGTTTACACCTAACTCCGGAAGTTACTAAAAGACGCATTCTACGAGTGACGAAGTTGTAGTCTAGTCAGAGTATTATGTGGATTTAATCTTGACCTGGATCATATTTTCAAAGACAGGATAAATTAAATGGATAATTGGTATTCTGAATATGTCTTTTGAAAATGGTTTAACGCAATGACCGAACGATGTTAAGAAGATTCTTCGTTGGAAATCATAAAAATATGAGAGTTTTTGCTATTAATAATTGCATTTAACGTTTTATTTCTTTATAATAAAGTTTTAGGCAATCTTGTTTCTTGAAAAAGGTAAAAATCGTACCCTTCCCTATTTTGTCCTCGCAATTTCGCCCCTTAGTAACGTTTAATTAAGTCTCATTATGCATTACCTATTACATTAATCCTTGTAGCATCTCGATAAAAATTCAGTCGATTGGTCTAATTTAAAAAAAATCATTCGTTAATAATAGGTGTCCACTTACGTTTATCCCCGCGACTGTGTATCACGCACAAATATCCAAGAAAAAGAAATGAATGATGATCCGAAAGAAATGGAAGCTTGGAGCTTTGAAATAAGTTCAAATTTATTATTCTACTATACATATAATTTTTAACAAAACTGTCATAGTTAAAATATCGACAAATTTCTCACGAAATACTTTTTGGGTTCACTGTACTGTATATCGTATCTCGCATGATGAATCGACTTCGAAATGAAAGTAGAACAAGTTTCAAAGTTGAAAGAGTACTTACAGGCCCAGTTTCCACCTTCGCCAGGGTGCTAGTCGATATAGCGGGCCGTTCGGGCCCACCGCGCCCTACGTGCCGACGCGGTGCTCCGCGCCGCGCCGCGCCGCGCTGCCTTGGTGCGGTGCAGTGTTTCGACTCGGCTGCAAAGCCGCAACAATTTACGACGGCAATTAATGCGCGCGAGTAAACCGTGTATAGCGCCTATAGTTAGCTGCCTCTTCGGCGCGGCGCGACGCGACGCGACGAGCCGCGCAACGAGAAAGAAAGACGGACACGTTCCCTGCACGCGCTATACCGCAGGATGAAGCGAGCCGGATCAGCATCGTCGGGATTCGAGGTAAAAAGAAAGAGAAGTACCGAAGAAGAAGCAGAAGAAGGAAGAGAAGCCGAAGACGAAGAGGAAGAGAGGAGAAGAAGAAAAGCTACGGGAAAAGAAGAGAGAATGGACGTATACGAAGGGAACCTGATGCAAGAGACAGAGAGGAGGAAAGGAGAGGAGAGACGGAACTAGGGAGAGAAGAGAGGCGAACCGAGGCAGACTAAATAATATTATAGGTGGTGTTCTCACGGTCCCGGGACGCCCGCGGGCCAACTCGTCACCCCCTCCACCCCTTCCTCGTCTTCTTATTCTCCTCTCCTCACGGCCCACCTCGTACCTTACCTCTTACTCCCCCGCGCGTGAGTTTCGCCCACGCTGGGGCCCCACGGAGTCGTCAGGCCACGTGGGAGGGAGAAAGAGGGCCCGAGCGACCGGGAACGAGTATGGACGACAACGGACGAAGGGTCAGGGTTCAGCTCGCGCTCGCTGACCGTCACCGTGGACGGTTTTCTTTCTCTTTTCGGCTTCGTTCCCTTCTCTCCTTCTCCTCTCCTCTCCTCCCCCCACCCCGGGCCCCGCTTCATCTTCTTCCTCCGAGCCTTCCTCTCTCGCCGTCTGACTCCCTTTGATTCCTCCACTCGTGATCCACGTATTCCACTGACTCTCCTCTCCTCTCCTCTCCTCTCCTCTCCTCTCCTCCCTTTCTCTTTCTTCCTCCGTCTCTTTCCCCCTTTCTCTCGTTTTCCTCCCACACTTTCCTCCGACACCGTTTTCTCCGCGCAGATATGACGACTTCTGAGAGATTTTCGCGGACGGCCAACGCTCCGGGCCCCTCGCGGTCGCGCGAGCCCGATTGACGTGACGTGCTTGGTTAATTAAGTTGCTCGACGATGGAATCGAGCAGTCTCTCTCTCTCTCTCTCTCTCTCTCTCTCTCTCTCTCTCTCTCTCTTTCTCCGCGTGCGCGCTCTCGGGCCCAGGTGATTGAAAGAAGCTCTTGACACGCTTTCCAGGAGAACGAGATGGATAAATGGGTCCGAGGGTGTGTGAATGAAGAGTTCAAGTTCCTGCTTCGGTGCTCAGGCCGAGAGGAAGTATTCGATGATACCCTGCTCCTATACGAGCAATCTTTCGAGTCGCTGCGAACCAGGTTGGGCCTTATTCCCTCTAACGAGGTTCCTATGTTTCTTACAATTAGATTCACTAGACCGTTCTGTAGCTGTAATTCAACGTACACGTTATCAAACGGTCGTTAAATATACAGTTGAAAATTGTTATTTTGAGAAACATTTTGATCAGAACGAGTTAAAATATATTCGATTGAATATTGCTTATGACGTATGAGAAATTAATGAATGAAATAAACTGCATCACGGACATAAATTAAATAACAATTCTCGCTATGAATAATTTATAGAAGAAATATATTGTTACGTGGCAGGTGGAGTTATATACAACTTTTCTTTTCTCTTTTCGTTTACGTCCTATTTTCGAAACGAGAAACAAGATATCGGGACCTCGTGTTTGTATCAGAAATTGCATTACGTCATCGTTGGTGGAATTCCATTCTGGACATTTCGATGTTTGACCTCGACAACTATATTTGGTTAGTGCGAATGAACGAAGCTGCTCACTATACTCCGATTGTATTTAGAATTTGTGAATGTAATAGTCATAAATAACATAAAATCGTAAACCTATTGCTGTAGTTCGTGTCAAGGTAGAAAAGAACGGAGCTTCTCTCTTATAACGTCATAACCATTATCATTCTCTTTCATAAAATGTTTATTCGATCCGAGTATCGCATTAAGCGTATGAGATGTAGTCAGAAAAACATTCGGACATCTGGCATAATACTATTTTTTACAGCCGTGTTATTAAATACAGCCCGTGTTTTTCGTTAATCACTCTTTAACGAAGCCAGAGAGAACATTTTCGCAAAGGAAAAAGTTACTTGAAATGACCTCAGGAATCAGCCCTTTCGCGTACAACATTTTTCGCACAACCTATGTACAGGGTGTAAAGAAATGTTTGGTCTTGGCTGCCATAGGCGTATTCTGCATCTTCGGATCGATGAAGATCTGTTAAAAAAAGTTGCCGCAAATTTGTCCTTGACCTCGACTTTCAAGGTCAAATATTTTCTTTAATCGCATAATGCATAGAATACTATGCAATAAAACAAAAATTTGACATTAAAATTCAAGATCAAGGACAATTTTGCGGTAACTTTTTTTACAAAGAAAGTCAGTTTCCAACTGACCAAAGTCAAAGAACCGATCAAAGTCTCAACTATCATTATGCATTATCGAATAAAAGTGGAAGGCAGCCAGCCGTGCACAGTCTTGAAAAAGAAATCAAGCGAAACAAAGAGCAAGCGAAGAATTTCGCGGCGCGCAAAAGGCTGTGCGCAGCGCGGCGCGGCGCGGCGCGGCGGCAATAAAAAGGCAGGAAACAAATTAGTCCAGTTACCTGGTTCCATTTATCATTTCCCTCTTTTTATCCGTTCACCGTGTTTACACGTGCTCGGTTCCCGGGGGGGAAAGGCTAATTCGAAAGTGTTAGCCCGATCGGGGTAGAGAAAGGGTTATACGATTGTAAAGCGATCCGGCTTCGGAGGTTCTCGCGCGTGATGATCACTCGAGACTCGAGAGCGAAGAGGATCTCTCGCGGAGGAGCGCGCATGTATCAAAATCACCTGACGATCCTCGAAAACGGCGCGGCGCGGCGCGGCGCGGCGTGGCGCGAGCACGCGGCCATTCAGCAGCTTTCAATTTGCTCTTGTTTCCTGAACGCGGTGAAGCGCAGAGGGAGGCCGCGACTTCCCGCCGCGTAGATAATTAGATCGCTACTAACCACCTCCACTTTCACGCATCTTCACCTCCGCGGCCACGTACGCACCGTTTGTTTCTTCTGTTCGTGTACCGTCGGCGTCCTCTTCCACCTCTACCTCCGCCAAGAAGAAGAAGAAGAAGAAGAAGAAGAAGACCCACTCCACCCGCTCGGTTCTCCCGGTGTTTCTCGCGCTTTGCTCGCACGCTCCTTCGCGGCGTGATGCCGATAGATGCCTCGGACGTAACAGCCGGCCCAGCTGAAAAGGGGTAGATGGTTCTACTTGATTTCCGACGTGCCAACATTCTTTATGCTCCGATCTCCAACCCGCTTGTTCTACGGAACGGATTTATTAGGCAACGGGAAAAAAGTCCGTGCGGTTTTCTTCCCACAAATGAATCGTCGAATTTTAGTGTAACAGGTTCAGGAAATCCGAAAATTTCTTTTAAACAAATCGAAGGTAAGTATGATACATTTCATAAATATATTTTCGAAGTCTAAAAACTTGATAAAATATGTGTTATAATGCTATCGGCCCACGGGTTCGATCAATTGTTAATGATTAATGGCAGATTTGCAACTTATTTAACTTGAACGTTTCGGTCTAGCTTCAGACCTTACTCCCAATAGCACAATTTCGGGGGGGGGGGGGGCGTGAAAAAAATCTCTGAAAAAAAATTTCACCAAGTATAGCTAAGGTCCACCCTACTGTACATTCATCATGCAATCAATAATTGCAACCGCAAAAATACCGAATAACTGTACAGCTCATCACCAAAGCTGTTCATCACGTTTCTTCTTTGCAATATCGGCTGGTGCAACCCGAATCGAAGACACGCGAAGCCTACGACAAAAACTCAGCCATCTGTCCAGGACGATGAAGATAGAACCGCGGATGTCTACGGCGCCTCTCGTCCGTAGCCGGGAGATTGATTCGTCCAATTACGCTGAACAATCCTCGCGATGATTCGATCACCGTTGCCGACGAGGGTCCTCTCGCTCGCAGGATCATCCAGCTGGCGGCGGCCGGCAACAGTTTCGCTCGTTCTCGAATGTAAATTTCAGCGAAAATCAGCACCGCAGCGGAATAAGACAACGGATTTATCGTGCTCGCGAGATCGGGTCATTAGTACCGGTGCCGGCTGATTAATGACACGGCCACGCCCTTCTAAAGAGCCAGCTCCTGATAAGATTAATGCGTCACCGTCATCGCGCATCCTCTGCGCTTCATGCGCGTGTCACCGAACCCGCTTTTGTGAATCTATTACGAGACTCTGTGGAAAGTTGCGCGCGCGCTCACCACGATTAAACGCGCTGCTTACGAATGTTATTCCATTTTTTAAATTAATGTCCGAGTTGTCGTCGGCTATGTCGGTGATTTATACCGAGGATTCCTCTCTCGCTCTTTCTCGCAACCCTTTACAACGGCTCGGGGACCGAGTAAAAATCGCTTTGATAGATCAACGAGCCGGCCCTCGCGGAAGGGAATAGATTCCTTGTAGACGAGGTGATACGAATCACGTGATTCCACGGTCCGCAGGTGTTCATACTGCCTTTTATTCAATCTGTCACCGCTCTGTATTTATTTTTTCTTTCCTCCATCGTTAAATGATTGTGCGTTTTTCGTTGGACTCTAGATACGATGCATTCGAAGTGCATTTTGGATGCACACGATGCAATAAAGGATTGTAAGAATTCAACGATTTTTTTGATATTTTTTTACATGTAAAAAGACGTTTAGTCTTGGCTGAATATGAGTTAATGTGCTAAATTATGTGCACTAATTAGTTAATGTATGCATGTTCTTTGGTATGTAAATTGTATTCGCAAGTGATTAAATACTTGTAGCAGTAGTAAACATTTTAACAATTAGACACGTTTCTGCAACATTCTACAGAAATGCATTCACCGATCAGCAAGTAGAGATATTTACTAAATTTTACGCTTTCACTCCCATATATTATACCTACGCACAAAATTGCAGAGAAAATCGATCTTCAACTTTCTATGCATTCGATACAAATGCTTAGGAAATGTTATAACAGTAAAAATGTATTCTTCCGACCAAGGAATAAATGGATATGTAGAAATGGTAATTAATATTCGAATTAATTGTTGAAAGTTATAATTCTTTTTCTCGACACGCGTAGATGACAATTGAGAAAACTAATATACGCCATTTCGTTTTGCAACACGAGATAATAAAATCGTGGAAAATTAATGATCGCCGGTGTTTTTAGTATTGAGTTATATTACAGGGTAGCATAACCAAAAGTTATGGTTTTATCTTAGAGTAATATACAGACACGGCTTGCGGTCTTTAAAATAATTTATGGATCAGTCTCGTCCCTGCAATCATGAAGTACTCACCAGTATCACCTTCAACTCCAACAAGCTTTATTACCGTCGCAAAACTAACTTGCGCTGGAAGAGTTAATACCCTCATACTTTTCATTTAAAATGGTATGTTAACGCAACATAGTCCTGCAAATGATTTACAGCTTTCTGTGGATCCCTTAGCGTATAATTTCTTCGGTACTAATGTTTGGGTGATGGTGTATTAATTTAATTATCGAGGAATTGAAAGTGATTATCGTGAACTCGGTGAAGTATGACTAATTCAATTATTTTGAAATCGAATTATCATCATAATCGTTCCATCGATTGACAACTACTATTTAATGAGAAAAAAGAAAATAGTTTATGATGTTTGTCAATATTTATACGTAGATTTCTAGATATGTACTTTCCATTTTTTTACATTTACATCTATATTCTATAACATCTTGATATTTATGTATTTAACACTCCCCATAAAAATCTATAAATAAAATCGCAATTCTATAAATTTTAATGTGGTTGATTTTTCATGTACAATATTACTTCTAGATTACAATTTGCAAAGTCCATTGCCAATTACATTTGAATTGCAATTGACTTGTTACAAAAATATGTGTTTGAATGTTAAGAAATAAGAGAATTATTACTTAAATGAAACTCTATTCTTTTTAAATTCATTGAAAGTGCTTAAAACTTTGAGATCATAGAACCAGTGCTACACAGGCCACATAAAAAATTATATGGATGAAACGGTACCCTTTAAAAAGAATTTAGAAAGTGAACTACGAGTGAAAGTTACGTCCAAGCTGTGTCGCCAGATCAAGACTTGTGTCCTCGCTCTACCTTCCCCTACTACGACGCTATTCCCCACGCTTTCGTTGCGGCCCGGTCACGTGACGCGTCTCGTCTCTGTCGTTCATGTGTCCGGTATTGGCAGAGAGGGGGTAACTATTTCTCCTCGATTCGTGATCCCTCCTCATTTTATATACTTAATGGCAGCGTGAAAAAAAAAAGTTTATTTTTATACCTATTTTTCCGAGCGCCAAGGTGGTGTAACCCCTTAAATAAAAGTTGAAGTAAAAAAAAAACGTTTGGAGGATACTGAAAATACTGGAACTAAATGCGTAGCAACCAAATAAATGCGAGTAGCCCGTCTTCAATCGAAGCGAAAATCTCGAAATACACCGGGACTAACTCACAGTGAAGCCTATCGCGTGGATTCAACACGATTCTTCTTCGTAATAAATACCCTAGAGATCGGGACAAGGCGGGAACTATATACATATGTATAATACAAGAGTACCAATGATCCTAGCCGCGACGTCCATGTTTTTCAGGGTGACACGGCCCCTACTGTTTCTCGGGCGACTGGATAAAGTGCTCCCTGTCACGCTTACGAACCTTCAAACCGGGCCAATGAAATGAATGTGATACTTTCAGCACTGCCGCCTCCCCTCCGGCTCCGTCTCGCTGGCCGCGTATAAATAACGCATAACTCCATCCCCGATGAAACAGCCCTGTTATGCGGTGGCTAGGCTAGAAGAATTCTTTGGTAGAAGGATGACGACCTTGAATAGGCCAGCAGGAAGGGGTCCGGGAGAAAAATCTTCCGAGGATGGCACGTATCACCAGGAGGCAAAATGTGATTCCATTAGTCAGAACCTCACCACCGACAACCACGGTTTAAAGCACCGTTTACACACTTCGGCTACTCGCCTCGCCCGCAGCGGATTACTTTTCGTACGGTCTCGGAGCTCGGAAACTGGTCCGGTTGCGTTCTAGGGTCACTCGGAGAGCGCTCGATAGGGGAGACCCAGGGGAGTTGATACGGTTTCCAGTTTCGAGTTTTTCGCCATTTTTTATTCGTGTTAATTGGATTTTTGTTCGAACAGAATGTGCCGAGGGTTAGGGGTATCATCAAAAGCGACTGCCTTGCGAGGGTTAAAAAACAACGAATTTGTCAAACGTAGTAGAAAATAGCTTGAAATTCTTAATAAGTTTTAACAAGTTATCTGAACTAAATAAGAATCATAACCAAGCGAACCAAGAATAGTCCGGGACCTCTCCGAAGTTGCAGGCAAACAGTTCACCAGCGCAGCGGTTCCCGCTAGATTATATCGGACACCCTGTCGATCTACACGAAACTTCACTCGAAAGCTCCCGAACTGTATTTCACCTGGGCTTCCCACGGCACTGCGAAACAACAACGGGACAAAAAGGTCCGAGTGAAATATTTGACGAACAAAAAAAAGAAAAAGAAAAGGAAAGGTAGCGCCTACCTTTCCACGTGGAGGCATCGAATTGCGTACATTAACACCACAACAGCAGCGGCGCAACAGCGGCGCAAGGAAGCAACCGAAGAAGGATGCATCAACAGGCGTTGACCGCATGCGGTGTAAACTCGCCTTCAGGGGACCTCGAGTTACCCTCGAAACCCCTGGCAGGGGGTCCGTACACCGGCTTCTCCTTCCTCTTTTTTAAAAGTAAGGATGCCTGTCACCGATAGTGATTTGTTGAGTGTATTTGCATTTTAGATTTAGGCTGCCGCGCCTGCTGCTGCTGCTCTCTCTCTCTCTCTCAACGTTCCTCTTCCTCTAGCTCACCCCCACTGACCTTCCCTCTCTCGTCTTCGTTCTCATTGCACCCTTGACCGAACCTTCTTCGATTTTCGTTCGTCCTGTTCTGTCTTGTAGTGGATCAGAATATGGTGTCTATATTCGTGCTACTATAAATATATTATTTTTTGGATATTGTTGCCTTTCAAAACAAACCATAAACTGACCTGATTTTTATTTTATTTTTTATTACAAGTCCGTTTATATTAACCCTTTGCACTCGGAGATATTTTAACTAAAAAATCAAACATTTCTTCGGACCTGGAATAGTTCCATTCTATATGATTTTTTTTTCATTTTATGGATATGAAATTGACATTAATACCTCGTACAATACTGAAATGTTTAGTAATTTATTAGTATTCTCAATATATCTTCTCAATATATATTCTCTATAATATTCTCAATATATATTATCAATATTCTCACATACATCGAGACATTATTATTACTACTGGAATGCGGATTTTATTTATTTATATAATTTGAAACAGTAGAGCGATTAAAACTCAATACATGAAATACAAAACAACAAACAAGAAGAAACAAACCTGTGGTTCCTGTGTCCTGCAATCAATGCAAACAATGTTTATTATGCATAAAGGTCTATATACCTTATTGTTATCATGATATTTCATTATAGGAAGTCATCTTGGAAAAGTACGTATACAAAATACTCGTTTGACATATTGTAGGGCAGCTGCTTCGATTTCTAGTTTCTGGCCCCTCTCCACTCACCCTCCAAGGGATGGAACACGGGGGTGGGACGCAGGGATGAAAGAAGGGAATTTGTTTGGTCCAGGAATGACATTAGTCATAATGCCCGGACTGCCGACCCGGAGACTTGTTTATGCACGTTTAAAGAATGATTAGGCGACGGAGTCGCGACGGGGGGTACGTTGCCATCCCCCTTTCTCTATGGCCCCTCCCGCCGCCGCTCCCTCGTCAGGCAGCTTTTACTCGTGATTTTTCTTTCCGCTTGCGCCGCACATGTCACCGCTTCGAATCCCTGCGTGAAAATGACAACACACTTTCTTCGTGGGCCCAGGAATCCTTTCCCTTTCGGTTTCGGGGGACTACTTGGTCCTCCGCGCGGTCAACGAATAGTGCTGAATCCTTCCAACTCTAAAGTTATTGTAGAAGATTAGGTTGAAGCAAAAGTAAGTTACGTTTACATTTTTCAAATTTATGCGGTGATCATAGTAATAGTCGGACACTTTCGAAAGGACGATAAACACAGGAAATTCTGTTCCAGCTTTATAGGAACGAATCATATTTTCCAATTAATAGAGGACATTGCATACCGTTTCAGATTACATTTTATTAAATAAAGTACTCGGTAATGAAATAAATTCTTCTTGCACACCCATTTATTAAATTTACATTTTATATCATTAATTTTATGTTAGATTTTACAATGAAATATACTTTACAATGAAAAATTATGTACGAAGTTGACTGATGTATCCGTTTTTAATATTTAGAGATTTCAAGGAAATTCTTGCTTTATGAAGTGGTGCAAATCCCATTGAAGTCCCGCGCGATTCATTGACACCGTAATCCCTCGCTGTTCCAACAGTTGCAAGAACTATAATCACGTAATCTCGAGCCGGTAGGTTCACTAGTCTTAAAACGGAGACCCCTTTTTCTGGGATGAACTTACGTATTTGGCCGCCGGGAGGCTCCAGTTAGCAGCGCCTTTTACTACGTAACCTGCCGTTATTATTATTAATTTTAGGCTTTTTGCGGCTGCCAGTAGTTACTCCTCAGTTTACTGCTGTGAGAAAGCTTGGTGGACTGGAAATTGGCCAGGGCTGTACCAACGAATCGTTCATTTCCCATTGTTCTCTCTTTTTGCAGTTACTTGATCCTGTTTAACTTGTTCGTGTCATTTTCTTAATCATGTCACTCGTGGTGCTTGAAATTTTCTTATGCAAATATTAGTTAAATAGTCCTTTGAAACGCACATTTATTATTATCACTTAATTCCTGGAAGACATCACTGAATTGTGTTTATTTAATTGAACGTTAATTTTGTTTCTCAATTATTTCAACAAGTTCATAATAATATGATAGTATTCTGAAATTTTTCCGATATTTCTACTGTGCTTCCGTGATTTATTATTCCTTTTTTTGAAATATTATTACAAGTTAGTGACATTGTTAACTTTTAATCTATAGATAATAAATTTTAATCTCTTATCTATTCTCGTCAGAATTTATGTGAGAATATTTCTCTAAAAAGTTCAATAGCCCACATTTTAAATATTACAACGTCCCATATAACCCTTTCGACTCGTTCATCTATCGATTGGAGAATATATATTGTAATAATGTCCGAAATCTACTAAAAATAAATGCAACGCTAACGAATACAAATCTGAAAAAACGTGCCGAACGCAATGGTCTGCCAAGACACTTCTCAATGTTCATTTACAAACCAGGTAATCGACGTACAAAGTGCCCGACGGAGCGGAAAGCGATAAATCACTCTCCCGAAAGGAATTCATGAAGCGCACCTCTTTATCAATAATATTTGAAGGCGTATTATATTGTATGCCCAGAACTATGAACCGCGTCTTGTGGATTATTAACATTTTCCGTGAAATGCTACTAAAATGCCAAGCGGATCGTTTCGACCGTATGCTAAGGTGGATGAAGAAGAAGGCGGTCTCCAAAGAAGAAAGAGCTGCGAAAGATGAAGAAGGAGGTACAAGAAAAAGAGTTCGATTCGTCGTGCATTCCGTCGGCGTAGCCTTTGAATGACAGATCGATAATTGATCATTATTATCGTATGACTGGGGCCTATTGTCGAGGTATTTCTGCGTCCACTCCTCCGTCTGCTTTTCGGACTGTGGATCCTTTCCTTTCGGAGACTTCCAGTGCCGCACCCTGCTCGGAGAGCACCGTCTTCTGCCTGTGCCTGTTCGAAGGTTCAAAGGTTCAAAGGTCGACCCTGTTACTTGAACACCCGCCGCGAGTGTCGCGCATTCCAGCCCAAAATCGTCCTTGCCTATGTGCACTCAACTACCGATTATCATTTTTTAACGTTGAACAATTGGGCCCTGTTATGTGGAACCCTATCGTCGACCCACAATCATCTGAAACCGCGGAGGATTAATTTAAACTTTTTTTTTTCAGCACAAAATCCAACTTTCGTGTGTGCACTCGATGAAGGATTATCATTTTTTAACGTTGGACAACTGGACCCTGTTATGTGGAACCCTATCGTCGACCCACAATCATCAGAAACCGAGTAAGATTAATTCAAACTTTCTTTTTTCACCACAAAATCCTACTTTTGTATGTGCACTCGATGATGGCTTATCATTTTCTAAAATTGGAGTCTCTCTCTCTCTCTCTCTCTCTCTCTCTCTCTCTCTCTCTCTTTCTCTAACAGTCTCAAGTCGCGTTTACATCAAACGTGTGCCTAATGTGGACGCAGCCAGCGCTGTTGCACAGATGTAGTCCCAACCTTAAAGACGCATAATCGTATGCAGCTACCGCCTTGATTATGCAGATTAGCATGACAGCGAAACGTACGTGTGAACACAGAGAGAATAAAGTCCGGAATAGAATGTTTTCCTCAACCAGCTGATAAATCGCTTTAACCGAGAGCACCTCAACTAAGAACTACCGGTTACAGTCAACAAATCACTAACTGCAATTACGGTTTACAGGCACTTAATGCGGTGTTAATAGATATTTTAAGACGGTATATACGATGTCGGCCTATAAGTACAATACTCCATTTTAACTGCCATTGTAAAAGAGATATTCGCTTCGCGGCAGGTGGTAACACTAACGCAGCATTGTTGTTGATCTACGATAAGTTCTCAGTCGGTTGCATCAACCATTCATATTTAACATTGTTTTAATCGTGGAGAATCGCATAACAAGTCCGTATCTGATTGTATAATACGCTATAATATGTATAGAAATTTTCGTATCGTCAAAAAATGACGAGCTCCGATTATTTAATTATTTATTTAAAATATTGTTATTACCAATTATTTATATCAGAAAATCCGTTTTTTTCAGAACATTAAAATTTTAAAAAAAGAAAAACGTCAGTGCTGAGCGTTTTTGCATAAACTAACGATTCCATTTGGATTTTTTTGTGCACTGTACGCTGTACGGCGCATTTGCAGGATGCCATTTTCAAGTATCAAAAAATATTTTTTGTTACACTATAAAATAAATGATATCGGTAAATGATACCTGAAATTATAAATCATTCTACGCATTATATTTAAAAAGAGAATTCTTGAAAAACAGGCCACATTTACATAGGGCTCCCCCCTTAATCAATATCGTCCAGGGCACACCTCGTCCGCTAAATGATCAATATCCCCGAATGGATCAATGAAAACAAACAAGTCGCAGTTCGGACGTGCCCCCCACGATTAGCCGCGGGTGAATTCCGACGTTTCGCTAGACGACGACGACGACGACGACGTATCCTTCCCCGGTGCTCGTCTATGGTTTACGTGACATTTCGGAATGAATATGGCCGCGTGCAACGTGGGGGGAAGGACGTCCGTATGCGAGCCTCCGTACATATTTTGGGAGAACACCACGCGGTCGAGCCGGTCATGTACCGCTGTGGGCAACAATATTCATAACTAATAGATCGCCGGTCCCTGGGTGACAGAGCAATACGTCCTGCGTTTCGATGTTCCTGGCCTCAGAGATCGAGCGAGCCCGCGTGCGGGGTCGTGGCCGGATCCGTCGCTTGGTTAGGTCCGCTTTACACGGGCCGAGCATTCCGGGAAGTCCAACTCGAACGACCATAAACAAGCCAGCAGCCCTCTTTCCAACCATAACCGTCTTCCTTCACCTGGATCGACTTTTTCCTCATTCACGTGTCCCCGCGATCGGATTTCCTCTTGCGGCACTTCCGGATTCAGACTGTCCACTTTGGATCTTCATCCCGGATCGTGTAAACATTCTTTTCGCGTCCGCGTTTCATCCAATGCGATCATCCCAAGTCACTAGTGAAACGAAGTTGGGTTTATACTTTTGGTGAATTCACTGGATCATTCACTCTCACAGTGAAACATCGAATCTAAAGCTGCCCGAACAGATGAATGTTCATCTTCACCATTCACTACCAATGCTTGGTCTTGTTCTATGTATATGCCTTCCTTGAAGCGGGAATCAAACTGAAGTGGAATATTACCCGAGTGCAATATGGTGAAGAGGTTGAGAATAGCATGGGACGTGATTTTGTACTTTTATAAAGACAATCAAATTAATTGTGCCTAAATGCCTAAATGCATAAAAATCCATCTGAGATGATGTACTATTGGCATGCTACCACCTATATAATTTATTATTTTGATTATGGATCAAACGATCATTCAAAGACACATACATATATGTAGGTATATTTCATTTTATTTTCAATTTTTAATATTGCCCTTTTCCAATGCATTCATCATTATTTTTCTTTTGTTTATGTTTCTTTACATTCCAAATAATGTACGCTCAATAACAAAGATTAAAATGTTATATTCAAGTGGAAAGATCTACCATAAACACTGACTGTACACTTTATCAATTAAATAATTCAATCATGAAAAGATCTACTGTTCTGTGGTGCAAATTGTAGTGAAAAATGAACAAAGAAAAGAAAAATTCATGAGGCTATACATTCTACGCCTTCGTGTTTCTTATGTCACAGTCGTTTAAACGTATAAGTCACCCAACTCCTTTTGCAAAAAGAACGTTTTCGTCACGATCATCAATGACCGCAGTTCTTTAAACCGCACAGAACAAACTAATACGACGTTACGCTTTAGCGACCGCGAGAACAATAAATCTGGACAGTGCGGTCGTGTTCAACCACTCGCAGGATTGCGGCTGTCACGACCATCATCCACCCATTCTTTTCCTTTCTTATTTCATTACAATTCACGCGTATTATACCATTGTACTTCATAAAAAAATATTCAACTTCTTTATCTTTAGATAAAGATTCTAGTTATTTTATTTGTCAGTGTTTCGTTATCAATTTTATTCCAGGCTATCTTATTTGACATTGAGTCTAGAGATTTGTAAATTATAAAATTTCAAATTAGCGTATGTACTTGTTTGCTAATAACCTATATGATGTTGATGCTACTCCAAACAACCTAGGAACAAATAAAAGAAAGAAGTCTTAATATCCGAAGCTGTACACCGTAATTTAGCCTAGTTCCCAATTCCGCAAAATCCCCCATTAGCATATCAGAAATCCGCAGAGAGTCCTATTCGCGCGGCGATTTCCAAAACTCCTGGGTGGCAGCTGGTGTGTTTAATATTCATCAAGAAATAATTGCCGATCAGGCTGGGCGCTCGGTGAATCGGGCGACCAACACAAAAAACGGCTCTCGAGTCGAACCCGGTCACCCCCGCAGTTAACCTCCCCCGACAGGCAATTCGCGAGGAGCCTGGACCGGCCGCAGGATGATCGATCCTCTTTCGTGTCACCGGTGCTCGTCAGACGCCGAGAAAAAGAAGAAGGAACGAGGAATAACGTAGGCCCGTAGTGGGAGTAGGATAAAGAAGAAAAAACGACCGAATACACCGCGTTGGCGGTGTCGGAGGACCCTGAAGAATCGGTAGAGAGACGGCGGCGGCGGCGGCGGGCGCGAGAGAGGAGGAGGTGGATGAAGGAGTAGAAGAAACTGCCGAGAGGAGAAGAAGAAGAAGAAGAAGAAGAAGGAGGAGGAGGAGGAGGAGGATGAAGAGGAGGACGAAGAGGAGGAGGAGGATGAAGAGGAGGAGGAGCGGTGAGTGCGGGTCGCCATTAAGCGGACCCCCTGCCGCGTGGCCCGCGGCAACCCTTCACAAAAAACTGTAATTGGAAATACTTTTCCTCCTTTTTTCCTGAAATAATTTATGAATCTTCCACCGGTCAGCCAGCGAAGGATGTGGCTGCTTCCAGGCTCGGTTCCCTCGTTCCTCCGGGACTCGGCGACTCGAGGAACCGTTCGGGGAACAGTTTCGTGAAGGAAATATCACGACTATCCTCCCCCGCCTTCTCTTCTTCCTGGCCCACGGTGTAACGAACCAACAGAGTGAGAAAGAGAGAGAGAGAGAGATAAAGAGCTCTCTACGAGAACGTTCTCTCGTCGAGATATGGCAGAACTGTAAAAGGAGGTGAAGGACAGGTGAGGGATCGAAAAGAGAGAAACCGTGGAGATCGGTGCTTCTTACGCTCGGCCCACGGCGACACCCCGCGGCGAGAAGATTCCATTGACCTGTCTTTGAGGCTCTCTTTATTTTACGCGGGACTTTACGGCGTCATTTGGATGTTGTCGCTGACAAACCCGGGGCCCCGCGCGCACCCTGATTGGTACCCTGCGAAGTCTTTTATTAACACTGTCAATTGCGGTTAACGGGCTGTTTAGAGGGGAAATGGATCAGGATTATGGTTGTCCTTTGTACCGGCGACCAGACGCTCCTTCAAACCAGTCGATCCGACTTCTTTCTCTCCCCTGCCCCCTTTGCCCCGCCACCTCTTTCGCAAGATGGCTTTTTAGAGGCGACGTTTCGGCTCGTTTGATGAAGAAATAATTGACCGAGGTTTTTCGAGGATTCACTTTGATGAGCCAAGTTCCTCGGAGTCACGTTCGCGGGCTGATTGTGCGAACGGTGTTGTGATTGATAGGGGTTGCCACGGTGTGGACAGTTGAACTGTGAAACAGATCGGACCAGGGTACTGTATGGGAGTATATGTACAGGGTGTCTCGTTTAACTCTGCCACCCCTAATCACCTTGGTATTTATACATATTGAATGTTTGGGAAGGAAGTTATCGTAGTTGGAGGGAGGATATACGATTGGCTGGGTGAAGGTCATCCGAAGGTCATATTTTTCGAGATCAATAGTAATGTTTTTTCAGTGGAATGATATGGCTTTTTGTTTACTTGATAGAACATCAATTTTTGCCAGCTTCTGCGATTCTGCCCCACCGCGTCGTTTTTCGGCCAGCAGGACTTTTCACAGTCGCCGCGCCTCGCCGCGCCGGTACAATCGTTTTCCAACGATCCATTTGGTTTCGTCACGTGAAACACGATCGTAACTCTCACGGATCGATCGAAGAAGTAACGAAGCTACACCTCTCGGGACCGTTACAGAGGGAGGAGGAGGAGGAGGAGGAGGAGGAGGCGGAGGAGTGGACGAAGACGAGGGGAGAATATACGAGCAACTGAAGGAGGAGAAGAAGCGAAAGTGGCCTCTTCTTATTTCGTGCCCAGGGACACCCCGCTGCGTGAGGGTGGAGGTGAACCCTCTTTAGAGTATTACGAGGACCCTTACGGCAGCCTTCGGATGCCGTTATCAATTTGGGTGATTCTCAGGATTTATAATGAAGATGCAATGCTCGGCGTCCGTCCTTGTTCGTCCTGACGCTGTTTCGCTTCCTTCTGTTTCGGTCCCGAGGAGGCAGGGTAAGAGATCTTCGTCATCGCGAGCTTTGATCACCCAATCAGCGGACGGGGCCTGTAGCCCCGTGTTAGTAATTACACCGGCAAACCACCCAGGACGCCGCGTATCAGATTTGCTGAAGACAATGTCGATAATGCGCCGATAATGAGCAGAATAAAAGGTAACGGTGGTACTAGCCTTGCCTTTTTCCCCCTACGAGCTTCTTCATGCGGCGATCGATGTTCCTATACGACTCGACTAATCGGCCGATGTTACACGTGACGTGCATTTTCTCATACCTGATGCAGCTTAATAGATTATTTTGACTTCTTGAATTTTTTTCACCAGTTACTTACGACTTATTAAAATTATTAAAAAAAAAAGGAAAAGGCGTTCAACCCGAGTTTCTCAAAATCGACATTGCGAATTATTATTTTCCATAAAGATTTGCACTCTTAGTTACCACTGGACTGCTATGATTTTTTGCGTTTATGACAAAAATGGCGGTCGGAAACGAGACTTATTAAAATTATTAAAATAGAAAATACATTTTCATGCTATCCGAGTTTCTCACAATCAACATGGCGAATTCTTATTTTGCATAAATATCTGCACTGTTACTATTGTTACGACTAGACTAGATTTTAGACATTTATAAGAAAAATGAGCAGATGCAATGTAATATAGTAGAAAAGTTAGTAGAGAAAATAATAAAACATATTGACAGTCAGCATTGTTCAAAAAGCACTAATGCATTCTAAAAGTGGATAACGCGTTGACCTTTGACAAAGCAATTATGCTTAACAAAATATTGTATGATGAAACGTTCGATCGCAAATTTATATCACAATTTTTCAAGAAAGATAAAGGGGTAACCTATAAAATGACAAACAGTTCTATGCAACAATAGACATTACATCAAATTGATCCCATTATTTGTTCACGTTACCACATCGAGAAGACTGAATGATAAAGACAGAACTTTCCCACAGACCCGATAGCAGAAACTCAACTTTGCCCGAGCAAGTATGGCTTTCCTCTGACCCGTTTATTTATTCTTTTACACCTACTTTCGTCCCCCCTACCCAATTCCGCGAAGGCGTTAGTTTACTAGCTAATGTGTAAATAATTGTTTTTTTTTTTTGTAATTGTTATTGGTCGCAATTGCGAAGGAAAAAGTAAAGGTGACGATTTTTAAATTTTTTATCTGTGCCTCGAGGAGACTATACTGAAAGCGCGCAAACAATTAATTAAAGATAGTAGACAAGGGTTGAAATGGCACCGTTCGTGCACGAGAAACCGGGACTGTAACCGGAATGATACATCTGCCGCGTGATCTCGAGGCTGAGGAAATCGGCAATTAATTGCCAAACAATCTAATGGACCAGAAGCAATTTTCGCAAGTCAGTTGTTCTAGCCTGGGCCCCGTAGCCTGGTTCATTAGCGGCGGATTTAACGTCAGCGCCAGCGAGCGTGACACGCAGCCTTTCACCGTTTCGATAATGAGCATGCAAGAAAAGCTGGACGAAGCCGCACGACCGTCCTCGTTACGCCGAATGAAGGAGACCGTAGACGTAGTCGCCGGAGGAATGAGACACGACAGGTCGCCGGACGACCCTACGCCGCGACCTCTATGCATCTAAATTGGCTGCGCCCCCATTCGTCATGCAGCGGCTCGCTTCCCCCATTGATCGTTCGCGCACACTTCGTGGGAAGTGCTGCCCGATCGTCCTACCTTTTTTGCATCTTCCTTCTCTTCTCTTCTCTTCTCTTCTCGGCATATCCCTCGGCCGTTTCGAACGGTACACCCTGAGATCTCTCTGGTGTCCTCCTTTAGCAAATCGCGCCGCGCCACGGCTTCTCCACGATCAGACCAGACGCCGCACAATGGGCCATTTCAAAATCAAAGAACTTTCGATAGAAATGAGAAATGCAAATACATATTTTCTAAATCTTCTATTTTGTAAGAATAATGCAAGTTGTTGAAAGACAGTGATAAATGAACTAGGTTTTATGATAAAAATTACTGGATCAAGTGCCAAATATAAACATCATTTGAAGAATTTAAAAATGATGTATTATGTTCATGCGGTTGCGATTATAAGCAAAAGAAACAATACTCGATTCATAAATGCTTAAATGTATAATTATCAATATTTCTGCACTCTTTCAAAGTGCATTTCAAAGTGGAAAGTCAATTTTTCGCTTATAACTTTCTCATCGTGCACTCTATCCCCTGGGGATATATAATTACGAATCGTACGACATTGCAGCAAGTTCTGAAATAAAAAAAGAGAGAAAATACGTCGGCCCGAAAATGGTTAGGGGCGAAGAAGCTCTAATGATCGTAGCCGAAGAAAAGGGTAACAAAGGGTTAAAGCACCGCGAAAATTTCCCAGCTGGCCGAAAACGCTCGAAGATCATCCTCTGTCATCCTCGATAATTATCGAAATCAGCACGCGTCCCCCATCAGCAGGATCCCGGCGGGATCTCGGGAGAGCGGAGATGAAAGAACGAGCTAGGAGCAGGACTGTCAGGTCTCCCTTGTCTCATTTCGACTTACTAGACACGGTTTATCGAGCAGCATTGTGTTACGCGGCGACTAAGACAAGGTGTTTCGTTTCTCGCCCGTCTGACAAAGGGCGCAGCACCGGCACAACAAAGCCTATCCACGCAGCGGATCCCCGAAGACAACCGCGTGAAAAGAGTGTAGCCGTGTCTCCTCCTCCTCCCTTGGGCTCCCTCTCCCTCCTTCTCTCTTTAGCGTCGATTTCTGTTCCTGGTCCTCGCGGCACGGCATGGCACGGCGCGGCGCCGCGCGTAAAACCTTTTTCTCCGTGAGATGTCACTTATTAATTCTCCCATTCTCTCGAAGGCAGCAAAATGAATAGCGGGAGCTGACTGTAGTCCGGTGGACCCCGCCCCCCTACGATACGGCCGCTGGCGGAATTCTTTCGGTGAGAAAAGACAGAAGGTGGACAGGAACGAGACGTATCCCGCAGGACAGCCGGTGGAAAGGTCAAAGGATCCACCGGCTACCTGAGCATCCTCTACCGTCAGGTAGACCCAGAAGAGCGCACTCCTCTTCCAGGCCCGTTGCCTCTTTTCACCGGGGCCGCGCGCGACGATTAATAACGATTTTTTTTCTTCTTCTTCATCTTCTTCTTCTTCTTCTTCTTCTTCTCTCTTCTGAAAAGGGGTGAACCTGCCAGCACGAGGAAACACGAGGAAGCTGCCGTTTAAGGAAAACCACAAATTTCGGGCAGCCAACACACCGGTCACAGGAATAATTCTGGTTGGCTAGTGGACCCGCTCGGAGGACCCCCGCTGATCACTTTTGAAGAATTCCCCGATGGTACTCATCGTCTCTACGATGCGCCTTCCTAGCTTTGATATATAGATTTTCGCAAGCTGACGTCATGGGGAATTGAAACTCGTAAATTCACCAGGAGGAATGCGCTCGTGCTGGAATTTTTATATGGTACTGTCCATCAAGTTTATTGGCCTTATATTACTACCGCATCGTCGTCGAGATGTTTACGATTGCGTTGATTGAACAATTTGTTTCTCTCGGGTCCGTCGATCAGGGTTGTATTGTCGCGCGTTTCTTCGTCGCGTGTAACTTACACACAATCTCGTTTTACACGGTATGCTTTTATACGGATAACTTTTATACAGGTTTTTCAGCGCACTTTCTTTTCAATTGGTTTTTAGTTCGTTTATTTTTATTTTTTGTGTTACACGTAACATAATATGACATATTATTAGACAAAGACTTTTATTAACCATAATAAAATAACTTTATGGGGTAGAATCCACGTAAATTCTTACAGGGAACAGCTTCATTTAAATATTTCAATTTCTCATTCTAGCACGTGCTAAAGCTAAAAAGAAAATAATGCCCATATAGTAAACAAGCATTGCAGGAATTATTTCATATTACGAGAAAAATATTTTTTTTTAAATGTAAAATGAATCTTTATTTAATATTAGAAACAGAATACTTTTCCCTAATATTCTAGGAATATTTTATATTTATCATGGGAAAAATATTTGTTCTACAATATGAAAGACATACATATTTCCTTTCTATGCATGATGCGTTTACATCAATTGCACGCATTCATTTAGGTACGTCTGCTGTTCCACGCGTTGAAGTCACTGGAATGGCACCACAGCGCGCATTGAAATCACCGACAAGCGCGGCGCATCACAGCGCTTCTATTAGGATTCTGCTTTTATTATACAAGAACCAACGATGTTATAAATTTTCATTCTTCGTCACGCGATACTTCTTCTCCTCGCGGACAGCGTCGCGTTCGATAAAGCTCACATGAAAATTTCATAATTCTCTATTAACGAACGCAGGTAAGCTGCGTCGTCACGCCCGTCCACGGATCATCAATATCAATCAAGTCATCAGGAAACGAGGCAGCGCGAAACAATGCCACGATCCCAACCGCTGTCAAGCTGGGCTGGCTATCATTTCAGATTAGTTGAAACGAAATTACTGAAAACTGAAATATTTTTACAAACGAGTACAGTACTAGCGTATTTCAAGATATTATTCCATTTAACATCCAAAACGTGAATACGTATATTATTTAATATTTACACTGAGATTCATAAATTACTTAATATTTACACTGAGATTCATAAATTATTTAATATATTACACAGAGATTCATAAGTTATTAATCGGACATTCAACAGGTTATTCTTATAAATTTTGAAGTGGTTAATTCTAATTGGAAATTGAAAGTTGTTCTTTTTTTATCATTATATAATAAATTTGTTTTATATTAAACAAACTTTATATATTAAATAATCCAATTATTTTCCTTGAACTGTGCAATCAAATTCTCCACGTTCACTATATAGCTGAGTCTGCGAGAGCCACTAAATCTCCATAAACAAATTTTCTCGCGCAATTTCGCACAAAGGGGCACGCACGACGACGCGGCCGGTCGACCGGGCGAGATTTACGATATTATTCATTACTTATTTCGAGAAAGAATGGAGCAGAAGAAAACGAGGGAGAATAAGCTGAAATATATATCTCTTTTGCCACTTTTGACGCGAGCCGACGCAGCCGAGTAGCAGCTAGTATAATCGAGAAGCAGGTAGTCGTATATCGGGCCGGATGAATAATATTGCGGGTCCTGGTGATCGTGTCCGTGGAAAGATGCATATACGTTGAAGAACGAGGGAAGAGGAGGAAGATTGCTGGGAAGCGAGGGTGTCGCGACACCCCGCTGGGCGCTGATGGAGCCCTGGGTCCTAGGGGTCCCGGGTGCACGATTTCGGTAATTAGCTTTTTCGTTCAGTGCCAATTACGCCGCGACTGATTTACATAAGCCCGGGCCCTGGGTCCCCCCACTTGCCCGATAGCACCGAGTCCACTAATGAAGGCAACTTTCCTATTTGACGGATGTCTCCCGCATATTTGATAGCGCTCGACGCACCTGGTCCTACAGCATTCTTCTTCAGATAGGCACCTCGCAACTTAAATAATAGGGGAGAATGACGGTCGCTTAAACAATAATTATAATAAAATTAAAATATGGAGGAAAATATTTATTTAAACATACCTCGAGACTTAAATATATAAATAGGGGAGGATGGCAACCATTTAAACAATAATTATAATAAAATTAAAATATTGGAGGGCAATATTTATTGAACCCTTTGCACTCGGAGCTATTTTAACTCAAAAACGAAAGATTTTTCCATTGAAGAATATTTCCATTCTATAGGCGTGAAAAAAATCTCTCAAAAAAAAGTTTCACCAAGTATAGCTGAGGTCCACCCTAGCGAGCACTCTCGTATGCTCCCTGCATCTGTAATATCATCTAACGTCGGCCATAAAACTGACAATCTATCGTCGTTCGGGAAGGGTTAAAGAGACCAGTCAAGTGCAAAGTGTTCAATAAAATACGACAGCTAACGCGTGAAAAAAAGGTCCGCAAAACAGATTGCTCGGCCCATATTACATCACATTACAGCACCGTAAACGTTCGCTAAATTGGCAACAGCTTTTAAAATGCCTATAATTGATCACCGACCTCCGTTCAGCTGGGAGCAAATCAGCTGCACCGCCGCGCCGCGCCGCGCCGTGCCGCGCCGCGCCGCGCTGCGCACCGGTTGCCCGGCGCGGCGGAGTTACGTGACGTTTCAGTTCAGGTATATTGGAAGCAGTCGATCGGCGACTGGTTGGGTTTCCGTGAAATGGGGCCTCGTGGCTGTCGATTTCGTGGGGTAAATAGTTACCAGAAAAGAAGGCTGCCACCGGGTCGCCCAGGGACGACGGTGCCCCGCTGCGTAAAATTGTCTTTTGCCTTCCGCTAACCGCGACTCGCCTCGAACCCGAACCGTGTAATTATTCGAACGCTCGTAACTTATATCCACGTCATGTGGCTGGAGCAGATAGCCCTCGAAAGAATCGAAGATAGCGGATCGCGCTGCTCTTTTCTTGGTTTGGGACGGAAATTATTTAGCACCTGACTCACGCCGCGCCACGCCGCGCCGCCGGCTGGCCCCGCCATCTTTGTTCCTCGTTTTTCGTTCCTTCCGGCTACGCGGACCAAAATATCCTCCCGGACTTCACACTAGGCCTAGAACTGGCCCAACGTTCTGTTCTACATATTCCTCTTGTGCATAAAAATGTCGAATACACTGACGTTAACGCCGTTACGGTGGTCGACGGGAATCGGTCCTACTAAATTGTGTTGTTAATATTCAATTTCCGAACTGGAACGGTTTCATGGTTCCTAAGCTTTGTTGCTGATGTTCGATGATCATATTTTTTGCCGTTTTTATCGGTGATGCTTTTCTTATTAATTTCGAATAATCAATCGTTACTTTATACAGGGTGAGTCATCTAACGTTTGCACCTCAAATATCATTGTTGTTTATAAAGATACGTAAAATATGGTAAGGGCATAGTCGAATGGTACAATGGGGCTGACACGATGCCAAAAAAAATTTTGTTTTTATGTCATTTTTTTAGAGATATCGAGGTCACCTTGACGTTTTTAAACACCTACAATGATAGTACCTTTCATTGGGAATTCAGTGACTATAATTATTCCAAGGTCATTCAATGTCACAGACAGAGAAAACGTATAATTTTGTGACACCCTGTACATAATATAATACATATAAGTAAATATTATAGTATTATAATATACACGACAGAATTTATTATAAAATAAAGAAATCATGCCGAATGTGTGTTAACATGAAATTTTAGGAGATAAAGATTACTATGCAATTTTAAATTAACTACCGCGCAGAACTTTATTTATTCCATTTTTCTGGTAAACGAGGGAAAGAAGAAAAAACGTTAAAGCGGCATTCAGGCACTTTCTTACTTGTTAGTCGATCATTAATTTCACGGGCAACTGGTCGAAAAAGTAAATTAAAGCGTGCGCTGTTCGCGTTAATTCCGGCTCGTTAATAACTCCCAAGCATTGCGTCATAAACTTGGGATTTTTACAAGATGCTCGCCGGCTCCGGTGCACGAGGACGTAATTGCTGAATCGTGAATGAATCCTGAGCGTTCCACGGCAGATTCACAAGATCATTACGGCCTTGCAAGACACCTTCATCGGGCCTCACGAGGATAAAGACGGCCCGCTGAAATTTCTACGCGACTTTTCATGCACCGTTCATCAGCCACGACGGAAATACCTCTCGTTGCCGCGAAGAACATGATGGCAACACGTGAACGTATATTCGTTGTATTTTATACAAAAAGTAAAACGCGGATACACGCGCGCGCGATATAAATTAGATAACGAATTACTTAACCCTGCTGCATCGCCGGATCTTTCTCGACTCAATCATATTTTACATTACACGGACAACAATTATTTTACGAACTTTTAACTGTAAATCATATTTCTTCTCTGTTTGAAATTAATCTTGTATATTGACATTTTAATTCTGTTCGCACGAGTTTAACAGTTATTTTATGTTCCATTAAGGAATATATTTTTAATTAGTATTGTTTAAGGGGTTGAAAGAGGATGAGTATCGAAGAGGAAACGTTTGTGAATTTTATACGATTTAATTGAATACAATTTAAACTTCAGATTGATTAATAAATAAACATTTTTAGGAAATCTGTTTGTCACAATTTTAACTTTTCCAGAGTAGACATAATAAAAGATGTAAAATACAGTAGGTCTAATACATACATATAAAGTATAACGTATAAATACTGCAAATATGTTTGGTATAAATATAAACTGAACTTCCATTTAATAATTCCTACACAACTTTAAAAAAAATTGTTAAAATTGTATCTACTGAATTAAATTAGCTTTTCATTAAAAGTATTAGTTCCATATTTTTATAAGAAAAAAATGAGACTGAGATTGAAAATTTGTTTCCCAATTCAATAAATCTGATAGTGCTATGTATAGTATAACTAGTAAAACCAAGAAGTAGAGTTGTAGCAGAACAATCACCGGTATATTTATTATCAAATTAAGAGCTATCGTTCGGAACTACCTCCGACAATAAAACAAAGCTAAAAAAAAAAGCCCAATATGCGAGCCTACCGCAAAATAAAAGCCAGAAAATGCACAATAGAGTGTCTATTAAAATTTTATTCCGAGGGCCGGCGAACCGAAATTAATGTATTCCTGAAGCCATCAAAAAATTGCCATCAGATTCACAAGACCATTACGTCGTCGCGAAACAAGTTGATGAAGCTTCACGACCAGCTGAAACTTCCATCCAGGTTTTCAAGCACCATTCGTCCGCCACGCTAGAAACACCTCTCGTTGGCGTCGGCCCGAAGAAAAGGTAATTACCGGTGAATTCCCGAGGTCTTCTAGGCTAGATGAGGCCATCAATGCACAGCGGGGAATCGCGACACCCTCGTCTGCCTTTCTACCTCGTCCTCGTGAGGGTAGCAGAGAACCCATATTACTCATCCATATTTCGCTATCGTTCTCCCTCCGTCCACAATGTCTCCCCCTTATCCAAGCCTCGTTGGTTTAAGGCCAATGGACACTGATTATGCGACCGCTGCCATCTTGTCCCGCTTTTCAGGCTGATTTACTATTATACGCTCTGTTGTTGCTATAATTACTAATACGTTGGTAATGTTGATTGGAAAAAAATTGCCGTAAGATTGTTCTTGACCTTGATCTCAAGGTCAAATTTATTTATCGCATTCTATTCTAGGCATCATGGGGATAAAAAGTGTGAAAGGAACCATTGGTCAAGAACGATCTTTCTATTGTTTGAAATTATACCGTCCCATTTTTGCGAGTCAAGTTAATGACTAATTGCAAATTCACGTAATAATGATTAAATGGAAGCCTTATATAGTCATAGCGACTTCATAATTATATTATAACCATGCACCTTATTAATAAGGTATTTATGTTACATAGTAAACCATATTGAAAAATGCAAACTCTTTAATTTAAATACAAAATGAAACTTGTAAATCAGAGCAAGAACTTATTCAGCTAAATTAAATAGACATTCGATTATATCGAAATATTTTCAATTTTATACGGCACGGATATTTTTAAAGAGGATTTTTCAGATCCTTCAGCTACAGCACAGTCATTGAAAATCTTATTAATAGACTTCCGGTAGGTAAAGTGTTAATAAATCATAAAGCTAACGAGCAAGCCGAGAGATCGGAAATTATGTCGGATCTCGACGGTTCGTTTCGGTAAACATGCCCAGTGTGAATTGGCCTTTATATTGTATACATATATCTCTCTAGCGATCCTTATGGTGGCCATAGCGAAGAGACCGAGTGCCGTCCTAATTCTTCTGCCGTCACGCGGTTTTATGATACCGACATAAAATTTGGATTCCAACGCGAGACACGAGCAAGCTCGCGGAGGATGATCGCCTCCTTAATTATATCGGCGGAGAGCCCTTCCTCGATATCGCTTGTAGTTCAGCGAACATCGTCCCGAGGATTTATGGGGATCTCCTGCTAGACGATCTGTCCTTCTCCGTGTCCCGGCGGCCTCGTTTTTCGTCAAATTCGATGGATTTAAAAGGAGCCCGCCGAGAAATATATTTTCGGAGACGTTAATTATGGTTATTAGCCGAGACGTCCCGCAATGGTAAAACTGTATAGGCTCTCTAACGACTCCGAATATATCTTGACAGAATTTTGAAACCCAATTTCCATAGAATGAATTCGAATTCAGTATTTTCGAACATCCATATTATTGGACAAATAAATTCGCTGTTGCATCCCTTTACAGAAAATTGAGCCGAAAAGTATTTGATTTATCCGACAAGTATTTTCGAGAAATTATCGATATTTACAAGTAGTGATCATTTCGTGAAAATAAATAGTACGACCATAAGCCTGAATTACAACTCTCTGATTTGAATGATATTATTCTAATATATTATTGTTATATTAGAATATATTAGAATCGATATTTTACTAAAATTTTGCTCAACATTTTTCGCTTAACACGCCCTTGACATATACGAATTAAATAAAATTCGTTGCGACCGGAAGTGCCATTTATTATTTAACATATCATTTGTATAAGCTTAACAATGAATTTCCGTATAGATTCAAAACAAAGAAACATCTTTGAAGGTCAAGGGGTTAAGTGTATTTTTTTGGTCAGCGCTGAAAGGTTAAATCAAAATCATATAAGAGAGAAGTTTGTGCAGAATTGGATGTGCACATCTTTAGAACGATGTTCATCTGAAATTTTAACAATAGCTTTCTGGTTGTACCACCCTGGATCAACCCTTATTTACACATTGGTGCACAAAAGTGTGCCAGAAAAGAAATGTGCAAGATAAGGGGAGAGAAGGGGAGGGGTCTAGAGAGGGTGGAGCGGGCTCATATCCACGGAGGTCATCGGGCTTCAAAGAGACAATTAATGTGCTGGGAACACAATGGCGAACGAATGGTCCATTGTCAGGACTGTGCGAGAAGAGAGTGTCCCTGCAGCGTGTTGGTCACTTCTTTTCGGTACTGCCGCCATCCACAAAGGTGCACCGAGTGAATTCGAGGTGAAGGAACAGGAGAAAAGGGGGACGCGTATCTATTGACCGAAGAATCATCCGACAAGTGCCTTCATCTTGACCGGGGGTGGCCGAATGAATGGAGGGTTTTTGCTGGCAAACTTTAGACTATTTCGGGGAGAATTAGATTGTCCATGACCATACACCTAGGACATGAAAAATCAAACTGAATACTTTTGTAGATATTTTATAAGTAAACTGTAATTTCAAATAGATTTAAAATAGACTTTTGTCATTTAAAATAGTAGAATAGAATTTAAAAACGTCCATATGTATATTATTTTCACTTTATCAAGATCATTATACATATAAAGAGAAGACGAAATTTTAATGTCCTCTGTTACTTGCAATTGTTGCAAACAATTTTTATTTCGCATAAATAAAGGCTATTTATAAGTTTATAAATCTGAATGATAGTGCTATCATTTTGTCACAGAGTGTAAACAAAAGCAATTGTGGGCGGTGAAAAGGAGCGAGGTGTTCTCGCGATGTAAACCTAGTTTGATCCTGTAATTACAGAAAACATCAAGTCGTGGGGCATCCTTAAGTGTCGTTTTCGAGTCACGGTCACGTATGAGTGCTCATTTAGGGGGGCCATTCATCCTCGAGACACTTCTCTTGTCCGGCGTCTCGGCTCTTACCGGCTGATACCTCTCTCCCTGTCTATCATTTTCCCTTTAGACCGGCGCGGTCTTATTCGAAATGGAACGAAACAAATTACTCGCGTTGTCGGGGACACGCGCTCTTTTCGAGAGAGCCGCGTGTCCCGTTCGTGTGTCCCTCGCTTTCTCTCCTCTCTCTCTCTCTCTCTCTCTCTCTCTCTCTCTCTCTCTCTCTCTCTCTCTCTCTCTCTCTTTAATTGTAACCGCCGCCGCTTGGGCGGGCACCGCGAGAGCAGGGTGGGCGGCGGAGAGGGATCAAACATTTATTATTCGAAGGGATAAGTCCTTGTAAATATGTACAACCACGATAAAGAAGCAAAAAGCCGGGGACCATGGAATGTTAACCCTTTGAGCCCCTTTTGCGTACTCTCCCGGCCGTTGTATCTTGCTCTCGGTCTCTTTGTATTTATGATTGCTTTGAGACCTGGACTTCTTCCTCGAGGTCTATTTGTTATGGAGAGCGCAATGAATGAATGACATATGGAAACGTTTTGTTTAAACGACCGGCATGATCGCCTCGCGATGATTGTATCTCGAGAAAAATGACCAACAAATTTTTCTCACTTTTGAATAACCGGCAATTCTTAACCCTTTAGTGAACTATTGTGGCCGATTCGGCCCCACTCGCATTTATTCCAATTATTATTTCATGCGGAACTATCGATGTCTAGACTGTCGATTTTACGCATTTATGACGAATATGCGTAGCTGCAAACATTAACATGATCGAACAGTATCAACGCATTACTGTCAACAGTAATAAAGGAAGAAACAAATTTTTATTTGGTTACTGTATCTTGTAATTGACGAAAAACATTTTACTTTGCATATAGAGATCTGCAGTCTAAATATAACTATTTGAAGATTTTAAAGAAATTTACATAGATTTTAACACGAAATTTTCCATGAATGTTAATTATTCCTTTGATAGGAATTACATATATTCATTCACAGGACATCTTGTATCGATTCTGAACCGGTAAATCTGAATTCGGGATCACTATGAACGGGTGGCCATAACCGTGTCCCCTCATTTCGCACGGTAATTTTCTAGAAAAATAATAACACATTAGTTTAAGGGTTCCAGAGCCGTTCTCTCGGGGCTAAACGAAAATTGAATTTCTCAAGTCTTTCACGCAGCCATTCCCAATTACGTCCCCGAGAAAATATAAATTCCCGCGTATTTCACATCGATAGCCGAGCTCCTTTCTTCGACTCGGCTCGAGACGCATCTAATAATTGGCTTCGTTGAAAACCGCACTCCGCGACGAATCCTTCCTGCCCCCCTATCCCCTATCCGCTATCTTTCTCCATCGCGTTTGGCAGAGAGACCGACCAAAGAGAGTCGAGGTTCCCTCGCGGACTCTTCTACTCTTTTTCTCCCTCTCTCTCTCTCTCTCTCTCTCTCTCTCTCTCTCTCTCTCTCTCTCTCTGCCAGTCGCAGACTTGGCTCCCACCTTCCCGGTCCATTGAGCCGGCCACGTGAGAACTCGAGGGTACTTTTACGTTTCGCCATTCACGTGGACCACTATAACAGATTGTTTCTCGGAAAGGGTAAGTCGCCGGGGGTGGCGGGGAGCCGCCTCCTTCCGTAAGACGGTTGTGTATCTATCCACCCGACCGGCTAATGACGCGGTGAGAGCGTGGAGAATGATCGTAAAGGACCGAGAAGTGGTTCGTTTTGTCTCCACGCTGTCTCACAATTCCTTTCTTTCTCCCTCCTCCTTCCGCCCACCCTCTTCCATCCTTCTTTCTTTCATTCTTACTTGATCCTTTTTATTTTCTCGTCTCTTTCGCGGAGGTGGCGCGCACACGTATGTAGTCAATGCCGAAAAGATGGTGCATGTGCTGCTTTCAATTTTCGTCGAGATACGTCATTTGTAACGAATGAGGTAATTTAAGAGGTGATGCACTGTTGTTGCATTTACGAGAAATTAAAGGATGCTTTGTTGTTGAATTTATGAAAAATTAAAGGATGTTCTGTCGTTGAATTTATAAGAGCAGGTGTACACCGTGGATGATGGAATGATTTAGAGTCACAGTACTGATACCTGTATGTATTATTTTTAATTTGTTAGACAATAAATATATTACACATATTCTTCACAACTGTTTTCAAATTCTACAAAGTAAGCACTAATGAATGAAAGTGTATCATACTCATTAATTACTAGACTGTGATTCTTTATGTAAAATAAATATTGTCTGTACGAGTTGCAAGAAACAACAACCACGTAGAAGCTTCTCTTTTTCTTTAATAATCTTAAGAAGTCGAAAATAGTACATTGACGTTCTTGGATTTTTTTAATCTTTTAATTTTTGTCATAAATGCATAAAATCCGTAGTCTATTAATTAGTTAGTAGTCTGACCCAATAAATTGTGAAATACACTTGAGAGTCGGTACAGCACCTCGGCATCCCTGAGGGGTTAGAGGTAGTAGCATCCCACGCGCTGTCTTTTCGGCTGGGAGTGTATTCGCGATCATCAAAGAACCTGAACCGACGACAATTCGATCGACGAGTATCGTTCCGACAACGCCTGTGTTTGCTCTCTCATTGTTATGATGATAGGAAATTAATTTTGTCGAAAATCGATTTTAATTTTCGACGCGGACAATGTGTTAATTCGATGGAACGGGGGAGGATTTCTTTTCTATTCGTGGAAGAATCGTTCGCCGATCAAAGATGAAGCAGTGTCTGATTGGAGAATGTTTTTCAGTCACCTTTGACGATGGCGATGCTGGAAACGTACGGCGGCTTTGATGTCCGCAAGATTCACGGAAATATTTCAGATCCGGGTGGAAAGAGGAATAATTGAATAAGAATGATTTTTGGCGGCGGATGCTTTTTCAAAGGAGCTGTGTACGTGTCTGTGTCGCTTTCATGTATTTTTATTCAATGTCTAGGATGGGAAATTCTCAGAACGAATCAATAATTAATTGCTCTGTCTTTTCAATATAGGCACAATATGTGTCAAGAAAAAGTGACATTACTTGGATAAAATACGGAAGTTGTTAAATCATATTACGAAAGTGTAATGAAAAAAATCAATATGTTCCTGTATAGGTACTTCGAAAACTGTCGGTGTTATATAATTTTCACATGCGCGACAGTTATGGAATAATCCAACCTTACGAAAGTCCGAAGCGCGCGTCAGCTGCACCGGACTCTGGTGTGCTGCGTAAAGAAAATAATGGACGATCGAGCTGGCACACCTCGTGAACTCGATTGATCAACCTCGTTACGTTAAGAGCCGACGCGACGGTCGGTGTCGGATAACACGTGAAAAAAGAAAAAAAAATAAATGAGCTGATCACGTCGCCCGTCTATAAAGGTCAATCACGTGGTGCTTAGCACCGTCGTGGAAGCTTCTTCGAAATCAAGCGGAATTCCTTGGAACCCGGCTTCGAAGCCGGGATACCCGTCGGGGGCCGTGTTGGTCGATTTCTGTTGTCATCGTAGCCCGGAGATGGACGTGAGAATGCGAATTCGTAGGCAAGGGGGCGTAAGAGGCCCGTCAGAAGGCCTTAGGCTGGCTCATTACCAGCAATTGTGGCCGAATGGCACCCTGCAGCGTGGTACACGGCTGCACCGGCACCAGCGACCTCGGCCACGGTCTGAACCTTCACCGGCCAAGACCGCAAGCCTGAAGCCTGCCCCCGCCTGCCGCACGACAACGGAATTTAATTGCTCGATCAATCATTATTTTCGTGACTCCGCGATCGCCACCGTGATCCACGTCCTTCGCGTGATTCGTCGCCCGTCGCTTTCACTCGGTTTTCAACGCCGTTTCCGCCGCCCCTCCCCCTACGTTTTCTTCTTCGTCTACAATTAGGACTAGCGATTTCAATTGACTAACTTTCAGACACCCGGCTACCAGAACTGGGGAAAATTTGAAATAATTTAGTTTAGGGAGAATGTGCTTTTTATACGTTTTAAATTTTGAGAAAAATGTGCATCTTATTTTCAAAGATATCCTAAATGGATGACCGTTTTGTTACCATGCGTTATGTTAATTTCCCGTGTAGGAGACACAGCGCAGCGCAGCGGCCCGAACTCTATTCCGAAATTTATTTTCCAATTTTCCAAGACACCGGTCGTCATAACTATAAGAGTAAAAATGGAATGATAGAGCGAACGCCGCGCCGCCTCCTCCCGCCTCGTTTCTCCGCTAGTAGAAAGTGGTAAAGGGGTGCGGATGCAGGTCGGGCAGGGGGCAATATTTTCATGGCGCTTAGCGGCAGGCCCGAGTCAGACGGCTCCCATCCGCGCAGCACGACACTTTATTTCCGAATGTATCGGCGGTCCCAGCAGTGCGCCGTGACATACAGACGCGCACACACGCTCGCTCTCTCCTGTACGCAGCTATATTTTCCTGAATATATGTAGCGCCTGTATATACATACATCGAAGATTAATCGAGTCAAAAGGCCGCGGTCGTTACAAAGTGTGCCGCCCGCCGCGACACAAAACCCATGCATTACCGGTCGAACGTTGTCGAAGGAAGACCGCGTTCATGTTCTAACGTTCATCTTGTCTCCGTCGATACACCCACGCTGCCCTCGTGCCTTAACAAACCCGAAAGGGGGACGTTGTTGGCGCAGGGGGTTGCGTCGCGACGCGTCGCAAACGCGAAATCCGCTGTCCGTCTGTCTCTCTGTGTCCTCCTTGGCGAAACCAACCGTATCTTCGGCGGGGACTTCTAGCGAAGTGCAAAATGCCGAAACCGATATAATACCGAAATTCTACCAGTATCAAAATATATAAATACCGAAATGTATGAATACTGAAACCGATATAATATCGAAATCCTTACACTACAATTACAATACCCAAATATATGAATACCGAAATCGTTACAGTATCAAAAAGTATAGTTTTTCAATCAATCGATAGGAGGTAGCACAACAAAAAATTGTTCGAACAACAATTACTCGTTAATTGTATGACAACAAATTGCAATGAAAGAATTTCACAAGAAACTTTTATTGAATACAAAACTGAAGATGATTTAAACTTTTTCACTAGAATTGTATTTTTTTCTCAATCGATTGATGGATCGTCGTGTTTAAAAAAATGTTAGCTGTCTTAGATCGAAAACGGATTAGTTTAGAAGTTATTAATTTTCTACCGACTCCCATATAAGAGTTGGAACGCTATGGCGTCGGGTCCATCGAAAGCGGCTTTCATCGGAGCCTCTTCACCTACTTGCAGCCAGAACAAATGTCTTTTCGCCGTTCGGATCGGCGAGCTCGTATTAGATCAATTATTCAACGGAACGGTAATCGGCCGATACTAACAGCCGATAAAAAGCCCGAGACTCTCGCAGCTCCCGGGGAGAAATCGGCGATCGGCACGAAGACGGGGCCCGGGTGCGTGAAAAATGGCACGTGAACGGCGCGGCGTCTAAGAGCGACAAACGAGGTGTGCGCGAATCCACCTTCGTTAATGCTCACCTCTTACCATAATCTAATATCCGCTGATATATTGGGCGAGCCGGTAGGGTGCCGAAGGTGCGCAAAGGTCGTAACACCGGGGGTCGGCCCCGTAGATATTTACAATTTTAATCATCGTCTCTGCGTGGGACTCATTCGGACCCGCGGCAACTCGCGATTCCTTATTCGAATCCCCCCCACCTTTCGCCGGACAGTTTTCATTTCGTATGACGAATCACGTGTCCGGCAATTATTGAAACGTACGATACCGATCTCGTCCTTCCAGAAACAATAGCATGGCCGCTCTTCGGGAGCAGAGGGGTTGCAAACGCCGCTAGTTCAACCCCCATCATCTTCTCAATTTAATCCGAGGACGTGAGAACCGAAGCGACCTATCCGTCAGTTTTTAGAAATTTTTGTCAAATTCACATTGTTTTAAAACCACCAAATGGATTGAAACGAGAAATAATCAATTATTTTATTGAGAATAAAGTCACGGATGCAATGACAAATAATAAATACAATGGAAAAATCGTCAAGTAATCCTCGTGTTCCATTAAATACCATGTTTGTTTTTGTAAAAGTTCGAAAACCCGTTACGGAAACTCGATTTTCGTATAAACTCTCCACATAATGGTGAACTGTTAATTAAAATACAGAAATTACATTCAAGCCTGCAAGTATTTATACACCTCGTTTACGCTTTGATCATTCCTGTTAGAACAGGAGGCCTAATTAGAAGACGGATAAGAATTTATCGATCGGAATTTAAATTTCGATCGTTGGTACTGTCGATCACGGGAATGTGTGTAGCACCGGTGGTCGGATAGAGTAGCGACAACACGTGGGTATGCGTAATTAAACGGGGAGAGGCCTGATAACTTGACGTGGCGCCGGTTTAACGCGTTAATTATCTCGTTCTTGCGAGTACAGTCCAGTTAATGAGGCTTTCGCTTGTAACTTGCCTCCTACGTGCCCAGCACGCGCGCTCATCCCGGTGAAATTGCTTTTATCGTTCGTTTATCCGGCTCCGTGGTCCGATCCCGTATTCGTAATATTATTTACGGTCCTGTAAATTCGAAACAGGCGCTCACGGTTTTCCACGGCGCATAGCGCGTTCACAATGGACAAGAATCAATAAATCAACCTTCATGTACATAGATATTTAAAACAGCCGTAGGAGTATTCCTAAATATTATAACCAATGAACAAACATTAACTATGCGTGGATACTTCACCTGCAAGTGAAATGCTTCTATTAAAATTTGTTTACCCATTCCGCAAGTGTTTCATAAATATAAAAACTATTCATTATCTCCACATAGAGTGTGGACAGAGCAACTTCTTCCCCGCTGCTGTCGCTTCACGACTTCCACCACCAGTGTACCGGTTCCCCCACCACCAGTGTACAGGTTCCCCCACCACCATCGCCCCTACCGTGATTTGCCTCGCATCACTGCGAGGATACATCCTAATCTCTGCAAATCTACGTTGGCTTCGTTTATTTAAAAAAATTTTCTACGTCTGTACGAATATTTGAAAAATTTTCGAAACAACAGCAAGGAAACCAAACTCGTCAAACTAATAATAATTATACTGTACATCTTGATGCATTTAATATTTTATGAAAATTTTTTAAAAAAATGCTAGAATTTACAATTTGGTGGACTTTAGTACAATTTTTATTTATATTGGAACTTCTCTTTCAACTTTGCACACCAGTGTATTTTTCATTCGAATATTTTTTGAAATGCTTTTTCCCATTGTTCGGATCGTCTTATATCCCCTTCTTGAACGGCAAACCTTCGGGGGATTAAGATAGCTGATAGGACCATGGGTTTCTAGGCTAATGGCGAATCGAATTGTTCACGAATATTCGTGTTTCTCCTCGGGACAATCGTTATGCTACGTACACCAGTCAAATACGAAAAAATTGTTTAACCACTTGCCTTATGATTTATTTTGCAGCTACAGTGATTAGAACTTCTTTGTAGTCCATAAATTCGTATAAGGAAAAGAAAATTGACGTCTATTGCATGCCTATATTTTCTAGGCTAAAATGGGTAACACCAAAACAGTTAATGCAAAATAGAAATTGTCTGCATCCATTACAATAAATGGCAGTTACGTAGAAATTGATTTCTTCTATTAACAATTGAATTAGATTGTAAATAACGTACCAGTAATATTAAATTAATTTAAAGTTTCTTCTATCTTGTGTTTTACCTACCCATTTTTGCCAGAAATACATAAAATTCACAGTTTAACTAAGGACGTACATACTTAATAGATCAAAATTTTTACCAGTCTGACTCAATGTTACAAGTAAACTGTGGAGTTTTATGCGAAAATCAAAATTGTCTGCATTAATTGTAAAATACAGGAGCTATTTAGACATTTATTATTAATTTTTTTCATTCTTTCAAAATGTTGAAAGGGATGCAAGAATATTTTTATTTATTTTAAAATATTGAAATATTTTTACAGAATTTTTAAAATTCTGTGAAGACGTTACAAGAATTTAAGATTT
The DNA here is from genome assembly GCA_916610255.1 of Lasioglossum lativentre. Taxonomy (NCBI): domain Eukaryota; kingdom Metazoa; phylum Arthropoda; class Insecta; order Hymenoptera; family Halictidae; genus Lasioglossum; species Lasioglossum lativentre. The sequence continues at coordinate 6,006,272 of OU744366.1, forward strand.
TTTTTTTATTAAGAAATCTCCAATTTAAGTATATTATTGTATCATTTTCGACTTATTAAAATCATTAAACGAAGAAGTACGTTCATTACTATCTTCTGTTTCTAACAATTAATTAAGGAAATTTTTATTTCGCATAAAAATCCATAGTCTAATAATGACGAACTGTGCCTGATCTAATTGCAAATAAAGTTATCTAGGTAACAAAGAATAGTATCTGTGGATAGAACAATTATCAAGTACACTGTGTAAAGGTCGATCAATATTTCACGGTGCTCGACGAATTCCAAGATACCAGAGAGGCAGTTTAATTAATCCGATCGCCCTACAATGTCGCGCTATCAATTACAAGATACCCGTGATTCCGCGCGCCAGGAAACACTCGGTTTAGGAACGCGCGTTCAATCATGACGCGAGGAAAAAGAATACGAAGAGGAGGCCGATAAACGAGTAACCGCGAAGTAACTCAATCGGCTACAAGCCGATTACCAGGTTGTCTGATCTCTCGGTCCGATCTGCGAGATCTATACGAGCATCCTTTTCGCGATCATTTACACGAAGCGCTTACACCAATTCACCGATTTTTGTTGCAGTTATTCCGTAACTGTCGTATCATTTATTTCCATTTAAAGGAATGAAATTATTAGCATTCAAATGGAATTATATATATTTTTTTTTTTAGAATGGTGTAACATTGTGTATGTGAAATAATTAAATTTTTAAAAAATTGATTTTGCTTACCATCGTTCACAGCTTTATTTATCAATTTTTTTTAAACGTTCTTTCGACGATATTTCTTACACCAAATTCACCGAGTTTTGTTGCAGTAATTCCGTAAATGTCGTACCATTTATTTCAATTTAAAATAAAGAAAATATTAGCATTCAAATGGAATTATACAATTTTTACAATGATGTAATATTGTGTATATAAAATAATTAACTGTAAAATTGATTTTGGTTTTATTTATCAATTTTTTTTTTAAATCGTGCTTTTGAAGATATTTTTTGCAGACCCATCAGTTCTTAATGTAGCATATTTTATTCATTCAATTTAATGGTCAGACTAGATTCGAACTGATACGATTGCGAGAGGGTTCGATCAAATGTCCAGAAAATGTTCGTTTAGTTGAATGGAGATCTACCGTATTTTTCTACGAACTATTGTATAAAAACGATCTAGGGAAGAAGTACAGAGAGTGGCAGCGAGGGCCTTGTGGGGGTCCTCATCGTGGAGCACCCGCGCCGCCAAAGAAGACGCTCACAGATATTCCCAAGAGCAAAAGCCTGCAACCGAGGTCACTCCTCCTCGTGGGAGGGCCCCCAGGCGCCGCGTAGCCTCCCCCGTCGGCTTCACCCAGCAACGAAAAACAAGACTTTATGGAGCTACATCGCAGAGTGTACGCGCGGTGTAGGCACGGTTGCGGCTCCGGCCCAGGGCCGGCCGAAGGCCAACCAAACCCTGAATGCCTGCAACACCGCTCGAAAAATCTTTTGAATAATTGTCCGAGTTACTTCGTTCGGTCAATTCCCAGGCTGAATTGATGAAACGGGTCGCGCGGCCGCGTTTCCGCAACGCCGAGGCGTGGCTCCGCTCTCGGAAATTAACCGCTCTCTCGTCTCTTCCACGCCTGATAGCGGCCGGATCGCTTCTCCGAAGAATTCCTTCGATAGCGGTGTTTGTTCCTAGATTACCGAAGCTTCGTGCCGAGTTTCCTAGCCTTTCGTGTCCCCTGAACCAGTCAGTTGACACCCTGCACCTAATTTTATGGGCCCTCGGAACATCAATTTTTCGACCAGGATTTCTAACTTTTTCTCATGGTTTTAGTCAAATCGTTAGCAGAGATTCTTATTTCACGTGTATTAATGTACGTATATCTAAATACAATAATTAAGGGGGGAGCCCTGTGTAAAATGAAATTTTCTACTATTTTTTTTTTTTGCTCAAATCGATATAAAATTTCCTTATGAATACGATAAAAAGAAGTTGGAAAGCTATCAGAGATGTTCTCGTACGTTTTATACACGGCAACTTACTATAGTCTCGAGTTTGAGCGATACTTCAGGTCCCGTTACAAACAAAAAGTATGTTCAAACCCGGAAGACGAGTTTTTGCGAAAATATGAAATCAGAAGAAACCAGCGGAGGATTCGGGAACCGCGCGATAGCCGGCGCCGAAAGTTGCGCGAACAGGTTCGTTTGTACTGATTTGCCGTCATTAAGTAAGTTCTTTCGGAGCAACCGGAGCATCAATTCCCGCGGCAATTTGAAGTAGGCCGGCGAATCCATTAGGAGAAGTTCTCGGAGGCGAAAGGGGCGTTAAACGGTGCGACGTCGTCGAGGGATCGTATCTTCGTGTTAACGACACGGCTTCTTCTTCTTCTTCCATCGAAACGGAAGGGTGGTCGTGGTGCGGAACAAGTGGTTAAATATACGGTTCCCTGTGCTTTCCCGCGGGATACGGCGCGGCGCGGCGCGGCGGCGCGTCTTTCTCCCTGAATTCGAACGGGCTGTTTTGACACGTCGAAAATATTGTCGGCGTTCTCGATCAGTCTATTTCGCAAAGTTTGCGTTCCGTTGTTTAACCCTTTACACTCCTAACTGAATATCTTGGTGCAAACACCGGATAAGTACACTATTAAGGGGGGAGCCCTGTGTAAATGGCCTGTTTTTCAAGAATTTTTTTTTTTAAATGTAATGCGTGGATTGATTTGAAATTTCTGGTATCATTTATTCATATTATAATATAATAAAAATATTTTTTTAAAAATTTAATTGTTAATAATAATCGTGGTATAACGGCTTGAAGATGGCATCCTGCATTTGCGCAGGAAGTTTTTAATTGTTTACGAGATTGGTTACAAGACGATCTTACAAGTTTTCCATGGATTCCTCGGAATTTCCATTTTGACAATTACACCCTTTTTTTAATTCCACTCTTCGACGTGTTTTGCTGTCTACTCTACCGTATGTGTTAACACTGGTGCAGTAATCAAACACCGAACTTGGTCTGTTCGGTAATGTCATTTTCGTGCACTCCTCATCGAGTCCTGCTAAGAGGTTCCTGGTACAGCCCTGTAGACCATTTTTTCTGAAAAGCTCCACAGTTCACGTACGGAACCGACCCCATTAAAACCTCCAATAACCCTTACGATCCTGATTATAATTTCCGATGCAAGATTACTCTGCGAGCGAGGTAGGTTCTCTCCGATTCGAACCGGCCACCCTCTAACCGTCTCAACCCCGATCGCAGCGTTCCGGAACATTCAATTCCCTAAAATTCCAGGATGCTCGTCCGGGCTGGTCGCGGCTCGTTCTTGAGGAACGTGTACGTCTATATCGGAGAAAAGGCAGCGTGTCTCGGCACACAACGTGCACGAGTCTGCATGTGCGAGGGAGTCGAGTCGTCGGTCAGTCGAGCCCGGTAATGGGAGGTCAAAGGTCACCGCGCCGCCAACGCTAGTGAGGAAGAAGAAGAAGGAGAAGAAGAAGAAGGAAGAAGGAAGAAGGACGAAGGAAGAAGAAGAAGACGAGAGGGGGACAGATATAAAGAGAGACAGAGAGAGGGAGAGAGAGAAAGGGAGAGAGAGATATATATATATATACTATAGGGGGTGTAGGAGGCTCCAGGAACCTCTCGGTGGTCGGTGGGGACGAGGAAGGGGGTTGCCGAGGCATTCTGCTGTGCTATACGTACGCGGGGAATCTGTACGTGTATGCATACACTTAAAACCGTATATAATGTTGTATAAGCATCGAGAGCTGGCCTTCCACGCGGGCAGAGAGGGAATGAGGGAAGCGAAACGGAGGGCTGGTGCGATATGCCTCTCGAAACCGTGGGAACGCACGTGGCCCCACGCGCCTAACTAACCCCTTCGCCTGTGCCACGGAGTCTCGCGTCTCGCGTCTTCTCCTTTTCCCCCTTGTCTTCCACGTTGCTCCTCGCCTCTACGAGGCTGTTCTAAAAAAAATTAGACTTGATACGGTACTAAAAAAAAAAAATACTCAGCGTTTTCCTCGGCATTTTCATTCCCGAGTTACCGAAGAGGCTACCACTCTTCTTTCCCTCCCGGTTACGCGATTCCTGTTCCATTCTTTCGCCGCGACGCGAGGCGACGCGACGCGACGCGACGCGACGTCTTGCCTCCTCTTTTTCGAATACCACCCATCTCCATCTCCACCTCCAGGTTTCCCCGCCGCTTACCTCCGTCTCACCTGTGCACACCTCGCCGCTTCCTCGTCTTCTTCCCCTTCCCCCGAGTACAACAACGCCGAGGACCATCCTCCAGCGACTGTTTCCACCTCTACCCAACAGCCACCGCCTCCTCCGCCTCCACCAGCTGCGTCGCTCCACCGGCGCGCTTCCCTTTTCTTTCTTCCCAGCACCGAATCGCGCGGACCCGCGGTTTTCAGCCCTTTCATTACGGGAATTTCTCCGTCTGTCCGCTGGCTCCCCGACGCACCCCCCACCCCCACCCACTTTTCTCCTCCTTCTCTTGTCCTCATCCTCCTCCTCCTCCTCCTCCTCTTCCTCGTCATCATCGTACACCCACCCACACCCTCGCCCTCTCCGCGAGGAACGTCGATCCCACCATCGCTTCGCTTTCGATCGTTTGCGGAAATCAACGCGTGTTATCGGACACGCGTCTGAGAGCCGAGCTGCTAGATGTCCGCGTCGTTGTTTTTGATAAATTGAAAGGATTGTAGAAAGCAGATGTTACGCGCATATCTATCGCCCACAGTAGTTTCTATTTTCCTATCTACATATATGGTGGGCTAAGCTATACGTCGATTTTTGTTGCGTGAACATGGAAATCTTAAATGTTGTGCTGAGGTATTGTGGCCTTTTATTGTATTATTGAGAGCGAAGATCTTTGTATATTAATCATAGATCTTTACCTTCCCCGAACCTGGTGAACGAAGATCACATATTGGAGCATGTGGGGTTGGTTTCATTCTGAACATATTACTTATTTATAAGGTTATTTATTTATTAATTAATTTATTTATTTATTTAACAATGCTTTAAACCAGACGGTTTATTTAGCAGATATTGTTACATGTAGCTTAGATATTACATAGTACTTTCTAAATTCGCTCTTCGGGCATCGCTCGGACATCTTCCATTGAATCATGGAAATGTACAAAATTCCAATCATACCATCTCAAAATACTAGTTCCAGCTAGGTGATGGATAAAACTCTGAAAGGGATATTAGCCTGCAACAATGAAATATAGTGTAAGTCATTTTAATCATCTTGTTAAGTCAACTACATTTAAATAGCAATTGTGCCAGTGCACAGTATATTTACCACTAATCTGTTCAATAAAAACCGGAATAAGAATTACTTTAATCTAGGATAAAATTGGAAATGTTAACTAGCATTATATTAAAGAAGAACTCAGACAAGAATTTTATATATTTTCATAGTTATAATGAAATGGCAAAAGATGTAATATGATAGTAGAATATTTCAACGAAATTTAAATATGTTAATCTTTATATTATACCATACATATTAGCAAATGTTACCACCATTACTATTGTCATCATCATTAAATCAAAATTCTCGAAAATTCGCTCTCATTATTACCAAGAATTCCAAAAATGCTGAGAAGAAGTAAAATTTGCAGTAATTAGCCGTTTCTCAAAAATAGTTCCACAAAAATTTCTCCCGCAGTTTTCGTCCATATTTTCATTTGACACAGATACATTTATGCTTCATTCACATTTTCATATATCAAACAAGTATGTGAAATTACGGGTCCCATGGAAATCACCGACACAGATTTTTCCGTCACGGTTTTCACCGATAACATTTCACCGACTCCAGATTTGACCGACAATAGCTTTGGCCGACAACGCCTTTAACCGACCTCGCATTTGACCGACAACGACTTGAAACGACCTCAGTAATAACCAACAGTAACACGATTTACAACGATATACATATCATGTTCACTAACCCTTTGCGGTCCTATGTCCAGTGTGACTCGACATCGCATTTCGTTCTGGCACGTCCTATGTCGAGTGTCACTTGACAATGTCTCAATCTTATTCTAATATGATCTTACTCTAATATCCGGAATAGGCCATGCCTTTTGAAACTAAGGGCTTAGTTTTAGTCTTTTCAAACCCATCGTGGCGTACAGTTCGAATTTGTAGCACAACTAGAAAGCATTTTCAAAGTCTAAATTTCCATAAAATAATTTTTTTTTTGTAAATAATATGGCTATTTAGACAACAGAGTCGACGTACAAAGGTGCGTGACAATGAATTTGAAAGTGGTGATGTTGATTGTTTCGAGGACATAGAATAACAAATTCAAAGAACGTGTGCATCTGAAATCTGGTACGAACCTGCGAATACAGCGCGGACCGCAAAGTGCAAAGGGCTAATAAGGATGTGCCATCTCAGCAGAATTTGTACCTTCTACAGATGATGCTGACGTTATCTTCTTTAACTATTCAGTGCACTAACACTTTTATTTTTGTGAGATTAATATCAGAAAGAGGATCATAGGGTAAATGAATAACGGGATCCGTTTGTTGTATACGAATAATGATACGGAGAAACATACAATTATACGCTCAGAGTATCCAGATAGAAGTAGAACTCATTGACACATCGCCACCGCGTACCACGCCACATAGATGGCCAAACACGCACACCCTAAGTGCCAGCGTCATACCCGCGGGCCAGTATGAGGGCGCAACGATCAACCTAGAGACCGATCTCCAACAACTTTTATGTAAAAATATAATTATTTCACAATAAGAATTGTAGTTCTAACGAATACGTACGATGCGACTCGGATCTCAAAGATACGCTGAGGTAATGTTTGTAGGAGAGATACGCAGTTGGCTAACGTTGTTGTCAAACTATGTTACTGTTGGTTATTACTGTGGTCGTCTCAAGTCGTTGTCGGTCAAATTCGATGTCGGTCAAAATCGATGTCGGTCAAAATCGAAACGGTCAAAATCGAAACGGTCAAAATCGTAACGGTCAAAATCATTGTCGGTTAAAAGCGTTGTCGGTTAAAAGCGTTGTCGGTTAAAAGCGTTGTCGGTTAAAAGCGTTGTCGGTTAAAAGCGTTGTCGGTTAAAAGCGTTGTCGGTTAAAAGCGTTGTGGACCAAAGCTATTGTTGGTCAAATCTGGTGTCGGTGAAAACAGTGTCGGTGATTTCCATGGGACCCGAAATTGCAGTCACGGAATAGTAAAAGACTTTACAGCATCTAAAAGAGAAAATGGGCGAACTTTCACCTAAGGAACGTAAGTACATATGAGATTAACACTAAACCTACTCATTGCCGGTCAAATGACCGGTTCCATTCTATTTTACAATTGTTGAAATTATAGAGATGAATTTATAGGAAATGATTATACTATAAATTCTCTCACTCAAGCTGATATTATAATAAAATTTCTACAGACACTGAATAAATATGAATGTTGTCTAAACGGTATCGATGTGACAAGACGACTGTCGTATTATTTATTTATTTATTTTCCTAAGGCCGATTGTCCTATGCAAGGATCGATATAAATATACGAGAGAGTCGGTCGTGTATGTATACGTTGTGATCGGATAATAAATAAGATTTTTTGCAGACGTTTATTTATTTTAAAATTTATTTAAGACATTTATGGCAAAATGAATAGATGTAACTTAAACCAGTAAAAACGTTAGAAGAACGTCAAAGTACTGTTACATTGTTTTCAACCTATTAAACATATTTTGAAAGAAAATAAATTTCTATTTCGCTCGACTTTGTTACAATGCAGGTTAGAACATTTTTATTTAGCATAAATATCCGCTGTCTAATAATTACTTCTCTGCGCCTGTGATCATTTTTAACATAACATTGCCTGAAATATAATTTTAAATACCATGTTATTATATTTTATGATTATTTTCAATAATTATTATATTGTTCTTCGAAATTATATCATGTGACCTAATTTTTTGGTTTGAGAAAAGCCAACATATACATACACCAGTCAGTTTTAATAGCCGTTAGGCTTCCTATTAAACACATTCGGCTAATAAAGAATAATAATTGCGAAGACGCGGCCAAAAATGCGATGGATTTAAAAGAATGAGATTCAACGAAATTATGCGACAGGTCGAAATTATATGTCGGCGGTCGAAATTTTCGAAACGGCATCTTTCCGGCCGACGCCGCGGCGTGTCGGTGCGGTTACTTCGAAAATTGATTATCGCTCGGCCTGTAATGATCCATTACGCAGATCCAAAGCGCGCGTTCGTGCAGATGTAACGCCGGTGCAAACTGACAATCACTGTCTCGGGCACCGATGAATTATGAGCCGATAATCCACGGTTACCGTGTATCGACCACGTAGAGCTTACACGCGTTTATGGTCTATCGGAGGTTTTTCTTCGTGTGACTGTGTGAAAAGCCTAGTTTTAGAGGAGAATGAGCATTAATGTTGGGGCACGACAAAATTGAAAGAGTCTTGAACAGTTAAACGAGCTGGAGTCGATTTGTAAATTGATTTACAGGAGTTGTGTCGTGGGAATCTTGCAATGATTAAGAAACCAGAAAACACATTCATTTTTATTCTCAAATTTATCAATTTTGTACATATTTATTTCAGTAAATTTAGTTTATTTCAATTCAGTTAATTTCATTATTCCATAAAATGAAATAGAGAAATTGGTGAAATTAAATCATCAGTTTTTATCAGCAAAATTGTACTTTTAGTTTTATACAAAACTCAATTTATAAATAATTCATGGTGTTCTTAGGTAGCCTTTTATTTATTTTGGAATTAATAGTATCGTTTTATTTGCTAGTTTATCAAGTATTATTTATTACTATACAATGTTAATAAACACACTATCTTCAATGATATTGTTAGCTTTTTTAATAGTGTTCAAAACCATGAATTATATAAACACTGCTAAAATAATTTTTTATTTTTCTTATTGCAATATTGATTGTGAAAATATACAAATGTATATCGAATTTAATAAATATAAGATCTTCATAACAAGAAACAGCAATTTAATAAAATTTTATATTCGTATGTTTAATAAATTTTAGAAGTATTCACATGATTATATAATAACGAAATAATTTATCATTTCTAATCGTATGTGTACAGATGCAATAAATTTAATTTATTGATAGCTTCAATGCATAGAGTTAATTTTCTAACTTCAGTATAATTATGAGAATTCATACTTTTGTAAATCTATATATGATATGATTACATTATTTTTATAGATCATAGAAAAATAGTATTAAACAAATATGTTAGGAGAGCTAATATATAATACTTTTATAAAAAATATCAATAAAACAATAAACGGTTTTAATCTTCTATTAAATGTGAAATAATGCACTATCCAGTGCTATGTCTAAATTATAAAAACAGTTAAATACCATAACAAAGCATGACAATCTTTTTTAATATACTGAAATTTATTATTATATAAACAATTTTTCTCACTTATGTCAAATTTTATCATTAAATTTGCCTTTGTCATTAACAAAAACATTTTCTATGTCTAATACATAAGAGACTAATGATAGATACTTGATATCTCTGATCAACTACTTTTTACTACTACAGGTAGTAGAACGAATGAACGTTAAAATCTTCGTAATAACATAACAAAATTTCCCAGAACCATATGCATTAAATTGTTCAAAAGGTTTTCTCTCACAGTTCAAAAGCAACGATTCGAAACAATCGATTCCACCAACAACTGTCATATTCTAAAGGATAAATTCGAAACCCGTTCACGTTAAAATCCAAGCTCCGGTTGCCATAAACGCCGCAAGGTGGCAGCATCAGGCGGATTCGTGGTTCGTGAGACCCGCTATTACGGAAGAGGAGTCAACGAACGAATCAGGGTAGAGCGAGTGGTTCCGAACGCGTTTGCATTCGAGGGTGACACGGGCGACGTTGAGAAACTACGCGAGAGCCTTGAACCACATGCGCGGTCGATAAAGAGAACACCGCGATACCGACCGTGGCAAATCAAGAGAGAAGCCAGTTTTCCCCTAGGAAAGAAAAATACCTAGAAAATCGATCACCCTAGAACTTCTTTTTCTCAGTGTCTAGAGGGAAACGAAAGAGAGAATTGAGCGTTTTAGTCTTGTACACCTTATTGCGATCTGGGTTCCCTAAACGAAAAACAAAGGAAAAGAAGTTGCGAGGAAGTGAGCTGGCGCCTGGGTCGGTCGCGAATTAGCGGCGTTTAAAAGGGAGGACCCGAGTTTCATTTTTTAGGTGTTCGTTTTGCCCCGCGCCGTCCCCTTGGCCGGCGTCTCGAGTTTAAACTATACTACTAACTAATAGCAGGCCTAGAGTACGTTTCTACAATGTGGGCACATTGCACGCCGTGCCCGGGCAGTTTATCTAATCGTCGGGCTGCAAAAAAGAGAGGCTGCGCACCGCCCTAACCACAGGCCATGAGCCCGCAGGGACCGTGCGGTTCCTCGCCTTCCTGAATGCGCGCACGATCTTCCCTATGCCCGGCCACCATCCCTTTTCCCGAAATTTATTATTGCACGTTTAATCGTTCGTGCGAATTAAAGACGAACGGTCGCACGGTCCTAATAGCCGGCCGAGTCTCGCACAGTAGGTCAAGGAACGAATTCGGATGGACGTCGGATGTCCCTAGATTCTCGATTATAGCCAGGATCGATCCTTCCGCTGCTGCGCCGGACAAGTCCCATGAGGTTCGATCGCAAAAATTATATACCCTGTGACAAAATGATAGCACGCATTATGATTTATATGCTTTTAATTCAGTTCCACCGTGCAACTGACATTTTCGTTTCTACATACACTATTTCAGGATACATTTAACCCTTTACTGGTATACCGGAGTCTGATCCCTTTCTGTACACTAACTTTCGCTACTGTTTTGCACGAAAATTGGAAATATATCAACATTTTTTTATATTCTCAAGAGCATATTATTTAATCTCAAATAATATACATAAGTATCTGAAAAAATTTTTGGAACGTCCTAGGATGATACTTTACAATCTGACTGAATACTATACCACTTAAGGGTTAATAACATATTATATATGTAACATAAAAGTGTTTAGCTAGCAACCTGTTTAGCTTTATTTGACAACAATAACAGATTTTCCAAGATATTAACAAATTTTTTGTTCTGTTATTTGTAGATTTATATAATTTTTTAATACTTTTCACAGTTGGACACACAAGTGTCAAAACAATAAAAAAAAACAATACTCTTATGTTCAAAATCTTTGTTGTCTTTTCCTCGGTTTAATTTCTGCGATGCGATACTATTTCTGCCAACAATTTCGTACACACTTATTTGTTGCCTGAGCCACCGGTAAATAGGAAGAATGATCGCGTCCCGACAGTTTTTGTACGCCGCGTCACGCTCAGCTGTTCGAGATCGGCGTCGGAACCAAGGTGAACGAACCCAAATGTAAACCGAGTAGCGCCGGATATTTACATATCACATTTGAATGATGAAATTCTCTGGTACATGTTAAGTTTCGATTATTCTAACATGTTCCTCGGAAATCAGAAATATATTGACAGGCTCATCGACCAAAAAAACGTCCTATTAATTACAATTTAAATTAATAATATACCAAGACGCATTACCCGAAGAGTCTGTCCCACCCTGAAGACATACCACGGTATTCATTAGACAGGAGTTGAACACTACACTGCAATTAAATCGAAACCAACTCTCAGCTCGGGGCTAGTTCTCCAGTTCTCCAACTGAGAATTACACCAGGAACGACTCCTGCGTTTACGCAAAACGACTTTGCGCATCTCCAGGGCTTATTCTTCACTGAGGCGGTGATTTCATTTTCTGTTTGGATGAAATCAATTCTACTATTGACATTTCATCATTCTGATATTAATAATATGAGTAATATTATTATAATTAGTATTAATAATGTAGCACAAATACATTAGAAACAAACATAATATAATACAAACCTTTGTTGGTACTACCGCACGTGTTTTATATTTATCAGACGAGTATCTATCAAACTGTTTCTTCACTACATATTTAATAAGTGGGATAACGATAAGTATTAATTATTATTCAATATTTACTAATCACTAGACTGCGGATTTTGTGAATTTATAACAAAAATTGGTAGGTACAATTTAAAGCAGTGGACATATTCTAAAAAGAACATCAACGAATTAGTTACAGTTTAATAAAATAATTAAAAGAAGAAGGAAATCATTAATTCTGCTTCCAGCTCCAAATATTTCGACCATATGCGTGCGTCGGGGATCGATTACGTTCGACAGCAGTGCACGCACTGGACCAAATACATATTGATAATCATAATCGACCAGTGCTATCGAGCGCTTATGAATGCATGCGTTTGATAGACACATGCCAGTTCATAATCCAGAATGGATGCTTCATCAAGATTCGTAATTGAATTCGTGATTGTGAGACAAATAAAGAATTCATTACATATAAAATATATAAATAATTTATAGAACATATGAATTTCATAATCTATTGCATAATTAATACAATGTGTATTGTTGATAAATTGCAAGATTATCGTAGATTTTTATGTTCCTGGATGGTCACAGATTAATTTACATTTGAGGCATAAAAATACGTGTTGGAACTATAAAGTGGATTATTGAATATCGAAGAAAATGTTGGTTATTGACATAAGGGTTGAAATCGTTAGAGAAAGAAAGAATAATCTACTGGGTATCCATTTCTTGCAATCGACAATTTTTATTTTGCAATAAAGATCCGCCCTAATTATCAGAAAATTAGTGCCTGCCCATCCGTTTGAATACCTTGATCACCAACGACAAGGGTTGAAAATGAAGGTTCGCAACATCCACACGGAGGAATTCTTCCTTACGCATGTGCGTAGAGAGTGACTCCTGGAATTCTTGGGGATCGCCGCGCCGGGTGTACCTGTGGGACTTTGGAGGTCGCGGGGACCCTGTGACCCTTAGATAAGGCTCACGCCCTAATAAGAGGGTACACGCAAGAAACCGTGAGCGGGCCACGGCAGCTTCTCTTCTTCTTCGTCCCCCTGTTGCCCGCAAATCGTAGCTCGAGGCCTCGCCCGACCGAGCGATCTAATCCACCGAGAAATCTGTGGTTAACGTTTTAGGGCAGCAAGGGTGGACCCTGGGAGCCCTCACGACATTCCACCGCGCCAACTCCCACAATTGCGAGCTTGCTATAAAACCGCTACCCCGAAATCCTCGTTCCGAGCTGCTCCCATTTTCTGCCTCCATTCTGGGACCGGATTTGCGGTGAATGTTCGCCGTCGACCAGACCAGGGTTCAACGGCACAAACGGATTTGCCCGTCTGAATCGGCTCGAGGGGTTACACACCTTTCAACGGTTCAAAAACTAGAGAAATATTCAACGAGTGTTTTTCTATATATACATATATAGGCTGACCTCTCCAATGAATGAACAATCAAGCTGCATGTTTGTTGCACCTTGTGCTCGCAAATCGTTATTTCATTTCCTGAAAGCTATTTCAAGGCTGTCACTGTTCAGGGGGTATGCAACCCTGTAACCTTAATAAAATTGAATAAATCTGACATTTTTGTTCCGCATATAAAGATACTGTGAAAATAGATCTTTTCACAGAACATTAAGCAACATTGCAGCTTTATTTTCATATTTTGTTTATTACATCAAATTACAAAATGGTGGAGTTGTATAACATTATCTAACACCATGTCCAGCAAATCGTTGGTAGCTGCACTCAGCGGTAAAAGTGACTGGAATATAAAGAATAAAAAAGTGTTGTGTTAACTTATACGAAAATAGATTATCTTCGAGGGAACTGAATTATTATAAATGTTTAAAGTTTTGTCGTGAACGATACGAATTTTCGAAAAGTTGTTTCCTATATGTATAAAACAAGGTTTGCATTCCTTTCACAAAGGAGACACATGAATGTACGATGTGTTACTATCATGCGAGTGTGTGGCAACTTCTGGACGTAAAAGAGTATCTACATAGCAGTGCGTATCGCGTTATAGTGGGCAACTGGGATGGACAGAGGCGGTTCAAACGTAAGCAACCTGGAAGCAAAGAAAAAATGGCGACCTTAAAATAAATATTTACGGTATCTTTATCTTCGGGTACTTGTTTATTCTCTCGCAAGAGATCTGCTGATGACAAACGTTGTTCCCTCTGAACCGCCGCGCCGCGTCGCACCGCAGGAACTGGCCACTTCGCACCGTCTACATTCTTGCAGATAAAACATGGAACTGTTCGTCGATTGTTCTAATTATTAACGCTTCAACTACTGAAAACCTATTAACAAGCTTCCCATAACTTGGTTATAACTTCCAAGTGGTAAAACAATAATTAGAATTATTTTAACTTTACTATCTGCACATAAAATATTCGATGACCTTAGATTTGATTGCAGATTTAATGATATGTCCTATTGAAGTTACTCAACATCGCTTAAGCATTGATAAATGCAAACCTCGTAAACATCCTCACGATGTTATGACTCAAATCAGCATAATGTGTTCGTACAGTATTTGTGTTTAATAAAGTTTCAGTACCTTTTTTTGCTTCATTCTTTCTGCAGGGCTATTTAACTCCAAAGTTTACAACAGACGGAAATCGACGTATCGTGACTCTATAAAAAATACACACATCAAATGTTTAAACTAGGCGCAGTATAAGCGATTCGCATATAACATTGTATAATAAGTAGACTGCAGATTCTATGCATTTATGACAAAAGTGTATAGGCAAAAAATAAAAAGGCATTAAAAGAATTCAAAGATCTTATTTAATTTAATTTTAATTTGTTTAATTGTTTTGAATTTGTACGAAAGTTCTTTGTTAACCTCGTACAATTTCATATAATTTCCATTTAAAAGAATTTAGACCGGAAACTAATTCAGTCGGAATTTGATATAATTTTTGTTACAGATATATAATTAAGGACATTTGAAAACAATCATTGCCATGAAGCTATTGTTATAGTACTTTTTATACCTTTTGACGCCATATTATAACTTGTCTCCCCACTCTACAACGCCATTCCCCCACGCTACCGCCACGGCCCTGTCACGTGACGCGTTTCGTCACTCTCCTGCAGGTGTCACAATGTCACGTGACTGATCCGGTACTGGTAGGGAGAGGGTAACTTGTTCCCCTCGATTCGAGTCAATTCCCCTGATCTGACGACGTTGCTTGACTCCCAAGCTAAACTTGACCGAGTGGGGTCAAGAAACTTTTTTTTAATGGACCGTGCCATAAATGCTACGGTAGGTCTAAATGGGTTAAGATGATGGGATTTTGTACACTGAACAGTAAACCATCAATACATACTCTGTTATTGTGGGAGCGCAGTAAAAAATCACTGGTTCGTCCAAGTGACCCGACATTTCGATTCCTTTTTCTCGCGTGGTTTGCTCCACTCCATTTTTCGCTTTCATTAACGGCAGCCACCCTTAGCCGCATCATCACCGTTGTCTCGACGCACTTCGGCTGGGAATTTCTTGCTGCCGAAGAAACTGCCACAATCAGAAACGCCTCGAAAAATCAGTTTCCAGTAACTTGCTAACCACAAAACTACAATCTCCCAAAATGGAGAATCCTTTCTCCTTTTTATACTCTGGACTCTGGAGCACGAAATTGAGGAAGGCTACTGACCTCCCAGTACCTAGTTCAACAAAATTGTGTTTATAATCTGACTATAAGTATTATGATATCTCAAATGCCATTTTCGATACTCGTGTACAAGTAACATTCTTATGAGTGGTGCTCGAAACAAATTAAATATACATATAAGGTAGTTACTAAAAAAAAATTAAATTAAATTTATATTAACTCCATTTATTGTAAACATTGAAATATGAATTTATATTTTTACTAATGTAGACTGTAAAAATTACACGCCACACACTCTTCGATTAATTAAATAAAATAATGCAGACCATAAAAATTGCATGCCACACACTCTTTAATTACATTAAATAATTAGACTGTAAAAATTGCATGCTACACACTCTTTAATTAGATACAATAATGTAGACTGTAAAAATTACATGCCACTTTAATTAACAGTATTGATTTCCACTAAAAGAAATACATTTGAAGATAAATTATCGTAAAGAAATGAGTCAGGAACATTTAAAAGCTTTTACATTTACGTTTATATCTTCATCTATAAATGAGAAGGAAGAAGATCGTCGAAAAATAATTTGAACATGTGCGATCGTCACAGCGGATCTCGAAAAAATAACTTCCAAAATCTTTTTACAGATAATACAAACGATACTAAGTTTATCAGATATTACAGAATGAGCTGTCGCAGCAGTTTGCCATTAATATCGTTATGCATACAGACCCGTGTTTAGATGAATCGATCGCAGGAAGTGATAAACACTGTCGCGCATCGGTGGGCGTGTCCCAAATAAAATTGCAATCTGTCGTGTAATACTCCGAGCATGATCAAATTGTATTTTCTTTTTACCGTCCGACTATTAGTTATAAATTATTAACACCGCTACTATGTGCAAAATCCTCGTTTATATAAAACTTTAACGAAATTACATATTAAATCTGCAAAAGCAATCTTTATGTCAAAATTAACATACAAATATAATGTTTATCATATAAATATTTAATGTTTCCATTCAATTTTTCTTTTATTTATTATGTAAATATTCTTACTTCCCTGTTTGCGTACAATTTTCATTTCACTTTCTTTTTATCGCTTCACTTATACTATCGTATATTAAGATTTCTAAAAATTAAAAATAATTTAATCCATTCGTAAAAATAGTTCAAAGAGCGCCATACGTTATATTTCTTTGCAAAATAAAATTCAATAAATTGCAAATAATTTTTGAAGAGACATACTTCAATAATATTCGGACTCGAGCTTAATCTCAATTACAAATTAGATGATTCTGAATTTTTCATTAAAAAATAAACACCAGGTGACCAAGATGTAGGCGGTCCTGGACCGAGAGACTGTCCTCGATTTAGGAAAACGATTAGCGCTCTCCGTGGGACAAGTCATAGTGAACTTGCCACGATACCAGGAACCGTAACGTTATGATTATTGTAATTAAATCGTCCCTGCGGGCATCAGTAAAGGGTACAGAAGGGCTCTTCCACCCGCTTCGTATTCTCTTCGTTCGCCTAAATGTGTCTCGGTTCCTCTTACTCCTCCACCTCCACACGCTTTGGCTACCTGCATCACCGATGTATCTCTTTGTATCCTTTCTCCTGCTGGAATCTTATCGAGAATTTCGAGAAGGCGGCAATTATTCTTCGCACCCCCTCGATGATTGCGGCCCGATAAATCGTCGCGATTGTGAAATTGCGGAAAAGGAACAATCGGCGAACCGATCGCTCCGAAACCACTACTTCTAGACAGAGAAATAGCAATCTGTTCTTGATTTGCTTTAGAAATCGATGTCATAACTCACCGATTCAACTTGTAATTATTATTTTATTCGTTTTCTTTATTTTTTCTTTTTTTTCTGTGCACCGTTTGTTTTTTGTACAATTCAGAACAAATTATTCGAACTCAACGTTCTTCATTTTGACCTGTCCTCAACAATTCTCAAGTGTGTCATTTTGATCTATTTTTGCTTTTCTATCGATGGAATAATTTGTAATTTATATAAAATATCATTAACAATTACATCAAGTTACAGCACAATTGAATGAAATTGAACATTTCGCAATATTTATATCAACTAATCTTTTTATGCAAATGTTTAGGACGTTAAAACATAGTGGTAGGTTATTATTATATACGACAGAACAGTATCATTAAATTCCTTGAATATTTTCACTGTTTTGAATTTGATTAATTTTGATCATAAATGCATAAAATCCACAATCTAACAAAATAACTTAATATATTAAGTATAAGTATATGTATATATAACTGTATATTAAGTCATAATATATATATATATATATATATATATATATATATATATATAAGTTTATAAAATATAGAACAAGTTTTCAAGTTCTTTTTCGTCGTAGAGTTTATAAAAATAAGAAACATCAAAAGTTTGTACAATTATGAAACATTTATTTTATTGACCAGATTTGCAAATTCTATTGATTACGTGACCGCACAAACTCACAAACCATTAATTACGAAAAAGTTATGCAATCGTCCGTGTAAAAATATAAGACTGGGTATACACAATGTATCTTATTGATATAACAGGAAACGAAAACATGAATCAATCCGAGCCGAAATGAATACGAGCGACAAACAATGATCCCGAGACGACGAAAAAGAATATATGTAGGTTAGTTCAGGTTGTTTGCTCGGGTTTTTCATCAGGCTTTATTGTCATCCGAGGGGTGCAGGGATTAATTAAAGTTAAACAGGGCTAACTGCACGGCAAGCAGGTTAACTGCTGGCCATTGTTGGGAAAACGTGATAGTTCAGCAAGTATAGTACGGTGAAGTAGGTAACGGTGTGCGCAGTAAACGGTCGTTGAAAAAAGATCGCGAAGGGACGTGCTCAATGTGCTGAGGGTCGTATACCCTTGCAAAATGAATTCCTGGAAGGAAAAGCAGCTTTTCACACAATTGCCGTCGAGGAACTAGTTTTCGATCATTTCGGAGGACTTTCCGCTTTAGTATTGGCTTTTGACGTAATAAAAGAATAAAACCCGACACCGCGGACTTTTTGCTACTAATAAATAAATTTATGTTTAAACTTTAAGGAAAAATTGTTGAAAATTTGAAAATAGGTGTACGTTGATAATTTGTTTATTAACTGGGACCTAGTTCTTGATCATCCAAAATTACGTGACAATTAATTTTTGATCCGGTAAGGCACGTTTCAATCATTTAAAATTCATGGGAACTAATAATTTTCCATCGTGTACGGAACTAATGTTTGAATTAAATATTCTTTGTATAAATATTTAATTAAAAATCATAAAATATTATACTCTTTATCGAGCGTTATTTACTTGAAATTAATCGAATATTCTTAGGTGGAGGTACTAAAGCTAAAATAATTATAATTATTGTTTTGCCAGATGAGGGGAGGGAGCACGAATTAAGGGGAAAAGTTACCCTCTCTCTGACAGTACCGGATTAGTCACGTGACATTGTGACACATGCACGACAGAGACGGAACACGTCACGTGACCAGGCCGTGGCTGAAGCGTGGGGATGGCGTCGTGGAAGAGGAAAGTAGAGTGGGGACACAATTCTGAATCTGGCGACTCTGATGCTACTAGCTTGTAAAGAGTGTTATAATTAAAATCGATAAATGAGACTCTACTTCTATAAAAACTCACTCATAAATTTACAATCATTTATTTGTTATACAAAAATAGAAATGTATCTATTTGTTGTTTAAACTGTTCCTATGAATAAAATGCAAGAATGAGAAATTAGCTCAAAAAACATATTTACAACAATTGAATTTCATAATAAACAGACATGCTACCGTAAGCTGGAAGATAAAATTTAAGCAGGAAAAGGGTATTATAAATTAATGGAGGATCACGGAAATGGTAAGGACAGAAAATTACACAGCGAATGAATATGTTTGAATTAATTTCTATTTCCAATCAATAACAACAATATTTAAATATATATTATAATAGACTAGGCTGTCGTTAACCTCCTATTTCACATTTTTTTGGTATGTCTACGCGCTAATACGCTCATTCATCAACTTCCAAACGCTCGAGCTTGTGCTTGCACAACGTGACGATTACTTAATCGGAACACAGACTCGCGTGGTCCTACACATTCAGAGCGAAAACACCGAACAAGCACGCAAGAGGAGACACATCGCAGTTTGTAGAATCATGTCAATTACACACTCTACAGCTTCTGGGGTCCCTTCGAAAACCATCGGACGCATATTCTTTTCCAAAACTGATCAGCACAAAATTCATATAAATAAACACAAGGAAATCGAAATGGCTGTTCTGTTTTAATTTTCATGTACTCCTCGACTGAAAATTCACCAATTTTCCTAGACATTGTAAAATTTGATCAGTTGACAGCGGATTTTATTTGTGACAAAAATCATTGTACCGTAATAGTAATTTCAATCTGTTAGAAGTATTAAGAAAGAAATTAAAGTTCACTCCAGTTTGTTGCAATTTGGGTAGAAAATTTGTATTTACCATAGGGATCCGCTGTCCAGTGACCTAGTATAATTTATCAACGAATATACGACAGAATAAATAAAAAGTGGTTGGTTGAATTTAAAGTTTAACCCTCTTACACGTTCCTCTCACGGTGAAAATTCACCAATTTATTATTTTTATTATTTGTTGATTTATAGTATAGGAAACATGTATGAATATACTAGGATCTTTTATGCGACTACTTCTGATGAACGTATAAAGGTTATAAAATGGTGGATGAGTATTAACCAAGAATCCTATGTGCAAGTATTTGTGAAGAGCGTGCAAGGGGGTTAAACGAAGAGTACAATAAATGAATTTTCCGAAGAAAAGAAAATGTACCTCGACTGAATGTTAAGTACTTTGACAAATCGCGAGCTACGAAACAAACCTGAAGAACCGTTGCGTCCGAAAATTTCCAGAAAGAAGCCAGTCTGGTGCACGGCGCTATGTACTTACAACAGCCTCGAAAACTAATGGTAACGCGTGAAATTACCGAGAACCGGAGGGCCTTGCTCTAGCCATTAAATGAAGAGCCACAACAGAGTTCGTGTCTCGTGTAACAAGGGGAACGCGCGACAGCTTCCACGAGTATCAGGTATAAGCTATGCGTATGTACTGGGGACGTGGGTGGTCCCCGGGGACGCAGGACCTTTTCTCGATTTGAGGAAAGCAGAGGCAAAGGAGAGAAAGATCTTTGGGACTATTTACAGGTCACTGGTGAGAGAGAGAGAGAGAGAGAGAGAGAGGACGCGGGGGCCCGTGAGACTATTCGAAGTGTGGGCAACAACTACCAGAAGGTGTCCCTCTCGCCTATCGTCCCCGCTTATCTGATCAGGAATTCCTAATTTTTGGGGGAAAATACGGGCCGGTAGAAGGAAAGAGAGACGCGAGGGTGTACACAGAGAAGGGAAACTCGATTTACGTCTCGATAAACGAAAACACCTTGCGGCTTCCTGGGCACAGATCCTTGTCTGGACCGAGAGTGACCAATTATTTTGACGCCTCGGGAGATAGAGCGACGCCTCGTTATTCACCATACGGGACGCACGAATGTCTCCGGAGTGTTCCCGAGGAGCTCGGTTTCTATGTCCCCCTTCGGCTTATCGCTCGAGATTCTTCTCAACCCTCTATACATCCCCCGAACGGTCCCCGAGCGTCCCGAAACGCTGCACAACTGCTAATTCGATACAATCGACTGTAATGCTCGGTTCTTATCTGGCATCGGACGTTTTACTAATTTACACAGTCCTCCAACGGATCGCGGATCGATCGGAGCTTGCAAGACGTTGTTCGAAACGAGCTCTTCAAGGACGACAGTCTGCTCTTCAGAGAGAGCAACTTAGCAGCGATTATGAATAGAATTTTACAGTTAAATACAAGTACACGGGCTATTTACACACGCCAGATTCAGACTTGTCTCCCACTCTACCCTTCCGCCGTCACGGTCACGCGATGTCTGCGTCGTGACTAACCCAGTAACGGCAGAGAGGGGGTAACAACTTTATTCCCCTAATCTGGCGACACTACGCGGAGGGACTTCGCGATCGTCCTTCCAACGGAATCGAGAAGAAATAACTTAAGCGAAACGATATTTACAGTGTGGACTATGGTACACGTCGAATCTGTTTGTTTCACTCGCATTTGGAATTGTTACTTTCGGGATACACCGTTCGAAATTTTACGAATTTAACGATGGATGCTGAAAATAATTTTCAAGAAATAAACATTGACAAATAAATTTGACATTTTCAAATTGCCCCATTTAAATATATATTATGATTTGTAATATATATCTTGTTTTGTTCAGATAAGCCATATACGTGTATTCAGCTATTTGAAATATAATTACTAATAAAAATTGTTTGAAATCAGTACCAATCGAGAAATTGTCTTTTAACTGATTGGGAGCTGATGGGAACATAATTGAAAATGTTTCATAAAGCGTTGACACTAAAGAACTACGAAGCCTAAAGGAGGAATTGCTTTTTTGGTTGAAACAATCGATTTTTTTTCAGAATCTTGTAACTCTTTAAGAACATATCTGCGAAATTTTAAGTCAAAATTCATAGAATTGACAAAGCCTGCCAAAGCACAGGTACATTTATCAGCTGTTCGAACCTCAGCTTTATGTATAACATTGTTATACAACAATTGATTAAACAATCAACATACTATGGTTCAGCTATTTAAAGACATTCAGACTCTGTTGATGATATATACCAAGCTATATGGGTAACTTATTACCACAAACTATCGACAAATGAGAATCCTCTATGTATAAAATCCTTTTTAATGGTTGTAGGTCAATCGGCAATTGTAATCTTTAATTTCATATTATCTGATGGTCGAATATCATGTCAACCAGAAAAAAAACGAGGCGTCCTTATTTTTCAGTAAGAAAAAAAAATAATAAAAAAATTTGTCCGACTTAACGAAAGAATAACAAAAACATATGCAAAGTTTCAGACTAATTCAAAACCTTTTGTTATTTTTCAATGAAAACTCGATATTTTCCACCCCCCCCCCCCCCCCTAAAAAGCAATTCGTCCCAGAAGGATTCGTTAAAAACCAGTCCAAATGCGAGATCTAACAGCTACATAGCTCGACAGACTTTTGATCTATCGATCAAGAAAAAGTTTCCTTAACGTCTCATGATGTCTTCTATACTGAAGCCAAGCTTAGGGGTAGTGGTGGTGGTCCTCTGAATCGGGATCATCCCGCTCACCCTCTCTGCCATCTGTTTGACGGTCGTGGAGGCGGTGATCCTGGGCTCGGTTGTCACCGGTGGCTCGATCCTCAGGTCCTGCGGCACGTCCGTGTGCGTCAACAGATGCGTCTTCAGGTTGCTCCTCTGGTTGAAGCTCCTGGCGCAGACCGGACATTTGTGCGGCGACTCCTCCATATGCAGGATCTTGTGCACGGCCAAAGTCCTGCTCTGACAGAATCCTTTCCCACACTCGTTGCATTTGAACGGCTTCTCTTTACTGTGGATGTACCTGGAAACGACAAAATTCTCGTTAATACATATTGTTTCGAACGAAAGATTACCGATTGCCTTTCAATTATTCGATGTGGAACGACGCGACGATAAAATAATCGCAATAAGATTCGCAAGGGGTACTATACAAATAAGTAGACAGAAAATTACAAGACCCTGAGATCTCTATTTCAGAAACTATGCAAGACAGTTTCGGTACACTATAGTACTACCGTCTTCAAAAATTAAAGGTTCGCTTGGCAATTATGTACAACGACGATTACTCGAATTGTTAAACTCTTGTTAAAATCTGTAGCAATCTCACGATGATTGTGCACTAACGAAACCACGCGATAACACGGAATCTGATAGTTGTAAAAAAAATACTAGGCCACTACTTAGCTATGCTAGGCTATCACAGTTTCAAGAAGTACACGATTTTAGAACTCACGAAGAAGAGATTCGAGATTGTACTATGATCAGAAAAAAAACGAGCGACTTTCCACCCTTGAAGAACGGTACGAAACACTAGTCGAAGGTTCGATCGGCAAACAGGGAGCAGAAATATGTTTTACCTGATCCGAACTCACCGATGATCCCGCAGATGATCCTGCCTCCGGAACGCCTTTCCGCAGATGTCGCAGGAGTACGGTCTCTCGTCGGTGTGCGTCCTCTCGTGTATCAGCAGATTGTAGCTCTTTGTGAACTGCCTGTTGCAGAACTTGCAGATGAACTGTTTCTTGGGCCTCTGTCCGGGCAGCCTTCTCGCGAGGAAGGAAGCCGGTGGCGGGACCGGGATCGCGGGGTGAAGACCCTGGTGGCTCTGATGGTGATAAGGGTGCGTTGCCGCGGTTTGAGGGCAACAACCCCTGACGGCTAGCAAAGCTGCGCCACGCAGCCAATTGTCGATGAACGCTGCTTGATATCCAACGTTCTGGCCGGTGGTCGGTGGTTGTTGCACGAACCTTCCTGTCAACTGCTGGGTAGACCTGATCCATCTGGGCGACGTGATCGGTAGCTGATGCTGTTGCATCGATCTGTCGAGCGTGGGCGGTGTGTGCGGGGGTGTCAGCGGTTCCATCTTCGTCTCCATGCCTCGGGACTTTCGAGGGAGAGTCACGTCCAAGGACACGTTTCGGTGAACGAGAACTAGATCCACACAGACAACGAGGCGAAAGGTTCTGATCGATCGCGAGAATCGGCAGACGACAGACACACGATACTGTTTACGTTCGTGTGGGTCGAGAGCACCGAACGATGACGCGAAGTATGTAACACCGGTTTCTCGCGAGGCCAGAGCAACGCCGAAATGGGGAAAAAAGAAGACGACGTTGCCTCGAGAGTCGGCGCAGTACTAAATGCCAACAGGCAGTCGTCGAGGTTCCAGGGTCGCCGCTTACCTGGCGCCAAGGGGACACGGTGGCTCCTCCTACCGTGTCCTGAACGCTGGATACGCCGGTTGGTGGCTCGACTTCTACAGGGGCGGAGCTTCCGGGTCAGGGTGACCCCTCCGGGCGTCGCGACGCTCATCCACCAAGCGAACGTCCCCTGCACACCCAACCGCTCGCCTCGCGCTTCTAAGCTTCCACCGCACCGCCACGGAGAGGATTCCGCTTACCGGTTTTGCGCTGCCGGGGATGTCTGAAATGCCATTTCCCGGCTAACGAGGCCCGTCCAGATCCTAGACCGGGGGACAAACGCTCCGGGAAGGGTTGCACGGAAAGAAATTCTCCGATATTACCTGGTAACTACGCTCTCTCGGCCGGTACCGTGCCAGTGCCATGCCATACCGTCGTCGTCGTCGTCGTCGTCGTCGTCGTCGCCATGGCAATTATGGAAGTCGTCTAAGTTGGGAATCCGAAAAAATTCAATTTATCGCCTGCTGTTCTGCTCGCGTTAATAGTCGGACGCTACGATATTTGTCTGTTTGTTGCTTCGGATGAAACGGCGTGGTTTCAGCATCGTTCGTTCTGCAAAAATATTAGCAATTTATTGTTGATTCAATATTATATCGAAGCCATTTTCTTTCTTATGAAATTTCATTATACACGGTACATTTTAAACGAATAGTTGCTACATTTTCTGAATGATTTGCAAAAATCATCTGAAGTGCAAAAATAATATTCAAGTACGTAAAAATATTACCAATAGACCTTTGTGCAAAATAAAAATGTTCCATCTGAATATTGCAAGAAACTGGAGTGAAATACAAATTTATTTTCTTTCGCCATACGTTTAATAGGTTGAAAATAATATAACAGTATTTTTAAATTCTTCTAATATTTTTGCTGTTTTAAATTACATATTCTCATTTTTGTCATAAATGCATAATTATCAACGAAGAATTATTTCAGAGAACGAGATAAATACAGAATAGCGTTCCACTGTATTTTAAAGTCTGCTAAAGCTCTCGTTAAAATAACAATGAAGCATTTCATTGAAAAACACTTAAAATTCGCCGCGCATGAAATAATATTTTAGATTGAAATCCCGCGTTGATACACGTTGGACAATATTAAATGTTACCTGAAAATGGAAAATCCATCGACGAGCATCGCGCGTACATGGTACAATAACTTCTGTTCATAACGTTACATGCGGTTAATTTACGATTTAATCTTTTAAACACACTTAAAAGTAATAATTGATCCTACTTTGATTAAAGTTAATAATAATTGATATCGTTTAAAGCCGTATATTAGCCCATTTTCATGGAAATATTGGAGTATTTATTTATTAAAATTAATAATAATTAGCATCGTTTAAAGTCTTTATATATTTTAACCCATTTTCATATTTGAAGTTCATGAAACAATAGAACCAACTAAATCACTACTTCCTGAAGAAAATATCATTTTTATAAATTGTAAAAAAACTATTGTTATTCGAGTATTAAATTTCGTTGGAGCAAACTAAATTTATCCTGAGCTGTCAAACCTTGATACCTCGATTAAAACAAAGCGCGAACGGTAGACATAATTTATGTCCGACAGACGTTAAGGAAACCAATCATAAATCAATAAGGACAGAGCGCAAAAAGAGGATCGATTAATCGACAGGTTTCAAGGTAGTGAACTGCGGCAGCAAACACGTTTCGTTACTAACAGTATTAATTGGAATGTGCTGCAGCTTTTTCTCGTTTGTTCGACAGCACGAGCCACCTTCTTTTTTTCGTGGCCCTTCATAATGCTGACCTTCCAGTCGAGATTGGCCTCCGTAATCTCATTATACGCTAACGATGTAGCTCAGCGTGATATTTTCGAGCCAGCCGCTACCGATTCGACATCGCAAGTAAACATCTCTTCCCTTTTTTACTTATACCGTCGGATCTTTATGCAAAATAAAAATTGTTTACACCAGTATTGCGAGACACAGAAGCCAAATTCTGTTTTTTCTTCAATGATCTTAATAAGCTGAAATTAATAACGATTCTTCATAAATTCTTTTCATCTGTCTCTTATTTTAAATTGCACCTACTAATTTTTATTAAAAATTTGTCAAATCTGCAGTCTGGATATCGCATTCAGCTTATAAATATTAGTGGCCATTGATAGCTGCAATTCTTTATTCATTTATAGTACTTGTAAGAAACTTGTAACGTAATATATTGAAGTTTATTTTTAATTATCAAACACAATCGAACCTTGTTTGTTGTAATCCGTATAAACAATTGCTCCAAGTGATCGCCGAGAAACAAATAAACAATAATTGATAAACGTCAGTGGAATTGTGGATCGTAGTCTTATCGCAACTATCATCGGAAGCATATCGGATCTATAACAATGGCTACCAAAGTGCACGAATATAGGCAATACAAAGTGGGAGACATGTTTTGAGTGGGAGGTTTCATGTGACTGATTGGTTACCTCGTTAGTTACATAAGCCTCGACGCTTGCTTGCACTTTCGGTCCCTTTTGATGCAACTATCCAGGCTCTACTATACCTACGATTATAGTTTTCTCTATTAATACGTTCGCTACACTTCTTGTTAAAATGTTTTATCAAATGCAATATGTATCTCATTTATAAAGTATTAAAATAATTTAGCAAAAGTGTTTTTAAACAACAAAGTGTATAAAATTATTTGACTATCTTTATATTCATCTTAATATTTTCTCATATGAACTTGCAATTAAACCTTAAAGATTTCAGCAATCTGTGTTATCCAGTGATCCTTAATCATTTTAGATCTTCTTCAATTTATTGATTGTTGATAAAATACATTCCTACTGGTTACAGTTGTAAACTTTCTGTTCAATGTTACGTTGCAAATAATTTGCAGAACAACTATTTTATTTTATATTTGAAATGCAACGCATTCGTTTATCAGTGCAGGAAGAATGATTTCAATGATTTCAATTTACACATTTCCATGGTCGTAACGCGGAGAATGAAAAATACATATGGTACGTCTCATTAATAGCCGGAACAAATTAACAAATATTATCTCAGAGAATAATACACTATTCCCAACGTTTGCTAATTTTACGACAAAACTGTTTTTTGTGTTCGTACAGCACTGAGTTAGTTAGGCGTTTGTATTATTATTACTTAAAATGAGTAGTATATCCAACTAATTTTATTATCCATCATTTTTATCTTTTACATTCTGATTCTTTGGTACTCTTTCTTTGGTATTATGGTATCACAAGGTGAATGCTTTCTCAATGTCATTTTTCCTGGAGTTTTCAAGGTCATCGGCATTTTCTTTTTGTAAATGTATATTATTTTTCCCAAAATATGACCTTGCAGTGACCTCTAACTTCTAAAATTGAAATTTTGTCGAATTTCTAACACTGTCCGAATAAGAAATGAGAACGGACAACCAGCTTGTAAGTACGCGGGTAAATACGCCGTTATCGATAAGAATACGTGGTAACGTGCTTATCGATTTATGACGGTGCAGACAGCATGACACCGTCACACGAACTTGTCGACATATTCGCGAGATTAGAACGAATCTTTGATATTTACAGCGACGCCCGCGCGCATCTAACATTTCTTTGAGTCGCTTGCCTTTGTGTCGGCCGCCGCCATCGCATCGTAAAGGAACGGGACACTGTCAATATCGCGAAATTTTGTGAATCGCCTTGTCCTTTTGCTGATTAAAGCTTCCTTCTTTATCTTCGAAATGTACACACACGAGTCTGAGAATCGGTATATTTAAAACATTTCATATTATTAATTTACTAAAATATTATTTTATATTAGCTGTTCTATAAAAAGTATGACGTTGTAGTACTATAAGATATTACTTGAGTTTAACGAAAATTATTGTTTCTTCTGTACATTTCTAATTTTGACAGAAAGTGTAGGTAGATGTTCCTATAAAAATTGTTTCAACGTAAAATTGTCAATTTATTTAATTAATTTAAGACCTATAGTTGAATTACGTTAAAAAAGAAACACCTATCGGCTGCTACATTAACTTTTAGTTTCTCAGACAATAAATATCCGATGACGTACCACCTGCTAGTACAACTACTAAGCCGAACAATTCTGCCAATAATGCCGTTAATTATAATCCCATGCACGCTGCAATAAAGCGATTATTTTCATCGCGATTACGCGTAAACTGTTCTTCCGCAGTTGGGAACGATTTTCCGCACGCAATCACTGTGCATTATCCGAAGAGAAAGGGGGTGGGAGGGAGTGGGGAGTGGGGGGAGGGAGAAAAGATGGACAAAGAATACTTCGGAACTTGCCTTGTATAATTCCGCAAAATGTTTAGCATACAAAGACAAATATAATGGTCGTCGAGATGAGGTTGCGACGAGATCACGAGCCTCAGGCGGGGATGGTTAATTCAGTTTCAGGCTCCATCAGCCAGACACATCCCCTTGCTTGCCTCTGCACCCCCTTCCTGAGCCTCGTCATCCCTGAACGTCTTTGTACGCCCTCGTCATTACTCTTTCTCTCTCCCACTCCCTTCTCTCTCTCTCTCTCTCTCTCTCTCTCTCTCTCTCTCTCTCTCTCTCTCCTTCTCTATCTTTCTTGATCAAACTCGTATCCTCGCCCCACCACCTTCTCGTTAAATCTACTGGCAAACACTAAACGGTCTGATTTGATGTTTAATTACGTATTTGTTTCGGGAATTGTCACATATTTTTTGATATACCGAATTCATAATAACGAGTGTAATTAAGCCTTTATTTTAGTCTGACAAGCGTAGAAGCAGAGAAAGGTTACGAACGATCAATTAAATAAAATTGATGTGCAATAAACAGTTCAATAATGTACAAAATAAAAAAAGTGTATTAAATAAAACGTAGCCTTTCTTCGTGATTATTTACAATAAGCAATAAAAATATACATGCTACTCTACTTGAATAGATTTTATATGCATATTCATGTATATTGTACCGTAATGCACTTTCGTACTTTATTTTATACGCTTTCTCTAAACTCAATTTCTTTGTTTCACAACTAAATATTTGTACTTTTCATATCTTTTCCTGCTTCTTTCTCGTCTTCGGTGGAAAGGCACCATTAAGCAATGTTTTAATAACGATAAGCTGTTCGCAGTAATCGCAACATTTACTCATATGTACAGCGAAAGATGAACTTCCGATACTGGAAATTCCGACAGGTAAACACGATAGTCAGAAGCACGAAATGATTAATCCAAAAAATTATACGGTAGAAATAAACCTAAAATTAGCTATTGTACAGTGTTGTGTTCTTTCTTTTAATAATTTTACTATGTTGAAAATGATACAAAAATATCCCTAGATTCTCGTAATGTTTCATAAGTTTGTATTACATCCAGTTTATAGTATAAATTAGAAATTCAGGAAATGAGGATCAGAAGTTAAAGAAAATTTTTGGGGATCGTCAACGTGAATTAAAAGCACGAAAATATTCGTAGACAGCGTGACTCCGGAGACGCGCGTCCCACGTCCTCTTCGTCCTCCTCCTCTTAACATCTCCTCTCGAAGCCGAGGAACACTCGAGGCACTCGGATATCTGCGCCAGGGGATGACAAGCTGTTTGTAATATAACTTCCATGGTTAATCACCGTTCTCGCAGTAGACTGAAAAGTTTATCTCGACCGATGTAAACGGGATGCTAGCTAGCCCCTTGTCGCTCTTCGATTTCGGGTGCAGGAGCCACAGCCGACTACGAGGCTGATTCTGACACGGCTTTTTTCCATAACTTCTTATGATCTGCCCCAACGATTCCAATAATTCGAATAATTAAATTCTAATAATTTCACTCGTTCGTTACAACGTGCAGTGACTCCCACTAATATGCGGACGCTCTTAAAGAGAGGATAACTTTTTTAATATCCGACCACACAACTTGAATTTTTTTAAATAGTTAGAACAATCGGTTTCGTTACGTAACGTGAAAAGAATTTTTGAAAAAATTGCAATTGGTCGGAATTGCAGAGAAAATACCAATAGTTATATTTTACAACTCTTTTATGTGGGCTCGTGTTGAAAATCTAGAAAACATGTTTCGTAGATCTGTATCAATTAAACGTATTCTGAAAATTTCATTAAAATCGGCCAACGTTGCAATGAGCAACAAATGTTTAAAGATGGTAAAAATTGCCATTTTTCTGTAAGCAACATTATGTAACATTCTATATCGAAAAGATAAATTCAGTAATAAAAAAGCTAGTATGGATAAAAACTGATCCAACATTAGCTCCTTATGTTGTTGTTCTCGTTCGGCTGTTCGAGGGTTGATACGGTATAACAACGCTGTCTGTACGCATTTTTCAAGTGGCGCCAAAGGCTAGGAACTTGAAACAAGTAATTTTTTCCTTAGGGCAGGAGATCCCAGTGCAGATGCCCCTGTCACAGGAATCGAGTTACGGTAGAAAGCTGAGAAAAAAAGGGTCTCTTGTACCAGCGTCCTGAATGCTGTCTCTTTCCCTGCAGAATTCTTTCTAGTGGCAACGATCCTTTTTCGGGTCGCACTAATTAAAAGGAGATTGTCCCATAATTTATTTAGACCACACGTGGGCCCCACTTTGTAAAGAACATCGAAAAGTTTGTTCGACGTTCGACGAAACGCAAGACCATTCATTTATTAAGCCTTCAATGACACCATACTTAATCTTTTTCTGTACTATAACAATAATCGTTCAGAAAAAAGCTAATATTCATACAGAAAATTAGTATAATACAATACAGATATTAGTACAGTGTAATGTAGTATAATATAGTATAGTATATAGTATAGAATATTATATTATATTATATTAGTACAGTATAATGTAGTATAATATAGTATAGTATAGTATAGTATAGTATAATACAGTATAGTATATGGCGACTCTGCATTGTACCATTCCGACAAAATCGTTGTTCCACAGTGGATCCAAAAAGCATTTGAACACTATATTTCTCGAAAAATTGTCGATATTTAAATCGTGATAATTTGGTGTGTCATTAAGGCTTGAAGCCTCTACTTTCGCAAAGCAGTTCTAATTTTCCTCAAGATTATTATTAAGATAACAATAATGAAGTGCAGAGGTCTCCTTCCGAGCAACGAAAGTGAGTGTCATAAAGAAAATTCGAAACCAAATGATTGGCCTTGAAAAAACGTATTCGCGTAATGTCGAATATGACAAAAACACGAAGAGGGTTAAGATCAATACTCCCACGATATAATCTCTGGATGATCCAGTGGCGGATGAACCTTAGCTGTCGTAAATCCCGGTGGAATCGGTACGTGTCGTGAACGGATTGGCACCGTTTCACACAAGTCGGGGGATTCCCCGTCAGCGAGAAGTGTCGAAAGAGATGTTTGCCCGTAAAATATTGGATATTGTCTTAGCAGCGGAGTTTCCATGAAAATCAACGCGGCTCGTCGTACAAAATCAAATTTGTCTAGGCCGCCCCGGAAATCCTGAAGTCATTTTCCTCTCCCCGTTCGCTCTCCTTTCGTCTCCGCCACGTTTTCTTCCGCCACAGATTCTCTTCTTCTTCCTTCTTTATCTTTTCTTTTTCTCCTCCAGCTCTTGTCTCTTGTCTTGTGCAGTTGTTCTTTAAACCGTTGACTTCGAAGAGGCCAAGCGGAAGCGGGCGCGGCACGAGCCGATGTAACTGTCCTCGCAGGACCAGCCCGATCACAATGACCAACTATTTATGAGTTTATTACCGAACGAAACGGAAGGAGTAGACGGTTCCCCATAATTTTTTCTCCGGCCCGAAGAAACATGGTCTTTGGGTCTCTAGGTTGAATTCTGCTGACGGCCAGGTAATGTCCGACGATGAAATTTCTCGCCTACCCTCAACGGAACATTTTTTTCCTTATTAAGCATTTCAAATCTCAAATAAGATTCATTTTTCATTTCGAATATTTTCACGGAGATGTGTAATTATGAACGTTGATGGCATAGCGTTGGAAACGCTAAGGAAACTGAATTAGCACAGAGTATCCACAAAAACAATTTTGATTTGTAGTTAATCTTTTTATATAATATATAGAAAATTATACAACACTTTTTATATAAAAAAACTCATTGTCCTAGACACTCTAGTTCCAGAGATATTAGCAAACATAGAGTTTCCACCCCCAAATTTGAAGGCTATTTTCACCCCCTATGTATCATTCAAGATAAGAAAAAATACGTTTAAAATATTTTTCAACAAACTATACCCTGTATAAATTTCATTAAAATCGGCGTTTAACACTTCATACTTACATATTACGTATTACTTCATATTGTATAAAGCGTAAGTCACTCGCAACAGCACCACCTGAATTTACCGTGAGTGTTTCTTTCATAATGTGTAATATTTGAACATGCGATTTGGAAGAGTATCGACTGCTGAGTAAATAAGTATTAAGGCATTTGGGGTGAAAAAGTAATAATCGCCGAGATATTCTTTAGTTAATCTTTGGTGGAAGTATGATAACATGTTAGTTTTAATTGTTTGTTCGTGACTCTTTTACTGATGTATTTGTGACTTTTTTTCTTATTAAAACGAGTCTAAAGTCTAAACACGATACAATTTTCCTCACGTTCACTCGTTTAATCCATGATTCGTGTGAAGCCTAAAATGCTCCCCTTACAAATTCCGAACTCGAGTTGTGACACTTTGTTACTTATTGTTAGTTGAAATGTATAGGGGGTCCGAGAACATCAAAAAGAGGTGAACAGAAAACGGTCAAAACGTTGAGCAGAAGCCTGACCTCCGCCATCGACTCTCGTGCCGGCAATAAGATCGTTCGGGAAAAGTGGCCGATATTAAAATGGTTTGGCCGGAGTAGCTCCGTCGGCTAGGTCGTTACCCCTACTGTAAAGTCGTAAAAATAATAAACATAAATGCATAAACCATTGTCTGTGGATTACGGAGTAAAAACCCGTCCTACCTAGCAGCCTACCGGAGGTATCTACGTGCGGAACAACCATGCCGCTGAAAATATTGCACCGGTCCTGTCTGTGCTTCCGCGTGGTATTGTGCTAACTATAGAAAATAAAAGTTGCCCCACGAAATGCCTTTTTCATGGACGTCGCTTTAAACGGCATGGTCGCTCTTTCTTATTTAGAAACGGCTCGCAGCCAAATTCTCTTTCGGCTTCAGCTTTTCGACTTTGATAAACGAGGGGTAGAAATGACTCTAATAACTTGTCGAAGAGATCTTATCCAAATTTTTCTTGTAAACACTGGTGGACAAATTCAAATTCTACACTTAAAATTTTGTTACTAGATAAAATTTTCTAATCAACGAAAGAAACTTTTGTTTCATTCCTATTTTTGTAAAATGATCTGTGCCAATGAAAATTTGGATAACGTACACAGTCTATTTATTACAATTGACACGTTATCGAGAGATGTGAAAACATTATATAATGATTCCACTCAGGAGCTTTGTGCAATATTTATTTTTAAATAGCTTTTATTGCCTAATTTAAATTACCCGTATATATCATTTTATAAGAAAAGGAACAAAATGAAATTTCTACTAAACATCGTTAGAATTATTTCATTATGTTCTATTGATCGTCAGTTATGGCTGCATAAATATCCACAACCTAATATCGACACTTCAATAGGTGGTTAATTAAATCCATAATTTCGCTTATCAAATATTGGAATTAGTTCCCTCTATGAAATCAATAAATTAATAAATCCACTTTAGCAGAACACTCAATGGATAATTGTTTTACATTGCTTAATAAAATTCCCTTAACCATTTATAATAATCAAAATGGTGTTGTTTATAAAGTTTTTGTAAGGGCTCACCTCGGAAAAATTAAAAAAAAATTACCTCACTTGTAATATTGCACATTCAGCACAGTTTAATGTTGCAATTGTAGTTTCGACAAAATTAATCTTTTTTCAGCAGCTAAACATTTCAAATCTTCAGAGTTGAGCCCTTTTCGAATTTCACTATTCTCAACGTTAACTCCGCCATGGACACGCTTTCCCATTTCCGGAAAACAAATCGGCGAGGATACCTGGCCCACGGAAAAATTGGGGCAGTCAGTTTATTGGACCCCATTTAGCTTTACGATACGGCCTTGGAATCGGGGGATGCCGCGCGAAGGGATGAGGCCCTTCGTAACGGCAATCCACTCCCCTTCTTGTTCATAGGGTTATGCCGAAAAATCGGTCTATTTCCCGAAACATAATAGCTCGATTGCAGCAGCCAAACGGGGTCGAATTGTCTCCGTCATCAACCCATGCAAACTACCCCGTTCGTAAAACTTGTAATTCATTCGGTTTACTACTGTACGAGGAAAGTTTACCGTTCATTTTAGTATTTGTTAACGGTCACTAAAACGAACGGGAGATTAAAGTTTTTACTCAATCAACCCTATTGCTAGTTTTCTTTGTATAGTAATGTCGGGAGGGATGGAAGCTGATTACCTGCAAATTATAATGTTTCGCTTTTTATGGTATCATATACTGAACGTTGCTTGTTACCTTTTCATTTCAATCGAGAAGTTAATACTTAAGTGGTATAGTGTTTAATCAGATTACGAAGTATTGGTCCTAGGACCCCTCTAAAATTTTATATAAATTCTTTTTTGAAAATAAAAGTAATATTGATTCATTGGAAATATTATCAATTTCAAATAGTATATATGCATTTTTATATCCTTGAAATAATATATGCAACAAGGGGTGTCAGTATAAACGGAACTCAAACCTGATAATCAGGTCAACTGACATAATTCTGAAATAATTATTTCAAATAGTATATATATTACTTCGACATTTCTTTATTTCAAATTTGTCAAATATAAATAATTCTGAAAACAATATGCAATAAAGGGTATTATAGTATAAACTGGACTCAAACCTGATGATCAGATCAGTTGACATAATTCTGAAATAATTATTTCAAATAATTGTAAAATAAAATAGCACGTTATCTGAAATAATATTTCAAGTAACGTTATTTCAAAAGTGATCACAGGTATATGGAAGTCTGATCGAATAAAATAACATGATACTTGAAATAATATTTCAAATAATGTTACTCCAGAAGTGCCCGGGGTCTGTTACCACCCAATGTTTATTTTTTCCTGTATATTCCAAAATGTTTTTGCAGTTAATCGAACTACTATCGACCGTTCGAATCGTCGAAAAAAACGCCAAACGCTGAGAGCCACCGCGTTGGAATAGATAAAGCGACGTAGCCGAGGTAATAATTTTTCCCGAATTCCATACGACACCCGAGGAGCTGTCAGAGCCATTCTCCCGAGCCACTCGGCCGTTCTTGTTTCTCTTCCGAATCGTTTACTTACGATACCCGTCTGCTTAGTCTCAATGGTAGAACAGACACTGCTTCTGCTCTCTTCGCACAGAGTGTCGTATGCTCCGACCGATAGAAGCCTGTGTGGCCACTTCGTAGGATGTCACGATGTAACCACTTGTGAGCCTCGACAACCCACAAGTGTCCCCAAACAGAAATTTTCGATTCTTCCTCTGGAAAGTGTTTTCCAGGATATTCGACATTTCTTCAACCACTGAACATTCTTCTTTTTTTTATTATTTCGGTCACACGACCACCCTTCTCAGGTTATTAGTATACTGCGGATTTTTATGCAGAATAAACATTGTTTGCATTAGTTGCAAGATACACGAGCTACACAGACATTTATTTCATGGTTTGATAATAATTTTAATCAGTTGAAAATAGTACGAACTGCATTTTTATTTTATTTGCAGTTTTGCATTTGATCTACATATTTTTGTCAGAAATGGATAATTTACAACAAATTCGTCATCAATTTTCTCTTGATAAAAAAAATTTCTCCTAATCATTGTCATAATTAATTAGTTTTCTCACCAATTAGAATTACGTTATGTAGAGTATCAGGCAATTAAATGACTATTCTTTGAGATATTTATTCATTAAAATAAACAAACTGAAATCACAACAAATATTTTTGCATTTGTTATATAATATATGGTGCAATAATATGGTAATTTGAGTTAGTTAATATATTGTAAATATTTTTACTATATTTGTATTAATTTACTACATCTGAAGTTGGTCTAAAAAAAATTATTCTTAATTTCTATACTTTCAATTAGTAAAATTCAGGTGGTACCATATCAAGATTGCTTACAACATCAAAAAGAAAATTTGGTTATTTTGATGAATAGGATATTGAAAGTTAGTATATTTTATTATTGTATATCAATTTTTTATTTTAATCATAAAAGAATGCGGTGTGTAAACAATATGTAAGCCATTGAACTTGGGAAATACAGCAAATACCATCGAGACGGGGAGACTTAAATGATAATATAATGTAGAAACACAGTTATGTAGCAAATGTCTTTTTTAACATTGCGCATTTCCTCGTTCTAGAGGTTTTCCGGTTTATCAACTTAACTTATTGCAGTATTTATCTCCAGCCCAGATTACGATAGCAACTCGAGTGATGGTAAAATCGTGCTTTTTCACGAAGCGAATGTTTGCAGTCACATTAATGATCTCGTCGATCTCTGATAAAGCTGTCGGAAGCTTTGTACCATCGAGTAACAAATTGAAAAGTTTCATCGCCGATAGGCCTAGCTTGACAAGTGCAACACATTTTATTTAATAATATAACTTTCCATTGAAAGGCGTTGTATCTTGTACTTACTACCAATCTTCAAACTGTGTTCCGCGAAATTCTTCAAAAATTTTATGATTAATCAAAGTCAATTTGTAACTCTTTCTTCATTTTGAAAATAATCTTGATATACATATATTTTCTGTAGAACTGACCAATTTCTTCTGGAAAAAAATGGCGACTCCGATACAATGACATAATCAATTATTTTTTATCTTTTCGGAGTTTACAGAATATCTATCGACTAGACAATATTGAAGAAAACGAAATCATTTGACAAGAATTTCCCAACAACAGGCAATTTAATTCGACCTAAAAGGTAACATTAATTAACTATACGGAAATTAATAAAAATTTCGTTATTCCAGAATTTTATTTAGACAATTTCAAAAATTAACATATAATTCTACAAAGATGAACTCAAACGTAAGACATAGAGTCTATATGAAGGCTAAAATGTTATATATAAAAACGTTCAAACTTTGGCTCAATAATTTCTGAAAAAATTCCGAGAATTTCCCACGTTTTCCAATGTAAATATATACAAGAACGAAGGGTCCTTAAAATGCCAATCGAAATGCACCACTAGATTTCCTACTTCCCCAAAAAAAATTTCGAGAAACACTTTGTATACATATAAATAATGTGCGATCGTCGTCGAGTCGACAGCTTTCCCGTGATTCTTCACGAGCCACCCTCGTTCTCACCCCTCTCTCTCTCTCGGCCTCTCTGCCTCTTACTCGGCATTTACGAAGACGAGTGAGTACACATGAGAGGATGATAAATTAAGGCACCGCGATTGCTTCACACCGGGATCAATTAAGAGAGTTTGTTATTCTTCAGCAGTGCGCCTGCAACTCCGTGGATAATTACTGGGTCATACTGACCGGCTAAAGTTTATTTCCAATGAACTACATTGACGTACAGTCGTCTATAAAACTGTAATTTATAGCCACAATAAAATCTCTTAACTTTAACGCATAAATTGTCCTAACAGTTTCAGAAATAACCAGTCTATAATTTTTTGACAAAAGAATTTTTGGAAAAATTTCCACAAAATTTTTAGAATACATACAATTAACACAGATCTACAAAACGTATTTTTAACATTTTCAATATACATATAGGGTCACATAAACAGAGTTGTAAACAACAACTTCTAGTATTTTCTCTGCAATGCCGATCAATTGCAATTTTTTTTAATTGTTCGAATATTAAAAAAGTTCTCGTCTTTTTAAGAGCGTCCGAATATTATTGCGAGTGACTATATCCTGCAAAATATATAAATATCAACAAATTATTTTTTAAATCTTTATCGTACAGGTCTCTTCTTTTCGTCGTTCTTTACTCTACTTTGTTGGATCGATGATAAACTTTCCTACGAGCAGCAGCCTCTGCTCACCAAGAGGGGTACCACGCCTTCGTCATTAAATTCGCTATCGATATCGGGTGACTCCGTTTATCGCCCCTTATCGAAACCAAGCTGATTCACTGATCGTGCATCCGTGCTACCGTGCCGATATCGACTTTATTTAGACTACACATTTCCGAGAAAATGCGGACTACCGACACGATGGCGGTGGACACCCTCCATTCGTATCAGATACTGAACGTTTTCGCGAAAAAAATGGCGGCGCAACTTCTACCGGAAGTCTCCCAGTTCGTAAACTCCGATTCTAAAATACATAAATATCATGTTGAAATACGGTTTCTTTTTTAATGGAAATTTACTTTGGCAGTGGCGAATCATTGCACGACCAGTGGAGGCGGGTGATATCAACAAAATGTAAATAAAAAATTATTTGTCGATTTGCTTTCTTCCGTAATTTCAGAGATACTAGGACTCGGGTGTGACTCTCAAATTTCACTTTTGGTTCCTCAAATTCGCTACTGTACTTTGGGGAAGAATGAAAAAACTGAAAAATTATTCTATTTCGTATTATTATTCATATAATATTAAGTATAGATCTCCTATTCCGTGTAGCATTAATACAAGTATATTCAATAAACTATAGAATCTGAGAAAATGGAATTATCAGAAATATTTATTTCAATTATACAGGGTGAACCTGGTAACTTGCACACCTTGAATATTTGCGTTATTTGTAATAATATGAAAGAATTATATATAAATATGTTGCATGGCACAGAGGGGGAAATATTGTGATGTAAACATTTCTTATGCGCGTGAAGGCGTTTCGAAAGTTTGAAGGTCACCTTGATTTCTTTAAATGGCATGACCTATCTTTTGTATCGGCAATCGATGGGGTATAAAATTCTGTGTAAAAATCTATTGACCTTCATATGTTCTAGATCTAATAGTTAACAAGATATTATTGAAATAATTTTCAATACGCACCCACTATCTGGAAGCTAGTTACTAGAGGTCACTAGAAGGTCAATACATGTTTACGCAGAATTTCATTATCGATTCGTGATACAAAAGGTAGGTGTTTCCGTTTAAACAAATCAAACTGACCTTGAAATTTACGAAACGCCATCACGCACACACAAAATGTTCACATCACAATACTTCCCCCCTCTATACCATGCAACTTTTGTATATATCCTTTTTTTGCAGATTGATAAAAACGTTAATCTTAGTCGAACATTTCAAATAAATAAAGAAGAATATTTTTCATTCAAACGGACAATTTATAATTAAATACATTTTATCAGTTTTCTAGAGCAGAGTCGTCAGATGAGGAGAGGGAGCACGAATGTAGGGGAAAAAGTTGCCCTGTCTCTCTGCCAGTACCGGACACATGCACGACAGAGACGGAACGCGTCACGTGACCGGACCCCAACGGATGCGTGGGGGATTAGCGTCGTAGAAGGGGTAAGATATTACAAAAAAATTTAAAAAGCCACATTTATAGCTGCACAAAATTAACTTTCTTTTACAGAAATATGTATGTATGTGTTTACCTATTCGTACACGTCTCTAACGGAGTTGCTTGTCACAGTTCGCACGTCACACGTCAAACACACTATCGCGCACAATAAATAATGGCTGCAATGAGCACGCATCATTTTTCAGGAAAGGCAAGGCCTCCTGTGGCAATCCGCCAATACATAGACTTTATCCCACAATAATGTTTTATTGGTTACAGATATCCGCCGTTCAACAGTAAAATCCATTCGTTTAACAGTCGAGATAAACAAAGAGGCGTGCTACCTTATAAAGAGATTAGAGGTATAGAAGTATGTACAATAAAGGAACTATTAGATAGCAAGAGAGACGAACAATTATTACACGATTCCGATAATATACTATCACGATATAAACCGTGTGTGCCACTTCTCTAATCCTCAAAAATCAACTTATCTAATTTACTTCGTTTTATTAACAAAACGATATGCGCTGTATTAATTCTGAACCTCGCACACGTGCGCATTATTTCACCAGTTAATTATCATATTTTTGACAACAATTTCAATCGGACAATTCAGACAATTTTCAAAGGTCATTTGAAGGTCAACATACGATACATGGTTAAAGTCTCTTCATTAGCTATAATGTTACACTAATCGAAATACGTCGCATCATTTAAAAAAAAAACAGACGATGACCTATGTTCTTCCTGAAACATTTTCTCGTATCATACTCAAAACAATGGAGATATTTTCGGTGAAAGTCTCAGACGATTCATGGCAGGTAAGATGGTTTCGCTAAAATACTGTGCGAGACAATTTCCATAAATAAGAAATAGAAAAAAAGTTGTAGTGTAATTTTGTTTCGGTACAGCGATCTCGCATATTGAACTTGATCCCATCCCTGGTAATCGAGATAAACGCGAGACAGATCGGGAGAACGCGAAATCGAGAGGTCGGAGGTAAGCCCGCGTTGCCGGATCAGATCGACACGGCGCGGCGCGGCATGACGTACGACACCTAGACGGTGTGTTTCACGATTTTTTTGCCGGAGGTAGTCGGAACGAAGGCACATCAAACGCGCCGCTATCGGCGCAAAGCCGTTTTATGCTCGCGTGTCATTTCTGTACGTGTGCCGTGTACACCGGCGCACCGTAACCACGTCCACAGACGAGCCGGCCCGCCTCTGCTTCGAACTGTCTGTGATATATTGCGCCGGCAGATATTGGATCGTATAAATTCCTAAGCGTTTCCAGTGGGGGCTGCAACCGGGGGATAAGTTCGAGGCCGAGCGGGTTGCACCTTTCGCACACGAGCCGGCTACGATGCGTGCGACGCTTGATATTATCAACAACGCTGGTATGTATCTGGATACTGGATACTCGCGGCCGATGTGTTTCTGGGTTAATTGAATCGGTTCACTGTTCGATCCGATCACTCCTTTCAGCACCAAGCTTTTCTCTAGCAAGATATGCACGCGATCTCCTGTGTGCGCGCTAACGGTTCACCGTGTCTCTGCTCAGCCTGCTATCACAGGTTCTTCGCATGCTCCTTGTACATACAACGGAGTGCATAATCGAAAAAGTCGTTGAAAAAGTTTTGATACGATTTTCAGTTTATCTTTAATCGGTCGATTAAGTAGTTACAGTATTATCTCCGTAGCTGTCGCGAAGATCTCTACCGTAACTGTCAAAATGTTATCCCCACCACTGGGCGGATCCCCCTTGGGAACAGTCAAGCGGTGAGCACGCTCGACGGCCCAGCTAGCGAGGGGTGTCGGTGAGACTCACACTCATGCAAGCGAAGCAAAAGATTGCAACTTTTCTAATTTTTTATTTTTTTTTTTTTATACAAAACTTTTACCATCGTATTCGTCCCGTGTTTATAATTGAAATGACACCAAACACGATATAGTTACGATCATTTTGACGATACGACAGTTACGGAGATCAGGGGGATTGACTCGAATTGAGGGGAACACGGTCTCTCTGCCAGTACCAGATTAGTCATGTGACTAACGATGTGTGTATACGATATGTAAAAATGGACAAATGGAACAAGCAAGAATTTTGAACGGATATGTAGGAATTATTTAAACCTAAAAAACACAGTAGAGTAATTGCAAGAAGATGATTAAACTGAATGACATTGGATTATTAAGGAATATAATATAATACTAGTAAGGAAAAATATTGAACTTTTTAAAAAATGTAAAGCATAGAGGTACATAAAACGAAATTTCCATTTCGTTAAATAATCTTTAAGTTGTTTATTGATTTAAATATAAATACTACAGTTAACAAATAACGTAGAATAGTGATACGGTTCGAAGGTTTCTCAGTTTAATTTATTAAGTTACACGTTCTCAGAAAGGTAGATCCGAGTAACTACTCCTTCAGTCACCAACGTGTTAACGTAACCGATTGCTAACCTCTGTCGAAACATTCTTCAAAGGAGCCGCCACAGAGATAGTGTGTGAATGTCACCATGCAAAATCTATTGAAGAATATTTGGACAAAGGCAAACAATCGGTCACTTTAACGTATACTGAAAATGCAGCTCAGTTCAAGTCGCAATAGAAATAATCTGACAACTAAATTTTGAGCATATAACTAAACATTGAGAACAATGTAAGTGCGTTCAGTAAATCAATGATATAAAAAATTACGATACCTTTATTGTCAATTTTGTTAAATGAGTATTATGAACATGTCCCATACAAAGCAGATTGTCTTCTCGTTTATTATTTTATATAAAATGCATCTGTTCTTTGCACTCAACAATATCGGCAGTAAGTCCGCAATAAAACCATTAAGTGAAACACATCGAAACAATTCCATTATCAGTGGAGCAATAAACTGAACAATATTTGATCGCTGTTATCATACGTGAAACGAATTTTCAAATCTACTTTATATCGATTAACGATTTCATCCGCCGACGACTACTTTCTCAAACTTCAAGTAAAACAATAAGACA
The DNA here is from genome assembly GCA_916610255.1 of Lasioglossum lativentre. NCBI lineage: Eukaryota > Metazoa > Arthropoda > Insecta > Hymenoptera > Halictidae > Lasioglossum > Lasioglossum lativentre. Next base: position 6,049,297 of record OU744366.1, read on the forward strand.
AAACAATAGAATAAATATAGAACTATGATTATATATTGCTATAAATACAGAACAATTTGCTCTAGTGTCTAGACAGTTTTTTAATTCGTAAATATAAAATATATCGGCCTGTTTCCGTTTACGTGGGCCACCGTAATGTATGCGTCTACCTTTCCTCAACGCTAGACTAAATAAATAACCGCGCAGAAAGCTGTGGCAACATCGAACGAGATTTTCTAAACGACTGTTCTCCCAGTTGTAATTGTAAAATGACATATTACTGTCATGGCGTCGATAAATCGTGAACTTATAGCAACCCGGCGACGCATATACAAGGAATTCAACAAAACGAAGAACGACGCGCTTGCCTATTTGCACGCTTTTCCTGTAGTACAAAGCCTCCTCGTCGATCGATCGTCTGTGCCTTCCGACCAAATTAGCTCGCAATACCTTGCAAAAAGAAGGATACGACCAACGAGGAAACGATAAGAGAGTGCCCTGGAATGATTTACGTTGCTGGAATTCGATAAATGAACGGGTAATGATATATTTGCTAGTAAAGATACATTTTTCTCAAGAAACGATTATTTGCGAGAACAGGAAAACCAGATATTCCCTATACACGCTAAATATTTTGATAATTTCTTTGAGCAATCCACATTCCGTGACACACACTTTTAAAGAACTTTTATGGTTCTCGTTCACGTTGATACCGAAATAAATTGACTTATTGTTAATGAATATAAATAATAATATGAAAAATAATAATAAACAATAATAAATTTCGACTCATTGTAAAGCTCAAAACCACTGTTCGAATATCAACAATTTCTCAAGAACGGGAAAAATGTTCAAATATTTTTTTTCGGATTCGCATCGTGTCAAAATGTGAATTTCAGATTTCTGGTTTCATCGAACTATCAAAAAAATGTGAAAAAGTAAGAGGGTAGACATATCGTAAAAATATTAAGATAGGGTTGGATGTACCATAATCATCTTTTAGATACTGTTTGTGTTGCGAATGTCATAAATGAAATATAATTTGCAGATTTAACATGTAAACTAAAAATGGGTGACGTATTATCCGAGGATTTTTTATGCAACTATATCCGAAGAGCGTACAGGAGTTAGATAGTTACGTGTATAGTAAACATATTTGCGATTAGTTGAATAAAGTAATGATAAATTGATAGAAGATATATAAATAATTGATGATCGATAAAATGATATCTTCATTCGGCGTTGCTTTCTTAGAATGACAGAAATAGCTTAAATAAATATGACTACTGTGTACCAGTTGATATAATAGAAAAAATCGGTTTATCGAAATTCCTTTCTGTACTAGTCAGGAGCTAGTTCGTAGTGTTGATATTTACCCTTTGCCATGCAGTATGTGCACTAACACAGCACTTCGCGACTGGAAACAAAATGCGATGTCTATTTTTATATACCGGTATCTTATTTATTTACTGTAGCCAGTCACGAAGTTATGTGAAATAACGGAAAACTCGAGGTGCGATCAATTATGTGAAAATGTTTAACGAGTGACATCTGTCGTGCACGGTTCTCAGATATTGTAAATAAACATATGATTTCTTCTGTGCGTCTTTGTGCAGGGTGTACATAAATTATATGTCGCGATATCATAGCGAGATTCTACACCCTCGGTTTGATGAAAGTTGATATACGAAAGCTGCCGCAAAATTACCTTTAGCCTTGAAATTCAAGGTCAAAAGGTCAATAATTTTTTTTAACTGCATCGTATTATATTCATCACAAGGATAAAAAGTGCCAAGCAACCATCGGACAAAACTGAATCGGTGAAGTTATTAACATTGTCAAACTGATTTTATTTATATTTATTTATATTACTCCCCGCAGTCTACTAATCGCTCTAGTAATTTTTCCTCGTTCTGGTATGAATTAAAATTTCACACAGGTCGCGATCACTAGACTGCGGGGTTTATTCATTTATGACAAAAATTAGTGCAATTTAAATCAGTGAAAAGATTAAAAGACTTTGAGAGTATCGATATATATATTATGACATTGACATTATTAGAGAAAAATATTTTGTATTCAGCTCCTGTGTCTTGCAATTGATGCAGAAACTTTTTATTTCGCGGAAAAATCCGGAGTCTATTAAGATTATATTAATCACCATGGAAAGAAACTTCGATGCGACACTTATTCACTTTTCCAGAATACAGGTATGTGTCATAATTACAAGAATACGACTTTTAAGTACGTCTTTCTAAATTTCCTTCGGTGTATAAGGGAATTTCGATAAGAAAGTCAAAGCCTTCACATAAAAGGAGCAGCAAAATCGGCGATAGTGGTCGGTATCGCCGATAACCGTGTGTCAACGTGAAAGAAGGTGTATATTGTGCGTATATGTGTATTTTCCAGTGAATTCTTAAGAAAACCGGTGGGCACCCGTAGAGGGGGATCGGAGTACCCGAGTAAAATGGTGCGACAGAACGGGAGCTATGACATCATCGGTGTCGACGGAGCCGATTACGGTTTATCTAAGGAAATAAATGATCGTCGGGCCTCTTTTTCGTCGGAATGGTTCCAGGAACCCGCGTTACCGCAATATCGCGGCGAGCACACCCACATCAAAGTGCCGAAGAACTCTGCCATCGTTGAGTCCCGTGTACTTTGCACAGCGATAAGATTTCCTCGATACGAGTTGACCGTACAGCGGCTTGTGTGTATAGGTCAAGTATACGTGTCGCGTCTGTATGTGAGTCCCTTCCTCCGGAAAGACTTCTGCAATAAACTAATAAAAATTAGTCACCGGGATTGTCAGGTGAAGCGATCGACAAAGAAATAATCACACCTGGAGAAAACCGTGGCTCAAATGTTATTAACCACTCTGACCAGCTTATATTCAATTTTCATTCGCGGGATTAAAAACATTCAATAGTCGCTTGTTCAATAGTTTACTACGTGACGATGAAAATAAACGTAATTAGACGCTAAGATTATGGAAACTGTCCAAATGGTGGGTTTTACATTTGTTAACTTATGCTTATGATATATTCGGTAAGTTCATTTCTGTTTGGCAAGTGTCGTGAATACATGGCGAGTTCCCTTGCTATGCAAACATTTTATTTGTTTTAAACAATTGCAAAATAAATGGTAATCAAAATTATACATTACGTAATTCGTACCTACTTAAAGCCTCCAATTTTTCATCACTGTTCTTAAAAAAGAGGAAGAGCTATCTTGTTATACGTGTTGAAAGCTTTATACTCACCATTGCTTCGAAACGTGCTTCTGTAGAGTGTCTGGCTTCTGCTACTTCACGATTTTAATGAAGATTTGATGACTGAATAAAGCCATACATAAACGAAGTTCTTCTCAGCATTATCACTTAATAGAAAACGATTATATGGCTTTTCTGTCAGCCACAAATATTATTCTATGTACAATAGACATGAGAAGCATCCGAAACATAACTTAGAAATATGGAACTTGTACGAATTGAATCAACTTAAAAATTATAAAATTATAACATACATATTAGCTTTACCAAAAAATAAGTCTCTTCTTTCTTGAAAAAAATCAAGTCTAATTTTTTAGTAATTAAGTTACATTCTCCAACAAGTTCACTACTTAAAAAAAAAGTGAGATAACTATAACAGGAGAAAAAACTACCAAATTATTTATCCTTAAACTTAATCTTTTTCCTGTTAATTTTATTATATCGAGCCCCAGAAATATTAAATTATAAATACCTGGAACAACGAAACTATTCTTCTAAGAGTGAACTTTTGCGTAGTAAAAGGCACCATAATTGGTGAAGGCGAAAGTGTAACGTGATCGAAACACGTGGTCCCCAAGTTTGCGTAACGAAGACCACTTGAGAGCTGCAGGAGTCTTCTTTGGACATCGATGCAGCTCAGGGAAACGGGGAAAAAACTAAGCGGACCAATTCGAAAGACCGTTTACCGTAACGAAACGTGCTCGTATTTAGCAAAAGGACCAGCTTCTGGGCGTCCGGGAACAAAGACCGCAGCACGTGGGTGGTGGCTGTCCATGGTGTATCTGCGTCGCGTCACTCGAGTGTACTATAAAATACGGACACGGGGGGGAACGTTCGACGGATACATGGTGAGTTTTCTAAGACCTTTATTCATGATCCTTCGGAAATGTTCTGCTCTCTTCGTTTCGGAGGACCAGATTTCTGTAATTCGGCACCGCCACACAAATCAGTGTCGACAGATTAAGGCTTGTCTCCTCACTCTACCTTCCCCTTCTACGACACTATTCCTCGTGCTTCCGTCACGGTACAGTCGCATGACGCGCGTTGCGTCTCTGTCGTGTATGTGTTACAATGTCACGTGTGACTAATCCGGTACTGGCAGAGAGGAGGTAACTTTTTCCCCTCGGTTCGAGTCGATTCCCCTGATCTGGCGACTCTGAAAGAATCTCTGTTAAAAGAAATAGCAAGATTCTGCAGAGGAGCAAAGCCGGAATCATTGGCTCGCAATGTTCCTACTGGCTGGAAAGTACGAGCGCGAGCGCGAGCGAAGAGGTTGCGCCGTGGGCTTGGATCCATAGGTAAATCGACTTCGGCGCGAGTTGCGCGCGTGTGGGTCGCGTGTTCACCGGTAAACGAGAAGGGGTGCCGGCCTCGAGGGTCGGAGGCCAGGGGTTGAAGTTATTACCGTCACAAAGCTACCACCAGATTGCCGTCGGGGCTTACGTAGTCCCTCCTCGTTTCGCTTTCGCCGCCGCTTTTCTCCCTACCTCGTCCCTCTCCTTCTCTCGCTCGGTCGCTTCGTTCGTATTCATGATTTAAATTCAATTGGCTTTTATCTGCCATCCTAGGTCCCCGAGTCATTGATGATGGAATCGCCGAGATCAGAGAATACGGTGTGCCTCTGTGTCTCCTATTTCTCCACCCCCAAACCCCACTTCTTCCTCCTCTCTATCACCGCTTCTTCGTGCACTTTCCCTCCTAAAGCGACATGTCTACCCCGCGAACTTTCGCATACTTGCTCGGCGCTCCGACGAATTTGCGTTCACTATAACCGTATCGAGCCACAGCTTACTTTCCGTTTAATTTGCAGTCTCGCATTTTCCAAATCAAATAAGCAATAATAATATTATGTACTAAAAAGTATGCCATTTTAAAAAATGAAGGAGACCTTTGATTTTTCATACATTAACAATATTCATATATTCATACCACAAACTGTAAACTTGCTATGATATGCCTATGTTAATACAAACGTAAGTACTTAAAACTGATTCGTTGCATTTAAACGAATAATAACCCCGATGTTAGTGGGACCTTCATAAATAAACAATGTCTGAAAAAAATGAAAGCAAACGCTGCATTACGTAAAAGAACTTTCGGAGCAACCAAATACAATCAACTAATGGTATTCTCCATCATTCATCGACAAAACTGGCAAACATTCAGCATTTCCGGTTCCTCCAGCAGAGCCTGGAGGTCCTCGCAGGAGGCAAGCTACTCTGGGAAACAAGATCGACGATTACATCAGAATGGTTCACCGATCATCCCGCAAAATTCCGAACAAGTGTATCGCAGAAGGTCATCGTCCATTCTTGTCGTTCCTCGAGAAGAATGCGTGGCACGCGAACAGCGGATGCTCGGAGGAGCGACGACATTCTCCGTGGGACTCCAGGGACTTGGTCCTTGGCCCTGAGCTCTCAGGGACACGGTCGCGTGGCGTTGACGAATCTGTTTAGTGCCATCATAATACCCATCTGACGATGCCCTTCGAGAAATTGACGGATTGAATTCTATGGAGATGTTTAAGCCAGGGAGCAACTACCGTGCAGGTTTGTTTGCGGATTCTACGACGCAGCCTGCAAGGACGCGTGCTCCTTTCTTCCGAACATCTTCCTCAGGGATTTTTCACTCTTTTCGTACTTTCTATCTTGCAATTTTCTTCCTTTTCCTGTTCGGCCGGCATTTTTCTCTATTACCATATTATTCTCTGTTCTTTCGAATAAATTATGATTTCATCTTTTGTTTAACGTTCATGGACTATTTCAACCCTTTGCACACCGGAGCTATTTTAACTCGAAAATTTCTTCCGACCTAGAATAATTCTGTAGGATTTCTTTTCATTTTATGGATATGAAATTGATATAATATATCTCATACAATACTGAAACGTTTAGTTATTGATTAAATATCTACTTATTTAATAATGTAAACAATATTTTTTGACTCTGAGTCACCACTCGAATATGCTAACGGTTAATTTCGATTTAACCCTCGTACGTTCCTCGGGGTGAAATTTCATCCATTTCCTTTTTTTAGAGACTGTAAAACGATTGTTGGTTTAAACTGTTATCGTACAAATAGTTGAAAATCCCTTTTAGTTCGTATATAAGGGACTGTGCTGTACATAAGTTTGACAACAATTTCCCTTATTAATGTGCACACGGGGTTGCCGCGAGCCCAACATCTTCGACCTACCGAACTTGCCGAGCAACGAAGGGACGGAAGAAGACCGAGTGCCGGCACGACCTTGGAGCCACGCGCCTAGAAAGGTGTTTTATGGGCCCTATAATGGGGCCCAGAATACCCATTCCGTTTCTTTATGTTCTGGTGCCTGCTTCTCTCGTCTACTTCCCCTCTTTTCTCGACAGTCTCCATCCGTCTTTCTCTCGCTCTCGATCCTCGGCTCGTTCTTTCCCAACTTTCTCGGCAGGGATCGTTGCAGTTTACTGCAACAGGCCCGAGGAATATAGCGGGCAGCACGCAACGAAAGGGCAAGAAAGAGGAAGAAAGAATGAGAGAAAGAGAGGGAGAGATGGAAGAGGCCGGCAGGAAACTTTCATATTTACGAGGTCATTGCGCGTCCGTTTACGATGCTACAATTCCTGTTTGCGAGATTACTTATTTTCATTAAAACGGTTGCCGGTGGGTGGCTTTTCTAGCCTGGCAGCACGGCCCCAAGGTCGTAAGTTCTGTAAGGTAGCAGCGCGCACCGTTGCCTGCTTGGCCTTATGGGCCCTGCTGATGTACCCTAACGATCCACAGCGTATCTTTCTTTCAGCTGGACCCTGTCTAGGGTAATATAGGACGAAACAGGCCACGCGCTGCATTGTAAATTCTAGTGGGGGTTGAACGGTTCGTGCGGATTTTCGATGGAACCTTTTTTTTTCCAGAGTTGCTTCCACAGATCCGGGAATCGTGGTGTCAAAAAGCAATGAGCAGCAACGATCATTCACAGAAGCACGTTCGTATGTAGGCTGAGTGTACCAGTTGTGAGTGACAGTTTTCAAATAAATACAGAAGGAGGCTTTAATTAATCATTTTTAATAACTGTCTATGTATATAAATACAGCTTGAAGATGGCGACTGAGAATGGCGAGGTTATAATTAATGTAAAATACATATTTCGCTGTTAACATAGGCACTCTGTTGTTAATAGCCATTCTGTTGGTCATTTACTGATACGAATTATTAGCAATTTCATTTTATTCATTCCATTTCGTCAATCGACAGTAAAAGTAAAATGACAAAACTGTATATATGACAAAAGAAATTGCAAGAAATCGTTATTTATTTAACTATACCAAACGGCAACAAGTTATACATAATCGTAGCACGATATCTTACTCTTACCTGGTCACTTAATGGTGTACATTCATCCTACTTTTAACATGAACATAACATAAAATTTATTTCATGTATATTTTTAACACATCCAATGAATAATTTTTATGCAAGTGTATCGAATAAAATGAAGCAAAACTGAAACTTCCATGAAGGCGAATAAAAATTCTAGCTAAAAATGTGTTAGAATTGCAGAAAAATTAAGTTTCTTCTTACTCGAATTGTGTTGGAAAATATTTGACACAGTTGCATATAAATATCGTCGATATATTGATATCTGTATGAGAGAATGAAAACGCCTTGGTGGTAGACGGACGAGATGGTGGAACCCGCAGCAATGGTAGCTCTTCTCCTTGAAAATATCTGAATCGATCTTTCCTCCCTTCGTGTGAGTACCTATAGAAGCCCGGCCACCGGCGTCGCGACGCCTACTTCAGCTCCACCCACGTATCTCGTACATGCGCAGCAAAAGTTCGGTGGTTGACATGTCGACGAAACCCTCGTAAAACGGGTCGCTCCTTAATCAGCTCAGCGGCAATCAGCTTGCCCGTATTCGAGGGTGGTTACGTCTTCCCATAAATGGATATTGTTGCACGAATTGGTTCAGTCTCTAGAACAATAAAAGGTGAGCAAAAGTGGAGAAGATTTACTCGCGGATACCCCTATTGTTACGAGGAAACATTTCCTTATCAAACCAGGAAATTCTAGTTGCAATGAAGCCGACAAGATTCCAGAGAATATTAACCCTTTTAACGATGCGTTAACCCAACGTTTATCTTATTTTTTTTTTTTTTCGGTAAAAATATATTATTGAATTCTGTTGTCCGTGTTGATATAAAATCGGATATCAAAGATTTACTTAAATATTCTTTGCATTACTATTGTTTCACCTGCTCGAATCCTAATTTTGAAATTTCAAGAACTGTGATAAACTAATATTGCTATAAATCATGAGAATTGTTTTTTGTATTGTGTGATGGACCTTTATACGAAGTCTAGTATCTTAATACTATTTATGAGTAGACTGCGGATGTTTATGCAATTTTCAATTTTTCTAGACAAATTTTAAGGAAGTGAAACCACATAAAATCCCAATTTCAGCGATAATGGCGTTTGTCGGTCCACACTAAATAAAAATCGTACTAAATTCTACCGATTTTGATATTCTAGTATTTTTAGAAAATTTTCACAGGTCACGCATAAATGCACAAAGATCCGCAGTCTGATTATGAGATACGATAGCAACAATAAGAAAAATTCCGTGCAATAATCAATTGTGCAGTCGCAGAAAAACCAGCGTCACGGATTTCCCCTTGCTAATTAAACATGTTCACGAGGGGATGTACCACGGGTGGTACAAATACGACTGTCAAAATACGACCTCGTCGTGAACGTGTTAACCGGGAAATTGGCTCACTGGTCCTTATGTTCTTGTTAGCGTCTCTCCTCCTCTGATTAACGGTCCCGGAACAGAAATGGCCCGTCCAGAATCGTTTAATCCGGGCGTCGTCTGCTTAACGTGTGTATGCCATCTAAACATCGATAACCGGAAAGTCACGATAAATTCCATTGACGGGGACCAGTTTTGCCGTGAATGTCGAGCGGATTACGTGCCGGCAGGCCGAAAAGGGGGATGAACCGTGCGTGTTTACAGAAACTGTTAGAGTTCTGTACGGTTCAAGTAGCTTCCCTACTGCGTTTTCCTTATTTGCACCAAATTGGCCCGTCCTCGCCGTCACGGACGCGTCAAGGTACTTAACTGCAGGTAAACATACCCTAAATCATGAGCTAGGATAAAGGAAAGAGGGCCAGGCCTACCTTGCTCCTCGTAAAATTGCCAGTATCGCGAGCACCTATTGTTGCGTCCTTGTATAGCCTTCCGCTTCTGTACAAGCACAGCTTTTGTACCGTTTGCACTGTATACTCTTGTTACGGCACAGGTATACGCATCAGGGTGGTCTGAACGTTTTTGCTGATCGCAAGCCAGCCGTGCAACTGCCTTATATTATTTTATGAAATTTTTCTTGATTATCTTTTAATTGGCCTGTATCCGAATTACCTAAGCTCGAACTTTACAGGACCGGGGCCTGTGCTCTGTTTTTTCTGCATTTTTTCAAACGTGGGTTACAAACTATTATCCGTGACAGAAAGTATTCGATCAGGATCTTAAAAATGAAAAACGGTAATATACAGTCAGTGAAAAAAGCCTCCATACACTCTAAAATGGAGTAGTTTTTTTTAAAGACAGAACGATTGTTTTTTCATGAACCTAGAATTTGTAAACGTGATAAATGCTCTTGAACTTTTACCAAATATAAAAACACTGTCCACTGTTATGTGAACATTTCAGTGTAGCATCAGAACACTTTTTAATATTTTGAAATAATAAAAATGACAATATAGAGATTGATAAAATAGTTTCTTTAATGATTCGGGATGGTTGACCTTCCCTGAAACCAGTATATAAAATGTTCTCACTCCGTATTTTATAAAAAAGCAATCATATTCAATTATATATTAATATTTGCTTTACGAATGACGAGTTTCTATCATTGCATTTGTCTTCATCGTAAATGAAAATACTTTCTATGAATCATCGTTATACATATTAACGAATACGACTTTATTAGTAAAACAAAACGTGAACGAGAAACTTTATTGGACTTCATGGGTCGAGAAACAATAAGAAGTTTAATTCTTATCCCGGTTATCCTAGCAGAAAACAACATGAATTCAATAATCTTTAATCCTTCGTCAACTTTAAAAAACAATAATATTTGTGATAACTAATTTATTTTTTATAATGTTTTTATGTACACTTACCTTTTCTTTTTCGACATCATCAAACGGCCTAATGTATCATACTGTAAATGTAAAGGCTGGAAGTGACTTGAACTAGTAAAAAATTAAATCAAAAGCTACAATCAATTGGTTTGCGGACAGACAGTAGCCTTAATTGGAATCGTTTGAACTGTGTAAAAATTTTAATTAAGTATGTTTTATGTCAATTATTATATAGACATTTTTATTTAATTTTCTGAAATACACAGCAGATATTTTTAAAACTTACTGTAAAACTGATTACCTTGTTATCTTTAAAAAGATCATAAAACTGATCAATTATCAAAGTGGAATTTTTCTGTATAAACTCGTAAAAGAAATGCTACTTTGCGTCCATAAATGTTTCAGAACAATTTTGAAGATATTTAAAACAAATGTATATATATGAATTTTCATTAAAAGATCAAGTCTAATAAAATTAACTTGTATTAAGACAAAATGATTTTGTTTAGTATAAATGATTACGAAAATATTCCTATGATTTGTATAAAACACCGGTTAGAATGATTTGCTTCATTTTTCATTTTATTTTTACTTCAAATTTAAATTATAAAATTACGAAATAAAGTGTTAAATCAAGGAAGAAGAAAAAAATGATCAGTTACGAAATTATTATTTTTACGGGAACGTTTATAAAAGAGTTCTCTCCTTTAATTGTACTTTCTCAAGTTAGAATTAAAAAATTAACCACTACGTTCAGATACTCTAAGCATTTAAAGAAATTTCTTCATAATTAAGAAATAAATTATAAATTATTGTTTTTTATTATTAATATAATCATTAATTTAGAAATTATAGATACAATACTAGAAACGATGCGCTAGCAGTTATCTACTTAACTTGAGCTTATGGATCCGTTATTTTGAAAAAGGATGCACTTGCCTTCTAATGAAAAATGAATACTGATTTTTCATGTATTAACGATATTTAGTATCTTATTTGGCATTAACGTAACATTATTATATTTAAATTCATTATTCCGAAGATTTTGTAAAAACAATAACGTCGTACAATCTACATTTGTAAAATAAAATTCTTCCAACTTCTAAGTTTGAAGATGCTGTATTTACATTGTTAATATGTAGTTCTTTTTTTCCTGGAAATCAAACAAAACTCTTTTTACCGAGAAACTAAAAGGAATTGTACAGCGCGAATTCTATTTTGAGTGGACGGACATTCTGTTAATATGCAACAAAAAGAAGACGACTTGTGCTTCGAATTAAATAAAAGACTTACGTTAGTTCTAGCATCAGTCGAAATAATAATCTTAAATCTGACAATGTACACATAACAACAACATTATCATACACGCTGGTACAATAAACGCGTCCCGTGAAAAAAGAAAAACCTTCAAAGAAGAAGGAATCACATCAGAAGGATCATATGTATAATGAAGAACAGCAATATATACTGCTTTATTCATCATTAATATACTTAGCAATGCTATATATATACACATATACATATGCATGCACGTCGACATACATACGCGTACACGTATATATACAGCATCAATTAGACAATGCATATGTATATACACGATATGATATAATTTATAACCGAACTATTCTTAAACTGTATGCGAGGAGAAGTATGTCATAAAATCGAACTCATAAAACGTGATAATATTAAGAAATATTTTTCTCTTCTACTCTCGGCAACAACATTGTAAGACTGGTTACAGTTCTTTTTTTTTTCTTTTTACACAACCAATCATTTTCTCTCATTCTCTCTCTCTCTCTCCCTTTCTTTGCAGTTGTACCATCTTTTACAGAATACCCTGTAAATGCGTGTGTATGTGTCCTCTGTGTGTACGTGTGTGTGACATGTAAGTGCGCGGCAACGCGCCGTTAATTGCAGTCATTTATAATTTATATACGAAAAAGCGTGGATAACACATATTTATAATTCGCATTGAGGAGCATCTACCTGTTCGAAATAGAAACTCTCGTGACTTCTATCGATCCAACATTGGCCACATCTGCACCGCTCGTCGCGCGCTCCTAATTAGTACTCATGTTTCTGATAGCGTATCGCATTCGCACGACCTCCAACCGAATTTACTAAAATATAACATGATTAGCAATAACAATTAAGACAATCGCTCTAGAATCTAAAAAGTATACGCTCGCGATATTGTATGTATAACCGATAAATACTATTCAGATTCTCGACCAAACAAAAAACCATTTTCCGCTTGCATGAGAGTCCTATTACGTTCGATAAGATTCAAGCAAGTAGAAACAAGTGGAACAAGATAAAATTTCAAATTCGCAGATAATATCGGTATTCCTCATCACAAATAGTTCATTAAAAAAAAAAAAAGAAAAAAAGAAATGTAAAGAAAATAAACAAAGAAACAAATCAACGACCCAATATCAAGAATTCAAAAATTCTTATAACATAGTTGCAACATGCGGATAAAAAAAAACAACATCGGATACCGCGTGATCAGAAGTATAGGCACCAATCTGGCCTACGAAAAGTCAGGACAATATGTATACGATTGATAAAACGATCATGATTCAATGTTGGGATAAAAAGAATTTCCTATGTACAGTTCGAATTCAACATCCTGGCGATTCGTCCTTAAAAATCAGCCAATGTTAGAACGATCGATTGCCATGTCTGCTCGTTATTTAATAACAAGAGATAAGGCAACGAGTCAATCCAGCACCCCGAGACACGTGTAGTCGGACCAAGAGCAGACGACTGTTGCGTTGCGCAAGCTCGTAGCAGGAGAAATCAACATAGGAATCCCATGAACTACCTCTCTACACAAATACACTTCTCTCTCTTTCACTCTCATTCTCTAACTATTACTGTTCAGAGAACGTTTGCCAAAAATTAATTACCGTCTCGCAATTAATGGGAATTTCCTTTCATATTTTTGAAAGATGAAATAGAACATATTAATAACCATTAGTGTTCTATATATTTTTTTTCATGTTTTGTACAGCCCACAGAATGATATATCTTAACCCAAGAAAATGGATTAGGTCATACTTCACAAACTTTAGAAGAGAGCACATCATTTTTTAATTACTGGTTAAACTAGTGGTTGTTAGTTTCGCCATTTGCACATAGTAAGTCTGATTAGATTGCTGATTGCAAATAGGATATTCCTCTTGAGGACATGAAAAAATTAGTACCTATAAGGCCTAAAATTTTGGTTTCAATAAAATCTGTATGAATAAAACTTCATGCCAAATCCCATTTAAATAGAATAATTATTTTCGTAAATAATAAATAAATGCGTTCAAATCACTGGTAGATGATTTGAGAAGACTCTCCGAGCGCAAAGTGTTAAAAGTAATATCACGTGGTGGACATTGTTGCTATTCAAAGTAAAAAATAAATTCGTCTCAATATCTTTGTGCTGAGTCGAGAGATTGAAAATTCTTGCGTACTATTAAAATAGTAAAAGATTGCAACACTGTTTCTGCTGTTTCACGCAAAAATGCGTCATCCAAGCACAAATAGTTTTCGATTTGACGCAAGAGTGAGTCATTCAACACGAAAGTGTTTACACCGTTTGATACTGCTATACTACACGAACAAGATATGGACATTATAGTATATTTGCATTGTTACGTTAAAAACTAAACGATTAAAAAGAAATCATTTTTACCACTGGAAAGGGTGAGAGTGTAAAATATCATTTTTTCCAAAAAAGTAAATACACTCGGGCTCTATGGTCCAGATATACAAGACTAACGGTTGCGATTATGTTTTTGTATTTCATCTCCCAAAAATATGAGGATAAATTCACATTTTTTCTCGAACGACCTAATACTTTGTTTATATATCTGGCATTAACGATCATCTGCACTCGGCCACGCTATAACACGTTACACCGATACAGCTATTCGCATCCATAATGGCGTTTTAATTTGGCTTAAGTTTCTGAAAGTCAATTTCAGCGTAAGTGAAGCTGTCTTGAGTCGCCGGAGATATTGGCGCCGCGCTTCCAGTCTCAGGAAGATCAAGGCTAGCGTAGTGCAAGTTTGTTACTTCGGATTGTAGCTTGTCGAAATTTTCATTCTCTAATGGACTCGACGTAGCTGTAGGTGTAGGTGTCGGCGTTTCCTCCAGTATTTTCGGTGACGTCGGTTGCTTATCCGTGTTTTCCGTTGTTTTAAACCCAGACAACGTGGGACTGGTGTTAGGAGACGCGGTTATCAAACGGGGCTTCGACACGGTCAAATCGGCAAAGTTCTTCGTTACAGAGTTCAACATACTATCTTGCGACGACAACAAATTCGATATCACTCGGTTATCCTTTCCTGCAGGACTAGACGGTCTATCGTTGATTACTTTCGGCAAACTATTCCCTTCCGTCACCGAAACGGAATTCACCCTATTCGCTGATTCCACAATCGCGCGATCGTTTTTGGAAGTGATACTCAATTCCGAAGATTCATCGTTATTTTTTTGATGACTAAAAGACTTCTCGGGCGATTGAGGACTATTCAGAGAGAAGGGGAAGATGGTTGCCGACGACCCCGTTGGTGTCGCCCGCGGAGGCGACGCAGGTGTGCTTGCTAAACTTTCCGATTCCGGACTCCCGTTCAGGGGTAAGAAACTGGGCGTTTTTAAAGGTTTGTTGCCCGCTTGAATCGCAATAGGTTGGGAACGTAGCTTCTCCTTGCGACTACCTGTCCGCGTTGGTTTGCGATTATTTCGGTTAGTCATGTCCATGTTCATATAATCTTGTTCTAGGATCGTTCTTGACTTGAAATTCATATCAACATAGTCGACAGGCGGCCGCCGTGGAAGATCGACTGGCGCAGTTCTCGTTACACCTAAAATTAATTACGATTAGTTGATGGAGTAGCTCTCGCAATAAGAAACGAAAGTTTATAGTCAACATTTTACAGTTGTAGACAGAATCTTAAAAAATTAATGAAAGCCATGAGAAATAAGCATATCGTAATAAATGTTACGATGATACTAGATTTTTCAAGCAATTCATAATTTGAAGTAGTACAAAATAATGATTTTATAGTTGTACATTTTTTTTCCTTTTTACTTTCCATATAAGGTGTTAGTAGTAATCAGTGCTATGATCCCATCGATAAAGTGTTAAGATATAATGGTATTTTCCATGACACCGAACTTTCTTCTGACTTTTGTAATAAATATGACTTCAAACGCACATAAATCTATACCTGGTGGTCCATTTGATTGCACGCATTCTTCTTGCATAGGCGACGAAATTTGCTTAGGACTTGTGTTGGCTTGAGACCAATCGTCATGTACTCCATCCATTCTTACATATGGCGCTTCTGCTTCTTCCACCGGCTTCAAAGTAGTAATTATAGGTTTATGTGTAGAAGCAGAAGATGATATATGTATGTGACTATGATTTTGATTGGCAGTGATTGTATTATTATTGTTATTACGATTGATCTGAAAAATCGAAGCATTAAAATTCAGTGGTTCTCCTCTAAAATAAATTAGTATTTATATGATCTCATTTCATTCATTACTAACTACGTTCGTAACTTATGTCTAAAGTTTTGTGTACTTTCTTGTCAGATTCTATAAAAGATCATAACTTTAATTAAACTCGTGGGTACCTTATTTATGCGGCTCATATCGACATAAGGAGCAATGTTCGACGAGGGCGGTTGTCCAGGGGACATATCAACATAGGAACTGGTGTCAGTGGCAGTAGAAGAAGAATATGACTGTGATTGCGACTGCGAATACGACGAAGGCGACGAATTGAAAGTCGTAGAAATACTAGGTTTCGTGAAGTCCAATTCCATCAAATCCTCCATGCGTTCAGAGTTGACAGAACAACCAGAGTTATGCCCCCAAGAACTGGACAACAATGGCGCCGAATTCGATTTGCTGGAACTCGGGTTATCAGAACCAGCTGACATTGCTGCGTTTATTATATTCGCAAACCTCCCAATCTCAGGCTTCTTCGACCTACTGCCTACAGAGAATGCTCGTACTCTACTCGCTTCTTGCTGAGTAATATCCAACCTATGATAAACAGAACAAGATGAAAAATCTTCTTTACGCTGTACAAAATGTGCGAAGATTCACAACAGAATGATTGCAAGCTGTAGAACAGAGTGCTACCACATGAAAATACACAAGACAATCATTTCACGCCAATGTTCAGATATGAAATAAAAGAAATTTATATGCACAGATATTCGAAGTGATGTTTACCCAATCGAATACTACGAGTATTCAGTTATCAATGCAGTTGCATCTTTCGTTCATGTAAATTTCTTCCATGTTATATGGCTCTTTTTTATTATGGAAAAGAGTCAACACTTTCCACAGTACTTCGAGTAAAATTTAATTCGTAGAGTCTTATACAATAATTATACAGGGTGTACCACAATTATTCTAACGAAGTGCCAAAAATTTGTAAATTTCGAACCAAATGATTTTTCCTTTTGACATTTCACGTTGCACAACAAATAACCGCGATATCTCCTTAAAACAAAATTAGTGAGGCACCCTGTATATTTAAAAGGAAAGATAAAAAAAATGTACCACTACACTAATACAAGGGTCAGTCAATAAGTAAGTTACACGCCTTTCTAACTTTGGCTTTCTCTACCGGTTGATGGCTATACAAGGTGGGTCTAAAATGTAATGAGACTAGTTCGATGAAAATGTTTATGTGTCATCCGATGGTAAATGCACATTATCCTTTCCAAAATAGCGAATCTATCACTGCTGGAGATGGTGCTCCCACTCCTACAAGCAATGCTGAAATTCTTCCATTCTAATTGTTTTCAGTTGGAAGATTACAACTTTGTGAATGTTGTTCACAGTGCTGGGAAAATGAAAAAGTCACACGCACTGAAATTTGTGGAATCATAACAATACCGTTTGTGGTAAAAAACTGGTTGACTGACATTGCAGTGTGAGTCTGTGCACGGTTTTTCAAAACGAGATCCTTCCCTCACGGTTTCATAGTCATTTAAAAATGCCTTATGCCACTTAAAAACTTGTTCCCTAGACAAGGCTTGGTCTCCGTAAGCTAGTTTCAATTTATGAAACGTTTCAGTCGCGTTTTCATTAAGTTTAACACAAAATTTAATCGCATAACGCTGCTCGAAACATAGCCGTTCCATTTTCGCAGTGCGTCACTATAACACGCTTGTGTAAATCTGGTTGCGAGATCGCTATTGATAACTGGATCGAATTGAGATTAATACTAACGGTAAAGTAAAGATATACAAGTATCAAATAGCATTTGAGGAGTTGATGTCATGATGCATTTCCGAGAACCGATATCTGTCTCATTACCTTTTCAATTACCTTGGACAGTTCTGTGATCGCATTCAAACTGTTAAATGAAACTTTATAGTTCTTGTTAACACTATTTACGATATAACTGATACTTATTATTATTAGAGTGCGAATTTTACGCATTTCCGACAAAAATGAGTAACTGCAGTTTGAAACATTATAGAGATTAAAAGAATTAAATAATATCAATATATTACTTTCGGACTACTAAATGATTAAAGAGAGAAAAACATTTTTAAGTGACTACTATATCTTACAGCAGATGCAGAAAATATTTATTTTGCATAAATATCTGCAATCTACTTATTACTAGTCAAGGTGGGGCAGAAATCGTAGTACAACCGGGCAGGGGATGATTCCACATGTAAAAATAAATCGAAAAAAGGAATAACATTTTTTCGTTTCACGCCTCGTTTTCGAGAAAATCGAGTTTGCGTGCTTTAGTTGCATATAGCTTCGGATGAAAAAAAGGTATACCAAAATTTTTCTTATTTTTTTTATGCTGAATCAGCCCATGCCTAGTTGTACTGCGATTTCTGCCCCACTCTGTATAAAACACTATTCACACTTATATTTTGCATAAGCCGTCATGTAGTCATTAAGCTTGAAATTTGGCGCGAGGCTGGCCTTAATATCATCTGATATGTGTACATTGTCAGGTAGTTGCACAGTTGGACTTTAAACTCCGTATTAACTCTAAAAGAAAATAGTTTTTGAGCGTGAGTGGTTTTCATTAACATATTTAGGTGAACACATGAACCATTATTACAATCCCTTTTTCGCAATCTCCAGAGGAATTCTTTTTTTAGCGTTTATGCTAAACAGAGGTTTTTCTTAGCATTTCGCAAGTTATATGTACCTGCAGTAATTATGCGTTGACGTCATTCGTTTACGCTTTCGACCGGTTTACGAAAAACAATTTGATTTATGTATCCCCGCAAGCAGTGCTGGATTAACCAATAAAAGCAGAGTAAGCACGTGCTTGGAGAAGCAGGAGAAGGGGGGCACCGTAGAAATTTTCTGAATTTTACATCTTTCACATAGTAAATAATATTGCTAAATCTTTCTGTGCAAATTATCAAATTGCCTAAGAAATCGTACAGGTACACCCTACATTGCATTGAAGTGATCCTGTGTGAGGGGGTCTCTAAAGGTCTTAATCCGGCACTGCCGGTAATGTACCAACAAGTTGGTGCACCCTTACATTATACTTCACGTACAAAATTAGTTCTTTTTATACCGAACGTGATGCTTGAAATCTGACCGTGCAACCACCTCGCGGTGTACATCAGATGATACCGGCTGAGAGGGCTCTCCAAGAGCATTGCAAAGATAAATAATTATCTTTATGATGTGTTCCCCTTGGTATCATACAGCATTTGTTTAAAACATTTCTTTGCATTTTTAATACTTAGGAAAATAGTCGCATATTTTCCTCGGACATTGTTTTCTATTATCAATGATAAATGAGAAATCTAAGATGCTTAAGTTTGAGGTCACCCTGTACATGAAGTATCGTTTAATAAATACGTCCAAGTTTGAAATCCGTGCTGTTTTACGATTTCTGTGAACAAAATATTATTCCCAGCAAGCAACTTACAAAAAACTACTCTACATTTATGGACAAAATGCCCGAAGTAGCCAAACAGTCATTAGATGTAGCAAAGCATTAAAGACAGGTCTTAAGGTTACTACTGATGAATAGATTGCGGATTTTTATGTATATTGTAATTTTCATTATTATTTTATAAAAACTGGAATAAAGGAAGAATTTATTTCGTCGACCGAACAATTCTGTACAGCACAAATAAAGTATCATTAATCTCTCTTAATGGAAACGGTTTCTTGTATTTCATAAGATGCTACGCATAAAAATCCGCTGGCTTTAGCAATCAGAAGCCTACGAATAGACTTTATTAATGTCTTTGCTATATTTAGAAGAACCTTAATCATGTTCTTTAAAATAATAATCTCAGAAAAGTTTATTAGATTATATTACTCAAGGAAACTTAATCGTTTACGAATAAAACTGCTACCGCTAATACATAACTCATTTCAAAACGCTGAATCGTCTTTCAGTATAGAGGACCATTAACCTTTAAAGAGCCGATACATTTCCATTAAAAACTTGAATTTTCATGACAAAAAAATTATATATTGTATACAGGGTGGTGCAGAAATCGTACAACAATCGGGCAAGGGGTGATTCCACATATAAAAATAAATTTTTAAAAAAGGAATAAAGTTTTTGTTGCTTTAACTATATAGTTAGACTCGATTTTCTCGGAAATGAAGCTTCAAGCTATTTATTTTACCTAGAATCACCCCCTGGCCCGGCTGTACTATACAACCAATATGTTACGCAAAATTTCGAAATTTGTCCTTGGCTACTAAAGTGGCCGGTCCGGCCCTCTAAAGGTTGAGTAAAGACCTGTAGGAGAAGCGTTAACTTGGTGACGGGAAATCGTAACGACAAGTGGTTGCAGATGCTCAGGGGCTACATTGAGAATTAGTAGCTGAATGTAACTTTGTATTACTAATAAAGAGTACGTCTCATGCATTCACATTTCGTTTAGAGAGGTGATGTAACTTACGTATTGACTGACCGCCGTACATATATAGAATTTGATACCTATTTTTACGATGCCTATTTGAAGGTTCCGGCCGAGAACCGATGGAATAGGCTCTGACTGGTCTAGTTAAGTCATCTCCAGGAGGTAGAAAACTCGACACCTTATCCAAATGATATTCGGAGAACCGTAAATCCGTACTAGGCGTACCGGAAGTGACGGAACAACTACTGCCACCGTGTTGCGACATATCGTCAGGAAAATGGCCATTATGACTATGCGAAGGATCCATATCGACGTATCCGTTGTTTCCAACGGGCGCCATAGGTACATAACCCTCTGGTAAAGTGTTACTCTCCTCGACTAAGGATGACGCTCGTGAATGCGAGTGTCCTGTTCCTGAATTCATTTGCATGTAGCTGCGGCCAGGGCTCGATCCACAAGGACTGTACATATCTATATAGGAACTCTGCTGCCAGAGAGACAGCAAAAATTGCAGACGTTAAATCGCAAGTACATTGTACAGAAATTGCTTCGTAAGTATATATAAATCGTGTGCAAACACCTTTACCCACCTGGGAAGGAGAATGAGATTTAAAGTTCGGCGAATATTTATTATGCGAGTGCGATATGGACCAGGCGGCATAATCGTCGCCGTTCTCCTCTAGTATGACCGGCTCGTCAGGCGTCAACGAGTGTCCATATCTCGACACCGCACTCTCTTCTAGCGCGCTTTCGCCACCATCGTCCATCGAGAGGGACGATCCTGCGGAATCCGTGGAACAGGCCACGGAACCAGGACTGATAGGCATCGAGGTGATCGGTGGTGAATAGGAGAGGCCTCTCACGTACATCGAATGTGGTCTCAGTATGTGAGGTACGAAATGAGTATTCCTAGGATGACTCAGTACCGTTGTGGGATGACTCTCGCTGGTGGTGCGGGCCCTCGATGGCAAACTGTCGCATCTGTCACGGCCGTTCGGACCTAAAACGACAACAGTCGGTCACACAATCCCGCTAACACATATAGCCCAAGGAAGAAACAAAATTTGAAAAACATCCATCCTCCCAGCATAGCAGCGGTTAGTTCGTTTGCATTTCCAAATAATTCCATAGAAAAAACTTGTATGTATATGTAGGCATATTCATGTACACAGTATTGTTATTCATTTATACATATATATTTTGGGTAACAAGCAGTGGATAATGATCAAAAAAAAGATGGTTCGAAACTCGGCGGGAGAAATCAGATAAAATTGTAACCGATGCGCAAGGCATTGCAAAAAGAAAACAGTCAAGGAAGAAAGTGTCGCATACGGATAGAACAAAAATAACGCAAATAAAATAATGTTCGGAAGAAACGCGGCGGCGCAGCACGGCGGTTGTGTGTTCCGCTGGCCGATGTTCCGCGACGATGAAACGGAAGAAACAAAGCGAAACTTTGTTATGATTTGTCGTGCAACTGATATATTGTATACATATACAATATCGCATGCGAGAAGAAGCGTCCGACACGTCTACGGCAGAACGCGAGAAACTCGCGTAGGACCAGAACATTGTATAACGAAGCAGCGATAGTTGTTTTTTTATTTTCGATCTGGCTAGGCAGCTTTTGTTTGCGACTGTTTAGATCTGATCAGACGGATCAGAGAGAAGTAGATATTGAGGGCGGAACAGAAAACAGGAGACAGCGAGGCAGAGACACTTAAAGAGAAACAAAGAGTTCTTTGCTGATTTATCGTATGACCAAATAAAAATACATACAGCGTAAAACTGATCTTTTAGATGATTGCATTTGATTGATAATAACGGCAGCTAAGGGCAGCGACAGGGTTCTCTGATGGGATATTGTCGCGGTTGTGGTTGTGGTGGTCACGGTAGCGGTCGTAGTGATGGTAATAGAGGTGGTTGTTGTTGTAGTTGTACTTGTTGTCGTAACATGAATGGATTGGGAATTATTCAGGGAATGGGGATGACTCGCTACCGAATGACGACGTCTAGTGGTAGTGGCACAGTTGGTATTAGTCGAGGCAATCCCAGCAGTTCCAGCCCCGGTACCAGCAACGGCTGCAAACCACACAGCTCTCACTTGCATACAACTATTTCTTCTCCATGTGTATATTGTTCATAAAATTTAGCTCTTACGGTGTTAACAGTAACGAAAATCCCCGTAATTGTTAAAAAAAAAAAAAAAAAACGGTACACCATGTCGATTTCAATGACACTTGAAATATGTCGCAGAAATCAACATCAACCGAGTAATTTTACTTGTGCACCTCTGGTGAGCAGATAACAGAACATTAGTCAACATTATTTGCTTTCTAGAGAAGTATGTACAATTGTCTTTACAAAAAATAAGGATTGTCTGCATCAATTCTAAGAAACAAGAACCACATAGAAATTTCTTCCTTTCATAATATTAGTAAGTTGAAGATAATATGTGTATTAATAAATGCATAGTTCTATTAAATTTATATTGATTTAGAAACCTTTTTTTTTTAAGTAATGACTTATATTATTTTAATCAAATTTTTATATTTAGTTTAAAATGTATAAGCAAAAATATTTTATATTGGATCATTTGTTTAATTTAGATTCTACTGAACTGTTTTAAGTACATAACTGTAATATTAATTTCAAGCTAATAAGAGCCTAATCCAAACTGTACATATTTGTATATTTTCTGTATTTCATATAAATTGCGAACATAAACAGTACTTATGTAAACCTTATATAAACCAAATATTACCATATTTGTTCCTATTTCAGTCTGTACATTCACTTCAAGCACGTATTACGTATTAGAAAGCAATAATACAAATGAAATGAAATTACACGAATTTCTTAATACGTACAATATTTATGACAATTTCCCAGTTTTCTCAATTCAAAGAAAAGTCCAGGTACAACTTAGATCTAACCCAGACCTAATTCACATCATCGTGTTCCCATGAATTAATCTTTTTCTATATTTCCACAATTCCATTATCATCTCCGATTTGAACAATATTTTTTTCCCACCCACAAAACATAGTCAGATCTAAGCTAGGTTCGAATTAAGTGGACTATGATAATTACATATCTTACAGATAAGAATATTAGAGATTTAGATTGGGAAATACCTTGAAATAATACAATACTTACTATTGAAAATGTATACATTTATATCTTTTAAACTAAGGCCGAACAATAATTAGGTGCATAAGTTACTCGGGACATTGAACCTTAACAACATTTCAAGATGCTTGAAATCAATGAGGTGTACACTTTTGTAAATGATTACCAAAAATTGACTAAACGTTTTCGACTATGGAAGATCGATCATGTATTAACTTTGAGAGCAAAAGTGTTTTGTCTTTTTTTCTTTATAACAAAGTAATATCAAGTTTTAACGAGTCGCAATATTTAATTATTAAAAAAAGTGCAAAGGTCACAATTCTGTTCTACGCGGTATCCTTCGTACGTACACTTCACGCGAACAGTATTGAAACATATTGTGCAATACTAGAAACTTTCGCGTTTACGGGGTAATCGATAAAGTCCTATAAATTTTGTCACAGAATTGGACTATTATAAAATCATTGTAATCATTTTATACGATCATGAATTCTTACTTTTTATGAATACCAATACGAGATTCGATTGATTAAATATTTCAATATGAAAGTTCTGATTTACTTTACGATGATAATGAAAGTTTTAACAATTTTAGGCAAAACCAGAATACTTTTCATCATTTGATTAAAATTGAAGAAATGAATGACACAATCCTTCAGAAACCACAATAACAGCTTAATATTAATTTTCTGTCAACATATGTTCAAGCTAATGAAACAATGATTCTCCGAGAAATCTGATTATCCTGAATTGTCACCCTTTGACGCCCGCATGAAAAGATAAAGCAATACAACTACAATGACAGAAAACAGACCCGTGACTGTATTGCAAGAAGAGGTACTCTGAGTCTGATTAGACTGCTCCTGTTCCTGAACTGCTTCCACCTGCTCCTTGTGCGTCCTGTGTTCCTCTGTAATACCCGCAACCCATACGTGTTATAATGAAGCTGACTTTCTAGTTGTACATATTGTGTTTCAATTGAAATCTTTAAAGCATATAAGAGATGATGTAGTTACGGTATCGTATATAGAATCCAATGTCTCGGGTAAAAACTTACACACGGATTTAAAAACGAATTTGTATGGGGACGATCCCTGTCTGTACAGTGATATTTCATCGCATTAAGTTGTTAAGTGCTCGAAATGAAAAGTAAAACACTAAAATCTAATAAAAGTGCAATGAACTTATTTACATAACTGATAGAGTGTTTTTCTATATATAGTCAACAATCGTGATAAGGAATTACAGTAGACCATAACTGATAATAAGTCAAGATGCACAATTAACTTCTTAACATTAAACTTACCTAGGGGTGAAAAATTGTGGAACTTTTGTGCAGCATGACGACGTTGGACACAGATCGGTTTGCTGGCCTCAGTTGCGGAAGAGCTACGCATCCTTTGCTGTGGTCCCACGTCGTCTTTGTTGTTTCTAGAACTAGTCATAGCGTTCAGGATAGCAGCATGCATATTATGCGTTATGTTGCTGTCTTCAGCTTCCATCCACAATTCTCCACCACCCGTAACCGCCGAACGACCTACTTCCATATAGAAGTAACGGTCCATATGCCCGCATCGTCTGATGCAAACCAACTAAGAAATTAAAATATGCTGTTACTTATGTTTCCTCGGCAAAAAAATTGTACCATCAGAAATCTCAAAATATGTTATTTATTAAAATAGCGAGCTTACAGGAAATTCAAGAGAATCTGAACTATCCTTTTCCCCAATTTTCACCAGACTTAATATTCGATCGGTTAAGCATAGCCTATAGGGTCCATAAATATTCTTTCGTTCGCCAAGTCCTTTTTTCTGCATTGTAACTTGCCATACGTGTTCTGAAATAAAATATTATATTTAGATTTCGCTATGATTGATAATATATAATATAGTGCTGCGAAACCAATTATATTCATTACATTCTATTTGTTGCAAATGTATTACCGAAACATGTAATCATACTACCATAAATACAAATCAATTACGCCTGCCAACGAAAGTTGAGAAACAAAATAATTTCAATGAATATTATATCTGCAATTTGTAACTACTAGACTGAGGATCTTTATAGAGAAACTAAAGAATTTCTTTTCTTCTATCAATAATTTTAGAGGGTCGAGAATAATATATCAATAATTTTCCGATATTACAATTGTCTATATGCAAGCAATAAAAGATATTATTTGCATTATTCCGTAACGATCATTGGTTAATGCTTAAACTTCATTAAGCTTACAAATCATATAAATATTTACATACACATACCCCGAACAGAATAATAATATACAAATATATCTGATAACAATTACCTTTCAAAGCAATTATTAACTGGTATACTGGTAACAAATATACCACAGTTCGTTTAAAATATTCTTACACTTAACTGAAAAATCATGAATTTTGAATTAATTGAATTATATTAATATTTCCAAGCAAATATTCGAAAGAAAAACCGTTGTCTATGAAACGTTGTTCATATTTACTATCGAGAACGCACAATCTCTAATTTTTATTCTCGGTCTACACGTGATATTACTTAGAAAAAGAAAGAAGAAAAAAAACAGAAAAAGGCAGGTAAACAACAGGTCCGAAACACGAAAACATCACAGTGTTTTCGATGTCACACTCGGATTACGAAAGACCCCCCGAGAGGGGAACGTTTCTCGAACGAGATTCTTCCACGCGCGAAACCGTTCGTCTCCAATATGCGGTCTAATTCTAATTCAAACCGTAATAGCGCATTACCAAATATAGGCCGAGGTTGCTCTCCATCGGGCACATCTCCGCTCTGAAGTAAAAGCATCTCCTTTAGCCATTCGTTCAGCTCTTTTTCGTTCTCGAGGATCAGGCAGAAGCATTCGTCTTTTGTGTACAACGCGATAACGTGCTTGTGCTTGGTGTCCACGCGTTTATTGATATTAAAGCAGCTGTCTAGCAGGATGCTACGCTTCGGCGACTGCCTGTTCTCATACTTCTTTTTGTTATCATAATATTCGAGGCAGGCAGGGAACCCTGGCGCCTCGCCTCTCAGAACGAAGAATTTCTTCTTTTGGGTTTTCAGTTTCTTCACGTGTCCGCAGCGAACAACGGGACCTCCTGAAGGGGAGACTATACCCCTGCCCGAAGACATCGCCGCGGTAACGATCAAAAAGGCCGTCGTTGCGAAGAATCTCACGAGTCCTCAAGTGACACTATTTTCTACCATTTACATGGTACCGTCGCGTCGTTTGCTCATCAATTCATCGTACGCGTCTCGTACCAGAACGTATTAACATCCCGATGATGGTTCATCGTAGCAGCAGAATGTCGCGC
The DNA here is from genome assembly GCA_916610255.1 of Lasioglossum lativentre. Classification (NCBI taxonomy): domain Eukaryota; kingdom Metazoa; phylum Arthropoda; class Insecta; order Hymenoptera; family Halictidae; genus Lasioglossum; species Lasioglossum lativentre. The sequence continues at coordinate 6,076,014 of OU744366.1, forward strand.
GCGGACACCACGTTTTTCTTTTTTCGAAATAGATCGTTCCGGGAGGGGCGCGTATAACACTTCAGTTTTCGTACTCGATTATTACTCGAGAACCACAACGGAAATACCCCTGTAAATCCAACGACGTTTCACCGTTTTCGCGCACATGCCGGAAATTCGGTTAAATAGATTTTTCGAAATTCCCGCGATCGTCGCCGTGTGTCGTTTTATTACGCACAATAATACGTCGTACAACGTGTCGGGTAGGTGTGTGTCCTGGCTTCTCGTGTCGTGGAAAGGTCGCCGTCGAAACGCTTCCGTTTTCGGACGTTTATTTTATTCGAGATACTCCACGAAAATCTCCGATGAACCGGTCCGACGAATATTTCGCAAGTTTCGCGCACACATGCCCGAGAATTCGGGGGTGGACGGGGTGATTATTCGAAACTCGCGGTACGTACGACCGTGTATTGTCTTATTACGTAGAACGTGTCGACTCTGGTAGCTGGCGGCTGGCTTTTATCGTGGAAAAGGTCGCCGTCGATATCGTTGTACTCGAGGCACGCTAACGGTGGAAGCACGTGTCGGGGGTAAATAAGCAATAACACGCCACCACGGTGCATGTGTACCCAACGTGTACTAAGGGCGTCGCATAGACGACGGTGTGCTAAGGGCGAGGATACGCTATCGACTGAAACCGCACGCACGTTTCGCCGACGTTTCGAGAGATCCCCGAATCCGTTGATGCCCCGTCGCAAACCGTTTACGTCCGTGAATTGTTGGAAAACACGAACACGGTGATACCTGCGCTCGGTTTTCTCTGCGATGGCGGTTCACCGAAGGTTCCACCTGTCACACACGTTTTCCTCGAATTTCGCCCGCCACAATTCCCCGTGACCCCGGGCAGCGTGTATATGTTGTTTCCGAAGGCGGGTTGCGCTCGGTCTAAGGTGAAAAATTTATTCCCCAGCGTTTACGTGTGTCTCTTTCTCTCTCTCTTTCGCGTGCTCTCCTCCGAGTACATAGGTATATCTTTATCAGGTGGAACGGTTAAACCTCCGAGAATTGTTTTTCTGGGCTACAAGGCTCGTGCACCTGTTTATCGCGTCGAATAACACAATTTACTGCGTGGTCCACAACGGTTGACGCGTATACGTATACACACACACCGCTGGCGGCACATACAAAGAGAGACGGTTGTACACACGATGATACAAGAGAGTGAGAGAGAGAGAGAAAGAGAAAAAGAGACAGACACACGCGGGCGTGTTCACGTGTAAACGTGAGCTCGTGCGCGCGCGCGCGCGCTCGCTCGCTCGCTCGTGCGTTCCTGGCCACTCGTTTGTTTGCTCGTTTGCGCGAGTACGTTTAGAGGAAATACGTAGAGAGGTAGAGAAAGAGAGGGACACGCAGGCGACGCACACGCAGGTGGGTGGTTGAACCCTTGTTATCGTTTGTCGCCGCGTTATAAAGACGGTACGCTACGGGTAAATAGGCTATTGTCAAGGGCAGGAGAATATTTTTTTCATGCGCAATGCCTAGGCACATCAAAACACCAGGCTGCATTCCAGGTCGATGCGAGAGAATACGCACTTTCTTTCTCTCTCTCTCTCTCTCTCTCTCTCTCTCTCTCTCTCTCTCTCTCTTTGTCTCTCTCTCTCTTTCTTCCCACACCCCTTGTGTCCCGAGAGCACTTTACACAGGAAGGAAACACGGACGAACACGGAGAGGCTCACGGTGCTGTTAATAACCTTACAGCAACGTGCACGGTTTCTCCTGACCACGATCGCCCGATCGGACACGCGCGAAATTTCTTCATGATAATCGCATCTGCTCGAGGTAAAAAATTTCGGTCTCCTTTCGTACCCACCATCCCTCTCGCCCCCCTTCCGCCCGCGTGCGAGCGAGCGAGCGAGCGACAAATACCGCGTCACTTGCAATCACGAACCTCTCCTCTGGCTTAACTATTTCTCTCACAATATAATCGTGGCAGAGTTCACTCGATTCCCGATGGTTCCTGCTGTGCACGGTCACGTTCACAAACAACACGCACGTATTTTGAACTTTTTTCCGTGACACGCGTAGACAGCTAAATAGGCGCTCATGTCCATCTTGTAAAGGTCATGTGTATGGTAAGCTCTCCGCAGTTGTAAACAAGATGTACGCAGGCGCTAACCGCTCGAATGGCGGCGACTCGATACGCGATACGCCACGACCGTAAATACACATACGTACGAACGTATTTACGTACACATGCGGTTGTCTCTCCTTCGCAGTGGCGTAACTATCGTGTCGACTAAACACCGCAATGCGGTGGATCCTCCCGGACGTCATTCAAGTTGCGCTACATCCTTCCGAGAAATGTAACTTATTGATGATAAGAGCCGAGCAGAACGTACCTTTCGAACAATGTAAGCAGTAAACAAGATATTCCAATATCTGATCCCTACTATTGTTGCAATAAACCACACCGATCGTGTGTAGTCACGTTTCTCGAGTAGTGCTCGGAGTTGTTCTTATTCATTAGCATTGTCGTGGAAATAAATATTTTAATTAAACGCACGCACCCAAGTCTCCAAACAGAGGACAATTACAATAGCAGAATCGATCCTCCGTAATGTTTTCTTCACTCCCTTCCACACAAATCGAAATTTCAATTTCACCTATATTTATACTTCTATATGTTAATATGTTTATTATTCAAATTTAACATGTTAATACACAGTTACCTTTAATAAGTTATCTCACCTCTGTAACTCGAATTAGGAAGAAGCTCAGCCTCTGTAAATCGGAGTTCATTTTTGTAAGTAATAGTTTTATCGCATTTACTTAAAAATAGTCAGTAAAAAACGTGGTAATAAGGAATAACTTTTTTTTTTTGATAAATATACATAGATGTGTTAATCGTCGTATAAAGCATCTATAAGCCGAATTTTCGTTCGTAAAATATCATTCTTATTTAAAACTTCTGTAAGACAAAATCTCAGGAACATTTTATTTTTTGGCCTGAGATTCGACTGTATCACATGCAACGCGACAAAAGTAAAGTAAAATTAAATTTATTTGGATCTATATTTTGAAGGAATTAAATAGATTTATTATGTTCTAATTTTACAATCGCAATTATATTTCAGATATCTTTCAATAGAAATAATCATTCCGAAATACACTTTAAACTGGTAGTTGAATAAAATTCTTGGCATTGTCATACTTATAAATCATTTATTTGTTTTTGTTTTTCTACTTTAAAACAACAAGATTTAAAAGCTTACAGTATTTGATAGTAAAGTCGTAACGTACAATTAATTAGTTACATTCGAATTAAAATACTAAAAACAAGTAAAATTTTCCTTATTCCTTTAGTATTTCCCCACTTCATTTCTATCGGCACAAGGATCATCAGATTATGCAATTGAAATTTTATTTCTGAAAGTTCAATGTCATGCTCAGAACATTTGACATGTAATCACTTTACTGTTTACTATTTAACATTGTTATTTTTAACTTTACTCGGCTCTAATTATCTATCTATTTTAAGCATGCTTTTAGTGTGACATAAAGTTTTTCAAAATTGAAAATGAAGAATTTTTTATGTTCGCCCCCACAATATAAAGTAACATCAAATGTTTTTGTATCCTTTTTTTCTGGATGAATAAAGCTATTTTTTTTACTAGGAATCATTTGATTTATTAATTTGTTTATATCAATTGAATCATTCATTTTTCAACATACACTATCTTGAGCCCGTATGTTCATTTAACCAATTGTTATCGAGTATTTTGCAGACATATAATTTATTATTAGTGACGAACATATTTCAATTAACATGCCGTGTAATGGTATAGACATCAACATAATTGGAATCATGTGTGTGCCACTTAGATTGTGTTACAATTTTCAATATTTCTTACGCCACTGTTTTCTTTAATGTCTTACACTGACGTAGGGCGTTGTAACATAGAGACGTGCGCTTGCATGAACATATATGCGTGCTTTCAAGTCAAGGTGGACGACTACGGATACACGCATTTTGCTCGCGTCGTTCTAGGTATTGAATTCTCATCGGCAGGGTCGTTTGTAAACACATACGTAAGCACATAAATAAATACTTCTACGTTAATTGATTGTAGTAATCATTTTTTACACAAGAATTACCACAGGAATCATAGTGTACTATTTTAGGTTCCTGGCTTCGTGATTATGAAATACATCTAAGTGTTTCTGTAGGGATGATATATTCAGCATGCAGTAAAAGTGAATTCAAGTCTTGATAAATGAATTTCCGTAACTTATATATTAAAATAAAATTCACACACTCTCGGTCGGTACTTTAAGTGCTAATAGTTCGATGAATAAAATATTTGTAATTGTTAATAGTGCTTCGTGACGTTTAAAAATTGTAGAAGTTTACATAGACGTGTTTTAATATTTGCATGGATTTAAAGGACAAACACCGACGTCATTAGCCCTTGCAATCCACTAGTCCTGTTATAATATGTAAATTAAAAAACACATTTGATATTCATGCACAAGGAGTTTTTTAAATTGGACGAAATGGATTAAGTTATTTTGAGATGTTAGAAGGATTAGTTTACTAGGTAATATGTAAACAATTTCTTATTTAAATTGCTATTGCTCGCAATTACGAAGAAAAAAGTAATGGTAACGATTTTTAAGTTTTTATTTGTGCCTAGAATAAAAATTTAAAGCATGCCTTCTGTAAATCTAAGCAAGTTATTTAGTGAGTTACACTCACAACATTTCATCCAAATCGGTTGACGCATAAAAATGCTATAAGTTTTGTTAGATGTAAAAATCTTTGAATTTAGAGTTTGCGATTCATTTAAATTGCAGTTTCTTACAATTTTTTGGTATTTTCAATCAATTATATTTTACAGCAACCTTGATCGATTTCGACGAAACTTTGTGCATGTATATAACTTACTTAGATCTACAAAAGGCACCTTCTAAATTTTCTTTATGGACGCAGATAGAAAACGTCTCAAAAAAGCTCAATCCGTTTGGTCCAATTTTTAAAAAGTTACTCGAATATGAGTTTATTGGCATTTTCGATAAACAGAGTATTATGACAATAGTATAATTTAGTCAGTCAGTAACGATTATATAAATACTTCGTTATACTTGTATTGGAAGCATGTTATATGTAATAGTAGTATGATAGAACTAAATATGCTCAATTTATAACATGATATATTAAATCAATATTGACAATATAAGTTTCTTCTTATCCCTATTAAACGAAATGAACACAAAAACTTTTATGTTGCTACTTAATAAATGAAATATATACTTAATCTTTAATTTACTATTGTTGTCTTTTTGTTATATTATACATATATATACGTATATATATATTATATGTACAAATACTTCAATACTGTTTTAAAAATGAATATAATGATGATTTCTATTCGTAGTTCTTTTTTAGTTTGTGTGGAAGTAATTTTATAAGTACAGATGAAAGTAAAACTTATAAGTAGAACAATGTATCGGAAAGACATTGATGTGGTTCCATCTGTATATTCTGCCCAACCAGAGAGACGAGCTTGTGGGCATATTGACAAGGAGCAGGAACTTTTACAGTGCCAGGCCAATTATAGTACAAGTGGCAAAGTTTGTATGTTAATCTCTGAATATGTTCCGCCTTCATATTTTTATTGTCGTAAACAACAATATAACGCGTAGGCGACACTGTACCCATTCGTACGTTCTGCGACACCAAAAAGAAGTCGTAGACATTAGGTCGAGTTATACACGTGTCCACGATTGTTCCTGGTAATGGATTGTCCAAACCCTTCGACTAAAGATAGAGATACAAATTTGTATAATTAAACAGCACAGCTTGTTAGTGTTTGTTTTTTCATTAGTGAACTTACGGATTTTGCAAATAATCGCGTGTTAATGCGTTTATGCACCACTATAGTGGTTAGCGTTGGTTGATAACTTGGTTCGATATTTTTAAATGTCGCTAACAATTGTTTTACTTCATATTTAGCAACAGTGTCGATTTGACCATCGCCAACACCATCCCGGTAGACAATGATACGATCTGGGTAACGTTTATTGTGCTGTAATAGAAAACATTAAGCATGTAAAACACGAATGAAGTAGAAAATATTAACTGAAAAGTACCTTATAATAAGCTTTCAGTGCTGAAATCATGCAAACTTGAAGCATGTCTACTAGTTCTTGATGACGACCTTGCAGACAAATTTTACTGTGCCAAGTCGTTAGTAGTTTGTCAAGGCTTGCTACGAATCCAGCAACACTACCTTTTGTCGATTGTCCTGGTCCTCCATGATAAACATCTATTCCACATATCATGCAGTTGTCCTAGTCGAACCAAATTAAATGAATTATTTTCATTTAAACGAGATTAATGTTATTAATTTTTGCTCGTACCATTGGTATAGCTAATGCCCAAAGGGCTCCCCCCATTTTGCAATTAATTTGCAAAGCTATCTTTTCCGTTATACTTTTCAATTTATCCCCACGAGAAATGGTTCTTGACATAATTGCTTGAGAAGGTACTGGCATCTCTACGCAGCATAATCTAAACAATACAGTTACTACATGAAATCAAATTAAGTCAAAAATTAAAGAAAGTACAATAATTGTAATTCACGAAGAGTTGTGCAAACTTTGAGGTGTTACAAAAAAAAACAACTTTTCAGCATATTCAATCAATCATTTGAGCAATCGAGTTGAGGATATCTCACCTTTTTACAGCAGAATATCTGTCAGTGCGGTTTGTAGGAAATATAATGACCATTAAATTTATATTATGCTGAATATGTTTCCTTAGTTCTTGGATATAGGTTTCCGTTCTGTCATCTCTTAAACAAATTGTCTGTGGCTCCCTAGCTGTCATACCCATTGCCCTGGATACTTTTTTAAACATATCAACAAATTCGTTCGTACATCGTGAATCTCTTTGACAATGTAAGACACACCATTGATTTAATTCAGGCTAAACATGTAAATATATAGTGTTCAACATAATGTTATCAAATTCTTAGAGGTGTACGAGAACTCGAAAATGTCGGGTCGGAACAGGTTCTCGAATATATCGGAAATCCCGAAAATTCTCGGGACCATCGGGTTCTCGCACACACCTACAAATTTAATGGTATAGAGAACAAATTGTTTACCGAACGTAACATTGGATTTCTACAGGCTGCACTACCCCAGTCTGCAGGTTTGTGAGGTGGTGGTCTAAACGTTCTATTTTGGCCAAAGGTTATTTCCTCAGGTTCTAAAAGTCTTCCTGTAAAATTAACTAATTCGTTTTCAAAACTTAAACCCCATTCAGCTAATAATTGTCTTGGAATTTCGTTACTTTGTACTTCATGTACAAAGTGTCTAAGTACGTCGCGACGAGCATTAGGTGACATTTTAGTTACTTCATCTAAATCCTTCATTACTCTAAAATCTGAACGAATACTGTCAGTCAGACTTGCTACATAACATAACTCAGGAACTAAAAGTATCATCTGTTCTTGGGACTGTAGGTAAAATGTGACTGGTAAATAATTAATAGTTTATACAGAATGAATAATAATAATTACCGCCTGGAATATATTTCATATTATAGAAATTAGAGTTTTGCGATAAAGGAAGGGCCATAATAAGGTGATGAAAACTGGTTTATAAGTAAAATTGCCTCAGACTTGTTTATATAAACAAAAATTACTTGTAGCTCTTATTCGAACAATTTTTTTTCTCTAACTTCTACAGTTCGGAAAATATTCGAAGTGGTAATTTTTTGTATTATCATTTTATATTGTTTCATCATAAAATATCATTAATACGAAATAATTACTTACTTCTCCCATTGATGTTTTAATTTTTGAGATATGAACTAATAATGGCTGATTAAAATCTTTGATAGTTAAGTTCCAGTGTTGTTTATAATAATCTATTAAAGTTATTTTATCTGTCCCTTTCTCGAAAACATATGATGGATTTTTGTCCCACGCAATATCATCCACACGATACGTTTTGTTATTGTATCTTGTAAATACGGATAATCCCATTAATTCTTTCGTAACGAGGTCTTTAAAATTTGGCTTATTCCCAAAATTAACCCTGCATGATTATAGTATTTTTTAATATTATTAGATTACTATCATAGCAATAAATACTTTTAAAAAAGTTATATTTCTAGTTATTACATGATGTCCCGAACTGTTTCTGTACGCATTACACGATGCTTTGCATCTAAACACAACTTTAAGCCTCCTTGATATTCACTGATAGATGTAATGTAACCAGGCCATACTTCCAACTTATGTTGTGGGATTGCTTGTATCCCTTTAGGATTGAAATTGTGTTGACCAATGCGAACTAAGCTAAGGGCTCGCATAACTCGACCAAGTAATATGTTAAAGAATGGAATGTTTTCAGTAATATTTTGTTGTTTCTTGAATATTAGAGACAATGTCACTGCTGACTCATCCATAGGATGTGTAGATTGCAAAGTCGTGATCTAAAAATTGCATGTGATATAAGTAAATATGCATTGACTATTCGTTACTATTGTTACTTACGTCTTCTTTTAATTTTTGAGGTAAACATAGCATAACGCCATCGAATACTCTTGTTTTTCCAAATACTTCTACATGTTGATTAAGAAGTACCCTACGAAGTTGTCTAGAATCTATGTCGGGATTATATTTAACTTCATAATTATACAATCCCTTGTTAGCATCTAATTTGACAGTTATAAAGTTTGCGCTTAATTGAACTCTAAAGGATCATTATTAATTTTTACTTTATCTGTTAATATTCTTAATTGATATTAGAACAATTATATATAAACATTAACTTACGGTTTTCCACCTGTGCCTTGTTGAGGAATTACTTTCATTGGTTGGAATGACGATGCATCCGTTGAACTAATCTCTGTTTCTTCAATTGTTATATCCGATAATTTACCTAATACTCCTGCAGTATCAAGAGAAGGTCCAGGGATATTTGGTTTTATAGTAGTTTGAGGTACTGAACTATAAAAATGTGTATTATAGCTATAAATCTTTTTTATCACTTGAAAATCTTCATATACAGCGTGTTCACGCTATTACTAGCCAGCATTTTCCTTGTAAATAGTAAATATTAGAAAAAAATGAAAGAGAAAAAAGTAGTACTGTTTTTTATACTTAACACAATGGCGTATGTAATTTCTTTATGTTTATACTGTTTTGTGTTGAGTATAAAAAACAGTCCTACTTTTTTCTCTTTCATTTTTTTCTAATATTTACTATTTACAAGGAAAATGCTGGCTAGTAATAGCGTGAACACCCTGTATATACCACCATTATGCATTTTAAATTTTAATATGTGTCCTTTACAATATATTATATTTTATAAAATATAAAATTTATATATTATAAAATAATACTCTGATCATTCTATATTAATGGTATACATTTCTGAAAACACTTTTTAATTATTGTAATTAAGGAAAATATTAACAAACCAATCTAACTGGGATAACAGCTGGTAAAAAATACTTCTTTGCACAATAGCACCCAGGCAAAGTAACTTTTTTATGATAGTAAACTAATCCTTCTAACATCTCAAAAAAAAAGTCCATTCATTTAGTCCAATTTTAAAAAAGTTATTCATTTTTAAAGGGTGTCTATTTAATTTTGTCTACAACTGTATTTATGTTGTTGAAGTGTAACGAAAGAGCTATTAATTGTAGACATGTTGTGTGTACTATAATGTGGGATAGTTTTTATATTTTAGACAATTTATTTATTGATATACATACCTAGGAGGAATAATTCGACTAAGTAGCGACCCTCTACCTGAACTAGGAACTGGTTCTGATGGTGAGCTAATTATTTCAGTTTTTTTTGCTTTAAGCATATTTAACAAACTAGCTCTTCCTTTTCCTACTGTAGGGCCGCTAATTGTAGGTTCTATAATTTGTCTTGACATTGGTACAGATTGACCTGGTGACGAACTGGTAGCAGCAGTTGCCGCAGGTGCTGCAGGAGCTGCAGCGACAGCAGCAGCAGCAACTTCAGCATCTGCTTTTTCCTTTTCCTTTATCATTTTTAGGAGAATAGCCCCTCTTCCTTTCCCAATCGGTTTGTTACCTTCCATTTTTATTTCTATTAAATTTTTAAAACATATAAGAGGTAAGTATAAGTACAAAAGGAATCGATAAATTAAATTCATAGAAAAAGAGAAATAAGATTCTATACATAAAAATGAAAGACGAAGAAAATAGCAATATTATTAGTATAATATAACGTTTTGGTTTGTGTTAAATATAAATTGGAAACATTAGGTAATTGTTTGGAATAACTATTTTGTGTCTGTTTATTGAAAGTAAAGACTTTACAGCTGAATATTTTGCTTGAAGGTCAAAAAAAATGAATATGTTCTATGTATTTGTGTTTAAGAATACCCTACCTGTGTTTACATTCAATAAAGAATTTTCCATTTGTGTGTTCGAACGAATACACATTTTAATACATTTTTATAAAAATTACATTTTATATCAAATCTATTTTGTAATATGGAAGTATGCATTTTAGTTAGAAAGTACCACATTCTGTTAAAAGTTAATTGCCAAAATGAATATTTACGTTGGAAAACAGTAACAAATTTTAACAAAATAAAATTGGAGACAATATTAAACTGAAATTATAATACATAAAAAATGTATATAAATCAATATCAGTGTCAATATATATAACTATAAAATATTAAGCGTATTGTATTGCTTATTTTTTGTTTTTACATAAACACATTCGCATTTACACGTTCTCCACGGATTTTTAAAATTAACACAAGGGACATTTTACGATTTTACTTACATTGTATCTGACTTTTTACTTTATAAAATAACACAATAGTTTATAAAATAATAAATTACTGTGGTCGGATCTCACATGTGCGAATAAGTCGAAAAGTGATTCAAAATATTGTTACTTCTACAACCAAGTACAAGTGAACACACTTCTGATGGCGTTACCGTCATACTTTGTAGTACATGCTGTATTTAATACAATTTAATACAATCACAGACAAGATATAGAAGTACCCCAGTGCAGAGATATTTGATTGTGCTCTTTTCACGCGCATGCGCGAAGATTTTACCATCAGTAACGTAAAACGTTTGGCTAAAATGGAACTGATATAATTTCGCAAAATTTTTTATAATTTAATTTTTAAAAATGAATATATAAAATGTGGCTGTGTATATATATATATATATATATATATGTATTAAAATTTAATATATATATATATGTACAATGTACCATATATATAATATATAAATATTCTATATTTGTGTATGTATGAATAATATAACTCACTCTTTTTCTTTTTTTAGGGATAAGGAAGGAAAGGGTACTAAAATAAGTTTAAACAAAAAATATAATAACAAAAATAAATATTTTATTTGACAGAAACAATTAAAGAGTACCAGCATTGCTGTTATATATTAATAATAACTTAAACCTAAACATAGGCGCACGGATAAGTGGAATTTACAGTGATCTGAAATACCACATCGCTAAAAGTTCCACGAGATACAAGGTTACAAGGTTACAAGGTTACAAGGTTACAAGGTTACAAGGTTACTTTATTTTAAGTGATAGGAGTTTTACACACCTTTTACACTGTATAGATATATTATTTCTTTTCCTACATTGTTTGTAGTACATCTACTATGGATTATCTATTTCTTCTTTGTACTTTCATCGCTTTTATTTAACAATAATGTATTACTCATTTATTATTTAAATAAATTAAAAAAAAAAAAAAAAAAATTCTGTTTGTGTTTATTTTATTTAATTCTAGACCCCTATCAGCAAATCAGGGTTTCTTGTAAATACTCATTAGAAATTCTTTGATGATTTCAATGCACAATGCCCAGTCAGAGAGGAACAGCGCCGCGGTGATCGATTTAGGAACTAAACAAAGGCCTCCGTACAGCGCCATTTGATGCAGCGGCAAAACGCTCAAACTGGTAGCCAAATTTACCGACAGTGGGTATCCGTTAAATTTGGCTACCAGTTTGAGCGTTTTGCCGCTGCATCAAATGGCGCTGTACGGAGGCCTTTGTTTAGTTCCTAAATCGATCACCGCGGCGCTGTCATCACCATTAATAGCGGTTTATTTGAATTAAAGTCTTATACTGAACACAGACTTAAACGGAGCAAATGATTCTTGCCGGAATGTGCATTGTGTCTTAGGAAAAATCGGCAAGCATCATTCGAATGCCGCTATTTTCAGATTTTACGGATTAAATTAGTAAATGATTAATTTCCTATTCATTTACTATTAATATTCCTAGTATTTTAAATAACTTTATAGCGACTAATTTCTTCAAGAAATACTTTCTATAATTCTAGTTAAATTTCTAATAGGTGATTAATTAACAAATTACAAGTGCCAGGAAGGTTGAGCATAAAGGAATCAATTATTTAATTGAAGTGACCGTGCTGAAGTGACATATATATATTTTATCGTAATGGGCGTTGCTTTTCTTCTTTTATTTTTACGTGAATTGGCATTCAGAATATATAACCTGATATAACTTTAAATACCGCTAATCTTTATTGTTCGTTCTAATTTATTGAAAAATAAGGCTTAACAATAAGTTTGCTAAAAATGGTCACCGGGCGAGCTTTCCATTTTGTGTATTACATGGTATTTCAATTCAAATAAACCGCTATTAATGGTGATGACAGCGCCGCGGTGATCGATTTAGGAACTAAACAAAGGCCTCCGTACAGCGCCATTTGATGCAGCGGCAAAACGCCCAAACTGGTAGCCAAATTTACCGACAGTGGGTATCCGTTAAATTTGGCTACCAGTTTGAGCGTTTTGCCGCTGCATCAAATGGCGCTGTACGGAGGCCTTTGTTTAGTTCCTAAATCGATCACCGCGGCGCTGTCATCACCATTAATAGCGGTTTATTTGAATTAAAGTCTTATACTGAACACAGACTTAAACGGAGCAAATGATTCTTGCCGGAATGTGCATTGTGTCTTAGGAAAAATCGGCAAGCATCATTCGAATGCCGCTATTTTCAGATTTTACGGATTAAATTAGTAAATGATTAATTTCCTATTCATTTACTATTAATATTCCTAGTATTTTAAATAACTTTAGAGCGATTAATTTCTTCAAGAAATACTTTCTATAATTGTAGTTAAATTTCTAATAGGTGATTAATTAACAAATTTCAAGTGCCAGGAAGGTTGAGCATAAAGGAATCAATTATTTAATTGAAGTGACCGTGCTGAAGTGACATATATATATTTTATCGTAATGGGCGTTGCTTTTCTTCTTTTATTTTTACGTGAATTGGCATTCAGAATATATAACCTGATATAACTTTAAATACCGCTAATCTTTATTGTTCGTTCTAATTGATTGAAAAATAAGGCTTAACAATAAGTTTGCTAAAAATGGTCACCGGGCGAGCTTTCCATTTTGTGTATTACATGGTATTTCAATTCAAATAAACCGCTATTATTGGTGATGACAGCGCCGCGGTGGTCGATTTAGGAACTAAACAAAGGCCTCCGTACAGCGCCATTTGATGCAGCGGCAAAACGCTCAAACTGGTAGCCAAATTTACCGACAGTGGGTATCCGTTAAATTTGGCTACCAGTTTGAGCGTTTTGCCGCTGCATCAAATGGCGCTGTACGGAGGCCTTTGTTTAGTTCCTAAATCGATCACCGCGGCGCTGTCATCACCATTAATAGCGGTTTATTTGAATTGAAATACCATGTAATACACAAAATGGAAAGCTCGCCCGGTGACCATTTTTAACAAACTTATTGTTAAGCCTTATTTTTCAATAAATTAGAACGAACAATAAAGATTAGCGGTATTTAAAGTTATATCAGGTTATATATTCTGAATGCCAATTCACGTAAAAATAAAAGAAGAAAAGCAACGCCCATTACGATAAAGTATATTTGTCACTTCATCACGGTCACTCCAATTAAATAATTGATTCCTTTATGCTCAACCTTCCTGGCACTTGAAATTTGTTAATTAATCACCTAGTAGAAATTTAACTAGAATTATAGAAAGTATTTCTTGAAGAAATTAATCGCTATAAAGTTATTTAAAATACTAGGAATATTAATAGTAAATGAATAGGAAATTAATCATTTACTAATGTAATCCGTAAAATCTGAAAATAGCGGAATTCGAATGATTCCTTGCCGATTTTTCCTAAGACACAATACACATTCCGGCAGGAATCATGTTCAGTATAAGATTTTAAATGTGGTCACGCTATGGTGCTGCCACTGGTCCCATTTCTTAGCCCAGAACTGTGTATGAGACGAAGCACCTGGCTGTTGCGGTAGAAGCGTTGCAAGTGGTTACTAGTTGTTACTAGTGAGACAAGCATATAAATAGAAGCGAGATACACAAATATATAAATAAAATGTAAAATATAAAATATATTATATTATTTATTTTTTAAATATATTTAAAATAATAAGAGTAAAGTAAAAATGAAGGAATAATAAAATAAAATACATGTATATATGTATATTACAGTTACAGTTTCCATAAATATTTATACAGAATGAGATGCGATGACGATTCCCCTTTCCCCTCTCCAACTTCAGCTTCGCGGTACTGCGATTTCTTAACATACTATAGCACTTTGCCCACATAAATCGTCTGCTAGCCGGTTTAATCTTGGAACATGGCAGACTTATCTGCACCGGGTCTATAGGTATATGTATATGGTCTAAGGTTCGAGCTGACGGGATTCTATTGTTCTTCTCCATGTGCTCTCGTGTTCCTTTTTTAAGTTTGTGAGACTCTTAGCTATCTTCATAGCAAGAAGGCGGCCTGACCACGTGCAACCGCAATTGCTACTTTTGAATAAGGCAGCTATGCAAGGGACGGATGAGTTATTCACGATTCAGGGGATATACGCTCTTACGTCGAAAGGTAGTTCGCGATCAAACACTTTTTTGTAAATAATAAGGCTCTTTTCTGGTGAGACAAGAATGGCCTTTCTTGGAAAAAAGAAAGGAATTGTAGGTTCTGTATTTTATTGGATAAGTATTTCTATTTACAATGCTGAAGAGATTAAACGCTTTGTTTACCATTTTTGTTCCGCGTTCGCGAGGGCTTCATTCGAAACACGATTCATTAGCATATAGTATTGTCTATAAATTTTGTACAAATTACTTTTACTACAAACCTGATGTAGATGCTTGTTCATGTTCTCCATACCAAAGGCCGGTGGCCTTGATCTTGGTGGTATCGAATAATCAAAATGAAAGCTCTTATAACAGAAACGTATTCATAGTTCTTTTTTCTTGAGGTGCCACATTGTAGTGACATTTTTTTAT
Source organism: Lasioglossum lativentre (assembly GCA_916610255.1). NCBI lineage: Eukaryota > Metazoa > Arthropoda > Insecta > Hymenoptera > Halictidae > Lasioglossum > Lasioglossum lativentre. The sequence continues at coordinate 6,091,374 of OU744366.1, forward strand.
CAATAACTTCTACAAAACATTTTTATGCGTTCAAAGTGAATTAATTTGTTCCAGTTAAACCTTAGTAATATTTCAACATAATCAAATTCAACGTTATCCATGGACATAGTCGTGCTAATTCTAGTCAGTTTAGCCCATTACTTCTCTCAATAGTGTGAAATACGAAAATGTAGAAGTCCATACCTATAAAAAGCAAAGTATACAAGAATTACCAAGATCACAATTCAACATACATATACATATACACTGAAGGACATTCGACGGTCATGGAATAGCCAGTGATCAAATTATTAGAGTCACTGTGAAAAAAACATATTTATTTTTAATAGGGGTGGGCGGATACTGAGTATCTGGTACTGGGTAGCGGGTATTGGAAATTTCGGGTACCTGAAGTCGAAATCGGGTCGGGTCGGGAACCCGACAATTTCTATTGTTTGTGTTCCCGAATGTCATAAATTGTCGGGTTCCCAACCCGACCCGACCCGAGGCTCGGTTACCCGCCGCCCCCAAATTTTCAATGTGATAATGTTGCCTACAGTGTTGCCAAATGTATATTTTCAATTTAAAAAAAATACAAAATATTCGGTGTACGTATATAGCTAGAGTTTTATTTAAAAATAGATTATTTCAATGTGAACACGTCAATTTGTGGAAGTGACTAATAATTGAATCAAATTTACTTTGATATCAGCTACAATATACCATTTTAAACATTGGTTTAAAACTTTGCACAGTCCCATTTAACAAAAAGCGAAGGCAATTTCGATTTATTGTCGAAAGAAATAATCTTTGGAATTGTTTTACTACAGTTCTCAGCCAACCGAAAATTACTTAACTGCTGTTCCAAATATTGTTTTAAATGGGGCTTATCTACTAATGTTTCGTACCTTCGTGTATGTTTCCAAGGATATGCGGAAAAATCCTTTGGCCGTGATACAACAAGGAACTCTGGATTTCAGGATAACAAGTGTCAGATCCTTTCTCAGCATTCGTCCATATTTATTCATCAACAACTTGTGCCACGGAGCGTCAAAAATTGCTTCAGCCACATTCAGGCTTTCTTGTATTAGGCCGTCACAAGTGTAAGTGAACATTAATAGTTGGATAGAGGTCGTGACCAGGTAAAATATAAATGTGAGGGTTCCCCCATTTTCCGAGGCTCCCTGGACAACACAATTGCAAATACAAGTAGAGTTCACCTGATTAACACACATCCGACCGCATGACTAAAATTAGTCTTATTATAGTTTCGTTAAATCGAATTGACATCTAATGAAATAAGATGACATTACTCTTTACGTTTTATTACTTTTGCATTTTGAAAACTGAAACTGATTTTTTCGCCTTCATGGTCACTTCAAGGTCATGGTGTTTAAGTCGTTGAACTCATCGTGACGCCAACTATCATATCGCATTATAAAAAACGCACGTTAATATGCATAGACCTGCGATGACCTTGAAAAAACCGTTAAAATGACTTTCACAGGGTTATTTTTTATTACCACCAGATGCACACCTTAAAACCATATGTACATCCTATTTAGTTAATTTTGCACGAGTTAATGTTTGTTAACGAGTGTAGATGTTTGTTAAGAAACATTCCAAAGATTCAAATACTTCTCGTTTTTGAGAGATGTCGAAAACATTTAAACAATTTGGAAACACTATGTTGTACGGATTGTAACTGATTAAACTGATTAAGGGAAGAAATGTATACAGCTCCCGTATCTTGCAATCGGTAAACAATATTTATTTTGCATAAAATCTCTCAGTTCCTTATTGATCTATAATGAAATAATCTATATCTTGATCTATTTGTACTAACCCCAATAAGTAGTTGAATTCCGATGAGGGTGAGTATCAAGCTGTAGCTAAGCATTTCTGCCAACACTATTAGACTGAACACTTCTTCGAGCTTTCGGCAAAACAAGATGAGTGACTGATGATATTGAATATTAGTTCTGAACGCAGCATAACATATTTCTGAACCTGGTTCTGATAGGGGTTTTTCCAGTTTTCCATCGGAACTGCCATTCTGATTCGTATAATTCAATTGTGACAGTCTGTACTGTAGTATACGAAACTGTGTGGCCACGTGCATGTTGAAGAGGCACAGAAAGTAATCGAAGGAAGTGTAACATACGGCGATTTGGTACAGCATTAAAAACTATTACAAACAAAAGTTTAGAATTTATTTATGTTCATCTCGTTCGAGGTTTGGACGGGAAGTTCTGTCTACTTTTAGACAGAATAATGATGACATTGAATTTATTTAGATTTTCAACGATTTTGCTTAGAATATTTACTCGAATAAAGAAGTTTCTTTCAAACATTTCTCATGAAAACATTTTTATAATTTCGATAATGACAAAAGAAAAAATCCGAAACAAGTAATTTCGATCCATTTGCTAATTAGAGAATGAGCTAAATTTTTTAGGCAGGCTGAAAAACAAGTAAAGTGGTAATACCTGCATGAGAAACGCCATCTCGTAATACGGCGTCGTACTCAATGGCAGGTTTATCGGTATAGCGAACGGAAGTTGCCTATCCGATTCGTTTCTTCCAATATTGTCTATAATTAATAGTGTCAAATATTTTAGTTTGCAATGTTTTATAACACACACTGTTTAATGTAATCAGAGTCGCCAGATTAAAGCTTCGTACAGACTTGAACATTTCGCCGAACATTGCGCCGAACGGCGAACAGAACTTACTTAGACCATACATATATGTATACTAAATAATAGATCCGGCATAGGTATAGTATGTGTATAGGAAACCGGTCGATTCATCAGTTGCCGGTTTTTTCATTCATTCATTGAAAAATTATACTTATCTACTGATAATTAACGTTATAAATATATATTTTTTGTAATAATTTTTTAATTAAAACTTAAAATTTGGCGACTCTGAATGTAATATGTTTCATGATCTTTTGTAAGCAACATATAAATATTAAAAAAGTACTTTCCCTACGTAGCACAGATTGATAAATAGTTCAGGGTAGAAAGAAAAGATTGCTTTTTGGAACCTGTTTTTGAAAACAACCTGTTCGGTTAAAAAACAAAAATAACGTGGCTAACATCGCAGTAGATCATTATAATTAAATCTTAGCTTTAATTTAATAACTCACCTATTAACGGGGTTACCATAAAAGAAAGCACAGTAGCATAAGTGAAACTTGTGAAGCAACCGATTCCAATTGTAGAGAGGCGTTTGCATTTGTTCACCAATTCCTGTTCTCGCGTGTCGTAATCGGAATGCAAAAATTTTACATGCAGATCATTCACTAATGCAAAGAAGTCCTGCCTGTGCAGATACACGAGGATCAGTTTGAACAGACCCAGACACGTAGCTAGATTAAGGAAGATTGTGTATACAAACTCCTACAAACATGAAAATCAAGCATCTTTGTTCACTGGAAGCTTCTTTATTTCCATCAAAAAACGTCATTATACAGTCGAGCCTTGATCTAAGAAAAACCCTCGGATCCGTGCTGTTTCTTAGAGCCTGTGGTTCTACTAGTTAGTTGACATACCGTCAATTAAATCACTAAATACAGTTCAAAAGTTATATCGTGTTTAATGTCATTTTAATCAGAAAAATGCCACGAATACGTTGGTGAAAGTATCACATAAAAATAATGAAAAATAAAGAAGTTTGGTAATTGGATTAGTAGTGGTTTACACCGATATACCTGACTCCGTATCGGATTATGCAACATGTTTACACATTACACTGCTCGGCAACCGAGGTAGCTCGAGCTTTTTTGCGCCTCGCGGGGTATGCTTCGTAGTGGAGGGGATATTCGTTTTTCGTAGATCCTACGGTTTCCGTTTTCTTAGATCATGGCTTTACTGTATGTCGTAACAGTCTGTATAATTAAATTAAACCTCATACGGTCTTCATTTGAAATAACGTTGATGGCCACTTTTTACCACTTGGATTAAATAAAAAGAAAACTTGGACCACTTGGATTAAATAAAAAGAAAACTTGGACCACTTGGATTAAATAAAAAGAAAACTTGGACCACTTGGATTAAATAAAAAGATATGCGTTTCGGAAAACATAAGCTTATTTTTACGAAAATTTTCAGTAAAATGTCGATCAAAAATCAATTATATTAATAAAAATTTTAATTAATTGATCAAAGACCGTATGAGAGTTAAAGACCGTGGTTCGGTGAATCGGAGTCTCAAACAATTGTTTAATCGTAACTCCGAATACATATTCATGGATATAAAATTTTATAAAACCCTATAACAATACGTAGCGCTTCAGCAAGCATGATTCTACTGAAAAATGGCCCGATTTGTGCACCAAGATCTTCAATTGGTCTATTAGACGAATTTCCAAGCCACTTACGCTCATGTTGTCGACGCTGTTAATTGATGCCATCGTTTGCATGGTGATGCCGAAACCAAGGTGATAACATGTGTAAACCATAACGAGATATCTGCGGCATAGTTCCGCGCGATTTTTGTACATCCAAACCCCGGTGCATTTCGTTAAGAATGATATCAAAGCGATCGAGAAATCCTCACTCCCCGAGAAGAACATTTTTACCATCGAGTGATGACAGGTCTTCTCGTACAGCGAGGCCACATTACTCGGATATACTTATGCCAACCGTTTCATATATCAAACAGCTTTAAATAAGAGACATTTAGCATTGATCGGCGGCATACTTAATATCTGATGTTATTACTACCTGTACGTGGTCATTAGGCAGAAAGAAGAAAGAGATCTACATTACGATTCGTGCATACTGTATGAAGCATGTGGAATGCGGTTCGTTGGCGGAGGAGAAATCGATGGGATTCGTGAGTTATGTATGATACTCGAGCACTGTCAAACCCTCTATGAATCTCGATCGTAACTAACAGTCTCATAGGACAAAGACAAATGCCAAATACAATAAATGTGCGTGCACGAAGAAACGTCCTCGTACACGCAACAGCACGGGAACAGGCCAGCGTTGACATTTCCAGCACTACCGTTTCCAGCACTCGCTGATGACAGACCAACGACGGTTAACGATCAGTAGACACGTCATGTCAGCAGCATCAGAACTGTGGGAACAGAAATATGAAAGTATCTAGCATTGAAGAAATAGTTATGACAGTGCTGTTACTGGATGATAATGTGGACAGTGAAGAAAATGTTGGGTGAGTGCGAAAGATTTTGATGCATTCTTAATAGTAGAACTATCGGGCATTAATACTGACTATTTTGCAATACTTTATAAAAATAACAACGGTCCATTTATTCAGAATTTTAGCGGTTTTTATCACGGTACATGCCCAAAGAAAAAAATTGAATAATTCCCCATGAATGCAGCTTTACAGTCTCAATAATTGTAAGTTGAAAAATTTTTACAGCACTGTTATTATTAACCCTCGGGCTATGGACGATTTTTATGTGTAATAATTGACGATGCTTAGAACCGTTCACAGCTCTAATTAATAATTTTTAAAAATTTACTTTTGATGATATCTCGTGTAGACACATTAGTCTTTCCGATATCCACAATGCAACAGCTATTCCTTTAGTTTAATTATACCACAAATTCATATCACGAATGCATAATTCCTGTGGCGTTTTATGTAGGATATAAATATTTGTTATTTATGTGCTTTGTCACGTTTTCCAAATGCAAATTTTGAATTACTTTAATTTGGTTCAAAAGGCCATTTGTTTAAAAAATTATATTGTGCGCATAGATCGATTTTTGGAAAAATTATGTTTAAAAACAAGTGAAGGATATCGTTTATGAAATATTTTTATATTACAAATTGAGGTATCTCATATGAAATTTGAAGTATTACGTACAATATTTCTTGGCATTTTTTTGTCCTTGATATTAGTTTTGATTTTAAAAATCAACGCTACAATATTTTCTGAAATATTTGAATAGGTTCGTCGGAGAATAAAACATTTCATGATAACCGATATGGTTCCGTGATGATTCACCTTTTCACCGACAAGAATCTCCTCAATGGTCTTCTACACCGACGAGATGCCGTCGGTGGCTTTCTGTTTCTTACTCCGGCAACAATATGTCCTAGAGGGCGTAAGAGAAGGGCAAAATTTGTTTGACGACGCGATGTTCCATAAGTGACCATATCCACCGACGAGATACTATTAAAGACTGCCAGCCCCTGTGCTATTCAGCGAGACCAGTAACTGGGCGCGACCGGGCGCGGGGATAACGTGGAACTTACAGTGATCTGATATACCACATAGCTAAAAGTTCCACCACCGACGAGATACTCGTCGGTGATTCCGCGCACTCTACCTAAATAGAACGTTTGCTCAAAAAACTACGCAAGACTGCGTCAGTAGCGTAGGTAAATGGATTTAGTTCCGCAAATATTCAATAAAACTAGACCGGTGGTACTTCGTATAGGAGCACTTGTGAAAAGTGACAGAACAATAGTAGTTCGAAGTAATCTTATTCGCGTTAATTCAAAAATCAAATGAGCCAGCTTGAATAATAGATTTTGTTTTGAGGGAAGGTGATACTGCAAAATGGAAATATATTTGAAATAGTCATTGAAATTGATTTTCAAGATCTTTATTGATAATCTTCCAATACACAAATTTTTATATTTAGCAAATCTTAAATTCTGCAATACAATGTTATCGGAAATTCTAAATGTGCAGCTATTAGCTCGATATTATCCACTATTTGCAAGATACTAGAAGTTCTTACAAATAGAGGATAATACCGATTGCCCAGGTCTCACCACGAGGAGGTTGCTGCACAAGAGACCCGGAAAGGGAGTCAGAACGAATTCAATATTCCTTCTGGCTCCCTTTCCTAACAACTACGAACTTATATTAACGCAGTATGTCGAGTAATTATTGCGGAGCAAAAGGTGTGAATCGGAGAAGAAGTCTCCGATCCACGGGAGGCCAAAGGCGAATCAGAGCAGAAGGCTCTGATTCTTTCAAAGAGAGAAACAAGTGCGAACCAGAGCAGAGGGCTCTGGTTCGAGGGTGACGCGACGCGTTCAATGCTTGCAGCCCAACTCCAGCCAGCAACGATACCCGATGTGTCCCCACCAAGAGCGATGGCCAAAAGACGTGTTCAAACGATATCCCATTTACTCCTAAAACCACCTGCCACCAAACAACGAAACGTTGAGGTGGCTCGGGTGGTATTACAAAAGAGAGGATTTTTCACTTAACAGTGTAACACGATGAACACTGCCTCTCAACCACCCACTCTCAATGTATCCACGCCGAATACCGGTACCAACCGGTCTGGTACATACAAGCAAGGTCCGACACAGCAGAGGGCTGTGTCGGAGTAAAAAAAACGAGCCGAGCAAAGTGAAGTTACGGCAATAATTACTCGTCATATTTACAACGACGATATACAATCTTAATAATTAACGCACGCACGCAAATCGAGCAATTATTGTGGGCAAATAAACTAAGTCGCACAAGAGGGAAGAATCAAAGCAGAAGGCTTTGATTCGCAAAGAAGAAACAAGCACCAGAGCAGAAGGCTTTGGTTCGGGGGTGACGCTAAGACAATAATTGCTCGGTAAATATAATTAACTTAAAAATACGCCGCAGTCTTCGTTGGTGTGTCCTCTTCATTCGATGTATCCTCTTCGTTCGATGTATGTTCTTCGATCGATGTATCCTCTTCGTTCGATGTATGTTCGTCGACGTTAGAAATAAAAATGACGATGATTAAGATGCAACGGGATGAAACTATGAACCCCGTACACGAGTACGGCCTACATACCTCGCACACGAGTGCGAATCTAACCAGCTCACGAGAGCCAACCTAAAGCCAGCTCATGAGAGCCAAACTAACCCCGCACACGAGTGCGGCCTATAGGCGCTTCGGGTTGCCCCGGGGACGCGACACCCCGTACTCACTCACGGTTTCCCTATCCGTGAGTGAGCCCCTGAGGGAAATTTCAATTAAGATATTTGAGAAATAATAAACGACGGTGTTCGTAGAATTAACAGTGGACGGGGAAAATTGTTCAAGATGGGCCAAGGGTACACAGAGAAAGCATTGAAGTACCCTTGACCCACCTCGAGCTAGCTTATAGTAAATTCACATACAATTCAATTAAATACACAAATTTTTCTATTTAGCAAGTCTTATATTCTACTATACAATGTTATCGGAAATTATAATGTTCAGCTATTAGCTCGATATTATCCACTATTTGTAAGATACTAGAAGTTCTTACAAATAGAGGATAATACCGATTGCCCAGGTCTCACCACGAGGAGGTTGCTGCACAAGAGACCCGGAAAGGGAGTCAGAACGAATTCAATATTCCTTCTGGCTCCCTTTCCTAACAACTACGAACTTATATTAACGCAGTATGTCGAGTAATTATTGCGGAGCAAAAGGTGTGAATCGGAGAAGAAGTCTCCGATCCACGGGAGGCCAAAGGCGAATCAGAGCAGAAGGCTCTGATTCTTTCAAAGAGAGAAACAAGTGCGAACCAGAGCAGAGGGCTCTGGTTCGAGGGTGACGCGACGCGTTCAATGCTTGCAGCCCAACTCCAGCCAGCAACGATACCCGACGTGTCCCCACCAAGAGCGATGGCCAAAAGACGTGTTCAAACGATATCCCATTTACTCCTAAAACCACCTGCCACCAAACAACGAAACGTTGAGGTGGCTCGGGTGGTATTACAAAAGAGAGGATTTTTCACTTAACAGTGTAACACGATGAACACTGCCTCTCAACCACCCACTCTCAATGTATCCACGCCGAATACCGGTACCAACCGGTCTGGTACATACAAGCAAGGTCCGACACAGCAGAGGGCTGTGTCGGAGTAAAAAAAACGAGCCGAGCAAAGTGAAGTTACGGCAATAATTACTCGTCATATTTACAACGACGATATACAATCTTAATAATTAACGCACGCACGCAAATCGAGCAATTATTGTGGGCAAATAAACTAAGTCGCACAAGAGGGAAGAATCAAAGCAGAAGGCTTTGATTCGCAAAGAAGAAACAAGCACCAGAGCAGAAGGCTTTGGTTCGGGGGTGACGCTAAGACAATAATTGCTCGGTAAATATAATTAACTTAAAAATACGCCGCAGTCTTCGTTGGTGTGTCCTCTTCATTCGATGTATCCTCTTCGTTCGATGTATGTTCTTCGATCGATGTATCCTCTTCGTTCGATGTATGTTCGTCGACGTTAGAAATAAAAATGACGATGATTAAGATGCGACGGGATGAAACTATGAACCCCGTACACGAGTACGGCCTACATACCTCGCACACGAGTGCGAATCTAACCAGCTCACGAGAGCCAACCTAAAGCCAGCTCATGAGAGCCAAACTAACCCCGCACACGAGTGCGGCCTATAGGCGCTTCGGGTTGCCCCGGGGACGCGACACCCCGTACTCACTCACGGTTTCCCTATCCGTGAGTGAGCCCCTGAGGGAAATTTCAATTAAGATATTTGAGAAATAATAAACGACGGTGTTCGTAGAATTAACAGTGGACGGGGAAAATTGTTCAAGATGGGCCAAGGGTACACAGAGAAAGCATTGAAGTACCCTTGACCCACCTCGAGCTAGCTTATAGTAAATTCACATACAATTCAATTAAATACACAAATTTTTCTATTTAGCAAGTCTTATATTCTACTATACAATGTTATCGGAAATTATAATGTTCAGCTATTAGCTCGATATTATCCACTATTTGTAAGATACTAGAAGTTCTTACAAATAGAGGATAATACCGATTGCCCAGGTCTCACCACGAGGAGGTTGCTGCACAAGAGACCCGGAAAGGGAGTCAGAACGAATTCAATATTCCTTCTGGCTCCCTTTCCTAACAACTACGAACTTATATTAACGCAGTATGTCGAGTAATTATTGCGGAGCAAAAGGTGTGAATCGGAGAAGAAGTCTCCGATCCACGGGAGGCCAAAGGCGAATCAGAGCAGAAGGCTCTGATTCTTTCAAAGAGAGAAACAAGTGCGAACCAGAGCAGAGGGCTCTGGTTCGAGGGTGACGCGACGCGTTCAATGCTTGCAGCCCAACTCCAGCCAGCAACGATACCCGACGTGTCCCCACCAAGAGCGATGGCCAAAAGACGTGTTCAAACGATATCCCATTTACTCCTAAAACCACCTGCCACCAAACAACGAAACGTTGAGGTGGCTCGGGTGGTATTACAAAAGAGAGGATTTTTCACTTAACAGTGTAACACGATGAACACTGCCTCTCAACCACCCACTCTCAATGTATCCACGCCGAATACCGGTACCAACCGGTCTGGTACATACAAGCAAGGTCCGACACAGCAGAGGGCTGTGTCGGAGTAAAAAAAACGAGCCGAGCAAAGTGAAGTTACGGCAATAATTACTCGTCATATTTACAACGACGATATACAATCTTAATAATTAACGCACGCACGCAAATCGAGCAATTATTGTGGGCAAATAAACTAAGTCGCACAAGAGGGAAGAATCAAAGCAGAAGGCTTTGATTCGCAAAGAAGAAACAAGCACCAGAGCAGAAGGCTTTGGTTCGGGGGTGACGCTAAGACAATAATTGCTCGGTAAATATAATTAACTTAAAAATACGCCGCAGTCTTCGTTGGTGTGTCCTCTTCATTCGATGTATCCTCTTCGTTCGATGTATGTTCTTCGATCGATGTATCCTCTTCGTTCGATGTATGTTCGTCGACGTTAGAAATAAAAATGACGATGATTAAGATGCGACGGGATGAAACTATGAACCCCGTACACGAGTACGGCCTACATACCTCGCACACGAGTGCTAATCTAACCAGCTCACGAGAGCCAACCTAAAGCCAGCTCATGAGAGCCAAACTAACCCCGCACACGAGTGCGGCCTATAGGCGCTTCGGGTTGCCCCGGGGACGCGACACCCCGTACTCACTCACGGTTTCCCTATCCGTGAGTGAGCCCCTGAGGGAAATTTCAATTAAGATATTTGAGAAATAATAAACGACGGTGTTCGTAGAATTAACAGTGGACGGGGAAAATTGTTCAAGATGGGCCAAGGGTACACAGAGAAAGCATTGAAGTACCCTTGACCCACCTCGAGCTAGCTTATAGTAAATTCACATACAATTCAATTAAATACACAAATTTTTCTATTTAGCAAGTCTTATATTCTACTATACAATGTTATCGGAAATTATAATGTTCAGCTATTAGCTCGATATTATCCACTATTTGTAAGATACTAGAAGTTCTTACAAATAGAGGATAATACCGATTGCCCAGGTCTCACCACGAGGAGGTTGCTGCACAAGAGACCCGGAAAGGGAGTCAGAACGAATTCAATATTCCTTCTGGCTCCCTTTCCTAACAACTACGAACTTATATTAACGCAGTATGTCGAGTAATTATTGCGGAGCAAAAGGTGTGAATCGGAGAAGAAGTCTCCGATCCACGGGAGGCCAAAGGCGAATCAGAGCAGAAGGCTCTGATTCTTTCAAAGAGAGAAACAAGTGCGAACCAGAGCAGAGGGCTCTGGTTCGAGGGTGACGCGACGCGTTCAATGCTTGCAGCCCAACTCCAGCCAGCAACGATACCCGACGTGTCCCCACCAAGAGCGATGGCCAAAAGACGTGTTCAAACGATATCCCATTTACTCCTAAAACCACCTGCCACCAAACAACGAAACGTTGAGGTGGCTCGGGTGGTATTACAAAAGAGAGGATTTTTCACTTAACAGTGTAACACGATGAACACTGCCTCTCAACCACCCACTCTCAATGTATCCACGCCGAATACCGGTACCAACCGGTCTGGTACATACAAGCAAGGTCCGACACAGCAGAGGGCTGTGTCGGAGTAAAAAAAACGAGCCGAGCAAAGTGAAGTTACGGCAATAATTACTCGTCATATTTACAACGACGATATACAATCTTAATAATTAACGCACGCACGCAAATCGAGCAATTATTGTGGGCAAATAAACTAAGTCGCACAAGAGGGAAGAATCAAAGCAGAAGGCTTTGATTCGCAAAGAAGAAACAAGCACCAGAGCAGAAGGCTTTGGTTCGGGGGTGACGCTAAGACAATAATTGCTCGGTAAATATAATTAACTTAAAAATACGCCGCAGTCTTCGTTGGTGTGTCCTCTTCATTCGATGTATCCTCTTCGTTCGATGTATGTTCTTCGATCGATGTATCCTCTTCGTTCGATGTATGTTCGTCGACGTTAGAAATAAAAATGACGATGATTAAGATGCAACGGGATGAAACTATGAACCCCGTACACGAGTACGGCCTACATACCTCGCACACGAGTGCGAATCTAACCAGCTCACGAGAGCCAACCTAAAGCCAGCTCATGAGAGCCAAACTAACCCCGCACACGAGTGCGGCCTATAGGCGCTTCGGGTTGCCCCGGGGACGCGACACCCCGTACTCACTCACGGTTTCCCTATCCGTGAGTGAGCCCCTGAGGGAAATTTCAATTAAGATATTTGAGAAATAATAAACGACGGTGTTCGTAGAATTAACAGTGGACGGGGAAAATTGTTCAAGATGGGCCAAGGGTACACAGAGAAAGCATTGAAGTACCCTTGACCCACCTCGAGCTAGCTTATAGTAAATTCACATACAATTCAATTAAATACACAAATTTTTCTATTTAGCAAGTCTTATATTCTACTATACAATGTTATCGGAAATTATAATGTTCAGCTATTAGCTCGATATTATCCACTATTTGTAAGATACTAGAAGTTCTTACAAATAGAGGATAATACCGATTGCCCAGGTCTCACCACGAGGAGGTTGCTGCACAAGAGACCCGGAAAGGGAGTCAGAACGAATTCAATATTCCTTCTGGCTCCCTTTCCTAACAACTACGAACTTATATTAACGCAGTATGTCGAGTAATTATTGCGGAGCAAAAGGTGTGAATCGGAGAAGAAGTCTCCGATCCACGGGAGGCCAAAGGCGAATCAGAGCAGAAGGCTCTGATTCTTTCAAAGAGAGAAACAAGTGCGAACCAGAGCAGAGGGCTCTGGTTCGAGGGTGACGCGACGCGTTCAATGCTTGCAGCCCAACTCCAGCCAGCAACGATACCCGACGTGTCCCCACCAAGAGCGATGGCCAAAAGACGTGTTCAAACGATATCCCATTTACTCCTAAAACCACCTGCCACCAAACAACGAAACGTTGAGGTGGCTCGGGTGGTATTACAAAAGAGAGGATTTTTCACTTAACAGTGTAACACGATGAACACTGCCTCTCAACCACCCACTCTCAATGTATCCACGCCGAATACCGGTACCAACCGGTCTGGTACATACAAGCAAGGTCCGACACAGCAGAGGGCTGTGTCGGAGTAAAAAAAACGAGCCGAGCAAAGTGAAGTTACGGCAATAATTACTCGTCATATTTACAACGACGATATACAATCTTAATAATTAACGCACGCACGCAAATCGAGCAATTATTGTGGGCAAATAAACTAAGTCGCACAAGAGGGAAGAATCAAAGCAGAAGGCTTTGATTCGCAAAGAAGAAACAAGCACCAGAGCAGAAGGCTTTGGTTCGGGGGTGACGCTAAGACAATAATTGCTCGGTAAATATAATTAACTTAAAAATACGCCGCAGTCTTCGTTGGTGTGTCCTCTTCATTCGATGTATCCTCTTCGTTCGATGTATGTTCTTCGATCGATGTATCCTCTTCGTTCGATGTATGTTCGTCGACGTTAGAAATAAAAATGACGATGATTAAGATGCGACGGGATGAAACTATGAACCCCGTACACGAGTACGGCCTACATACCTCGCACACGAGTGCGAATCTAACCAGCTCACGAGAGCCAACCTAAAGCCAGCTCATGAGAGCCAAACTAACCCCGCACACGAGTGCGGCCTATAGGCGCTTCGGGTTGCCCCGGGGACGCGACACCCCGTACTCACTCACGGTTTCCCTATCCGTGAGTGAGCCCCTGAGGGAAATTTCAATTAAGATATTTGAGAAATAATAAACGACGGTGTTCGTAGAATTAACAGTGGACGGGGAAAATTGTTCAAGATGGGCCAAGGGTACACAGAGAAAGCATTGAAGTACCCTTGACCCACCTCGAGCTAGCTTATAGTAAATTCACATACAATTCAATTAAATACACAAATTTTTCTATTTAGCAAGTCTTATATTCTACTATACAATGTTATCGGAAATTATAATGTTCAGCTATTAGCTCGATATTATCCACTATTTGTAAGATACTAGAAGTTCTTACAAATAGAGGATAATACCGATTGCCCAGGTCTCACCACGAGGAGGTTGCTGCACAAGAGACCCGGAAAGGGAGTCAGAACGAATTCAATATTCCTTCTGGCTCCCTTTCCTAACAACTACGAACTTATATTAACGCAGTATGTCGAGTAATTATTGCGGAGCAAAAGGTGTGAATCGGAGAAGAAGTCTCCGATCCACGGGAGGCCAAAGGCGAATCAGAGCAGAAGGCTCTGATTCTTTCAAAGAGAGAAACAAGTGCGAACCAGAGCAGAGGGCTCTGGTTCGAGGGTGACGCGACGCGTTCAATGCTTGCAGCCCAACTCCAGCCAGCAACGATACCCGACGTGTCCCCACCAAGAGCGATGGCCAAAAGACGTGTTCAAACGATATCCCATTTACTCCTAAAACCACCTGCCACCAAACAACGAAACGTTGAGGTGGCTCGGGTGGTATTACAAAAGAGAGGATTTTTCACTTAACAGTGTAACACGATGAACACTGCCTCTCAACCACCCACTCTCAATGTATCCACGCCGAATACCGGTACCAACCGGTCTGGTACATACAAGCAAGGTCCGACACAGCAGAGGGCTGTGTCGGAGTAAAAAAAACGAGCCGAGCAAAGTGAAGTTACGGCAATAATTACTCGTCATATTTACAACGACGATATACAATCTTAATAATTAACGCACGCACGCAAATCGAGCAATTATTGTGGGCAAATAAACTAAGTCGCACAAGAGGGAAGAATCAAAGCAGAAGGCTTTGATTCGCAAAGAAGAAACAAGCACCAGAGCAGAAGGCTTTGGTTCGGGGGTGACGCTAAGACAATAATTGCTCGGTAAATATAATTAACTTAAAAATACGCCGCAGTCTTCGTTGGTGTGTCCTCTTCATTCGATGTATCCTCTTCGTTCGATGTATGTTCTTCGATCGATGTATCCTCTTCGTTCGATGTATGTTCGTCGACGTTAGAAATAAAAATGACGATGATTAAGATGCGACGGGATGAAACTATGAACCCCGTACACGAGTACGGCCTACATACCTCGCACACGAGTGCGAATCTAACCAGCTCACGAGAGCCAACCTAAAGCCAGCTCATGAGAGCCAAACTAACCCCGCACACGAGTGCGGCCTATAGGCGCTTCGGGTTGCCCCGGGGACGCGACACCCCGTACTCACTCACGGTTTCCCTATCCGTGAGTGAGCCCCTGAGGGAAATTTCAATTAAGATATTTGAGAAATAATAAACGACGGTGTTCGTAGAATTAACAGTGGACGGGGAAAATTGTTCAAGATGGGCCAAGGGTACACAGAGAAAGCATTGAAGTACCCTTGACCCACCTCGAGCTAGCTTATAGTAAATTCACATACAATTCAATTAAATACACAAATTTTTCTATTTAGCAAGTCTTATATTCTACTATACAATGTTATCGGAAATTATAATGTTCAGCTATTAGCTCGATATTATCCACTATTTGTAAGATACTAGAAGTTCTTACAAATAGAGGATAATACCGATTGCCCAGGTCTCACCACGAGGAGGTTGCTGCACAAGAGACCCGGAAAGGGAGTCAGAACGAATTCAATATTCCTTCTGGCTCCCTTTCCTAACAACTACGAACTTATATTAACGCAGTATGTCGAGTAATTATTGCGGAGCAAAAGGTGTGAATCGGAGAAGAAGTCTCCGATCCACGGGAGGCCAAAGGCGAATCAGAGCAGAAGGCTCTGATTCTTTCAAAGAGAGAAACAAGTGCGAACCAGAGCAGAGGGCTCTGGTTCGAGGGTGACGCGACGCGTTCAATGCTTGCAGCCCAACTCCAGCCAGCAACGATACCCGACGTGTCCCCACCAAGAGCGATGGCCAAAAGACGTGTTCAAACGATATCCCATTTACTCCTAAAACCACCTGCCACCAAACAACGAAACGTTGAGGTGGCTCGGGTGGTATTACAAAAGAGAGGATTTTTCACTTAACAGTGTAACACGATGAACACTGCCTCTCAACCACCCACTCTCAATGTATCCACGCCGAATACCGGTACCAACCGGTCTGGTACATACAAGCAAGGTCCGACACAGCAGAGGGCTGTGTCGGAGTAAAAAAAACGAGCCGAGCAAAGTGAAGTTACGGCAATAATTACTCGTCATATTTACAACGACGATATACAATCTTAATAATTAACGCACGCACGCAAATCGAGCAATTATTGTGGGCAAATAAACTAAGTCGCACAAGAGGGAAGAATCAAAGCAGAAGGCTTTGATTCGCAAAGAAGAAACAAGCACCAGAGCAGAAGGCTTTGGTTCGGGGGTGACGCTAAGACAATAATTGCTCGGTAAATATAATTAACTTAAAAATACGCCGCAGTCTTCGTTGGTGTGTCCTCTTCATTCGATGTATCCTCTTCGTTCGATGTATGTTCTTCGATCGATGTATCCTCTTCGTTCGATGTATGTTCGTCGACGTTAGAAATAAAAATGACGATGATTAAGATGCGACGGGATGAAACTATGAACCCCGTACACGAGTACGGCCTACATACCTCGCACACGAGTGCGAATCTAACCAGCTCACGAGAGCCAACCTAAAGCCAGCTCATGAGAGCCAAACTAACCCCGCACACGAGTGCGGCCTATAGGCGCTTCGGGTTGCCCCGGGGACGCGACACCCCGTACTCACTCACGGTTTCCCTATCCGTGAGTGAGCCCCTGAGGGAAATTTCAATTAAGATATTTGAGAAATAATAAACGACGGTGTTCGTAGAATTAACAGTGGACGGGGAAAATTGTTCAAGATGGGCCAAGGGTACACAGAGAAAGCATTGAAGTACCCTTGACCCACCTCGAGCTAGCTTATAGTAAATTCACATACAATTCAATTAAATACACAAATTTTTCTATTTAGCAAGTCTTATATTCTACTATACAATGTTATCGGAAATTATAATGTTCAGCTATTAGCTCGATATTATCCACTATTTGTAAGATACTAGAAGTTCTTACAAATAGAGGATAATACCGATTGCCCAGGTCTCACCACGAGGAGGTTGCTGCACAAGAGACCCGGAAAGGGAGTCAGAACGAATTCAATATTCCTTCTGGCTCCCTTTCCTAACAACTACGAACTTATATTAACGCAGTATGTCGAGTAATTATTGCGGAGCAAAAGGTGTGAATCGGAGAAGAAGTCTCCGATCCACGGGAGGCCAAAGGCGAATCAGAGCAGAAGGCTCTGATTCTTTCAAAGAGAGAAACAAGTGCGAACCAGAGCAGAGGGCTCTGGTTCGAGGGTGACGCGACGCGTTCAATGCTTGCAGCCCAACTCCAGCCAGCAACGATACCCGACGTGTCCCCACCAAGAGCGATGGCCAAAAGACGTGTTCAAACGATATCCCATTTACTCCTAAAACCACCTGCCACCAAACAACGAAACGTTGAGGTGGCTCGGGTGGTATTACAAAAGAGAGGATTTTTCACTTAACAGTGTAACACGATGAACACTGCCTCTCAACCACCCACTCTCAATGTATCCACGCCGAATACCGGTACCAACCGGTCTGGTACATACAAGCAAGGTCCGACACAGCAGAGGGCTGTGTCGGAGTAAAAAAAACGAGCCGAGCAAAGTGAAGTTACGGCAATAATTACTCGTCATATTTACAACGACGATATACAATCTTAATAATTAACGCACGCACGCAAATCGAGCAATTATTGTCGGCAAATAAACTAAGTCGCACAAGAGGGAAGAATCAAAGCAGAAGGCTTTGATTAGCAAAGAAGAAACATGCACCAGAGCAGAAGGCTCTGGTTCGGGGGTGACGCTAAGACAATAATTGCTCAGCAAATATGATTAACTTAAAAATACGCCGCAGTCTTCGTTGGTGTGTCCTCTTCATTCGATGTATCCTCTTCGTTCGATGTATGTTCTTCGATCGATGTATCCTCTTCGTTCGATGTATGTTATTCGATCGATGTATCCTCTTCGTTCGATGAATGTTCGTCGCCGTTAGAAATAAAAATGACGATGATTAAGATGCGACGGGATGAAACTATGAACCCCGTACACGAGTCCGGCCTACATACCTCGCACACGAGTGCAAATCTAACCAGTTCTCAAGAGCCAAATTAAGCCCGCATACCAAGAGGAACTTGTAAAAGTTCAGAACCAAATTTCAAGTAGAAATCGAGTAACAAAAATGACGATAATGAAGATTCGATGAGAAGCAACTATAAACCCCGTACACAAGTACGGCCTACATACCTCGCACACGAGTGCGAATCTAACCAGCTCACGAGAGCCAACCTAAAGCCAGCTCATGAGAGCCAAACTAACCCCGCACACGAGTGCGGCCTATAGGCGCTTCGGGACCCCGGGGACGCGACACCCCGTACTCACTCACGGTTTCACTATCCGCGAGTGAGCCCCTGAGGGATATCCATTCGAAGGAATACCAATTTTAAATCAGAAATATACATTTTTAGAAGATTGAAAGTTCCGGTGGAAATTTCAATTAGGTTATGAGAAATAATAATCGACGGTGTTCGTTCAATTGACAGTTGACGGAGAAAATTGTTGAAGGTGGGCCAAGGGTAACCAACACAAGCATTGTAGAACCCTTGGCCCACCCTGTGCTGTAAAGCACTTAACACTCACAAATAAAAATAAAATTGTTGAGACTTACCATTGTTGGAAGTGGTGCAGGTGGAGTAGACTAGTCAGCAAGGCGAATAAACACTTGGCAGCCTCTGGTTAGTCACTGGTCAGCCAGGTGGTCAGTCACTGGTAAATCACGGGTCAGCCAGGTGGTCAGTCACTGGTAAATCACGGGTCAGCCAGGTGGTCAGTCACTCGCAAATCACTCGTAAATCACTCGTATATCCATCGTAAATCACTCGTAAAACACTCGTAATTCACATGTAATTCACATGTAATTCACATGTAATTCACTTGTAATTCACTTGTAATTCACTTGTAATTCACTTGTAATTCACTTGTAATTCACTTGTAATTCACTTGTAATTCATTTGGAATTCACTTGGAATTCACTTGGAATTCACTTGGAATTCACTTGTAATTCACTTGTAATTCACTTGTAATTCACTTGTAATTCACTTGTAATTCACTTGGAATTCACTTGGAATTCACTTGTAATTCACTTGTAATTCACTTGTAATTCACTTGTAATTCACTTGGAATTCACTTGTAATTCACTTGGAATTCACTTGGAATTCACTTGGAATTCACTTGGAATTCACTTGGAATTCACTTGGAATTCACTTGGAATTCACTTGGAATTCACTTGGAATTCACTTGGAATTCACTTGTAATTCACTTGGAATTCACTTGGAATTCACTTGTAATTCACTTGGAATTCACTTGGAAATCAAGCACTGGTCACTCCCAGGGCTGTCTCTGGTCAGGCTCTGGTCCTCCCCAGGTCCTCTCCTGGTCCCGGTGCCCGAGCGCTCCTGCCGGAATCCCTGGCCCGTCTGACTGACTGAGCGCGCTCGCCGAGTTCAGGCGCGCGCACCTTTGTAGCGATGCGCAACTCCCCCCGCTCCATCTAATATCGATCGATTTCGATCGTCGTGATAGTAATTATTGATAAATTTATTATTTCTGTCTGTTTAATGTTTATAACAATTCCTTTTGCCAACGATGTCGACAAGCACTCCCTTGACCACCTTGCCATCTAATTTTTTAGTAAAAGTAGGTAATAGAATTCGATGTACAGAATAACTTTTAATCCATGAATATTCGCACGCATTAATTTATTGAACACAATACACTGATAAATTTATTATTTCGAACTGGTTAATATTCACAATAATTCCTTTTACCAACGATGTCGACAAGCACTCCCTTGACATTTTTTCCATGTAATTTTTTACAGTAAAGTCTTGATCTAACTCTTGATCTTACTCTGTTTTTCAACATACTTCTGTTCCCAAAGTGAAGGATATCGTTTATGAAATATTTTTATATTAAAAATTGAGGTATCTCATATGAAATTTGAAGTATTACGTACAATATTTCTTGGAATTTTTTAGCCTTGATATTAGTTTCGATTTTAATATTTTAGAAATCAACGCCAAAATATTGTCTGAAATATTTGAATACGTTCGTCGGAGAATGTAACATTTCATGATAACCGACATGGTTCCGTGATGATTCACCTTTTTACCGACGAGATGCCGTCGGTGGCTTTCTGTTTCTTACTCCGACGACAATATATCCTAGAGGGCGTAAGAGAACGGCAAAATTTGTTTGACGACACGATGTCCCGTAAGGCTGGCAGTCTTTAACAGTATCTCGTCGGTGGCCATATCACAGGCTTAATGTAACTGCAAGATGTTACTACAAGATGGCGGGACCGATCACTTGTAAGGACCTTGTTTACCTTTTCAAGGACAAATCTACACCAAGGACACAGACCAGTTTTTTGCAGTCTTACAGATATTTGTGCAAAAATATCGTTTCATAATTAATTATTAATTTAAGTTAATTTCCAAGAGATCGCATCAACAATGGAGTCGTCAACGACTATAGTTTCATTTATGAAGATCGAAAGCAAAGAAATATTTGTGTTTGTGAAAAAAAGTTTACTAAACAATAGATAGAGAAGTTTCATCAACATATTAAAATTACAACATAAAGTTTGAATAATTGTACCTGAAATTGTCATGTAAAATGTGAAAGTGTATTTCTATAACGACTGTAGGGAGAAAGGATATTATTCAGAATCGAATTCTACTTGATGTTTATTATTCCATTATGCCATTGTCGGAAAGTGCACTCCTTGACTTGTAACTGGATGCGCTCACTTGACGCTGAAGGGGTGAACGATACGGATAAATGACGATCAACAAAAAATGATTTATTATCCAAACTAAACGAAGGTTTCGAGTTAATTAACCCGGCTCGTTGCACCAATATTTACTTTAGAATTTAGTATTTGTCGATTAAACATTGTCGCTAATTGGAGTTCCGAAAGTCTTAGCATTCATTTAAAAATTGAATAGATCAAACGTAAAATAGTAAAAATATGTAAAGGAATTAAAAATACTGTTGCATTATTTTCAACTCACTAAAGTTATTTCGGAAAGAAATAACTGTTTATGTACTGGGAATTAATTTAAACAGTTTTTATTTTGCATACCAGTCTATCTATGACTTTGTGGCATACGACGCACTATCGATCTAAGTTTAATGTTGACACTCTTCTATTATCGATAAACATTTGTTAAAGAACCTTTTAGCTAAATTAATTTCAAAGGGCAGCAGCTCAAATATTGCGTGTAGACTGTAAACACGTTTGTGCAAATTTACATA
This sequence comes from Lasioglossum lativentre, assembly GCA_916610255.1. NCBI lineage: Eukaryota > Metazoa > Arthropoda > Insecta > Hymenoptera > Halictidae > Lasioglossum > Lasioglossum lativentre. The sequence goes on from OU744366.1 coordinate 6,112,972, forward strand.
ATTTAAATGAATCGTGAAACTGACGTAAATCAAATTTGATTTCCTACATTAATCCTAGGATGGTGGAACGTGGATCTATTTTGACCCAGAGTTAAAAATCTAGTTTCCAATTTTTTTAAAAACTAAAAATAAAAAAGTGAACTGTATGAAAGTTTTTCATCCTGTTTTGAAAATTTATTCAAGTTATACGTACATTGTTTCTGTATTATTCTGTCTGTTTTCTTTACTTCGTACTATCAATAACCATTTTATATTGAACCGAATTAAATATATTATTAGATGAACTGGGAGTTTGTATTAGTATTATACATATAAATTAATATTGGGTTTTAGTAATTTTAGTCTTTTTTATCTGTTTTTGTGTAGAGTATATTTTATTTCGTTATAAACATGTTTTACCACATACCTACACTTAATGAACTGAACAATTTTCAAATCAGTATACATATTTTATATAAATATATTATATATATTTTAATTATACTTTATTTCATTTCTTTGTCAAAACTCGAAAACTGGTTCTTAATTGATTTTTTGGAAATCTTAGAATTCGTAAACCAGTTTTTAGTAAAGAGAAAAGCAAGGTGTACATTTCACAGTTAGTGAAATCATAATAACATTGAAAACATGAAATACGTAATTTTGCCATTTATTCATAATAAATTTAGTCGAGGAATACGGGTCTTACACACTTTGAAAAACGTACGCGTATGAATAATTCGCATTATTTGGCGGTCGTTGCAATATTTCACGGCAGAAGTGCACATTTTGCATTTGAAGTTTGATTTAAAACAATGAGGCAGTCCAAGGGGCGGGACAGAAGAATACCAATGAAAAAATTTGTTTCTGCGTATTCCGCTTCCATTCCGGGTAAAAATTTTTAGCATAACCCTCGGTGGGAAAGGTAATTTGATAACGCATGGTGAAATTAAAAATTACCAGCTGGAAAGCCGGCTTACTTCGTCACCGAAGGTTCTGCTCTCGTCATGACAAGTGGAAAGATTTAAAATCGTTGTTACATTCATCTACATTTATGTCGTGCGACTATATGTATTATTCGACATTTTTAGTCTCTTGCCACACCGTTACTTGTTAAAGATAAATGAATACGATTGTTAAGGATGCTGTACACGTTCGGTGTCGTGCAGTTCTTAAATAAGTAAGTACAAATTAAATACTGAAGAATATAACAATTTTTAAAAAATTGCAACTTTGAAAAATTATAAAAGTTTCAGATACGAATCAACTGTATTTGCACCTATAATTGAAAAAATAATTATGCAACAATGTGTCTCTATGGATTCGTAAAACCTGAGAAAATATTTATATCACCAAACATTGTTTATATTTTATTTTTACCGTAATGAGTAGTTAGCGAAATAAACTTCTCCTTCTCCCTTATCTTGATTATAGTAAAATTATCTATGATACCGAGGGCTTATATGTAAGATCCAGTCTAGTAATTATAGGGGGTTAACATAATTAGAAGTTACTAATAACTTGCGCTCTGCAAAATTTGCAAGCTACGTGATTATTGTTAAAATTACTGCACAATTAGGAGAGTAATAAAAGTATTTAAATTATCAAGATCCGTAATGATTAAAAATAGAAAGTACTTTTCAATGTATAATTCAATGGATAAGCGAATAGAATAATGATACGTTTTATTTAGGTAAGGTAGGCAAAGAAATATAAAATTCCGAAAATAAAAAATTAAATAATTTGTCGAGCAATTCTTATTATTTCGATGAGAACTGTGGATGAATAGTGATTCAAACTGAGTATATGAAGCAATAATAGCAAGTTATGCCGTTCATATAATTTCTCTGCCCTCTGTGAATGTGTAATCGAATTCGCATGCACGGTGTTGGCTTTAGAAATTGGTTCTTCAGTGTATGTACAAGTCATTAGTCATCGAATAATGCTATACACTCGAAGTGAATTTATAATTTTGATTACTGCAACTCTGCAGATAGACTATTGTTTACTTAAAATTTGATCCATTTACAAAAGGGATTTGATTAATGTACGATGTACAGAAATTTATTGTTTGATTCGGAAATTTATTGAATCGGAAAAAATTGCTTCTGCAATAAACACACAAGTTCTTTTGCTTATATTTCTTTAAATCTCCATATTGCTGTTCACCTAACTGACTGCAAAAAATTCCGTTTCAAGTCGGAATCATGTTGCCCCTCGTTCAGACGAATAGCGAATGCGATAATGCCCAAAATATCGGCATCGATTAGAAAAGATGGACTGTCCCAGATAGCCGACGATCGATCCTCGTCCTCTGGCAAGAACTTTCGCCACCGAATTCTAAATTTAGTCGGGTTGTCCGGTGGTCATTCTTTTTAATTACCCTCCAGCGACTTTACGTGGACGGGGATCTAACCCTGTTAGCTCTGCGTTGGGTGGTTCCTTTGACACACCAGGTATAGGACATGTTCAGCGTGTCGCTGCCTTTAATTCATGTACGCTCGCCGCTTTCTGGACGGTTAACCGGACAGAGAGATCGAGAAAGCGAGAGAGAGAGGGTTTTAATAAATTTTGCACGAGAGTTCACCCTCTACTCTCCATTCTTATTAAGATGTATATATTCTTGCTGGCGCGGGTCGCGTGGTCCTCTCTATCGAGGAAAAAGGGTGCGTTTGAAGGCGAGCTTCTTGCTCCGGAAAACTGTTCCCATGATTTGTAGCCCGAAATCTCAATATTTACAGGGCTATCGTTCCATCCTTGAATGTGTCAAACAGCGGCCCGTAGTTGCAATAATTAACGCATTACTAGTCATTAACTCGCAAATTAATATACAGAACTGTGCTAATCGAGTTACAAAATAATAAACGTACGTTTATTTACCAAAATCATGGTAAATGATTTATTAACATGATAAATTAATTTCTAGGTCGCTGAAATATTAATAGTATTAAACAAACGTCAGCTAAAAATCCCGCCCGTAGTATTTACAAAATGGCTGGTTTTTCATTCGCTGGCACCGTAAACGTAATCTGTAAAAATTTCTAAGGAGAGCACACGTGTTCGCACCGCAACAAAGAACAACGAAAATATCGATTACGATTAATAGGGGAAAAATGATCGGCGAAACGGGTTAACGTAATAAGATCACTGAAGAGGATAAAAATAGAAAGAAAAGGGAAAGAGAGAGTGGAGGGAGAGAGGAGAGAACGGAGTACAGGAGAAGGTGGACGACACGATGGAAGAGACGCGGAGGGAAGAGGATTAAAGTGATCCGGTGAGAATCAGGGCGGAAAGACAACGTGAGTTACAAGATTTATTAGATCCCGGTTCCGAAGCCTTTTAATTACGACCGAGGTCACGTGACGAAAAGCAAAATTATTTTCGCGTGCGTGGGCGGGGCCGGAAAATAACGTTAACCGTTAACGAGTAGTTTCGATATCGGGGGTGCCCGGCCACCCCCGTAATGGGGTGCTCGCGACGCAACGATGGTGAAGTGGGTATTAAACGTAGATAGAATAGCCGGGGCGAAGATAACGGGTAGGAGTTCATGGTGCAACGAATGAAATGAGATGTAAATACGGTTTATTTTTCAACGGGCCACTATTTACCCCTTATTACTTTCGATGCACCGTAAACGGCGTCGTTCCGCCGGGAGGGGATGCGTTTCGAAAGTAAATTACGCGGAAATATTTCCGGAGTGCGTGCTACCGATGCCGATGGAGCCGTTGCTAAACGCTTTTCGACCTCGGATAGTACGGTCGTTGCTATATTTTTTTCGTTTCCTCGAATGGCTGCGAGCGCTTTAACGTTCGAGATAAACCACAAATATTAGGTTGTTGCATGTGAAATGTTCGATCTGAAAATGTGTATATTATATGGAACGTTTTAATGCTATTATAATCTGCAGGTTTATTATTAATTGGTGGCGCACAATTTAAACCGGAATCACCTTTTTGTAAGTGGAACAAATGACTTCGACGTTTCTTCCAAGAAAAATTGCGTCCAGTCTGAATTACGAAAACAGTAGTAGAGGTTGCTGTTCGCGATTGTTTCGATAAGATTGTTTCGATGAGAGTCACGATAATTTAACAAAATGTATGGAATTCAAAAAGTGTATGACAATCATGCTCAGCTTTTAAACTGGTTGGTCTTGCAATTATGAACACATACAACGGGGCACGTTTGCCTCCATTGAGGCAAAACAGTCCCCCCACCATAGCGCCCACTGTCCCCATCCAGTAGCTACGAAGGTGTACGTACGGTGGGGCAACAAAGACACGTGAAACCAGCGAAGGTGCGCGCTACACGGAAAAAAGGTTGGTGGGGGAAGTAACGTTGGTGGTGGAAGTAAAGTTGGTGGGGGAAGCAAGCGTTTGAGGGGCCCCAACCTTGCTTTAGCACTAACATACAAGGATGTAACGGGGGGCAAGTAAAATTTTTTAAATTTTACAACATGCAGTTTACGTATCGAGGAGAAAATGGAAAATTTCTGAAAGGTGACAGCGGAGCCAATTAGAAAGTGCAAAGAAGAACCTTCGGTCTAACATCATCGGTGGATTACAATACGAGCGAATACAGGCGAAATAAAACGGTAAGACCGGTATCGGAAAACTAAATTGACCGAGCTACCTATCGGAAAAATCCGAGGGCGCTCGAAATTCGTCTCGATAGAAAATTTAGGAATCAATATTCCAATTTCTTTGGGTCTTTCACGGGTGTGTCATCCGTTCCTCCAGTCTCTCTATCTTTTCACACTTTCATAGTCTATTTGCACTTCTTTCAGTTCCTTTGTGCCTCTTTCCTCGAAATCGCACTCCTCGCGCTTCCCACCCTTTTCACGGCGTTCTGTCCTCCCTTTCGAGCTCTTCCACGCGTATAGGTATGTACGCCATGTTCAATTTTATGAGGGGAAACGTATACGGCGGGCCGACGGGCGACGTTTAATAAAGGCGTGGGTGTGTGCGCTAGGGGTGCTAGTTAGCACGACGCTAGGCGCCGGCGACGACGTCGCCGTCTGGACGCCTATGGCCTCCTCTCGACGTCCTACACCGACGACGACGACGACGCCGACGATGATGACGACGACTTCGTCTCACTCTCTTCAGGCACGTTCCGACACAAAGTGCTCGTTCTTTAGAAATCCAAAGGAACGTCCTGCTGATTTTGAAATAATACCAGCTTCGACGTTTAACAGGCCACCAACGTTTCCGGAGATATGCGAACCACTGAACTCATTGTCCCACAAATAAATCTAGCGACGCTCGTTAACCCCCATTCGCTGCAATGACATAAGTAGACAGCGCATTTTATGCATTTATGACGAAGATGGCCGAATAAAATTTTACGACCTACACTGCGTCACGGAGAGATAGCACATCTCGCATTTTTTAATGTTTCTTTAAAAATTCTGTACCTTTTTTTTTTTAATTCTATATCTATTATAATTCTGTATGTTTTTTTTTTTAATTCTATATCTATTAATTCTTTATCTTTTTTCTTTTAAACTCTGTATCTTTTTTTTTAAATTCTCTGTTTATTAATTTCACTAGTATATTGCATCTGATTCACCTATTAACTGGTTCTTTTAATAATTTTCATAAGTAGACTGGGACAATGCGTTGTTGAAATACAAACATTTTATTCAAACTTACAAATTACACGGAACTCACGACATTTGTAACATTTGTGAGATATTAAATTGTCCTGTGCGGCATTGAAACGTGTTTTAACTATTTCGGATTTTTCAGCGGAAGTAAGTCGTTTTTCTTCGTTATTTCGATGATTATATCTCACTAGATTTATTAATGTTTCGTTAAAAGTACATTTGTTTATATCTTCAAATAATACCATGTTTTGATTTACTTTCTGTCCCGTATACATATATTTTTTCAATTTTTTAAAAATCGCATTTAAAATACATATATGTACATTACAACACATTGTATGTGTAAAATCAGTATAGTTAATAAATAATAAAGATTTGATTGAAATTCATGTTTTTTTTCTTCAATTTCACATATAATTTTCCAAAAGAGATTTTTCTCGAGACTTTACGAGTAATCAAAATTACATTTCTCTTTCTCGAGAAACGAAAAGTCTTGAGAAATCAGAAACACTATAGCTACCACAAAAAAGAAGATTACATTTATCATAGAAAAATTACAAATTGCATAAACATCCGCAGTCTACCGATGACACTGATCAGTCCTGGAGCAGGTTACGTGCTCAAACTTGAGACTCTAATCCCAGTTACGGACTTGAGAAATGGAACTGTTTGTCTATCGGCGTTGGTCGCGGGTCGAACGAGGTGTCGAGGGGTGGGGGGTGTATCCGCGGCGTTTGATACGTCGTCGTCGTTCCAGAAAAATGGTTCACGGTCCGCTGCGCTGGTCCCGTAGCGCCAACGAAAAACAAGAGAGCGGAACAAAACTATCAAGCTCGACTCTCCGTCGGGTACACAGTTTCAAGTCGGCCCGAAACTCATTCACTCGCTAATTGCACGTGTGCGGGGACACGTACATAAGTACACGTATGTACGTACGCGCGCGTGTGTCATCTAGATAGCGCGGTGACTTTTTATATTTTCGCGAATGGGTGCCCGATTGCAATGAAAGGAGTCAGCGAGGAAGCGATTTCACGGAAAAACCTTGGCGCAGTCTTACGGAACGAAGTGGCGCGCACGCACTCGTTGGGATTTTATTAGTCGGCTGTAATGAGGCTGAGGGGGGGAATAGGGGTGTTGCAGCGCCGATTCAGGTTAATATTCGGTGAACAAGGAGGATCCCTTTCCCTACTAGAACCCCGTTCATAAGCGTCTTTCTCCCTTGTTTTTTCTTCCGTTCATTTTCCAATTTCTCTCACTTGATTTTCTTTCTCCCCGCTCGGCCATTCTTGTCTCCCTCCCCCCCCTCTCTCTCTCTCTCGTTCTCGTGCCAGCATTATTCCGTGTTTTCTCCCCATTGCCTACCACCACCGTCCTCTGCCATCCTCTTAGCCGACTCTCCAGTCCAAGTTTCCGCGTTTCAGCGTATTTAGCGGGACAGTAAAAGGTTTAATGAAAAGGATCCCGACTCTCCACGAGGCAGTAAAATCGGTTATATCGACACCGGAGGGAGAAATCTCCGTCAAACGGACGCAATTTATCGCGCAATCATATAAATGCCTTTTCCTCTATCGCTTCTTCCCCGCGATCTTGCGGCCCGGCAAACTTTCGATCGTGATTTGCTGTTGCCTATCGCGCGGGCATAGCTCGAATTTACTAGTAAACGACTCACGTAATTGCTCGCGCAACCTTTAACGCTAGGTTCACGTCAAACTGACACGGGTTCTAATATTTTTCATTTACGAACATTCTGCGTGTTTACGCCCGTGGTCGATTTTAGTCGATCGTTTAGGCCAGCCCTCGGAATTGTGTGCTCGCGACGGCCAGTTTTCGAAGACAACGCCCCCTCGACCCGGCCGAGCGTCTCGCTCCCCGTGGCGGCCCACAGCGCTCGGAACTCCTCAGGCGCGCACCATAGGAGCTATTCGTGATGCTTTCATAGGAAATTACTGAATTGAATTCTTCATTTAAGCACATGTTATAATCAAAACCGTACATAGTTTAAGTAAATTCAATCTTCTCACTGCTATAAGGTGTTCCACTTTTATATGTTCTGTGCTTAGTAGATTTAGCGTTAATAAACGTTTCGCAAGGAACTCGTTTCCATGGAGTTTTCATTCTAACATATATCTGTCCAATGAGAACACTTTTTAGGAACGTCTCCGAGGGTAATAATTTTATACAAAATTCCACCAGGAACAGACAAGTTTGAATATTGTAATGTTCTTGAAAACCGAAGATAACTGTTTATTTCGAGCCAGGACGATGCATCTACCGTAGTTGCAGAAAGAAGGGATCGAATTGTCGACCGAACACGCCATATTGTGTTGAAATTTTAAAGTTCATTTGCATGCGCTACAGGTAGGATGATCACACAAGCACTTCCGAAATTTTGCTCGAAACCAGCAGCATGCAATTTACAAGATATTCGAAAGTAGTGTAACATAAAATTCTTGAAATTTCGACGAGAGCTGCCGCCGCGCCGGGTGAAGCAATTTTGCGAAGCAATTCCGACGGAATAAAAACAAGGTTACAAAAACAAATACACCGTTGAAGCGGAGAAATGCTTAAACTCCGGTATTCCATAACCCGGCGGAATGGTGTACTATTCCTGAAATGGGCGGGCATCGGTCGTTTGAAAACACCTCAGCCATATGGCGTCAGAAACAACGCCGAACGTCGGTAGGTCTTGCACTTTTTTCCATTCTCTCTCTCTCTCTCTCTCTCTCTCTCTCTCTCTCTCTCTCTCTCTCTCTCTATCTCTCTCTCTTTGTTTTTTTCCCGTCTATGAAGCCCGTCGAACGCATCCAATAAAGGTAAGGTTAACGATGGATCGTTAACTTAATGAACGATGGGAACACACCGTTAAACACGCGCCCATACGCGCGAAGAGTAAAAATGTCTGCGGAGAAATTACAGTTGACAGACATTGTCCTCGTCATCCTCGTCCACGATAATGGCCGATATCGATCATTCGTAGTCCCCGGAACGCCGTTTGTCGGTGCAGATATCGTTCTACACCTTTCTCCAATTCTTCTCCACATGAAACTTTCATAGTCAGCCGAACAAGTATTGGCGCACTCAGCTTTCTTACTATAATCAAAATTTCAATACATTAACTTTTGCGCACACTGTTCGGCAAAATGTACTTTCAGAATTACGGCGGATCCAAAAAGTATTTAAGCGATGAATTGTCCCGGGAGAGGAGTGTTTTAGTCGGTAGTGGGGACACCGACCACCTGTGTCCCTGAGTCCGACACTACCCCCTTCAGGGGTGTGCATAAACGCATTTTCAACCTCTCCGTTAACAAAAAAAAAGAAAAAAAAAAAAAAAAGGTATTCCGTCGCGAGTGTCTCGAATGAAATTTCAGGCTGACCCGGCTGAAACAAAATTCCGTATTTTCGGTATTATAAATGTTTGCCGAAGCAGCGTGGAAAAGGGGAGAGTCGAGGCATCTTGGATGACCCTGGACCCGCGACGAGAGAAGAGAGACACGCTCACGCGGATGGTCGCGCAACGAAAAAGGAAACGGATATCGAGGAGAAAAGTATTTCATCCTTCTTTCAAGGCTTTCCCTGCCGGATCCTTGCCAAGTCTGGTCTGGACCGGGTATTACCTCCTTTGAATCTACCACGAACAAGGGTTGGTCTTTAAGATGCTCGCGGGGGTTAGGTTAGTAATTTGCGGATTATACGGCCAAGAGGAAGGCAACAGAGAGACCAACCGCCGGAGAGGGGAGGACGGAGCGAGATAGCGGGGAATTTCGGGGAGCGATAGAGGAAGCTGGCATTAAATGCTGAAAAGAGAAAAATCGAAAAGGAAGCAGGGAAAAATTCATGTCTTAAGAACAGGCTGGTCCTCGTGGTTTGCGCGCGACTTTCTTCAAATCATCCCCCAATTCGATTCTTTTATCTTCTATTATTCTTTCGTCGTATCATTTCAATTCACTTCGCGAAGACAAGGTAGGTACGCTATTACAGTTTTGGTAAATTATTTTTATTTTTCTGTTACATATTTATGTAGTCCCATGAATTGCTTCAAATCATCCTCTAGTCGATTCTTTTAGTTTCTATTATATTTTCGTCGTATCATTTCAATTCACTGTGCGAAGACAAGGTAGGTGCTATTTATAGTTTTAGTAAATTATTGACATTTTTATGTTACATATTACGCAATTACACTTATGTCTGTATGCAATTATTATTATTATTCATTGTTTGAAGAAGAAATAAATGATTATCCAAGGCCTATTTCCTGTTTCTGATGTAGACAATTTTTATTTTACATAAAGATCCACCAAGGATTTGTTTAAAAAGATTCTAATAACTTTTTATAAATCCTCCTAATATTTTTACCATCTTTCTCCTACTCGTATCTGTCATAAAAACATAAATCCACAATCTACTCATGAACCTTCAAAAAACGAATTTTTCATTCTCTAAATTATTATCCCATCGCACACCATTTAGATGCTATTCATCAAAATTGTAATTTGACTATGAACACTTTTACGTTACTGTTAAAAGCATTCACCGATCTTCTAGCAAACATATTTCAACGTGTCAGTTTACTACAACTAAAATCCATTTGTCTGCAAAAGCTTAAAGGTTGAAACGAGCACAAATTAAAAAATGGCGATGCAAGGTAACAAGAAAAAATAAGAACCCGAACAGTTCTGGTTTGTTGGGTCTTCACATTATTTCACATTTTTTATTTCACAATTATTAAAATTGCAAAAATGCTTCCACTGGAAATTATATTAACACTACCCGTACCAAGCACAAAGTGGTGTACATTCTTTTACAAAAACGACAAAACTGAATTTATTTAAATTTCTTGCAATTTTCATAACACAATACGTGCTTGAACGAAGAAATTTATTTAATAAATTTCGAACGGAATCATCCTTGCAACTTCAATAATTATAAAATAAAAAATGTAAAACCGGTCATGGTTATATTGATAAAAAAATTTCATGAAATCTAAATAAATTACCGTCTCATAATTTTAATAAAACAACATATACACCAGTCCAATTTTATATTCGGTACGATTCGGGATAAAGTAATTGCTGCAAAATTTTCCAGTTGTCACGAGATAATAATGCTCGACTAGCGTTAATGATTTAGGCGAATGTCGACGCGAGGCGACACGAAAAAATAAGATACCGAACGGTTCGGGTGATTTGCTTATTCAGGCGGGAAATGAGATTACTCGAGCCTACACCTTTCCGTGGACACAATGTTTTATCATCAGAATGAACGTAGTTTCGTTTCAGTACCAAGCGATCGTAAAAGAAGGCGGCGTGGAAAGGGATGGAAGGGAACACGGTATTCCCATGTGAGAAACGGCAAAGGAGAACGAACGTAGATGACACAAATGAAGAGTCTTCTCGAGTGATAGTACACGCTCTCATCTGTAATTTTCTGTCTTCTTTTTCTCTAGCTGGGTTTCTTCCTTCGCCCAGCCACACCGCCGCGCCGCGCAGTTTTCTCAGATCGTAATTCGGTTCATCGTCCGACGACTCGGCTCGCAGGCGGCAAATTTTCCGCAGGAACTTTTTCATTTCGACAGCTTTAGGAATCTGTCATTTAACCGAGCGGGGAGAACATTGTGGGCACTCGTTTTCCCAGCAAATTATGCCGCTGTGTCGCCCCTTCTTCTCCTTTCTCTCACCCTCTTCCGCAATCAGCGAATTTGTATCGGGCTGATTCCTGTTGTGATTAAAGAGAGACCAAGGAAGTACGTTCCTGCCCTTTCATCTTCTAATTGCCGTCCTCATTCAGATTTGGTAATTCCGCTTCGCGTGTAATTTACTCGACCGGGTGAAATTGAACATTTCTTTTTCTGGTGAACCTCGGTTCGGTGCCTCGACTTGTTAACATTGTTAACGTATACAGTGAACCTCGAGTATCCGAACTGAACAAGGAAACGCGAATTTTCGAATTATGGAACTGATACTTACAAAGGAACATATTCAGTTGATACACTCCGACTTTGATGAAACTATGTATTAAAACTCAATTAGAAGTTAATATTATTGATGTATTAGGTTAGGTTAGGTCCGGGTTATTTTAATGTTTTTTATAGGAAATTCAATTTCCTACAAAAAAGGTCTGTATATATTTTGCCATATCTCGCATAGTTTCAATGAGTCGCTATTAATTACCTTTCTAGCATGTAAACATGTTTTCCCGGTTCATCGCATGCCCATTTCGTGCTCCATAATTTCATTTGTCCGCAGTGACGTTAAGCACTTCCTATTAAGAAAGAAAAATCGGAATGCCTACGCAAGAGTCTAAACATTATTTCCCTCTGCAAACATTGTTCCCTCCGAGCGACAGAGGGGAGACCGTCCTTATCGGGCACTCAGGCAGTCGTAATACGCGTGTATGAACGAGGACAGGCCGCGAATAAACCGCAGAAATTTATCGCGGCGAGGTACACGGTGCCTTAGGCCGGATTCATAGTGGAGGAACCGTGCGGTAACTTGCTGCGCGGTCTTTCCCAGAAATTTCGTGCGGGTTGACAAGTGCCGCTGTGCCCCTGGTGAGCGTGGCAGAAAAAGAAAAGGTCACCAAGTGGCAGGAACGTTTCCTATTTCCATGATGTCTTAATAAATTATTTTCTAACTCTGCAAACAAAATTTGTGAACATTAATGAATAAAGAAGCTAGAATACACCTATAGCAACAATCCAGTAGCACTTTTGTATGGATCAGGCTTGTATTTAATTAGTTTTTAACAATTTTTGCAAAGGGTACTCGTTTCTCCTATGCCCGTGATGTGTAAGACAAGGAGAGTCGACTCTGCGACAAAGACAGATAAACGGTGGCACGACAGTGTCGCCATCTATGGTGGCGGGATTGTGAACTAATTTTCCTATCTTCCAAATGTGTAAGACAAGGACGGAGATAGTGTGCGACAAGGACAGGAAATGTCTCGCTCGTGCCACCCCCTTTTTCCACGCACTTCGAATCTCCTGGTAAGTATTAGGCATACAGAGAAGCAAGGAGGTATCCGACAAGGACATACTTATGCGATTTATGGAGAGCGACAAGAACAGACAAGGAACGCTCTCACTGATCTATCAAATCAATCGATAATTTATTAATTACTTGCTCAGCAGCAACAATTTATAAACATTACCGATTGGAGAATACGAGGTGGACCTTCTGCTACTTTCACGTATAGGTTTTGATGGGGATTCCGTTTGTTGTTAAATAGTTATTAACAATTTTTCGAATCTCCGTCCAGAAATGAGTTCAAAAATATTGACACCGTCTCATCAATAAATTATTATCTAACTCTCCAGACATAATTTGTGAACATTTATGAATGTAGAAACTAGAATAGACCTATAGCAACAATCCAGCAGCAATTTTGTATAGATCGGGCTCGTATTTAATTAGTTATTAACAATTTTTGCATAGGATACTCGTTTCTCCCATGTCCCTAATGTGTAAGACAAGGAGAATCGACTCTGCGACAAGGACAGATAAACGGTGGCGCGACAGTGTCGCCATCTATGGTGGCGGGAATGTGAACTAATTTTCCTATCTTCCAAATGTGTAAGACAAGGACGGAGATAGTGTGCGACAAGGACAGGAAATGTCTCGCTCGTGCCACCTCCTTTTTCTGCGCACTTCGAATCTCCTGGTAAGTATTAGGCATACAGAGAAGCAAGGAGGTATCCGACAAGGACATACTTATGCGATTTATGGAGAGCGACAAGAACAGACAAGGAAGGCTCTCGATCATCTATCAAATCAATCGATAATTTATTAATTACTTGCTTAGCAGCAACAATTTATAAACATTACCGATAATTTATTAATTACTTGCTCAGCAGCAACAATTTATAAACATTACCGATTGGAGAATACGAGGTGGACCTTCTGCTACTTTCACGTATAGGTTTTGATGGGGATTCCGTTTGTTGTTAAATAGTTATTAACAATTTTTCGAATCTCCGTCCAGAAATGAGTTCAAAAATATTGACACCGTCTCATCAATAAATTATTATCTAACTCTCCAGACATAATTTGTGAACATTTATGAATGTAGAAACTAGAATAGACCTATAGCAACAATCCAGCAGCAATTTTGTATAGATCGGGCTCGTATTTAATTAGTTATTAACAATTTTTGCATAGGATACTCGTTTCTCCCATGTCCCTAATGTGTAAGACAAGGAGAATCGACTCTGCGACAAGGACAGATAAACGGTGGCGCGACAGTGTCGCCATCTATGGTGGCGGGAATGTGAACTAATTTTCCTATCTTCCAAATGTGTAAGACAAGGACGGAGATAGTGTGCGACAAGGACAGGAAATGTCTCGCTCGTGCCACCTCCTTTTTCTGCGCACTTCGAATCTCCTGGTAAGTATTAGGCATACAGAGAAGCAAGGAGGTATCCGACAAGGACATACTTATGCGATTTATGGAGAGCGACAAGAACAGACAAGGAAGGCTCTCGATCATCTATCAAATCAATCGATAATTTATTAATTACTTGCTTAGCAGCAACAATTTATAAACATTACCGATAATTTATTAATTACTTGCTCAGCAGCAACAATTTATAAACATTACCGATTGGAGAATACGAGGTGGACCTTCTGCTACTTTCACGTATAGGTTTTGATGGGGATTCCGTTTGTTGTTAAATAGTTATTAACAATTTTTCGAATCTCCGTCCAGAAATGAGTTCAAAAATATTGACACCGTCTCATCAATAAATTATTATCTAACTCTCCAGACATAATTTGTGAACATTTATGAATGTAGAAACTAGAATAGACCTATAGCAACAATCCAGCAGCAATTTTGTATAGATCGGGCTCGTATTTAATTAGTTATTAACAATTTTTGCATAGGATACTCGTTTCTCCCATGTCCCTAATGTGTAAGACAAGGAGAATCGACTCTGCGACAAGGACAGATAAACGGTGGCGCGACAGTGTCGCCATCTATGGTGGCGGGAATGTGAACTAATTTTCCTATCTTCCAAATGTGTAAGACAAGGACGGAGATAGTGTGCGACAAGGACAGGAAATGTCTCGCTCGTGCCACCTCCTTTTTCTGCGCACTTCGAATCTCCTGGTAAGTATTAGGCATACAGAGAAGCAAGGAGGTATCCGACAAGGACATACTTATGCGATTTATGGAGAGCGACAAGAACAGACAAGGAAGGCTCTCGATCATCTATCAAATCAATCGATAATTTATTAATTACTTGCTTAGCAGCAACAATTTATAAACATTACCGATTGGAGAATACGAGGTCGACCTTCTGCTACTTTCTCGTATAGGTTTTGTTGGTATTCCGTTTGTTGTTAAATAGTTATTAACAATTTTTCGAACCTCCGTCCAGAAATGAGTTCAACAATATTGACACCATCTCATCAATAAATTATTATCCAACTCTCCAGATATAATTTGTGAACATTTATGAATGAAGAAACTAGAATAGACCTATAGCAACAATCCAGTAGCAATTTTGTATAGATCAGGCTCGTATTTAATTAGTTATTAACAATTTTTGCATAGGATACTCGTTTCTCCCATGTCCCTAATGTATAAGACAAGGAGAGTGGACTCTGCGACAAGGACGAAAAGCACGGAGGTATCAGACAAGGACAGACTTATGCGATTTATGGAGAGCGACAAGAACAGACAAGGAACGTTCTCGATCATCTATCAAATCAATCGATAATTTATTAATTACTTGCTTAGCAGCAACAATTTATAAACATTACCGATTGGAGAATACGAGGTGGACCTTCTGCTACTTTCACGTATAGGTTTTGATGGAATTCCGTTTGTTGTTAAATAGTTATTAACAATTTTTCGAATCTCCGTCCAGAAATGAGTTCAAAAATATTGACACCGTCTCATCAATAAATTATTATCTAACTCTCCAGACATAATTTGTGAACATTTATGAATGTAGAAACTAGAATAGACCTATAGCAACAATCCAGCAGCAATTTTGTATAGATCGGGCTCGTATTTAATTAGTTATTAACAATTTTTGCATAGGATACTCGTTTCTCCCATGTCCCTAATGTGTAAGACAAGGAGAATCGACTCTGCGACAAGGACAGATAAACGGTGGCGCGACAGTGTCGCCATCTATGGTGGCGGGAATGTGAACTAATTTTCCTATCTTCCAAATGTGTAAGACAAGGACGGAGATAGTGTGCGACAAGGACAGGAAATGTCTCACTCGTGCCACCTCCTTTTTCTGCGCACTTCGAATCTCCTGGTAAGTATTAGGCATACAGAGAAGCAAGGAGGTATCCGACAAGGACATACTTATGCGATTTATGGAGAGCGACAAGAACAGACAAGGAAGGCTCTCGATCATCTATCAAATCAATCGATAATTTATTAATTACTTGCTTAGCAGCAACAATTTATAAACATTACCGATTGGAGAATACGAGGTCGACCTTCTGCTACTTTCTCGTATAGGTTTTGTTGGTATTCCGTTTGTTGTTAAATAGTTATTAACAATTTTTCGAACCTCCGTCCAGAAATGAGTTCAACAATATTGACACCATCTCATCAATAAATTATTATCCAACTCTCCAGATATAATTTGTGAACATTTATGAATGAAGAAACTAGAATAGACCTATAGCAACAATCCAGTAGCAATTTTGTATAGATCAGGCTCGTATTTAATTAGTTATTAACAATTTTTGCATAGGATACTCGTTTCTCCCATGTCCCTAATGTATAAGACAAGGAGAGTGGACTCTGCGACAAGGACGAAAAGCACGGAGGTATCAGACAAGGACAGACTTATGCGATTTATGGAGAGCGACAAGAACAGACAAGGAACGTTCTCGATCATCTATCAAATCAATCGATAATTTATTAATTACTTGCTTAGCAGCAACAATTTATAAACATTACCGATTGGAGAATACGAGGTGGACCTTCTGCTACTTTCACGTATAGGTTTTGATGGAATTCCGTTTGTTGTTAAATAGTTATTAACAATTTTTCGAATCTCCGTCCAGAAATGAGTTCAAAAATATTGACACCGTCTCATCAATAAATTATTATCTAACTCTCCAGACATAATTTGTGAACATTTATGAATGTAGAAACTAGAATAGACCTATAGCAACAATCCAGCAGCAATTTTGTATAGATCGGGCTCGTATTTAATTAGTTATTAACAATTTTTGCATAGGATACTCGTTTCTCCCATGTCCCTAATGTGTAAGACAAGGAGAATCGACTCTGCGACAAGGACAGATAAACGGTGGCGCGACAGTGTCGCCATCTATGGTGGCGGGAATGTGAACTAATTTTCCTATCTTCCAAATGTGTAAGACAAGGACGGAGATAGTGTGCGACAAGGACAGGAAATGTCTCACTCGTGCCACCTCCTTTTTCTGCGCACTTCGAATCTCCTGGTAAGTATTAGGCATACAGAGAAGCAAGGAGGTATCCGACAAGGACATACTTATGCGATTTATGGAGAGCGACAAGAACAGACAAGGAAGGCTCTCGATCATCTATCAAATCAATCGATAATTTATTAATTACTTGCTTAGCAGCAAAAATTTATAAACATTACCGATTGGAGAATACGAGGTCGACCTTCTGCTACTTTCTCGTATAGGTTTTGTTGGTATTCCGTTTGTTGTTAAATAGTTATTAACAATTTTTCGAACCTCCGTCCAGAAATGAGTTCAACAATATTGACACCATCTCATCAATAAATTATTATCCAACTCTCCAGATATAATTTGTGAACATTTATGAATGAAGAAACTAGAATAGACCTATAGCAACAATCCAGTAGCAATTTTGTATAGATCAGGCTCGTATTTAATTAGTTATTAACAATTTTTGCATAGGATACTCGTTTCTCCCATGTCCCTAATGTATAAGACAAGGAGAGTGGACTCTGCGACAAGGACGAAAAGCACGGAGGTATCAGACAAGGACAGACTTATGCGATTTATGGAGAGCGACAAGAACAGCCAAGGAACGTTCTCGATCATCTATCAAATCAATCGATAATTTATTAATTACTTGCTTAGCAGCAACAATTTATAAACATTACCGATTGGAGAATACGAGGTGGACCTTCTGCTACTTTCACGTATAGGTTTTGATGGAATTCCGTTTGTTGTTAAATAGTTATTAACAATTTTTCGAATCTCCGTCCAGAAATGAGTTCAAAAATATTGACACCATCTCATCAATAAATTATTATCTAACTATCCAGACATAATTTGTGAACATTTATGAATGTAGAAACTAGAATAGACCTATAGCAACAATCCAGCAGCAATTTTGTATAGATCGGGCTCGTATTTAATTAGTTATTAACAATTTTTGCATAGGATACTCGTTTCTCCCATGTCCCTAATGTGTAAGACAAGGAGAATCGACTCTGCGACAAGGACAGATAAACGGTGGCGCGACAGTGTCGCCATCTATGGTGGCGGGAATGTGAACTAATTTTCCTATCTTCCAAATGTGTAAGACAAGGACGGAGATAGTGTGCGACAAGGACAGGAAATGTCTCGCTCGTGCCACCTCCTTTTTCTGCGCACTTCGAATCTCCTGGTAAGTATTAGGCATACAGAGAAGCAAGGAGGTATCCGACAAGGACATACTTATGCGATTTATGGAGAGCGACAAGAACAGACAAGGAAGGCTCTCGATCATCTATCAAATCAATCGATAATTTATTAATTACTTGCTTAGCAGCAACAATTTATAAACATTACCGATAATTTATTAATTACTTGCTCAGCAGCAACAATTTATAAACATTACCGATTGGAGAATACGAGGTGGACCTTCTGCTACTTTCACGTATAGGTTTTGATGGGGATTCCGTTTGTTGTTAAATAGTTATTAACAATTTTTCGAATCTCCGTCCAGAAATGAGTTCAAAAATATTGACACCGTCTCATCAATAAATTATTATCTAACTCTCCAGACATAATTTGTGAACATTTATGAATGTAGAAACTAGAATAGACCTATAGCAACAATCCAGCAGCAATTTTGTATAGATCGGGCTCGTATTTAATTAGTTATTAACAATTTTTGCATAGGATACTCGTTTCTCCCATGTCCCTAATGTGTAAGACAAGGAGAATCGACTCTGCGACAAGGACAGATAAACGGTGGCGCGACAGTGTCGCCATCTATGGTGGCGGGAATGTGAACTAATTTTCCTATCTTCCAAATGTGTAAGACAAGGACGGAGATAGTGTGCGACAAGGACAGGAAATGTCTCGCTCGTGCCACCTCCTTTTTCTGCGCACTTCGAATCTCCTGGTAAGTATTAGGCATACAGAGAAGCAAGGAGGTATCCGACAAGGACATACTTATGCGATTTATGGAGAGCGACAAGAACAGACAAGGAAGGCTCTCGATCATCTATCAAATCAATCGATAATTTATTAATTACTTGCTTAGCAGCAACAATTTATAAACATTACCGATTGGAGAATACGAGGTCGACCTTCTGCTACTTTCTCGTATAGGTTTTGTTGGTATTCCGTTTGTTGTTAAATAGTTATTAACAATTTTTCGAACCTCCGTCCAGAAATGAGTTCAACAATATTGACACCATCTCATCAATAAATTATTATCCAACTCTCCAGATATAATTTGTGAACATTTATGAATGAAGAAACTAGAATAGACCTATAGCAACAATCCAGTAGCAATTTTGTATAGATCAGGCTCGTATTTAATTAGTTATTAACAATTTTTGCATAGGATACTCGTTTCTCCCATGTCCCTAATGTATAAGACAAGGAGAGTGGACTCTGCGACAAGGACGAAAAGCACGGAGGTATCAGACAAGGACAGACTTATGCGATTTATGGAGAGCGACAAGAACAGACAAGGAACGTTCTCGATCATCTATCAAATCAATCGATAATTTATTAATTACTTGCTTAGCAGCAACAATTTATAAACATTACCGATTGGAGAATACGAGGTGGACCTTCTGCTACTTTCACGTATAGGTTTTGATGGAATTCCGTTTGTTGTTAAATAGTTATTAACAATTTTTCGAATCTCCGTCCAGAAATGAGTTCAAAAATATTGACACCGTCTCATCAATAAATTATTATCTAACTCTCCAGACATAATTTGTGAACATTTATGAATGTAGAAACTAGAATAGACCTATAGCAACAATCCAGCAGCAATTTTGTATAGATCGGGCTCGTATTTAATTAGTTATTAACAATTTTTGCATAGGATACTCGTTTCTCCCATGTCCCTAATGTGTAAGACAAGGAGAATCGACTCTGCGACAAGGACAGATAAACGGTGGCGCGACAGTGTCGCCATCTATGGTGGCGGGAATGTGAACTAATTTTCCTATCTTCCAAATGTGTAAGACAAGGACGGAGATAGTGTGCGACAAGGACAGGAAATGTCTCACTCGTGCCACCTCCTTTTTCTGCGCACTTCGAATCTCCTGGTAAGTATTAGGCATACAGAGAAGCAAGGAGGTATCCGACAAGGACATACTTATGCGATTTATGGAGAGCGACAAGAACAGACAAGGAAGGCTCTCGATCATCTATCAAATCAATCGATAATTTATTAATTACTTGCTTAGCAGCAACAATTTATAAACATTACCGATTGGAGAATACGAGGTCGACCTTCTGCTACTTTCTCGTATAGGTTTTGTTGGTATTCCGTTTGTTGTTAAATAGTTATTAACAATTTTTCGAACCTCCGTCCAGAAATGAGTTCAAAAATATTGACACCATCTCATCAATAAATTATTATCCAACTCTCCAGATATAATTTGTGAACATTTATGAATGAAGAAACTAGAATAGACCTATAGCAACAATCCAGTAGCAATTTTGTATAGATCAGGCTCGTATTTAATTAGTTATTAACAATTTTTGCATAGGATACTCGTTTCTCCCATGTCCCTAATGTATAAGACAAGGAGAGTGGACTCTGCGACAAGGACGAAAAGCACGGAGGTATCAGACAAGGACAGACTTATGCGATTTATGGAGAGCGACAAGAACAGACAAGGAACGTTCTCGATCATCTATCAAATCAATCGATAATTTATTAATTACTTGCTTAGCAGCAACAATTTATAAACATTACCGATTGGAGAATACGAGGTGGACCTTCTGCTACTTTCACGTATAGGTTTTGATGGAATTCCGTTTGTTGTTAAATAGTTATTAACAATTTTTCGAATCTCCGTCCAGAAATGAGTTCAAAAATATTGACACCGTCTCATCAATAAATTATTATCTAACTCTCCAGACATAATTTGTGAACATTTATGAATGTAGAAACTAGAATAGACCTATAGCAACAATCCAGCAGCAATTTTGTATAGATCGGGCTCGTATTTAATTAGTTATTAACAATTTTTGCATAGGATACTCGTTTCTCCCATGTCCCTAATGTGTAAGACAAGGAGAATCGACTCTGCGACAAGGACAGATAAACGGTGGCGCGACAGTGTCGCCATCTATGGTGGCGGGAATGTGAACTAATTTTCCTATCTTCCAAATGTGTAAGACAAGGACGGAGATAGTGTGCGACAAGGACAGGAAATGTCTCACTCGTGCCACCTCCTTTTTCTGCGCACTTCGAATCTCCTGGTAAGTATTAGGCATACAGAGAAGCAAGGAGGTATCCGACAAGGACATACTTATGCGATTTATGGAGAGCGACAAGAACAGACAAGGAAGGCTCTCGATCATCTATCAAATCAATCGATAATTTATTAATTACTTGCTTAGCAGCAAAAATTTATAAACATTACCGATTGGAGAATACGAGGTCGACCTTCTGCTACTTTCTCGTATAGGTTTTGTTGGTATTCCGTTTGTTGTTAAATAGTTATTAACAATTTTTCGAACCTCCGTCCAGAAATGAGTTCAACAATATTGACACCATCTCATCAATAAATTATTATCCAACTCTCCAGATATAATTTGTGAACATTTATGAATGAAGAAACTAGAATAGACCTATAGCAACAATCCAGTAGCAATTTTGTATAGATCAGGCTCGTATTTAATTAGTTATTAACAATTTTTGCATAGGATACTCGTTTCTCCCATGTCCCTAATGTATAAGACAAGGAGAGTGGACTCTGCGACAAGGACGAAAAGCACGGAGGTATCAGACAAGGACAGACTTATGCGATTTATGGAGAGCGACAAGAACAGCCAAGGAACGTTCTCGATCATCTATCAAATCAATCGATAATTTATTAATTACTTGCTTAGCAGCAACAATTTATAAACATTACCGATTGGAGAATACGAGGTGGACCTTCTGCTACTTTCACGTATAGGTTTTGATGGAATTCCGTTTGTTGTTAAATAGTTATTAACAATTTTTCGAATCTCCGTCCAGAAATGAGTTCAAAAATATTGACACCATCTCATCAATAAATTATTATCTAACTATCCAGACATAATTTGTGAACATTTATGAATGTAGAAACTAGAATAGACCTATAGCAACAATCCAGCAGCAATTTTGTATAGATCGGGCTCGTATTTAATTAGTTATTAACAATTTTTGCATAGGATACTCGTTTCTCCCATGTCCCTAATGTGTAAGACAAGGAGAATCGACTCTGCGACAAGGACAGATAAACGGTGGCGCGACAGTGTCGCCATCTATGGTGGCGGGAATGTGAACTAATTTTCCTATCTTCCAAATGTGTAAGACAAGGACGGAGATAGTGTGCGACAAGGACAGGAAATGTCTCGCTCGTGCCACCTCCTTTTTCTGCGCACTTCGAATCTCCTGGTAAGTATTAGGCATACAGAGAAGCAAGGAGGTATCCGACAAGGACATACTTATGCGATTTATGGAGAGCGACAAGAACAGACAAGGAAGGCTCTCGATCATCTATCAAATCAATCGATAATTTATTAATTACTTGCTTAGCAGCAACAATTTATAAACATTACCGATTGGAGAATACGAGGTCGACCTTCTGCTACTTTCTCGTATAGGTTTTGTTGGTATTCCGTTTGTTGTTAAATAGTTATTAACAATTTTTCGAACCTCCGTCCAGAAATGAGTTCAACAATATTGACACCATCTCATCAATAAATTATTATCCAACTCTCCAGATATAATTTGTGAACATTTATGAATGAAGAAACTAGAATAGACCTATAGCAACAATCCAGTAGCAATTTTGTATAGATCAGGCTCGTATTTAATTAGTTATTAACAATTTTTGCATAGGATACTCGTTTCTCCCATGTCCCTAATGTATAAGACAAGGAGAGTGGACTCTGCGACAAGGACGAAAAGCACGGAGGTATCAGACAAGGACAGACTTATGCGATTTATGGAGAGCGACAAGAATAGACAAGGAACGTTCTCGATCATCTATCAAATCAATCGATAATTTATTAATAACTTCCTTAGCAGCAACAATTTATAAACATTACCGATTGGAGAATACGAGGTGGACCTTCTGCTACTTTCACGTATAGGTTTTGTTGGTATTCCGTTTGTTGTTAAATAGTTATTAACAATTTTTCGAACCTCCGTCCAGAAATGAGTTCAACAATATTGACACCATCTCATCAATAAATTATTATCTAACTCTCCAGACATAATTTGTGAACATTTATGAATGTAGAAACTAGAATAGACCTATAGCAACAATCCAGCAGCCATTTTGTATAGATCAGGCCCGTATTTAATTAGTTATTAACAATTTTTGCATAGGATACTCGTTTCTCCCATGTCCCTACTGTGTAAGACAAGGAGAATCGATTGTGCGACAAGGACAGATAGATAGAAACAAGTACTCTATGCAAAAATTGTTAATAACTAATTAAATACGAGCCTGATCTATACAAAATTGCTACTGGATTGTTGCTATAGGTGTGTTTTAGCTTCTTTATTCATAAATGTTCACAAATTATGTCTGGAGAGTTAAATAATAATTTATTGATGAGATGGTGTCAACATTTTTGAACTCATTTTTGGACGGAGGTTCGAAAAATTGTTAATAACTATTTAACAACAAACGGAATACCATCAAAATGTATACGTGAAAGTAGCAGAAGGTCCACCTCGTATTCTCCAATCGGTAATGTTTATAAATTGTTGCTGCTAAGCAAGTAATTAATAAATTATCGATTGATTTGATAGATGCTCGAGAGCCTTCCTTGTCTGTTCTTGTCGCTCTCCATAAATCGCATAAGTATGTCCTTGTCGGATACCTCCTTGCTTTGCTGAATGCCTAATACTTACCAGGAGATTCGAAGCGCACGGAAAAAGGAGGTGGCACGAATGAGAAATTTCCTGTCCTTGTCGCACACTATCTCCGTCCTTGTCTTACACATTTGGAAGATAGGAAAATTAGTTCACAATCCCGCCACCATAGATGGCGACACAGTCGCGCCACCGTTTATCTGTCCTTGTCGCAGAGTCGACTCTCCTTGTCTTACACATCACGGGCATAGGAGAAACGAGTACCCTTTGCAAAAATTGTTAATAACTAATTAGATACAAGCCTGATCCATACAAAATTGCTACTGGATTGTTGGTATAGATGTATTCTAGCTTCTTTATTAATAAATGTTCACAAATTATGTCTGGAGAGTTAGATAATAATTTATTGATGAGATGATGTCAATATTTTTGAACTCATTTTTGGACGGAGGTTCGAAAAATTGGTAATAACTATTTAACAACAAACAGAATCCCCATCAAAACCTATACGTGAAAGTAGCAGAAGGTCCACCTCGTATTCTCCAATCGGTAATGTTTATAAATTGTTGCTGCTAAGCGAGTAATTAATAAATTATCGATTGATTTGATAGATGATCGAGAACGTTCCTTGTCTGTTCTTGTCGCTCTCCATAAATCGCATAAGTCTGTCCTTGTCTGATACCTCCGTGCTTTTCGTCCTTGTCGCAGAGTCGACTCTCCTTGTCTTATACATTAGGGACATGGGAGAAACGAGTATCCTATGCAAAAATTGTTAATAACTAATTAAATACGAGCCTGATCTATACAAAATTGCTACTGGATTGTTGCTATAGGTCTATTCTAGTTTCTTCATTCATAAATGTTCACAAATTATGTCTGGAGAGTTGGATAATAATTTATTGATGAGATGGTGTCAATATTGTTGAACTCATTTCTGGACGGAGGTTCGAAAAATTGTTAATAACTATTTAACAACAAACGGAATACCAACAAAACCTATACGAGAAAGTAGCAGAAGGTCCACCTCGTATTCTCCAATCGGTAATGTTTATAAATTGTTGCTGCTAAGCAAGTAATTAATAAATTATCGATTGATTTGATAGATGATCGAGAGCCTTCCTTGTCTGTTCTTGTCGCTCTCCTTAAATCGCATAAGTATGTCCTTGTCGGATACCTCCTTGCTTCTCTGTATGCCTAATACTTACCAGGAGATTCGAAGTGCGCAGAAAAAGGAGGTGGCACGAGCGAGACATTTCCTGTCCTTGTCGCACACTATCTCCGTCCTTGTCTTACACATTTGGAAGATAGGAAAATTAGTTCACATTCCCGCCACCATAGATGGCGACACTGTCGCGCCACCGTTTATCTGTCCTTGTCGCAGAGTCGATTCTCCTGGTCTTACACATTAGGGACATGGGAGAAACGAGTATCCTATGCAAAAATTGTTAATAACTAATTAAATACGAGCCCGATCTATACAAAATTGCTGCTGGATTGTTGCTATAGGTCTATTCTAGTTTCTACATTCATAAATGTTCACAAATTATGTCTGGATAGTTAGATAATAATTTATTGATGAGATGGTGTCAATATTTTTGAACTCATTTCTGGACGGAGATTCGAAAAATTGTTAATAACTATTTAACAACAAACGGAATTCCATCAAAACCTATACGTGAAAGTAGCAGAAGGTCCACCTCGTATTCTCCAATCGGTAATGTTTATAAATTGTTGCTGCTAAGCAAGTAATTAATAAATTATCGATTGATTTGATAGATGATCGAGAACGTTCCTTGTCTGTTCTTGTCGCTCTCCATAAATCGCATAAGTCTGTCCTTGTCTGATACCTCCGTGCTTTTCGTCCTTGTCGCAGAGTCCACTCTCCTTGTCTTATACATTAGGGACATGGGAGAAACGAGTATCCTATGCAAAAATTGTTAATAACTAATTAAATACGAGCCTGATCTATACAAAATTGCTACTGGATTGTTGCTATAGGTCTATTCTAGTTTCTTCATTCATAAATGTTCACAAATTATATCTGGAGAGTTGGATAATAATTTATTGATGAGATGGTGTCAATATTGTTGAACTCATTTCTGGACGGAGGTTCGAAAAATTGTTAATAACTATTTAACAACAAACGGAATACCAACAAAACCTATACGAGAAAGTAGCAGAAGGTCGACCTCGTATTCTCCAATCGGTAATGTTTATAAATTGTTGCTGCTAAGCAAGTAATTAATAAATTATCGATTGATTTGATAGATGATCGAGAGCCTTCCTTGTCTGTTCTTGTCGCTCTCCATAAATCGCATAAGTATGTCCTTGTCGGATACCTCCTTGCTTCTCTGTATGCCTAATACTTACCAGGAGATTCGAAGTGCGCAGAAAAAGGAGGTGGCACGAGCGAGACATTTCCTGTCCTTGTCGCACA
Organism: Lasioglossum lativentre; assembly: GCA_916610255.1. Lineage (NCBI taxonomy): Eukaryota > Metazoa > Arthropoda > Insecta > Hymenoptera > Halictidae > Lasioglossum > Lasioglossum lativentre. The sequence continues at coordinate 6,139,239 of OU744366.1, forward strand.
CTATCTCCGTCCTTGTCTTACACATTTGGAAGATAGGAAAATTAGTTCACATTCCCGCCACCATAGATGGCGACACTGTCGCGCCACCGTTTATCTGTCCTTGTCGCAGAGTCGATTCTCCTTGTCTTACACATTAGGGACATGGGAGAAACGAGTATCCTATGCAAAAATTGTTAATAACTAATTAAATACGAGCCCGATCTATACAAAATTGCTGCTGGATTGTTGCTATAGGTCTATTCTAGTTTCTACATTCATAAATGTTCACAAATTATGTCTGGATAGTTAGATAATAATTTATTGATGAGATGGTGTCAATATTTTTGAACTCATTTCTGGACGGAGATTCGAAAAATTGTTAATAACTATTTAACAACAAACGGAATTCCATCAAAACCTATACGTGAAAGTAGCAGAAGGTCCACCTCGTATTCTCCAATCGGTAATGTTTATAAATTGTTGCTGCTAAGCAAGTAATTAATAAATTATCGATTGATTTGATAGATGATCGAGAACGTTCCTTGTCTGTTCTTGTCGCTCTCCATAAATCGCATAAGTCTGTCCTTGTCTGATACCTCCGTGCTTTTCGTCCTTGTCGCAGAGTCCACTCTCCTTGTCTTATACATTAGGGACATGGGAGAAACGAGTATCCTATGCAAAAATTGTTAATAACTAATTAAATACGAGCCTGATCTATACAAAATTGCTACTGGATTGTTGCTATAGGTCTATTCTAGTTTCTTCATTCATAAATGTTCACAAATTATATCTGGAGAGTTGGATAATAATTTATTGATGAGATGGTGTCAATATTGTTGAACTCATTTCTGGACGGAGGTTCGAAAAATTGTTAATAACTATTTAACAACAAACGGAATACCAACAAAACCTATACGAGAAAGTAGCAGAAGGTCGACCTCGTATTCTCCAATCGGTAATGTTTATAAATTGTTGCTGCTAAGCAAGTAATTAATAAATTATCGATTGATTTGATAGATGATCGAGAGCCTTCCTTGTCTGTTCTTGTCGCTCTCCATAAATCGCATAAGTATGTCCTTGTCGGATACCTCCTTGCTTCTCTGTATGCCTAATACTTACCAGGAGATTCGAAGTGCGCAGAAAAAGGAGGTGGCACGAGCGAGACATTTCCTGTCCTTGTCGCACACTATCTCCGTCCTTGTCTTACACATTTGGAAGATAGGAAAATTAGTTCACATTCCCGCCACCATAGATGGCGACACTGTCGCGCCACCGTTTATCTGTCCTTGTCGCAGAGTCGATTCTCCTTGTCTTACACATTAGGGACATGGGAGAAACGAGTATCCTATGCAAAAATTGTTAATAACTAATTAAATACGAGCCCGATCTATACAAAATTGCTGCTGGATTGTTGCTATAGGTCTATTCTAGTTTCTACATTCATAAATGTTCACAAATTATGTCTGGAGAGTTAGATAATAATTTATTGATGAGACGGTGTCAATATTTTTGAACTCATTTCTGGACGGAGATTCGAAAAATTGTTAATAACTATTTAACAACAAACGGAATCCCCATCAAAATCTATACGTGAAAGTAGCAGAAGGTCCACCTCGTATTCTCCAATTGGTAATGTTTATAAATTGTTGCTGCCGAGCAAGTAATTAATAAATTATCGATTGATTTGATAGATCAGTGAGAGTGTTCCTTGTCTGTTCTTGTCGCTCTCCATAAATCTCATAAGTGTGTCCTTGTCGGATACCTCCTTGCTTCTCTGTATGCCTAATACTTACCAGGAGATTCGAAGTGCGCGGAAATAGGAGGTGGCACGAGCGAGACATTTCCTGTCCTTGTCGCACACTATCTCCGTCCTTGTCTTACACATTTGGAAGATAGGGAAATTAGTTCACAATCCCGCCACCATAGATGGCGACACTGTCGCGCCACCGTTTATCTGTCTTTGTCGCAGAGTCGACTCTCCTTGTCTTACACATCACGGGCATAGGAGAATCGAGTACCCTTTGCAAAAATTGTTAAAAACTAATTAAATACAAGCCTGATCCATACAAAAGTGCTACTGGATTGTTGCTATAGGTGTATTCTAGCTTCTTTATTCATAAATGTTCACAAATTTTGTTTGCAGAGTTAGAAAATAATTTATTAAAGGAAAAGCTATCGGTAGTTTACCTAAAGGCTAAAGGAATTGTGGAGCCCATAGAGACCTTTTTTTTCTGCCACGCTCAGCAGGGGCACAGCGGCACTTGTCAATCCACTCGAAATTTATGGGAAAGACCGCGCAGGCAGTGACCGCGCGAACACTCCACTATGAATCAGCCCTTAAGGTGCTGTGCGCACCCAACTACCACTACCACCCTTACCACTCACACATCGATAGATCCGCATATACATATACGAAATGCAAGGGTTTACGGCAAAAGAAACTGACGCCTCAATATTGCAATTAGAAGTTCAGACCCGGTCGATTATGTTTCCTAAGAGTCCTGGCCAGGGTGGTTCAGAGCCGAAATTTCATATTTTTACGTTGTTGAAGAGTAATTTGCAATAATCGGCAGAATACTTTTTGTCACAAGTCAGCGCTGCCGATTATTGCAAATTACTCTGCAACAACGTAAAAATATGAAATTTGGGCTCTGAACCACCACCCTGGCCAGGACTCTTAGGAAACATAATCGACCGGGTCTGAACTTCTAATTGCAATATTGAGGCGTCAGTTTCTTTTGCCGTAAACCCTTGCATTTTGTATACGTATATGCGGATCTATCGATGTGTGAGTGGTAAGGGTGGTGGTGGTAGTTGGGTGCGCACAGCCCCTTAATCATCCGTCGCATGGCCACTAACGAAGAAGTTAATTGACTTAAAGGCTGAATTACTACGGGTTTGTTCGGAGTTAACAGCCGTCAGAAGTTCACTAGGGAAATTTATCCCTCGACCTTGTTCCGCGTGTGCGTTCCGGTTTCCTTTCCAGCGCGTTCAACCACAAACACAGTGCCACCGCAATGCTTTAAAAAAGAAGGAAAACAAACATTTTTCTGATTGCCAAAAGCACACACATTTCACGATAATATTTAAGTCTCGCACTCAATATAGATTTCCATATTAATTTTTCTTATTCTTAACCCTTGTACTATAACATCGAGTCAATAATTAATTTCCTTTAAACCGAAAAAAAATGTTTCATTGCTCTCGATATATATATAGTACAATAAATATAAACATTCTTGTTCTTCTAAGAAATTACATATGTACGAAAAACAGGTCTCAATCACGGCTACCATAAAATATTCTACTTTAAGTGGTTAAATATACAGTAGCTGCAAAAATTGGCACACTAAATTTCCGATTTCTGACACATTGTCTACATATAAATTATTCAAAATGGTTCTTTCATTTCTGACCTTGGATGACCTTGTGGGTCATTGTTTGTCGTATATTAATGAATTCGTCTTGACACACGCTTCTATACGATATAAAATAGCATTGCATTTAAAAAATTGAAGGTCACTTGCATTTTTAAAATAAGTAGTGCAAACACAAAAAAAATTACAATCGCCATTGCTTGTAAAAGTCATGTATTATTTTTTCCTCTTTTATTTGTTCCTAATATTTTTGTTATTTGCAAGAAAAATGTTGGAGTAATACCATATGTCGCAATCAATGTAAACAATTTTTATTTTCCATAAAAATCCGCAGTCTGATTATACAGGGTGTTCGACTACAGGTGGGAGAAAATTTAAGAGGTGGTTCTCCATGACAATAGAAGTCGAAAATGGAGAATAAAAAAATTTCGATTTCGGCTTCGTTATTTAGTTATTAACAATTCAAAATCCGCCTAAAATGCGGCAACCCGACCAACAAAGGTACACGCCGCGGATGTCACAGAGGCGCGCGACAGTGACGTATCAAGTGAAAAATACATGCTTACCTTGGTTCTCATTTGGGCCCCCAGCGAGGTGAAAATGTTTCACAAATTGATGAACAGGTTCAACAAATTGATCGATGCACGACATTGAACCTGCCTACTCGTTAAAATCCACAAGGGCATTTCTAATATCCGCCCTATGGAATTATCGAGCAGATGGGATCAATGCCCTTTCACTTTTTTGTCTCACCTAAGTAATTCACTCGAGATCACTGTAAGGTGGTATCCATTGTGTCCATATAAATGTTGAATGGAATCCTCGCAAGTACAAGTATTCACAAAAATGCACATATGCCATATGTGTACCGGAATCCCGCACAACTAATTCGCGTTTAATGCACGTCAATTTGACTTTCGCACACGGAGAATAAAATGTTAGTGTTAGGACGATAATTGTATTGTGTCGATAATTTAAATGTAATTTCTATCAATGTTGTTACTTGAAATTAGACGGGGTAAGAATGGTAACTGTCGAGATTTTTTGCAACGAAGCAGCAGCAGCCGGATCTTTCCAAAGGATCTCTAAGCGCTTTGGAAGATCGGGAAATAAAAATTGAGGCTTGCATTAGGTCGCAGCAGGACCCAAGTAATTTCGTCGTCGGGATATTCCTTAGGCATTGTCGTGTAAATAGATCGCATTTAGAGGCACTCAGCTCCCAGCGAGAAGCCATTCCGAAACAGACGAAAAGCTGCGGGGTACATAGTGACATTACAGCAAGGCTTTTCCTCGTGTTTCCTCCTCCTCGTGCGAACGGATGACGCGGGGGAATAAGCCGACAGCGGCAATCGATTTTTTATTAACAAGAAGAAAGACCAAGGCGTTCGAGTAGAGCTTTCAAGTGGCTTCGTTGGATCGCGGCTGGAGTAATCGGAAAAATTAGGTTATTTCGATAATTCCATATATTGGAGACTCTCTCCACCCTTTCGCTGTACCAGCGTAGGTCATTTACTGCGAGAATTATTGCCTGTTTTCCTGCCTCCTTCCAACGCGACGTCCGTGAAAGGCAACCACCGAACCAATTGAATAGGCACTGATTTATACGGACTGCTTCATCTACCTGTCATTAGGCTGTTTTTTTTTTTTTTTTTTTATTTCGACGATGCAAAAATCGCTCGTTTACTATAACAATGATTCGATACAACCAGGGATCGAAAAAGTTATTGAGATTTCGTGGGCTGTGGATTTTTTCAAAGAATGTTTTCATATTATAAGCACCGACGAGAACATTTGTTCTCTTTATTTTTTATTTATCTAAAGAAAAGTTTTTCAAAGTTTTCGTTCGAGTGGAATTTGCATACAATATGACAAAAATATTTCATATAACAGGAACACTTTGTTCACCAATATTGAACAAGTTTTTCATTGTTGTGACAAATAATGAATATTATTCGGTGAATAGTACTGTGGCAATATTAAATAAGTATTACTGTACTGCAGATTGTATGTAGAGAGTAGTTTTAGTTGTAGATTGCTACGCAGAGTCGATGGGTTCGAAAAAAAAGGTCTGAAGTTTCTTGTTCACTGCTTCACCGCGGCGCGACACCACCGCTACGCTTAGTGAATCCTACCGCCATCGCGCGCCGTGGCCGCGCTCTGATTGGTCCGTGTTTTTCGTTAATAACTCCTAAACAAAGCCGCGGAGAACATTTTCGCAAAGGAAAAAGTTATTCCAAATGATCTCAGCAATTGCCCCTTTCAAGGTTGGACGACGTTTTTGGGACACTGTAAAATGATATGATATTCGCTGCATTTTTTAACTCTTATTTTCTCGAAAACGAAGCTTCGGACGAAAAATTGTTTTCTACATTTTCGACTTATTTTCTCATGTAGAATCACCCCCTCCACGGTTGTACCATCAATACCGGGACAACCTGTAAACCACAATTTCAAGTAATTCTTTAAATGTGAAAAATAAAATTCACATTGTTCGAAAATGATCAAAAGCGAAATCTCTCTCCTCAAAACAATGAGCACTCATATCGGATCCATTGTACGGGGAACGTTCCTTGTTTTATCGGACGAGTGGCGAAAAATTCGTACTTTCAATTATTCTCGAACAAAGTTGTCTCGGGCCAAGTGGAGCGTATCGAAACAATTTTACGGCGGGCACGGCGAATTAAAAAAGCTTGTTCAATTTCTGGCCTCGGTTAATTTGCGCCCCCGAATCATCCGCGGAAAAGAGCCGCGACAGATGTACAGGCGGCGCGGCGCAGAAACAGCGGCCGCAGCCCGCGAAATTAAAGTCGCCTTCCGCGGGTTTAATTAGAGTGTGTCGAAATATCGGAGAGCGGAACGTGCGGAATGATTGCGATCGATCCGCGAACCCGGAACAGTGACGCGTGCCGCGCATACTCGACAGATTTTCGATGTGGATTCTCCCGGAAAATGTGACCCGCACGAAAACAATTTATTTTAAAGGATCGATTTGCTTTTTCATTATGGCCTCGCCAATTTTTCATTGCCGATCATGATTTTCGGGGACTGTTCCATCGCGCTCTACTTGCTGACGACGGTCGATAGCTTGCAGTCAGCTTTGCTGATCACTGTAGACAACAAATGTGTACATAAATTTAAATATTATTTATTCGCCGAGCCAGCAACCTAGCAAATTGATTGTTCTCGTTATTAATCTCGGCGTGACACGAGCGAAGTGAAAACTTAATCAAGTTTTATTTAAACTTTTATTCAATGTTTATTGTTGGTGACAATGTTGAGTGAAATGATATTTGAAATACGTCAATTAATTTTAAGCTACTCATTAAGATACAGTGACTCCCATTAATATTCGGACGCTCTTTAAAAAACGATAACCTTTTTGATATTGGACCATACGATTTGAATTGTTTTTTTTTTTGAGAAGTGAGAGCAATTAGTTCGCTACATGATGTGAAAAGAAATTTTATCAAAAATTGCAATTGGTCTGGGTTAGATTCCTATAACAAAAGTGAATAATAGATTTGGATCATAGTCAGATTAATTAATTTTGAAACTTTGTGTATGAATGTAACTTACGTTAGACCTCCAAACGGCATATTTTTTAATTAATTTTTCATACGGCAAACAAATCTCAGAAGAGCTCGAGTAGTTTGGTCCAATTTTAATAAAAATTTTCAAAGGGTGTCTACTTAATTTCGTCCTCGACTGTACATCTCGAAACAAAGGCTAAACATTGGTGTAACTCACTTATCGACAGACCGTCGCGCGGAAATCTATTAAAATGACGGCGCGCGATAGTTGGCAAGAAATTTCACGCTATAGTTGCGAGATAAAGTGTACGAACCATTCGGGAAGTGGAATAGTGTGTACAAAGCGAGGGTTGATCGACGATGTAACACACGCACACACCCGCTCGCATCACATTCACTATATGTGCCGGTACAAAGGGACGAGATCAAGGACGAGAACATTTGCACGAAGTACCTACAAGATAGGGAGAGGAAGGACGAATCGTTTGACGGCGAAACGTTACTGACCCACTTCAGATACGAACTTTCGATCCTCCTCCGATTCGTCCTTTCAGCCCTTTCCATCTCTCCATTCCCATCGACTCCATCGTCTCTTCTCGCACTATCCGCATAGATCATAATCAAATCCTGCGGTCCAGTCGACCGCTAAAAGGATCGAGTATCGGAAGACAAGCCGATTATCCAGTTGGTTTCATTATTAATCGACCGGTGTGTGGAGCATTCCTGGGTCCTTCCCTCGAGATTAACCTAACCCTTCCTCGGTATATGGTCCCCTTTTTACTTGAAATTAAAGTGGCAAGTAACGAAGATTAGGTACACAAATTAATTTTGTGGGTCTCACAAGGAATTGCAACTTTACTTTAAAATGAAATTTGGAGAGTAAAATGTGTTTTAGTTGCTAACTAATTAATAAATTTATAAAGCTAACAGAGGGCTATAAATTAATTTGTGCACCTAATAGTAATGAGTAAATAAATTATTTCTTATATAAATTATCTCTTTGGTTGTTAAATATTTAATTGCTCGAAGCCATATACATAGAAATAATATATTTGAAGGAAATACTTTATAGAGTAATAAATTATTTATCATACTAATAAATTGAACACTACTATACTAATATTATGCATGCATAATACAGCATACACTATAGCATAATACTATACATACTCTGTATAAATTATATTAATACATTGCTATATTTATAATATAACATACTACAGAATATATTGGATGTACATGTCCATTAATATATTACTATAATGTATGCATATAAATTATAATATTAAGACAATAATAATATCTAATAAATAGCCATATGTATAGTAAAACGATGGTCACAAGTTCGTACTAACACAAATACAATATAGTAAACTAGGGATTTGTTCGATTTATAAAATTGAATTTTTAATGGAAAATTAAGTTAACATCTTTAAGTCTTACAAAATGATATTAAATAGCCAATGATGCGAGCGATGATATCTACATATGTACAACCTCTAATAACGATGTGAATTGCAGAGGAACAATGTTTTTTTATTACAAACACGTGTGTACTTTGATCATTAAACTATTAACTAATATACATACAATCTATTCTTACAGGAGAAACTGCCAACTCCGTTATTAATTCGTATTTAACGACGCGTATAATCAAGGTTTGTCGAATTACATTAATGAAATAATAATGATCGAAATAATTAGCTTAGCAGACGCTAATTATTGAACCTGCTGTGTATAACTTCCAGCAAGTTTACTGTTCACTCCCTTGAATGATAATGCATTGAAATTTGAGGCTGGCACGTTTTAACTTCATTATTAATTCGATTGGGAACGAAGCATGTAAATGATCCTACAGAGCAGTATCTAGCTAGTAATCACGCTATTTTATACAGTAATTAGGATCGATGCAATTAAGTCCTCGGAATCTAGGTTTTATTATATTTGCAACGATAATTAGTTATTCATTGGTACTAGTTTTTAAATCGAAAAAGTAAATAAATTCGTTCTAAACAATACAGAAACTCTATAGTTTTTATGTTTTTTATTAGGAGATTTTTTAGAATTTTATCACAGTTTTTCTGATTTATTATGGTTATTAACAGAAAAAGTTTGTTTCTTGCAGTCGACTTAGAAATTTGTATATTGCATAAAGCCCTGCAGTCTAATTATATTATTCATAGTTTCACACTTCTTGCTGAATACTTTTTTTTTATAGAACACAATTTTTAAAAATTCAAAATTTAATGACACAAGGTTTATTTTACACTTTCAAACATATTTACACATTGCTACATATTTTTTAATATGTAATTTGTAAATAATAATAATAATAAGATTTTAAACTATTCAATATAGATACACATATTATGTATATGATGAACACAATGTAACCTGCTCCACTATATGTGATGCATTACATTATTTATTACGTAATTAAATAATACAAAATTTGGAAGTAAAATAAAGTTAGCTTAAATCTAAGGTGAAATTATGTCAATATCAGATGTGGATCGTTGCTAAGACAGAAAAATTTTCAATAAAATATTATTAATATAATTTTTCTTTTTGCAGTTATGCACCTCTGTATCTGGCACTACCGAAATAGCGTTATCGAAAAGATTTAAAATTTGTCCACATGTAATAAATTTTATTACCCGAGGCGACAGCATGATCCTGTAGAATGTGTGTCGTAGAACCGGGAGTCTTTTATACGATGAAAGTGATCACAATGCTTGAAATTCTACACGCGACGAACATTCTTGACAAACTCCATCGTAAACAAAAAGTGTTTATATCTCGAAGGGAAGCATTTCTGGATCTACGTTTATATGATCCTTCCTCATCCTTGAGATGACAGAAATATGTCCCTGAAGCCTGCGCACCCATTTCGCTTACACCGCATATACACTACTGGAAATGTTTATTGCATCGCCCAAATATTTAGCATGCTAACTCTTATGCTTCATTTAGCTCTCGGATGACGAATGATCTGGGACGAACGCAAAGCTATTTTCACTTATGATATTGACTTGGCCACAGAGTCCCGTCGTTTTCCTCTTTAAGACTGTATTTTGTACTAAAATAAATTACAACAAATTGCAAAGAAAACACAAGTGGATTTCCTTCTTTAAATGTTAATGTTAAAAGGCGTCTCATATAATTCGTGATTACTAGACAGTAGATCTATGTAAAATAAAAAGTTTCTACCTAAATTGCAACAAACTGGAGTTAAATAGAAATTTATTTAATTTCTTAATATGTTTAATAATAATAAAACAGTATTTTTAAATTCTTCTGATGGTTTTACTGTTTTAAATTACACCGATTCATTTGTCTTATAAAATTTGTAGAATATTCTTCTCTTGTGTAATATAATATTTAATAAATAATAGTTTGACGATTGTGTCAACCTAAACATAACTCATCGCTCGTATAAATAAAATATTATTAATAATTAATAGCAGTATATATATTTTGTAAAACGTAATGAAGTAAATTTTCTTTTTTAAACTTTGAAACTTATGATGAGACTTTTCAAACAATTTAATGGAATTTCTATTGTACTAAACAAATTGCGAGACTTCAAGGGGAGACATAAAAAATATCAAATTGAATATGTAACTTTTTAACATTATATTTTACATATCATATAAATAAATATAGCAAGAGCTGTGTCTAAATGAATCTGTATTCGTTAGAGAAAAGTTTAAATTAATATTGGCCGTTCTCTTGAGAGATTATCATTTAATAGAAACTTCGTAAGCTTCTTTCAGATACAGCTAAGTCATTAAAGAGCCTATTATTACGCTTCCGATAGCTAATCTTTCAAAAGAAGTTAGTAAATCGTATGACTTAAGATAATTCGTCGGTTTATGACTGTAGTTGGTATGATTATAATTTATTTAAAAAGTTGTTACGACTATAAATTATTTAAAAAGTTGTTGTGACTATAATTTATTACAACTCCTCGGTTACTTATCTTTTATTGATTTTTAAGTGGTTACCGATTGTTAAATAGTAAGTGGTATCTTCTCTTAACAATTTTAATAACACGAACATTACACCTAAAAACATCCACAAATTCTTCCCAAGCTTACATTATTAAATACGAAGTGACGCCTTCGCTAAATAATTTTAATAACCTCTTACACCTGAATTCGGTGATGAACCTATCGCAAAAGCGCAGAACAATTTCCGGAATAATCCTCAGCGTCAAGAATCTCGTCAAAGCAAGACAAACCGTCGGCGACCATAAACCCTTCGCGTTAACTTCGAGCAAACACTACACGCAAACTTCGCTCCGCACACGGTTTCCTTAACCCGGTCTCGGAAGCGGAACCGAGACTCGCAAGAAAGGAAAATAAAACGAAGCAAAAGAGTATCGAGGAAACGCGCAGTTTATAAATCTTTCTACACGTTCGGCCGGCTTTCTCGATCCCGCGTTCCATGCATTCTACGGTCTACCATCCGAAAGTGTATCGGCGCGCGCGCGCGCGCTCTCTCGCACGACACTTTCAATCCGTCTGAATGGCGAGAACGTGGTGTGTGCGAGCGACTCTTTCAGCGTAATTTTCCTCCATCGAAATTTTCCCTGAGCCCCGGCGTCGAGGCACACGGCGTCGTCGTCGTCGTCGTCGTCGTCGTCGTCGTCGACGGCGGCGATCCGATTTTCTTACTTCACCGCGTGCACACAGGCTGACCGTCCGCGTCCGTTCGAGCGAAGATCGAAGATGGAGCGCCTTTGTGCGCGGATCCCAAAGCCTCCAGCCGTTCTATCTCTTTTGCCTATCTTTCTGCCGCGTTGCTTCTTCCGCCAATCTTTCCGCGGGAGTATCTTATTGCCGCACGCGGCGACGATGACGACGCCCGGCGCCGCGACGTGCCGTTTCCCGTCGGTTTATTTCACCGAATCAATTAAAAGGCCCAACGGGCGCGCCGAGTCGAGTCGAGTCGAGTCGAGCCGTGCCGTGCAGTGCCCGGCTGCCTGGCTATACGCTGACTCAAACCACTAGCCAGCCGCCTACGGCTGCTGAATATTCAAAGCCGAAGTTCTCGGCCGCGGGTAATTATAACGACATTACCGTTACTTGTCCTCTCCCTTCGCTGGGACGGCGAGCGTAGTTGATATCGGCGAATTAACGCTGTACAGCGCCCCCCGCCCCACCCCCTCCCCCCGTCCCACCCCCGTAATATCTTTCAAAATATTAGACCCGCCGCTAAGTTCGGGGACAACTAGCAACGGTCCTCGCGAGACCCACTTGTTCCTTGATCGGGGACGACACCCTCCCGTTGCGGATTCGAACCTATCATCGCAATTGACAGTGGAGAGGGGGGGTGTGATCCTTCGTTGTTTGTGATCGGTTGTTGTACACCGGGTGGACAAAATTATATTCCGGATCATTTACGAGAAACAGAACACCTAAATGGCTCCGTTAGGCATGAAGATTAGAAAAACAATGTTAGAGAGAAATGTTGTACTGTTAAAGGAGGCACAGATGGTCAGATAAAATTGTATCTTAACAAATACTCAAATTAAACATCTTTCCTTGGAGTTATATGATTAAAAAGTTCACAAAGGAACAGCGACTAAAAGTGATTGATATTTTATCATAGATTCAACAAATTATCTCGCGTATTCGAGCAGATATATTTGATTTCTGTTTATTAACACATTGTACATTATGTAACATATTACGATAATTATTTGATTCGATAATATTGAAAATTTAATGAACTTTGTCGTTTAATTGAATCAACCGGTGTAACATGATGATCCCCACGGCTCCATTGACAAGTTGTGAGCTGGTCTTTAGTGACTCCCACGCCAATCAAACCTGGTAATATTTCATTACTGCATGACCACTAGAGATGAAGTGAAACATGACGGTGGTAAGTTGAATTTTGACTAGATAATTTCAAATAGTTTGAGCATAAAAAAGGAGAGCTATATTTTTGAATAGATTGGAATTTAGTTCTTTAACTACAAGAATCTTGAAAAAAAATATAACTCGTAAACCAATTAATTAATTTCGATGCAATTTTCAGCGTGTGTATAACTTATATGGATTTACGAAACGCATTTTTAAACCTTATGCCAATGACCAAAATTTTCTGCAATATTCTATAACGTTGCAATTTTTAGTTTCGATGCATAGTTTTTCATGCTGCAAATGTAAATTAATTCTCTGATCATCCAAGAACATAAAGGTCTACAATAATTGTGCTATTTATCAATCAATAAATATGTTAAAGTAGTTTTAAAAAGAAATTGAAAGTGAGTGCCCGGGTAAATACGTCCAAATAAAAAAGTTGTGGAAAACACCATTACTATCGTTTTCTTAATTCAGACTAAACGGGATGTTTCCAAAATTTTCTTTACATATCTAGTAAACTAATGCACCCAGCTGGGCAGGAAAATTTAATTGGTCCATTTACGAAAAAGTAATTTTCGAATTTAAATTGTGTGCCATCAATATTATTATATTATCAATATTATTGGCGTAGCCAAGTAAAGCCTCGCGGATTCCGAAAACTCTGAGCCGAATAGAGGAGTGCTGCACGCTGACCCAGAGAATCCTCTTTCACGGTACGAATCGGTAAATCGTTCGAACAAACAAGACTCGGGCGTTCCCGTTTCTGTATGCACGGTAAAAAAATAATCGAATTAGAAGCCGCGATGGCGGGCAGAGGGTACCCCTCGTCAGCGACCCGAAAACCCGGTGTCATCTGTTGCTCGTGTGCGCCGCCAACAAGTGGTATAAGCCGAAATTTAAGGGGTCGAGAAAACTCGGCTTTCGCCCATCCCCCTTCGGCGTTCCACCATTTCCAACCCCCCGGTTGCCATCCCCCCGAACCTCCCCTCTCCTACACCATCAAGCCGACGACCTCCTTTCGAGCGGCACACACCGATTCCACTGGAATGGGTCTCACGCTTCCGGTCTTTAATTGTGTTCCGGAAAGAGAGCCGACGAGATCCTCTCGGACTGGATATCCGGTCCGGTGTAATGACCTGCAAGGAGGAACAGCCGAGAAAAAAGAGAATTCCGGGGACGTCGATATCCTCCGCCCCCTCCATCCTCCATCCGCGTGCTATCGTGTACCGGGCTTCATGGACGCGACGTGGCGCCTTCTTGGAATCGTGATCAGCCGACACGCTTCACCGAATACTCTTCCGCATAATGCGTCCACTGCTAGACGGTTAACAAGGTATTTCCATTCTAAGCGTCATCATTTCGTTCGCGATTTCTGGAACTCGAGGGGCCTGTCTCGTGTAAATCCTGGAAAATTGATCAATTTTCAGTAATCTTTATCGAACTGTCTTACGTTTTAATTTATTTTTCAATTCATACCCTTCAGGCATACAAAACAATTTTTCTATACAGTTTTAATGACTTGTCTCTTGGATTTATCTTGTCCATAATAACTGCATGTTTAAAAATCGTATCTGCTGGACGATTCGAAATCTCAAGGTGGAATAAATCAGAAAAATCAAGATGATTCTTAATCAGTATGGTTGTCGTTAAACTGTTGATAAATATCCCCTGAAAAGATATTTACATTAAAAATTTTTATTTTACCAGTAATGTTAAATTTCCATGTTGGTGCACCATGTTCCATGTTGAAAATAGTGAATTTTTTAATGATTTATTTCAATAGAAAAGCAGTTTCCAAAATTAATTTTCTCACAGTGGAAAATTTTGTTCACGGGATGAAACTGTTCCTTTGAACGTCATATTTCCCCTAATTTTAAACAACTTTAAATAACAATTTCATAAAATGATTTTTCTTTTACGTTTTTTGACAGTATCATATTTTGAAAATGTGCAGCATTGTATCGAATTCGAACTGTTAACAACGCTCCACTGTACAGATCGTGAAATACACTGCGTATTTCTCGATATTTACATACATACAAATTTGCAAAGTTTTGTAGAATACAAGCTTGATGTACATGCAGGTGCAACGTAGTAGTTCCATTTTATTTTTGATTCACGGAAACCAGCAGCGAAAGGAATAAAATTTTTCTTGATACTTCCACATACTTTTAAATTCTTCAATAAAAATTTAAATTTGCATATTGCTCCGCGGTCTAATTGCAATAGCACGCGAAGGTATAAAAACGTTCTGCTTGAAACGACATTTTCGTAGTCGGCTGACATAGTATTTCAAAAACCAATCATCCGATTTCGTTAAATCCTTGAAAATATATTTCCAGCTTTGAGGTTCGAAAATCAAACATCTTTATTTGCAGAGTTCGGAAGTTTTCCTCTCCGATGACGGAATTTTTGAATTTTTCTTTTTATTCTAGTTCGGAAGATAGCCCCACTAATCCAGATTAAGAATGTTTATGGTTTTTTGGTTTTATACAACTGCGGCAGTGGTTATCGCGTTAGCTACAGAGCACAATTCGTTCGAGACACAACCGTAGAACCATCATAACTTCGGATAGAATCAATATTTTCTGATCTGTATTCCTGAAATACACTTTGATAAATCTTTGTACAAGCTTAAAAATGGTTCGTTCAATAGTTTCCCATCAAAAAGTATTCCAAATAGTAATAAACTGATTTGTTACCTTTTTTGGGTAAAAAGTATTCGAACTAGTAATAAACTGAAATATCATTCCTAACTTTTTTGACGTTTTTATTTTATTAAGAAATATTCAATTATATACAGTGGGTCCAAAAAGTATTCGAACTGGAAAATATTCGGTCAGTAAAGTGTTGACATTCTTATATTCTCCGAACCATTCCACTGTTTGAAATTGCAGTCACTTATTTTTGCTATAAAATGAATAAAATGTTTGCCATAAGTAATAAAAATTTGGGTGGAGAAATTCGCAGGCATTGATCCTATATTGACATCTGCCGGAACAAGTGGGGAAAAAGGATCGAAATTGACGGGTCCGGTGAATTTATTGTTAATTGCGTCTAACAATCTGAATAATCCGACGCCGCGTTAATGCCGGTCGGACAGAAATAATGGCCGCCTCTATCAATTTGCAACGGGACGGTGAAAATTGTTCGGGCCCGGGGAAAAAAAATGGCGCCGTGTAATGCGATGAACGTCGGTAATCGAGTCCGGTGATCAGGCACGAATCATCCGCGAAAAGGCTCGATCGATTCGTTGTCCGCGATCGCTCGGCGTCTCGCGCGCAACATTCAACCGCGTTAATCATAACGTCACAAGCATCCATCCCGACAGACTGACAAAGCACGTACAGGCGCGTCCACGCGTGCTTAATGAATCCCCTTGTGCTCGATGTGTCCGGGCGAAACGCGCGGAAAACATACGGCAACGCGGCCGTACACGCGGAAAGAGACGCGGCTGCTGCTGGCATCTACTCGTCGGCTGCGGCTAGGACACTTTATGGTGTCGTGAAATAGTTATTAGGCGAATTGTTTCTGCGAGAGCAGAAACGTTTCATCTCTCCGTCCCTTGCTGTGATTTATTTTACGGTTATCGATCTGATAGGAACTTCTTTAAATTAGTGCCGGAAGAAAATAGAAATTAATCGATGTCGACTCCAAGTCGATAATTGCAGTTTTGTTCAAGCAATTTGTTATCAATCTTTATCAATCAACCATGTAAAATTTACATTCTTTATTTAGAGAATTGTTGAGGATAAACATTGACAAACATAACTGGAAGAAACGTTATAAGACTATTCAAAATCTCCTAATTGTGAAGAATGATTAGAATGAGGATTAGAATCATGAATTTTCAGTATATGTAGAATATTTTTGTATATCTGCTATTCCGTTGAAATATTTTATCGAAAATATAAAATTGTACCGGATATCGGCTTTCAAAATAATCGGCGGCAAAAATAAATCTGAAATTTGATTAGACTCTAGACAATGATATCGATATCGTATATACTCCAAACGTGTATTTTTTAATCGATTTTCAGACCGTCATTTTATGGCTAACTGTTCAGTAAATCGTCTGAAAAGAAGATCAAATATTCGTGTTTACATTATGCATTTTTCCTGTGCACCGAGAAAGCACAAATAAAAATTCGACGATCTGCGGTTGTGCACTATTTGGATCTTTTGGACTTTAAAAGCCTCGCCACCTATTTCCCTAATGTTTTCAACCGCGTACTTTAAGTTTCATTCATTTAATAACGAACCAACTGAACGCTTAGTAACAATGCACACGAAGTAAGTACTCCAAGCTGTATTATGAATATATGCATGGTCTGGTAATTCGATATGCTTGCATAATGACTGCAACGTTATGCAACATTTCCGCCTAATGTGTTGCACAGAAAATAAGTACAATGTAGGATTAAAGAATTCTGTTCTGGTTTACTATAATGTTGCTGACACTTTAACGCTACGTTCTGAACATGTAAAATTTGAAAATATGTAATTTGACAATATATGAAAAATATGTAATACTGACAATGAGGTCATCGATAGAGATTCTTCGATATCCTGGAATTATACAGGGTGATTATAGAGTATTTTATTTCAAATAATTTATCATGTTGTTAAAATAAATTGGGACAAAAGTGTGTCACTAATATGATATCGAATGCTTACATTGAGTTAAATAAATATGATTTATAAATGAAGCTGGTAATCATTTCTGGTGTATTATTTATTAATTGATTTTATAATTAGTGTATTGTTATCGTATATATTATATAAAACCATTTATTTAACCATTTCATAATTTTTTGCGCTAAGAATGCTATGCAAATGATTATTAAATTGTAGATGTTCATGTGAATTCAAATAATTAGGTACACTTTAAATTCAAGCTCCCACTAAGGGTTTGATTTTGTTCATGGTGAAATATTGTTAAACACTAACCAAATCTTTATTTCACTAAGCCTTGCAGTTTATGAGGTGCCATAAATGCATAAACTTCCACAGTGCAGTTATGACTGTCTAAAATTACCGGTATGGCTGCCACCTTCTCTCGGCCACAATTTAGTTTGCCAGAATACATAGTAATTGCCGCGACTCTTGTAACGCAGTTATACTATGAATATTACTCGCAGCTATCGATCGTTGATTACATTAAATTCTAACAGAAAACAATGAGACGAGCTTTTCTTGTACCATTAAAGATCACATCGTATGATATCTGCAATTATTGCTTTCGATAAACGATCTTAAAAATTAATTTTACAAAATTCGTCGAAATATAGATTGCGACGTCCATCTCACTTTTAAAAAAAACAATTAACTACATTGCAACTACTTCTGTTAAAGAAACAATTGCTAGAATTGCTTGTATACAGTATTAATAATTAAATCAGCGATATTCAGTAAAATAATTAAAAATATTAGGATAACACCATACAAGATACATGTTTTTAAAACGATGTCCAACCGTGAAGGGGGCGATTCTACAAGAGAAAAAAGTCGAAAATATAGAGTGAAATTTTTTAATAATATAATATAGAAATATAGGAAAACGCATGTTATACAATATGAATCGTCTGACGCGTCTGATCATGACCAACCAACTCTACTTCCTGCATATACTAAAGCACGCAACCTTCGGATCTTCAAAACTCGATTTTCTTGAAAACAAAGCCTCGAACGACAGTAATTTATTCCGTATTTTCGACTTATTTTCTCATGTAGAATCACCCCCTCCATAGTTGTACCATCAATACTGGGACACTCTGTATAATTTGAAAGTTAAATTTGTTCTTTTGCATGAAACTGTATAGTTTCGATGCATTATTCGATGCGACTCGTTATTCTCCTTAGAGGATATTAAATCATTTATGTCGAGAAACCATTAGAGTAGGAGATATTTTAATTTTAATAGTATGAGCTGGTATCATATGTATAGTAAGACGATGCTCACCTCCTTAAAGTTGATGTTCTGAAGTAGCTTCTCGTCCCGAATACAGAGAAGTACTCTGTAATAAAATTAACAGTATTTTAGATTGGTGCTAATGAAGAATGATCTAGATATTGTCCCGAATTAGAGTCTCTATTTGGGATTGTAATCTGTCTTTGCAAAATCTAATTGTTCTATTAAAGCTATGAAATAAACCAACAAAACTTTTAACTTTATACATATACATTTTTTAACGCTTTGAAAAACATTTTTGCAAAATCGATATTCAGAAAAAATTAATTCTCCACTGTCAAAGTTATTTTAATAATTATAACGTGTACGTACATAACAAGAAATTTTACTAGTAAGGATTTATTGCAAAAATTAATTCCCTACCGTCAAAATTGTTTTAATAGTTACGACCTGTAGCTAATATGTCACTGTAAAAATGTGTACTCCGTTCGGATTATTACAAGAAATCATGCTCAAAATAATTTATCGTTAAAGATTAAATTTCGACACGATTCTCGACTGCAATTTTAATTACAATACTTCCGTTTACAAAGTTCCGACGCCAACAATATGGGAGCATGGGAATGTGCCGTAAACGTCTGAATTCGTACAATAGATAGAATTTATCGCGCCCAAAAATGATAAAAATGCGCACTGGTACGGATTTGTGTAGCAATACGCTTATTGATCGAGCTAGAATGCTCCATAATAGTGACAAATATTCGCAGGGACTGTTCCAAGAATCGGCCTCGTGTCCTGTTTAAATTTGGACGAAGCGTATTAACAACGAGTTGCGAAGTCAGTTCGAGTGCCCAGCAAGTGGAACACGTCCGGTCGAATAATTCAATTTTCTGCAATGTTCGTACGTTTAATTAGTCGAAAGTTGAAATATTGGATTGTTGAATGAGTTCCCAGCAATTTTGAGGTTGAACTTCTCCCTCGGCAACAATAATCGTAAATTCTATAATGCATTTCGTATGACCAAATTGCTTTGTTTATTTTTCAAATTGCTGTCACTGAAATTGGTAGATTTGAGAAATATTTTGGTGCGGCCAGGCGTCATTTTTTAAAGACTCCAAAATGATGGACAATAATTATAAATGTGTCCAAGGTGCCTGGGATATTTACTTTAATTATTATCTCTATATCAATTTACATTACTGCAATCAATAATACTAAAACAAAAGTAAGTTTATTTCTTTAATTTAATAAGATTTTACATAATTAATATATAAAAATAATAAAATTTTATGAAAGTCTCTATTTTATTATTTCTATTATTTTTTATATGTTCATAAAAGTCCACAGTTTCTTCACTATAAATGTTAGTTTACGTATCACGTTTTCTTCATTAAGTGCACAATTGAAAATGTAAGAAAGTAATGAAAAAGAAGCTAAAGATTCGAAATTCTGTATATTACAAGAATTATATATCTCAGTCTGACCATTCGCTGACTCATTCCACTTAACACTGGTAAACTTCATTCCCTGCTTTACAAGTATTGAAAAACTGTCTGTGAAATTGTTTCTCGTCGAAAAATAATGAAATGAAAATAGACGTAATACTTTTTATTGCACCATGTGACGAAACATTGCCCAAAAATTGTTGTCGGGGGCTCTTGCGTCAGCTCTGATAAATTTGGGAGTGTTACATCATTGCCTTTCGCAGATATTGATTCTGTTATACAGTATGACTCCTTATTGAAGTTATTCCAAGTGTTACACTGCTGTCTTCAAACTATCCGTAGTATTCGCACACGTTTTCCTTTCTTTGATAAGTATTTTGCAGATTTTATCCCGTATATAAATTAAGGATATAATAGAAGAGTGTATTAAACAAAAATAATTAGTAGAATTATTGATGACATCATTAAAATTGTATTCATGGATTCTCTAAAAACTGAGTGATTAAATAAATATTTATTTCTTTATGTCTTCACCCACGTATTCATATGACATAAAAAAACATAGCATTCTATTTAAGAAACTAAAGGTCACTTTCGTTTCTCAAAATATCGTGTGAATATAAAAAATTGACGTAGGTTATGAGTAAAATATACTGTCAGCTCTTTCACTTCCATTTTTCTGAACATATTTTTACCATTTACGAGAAAAATTATGCCATATTATAAAAATTATTATTTTATAAATATTCTATCGAGACGAAGTCATATTCTCTTGTTGGTAATTTATTTTTCGATTGGCAATATGATAAGGTGCCGCAAGCTCAATTAAAATCCGTACGAAAAATGGAGGACTATTCGGATGGTGTTCGGTGGTCAGTCGAACGAAGACACCCCATAACAGTACGAAATAATCATAGACGAAGTGCTTCAGGAGATATCGGTGAGGGGGTTGTTGGAGATCAGTCGTTCGAAGAATTGGAAGAAGAGGCGAGAATGGCGTAGGGAGGAGCAAGGGGTTCAGGATGATCGAATGAAAGGGAAGAGGGATGAAGATGGTCGCGTGAACAGGCGCGGAGGGTAAGGGATGTTTCTGTTAGCGATGGGATCAAACCTGGTTCAAATGGTATCGATGCATTTCTCATCTTTCGCCACTCAAGTTAGGTGACTAATTTGTTGGAGTACAACACAAATTTTTGAATTAATATGTAATATGTAAACCGTGGATCTTTGTGCAAATCGCAATGTTTATAGATCACAAAAACTAGAATGACGAACAAATTACAAACTAGAAAATTTCTTGTAGTAGAAATAGAATAAAAATGTCATTAATGTTTGTTAACATATTATTTACCGGTGGCTATTTAATAGATTGTGAACGCTTCTGATGTATACCGAGTCTTTCTAAAAAAAAAAACAATTTAACAGTAATAGTAATTTCAATTGTGAACAAACAAAACACTCTCTACAAGAACTTGAATTTGTATTTTCTTCAGGGATTATTTTTTAATTGAAGGTTTTGAAATTCCTTTCAGATATAGCGCACTTATTGAAAATTATTCTAAGCGGCTTCCTATAAGTATGTGATGTGTTAATATACATGTGTTTTTGTACTTTAAAAATAGGTAACTAACAAATGCATAAAAATTCGTAGTCTGGTAATAATCTAAGTACAGTGAGAAGGCAATTATAGACATCGCTCAAATATTCACTATGTTTTAAAACAAGTATTTAACAATTATTTTATCAACATTAATGCTTCAGGGAGTTTTCCACTTTATATTAAGTTACTTGATTTAATAGTAGTTCTTACTGAATTAACAAATTGAAATCGACGTTGCTCTGCGTCATTAAATATGTAGTAATATATTGGAGGATTATCCAAATTTTTAAATAGATATTTAAAAATTATTAGTTTAAATTTACATAGTCTTCAATGACCCACATAAGAATTATCACATTACGTTTGATTTCAACTGTAGGTAAC
Organism: Lasioglossum lativentre; assembly: GCA_916610255.1. Taxonomy (NCBI): domain Eukaryota; kingdom Metazoa; phylum Arthropoda; class Insecta; order Hymenoptera; family Halictidae; genus Lasioglossum; species Lasioglossum lativentre. The sequence continues at coordinate 6,161,341 of OU744366.1, forward strand.
TGAGATCAATTAATATTTTTTGTATAATTAGCAAGAGAAATGTCTTCAGATTTATTGGAATAGTAATTTTAATTGTATAATATTTGTTGGAACTTGAAAATGGGATAGTAATAATATTTAGAATTTCACTAATTGTACTTTGTCGTCAATTGTTTAATAGATTCCACCCATTGCATTCCTAAATCCTTCTATGACTAAACATATAAAATTGTCTAAAATTTTCTATGTATTTCAATATAAATGAATAACCACCATCCTGAAAACTTCTATTAAAGTTCTCAGTGAATTTATCAAGTAATAAAATAAAACATGATAGATAGAATCTTGAAAATACGTCTGTGTGTTTATGAAATACAAGAAAATGGTAGTAAATATATTCATAAAAGTTAATATTATATTCCTCCTATTTTGAGTAGACTAATTAATCTAAATAAAGATCCACGCTCTAGTGATTACGTTCTCGATTCATTCAAACTTGTACCATGTCTATACAAGCAAGTTGGTACAAAATTAACCAAGAGTACTATCAATCAGTTCAAACACAAATGAATTAGTGAAGAAGTAACTCAAGTCCTGGCAACCTTGATTAAAATCTTTGCTGCCACCGTCATAGACATACAACGTCCACAATCCCTCAGTTTACTGAAAGATAGTCGAATTAATTGCACACACTCTGCTGTCTGAAGTCAGAGTTATACTGCGAATGGTATGCATTTATAACAACAATGAACAGGTGAAACACAAAATAATGAAAAATCAGAAGAATTGAAGAATATTGTTGCATGATCTAGTACACATTCGAATTATCAAACGGTGAACACATTTTCATGTACCTTCTATTTTTGATATAATCAACATGAAAAAAATCTTTATTCTACATAAATACGCTATAGTCATAATACACATAATATTCTTCAGCTAAATAGTTCCAATATTCGATAAAAGAAGGAACGGCGAATTTAATAAAAACAATTTCAACATCGAAGGGTGAGCAACAAAACAAATGCTTGCAGCGAACAAATGTTATAACAGATCCCGAATAAAAAAATCCGCCAACCGCGGCAGACGGCAGATCGATAGAAAATAGTGACCAGGAATCCGGATCGGGCCCATCACTATCCATGTTCGACGAAAGGGCAAGAAGGAAGGACGGGAAATGGGAACGTGGCGGGATGTGGGGTGTAAAGGGGTGAGGCGGTGGGGGCGACGGGAAGGGGGGGGGTGGGGGACAGGGGAAGGGAGAGTTAAGGCAGGAATTGCACGCGCAAGCGCCATTTTGCAAACATGACCAGCCATCTTGCGATGCGTACTGTTCCCGTGGCGGGGTAGGGGTACGAATATAACCGTTCTTGGTATCGAACAGCGCTTCAGTACCTACGGAGATAGAGACAGGCATAGAACGTCCTCCGACAGCTCTACGATCGCCTCACAGTTCGCAATTTCTTTTTCCTTTGTTTTGCTGACTATTTTGGTCCTTCGTTTCATTCACGATTTCTTTCACTGGAACCTTTTGCGTTTCATCCAAGTATCATGCGACCTCGCGAGAACAGTTCGGTGTGAAACACGTCGCTTCGGCGTCTCTGAGCACGGAGATCGAAGAAGACGAGAACGTAATGTCTTCAGAAACTTTTTAAATCGTTGCCCTGGTTCGCTCATTCTCTCTCTCTCTCTCTCTCTCTCTCTCTCTCTCTCTTTCTTGCTTTATCTCTCTCCCGCTCTTTATCTACGTTCTCGCACTAGTTCTCACGTCACTCGTAGAATGTAGACACGTCGACTAGAGTCTTCGACTTCCTGCGAAGTCGGGACGCGTTCCATGAAGATCTCTAGATCTTTCGATATTTGATTCATCCACGAGATTAATTCTGTCGGACCCTGTGTTGCCATTCGAAAAATCGATGATCTGCTAGAAGCTTGCGCCATAAGTCACACGTGGAGTAGACTGCTTGCTTCGTCCTTGTCTCCCGGCTGTGACTGCTTCTTTATTCGTAACAGTGTTGCCTCGACACTTGATCGATCGTCAGAGCTCTCCGTTCCACGCGTGGAACATGTGGATCAAGAGTGATTCCAATTTTTTGCTATTTCGAAGGATAAGTGTCACCCTAATTGCTCACGATGTCTCTGGAAAGGAGAGACACGTATACAGTTATCCATACTAATTTTGCCAGTATATTGTTGAGCTTTGAGTACAAGAATGTAATTTGTTTTCTAATAAAGACTATCGATTCGAACAAAGGATTTTGTTGGTTTGATTGTTACGAAATATAAACGAGGAAATATTTGCAGTGATTTGAGGATTGAATGCTAATAATTTCATCATTTACTTGATACTCGCTGCACCATTCTCATGATTCCATTTTTACACAGTTGGTACAAACATTGTTTTTCAATTTAATATAACAATATAGATGAGGAAATATTTGCAGTGATTTGCCACGGGATAAAATGTTGCATCATGTCGATTTTTCGTAAAATAGTTGCTTCTCTTAATTGTCCCAGAATATACCAATTCATTCTCGTACGAGCAATTTCACCAATTAGTACGAAATTTCCAATTTAATATACCGAACACTAAAAACGTATTTTCACACGGTTAATGATTAAAAAGAATCGTTACGGTAACAAAACGCTCCCACGCAGTCCGCCTCGAAAATAGGTCACCCTTTCAAGGATCTCCGTGAAGGATTCAATTTTCACGAGAGATCGATCGCGAGCCCCAGTGTCCATGGATACGCTAGGATTTCGAAAATTACAGAGAAATTTGCCAAGTGATGGTCGGTTGATCGTTAAAAGCGTTACGAAGCGTGCGCTAAAAACGGGGTCGTGAACTTCGCGAAAAATCGATACGAAATAGTGGACCGGGATTCTCAGTCTGACCACTGGTTGACGCATTTCACTTAATATGTTGACGGCCGCACTTTTCAGTGGTCCACGCTGCCTTGGACAAGTGACACTGTCGTTTATGTTTGTTTCGCGTCAGGAGGGGACGTCCGACAGTAATTTTGCAACAATTTCCACGAGGATCTTCTCCAAATCCCTATGAATTAGAACCGCTAAATCCACTTGTCGTAAACAGAACGGTGACAGACGTAATTACACGAGTACTCTACGGTGTTTCGTCATTGTCTTCGCCAAGGATATTCATATTTCTGTGCGAACTATCGAAAATATTTCGTGTGATGTATATAATTCTACGTATTAGATCATACCAAGAATTGTTCATCTTCAAGATACCTAATTGTTTAATTTATTGTAAGATCAGCACACAAATCTTTCGTACATGGTAGTATATTTTTAAAAAGTGTCATACTATTGACCCGCGACTTTCTGTGTGGCTTGGTCGTTTATTGTTTAATCGACAGAGAATTCTGAGATATTGTTTAAAAATTCTGGTCGGCTAGGTGCGATGCGAATCGAGTTCTTCGACCTCGATTCGAGTTCTCTACCTGTTGCACGCTGCTTTCATAGGAAATTACCTTACCGACATATTGAACATTGTCATTTCTGTCCATAGACGGTAATCTTGTTCGGGGAGGCGTCGTCCTGGATTACAACCGTTATCGGACTTTTTGCCGTGCGTTTGATCATCGTCGCCTTCATATTTACGCGTCGATGATATTCGCAAACGCTTTTTCTGTGATTTCGTATCTACGCATTGTGTCTGACAGGAATCGATTCAATCGAGAAACACCCGATGAATCACGTTCAATTCGATTAGAGTCTTGCGAACGTTCGTGACGATGTGTGTTTCAAATTGTTGACGATGTGTTACAGGAAATTGAAAATTTAAAATCACTTTGGTTAGAAGTGTTTCACATCCTGTACAAATATTTTTTATTTTACATATTTGTATGTCGAAGTTTAAAATTCATAATTAAATAAAAAAATGTACACCCAGGTAATATTAAGTACTAAATTGGAGAGAACTCGTGGAAATATCTTGAAAATTATATTTTAATACAAAAACGTCGATTCAAAATGGCGCTTTTCACGTCACGTTTTTATTTCATCATTGATGAAATTACGAGGGTGATTTTGTAAATTATTAAATACATTTATTCATGCCAAATCTCGTCAAAAGGAATTAAAAACAATTTTATGTTTAGCACTTCTAGTACCAACTTTGGGAAACGTTTTTTAAATGCAAAAATAATGCAACTTTCAAAAATTTCGATTGTTCCTCAAGTTTTATTTTCAAAAATTACGAAACGTAAAGTATTAACAAATTGTTATTAAGTCTCAACGAATGTTTACAATTAGTTGCAGACTCATTCCAATTTTCAAGACGTATGAATGAACAATAATAGTTAATTTCGTTGTTTCTCAAGTTTTACTCTTAAAAGCAGTCTTGAATTGTTGTAAGTTATCGACAAATATTTCCAATTCGTTATTAGGCTCATTCTAAATTTCAACACGTTTCTAAATATACGTATTTAAAAATGAACAATTTCTAATGATTGATCAACATTTTTGAGTCAACTTAGAATCACACATTTAAAATGATGATTCACAACTTAATTCATGAAAGTTCATCAAAATCTGTTTTATAATTCACATTTTCCGTATGTTTAATTGGTTTGAGTAGTATATGATTTTGGTAAACATTCACGTTAGGTGATAAAATTGATGCATTCACTGCAGTCACAGAACTAGCGAAGAACCATGGAGATTCAGAGTCGTTCGTTCTTCCGTTTCTTTAATCAATGTCGTCGGATCAGTGGAAGGGCTCGCGCCATTTTGTTTCACTCGTTTCGACCTGATAAACGTGCATCGCGTCAAGAAAATTAATTCTACCTCCTAGAAGGATACTAAGTGTCTACCTGTTGCACCATACTAAGAGGCCAGACGAAGAGGTCTCGATCGTTTTTGGAGAATCGTGGCGGTGTAAGTGGACAAGGTGAGCAGAGAGATAGATAGTGAGGGAGAGAGAAAAATAAACTGAAAGAGAGAGGGGGACATGGAGAAATAGTGGAAAGAAGAGCGCGACAGCACTTGGCGAATGAAAAATTTTACGCGTCTACGCGTAGGAAGAAACCTTCTTATACGTCGGTGGGTTCGCAACTTGTTGCTGGTCGCACCGAGATCTCTCGACTTCCCGATTTCCGGTGCTGCCACTTTCCCAGGTAAGCAGTCAATCTTCAAATGAAAAAGTTCTTACACAGTTCACAGCTAAAAGCAGCCACTTTTACAGAGTGTCTGAAAAATGTTTTACTTGACAGAGGCGATTCCCGAGATCATTTAAAGGAACTTTTTCCTTTGCGAAAATGTTCTCCGCGGCTTCGTTACGGAGATATTCACGAGAAACGCGGACCAATCAGAGCGCCGCTACAGCAAACGTTGGCATTGGTCGAGACAGAATCCGTCTGCCGGAGCTGCGCTCTCATTGGTCCGTGTTTTTCGTTAATAACTCCTCAACGAAGCCGCGGAGGACATTTTCGCAAAGGAAACTGTTATTTTAAATAATCTTAGGAATCACCCCTTTCAAGAAAGTACATTTTAGAAATCGACTTTGAAAATCAAGTTTGCGTGCTGAACATTTGTACGTAGAATCAGTAGGTCAAGAACAGATGCGTCAGACGATTTCTATTCAACAGCACGCGCGCTCGCCGAATTATCAAATCCGATTTTCTCGAAAACAAAGCCTCCTATTAACAATGTGATTTTACATCTTTTACTTTTTTTTATGTAGCTCACCCTTTTTCGGTTGTACCAGTTACCGATCACTCTGTATATTCAGCTGGGATGATTAAACTGCGGATTTTATGCATTTGCGATAAAAATAAATGGATCAAACGTGAGACAATTTTCTATTGTTTCTCAAATGCTCAATTCTCAAATGTTTCTCATTTAACATTAAATGTACTGCACTGGTAAAATTGTACATTTTTTATTTCACAATTATTGAAATCATAAATTTCATGAAAAATGATTGATTATGTTTTATTATTCAGGCACACGTTATAGTAAAAACATACAAAATCTAGATGAATCCAATCTTTCAATTTTTATTGTTCGATACGATCACTTTTAGTGAAGAAGTATTGAATAAAGAATTTTGAGAAAAGGAATAAATATATATTTAGCTCCATTATCTGGCAACTAACGCGGACAATTTTCATTTTGCATAAAAATCCACAGTTTAGTGATGCTACTATAACACAGATCGAAAGAATTATGGAACTTTTTAATAGGTTCTATTTAAAACATGGAGGGTGAAACTTTTCCAAAAAATGTTCCCATATTACAAGTTTCAATGAGGGCAGATGAAAAAAGTTCGCGAAACTAAAAGTTTCAGTTCGAATAGAATTTAGGAAGTATAAAAATATTAATTTTTCAGTAACAAGAACGGATATTTCGTTCATGAATATTAAAAACGTTCTCAACCACCATAGGAAATAATGAATACTATTTAACGAATAGTACTAAAATAATATTAAATAATTTTGATAGTTAATTTGGCAAACCTGCCTTTGTCACAATGGTATAACGTTCGATTTTCGTTGGTTTCAAAAATATGTGTGAGAATTTTTGTTCATTGGTTTATTTGAGAATTGTTTTCACCCAATAAACGTAAAAGACACAAAGAAAACAAAACATGTCAAACATTTTTCAATGCTTCATTTGTGTGCAAAGTTTCATTAAAGCCTGCGCATGACATCCAATGGTAATATTGTACAATATTTTGTTTATAAATATTAAGCTACAAACGGAATTTTTCAGCTTATTCTGTACCAACAAGACCGCAAATAAATGTTCTGACCATATGACACGAGAAAATACGGATAAATATCACATGCAAAAATGAGTTGTTTCCGATTAACGTCGCATAATCAATTCGGCTGTGCAAATGAAAATACTCCGCTGTTTCCGGAAGAGAAAATCGAGTTAAAAAGGTTTGCGTGCTATAGTATATGCAGGAAGTAGAATTGGTTGATCATGTTCAGACGCGTCGGACGATTTCTATATGTATAATAGTACGCGTATTCGCTGCATTTTCGAAGTAGATTTTCTCGAAAACAAAGCGTCGTGCAAAAAATTTTATTCCACATTTTCAACTTATTTTACCACGGGTTACCGGCCACGCTGTAGAACTTCACGTTGGAAATTCGTTTTTCCGCCGCATGTGGCCCGGTATCGGCTAGACCGTGCGACGAAGGGCTGGTTGTTCGTACATTTTATAAAAGGCTAGGGTGACGGAATGACGGTGGAAAAATTTGAAATATCCGTCCGCCTGAGTTATGCGCGGCTAGCGGACTCACCTGTTGCGCGTTAATTCGACGCCAGGGAAAGTAGACTTGCTGCAAGGAGAAACAGAGACGAGGAGAGAGAGAGAGAGAGGATAGGGGGGGGGGGGGGTGGAGAAAAAAGAAGATCGCCTCGCTTCTTTCCTGCAACATTTAAACAATTCTTTTCGACGCGACCATACACGACCTGTTGCGCTGTTAATTTAATGAAAAATTCAGCCAGCCACGGTGTCGCGCCGTGGAATTTCATGGCGGACGTGCAAAGGACATCTTCAGGAATGCCTTTCAGACAGACCTCGCTCTCTCATCGACTCGAGACCCCGAGGCGCGCTGAAAGATAGACGACTTCGTGAAATGAAGTTCGGAGTTGGGAGATGCTCCCGCTGCCAACCCCCTGCGACGACGCGCTGCCTTGCCTCATAATTTGATTTCAAGTTCCCGTCTAATTAACGCGAGACCCGTTGAAAATTTTATCTTTTTTCGTCGCTTCTGTTTCGCCTCGCTGCTCGAACACGTTATTTATAGCGAAATCTGATCGATGGTGTCTCCTCTTTCTTGTCGTGGCGTAGCACCTTGTTTGGAAACCATTAGATGGGCAAATCGAAAATTATAATAAACTGTTCGTTTTTAAAAAAATTCTGTTCGAACTTGTTGTTTTATAAATGTTTATTTTTATGATTTATTTATTAGTGTTTTAAACCAAGTATTTAGCAAGTACAGATGAGCAAATCCTTTCAGTTTCGTATACCGTTTATTGATTCAACAAATATGAAACAGGCAAGCAACGGTGAATAATTAAAATCGTATTAATGTAATGAATCATTTTTGATTGCAGACGCTGAAATGAGTCGAATCATTTCCATGACGATGATTCCGCAATTGTTGCCGATCGATCAACACCTCTCCACGGTATTCCTGAACCTGGCAATTGTCAAACAACAAAAGCTCTCCGCGAGCTTACAATACCAGGACGTTTGTGTGACAGCGGCTGTCTCGGTGAGTCAGAACTAATTTTCAATCCCTAATTATTGCAGCACAATGGATGACTAATATCAAATTCGGATATACACGGTGGTTCCACGTAACTGTCGTCACAATTTTTCGGGCACTTCCGGTATCCACATGAGAAAATGTTTGTATTAACAGTAAGGTAGGCTTGAGTTGTTGATATTTTTTTCAAGAGATCAACATCTTGACCAATATCAACAACTCAAGCCTGCTTTACTGTTAAGACCTCACTGTGAAGGTCATGTCAAGGTTATAGTATACTACGCCGTTGGTTTTTCATGAACAAATTTCTTCTTTGAATTTTTTTCTATTGGATTATGTAGCCGACTAAAAACTAATTAATTTTGTTCTGAACATTTTTTCACCTGGCTAACGGAAGTGCCCGAAAAATCGTGGCGACACTTACCTATGGGACACCCTGTATAACTTTCGTATCGATTTTTATGAGATGTTATAAGCACCGAATTATTATAAATCGAGCGATATAAAGCACCAGTAACCAAAAGTTTGCAATAAATGTGTCAATTTTACCCGCTAAAAGACCGGCGGGTTCTTTCTATGAGCGTTTAGATTTATAGTCTTGCTAACAATTTATCTACTTCACCGGCGAAGTATCGTATAAGGATATAAACGGTTCGGTTATAAATTGCTGTCCATTTGTGGCTTGAAATTGCATACCATAGAACGTAACACTCCAGACTAAAAGAACAAAAGTTAATGAAACGATTTGTCTTTCCATTACGCTCACTTTAAAGAATCAAAATGTCAATTAAAAACCAAAAGGATAATCTGAAACTATTACGAGCTGACTACAAATTATTCTCATTTTTCGACCCGATAATGGGACTACGTACAAAAGTAAATGTTACAAATAAATGATCATTAATCATACCAATGACTCGTAATTATAATAGACTGCGGATTTTATGCATTTATGAAAAAAAATGAATAAGCTGAAATATAGAAATGTAAGGAAATTACAAGAATTTCAAAATATTCCTATATTATTTTCGACTTACTAAAAATATTTCTATATTATTTTCGACTTATTAAAAATATTTCTATATTATCTTCGACAAAGTTTCTTACAATTACTAAAAAACATATTTACATAATGGTCCGCAGTCTATAATGCTGAATATTTAATTGAGTAAACATATATGTATGTATACGTTAAGAATTGTCACTTGTTGTACTGATAAATAAAATCGATATAGTTAAGTGGAAAACTTTGATGTCTCGATCTAATATCACTAGATCTGAATATGTATTATCAAATAATACGGTAATAAATAGCAATCTAAGTATTAAAAGCAATAATTCATACGTGACCCATACCAACTCAAATAGTAAGAGGGGTTTAAAACATTCGAAAAGAACCTCGTGTGCAGAACTTCGTTTCTTGGCAAATGTACGAACGACTAACAAATACAGCGCAAAGTCTCTTGGCAAATGTTCGAACGACTAACAAATACAGCGCAAAGTCTCTTGGCAAAAGTTAAAGTGGCTGCCGATATCTGCTACTTTAGCGTATCTTGGTAGCGTGTTCAGCGATGCGCTGCCAAGCTGGATACTTCCGTTCGCCATCTTCCCGAATAGGTAAATTAACCGACAACCAAATTCTGCCAGACCACTCGAGCAACACAGCAAAACGACATAACTCTGGTTCGGTGCTTGGGCTAGGAAACAAAACTCTATCTCGACCCCGTTCAAAAGAGGCTCAAACCAATTTGAAGCCGGCTCGGTTTTATCTGTGAGGCCAGGTCGGTAGGCATCGCGGCGGGGCTACCGCAGGAATTTAATTTAACGAGCAATTTTTCCATCGACCTCAGCAACGAGGAGAATAAAGTTTCGGGAAGAAAAAGCTTGCCCGAGGCATCCATGTTGCTATCGACCCGCCCACGGTCGTTTTCGGTCCCGTGATTCGTTACTTGCCGATCTTCGGACTGTTGCTCCACCGAATCGGAATTAGGCTCAACTTCATTTCTCTTCTTTAACAGTGCGATGCTCTTCGCGAAGTTACTCCCAGGCCACTACCACCAGAGTTATTTTAAAATTTTTTTTTGGAAAATCCAAACCACTATTACTACCAGATGTCCAAAATAACATTTTTTAAAATGTTTTTGAAAAAATCCAAGCCACTATTACCACCAAAGGTCCAAAATGATAGTTATTTTTTAAATATTTTTGGAACAAAGTCAGACCACTATTACTGGGTTTAACTTGGCCATAAGAAATTATGAGCCAAATAGAAATTACTTTCTTCCTTTTAAGGAAAGTAATACATTAATTTTTTTCAATATTTTTGATCTGTCTACTTGCATTAAATTTCACCTACTCGTTTTCACCATAAATGCATAAAATTTGCAGTCTAAACACGAAGGACAGAGAGCAGAATTTTGTCAAAGTCCATTGACTTTATTTCGATTTTGTTCCGCCCATCACTATTTCTGTTTGGTCATTAACAAGACTGAAGCGAGGCTCATTTACCATTAGCCGACTCAATGACATTATGGGGCGATGATGTAATTACAAGGAGGTCCACAAAGCGCGATTTTAGTGCGGAAACATTATAGTGACAATTTTGAAATTCTTTGAAAACTGTATTCAGAATATTATAGTATACCACTTTAATAAATTGTGACACTAATCATAAGAATGAATATTTATGTGACTTCTAATTGTGAACAATTATCCTCCAAAGAGATCACTAAAATAGAAACTTATCTTCTTCATAAAAAGTTTCAATATTGCAATTTTAATTTGCTAATTTATGAGTTAATCTCCTTTTATTGAATTTCTCTGTACATATCTAACAATTTCTAATGTGTATAAATTTATCAATAATGAAACTGTTACACAATATATTACAAAATTAGAAGACTGTGTACCTAAAAACAAATTAATTTGATCCATTATGAATTCATTAAACCTGTTTGATCAACATTCTCTATTAAACATAATACTACACGATTGAGAATCTAAAATAGAACAATATTGGATTTCCAATACCTTTATTAATGAAATTTCAAGAGAAACAGTGGCCTCAGAGGTTTCCATAATATCCTAAAATTAAAACACACTTCAAAGCCGCGAATATATTGAAAGTTCCGTAAGTCTTGAGTATTCCGGAAGTTCTGAGAGTCTTGAAAGCCCCGAATACTTCGTAAATATTATAAACTTTGCAGATATTTAATCGTTTCAACTCTACTTAATCTCATTCTGTTGATATTAAACAATTTACAGCCGTGAAGTTGAACACTCATTACTCTGAATGAACAGAAAATGTAACGGGAGTCTGTAATCGAATGAAAAATGATACCTTTTCTTATGCAGGTAGCAAAGTAGAATTGAGACAAATGATCGTGCATTACCGTAGTTTCAAGAAATCCTAGACGCTGTGTATACGTCCCACAACTGTCAACAGAGATTCCGAATTGCGTGACTAATAGAATTGAAAATCTTTTAAAATAATCATTATAATTAATTGAATTTTTTTATTCTTTTAAAAATAATCTGTAATCGTCTGTAATCATTGTCTGTAATCATGACAACTATAAAAACAAGGGAGATAGCTGAGGGTGTCTTAGAGGGATCGGATCGGAAAGGAATAAAGTTTTACTTACAACCATTGCGGCACCATTTCGAGTCCATCGTATACGAGGATACGATTAAGGATGCGCGTTAGTCGGTCGTCGCTCGGCCGCCTAATGGCGGCCATTCTGGAATTCATTAGCCGATTGTCTAATTAAGTTAATCGACTCGGGGTAGTCTTGCCGTCATAAAAGTCGCGTTGCTCGACTCGACGCCGCCACCAGGCGCGTTTCCGTTGCCGAAATTGTTACTTCACTTGTACGGAACGGTGATAGAAGTCACGACTCGGATTATTCGATAGGGGATAAGGAGAGATTAGAGGGTTGCTCCAATTGGTTGCGTATTTTATTTTTTCTTTCCAGCGTGCTGCAAATGCTCGCGATTGCTCGAGGATTTCTAGGACCGATGAACTGGTAAGAGAGGAGGCGATTATTATTCTCTGTACCGATCTGATAATCAATTTTTACCAATATACCGTGTTCCAGAATTTTTGAGAGAGAGAGAGAGAGAGAGAGATCAGAATGAATTAATATACTCTATGAAATTATAATCATTTATGGCTATTGCAACTGTAAATGATACAGATAATAAATACATATTAGCAACTAGAAACCATAACTTGTGTATGTGAATTATAAGATTATTTTTGTGTTTTGAGCTACATTTTTATTCTGAAATTTCTGTTTGTTGAGTATACCTTTGTTAAATGTAACTTTCTAGTAACATTTTCTAATTAGATAACTCAGCCTTTATATTTTTCAAATAAAGGGTCTTCCATTAAGAGGAGTCATGGAAGACCCTGTGCTTTAATTATGCAGACTTATATAAACTTTAGTGACCGACATTCGATATGTGGCGGCCGGCGGGCTCGACACATCTCCATTGTCTTTCGGAACGTTTGTACTCTTAACAAATACGAGAGCGTTTTATTCGAATATTTAATTAAAGCGCAAAATTGTAGCAAATCGGGCAGGAAACGCTCGCTGCGAGCGGAATACAGCATCAATATACACGAAGTATAAACAGCAAACGGCCGACACACAAGCGTCCCGACGATCATTTCCATCGTGATCGCAAATGATCCGCTCTAAAACGAGCCATAAATCCGCGGGCTATTAAAACCCGGCGGGTGTGATTCGAATTTAAGCGATTGTCCCTAATTATATGTTGCGTTTAATTGGAAACTTTTAATTAAATTTCCCTCGGAATCGAAAATCAGGCGGTGGAGAGCTGCGGGCACGTAACGGAACACGGGCCATTAGGGAAAACACTGCTGGATAATAAGGGCACGCAGGAAGCGCGAAACGTGGTCAGATCAGCGGCTAACAACAATAGCGCCGAGTTAATTCCGCCAGCGTCGCGCGCGATACCTTTTCCTTGCCTTTTTTTCGGTCACGATTGTGTTTCAGCCCGCCATTGTATTCGAACTGGGCAATCGGCTCGATTACGCCAACCGTAAAGATGCGGGCGTGCGCGCGATTTTTCGTCGCGTGTAAACAGTTCCGATATAAGGCGACGACGGTGGTGTTTGTTCCGAAATAAGAAGATAGATACCCCCTTCTTCTTTCGAAATTGTTCGCCCGACACCGCTCAGTTCCAACAACCGGGTGTGTTGCTCAGTTCACCGTTTCCAACGAGAGAAATCGCAGCACTGCCGACCGCTTCATGGTCTCCGGACAACTGCATAATACCCATAAACTCACGGCCCCTCAAGAACAATGTTAATAAGTACTCTCATCCGCATTACGTCGAAAGTAGAGCTGTTACTTATGAGATTTAACCGGATTACATAAATGATACGAAAATAATTTATGATCTGAGAAATGTAAAAGAATTTAAAAAGTAATTAACCCCACAAATCTTAAATTCTCAATTTTTCTTTTACTAAATAAATTGCCTTGGTTTACTTTGTTTTACGAACTAAATTGCCTTGAGTAACGTGTTAGAACAAATCGTCGGGTAAACGTCGGGTGTAATGAAATTTCCCTATGAGTTGCTGCCTAACAATTTCATCCTGCGTCTCATAAAATTCCTACATCCAAGTGATATTTCAGTTGGCCAGGCTCCGTCCTCGCCGTGGCATGTTTTCAGTCGGTAACAGCGAAAATCTCGGCCAGCGGATCACGAGACCGAAAAGAGGCCTCGCCTCAAAGGCCTTTATTCTCTGTGCGCAACGAGGGTGCTCGTATTTCACCGTTTGTCGCCGAAAAGAGCCACGACAATAGAACGAACAAATTATTCGAAGCGCGTCGTTGATCCATTCAACAGTCGATGCGATTCAATCGCGACTTATGAAAGAATATTGTTAATTCCATGGCTGGCGAACAAGGATAGAATATGACATACCCTCCCGTGCTGGTACTAAGCGGTGTCGAGCGAACAACTTCAAAAGAAGGGGGTTAGTGATCTCCTTATTTCGGAACAAACACCGTCGCCTTATATCGAAACAAAATTGTATAAAGTTTTCTTCCAATAAAAGACGATGGCTCGGAACTGTTAGGAGTAAACTTATTATTATTGGCACAAATATACAGGCACGAAGTCTGGAGTATTATCGTAATTCCGAGTTTTTATAGAAAATTTTTCCCCGAATATCCATCGGTCAAGAGGGTTTCGAACGGAGCTGTAACATAATATACATGTACAGAGTTTCCATTTAAATACGCGAATACATATAATCGGTGCCCTCGATCTCGATCTCTGTTCGCAGTCATGACGAAGAGGGAACGGGCCAATAAATTAGTCGGCTGCGGTTTACTCGTGTGCACATCGGTGCATTTCGTGCGGTTTCGTTGCATCGGTATAGGTTCCTTGTGTACAATTGAAAATGCACGCCAATTCTTTCCGGCAAAAGTTATTATATAACTGTACCTACTTCCCCAAACTTTTGCGAGTGCTCGTTGTACAATTTTATTCCCGTACCGGGGCGACTCGAAATTTTCTTATTTACTTTGCTCGTTCGAGTATAACGTCGACAACAAATTAGAATTTTTTAACTTTTCGGGATTTTGTAAGACTCAGATTTGCAATAAAAACATTCGAAAACACATATTTCAACAATTAGAGAATCCTCGATTTCTTTCTTAATTTTTCATGCATTTATTTATTTAATGCTTTAAGTATAGGTATGTTAGAATGAAACAGCATCTAAATTAACAATATTTGTGGGTATTATTGTTACACAGTTATGTTTAAAGACTGCAAGCATATGAAAGTTAATATTATCGAATTTTGATTATACAGGGTGTATAAAAGTTATGGTCATTCGTCCTAAGAGTGAATAACGTAGCCATTACTATCTGATCGAACTACATTTTTTTTAAATATCAGGAAGTTACTTTATTTACTGCTTTAAACAGAGTCGTTTATTTAGCAAGTACAATATTGTTATGTGTAGCTTATATTATAATCTCTTATATAATAATATAAATAATTATTATATCTGTCGAAGTGGTATTGTAGCTTTTAAATTATTAAGGTAAATGCTTATTTGACCACAACGCAATTGTAATAACAAGAACGAGAGCACGTATATCAATCAATGAGGTCTCGTCCCTTCTTCGAATATGAACTGCTACGCTGCTGAAAGATTAACAGTTTCTTTCGTGAACTATTCATCGAGTGCTCCCCATTCGATGTATTTAAAACTCGTTCGGTCGGGAATAAACATCCCCGATATTTCCCACGTCAATAAAAATAAACCGTGCATCTGTGGTCCGATTTCGAAGTTGTAATTTATAATTCAACCAGCATGCATTGTTGTTCCCAGTCCGTATCTAAATATTTTTCGACGGCCGCGGTTGACGATAACGATTGCGCGATCAATTATTACCCAGCAGTAAACATTAACTTTGCAACACGACGAGACCCGTCGAAAGGAAATGGCTACTTCCGATCGTGAATCCCGGGGCGGATTAGACTTCTCGTGGAACACGTCGAAAATTGAGGTTTCGAGAATAAAAATTGGTTTCGCCGGAAGCACTGGTGTGCCGCGAGTGCTTTGTTTCCGTCGATCGTGGTCGGAACACAACTGCATGTATTGTGCTTCGTTCTACGAAGCAGGGGATTGCATTTCTACCAACCGAAATTCGTAAAAAACGCTCTCTACTGCTTGTTTCATGGTGTCTCACTTTGTTGCATTATTTGCTCGGATTAATTGAACACCGGGTATATCGGGCGCCAAAGCTTTGTTGTTGCGGGAGTCGCTGAATGTGGGGAATCGACTCTAATTGAGGGGAAATGTTACCCCCTCTCTGCCAGTACCGGATCAGTCACGTGACATTGAGACACATGCACGACAGAGACTGAATGCGTCACGTGACCGGATGGTGGAAGCGTGGAGGAAAGCCGTCGTAGAAGGGGAAGGTAGAGTGGGCACACAAGTTTTAATCTGGCGACTCTGGTTGTTGACTTACAAAATTCACGGATTTGCCTCAATTTTGCGCGATTTTTGTTATAATTAATCGTTATTTTACAATGAGCGAAGGAATTTTCTCAATTATCACGATTTTTAGAAAGTAATTTTTGAGTTTGCATAAAATCTCCAGTCTAACAGTTAAACTTTAAAAAATCTTGTACTATATGTTAATTACGAACGTTGCGAGGTATCAGAAATAATAATAAGTGGTTAAAAGCCGAATGTATTAATTGATCATAACGTTTAAATATTTATCGCATTTGTTTTCGATATTCCATAGTATTAATTTGGCAGTTGATTAATCCATTAATAAGTTAGTACTGAAATTGTCACGAAACAGTTTAATTATCTACGAATTACTTTAAATTATTTGACTGTTACGTGTTATTCGGTTCGCCAGCGTTTAATAATCAAGAATAAATGGACAGAGTAATTTAGAAGTTTCTTGCGCAATTAATTAAACGGAATAATTTCTCTACATTCGTTTAAAATGCGTAACAGTTCTTTCGTTCAATTAAGCAGAAACACTGGTCGTAATTAAACGCTTTTCAAATCAGTTTTACACGGAGTGACAATAAATTGCTCTGGCTTAATTAATGTTGTAAATATAGAAAGACTGGAGAATAAATTATTTTAATATTCATATATCATTGCGATTGTTATTTAATCCACTGCCGCAACGATCACCACACAATCTCGATCGCTATTATTTTTAGCATCTTTCACTCACTCGACACACCTTTATTATTCTTGTTATGTTATTGCTAGACTGCGGATGTTTAAGGGAACTTTTATTTTCACATACATCTACCGCGATAAAATACAATTTCATTTCCTGTACCGAAGGTTTCATTGTTTTCAGAATAATAAAAAAACTGATTGAGATTTTATGGAAGCTTCAATTTCATGCTTACTCGATTTGTGTAAACAATAAATCCATAAAGATTCGCATTGTTGAGATTCTATGGGAGCTCCAATTTAATTCTTATTCAAGAGCTTGTATAAAAATTGTGTTCATAATTATCCGCAATACTGAAATCTTATGAAAGCATCTGTTTTATTTCAATTAAAGAACTTGCAGAAACGATAAATTAATATTAATAAATGTCTTTGATATGGAGGATCTACGAAAGCTTCAATTGTATGCATTACATTATGCATCGACAATTTCAATAAATAATGAATGCATGAAGATTCAGAGTCTGAAAATTCTATATGAAAACTCGGAAAAACAAAATAAAATTAACAACCATCTGCAACATTGCATTTGTATGAAAGCTTCTTCAATTCTATTCATTATTCGCGAATTTGTATAAATAATGAATGCACGGATCCTCGCAATCCGGTAATTGCTATTTAGTTTATCATTGAATATTTGCGACCGGAAGTAACGTGCCTTCGTTTATAGCCATATCCATTGGCCATGTATTATTCAGGCGGTTTGCAATTAACACTTAGGAAAAGAAAGAGAAGAGCAGAGCAGTGTAGCGGTTTGTTGCACAATTAATTACCATAAACCACCACTGCGCGAACGACCAGCAAAACGACAGCGGCAACGGTTGATTTGTAATTCCCGATAATATTGATTCCGATAATAGACGAACCTACTCGAACGTCAATTTCCATTTGCCTGGATAGAATTAGCCGCGTTTTCGCGATACGCGCCCGTGAAACGCATCAATCGTCAAACGAACGAAACGCATGCCGGGATTGGGTCCCTGGTTCCGTTCCGTTCCGTTCCTCTTTTTCGCAAGGGAATATCCCCGGCGGATTTATTTATACGTTGCGCGCACGGAAATAGCTGCGGATGATACGTTGCCGTAGATTATATCGAGCGCAACGGATGTCGCCCGATAAATCATTATTGCCAGGCCTAATTATCATAATTGCAACGCTAGAACGTCGATAATGTTATTTCCATGACCAACGATATTATTAATGCACAGAGATCCCCGCGAATCTCTATATCCTATGTTATGGTACTCATTAGAGCTCGCACTTATGAATAGATTGCGGATATCTTTATGCAAAATAAAAATATTTTTCTTCCATTGTGGGAAGCAGTAGTTAAATAAAAATTTTCATTCCATCCCTTAATCTTTTTAAAACAACATTTCCTATGTCATAGTACTCATTAGATTTCGCACTTATGAGTAGATTTCGGATCTTTATGCAAAATAAAAATATTGTGCGTCCATTGTGGGAAATTATTAAGGGAAGAAGAAAATTTTTATTTGATTCTAGTACCTTGTAATTGACGCGGAAAATTTTGCATAATGATCGCAGTCTAGTGATAATCAATTATTATCAAAATTAAAATACGAATGATTGGTCTATAGCATACCAGGGTTAAACTATTAATTTATACAAATTAATATGCAGAACTTACATAAAAAAATTCGCAATAATTTCTTCCGTACCGATGCGGTCGATTTGCATCCGATTTTCAATTCCAACGCAATTCCGCCAACTTCTCACTGCAAAACATCCGCGGAACAATAATATACAAGAAACGCGCGCGCGCGCGCGCACATGCACACGATCACTTCGAATTGTCTACGCCTTCATTCAGCTCGGTTGGCAAATAGTTTCTCCAGGCGCAATTGCGGAACGAACGCGCTCAGAGAAAGGAAAAAGGAGTCGCATCGAATTTTCGCAAAAATTTGCGCACGGCACCCTCGCCGTTCGGTAAAAACGAGAGGGGATGGAGAAGAATTCGTGTCGCGACCCGAATACTCCGCGATTCAGTAAAGCATTAAACATCGGGGGTAAACAGTGAAATACAACGTCAGATAAGCGAGGAAAATAATGTCACGCTGATGCGGACATCGAGCCGAGGGGTTGGGGCAGACAAGAGCAAGAGGAAAAAAGTTTTTCCTCGTTCGCTGCCGCCGGTATATGCGGGTTGGTTTGAAAAAAAAGAAAGAAAAAAAAAGGAAGAAGACACGGGAGAAGAAAAAACACAAAAACAAAATACGACGATGATAGCAGTGGTGAGACACAAAAGGCACAATAGGCGGTGAAAACTTTTCTCAGCGATAGGAAAGGAGGCCCGAGCGTACGCGCTGGCAGAAAACCCGGGGAATTCGGGTCAATGGAAAACAGCACAGGGGAAATTGGGACGTTTTTGCCACCCTTTGAAATTTCCATGAATCTTCTGATCTCTTTCTCTCTTTCTCTCCTGTCCGGTTTCTTCGGTGTAATTGATTTCTGACAGCCCCGCGCTTGAAGAATGACCTTCGCTTCTTGAATGGGGGTTTTTCGAAGTTTCATCACGGTGACGTTCTATGCATGATCGCGAGTTTGAAGTTGCGAGGAAAGGTTATTCGAATTTCAGAGGGAAAAATAAGATTATCCCGTTACCTCAAAATGGCGTCTCAGAGACGTCGTGGGTTTTTCTACGGCAAACTTGATTATTTTTAACATTCCCTCGTCACGAATCTGTAATAATTTTGAAGTCATACATTCAGTACTTGCATTTTAACTGTATTTTTGTGTATATACATTGAGACTTGTAAATTATTGGATTTTTATATTGCTCTTTCTAATTCTTTTAATTTAAACTATTGTTAGGATTCAAATTTTTCTATAATTGAAAACAATTGTGTTACAGAGAACTATAATACTGAATCTATAAAAATGATTAAATAATCGGTTTTATATATTTCGTTTTACACTTATATAGTGATTGAATATATTTTTTATTCAAGCACATAATATAAGAAAAATCGTGCAAACGTCAAATAAATTTAATCTTGTCATTGTTATGAGGCAACGCATGGACAGTTTTAGTGCCTTGTTAGATTTAGTGTTAAATATCTTGCGATTGACAAGATAAAGGATTAGACGTCTCGCATTATTTAACGTTTACGAAATTTGATCCACGGTGAAATTTAGTTAAGATGGCGGCCCTCAGTCACCGTGAAAGAAGATATACGATTGCCGTATTAAAAGGTTATCGGTGTTCGAACGGAGATTTCTGCTTAGGAAAGTCTTCGTCGGGAATCCCAAGTCAACGTCTTTGTATCGCGTTACACGAATTCGACGCCAAAGTGAAGGAAAATACATTTAACGGCTTGCTGGATTTTTCTTCAGGGCACTTCCGAGTCTTGCGCTTTCACGTTTCTCTGTCACGTTCCCAAATGATTTGATTCCGAAAGAATTCGAGTGAATCGAAAACAATTTCTGTTTATATTATATAAGAGCTGCTTAAAAATTCCACTTGTAATAATACGTTCTCAATCCTCATCATTTTTAGTAACTATGACTTACATGAGATTTGTTTGTTATATAATTGTTATCTGAATATTAAATTATTGCGATTCTGCAAATTTTCATTTTCACCATCAACAGTGGGGAGAAACTGAAGGAAAATACAATTTTACTTATTTATTTATAAATTGAGATTATATTTTATGTATAAATTAATCATTATTTTATTTATTCGTAACGCAGACAATTCTTTAATTGATGAACTAAATTGCAGAATTTATAAAAAGTAATATTGATGTGATATAAATTATTTTGTCTGCAAGATATAAACTTAATCAAATTGAAGTAGATAGCCATAGATATAACATATTAACCTTACTTTAACAATTACTTAACCTTGCTTTAACAATTACTTAACCTTGCTTTAACAATTACTTAACCTTGCTTTAACAATTACTTAAACAGTTAAATAACTGTTCTAATATTTCCATGCTTCTAGCAATATAATACATTTTCAAACAATGAGTGTAATAACGCGTTTCAGTTAGCTTTGGCGAATGGCACACGAGCGTCGCGTTGAATAATGGTGATGATCATTTGATAGAGCGCGCAGCATAGTGGGCGATTTCAGCAATCTAGTTCTATTAAATTAATAACATCCTAGGTTTCGAGAAATTAAATTTAATGCAACTTGATTTATAATCTAAGTACATTTTCAGGATAGAACGATTACATTTTCTAAGCTATAAATAATGTCTTCTATAATATTATATCCAAGAATATTAACATTTCGCAGTTTGAATCTAAATGGATCGAATAAATTAATTTATACGATCATATATTAATGTGATAATGCATTATCACGTATCTATTAAACGAAGATAATTCCTTTGTGTCGTGCATATTGCTTATAATTAGATTGCGGATTTTATGAATTTATGGACTGCACCATTCATGAAATTGTCGAATATAGCAAAATGCAAATCTTGGTGGCGGATTAATCTATTTCTCATTCCTTTGTGATTAAATAATATTCTAAACTACACATTATTGTACATATTAATAGTTAATTTTAAAGATTGAAAAATTGATTCTACACATTTCAATAACTTTTCACAGTAAATAACTACACACACCCAGATTTTACATAGTGTAAATTAAATTTTTTCACGTTACGTGGTAAACTAATTGACCTAATTTCTCAAAAAAAAAAAAAAAATACAAGTCGCCCGGTCCAACATTAAAAAAGTTATTGTCCTTTCAAAAGTGTCCGAATATTTCTGTGATTCACTGTAGATGAATTGCAGTAGGATGAATAATATGCTTACTTGTCAGGTTCATAAAGGGAGTACGGAATCGCGGGGGTGGCCACTGGTCGGGGGTGGTTGGTAGATGCGGCGAACGAATCGAGTTAAACCTTAATCAGGCATAAATGGTGGCGCAAACGTAACTTTTAACGGGCCAATAAAATGGAGGAAATGAAAATCGTCGACAGCCGCCGTGTGTGCAGCCGCCGCGCCGCGCCGCGCCGCCCTCGGCGTTTGATAATAATGGCGGTGCGGCACGACGCATTCCACCGAGCCCGGTTTATCGTTGCCCGTTCGCAAAAACGCCGGTGACGTGGACGAATTTATCGATGCTACACGCCGATTAGAATTGTGCGGACTCGGTCAACCGCGATTCACTTTTGCTTTTCGAAAATCTGCCAGCCGCTCCAGGAACAACGCACGGCCGTACGACACCGGCGAATCGAGTGACGCGACGCCCAATTTGAATTCAACGACGACAATGTCCCGTCACTTTTGTGTTGGTAACCATCACGTTCGCAACACTCCGAACTGTTAGCTGTGTCCCTGTACTGTACACTTCGATATCCAGACTAGCAAACCTTTTTCAAAGGTTGTTTGTGGATATATATGTGACTTCGTTAAAAAAATGTTATCTCCACCGAGTACCAAATGGCGAAAAATGACCGTTTCATGGATTTTTGTAACACCGTTAATCGTAAATAGGACTTTGTGCGGAATCGAAATTATGAACGTGAGTTTATTCATTCTTGTGTGAATATTAATAAAAATTGCGATAAATTTGAATAAATCGGTCGTGGTTATGGTGAAAAGGACAAGGCTAACGATTTTCGATTTTGGTAAAACAATTGTGTCACAAATATAACAGTCAAAGTGAAACTTTTTGAATCCTATAATTATTAGGTGAAGTCATAAATAATTTCTGTTGCTGGAAACAAATGGTATATTGATCATTTTAATGACTCGTCACACTCGAGCTGGCTGGCAAATGGCAATAATTCATTGCAAATAATGGCGAACATATAATTGATTAATATACGACTGTTGTTTACTGTATTGATAATTAAAATTGATAAGCTAAACGGGAAATAATTTATTATGCTACCTATTTCTTAGAAAATAGTTCACGGTAATGAACGAAAAATGATATTTCTACACACAATTATTTGTTTAACACTTTTTACTCGAGATTATTTTACTTCTTATTTGTTGTTCTTGCTTTTAGTAGTAAACAGTTGTTCGTAATTATAGTCGATCTCAAAACGAGTTTAATGACCTACAACACTATCACCTTCAAATGACCTTGGATTCAGCAATCTGGATAGAATCCATGAGGTCATTATCATATGTAGGTTTATCGAGACATGTTTGTAAATAACGTGTGTGCCATTAACAAAATTGCAAAATAGTAAAAATGACCAAAAACTTTATATAGATTCAACAAAAAATCAAAGTCATTCTAAATTACATACACTAAGAAGTTATTGTGGAAATATTACTGTATGTTGTCGCTCAACAGCAAGATAAAATATGGTTTCATATAAAAAAGTGAAATAACTGTAATTTGTTGTTTGATAAAAATCTTTAATCAGATACAATTCTTAAATTATGTATTACCAGATTTAGCGTGTATTTTATCGACGTGAAAAATTGAAAAGAAATTCGAATTTAATTTGCACCTGTTGGGCACAAGAGTTGTCGGATCAAAACACAGAAAGATCGACTGTCTGACTATTTGACAGAGGGGGCGATCGATCTTTCGGCGTCGCCGCTTTGCAAGTCGGGAACGTCGAGAGAGGGTTGGTAAATACCGATGAATGCTGGATGGAATGCTGCGAACTTCAAATATTCGGATTCGGTTATGATTTAGGGCTGTTTTGTCGATTGGTTTTTATTTTCCTCGGTATGCGTGCAATGCTCGAAATATTTTGCGCGCGCTCCTATTGATAACAGACATCCCAGTAATGCTAACCGATGCGTTTACGAATGTATGAAAAATTATAACTGGCCGAGAAACAGACCGAAAAAAACGGACAAATTAAATGCAACGAATACACTAAAATCTCGCGCATCCGAGATTTTTAACCCATTCTGCCGCTGAAATCTCCGTTACACGAATAAAGTTCCTGGAGCTTTTGCAATTCAGCATGATGCAGATTTTTCTATTAATAAGGGAGTATCAAATCTGGCATCTGCGAAATGCATAATGCTTGAAAAATATTCGTTTCATATGTTAAATCTTTATTTTGCAGTCCTGGTTCCATTACACAAATTGCTTCAATTTTGTGGAATATTTATAATAGGTGGTTCAACAGTCAATGTATTAAAGATTATAAAAAGCCTATTTTTAGGTTTTTTTAAAGTTAGTTTTTGGTTAGTATTTTAGATTGGTGCAATTGATAAATTAAAACCAGAATATCATTAATTGTTATTAATATAATTTTCTTGTATACCATGGACTAGATGGTAAAAATGCATAAAAATCCGCAATTTCATTAACGCATAATGAAGAAATGTATGATAATAATTACATAGGATATTTATGCAAAATAAAAATTTTCCACCTGAATTGCAATAAACTGGACTGAAATAAAAATTAATTTTCTTTCTTAATGTACTAAATAGGTTAAAAATAATATAATATTTTTAAATTCTTCTAATTAGAATAGCAATACTGAAGTTACAAGTACGAAATAGCGCAACTATTTCCTTAGCTCTGGCTTATAGGGTAATATCGCTCGGATAAATGTATTTGTTGTGTGTCGTAATGATGGCGTCCGTAAATGACCGCATGTTTAACAGCGTCTGAACCAGTGCCTCGATTAGAGTCGAGACATCCGTAATATCAACGGTCCTCAAACATCTTTGATGCCTGCATTCATGTAAACTGCCATACTGCACCGTTTACACAGACTGGCGCTTATGTAATCGGAAATATGCGAGTGGAAACTGGTCTCGAAATACTCTAACTTTGTGCACGGGTAATTTTCCCTTCAGCCGTGGCTCAAAGATTTTTCAAACGAAATATTCGTTTGATGGGATCGCGATTAAACGGAAATCGCGATGACATTTCGCCTGCTGGCATTTCAGAAAATAAATGAACTTTATACATCAATACCATTCAAATAAATCCTAAAGGGAACCAAACTTCTCACTATTGCTTCATTACTTTTATTTTAGTATCTAAGGTTGTTAAAGATTCATCACGAAATTGGTTAAATTTTCAAACAGTGAAGAGGTCATTTCTTATACTAATTATTTAAGGTTTTCATTATTTAATTACTAAGGTATTTTTAAAGCTCTTTTCATTTATTTTTTAAACACAGAATTATATTCAATTTAAAATTATATTTTAAGCATACGATTCATTTTTCTTTATGAAATGATTATCTGTTGGCCACTGCTACAATCATTTGTAAAAGTTATAAACTACAGAGAAATTTTATTTTAAATATGTGATTTATATTTTCTCATAAAATAATTATCTTTCGGCAGATAGCAGGTTGGGGAATATTTTCTGGGCTATATAGTCATTAACAAAATAAAAATTATCTACCTGCATTGTAACAAAGTGGAGTGAAATAGAAATTTATATTCTTTCAAAATATGTTTAACAGGCTGAAAACAATATAACAGTAGTTCTAAATTCTTCTAATTTTTGTTACTGTTTGAAATTACACCTATTCATTTTTGCCATAAATGTATAAAATTCGCTGTCTAGTTACAAACTACACAGGAATTTTATTTTCAGCATGCGATTGATATTTATAAAATAATGTTCTCTTTGCTGATGCATGTATTCTAGCTTTCTTGTTTCCGCGATACGAGTGTCGCATCAATAATCACCGGGGGAGAGATCGAGTTAAAGGGGAGCAGTATAAAAGAATCGACAAACAAATAAATCGTATCGGCTCAGCCACTTTAAGGAATCTCCTCATTTCCTGGCGCGTGAAACTTTCATGCAGCGAGGCCTGCGATTTATTTTCATCCGGATTCGCAAGCTACAATCAACTATCGTTCGAATCCACCACGGTCCATCAGTTCTTCTCAGCGCAGCTTGAGCCCCGAATAAAAAATGTGCTATCTGTCTGCATGACCCTCTGTTTTGCCCTCCCGGGTTTCCGCCTATATTCCGGAATTCCCGGTAATACCAGCACGGTTCGCCGTGCACCCTCTATCTCCGTCGAACTTATATTTCACCTCCAACTTTTTTCTTATCTCGCTGTATTCGCTGCCAACTACCTACGAGTCGCTCGTCTTTCTATTCGTTTCATTTACCAGTCACACTCCTCGCCCCGATAAACTTTCTTTTTCTTCCGAGCGGCCATCGATTACTGCCGCTCGCACCCTCGGAATTTTCATTTTCAACCAACCGAGAGAATCTCGACGTTGGCTAACATATACGTTTTATTGTTATCGTTACAACTTCTTGCATTCGACTTTCCATTTCGCCCGTCTGCAAGTACTATAAGCAGGTTCGTACATAGTCGCCAGATTAAGACTTCTCTCCCCACTCTACCTTCCCCTTCCACGACGCTATACCCCACGCTTCCGTCGCGGCACGGTCACGTGACGTGTTTCGTCTCCGTCGTGCATGTGTCCGGTACTGGCAGAGAGAGGGTAACTATTTCCCCTCAATTTGTGCTCCATCATCTGGCGACTACGGTCCAACTCCTTAATTTGTGGCAGAAAAATATTTTTCTTATTGCTATTTTTATAACAATTCTCTTAATACGTTTATTATTATTTTTATAAAAGAATACGAACAGAGTTTGAATTGCCTGTGCAGAATCGAAAAGCACAAAATTAAATGAACAACTCAGCCTAGTTTCAGGGAGCATTTGCTCAGTCGTGGCGCGGCGGTTAGCACGATAACGTCAACAGGGACGGGAAATGGTAACCTAAATTATTATCGCGCGAGCTAGCCAGAACGTGGTCTGCACAATGTCCACTAATTTCGTTGATTACCGTTCGAAACCGCCGCAGCGCGAGTCCCTGAGATCAAGGCTGACGGGAAGAGCTGTCTGCGCCGCGGTTTCGTGAACTACGATTCTCAACCGTCCGTTCTAATACTCTTTGTAGCCGCGGTCCGCGGGCTCAAAGGCGTGTACAACCGCTTAAAACTCGCGTCCGACGAAGTCTGTAACTCAGATTTGAAGGCAGGGAACAGAGGGAACAGGAGAGAGAGAGAGAGAGAACACGGCTTGCGGTGTCCCCGTGGCCGCGGCCGTTCCTCTTTAATTCGGGACGCAGCTACCACTCGTCTTTGAAGTAGCCTCGTCTACGCTGGCGCAAGTAATCAGGCGAACCCTCTGGCGGACGCGGCATCGGATACTTGTACGACCCTGTTTTGCCCTCGAATCTTCCTTCCCGGAAACTTTTCTCCCCCTAAGGTGGAAAAAGGTGGTCTACAGTCAGAGAGAGGGAGAGGGAGAGAGTGTAAGAGATAGAGAACAGTCGAACCGAGGGTCGCAGCTGCCGGTGTTAATGCCGGACTCCTACGGTTCTTCCGTCTTGGGATTTTCCACTGTAACGAGATTAAATCGGGTCTGGCAAGACCTCTCGGGACCCGGCCGCGGTTTCGGGACGCTGGACCGGATGATATTAATGGTTTCGATGCGAGGACGCTGCACCCAAATTATTTACTTCGGTTTCATGGAAATGGACCCAGGGTTTTTAACCGGTCCACGCAAGGCTGGCATCTGGACAAAATTCATGTATCTGTTAATTATCCATTATTAATTGCAAACAATCTTAGGGGTTTCTCAGGTCGAACAATTAATTCTGATATTATTTATGTGCTAGAACAACAAACTGTCTTTAAGTACACTTAACTACCGTAGCACAAAGTACTTTTAATAAAATACTGTAACAAGCAAATTCGATGTGATAGAATTAAAATATTATCATTTCTTAACATGAAATTCTGATGAAATAATGATGATGTTTCAGTGACACAATTTTGCTTTTCACAGTAGTTGCAATTAGATTGCGGATCTTTACGCAAAATAAAAATTATCTGCACGAGATGTGAGAAACAAAAATTAAAGAAAAATTTATTTACGCATCGAATAATTTTAGTAAATTAGAAACAATATCTCTGAAATTATTTTGTGTTAAATTTCACCTACTCATTTTTTTCTGTCACAAATCCACAGTCTACTTAAAACAATAGATGCTCGATTCGTTCGTCCTAAAACTCTTCACAGCAGTTACCTGTTGAAAAGACTGCGCGGCACAGTTTCCAAGTTTTCACGGCGCGTTCGGTGTTGCCACTAAAAAAAAAAAAAAGTACTGAACGTCTTGAAACATCTCCATTCCACGACCATGATAGGGCAGAGGATTCACAGGATCGCTCGGGGCGCTGTGACGCGCTAGAAAAAACAACGGTAGCAATCGTTCCGTTTTAACCCGGAGCGTTCCTCTATCTCGGTGAAGCCAAGTTCCCAGTTCCCGGTGTTCATCGATCTTCCCCGAATCACGGCCAGTCTCCCGAGGCAGGTCTGACCTTTGCCACCGTGTCACATGGCGTGGCGTCTCGGGGACAAGAACGGAGCAAAGCTGAAGAAAGGGCAGGGGACGTACAGGGTAATTCACTGGCTAGTGGACCCAAGTGACGTCACCACATCAGAGCGGGAACCGAATAATTTCGGCTACACTTAAGTGTCGGTGAAGAGACCCATATTGCTTTTCTGCCATTGAGAGTCTGACGACGACAATTATTGCAACGGAGACGGCGTGTATACATACAGTATGGTTAAATTTAGTCAGCACCATTCTTCTCCCAACACTCAGCGTTCTGAGCTCAGCGAAACTACAGTCAGGGACAAAAAGGAGTTTTAAATTTTCATAACGGGTTCAAATAAGAAAGTCTTACTCGAGTCAGTTCTTGAAAGAAAAAGGTGTCCCGTTCGCGAGAACTTAACTGCTGGCTCCGTGAACTGATGTAAATTTAACCGTGCACTATGGGTCTCTTCACGGACACTTCACTGTGGCCGTTAAAATTCGTTTCCGTTGCGATGTTTTGACAACGGTGCCTTCGATTCAGTACTCAGTGAATCACCCTGTAGAACACAAGGCTGTTTCTGGGCGACGTTTCACTTTAATTTGAGACATCCAGTGTCGCGCTCTCGTGCCTCTCGAGTAGTCTCGTGGTCTATGCCAGTGCGGTCCGAGGTTCAGAAGAGAGCCTCGACTACGATGGCGGCCACTTGTCTGATAGAGCTCTGGCCTCTTCCAACTCGCGGCTAGCAGGAGCTAGCAGAGGCTAGGTAGAAGCGAGCTGAAGCGAGGCCAGCCCCCCTTTTCCGTTTCCTCTTTTTCATGTCTCGTGGACGACCCGCGTTTGCCGCGGAATTCCTCCGTTTATCCGGCGGAAAAGTTTTCCGGGCTAATTGCTGGCCGCTTTTCGCCGGGATTCGGCCTGAAAAGTGGCTGTAAGCGAGCGTAATCGGCTCGTCTTTGGCTTTGTGCTCCGCTTCGGGGGTGTAATTGAATACTTGGGGTAAGAACGATTGTGTTCATCCGGCCCTCGGAGGGAATCGTTTTCCAAGCATCCGCGAGTTTACGCCTTGAGGCTTCTGTTTAACGGATTCGGGCGGTTTGTATTGTAAACGGCACCGCTGAAAGTTGCTCTCGTTATTGTTGCCCTGCAGTTAGCTTCGCGTTCGGCGATTCCTGACACAAGTGATAGGTATTGTGTATGTTTGTACGGATTTTTCGAAACACTTCACTCTTTCTAATCTTGCGATAATTCGGAGACGGCGAATGAAAAATTTCTTTGTTGGTTTAAACACTGTTAATCTAATTTTTGTTAAAACAAACTGTGAGGAAAATTTCTTGTTCTGTTGTGACTACTTTTCCACCAAGAAGAGCGCGCGCGCGTAATATTAAATAATATGAGATATATAATATCTGTAATATAATAATAATCGTGTCTTCTTTCTACTTAAAACAATACAGTGCGGATAGGTTCAAACAATTTCACCGCCAAACTTCAATCTAGCCCATATTATGGCGATTTTAACGTTGAAACAATTTTGCTTCTGGCAGTGCAGCCCTTGAAACTTTAGGGACTAACAACCACTTGTCTGGCATGACTATAGTTTTGTCTTCTTGCGCTATTTCTCACGAGCAAGTGCTCAAACCCGTACAAAGGTATCAGTGTGCATTCATTCATAGTCTAGACACAGACCACGGTTTGGAATAATTCAAGTTTCAGAGGAATATTTTAATGACACCGTCGATTAAATTAACAATACCCTAATGAAATTATACAGTTTAATTTAATTAATAGTTTGAAGCTATTGAATTTCTTGTGCACTGAATATTCATTAAATATATCTGAAAGATTAGTATTAATTATTATGAACATCAATTTGTGTCTTTATCTACTTTCGGAGTTGTAGCATGGTTATTCTATGTACGAGTAAAGAAATAGTTAATATTAACATTTTAGTATGGTTCAAAGCAAAATGTATTGCTAAACTAATATGCTGCTTGGAGAATCGGAAACCTTTAACGCATGGTTCTCAACTTGTTAATAATTCTCTATTATCACCAGTTCAATGTCAATAAGAGAAGCAATTTAATATTATTATCCACAACGTGCTAATGTGTTAAATGTTTTCTATAAAGAAATCGTAAATGTTAAATAAAAAAATAAAAATGCAACATCCAAACATTTATTAAAAAATTATTTAAGCACGATAAGAGCTTTATGCCATACATTCAAAGGCTACAATAAGAAGAGAATTGTACAATTCCCGGGCGAACAATAAAATTGTTGACTCCGTGAGTCTACAATCTCACATATTGGTCTATTGTCATTGGACTGTCAATTTTATGCATTAATGACACAAAAATGAGTAGATGCAATTTAAATAATTTTAAATTTGTTCAAGAAAGAATGAAACTGACTCCTGTCTCTCACAGTTGACGCAGGCGATTTGTATTTTGCATAATGATCCGCAGTCTAATTGTCATAGTAACTAATCAGAGGTAGTGGTATACCCAAATAAACCAGCATAGACGACGTCGTCCAACGGAGGATCAGAAACATCACAGTGACATACACGTTCCACCAGGACCAAAAGGATTATGTGTCTACAACCAATAGAGACGTCGTGTCGCCTCCAAAGCCCGAGCTATAAATTCAAAACCACTATCTCCGCTATGTAAAGACGTCAACAAGACATGGGGGACAATGACTACAGAAACACTGGCCATGACTCATCGCCGGGCGCAATAAACCAAAGAATAATTCCCGGCTAAATTGGAATATTTAGGCTGCGATGCGGATTAAATCACCCGCCGGTATTTCAATCCAAATTCTTCCGACGACCATTCGAAAATAGTCCGAAGTAGTTGGCGGCGCCGCTAGCGCCGGTTTAATTCATCGGGGAAAGTTTCGGAAGGTGGTCCAAGTTTCCTGGAGAAGCCTGCGCGGCTGCTGCCGTTCGAATGAATTGCAAACGAGCTCGAAAAAATGTCATTCAGGAAATGAGCAAGACTGAAAACGAGAGTGTGAGAGAGAGCGAGAGCGAGAGAGAGAGAGATATATATAGTTGTCTTAATTATTTATTTATACGATCGGCTTCGGGCAGGGTGCGAGGAAATGTCCCATTAAACCAGACAGGCCTAGGAGCCGGCGTTATTCGACAGAGCGTCTCACCAGGAGCGAAGCTCGAACTCAATTCACTCGGAATTCAAATTACGGCGTGCACCGTCGGAGGCTCCTCCTTTTCCGTACCAACCTCCCCTCCCCCACCCACCCCCCGTGCACCCTTCATGACTCCTTCTTCAACCCCCGTTTATTTTCCATCTCCCACGCTTCCATTCCTGCGTGCGTCTGCGTCGGAATGCACTGCACTCGAGGAGCTACGCTCATGCAGCCGGGAACAAAAGTGAACAGACAGTAGCTCGACAAAGAACAGAATGCTGCACGAATATTTCCTGACGCGTTCAGAACCGCTCTTTAACGACCATGATGGTCAGCTGCGGTCGGACGGTTGCATCATCTCTTGGAGGAATGGAAATGTTTTATGAAGTTCTGTCGCAGATTTCTGATGGGGCTTCGCGATTGGGGTGGAATGGCTGACGTGACATGTTGACGTGACAAATATGTTGGGCATATTAGGTCAAACATGTTGGGGCATGTTAGGTGAAACATGTTTAGACGTGTTAGTTGAAACATGTTGGGGCATGTTAGTTGGAACATGTTGGGGCATGTTAGGTGAAACATGTTTAGACGTGTTAGTTGAAACATGTTGGGGCATGTTAGTTGGAACATGTTGGGGCATGTTAGTTGGAACATGTTGGGGCATGTTAGGTCAAACATGTTTAGAACCACTCTCCAAGAGCCATGATCATCAGTGTCAGAGAAGCATCGGTGGAGTAGTCTCTTCCAGGAATGGAAATGCATGATAAAGTTGTTTTGGAGATTTCTGATGGGCTTTGGCGATTGTGGTGGAATGGCAGATGTGACATGATTATTGGTTTGTGTTGGGTATATTATTGGTTCGTATTAGGTGTATTAGGGTAGGTTCAGAATCGATCTTCAATATATATGATGGTCAGTAGCAGTCAGGCAATTGAATAGTCTCTTGAAGAAAACCTATGATTTTTCACGTATTTAACGTGAAAATAAATACCTTATTTAACAAAAAACAATGTCAAAAGCACCGAAGTAACAATTTCAGAAAAATGTACAACAATTTGTTAAACATAATGATAATATTATTTGTTAAATTAATACGAGATAGAAGATACCGATTCTCCCTCAATTTGAACAGAAAATCATTATGTTTCTGTACAATATCAGCGCTGAATATTCTAAAGATATCAACGATTTCTGAGATTCGGAAGGAACCTGCAATTACTATTGTCCAAACCGACATTGATTTCTTCAACTTCGTCGCTTGCTCCAATAGCTTCCAGTTCACTAGCTTCGGGCTGTACAGGAGCCTTGATATAAAAGACCGCGGTCGAATTTATTAGACGGATGAACATGAAATCGTAAATTGTGTTTGCTCGGGAAATAAAAACGAGTACGAGAGATAACGTTCCGACTTGAATGCTTGATATTTTAAAAGTACTGGTCAAGAAAATATACTGTATCCCTGTTTTTATAAGCACATTATCGCTTTTTCAGTTTTCGTCTTCGTTAAACAAATGAATGTGAGTTTTCTATTTTTGCAACATTATTTTTGTCAAGCACATGATCAATTCATGACAGCTTTATCAACGTATAAAATGAATAAGGCCTGTTAATAATGTTACAAAAATGAAAAAAACATTAATATAATTAATTGTGTTCTGTATTCAAGTCATTTTTATATATTAATAGAAGTATACTTTTTTTAATTAAAGCTTACCTCTAGTAAGTGAAGTTTATGTAGTGATATACAGGGTGTCCCACAAATGTTCGAGGTGCTTGAAAGGGGCGGTTCCTGAGGTCATTTCAAGCAACTTTTTCCTTTGCGAAAATGTCCGTCTCGGCATCGTTAAGGAGTTATTAACGAAAAACACAGACCAATCAGCGCGCGGCTACAGCGGACAGATTCCGTCACACAGTCAGCCAATACCAACGCCACGCTCAGCGAAACCTGTCGCCGAGCCGTCTGCAGTAGGCGCGCTCTGATTGGTCCGTGTTTTTCCTTAATAACTCGTTAACAAAGCTATGGAGAGAACATTTTCGCAAAGGAAAAAGTTACTTCGAATGACCTCAGGCATCACCCCTTTCAAGAAAATACTACATTTTTGGGTCACCCTGCATGTTCATCGGTTATTTGTTGGTGTTTGAAACTTTCACTTACGCTATTGAAATCGGTGAGAATAATACATATTTTTAGAGGAATTTTTAATCGTGGTACAGTTTGTTCCTATCATTTGAACCCCATTTAACGACGGCCCTGCACGCTGCAACAAGGGACAAGTTTCCCTCTACCCCTTGCTGGGGAACTCGAAATTCCTGAGGATCGGGGAAAACTTGCCGTTGAAATTGCGCGTGACGTTTACTATGACCGTAATAAAGTTTTAATCGGCGATGATAATTTATGGGCGGGCAAGGCGGCCTCGGCCGGTTCGAAAGAAGATCGGAAAGGGAGCGTGTACCACGAGAAATTCGAGGGTCGATAATTCACAAGCGGAGTTCGTTTACGAGAAGTCGTCCATTAACCGCGAGAGTGCTTTTAATGTAAAGTGGGTGAAGTCGTAAAGCTCCAGCCCCATACGTAGATTAAGCCTTCGCGCCTCGCTTCGTTTCGTTCCTTTTACGATCCTCTGACCACCATGGACCGGTCCGTATCGAACCAGGACGAGAATTTCGCTTTTGACCACTATGATGTGTTTTCACGCGTCGCTTTTCAACTTGCGCCTTTGATTTCGTATTTAACGACGGAACAATCCAATCCCCCATACCGACCGATTCCAATTTCTTTCGCTACGACACTGTTTCCCATCATTTTTCGTTTTAGCTCGCAACTCTTCTATTTTAAAGTTTTTATTAAGCGTCCTTTCCGGATAAATTATGTTTGCTATTAAAATTTACATGTGTTGTGTATAGAATGTTAATTAAATTTTGGATTTCAACACAATTTTGCAAAGTTTGTCAGAATGCCCAATCGTCAATCCATATAAAAAATTCTGACAATCAAATTATTCATATAACAGTTAACACGCAACAGAATTGCAACGAACAATAAACAATTGTATATGTATATAATTTGCTGAACGTTTTCATTACAGTTCTGGCAGCACAGTTGTACGGAATTAATTGAACAATCTGTGAAAATGAATTTTTACGCTCGTACTTTCACAAATGATCAAAGTGTAAACGTCGGCAGTTTGAAAGTTAATTGCCGAACGGTACGGAACGAGCGACACCGCAAGCTATGCGATTTAGGGTTGCTGTTTCACAACAGAAACTATTTGGTCGCAGTATTAGGAATTTGCTGTGATAACAGAGAGATACATAAATTTCCAAACACCAGCATATATTAATGCTCAGTTTGATGTTTTAACTAGAAACTATACACGTTCGAAAAGACATTTAACAGTTTGTATGTTATTCTACATCACAGAGCTTGCAGCGAACACACACGAATTTCGAGTCATCTGGATAGTGTGACGCGATATTTACAATATCAGGTGAATAAATATTTAAATCTCAGAGTTTCGAACTATACTACGTACAGCTTAGTATATAGTGATTATAGGCGTTCCCAGATCAGGATCGTATCGAACAAAGTTAGTGCTCGAGCATGTTATGT
Source organism: Lasioglossum lativentre (assembly GCA_916610255.1). NCBI lineage: Eukaryota > Metazoa > Arthropoda > Insecta > Hymenoptera > Halictidae > Lasioglossum > Lasioglossum lativentre. Next base: position 6,196,391 of record OU744366.1, read on the forward strand.
ATGAGTATCCAAACTCTCCGGAAACCCGATACTACTATGTCTTATGTGGGACACTTTTGGGATTTTCCCTAAACCTGTGATTTTGAGTTTGCGCACACTTGCAAAACATGGCAGTTCTAGTGCTAACACTGTCACACTTGATTTTCTTACTATGTTATTTGATCTAACCCCTTACTAAATCGTGTCAGATATATTTTGAAAACTCGCCCAGATATATGTATATGTATTCAGGTTATATGTACAATACAAAGTACATTAATGTAAAAAATTAAACGTGGTCATAATTATGTAATGCTGCTAATGTAATGTATTTTAAGTGCAAAATCACGCAAAAATTTATTCTGGTCTAAATAAATTCTAATCTTTTAATTCATTAATTTAATTCTTATCATACATACACTGAATACAGTTCCTAAAATTTTGAGTAGAACAATACTTGAAATCTGCCTTAAATGATTGTTTAATGTGAGAATAGTAAGTGGAAGAAATAATTCATGAAGTACAATTAAATGTGCTCGATTATAAAAAATAATGATTACTACATATCATGCACTAGTATTTTAGTTTGAAAGTTACAATTAAAAAAAAAACATTATTTTAGGAATGAACAGGTAAATTACTTACTTCAATTGTTATCCTAACGAGTTTTTTCTGGAAAAATAAGCACCGTTCAATTCAGTGTGGAATAATTCGATTTCCACGTAGTTTCGACTGGATGCAGTTGGCAAACAGCGATAAGTAGTTCAATCCAGGGGAAATCGAGAGAAACCGGAAACCAAGACGCAGTCAGGGAAGAGTTATAATCAGCACGGAATTTCGAGATCGCGTATTCTGTTTACTTACTCCGTTTAGTTGGGGTGTTTCGGTTCGCTCTCGGTAATAGCTGTGTTAACTTGCAAGCCTGCAAAAAGCGGAATAACGAAGTTATTTGCATAGTTATAGCATTCAACTAGTATACGCAAAGAATCTTTTCGAAAATGTCTATCTAGCAAAGTTCTACAAAGCAGTATATAATTAATAACTAGACCCCTTTTGCAAAAAATAATTTTTAATTTAAAGTCACTTAAAAGCTTCTTTCGATCCTTAATAATGTTAATAAACTGAAGGTAATAGGTCAATACTTTAACAAATTTTTTTACAAATTGTTTACAGTCTACTATAATAGTAGTACGAAAAGTATCTATCAGAAAAATAATGATATAATAAAATGATTATTAAACTGCATGAACAGGTCACTAATTTGTAATAGCGTCAGTGTAAATTGGATTAAGGACATTTCCAATTATACGGTGCCACGAAAAAACGTGTTATTTTAATCAAACCTGCTAATTGAAATTTAACGCAAACAAAAGGGCTTGCTTTTTTCCTAACTTTATCCGCGGTTCTTCAACCGTTCACTCAATTAACATAATCATTTCTGTAACGAACTCTTCTCCGTGGTTCTCTCTTTCTCTCTCTTTCTCTCTCTCCCTCTCCTCATTTTTCATCCCTCGTCGGATTTTGACGTCGAGTTGCAATTACTGGAATAACCCAGACATGAAGGAACGCACAAGCTAATCGATAAATTCTGCCAAGATATCGCTGGTATTGTGCAATTACCAGTGTACATTCAACCTAACATTTTAGAGTAGGCAACGAAACCATTTAAACATAAATCATTTCATAAAGTCGAACGGTTTTCATCGTAGTCCAGATTTTTGTTACTGACCTCCATCGTTGTGTAGGCGCAGCCTCCAGCGAATTTGCAAGTACAGTATAATTGAGTTTTGCAAAAAAATTAAACACATTTTTCGAATTTATAAAATATTACATTGTAACTCAACTGAAGATCATATACACGCATTTGTAACAAACTCGAAATATAAAAATACTTAGATTTTGCATGTGTTATATTATTTTTAGTTATATATTTTGTATTTGTTACGTTATTTATATTATTTTTAATGTGTTAAGATCATAAAGAAGAAATACATTTTTAGTCAACCCCTATTTCTTGTATTACAGAACATTTTTATTTCCCATAATGATCTAACTAAAAATAAATAAACAATTACATTAAGTTTTTTTTATAATTATATTATTCGTAGAAAGGAATGATAATAAATGTATAAAACTAATTTGAATAAAATACATTTATAAAATTTCTTATATTTCTTGTTTCAACTGAAAATGAAACATTAGGAAAAACAAATAAGAAAGATATTTTAAAATTCTGTTATTTGAATTATACATATGTGTATATTCATATTTGTATATCTGAAAGCATCATGAAATTGACACTGGCTCCCAAAACGTCAACTTGCCATTTTCGGGCCGCTGATTGCGTGAAATTTGCATGAAAATAAACCGAAATGAATGAAAAACCAATGACAATATTTGACGTACGCCAGATTGAGAGCAAATATAGAATATTGTTTGCGTGTTATATAAATTCTACTATGAATGGTAAAATGTTTCAGACATATGTCGAATACGTTGCAACGAAATTATGTGTTGTTAATCTAAAAAAAATAAAATAATTAAGGTCACGTATAAATTTCGGAACACGTTTCAACTTTAGTAATTTCGGTCGTGTGGAATAATTATTATTAAAATCGCCGGGTCGTTTCGATGGAACATTTTAGGTAATCATAATCGTATTATCATAAATAACTAATTCGAAAAGTACGTGCCCATATATCAAAAAGAACTTTCACAATTTAATGACCACATATAATTAAGAAATTAGGAAATTAATGTAGGGTACTGTTTAAATTAATGTTAAGGAGTTTAAAATATAGCAAAATTTGCGAAATTTTGCTTCTAAGAAGGCCATCAAAAATTGAATAATACTGTTTGTATAGTATTCGTGAAAATACATTTTACTAATGAGTACTATGCTTAAAGTGAAAATTTCAATATAATGGTACTTCATTAAAATTAAGCGTTATACATGTATAAGAAGAGTACTTCTAAATAATTTAAATTTAATGATAGTACTTGTATTAAACTGTTATTTTGTTAACTATTAATGTTACCAAGTTTTGTTAACTCAAGTTCTTATTTATCGATTCTGTGAAATTTTATCAATTCCTCACAATACAATAAAGTCCCACGTGTCCAAAAATGTAAATTTAGAAAAATTATGTAAGTATATCTTGCTTGAATAATTGTATCTATTATATCTATTATATCACCAAAAAATTTGTATTTTCGGTAGCACAACACATTCATCTCAATGTAATCATTTTCAAATAATTGAATGGCGTCGGTCGTTGGTAACCACCGTGGCAATCAGCGTGTTAAATGGCAATGAAACTGGCTGACGAAAGTTTACCACAATAAACGTGAACGCAATGCAGTTGGCACTGTTTGTATTACGATACTGGGCCAATTAATGAAAACTGAGCTTATGTAAAAGCTCAGTTCTATTGTTCACAATTCAATATTATTTTAAGAATTAATACCATAAATTCATTGCTTCATAAAGATTTCAGATTTTTAATACAATTTTAAATTAACAAATATTTCATCAGTACCTATATTTTATTTTTCAATATATTCTCATAAAATGTAATTTTATTTCGTACATTTAAAACGATAACATATAAAAAGAGCATGGAAGTTTTTATTGTTTATAAAATAGAAAATTGTTGGAACTCTTCTGGCCTCCTTTTACACCCAAAATAATAATCATTTAACTTTTTAAATATTAACAAGTATTTATCATTTTGATGGTTCGTATCAGTCGATCGAACTGTTACAGCAATACAACAATAAGAGCATTATTATTTCCATTAATTAATACTGTCGATACTTTTCTCGTTACGACAGAAACATTGATAAATTCGAGATTTCTGATATTTATACTGGAATCCCGAATTGTTTAGATGTCAAATTCTTGAAAGGCACAAGCATAATTACATATGCTAATTTACATAGATTGATTCAGTCTGCGTACGCACTAACATTTATACTCCGGTACTTCGTACCGAGGTTACTACAGCGGACTGCAGCCTTTGTGCTTAATGTGTGCACGTATATATGTGCATTTGTACATGACGCGTGTACGTGTACATAGGTGCATGAATATGGAACGTCGAAATGCGTGTAATGCTCAACCATCGTACCTAATATACGCATTATAGTTGACGTGCTTGTAGACAGTCATACTACGGATACATGGACTCCTCTGTAAATCCCTGAGAACTTGCTGCAAACATTGATTTCACTAGAAATTACTAGAGGTTTTGGCCCGAGCGAATATCTCTGCACCGGAACCGGAAGGTGTATGCTAAACGTTACCATAATTTCGTACGGTAAGAACAGTAAAGTATATTATAGTAAATTATAGATTATTAATAGACTAATATTTAATAATATCTTTCTAGAACAAAGTGTACAGGGTGACACACAATAAGAATTGCATTCTATTTAGATTTATTAGTTGCAAAATTAAAAATGATAGTTTCTTAAAAATATAGTGACGTAACGAAACTTCAGTTATTGATTTTAGAATATTTATAAGCTATTTTATTTTTTGTTCATTTACAGGTTATTTTATTTTAGTACATTTACAAGTTATTTTATTTCGGTTCATGTATAGGTTATTTTATTTCGGTTCATTTATAGGTTATTTTATTTTAGTACATTTACAAGTTATTTTATTTTTGGTTCATTCAGACGTTATTTTATTTTACTGCATTTATAAATTCTTTTAATTTAATAAATTTAAAAGTTATTTTATTTCAGTACATTTATAAGTTCTTTTATTTTAGTACGTTTACCAAATAAGATAATAATGATTCATGTTGCACGAAGAATTTATAGTCCATGTCTGCTATTAGACAATATTTTTGAATGCATAGAGTGTTAATAAATAAAGTAAAAACAATTTGAAATGTTTGAATGACTTAACCAAGTATAACTCATTGTTAATTTAGAATCTTTCAAGTTATTGTATTGCAAATTCAAGTGATCTTTAAAATTTGAAAATTACAATGGAAAATTATATATGTAGAATATTCTGCCACTGATGAAAAATGCTAACAACGATGTCTTTTAACACTGTCTCTTTTAGTAACGTCATTTTTCCACCTGTTTATGTATGAATGCGACCGTCGAGTTACATTTATATTTTATTTTACGCTCCGTCTGGCATAAATTCTACACATTTAAATAATTCATACGTACAAATATTTTTGTTTAATTTTTTTGCCGTCCGTCGACGCACCATGGAAATTTCGAAAATCCAATAATTGAACGGCGCATGATTTTGAAATACGAGCCGGACATTTATGTCCCAACAATTATGAGATATTACCGCCGGAGGGCCAAACAGAGTTACAATTTGAGCGGCCGAAGATTGTTGTTACGCATCATCGTTCAACCGGAAAGTTCGCCGATAAATGCCTCCGAAATATCAAAGCACGAAATACGCTGACTCGTCCGCGACAGAAAATCAATTCCACGTTTCTCGATAAATTAATAAAAAGTAATAAAATTCTTGTTGAGTAATACTTCTTATAAATAATTGTATTGGTCGGGTTTATGTAAACCAAGTCCAATTTCTTAGCCGTGAGGCTGAAATAAAGTTTATATTATTATATTATAATATTACTTACTTCTTATAAATATGACTAAACCAAAGAGTGCGCTGTCGTCGTCTTCCGGTTCTGAGTATGTGTGTATAACAGAGTCGTCAGATTAACACTTGTGTCCCCACTCTACCTTCCCCTTCCACGACGCTATTCCCCCACGCTTCCGCTGCGGGCCGGTCACGTGATACGCTCCGTCTCTGTCCGGTACTGAGAGAGGGTAACTTCTTTCCCTCAATTCGTGCTCCCTCCGCTCATATGGTGGCTCTGTTTATGCACAAAACACTTTATAGGTTAGGTTGATGATCAGTCTTCGTCGTATAAAGTATAATAAGACAGGTTGAACTGCACTTCCATGTTTCGTTTTAATTATTTGATATAGCAACTACATGATGTGATTTTGCAATTGTTGTATACATATTCGACACGTACACGTGAACAATGGAAACAGGTTAAAGTTTCAATTAATTGAATTCGTTAGCAATTAATTGAGACTGTAGTAAAACGAGCATGATTTACTGCGAGGTATTATTTTACAAAATAGTAGTACATATTTGGTATTTCTTACATTCGAGAAATGTTATTATTACACCTTGAAAATCTGCAACATTGCAATATGAAAACAGAATCCCCGGATTACTGGAGTTCTCCCGTGTGCTCAAGTGATTGCTATGTAATAGCTCACTTGATCTAGCACAGGCAGTCACGTGTCACGGCCGCGGGTCACGTTTGCGCACATTCGGACAATTAATTACCTTCTGATCGTCTTACGATCCCATGTCATTTGCATGCAAACCGATCAGTGACCGGTATATCACCGATCTCTGGTTGATCTAAGTCCATTCATCTTCTTTGTCTCCTTTAATACCTTGCAAAACATCATCAAAGATGGCGAGACTTTTTTTCTCCTAATACATGTCTAATTTCTCTTAATCTATCGTTAATAATAACTAGACTGCGGATCTCCGTGCAAAATAAAAATTTTTTTTATTGAATGCAACAAACTAAGTACAGTTAACTGCATTATTCTTTTAGAAATGAAGTTGACCTTCAATTTTTCAAATGCACTGTTATGTATTGTTTTATATCATATGAAAGCGTGTGCCAAAACGAATTCATTTGTATACAACACACTGGTCTTCAAGGTCATACAGGGCCATAAGGGTCATACAAGGTCATACAGGGTCACACAAGGTCATACAGGGTTCATACAGGGTTCATACAGGGTCATACAGGGTCAGAAATGGGAGAAATACTTCGAATACCTCTTTGATTTTGATTTAATTGGATGGAATTTAATATCAGAAAAACAATTGTTCTGTTATCCGAAAAATTATACTTTTATCGCCTTATTAGTTCGGATATGGGAGGTTGTATTGTCCTTCTTGTATGAAAGAACCTAACATTTCGGGTGTATGTGGAAGAAAAGTGCGCAAGGATTTCGCGTGGGCCGCAAAGTTCCAGCTAGGGCATGGAGACGCTCGAATATCAGCTCGACCGTACGACTCCGCCCGAGGGAACACTCCAGGAAGTTTCAGAAATAATTACGCTTGGTATTGTCGGGACGAAGACCGGGGAGCCTCGTGCAACGGCGCGGCGTGTAATTTATGATTGACGGGAGCGTTAAGTGAAAGACGCGTCTCGCGTCTATTTAAGCGGACCGTTAATTAGAAGCATCGCGTACAAGCGTGTCGATAAATAGCGAACGAGCCTTTCGCGAAGAGGAGACCGTCCAAAATAGTGCCTGGGCGTACAGGGTGGATCAGAATCTATGGACAGGTGCGTTTTTCGTAGCCCTCATTTGACCCCTCGGACGGCGGACCATTCTTACAACTGCAGGTTGTTCACGCTATTACCAGCCTCCGTTTTTTTAGTGCAAATATTAAATATTAAGCGAAAGTGAAAGAGGAAACAGTAACACTACTCTTTGCAAGCAACGTAATGACGTATTTAACTTTTTTGTGATTGCACTGTTTTTTTAGAAATCAAGGTGACCTTCAATCTAAGTAATAACGGCGACCTTCAATTTTAGAAATGAAATGCTATATATTTTTTATATCATATGAAAGTTTGTGTCAACACAAATTCATTCGTACGAGACACAATGACCTTCAAGGACATAGTTTCTCGTCTGAAACTGTTTCAATTTTGCATATTGCACTATTCATTAGACGAGTGCATTTTTTATTTACTTTAGTATGTAAATTTACTGTAACGAGTATTATTCAATAGCGCGAAAATTTAACGAAACTTTATACACGATACAATCAACGAATTCGAGTTTACCATTGGTACCTTTTCAAGTGCATTCAACCCTCAATTTGCGTGGTATTCGAATAGCCCGATTTGGGTTACACACGGTTGAAAAAATACGACAAAATTTCGGGTTAGTTGTTACCATTTTATTTAACGGTGATAAAATATTTGTGTGGCCATCTGTAGAAAAAAAAAACGCAATGCATCCATGTTACATGACAACTTCCATAAAAATGGAACAAATATTTTATTTTCTGAAAAGTAAAAATAAAAGTACTGCATTAATGTTTCCAACGATAAAGATGAATTTAATATCTCACATCTGTATGAGATTTTAAAATGTGAAAATAAATTGTCAGATTTTATATAAATCCAAATAAATTCAAATTAAAAATATATTCAGTCGAAATTAAATAAAGACCTATTGGAAAAATTTGTAACTATTAATAAATGCCTGAAGTACCCGTCATATTTAATAATAAAATGTTTCAAATATTGATAAATGATGCGACGTAAAAAACTATAATCATTATTGAATCATGTTTGTATTGAAGGCACATCAACGATAGAAAGTTTAGTGTTTCAAAATTCTTTTATTTGAAGAAGGTTCTTTTATTTGAAAACTCAAGTGCCCAATTATTGATTTCACCATAAACGATAAGATCCACGAATTTTTTAATAAGTGTGTCAACACTTTTGAACGGTGTATTTATAACATCGTACCGTTCTGATTTGATTGATATTGATACATTACGAGTTAAGGGCTGCACGGTGTACATGCAGGTGCATACAACTGCATAACGGCCGAGAGATAATTAACCATTTCCGTGTGTGTTTGCACGTGCATGCACGTAACAGGTGCACGTGCCGCGTGATTAAGGATTTCGTATGCTTTGCGACCCTGCCAACCGTGACATTAACTAATTACAAAGGAATGTTGTTCTTTTCTTATGTATCGATCGACAATTACTTCATTTCACGCTTGACACGTTTGTTGTCACTGTGTAATTGCATTTGTCGAACATTTCAGGGTGCAGACTGCTCGTAATTTTTCTCAAACAAATTCATTTGTTACATTCTAGTTCTATTACAATTAGAAACACTATGTGCATTAAGCATTCGATTGCGAATTTTCTGCATTCATGTTTTAGTAATAATGGTTATAATCTTACGCCTTTTTGTGCAATTGTTTGTTTGCACTTCTATTTTAATTACAAATATTTATGTGCGTATTAAATTTATTGTAAGTGCTCTGTCAAAACAGGAGCGAATTATAAACTTATTGCCTTGTTTAACAATTTCAATAAGTTGAAAATAATACATCGACGTTTCTAAATTCTCTTTCTACTGTTCTAAATTGCACCTATCCATTTCTATCGTAAATAAATCATTTTCGAAATCTAATTATAAGTATTCGGAATGTATAAAAGTTGTACAATTTTATGTGGTTTTATACGCAAGGTATGACAATTAATATTCTTTAGAAAACTGACGAGAGAAGAATCGCTTAATAGGTGAGACGACGGTGTAAAAATAATTCCGCAGGGGTAAATTCTATAAATACAAAGGGTGCCTATAAATACGAAGAATAATCCGTGATAACGTGAATTAAAATGGTATTGAAACCGAGCTGATCCCATCTCGGTGACAAAAATTTTGTGCATCATGCTATGAATAATTACATTTATAACGGCAATGAGGTTTCCCCCCGAATTACATGATTGCCCCCTAATACATGTAAACAGTGCGTCAAATTTAATTAATTCCACACGTACAGAGTACGAAATCTCGTTTTCGAAATGTTATTGAAACGGTTTCTCGGTTCGCGTGGAATGAATTTCATTAAATTCGAAACGAATTTGAATTTCGTACGAACAAATACGCTTTGCGGATCGAGATATCAAAACATGTTCACCGTGGCAGAAACATGGAGCATGAAGTTGTAAACCTCGATGGATTGACAATAATATAATTGCTATGAAATACTCTTCAAACAATCCCCGTTACTCTATGTCAGGAATATTATTGCCTGTTAGCTATCCTGTAAAAAGAGTAGAAAATATACAAGCCAGCAAAAACTGAAGTTTAATTATAAGTTATCATATATTATGCACTTCCATCATTATTTTACATCAATCATTGAAGTTTTATACTCTCACAGAACACTATTTTTCTTCTCCATTAACGAGTGCAAAAACTATACTTCACACTTTTGGCCAACAGTATACATCTCATTATTTTTAGCTTATTAAGATCATCATCTTCCTTCACCACAAAATAAGTATATCTAACCCATTTCGTCTCTGTCAAATTATTATTAACTTTTTTTTTTATCAAACTCATTTAAATTCGTCCTACCGACCATCACAGATCTCGATGAATATATGTATAATGACAATATGTATGTAATATTCGGAAATGAATACTTATTAAAAGGAATGCTGTTTCTGTATATCGCGAGTGACGATTCATGATTAATTATCTTGAATTATTTTGACCTCGTTCGTTCACCGTAGACGTATGCACACAAGTTTAAGCGAACAATTAATTATGCCTGCTCGCATCGCATTCTCGTGCACCTGTACCCACACAACTCCTTCTTACCCCGTGATACACATACATGCATTATCCCACTTTGATCCATGCAAATACACGCGCTTCACCATCGAAAATCTAGATTTAACGAGCACGTAAAGTCGCACGTGATTTTAGGCTGTCGGGGACACGTTGCGTTTTGCTTGATTAGTTTTTCTTCTGCTAGGTGTATTAACATTTAGATGATCATCCTATATTGACAGTTTAAACAATCTTCTCTTGCGTTTCATCCATTTTATTTACAGGGTAGCCCAAGAGTGACTAGACCATTTTAAAATGAAATAACCCTTTTATAAATTCCCCTTTATTCTTTTTTATAAATTCCCTTTTATTCTTTTATAATTCCTTTTATATTCTGTATTTTTTGATAATTTAATTTTTATTTTTAGTCAATTATGAGAAATAATATTTCTTAATTGTAAGACATTTAACGGTTTAGAAGGTTTCCGTTTAGCTTAACACTAAACAAATTGAGCATTGAAAATGGCTGAAGTAATAGCCATAAATAGTAAGATGAAATTTATTTAGATTTTGAACAATTTTTGTTATAATATTGAAATATGTGTAATCATTTCGTATGCATGTATCGTTAGAATTTCAATAATTGTGAAATCAAAAATTTGAAGACATCTTTACCGTGGTGGAGCTAATTAATTTAGCAAACGAGCAACTCAATTAAACAGTTGCCAATGGATTCGGGGGCACATCGAAAGTAACAACTTACTTTTCGAGACATCTGAATAAAAACTGTTTCAGCATACGACTGTCAGTAAATCATTCACTCGGGACAGCTAGGAAAAATAGTGTCTCGCATGCCAATAAATAAGAAGCTAAACTGTTCCATCGGGGGATCGAATGACTTATATATAGTCACCATAGGCGGTAAGGCAGTCGGGAGATTATTAATCGGCCGTGTTCGCCGATGTGGAGGCACGCACGTGCGTGTAACACGTGATGTCGCCGAGCCGCGCCGCTACGCAGAATAATTGTTGTCATCCCCGTTGTCGCGTGACAGGTTATTTTCCTACGGACTCGTTCATAATTAACAATGGATTTGCGTTTGGCTCGATAATAAATCCAAAGCTGGCTTCCACCCCCCAGTGAGGTCGGTTTAATGCGGAACGTGAGCTCATTGCTTCGGAAAAACAATGCCAAATCCTCCGGCGCGTATGCTAATGCGCGATATATACAAAGAAAAAGTGTGCACGTTCGAGAACAATGTGGCGACCATTAGGTCCGCGTCAGGTTCTGACGTTTCTCGCACCCCCTCGTTCGATTTCGCATAAAAATTTCACCAATGTGGTGGCCACCATTGAATCTCATTTCATTCGATTAGTTTGCTCAACGAACGAGATAAAAATATTTCAGTGTAAAAATTATGGTTTACAAATAAATACTTTAACAGATGTGGAACGTAATTCAATATTATTAAATTTGATTAGTTTATTCAACGAACGAGGTAAAAATATTTCAGTGGTAAAAATTATGGTTTACAAACGAATACTTTAACAGATGTGGAACATCATTCAATATCATTCCATTTCATTAGTTTAATTCAATGAACGAGATAAAATTGTTTTTACGGTAAAAATTATGGTTTACAAATAAATAAACGAATTGACAGATGTGGAACATCATTCAATTTCATTTAGATTAGCTTGTTCATGAAACAAAATACAATTGTTTATTGTAGTGTAGAAAGTACGTATATTCTAACAAATGTGGGACATCATTCAATCTTTAAAAATTTATGAGAATTAAAATTTCAGTCCAGAATGATTTGATGGTCATAGGTACTATTATAATAGTACGCAAAAGAGAGATATTATACCTGTGCAAAAAATGTATAAGTGTATAAGCGACGAAATTATTTCACCAGATTTAAAAATTATTATTTGTGGTAATATATTCAATGTACCAATTCTGTTGGAAGAATTCTCAATAGTATACGATCATATCTTTTCAATTTTGATTTCATTAACGCTAGATCGACAGAGTATCAAATGTGAATAATTTACATAAACTTATAAAAATAGTAAGAGTGCATTCATTGAAAATTTTAGCAATTTTGATTACCATATTGTTAAAAATTACGTTGATTTTATAGAATTTTTTACGTTGTTGGGCTGCCAGCTAGTACTGAATACTATGACTCTGCACATGCCTAAACTACAACGCTGTCAGATGATGTATTGTTCGTATAATATGAGTCAGCAATGTGTCGCTATCCGATTAGGTACAACTAACAGATGAAAAACACCGCATGTAATTAATTCTCCGGGCGCACGTTTTACACCGAAAATAATGAACTTCTCATAATAATGGTAATGCAGCAATTAGATATTACCAGACTCCGAATGCAATTATTACACCGGCGGTGGTTCGACCTGTCCCCAGCGTCATAATTCTCCGAAAATTAAAGTAAATTGTTTAAATGAGGACAGTCGTTGCGTCGGCTTTTATTCGCGTAATGTAATGAAATCCTTTTCGGTGTCCTGATATAAAGTCTGCCTCGTAATTTTGAGAAAAAACACGATATTTTCATTCCTTCCGGCCTGCGCGGTGCGCGCTTTATCAGGAAAAATATGTTCCGCAGGATTTTTGCGGATTACATTCATACGTTCACAAGAACTTTATTAATCTATTGAGTAGCTGGACAATTTTATAAATACGAATAAGTAAAAAAATATTAATATTCCTATTTACAAAATTGTGCATTAAATTCTCCTTGTAATATTAATAGGAATTAAGCACTTGTTAATTCTGTCTTACGTAATAATATTAATATAATATTTATAAGTAAAGAAAATACATTTATGAAATTTTAAAAAGAACAAGAAAATATTTAAAATAACAAACTTTATACTTTAGGTATCAAAATCTACATTCAATATACATACACATACTCTAATTCTATTCTAGATCTACACACTAATCTATTATACAAATGAATGTTAATAATATTAATAGAGGATTGAATACATCTCGAAATAAAGGTTTGTTGAATACATGAGATTTTCACTATGAAATTAATATTATACTACTATATTGTAATTTGAAAAAGTTAAAGTATTTTCTAAAATTATTTGCGATATATGTATAGAGGTCGCTACCTTTTTAATAGAGAATATAGAACTGCATCAACTAATGCATAAATGGAGGTGTCCTTGACCTCCACCTACACAAAGATTATTAATTATAAAATTGCAGTCACACCCTTTTGCACCGTACAACATTTGCATAAAACATTGTTAAGTATCTTTAAACACTGCTAATCCAGCGACCTCGAAGGTCCTATAAAATCAAAGTAATGTAACGAAAAAAAAATGAAAAAATTGAGACGTATGATACAAATTTGGTACAGTGAATGCATCATTGCAAAAATTAATTTTTATGAACAAACAATTCCACCATTGTAGGTAACACGGTAGTGAACATGTTAAAAAGTAACAGATACTGCAGGTGATCAGTTATTGTTCCACATACTCCATATTTGGTTAAAATTGTGTTGCTATTCGAAATTTTGTCTGGCTGTAATGCAAGATAAAGAATGAATAGTATCACAGCAATTGTTCACTGGGTGGCTAAGATAATTAATTCGACTGTCGGCTTCCGTATGTTACGAAATACGCGGCCATTAATCGTCCCGCGCGATTACTCTCGTGTGCATCTTCCGGCCAAATCCATCGCCGACACTAAATTGAAACGTTTTTAATCAAACTCGCCCCGTTCCCCGTGACGCGGCAGAATTACGCTTCGGAATAAAATTACCGCAAAATGGCTTATTGTCGCATAAATTTCCGTGACGCCCGGGCGCAGGTAAGCCGCGCCTCCATTCGTACAGGGATCTTCGAATAAAATTCCTGGCGTAATTCCTGCGAGAGAGAAAAAGAGAGAGAGAGCGAGCAGAGAAGAGGGAGACGATGCTTTCATAAAGCACGAACGTGGAAGCGTTCGTTCTCCATTTTTTCCCCCCCTCTCGCGCAGATATATAAATTCCGCGTAATTTCCGCAGATTAGTGCCACGTATCCGGTGCAAACTCGCTGCTAATATAACTTACCGTGAACGTGTTTCGCTCTGTCAGGCAATTAAAATGATCTATCGCCTAAATGTAATAACTGTTACGGCTCCGTGTTTTAAATGTTTAAAGGGTGATGATACTTTTGCTGTTGAAATCACCCGCAATTCGATTCTTCAATTTTTCGACATTTAACCCCTCGCGTCAGAAAAGTGCAGATTTTTCTGTAAAACTGAAATTGTCCAAGTCAATTTTAGGAAACACAAGTTAAATAAATTATGCATTTCCTTAATTATTTTAGCAAGTCGAAAATAATGTAACAACACATTCAATTATTCTAAAGTCTTTATAGTTTTATATCTACTGTCTATTGATAACATTGTAGTCTACTGTCTATTGATTCCATCTCAATCAATTATCCACATTATTACGACACGAAAATGTTTGGATTAACTCCAGCCATTTTATCGATACGACCCCCACAACGCGACGCTGCGCGAATCGAACAAGTGGAAACGTGGCCTAATAGAAACGTAACTCTCGAACGGGCAGCGTCCGTGAAACATCTTCTCCACTCGCCGGCAAAAAGAGTGGAACAGCGGGAACAGTTGAAGCGCCGCGCCGCAACAGGCGAAATTAAAGGGGAGGTCCGCGGGCTGGCGAGCTAGGGTCAGTGAAGGCGAGGGTGGCGAAATGAGGGTAGCATCAAGCCGGAGCGAGAACGACGATGGTAGTCGGGGGATGGTTCGCGGGGAAAGTTTGCTGAAAAATGCGGGAGATTGTTCTGGCGGGCCAGGCCGCAAACATTCTGCTTCCTCCGCCCCACGCTTCTCCCGACGTCCCACCCCCGCGACGTACGTGTGGACGACGACGTCCGGCGTCGATGTACAGGGTGTAAAGAAACGTTGTGTCTCAGATATTCATTATAATCCGAATTTCTTCGGCTACACTTAAGTGTCGACGAAGAGGCCAATATCGCTTTTCCGTTAACAAGAGTTTGACGACCTAATACATCGGTATGTGCGTGTATATTGAATGAGTGCAAACGTTTCTGATTTTCAGAGGTGGATTTGGCACAGATGTTTTTTTTTTTAGTCATGTTACATCCTGCCGAAAGATAGTACCGTCATTAGGCATTTCAGCGTTAGACACCGTTGAATGAGTGATCGAGGGAAATTGTTTAATATGGAGAACAAAAAATTAACATTTTCGCCATTTTATGTTATCCGAGTTTCCAAAAGGAGTGAATATTGGGGTCGCAACAAAAAGTGCATTCGGACTACGCTGCTGCTTTCTAAATAATTATAAAGTGAATCGACAGATTTCGAAATGATGATTTTAATGATTAACCCCGGTCTGAACGACTTTCCGGTATTGGTGACAGCATTGTGCATGCCGTCGTCGGGCTATCGGAAAAGCGATACGGTTCTCGTCGCAGACACTTAAGTGTATCTGAAAAAATTCGTTCCCCGCTGCGATAGTTGAACGATTAAGACACCCCGTATCCTGAAAGATTTGGCTCTTTCGGTAATAATGCTCGAGGCGAATTTCTGCCGCCATTATGGCAGCACCTGACGACGTGTCGCGGTCGAATCGGCGAAAACTTTCTTACGGCGAAGTTCTCGGGCTGCTGCGCGGCTGGCTGGGACAAAACGCGTTCGGCGAATGCGTCGAACGATTTTCCGCTGAAACCGTCGTTCGGTCCAGCCTGCTGAGCGATGTAGTTTCGTTCGCGATTTATTTTCCGGACGTTGTTCCGCGACACTCCGCTCCCAGCCAGTGAATAATTACTGGAGCGGATTTAGCGGACGCCCGGTTTTTTTTCATCCCTTTACCGGCGACCTCTTTTTGATACAGCGGCACTACAGGCTCGCTCGGTTCTCCTTTTTGCTGGACCGTTCGATTACAAATAGGAGATCGTGTAAGAGAAAAATCTGTGCTGCGGAGTGCGAGGGGAGAAAAATAATGCTGATTTTTTTAGGGGAATAGAATTTCGAATGAGCTAATTTATGGTTGGTGGACAGCTGCAACGTTGAAGGATTTGCTTTATAGGAAACTAGAAGTATTTTTCCTGGTATTTTCAAACATTTATAGAAAAGTGAATCAAGGGTTACGAATACGAGAAATGGTATGAGAAAAATCTGGGAAATGGATCTGTGCCAGGAGGAAAATAATGTTATTTCGTAGGGGGACCGACATTTCGAATGAGCTAATTTACATTTGCTTGATATATTCAGGCATCAATTTTGTACGAGGCGAATGTTGTGAATGCTGATAAAAATGTTTTTAAATATTTTTGAAAATTTTTTTCAGTGAATACAAATAGATTGTGTAGGAGAACGATATGGAGAACGATATGTGGAACGAAATTGTGCAAACAGAAAATAATGCAGATTTTTTTTACACCGGAATGGAATTTCAAATACCCTGATAAGTTATGTTTGCTTAGCATATTGAAGTATCGGTTTTACACAAAGTGAATGTTGTGGTACTGATGAAAATATTTTTAGAAATTTTCGGGGAAGCTGTTCGAAAATTTCAAATTGAAGATCGTGTAGGAAAACGATCCGTGAAATGAAATTGTGCAAGGAGAAAAATAATGCATAGTTTATAGAGGGAATAGAATTTCGAATGGGCTGGTGCTGAAACCTGATGAGATGGTGAAGTTACACTAGCTTGTTATATTGGTGTATCGGTTTTATACGGACCGAATATTTCAACCCGTCACGAATTTTTGTAGACATTTTTGGAAAAATTGTTCAACGATTGCAAACGTGAAATCTTGTAAAATAAAAATCAGGCAAACAAAGGAATGAAATTTAAAATGAGCTTACGTTAGCTTTGCGCAACGTTACGAGTTACATTTGCTAGTTATATTAACGCAAGGAACGAATTTTTTTAATACCGTAGAAAACATCAAAATATTTTTAAAAAATTTTGGAGGAATGATACTTTTCTGAAAAGAATGGAAATCTCGAACAAGCACAGCATAATTAGTACAGTGCGGATATTTATGCAAATTCTCATTTTCGTGAATTATTTTATAAAAATCTGAAGGAGTGTTTTTCATCGACAAGAAGTTTCCTTGTGGCAAGCATAAAATGCTAACGCAATTGATTGTTATTAATATGCTCGCCCTCTTGCAGTTTCCAAATATGCACGTGCCATAAATGCAGAAAGATCTGCAGTCCAGTAATTAGTGCAGTTATCATTCGTTTTCATTAAGCAGATGAGAACAATTTTTTAAACTAAAGTATCACGGTAGGTAATAATAAGAAACGCTTAATAGATGGGATCCAGTGGTACGCTATTTTGTAACTAATCTTGAAAGTGCTCATAATGAATATTAATAGTAATGTTGTCCCAAAATGTTTGAGTTCATTGAAACCATCACCTTCAAAATGTACTTTAAAAATGCAATTATACCATTTTCATCCGAATAATGGTGTATTTCCTAGAAAGGAGTACTTCCTGCAGTCATTTGAAGCGACATTTTCATTTGCAAAAACGTCAGCCTCGGCTTTGTTAAAGAGTTATCAACGAAAAATACGCACCAATGAGACCGGGGCCTCGGCGACAGATTCCACTAAACGTAGCGTTAGTGTCGCGCCGCGGTGAAGCAGCGAACAAGGGAAAGAGAGAGAGAGCAGAAATTAAGATAATTAATACTCACTTATTCAGCAGTAACTAAATTTCTGCCAAAAGGTGTGTCACTGGGCCATTCGGAGACGAACTGCACAGCTGACTTCAGTCAGATACAGTCGGGTCAATGAACTGCACAGCTGGTAGTAGATAGTGGGTGTAAGACACTTAAGGGATGTATTCACAAAGTCAACGATGCGCACTTTCACTTTCTTATGATCACTAGACTGCTGATTTCATGCATTTGTATAGCAAAAATGAGTAGATGCATTTTAAAACAGTAGAGACATTAAAATAATTTAAAAACACCAATAGATTTTGAACTTGTTAAAATGATTAACTGACTGGCTCCTGTCCCTTACAATAGCAGCAACAACTTTTATTTTGCATAAAGATCCGCAGTCTAGTGATTAGTTTAAATATTAAAAACACACATATTAATATAACCGCGAGCTTCGAATTGACACGTTTTTATAGATTCTTTACAGAATCTGGCGTAAAATCAGTGTCGCTCGAACCGCGATAGAGAGAACATCTCTAAAGACGTGTCAATTCAAAGTTCACGGTTGTAATCTACCATCAGCTGTGCAGTTCGTTGTCCTGACCGTACGTCCCTCAGCGTTCAGCATGCCGTATACCTGAAGTCAGCTGTGCAGTTCGTCCAATAGCTCTCAGTGACACACATTTCGAAGCAGCACGTGGATTTTCGACTGAATAAGTGAGTTCTAAAAGAAAATTAAATATTTGATAACTTCACATTGTAACAATATTTACACTTGAATGCAAAACTCGAATTAACTGCAATTGTATCCTGCTTTTGTATTCAACAAAATTTCTACTCACTCATTTTCGCTACTGTATTGGAAGATAATGCCAAATGTCACGTTTCTATAACTTCCTTAGATCATTCGGAATGATTATCCTTAAATTAATACCAATAATAATTAGACTGCGGACTTCATGTATTTATGATAAAAATGAGATGCAATTTAAATTTACAGATTACATTTGAAAATGTCAGTGTATTAGATTCAACTTCTTAAAATTACAAAAGAAAAACTGAAACTTTTATCTGGCTTCGACTTATTGCAATTGATGCTAATAATTTTTATTTCGCAAAATTCGCTGTCTACTAATAATAAATAATTCGTAGTCTGATTATACCAATTAAGGGTTAAGAATGAAACTTCTAGGTATTTGGCTTCAGCTTGTTGCAATTGTTGCCAATAATTTTTATTTCACAAAATTGGCAGTCTATTAATAATAAATAATTCGCAGTCCGATCGTACCACTTAAGGGTTAGATCACATCCACTACTAAAATCAAACATAACATATTAACCGAACTCCGCGACAAAAGTTCCAATTTCCAATTGGCAGACAATCTTGCAGAAACTTTTATCCAATACATTAGTATAATCTCAGTAAGCACTCTTAACGCAACATCGTCGAGTGACTTAATCGTTTCGGACGCAACCGGCTCTTTTAATCCGAACCTGGTCTGGTTGTTCTTTTTGGGAAAAGTCGTAGAACACGGAACAGCGAAAAGACAAATCGGGAAAGGAAGGAAGGAAGGAAGGAAGGAAGGGCCAACAGGCTGTAGGAAAAGAGGATGGGTTGTAGAGGCAAGCGAATGAAAGAAACTGAGTTGAAGAGGGCAGGGAATAGGAGAGGATGCGTCAGGGGATGAATATTAAAATGTAAAGTTCCCGGTAAATTAATTGCGTTAACGTCAGGATATTTTCGCCGACGCTCTCAGGACACGCATCCTTTTCGTTCCACTGCACGAAGCCTCCTTTCGCCCTTCCTGCCTTTCCTTTCTCACTTACCCTTATTCTTCTCCGTTCTGGCGTCCTTCTTCAGCCCAGCAGGGAGTTCTATTTTTTTCGTCGATCCAGCCTGCAGGCTGACTCCACTCTGATGCTCCTGAATATTCATTAATCTTTCTCTCTCTTCTACCTCTGGTTTTTCTCTATTTCTCTCTTTTTTCTTCGTTGGAAATGCACGACTAGAGGAAAAAATAAAAGAAGAAAATAAATCTTTTCGCCCCACCACCGAAGCATTCTTCTCCTTCTCGCGCGTTTTCCTTCCCCGACATTCCTCGCTCCTAACGTTTCCGGTGGCCATAACGAAATTCTCGCCGCGTTTTGCGCTTATATTGCCGCGAGTATGAATGCTAAATTTATCCTGGATACGTGTTGGCCTTTTTTCACGGCCATTCGCACCAGCTACGCTCTCGCCTAACTGTTCCGGAATCTTATTTACGTTTTCGTCGCGATGATTGGATCACCTTGTGCAGAGCTGGTGCCTGCACGACAAATTAATTGGTTCCAGGACCTCGGTCATTTTTTATCGAGGTCGTAAATTGATTGTTGAAAGAATTATTTCGTATTGCATATTGAAAATTAAAATTAATATAGAATGTATATTTAAAGATGTAACGTCGTGTGTTCATTTTCATCTTTTACTAACACCAACGTAAAAGTGGTCGTGAACGTGGAAGGACGTTTACGTTATCAGCAACATCAAAAGATGGGAAGTGGTCAATTAATCTTTCTTAGACCCTAATTATGCTTTTCACCTGCCGGCAGTTATTTAATAGTGTTCTAAGAACCAATGGCTGACCCTCGGAAGAAGAGTGCTCTGAGATTCACGCGATAGACAGATGGAAAGAGTAATTTTGATCCGTAACTAAAGTTTCATTATCTATCACAATTATGTTTCGATTTAATTGTGAATGGTAAATATATTCACTATTCGTGGAAACTTTGGAATTGTCATGTCCATCGATATAAATAATGATTTATGCAACCGTAAATAATTGTAATAATTGTTAAACTTGTTGTTGGTACAGCATTGATATCGAAAAGCCAATTAATTTGTCCACCGCTGTGTCAATCATAATTGAATTACACAATTTTGGGTCTAGATATCAAAAATAATATCTGTTATGATAGATTTTAGTAAATTAAATTTTGTTAGGATCTAAAGAAGATAAAGTGGTTGAAAATATTACTTCAATTACTTAATTACTTTCTTTACTTATGTAATTCCATAATTATTTAATAATTAACAGATTTTTTGTTGCATTAAGAATAATTGCCCGTTTTTTAAATAAAAGATACAAAGTTTTTAACATTCTTTATAATAAAACGGATTGATTAATCTGAAACTATACGTATATGCTTTTATTATTCTCTCGTCATGGTACTAAAATTGTTTTAGTTCTATTTATTTAAAAATATTCATCCACCACTTCTTGACATAAAAAATTTTTACCAGCTTATATTTTACATGCACATAGTTATGGTGTAACCTAGAATCAACAAGCAAAAATTAAAAAAAAAATTGTTGAAATCTATATGTCCAACTTTACTGAAGAACCCCTCAGGAGTTTTTGGTAATTAAGCAAACAATATACAATCTTGCTTGAAGATAAAACGATAAACGGACTATTTCTTAACGTACAACTAAAATTTGAAGTTGATTGTTTCAATATTCTTACCTTAATCTTGTCAACCAACTGCAAAGAAGTTTTTTAAAAAACGCTTTTAAGGTTTCCAGCAGATATATCTATTTGTACGATGTGCTACTGTTTTATGTGCCAATAAAAAATCGCATATCAAGTTTTAGGGAGTCGTTGTAAAAGAAATGCTTCAGTCTTCAAATCCATGGTAGATTCAGGCACGATAAAAATTTTACAATGTTTTTAGAGACTAACCAATTTATAGTATTCTCAAAAAAATACGTCTCTCCAGTTTCTCACTCTCTATATCATGCTGAAACATACTAGAAAAAATCTTTTAAAAAACAAGTAGAAAAGCTGTAAGGTTTAAAAAGTGTACAGCTTAAAAATTAAATTTAGTGTTCATATACTTTTTGAATTCACTGTAACTATTTCGAATTTTTATTCAAGATTCAAGTAAAAAAGAAACAATTTTTCAGTGTATCTGCTTTAAATTTAAGTTTGAAACTTTAAAGATATAATCCCTGTGTGTGCTATTATTAATTCAAGTAAAAAAAAAAATGTTTTCACTGTAACTGCTTCAGAGTTTAGTCTGAAACTTTAAAGACATAATTTCCGTGTCTCCTATTATTGATTCCAATGAAAACAAAAAAAATTGTTCACTGTAATTACTTTGCATTTCCATTGGAAATTTTAAAGATATAATCTTTGTACGAGTCGATAAAAATGAGTAGACGCAATTTAAAACAGTAAATATATTAGAAGAATTAAAAAATACTGTTATATATTTTTTTTTCAACCTATTAAACATATTAAGAAAAAAACTAAATTTCGATTTCACTCCAGTTTGTTGCAATTCAGGTAGAAAATTTTTATTTTGCATAAAGATCCGTTGTTTAGTTATTGTTGATGCAAGAAAAAGAAAAAGAATTTTTTGTTAAAAATGTTATTGTGATTTTGTGTTCAAGTATTAGTTCACCAGTCAACGTCGTTTTCTTGATTATATAGCGGTAGCTTAAGAAACCTATCGGTTAAACTTTCACTCACGGGACCAAAAATTTGCAACTTTTCTGAATAACCAAGATCTATTTAGCAAATCTGCTCACTACATCATACCCGGCTCCTATGTCGGGAAACCAATATGGCAGCGTTCTAACCTCTCAAACATGCTTGAAATCGAGCAACTTTACTGATGTATAACTTTTAAACGAGTCAACTCCGCACACTGAAACTTAGATTCCGCGCACTAAAATTTAAAGTTTTGCAATTTTTTCGTCGAATTGTATAATATATCATTGAGAAACGTAAAAATATTTGGTCCCCTGAGTGAAAGTTTATCCGACCCATCGATTAAAGAACGCAGAACAGTTCTCTGTCAATTCTGCCATTGGTTATGTTGGCCAATACTTTAGCTGGTCGCGTAGGTCGCAACTGACAATGCCACTGCAAATCGCTTTTCCATTTATTTTTCGAGGTTACATCGAGAGTCGAATGTCAGGAAAGCAACGGAGAGGAAAGTCCGGAGCGATCCTTTCTTACCTTCGGTCGTTTCTTTTCCTTCCTAGCCGATTACACCTAAGACACAATCACTCGAACTGGGAAGTTCCATCCAAGAATTCTCTTTCTTGGACATTTGGCGCCGTTACTTCGATATTTAGGAACTACCAGCGCAGGGACACTTGTTCCACGCTATCGTTCTCTTCCAAACAAGTGTTCCACTTCCGGTCCGTCCTCGTTATCTTTTCCACAGGATTCGCGAACAATAAAGTACTTGAAAAGTTATTCTTGGCTGAACTTTCTTTCCTAGAAAGAATTCCTCCACCGGAAACTTCAGAACAATACAGCAATTTTAAATTACTTCTCTTGAACATTGTTTTAAGTCAGAGATAGAAATAAATAGTTGCCTTTCGTTTTTAACGTACATCGTTTTAAATCACAGATAGAAATAAATAGTATAGTCGCTTGCGAGACTCGAGACGGTCGATTGACCAGCGTAGTAACGAAGAACGGTTTCCACGAAGGCTTCCGATGATCGGCGTCGAGGGCCGATCAACGGGAAAGACGAGGAGAAGACTTTGTGTTTCGGTTTCCGTGTATTAATTAATGCAAATATAACTATATACTTGTAATATATTTTTACATTCATCGTTATATATTTTATATTATTATTCGCGAAACGTTCCCATTTAAAAGACCGCTACACCAATGTTACCAAGTGAGTACCTATGGCATTTTTACAAGAAATGTTACTCTAGGAATTTTTAAAAAATATATTCTCGTGGAGCAAATACTCGTGCATAATAAGAATTCTATGGAAACAAGTAATTTCAGAACGTTTATTCAGGAAGATTTTATTAGATAAACACTGACAAGCTTTGAACTATGACTTATCTATACAAATATTACAAATAAATAACAGTAATAATGTAGTAATTTAATATCGTTAATATCAAACGTCCAAAATATATTCTACACTTAAAAATAGTATCTGTCACTTTCTATGCATTTATTTCGTTTTTTAAACAATTAGTGAATTGCATGCTTAATTGTATGGACTAGAAAATAACGTGATTTTATAACGAATATATCGTTTTACATTCCGCATAAAAGTTACGTAATAACATTAACAAAAAAATAGTGATATCGATGCAGAATGACTATGTCGCAAGAACTTTTCGCTGATATCGGATATTACCATGGGGATATCGATGTCTTTATTAAAATTTCCCACGGCGGAAATGAAGATGTTAAATTTTACAGTCCGCACTTCAGCTTCCACGAAGCCTTATTAAATTCAAGATAAGGAATTCTATTCGTAATTAAGTTTCAAGGGATATTTGGCAACAGTGATATTCTAGCAACTTCCCGCTCGTGAAAGTTGTTCTTCGATTCCGGAAAGAACACGTGGCTTCTCCGTGCCCCACATTTATTTAATTAGTAGCTCGGGAGGATGACATCGGACACTGCAGATAGATTGCTCGGTAAAACCCCCCGCGGAGTTGCTAATTAAACTCCGTATGAACTAACCTCCTGAACTTCGACTTCTTCGCCGGTATTGGTTTTAACGGCGACAGCGTTTACAACGTAGAAATTCTCCTGGATAATCTATTTCCTTTTTTGTGCCCTTTCTGCTTCTTCCTTTTCGGTCACTGTTCTTCAAGTTTTGTTTCAGCCCGGGGCCATAAGTCTTGTAACTAGACTGCTGGATGTTTATGCAAAATACAGCGGGTGATCGAATTGGTAGAGCCGCTTGTATAGATTGACGATTTTGAATTGGTATAAACAATTTTTTTATGCTTTCACATCCTAACTACACTTGTGTGAAATTTAGATACACTGAATTTTGATTATTTTTGTTTATAAAGTATTGATATTTGCAAATTGAAAATATATATTTGGTCGCATTGTAGGCAACATTATCCGTCATGAGGACAAAAAATATATTTTCTGTACATACAGCGACTGTAATAATTAGATTATCCACTGTAAAATCTTTCTATAGGGTGGCCCAAAAGTCACCAGACCATTTTAAAATGGCAGAATCCTTTTATTATTTGAAAAATTATAAGTAATGAACTTTTTCATCGTGTTAATATAAGTTTTTTCATTTCTCTGAAAGTAATATGAGTTAATTCAGTTAATATAAACTAGATTTTATCTTGTAATTAGTTGTCTTCTGCATTTATGTAGTACGCTTTTACTTAACCTTTATTTTTATAAATTATACGAAATTGTAACTTTATATATTTGCTTTTATACGAATTAAATATAACTGAATGGTATTATTGTATAAATTGAATGATTAAATTATATATGTAATATTCATGGTCAAACTGCAGATTTTACGTATTTATGGCGTAACATTGAGAATTTAAAATATACTACGAAATTTTATAAATATATAAATCATAATTAAATTTTCATATTTCAAATATATGTACTGTGAAATTCTACAGTGATAGAAATTTATCAAATAAGCTCAAAACCGTGAACAAATAATTTCGTCCAGCTAGCCCCAAGAGTGATCGAACCTATACGCCACGGTGCAATACGACTGAGCTCCTGCAGCCATAAATCCACTAGTTTTTACGAATTTCCAAATAAAACCTTGGCGTAATTCCAAAAGAGTAATTCCAAAAAGATGAAACCAACAGACTGAACCGTTGTGAAAAAATCGATATTTTTTATTTCACCAAAAATATGCAGCCCCCCTCGACGCATATCGAATTTTCCCTTGCTGCTTAGTTCTCTTCCCGGTGTAATTCTATTTTCCACCGCGGCAACAATTTCTTCGTCACGGGCGAGCCTCTTCTTTTCTCTGTGTATCTTTAAAAGCACTACTTAAGGGGAGCACAACAGAGAAAAAGAACCAGAGCAGGGAGGGGGAGGTTGGGGGGAGAGTAAGGAGAAGGAGGCGACAGGAGAAAAAGATTAAAGGGACATTGTTACGGAACGAGGTTCGATTCCACGGGAAAATTCTTGTCGCGTTGCAACCGGGTTGCATGCACGGCCCCCTAATAATATAGATGACTCCGATGCGATTAGGAACGCAAGCTCGGAGAAGATGGCCCTTCAGAGGTGCTTACCAGGCTGGTTCCCCGTCTCTGTCCCGCTACCACGGAGACTCGCTTGCAATATTCGAGCCTCGCCTACCCGGTAAGCGTCCTTTCAGCCGCCCTTTTCACCCCGTTGCGGGGGTGCACTCGCACCGTCCGCCACCCTAAGGACTCCAGGTGAGTATCTGCTACTTAACACGGGTCCCGTGCATACATTTTTAATCGGCTCGACGTGCCTGACATCTTTCCGCGAATCGATCCGCACCGAGATTCAACAACGCTTTAGAGACCGGTTGCTGGTCCGGCGTCGAACAATCCTTGTTAAAGATGCACGAGCTCCGATCATGTTTACCAAACTCACTATTTTTGGAACTTTTACGGGCTGTCCGAAAATGTTGTACCTCTTTGAAGGGGGTGATTTCTGAGCTCATTTGGAGTAACTTTCTCCTTTGCGAAAATGTTCTTCGCAGCTTCGTTACGGAGTTATTAACAAAAAACACGGACCAATCGGAGCGCGGCTACAGCGAACGGATCACGACTCGGTCCCGCTGACCGTTGCATTGGCCGAGCCGGAATCCGCCCGCTGTTGCCGCGCGCTCATTGGTCCGTGTTTTCCGTTAATAACTTCGTAACGAAGCCGCGAAGAACATTTTCGCAAAGGAAAAAGTTACTTGAAATGAGCTTAGAAATCACCCCCTTCAACGAGGTACAACATTTTTGGAACAAAAATAGTATAATTGAATTTTTGAAGTATATTTTGAAGGTCACTTAAGGGTTAACAGTTGAGTAAATTCCGAGAACATGAACGTGTCCAATACGTGTGCCGGTGGGAGCTCACGTGTTAATATTCCCTTAGCAGACCGACGCGACGCGACGCCACGCCACCCCGCATTAATCTCCGCTTCTCCACTCCGGAAAACACCTTATTCAACCGAAAAAGATCGACTCTGTTCCATCAAAATCGCTCACCGACACCCCCCTATTTCCATACGAACCGAGATCGCGGTTAAACGCCTCCGCGAATAGAAGGATACAAATTTCCACGGCGTTCATCGGCACTGATATGCTAATCAGATGCTAAACTCGGCCTGGGCTGGAGCGGAAAAAACTGTATTTCACGTCCGTCTCCTCGTGTCTGGTTTTCGTCCGAGCGAAACGGGTGATGAACGGGATTGGGGGCCTTGACGGTGTACAGCGTGTTCCCCTTAAGTATACCGTGACGAGGGATGCCGAGGCCAAAAGATGGCAGGGTTAAAAGCGTTTGGCAAGTCGAACAATCCTGAAACGTCGTACACCGACTCTTCCGGCTTTCCTCTTCTTCCTCCCCGTCATCCCCCAGCCCTCGGCTACACCCCCGACTGACATTCGCTACCCCCGCAAGGAAAGAGCACCCTTTCTGGTATTACAGTATAATATAGCCCCCGTTCCCCGCTGAGGACGCAGCAGCACGTAATAGCGTTCCTCGACTATTACTTATACCCCCTACGACCGCTGCTCGTCGCGAATAAGGTTCCCTCTTCCGTCATTCTTCCCGCCGCTTTTCGTCTTCCGTCCATCTTCGCCGTTGGCTCGCAGACCTTTGCAGACTTTCGCAGCATCTTGCTATGCCTGCATCGTGCATTGGCCTCTAGTACCCTCGTCGTCATTGGTACGCGCCTGCCGTGTGTTCCGTTCGGCTTTGCTACCGATTTAATTATTAGGACGCGTGTATGGCGTTCGACGTATTGGTACGATGGATTATTGTGCGGCGTATTGGTACGATGGGTTATTGTTCGACGTATCGGTACGACGGGGTATCGTTGGACGATTACCTGGTCGCACAGTTAAATACAGGGTAGTCCACCTAAGTGTAGCCATCTATATATCTCCTTTATTTGTAATGACATAACAAATGTTTTTAATACCAATATACAATAAAGTCGCGATCTGGTGAAAATGATCGTCGAAAATTGTAGTAACTCGTAAACAAGCAAAATTAAAAACCAAGACGTGTCATTTTGTAATAATAATACTGACAATCGTTGTCCGCTGACCGAGATTATTCTCCCCTACAGTAAGCTACCTCTATGTTATTGACTTTCCGTAAAAGAAATGTCTAAAATTGTCTAATTTTTCTACGATTTAATGGGAAGCGTTGTTAACTTTCGATTTGCAGTTTTTGTACTTTTTGAGTGTTTGTGCTGCCTTGATTTTTCTCGCACGGGTGTCTTTTCTGCTTCTTTTCTGTTGGTTGGATATCGTTCTATCTCGTTTCCCTGTTCCTCGCTCTGTCTAGATACCGTGCACGTTTAATTTCCGCCCTCTAAGCTCCGCGATACGGGAGGAGCTCGCAAAAACGCGCGAAAGTGCGCGGTAAACGATAATGGGCGAATGTATCTTATAATACTGCGCGCGCGGGGGCTGAACGAACCCCCCCGAGTTTTGTCACTCACACGCTCTCCCCCTTCGGCTTCCGTTTGCCCCGGCGCGGCGCGGCGCAGCGCGCGTCCTCGCGTGTAATCGTTCCGCCAACTAGATACCGTAATTGCACCTTCGTTTCGCCAGAATTATTATGCGACGAGTAATTAAAGCTTAATCCACCGCCGCCTGAAGCCGATTCGATGAAAAACGAGAACTTAAAGGCCGCCTCGAATTACAATTATATTACCGAGCCTGATCCGACGGCCGGATAATCATCGGTCTTGATAACATTCGTTATTTTGCAGTTATTACAGCGTTTTAATTTACAGCCTGGAACACGATGCTTGAGCTTGCCTTCGGAAATTACGCCGCGCCGCTGCACGGCGCGCGGCGCTTTCGCAAACTGTAGATCGGCTGCTTTTCTTTTCTCTCCAGGCTCGATTTTGCATAAATACAGTCGCTTGCAATGAAAAGCCGATAATTAAATTTTTTCGGGAAGTTCGATCATTAATTAATTTGTTTTTAGACAAAAGTTGTTTTTCACAGGGTTTTTTTTATGTTGGCCTATATTGAAAATTCTAAAAATAAGATTTTCGGATCTATGTCTATTTGCCGACTTAACTTCTCAGAAAAATCCAAATTGTGTAGTCAAATATTAAATACAGTTATCGCCATTTTAAGAGTGTCCGAATATTATCGCTGTGGGCATGATTATCCAATGTAAAATTAAAAGATTACTAAATTATAAACGAAAAATTGTTGACCTCTGAACTCTGGCTCACCTTTTGTTTCAGGTAGAATGAAACCAGGACAAAAAATTGTAGATTAACTTTCGAGTGGTCATCGTGTAAAGTGGTCTGTCTACCCTTTAGAAATTCACATTGAAACGAGCGTGAAAAAGAAATGGTATAACGTTGGACAGTCGTTTGAATTTATAAAATTTCAGAAGGAGACACGGTTCTTCAAAAAAATTTTTTAGTGCATGCGGGTGAAAGTAGAGATAAAGTACTTGATACTGAATGCAGACAGTACGTTGCGGAATTTTTCTACACAGAAGTAACAGGAGTTCGAAGATAAACAATTTTTTGTCATATTAAAAAAAATAATTAGAAACTAATAGAAAATGATCCATTTAGTTATGAAATAAATGGGACAAGGGCGCTTTCTGTAAAATGACAAAGCGCCGAAAAAACGTCGTCGGACGTTCGAAGATTACTTGGTTCACTTACACGTTCAAGAAAAATAAATTCAATCTAACATAATCTTCCGCCGTCCCACTGTATTTCTCTCGGTACAAAGAAAGTAATAGGAAACAAAGTGACTCAAGCAGCTCCATATTTTCCGAGCCACCCTAATACAAGGAGAATCCCGTGCGACCGTAGGAAATTTCCTGAACTTGTGCGCAGACGCGTGTGCCGCGCATCCTTTTAAACAATGTTAAAGAAATTTAATCAGAGAGAGCCCCTGTGCGAAAATTCGGTGACGCGGTACGCAATCGTAATAATTAAACGTTCCAAGCGAGAGAAGAAGTTCTACCCACGCAGAATCAGTGCTATACCGATAAGTTTTAATAGAAGCACGCAGCGACGATGTAATAATTACTTAACTACTCGTTAGGGGAGGAAGTTCCTGGAACTTCAAACTTCAAACGAGAAGGGTACACGATTATGCACATTACATAATTCCACGTTAGTCTTCTATTTGCGGCGTTACGCTAAACACTTCAAAGTATTAAAACTGATTTTCCCTTAGGGCTTTTCCTCTGTTTAAGCAATACCGGGTTGCTTAAGAGGGACAGTGTTGTTCCAATATTTCATCGACTTTCACCGCCGTTATAGAAACCATTCAATCGAATCGTAACCCAGTGATTATAGGAGACGTTCGATTCTTATGTACAGGGTGTTCCAAAAATGTTATTTGAAGTAACCTTTTCAAGGAAATACAACATTTTTGGGACACCCTGTACATTGCTTACATTTTTAATAATTTGTAAATGTACTGTTGTGGGTTACGGTCTCATGCGAAATAAAGAATTCCAAAAAATAAGTTTTAGCCTATTGAACGAAAAATACTACAGCGCGAACGTTATTCAAGATTTCTCACGTTGAACCATCTTATCCTTTATAGGATCGGTTACGGCAGAAACCGGACGTGTTCAAAAGGTTCGCCGACATAGTGAGAAGACACCAAACAATCTGAGGCATAAACCTATCGAACGAATGATATGAAAAGGTGGCTGGGCGTTATCGCAAGCCCATCCTCGCGAAAGAAGGCGCACAATCGCGAAAGTAATCCAACGCAGGTCCTGTAACAGCAATTATCCTCGTCTGCCTTCCGTTGCAGCCAGGCTAACGGAGGGAAACGTAAACGCGAAACGTTTCGTCTCGAAGGCAAGAGTGTTAAACACGAAATTTCTTTAATCTGGAGAAGTAACGCGTAAAAAGGAGGGATAGGCACAGAGAGAGAGAGAGAGAGAGAGAGAGAGAGAGAGAAAGAGAGAGGGAAAGAGAGAAGGAGAGAGAAAGAGAGAGAGAGGGAGAGGGAGAGAGAAAGAGAGAGAGAGGGGGCGAGCGAGCCCGAAGGATTCTTCGTTTCGCTAAGTTGGTAACAATTAGTAGTTAGTAACCCCCGAGCGACGTCGTAGCCTGGCAGCAACGATTATTGCGGGTCTGGCAATGGTACTAACGATGCGTACGCGAACTTTACATTTATCGTTATTGCGCCCCGTCAAGTTGCCGCGCCGGCTGTTCTTCGTTTCCGTGATCGTTTCTTTCTCCTCTGCTTCGTTTCCGGCACCGTCCTCTCTCCTTTCCCCGAGCTCGACTTCTCTCCCCGTGACCTTACCACTTCTTCATCTCGTTTTCGAAGGCATCCTCTTATTCGACGATTTTTCGTCGACCTTTTTTCCATTTCCTGCGGACGTCCTCCTTCCGATTTCATGTTTCTCGGGGATTTCTTCTTTCTAACCGATGGCGCGCAAATCGAGAACTTGGAATTGTTCAGTCGAGCCTCGTACAACGCGATCAAAAATCTGTTTAGAGTAGGAGTAGCCCAATTTCGACCCACTCCTAAATTGGACCATAGTTCTTATTCCTGTATAAATTGATTTCGCGACAATATTCTAACGGGAAATTATAGTTTTTTTTTTAAAAAGCTGTCAAATAAGTAACAGCTAGCGGATTTGATGCATTTATGATAAAAACGAGTCGGTGAAAATATGGAGACATTATTCTCAAACGATTAAAATTATTTACACTGCAAATGATACAGGAACATTTTATTTTGCATAAACGTCCGCCGTCTGGTAATAACATTACTGTGAAGCAATTGTTGATGTAATTTCTCCTCCAGTTTGCATAATCTATAACTTTTCACTAATCAGCAAATTATCAATTCTGATTCGTATAATTGTTAAGAAAAATCATATCTTTAATGTTATTAGATTATTTTTGAAAGTAAAACTGGATGAACATAGGCGTAGGATTGAAAAAATAAGAAGTACACATTATTTCATGTTTGAAATTTTAATATTTCCACATGAATATTGCAATAATCTACAATCTAAATATCAAATTTTGTTAATACAAATGTTCAAAAACTTGTTCAGTGTTGTTAAAATATTAATTAACTTAAATAACATTTCATATAAATTAAAACGTATATAGACATTGAATATTAAGCTAAAAGAAGTTCGTTCTGAAATATTTCCGAGTTCTTTTAAATCACGCAAACAGCTTTATACATTTCCTGGTTCTATAAACATTTTACATTCATTTCAGAAAGCTTAAATA
This sequence comes from Lasioglossum lativentre, assembly GCA_916610255.1. NCBI lineage: Eukaryota > Metazoa > Arthropoda > Insecta > Hymenoptera > Halictidae > Lasioglossum > Lasioglossum lativentre. The sequence goes on from OU744366.1 coordinate 6,228,691, forward strand.
GGAACAGCGATGTATTATTGCAGTTAAAGATTAATATTTTTTAAAAAAGAGGAAAATAGGAACATTTCTTATAGAACAAGTAACAGACCAGGTAGTACTGTCTCTGTAAACATTTATATTGCATTTTACAGTAGGAAGTGGATTTAATCTTTGATGTTAATTTCATAATGCTCTTGCACGACATTCAAGGCACGCTTCAGAAATAATTTATATTTATAAGAATAGTGAGAACATCTCGATGGAAAGGGCTCACGTCTTCATGAATTATTTACGATTTTCCTCGATTTCAGCTATGAAGTAGGTCGTTTTATCGTCGGCCAGAAATATATGAGTCTGTGAAACAGAATTATGTATTTCATTTGGTATCTACTGTAATTGAAAAATTAGAGAAAATTTATGGAATGTGGAGAACTGTTCAATCTTTACATGAAAAATTTGTGCATTAATGTACAATATTATATGTTGTAAACAAATTATCCGTGGTCTAATATTTTAAAAATTCCTCATTCGCATAGGATTAATTGCATATACATAGATATTCTTTGAAGTGGCATGTTCTTACTATAATTCTTTTATAATATCTAATAAATTGTAAAACAATATTTTTTCCAACTGGTCAATATATTGAAGTACATCTTAACCTCAAAATGGTAGGTGTAGGGTTTATCTTTGCCCAGGAGAGTTATAATCGTTCCTTCTAAATTCCAATTTATTGATGGTCAGTTTAAATTATTAACTATTTATATTGAGTTTAATATATGAGGATTAGACTTCAAGGAAGTGGGTTCAAAAATCTGTAATACAAGACAATTCAAACATAAGAATTCGAATGGGTCCAGCTATGGCTGCCACAAGTATGCAAAAGCATCCACCGTTGCAGTACTAATAAATATCAAGTATTTTATTCAAAGCGGTTAAATTCTAGAACAACAGAAACACGGGTGTCGCGAGTCCCGTTACCATGCCAAAGCTCTGTTACCCCCGTTAGCGCAAGTTCCGTGTGTCTAATTAGAGTCTACTTGTCCCATAAAAGATTTAATATCAATGCGCGAAACACAGAAACGCAACTGGCATTTGCGAAACAGTAGTGAAACGAACATGCCGCCATTAAAAAGTTTTCAGCCGAGACAGTTCTACCTGGATTATTACCACGTTAGCCTAACAACAGTGTAGGGTCGTCAAATTAAGACACCGTTACCGCAAAACGGTTTCGTTACCACGGGCCGCAGGATTTCCTGCTCGTCTCGACTTATCCTTGATCCTTCGGGATCGTTCCTTGACGCTGCTAACCCGGGTTCGATGGGGTTTCGATGGCGGAGCCCGTGGTATTACGAGGACGTCGACGGAAACCGGCGGATACGTCAATTTTTTTGCGGTTTTATCAACCGACTGGCCGGCGGTGACAATTTGTTGAAGCCCGCGTTGTCGAACACCGGAAGCAAGTCTCTGACTCTTTGTCCGGCGCCAATGGCTGCCAGCTCGAACCATCTGAAACCACGCCAGACACGCCGGGCCCGATGAAAAATTGACTTTCCTTTCTTCCGCTTTAATTAATCGTGGCAAACCGAGATTATCGTGACATGTAGTTGCGCCAAACTGTATTTCGACACTAAATTTCCCATTCTTGAGGAATTGTCGACATCGGAACTGTGACAATTTCGTTGCAGAAAATGGTACAACAATATAGCCGGACTCATTTTCAAGCTTGAAGCCACTACTTTTGCCATCAACGTCACCTTATTTTTTTTTAAACGGGACTAACCCTTTTTAAACACATACGATGACAGTCCCTTTCAAGGTCATTCAAGGTCGCAGAGTTCAACATTCCTTCAGAGCCCGATTACAAGAATGTATCATTTCGAACATTTCTGAAATACAGGCATCTTGCTCTAACATTTTAAATGTTACGCGTTTCCTCTGCCTGTGACCTTCAATGACCTTGGGGATCACACCGAGTCTAATATTATATTTCACATTCATCTCTATCGCGATGGTAGATAGAAACATAGCGAGATATCAAATTTTCATCTAAATTCACAAACATTAATAGTTACACAATAAATAATAATTAGCATAAATTTTAGTGTTACCTTCCCTAGTGTCCTTCACTTAAGGATCAAATAAAAAAACCCACAATCCTATGCACTCGTACTATTGAAGTAACATGAACAAAACTCGAACAATGAACATAAAATGCGATAAACGATAAATTTCCGTAAAACTACCCCACAGCATGAACCAAACAAAGAGAGTAATAAAAAAACTGATACGTGTTATGGTTTTACAGAAAACACTTGATGTGCCAGCTAGTAAGCAAACCGGGAAAGGTGAAAGAACGTTAGAATGACGAGCGAAATAATAATGAAACGGGTTAACAACAACGCAATTATGCGACATTAATTCGTGGAACGGGACGTATGTACAATGAGAATTATTCCGGCGAAATACGGAACAGCATCACGTCGCGAATCACGCCATCACATCTCGTGTCTGTGTGGAATATAATTCGCATTATTTCGACGCGAACGAATTTCTGCCGGGAGTCCAGTCGACCGGTTGTCTGTTTCCATTGGGCGATACATACCGTGCACACGCATTAATACAATTGTTTTGTTGCTCCTCGCAGAAACGGCCACGAATTCGATCGTGCGGTAGTTTCGGGGGTTTTCAATTTGTACGGTTTATAATTGAATATGATAGGAAACCGCGTGCGCCTTTCTAATTGGTAAACACGGAGCAGCACAGTTTTGTTAGGCGATACACCCTCTGGCCTATTTAATAATCTTCGATCAACTGTCCTCGGCTAATGGCAGTGGAATTGTCATCTTTTCCGAAATGGAAAACCGGGCCCCCGGTATTAAATGCTATGCTCCGCTGCGCGAGAATGAAACACGAGAGCAGCGCGGCATTTCGAGGGACAATTTAAACGTAGACAGTTTAATCTGAAGCAATTAATACTGGGTTGTCGCATACGAAATTGCTGGCCGCGCGGACAGCGCGAACGTTTCTTTGTTTGGAACTGGAATACAGTAATTACTGCGAACGCTGGTTTCGAAAAATAGCATTGTAGCGAAACAGCGATTCGTGAACCGTTCGAAGAATGCTTCACAGCTATAGCTGGAGTTGAGATTATACAGGGTGCTTTCGAAATCGTGGTGCCGTCAATTAGGGGGCAATTGTGCGTGCATAAATGAGTCAAAATGACACAATCAAATTTTTCATACGATGCTTTATTTCCGAGATAATCAGGTTTGCAAATTCATCAGATTTGCATGCATTAGGTCTGTATTAGATGTACAACACACAATTAACCATTTGTAACATTGGTTTAAATTCATATGTTTTATCTTTCAAATTGAAGATTCATTAATTCTTTATAAGATTGAGTAAATGTGTATACATACATAGAAGGCTCGACTATCTTGTCTGACTATGACTGGTTGATTCTACTTGTACTAAACTTTACGATTCTACTAGACTAAAAATTTTGCGTCTATTCATTTTTAATCGATTTTCTATTAAAATGACAAAAGAAATTGTGTCTCCATTTTCACTTAATTATAAAAATTCCACAGTTTGACAAGTATGTAGACGTCTGCGACTGTAAATGTAGATTCACATATTTTTCCACTGTTGCAGTTAAAAATTATACTGTCGTTGACATTTTTATCAAGTAATGTAAAGATGAAAACAGAAATTGTGTTACTATCCTCACTCAATAACAGTGTTTCAATTTTAATAACAATTTTATGTATATCCAAATGATAGAAAATAAGTCACTATCCCCGCTTAATATATTGTTTGTCACTAGACTGCGGATTTCCATACATTGGATGAATGCAATGGACCATTGAAAAATAAAACCATAAAGACGTTAGAAGAATTTAAGAATATTGTTACACTATTTTATAAAAGTTATCGAACGAAGAAATACATTTTCATCTAGCATCCATTTCTTACAATCAAACCGGAATATTTCTATATGAAACGTCCGTGCAGTCTATTTATCAATTATCGTCGGCAGGCGTGCCCGCAAAAATCGTTGAAAAGAGTTGAGATGCGAGAAAAAGTGAGTTAGTCAGCCAACAGTGGCAGAGCGGGTCGAGGTGGTGGGGGTGAAATGAAATCGGGCTTGCAGCCCCTGATAAATTGAAATTGATTTTGATGCGCGCACGATGGGTCACGCGGAGTGAGCGTTTCGCAAGCATATGTGAACACATTCATTTCCCACCTGTTGTTTTTGTATTTGGCAAGGGGTTGAGCAGCTGGATGGGGCGTTTCGGTGGGGAAATATGTGGCCCCATAAAAATCCAGACCACGGCTCAGCAGCATCGAGGTCTCCTCCACGCTGGCCAGGGTAACCCTTATAACGGGTGGTCCAGTGTAAATCGTCGCCGGCTCGTTTTGGTTGTGAGCGTCGCTTTTCAGCTTGTCGTTGATCGCTTTCACTAATTCACAAAGCAGACATCGACTGGTCACCCACCGGGTGCAGTTAGGCAAATGAGGAAGAAAAACGGGGGGGAATTCATTCGATCGGCTGCGTGCGAATTCGGAGAATTAGTCGCGAGGATTCATGATTTTGTTCTGCCCCGTCGTTCTTGCTCCCGATTTATTTACCCCTTTTCCCCTCGGTTTTCGAACGTTCCAAATTAATAATTCGTTCATTGAATTTGTAACTGATATTTATTTTTATTTTTCACGGTAATTGTGTCCTTCTCTGATTTTTCCATACCGAAGTTGAAATTGAATCGCAAAGTAGTTTCTAGAGATGACAATATCTTTTAGCTGGAGATAGACAATTAGGTTTTTGAAAACTAATGCAGTCATTACTGGTTTTCCATAATTGCATTCTTCTTTGACTTGTTCTTGCTGAAGTGAAAATTAAATTGGAAAAGATTTTTCAAATTGGAGATAGATAATTAGCTTTTCTATTTTTCAATTTGAAAATTAATTCATCAATATACTCTTTTTGTGATTAAAAGATTAAAAATTTTGATTTGATAAAGTAAATAAGTTATTATTTATTAACTGGATCTATAGAAATTTCGAACGTCCCTTTATCAGAAATACATATATTTTAAATTAATCGTTTAAAAGAAAAAATATTTTATTCTCATGCTATTCAGATATATTTGCAGCCAACTTAATATAACAGGGATATTCGGATCGTATTTGTATTTTAAAACTGAAATAAAATTACGAAGAAATTACACATGAAACTACGGTTAACAGTGAAAGGGTTAAAAAGTTCCCCAACTGTCTGGATCCCTGCAGCAAACGCTCCAATTGCTATTTGCTCACCCTATACAAGCAGAGGTAGGTCCGGCCACTAGGGAACGAGGATAAGGATCTGGGTGTGATCAGCACAGGTGAGCACGCCGGTGTCAAAAAAGAAATTCTGAGAAGCAGAAGGGCGACCCCTTTTAGGGCTATCGCGATTTTGCTGTGGAATACTCACGAACGGTGCCGGTGTGGAGGGGCAGCCGCGTAACTTCGACTATGGACCGGTACTTGTAGAGAGCATGTCTAATATCCTCTTCGGGTAATTCTTCGGGTACGTCCAAAACGTAGACGGTGAATGTCTTTGCGGGTCTGCACGGTATGGCGACCTGCGTTCATGAATACAAAACGTCGTATTTAGAGACGTTTGAAGTGGGAGGGTCCTTTGTGTACCGAAAGATAAGTACCTTCTTGTAGAAGCGTGCCCCGGTGACTTTGTGGAAGCCCTTTTTGTAGACAGCCTGAAAATCGTCGATGTTGCTGAACTTGAAGAGTATACCGGTCGCAGTCTTCGTCAAGGAGAATGCGCCACTGTAATGCAAAGCGAAAACGATGTTTTATCTCCCCACCTTATTCTCTCTTTTTCTCGATCTTCAACCCCCCCCCCCCACGGCAACAGCCCCCTGCACACCCCCGCATCGTACTCTCTCAACCCCATTCCACGTTTCTGCCAGTCGCTACCACCACCGGCCCCCCGGTGGATTTTATCTTGTTTGCTGAGCTCCTCTATCGAGCAATTATCGCGCTTCGACTTTTCTCGAGGTAATTTCATTCCGAAATGAAGACATGGCTTATCTTAATTGTTGTGATCCAGTGGAGCTTAACCTGTTAATCGAGGCGGCCGAGTGAATTCGTCGTTTGTAATGCCGGGACCTTTATTAGAGTTACTTCGCCGATAAGAATTGTATTTATGTGGGCGCAGTGTCACTGCTATCGACCAGTTGCTCCTCGTCCACGGAAAAATGGAATTTGCGTTATTGGAACTAATTTTGGGGAATGAGAGTGTTCGCATAGGAGAATTTTCGTATGGTAAAATAAGAAATAATTAGCACTTGTGTTATACAGAGTGTTCACGCGATATCACTAGTCAGCGCTTTACTTGCAAATAATGAATATTAGAAAAAAATGAAAGAGAAAAATGTAATAGTCTTTTGCAACCAACGTAATGCCGTATGGTAATTTTTTTGTGTTGCCACTATTTTATTAGTAATGAAGGTGACTGATTGTTTATATGATATACTGATCATTTATGTCATGTGAAGGCGTGTGTCAAGACAAATTCAATCGTATACAACACAATAATGACCTTCAAGGTCGTGCAAGGTCGGAAATGAAAGAAACATTTTGAATATTTTGTAGAGATAATTTAAATTAATTTTCTAATATTTGAGACGTCATTGTATCAATAAAAATTTATATGTTTTCTAAAAATTAATAATTCTTTTAAATTTAATTGATTAATTACATTAAAAGTCTTACTTTGTTGAATATTTTGATCATCTTTGATCATTTTCTACACAACAACAAATAGTTTAGCAAAATTTAGATAACAGTACAAATGAAGATTGTAAATGCTACGATTAATAATTTTTTCGAAATCGAAGGGCAGTTTTGTTAAAATCAAAGGGAAATTAACCGTGTCGTGCGCTGCAATGTAGCCTATAAGTATTCTTCCACGTAATTAGGCTGCGATGATTAACGACTGCGATCAGCACATTTGTTTCAATATTGTCCTTCGCGGGCCGGCTAATTCGTTTCAATTATCGCGCCAGCTTTGGCACAATGTTACATCGGAACACTTTGCGAGTTTTATTCTGGATACCACAATCGAATACTCGAATTCTTGTATTTACTGTAGTCTTCATTTTATACGATTAACAGTCGTACTTGTTCTTTTTGGCACATAACGCGAGAAATTGTTTCGCAATTAATGTATTGCGTCATTTGAATTTTATAAATTAAGTGTTTGTAGTAGTTTTCAATTTATTGATATTCTGAAAAATTATTATCATTTTTCTGCGTTTTTCAGAATACATGAACAATTTTTTTATTAAGTGTGTTATTTGACAATATTTTATACCAACAAACTCTAAAAGAACTTCAGCTATACTCAATTTTTATAATTTTTTTATGACGTATTAATGTTTAGGAATTACAAATGTACATTCAGTAGCACTGTAGACAACATTATTCATTACAAGGTTAACAAAGACATTTTTCGTTCTGCGCCTCTAATAATTTAATTACCCACCGAATTATGTCTGACCAATGCTCACAATTTCCACTTATAATACAAATTGACGGTCAAAGCAATTTAATTAATGGAAGTGAAACTGTAAAGTCAAAATTTATCATATTGGATATTACTTCAACACTTTTGCATTCTAAATGTTCTAATAAAATTAGGTTTATCCAAAGACGTTACAATAACAATATGCATTTATTGCATACATTAAAAGAAAACACAGTAGAGCCCCCCATATCCGAAATTTTTAAGTTTCATTTTAAATATCACCCCAATAAAATAATCAGAATTAATCAATTCAATTTACATAATTATTAACATTGATAAAATTATAAAATTCTATTTCTAGATTACCGAATCTTTCTAACGTCTCAAAAAAGGTCAAATCGGCTGGACCAATTATGAAAAAGTTATTCTTTTCTAAAGGGTGTCTTAAGAATTAAGGACGAGGTGTGTATGTGATCTAGGAGTCAAAAAGATTGAGATCCTCAAATATCATACAGATTATTATAAAGTCTCTTGTGATTTTGATTTAAATAAATGAAATTTGATAACAGAAAAGTAATTGTTCTGTTATACGATTACTTTTTTCTCCCGATTATATGGGATACGGCGTGGCGCTACTGTATAGCGACAGCTGCCGATGCAAACAGTGGTCGCGTCAATATCAAAGAACAATACTAGCCGTGGAGGGGCTTGGTAAATCCAACACTCACCGGAAGTTCATCTTCTCGCAAATGGTGGCCGCCTTCTCGATGCTCAGCTCGTGGCTGGGCGTCAAGAGGAACGCGCCCTTAGTGAGGAAATCGGTCTCGCTGATTTCGGAATCGGTGTCCTGATCCTGCCAATCGGCGGATCCGCGACGACCCTCCTGGTTCAGCCTAAGCAACGAGCTGCTTTTCGACGTGGACATTTCGTTTTCGCACGCGGCACTGCCGTCCGGGCCCTTCTGAGACATCTTTTTATACGGCGACGAAGTGGGATCGGCTAGCTGACGATCGAATGTGACCCGTTACGCGAGATCGACTCCTCGAGACCACCAAGACCGGACATACGCTCTTGACACACTGCTGGTCAGTTACGCACCGATACGCCCCTTTTATATTCGCCAGTAGCACTATGACCGCGACGATCGTCGACGACTCTGCCCACGATCTTGCTCGTCTCGGTTCGTGATCGGCAGAAAAAAGGTCGCCGAGCAATGCTACCTTTGACGAACGATTAGGCGTGGTTAGGCTCGACAAATGGCTTCTGTGTACCACGAGCAAACGCTAATTCCTCGCCATTTGCGGCCCACCAATTTTATGCCAGTCCTGGTCAAACAGAAATTTTCATAATTGGACTGTAGATTGTTATGCAAAATAGAAATTGTCCAAGGCAATCCTAGGAAATGGTAGTTAGGTGGAAATGTGTTTCATCTTCGAATAATTTCAATTAGTCGATAGTAATGTTCTTAAATTAAAGTGAATAATATTCAGAGTGACCAAATATTCTTAAAATAAAATGTTTAATATTCTAAGTGTCTGAATATTCTTAACATAAAGTGACTAATATTCTAAGTGACCAAATAGTCTTAAAATAAAATGTCTACAATTTTATGTGAGAAAATATTCTTAAAATAAAATGTCCAATATTCTAACTGACTGAATACTTCTTGAAATAAAGTGACTAAATATTCATTAAACACGTTGTACATTTATATGTTCCGTATGTTCGAGTTTCATATTCGATTGTGGTAATAAAAGAAAGTAATTGCAATTTTATTGAACGTGTGCTTTAATGTCTCTCGTTGCTGAAGGTTCAATGGCTGCTACGTAAAGCATGAAAACTCAGTGGGAGATAGATTGTGATTACCAGAAAGAGTAGGATATTTTATCGACTAACTATTATTAATGTTTTCTGCACGGTGCGTGACACATCATTTAACATCCATATTGGACTGTGCAGATCCGAAGGGTTTAAATCAATTTCTCCATGCATCGTTAACCCAGTGATGATGCATTACTTGCTGGTAGCTTGCACGCAATTTTTTAATAAGCGTCCAATGTATTAAAAATACATTACGTCGAGCGGCTATAAATTCCGCCCCCGTTCTTAACGAGTATTTATCGCAAAAACTAGCAAGCTCCGTATTTTGTAGGTAAGAAGTTCGCGGATAAAACGGTACGGGGCATAATTGATCAGCAAATTAGACAGAGATTTATGTTTCGAACAGAGACTCTCAGTTTTCCTAAGAAACTCGTGTCCAGTTCTTTCTCCCGGAAAAATGAAGGAGGATTGAAAGAAATTGCGTTGGATTTTAGAAGAACAATAGAAGAACCAACTGTGCGAGAGAGTGTACGAGGAGACGCTGATTTTGTTCTAGTTTTATCAAACTACGAATTTGTGTGCGACTTCTTCTTAATTTAACTGAAAGAATCTTCTTTGAAAATAGTCGAGAGGAATATTTTTGAAGCAAATATTAAGGAAAATTAAATTATTACAATAGTCATTCTAAAAACACAACAATCAACTTAGTGAATATCTCCTCGCAGTATAATACACATATTATGACAATATATTATATTGTCACGTATCAATAAATGTGTAAATTTTTATTTATTATATTACAATTTAAATCTGAAAACATGTCTTCAACCAACTGAAATTTCCTTAATAAATGTAATTGGCCTCTGAAATTTCCTTAATAAATGGAAATGTCTTATGTCTCTCTTTTGTAGTTTTATCAAGTTGTAAACAATGCGTTGATACTATCAAATGATACTCATGAGTCTTTCTGATGTTCCCAATGTAACATTTTAATTTAATTCTTAGAAATTGAGTAATTGAGTGATGATTTTAATACTCTGGGTCAAAATAGCCCAGACCCCACCGTCGAAGTGTGAACACGTCCACTGACGCGGTGGTCACCAGTGAGGGAGGCTATTGACTTGCTTAAAAATGTTGGCATTAGTAGCACTGAATTTATTCGTTCTGAAATGAACTAAACCATAGTGTAAGGTGCAAACTTCATTATCAATTAACTAATAATAATTTTGAATAACTCGGATCGTTTATACATACGAATGAAATCAGCAAGACTTGGGTATTGGCTAAATCGTATCTTTTGAATTTTGGACGTAATACCTCAGAAACTGCGCCCCTAGCGGCAATAATATGTACACTCTAATCAGCCATATTGGTTCACATGGTGTACATCTGTCATCGACGCGGCGTAGCAACAAGTTCTTTCAAAAATTGAGGTTATTGCTGTTTTCTTATAATTTTCAGTAAGTAAATTATTGATAAAATCATATTTCTTGTTACCTAGTGATTCTGTAGTATTTTGGTAGGTCTCTAGGGAGTTTACTAGAGCCTCACCAATAAATGAGCAAGCTGATGAATATTTTTAATTTATTTAAAACTTTTATAAAATTATCAACAAAAGTATTTCGGAAATAAAACTTATTAACTTGTACCTTGGAATGTTCTAGTTTGAATGACAATTATTGATTAAACATTAACTATCTTGTTAATAACAAAACAACAAAGCTCAAAACATTTTAAATTACAAAACTCCGATGCAACTTCACATCGGTGAACTTCACATTAGTGAACAACTTGAAATTGTCGAGTGTCGCCACAGTATTTAAATAGTTGTTTAGCAGAAATCGTATTAGCTTCATTCAATGTTTTCTTATGTTGATTTTACATATAACTTTTGCTCTCAAATCGTACCTGTACGATCAACAATTACTCAAACTATAAAAATAGAATTAAAGATATAGAAAACAAAAAGCAGTTAAAAGAAAGATAGAAGCATTCGAAGTTAATAAATCGTATCTTTTGAATTTTGGACGTAATACCTCAGAAACTGCGCCACTAGCGGCAATAATATGTACACTCTAATCAGCCATATTGGTTCACATGGTGTGCATCTGTCATCGACGCGGCGTAGCAACAAGTTCTTTCAAAAATTGAGGTTGTTGCTGTTTTCTTATCATTTTCAGTAAGTAAATTATTGATAAAATCATATTTCTTGTTACCTAGTGATTCTGTAGTATTTTGGTAGGTCTCTAGGGAGTTTACTAGAGCCTCACCAATAAATGAGCAAGCTGATGAATATTTTTAATTTATTTAAAACTTTTATAAAATTATCAACAAAAGTATTTCGGAAATAAAACTTATTAACTTGTACCTTGGAATGTTCTAGTTTGAATGACAATTATTGATTAAACATTAACTATCTTGTTAATAACAAAATAACAAAGCTCAAAACATTTTAAATTACAAAACTCCGATGCAACTTCACATCGGTGAACTTCACATTAGTGAACAACTTGAAATTGTCGAGTGTCGCCACAGTATTTAAATAGTTGTTTAGCAGAAATCGTATTAGCTTCATTCAATGTTTTCTTGTGTTGATTTTACATATAACTTTTGCTCTCAAATCGTACCTGTACGATCAACAATTACTCAAACTATAAAAATAGAATTAAAGATACAGAAAACAAAAAGCAGTTAAAAGAAAGATAGAAGCATTCGAAGTTAATAAATCGTATCTTTTGAATTTTGGACGTAATACCTCAGAAACTGCGCCCCTAGCGGCAATAATATGTACACTCTAATCAGCCATATTGGTTCACATGGTGTGCATCTGTCATCGACGCGGCGTAGCAACAAGTTCTTTCAAAAATTGAGGTTGTTGCTGTTTTCTTATAATTTTCAGTAAGTAAATTATTGATAAAATCATATTTCTTGTTACCTAGTGATTCTGTAGTATTTTGGTAGGTCTCTAGGGAGTTTACTAGAGCCTTACCAATAAATGAGCATGCAAGCTGATGAATATTTTTAATTTATTTAAAACTTTTATAAACTTATCAACAAAAGTATTTCGGAAATAACACTTATTAACTTGTACCTTGGAATGTTCTAGTTTGAATGACAATTATTGATTAAACATTAACTATCTTGTTAATAACAAAATAACAAAGCTCGAAACATTTTAAATTACAAAACTCCGATGCAACTTCACATCGGTGAACTTCACATTAGTGAACAACTTGAAATTGTCGAGTGTCGCCACAGTATTTAAATAGTTGTTTAGCAGCATTCGTATTAGCTTCATTCAATGTTTTCTTATGTTTATTTTACATATAACTTTTGCTCTCAAATCGTACCTGTACGATCAACAATTACTCAAACTATAAAAATAGAATTAAAGATATAGAAAACAAAAAGCAGTTAAAAGAAGGATAGAAGCATTCGAAGTTAATAAATCGTATCTTTTGAATTTTGGACGTAATACTTCAGAAACTGCGCCACTAGCGGCAATAATATGTACACTCCAATCAGCCATATTGGTTCACATGGTGTGCATCTGTCATCGACGCGGCGTAGCAACAAGTTCTTTCAAAAATTGAGGTTGTTGCTGTTTTCTTATCATTTTCAGTAAGTAAATTATTGATAAAATCATATTTCTTGTTACCTAGTGATTCTGTAGTATTTTGGTAGGTCTCTAGGGAGTTTACTAGAGCCTCACCAATAAATGAGCAAGCTGATGAATATTTTTAATTTATTTAAAACTTTTATAAAATTATCAACAAAAGTATTTCGGAAATAAAACTTATTAACTTGTATCTTGGAATGTTCTAGTTTGAATGACAATTATTGATTAAACATTAACTATCTTGTTAATAACAAAATAACAAAGCTCGAAACATTTTAAATTACAAAACTCCGATGCAACTTCACATCGGTGAACTTCACATTAGTGAACAACTTGAAATTGTCGAGTGTCGCCACAGTATTTAAATAGTTGTTTAGCAGAAATCGTATTAGCTTCATTCAATGTTTTCTTCTGTTGATTTTAAATATAACTTTTGCTCTCAAATCGTACCGGTACGATCAACAATTACTCAAACTATAAAAATACAATTAAAGATATAGAAAACAAATAGCAGTTAAAAGAAAGATAGAAGCATTCGAAGTTAATAAATCGTATCTTTTGAATTTTGGACGTAATACCTCAGAAACTGCGCCCCTAGCGGCAATAATGTGTACACTCTAATCAACCATATTGGTTCATATGGTGTACATCTGTCATCGACGCGGCGTAGCAACAAGTTCTTTCAAAAATTGAGGTTGTTGCTGTTTTCTTATAATTTTCAGTAAGTAAATTATTGATAAAATCATATTTCTTGTTACCTAGTGATTCTGTAGTATTTTGGTAGGTCTCTAGGGAGTTTACTAGAGCCTCACCAATAAATGAGCAAGCTGATGAATATTTTTAATTTATTTAAAACTTTTATAAAATTATCAACAAAAGTATTTCGGAAATAAAACTTATTAACTTGTATCTTGGAATGTTCTAGTTTGAATGACAATTATTGATTAAACATTAACTATCTTGTTAATAACAAAATAACAAAGCTCGAAACATTTTAAATTACAAAACTCCGATGCAACTTCACATCGGTGAACTTCACATTAGTGAACAACTTGAAATTGTCGAGTGTCGCCACAGTATTTAAATAGTTGTTTAGCAGCATTCGTATTAGCTTCATTCAATGTTTTCTTATGTTTATTTTACATATAACTTTTGCTCTCAAATCGTACCTGTACGATCAACAATTACTCAAACTATAAAAATAGAATTAAAGATATAGAAAACAAAAAGCAGTTAAAAGAAGGATAGAAGCATTCGAAGTTAATAAATCGTATCTTTTGAATTTTGGACGTAATACTTCAGAAACTGCGCCACTAGCGGCAATAATATGTACACTCTAATCAGCCATATTGGTTCACATGGTGTGCATCTGTCATCGACGCGGCGTAGCAACAAGTTCTTTCAAAAATTGAGGTTGTTGCTGTTTTCTTATCATTTTCAGTAAGTAAATTATTGATAAAATCATATTTCTTGTTACCTAGTGATTCTGTAGTATTTTGGTAGGTCTCTAGGGAGTTTACTAGAGCCTCACCAATAAATGAGCAAGCTGATGAATATTTTTAATTTATTTAAAACTTTTATAAAATTATCAACAAAAGTATTTCGGAAATAAAACTTATTAACTTGTATCTTGGAATGTTCTAGTTTGAATGACAATTATTGATTAAACATTAACTATCTTGTTAATAACAAAATAACAAAGCTCGAAACATTTTAAATTACAAAACTCCGATGCAACTTCACATCGGTGAACTTCACATTAGTGAACAACTTGAAATTGTCGAGTGTCGCCACAGTATTTAAATAGTTGTTTAGCAGCATTCGTATTAGCTTCATTCAATGTTTTCTTATGTTTATTTTACATATAACTTTTGCTCTCAAATCGTACCTGTACGATCAAAAATTACTCAAACTATAAAAATAGAATTAAAGATATAGAAAACAAAAAGCAGTTAAAAGAAGGATAGAAGCATTCGAAGTTAATAAATCGTATCTTTTGAATTTTGGACGTAATACTTCAGAAACTGCGCCACTAGCGGCAATAATATGTACACTCTAATCAGCCATATTGGTTCACATGGTGTGCATCTGTCATCGACGCGGCGTAGCAACAAGTTCTTTCAAAAATTGAGGTTGTTGCTGTTTTCTTATCATTTTCAGTAAGTAAATTATTGATAAAATCATATTTCTTGTTACCTAGTGATTCTGTAGTATTTTGGTAGGTCTCTAGGGAGTTTACTAGAGCCTTACCAATAAATGAGCAAGCTGATGAATATTTTTAATTTATTTAAAACTTTTATAAAATTATCAACAAAAGTATTTCGGAAATAAAACTTATTAACTTGTATCTTGGAATTTTCTAGTTTGAATGACAATTATTGATTAAACATTAACTATCTTGTTAATAACAAAATAACAAAGCTCGAAACATTTTAAATTACAAAACTCCGATGCAACTTCACATCGGTGAACTTCACATTAGTGAACAACTTGAAATTGTCGAGTGTCGCCACAGTATTTAAATAGTTGTTTAGCAGAAATCGTATTAGCTTCATTCAATGTTTTCTTCTGTTGATTTTAAATATAACTTTTGCTCTCAAATCGTACCGGTACGATCAACAATTACTCAAACTATAAAAATACAATTAAAGATATAGAAAACAAATAGCAGTTAAAAGAAAGATAGAAGCATTCGAAGTTAATAAATCGTATCTTTTGAATTTTGGACGTAATACCTCAGAAACTGCGCCCCTAGCGGCAATAATGTGTACACTCTAATCAACCATATTGGTTCATATGGTGTACATCTGTCATCGACGCGGCGTAGCAACAAGTTCTTTCAAAAATTGAGGTTGTTGCTGTTTTCTTATAATTTTCAGTAAGTAAATTATTGATAAAATCATATTTCTTGTTACCTAGTGATTCTGTAGTATTTTGGTAGGTCTCTAGGGAGTTTACTAGAGCCTCACCAATAAATGAGCAAGCTGATGAATATTTTTAATTTATTTAAAACTTTTATAAAATTATCAACAAAAGTATTTCGGAAATAAAACTTATTAACTTGTATCTTGGAATGTTCTAGTTTGAATGACAATTATTGATTAAACATTAACTATCTTGTTAATAACAAAATAACAAAGCTCGAAACATTTTAAATTACAAAACTCCGATGCAACTTCACATCGGTGAACTTCACATTAGTGAACAACTTGAAATTGTCGAGTGTCGCCACAGTATTTAAATAGTTGTTTAGCAGCATTCGTATTAGCTTCATTCAATGTTTTCTTATGTTTATTTTACATATAACTTTTGCTCTCAAATCGTACCTGTACGATCAACAATTACTCAAACTATAAAAATAGAATTAAAGATATAGAAAACAAAAAGCAGTTAAAAGAAGGATAGAAGCATTCGAAGTTAATAAATCGTATCTTTTGAATTTTGGACGTAATACTTCAGAAACTGCGCCACTAGCGGCAATAATATGTACACTCTAATCAGCCATATTGGTTCACATGGTGTGCATCTGTCATCGACGCGGCGTAGCAACAAGTTCTTTCAAAAATTGAGGTTGTTGCTGTTTTCTTATCATTTTCAGTAAGTAAATTATTGATAAAATCATATTTCTTGTTACCTAGTGATTCTGTAGTATTTTGGTAGGTCTCTAGGGAGTTTACTAGAGCCTCACCAATAAATGAGCAAGCTGATGAATATTTTTAATTTATTTAAAACTTTTATAAAATTATCAACAAAAGTATTTCGGAAATAAAACTTATTAACTTGTATCTTGGAATGTTCTAGTTTGAATGACAATTATTGATTAAACATTAACTATCTTGTTAATAACAAAATAACAAAGCTCGAAACATTTTAAATTACAAAACTCCGATGCAACTTCACATCGGTGAACTTCACATTAGTGAACAACTTGAAATTGTCGAGTGTCGCCACAGTATTTAAATAGTTGTTTAGCAGCATTCGTATTAGCTTCATTCAATGTTTTCTTATGTTTATTTTACATATAACTTTTGCTCTCAAATCGTACCTGTACGATCAAAAATTACTCAAACTATAAAAATAGAATTAAAGATATAGAAAACAAAAAGCAGTTAAAAGAAGGATAGAAGCATTCGAAGTTAATAAATCGTATCTTTTGAATTTTGGACGTAATACTTCAGAAACTGCGCCACTAGCGGCAATAATATGTACACTCTAATCAGCCATATTGGTTCACATGGTGTGCATCTGTCATCGACGCGGCGTAGCAACAAGTTCTTTCAAAAATTGAGGTTGTTGCTGTTTTCTTATCATTTTCAGTAAGTAAATTATTGATAAAATCATATTTCTTGTTACCTAGTGATTCTGTAGTATTTTGGTAGGTCTCTAGGGAGTTTACTAGAGCCTTACCAATAAATGAGCAAGCTGATGAATATTTTTAATTTATTTAAAACTTTTATAAAATTATCAACAAAAGTATTTCGGAAATAAAACTTATTAACTTGTATCTTGGAATTTTCTAGTTTGAATGACAATTATTGATTAAACATTAACTATCTTGTTAATAACAAAATAACAAAGCTCGAAACATTTTAAATTACAAAACTCCGATGCAACTTCACATCGGTGAACTTCACATTAGTGAACAACTTGAAATTGTCGAGTGTCGCCACAGTATTTAAATAGTTGTTTAGCAGAAATCGTATTAGCTTCATTCAATGTTTTCTTCTGTTGATTTTAAATATAACTTTTGCTCTCAAATCGTACCGGTACGATCAACAATTACTCAAACTATAAAAATACAATTAAAGATATAGAAAACAAATAGCAGTTAAAAGAAAGATAGAAGCATTCGAAGTTAATAAATCGTATCTTTTCAATTTTAGACGTAATACCTCAGAAACTGCGTCCCTAGCGGCAAGAATATGTACACTCTAATCAGCCATATTGGTTCACATGGTGTACATCTGTCATCGACGCGGCGTAGCAACAAGTTCTGTCAAAAATTGAGGTTATGCTGTTTTCTTATAATTTTCAGTAAGTAAATTATTGATAAAATCATATTTCTTGTTACCTAGTGAGTCTGTAGTATTTAAATAGTTGGTTAACAGAAACCGTATTTAGCTTCATTCAATGTTTTCTTATGTTGATTTTAAATATAACTTTTGCTCTCAAATCGTACCGGTACGATCAACGATTACTCAAACTATAAAAATAGAATTAAAGATATAGAAAACAAAAAGCAGTTAAAAGAAAGATAGATACATAAATGGACTATTAATATTATCTTCTCGAATTTATAATCGAGAAAAATTGGATGTATTTTCATATCAAAATATGCACCTATTCCTATATTTTCAATTTATTAATGTGCCCACAGTTATTTGCTAATTATGCAACCATTTTTAATACTTGAGTCAGTGACGTCAATGAGCCCTTTCGTGAATTTTTAAAGCCTTTCAAGGGAATGAAGAATAGTTCTCTTTCAAGGATAATATTTGTACAATTATTCTTCTACTTCCTTTTTCAATGGCAATTAAAGGCGTGCTTACATTTCGTTTCCAAATATCATCGTTCTTCACGTGTAAAAAGAATTACTGACACACATATGATTACAAATTCGATTTAATGACATCACTCTCGTAGCACGTGTAGCGTTATTTAAATTGTATTACATTACAGTGAAGTCGTGCTCAGTAATTTGAGCTGTAATTACCAAACAACGCGTGCATCTACATGTGTCGTTGTTAATTAACAATTAAAATTAATGACAATATTCGTTAAAATTAATTACGATTATTAATGGTAGAAACTGTATCCAAGATATAATAAAATTAAACTTAATTGTTAACAACTTATTTGGAACGCTGATAGAATATTTACTGCAGATTATTTAACATTTAACATGCTAGATCACTTTCATTACAAATATGTTCTAATATTAACAATTCAGTTGCTACTCATTCTGAGGTTAACTAAAAACTATTTATAGTTAACGATTTTATAATTCATCATAACATCATAACATCATAAATTATATTATATGAAACCCTACATTCTCCACTTTGTTAACAAATGATAAGAAGGTATTGCAGATAATCAAATGCATGTACAGTGGATTCAAAAACTATTTTAATTGAAATTGTCAATATTTGAACTGTGATAATTATGCAGTCGTTGTAAAGATTTAAAAAAATTTGTTTGATGATCTCACAGACGATTCAATTTGTACCATTTTCGACCAAAAACGTGTCCTCGGTTTCTCATCTGTCACATCATGCAGAAATATCTTAGAAAAAAATGAATGTCAAGTTTCAAAAGTGGAAGGTTCCAGCTTTAAAACGAGTCTAAATTTATCATTGAACTATGTTTTTTTATCAACACGAACATAGTTCAAATAGAGACAATTTCTCAGGTATCCAGAATTTACTGTTCAAATATTTTCCGGCGTATGTTACGAGCAAATACTTGAAATCATGTTTGCTACACTACCCACAGCAATGGCTTAAAACTGAAGAATCAATTGATCATCGCGAACACGTAGCAGTCCTCATGAAAACACAATGCGGCCGAGCACTTCGCTCCGCGCATGTTTATTTCATTCGCACGGGGCGGGCGCTCGATTAACGACGGATCGGTCCCGATCGTCTCAATCAGAAATACCTCCTCGTTTCATAGCAATTACCGTCTCAATGATTAGTGCAAATCAATGCGCTTCGGCGCTTTGTCACCGTTCCCGCGAACATCCTCGCGGAGGAGCCGCTCGTTCTTGATTCCTATTCGAATGAATATTCTGAATGTGGATCTCTCACGTTCCTCTCCGGGTCCTCCTTTACCATCCTCCTACTCCCTCGCACCTCTGCATCTTCTGGATCCTCCGTTTCCGTCGATCACTGTTTACCCAGTGTACACGCCTGTTTGCGTCTTTGTGTACTAACTTGGCGCCCGTTGTCGCCCGGAGAGTTCGATAAAGTCGCGTTAATTGGAGCTTTCGGCTAGCATTGTAGGCCAAGTATCTTGAACGAGATTTAAGTCCTCCCTGCGCCGCCGCTGAAGACGCCATTTCGAAGCTCGCCCCCCCCCCCCTCAGTCGAAAACTTATTTAAACGCGAGCATCCTCAGCGTTGCTCAGCCGAGCCAGCCCGGACGACTACCGAAGTATGCCAAGTACTACAAGTGTTCCCCACCCGACGAATTTTACTTCACTTTATTTAACGATGTGACGAGCTCTTTACAAGCCGTTCTACTCAACTGGCCAGCTCCGGCTTTTCTTCGAGGGTATTCTGATTTAGAACCTTCGTGAAATCAATTTTCTTCCATTTTCTTTAACGCCGCATGAATTTTGAGTGGTAGGGGAAGGTTACTTAAAATGAATTTTCATTAAAGAGTGAATATTATATACATACAATATAATATTATATATATATATATTTTTTTTTTCATTTTTAATGTACGATCAAATAATTTTTTCAAACAACCATATTCTCGATTTTGATCGAATATATTCAGCCAGGGGTAGTACATGTAATACACATTTCCGAAGACACTGTCTATATGGAAAGAGACCTCGGCGTCTTCAATACATTGATACCAATTTGTTCCGGGAAATAAATAGTACCGGATCACCAACACTGTTTATAAACATTAATTCAAGTGGAAATATCCAATAATGGTCAGGCAAGTAAACTGAATAAAGCCCCAGGTACGCGATAAAGTACCAACATCGATTTAATGGAATGCGAGGACTGATACTGAACAATTTTTATTTACATTTTCCGCATTTTGTTCTCGGTGGAATTTTACCGTTTCGAATTATACTGCCAGTTCTTTGACAGCTCGTATAATATGGTCCGACAAGCCAAACCAATTTAATTGAATATTGCTAAAAATAAACAATTATCCAGGCATTCTTGACAGTCGATGCGTTGAAAATAATCAATTTGACAGGAGAAAATGTTTGTGTCGATGAATACACGATTCGAAAATCGATCATACCTTAAAAATTATTTTTGCGACAAGTCTTTGGCGTTTTCGATATTTGTTAATGGATAGACGATGCATATTTCATTTTAAATATTCATTAAAAATTGTATACTATTGTTTAACTAAAATATATATAGTGTTAAACGGTGCTTCTTCTCATTCACGGACTTACATATTTGATCCAAGTAAATGAAAAGTATACCATTTCTCTAGGATTTTCAAAATCCATTGAGATAAATCTATTCTACAAATATTTATTCAACTAAAAAGTTAAAATTGGATATTTATTTGCGAGTAACGAAGTCGCTCTTGTGCATTTCAGGTCTCGGCGATCGTCGACCCAGTTGGACAGAGAACTTGCTGCCAGAAAAGGAAAAAGAAAAGGTAAGTTAGTTGCAGCAATTAAATCGTTACCAAATAGCTCTACGATCGTTTTAAGGAGAAAAGAAAAAATGACGAGCATTTTTTCCCGTGGCCCGATCGTAGAGCGCATCTGTTCCCCAATCACGAACAGAGCCCGGCGAAACGCGACCAGTTTGGTAATCTCGAATCAATTATTATCGATTCGAACGCTCGCAAATTTCCAATCAGCGTTAGCAAAGGGCGCACCGGATTACCGGGGCAAACGGCCGTAATGCGGTCAGCATAATCCAACTAAAAACGGATATGTATCGGCATCAGGTGGGAATCGTCGCGAACCCGGCGCCGATTGCTGCTCGCCGCTCGAGCAATGATAATTTGCAACAAGACAGAAACAAGCTGCGTCGTTAATCAATACAACCCGGTCGCCGTCGCGTCGGTTAACCGCGATGAAGTTTACACTCGTTCGAACTCGTTTCTCGCGCCAAGAAATAAAATCCGATAAACGGTGTCGGTGTCATTCAAAATTTCTCGATTAAAACTTTACCTGTTCATTCGATGTTCAGTGAATCAAAATAATATTGGCACACTTTTTAAAGGAGACTTTTTAATATTGGACTATACGACTTGGATCTTTTTTTTAGAAGTTGGCACAATTAGTTTACTACATGACGTGCAAAAAATATATTTAAGAAATAGCAAATGAGGACAATTTTGCATTGTTCATCAAGCTCTATCGTCGAACAATTCGATTTTTTATTCAGGTGGATCAATGCAGTTGCATAATATAATTACACTTCCTTTTTAAATGGAACAATAAATTTTATTAAAACGCCATGTTAAAATAGTTATCATTTTTAGAACTATTTCGAATTTTATATATTATAAGACTAAATTGTTTTATCTGAAGCTTAGTTTTCGAAAAAAACGGTTTTGAAAATCCACTACGTATATGTAGACGCTTACACAGCTAACGATCATCAAGCCTATTAGTTTGGATACCGGAGACCCTAATGTAATAAAATTAATTGATCGATGACCCAACTACGCTGTCGGGCCGTTAATGAGTACTGAATGCTCGCATTACCTCGTATCGAACGATCATTTTCTGTGTTATTGTATCTTGCATAATCTTGAATATCACAATACCATAGATTTATCTTGTAAAACAAGGACATTACATTGTTATCATTGAATAGTGATAGAGTTTACTAAAAAGACTGTGTGTATACGTGATACTAATTTTCGACATTAATTGGAACCAAAAAAGGTGAATTATACTACATCATTTGATTGATAAAATATCTGATTCTAAATTCAATGTTAAATCGCTTTTATTTTCATTTATATTGTTTAAAGAATTACACATTGTTTAAAACTTGAATTTTGGTCGTTTCTCATGAGATTGCCATCTCCATTTTGTACTTTTCTTTATCATCGTCGAATAGTTTCTTGATTAATTACCACATTCTGGCCAAACATCACATAATTCAATCGTCAATGTTTTGTCTTTTCATAAAAAGATTTAGATTGGACATGCCAATACACACTGAAGACAAAACCTTAAAGATCAGCTTCGTACCTTTAAAATAATATATTAAAATTTTGAGATTTTTTAAATTGAAATTTAAAGATAAAATTAAAATATTTATTTATTCGATAACATGTTACCTCAAAAATGGCCAAAAGTGATGGAACAGGATGGAAAATATATTATTGAATAAATATTTTGATTTTAACAAATAATGAACAAAAATTTTATAATATAAAATTTTCAGATTCCAGTAGTATTTATTGTTTAAAACGCTTTCTATTCTAAAATCGGACATTTCATATGCAGCAAACTGATAATGCTATCCCGAATATTACCAAACGGAAATTCTTTTATTCCACAAAAGACGGGATTCGTTTTAAATTTTCGAAATTTCTCAATTCTAGTTCCAATCTTGTTGAATCGCTCTTGTTCCATTATTCATAGCGTCTTGGTGCGCGGCAAAGGTTCGAAGCGTTCCGTTGACCCGATCGTTGTTTGTCACGGTGAAATGTGTTTTTCTCGGGGCGGGCGGCTGGTTGGTAATCCGCGTGTAATTCAGGAAACGAATCGACGACATCGAACGAATTATATAGGAATTATCTGTTGCGCCGCGCCGGGGCGACTTTTCGCTCGTGTTTGCTCGGACGGACGACGCGACGGGATGGGGGGACCTGGCCTGGCCTCTCTCTCCCCCTGTTTAATGACTCCCAATTTTCGTGCAATTTCGCGATCCTCTTCGAGAACGCATTAGAACGCAATTACGCTCTGTTTTTCTCCGCGGCAATAATTCACGAGAAGTCGGCGAGACACCGATATGCGCATCGTCGTCAATAATAACGTCGGTGGATTATCGGTAATGTATCCGGACTACAGTTCGGTACGCGTAGGTGGCCAATCAGCAAGTTACTTTTTTCAGTGAAGACGCGAGCAGAGGCGTGGGCACTTAATTGGATGATTGGTCCCGACGATATATCGCCGATAAATTGGCGCAAACAGAACGGGAGATCGAGGAAAAAAAAAGAAAATTAACGGAGAGAGATCGACCGGTCTTCGTCTGGTACCAGCGAAGTTCATTGCTAGCGATTGGTTACGATCCTATGATGCAATCGTTCAGGTTCGTTAAAAATCAATTATTTGTTTCTGCGAATTATTAGGCTGCGACGTAAATGCAAACAGTGGGGCTGGTAAAATATAAAATGGAAAGCAAAATTGGATAACTTCGAGGGACCACACCACCATACTAGCGTCCATAAAAACTGTTCGACAGCAATTTCGAAGATAACATTTATCGTAACATTTATAGACTTTGTGCAAAATACAAATTGTCTGCAAAGAACAGGAGTTCAATAGAAATAAGTTTCGTCTCTTAATAATTTTAATAAATTCATAATAATATTAGGACATTCTTAAGGGGTTAGACCACCATACAAGTTTAAAATTATTGGTGAAATAAAAATTTGTTTTCAGTAATTGTGAACAGTTTTTGTGGATGCTAGGTGGACAGTCAACGTGCTAAAACGTGTACTTAGAGTTAGAGTGCTCGTCCATCCCCTTTAATCCCCCAAAAGCAGGCATTTGAATTGAATGGAGTTTCCGAAATTAGCATCGGTAGATTAAAATGGGTCACTCTGTGCTCGCATATGTGGAGCATCGAACAGGTTAACTATTTGGTCGTGCCGAAAATTCACGGTACTTTTGTGCGGATATTCAAATTATTATTTAAAAAAAAGAACCGCCTTTCAGGTCTGTGGAAGATGATTTCTCTTTTGTCCCGACACTTCTTCCTTTTTTTTTTGTTTTCCGAAACCATTGTGTGCTGTTACTGTGAAGCTTCTCTGGTGTTTTTTGTGAAAATATTCTAGGATATTGCGCTACATCGAGGTGAGTTTTTCTGACTTTTTGCTGAATGAAAACTATTGTACAGTGTGAGATAGGTGATTATTAAAAAATACTTCATCGAGTCTCTTGTGTATTTCGGGCAACGGTGTACGGAGAATTGTTTTCGAAAGAAATGACTTTCTGTTCAATAATTTTGGACATTTTACTATTGATACTTCATTTTTTATTTTAGTTCATTTTTATTCATTTGTCTATTATTAATTTTTTATTTTATACAGATTTTATCATCTGAAACGTGTGCGAATAAAAATATAAATTATTTGTTAGGAAATTGTAGTTGTAAATATAACGTTGTCGTAGATTTGAATTAATATAAAAGTGCAAAGCTTTCTTCTTTTATGGAAGTATAAAATAAGAGTAAAGTAATAAAAATGTGTGTGACTACAATAGCGAAATTATGATCTCTTGGCAAAAAAATTAAGTTATTATTTTATAATAGATTGAAATATCTGTCAACGAGTTTGAATTTGTGTCCCTATTATTTAATATTTGCAACGATTAGTTGTGCCGATACGAACATCTCGATATTTGCAACAAATTGCGAGATACTATCATGTACCTCCCGCATACACTATAGATGTTTAAATAATTTCTATGAAAAATGTTATCGAATTTTCCGCAAATCGACGCTCAGATTTCAATTACCCGTATAACCGAATTCCATTGATATTTCACTTGGAACATTTTATTCAACGACCATTCGCGGAAAAACGATTTGCAAAATATATGCGTAAGCCCCGTGCTTTTCGAATCGAGTTCGTATAACGATCATACACGCGCATATCGAATAAACATTTCGACCTCGTATAAACAATTGATCGAGTAAATACATGTCCTATTGTTATCGCGTAACTCACGATCGGGATGCTTGAATGATCGGCCTCTTATTCACGAGAACTAAATACACGAAAAACAAATTAATATTGTGCAGCTCATATAGAATGTATACAGGGTGAGTCACTTGACTTCTTCATCTGAAATGTCCCCGTTGTTTTCAATAATAGAAAGTGTGAGAAACGGAAAAATTTGTACATTTCATTCGATGTTCAGTAAAACAACCGAAAAAAATTGCACATTCGCATTTTCGAGAGAAGACATGTCTCCATTTTCCCACCCGGTATATCACGCAAAAATATCTTTAAACAAAATGAACAAAGCATTGCGAAAGTAGATACTCGAAGCATTAAAATGAGGGAAATTTTGTACGAAATTATAACAGTTTAAATATCAAATATTTAAACGGAAATCATTTTGCAGACACACATAGCGATGCTCGACAAATGTGTTAATATTTATAGAAAAAGAATTCAATTTTATTTTTATTTAAAATCATAATTCGTATACAGGGTGACTCACTTAACTCTGCTGCACCTAATAACTTTCTTATTTACGCTGATACGAAAAAATGTTTGGGGAGAAAGTTATCGAATTTGGAGGGGGGTACTCTGTGGGTGAAGTTCATGTTAAGGTCATATTCAAAAAACTTTACTGTTTGCAAGATCTTGCAAAATATGTCCTTGAGATGACCTTCATCCACACAGACTTATGCCCCGCTCCAAATATGATATATCTCGAAACGTCTATATAAATGCCAAGGTCATTATATTATATCCTGTGTAGCAGACTCTGAAATCTCCATCACGAGTCTGGCTCGTTGCAAGGGAAGGGGTTAATAATCAATTATATTTTCTGAAACCTACCCACACAAGCTCGAACAGAATCCGCTTAAAAAACGAAGGACAAGTGTTCCATTCGACAGCCGAATTCCCCTAACTTCTCGACGGTGCGCTGTGTTCGTCGCAGCGCAAAGGTTCGGCGGCAGCGAATTAATCCGAGCATTAGAATCCTGGCAGCGACCGCAGTTCCCGGTACCCTCTTCGTTTACTGATTCATTAACCCAAGGAGAAAGAGTTAAACGGAGCCGTGACGGCGACGGAATGCTTCTCGCCGGGCGTTTTCACTCAGGAGAGAGCCCAGACATTTAAACCCCCGGATTTCCCGTCTCAAAGGAGACATTATCGTCGATCCTCTCGCAAAAAGGAGTCAACAATAATCGTCTAGGAGAGGGCCAAGGAAAGAGAGAGGCGACCCTCGATTAGCTCCTCGAATCGATACGTTCCCATTAACGGGCGGTGATAAACGTTTCTCGTTCACCTCCTCCCCCCGTTTGCACCCCGGTTTTTCGTAGGAGCAAAGAGGGTGTAACCGGGGGTGGAGGAGAGGGACGGGGGCATTCGTCATCGAATCGAACGAAGGCGGCGAAAAATGGCCGAGAGCTCGATGATGAGCGCGGGGGCACCGGTGGTGGGAGTGCGGAGGTGTAGGAAAACGGGGGTGCAAAAGAGGCGGGGGTGGCCGAAGAAAAGAAATTATTGCTTTTGGCGGGCCCGCGTGCGCGCGAGAGATGAACGCGGCGTGACTGCTGCTTTGAAACGGGGATGAATTGTAATTGGACGGAAATGGAATTCGGATAGTGCAGCCCCTCTCCCTGCGCAGGGGTGCAAAGCGTGGGCGGGGGCAGGTGGGGTGGCTCGGAAAATGGAAAGAGAGGACACGTTGCAACGCCGGCTATGAAACAGAGAAACGAATAGAGAGATAGAGTAGGCCGAGAAGGAGAGGTTGAGAGGGGAACGGGGCAACGATCCCCGGAGAGAGAATGACAGAATGACTGCGTGGGAGTGCGGGGGAGGAGGTTGCCGAAGGGGTGGAGGGGATCGACGCCAGTGGCCTGTAACTCTATGCTTCTCTGAGCTTCGATCAATAGACGCGGTACAACATTGAACCGAACGCAGCTGGCTAAAATAGTCTGTACAAGTTGCACGTAGCGGCGGCAGTTTTCCAAAAATTCGTGCACACCCCCCCTACCCCACCCCCTTCCACTCGAACCCGTCCCGATTGCGGAAGGGTTGATCGACCTAAACGATTTTTCCTGCCGATTGATGACCGGGATTGGAGAGGCCAGTCGATTTTTGGCAACGAGTTTTGGCGCTCGGTTAATTAGGTGAGCTGTCCGGCTACGCTCTCGCGAATGCTTCCGCAGGTTTGACGGGGTTAAGGGTGGATGATGGCGGGTGGAAGCGGGAATGGTTTCCTGGCGGAATGATTGACCGCGAAAGAAGGGGCATGTAAGTGTGTCATTGTGACGGCAAGGTGATGGACTGTTGAACAGCTGGGTCGACACGTGCTGTTTCTGGAGAGACGATTTCTCGCTTTCTGCTCGATTATGGCAGGCTTGTTTCACCCCTATGTCGATAACCAAAATTTTCTGCAAGACAAATTTTCTTTCAATGACGTTGTAATTTATAGTTTTTTGTGTCGCAAATGTAAATTAATTCTCTGATCAATCAAGAACATAAGTGCTATTTATCAACAAAAATGTTACAGTAGGTTTACAAAAAGAAATTGGAAGTGGGCACCCAGGTAACTTGTACATATTGGCATAAGGGTTAATGGAGACTAGGACGCTAGTTTCTCACGTGAAAAGGAAACGATACTTTCTGACTAAAATTATATTCTTATTCAACTGTATTCTCCTAATAACATATTAGCAAATAACGTCTAACCAAATTCTACTTTTCAGAGCTGAATTATTTACGAACAATTGACCCGCCTAAAAAACATTTTTTCGGTTTGGAGACCATCCCAGGCAAAAAATTATTGGAGCCCGAACGTAAATAACAAACGTTTCAAATAAAAGTCTGATGGCTGCAATGGACAGTGCGCAGAGCTTTATATTCAAATTCTCGCAATTTTACATAGTCAGTCGCGCGACACGAAATCCAGTTAAAGGGGAGGAACTAAATTCTAGTTTCGGCGATTGTGGTCGCAGTAAAATGGTAAAAAATTGATGGAGAAATAGCAAGATCAGACTGCAGAAATATTTATAATTATATGTTTCGCTAGAGAACATACTAAAAGCCATTTCACACGAAACGACGCGTAATAGGCGTCCCTTTTTCGAGCAAAACTGCCTCGTCACAAATAGCCCCAGGCTGACAAGAATCGATCGGAAAGCAGTTTTAGTAAGTTATCTTCTAATTTCCTGTGCCTCAACTTATCATGTAGTCGTCGGTGTTGAGCTAATCGCGTTGCCATCCTGAGGGCAACAAGAACGTGGAGCACAGTTTAGTTAAGAACACGCACACGCACACGCACGCGTGCCCCTATCTGCATTCCCTTTCGTTTTGTACAGATGCACTCTTTCATCTCTGATTATATCTCTTAATGAAGCATTGTCGTTGGTCAAGTTTTGCAGTCTCCTCGCAATATTTTATAAAAACAATGCCCCTGGCAAAAATTATTCGATAGAACAAATCGAGTGTTTACCAATTATTCATATTTTCAAAGAATTTTTGAACAATTTATATTTATTCCTTCACAAACAAATTCGAATTTGAAGTGGTCTAATGACTTTTGGACCATCCTGTACATCAGCTAGTCAATTAATTCTTCTAATATAATATCAGGAAGTTGCTTAACCAATAATCAAAAAATTATTCTGTTTTAAAGGATGTACTGAATGGTCCAAAACTCACTAGACCATTTTAGAATGGAATAACATTTTTATGTTTCAAAAATTCATATTTTACAAACAAATTCGAATTTGAAATGGTCTAGTGACTTTTTCAGCAACCATGTCCAAAGACGTTTTGACTGACTGTATATTCTTCTTCTAAAGAAAGCTTCTTTAGGAAGCATTAGGCAGCTTCCGTTTATTTTGACCGCAAGTCAAGGATTTATCGACCACCCTGTAGGTATAACACACTTGGTAGCTAAGTAAGTACAAATTGCACAGTATAAGCACCTCTTTGAACTGTCTGGAGTTCATCAGCCGACAGAGGAAACATTCTTCTGTTCATCCTCAGCTTCTTTGCTCTACTTTAAAGAGCTCTCTCTCTCTCCCCCTCTCTCCCCCTCTCTCCCCGAGCATTTCTCTCCTGAGCTCCGTGCTCGGTAGGCCAATATGCAAAGTAATGGACAAATTAATGTTCCCGACCGGGGCGACATTTTTCCACGGGTTTTTGCCCGTGTCAGGAATTCGTCTCGACCAGAGGCGCGTATACCCCCCGGTAAATAAATGCGCGAGCGGAAAAACTACGGTCGCACCGGGACGTAATTCGATTCGAGGGTCGACCGGAACTCGATTGGCAGAAGTTGCGCGCGCCCATATGGAATTACTATGGGGACGACGAGTTCGAAGTGTCCGAACGTTTTGTTCGGAGACAAAGACAAAGTGGAGACCCCGGAAACTCTGATCAGGATGCCCCGACAGCCACTATAGATTGTTTAAAAAACGAGGCGAAATCGATGTAGCACCCCTCCACTGATAGGAAACTGAATAGACGAATTTAAAAAACACGAGTAATTTAGACACTGGAATATCTGTTGTAAATGTTTGTTTCGAATTTTTCCAATTTGATTAATATTCTATTGTAATTTTGTTTGTTTCCAATTTTCCTAATTTGATTAATATTCTATTGTAAATTTTGTTTGTTTAGAATTTTTCTAATTTGATTAATACCGCAGTGGATTGTTGGCAGACTGTAGCTTTTTTTATTCATTTATTAGCGACCTACTGTTCTTTATGGATTTGTGGCACATACAATGATAAAAGTTTATAAAATGGAAAAAAGCAATATTTAACTTGAACACTTTTATGAAATTTTCAAATTTGTTTAATATTGTATAAATATGTTTCTCTGTTTTCTGTGTCCTTTTCTTTTCTCAATGTACTGAAACATTCTTCCACACACTTTTTAAATCTCGATACTCTTCTCGATATTTCTTGAGCGCCCTTGTTAAAATATGTAGGGTACCCAGAATTGATAAATATTATTCAAAAAGAATAAATCGATGTGAATAAGTAAGTGGAAGATCTAGAACAAAGGTTTGTATTGTAAACAGTACGAGTTCAATTGTATTGGATGCAAATAGAGTAGTATTTTTATTATTGGAATTAATAGGAAGCATAAATATTCTGATAAGGCTTCAAGCTTCGAAATAAGTCCAGATGTATGGTTGCACTATTTATTTTGACAAAATGATCATAATTTAAATATCGTCAATTTTTCGAAAATGTCCAATATTTTTGGATTCGCAGCAAATACGTTTTCATACCGTGGCTCTAATAGTTTGATTTCTTTGTTTTTTATCTACTTTCGCATGTTATCTTTTCTCACTGTTCCAAAAGTGTATATTTTTCCTGTTACCCACAGTCTGATTATCTGAAACTTTTTGTTTCCCTCTCTCCCATTCTTGGACCATTCTCCTTTCGTTTTCTATTACACTTTTCCCGTGCGCATTCTCCCGACTATTTGGTTTTATTCTCCGATCGTACTCCGCAATCTTCTTGCTCTGCCGGCAGCGTTTCCCCGATTCCCTTTCTCTTTTCCGAAGTTCCGCCTTTTCCCAACGTTTCAGAAGTCGATTCAATCCTTCGGGGATCATCTTTTCTCCCTCGTTCCGGGACGCCTATCCTCTCCCCGTGGCTTAATTTTGTAAGCGGTACACACCCGCAGACCCGACCCTCAGGCACCCCGTTTTTGGTCTTATTGAGGGTAACCCCGACCTACCGTGTTTTAGGGGAACTAAGTTATAGGAATAACCACTTCTGGATCGGCCGAGAATTTTGTCGTAGCGCCGCGTCGCGCCGCAGCGGCATCGGACGCCCGATTTCTCGGCGTTTCAGAGCACAATTTCCGTCTACGATAATTTGCATTCGACTTTGAAGTGGTAAAATCATTTGCGCGACCTTAATGAAAATCGCGGTGACTCTATTATTTTTCAATTAACTCGCTTTTGACCATTTTAGTCGTAAAATCAACTGTCGAGCCCCACAGCTGGATTCGTTCAAATACTTACTCGTCAGTAAGCAGTGGAGCTTTCTGCAAAATCAAAATTGTTTGCATTAATTGCAAGAAATTCGTTTCTTTAACAATAATTATTTTTCTTAATAAATTAAATCAGTTGAAAGCAACAGTAATAATATAAGTATAATACAAAAGTATCATTAAATTCCTGAAATGTTTTATACTGTTTTGAATTTGATCTACTCATTTTTGTCACAAATGCATAAAGTCTGCAGTTTATTTATAAAAATTACAATGTTCATAGTGTACGCTCTGGGCACAAATGATTTACTCAATTTTAAAACTGAATTTTAAATTAACTCAGTATACAAACACATTTTAGATTATAAAAGGAAATTTTTCGCCCTTATGAAGAAACGAGTTCGAAGCATACCACAGGACATGCCTCGGGCTATTGTAAAGGGATTTGAGAGTCGATTGCGGCACATTCTCTCAACCGAAGGCAAGCACTTGTTGCACTAAATTCTCATAATGTCATTGTTCGCACAGTATCAAATAAATACATATTAAAAATTCTATCCATAGTTGATCAACTCTCGAAATTCTCATCTTTATTTACATTGCAACACATCGCAATTTAAATAACTGATTTATGACTACAGATTGCTAGCTTTGTTTACCATACATTATTAATCTCAATAATAAATCATTCATTCATGATTGACTTCGTTAATCATTTGTGAAGGCAAGCAATTACTATTCAGTTTTACTTCGTAATAATATTTATCCACTTTTCTGTAATTTGCACAGTTGATTGAGCATTGTAAATATTGATTTGTGCCCAGTCATCTGAAGAATTTATTTCTTGCTTGTTCTTTACATTTTTAAAATATAATCAGCTCTTGTATTATACTAGTCATTTTCTAAACATGAACATTCTTTTAATGTTCTTTTAATGTTCTTCGATTAAAGTCTGCTTTTACAATAACATGTTTCCAGTGTCTGGAAACAACATTAAAGTATGAACTTTATATATTATAAAATATTTTTTCTATATTGTATATGGGACTTGAAAATTCATTTTAAAATTCGGAGTCTCTATTTTTGTAAATCATCATGCACTACGCTTTGCACTTGCGGATAATACTATGGACTTTTTTCGCTCGTTTTTTTCTAGGATATTTGTGCATGATATAGCAAGTGAAAAATTGAGCACACTATATTCGTAAAAAAATTCTACAAATTGAGTAATCTGTGAAATCATGGAAAATTTTTTCTGAATGAGTCTATTACAGATTTAGAGATTCAATCTTTCCCATTACAAAGACTACGTAAAACACAATTGTTTACAGCTGTTGTATAAAACAAAAATGAAAAACAAGTTTAAACGTGAAAGGCCTTTATACCATATAATTATTGCAAAAGTAGAGACTTCAACCTTGAAAATGAGTCCAGGTGAATTTTTGTAATTCCTTTTTTTAACGAAACGATCACAGTCGAAATATCGAAAATTTCTCGAGATATATGTCGTTTAAAAATTTGTTGGATCCACTGTATTTGAAGAAATCGTTGTGTGCTCGGAAAACTACTTCTATGTATACAATTCACGAAGCAGGAAGTTAATGATCGAAAGAAACAGTGGTGGTAGTTTCCGGCGAAACTAACGAAGACATTTCGTGTCGCCGGGATAAGCGAAAACAGCCGGAGGAGAAGGAAGGGGGCGACAAATCTGAGGCAACCAGGGCCGGAATAAACAGGCGGCCCGTTACGATTTCACGAGAGCTTTCTGCTCATGACGTAGGCGCAGTTACCAGTGACATTACAAGTTACAAGACGACCGTGGCGAACCCGCAAGTGCCGAGTGTGACATTAGAAGGACAACGAAAACAGAAAGAAACGGCGATCAAATATTAAATTGGCAATGTCTGCCGGCTCTCCCCTCGCGACAACACAGTCGCCCGTTGAGGGTCGACCATAACCCTCGGACATAACCGAGGAAATCACTTGGAAAATCCTCGATGAATTCACAATGAAGTCGCGGTTGGTACAACACGTTCATCCGTCACAACGCCCTCGAGAATTTCTTTTTCCCGCGTCTCGCCGTTTTCCATGCTCTTTCCCGCTGATCTGCCTACTCGTTTTATTGTCTTTGTCTGGCGCAACCTACGCATTTTTTCTAATGCGAACTATCTCTCACACCTATGCGCTACTTTTAATTTCGCTTCAGCTGGGGGAAATTCAAAAGATAATGTTTCTCTTGACGTTTAACCCCTTGCCTTACGAATTATTTCATTTCTTTCATCTATGTCGGGACTGTTTGATTTAATTTTTTGGTTATTTGCTTGTGTCTCTGCTTTCCAGCCATTAGCAATTACATTAACTTATTAAGACCCAACGTGGAGCACAACATATTTCAACATATTTTTTTTCTTCACATCAAACTATATTTTTGCAGAAATTTAAGTATTTTCAGGACTGTAATAAAACAAATTTTTCCCTTAAAGACACTTATATTAAAGATAACATAATTAAATTTCTTTTAATCGATATAATTTAGCTACTATTTTTACTTCATGATTTTCTTTTGCTAAATAACGTCTCGTTTTTTATTTATATTCTTTTTGTTATCTTGAATTCAATTGCGTTGGTTTCTAAATAAACGTGCTTTCTATTTTCAATTTTTGTTTTCTCATTTCGACTTTTTTTTATTATCGAATACAATGACTCGGATTAATATTAATTGCTTTCACGATTATTTCAGTGCTATAACGACGTAATACTCGATAACTAGAGTCGCCTCTCTCGATCAAACTTCTTATTCGACTTTGTGCGTATCGCAACAAAAAATCAGGTGGCAGGACAATTTTTTTTTTATATACATCGTTTTCCAATACCTTTGAAAGCATCGCAATATTGGAATTGCAACTACTTTCCTGATCGAAATTCGTTCCCTTTTCACAGTTTGACAATACGCAAAAATTCACACTTCGATGATCGTTTAGTTTGTATTGTGTTCTATCTTATACAGCAACGAAAATGGCAATCGAAATGGGAGAGCACTTTTTTGTGCTAAAGTGGTCGCCATTTATTTCTTCGCGAATTCTTGTCAATTTTTTCGATGATGTAAAATGTAAACCATTAGTTCATTTTACTGTACTCAATTTTTTATTTAGTCGCTTCTTTCCATGCTTGACAATTTGAAAATTCAATCCAATTTTTATCTTTACTCTATGAACAAATTACTTTTTTTTATTATTCGAGTAAATTAATTTTTCGAGTGGAGGAAAAGTGTTGAAATATTTTGTTGGATCCACTGTATATTTCAGATTCTTGCCATTTTTGATAATATGGTTCATAAATATCAGAATCACGCGACGAAAATGATCGAGCCGGCCCTTTTAAATTTCTCAGCTTTCAGGAATTCTTATTTCAAAGCCGTAATCCATTCAGCATTCTATTCGTCCTACCATTCTCCGCTGTGAAACGTTCTTTCTCCATCGTTTTCCATTCTTCCTTCACCCGTTCCTTTTCACTTTCCTTCCCCCAGGAACAACGTCGTTAATCACTGACTATTTTAATACGATTTCCCCTCGTCCCGGCTGGGATCGAACGCATTATTTTTAGTGGGCGATCACGTGCACCGATTCCGGTGCACCCTTAAAATGCATAACGTCGTTCGGTAATAAGAAAATCCATTTTCGAGTCGAAGGCGTGACGGTGCAGGAAATCGAACGAAATTCTTCATTAACGCCGCCATGATGAAATGCTCGCCGGGGACATTACGAAAATCGGGGAAATCACTTCTTTCCAGAGCTTTCTTCGAATGTCTTCGACGAAGTCACATTTTTCAATTATCGCCAGTGCCAATAAGTAACATTCCTTACTTCAAGTTGATTAATCAATTGTAAGTTACAATTCCTAATCTGTAATACTACAGCGTTTCAATTATTATTAATACGAATATTCCCTTTTTTGTAGAAACATTCCTTTCATTTTATACATATGTATTACATACATTGTGAGAACACGCGGGCCTTTAAACTGTGCCGGCGACGGCGACACGCTTCAAATTTCATTCTGTCCTTCCCTATGTTCGGCTTTCTATTGAAGTCTCGCTCGGCGCGGTATCTAGACGCAGTCATAAAGCCAAAAGCACTTCTCGTGGCTTGATTATTGTCTTCTTGTCCATGAAAAATATACGGCTGTTGGACAAGAATCAATCGTGTCCTACTCTATGTTCGGCTTTCTATTGAAGTCTCGCTGGGCGCGATATCTAGACGGAGTCATAAATCAAAAAGCACTTCTGGCCACGATTCTTGTCCATGAAAAACACGGCTGTTGGACAAGAATCAAGCTTTTACTGTAATAGAAGGAAGAATTAGCGGAGGAAGGGGTTTGCGATGAGAGGATTGCAGGACAGAGAGAATATAATTCAGCGATGGAGCCGAGGACGGTGCTCGGTGCTCTCGGTGCTCTTGGTGCACGGTGCTCGGTGCTCGGTGACCGGGGATTAATTTAAATATTGACATGACCCTGCTGCCGGCCACGCTCGACGGAGCGTCGCTAAACGCTCGTTCAATTTGCGCGTCGCCCTTCGTCTCAAGGCATCGGCATAAATCTACAACCGTAAAACATCTCCTAACCGCCCCGTCGCCTCGTAGCTCGCGTTATGCTTCGATGGAAGTACTCTTTCAGGGGGCCATCGTTCGAAGGTTATATAAGTTCCCACGACGGTTTTCGACCGTTTCGCAGCCTCTCTCGTTCTGCGAATCGTTGAACGAATATATACGCCGATGGAGGCCGAGATTGCCGGTACGTGCGAGGAAAGTTAACCCAGCCCAGGAAAAGAGGGTCGGGGAAATTGTCCTATTGACGTTCCGATGTTGTTTTAATATCTTGTCGGAACCAGGTTATGCGAGAGGAAAATTGGATGGAGAACAGAAGTTTGCTGCCTCTCGTCCGGCCTCTCCGAGCACTTGTTGTTCTTTAAAATCGATCTGGCCGATCGGTGACTGGCTTACCAAATCACTTTCCTCCCATTGTACCTACCGCCGCCATTTTTGCTACTACTGTTACCCGCAATTTTATAACAATAATCTATTTTTATTGCCTTATGAACCAATAGACTATTGGCTCATAAGGCAATAAAACTCTAGACACTAATGGAAATTTGAAATAGAATTTATATAAACATTAACTTTGAATACACGCGGAGAGGCACGTCTTTACCCTTTTACGAATAGGACGCGAATGAAGGATCGTTCTGCAATAAACGAACGACGATCTGTGAAATAATTGAGAGTCCCATGACGTTAAGGATGTTCTGGAGGAATATAAAAACGGCAGGAAGGAATATCACAAATTTATTATCTCGAAGTTCAAATCAGAGGCTACAATTATTCGCAAAAGTCACTTGCAATTTTTTACAATATGAAGACAATTTGATTAAAAAATACATATAACATGAAATTCACTAATTAAACGAAAGCTTTTTAAATTAATCTATTTTTTTAATGCAAAATATACTCATGAATGGCTTTCATTGCCAATATATTGATGGATCTTGAATTTCTTGTACTATTGTCTCTCATTGTACCTCTAGAACATCCTTAACAACATGCTGGTAGCATCCCAGGAGGTAGAACAAGGGGTTGCAAACGGTACACATTACCGTGACAAACAAATAAGAAATATCACTGTAGCGCAAGCAACCCTTGGATTACGGTTTTCGCCGGTTTCGTTACCAAAGATCCCTGGATTATGGGAAGGCTCTGATTGGAGTTCCATAGGTACACGGAACCGAGTCATGGAGCCCGCCCAAAACCGGTAGTCGTATTACCATACAGATTGCCGTCGACTGTTATATCCACGGCTCGGGGAATCTATGAATTCAACTAATCATAATCGTACAACTAACCGCGGATAATCTGCCGACCGGTAATTTCGAATTTTACTGTCAGATACGACCGGCAACCACCGCGCCGAGAATATTTTCAAGCGCTCCTACCATACAGTAGTGGATAAAAGTTTTCGCATACTGTTTATGAGAATTAATTTATTAGACAGCGTGTCAAAACATTTTTTCTGAGATGTTGAAACAATTAATTTATTAGACAATGTGTCAAGACATATTTTCAAAATTACTATTAGATATTAACGTTTCTTATGTACATACAATGAAAATGTAGAACATGTCTTTTGTAAAGTAAGTTATCCACAAAGTTTCATTGAAATTGTGGTTGAAAATAAAATTAGTAATTAATAAAATATGAATATAATCAGCAAAAGAGCTAGGTTAGTAAAGTTGTCAGTGAAGAGTGTACAGCATTATATGAAAAAGTTTCAGTTTAAATGTATAATAATTAGTACGTAGTAAAAAAAAATATAATATTTCTGTTATTTCATAAAATCCCATAGTAGCGCAAAAAAGATGTTTATAAAATATACACTGCGCTCGAAAGTTTAAACGTGTTTTTTCCAAAAAGCATTTCAGGGCCCGATAAACAAATGATTCATATTTCACGCGAGCACTATGGTCAAAACTGATTGTTTAGAAAAAGATGAGTGGTATTTGTGCGACATGTCACATTTTTCAATCCAACTGATATTATTCGAGAAATTGGATGTTTCAAAATAGGTCACGACAAATATTAGTTCACTTTCAAGAGACGTTTTACCTTTTTCGTTCTGATAGGAATTGAAAGAGATATCTCTCGCACTGCAAATATCGTTTTCAAAGAACTGCCTGACACAAACTGTCGTATCTCCGCGAGTTTTAGAAATTTTCCAATTAAATTTCCAGGAATTTCCCATTCGAATATCTTTTATGTATGGAACAAAATCTAAAATATAATCTTTTCTTTGTATATCATATTTCCATTGTGCCCCGAACAATTGCATTTAAAAGTTATTACATTTCAGTTGATATTAATATTGAATAACAGAGAAGAGGCGTCCAAAAAATATTCTTCGCAGCGCTTTAATTATCTTTTTACACCTCTCTGCGCATAAAAAAAGCGAAACGGGAAATTGTTTTTATCGTCTGAAATATTCGTCCCATGTTTTTAGGACTTCTTTCTCCATTTTTATATCAGCTTGCATGGTAATAATTCTTTAATTACTAGCGGTCATAACGAGCTACCGATTATATTATTTAACAGAATAGATTAAATTGTCGGTTAGGCAGAAGTACATTCAATTTCTTTAACGAGGTTTTAAGTTATTAATTATTAACACGTTGCCTACCGTTGATTGTTTAATAATTTTATGTCACGTGTGAGTAGGCAAAATTTGAAACAGTGGGGGATTAAAAGAATTTATTATTCCATATTTATTGGAATTATTAAAGAAAGAAATTTTGATTTTTCACTCAAAATTGATGCAGAAAATTTTGTATTTTAGTGTCTATTAATTACTCTACCGCCATTTTAATTAAGGACAATCGCATTTGAAGCCATCAATATTTTCAAAGCAATTTTCATAGTAACAGGATCTTCAGTGAAGATACAAGCGAATTTTCGGTTGTTGCAGTTCCACGCCGCGCGCATTAGCAAAAACGAACAGTCGCTCATTAATAATTGAAATTGCACGTACACGCGAAAGGCGTAAGCGTCCAATTTAAATTTTATCACGCGTCCCGGGAATCGTATTTTGCGCTCATAACTACAAAAATGGATAATTATTTGCCAAGTGTTTTCGGTGAAAACGATAACGGCCGGGGCTCGACTTTCCATAACGCCGTTTTGCTGCAACGTCCGACGTTCGTTGCATTTCATTTTAATTAAAGTTCATTCGCGATAACGGGGGCTGAATTAATTATTTACACGCGCCTCCCACCGTCCGGGTAATTACTCAATATGAAACTACATAGTGGACCGCGAGGATCACATTGCATCAGATTTTAGAAAAATCTGCGCCGTTCGATCCACGGTAATCCCGTGACAAATTACGGTGCACCGTAATCCGAAAATTTACCACCTGCATCGTTCGATGTAAAGTAATCGTTCGTATAGAAATACATTCATGATAATAATAACATTATTTATACATACATCCTAAAACTGCTACTATTTTCGGAGATAATTGTTGACGATAAAACTATTATAAATCGCTATTATACTATCGGAAAATGACCTATGCTATTCAATTACATTCCAAATATTAACCCATATATTATATCAACTTAAATGTTAATGATATTAACACATACGGGTGACATTAAAAGATGAAAAGAATTTAACGATATTAAAACATTATCTTCAATCCATTGAGATCAACGAAGATGAAGAGAACTTTTTATTTGGATTCTATTTGTTGCAATTGATACGGACAATGTTTATTTTGCATAAAGGTCTACTTACAAATCTTGTATTTTCGGATGTACACTCGCGTGGTGCATAAATAATAGAACAATAAACCGCCCGATCTGGCGGTCCGACCTAAGACGTTTGCAGCATTTTTTTTGTGAATTTTCGAGCAGGCGAACTCGCCTGGCAAGGTTCCTTTGAGCGCAAAGGGTTAAGATTATTCCGGAGGCAGAGCCGGGATCACCGTTGGGAGATGTTCCGCGTTGCCGGGTCGCGGGGCCAGCAGCCAATTAAACGGAAATGAACCGCGATACGCCGCGCCGGAAACACACGGCCTCTGTTTTCGAATTCCGAAATCGTACGCAAAGGAGGTAGCAGCCAGCCCCTAGGAGGAAAGGCTCCTCTAACGAAAGGATACGACGATGGCCGACGACGACGGTCCCCGGTGGCGCGCGTTTAAATTCCTAGGTCGGAAGACGTCTTTTTACCTAGCCGAAGTTCCGTGGCGAGCAGGAAAAAAGGAACCATTAGCTCGCGCAATTATCCTTGGACGGACGAGGCTAGAGTTACGCCGGCTAATAGCACCGCTTCCTGGCACTCCCTCGAGGGACACGTCTCTGGGCAGGATGAAGATAGGAACAGGGAGAAAAGGAGAGAGAGAGAGAGGAATTCGATGATAGGAGTGGAACATGGGAACGAGGCACAGTCGTCGCCCCCTCCCCCCCCCCTCCCCCCTTCCCGTGAAGGAGGGAATTTGACGAGACAAGAAGAGGGACAGTGCGAGAGGTGGAAACGAGGAGAGGATTTTAACGTGACAGAAAAATGGGAGGGGCGAAAGGGAGCAAGAGCGGATGAAGAAACGGATAAAAATTCGACTTGGTCGTTCGCAAACGAAGGGGGGATTCATAGAGGAATCGAGGGGTATTAGCACAGGAAGTTGCTTCGAGGGGAACGAATAGTGGGGAGAAGGTGACGTACAATCGGGCAAAATTATCTGGACACCCTTTAAATACTAATAACCAGACTGCGCGGATCTTTATGCAAAATAACATTTGTTTATCTGCGTTACAACAAACTTGGAAAGAATGATATTTTCTTCTCGGAAAATAATTCTACAGTATTTTTAAATTCTTCTCATATCTTCACTCTTCTAAATTTACACCTAGTTTTGTCATAAATTCATCAAATCCGCAGTCTATTGATTTAAATTATAAATACTCATTTTTGTCATAAATGCATAAAATCCGCAGTCTAGTTTATTACATATGAAATATCTGATTTTAGAATGCAAATGTTATGAAGCATTTATTATATATACATATATTTTTATTTTGATAATTTGGTTTTCCTGGTAGCTTCGCCTAAATAACTGTATATTCTTGTATTTACTTAATAAATTATCCGAGAATGTACGTGTTCATTTCGAATTGAATATTTATCGACGAAACAATAATTTATTCGACGCATCCAGGAGCAGGCAGAGACATGTGTTGCCCCAATGTGAAAAGGCTGTAGGTACTAAAAGAAAGTGGAAAGTTAACAAGATCCGAGAAATTTGAGAAAAATAGAACAACCAGCCACAGAACTAGCTGGAAGAAAATGGAAAAGAAAAGATGGCTCACTCTGCGATAGAAAAAAAATAGTAGAACGACCTGTGTTGTTGAGAGAGAGAGAGAGAGAAAGAGAGAGAGAGAGAGAGCCAAAATGAAACAATTCCAAAGATAGGATCAAAGACAACTGAAAAAAGGTATGAAAGAAAATAAAAATGAAACATGTCCAAGTTAGAGGGAAGTAAATAGAATGAAAGTAAGAAAGAAGGTGGTTAGAAAGTTGAGACAAGTGTAATCAGACCTAAGAGAAAGATCTCACCAGAAAAACAGAAGCTTCTCCAAACATAAAAATATAGCTATTCCTCGTGTAATTTAACACTCACAAAAACGAACTTTTCCTTCAATATTGTTCCGAATAAAACAGTGGATTTAATTTTTATTTGACGTCGTCAAGAAACATTTCTTTTTATAAGAAAACTTTTACAATATAATAACTTGTAATAACGTGAATAGTGATTTAATTTTTATTTAACGTCTCTGAGAAACAATTATATAAATATAATATGTATACAATATGTATAATGTGACACTTACAAAGCAGATATCTAATTATTGTTAATAAAATATTAATAGTGGCACAAGTAATGTTATTTAACAGATTGGATTATCTCTTGAAAGTCTAGTTTCATTGGCATGGTAAATAAATGTTTAAATTATGAATTGTTATATAACCAAGAAATAATTTTGGCTACTTTATTATGTTCTTATGAAGTTATAACTAGACAGCGGATTTTATGCATTATGGCAAAAATGGGTGAGTGTACTTTCATACAATAGGAAGATTAAATGAATTTATAAGTAATCTACATATTTCTTCCAACTTAACGAAACCACTAAAGAGAGAAATAAATACTTGGTTCCTATGTCTCGCAATTAATATAATCATTTTTCATTTTGCGTAATGATCCGCTATCGATTTACCCTTTACATAGTACAAGTTGGTGGTGAGAGTGTCCGGCGATTTATGAATGGCAGTGTAAATGACAAGCCTGCACGCGTCATAGAAATCGAACGCAAGGGGCCTCCGGAAGACAGAGGAACAAAGTAATGAAGAGCGAAAGAAATTTATCGCGACGCACCAACAAACCGGGAGAAAAAGTGCGGGAGGGAAGACGACGTGATTGGAGAAAACGACAGAGACGGGGGGGAGGAGGTGGTAGAGGCGAAATGGAATAAGGCAGGAAGAAATGTGAATCTTTATGTGACAGAGGAACAGGGATAAAACGGCGGAGGGGGGAGGGAAAAAAGGAAGATAGGAGAAACGAAAATTCAGAGGAAGGAAGTTACATGCAGGGTACAGCGAGAGGAAGAAAAGTAACTCCGCAGACGGGTTCGAAGAAAGATGGACGGCGACGTCTGGTATTATCGATACTGACACCCGTTCGATTGGAACGATTCCGGATGAAATCGTGAATTTCAAATCCTATTCAAACCGGGAACGCTTTCAAATTAAATCACTCGGTGTTTCTTCCGTGCCCCGGCTAAACGGTGATCTATCCGACGTCGAGAAATTTAATAGCCCTTGGAACTTACAATTCCTGCTTATGCGAGAGAGATAGAGATATTTTTATTATCGGCGTGAAGCATGAATATTGATGGGTCGCGTGAATGAATTTTTAAGGAACCTGCATGTTTCCATAACATACGAACGTTGGTCATCCGTGGAACTTGACGAACTTGAAGGTACAGGGCATCCAAAAAGTATTTGAACACTGAATTTCTGATCCTCGAGAGTCTGAAATGAGTCAGTCCACTTATGGGACTTATAGTTAAATACCAACAATTTCTTGAGAATGTGAAATTTAGGGTTTGAATACTTTTTGGATCCACTGTACGTGTATTTTTGATTACAAAATGTTTAGAACTTTTCTTTTTCGCATACATATGTATTATTAAATTTAATTTTAAATTGTGAGGGGGTAAGTTCTTGACTTTGTTATAAAATATTACAACTGCACTACTGATTTTATTCACTTACGATAAAAATCATCGAGTGAAATGTAAAATAGTAGAAATAATATTTTCAATTTATTAAAATGATTTCAACAGAACGAACATCTTTCTTTCAGAACCTTGTATATGTACTTTTTATTATAAATTTCTTAATTTTATATCGTGCTTTAAAAAATAATATTTTAATAATGTTCGATAAAAGCATTCCATTTTTGAACACTGTAATCCAATTTTTGTTTCACTCCTTTTTCAACAATCACATTCATTGATTGTTAATTAATAATAACTAACACAATTTCTGCCTAGTTATAATGAAAGAAGTTTCTAGAGTTTCCATTGGTAAGTTATTCATTGCCTGTGTGAGCTTGTGGATGTGTGCGTGTGTCTATAATACACGCACGTGTATACGTCATCGCAGTTCATTGATTATATGTCAATAATGAACTGCAATGGCGATAGACGGCATAATAGAGTTAGGTGTATGCTAATTTATGAATACGTATCACGAGTGCGCTTGACGCAATTAAAATATATAATTTCATATAACATTTCGACTGTTAATGAAATTTATTACGACAGGGGGAGCTTAAATCTCAATACTGTCATACAGTGTGCATGAGAAAATAATTTGAAAATAAATGAAAATTGTTGCTCGTCTAGAATACCTTCATTCTAATATCACACCATATTTATGTAAAACTCATTGTCAGGTATTTATATGAAAAGCTGCATAAAATATATTCTACCATATTTTTAGAATAAAGAATATATGAAATGTACTAATTAGTAAGCGTTTCTCGTTAAAATGAACTCTCTCCCTATTAATGAGTTTCGAAGTGATCGTGGTACATTCAAAAGTGGCTTTATAAATATTTTGTAAATAATCATTACAATTTAAAGACTTTCAAATGAGTTCCAATAAATTAGCCTAACATATGACGTCTGATTTTTATAATTTACACCTAATAAAAAATGTAATGTTTATATACAAATATAATACATTAACACTTTGTCCTATATTAATGACATTATTAATGTGCTAACTTTATAGTTTTTAAAGACACATGGTACTGTTACCTAATCATCTAGAATCTATTTAACAATAAGGTAATGCCAACAAAAAAACTTGTCATTATTTTATAATTCTTTTATCATTATTTTATTATTATTTTATTCTTTTATTCGCATGTGACCATAAATAAACAATATATAAAAAAGGACCAGTAAAGTTGTAAACAAATTTTTC
The DNA here is from genome assembly GCA_916610255.1 of Lasioglossum lativentre. NCBI lineage: Eukaryota > Metazoa > Arthropoda > Insecta > Hymenoptera > Halictidae > Lasioglossum > Lasioglossum lativentre. Next base: position 6,273,341 of record OU744366.1, read on the forward strand.
GCAATCAACACATATCGACAGTGTAAAAAATTATTGCTTGAATGAAGAATGGAATGAAAAATGTCTGAATGGTAATAGCGAGCATGAAGAATGAACTAGTCTTCTCCAGTTAGCACGTTAATTAATTCAAGACACGTCTTACTCAGTTTGGTATCGAAACAAATCAAAGCCCCTATGAAATTGATCAGTGTCAATTGGATATTAATGACGTTAAGTTCAAAGGTGAACCAGGTTTTGCATAGGCTAATCGCCTCATTCGATCGTGATGTTCTATATCTGCTCCAATCCCGCGGAATGAATGACTCATATTTGATAAAGCGGCGTGGGTGGAATGATTTAACGTGCCAAGCTCTTCGACCCTTTTTACAGGATTAAACCGTTATGATAAAGCGGCCGAGGGGTTAAATATCACATAGTTCATACGGTTCGAGGAATCGTTCGAGTAACCGCGGGTAATTTATTCCGAATCCTATTTCCGGCTATTTCGAAGCGAAGGGGATAACTCGTTTCTCTGCTTCAGTGGCTCTGTTCCTGTGTGATCTTTATTTTTCGAGGTCAAAATCGAGTGCACGAGAAACCAGCTCCCTGTTTCAACAGTATCTTACACACGATTCTCCATTGCACTTTTCCAAACATAAAAGATTATTTTGTCGTTAACTTTTAAGAATTAGGAATTGGAACCCCCACCAGATCTTTTATTCATCTACATGTACACTATGATTATAGTAGACAGCGGTGCTTTATGCAAAAGAAAAATTATGTGAATCAATTGCAGGAGCTAAATATATATTTTTCACTACCGATTTGAATGTAGTAGAAATAATATATTAATATTCATAAATTCTTCTAATCATTTCACTGTTTTAAATTGCATTAAGTCTAATTATAAGGAAACAGCGGATCTTTATGCAAAATAAAAATTTTCTACCTGAATTGCAACAAACTGGGGTGATATAAAAATTCATTTTTTTTCTTACTATGTTTAATAGGTTGAAAATGATATGATAATCTTTTTAAATCCTTCTAATGTTTTTACTGTTTTAGATTACACTTACTAATTTTTGTCATAAATGCATATAAAATCTGTCTAATTACAAGTATACATTAATCATAGGTTAATAGATTTAAAATATTATTAAAATGAATCGATATTGTGCTAACGTTTTCATTAAGTTTTTAATGATCAGATATTAAGTTAAAAATTCTGAAAACGTACAGTAGAACAGAGGAAGCGCGTATTAACGCATAAGACTTGTTTCCACCATAAAAATCGGAAAAACATTTGCCTGATATCATTTCCATTGAGTTCGCACATCGAAACAAGCCCATCGAAAACAAAATCGGAATTATCGGGTTAGCCAATTTGTTGCCAGCGACTAACAGACTGATTGTATTGGTCACCGGTAAAAGTTTGTGCGGTTTTTCTGTAAAAGGCAAATTTAAATCGAATTGTTTGTAGCGTTTCGCAAACACAATGTAACAATAGTGGTATCATTAGCAGGTTTTGTCGATCCCGTCGGGTGTACACCATTTCTATTTTTCATTCGATTCGATGTACCATTGTGTGCGCAAGGTTAAAAATCACGGGCGATGATTGAATCGGTGTTGGCTAAAGTACTGTGTGATACTACTTCGTAATATGGAAATTGAAACAACTCCGAAGCCAATGCGTTTTTAACATTAATAACTTAATAATTTTTATGTAAAGACATATAAAAGAGCTATATCTTATATAAAATTATACGTATATAAAATTAATACCTTTAATACAAAGACATATAAAAAAGCTGGATGCAAACCGTAAAATTTCATTTAAATAAGGAAAAATAATTGTATTAAAATTATATTAAAGTATACACACTGTTCTTCTATTGTTAATAATCTTTTACACAGCAAGTATTCCATTAATAATTTGCAATAGTAGATGAATTTATATGTATTAAGAGACATAAATGGAACAAAAAATTTGTTTAGATACACTTCATGAATAACAGATTTAATAATTACGTTTGAGACCTTACATTAGAGAATATACGTATGATGTAAAATATTTTTTAATATTGAATAATTGTGTTTTTCATTAAACTGCTGATAATTTTGGCATGCTGAATCTCACGCTGTTGGAAATTTTTTTTGATAATTGATATCACTGATAGTAAATAGCAAATAAAAATTTCTGTAGTACATTACTATTTTACGATGCTGATTTTACCAATGCTGTTCCATTATACGTGTCCGAAATCACGGTAGTATTGTGAGGCAATGATTCTGCGTGCAAAACATAGAATGAAACTTTTTCATTTGAAACCTCGTTCACCAAAGGAATCAAATTTTGAAATTTGTCGAGTACACGTACACTTGGCAAACTCCCAACTGGATACGAATGCTATAGACAACAGGAGCCTATTCTGCATGCACAAACAAGTAAAAAATGTAGAATGAAATTGTTTCATTTCAAAGCTCTTCGCCGAGGAAATCTAATTTGAAAGTTTGTTGAGTAACTTGTATATTCCGATTCAATGTTTCTTTTTTTTTTAAATAAGGTTTTAAATGGGAAATTTTACTGTATGTTCTGCGACTTGTTTCTGCATGTTGAATAAACCTCTCGATTGCACCGCCTGTAATTAATTAGATGTTGAAAACAAATGTGATTGACAAATATATTCAAATAGGATTTTTTTAGAAACGTGTTCCCAAATGAAAATTTCTTTTTATGGCCTTAAAATATTCTTTTATACCATATCATCACTTTACACAATGTTTAATACTTTAAATTTATAACTTCCGATATACTACACATATAAAAGTAATTTTTTAACATTCCAAACAGGCCAAGTTTATTGACTGTTACACAAGTGATCAAATCTTTTCGATATACGTTCAAGGTCACCTTGACTTTTTCAAATAGAATGACCTACCTTTGGTAAGGGTAGTTTTATAAAGACAGTTTCTAATTTTAACGACTAATACCAGACTTAGATATTCCACGACCCCTAAAAATCACAAACCCCGTTTTGCTAGTAATTAATAATGTATCATTAACAGAGCCATGAATTCTATCTAGCTTTTTACGATTCTAGTGTGTGTTTGGGATCGGTACGCACCGAATTTAATTCGAGAGGATTAAACGAATCCCTCTGTCAGCCGGCACCCCTATCCGAAAATTCTGGTGCGCCCAGCTCCGGCCATGCGTTTCCGTCGCGTTTGTCGATCAACGTTCCGCGCGGTGCGGCGCGGTGCAGCGGTCACAGATCGTAAGACCCAGTGACGCACGTAAAGCATTTCAACACGTACACCGACGAGGACCGGGGCTCGTCATCGATTCCGGCGCATAAACGCGTCTATGGAGAATCATAATTTGTCCCAGCAGCAGCAGCAACAGCAGCAGCAGCAGCAGCAGCGGCGAGTCCCACTGTGGCTCATGTCATCGACGGTGCGTGTCACGAATACCAACTGCGTAGGGTAACACGAGGCCAAGCCAAGCCAACCTGAGCCGATCCGAGCAAGAGCCGCGTTCATATCCTTCATGGGCATACACCGTGTAACGAGCGGTCCTCGCCCACAGCATTGTCCACGATCAAGGGGCAAACTTGCTCAAAGTGGCTGACCGGCACCGCCGCGCCGGAAATGTATCGTCGACTCCGACGCCTTCCGGCGGCCCCCGAACCGTCGCACATTCCTTCCGCGCTTCCTTCCTTCCACCTGGCCAACGACGCTGTCAAGGCTATCCCCGAAACTGCCATGCAGTTTGTCGTTTTCATGTTTCGGGAGCCTACCAATGCCCCGGTTATCGTTATTATTGGGACCTGGAAAGAAGTCTCTGTTGATGGGATGTTGATGGGATGTGTAAAATGTTTATACAGGAATAGCAAAACAACAATTAATTTCAACTTGTTTACAGGGTTACTGCTGGTAATTAATTCCTAATTAAAGCTGGGCATAATTTATTCGGGAATGCTGATAATTAATTAGTTCCCGATTACAGTTTGCATGTACATAATTTCAGAAGCAGTTTTAGGCATATCATTTACATTTTGCCACGTGTACACGCGATACAACATGAAGTTTGTAACTGACAATAGAAAGCACTATTTTGTAACAAAACAAAATTAAAAATAATTGTCGGGAGGGAATCAAATAATTAAAGAGAAGAGAGTACTTTCTTAAATTTTAATATATTAGAATAACTCAGCAGTGACAAATAAGAAAAATTAAATAAATTTTTGATCCTGAAATGGAAGCTAGTTTAATTATCGAGTAACGAAGTGTAGCGAGGAATATCGGTTTCAGTATTAATATATTGTACTACGTAGGAAATACTTTTCGCTTCTCAAAGAGACAACAACACTGATCATTTTACACTACCTCGCCGACAGCGAAATTGCCAGAATTGCGTCTGACAAACATTTTACGTTCATTAACCAAGAAGGGATCACAAAGCAGAGAATCAACAAAACGAAAGCGAAACACACTCCTCCCGTCAAAGTGAATAAGGAACAAAGAAGAGGATCGAAAATCTCATTTATTAGAGCCGAGGCACGGGACAAAGAAAAGATAAAGGATATAACGAAGTCATGGGGGCGAAGTCAAAGCTTTCATTTCGCGAACACATAAGAAAGTAATTAATACGTTGGGACAGATTGACGAATAAATAACTACGACCGGTATTGCGAAAATAAGCTCTTTGTAATTAACTGCATGGACAGGACTGCTGATTCCACGACGCGTTACGTTACGTATATGTATATGTGATATACGTATATTATACATATAACCATACATGTACGTGTACCGTTTGTCGTTCTAACGAGCTTGTTAGTAGTTGATGAAGTGTAATGCACGAGAACTGACATATGTCGTCGCGTCGAACCCGCCATATTATATCGGGAATGTTTTAAATGCGAACTAATAATCCGATAATTTCGTAAAGATTTTTTAAAATTTGTTGGATTCGGCTCAAGAATTAATTATCTATTTGTCTTGTGAAAGATGGCTATGAGAATTATGACAATTTGTTTGTGATTTTTCATTACGTTGTCAAGATTAAAAGAATATTTTCTCAACAAAATAATTTTTCACGATTATATGTTTCGTATACCAATACGAATTTTAATTATAATTAATACAAGCTTGTTTTTATTTTTGATTCATCGTATGTTACAACAAGTTTGAATAATCAATTACAAATATTAATGTAGGTAATGGTAATTAATGAATGATATCAGAATCAGATAGATGATGCTGCCAATTAATATTAAAAATATCTGCATTGTTGTTTATTAACAGCGAAACAGAATCCTAGGAAATATGTTGCATAATAATAGGTAATATTACAGGTTCTACGCGTGGCTGTAACAATACGCAATTACTCTAATTCGAGTGCATTATGAACGACGATTTTCCGTCATATTCCGATGATTTCGTAGCCCGTTAGCTCGCTATTGTTCGCGGTGTTAACAAAATTATGCATCCTGCATAACAACGATTGTCCAGTGCCTCGATCTGTAGTCGACTGTGTGCGAAGAGCTACAATCCATTGACATTTATTAATCGTACTTTCAAACGCGCGTGTAACAAATATTTCGAATGATGAGTAAAAAATAATATTAATACCCTGTCCAATCAAAGTTGAATATTTGCAGGATGGTTCGAAATTATAGTATTATTCTCCAGAAGTTCATTTAAACCTCTGAAAAATCTGAATATTGTTAACTTGTAAGCCTTTTTTTCCGTAACATACATTAAAGTACTTCTGTCGGATTTAACACTGACTTATTCTACTGTTCACGATATATTCTAATCGAGCCATTTTTTTGTAATTATTAAATGTCATTCTTATAGATTTTCAAATGCAACATTACTAGCAGATACAAAAACTCGATCAGCAGAGTATAATATTGATTATCATTAGAATTGAGAATATAGTAAAAAAGATTTACAAAACAATCTATAAAAGTTGTATTATATTTAAAGCATTTTGGCAGGATTCTATTAAAGAAAGACAAGTCAAATTTGAACAATGAAAACTTCGAATGATATATTTCGTTGTATAAAATGAAATTTACAAATTATGGCAATCTTTGTCATAATGTAAAAATTCCTACTTGATTAAAAGTCGATTATCGTACCAACTTTTCTATTATATTTTAAGTAAACTGTTTTATGCATTTGTAATAAAAGTGGAGTGTGTAGTACGAACCTATTGTATATGCAGACATTACAAGAATTTAATGATTTTTCACGCAGTATAGTTACTAAAAGAACGAATAAATTGTTCTTTGACTTGTGTTCCCTAGGCTTTGAAAATTTTTATTTTGCCTAAAGATCCGCAGTCTAGTGATGTACAGTAATTTTTTAAATTATCAACATTATTCCAAACCTTGTCTCATATTACCCTTCTCCTCTGTACCCCAGTATTAATACCAACGAGAACATTAATTTCTTCATTCTGCAAGATTTCTCCGAATTTATTGAAATACAAACCTGGACGAGTTCTAAAAATACGGAAAACCGATGTCGCCTCCGCTGCGTCTCTATCGCTGACAGCGTTCCGCGGCCCCATGTGTTACGCCTAATGCCGGGTAGAGATGTGAATACGGTGCTTTTACGTAATTATCGATCGCATATTATACTCGCATTAGATTGCGCAACGTGAAACGTCTGTCGGAACCTTGGTTCGCCCAGGAGACTGGTTTCACGTGGCCGCTGCTTATCGATCTTCATTTTTACCGGGGACTCTCCGGCGCGGACCACTCCTTGCCGCTTTTGTTGGCCCGATTAGTATTATCGTCACGGGGGTTTAAGGCTGGTCGCCGGAGCCATTGACAGGTAAAACAATTAGGAGGCGTATCAGCTAATTACCCCCAGGCCGGTGTGCACACGGTAAACACGTGATCTACGTGACTCGTAGCGATTGCCGGGTGGGGGGAATAAAGGATGCACACGCATCCGTGTATGTTGACGCTGGTAAATGAACGTGTAAGCGGCGGGTAACGAGCTGCGCAAACTGCCGGAAAACTACTTTCGCATTTCGAGTTGCTTGATCTACCAACGCGCGTGCTGGGATTATAATGTTTGCCGGTTGCTCCCCCCCCCCCTCCCCCCGCACAGTATTTTTCAGATGACTTCGCCGCTTTGAAAATTTTGTCAGGCACACACCGGTTACATTTACGGATGCGGATGAGCATTGTTTGATGGCATCGATACATTTGCCTTTCAAATGGATGCACGCGCATGTCGATCTACCATTCGTTTCCAAACTGTTGGAAACGTATTCGAACGACATTGCGTAAGAACAATTGTATTGTGTTTAATATTTGCTTTATCATTCTTCGTATCTCATCAGTAGAACGCCGGATCCTCGTACGGGTATTGTATCTACGAATTTGTGGAATTTAAAGACAACCAATTGCGTTTATCTTATACAGGGTGGTCCACCCAAATGTAGCCACCTAAATATCTCCTTTATTTGTGATGACATAACAAGTGTTTTTAATGCAATATAAATGGTATCACAAGGTGAATTTTTTGCAAATATTTCTTTTTTCTCAAGATTACCTTTTCCGGAGTGTTCACTTTCATTTTCAAAGATTAAGGTCATTCGAAGGTCACGTTATTATACATATCTGTTTGTATTTTTTGCTCAGCTACACGGTGCAATAAAAAACAAATGCAGTTATGTGTCAAAAAAACACCGATGACCTTGACAACTCCGAAAAAAATTACCTAGGTGTCACAAATCGGACATGTCATATGCACCAAGCTAACGTTATATCATGTACGGTATAAACATGATTAAAAGAACAACTACATTTCCATTCCGTCTCTCACACCACTCTCAGTAACAATTTATCTGGCATAAAGATCGGCAGTCTATTCATTAATGTCCTGCGCATGCCGTTTTACAGAGTTAATCACTTTAGCAAATGGCTCGTATAGCTAGGAAAGCGATACCACGTCAAACCACTAAACACACCGGATCGCCATAAAACACTGGTCGCCGAGCCGGCCATTCAATTACCACTAAAAACCGACGAAAGACCATTACTCGGTCAGCTTGAAAAATGACTCGGTACGTCATCGTCCGATTCGACCGGACTCGATTCCGATCGAATCGAATCGAATCAACTGGGCGCACACGACGGTGCATGGGAAGAAGCTACATACTACATACATATACACGTGTGTAAGTATGTGTACGTATGTATACTAATGGAGAACCAAGCCCACGAGCCGCGATCACGGATGGGTGCGGCATTCTACTTCGACTAATGCGTGGGTGTGCCGCGCGTAACAGTGCCTTAAGTAATTGTTTATTGCCGTGTCGGCCTCTCTTCGATCCACGAGGTTCGTTTCCTCGAACCGGCAGGACCCTCCCAGCTGGCTTTATCAAGCGACGCTCGACTATCCATGAAAGTGTTTTCGTTATATCGTACTTCCCGTTCATCCATCGGGATATGCGTGCCCCGACCACCTGGAATTCTTCCAGCAAGATAGCACCGATATTAGACCGAACCATCCCGGCCTGCCTTTCGGGGACGACTCTCGCGGCTACCAGCAGAGCTAACGATCTTCGGAGACTTCGATGATCGGGCAGGACGTGTTGCTATTCGGATCCTTAATCTGCACTGATGGAGATCATCTCTGTTTATCTATGTAAAGTTTATTGAGTCGTGACATAAATTTGTTCGGTTATTTTCAGTATATTCTTCTCATTTATTAACGAATTTCATGAAAGTTTCATTTATTTCATTCATAGAAATGATCAGCGTCATTAATCCCTGCATTACCATTTATTTTATGATTATAATGGTCACAACTTCTTTTTTATTATTAGCATTAGAAAATAGAGTATTTCCCCGATTAGAAAATTCCTTGAGAAATAAGGTGAACATGTTATTTAACGTCTCCTAATTTATACTTTTCATGGCACCACTATTTTACCCCAGTGAACTAGTTGAAAGATTATTGTCATTAGCTTTCAAATCAATAATTTCTTCGTTGAATTTCATGGAAATTGTCGCCAGTAATTGAACCACAAAATGTAGTGAATTATATTGTAATACACACTGTTATAGTACTATACCATTATACCGGTTCAATGGAAAGCTTGTAATGAAACGAATTTACCTCGCGTGACTGAACATTAACTAATAAGCGCCAGCGTCCCTAATTTAATGGTCTAAGAAATTATTTCGATAACGTATAAACTCGTAAAAATCTTTTATTTCATATTTCCAGGAATTTTAACAAGCTATGCTATATTCTAACTTTATACATAGATATTATTTAGTGTTTTTATATTTTTTAAACCCACATTACTTCCTGTATTCATTATAACATCTAATTCAAGAAATCGTATTTCTGGATTATTTATTTATAAGTTGTTAGAATGCCAGGATTTTATGTCACATTTTTACAGAAAAATTTAACAAACGAGAGATCGAATAAAATTTTATTTTCGTCGCTATAGTCTCTACTTATAAATATTCTTCAAATCTTTTGCGATTTTATGAAATTAATCCATTGCACTCGTATTATTGAAAAATAATTAAAGCAAGAAGGCATTTTGCAAACTTTAATAATATATAATGAAATGAAAATATTGATAATTGATTTTTAAGCGGAATTAATATGAATTCTTAAATTTATTTTTCTGTTATTTTCAATAAATTTCGTATGATTATTGTTAAATTTTCACGTTGCAAGATCATAATGAATCACAAGAAGTATAGTTCAAATGATTACGTGTCATATACAAAGCACGTACCAAATGGTTCCTTTTACCGTTCGTAATTTCCGAACCCTCTCTTTATCAACACCATTTCGTTCGTATCCTCTCGATACACCCTTATCAATTTCCTTCCTACGACCCTCCATTAGGCATATGTTTGTCGAAAGATATTCTTATCGATACCTTTAACGCCTTTTAGTGAGTTCTATTAACCTATAAAACGTGGAACTAAAAGCGTTCCCTGATCGATATAATACATTAACTGTCACTTAAATGTACTCCTTATTTTTAATTTTGCTTACAAGTTAATATTAGAAATCCCTGTAACGTTCGATGTTATCCAGTACCACTTACGATTCATTTATAGTCACGAGCAAAAGCATTGGTACAACATATTGCTGCATACATATGTATAAATGTAAGGAACAAAGTAATAGTTAGTTTCTCTGAAAATTTTAATCATTATATCTACATTTTTAGAATATTGTACGTATTGTTACTGAACCCGTTTGTTTAATACTTTATGTTTTACACACACAATAATTATAATTTTTTTTTAAATTAACCGAGTAACAGTTAATTTGTTACAGTAACTATATGGCTACACAATACTGTTATCAAAAGCTTGAGCAAATTACAATTTCACTGTACATGCATTGATCTATAGTCATTATTGCACAAAATTAATTTAATTAATTAATCACCCCTTTCAAAGAAGTACAACATTTTAAATAAGAAATACAACATAAGGATTAAAATTAGCACTTCAAATTCCCAAATTAGTTGGAAAATGTTTAAATATAATATTTTTAAACTAATAAAAATATGTCGAATTAATTTCTATACTTAATCAATGTCGTCTACTTTCTCAAATTACATAGTATTTCATAATCATTGCAATGAGTACTCAAAAATCCCAAAGTAACTGAAAAATGTGTTTTAAAATTGATTGAACAATAATTAATTGAAAGGACCCTGTAAGCAAACGCGATTTAAATAATTCCCCTCGAAACACTACAGAAAAACGAGCACTGGTGTGTGCGTGCAAGTCTAGTCGGACACACCGGAACGATCAATCATAGTTTTAAAACAGAAGTCCCTGGAACGAAAACTCGAGGAGAGTTGCTGACGCCCTAGGACGATGCACATAAAAGTAATTCCTGCGAGCCACCGACACAAAGATAGAAGTTCTCGTAACAAAAGCGCTCCGAACCGGAACGCCGCCGCGCCGCGCCGCGCCGCGCCGGCCGCGTTCTATCGATCTTAGAACTGTTCCAGTCTTTCGGGTCATGTCGAACCAGTGATTACCGGATATTAGGAGTTACGTCATAATCAAGTTCGAGTCCGTCCCGTAGATGGACTCAGAAACAAAGTTTCGAATCGTAGAATGGACTTTCGATTGGTTTTTAGCGGCGCGTCGACGGCGCCGCTTTTGTTTCTTCACCGTGTGCTATTCATTTGTTATTTTCTGAGTCCTGAAGTGCACTATGACTCAATATAATGCGCCTCTTTATACCAAACAAGTTTTGTTCAAACACTTCTTTGATAGCTTCAATAACTCACGAGATATTTCACTTAAATGCTGTAGTACAGTAGTGCCGCGATATATGTGACAGAGATGTGCACGATACTTGTGAAACTATATCCCCACTACCGCGGAATGTACCCTTCGAGGAGCTCTGAAATTCGATCCCGAAGAACAAAACGTTTTTGTTTCTAATTATTTATGAAAGTTTTAAGAAAATATCTGTAACTTTTTGCTGATTAAAATGAGTCCAAACACGATACTATTTGCATCACAGTTACTTGTTTAATACATAATTCACTAGAACCTTGATTATCCGAACTAAAAAAAAATTTGCAAATTTTGCCGTGTTTGGACTCATTTTAATCACAAAAATGTCACTAAGAACACTGTTCCAATTGGTTACTAACATTTCAGTGGTATGTATCAAGGATACATATCGAGGACACCCACACATGAAATAATACAAGAAATGGTCACTTTGAAGAATTTATTACATGAAAACTAAACGATATAGAGCAAAAAGACTTTTTGCTATGTATTCGGGCATAATTCAATGTCATAGACAAATTTTTATTGCACATTTAGTGTTTATTAAAAAAGTAAACTTCGAAAAAGGTTCCTTCCCAAAAGTTTATCCATACAATTGAGTCATGACCGAAGACATTGCAAAAAGTCTTTTAGCTATACATTAGTAATTAATGAATAATTAAAATTGACCTAGTTTCGTGTGATTTGAGGAAAGGATGGCCTTAATTGCAGAAATTCTAAGGCCGCGAACGACGTTTCTATATTCAGGGACGCAAGTTTAAGGTGTGGTAAGCATCAGAGTTTCCACGACTTTAATGGGCGCAGTTAGAACCTTACCTAGGCAATTTACCGTGAACACAAACACATATATGTCACTCATAGTCATTCCTTCTAATGTAGCTAACTACCATCGCGAGAGTGGCTAAAGGGTTCGGTGTGTGTTCGGACCTTCAGTCGTTAGCTTCGGAAATGAATTGAACTGTTACGCAGCCTTAATGTTGGATCATTCATAATCGTTTCTCTTAATGACAATTCCGTTGAAATATAGACCTCTCGAAGTACTTAGGCGATCGCTGTTATTCCTAATCAAGGGTTTTGTCAGCACATTATTAACTGCATACTCGCAAGAAACGATTAGCAACCGGTACACAACTTTTTTGTAAGTCTGCACAATTATTCATTCGCCGAAGCATGATTTTTCTCTTTTAATGATCTCTGCATTTTTTAAAAAGAATTCTCGAAAAAATATTATTTAGAAAAATTAACTCTTCCCATTCTAGGCTTTTCTCAGTAATTTTTGTTTCTGTTTGGTAATTGTACCACGATGTTATATGAACCATGCAAAATAGAAAAATTACATAATAAACGTTATTTATTCAAGTCTGTTCTAATTAAACTATGAGTACTTATGCAATTGGTCACTTGCATCGGTTATTTTATAAAATTTAAAATGAAGGAATAATTCCATTCGTTAAATAAAAAGAAATACCGTATATATTAAAATATTAATATTAATAAAATAATAATATTATATTATAGAATCAATATTATATTAGCTATAATATCTTTACATTTCTCTATTCAATCAGTTGATGGTATTATCAAGAATAAATATTAAAAGAAAAAAAATAAACCACATTTATATTTTATTAATTTCAATTTTTTACCTGTAAACATTGAAACGTGAAAAAAAGATTTTCTTACCAACCAAATAATTAGCACATACATACTAAAAATTCATAAAAATTCTTAGTCTAATTGTGACAACAACAGTAAATCATTAATGCAATTTTGTAATGACAACTGGCTGAAATAAAATTTTAACGTTCGTTAATCTTATGTCCATAGAAAAATGTTTCTCCTTTAAGGGGTAAAATACTTGAGAGCCCCCTTAGTAGCTCTCTAATGAACTTTCCCGTGACAGTAATTGAACCGAGCTAACGCATCGAGTACATAGAAAATAGGCAACAGCAAGACACTAATTAAATTCTCAGTACGTCCTTTTTTTCATTTTTCATTATCCGTGGAATCTCTCTCTATATTGTATTTTTAAGAACTTGAAATGAAATGTCTCCCATCAGACGTCACTATCGTTTAACTGGTTCGTGAAATTTTAATTTCTCAAGATTAATGCACTTTATTCGGGTGGTTTGCATCGAAATCCTAGCTCAATTTATTCTTCATTTCTACAGTCCATCTGTGATCCCTTGAGATAATTAACATATCATCAAAGTGTACGACCATGAATAACATAGAATTCCCTACCCAGGACTAGTAGACACAAGGGTCCGCAACAGTTGGCTCAAGACCTAAGTCTTTCAGCTTACAGCAAAGCCTCTCGTGCCATTGTCTTCCAGCTTGATGTAGCCCATAGATTGCTTCATTCAAGCAACACACCATGCTTTTATTTCTCTTCGAACGATTTAGCAGGCTGATCGAAATCTTCTTTATTTACTTCTGTTCGTCACCATTGATGGTGGTCGTATCTACAGCCTCGCTTAAGAATGTGAACTTCGCATAATCTTCACATTCTTCACCATGAAGACGTAGTACAAAACCATAAAAGCTTCACCATCGAACTGTATAAATTAAAGGCATTATTTATATATCTACATACATATACTTTTCACTATTCTAACTTCGTTTTGGTCTTTATAAAGTTGACACGATGGAGAAACGTAAAGCTGTTGCAAAAATCTTTTGTTCTCTTTAGTGTAATAAAACAGTGTTTAAGATCTTAATGTACTACGTGTTTCAGTCAAAGTGTATCAAATTGACACATAAAGATTTATAAAAATATGACAAATAATTATAAAAGAACCATCTGTCAATATTTTATAATTATATTTTATATTGTATCTTATTGAGGAATATAAACACTCAATGGGAGTATATCTTTAATTACACATCGAACGAAGCAATAAGCATAATTTATAAACAAATCGAGTTTCTTTGTAACAAATATTCAAAATAGAGTGAAATGAATTTTGGACATTGTCAAGACATAGACATTTTATTTAAATCAAATTATATGCAATATGAAATATTATTTATTATTGTATTTAGTATTAAATAAATCTCCTGTAAACAAACATATGTATATTAATATATTTTATTTTTATATAAACCCTTGCCGAGAAAATTTTTGTATTCATATTTTTTAATTAAATTGGATCAAAGCAGACAGATTCGAGTAAAGAAAAATATTTAATTTTATCTTGATTACAGTATAAGCCAACCACAAAGAAAATTAATTTATTAAAAGTTTGCTTTTGGGCCAAATTTTCATGAATGGCTTCAGAGATGCTCTCGAAAATTCAATTTCATAAAATGTTCTAAATTAATGGTGCTTTAACGCGGCCTTCATTGAATTATTTATTTGTACAAACCGTTACCAAATCTGTAAACAAGAACTCACAGATGTCATTAAATTTATTTCTAGCTTCTTTGAAGCTTTATTCGTTTATTACAAAATTTAAGTTCACCAGTGGAATTATTCACATAATAAATATTCATGTTTCATTCGTATTTGCGATGTGTCTCCCGAGAATAACATTTCGCCGAGATACTCTGCGATTTCCTGAAATGCGAAGCATTCCGGGCGACGAGTTTTTAAATTTTATGTTCTTCCGGTAACAGGAAATTTTCTACGTGCCATGGTGAACTCTCCGTTCCGCAGGAATTAAGATTTATGTTGAATAGTTCTTAGCTTTGTCAGATATCGTAATTACCACACCAAAAAGTTGGTGACGGTGCGTTCCATTGTGTGAACACTGTGGACCTATTGTCCCAACATTTCAGAACTTGCAAAAATAGAAAAATAACTTAGAAAATTACGTTTTTCAAGGTACATTTCTATTTTGTACATAATACAGAATTTATTTTGAAAATATGTACCAAATTTTATACATATACATATTACTTTCCAATGTTATCGTTGAAACAATAATGATACAATTGAAGTAATGACTTAATTTTATAGTTATTTGCAAAAAAAAATGTTTATAGATCTCTATTTATACGATCTTCTTTAATTGACAATTTATTCAAATTATGCTAGAGAAAATTAATGTCAGTTATGACATATTTTTATAATTTTATAATTAAGTCATGTCTGACTATAAATAAAAGAAGATTGTACAAATAGAGATCTGAGAGAAGCATGTTGTATGTAATAGGATTTGATAAAAAGTTATTACTCTTTTCAGACGCAGAAGTACGCGAATAATAACAATAATGTATTTGTAAACAGCCCTTCAACACGACAAAGTAAATCAGAAACATACTTGAGAATAAAGTATGCACAGATGAGAAATACATATAAAAGTAAGCGTACGAAAACAAAATAATAATCGCATGATACACAATGTAATTCTCAATTTTTTACTGAATTAAATAATACGTACATCAAATATAAACAATTTATTATAAATTGTCGAGCCGTAAATGCATACAGTAGTATCGCTTTAAGCAAAATTGAAATATATTAAAAATAATGAAAACATATTTAACTCGCAGCGACATTTTAATGGAAATATTATTTCGAAGTATTTATGAAACATAAAGAACAATTTAACGAGGTAATTTCTGTATACCATATATGTATTGTATATAAAATCCCTTTTATGAAAATGTCAGGTATCTTTCTAATTATTTTCAAATTTTATTCAAGCATTGAATGAACCTATGAATAAATATTTTAATTTAAACTTATAAACGCTAACTTTTCTGATGGCTTATCATATAGTTCCTGTTGTAGAAAAATGATTTTTTGATATTTTATAGGTAATGTTCAAACTTTTACTCTGAAACCTGGTTTTTATCTGTTCTCAATGACATTTATAATGTTAGAATATTTTTTCAAAAAAGTTCCACGTTTCAAATGGAACCTATTAAAATATTCCAGAACTCGTTCGATCCCTGCTAATATATTCAGCGAAAAATGGGGGTTAACGTCCAAAAATCGAACAAACCGATTTCGAAAAACTGCGAGAACTGAGCCGACGTGATTACGAGTTTGGAAATTCCATGCATTGACATTTCCTCGAAGAGCGAAGGCGAGTTTTTCCCCCGAGTCCGCAGAGTTTAATAATTTTCCGAGTATCGGATAGTCATCCATTCGGAGGACGTGCGAGCGGACTATCATTAGTCTCTCCGTTGGTACGGACGACCCCAAAATCGACGGCGAGGCTGACAAATAGGCTAATTAATCGAGTGAATTTAATTAACTCCGTTCGCCGGCGTACACCGGCACACCGTTCAAACTTATGATTCGGGTTCACGCAACTTGGCATGCTTCGTCTTCCCTTCTCTCTCTCTCTCTCTCTCTCTCTCCCTCCTCCCTCTCTCTATTCCACGATCGTTCCCATGTCCCTTTCTCGCTTCTCGGACGGTTTATTTCGGTCTTTCTCTCTCGTTTGCCCTATTCGACCCGTTTCGACCGCCGAGCAACGAGCCCAATTCCGGCCCTAATGAAAATTGACTTTCGGGAATTCGAACGGGGAGCCTCGAACCGGCGAGTTTCAGTTTTTTGACACGTCCACCACCGTGCCTATGACGGCCTCTTTTTTTTCCCCAGCCGAACCGTTCCACGGGATAGTTTCCACCGCTTGTCGAATTTTTCCTTCGATTGATGACTGCGAAATCTGTGGGACGGGCGAGTGTCCTTTTCCGCGCCAGACATTATTGGAATTTAATTCTCTCGTGTTTTTTTCAACCAGCCACTGTCGAACTGTCGTTCGATTTCCCAGCAAGTTGTCCAGTAATATTTATTAGTTGTAGAAGTTTCGTTCTTGACGATTTCACGAAAAAATTGTTGGGTTTTTTTTATCCTTTCTAAATTTATTATATTTTTTCTTTGTTGCTAAAGCATTACATTGAGTCAGGACTTGTGTCCCCACTCTACGTAACCCCTCCCCACGTGACGCGTTTCGTCTCTGTCGTGCATGTGTTCGATACTGGCAGAAAGAGGGTAACTTTTTCCCCTCGATTCGTGCTCCCTCCCCTCATCTGGCGACTCTGATCCCCTCTTCTCGCGTCCACTTGTAGGACCTTTATTTTTAGAGTATCTAAATTAGATAATTCGTATATAAAAATTTTTATGAACTTTTTGATAGATTCTGTTTAAGATGCAGACCGCAGAATTGTTTTTAAAAAGCGTCCCTATATTATAAGTTCCGATGGGAATAGATACAGACAAATTCTGGAAAGTAGTAGAATAGAACTTGTATAATATAAATTTTTCTAAATTTGTTACAGTTATCAAAAAGTTTATGAAGAAATCCTGTGAATAATTTTTGATAGCTAATAAATATTCGCTGATAGATGAAATGTTAATATCCCAGTAACTTGTGATAGCATAATAAGTTTTTATACAATTTATTGACCACAGTAATTTCGCCTGGATTTATATTGAGCAAACTAATAATATTTTTACAGTCGTACAAACTATTAATGTTTCCCATAATTTATTGACCACATATAATTTTGACTGCATCATGATTTATAATGAGCAAACTAATCATATTTTTACAGTAGTACAAACTATTAGTGTTTCCAATAATTTTGACTGAACGATGATTTATATTGGCAAACTAATATTTTTCCAATTTATCGGACCACGTAATTTCGATTGAATCGTGATTTATATTCGCCAAAGTCAATTATCGCGTAATCCTTCGTTGCTGCTCTTTAGTTGCAAAACTTGTAACACCGATTGCACGTGCTAGGCGATATAATTTATTTTGGGAGTTTCCGAACACAACGCGGAATTGCAATAGAGTTCCGGAAATAACTTCGTAGATTAACAGGAACGTGGTCGACACGTTCGCAGTACATAACTGCCTGAGAATGATCTTCCGACAATAATGGTTCGTGGCACATGTTCTGTTAAATATGTAATACTAAATTTTCCTCCAGGGAATTTTCCCACGTTCACTGAAAAGTGTCCAAAGTAAACTAAACTAATTAAAAGGAAGGGGAAGACACATTACCTTAAGAAATCATTTCTCAACATACGCAGTGTTATGCAATTCTAACATTTTATGCATTTACGACAAAAATCAATAAATCAAATACAAAATTCTAAAAAACATTCGAAGAATGTAATATCGTTGTATTGTTTTCGTCTTTTTAAGATGACTTAAAGGGGAAGTAGATTTTTAACTTCAATTCCATTTAATTGACTTGGACAATTTTTATTTTCCATAAAGATGTACAGTGTAATAAATTCAATTAATTACGAAAAAGAATATGACAGGTGGCCAACATTTTAAGAATCTTAGTAATTTAATACTAAAACTATGGAGTACTAAAAATGCTTCTTCACTATTATTTTATAAACATAACAAGACTGTATTTAATCAGGCACTGTAGGATATTTGTCATAATAAAGAAATAAAATCGAATAATTTCCTACAAACGTATATCCATAATCTCAATAATTGTTAATTAAAACGTTTGAAACACTTAAATACTGTCTGGAATCTTATTAGACCTTTTCCAAAATTTGGATAGCTATCAGTGTTATCTATCTATTTTAAATTAAATGTATCGAGTGCTCATTGCTCTCCCTGTGTTTCATCGACTAAATGTTGAGCATTTGTATACTTTCGTGAATAACTGCACGTATATTTTATTATTTTGGTTAGGGGAGGCTAGAGTAGCCCTAACAGTTAGTGACTCACAGTCAGTATGAATAGGGTAAAAGTTTTTACCCCTAGCACGGCTAGCTTCATCTAGTGACTAATAGTTTCCTGAGTAATGTAGAAAACAATTGTTCCGTTCATTTTTCTGATTACATTTATACTTGACAATTTTTTGATGGAACTGTAAGAAGAGCAAACTGAGAAAATAATGTTCACGAAGCCAAGGAAGATTTCAATCGTAACTAGCGAACTCTTATAATTAGGATAAGATCAGGACATATCACACCGGCACATCTACAAACACTGAACATAATTCGCTCGTTATGTGCCACACCTGTAATACACGCTTATCGCTAATTCATATTCTCGTAGAATGCTCGAAATGTAATAAAAGGAGAAAAATTAAAAACCAAGAACAATGTAATTGGCACGCTTACATCGGCCTCGCTTCAACAAAGCATAATTAGTGCTTGTGCGGAGTAACATTTTGTAATCAAGAAACGATACTATTAAATATATATGCATACTAATAATTAAGACAATAATTTATGATTTCAAATATATATTCGTTTTATTGAGCCTTTATTTCAAATACTTATATTAGAATAAAGATTTCGAAGAAGAGTAATTCTTTTGGTAACAATATTATGCGGAAGAATGTATAATAACTTTAAATTCTATAGCAGAAATTTCAAATATTATAACTTTAATCATTTTCTACATCCTCAATTTTTTTTTTTATAAATGCACCTTTATTTGAGATTTTTCTTTGACTTTTAAAATATCAAAAACTTACCGACTAGAAGCATTCAATTTTGGAGTATTTATTTAGAAAAATAGTAACAATAATGTTGTGAAATAAATTAGTTCTTTCAACTAATTTATCAGAAACATCGAAGCAACAAACAGCTAAGGATAAATTTCTATAAAATAGTAAGAAATAATATAATAATATCAGCATACGATTATATTAATTATATTAAATGTATCATTGAATTTTATGTTACAGTTACACATGCTGAAATCTAAGGTGCATTCATCTGGTGACCTAAATGGTAAGTAATAATTATTCAATACATTTTTAATTAATTGTTTCATCATATTGCACGATACGATTCAAGTTGAGACAGCTTGAACAATTTTTGAAAAGATGTTAATAATGTAGTAATTAAAAACAAATGAATTCTCGTTAATGTAGGAGAACAAATGAGTAATTACTTGCAAGGCTGCTCTAAATGTTACAAAAAGGTTTCCAAGAATTAAAGCACTTCCGCCCCTTCTTCTTTCTTTAAACGCGTCTCGCGTTATGGTGGATATGCATTATACTTCTTTGAAACTTTTTAGCAACTTAAACGTAAAAGAGTGAGAGAGAGAGAAAGAGAGAAAAAGAGAGAGAGAGAGAGTACTAAGCAACGGGTATTATAAATCTCTTTAACTATCAGTGGACTAAATTATTTTCCATGCTTTCTAAAGTAGAAATCCTTTGCATGCATATTTTGCTCAGTCAAGAAACTTACTTAGCTTGAGAACTTCTTCGTATACTATACAGTAAGTCGAAAATATATTCACTTAGTTTTGTTCATGATAACGTTATCTAGGAAAATGGCACATTAAAGCAACCTAAATTTATTGTGCTTCGTAGTATAACAAAAACGATACGCTCATTTCGAATAACGTTAGCGTTATTTACCAATTAATAAAAACAATCAATTAATATTTAATGCATATTAATCGTTCATTGTCATCGATAAAAAACTTATCACATTAGCTAATATTTGTTTCAAGTATTAAATCTTCTAGTTTATTTTAGTCATACATATCATTAAATATTAAATATTCTATTTTATTTTTACTCATATACATATGTACAATCTTGAAAATATTTTATTTTTTCCAAAAATGTTTTCAAAATAGTATTTTATTCGAAGCACAATGAAAAGATATAGTGCTTTCTACTATTTAGACATCTTCAGTATTCTCATGAACATCATTTTGAAGAGTTAGAAAATTCTAGCATACCCTCCGACTCTGTTTCCTGTTGGATCGATTACATTCAATGTTTGGACTGATCCTGACCATAGATTATTCCAACATTTACTCTTGATGTTTGCGTTCCTCCAACAGATAAAGCCATGAGATTAACGTAACTCAAAATTGAGGAAAATGGCCACGTCTTTATGACATTTGTTATTTTATTCCATGTTATATAACCAAACCGTGTTGCACAGGGAACACTAGTACTGAAAATCGAAGTCTAAGCGTCGACGTAACTTTTCGGTCAACCCAATAGATCCGGTGAGTAATGAGTTAACAAAGGCCCTTTTATACTAACACTGTGGAACGCTTTTTCCGCATGTGTGCGCTCTGTTCGCCGACCAAAAAGCTATTTCTCTCACGAAATTTAGTCGACGAACGCGACCGCATGGGGGCAACATTTTTTCGACTTTCCCACAGTCCTCGGTTCCCCGAGAAATCCATATCGTTCCCCAAACAAGTCCCCGAAACCTGGGACCGCTGTCGTTGAATCGCCGATAAGGGACAAGTAAGTTCTGCCCTTCACCCTTTGCACTTCGAATTTTTCACAAGTTTGTTACTAACAACTTCCTAACACTTCGAGTGTTTTATACCAATTTAAAACCATTTATTTTATACAGATGAAATTATTACGAGCACTTTGTTTGGACTGATGTTTGGACAATTGAGTCATAATTCGGCCCAGTTATTAGACACACCCTGTGCAAAATATTTTTAAATGTTTCGATCATGTTATATGGGAGCGTATTGTACAGGGTGTCAAAAGAAATATTGTGTAAAAACCGTCACAGCGTGATTCCACACCCCGGCGAAGATCTGTTAAAAATGTGTTTCGTGCAGAAATGACCTTGACAGACTTTTTCAAGGTCAAATCCTTGTAATGAATTTATCGTGTTCTGCTCATCGAGAGGAACAACCTTCTCGAAGGAACCATGGGTCAAAAACGAACCGTTCTCTTCAAAATTGAAAGTTCGAATAACACGTAAACATGGTTCAGAATCTCATTATAACAAGAACATAACGTAATAATAATAGATGAGAAGATGCGAAGTTCATTCCTCTCGATAAGTAGAACACGATACGATCGTAAAAAGTTTTGACCTTGAGAAAGTTGGTCATTTAACTTTTTGTACAGATATTCCCTGATTATGTTTTACACATAATTTCTTAACTATAAAAAAAATAAGAGAAACTGGAGAAGATGAATGGAAGCGGAAAAAGAAGCTGTTGCTGCATGAAGCTACAAGTCCGTGCGAGTAGCGGGCTGGCCGGCTCCTTTAAGAGCAGGTCGCGGAATTAAACAGCAGGGTCGAGGAGGCTGGGGCACATGAAATTCAATAATCGGCATAGCTGGCAGCGAGCACGAGCCGAAAATTTCGTTATCGTCTAAACAACCAGCGTCTACCGGAGCCGCTTGAAATGTCGGACACGTAGCGCGAGCACTCGTGTCGCCGCCGTGGCGGGATCGAAGGCGCTATTATCAGCTGGCAGCACGTGCCGGGGCCGCGTGCGGGAGCAGATGGTACGGCCCTGCTACACCTTGCGAGCCCTACACACACCTACATATAATACCTTCAGCAACGTTAATAGCGGCCAACGAACACCAGGGCCGTGTGGGCCTTCACGAAATGCTACGCAGCTGTCGTTACGCGCCGATTGAGCGTAACGCGGCTATCGACGGGCAGAATAAAGTTATTCTAGAGGATCGGGAGCCAGCCTCTTATTACACCTAGACCTGCGTCTATCCGATCAGAATTGATCTTTCGACCCTAATTTTTTCCGACGTTCGGTAACGTTTTATTGGGTCTACATGAACCGTCAGAATGTAAATGAGGCGTTTTAATTCAGACCATTATAATCTACAGGTTTATTATACTGGGAGGTACCACATAACTTGCACACCCTGAATATTTGCGTTATTTGTAATAATATGAAAAGTGATACATACAAAAGTTGCATGTTATAGAGGAGGAATATTGTGATGTAAACAGTGTTTTATTGAAACTGTGAAGGTGACCTTGAAATTTCCGAAACGCCTTCGGCACATAAAAAATGTTTACATTATAATATTTCTCGATATAATCTTGATATAATCTTATGAACTTGAACGATAAAGTGGAGAGAGGTAATTCCATAGTTAACCCGTTAACTGCTACACGAACGCCTATAAAAGTCACATAAAATCAGAGTAGCTAATTTCACAATATACAAACAGAAAAAAACAAAATTTATTATGATAATCACTTTCTATAAATCCCGAGCACCTTTTAAAGAAATTCTAAGAAAAATTAGTTTTGAGGTTTGATACAGAAGTGTCACGGAGAGCTATGATTAAGAAGTTGTTAATCCTTAATTAATATATAATAAATTGTAGAAGAATACATACGTCAAGCATGTTCACATTTCTATGAATGACTATGCCACTATTACGAATGACTGTAGTCCAACATTTAGCAACTACAGATATTTTTAGAATTCATTGTATTATTTGTTCAAGCGCCAAGTTCGTTTCGTTTGAATAAAAAATCTAAAATTCACAAATGATAGAAAGAATGTTTATACGAACGTTTTTGTAATATACAGTGGAATAAGCTATTTAAAACTAGTTCAACAAAATGAGTTAATTATAATTGCTTAAAAGTAGAATCATTATTTTGCAGCACGAAACGGGACGAACTTTCCACTCAACTTGGTACGTTCACCTGATGGATCATTAA
Organism: Lasioglossum lativentre; assembly: GCA_916610255.1. Classification (NCBI taxonomy): domain Eukaryota; kingdom Metazoa; phylum Arthropoda; class Insecta; order Hymenoptera; family Halictidae; genus Lasioglossum; species Lasioglossum lativentre. The sequence continues at coordinate 6,297,026 of OU744366.1, forward strand.
TAATTTCTGTACGAAGAAGTGGTGCAGTTAAATTGTAATGGTCTGTTCTACCTCAATTAATGGTAATGATAAATTCGCGTGAATTCGGGATCTTTTTAACTCCACCGTCACGCTAAATTCATGTGACCTTTCATTCATGTTGCATAGGTCACTGAATTCATATTACTGCATTCATTATGTGCGTATGCATGTATCTAGAATACGTTATAGTGCTATAAAGTGCAAACGTAATTATTGGCAGGAAGGAGGAGTTAAAATATGTTTTATAAAATGAAGCCTACTTTTATTTAAATAATACATGGGAAACCATTGTATAACATGATTATTAGGTTCATCAAAATTGTTTTTTGTTATACTTGATATTTTTCATTTCTATACTTTTTCAACACTTTTGATAGTACATTTCAAAAAAATTTCAAAAATTCAATATGTTACCATTTTAAATAGGCAACAACTAGTTCAGTTTCAATCACTGGTTAAAGCCAAGGTTAATCAGGAAATCGCATAAAAATAAAACTGCATCAAACGTTTGTGAAAAAAGACATTACTCGACTGCAACAACCATCGAATTTACAGCTCCGACAAAAAAGCACACCTCTGTCAAACTGGCAGATAACAGCGAGATTAGTCGACATTTCCGCGCGAGAATACAAATATTCAGATCGATCAGCTATCTATTAACAAGCGAATCGCTTCCGTGTTCATACACCCAGTCAACTAATACGCGACCGTGTATCGTGGGCACACGCGTACAAAGCTCGTATCGGTTCACGGTGTAACAACCGAATAAATTTCAATAGTCTCGGTGCCCTACAATTTCCAGGCACGATCGATCGGTCGAAAACAAAGGTAAATCATAATCGAAAACGGAATTCTGTTTACCGTCGATGTGAATAGGGGTCGATCTCGGTGGTGAGGGAGGGGTGGAGGGAGGGGGAGAGAAGAGAAGAGAAGAGAAGAGAAGAGAAGAGAAGAGAAGGCGGAGTGTACCGGGAGAGGAATCGCGTTAAATCGATTGGCCCCGAAAAGAGCCGGGCTGGAAATTCCATCGTTGCAACGGTCGCTTGGTAGCCTGGTAGCTTGGTAGCTGGGTCCCGTGTGCTCCCGGGAGTTCCGATATTATCGAAAACGCCACTCGAAACCCCGTAACGTCGAGAAGCGAGAAATGTAAACCAGTCTCACCTGGCTCCGGGGCTCCGGGGCTCGACACGAGGCGATTTTATAGCGCCGCGAAATACGGCTGTTTGAACAGGTGACCCGACAGCTGTTGTCCGGGATAAATTTTCTGCCACCCCTGCCCTGCCCTGCCACGAACCGGCTGAATGCACATCGGAGCCGGCAACGCATCGGCGAATGCAATAATTGCTTTGCCGGCTACAAGACATTCCAGAGACGAGGAACCTGGTACAGTATTTCATCGATAAATGTCCCAAATGTCTCGCACATAATTGTCCCTGAACTATCCCCACTCCTGCGGGGTATACCCCTTGAAGGGCCATAACACTCGAGAGGCCTCGGCCGCCGAGAAGTGTAACATGATACGGGTCGGGTATATCGGTGTGAGACCAGGAGACCACTACTAATCCAATAACAAAACTTCTTTATTTTTTATTATTTTTTCATGGAACTTTCGCCAACATATTCTTGATATTTTTCTAATGAAATTGATACCAGAAATCATATAATTCCGATGATATTTACGTGTGTAATGGACGATGGAAGTTTCGTGCGCAAAGAAGGACAGCGTATGGGAAACAAAGAGACGCGGAGAGTCGTAGTCGCCGGCTACGTAAATATAATCGGAATTATATCATATTTGGTATCATTTTCATTAGAAAAATGCCAGGAATATGTTGGTGTAAGATCCATAAAAAAATAATGAAAAATAAAGAAGTTTTGCCATCGGATTAGTAGTGGTCTCACACCGATATACCCGACTCGTATTATCTTTACATTTCTCAGGCCATTCCAGATTCCTGAGGCCATTTGAAATGACTCTAGTGATGACTTTTATCTAGTGATTAAATAATAATAATTTGATCACCCACAGTCACACCCATTTTCCTCCAAAAAAGAAGTTCTATCATATCCGACAATGATAGACATAACAAGTATTTCGTCCAGACAAAGAACTACGTTAAATCCCCGTCCGCCTTTATTGCAACGTCAGTTCCCCGGATTTTAGTATTAGCTATGAATCCATAATAATTCCGGCAACGGGGCGATTACCGTAAATGATGAAACCGTTTTTCATCGGTGTTGCGGGGCGCGTTGTGTCTCGCGGTTGCCGCGTCTTATTAACAATCCACGGCTGAGAATTCGTTCGTAAAAACGCAGATAAAAGCCGTCGTCGAGGTCCGGGGGGCAGACGGGCTGGTACGGGAACGGCTTGGCGGCGATACGTTTTACGGTGACCCATAACGTTAACGCAGCGAGGGGGCCGCGGAGAGGATGAATTGAAGGGAAAAGCGCGGACGAATGCAGGGAGAGACGCCACGGGACGCGCGGATTATGCCCCCGTAACTCCGCGTAACTGCACTCCGCGACCTTATACGTATGCTAAAGCGGACATGGGGGGAATGAGACGGGAGAAAGTGCAAAGTAACCTTACCACCCCCGCGACACCCATCCTCGGGGAGGCGGGAGGGCTCCACGGGGTTAAGCGATGAATTTCATTTTACGGAGCTGGCGCCGTTTCTACCGTTTCCTACGGACGATTTGCGTGACATTCATCGCCCGCGGAGTCTCTCCGGAGACTGTAAAGATCCGTGCCCCGTTTCCCTCCGTGTCCTTTATTTTGATTTTCTCTGCGCGCACGGAGAGAAAGAGAGATCCCATGGATCCTGAATATCCTACCGTGTGATTAACGCTGCCGCGGTGGTCACGCCGGTGACCGACGTTCCTCCACCAGTGAACCGATTTTACGTCTCTCTCGGCTTCTTTGAACAAACTGCTTTTATTCCCACGTTACTTGCAAAACCACGTATTAACCCCTTATCCTACAATTTCTTTCGCTGACTTTAAATCTGGACAAATGTTTGTTTAGAAAATATAGCGTGAAAAATAGCTTTTGTTCATGAGGATGTGTTAAGTGGAATAAGGAAAAAGTGGTTTTTGATTTAGTTCACTAGAAGCAATATTGATAGGTTATTAGGGGAAATATATAAAAATAGGATTTGAAATTTGTCAGGAGATTTGGAACAATAACACCGAGTATTATTATTACACTTTACTTTACGCGTGTGTTTCGCATGACTGCGTGGGGAAGACTGCGTGTTCTCGAATGTATAAACGAAACACGCTGCGCTTCTAACATAAAACAATCAGGGCATATCGGTAATATAAGATCTTCGATTAGAACTATTTCTAAAAATTACCCGACGTTGATCCGACAAACTTCTCGTGCAAAGTAGTTTCATGTTGGACACCCACTATATGGAAGCTAGATCTCTATCTAATATGTATGCGCACAGGCTACAAAGGGCATTATGAAAGACCTGCTACGCCATAATCTCGATTCGCTTAAATTCGCTACAAGCGCATATGTAACTAGATAAACAACCGAGAAAAATGGTCATTATTAATCTTCGTGTATTCCTCTCTTCGAAACAGTTACATCAACGTCAAATCAATGCTGTGCGCATCTTGCCTATTGGGCACAGGCGGTAACAAAATGGACGTAAATCCGCAAAGCTACATTCCAATAGAGCCAGGCTTGTGGTAATATAAATAGATGAAATTTTTCAGCATGCGTATAACTAACATAGATCTGAAAAACGCATATTATAAATTTTCTTTACGGGCTCAAATAAAAAGAAGTTTGAAAAGTGCCATTTTTATTTCCACATGTAATTTCTACCAGTTGCTATTTTTTCGAATAGCATATACGTATCATGGACATATTTTCTTTAGAGGCTCAAATAAACAAAGTTTAAAAAGCGCCGTTTTTATTTCCTCATTTAATTCCTATAGGAGTTGCTATTTTTCGAATAGTATATTCGTATTATGGGCACATTTTAAAAATAGTTCAAAAAGTGCCATTTTTATTTTCTCACGTAATTCCTACCAATTTCTATTTTTTTCGAAATCTGTTTTGACTTCTTTTAGTAAAGCAATGCTTCTAATTGCCCACAAAAAAAATCAGGTCGTTCGGTACAATTGCAAAAAGGTTATTCTGTTTCAAACGACGACGTAAGAATATTTTATACACCGACTGTATAGCCTTTGGAGAAAACATACGATAAATATAGACTTCCTCTTTTTTCCCGAACGAAATTCTGAACGGTGAAGAATCTCTAATCATTACAACCAGAAAATGGTTGAGTAGGGGTTAAGAGCGGCGGCCCACGCGTGCCGGAAGCCGCATAAATTTCGATTAGATAATCGGAAAGTCGCGTTTAGGGCTGCCGCACGACCGCCTAAAATAACAGGACGCGGCTCGGAGCGAGGCTCGGGTGATGCTCGGTTGAGGCGTAGCGAGGCAAGGCAAGGCGAGGCGGTTCGAGGCAAGGCGTCACGTCTGTCGAGCCCGCAGGCTGAACTTGAGGAGAGACGAGATCCGCCTCTAACGAGGCTTCCGCAGCAAACGAGCCGGTGTGCTTGAAATTCATCGGGTCCGCCGATTCTGCGGGTATTATAAATAAACGTGAACGGCCGGGAACCCGGCCGAACGACAATTACGAATCGCCCGTTAATGGTGGCGGCTATTAAACTCCGTCATGCCGCGATTAATATTAATGCGCACGCGAAAACTTTTGTGGTACCCGCCTAGCGTTAACTGTACCTACGCTGCTGGGCGGAGAGAGCGGTTCGCGGGTAAAATTAATGGGGAATCTGGGTCATTTTACACCCTACCACGGCTCGCTTTCCCGTGCAGCCCTTTCGCTAGCAACTGCACGGAAAGGGTGTGCGTCATAATGGGATTGTAACACTGCCCGTTCGATTCAAGAATAAAGCGAGCCACTAACTGGATAGCCCAGCGATTCCAGTTCACTATTGTACCGCCGCGTCGGCTCGCGAAAGATTAACTCTCGCTAAACAACTTATCCGTGTAATTAACGCCCGAATTGCGAAACATAGTTTCAGAATTTTTTAATGCGACGATGCATTCGTGTGTAGAATTCTTTCAGTCTTTTCTACACGTCATTTATTCGTCCAAGTTGGTCGGAAAAAGTCGAGCGAACAAAAAAGTTATACCAATTTGAAGGTCGTTCTACTACTTTCGTGTGCCATTGGTATACTAACTGGTCGCGTCAGATAAAGTTCGCCGGGTCGACAGATCACAGGGGCCGACGAGACGAGCCAATAATAAATTAACCGTCGTTTATTGAGAGAAACGAATCAGGTTTACTCGGGCATCGCACGACGACGCCGTGTCGTAGATAAAAGGTGCAACGGAAGGCGGCGCGGTAAGGGTAGCGAGAATGGTACGGGCGCGCGGCGGCGACGATAGTGGTTGCCATAATTTAGCCAGCGAGTTTAATAAGGCATGTCGTAGCTCAAGCCTGCCGGGCGCAAAGTGTCAATATGTCTGAGCCGCTGAGTGATATACTTCCGGGCGTTCTTCGTAAAATTGAAGAGTCTCCCAGGGGCGAAACCGTGCCCGGGTCCATTCGACCCTCCCACGGCTCCGTTCTTGACACCGAACTCTCCGCCAACGTATCGCCGATCAAAGTCACGAGGCTCGTTTCTTTTTTTTTCTTTTTTGTCCCCCGCGGGGCACCATGGGATCGGGTTAACGACGCCTAAGTTCCTCGTCCTCGCGGAACTTTCAGGGGAATGGCGGGTAATTTTAGAATCGAGCTGCGAGAGCGGCATGACGCGACGTGATTTTGGAAATGACCCGGCGTTCGCTGCCGGTGGTTACAGCCCCACCTTTTCGCGGATTATGCTGTTCCGCGAAGCCCTAGTTTCGGTTAGGGCGAACTTTCGAGGCGGACCTTCTATGGGAAATTTTCTTTATCTTACGAGTTTGAGGATAGCGATATTACCTTAACGTTTCTTAGCCGTTTTCTGGGTTATTATACGGGGTGTTCGGTTTTAATCTGTAGCCTTGGAGCACATCAATGATTTCACTATATTATTCCTTATGAAAATCCAAGTAATCCTCATTTTTATCATCTTTTTCTGTGTTTGCAAGTTTTCGTGTTATTGAGCTTCAACGGTTATATTTTTTATATGCAAATACGTGTGGAATATTTTTAACTAAACTACAAATTTTCAAAGTTTCATCAAAATCAGTGATTGACTAGGTATAATTATCACTCGACGCAATAGCAGTCTTATTAATAAGAAAAGTCACTTTTGATTAAGAAAAATGAGTAATTTTTCATTAAGAAAGTATACTGTAATTATAAGATTTTAATATAAAAAGAAAATTTTTCATTATCAAATATTTGAGCCTCATTAGTCCCCCATTTATCAAATTAGTTTGTCCCTTGGTATTAAAATGATATAGTAGTAAAAAATTAATATAAAAATATCTTCGTAAGTTCCACCATAAAAAATAATTTAGTTAGAGAAGACAAGATTAAAATAAGATTATTTGCAGTAAATAATAAATTAATAATAGGACGTACTGTTATTAAAAAAGCAGTAAAGAATGTATCAAACTGACAAGAGGGATGAATCAGGATTAATACTTATTTAAATTTGGGAGTATTTTAAGTTATAGCATGAAAACAGATATAAACAGAGTATAAACCGATTTATTAAATATAAGACAGGTTACGATAATTAATTTTTTACTGCGATTAATTATGTTGCATATTTAAAAGTTTTGTGCAGAGGACAGGATAAAACGAGAACCTGGAAAACCGTATCTGAAGTACATACATACACATGTCCGACACTCCAATTAAATTAATTATATTTAGTAGCTGTACAGAAATGTTACAAAATTACAAATTAATTAAATTGTATGTCACCAGACTTCTTAACCGTTTAAATTACGTGTGTGCGCGAATAATAATGACAGAATTATCGTGTACCATTATAATTCATCAGGAAATTGCATGGGAATTTACTGTACTAAATTCTCCGTTTCATCCATTGCGCTTGCAATTTTTCTTCCCAAAGAGAAAATTGGTGTAATTACTTTCCAGATGAAGTTCCACGGAACTTCTTTACAACTTCTTAAAAGTATTAAAGCACTCGAGCACTTGATGCAATGGAACCTACATTTTAAGAGATGAATTTTCTAATTTAAATAATTTGTTAAATTTCGATGAATTTACAATAATTGATTTTTCCAGCGAACTTTATAACAGACGAACACTACAAATGTTACGTATTTGTTAAATAACTGTTAGATTGTTTATAAGCATTAAGGGCTAATTTTTATTTTTTAATTTCTTTAATATATCCCTACTTCTCAATTCTTTTAATATTTTTACTATTTAAAACTTTAACTAGCCAATTTGGTCTAAATGCATACAATCCACGCTATTTATTACTATACAAATGTGCTATCACTGGAGAGCGGATCATTATGCAAAATAAAAATGTTCGACTTGAATTGCAACAAACTGGAGTGAAATAGAAATCATTTTCCTTCTTAGTTTAATAGGTTGAAAATAATGTAATAGTACTTCTAAATTGTTTCTAATGGTTTTACCATTTTAAACGACATCTACTCATTTTTGTCATAAACGCATAAAATCCGCTGTCCAGTTATCATTTTGTGCTTGATACAAAAGCACACAATCTCTTTGACCGAATAAAAAAGTTTCACAAATAAAACTCTGTGCGAGTATTCCGAAAGGATTATTCGAACAGAATATTCCATTTTTGCGGAATCGATTTTTTTGCCAAAGGTGTACAGCCGCTTGATAAGATTTATCGTGTTTAATAACTGTTTCAAGTCGTTCCTTTCCCAGTCCTGCGCCTTTTGCCGTTTTCCGCGGGCGTAATTGCAAGCTACAATATTGCATCCTTAAATTTAATCAGGCCATCTGTTAAGCCGCACAAAATGGCGCACAGGGGCACGGGCGCTGCGGCGGCGTAGACAAAATCAACCGATTCGCGGAATGGCACTCGAGAGCCCTGTGGGAAAGAAGGAAACTCGCGCGCGATAGCATATAGGGTGTTCGACTACGGGTGGGAGAAAATTTAAGGGGTGGTTCTCCATGACAATATAAGTCGAAAATGCAGAATAAAAAAATTGCGATTTCAACTTCGTTATTTAGTTATGGGTTGCCGCATTTTAGGTGGTTTTTTAATTGTTAACCCTTTGCACTCGGAGCTATTTTAATTTGAAAGTTACAACATTTCTTCCGACCTAAATATTTCCTCTGATTTTTGTAAATTTGATGGAAATGAAATTCGATATAATACCTCATGGAATTCTTAGATGTTTAGTAATTGATTAACATATTTAATAATGTAAACAATATTTTGAATAATGGTACAGCAATTTTTAGTGGCGCCGCAGAGTCGCCACTCGACTGCTATGGGTTAATAACTAAATAACGAAGCCGGAATCGAAATTTTTTTATTCTTCATTTTCGACTTATATTATCATGGAGAACCACCCCTTAAATTTTCTCCCACCCGTAGTCGAACACCCTGTATAGGGAGGTAGAGAGAGAGAGAGAGAGAGAGAGAGAGAGAGAGAGAGAAAGAGAGTGGGCGGGAAAAAAGGCGAAAAGGGAAAACGCGTGCGATAATTAAACAAATATTGGATTTCCGTGTAAACCAGCCGAGCCATGAATCTATATAGACATAAATTTCAAATAAACGCGCCGCATATCCCCGTTCGTATTTCTGGCGCGTTTCCGAAAACAATGAGCTTCTCGCAGCTGGGCTGATGCGTGCATATACCGGGCGTTCCTTCGAACAAAGACTGTCCTGTCAGCAGTCAGCCTCAATTTTGGTTGTATTACGTCCGACGAAGTTGCAAGGTGGAAAGGCCGAGCTGCAACGAACGGTAAGCTGCCAACGAGGGCGTAAAGGATGAGGCCCGAACTAAATACATACAAAGAGGATACACAGCCCCGACAACAATTCCCATGGAAAATTGGTAACCCGTTTCCGGAGTTGAATTCCAGCCGGATTTCTTCGCCACCGGTGCGCCTCCTAATGCCTCTCATTGTTTCCTGTTGTTGCAATTGCCATCGTTATTTAGCATTATGTAATGCGCGTTCCCAGGCCGGGTCTTTTCAATTTCCTTATGCAAAGCAGGCGACAAGCGATTTTCCGTCGAAAGTTCGTAATGTGCTCTAGCTCCTTTTTTCGCTGACTTCGACTCAACGGGATTTGCTCCCATCCAGATAATGCTAAGAATTATCCCTTGGGGATTCTTAGGCGAGTTTACATTTTTATTGATTATTAAACGGTTTCTAAAGACATCAGATGGATTAAAATTTAAACATCTATATAGCTCCATGTCATTATGAAATTTAACATATCGATGTTAACGAGTCTCGTTTGATTTTTAACTAATTTTTTAACAGTTGAAACAATTGAAAATTGACATTAGATACGTTATTAATATAATATCAAATTTTGCATTTTAGTCTTGCTGTCATAAAGATTTGTTCTGGTAGAATATCAATTCTATTATGCAGCATTTTGAGTCTATTTCAGAAAATATATGGCTCCTATGTGCACACAACATTCTCTGATGATGTAAACGGCCATTTGCTTCCCTCCAGCCTAATATCTCAAGATGTTACACGAAGTATCCCTACATATTCTATTATAGACATTTTCGGAATTTAGTGATATACGAAATATACAGTGGATTATAATACAGAGGCTATAATATTAAATTACTCTTCTTACAGTATAAAGAGAAAAAGATACATCGAACATCCTAAGTTTTACTTATATTATAATTAATATTATATATTAATATTAATATTATAAATTAATTTACATAATGACAAACTTAGTCTATCTGCATTTATGCAAAATCTAACAAGTACATTATTAGATTGTAAATTGTTATGTAACATAAAATATTGCATACAATATATGCAACGAAATGAAACAAAAATTTATTTCATATTCCAACACTGAACTGTGTTGGCTGAACTATGTAATGTAATCTAATGAATGCTGCAATGTATGTTGGTGTAAAATTCTTATACGCGTTTATTGTCCCGTATTAATATTTATTATATTTTATTGTATTTCCTCAAATATAATTACATTTACATGTCTTTCATTACATTATACATCTTTAATACACAAGTAATAAATAGACAGTGGATCTTTATGTAACATAGAAATTATCTGCATCGGTTACAAAAAAAAACAAGAGCTACATACATACAGACATTTTCCCTCGTTTAAAAATTTTTATTACTTGAAAATAACATATATCCATGTCCTTAAATTCTTTTAATTTGTTGAAATTTTGCGTACTCATTTTTGTCACAAATGCATAAAAAATCCGGTCTAGTAAATTCTTTCAAAGACAAATGATTCATCGCATAGTCTAAATCACACATTATCGAATTTCGTGTTATCTCGTCGCGGTTTTCATACAAAATAAAAGATAAAATGCAACGAGACACAAGGGACAGCGAAATGTTAAACACTTCCTCGTCTTCCTCTGGAAAATGAAATAAAATGAAATAAAATAAAAGCGCGTTCGTTTCGTACGAACTCGATGGACATAGTGTCGTTGGATCGCGAGACGCGTAGCAGCTCTTAATGAAATTCGCGATGCGCCGCGTAATTTTTGCGCCATTCATTGCGCACACTTTGATGCACCTAAGAGGATAAGACACAGAAAACGTTTCTCCGGAACACGGGGAACAATAGCGCATCGTTTGTCTGATGAAAATTACAGAGCGATGCGCCCGAAAGAAATTGCTTCGCGCTGCTCTGCTAGTACGAGCTAAGGCCAAGCTTTCTCATAAATGAACAGCTGCATCGGTTCGGTTAAATACGGCGCTTTGATGTTTCGAACAAACAAAAAAAAAATGAGGAACGCGTCGAAATTAAATCTAGAAAAAGTGTCGGCAAAAAGTTTATCAAAAATGCCTCGATATGCAACGTCATCCGACACTTTCTCCAAATGCGCTCGATAACGTCGCTTCCACTTTTCATGCACAATTAACGACGTCATCAATTTAATATGAATACGTGTGCAGCCGATTTTTTTTAAAAGGACATTATATTGTCATTTGTGATAATTAGACTGCGGATTTTATGCATTCATTATGCAAATTACTGGGTGAAACACCAAACTTGTAAAGACATTAGAAGATTTTAAGAATATTGTTATGTTCGGTTTGTTAAAATTATAATAATTATCTTCTGTGACTGTACAATTTGTATTTTGACAACTGTATTTTGACTGGACAATTGTTGCCTGAATAGTAAAGTAGACTTTCATTCAAGAAACGAGCAGCCATGCGAAATTCTACTAATTTGCACAGTTCAGTCACGGGTCGACTTGCCCGCAGAATATTCCGCGGTCGACGAGGTCTTGTTTATGCTTAATATTTTCATTAAAATTTATAACGCGCGACTTCGCCGCGCCACCTAGTATGTTTAAAATAGATGCGTGACGCATAAAAACTTTCGACACTTTGTGTGGAGTTCGAAGGGGACGCGATGTGCATCGCCAATTTAAATTAACCAGGAAAATGGAAAAAAGGGGGCAGAGTTCTTGTAAACTTCGTCGAAGAAGCGGCGGCCATTGCCGGAGTTAGTCTTGCGAAATAAATACGATTTATGAATATAAATTTCAAAACTATGTTGCAATTGATTATTTCCGAGAGCCACGAATTAATTTGTAGATCTGACATATTCTAAATCAAGAATGTTGAAACTGTTGTTAAAAATTATTTGTATGTTTCCCTTCCATAAATAGTCTGCTATGACTGAGATATTTTTGAAAAAATTTTTTTTGCCTACAAATTCCCAACATAGGGCCTACGATGAAAAAGTTATAACTAGACAAAATCAAACGTTTCAATTGCAACAAACTGGAGTGAAATAGAAATTTATTTTCTTTCTTAATACATGTAATAGGACGAAAATAATATTGTTAGATTCTTCCAATGTTTGTACTGTTTTAAATAACATCTATACATTTTTGTCATAAATGCATAAAATCCGCTGTCCAGTTATGATAATTGCCAATGTTGGGCATGCAATTATTATAGTATGCTAATTAGCAAGATATTTACGTACGATAATGCTACATTGGTACATGGGGAGTTAATGGAGGAAAGCAGAAAAAGTCTTATATTGCTGTTCGTTTGAAAGATAGAAAAGACAGTGAGGGAGGAAAGCAAAGAGGAAGGTGTCAAGAGCAAATGCAAGTGAGGGAAGATAAGGAGTAGTAAGGGTGCAGGTTGAAAAGTGATAGACTATTAGGCGAGAAAACACGTGGAAGGTAAGAAGAAAGCAGAGAGGAGAGAAGAGAAATAGGGAGCTAATCGATACGACCTGTTCACGGACTGGAACGGGTCAGAGTGAACGAACCTGCTCGACCCTGCAAAATATTATTACCCGCCCCAATGAATCCGACCAGTTTCCGACATTGCATAAGCCGTCATCGACAAGCGGGCAGACGAGCGCAGGGTAGATAGCCGGAGAAATGGTTAGATGAATAGATAAAGGGACAGGCAGATACACGTGCGCGTGTAGATTAATACGCAAACCAATGCCGGACCCCGGGTCTCTGTTACTCTGTCAATCTGTGGCCTATTATGCTGCCCGGAGTTTCATTCAGGATCTTATGGAAGTCACTGCTCGCGTCGAGCACGAATTCTTGTTTTCAGCGATTTTTTTATTAGTGTCACAAACAATTTATTCAAGTCTCCTTCCACAAGATGCAAATATCCTCTCGAATTATGCATTTGTGACAAAAATGGATTGGTCAAATACAAAACTTGTAATTACATTACAACAATTTTGTTGTTTTCATATTGTAGCCGAGCTATTAAAATTATTAAAACAGGAAATACACCTTCGTTCAACTTCTGTTTCTCACAGTTGACTTGGAAAATGTTTATTTTCCATTAAGATCCACAGTCTGTTGGTCACATAATTCGAGCTATTAAAATGATTAAAAGAGGAAATACAACTTCGTTTAACTTCTGTTTCTCACAGTTGACTTGGACAATTTTTATTTCGAAGAACCAGTCTATTCATCAGATAATTCTGATTATTAGACAGCGAATTTTTTGCATTTACAAGAAAAATGAGTAAATCCAATTTAAAACGGTACAATCATTAAAAAAATTAAAGATCACTGATAAGGGTGGAAATATATTTTTATTTATTCTCTGATTCTCACAATTAATGCAGAAAATTTTCATTTTTCACGATAATCCACAGTCTAACATAATTTATATCTAGTTTAATCTAACAACCATAATACCGAAATAATAATGCGGCGTATTTACGTTCGTATTTTCAAAGTGTCAAATATTTATACTGTATACAGGGTGACTAAAAAATGTCGTCCAACCTTGATCGATGGTTCCTTAGGTCATTTGAAGTAATTTTTTCCTCAGCGAAAATTTCCTCCTCGGCTTTGTTAAGGAGTTATTAACGGAACAGACGGGCTAATCAGAACGCGGCTATAGTGAACGGATTCCGGGTCGCCACAGAGCGCGGCGTTGGCATTGGCCGAGCCGGAATCCGTTCACTATAGGCGCGTTATGATTGGCCCGTCTGTTCCGTTAATAATTCCTTAATAAAACTGCGGAGAACATTTTCGCAAAGGAAAAAGTTACTTCGAATGACCTAAGAAACCACCCCCGACAAAGTTCTCCGACATTTTTGGGACACTCTGTATATTGGCGAGAATATTCCGAAATTGTCGAACCTTCGGAAAAGTGGCTGGTTTTTGTAACGAAACATGTTTACCGGAAATAGATAAGCAGGGCAACGGGAAATATGTCGGATAGAATATTTAATAGAAAAGCTGGAGCCGCACGAAGCTTCCTGGCTTGATGCCTCGCTTGAAGACTGACTCGAAGGCAGTGTAGCCGTGTTCCAGGTTTAATACGATCCTACAGGAAAGTCCCCGAGAGACTTTCATTAGGGGAATTTACAGGAGGCTGCAAAAGCTGCTACTCGCCTCTCTTATTCCCCACTTCTACTAAATCACTCGCCGTAAATGTCGTGGAATTTATTACGCGCTTTGCGCGGACGTGCCAGTTATAACCACGGCGGCACATTTTTTTTAATAAATTCCTCCGGAATTTGTAACAACCTGCGACCGTTCTTTATTTATTAAACATTCTGGATGGTCAGGACTTACTTCATCCCCGATCTGTGTTCTTTAACCCTCATTATTCCTTGTTTCCATAATGGGGTAGACACCCCTTACGGTTAAAAAATATCTTGTTTAATTTCACCACTGTTTTGAGCATGTAGAACATTTATACATATAAAACGTAATTGTCTCAGATATTCTGTATAAACCATTTTCTTTGTTGTGTTAATTATTTAATCTTACAAAGTCATTTAAAGTTAACTTCTTTTTAGTAATCATAGGTTTGTCCAATCTCAAAATGCTACCATTGTATAATTAAAATTTTTTACTTTAACAAACAAGTTTCGTTAACATTAATGCACAAATAAAGTGCTAATATCTAATACAGATTTCTATAAAGAAAAACTATTTTATTCGCGTTAATTGTTATTCAAGTAATTTTTCCCAAGGGACGTACACGTTTTGTCTTTCGTTTCAATATGAAATTGAAATGCAACATTTCTTCCCAGAGCTGTTCACATGGTCGAACAACGCCGTGTTCTACTCGCCGAATAAATTAGTTCCACGATATTATTACGCGATAGTTCCGAAGGATGTCACCTTCACCTGTTGATTAAACTTTTTGTTTTTATGCGTTGTGGGTCGCGCGCGATGATAATGTTAACGAGAGAGCATTCGTTCCGACCACGACAGATACGTGTCCTAATTGTTCAACTACTTAATACGCACACGTCAAGACTAATTAGCAGCTGTCCATGTTTTTAATACGGTTTTTAACACTCCGAGTGCCACGGTGTTCACGTTACCGTGACATATTGGATTTTCTGCAAGAGCAAAGATATAACCCCTTCACTATTATGAAATCCGATACTGCGAGATAAAGGAACACATCATTGAGATCACTTAGCGATATCTTTATAAAATTCCAGTCCGCCGGATTCTAACCATATGTTAAAAATATTTCATCCATCTCGTAACATTAAATTTGCAGAAAGATTTTGTTCCATTTCGAAAACCACGTTTAGCAGATATTACATTCACCATTTATTATACTATTTTATTTCCTTTGTTATCTTTCAATCTATTGTTACCTTCTTTGTAGATTTTAAATGTAGTTTCTATTTTCCTTTGTTATCTTTCTATCGATCTCCTTTGTAATTTTTAAATGTTGTTTCTTTTCCTTTGTTATCTTTCTATCCATTGCTGTCTCCTTTGTAGTTTCAAAATGTAATTTCTATGAAATTCCTGGTTGCTTAGAATATGAATTTTTATTCATATACGTTCTTTCAAATTTTTAAATTTCTACTTTTAAATTCATTGTATACTATGTATGTACATTAGGGTGGATCTTAGCTATACCTGCTGAAATTGTTTTTGCAAGATTTTTTTCATGGCGCGCCGCCCCCTAAAATTGTGTCATTAAAAGTAAGACAATAATTCTTACAAAAGATGAAGTTAATCGGATAAGAGGAAGACGTGGCACATTGACGTTGAAGATACGATAAATATGAAATTTTATAGGAATGGAAATATATATGAAGGAAAGACTTTTGATTTTGACTAAACGTTCTTCTTGTGCAAAATCGGCAAAAATATTTTTGATGATAGTACCAGAACGTAATTTTTTCAATACAACAATTAACTAATGCTCATATTTTTGTAAATGTATATGTTACATTTTATGTACCAATTTTATTAGTTCTTATACTAATTTAAAAAATAGAGAAATCAATAAGAGGGAGTATATGCACAGAATGGATATTATTTCACAAAGTAAAACGCATTCTAATAATGTTCGAAAATAATCAACAAATTCGCAAAGAATGAGTGACAAATGAATTTATTAAAATGATTGAACGATGTATACATTATTGTCATGCAATTTCCTACGATCAAACTGGAAAATTTCAATTTTGCATGCAGTCTACTCGTGTTTTCGCAAGAGGGTGGAAATGATCGGAGCACTCTATGAATACAAGGCAGTGCCAAGGGCCTGCATGGCCGATGACACGGTCCTGCCCCGCAAAATTTGTCGTTCGCACACGAATAGCGTTTACTATCGATTCAAACCTGTCACCGGAACTAATATGTCGTCGAGAAAATTTCACGCGGTGTGACACTCGCTTGGATTGGTAATCATTTTCTCCGGAACTGTTGACCCTGAACACGAGTATGCTCGAAAAACCAGTTGGCCCTGACGCTTACGAGGGGGACAGGGAGGGGGGGTTTTCGAGCGAGGCCAACGTATGGGAATAGAAGTATTTAAAAAAAAAAAAGAAGGAAGAAGAAGAGAGAAGAAGGGAAGCATGCTTCCTGTATGCGCATCCTCCTCCTATTCGCCTAGGGGCTCTCTCGTCGCGAATATATAGACAAGCCTGCACGATTTCTCGAGTGGGCCACCTATCGAAATACACAGTCGTTCCGCACCCCTTTTACACTCTGCAACATGGAGTGGTCTCTCTAAGAAAGGGTTGAAAGTATTCTTTGAAGCCTTTGCCGAGGGTAGCACGAAATATCCCAGCTGGGTGGACTTATGGGGTCATTCGGCTGAAGGATGAATCGGAATGCACGAATTGTTGCTCTCTATGTGACGTTATTATACGGACTCTCCTTGATCAGTTCAAAATCGAGATTTCTACCGGAATACTATCAGTAACATTCGACCATCCTTAAAAAGAGAATAACTATTCCCAAACTGTTCAAACTTATAATGTGAGTTTTTCTCGATCGAAATTATAATATATATTAAAGGCTCGTTTGATAGAGGAAGGTTCAGCGCATAGTGCCCTGCTTATGATAGCAGTAAAAAAACTCTTTCTGTGACAGAAAAATACATTGGGATTCTGCGGTTGTTTTCTCGACTTTTTTCCCTACTTTGCAGACTCATATTATTAGATGTCAACATAATCTCGTTACATCATAAGCAGGGCACTATGCGCTGAACCTTCCTCTATCAAACGAGCCTTTATACAGCTAAAAATTTGCTCGTATAAGGACGTCAAATGTATTCCCGCAAACCCAAGTTTCGGCCAAATTTCTAGGGTATTCTACGGAAATTCTAGGGAAAGTCACGTGACTACCGTTCCCTCTTAAGAACTCTTTCGATGCCTGAAAAGAGCTTGGCTGCCTAGTCTTCAGCAGCGACCCTTTCGATTCCCAAGGCTACTTCGCGAGCTCCTAACCCAGAAGACGCCCCTTAAAATCAATTACTGGATCCGTCGTGCGGGAGCATCGAGCAATCGGCATCGTACAATCGATAATTCCCGAATTTCTCCCGTGGGGAAAGGTACTCGTTGGAAAATGTCGCGTCTCGTCCAGCGTGGTCTGATCAGAGCTCTGGTAGCTCGTTGTACAGAGGTTTATGCAGTCGGTGGTGGCGGTCGAAACGCGGCGCTGCGTCTCCGGCGGATTTTCTCGTAAAAACCACCCTTACGGGCGGGTAGTCGTGGCATTAACGAAATGTCGCTGAGAATGGGGAGATCCGCGGCGCAACGGCCTCGCCTCGGTTTAATGTCAATCCTCAAATGTCACGTAACCGTCCGCAACGGTGTCCTTATCGTTTCGACTCTCCGGAGACTCCTGGCAGTAACGTTTCGACACGGGCCGCGAGACGTGCACCCCTCTCTTCTTTCCCACCCGGTCGACGGTTTTGTTGCACGGCGGCGGTGCTATCCTTCTCCGACACACAGCCGACACGTCCATTTTCTTTCAATGGCTCGTTATTCCGCCGGAGCTGTACCGTTCCCGCTAATTGGATATGTATCGCCATTGTTGCCTTTCTCGCGCGAGCACCTTGGCTCTTTTCGACGGCGCGCGGCGTCACCGGCCCGTGGCGTCCTAGAAAATAATGCGATCTTTGTGTCCCGTTCGCCAACAGACCTCCTCTGCGCGTCTAGGGCACCGCTCTAAGAATTCCCTGTTCGAACCCCGGGCCCGAAAATAACTGTTTCAAACTGGTACACACGGTGGCCCATTTTCATTTGGATATGATTTTTTCCAGATAATTGTTAGATGGCGAAAATTTAGGGTGTGAGTGAATGCACTGAATGTAAAAAAAAGCTCGACAATTTCCTCTTAAATAATAATGTCTAACAAAAATTTGTTGAATTAGGAATGTACGTCGTTTGCAAGATTGCCGGTAGGTAAACCTTTAACAAATTTTGGTTATGAATAACTATTACGAATGACAACAATAGAATATTAAGAAACGGAGCAATTAGTCACTATTTTCGAAACGGCCATTTATCGATGGGTGACCATCGACAAAAATTGAAACATTTGTATAATTCCCAAACTAGAAGATAATATCTAAAGCGTAGAGTAGAATTTTTAAGAATTTCGATGATTAGTAGAAATAGCAGCTTGATTATTTAATAAAAAATATTAGAGCTATCGAACAAACCTTACATTACATTTTAGAGTACGTAACACATTGGTTTAATAGAGTAAAAGTAATAATATTTTTCATAGTTTCGGGAAATGGTATGGGGGTATAAATGGTAACTCCGTGTCTTGTCTCTCTTCTTGTCTATCTATCGGTTCTCACTTAGTTTCATCTACTAGCAGGTGATTACTGAGAAAGCACAAATCCTATTGATGGCTCGAACGTAATCCATTTAGCTAAGAAATACCCAGGAGAAGAATTTCTTGCTGCCAGAGGAGACAAGTGAGTTTTCAAGAACATCGGCTGAATGAACTAATTAAGAGGCAATGGTGTAATTTATCCGACTCGCCTACCTCTGGTAATGGTTTCTCTCTTTCATTTTTCCGCTGAAGCTACTAGCTAATCGTCTGAGTACTCTATTGAGTGGCTTTACTACTCCAAATCACACTAACTAACTGGTGTTTGCCTAGTATTTAAGAAGCTCCGTTAACACCGATCTCTCAGGATAATCTCAAGCTTTTGCGTCACTGCTGGCATTTATGCAGGATGCGATTGTTCAAATATAGAATGATATAGCAACAATTTAACAGGTTACACCGGTGCTTATAAAAATCATACATAATGAAAACATCCAATAATACATGAATAAAGAAAACAAAATTTATTATAGTAATTATCTTATATTTTGTGTAGTGAAAGACGAATTGATATTGCACTCGTTGTTGGCTAAAGTGAAATAACTGTGTGGATATGTTTGGTGAGAATGAGAAAGAAACATAATGAGTGGGAGGAACAAGAGTAGATATTGCATTTATTAAAATATTATTAAAGTATCTTATATTTTGCATAGAAAAAGTCAAATTAATATTGCATATTAATATAATGTAATATTAGTGTGACACGCGTCCTACATATTACAATATTAAAACACAAAATAAAATCAGACCCTGCTACACCTCCTACAAGTTCTAATTCATCCTGTACAACCCATTAGTCTTACAAACCTGATAGAAAATTCATTTCCACCTGAGCTGAAGTTCTCCGATTCCACCACACAGAAAAGATACTGCTCGAGGATGTTTATAGACTCTAAATGGCGGATTAAAAAATGATGTTTCGATGGCTCGCCATTTTCTCAGGAAACACGGGAGCCTCGGCTGAAAAGCACGTCAAAGATTTCCCAGGGCAACAGACGCGATGAACAATCGCCGCTAATCAAAGAGTGCATCTAGGGTTTAAAGAGGATTATGCAACCGCCAATGAGAATCGCTGGAAACGTGCATCGAGTCTGCGGCTAACCACGATGCAGGCTATTGCTGTCCCGTAGATAGGGACGGTAACTTGAATTTGAATACGCGTGTTCCCGGTGTGTCTGCCACGGCGCATAATCTTCGGCTGATGCTTGCAGCGCGGCGCAGTCTTGGTGCAATCGCGGTGCATTCGCGGCGATTTCGTACGTCGACACGTCAGTACGACAGTGCACACTTTAAGCGTCCGCTATTTGAACACGTAAGCGTCAGCCGATATCTCCCACCACCCCCATATTTTAAAAAATTGGATTTCAACTGAACTCGACCAACATCAACCCAAACGAACTGAATTCAACTGCAATTAACTGAACTGAATTCGACTGAAATCAACTGAACTAGACTGAACTCGACTGAACTGAATACGACTGAAATCAACTGAACTAGACTGAACTCAACTCAACTGTACTCAACTGAACTCAACTGAACTCAACTGAACTCAACTGAACTCAACTGAACTCAACTGTACTCAACTGTACTCAACTGTACTCTACTGAACTCTATTGAACTCAACTGAACTGAACTCAACTGAACTGAACTCAACTGAACTGAACTGAACTCAACTCAACTCAACTGAACTGAACTCAATTGAACTCAATTGAACTCGACTGAACAGGACTTATTTTTCAATGATGGAGAATCCTCAGAAATTCTTCCGATTAAAATAAGTCCAAACACGGAGTAAATCGAACTGTCTTTATCGATTTAAGCATCCATTGCAAAGAACTCAGGCATCCATTGTTGCTACAATTGTAAAGGTAAGATGACAATTACTGACAATCAAATTTTCTTCGTTCTGTGTTTACTTTTTGCAGACATTGCATATTCTCTACATATGCTTGTTTACTGAAGTAGTTTCGCCGAGCTGAAGACACTGAGCGTTAGGAGAAGAGTGGGGGGTTAACTCGTGTAAATTTAACCGTGCAGTACCGTGTTAATCGTATTGCGGTGGGAACGAACGAAGGGAGTGGCATCAGGACGCCGTGACACGGCACTGTCAACCTCTCCTGTCCGTGTGGATTACGTAGACGAATTGATTTCCCGGCCGCCGCTATTCAATGCTTTCTCGATTTCGTTTTGCACCCTTTGTCCCCGTTCGATTTGCTCGATCAAATTTATTTCAATCGGGGAAGAAGGCAGACCCGGCCGGCTGTCGCACCTGTAGCATTTATTCCTCTTGAATTGTTGCCCCGAGTCTTTTATGGAAATTTTTTCGGCGACCCTCTTAGGTAATATGTTAGGCCGAAGTGAATGGAAAACGACGATGCTGAATTCGGAGAGAGGTAATGGATGGGTACGGCGAACGATGGTTTGATAGTAATTAGAAGGGATCGAAGGGAACAGTTACCTTTCGTTTTTAAATTGACCCTTTCAGGACGAATGTCCTTTTCAAGGCAGTAAAAATGAAATGTTTTCAACACGCATTTTCGTAAAACATAATATTTTTGTTGCAATTTAATTCTTTATATTTTCTCTCTTCGATAATCTTGTTTCACAGTATAATATATGTTTAACATTTATTATTATTAATTTTTAATCATTTAATTAATTATAAAATTGTTATGAATATTAATCATTTATTATTGATACAAATCACTTTACTTTTTCCATTCGTTTATTGAATACTGTTGAAAATAAAATAAAGAGAAGTCCAAAGAAACATGCAGTAAGTATGTAGAAATAACATGACTGACTGTATAATTATAATTAGCAATGTGATCATTATGTTCTACATGAACCGCTTTAAGTACTGTAATCGCTCTGTATCAGTTTCAAATTTAATCTTCAACCTGTGATTTGGACACTTTAATCAAAGTTGCATATGCAGCACTTTATCCTTGAAATAATTAACCACCGTTTGTTTTATAAATATCAAACCACGCTACGCTATAACTGAAGTAAAGTCGGTATACGTATGAGAATAATAAACCTAGGATGGTGAGAATTTATTACTAAAGTATAGGCTTACGTAAACGCTTAATCTTCACCTCAACCACAGAAGACCTTGTAGGAGACTCAATGAAGGATTCTCAAGTTGTGTATCTGCATTATTTCTATGTTGAATGTCAAAATTATTCAATTAAATTTAGAATTTGATTTATAATTATCGCTAAAGTAAAATTTATATTTTTGTCAGCGAGAACATACAATTTTAAAGAAAAACTGGGAGTAGGTATCCGGATATACTATTGACGTAGGGGTTAAACCGATCTCATAATTGAATCGTGATATAATTGGTACTAAAAATTGGTAAAAATTTGCAATTTTTCGTGGTCAGAGTTTTCAAAGACCGTGCGTCGTTTACAATTTATTCGGTCCAACCAGGGCGCAACATATTGAGATCTCGACCCGATACTTCCGGTTATATCTGCCCCCTGACTCCCGATATGTCAGCCAGAGTCGGAGGTCCGTAAAATTATCGACAGTATCCGAGGAAATAAAGATGTCCCTCCAGGCGAGAGACGAAAGTTCGACTAAAAAGATCGCTCGGGTCTACGACGTCAGCGAAATGTTCGTAAAAGACGTTTTCACGGTGAATTGTGCTTTTACATGTAAAGTCTGACTCCCGGATGGATGCTGCAAGAACAAGTCCTACATTTTTGCGGCTCTGCAGCGGACTCGCCGACTAAGTGCACAGAAATGCGACTCTGAGATAAGCAATATTTCACCAAATTCTTCCTCCTTTTACGACGTCCTTTTATTCTCACTAGCTCACACGGAAAATAATACGCCCCTTTTATAGGTTTATTTTATAGTTAAGCGACGGGACTACTTTTACAAGCATTATTTTACAGTTGTCGACGCTCCACTAAATCTTGATGGTTTTCTCACGCTTTATTGGTTAGACACTTTCACAATGCAGCACGAAGTCCATTTACTGCTTTAAACAATTAAGTCCCGAGTAATGAAATAAGACGATTTTTATAGACATAATTATTTATTACTAAGGATTTTCATGCAAAATAAATTTTTTAAATAAAATTAATAGGCCCAGTGGGTTAGAAATAATATGGCAATGTTTTTACTGTTATAAATAAATAAAAATTTCGATTTATTTATTACTTATGAAACTCTATATATAAATATGTAGAAGGTATTCGAAGAAGATTGGTAACGGCTGTTAAACGAGTTATTAATTCATCTAACATGAAAATTAATTTTGATACGCATTTGTAACTGTAACAGCGTAATACATCCTCGAAGAGGTATAAGAGATTTGAAAAATTTCCGAGCGGAAATCTTAAATTCATTAGTGAAAAATTACCACCTGGTACAATTTAAAGTTAGAATTGATTCATTAGTTCGAATTGTTTGAAATAATAAGTTTGAGTTGGAGTTACTTCCAACTGTTTCAAAGTTCGAACTTTACTTGCAGCCCCAGTTCTCATAATCCATTTAAGAAAAATTCCCTGCGTTCAAGAGTCAGGTGAATCTTCAAAGTACCTCAACTGAATGAAGTGATTAAAAAGCACGCTTCAATTTGTCTGACTCGTCCATCATTTTCAATGGCTACATATCGTTATTTCTTTCATTTGACTAAGGTAAAAAATTTAATTTGCAGTTAACGCACACGAATACTTACAATTACATCAGTGACATCACAGAAAAGTCTGTATTCATTGCTATATAACAAAATGTTACTACATATATTATATTACTATATTACTATATTCTTTTACTTATTATATTACTATGTATATTATTATATCACTATAATATTTTACTATATGTATTACTATAATTCTTTTACTTATTATATTACTACAGTTTATTGCATTTTAAACAATTTCTTATACAGACATCTATACACTATAAAGGTATTTTATTCTGTGCAAGTGGAATGCTAACCTTTTTGTTGAAACTTTGTATGAAATATCAATTAATCAATGGCTATTCTATGGCATTTCATATCGAAATGACACAATTGTTAAATTATTAAATTTTTGCCCATTCAAAGAGTCGAAATTATAATTATATTTCCGAATCTACTGCTACTTTCGATTCCTTTGAAAATTTAACAATTCTTTACAGAACCATTTCCATTTAAAGCATATGAAACATATTTTCTTCTTCAATATATTATTGTGCATTACTGAAACATGTCTATGGTGATTAGAATCTGCATAAACATTTAAAAATTGCTTAGTGCCTACAAAATGATCGATTATAATGATCAATAAGAAACGAACAGTAAAGTTTTAACACGACCAAAACTCACGATTGTGAACGGGAAAAATAAAAAATTTCTTCTCACATTGTTGGGAGTGAGAGCGGGGTGGCTAGATTCAAGTAAATAACAGTTTCATGTATCGTAAATCTATTTTTGCCGAAAATCATATTCGCGTTAGGCCGATACGACGAGCAGGTGTTCAACGAGAAAATCGATCGGCGGCGTTACGGGTTCGAGCGATAAAACTCGCCTGTGCGTCAATCGGTGCCAAATTTAAGCTTCGCTTGAACCATAAGCCACGCCATCTAAATCCGTTTCAGCTTCGCGCCGCGGTGTTTTAGTTGGTCGATTTTGGCCGATGTTTTGAGATCGGCAGATTCGACCGGTGAGGCGTTCACCTAAGTGCACATACGACACTTGGGGCCATCAACGACATAAAATGCTAATAATTATTTAATGCATAACTATTAATAGTATAAAAATTTGTGGTGTGATGAAATTTTAAAATCTCACTACGGTTCTATTTATCATTTCGACTGGGACGAATATTCAAAAATAGAAATTTAATATTAAATATAATTTAATTGATTCATTGCATTTTTAAAGTACATTTTGAAGGTCAACTTAAGGGCTAATATATGTTCCTATGACTAAAGACAAGTGAGATAATACGAAAGTAAATCGATGTAACATCATATAACAAATGAAAATTATGAATGATGTTCCGATCTTTTCACTAGAACACGTAGAAACTGTTATGAAAATTGTAGAAATGGATATTCTGGTATTCGGTTGCCAACATAGGGGTTGAAAGTCTTCCATAATCTATTCAGTTTCTGATATATGAAAAATCATTGGATGGCACCGCAATTTTTGAAGTACTCTTTCGTGTTACTTTATGTGCTCTATCCTCTATAGACTCTGAAATTGAAAAATATTTCTCTATGCAGCTTCGCCTACACCAGGTTTCATAAACTCTCCGAAAATCAGGTCATGTCATATCCCTTATCATCTTTTCTATTTCCGATACATGAAAAATTACGTACTCTATCCTCTGCGGACTCTAACCATACACTTTACACACCGTACCCCCACAAACTCTCAGGAAATCGGTTTACAAATCATGTCTTTAACAATCTCGCTTACTTCTGACAAATTATTGGATTTTGCCACAATTTTTGAACTAAGTACTTCACGTTACTTTATCTAAATCATTTTCGACGTATACAGGGTGTCCAAAAAATATTCGAAGACATGCTGAGTAACATTTTATAAACTTTAGTAACATTGATGTGTTCCGAGTTTTTCGTTAATAACTCCTAAACGAAGCCGCGGAGAACATTTCAGCAAAGGAAAAAGTTACTTGAAATTACTTCAGGAACCATCCGTTTCAAGGTCCTAAATATTTCAAGGTAAAAACATCAACCATCGAACCACCCTTTTCAAGGAAAACACATGAATGTTACTAAAGTCTGTAAAATGTTCCTCAGCATGATTTCACATGTCCCAATCTGCAGGACCTCCTGGAAAACCATCGGACGTGTGATCTCTGACCGGTTCGGTGTCCGAGCCCGAATGCTCAGAGCTGGCTATTTCGCGCCTGCTAGCTCACAACGTAGAATTCCGACGAGCGTGTTGCGGACTATGGGCACACCGTGCGAGAGAGCTTGTCCCTGGAAATTCTGGCGTTCCAGCGGGGTCTGAAACTATCCTGGGACGCTCGATGCCTCCGCGATGTCCATGCGAACGTCACCTACGTCTTATGTAAATGCTCGTATAATATCCGCGCGGCTGTATTCATGCACGGGGGCCACATACACGCGAAGTTTCCGATACAACCGGGGCTCTGCTGAATATTCAGCCGGGAATCCGACGGACATTTGAAAATAGATATTTCTCGGGAACGAAACTTAATGTCTCTTTAACAACGCTGCGGAACGGCTATCCGCCGCTGCCCTCCCCCCCCCCCCCCCCGGTACAGATAGGACCATTCGAGTTTCGCAATACGGCGACGCATGTGTTACATTTGACACGGAAAATTGGAAGCTCCCAGGCTGCTTGTAGAACTGCACTTTTCCGGGTGGGAACCAGTGCGCCGAGTGCAGAAGAACTCGACACGGAAATGAAATTTTTAGTTTGTTCGATTCGGAGCGGGTCGCGTTAATATTCGGACACTGTTTAAAGGAGAATAGAACTTTTTTAAAAGCGGATCAAGCGGATTTTTTTTTTTGGTAATTCGAGGGACTAGTTGGATGGGGTGAAAAAGAAGTTTTCGAAAAATTGCGATTGGTCGGAATTGGTGAGGAATTATTAAACCTTGCTGTTTAAAACTTTTTCTGTGTGACACAATTGTGAAAATGTTTAAAATGTATAATTTATCTATGTACACATTTGAAAGGAATTATAGTTGCCATGATTGCCATGAAATTATCGAAAGCATCCACCTTGCGAGGGTTAAGTATCGTTTTCGAAATAAAAACAAGATACAACAAGTTCTTAAGTATTTTTACTTGAAACAAATTGTAGCTCTCGTGATTTAAACCGTCCGATAACAGTTCAAGAGTTACTGTAATTTCGAGTTGCAGTAAAGTTTTAACCACCCATTTTGCAGCTCCAACTTTGCAGCCGGTTAATTAGCAGCTTTTTTTACGTACGAAATAATGGCTTACATAGCACAATTTTGTAAATGACGTGGAACTTAAAACAGCGTTGTCGGATGGTTTAAATCACCGGCGAAATAATTTGTTGCTGGTGTATTTAATAACTAAGTGAAACGCTATCAAATACATATGTGTTGAATTCATACATTGCAGAAATTGCTAAAAAATAATAAATGTTAATTTTATTCGTCTATAACAAAATATTCTTTTACAGTTTTAGTTTTATTTTAAACAGAATGTTACTTGGAAAACATACCTCCTAATATTTACAATTAGTGCATACATATTGTAAAATATTAACCCTCTCAGAAAGTATACGAACAAGTTAGCCTAGTGACTATTATAATAAATATATTTATTTTAAAAATTTCCATTTCCTTCAATTATTTTATGAAAATAACTAAAAATTGCGTTCGCTTATGGTAAAAATAAAACAAAAATTTTCGTTAATACGTTGCTTTGTATTTTACAAGTAAAACAAATACAATATTAAAATATTAATATAAAAGTGAATATCATAGAATAGATCTACATATATGTATAATACAAATATTTTGCTAAAATCGCCAAGAAACTTAAATTTTACTGCAACAATAAAGTGTACTCTACAAAATAATTCAAATTAACATAATATGCAGATATTTGAAATTGGTAAAGCAGCTTCATCAAAAAGTGGCAGTCGAAGAAAATAATTGAAGACTAATAAGTTACAACAACATGCTCCATTTAAAATGCAAATTATTATATGTCCGCGACGAAATTCTAATCGGATTAAGAATCAAATTAG
Organism: Lasioglossum lativentre; assembly: GCA_916610255.1. Lineage (NCBI taxonomy): Eukaryota > Metazoa > Arthropoda > Insecta > Hymenoptera > Halictidae > Lasioglossum > Lasioglossum lativentre. The sequence goes on from OU744366.1 coordinate 6,324,523, forward strand.
ATCTGGTATTTCTATTACGTCATAGGTAACGTGTTCCAACACATAAATTAACTAAAAACTGCTTATAAACATGTCTGCGAGGTTCATTAGTACGTACAGGGGGAAGTTGCTTTTTTACTATCATCCCGTAGACAACGTACTGTGCACATATCCTGCGAACTTTTCGTGTCCATCCTTCGTTGTTTGATAAAGCAGACGTGGCTGCTTATGCAGATTTACAGTTTTCCAATGGGAAAAATTTTCCTCAGAAGAAACATACATACAAATGAACAGTCTTGCATTACAATTTTTCAAATATATACCTGCTTAGCTTTAAATAATATTGAAATATAAACTTTATTAGATTTGCACGAACATTTGTACGAAATTGTACTATAAATATTGTCCTTCCCTTTCTAAATTGTACTATACACATTTATTAGGATAAATGGGTTCATTGATTAATATTATAAATACCCATAACCAGTCTGCAGATCTTAATACAAAATAAAAATTTTCTAAATTAATTCTAGGAAAGAGAAGTTAAATAAAAAAGTATTTCTTCTTTTAACAATCTTAATAAATTGAAGGGGATGTAACAATATGTTCATGATAATGTTCACCATAAACATGTTCATCGTATAAAATCCGCAGTAATATGTAATTTAACTTTGTTTAATTCTCCAGACAATCATTGAGAACACTTTTTCTCTCTCACGACTTCTTCGAAGCAATTTACAACAAAAGAAGGATGGAGGAAAGGAGAGATAGAAATATACAAATATTTAGAAGAACGGCTATTTGTCTTCGTTTCCTCTTATTCCGATTGCCACATTACGACGAAAGTTTCTTTCCAATTGTTAGGAAACCGTTGCTTCGTACACTTCAATTCCCCATTTGTCTCTTCAAGGTTGGACCATTCTTCGGTGGCTGAAATGAATCTTCTTGACTTTCGGTGTTACTGTTATCAATACACGATACGTGATAGAGGAAGCCGATTATTACACCAGCTGGGAACATCGTCGGTGCCGTTTAATCTTGTACCACGATCTTTTCATCGGGTTTCTCTCCTCGCCGGCCGTGGAATTATCTATCCTCATGTTTCTTTCAGCTTTAATATCTCTTCATTTCGCTTCCGGCCACATCTCGGTAAAAGAATAGTATCGTAATAAAGCGATTGCACCCTCCGAACGACTATGAATCGTTAATCCTCGGAATTGAGTTCTCCCACGGTGCACGTGTGGGTAACTCTTCATACACCACACGCCGTTCATTTTTTTTCCTCCGTTTAATCAGAAACCGACCGTACGTTCTTCTTGATTTACTGGAGGCCTCCGTGCAAATCCACTGTTGTTGCCTCTTCCCGTTTTCGTTGCTCAATGAAATACCCCGAGAGTCCCTATCAACTGTTCTCACCTCGCGATTATTAAGTGTGAGTAACTCACTGGTTTTTTTTTTTTTAAATAACATAGCAGTTGAAATTGAACAAGTTTTGAAGTCTCGTTGCAAAGGAGAAACTTCAGTCTTCAAATCCGTGGTGGATTCAATCACGTACATATACACTTCTGCAAAATGTTGTCCGCGGCTTTGTTTAGGAGTTATTAACGAAAAACACGGACCAATCGGAGCGCGAGCTAGACGCTCGTTGGCATGTTCAGCCAACCGCCTGCCGGCTCGCCGCGCTGGACGTGCCAGCAAGCGTCTAGCTCGCGCTCTGATTGGTCCGTGTTGTTCGTTAATAACTCCCAAACGAAGCCTCGGACAACATTTTGCAAAAGGAAAATGGCGCTTGAAATGACCTCAGGAACCTCCCATTTCCGGGATTTCAAGACATTTTGGGACACTATGTATATGGTCTAAGGTCTAAGTGCACGACAGAGACGAAACGCGTCACGTGACCGGGCCGCGGCAAGGTAGAGTGGGGAGACGAGTCTTAATCTGGCGACTCTGCCCGCAACAACGGCTGTCTGTTGTCCACGTGTACAGCTAGCGCGCAGTCCAGTTTTAAAGGGAGGAAGGTGGAGAAGAAAGGAAGGGGGGGTTCGAAATGTTTATCGAAGTTATTCCGGGGACCGAACGAACCGGCTAACGTAAGCAAACTTCACCGTGAAAGGGCAGCAAAAGCTGATTATGCCTGCTGGCTTTACATCCCGACGAATTAAGACGGCCGCACCGCATCGCGTCGCGTCGCGTCGCGCCGGCCGTTTCGTCGCGCCTGCTAATTACATTTTTTCATTAGTCGCCATAAGCAATGAGAAAAACGAATCAACGCACTGTTTGAGCTCTCGCCGAAGAATGTCTTTTCATGGACGGAACGAATTATAACGGGAACTACAAATGGGAATTATTGACTCGTGGGACAAAGTGTTTTTAATTGTACTAGATTGCTCGGGATTTATATGAGTCATAAGCTGATTGTGGAATTTCTGCGTTCCTCCGTAGATCCAACCTACTGTAATTCGATAAAAGTGAAACCTTCAATTACGTCTAATAGGAACTCAATTTTCCTCTTAATTCGATGAAATCGATAATGGGATGAATAAAAGAAATAATGGTTGGTTTGTACGTCGTTGATTGTGATGTAAACATTTATTATTGATGAAGTCGTTCAGTTAAAATTACTTTCATGTTTTATCAGGTTTATTTATTAAGAAAATTGATAATGAGTGAAAGAAATAAAACATAATTAGTACGATAATCTACTGTCTTACCTTGAGGTCGATTTTCAAGGACGCCATCAAGTGCATCACTCTGAACTGTACAACTCTGGATCTAGCAATTTTTTCAGAAACTGTATCCTTTAAGTAATAATTAGCCACAAACGTTTCCATCTCCAGAGGTTGTGGGGTATTTTCTATCCCTAAAAAGCGTATTTAGTCAAAATAAAAAAACACGTATTTAATATTTTTCGGTGTTTAATAAATACGTTTTTCATTCAAATCAGTGAGTATCAGTTGGGTAGTGTTACTTGTAAGAAGAGGGCATAGAGATTTGCTTATTGCGTAAAAAGCATCGGTATCTCACATCGAAAGAAAACTGCATAATCGTGCATCTCAACGCTAGTTTCAACAATTCTACAGAGATAGAAGTATCGAAGATAAAGAGGCTTGGCGGACGTCCTTCTGCAATTGATAATGATGAAGCTATTATCGAAGCAGATCCTCGAAGACCGTCTCGAGAGGTTGCAGAAGAACTGAAAAAGTTGATCGTACAACAAAGAGAGCCTGCAAAGACCGCAATTATTTTTCCACCGACCTAATAAATTTTCAGCGAACTTCGAAACGAGCGGTCGAGTTCGATTTGATATGAAGCGCTTAGGAAACTGTGAAGCACGTTATCTCGTCGACTGCACGACGACAGTTGCGCGCCGGGAATCGTCCCGCGTACTAGCGCGCGACGAGCCCGAATGGTTCGCTTTTATAAAGCATTCTGCCAAATTAATACGGAGATATCAACTTTCGAAGTTTTCGAGTGCCGGAAATGCAACCGGGTTGCCGAGAGCGGAGAGAAACAGCGGCCGCGGACGAGGATGGCGGCCGGGGGTGGTTTTCTCCAGCGAGGTTCGAACTTGGAAAGTTTGTATCTCCACATTAATTTGATGGAACGTCGCACGAAAATCAGGTCATTGAATTTCATCTTGAATAGCCGGCGACGCTGCGTAACAGCCGCAGCTCCGCTTCTGGATGCGAGAAAAAGCCCGCTAACGATGTTTAAACGACCCTCTACAGAAAACGTGATATTTCGAGCAATCGCATTATCCATCTTACAGGCCATTTGACCCTGTTACACCACCGGGAATCTTCGAATTGCCCGTGATACAGTCAAACTTCACTATACAAATTAAGGGGCTGTGCGCACCCAACTACCACCACCACCCTTACCACTCACACATCCATAGATCCGCATATACGTATACGATTGTTGAACACATCAATTAACTCTTACGTCAAGTATTTGAGTATCTGTTTCCAATTTGTTTAAACCATTTTCTAAATTTTTGTTAAAAAATGACAAAATTGTTGTAACCTTCTATTTTACAATAATTGAAAATTGGTTTAATTATAGTGTAAAATTGTCATGCAAGTACATATCGGGTATGATATAATTACAGTTTAATTGAATGCAGTCAGAAAATTTTGGAAATTCATATAATTGTTATCCGGAGAGACTTTGCTGCAAATTAAAGCTGAAGAACATTGTTTTTCACAAACATAGCAGCTAATAGAGACAGTGTAGAGTCGAATGGAATTTTTATTGCGTATTCGTTATAAAAATCGATTTTTCATTACAAATCTAATTGCCAATAAAATAGAAACTGTAGAACGAATTATTGATATCCAACAAAAATATTTGTATATTTCACAGTGATTGTGTTACACTATAAAGGGAACAACGCGAGAATTACAAAGAGCGAGATACAATTTATTATTCTGTCGTTAATTTACGGATTTTATATATCTTCTTTTGCTGCAATGTTGCATAAATTCAATATCGATAAACAGTTTGAGTGCTTTATTAATTGCATTCTCACTGTAAACTCAATAAACCATGCTTTAATAGTTGTCCGCAAAAATATAAAAACTTGTACGAAGGTTTTAGTAAGTAATAAATGGATTGTGAATTTTATGCAATTATGCAAAAATGAGTAGATCAAAAGCAAGATAGTAAAAACATTTAATGAAATCAAAAATACTGTTTTATTTTCAACTCACTCAAATTATTTACAAAAATAAATAAATGTCTATGTAGCTCCTTGCAATGAATGCAGACAATTTTTATTTTGCATAAAAGTCAAGTAATTAACTTAGGTAACGAACGATTTGTTTCATTCAATCAGGCTAGGATATTGAGAGATTTCCTGATATGTATACATATGTATAATATACCGTTATGTATACCATTTAAAGTATTTTCAATAACTTGAGGAGAATCTAACTTCAATAAGTTTCTTTGCCGTTTTGTACAGTGAATATGGACACAGTACAGATTCATTTCATTTCGGCGAACACATGAGACAGTTCGGCAATTCGCCAAGTCACGTATACGTATAGATATACAAGTAAGCGTTTACTACGGTAAGCTTGAATACCAATACACACATTGATCCAGATTATGTGATATGGGAGATATAGATTCAATTTCGATTCATGCTACTAATTGCATACAAATATTGTTCTGTTTATGTTTTCGTTATGGATTAATATTTGTTTATATATTGGACAGGTCTATTAAAACATAACAATAAATGAAGAGAAATCGAATGAACAGAATGAAAATAACAACCATTGTAAATCAACACAATAAATAGATGTCAAGTATGAAAATGAAGAGAAACAATGAAATTATGAGATTTACAAAATTGTATGATAATCAAAATTGTTGCTAATTCAAAACTCAAGTTAATAAGGTGTATAAATAGTTAAATAGTAGGCTTCACGTTTTTCTTCGTTTATTCTTATCTTACAAATAGGCAAAATTTTTAATAAAAATATGTACATTCATTAATATTAGCTTATTAAAAAATTGTTCTCAAACCACATTGAATTTTCCTTCGTGGTAAAATTCATAATTTAAATTTAACTTAATTGAGGACCTCAAATTAAATGCCTAAATTAAAATTTAAAAAAATATAATGGGTTAAAATTAAAAAATTTTAACATGCTACATTACTTATTATATGTATTTCAATTCAGAATAGAATCGTTGTTAGTTAACTCGATCATTTTCAATAGCTGTTTCAATTCGTCATAGCTTCTGTATTTGATTTTATTTAGTTGCTAAATCACATGAATGCGGTCGACACGATTCATAGTAGCAGTTCTCATATTTGGAGCAGCCGCGTACTCGGGAACAGGATATCCGATTAAAGTTACGAAATATACGCACGGGCACCTACGAGCGTTGTGAGCTCCGACTGATCGATACCCACGTTTCTCGATATAACGCAAACATTACGCGTTCCTAAACCGTGACATTAATTCCTCTGAGAGGACGCGTATTAACGCTGCAAGTTTACTGCGCGGGGGTTGTTTAACCCTTGGGCTACTACATTAGTAACCCACTGGAAAAATTGGGTAGGTACAACAATAATTAAATTTCAAACTTGATGCATAGCCTACTTTTATCTCCTATGTATCTGTTTTGAACTAAAAATGTTTAAATTTTTCGATTTAGGTCCATAACGATTAATTTGTATGTCAATTTTTGAATTTTTAAAGAGGTTGAACTTTCAAATTGTAATTGAAAATTCTTCGGTAAAAATTGGAATTAATAATCTAAATAGTTCATTGAATTTAGAAGACATTCAACGCATGGATTTTTCTACTTTTTTAAATAATTATTTTGCACAATTATTGGTAAAGAAATATATGTACGCGTAGTTTCAAATTCGAAAAATAGTTCTCCATCGAATCAATAGAACTTTTAATTAAAATCCTTGGAGAGAGTCAATACAGCAACATTTCCTAAAGAGAGAATTAATGAAACGTTCTACGCTATTCTATGACGCTTTAATTAAATAGCTTCTACTAGGGAACGGGATCAGACATTTTACTAAAATTCAGTTTCTAGTCGAAGTTAAATATTGCGCGAATCGTCCCCGGGAAATTAATATTACTGGAAACATATTTCACCCCCCCCCCCTTTATCTCACATTTCGAACGGGAATTGTGGAGCAAGTGGTTTCATTAAAATATTACATTCATTAAATTAATTCAGTGCCCTGTACTTTCGGCTGTATTGTCTGAAATTCTTACACAATGCCTTCTGACAAGACATACGAGCGGCTTTATATTAAAGTGGTGCTGTTGTAGCTTTGAAAACATCAATTATAGCTAGTGCTACCCTCTGACTAGGTTCTGCTTATCTATATTTAAACACTATAGTTAAAGTATTGTAATATCGTTACTAATTAGTGAGTAGTCATCTAATTCGTGAGGAGTGCATTGCGTGAGTATGGAACAGTAAACATATTAATTTGTAAATAAGCTGTGGATCTTTATGCAAAATAGAATGTTTTAGCATTAATTGCAGGATACAGAAACTGAATTGAAATTTGTTTCTTTCTTTAGTATTTACTATTAGTATTACTATACTTATTAATATTACTATTAGCAATTTTAATATAATATAAAATTTTTTATTTAAATTTTTTTTTAATATAATTGAAAATAATATATTTGCAGTCTTAAACTTCTTTCAATTTTTCTACAGTTTTAAATTGCATCTTCTCATTCTTGTCATAAGTGCATAAAATGCACATTCTAGTTGTGAATTAAATGGTTTCATATTTCATCCTTAGAAGGATATCGATTAAATTTAGAACGGTTTTAACAATGCATTAATATTATAAAGTATTATGTGCAATGCAACTAAATTCGTAATTTTATTATTGTACATTGGTTACCACAATTCTTTTACCAACAAATTCATGTATCTCCGAGTTAATACAGAGATGATTAATTTAAAATATTAATATCTTTAAAAAAATACGTAAACAGAATCATCTTTTGAAGATGTCGTGGATAATGAATGTCCAGTAGATCGAAAAGGTAATTTGCTGGTTTAGTTACCTACATAATACGCTTATAATCACTAGTACATTTTTTCATACTTTTTAATTATCTTTAATCCCTTGTAGCGAGATACATTACCCAGCGGTAGCACCAATTAAATTGCACAAAAGCAATTACAAAGAGAGCTATTTTAAAACCACGACCCCATTACACGGCGAAACACATGATAATAGGAATAGTTTTTGTTTCATGAAACCCGTATTACATTTGTTTATTTTTATATCTTCGTGAGAACCTCGTGTATGGACCGACTTTTTGAATTTTCAACTGAAACACTAGGTTGACGTAAAACTTCTTCTAATACGAATTATGTGAAATACAGAATAATTTTAAATTACCAATACTACTTTAAATTGAACTATAATGTTATTACAAGTTGATAAAATTCTTAATTTAAACGTGAATATCATCAATTTACCCGTAAATATCATCGGAATTATATCATTTTTGGTATCAATTCCATTAGAAAAATATCAAGAATATTTTGGCGAAAGTTCCATAAGAAAATAATGAAAAATAAAGAAGTTTTGCCATTGGATTAGTAGTGGTCTCACACCGATATACCCGACCCGTATCATGTTTACATTTCTCGGCGACCGAGGCCTCTCGAGTTTTATGGCCCCTCACGGGGTATACCCCGCAGGAGTGGGGATAGTTCAGGGACATTTATGTGCGAGACATTTGGGACATTTATTGTACCGATTTACCATCATTCGACAAACAAGCGTTGTCAAAGAAAAACGGTCAGGGAAACATGGAAGAAAAGGGATTCCCGCACGTTCGGTCAGTGTACCGGGCACACGTGTATCTGGCGCCATGATTGAAGCGAGCGATGATATCATCTGCGCGATACAGCAACACAGGGAATTCCGGTCCACTCTTTCCTTTTTTTTTTTTTTTGTTTTTCGCGACGCGGCGGCGGAAAAATAAATTCCCATTGGCCGGTTGGTCGGTTGACTCGTTCCTCATATCTGCCTCGAAAATACGTGTTCGCGCGTTACCCGGGGTGGGGAAAAAAAAAAACTGTCGAAACGGCGCGTATCTGTCCCGATACCGGGCGAATTTAGTTTTCTTTGGTGCCGCGCGATGAATTTCGAATCGAAACCGCGCTGACGTTCGATCTCGCTTTCAGATCGCCGGATAAACCCCCCGCCGCCTCGCAAAGTGGGGGGGATTCCTTTCATCTTTTTCGACTATTCAGAATTTAAATACCGGCAGTTATCGTGCATGTTTTTGCACAGATTTTTATTCTCGACAGGCGATAGAGAAATTTTACCCACTGAGGTCTGAGGTTTTTCCCCGGAACTCTGTTGGTGCAATTTCGCTTGCGGCGCTTTTTTTTTGGAAACGAACTACAATTTTTGGCAAATTGTGGTTTTATATCATGCGGTTTACTCGTGTACACGCAATGTAGAATAAAGGGAGCGTCCGATGATAGAATAATCAAACTTGTGGCAAATTTGTTTAACACGTTCGCTGCCACAGCGATGGTCGTCGAAGTTATTCGAAATCGGGGGAACTTATTTCGTAATGTAAGAATAGAAAAAGCGAAGATGTATTATAGTAATTATTTTTATAACCCTCTTGAATTTTGTAGACCCTAAAAAATTTTATTTTTCTTTCATGTACACATGTATTTCATGCATGTTCCTGTTTATGATCGAAATATACTCTTGATAAAGTTTGGTTTCTTTGAGGAATTTGAGTGCTGCTTTTGTTGGTTTTGTTAATTACAAATGCATGCGGACCAGCAGCTTAATGATCAGGTTTCGTTACTTGGGATATATGTATTTTCGACCAAGTTTCGTAGAAATAGTATGTACGTTGTTATTACACGAGCATAAAACAGATACGAGAAATATTATACATATTTATAAATTATCTACACTGGGTCATGTTCTAAAGCAGCCCCTGGCTGCGTTTCGCTCTTAGACAATGTTATAGAAACTACGTGTAAACTTGTAATGTCCGTCTATTGTGTAGTATAGGTAACGTAGTAATAATGCTCGGACTACATTATACGATAAACCGAATATTGCACTCGTATCGATACAACAAGCGCCATGCACAATGCCAGAAGCGAAACAACACATCTCATTCAAACAGCAGTACCCAACTCTGCCAAGGTATGAAAAAAAAACAGACAAAAGCTATGAAAAAAATACAGAATACCTTCTGTTAACAGAAGCAGTAAAGCAAATGTGATGGCCAGATATAAAGCTACGATTGGCTCTATTATAATTTGCATTTTATGCATTTTTTCATGAAATTTTTACCAACATATTCGTGACATTTTTCGGATTGAAACGACACCAAACACGACATAGTTTGGGTTATATTTACTTGTATAATTTATGATCTAATAGAACCTCGATTATTATCCGTACTAATTAGTGAAACATGAGTATTTTGCTAGATTAAATCGTTATTGATTTGTACGATGAATCGTGTTGTCTATGGATCGCTTTTAAATGGGGCTATTTACATGCGAATTCAGATATCATCGGTTCGGATAATCTACTGAATCTGATTCTACTGAATCGTCAATTAATCAAGAAAAAATGTCACAATGATGTTAATAAAAGTCTCATATAATATTTATAACAAAAGTTTAGCCAATGGATTAGTATCAATGTAAATGGTGCTTAATAACGTAATGGTGCTTATTCAGAAAGCTTATTCAGAAAAGTTTTAATCAGAAAAATGTCGCAAATATATTGGTAAAAGTTTCCATAAAGAAATAATGAAAAATAAACAAACTTTGTTATTTGGATTAGCATTGTCTCGCCGTAATATTTAATCTGGTAGTGGGGATAAATTTGTCACAAATATTGTGCATGTCACTTTCAGATATATCGAGACAATAATTTTAGAAAAGATAAACCTGCGTCCCATTTTACAAATATTTCATTAAAAATGTTATGGCTAGTTTTCCTGGCCTCCGACAGAATGCTAAATGATAAGGCTTTGATAACATGTCGATCAAAGGCTTCTCGTCTGTTTCGTGAACACAGCAGCTCTAAATGTTGAATAAGGAATTTTATCATTTGTTCGATACTAAAGCCGCCCGCAGCTACAGGAATTTTCCATATTAAGCAGTAAGCCAGTTAGATAAGCCAGTCCAGTAACTGACAACGGACATTAGCAAACCGTAGCACGTCGATTGTTACGGGACTTGAAAATGTTTGACACACATTTCTTTGCCGCGGCCCATATTCATGCTGAAAAGATAAAACTACCCGTTCGCGCGCGCGCGCTCGAAGTTGAAAACCTATTCATCAGTAGGCAGCCAAATATAGGAAAAAGTGTTGATTACGAAAGTTTTAACTTGGTCTGGACACATACCAACGCGTTAAATACCGAATTAGCAACAAAACAATTTTGACAAAATTTATATAATTCATTTAAAGGAACACGGGCTAATCAAGATTGGTTGCAATAATTATTTTTTGAAACACATCTCATTTTTTTACGCTTAAAGTATCGACATCAAACTTAATGTATTTAATCGAACACGAGTTAGTACATCAAGATTGGTTGCAATAATTATTCTTTGAAACCTAACAAATTTTTTCAAGTATCGACATCAAAATTTATTTATTTAATGGCACACCGGTTAGAAAATCAAGATTGGTTGCAATAATTATTCCTTGAAACCAAACAAATTGTTTTAATTTCTGCAAGAAAGTGTGTCATCTATAAGCTGTACTTTGTAAAATTTCTTACATTACTTGATGGTTTAAGAATGTACACGTTACTCCAGTGAAAAAAATTAATTAAAAAATCTATAGTTGTGAAAACATTATCAAATAATCCCATTAAATATACTGAGAGCAGTATTATTTGATATCACAATTGGCGCGTCAGAGTTTTAAAATGTCGCAGACACGGCAAAAGCGCAGGAAATCTGTTAAATCGTTAACGAAAGAAATGATTGTTCGGTAGCAAGGTTCTGAATCGGACAGTGGTTCTAACGAGTAAATGGAGCAAGCTCTATTTTATATGAATCGGTAACACAAATATGAAAGACACCAGACGGCAATTAAGCCGTTCGAATTCGTAATTTCTTGAATCCGGTCGTTCCGACCGTGGCGAAATTAATTTAGAACAGTTGTAACTCGAGTCACCGGAAACTCTGGCTTGAATCGCAAATTTTCAAGTTCCTCTTAAAACCTCAAGCTGTTCGCCGCTCGAACACCGGAACTGAACTTATTTCGAGACGCACACGCCGCGCGTCATTAGGCGAGGAAACTTCGCCTCGCATATGCTGCGTGCCCTCCCCCACCCCTGAAATGTGTCGAAGTCATGATTGTATGCGCATTTTCAAAACGCGGGAGTCCGCTCTGCGGAAAAATGCAAATGAACGAGACATACATATTTCGAATGTCTACGGTCGCGGACGGAAGTGGAGGAACTCTATAAAATAGGATAAGTAAGTTCCTCAAGCGGGTACACTCTGGTTCTTCATTTTCAAAAAATCTATTTTTTTTTTTGTTTTCTTTAAGTATAAGCGTTGTGCCCTATGCGAGCGAAAGAAGATGCAGTTTACAACGAGTTTTACGAGTTTTCCGCTTAACCTATAATAATATCCAGGAGAAACAAATATATAAAGCGAATATTGGGAAACATTGGGAAGAAAACAAATTCGTTTAAGCATTGTAGCAGGCAATCTATTCATGTCACCAAGCGCGCTCCTCTATTTAGAGAATAAGAAAGGCGGAAAGGTGTGCGTAATAGAACGATCCGTGCATCCCGTTTTCCTCGAATTTGAAACAACAGGGAAAATGAGAAAATTCCTATACATTGTGTCGGATACTGGTCCAGAAACTCCGATTGTTGATATGATTACCAGACAGATGCCCCGAGCGGCACTTTCGTTTCCTCGTTTCTTGTTGCCCGGATATCTTTGATCTTCTAAAGCGTTGCATCGAGCGACGCATCTCAAATGGAAGAGAACAATGCATTTAAATGGGACGATTCGGAGTGGAAGTCGTAGCTGGGTCGCGTGTACTCTCGTTCGAGCATTAGGGTCCGAAACAATCCCGGATAGTTTTCTCGCCTGCAGTGCTCGGGAGAAAAGTTTCTTTTTTTTTTCTTTCTTTTTTTTTTATTCTGGAAAGCCACTCAGAAATATTAATTCTCCAAACTCACGGTGAATTGCTGCACAAACAAAATTTCGTTGCCACCGACACTCGATGGAAAATAAGTTAGTTATAGTTCAATTACTAAAAATTCTTTCCTTTTTTATTTTTCATTGCTAGTTTCGAATTGTATCCGAAGCTGACGAGATTATTATTTGCATTATAGTAAAAAACAATTACGTATTGCTGCATGCTGAAACAATCAAGAACGAGATCAAAAGCAATTCTGTGCATAACATTGTAATTACTTTATCAGTCCAGAGGCGATTTGATGATGTCACATTAAAATTAATTAACGATTGTTTCAATTAAAAGAGCCCGGATCGAAAATACTATACAGAGTGTCACGAAAATGTATTTCCTTGAAACGGGGGATTCCTGAAGTGATTTGTATTAACTTTTTCCATTGCGGAAATGTTCTCTGTGGCTTTGTTAATGAGTTATTAACGATAAACACGTACCAATCAGGTTAACAAAGCCGCGGAGAACATTTTCACAAAGGAAAAAGTTACTTCAAATTACCCCCGGAATCAAGTACCACATTTTTGGGACAGCCTGTAGATCCGCTGAATGCACATTGAACAATATGAAAATTACTGAAACTCTGGGTTAAAATTCCTCAAATTGCTACGGACGAAGTTGAAGGAGCTAAACTAAATAATTATGTTGTATTAAACAATTTTCAAGTTGCCGATTGCGAAGATTATACGAAGTCTTGTTACATTACACTTTAATTACGTGGTTAATGAACGAGTGACTTAAGAGGCAAAAAATGGCGAAATTTCCTGCTAGAGGTAGCCAGGGGTGGAAGAATTCCTTTCAAAGGAAGCTCGAACGTTCATTATTTTTTCTTTAATGTTATTTCCGGCGCGCTTAATTAATTTTTATGTATCTGCCGGAAGTACCAATCGTGTTCGAATTTTTTCTTTTTAGAAAAGGGAACGAGAGAGCAAGTTCGCGATGTGAGTTCACGAGAGGGGGAAATCAATTTCATTCTTTTTCGTTCGTTAAAAATTCCGTAGGCGTGCGACATTAAAATTTAGAGGAGAATAAAATTCCGCAGTGAATCGTTGAGATGCGATAAATCTCGCTGTAAAAAAAAATACTACTGCCGTGAATACGCGAAGAAACGAGCTAATTCACACCTCTGTTCCGTTAATTGAACGACGAAAATGAGTTTCCATCATTACGAACTGTTAAACTTGTATTATTTCATGAAACATATAAAATGTTTAGCTAGTACTTTCGATTCTGCTTTTTCATAATAAATATTAAATTTTGTTCCGTACATTTCACTGCAATCGTTTTATAAAACACGTTTTATAAAAATATTAGATTAAAATATAATAAATATTATATTAAACAACATATAATGCAGTGACGATGGTATTTAGTAGATTACTAACAACAAATTTTGCTCCAATTGATATTGTAAAAATGTGTAGACTATGGCCTACGTTTAAATATCTCAATCATTTAATTCTTTTAAATAGAATCTGTTAAAAACAAAAAATAAATTATTTTATTATACACACTATGTAATATTGTCAATAAACGAGGTAGTACTTCTGAACTTTTCGCACATCGAATGTTGTCTGGTTTTAAAGAAAAAAATAAGTATATCAGATCGATAACGAGGTCAACGCAGAAACGGGGACATTTACCTAACGTCACAGATGAGAGTTACGATCACTCTCGAGTTGTTCTACACATATAACTACTAACTACGAAGGTGTTAATTAACTGTCCATTGAAATGTTACACTTCGCGCAGTCCGCAAGCTGAAACCACTATCCTCCAATATGACTGTACAGTATCATGCAAAAGTAAATCGAGTACAATCTCGCAAGTTTCATTTAAAGAATTAAGAAACGAAAGTATCTAATAAATGAAATAATGCTCATAAAACTTTATTATTTATACAGAAACTGACAGAACAAATAAAATTGTATTAAATTAAAAAGTGTATTAAATTATATAGTTTGATGTCTGTACAAATGTTACTGTACAGAAAATGAAGTAAAATTTACAATTATTATTTTACTACTGATTCTATATCTTGTAAACTAATTATTTGTTCTAAAACGAATTTGTTTTAACAATTTCAAAAATGTGAATAATGTGAATATCTCTGGATCTCAGATGGTAAATAGTAAATATACCTAAATAAATAGTGCCTGACAGCCAAGGAAAGGTCAGATTTAATCGAATTTGTATCGAACAAATTCCATTAGTTTATTGGCTAAAACACCTAGCCCAGACCATGTCTAGGCGACGAACAGGAGACCCATGGCGGATGGATTGTGAATAAATCGTTATTCATGAAATAGTTTCCTTTGAGCCCGTGACTAATAATCACTTTCCGTAACTTGGGATTCCCGCGGCGACAAGTGACGAGGACAGATTCAACAAATCGGCACTTCCGCCAAAAAAACCCAACAGATGTGGCTTTCGGTCGTTGCCACACGTTGTGTTCCCGGTGTTTAGACATCGTCCACGAAACATCCTCTGCGCTGTCCCAGCTCCGTTTTAAGATACCCAGTTAACAGCATGGCACATCAACGACGTCAGGCCTACACCGATATGTGGCTTGTTACACAGGCCATTCGACTGAATATAGTAAATACAGTTTTCTTTCGATATAAGACGTTCTCTTCGCAACAAGAAAATATCTCTATCCCCTCCTCTTCTTTTGAAGTTTTCCAAAAATATCGCTGCTTGGCCGACCACTTTATTGTCTGTCGGACAACTTCCTGGGGCCCATAAACTTAACGTCATTAATTGTTGTAAATCCTCAAAAACAAAATCCAAGTCCGACCGATATTAAAAAAAGTTGTCCTTTGAAAAATGTCCGAATATTATTTTGATTCACTGTACGTACGTGTTACGTACAAATGTCGATACGCTAGCTGTGCAACAGGATCGACGCGCGGACAACAGCGAGTTGTTTGTCGGATGTTGTGCTAGATAAGTGAGCGACAACTTTTATGCGTGTCCTGGGCACCGCGATTTTTCGACTGTAAAAACGCTTAGCCGTCGCCTGGAGCGCCGCGCCGCGTCGCGTCGCGCCGCGCTGCTCGCAATTCGCCACCGAAATGTCGCGGAAACGTCGCAATTTGCAGTTGTGGAAACGTCGACTTCCAACAATCAGCATCGCGTCCCACGGGCACGATGGATATTCCTTGCGAGCCACCCGGACGCGATTTATTATACATTCTGCGAACAACGGTGATTACGAAATCACGCGATAGAAACAGAGTTTCCTGGCGAACTGTGCTCTAGCTTACAATTAGAGCGAACCTCCCGTCAGGGCGCTTCTAATCCTCGGTGGACCGAAACGGGTGCAGGTGGGGATTATTTTCTGGTCACTTTTCTCAAAATCTTCTACCAAACGCACGATAAAATTATTTCAAAAATGATATTTTTAATTTGTTTAGAAACTACGTTATTTTGCAGTTAAACTTTCAGAATTTACTCTATGAACATCATTCTAAACAGCCGAATTTAAACCAGCGCCAATTTAGAAATCATAATTAATTAGCACCGCTGGTAACATTGTATTTTTCTTGTTAACGATTGTTCAAAGCATAATTTATAACCAATTAGTGCTGTTATTAAATGTTTAAATATTTTTCTTTCTCAAAATATACAGACTGTCCCAGAAATAATTTTGCCTTTATTTGGAAACGTATAATCGTTTAATGTTAATTCTAATTTCTGCGACTAATGCTCAATTGGATTAATATCCGGTGATTGGAGTGGAGTGCATATTTAATAATTTGGAATATTATACAGGAATGATTCTTGGACAACATACGATGAGCGGTCTCGGATTGTTGTTCTGTTGGAAATAGTGCGTTGCGGGAATTTATAATTTTCCAATAAAAATTTAAATCGGGCCAGAGAATGGGGACGAAAACATGCGTCAGAATATGTGTATGTATTAGTGGCAAACAATGAGTTTTGTTATTTTAAGTCCAGGGACGTACAAAATTCACCTCTTGACCTCTAAGCTGTGAACGAGTGATCCACTTGTCACTTGATCTACACGCTGAAATCAGTAAAAACAAATATAGAAATTTCAGTCTGATTAATATAATATGCAAAAGTTTTTATGACCAATTTTAAAAATCGTGCTACACTCCGGATTAACCCTGAAGAGGTATACCGTTTCCTCAATGATCTTGCAATGGTGATACGAAGATTAGTGTACAGTAAATTTCAATGACCTTGACAACATATTTCAATGTCATCAAAATCGTTGATGAGGACCACCGTCGACACAATTCCGCAGTCGTCTTATAGAAATAATACTGAGGAAATTACATTTCCAAATAATGATTTTAAAAGGCGTACAGCTTAATTGTTCAATCACTGAACAGGTTACCCTATGTACGTTACAAAATAGTATTTCGGCGAGGTTTTCCTGGAAAGGGACCACAGTGCGGTGTCGCTTGTCGTCGGCAATTCCGTCTTTCCCGATACATCGTAACAATTCCAGCGTTCCCCGTCGGAGTTGGAGTTGCAGCGGGACGACAACGACGACAACGCTAGGCGGTCCACGAGGGTGCACTCGAGGAACTAATTTTAGTTTTAAGTAATGCCGGCGCAACACGCGCTTTTGCCTCTCGGGCTCGTTACGATTCCAGGAGAGTCGGGCCGAAGTCGACAAAGGAACTCGAGCGAGTCGAAATGTTGTCTGGTGATCCATAAACACTCGCCGGAGAGAGAAAGAGAGAGAGAGAGAGAGAGGGGCGGGGAAAAAAGCTTGAAAAGAGGTACCCGGAGTGGGAGCTAAGGGTTGCAAGCACACGGGACGAGGATGGAAACGGTGCATCGGTTTTAGGATCGTCAGGGGAGAGAGCGAAGGCTCGCGGGCCCGACACGCTCGTTTTCCTCCGTGGACCCAACCCCGATCTCGGAAAGAGTCACCGGGGACTGCTTCCGGCTATTTCCACGTCCCGACGCCGAAGTTGTGTCCGCCTCGCGGACCAATACGCTACGTGTAAATAATGGACTACAGTGGAATAATTAGGGTTTAACATTGATAATCAAGTTCAAAATAAATTACGATGTTGTCAACAGCATTGTTAAATCTATATATTTGAAATATAATATTTCATAACATAACAATTTAAACGAAAATTATTCCGAATTTACATTTTCGAACCCAGCGCCGAAATCATTTTCGTTTTAATTGTTATACAGTTACGATCGATATTTCACACCAAAAGTTACTTGATAAAATATTTTATAAAAATCACCGGGGTTCGGTGTAACTAGACTTCCATTTAAAAATTGATTATTTCGAGTCCGCACTGGAGGAACCATTTTGATGTTACAGGTGTTTGTCTGTACTTTTGATAATTATGAAGCCGTTGTTAATAAAGCGCAGGGGAAAATCAAATAGATTGATGAGGTGGGAGGGAAAAGAAATTGCGTGTGGTTAATGTTACATAAATGTTTTTGTTTGTCGAGCACACACAGTGAATGGTGCAACGATGCACCGCCATCGGTAATTAGGAAGATGACGGAATTTGGCCAGCCAATAAATTTTCACAGTCTTGTTGTGTCTCATAATTTATGAATAATGTCCGTGCAAATTTACATTTTTATTGATTATTTCATATTATAAGTGGTGATTGTATAGACAGATTTTTTCTTTAATATTGGTTTTATCATATTTCATATTTGCAGATATCCAGGCGGTTTAGATTGAAATTAATTACAATTTCTCATAAAAGACGAATATAATTTCTTTCGCTTTGAAAGTATTAAAGAAGGGTATTAAACTCATCCCCTACTCGACATAAAAACAACTTTCTTTGTGAGACTGAGAATTAATCATGTCTAGCTCATTAGTCAGGCGAAACTTTCGCGGATTTTGACTTACAGAACAAGGTGTAACATTTCTTTTAATTAATGTAATTAACATCGGCGCGAGTAAGAATGAAGTGGAATAATATTTCTCGTGACCCACCAGAGTAGAAGGCACCAAAACTGTGCCACCTACTTTATCATTTGTGAGCACTTTTTAATCAACCAAGCTGGAATACAGCAAATGTTAAAATCATTGAAATTGTCATTGCACAGTAATTAGTACTTGGTCTATTTCAGATTAGTCACTATCAGTAGTGGTTAGATATAAAACTTTGCGTACACTTAATTACACTGAGAATTTAAACCCAAATATAAAAGGATTTATTGTAACATTATTGTTACGTAAGTTGTATGTTTTTATGTTGCAGGAATCTATAATGTCACAACATAAAATATATGCAGCGTTTATCCACGTATGGTGAGCTATTATACATATACATATTTACATAAATTATTAAACGATGGAATATTTACAACGGACATATCTTATTTATTATTTAGGAAATATGGGAATGCATAAACAATTTTGTAGACTGGGTTTAAATAACCAGGATATAATCATTCTTTTTTTTTGTAATTACGTATAAAATTTAAAAAAAAACAGTCTGTCGGAATCGTTAAAAAAAATATGTGAAAGTTAGTTCTTCTATATTGTTATTACCAAATGTATTTAAGTGGTGAGACATGTTACTTAATGGCACTGCAAAAATTAAAGAACATATGCTACCACTGCAGAACATCGGCTTCTAAAAAATGTTACGTGTTTTGCCATGGTGTACAACAGTTTTGTTACCTCGGAAAAATGGAATACTGTTAAATGAGTCAGAAAATACAAGAAACGAACCACCAGGAGAACCAACGACCCCAGTACCGTGACCATTACTCTCTATAATCGTGTTGCCAGTCCCAAGCAAGGCAACTGCAAAGATAGAACACTGTAGTTCATAAATTTTTGCTGTATCTGAACAGTCAGATTTTTCATCCAACTGTGTTTCCAAACACCTAGTACCATTTATACATTCTGAAAAATGTGCAAATTAATATAAGTACACATTAATTGAAATTCTGCAATAAAATGTGAAATGAAATTTCAAATCAATCCGTGATCTACTAATCTAGTATAAATTATTGTATTTTCTTTTATGTCTTTATTCTTCTGATATAATTGGTCATTAACTTTCTCGGTTTCAGAACGACATTTAGTTTAATAAAAAGTGTTGAATACAAATCAAATCGACTACTCTAACAGGCATTATGGTATTCTATTGTCATCAAGATAAAATTCCGAAATGCTAACTGCAGCTAGAAAGTATATGACATAATTAAGAAACTTGAAACTAGTACACGGGTGTCCTTGTTAACCAAGAATTACGGGTCTAAGTGCCTCGAGGACTACAGAAATTAAAAGGCAAAACGTGTTATTAATAATTGTGCCAGTTAGACTTCCTGAAAACACACAATTCGGAAAAAAAGTTGCAAATATAATTAGTTAGTAATTTTTAGTAATTTTAATACTTTAAGTATGCTTTTGATATTCCACATCAGTGGTGTTGAAACCCTCTTATTTTTCAAGCGTTCAGAGTTACGCAACCCTTAATGTGCGAGAAACCACCCTAACCACGGAGTTACCAATGAAAACATCAAATTGTATTACGCAACCCCCTTAGCATAATTTGAGCGAAGGAGCGAGCGGGGTTGGAGGAGTCACGATCTCATTTAAGGATGTTCCGAATATCAGATCGGCCGTTCACGTTGCCTCTTTTTATCGGGCGTCGTAAACGTGCCGAGTGGAAGAGCCACGTTCGCTGTCGCGTTTATTCGCGGTAGACCCTTCCCGAGTCCGAAAGTGCCCTCAGGCGCTTCTTGACCAACTCGTCCCCCCCTTCCTCTCTCTCGCTCTCTCTCTCTCTCTTTCTTTCTTTCTCTCTGGCAACCCCCTGTACAACTGGCACGTGTTATTTTCCTTCTTACGTCCTCTTGTACCGCCCGTAACAGAAGAACACACCGGCATGAAACCCCGGTGTCGATTAAACCCGAGGAATTTCGCCGCTGTTAGCCCCGAGGATCGACACTCGAGTCGATGTCCTCCAACTCGCCATTATCACTTGCCGCTTCCTGGACCCCGTGAAACTTTTTAATCGATTTTTAACGTTGCGCTTTAATGTGCAATCCCGAGACCCGGTTATCTAACTTATTTTCCTCCCCACCTCTCTCTCTCTCTCTCCTCTTGTGAAGTTTCGTGGCGATGCAGCGCGCATCAAAATATATACAGCACCGCTTGTAATTATTGGAACGACTTTAAAAGTTCGGAAGATTGTGCTACAATTGAAAAATAAAATTCACTCGGTAAACTTTGCTGAATAAACCCGCGATATAATGTAGTAAATATACGGAGCTCACCGGGTAGTTTGCTAGGAGCCTAATAATTAGCGGATTTTTATGGAAAATAAAAAATGTTTGAGAAATAAAAATTTCTTTCTTGATCATCTTATTAAGCTGAAACTAATACACTGATGTCATCGAATCTTTTCAATGTGTCCGCTGCTTTAAATTCTACGCACCCAGTTTTGTTATAATATTAGTATATTACGTTACTAATAATTAGCGGATTTTTATGCTGAATAAATGTTGTCTGCTTTAATAGCAAGACACAGAAGCCACATATACGTTTATTTTCTACAGCTAAATAAAGCTGTAGAGGGTTCTAAGCATCGTCAACTATGCAATTGACTATCCAAGGGTTGAACACTCCCACCCTCACCCATTGATCCCAATAAACAATTGGTCTGGGTTAGCTAAATAAAGCTGTAGAGGGTTCTAAGCATCGTCAACTATGAAATCAACTATGTAAGGGTTGAACACTCCCACCCTTACCTATCGATCCCAATAAACAATTACTCTGGGTTAGCTAAATAAAGCTGTAGAGGGTTCTAAGCATCGTCAACTATGCAATTGACTATCCAAGGGTTGAACACTCCCACCCTCACCCATCGATCCCAATAAACAATTGGTCTGGGTTAGCTAAATAAAGCTGTAGAGGGTTCTAAGCATCGTCAACTATGAAATCAACTATGTAAGGGTTGAACACTCCCACACTTACCTATCGATCCCAATAAACAATTACTCTGGGTTAGCTAAATAAAGCTGTAGAGGGTTCTAAGCATCGTCAACTATGCAATTGACTATCCAAGGGTTGAACACTCCCACCATCACCCACCTTCACCCATAAAAAATCGGTCTCTAGAATTCGTTGCTGCGTTGCGTCTGTCTCATCGTCGTCTGCCGTTCCTTCAGAATTCTATTCCGACTGACTCTCCGGAGTCGTCAAGATCGCGGCTGTCTGGTGGAAGAAGCGTGCCCGTGACGTGGAAATGCAAATTCCGTCCATGCGGCTCGTTGAATTATTATTTTAAGTCCCGTAACGGCCATTCGCTACCGGGAAAATCTCATGAAAATTAATTTATTTTAATGCACTCGGTCCAGGCCGGGGCTGTATCCTTCTCGAGGAAACGAGCAGACGAGGGGGTGACGAGAGACGGCGCGGCCTGGCCTGGCGAAAGATGAGGGGAGGAAAACGAGCGACGTTGAACGAAAATGTGGGAGGAATCCGAGAGAAAGACGCAGACGCCAAATTAACGTTCGACTTGTGCTTCTTTCGACGTCCTTTTGCCTCCCCCGAGCGACTCGGAATCCTGAATTCAGACCCGGATTTGGCTAAAGGGGTATTTGAGTCGTGCTTCATCGGACTCGTGGATCTTCTGCGTCGGACTCCGCAACACCATTGCCACCGTATTTCCAGTCTTCTCACCCTTGGCTTTCGATAGCTTGGAAATCCTTACAATTTCATATTTTTCACACAATCATATACAAGGGACAAAAATATTCGGACATAAAAACAAAATCCATTTTTTACATCGGACGAAACGACTTGAATCTTTTTGAGATGCTACAATGATTAGTTTACCAAGTAATGTATAAAAACAATTATTTAGAAATTACTATAAAAAAGTAAACGTCACGATTTTTAACTTTCTCATGTGTGCCTGTAACGAAAATTTAAAACATTTTTTCTGTAAATCCAAGTAAGTTATATATACATGTACAAAGTTTTATTGAAATCGATTAAGGTTGCTCTATGAGCCATAAATAATTAAAAATGGTAAACATTTAAATAAATAAGATTTTTACATCTTTCAACGACTATAGCTTTGTTGCAAACAAATATCGCTTCAATACATATTTTATAAAATTCGTAGCGTTTTCAAATGAAGATTCCAAGATAAAATTAAGATATTTATTCATTTACTCAAAAATAGTAAAAAGTAATCTGACGGAAAATATGTTATTGAATAAATTGATGAATAAATAGCTTCATTTTACCTAGGAATTTTAATTTAAAAATCCTATGAAATTTTCGTACGAGTACACATCAGTAATAAGACAGATAATTTCATAATTAACAAACGATAATATGCAAGTACATTCTAAAAGAAAGAAAATTTTAGATTTTCTTGAAACATTATTTTACCTTCCAAAGTAACAAACCAGTTTGTATGGCGGACAACGTGCTTTACTTGCAGGAAAAGTTTCAAAATTTTCTGAATTTTCGTGTTGCCTAACTTTCTTCGTAAGTTCACTATAAGAAGAGAAATTTCTTTGTATTTTAAATCCAGAATGCGGATTTTATGCATGCAGAGTAAATCTGAAAATTCAGAAAATATAATGCACCAACAGAAACCTTTAGTAGAGATTAAAAAGGGCCTTGAACAAAATAATTAATTTGTTAATAAACAAAACGCACCGTAATTCCTTAGATTGGAAGTAAGATGTATGAAAAGTAGAATTTCATAATAAAAATCTGTACTCGCATTATTTTAAAAAAGGGTTGGATTTCATCAAATTAGAAAATGCTTTTCATACTGTTTTCAGATTATTGTTCTGTTGGTCAAAATTTGTTATTAGTAGGTGAGACATGGAGCAAAACATTTTATATTAATTTATATGTAACACATACAATTATTAAGATATTAACTGTGATTTAAAATAACAGAATACTTCTATAATTTTTTTTTCATGTGCATACCATATGCAATTGGCACATGCGAATAATGACAAAGGATATAATATAAAAATTATATTGAAAATATGAGGAAAATAATATGAATTTTCAAATAAGTACTATACCAGTACACAGAATTAGTGAAGTTTTCAGTTTTGTAAATATTGCATTACCACATGGCGACTTAGGACTGTTCTTCAAGTGAAAAAGCAATTCTCTAACAGCTTTTAGTTCTACTTTCTAGAAATGCACTTCGCAGAAGTCTACTTTTAAGCGGACACAGGTGAGAGAACTACTCTGAACTTACTCCCTTGGGGACACGCTGCGTAGGTTCCAGCACCAGTGACTGTGTAAAGTTATAGACAACATTTCTTTTTTTTTAATTCCTATTGGAAATCTTTAAAAGCCATAGGAATAATAATTGATTCTTATTGGATAAAATGCATTCTCAGAAATGAATAAATGGCACAACATCTTGGACAATACAAAGGTATTTATGGTTGAATGTAAAATTTACATAAACTTTATAAACTAGTAATGTACCTGTTCAGGGTTCTTAACAGGTACAAAACTGTTAATACTTAACAAAAGTTCTAAATATATAAATATAAATTATGCAAGTTCATGAACCTCGAAAATCACCGAGCCATCCATGAATAAATACGTATATTATAAAGTAGCATGACATTAGCCCAACAACCTATCAGCGTACGGCTTTTATAACAACCCATTATAATAGATAATCAGCCATACCGTTGCTCATAACTGGAAAGTTCGATAAGCCGCGCATAAAGCACTAATCTTTGAACAAGGGGATCGTGGAGCATACATAATATAATTGTGTTTTCAGTTATAAATATTCATCTTAAACACAAGGACATAAGAACCTCGACAAGGTTTAATAACATGTTCACCTTGCGTAAAGAAATTTGCTCGTAAATTAAAAGAATTGCAGTTGGGAATTTTATCTACCATTTCAAATTTTTGATTTATTCGTACATAAAATTTTACATAAACATTTTATACACAAAAAAATTGTTCAATTCTCCAATCGTTCAAGAGTATGTAAATTATTTTTTCTTAATAATTATATTATGGGGAGGATATAAAAATTTATGTATTATATAAGAGGATATAAAAATGTATTAATAGACTGAGGATTTTATATAATTACGTAGAAAATGAATAGACGAAAGTACTGCAGACGGGGTATTTTGTAGAAATGGCTTTGGGGGAAAATGGCTGCCACGACCTTCTAGTGTAAGATATTTAACTACATACTTAACATTATTGAAATATCATTTAATATAAGATGTACATATTTTTTTACAGAGACATAATTTTACAAAATAATTTTTAAATTGCTTCAAAGCTGCGTAACCCCTATATAATCGAAGATGACCGGCGCACCATGCCACATCGTATGCGAGTCACGAGGTCACGGGGCGCAGGATGATCCAAAGCAAACGCATAATCGAATTCCTCGTGTGTAATACTACGTTAATTCCAGCCCGGGGAAAGCTGCTCTCCCTTTCGGCCGGGAATCCCTGGAGCGTCTTTCTCGTGACGAGCAAGAAATCTATCCGGGAATCTATGTAACAGTGTCGCGCACGCACGCACAGACACGCCGACAACTCCGGGTGATCTCACGCGCCTCGTACGGAGAACTTTACGGGACGATAATGGACAGATTTATGAGACGACTTATCGATCCCCGAGTAAATCCAATTTTCGGGGTCGACACTCGCGTGCGGCCGCCATGCCATGCCGCCCGCCCGGGAACACAGGATTTCCCTTGCGGGGCGTCGTAAGGCGCGCGGCGGCAGAACGAAAGGAAATCGTCGCGAGGAATCTAGTCGCGTTTTGCCGCCGCGACTACAAATTGAAATTTGCCTCGTGCTCCGCGACCGTTCACGGGAGGGTTTAACGATCGAAGCGTAAAGCGCGATTCAGGGTTAGGTCTGGGTCCAGGGGAACGGCCCGGGATGGCCCCGTACAGTTAAACGATACACACTGAAAATATATAATCAATCAATTACAGTAGCTAACTTTAGTATTCGGAAACCACAAGATTTTTGCTTCACAGCATTATAATCTTGTTCGTAACGAGAAATAAACAGGAAAAAAGCTCGGGGTAGCCCCGGACAGTTAAGTGATACACAACAAAAAATATATAATCAATGTATTACAGCGAGTAACTTTAATATTAGGACACTAAAACATTTTTAGTTTTCTGCATAATAATTTTAGTCATAACGAAAAAAAAACAACAGACCGGGTTAGTCCTGGACATTTAAATGAAACACACAAAAAATTTCAAGCTTGAAAATGAATCTAGATGGATTTGTTGTACAATATTTTTTTGATGAAGTTATAACAGTTTAGATATAGGCAATTCTTTAATTTTGTCGATATAGTATAAATTGAGAATAAACTGGTTTGAAACATCGACTTCATCGAAGATGAGCTATAGTGGACAGAACTAAGTGCAGTGACCTAATGTATTATCATGTATGGTCAGTTTGACAGTGGACGGAACACGTGGCTTATTATCCTGGACGCTCCACGTCGGATGACCCCACATTTACCCTGACTGAAATTGTTTGTCTCACTGTATCAATCGCGCATCCCCAAACATTAGTCACCAGATTCAGTGGCCGCAACTCCAAAACATTTCTACATAAATCATCAACCCCATTATTGCGAACCCGAGACTCTATGAATCTATAGCAAACGGTTGAAACCATAACAAAAGAAAGGAGACAAAAATCAGCAACATATGAGGATGATATTGTTTTAATCATTTGTTCCCAAGTGGATAAAAACAAATTTTAAACGGACAATTTTCCTGTACTATCCCTAATTATATTTATTTATAGAGTCGCATCAATATTTAAGTAACTGTAAGGTGTCCAAAAATAAGGTGACCTTGTATGACCTTGAATATCATTGTATCGTATACGAATTAATTCGTTTTGGCAGACGCTTTCATACGATATAAATGAAAACATAATTAAAAAAATTGAAGGTCCACCTACATTTCTAAAAAGATAATGCAGATAAAAAAAATACATAGCATTCCATTTAAATAATTGAAGGTGACCTACATTTCTAGAAAAATAATGCAGATAAGAAAATCACAGATACCATTACATCGCTTGCAAAAACCATTGTTTACAATTTGCAAGAAAAACGCTGTGTTAGCGTGAACACCCTGGATAATAAATACACTAGACGCCGGTACAACGCGATCAAAAACCTGATTACCAAGAAGCTAAATATACGTATTTTACATGAAAGTAAACGTATAATAAATATACCAAAAAAATGCCTAATAAAAACAGTTATCATTTATTGCGACAGAAGATACATACATTCAGTCTTTTTAAACAGTTTTTTGTCCACCGTAGTATTTATAAAATACCAATCGTTCGGCGCAAAAATTGCTCAATTGGCGAAGAATCAATGTCAGACAGAGTAAAGTGGATGAACCGATGAACCGAAAAAGTTGTTCTATAAAAATGGTATCGAGAGCCCGTCCGTCACAGCGTGGTCGACATATCCGTGGGTCGAAAGGTGGGGCACGGATATTCGCAGACCGCGTCGAGACCGGAGAAAAAGGGGAGAAGGTGAAGAACAAGAGCGACAAGGCTACCACGACGGATCTTCATTTCCGCGAACTCAGCCCTTGGCTTTCGGACTTCTCGAGCTTTTTCGTGGTTTAAGGACAGCATTGACTCAAGAACGTCTCCTTGCTCGCCTCTCAAATCCCATCACAAAGAATACCTCCCTCTACTTTCGTTTCGTTCCTCTGTCTCTGTTCCGCGTTGTATCTCGGCGTCCTCGTTCCTCGCTCGCCCGATTCCAACCCTCTCTCTCGCGTCCCTTGCTCTCACGTTCACCCGGGGTTTTCCTTCTCGCTATCGTTTCTCAGGCACGTCGTCGTCGTCGTCGGGGCTAGCTCCCTGTCTCTTTCCCAGCAGACCCTATTCCCCGTTCGCTGTTTCTTTTCATCGTACCACCGCACCGCACCGGTCCCATTCGCCCGCGCCGGTGAAAAAGATAGCTACCTTAAGTCGCGAGAGCTCACATCTGACGGTCGATGAATAAGGGAGTCGCTATTTAAATTGTAATTTCGACCGTGCTAAAGATACCCCGGGATTTCCACGGGAATTTTTACCAACTACCGAACTCTGTGTTCTCCAGGACGATTTAAATAAGGCGAAAACGAACCTCTTTCGCCGCCCCACTTTCGCATACCGATTTGTGCCACGACAAATTTCATTTGGAATCTCTCGGAATCCGCAGAAATAGTACGATCATATTTATTATGAGCTGTTGACTATAAATGTAAGGCGTAGGATTCTCATTCCTGATTTATTTGGCGGGACTGTTTGTGCACAATTCATTTTGAAGGGTGTGATTACTACCCCTTAGAAAGTGATTGTGGTTGTTGAGGAATTATTTTTAGGAATATTGAAAATGAAAAATAATTTACATACGAGTTAAAGGAAATTCAATATCACCGGAGATACTATTTGCTTTTTAACTCATTTGTTTAAACTTAACATATCATTTCATAGAAATTTTAAACAGACTTTTTGGCGATATTTGACGTCTTTGTATGTTAAAGTGTTAAACACGTAATATTTTAAAGAAATATTAATAATAATTTTGTTATGTTATCAAATATAAAATAATGCGTCTTGTCCACTTTTCTCCAACTTTATAAAAATAAATGTTAAACAACTCAATGAACTATTAGACCATATTACAATAAATATCTCAAATGATGAAAATGACAATATAAAGGTCATAAAAAAATGTTGATGATGAATCACTGTTAAATTTTATTATTTTACACTCGATAAAAACCATAGTCATTTTTCTATTAATATTTTCTTTATATGTTATATCCTCCCTGTTGATAAAAACTATTTGTTTTGTCAAGTATAATTGTGTAATATACAATAAATAAATAATATATATAAAAAAAGCATTTTGCAGACTTTTGAAATTAATAAAAAAAAGGAAAAAAATTACATTTACCAATTTTTGGTTCTTTAGAATAAAACCAACCCTTACAGTCTCGTTTGAAGTCTGAAGGTTCCATTTAGATCGTTTTTCCAAATTGTAAAATTATGTTACACTCTAAATATTTAATAATTGTAATTTTTTTCACTGGAAAAGTGAATGGCGTCCAAAAAAAGATTGGAAGATTCTTTCTGCGCGTGTTAACGTTACTGAAATTCAACAGAGGCGCAAAGAATACTTTACGTTTGTGTTTTGTAGTGGAGGGCTCTCGGCTCTCCCTCATCAGCCTGTGCAAACGCGATAGATTATTACAATTTACATACCGAACGAAATTGAAAAGACACATTTTCGCAATGCCTGTCTCTCCTCTCGACTTCAAAGAAACCGTATACACGGAAATATATCGTACTTCCCCTTCAATCTCGAGTTCTTTCACGAAGAATAACTCTTTGTATCTATGTCATCTTCTGTCTCACCGGTCTTTGCCCCTTCTTTCTTTTCGGATCCTTATTATTCTTCTCTCTCTCTCTCTCTCTCTCTCTCTCTCTCTCTCTCTCTCTCTATCTATCTATCTCTCATTCTTTCTTTCTCTCTTCTTCTCGTATATAGCATTGAAAGGAACACATTCAGAGATGGGAATAATAGTTTCCTAGCATCGCTGAAGGTCTGCAATTAATTCTCTGTTTGGAACGACAACGTGACTACTTCGAGGATCGTGTTAATCGCATTGTTATTACATGCGACCGCGCCTTTGTAAAACGCAAATCTATATTGCCAAGCTGTCGCAAAGTAAATGCACATTCTTACAGAAACGGTTTCCTCCGTTCAGGAATTACGAAGGAATTTGTTTCCCCTATAAAAGATTTTATTCGGTTAAAAATACAATTGAAGCTTGAATTAAACTTTACGAAAGTTTCTGTCTCATTGTATATAACTCAGAGCTCGAAATGCCGTACCGCCTGACATAATATCTTCTAGAACGCTGCGTTCGCAGTAAAGAAAAGCGCATTCTCAAGGAGGTTGCAATTAACAGCGGGAGTAATGTTAATTTGGAAGCTTGATTGAAAATGCTAATAATACCGGTCTGTGTCTTATATTAATCAAAAAATAAGAATGAAATATTTTTCATTAAGAAGGTAATTAAAATTCTGTAGGGAGTTATTATGAACAGGAGGCTTTATGTATTAACAAGTAAATGGTTGTTTGTTTCAGTATAAAACAGGAAGCCAAAGTAGAATATTATCTGGAGTTGTGTATTATGCACATTCATTAAATAATATGCTGCGAGTAATTATACTATAATTATATTTATTGCATTGTGTGATCTACTCCAGCAGGTATGAACAGTTCTACCTCAATTCAGATAAAACGTTCATATCTAATGTTACTAAATGAATCCTAATGAAATAACAATCTAAACATATAAAATTCAACAAAGTTTTAACACTCTCCCCACAACGTTCATTAACCCTTAAGAGCCTCGTTCAAGTCTCATACTGAACTGTATAATGAATGTTCCCCAACGAGGGTGGAATAACAATTTCAATAAAATTAACCACAGTTTTAATACCCCCTCTCTGACCATCAGAACATTCTTCAAGTTAATTCCAGCCTAATTTCCGTTTTTATTGACTAGTACTCATAACATAGACGAAAAATATACATTTAAATCTCAGATACAAGTTTATGTCCTAAGAGTTCCGTCCTGCGAAGAGATAATCCGGGAGCTTAAACTTACGGACGATAAAAAGCGTTTAAATAAACGTTGCCGGTGAATGTATAAAACGAGTCGCGGAGCAAGAAAAGTCGAAGCGAAGCAGCGGATCAGTCAGAGATTCCTTCTGAAGGATATACAGGAAAGAAAGTCGAACCACGACGAAAAAAACTATTTCATAAATGGTCAACAAATGTGACGCTTAGATGTAAACATTATAATATTTATTTGTAATATTTCTTTTCAAATGATGTAACCCGTTTTGTGTTGGTAGAAGATAGTGAAACTTTAATCATGGACATAGATATACATAACAACACATTTATAATATTTAAACTTATTGTGAAAATGCTGCACATGTTGCAGAGTCATTGAAATTTTCGATGTTAGAATTGATGCTCTCTCCACTCTACCTTCCCCTTCTACGCCGCGGCCCGGTCACGTGACGCGTTCCGTATCTGTCGCGCATGCGTCATACTGTCACGTGACAGATCCGGCACTGGTAGAGAGAGAGAGAGTAGCTTCTTTCCCTCAATTCGAGTCAATTCCCATGATCTGGCGACGCGATGCATATTTGAATGATATTCTGTTCCACGTATAATTCTAATACATAGATCGTACTTTGAATAAACAGCTTGGAAAAATTCCAAATAATTCGTGTTTTATGTTTTATTACGAAGAAATATGTAGAATGTGCGATCCGCTCCGACGACAAAATGCTTGCCATTTGTCCGGCGAGTTAAACGAAACTCCGATCACCGTGCGTTTCGTCATTCTCTAGCGGGACTATTATTTTACAATACACCATTAAATGTACACACATATGTACGTGTTCTTGCCGGGTGCTCGAGACGAGAGCGGGATAGGAATATAAAAGGAAAAGGGACAAATGACGGGCCTGGATGAGACTCCCCGAATAAAGGAGAGAAATTCATGGACAGAGAAGGACATCCAAGGCGAACGATTCAAACGAAAGGAATACTCTTTTTCTTAGGCATTTCTCTCTCGTTTCTTGTCGAGCTGCGGCGGAAGTAACGTAACCATCGTTTTCATTTCTTCGATACAAAAATCTACGTGTAGGTGTACGTGTACGTACACTGTTCCCGTTTCAACAACCTGCAATATTCTGTACCGTAGACATTTTCTACTAGAAAATATATGTATGGCTCCTGTTCCTCATAATTCGCAGATATTTCACTCGTACATATTGACACGGTAGCGCGAACTTATCCCCACTGCTACCCCAGTGGTCTCCCACTCTAACTTCCCCTTCTACGACGCTATTCCCCACGATTCCGCCACGGCCCGGTCACGTGACACGTTTCGTCTTAATCGTGCATGAGTCACACTGTCACGTGACTAATCCGATACTGACAGAGAGAGAGAGGATAACTGTATTCCTGTGATGGCATAGCATACGAAGGGTTAAAAAGTCTATTACCAGGCTTTCGGTAGAATTATTAATAGACTGCGGATTTTCTGTATTTATGGCAAAATTGGAAACATGAAATTTCAAATAGCACGGAAATTAGAAGAATTTAACCATGTCGATTACTCTCGATTTATGAAAATTTTTAAAGCAAAAGGGAACTTTCTATTTGATTAGGTAGACAATTTTTCACACTAAAGCTTAGTTCTTACTTGAAAACATCGTCGATTATATCCGAGTGCTATGTCCCCGGATCGGTCCACGTAACCGAGATTTCACAATATCCGTTCTCGGTGACCTAATCGCGAGCGGCGTTATCGTAATAAATTGAATCGGATCGAACTGTTCCGGGCGAAATCGCCGGTTGATAGTCTTCGATTCGCGGCACTCGTGCCGGCCCCAGCCGATGAGTAAGGGAGCCGTCATTTACATTGTAAATGGCCACAATATCCGCGTGAAAGCAAACCTTCAATTAGGCTCAGTTAGGATGGTACACGCGGAACACGCGGAACAGACACACCGTCCTACTGGCCTCGCCTAATAACGGGAAGCAATTACGCGCGGTCCGTTCTTTACCTTTTCCATCCGCGGTCCCAGAAATTATTAATATCAATGTTTTTATTATACGAGATTGCGAGCCGCGAGGAGACACGCAGCTTTCAACCTTTAACATCCACGATCTCGGAAATACATTTGCAACATTTGATATTTTTGGAACACTTTGTAATGCAATTAAATTTCTAATTTTCTCTCAGCGCAGCGTTGTTACTAATTACAAATTTGATACACGTTTCACTAATTAATGTTGGATTAATTATGGTAAAGCCTCTGAAGAGATAAAACTGAGCAATAATTTGCAAAGAGTTTCCTTGCTAAATAAATACAAACTCAATGTGATTTCACTGTAATTTTGAATAATTATTCATCGTAGAATTCACAAAAATATTCTTAAAATTATTATAGCTATACGTATTGAAATTATAATACTACTGCAAAGCAATCCCCAAGGCCAAATTATGTTCATTTCAGTATTATGTATTGTTCACTGGAGAAATAATTGGCTGAATATTTTGTTCCGATTTATTATCTACTGTTCCAGTTAATTGCGTAAATAAATTCGAATCTGTAGAATACAAATTACTTCAAAATTATGGGTTTGTTAAACAAACTGTAATTGAAAACGTTTTTGACGTCATGTAAATATTACATAAAAAATCAGCACTGTCAGGTGCAGTCAGTATTTTCAATATACTTATAGGTTCGATCAACAAACTAATTATTCAATTAATATTCAATAGTGGAGTCCGTGTTTTTGAGTATGAAATAGCATGATTTTCTGGGATATGCAAAGCAAGTAGAATAATTGGATATGTCGACAAATATTGACATGATAATAACAGAAATATTCGATTCAAATTATTATATGTTAGTTAAACAGATATGAAATCAATCTTAAGCTTTAAATTCTTTATTTTACAGTGTTTTGTAGAGTGTCGTCCATTGCGAATGCATAATGGCCTAGTAAGAAATATTCCATTCGGCGGACTTCTTGAAACGTAACAATTAATGACCGAGTCGTGTCCGACGCGCTTTAATCACCGAAAAGGTTGGCAAACTCTGTATATAAAATATTCGTGTAGCATCAATTTGGGAAGAAACTAGGAGAACGAGGGAAGCTTCGTACCAGCAGGCGGCCGGAATCGACACGAAATCTATCATGGCACGTGGCCATTATTGTCACACACGTGTTCGCTGAACGAAAACGGAACAGATTCAATCGTCGAAATAAATTTCCGCCGGGATCGATAAGCCTCGATCTTATCGGTCCCGGGTCGAATAAAGCCGGGTTTACAAAGAAACCGCGAGGAATGGGGGGAAAGTCGAGTTAATTATCCGGTGCTTACCGACTCTCGATGATTCGAGAGTACGCTCTGCCCGTGAATTGCTCTTGCAAATGTTCGAGCCGAGCTATTAAACCACAACGAAGCGTAATTACCTGGTTGCAATAATTTCTTTGTTGGCCCGTGAAGAGCTCGCTGGGAAATTGGCTTGAGACGGATACAACGATGTCGTCAAGACACTTTATCTTCTGTTAAGACATCACGGCTACCGGAAGCTACCGAATTTATATAGCGGGTGAGAAGTCACGCCTTATTTAAACCATTTTCTTTTTAAATCGTTCATAGAAAATTATTGTGAAATAATCTGACGTGACAATATAAGTCATGGTGTAACGCAATGAAGAGCTTACCCCAAATTTAATATAAAATGACAATATTCAGTTGTTGCATCAAGAACGTAACACAAAAGTTGCATATATTAAGTTATTAATACAGAAATTCAAACTCTTATTCATTCTTTTTGGCAACGTAAGAGCAATTGTGCAAAATAAACATTGTTCAAGTTAATAGTAAGAAACAGAATTACATGAAAATATATTTCGACTTTTAATCATTTTCATTTACTTTTAACAGTTGTGAAGAATGCAATGATTTGCGGATTTTTATGCAGAATAAAATTTGTCTAAGTCTAATGTAACAGACTGAAGTGAAATAAAAGTATATTTTCTCTTTTAATGAGATTGAAAAATCGATAATAGTGCAACAATATCATTAAATTCATGTAATGTCTTTTCAATTTTGTATTTAAGTTGCCGGATTATCACTTG
Source organism: Lasioglossum lativentre (assembly GCA_916610255.1). NCBI lineage: Eukaryota > Metazoa > Arthropoda > Insecta > Hymenoptera > Halictidae > Lasioglossum > Lasioglossum lativentre. Next base: position 6,359,001 of record OU744366.1, read on the forward strand.
TGTCCCCACTCTACCCTCCCCTTCTACGACGCTATTCCCCCACGCGTCCGCCACTGGCCGGTCACGTGACGCGTTTCGTCTCTGCATGTGTCACAAAGTCACGTGACTAATCCGGTACTGGCAGAGAAAGGGTAACTTTTCCCCTCAATTCTGTCTCACTCGAGTCTGTCGAAACAGTCCAGGACTCCCCAATGAGACCTAAAACTCATATTCCAATTTCCACCCACATCGTCTCGCATTTTGCCAAAAAGCGTTCCTTCGTTAAGAAAAAAAACCTCCGAATAAAGATTAATTTTCAACCGGGCTTCAGAGAGTTCCTTTTACATTCTCTCCGTGCACCGGAATTGAGTTGAAACTTTCATCAGCAGGAATTACCTTTTTCCTGCAAGAAATCCCTTAATTATTAATTTACAATTAGCCCGCGGTCTTGCGGCCAGTCGTGTTCGCCTAGCGTTTTACGTGCTCGCGCGTGTGCGTGGGTATCGTATATACATATAGGGAAACGAGACAGAAAGAGAAAAAAGAAGATTATCCGGACTAATAACAGCCACAGATTTATGAACAATGACTTAAATCATGATCTGGTATGCCGAGGGGTAACACCATTAAGACTACATTTCATCGAGTACGACAGGTTGCGGCACGCTGACGCGCGGGCTCGCATACGAAGTTGCACGGGTTTCAATGGAATGCATCCTGCATTATGCGTCACGTCAGAATTCCGTCGTCTCGAGTGCGTTACACGTTGAACGACTGAAACGAACCGGCTGCATCTGCGTTTCACCTTGCAACATCTATCGGTCCGCGGGCCGCCATGATTGTTCCGTACCGATGCACTGTGGGTAGTTAACTCGAAAAGCCGGACAAAATGCTGTTTAAAAAATTTTGCGTAAATCCTGAAATTTGTTGTTTCTTTAACTACATATAGTGTATGAACAAAGCTTTTTCTCGTCGGTACACTCATAAAACAACGTAACTCTCTGAAATATAAATTGCATATTAGCAATTTTCAAATATCTTAAGAAAGTTATGCAAATCCTTGCGGTATACGGAGTGACCTAAAAATGTTGTCCTTGATGGGGGTGATTCCTGAGGTCATTTGAAGTAACTTTTTCCTTTGAGAAAATGTTCTCCGCTGCTTCGTTCAGGAGTTATTGACGAAAAACACGGACCAATCAGAGTGTAACTGGAATCTGTCGTCTGCAACTGCGCTATGATTGGTCCATCTTTTTTTGTTCATATCTCCTTAACGAAGCCACGGAGAATATTTTCGCAAAGGAAATAGTTACTTCAAATGACCTCGGGAATCAAGGAAGTACAACATTTTTGGGACACCCTGTAGAAGCTTTTCAGGTACGTACGTTCACATTCGTACAGGTTTTACGTTCCCAACATATATATATATATATTTGCAGTTATTGATAATTGAAAATGTCTATTCGGTCATTTTCTTATTTTAAAACTTTGTTAATGATTTTGTTATATTTCCGAGTAAGCTCGAGTGATTTTTCTAGTGTAATTGTGTTCTTTAGGGTGACAATACAAAAAGATTTGTTCGACAATTAGAAATTAGAAATTATGAAATAATCGCCGACAGGTAATATGTCAAAGAAGAAATAGCAACGAAAAATATATGCGATAAATCTTTGGAATTCTATTTTACAAACCTACAACAGGAACAGTAGGGAAAAATTGCGAGCGAAATGTAGTATTTTTACAACGTCGGTTCTTAATGGATTAAGTAAGATACATCCTAAAAATGGAACTGAATAACACTTAATACCGTTCTCGAATGGTATAACCGTCGAGAATAATCTTCGCGGAGAATTCGCGAATTCATTCACGAATGTTTTCATTCGGATGTATAAATTGACTCGAATTGCCACGAAGTAAGAACGTTCAGAAAGTACCTAACCGCGATATTTCGTATCGTTTTTTATTCCGGGGACGTCTAGTGCCTCGGATATTTATGGGCTCCTTCGGTAGAAATTTTTCCGCGGTCTCGGGTCTACCTCGTGGGTAGGTGAAAAAAAAAAAATCTAGGTCACGAGAGGAGCCCGCGCAATTTTTAGCAGAGGGTCCTGCATCGAATCGCATTATATCGCTGAAAGCGTGTAATTTTAGGCTAATGCAAAAGTTCCGTCATCTCATTTGACCGAAAGGGCTGTATCCGTACGACGCGATGGGAAGCGAAGGTGCAATATGGCGCTGAAATTGTATTAACAGAGCGGCGAACGTGCCACGATCCGCCATCGCGCCAGTCATGCCTCCGAGCGGAGCCCGTTGAACATTTGTTATTCATGTACCATTATTATTATTTCGTTCGAACCATTGTTCCGTTCGATCGGTGCATCTTGGCTCTGTTGCGCTCTCATCGCATCGTGAACTTGCTGAATGCAAAACGCCGATCTTTTCGCGTCTGTTTTCCACCCTTCCCGAAAACCACGAGGCCCAGCTTAATTGAGTGTTGACTCTCGAGTGTGTTCGACTGTTGGTTCAACAATGAACGTGTTGAAGCAGTTCAATTAATTCTGGTCGGTGCTGTATGTTATCTTGTTCCATAACAACAAATATAGTCACGTCGAGTGAAATTCTTCATCCCTGATTAACGGGTTAATAACATTGATAACGAACAATGTTAGCAAACTACGAGTTAGCCAGCAGTGTACGTGTCGGTGTGAAGCTGGTATTACACGATCGATTTGCAGGAAGCGTTCGCCAACAGCCAGCAACATCAGAACCGGAGAACTTGATAAAACGTTTCGTCGGTGATTTCTTGCTCCCGGTAAGCTTTTATCAGTCCTCGAACTGTGGCTGGTAGCGAGATAACAACGTCGAATTTGTCGTTCGTACTGGTGAACACGTGTGTGTGTACGTATTACACTGTTTCGAAGTATTTGAACACCAGCTGGTTTCACAAAAAGTTATATCATTCTGCAACCTTCGTAAGTATTCTTCAAATAATTCCTATAATGCATATAGGACTAAATAGGGTATAGGATATAGGATTAAAAATAATAAACAGCATAATTTTTATGAATGTAAAAAGGGCAAACGTATTTGCATAGTTATTCATTTTTTTATTATCAGATCATTCTATAAATAATTTGTATTTCTCTTCATATAACGTCATTTCATAAATATCTTATGCAATTTTTTTTCATATTTTCTAAATTTGCAAATTACATTATTTTAGAAAATCAAAAATATGTTCATTCATTTACAAATAATTAAAAAATAGTAAAAAGTAATAGAACAGGAAATGTGTTATTGAATATATTTATAAATAAATATCTTAATTTTATCATTGAATTTTAATTTTAAACCGCTACGAACTTTCGTTCCAAGCCAATAACTTACAGTCACTTTTAGTGCTCCGTAAACCTAGTGTTGAGGGTAGTTGTAACCTTATTTCTTGTAACTTTTTAATTAGTTTTCCGCTCGGAGTCTCGTAACATATTTCTAATTTCCAATATCATTTCGCCCAGCACTGCATCGGGATACGTACTACGCAATCACAAAGGACTTACTAAGTTGTCGGTGTCATACTATCGCAAACGAGGCGAGCACTTTAAAAACTTGTTGCACTAACTCCCCACGGCGCAGTTGTTCGCGCAGCATCGAACGAATGCAGATTAGAAACTGCGTGAAAATTTCGTTAATTTCCAAAGTTTAATATTCCTGTTGTAGCGCGGTGTATACGGGCGGCCGGTGCATTCCACGTGCATGTGCATGGAAACCGGAAGTGCTCGCGAGCCCCATGCAACTCGATCGATCGCAGAAGTTATGTAATGAGTCTCCTCATGGGCTGACTCCCTCAGTGCGACCGCCAAAATCTGGGTTATCGAGTTCGTTTCGACGTGGCACGCACTTTCGACCTACAAAACCTACAACAGCTTCCGGTTTCTGGTGAGACTGCAGAAAAGCTAGCCTGATTTCAATGATTTTTAAATATGTTGTAAATGTCAACATTTCGAACAACTTTTCCCTTTGCATGAGAGTCGTGGTCTCGCTTAGTTTCCGAGATATTCGTGAAAAACTGTCGGTACCACTACAATGTACTTTGTCTATACTTGTGACACTATGTTTGGTTTCCAATGAATCAAACTTGTACCATTGTATTCCCCTCGTTTTTCTAATTAAAATGACACTAAACACGATATAGTTGCGCCCATATTTACTTGTGTTACAAGCGAAGTTAACAATTCGTGCACCTCTACCGTAAATGTGAAGTCCTTTAATCGCTTGTGACGCAACTAATTATGATCGTAATTATATCGTGTTCGGTGTCCTTTTAAAACGAGGGGAATACGATGGTAAACGTTTCATCGACGAAAAACCAAAAATAAGAAATTTCTATTTTTGAATGTACAAGACTGAATTGGCACGAGGACTCTAACCTCGGTCCCTCCTTGTTTTTCAATCGCTATCATTCTTTAGGCACAGTACAAAGAATGTAGTACCTGTTCTATAACTGTCGCTCGGCAGAAGATGCGACAGTTACGGGGAGAATACTGTAGAACGACGTATAACAGGTGCCGAAAGCTTGAGGGGGCAATTCGAAAGTCTGACGAGGAGCGAACGCTTAAGTGTGCACTACCGTAGCTGATCTGCAGTTTCATCCGGTTTTTCGGTCGCTTCTTTATGGTCTGCCGTCATTTCTCTTCGGCGACGATCGCTATTTTCCGCGACAGGATTTTTCGTGTCTCGTCTCGTCGTTGTCACGAGATTGCAAAAACGATTCGCGCGTTTTGTTTCGAACGTGCAATCTTCAGATACATTATAAGTTGCGCTACTTGTTAGTTCGCTGGGCAAAGCGCGGCCGCCTCGGAAGAAGAATGCGGAAAAGTTTGATCTTCGCGCAGGGATCACGACTTTACCTTGGAATTGATGTGCTTACTTTTTAAAACATCTTATGCAATGTGTTCCAGTGACTCCTCGCCGCTTCCAATTTCCTTTTTGAAAGTTCGCCGGGTGAAAGGTCCTTCCGCGTTATCTAAATCATGAATTTTATAATCCCGTTGTTCAGGTGATAAACATGAACGTCTGGTTGCTCCTCACAACGTGTAATTTCATACCGCGTTACTCGCTTGGAACTCGGTAAATACCGCTAAATATGATTTAATGAAATTTATTTAATTATATTAAATTCAGCAAATTTAATCAAATTTATTTTAATTTATTTATTCGGCTCTAATTAAATTGTACGTGCTTCTTTAATATATCCTGATTAAATACATATTAATTTAAGCAACTTTTAATTTAGGGAAATAACCTTTTTGCTCGGTGTCGAGTTCTATTTGTTGAAAATAAAAAGAAATTGGTGCAATTTAAAACAGTAGAAAGAAGAAAAGAATTTAATAATGTCACCAACTATTTTCAATATACAATAACATCATTAAAAAGACAAATTTTTATTTTGCACAAAAATTCGCAGTCTAATAATATATGTATGGTATATTCGAAAAGAATTGTTCAACTTTGGAGAGATGTTCATGAAATTGATTAGGTCTCGTAAATGTATTAGAGATAGGGAAGGACATCAACAGTTTCGGTTTGACCGGAAGTTTGCGATTCCGGCAAACGAGATTGGTGTGCGCGTATTAATTTCGCCGCCACGAACTCGTTAAACTAGAGACGCAATGCATACTTGTATTGCTTACTTCGAATGTTACGCGGCCACATCGAAATCTGGGTTATCGAATTCTGGTTGGTGAATTTCCTAAAAGCAGTCGTGTTTCGCGTCAGCAGATTTTGATAGTTTCGTCTGCATCTTTGCTATCGGAACAGCGACAATGTCACAAGTTTCGGCGGTCCAATTATTTTATCGATAAGGCAAAAGCCAAGCGATACACGTTGACAACTCTACTGTGTATTATAAAATTATATTACAAAGCCAATGAAATGCAATGAAAATGTTTGAAAAAGCGCATAAGTTACATAAAATGACTAACAGTTACAGTATATTATATAATCTGAATATTACACAAAATATTATAATTAGACTGCGTTTTTAGATGAATTTAAATACTATATTGTATTATTTTCAACTCACTAAAATTATTCAAAAGAGAAATAATTATTTTGCATATAACTCCGCGGTGATTATGATATTAAAACTGAACTTAAATTTTATTTATCTATTATTTTAGGTGGTTCGAATTATCGACATAATTAAAGATCCGTTGTATTTCATTTTATTACATTTTTTTCCATGTATTTTCGAAAAATATTTCTCGCCATAACAAAAATTTATTTATCGGCTAAAAAGGAGCGATGTTTGTTTAAGGATATTAAAATATCTCAACCTTACTAAATTTTTAATTTCAGGTGAACCCAATATAAACAGTTCCTCTGCGGCAAGTCAATCAGAACTTCGTGATTCCTGAATATTTTTAAATTAAAAAATGTCGAGGTCTTTCACACAGGACCATTTGAAATACAAAAGCATTTTCTGGACGAAGTCTGACAATTTTTCAGAAAATGTACCCCCCCCCCCCCCCACATGAAAATCGCCGTTTCCAGTCTTTTGACCCGCGCTGAACACCATACGTGGCGTTCCGGCCTCGCTCATTCCGAGCGGCCGCTCGCTTAACAATTAAAAGTACGCCATTGAGAAAGCAATTTCGCATAGCGCGCGCGGCGAAAGGTTAATTTCTCGATAAGTTGCTTTCCCGTTTAACTTCGCCGGCGAAGTGAAACAGCGGGCGCGCGCGCATCCATCGCGCTTTTATTCGCCGGCAGCGTGTATAGTATAAATTTCGGATTTCCCGGGCGCGAGCTGAACGAGAAAATTTTTCGTGCTGCCGCGAATAGAACGGTTCCGGTTTCGTACGAGGTACGCTTCCGCGAAGAGTGGAATGATGGGGAAAAGCGCTGGGAGAAAATCAGCCTGTTTAAAGTCCGTGGTCCCGATTCGCACGGCGAGGCAAGGCGAGGCAAGGCGAGGCAAGGCGAGGCAAGGCGAAGCGTGCCAATTAAATTTTATTGTGATAATCGAGTCTGCGGATCTCGGAGATGACGCATCTGGAGGGCCGCGGGCTGCGGAATCCACTTCCTCTTTCATCCAGAAATGGCCAGCTCGATTAGCGCTCGAGGGGACGAAGTTTGAAAATCCGTCGAGCACGATAACTTTTCTCTTCCGACGGCGAAACTTTCCTACGATCGAGGGAACGTGAGAGTCGCTCGTGTCGCGTCCAGTACTGACGAGACGAATGAAGATAAAAAGTAGAAATTACTGGATAAAAAATCGAAGAAAGAGAAACAAGCATAGTGGTTGAGGAATCGCAGAAACCCGTACTAAATTCATGAATCATTATAGCGATGGGCACAATACTTATCAATTGAACAAATATATTGATCTTTTTGCTTGTTGTTAGATTTTATAAAAAGTAGAAATTACTGACAAATTAGTAACATGATACGGGTCGGGTATATCGGTGTGAGACCAGGAGACCACTACTAATCCAATAACAAAACTTCTTTATTTTTTATTATTTTTTTATGGAACTTTCACCAACATATTCTTGATATTTTCCTAATGAAATTGATACCAAAAATGATATAATTCCGCTAGATATGTTTATTTCACATTTCCGTTTTAATTCGTTCGCAACGGGTTAACGAAATCCTTTTATTAAGAGGCAACCGGATAGCTACAAAATTATTCAATCGACTTTCCGATTTGTTTCCGTTAATTTTTCCACGGTACTCTTTATTAATTTTACTTTGACTACTTCACCCAAAAATAATGGAGAGCACATTTCGAGTACCGTGGAAAAATTAACGGAAACAAATCGGAAAGTCGATTGAATAATTATACTATGTAGCTATCCGGTTGCCTCTTAATAAAAGGATATTAAAAAAAAAAAGTATTTTGAAAGAAGTTGAAAATTTAGAATTTTTACGATTTCGGTCGCACTGCGCGACGAAGAAGGGACGTGGAGAGGAAAAATGGAACGAAGGAACGAGCACGGATGGCCGAGGCGAAACATCGTCGTCGTCGTCGGGGCCCGAAATGAGTCGCATTGAATCGAGGACAATTGATAGTTTTACCGGGTGTACGCGAGATGTATAATATTCGCAGTATGTCATTACCGCCTATGAATAATGTAACGCGTGGAAATGCGTTTCGAAATCGGCGGGGTTTCCGCGGCGAATCAAGTGCGCGGATATATGTATATATGTATATAATACTATATGTATGTATATTATATTATATACTATACAATATACATATTATGCAATTATATACCTATACAGGGTGTTCGATTACAGGTGGGAGAAAATTTAAGGGGTGGTTCTCAATGACAATATAAGTCGAAAATGAAGAATAAAAAAATTATGATTTCGGCTTCGTTATTTAGTTATGGGTTGCCGCATTTTAGGCGGATTTTTAATTGTTAACCCTTTGCACTCGGAGCTATTTTAACTGGAAAGTTAAACATTTCTTCCGACCTAGAATATTTCCATTTTCGCAGATCTTTTAAATTTGGTGGATATGAAATTGATATAATACTTCATAGAATACTTACATGTTTAGTAATTGATTAGTAGACTTCGGATCTTTATGCAAAATAAAAAGTTTGTGCATCAATTGTAAGACACAGGTGCTAAATATGAATTTATATTTTTCACTAAGAATTTTAATATAGTGAAAATAATATATTAATACTCTTAAAGTCTTCTAATTTTTTCACTGTTCTAAATTGCACGTACTTATTTTTGCCATAAATGCATAACATCCGGAGTCTATTGATTAGATACCAACATATTTAATAATGTAGACAATATTTTGAATAATGGTACTCAGAGTGCCAAGGGTTAATAACTAAATAACCAAGCCGAAATCGCAATTTTTTTTATTCTTCATTTTCGACTTATATTATCATGGAGAACCACCCCTTAAATTTTCTCCCACCCGTAGTCGAACACCCTGTATATGTATATTGTGCCTCGTGTTTGCAGTCCTGTATATCGCGGCGCGATTAAATTGATCGCTTTAATAACGATCGCGATGCGAAAGCGCCGCCGGAATTATTTCTCCAGTATGTTGGCTTTATTTTTCTCCCTTTCGGCCCGCTCTATGCGCGGCTGTCTCATTATTTTAGAATAGGGTATTGATCCTCGACTACTAGCTTCGACTTTCCGTGCCGCGGAAAACACCCGGTCGATAGCGAATTTGATTTATCGTTTTCTTGATGGCTGGATACGTTGTCTTTGATTGATACGCGTCGATGAAAAGCGCAGTTTGTAAATTGTTTTAATTGTTTTCTTTAAATATTTAACTATTTTATTTTTATGTTCATTCTGTATTTATTGTTGAATATATTATTTTTTGCTTGATAAAACACGTCGTTCAGAATTGCTGGTCATTTGAATATTGATTCGAATATTACTCCTCGATAATATTAAATTTTGTTTGTGAAATTAATTTTTGTTCTCTTAACGATTGGATAGATTATTTGTTAGTTGCTAAAACATTTCAATAAACAGTGTTGTTTATTTGTAAATTATTTTCTTTGTATAGTTGGTAAAAAATATTTTTTACTCGAGGAAAAGTTTTAATGAAAACGGTTATTTACTTATAAATTGTTTTAACTGTTTTCTTGACGATTGGATACTTTATTTATTTGTTACTCGATGGTACGTTTCGATAAAAAAGACTGCGTATTCTAGCTCGATAAAAAGTTTCAGCGAAAAGAGTTGTTTGCTGGTGAACTATTTTAATTGTTTTCTGGATGGACAGATATATTACTTTTTCTTGATGAAATGTTTGATTGAAAACGGGCGTTGTTTGTAAATTGTTTGACCGATACCCGCGTTTTATAATTGCTGAAACCGCAAAAGAGCCTTTGACAAAAATTAATAACTATTAAATAATTCAGTGTACACGTGTAGCGATAAAAGTTGCAGGAAATTTCAAGCAGTAAAACTTTTGCAAGAAAAAACGTTCACTTTGATTTTACATTGAAATTAAATTATATAGTTAAGATTGTTAACATTAGATTCCTGATGTTTAGAAACATTTAAATTTTTGTAGCAAAATATTCTAAACTAGATAATTACAAAACAACCTTTGCTTCAATGTTTTAATGAATTTGAAAATATGAGGAATTATATTTTTTAATGAAATAATATTTATTGAATGTATTTTGAATGAAAATTAATATTTTGAGTATTTAATATAAATGGACGCGAATCTCCTTAAAAATTAGCAATTTATAAAAATTGGAACTAGAAGGAAAAGACATTTTTTGAAAAGAAAGCTCAAACTAAGAAATTTTTTAAAAAGAAAAAAGAGACAGTTTTAGGTAATTTGCGGAAAAATCAATATTCATACTGTGAGACAACTATATTATTGATGTCTTTTTTATGTAGTTACCATTGCATAAATGTGACAATTTTAAAATAGTAATATATATATAATAAAATAAATATATAATAATTAATATAATAATAATAATAATAATAATATGTAATAAAATTTAATATAATATACAATAAGAAATTCTTCTTGAACAGATTTAGTATGAGCTGTTTAAATAGGTTCCCTTTCATTTAGTTTTAATAATTATTATTAATCAATTCAATAATAGACAAGTTATTCAAGAAATGTTAATATTTATCTATTTGCATACGTGTAGTGAATTCATTTGCATTTTTAAGTACAGTTTCGAAATTGTTTTTTTTTAAAACAACGCACCGCAATTATGGTAATAGTTTATGTAATCAGTTTAATGAATATACTGTGTATGGTTCCGTCGAGAATTCAGTTAATGAAACGATTATAACGGATCAGAATATTTTTATGTGCCGAGCATTAACTACAAAGTCGATTGTGCTACCCAGGGTCGCTTCTCCCACTCTCAATGAAATGAGTCATTCTCGAAATAGAACGGAGGTAGCCTTGAATAACCAATTAATGTTGATCCAATTATAATACTAAATATATGAATATAAAGCAGGAAAATTCTCGAAAATTATTATTCTTGTATTATTCGTATTTATAGCAACTGCTGTTCTTACATTACCATTAACAGCAATATATAAAGCGGTTTAAAAAGTAAAAATATTTCGAAACAATAAACAAAAAACATTTGTACTTGGCAGAAAATGTGCGGATGCTAAATCCGAGAAATAAAAGCCCAAATATAAATGCAAATCCGAGTTCAACATTTTTAATCCGTTTAGCGTAAGATTTTTAAGAAATTTTTATTTCCTAGCTGAACCGTGAAAAATGGTAAAAAAGGAAGGTGGAGACTTAACGGTGACCCCATTTACCGGAAGCTTTTTGTGAAACTTTTATATATTTCTTTTTATTGTGCCAGCCTGGAAAGGCGACGAATAACAATTTTAGATTTTACTAGCGTGCCGGGTAAATGAGCTCGTGGCAAAAATACAAGTAATTAAACCGCTAAAATCTATTCATATTTTCCGTAGATATTAAGCGTGACAATGTGTTTACGCGTAGCAAACCTCGCGACACAATTAATTCGATTCGGTACACCTGTTTCAATTCCTTTTTGTATAAGACATTATTAATTACATTTGCGGCTGAACGACATGTTCATTTGTCTTCCTTAACCTTTGACTGAAATATCCAGACCTTCCATTCAACTCAATATCATAATTGGATTGTGCATCTTTATGCATTTATGGCCTATTCAAATTTAGCGAATATAAGAACAAAAAATATATTCAGAATAAACAGCATTTTTATTTTATTATTACCGAAGAAAATATTCTAGTCATCGAAACAACTGTTTTGATTACCATTATTTATTAAAAAAAACATTAAAAATTGTGATTATAAAATATTTTGAAAATAGCATATTAATCGTAACAACGCTTAAGATAGGTGGCCTTAAATGGCTGACTACTGAAACAATTACTGGTACTTAATAAATTGTAGTGAAAAGGTGATTTTTAAGTTTGGGAAAAAAATTGTGCCAGACATATTTTGTACGTTGTGTCCTAAAATTTTTAATCTTTTGTTACCCTGTTCTCCTTCGTCCTTCTTTCAAAATACATTGTGTAAATTGTCTGATATTTCCGAATACGCTATAGTTTTCATAAAAAAATTTTAATGCAGACAACAAATGATAATTGCTAATTTAAATAGTAATTGGCGTTTTATAACGACGAGTATGCTGCTCAAATGCACTTAAGAGGTTAAGGAATACGAGAACCCTGGGTCACTAAAAAAGTCCGTCCAACTTCGAGGAGCCGGTAAGCCGAAAAAATAAAGAAGTAGCTCAGATAGCATCAAAGAGAAACATTTTTTTTCTTCCCGGAGCAAGAAAACAGCGCAGGAAAATATGAAACGCAAGCTCCTGAAATCCTGGCCGTAGCCCAATTACCCGTGCCGCCGATAAACTATAAAGAATATATTACTCCGGGGCCGATAAACTTCAAAATGACTGTTCCTTCCACGCGCCCGAGGAGTCCATATAAAAAAACAATAAAAATTCCACAAAAATCTCCGGGAGTAACGGGGTCGCCGGTTTAGAATCTACCCGGCCGAGCGAACAGTCACCGAGAGAATGCGAAAAATTTCCCAGTGGCAAATCGTGCGAAGGGGGTTGATTCTACATTTTCCATGCGAGCTCGTCTGCAGTCCCGTTGTTCGTGGGCCACCCGTTAGAATATCGCCAAGAAAAATGACATAAGACATCCCCGTTTCGACTCGGGCGCCATATGACCGTCTCTGTCTGTTCCCTTCCTCTCGGTGTTCCCCCTACCGTCGTCGATATCCTACTACCGTCATTCCTTGCCCCCTCCTCTAGGCCTGCCACCCCGTCCCGCACCCATTCGTCCGACCGAGCTACACCCCCGCACTCTCACGTACCGTCACGCACACAAGCCCATTCTGTACCACCACCATCGAGAAACCACTACCACCACTGCGATCAGCAACAGCAGCGGAGCAGCAGCAGCAGCAGCAGCAGCGGCGGCGGCAGCGGGTTACCTGTGCCACCGGTAGGTACTCCCACTTCTGCGTCCCGGTGACCAACACTAATTGTAAGACCGACTCTCGGTGCATCGTCTTGTGGGAGCGAGACGGAGCGCTGGAATAAAGGAAGAAGCCGCTGGAAGGACAGAGAGACCGGTCCGGATGGGAGCGAGAGAGGTGCGCTGGCTGGCCAGGTGGAGGAACAGCGATCGCGAGACCCTGTTGGACAGGGGGGGGGGGCATGGAAAGGGGGCTAGGTGGGAGGTGTGGGGAGAGTGGGGGTAGAGGAGAGGGACAGTTACACGAAGCTAGAGAGTAGAACACAAGGGAGAAGGTAGCGAGAGAGCATAGTTTAGCATGGTACGACACGGCATATCCATAGACATATACACTGTGTCTATGGGCATATCGACGAGATCCGAGGGCGGCCGAGCACGACCGAGCGCCGCCGACTCGGACCCTGCGCGCTCAACCCAAACCCGAGGAAGCATAGTTGCATTTAAACTGCCATCCCACTGAGGTCTCTCTTCCGAGTAGTCTGTCGGCTGGGCCAGCTGCACTCGAGGAGTGCGCCCGAGTCTCGCCGAGTCCGCCGCGTCGCGCGTACACCCGCACTCTCTCTCTACGGGCAACTCGGTGTGTGACACTCGGCCTCGTCCACTTCGGTTCGGTTCGGTTCGGTTCGACTCGGTTCGGAACGGTTCCGTTTCTGTTCCGTTCTCGGCCGCGCAGTTCGTCCTCGTACCGCGTCAGGGAAACGTGTGCGTTGAGAGACACCGTGCGCTCCGCTCTCTCTCTCTCAGGGATCTCTCTCCGAGCAGTGGCTGCTCTTCGGGGGTTGTTATCGCGCGCTCTCAACACCAGCTGAGGCCAGAATTCACCTGAAATCACCGGGCCTTCTTCAACTTACTACCAGGCCAACCGAAGTGAGAAGCAATCCGGTAAACGAGTCCGTGCACCGATCCCGGACAGTTTCGACCAGGTGTCGTCGCGCGGTCTGTGACTGGTTCCTGGTGAAAAAAAGATCACCCTTCTAGGTGGTTAGGTGGTTCGATCAGTGGACATTCGAACTGTCAGAGTCGCGCTCGCGGGATCAGCTGCTCCCAGCACACCTCTAGCTCCGTTCTAGAAGTTGCAAATTGCTCGTTGGCATTCCACAGGCCTCGTTCCCTTCGGACGGTTCGTTAGCTTTTGTGCCCCCTAAGTCCCCCACTCCCCCCTTTGCGTGCCAGGCACGATGCTGCTTCCTGGCCGACCTAACGCGTTGAAAATTTCAGCAGATTCCCCTCTCCGGCGCATTTTCTTGGCCCGCACAGGCCCGACGGTTACTTGTTGACTTTCTCTCTTGCGGCGAGCCTACCCCGGGCATTATGTAAATCGAATTTGAATTTCTACGATGCCCCCCCCGCATCCTCCTGCCGCGGCGAACTTGCGTATTACACTTTTCCCAACGAGCCCTTGGATCCACTCGCCGGAATTGCCCGGCGCAGATACCTTGATCGATAGGCCCGCGGGGCTTCGATCTGCAAATCGCTGTCCCGGCACCGTTCCTCCTCCTATCTCTCTCTCTCTCTCTCTCTCTTTCTTCCCCCTGTCTCTCCGGGGCGAATTTATTACGGATCCAGGGAAGCTGGCTTCTCTCTTCGACTTATCGATCCCGTCAGAAAACGGTTTCTTTCCTCGCGGAGCACGCTGTTGCTGGCTGTGTTCGAGTTAATTGCTCCGGTTAATTACCCTCGTTACGTCGAGCAGATTCTCGTGCCCGATCGAGCCGTCGACCGGAAGAACTTTTTTGCAAATTCTATTGTCTCCTCGCTACTTGCCGTCTCGAGTCTCTCTCGCTTTGATAGCCTCGCGCTCGCCTGGGCAAACTTGTTATCCTCCTGTTATCGCGAATTTCACCGAACCGCTCCTCAGGCTCTCTCGCCGCGCGTACCTATGCGCGTTTTTCGCGTTCCTGCCGATGTCCGCGCTCGCTGTTACTACGTGCTCGCCCCGCGAGACGGGGTCACTTTTAAAGCCGATATTGCGGAACGATCGCCATAATGAAATTCTGCGAAGTCCTCGAATAATTCCCGGCGCCTGTGGCTTCTCGGCCAGCCGAACGATCTCGACTCTGACAAAAATTCGCCGGGACAACCTCGCGGTCGAATCGAAACTCGAAACTGCGATATAATTGAGGCTGCGATCAGGCAAAGAGGTGTCGAAGAGGTGCCAACAACGCGTTCAATATTGAACTTCTCGTCTCGGTCGAATCCGTCGCAGGACCTCGGGTCCTCTTTCGCGAATTAAGGTACATTTATACCGAAGAAAACATGGTGGGTCCCCGGATCCGGGAAAAGTTTGGTTACCCTGGTATTGTATCTAGCACTTATACGGGGACCGCCCGGACTGATATAAGTGCTAGACACAAAACCAGGGTAACCAAACTTTTCCCGGATCCGGGGTCCCACCGTGTTTTTTTCGGTATAAATATACCTTTATCGGCTCGAGGACGGAAAGTTCTCGCCTCCGAGAATGTCCGTTTTCAAACCATCCGATCCGTCCTCTGTATTCCGCAGGGAAACGGCCCGCTCCTAATTCGTAAATCGGCCAATTTGGGGACTGTCGCGCCATGTGAATCCAAGTGTCCATTTTCGGGGCCGGAGAATCCGGGGGACGCTGAAACTCTCTCGGTGGCCGGGGATCATTTGTTCCATTTTCTTCGGATTATCCCCGGTGTTTTCTATTCATCCGAGAATCACCGACCGGCCCACTGGCCAGTGGCTGATCCACATTTATGAGCCTCCACTTCGTTAAACGACGAAATTTTCCAAGGCTCGAGTCTTTTGGCCCCCTGCGATTTGAAATGCTAAAATTCGGAGAAGCATAATTCGACTGTTCTGTGGCAGGTTTTATATGATTTTCTGGTACGCCATATGTACTCGCGGCGTCGTTTAATAACGTTGACCTAATTCTTCTAAATGGTAAATATGGTCCAAGGTTTTCCGAGATGAATTATTTTCGATATCTATAATTTTGTATAGACAGTGGATATTTTAGAAATGTGCCTAGTGCCTGGACATTGGCTTTCAAATATTCTCTATAATTTTAATTGCTACTTTTGCAATTTTTCCACAATTACTGTACTCGTCATTCATTGGACTATGTTTACTAAAAATTAGAAAGAAATAATTTTTTGATCGTGCGCGATATGCCAGCTGTGTGTGATATTCGAAACATCGTAAAAATGCCAGAAACCTAAATAAATGCTACATCCGTTTTATTTCTATCGGAAGGGGTTTCTCCAGAATGAATTCTTCCGTGTTCGGAATTTTTGAATCGGTCCATGCAAGTGTGAATTTGCATAAAGATCCAGTCTATTCGTATCGATTTAACTGGCCATCGTTGTGTACTAGTGGAGAAGTATAAGGGACAGTCTTGCAGTACATATATTTCGCAGAGTATCGCAAATACGCTCCAGGTAGGTGATAATGCTATTCATCCGGCCACGGTGTGCTTGTCAACGACGGTTAAAAGTTGGGAATTTTATTAACGAGCCCACAGCGAGTGCAGTACTTCGAGTGTTGGAGGCATGCATGCATGCAGCAGCGAGAGTCGATTAGCCCATAGCATAGCTGGGTCGGGCGAGACCACTACCAAAAGTGGACTAGTCAGATAAATTGCTCCGTCGCCTTTTAATTAGTTCGTTCGACCGAGGTATTCGGAAACTTGCTCTCGCTCCGTTCCTTGTGCAATTTTGCTCCGGTGAGACACCTTAGCTAACAAGAAAACATATTCAGATGAGAATGGCCGATTTTGATGAAACTGATGTGAGCTATAGTTCTTCGAAAAATATTTGACACGTATTTTTTTTTATCGGCAACCATCCACTTTGAAGGGGTGAAAACAGCCCTCAAAGTCAAAACTATATTTTTTGAGATATCTCGGAAACCGGAGGTCGAAAAAATTTGAATTTTTTTTTTAAATTGTGCGTTTTTCAATGGGAAATGTAGTCGTGCGAGAATTTTTTAACCCCTTGCACTACGATTCATTTTACGGTTGCAGTGATTAGAACTTATTTGTCGTTTCTAATTTCTTAGAAAAAAAGGAAGTTTGTATGCAATTTATACCTATGCAGTGTCCAATGGTTTCAACAACAAGAAAATATAATTTTGTTTCAATTTAAAGTTTGAAGGAAATCAATAGAAATTAATTAAAATTTATATAGAAATTAATATAAAAAATGTGGTTTTAACCCCTGATCTCGAGGGCTGTTTTCACCCCCTCGGAGTGGATGGTTGCCGATAAAATAAAAATACGTGTCAAATATTTTTCGAAGAACTATGTCTCGCATAAGTTTCATCAAAATCAGCGGTGTATCAGCTGAATATGTTCCCGTGTAAGTGAATCGGCCTATCAAACACGGTGCTCGGAACAAAAAAAAAACATCTGATTAACGACCGCGCGCAATTTGCTATTTGTCTCGGCGGAGGTTTCGAGTGGAAGAAGGTCTCTGTCCTTGGAAGGATAACGGGGTTGATTCGTAAGGGTAAAAATCCATTTGCCGGAGCTCTAGCGATTACAGCAGCCGGATGCAACGGGCCGGCGCGGCGCGGCGCAGCGCGGCACAGCGCGCGATGCAGCCCGACAAATTGCAATCCCGATTCGCAGCTTCTGTAATTACCGTTGATACTTGGTTCCGTGTCGCGGGGTCGTTACGCGCTACCAAAAGGTAATTTCTTACTCCGATGTAATAACACGCTCCTACGGCGCTTGTGTACACACATCGGCCGCCACTTTTGTGCAACTATTACCGCAATTACTCGTCCTCCCTGTCGATCGTTCCCCAGTCAACTGTTGCACGCGAGTTATCCGCCACTCGCGACTCGATTCGTTACCCGTTCGTATCGGTTAATTAACTGCTTAACCGCGAACGAGCACCGCGCCGCCGTTCCATACGGAAAAATCATCGTCCGCCGACTGGCCTAATTGCTCCGTGACCCCGCGCTATACCTGGATTCTTCGTGTCCAACGGATCCCGAGAATTCGTTTCGTCCATTTTTTCTTTTTCTTTCTTTTCTTTTCGTCTATCTCGCTGTGAACGTTGCTCTCGAGCAGTTTTTTTTTTTTTTAATTATTTATTTATAAAGATCGTATCAACAACATGGTCCGACCACATGGATTTTAACATATGGTTACGTATTTAGAACATTATACTTTGAAGTAATAATATGTACATTGTAGGGGGATCAGTTTGGAGAAATAATATACATAATTACAGAGTGTGATAAATATTGGTGGATTTTACAAAAAGTAAGACTTGTACGATGTTCTTATATATATTGAGGCATTCACTTAAATTGGCTCTCGAAAGCAGTGTCGACGGTGTTTCGAAAATCCACACGCATTTTGACACGTTGATGGCCGTATTGATCGTGCGTGGGTGACACAATTCTTCGTTCATCTTTAATGTAACTTTGACGTTAGCGGTTCTGCCGCTAGAACCTAACCAGATTTTATTATTCCGGAACGTTAAAAAAGCGTTTAACAGTTTTCGAAATTCCGATCGCGTTATTTTACATATTTTCGAGTCGTTTGAACGTTACTAGCTGTACAAATGAATTGTAAATTTTATTTTAAATTCAAGTTTTTCATCCTTTCATTCATTAATTAGTAGACAGCAGATTATTTTCAATCTGTTAAACATGTTAGAAGAGAAATTAATTTTTTATCTCGCTCCAGTTTGTTGCAATTCGTGTAGACAATTTTTATTTTGCATAAAGATCCGCTGTTTGGTAATTAGTTGCAGGATGTGGTAAATGTACAAAATATGCTGCCGATTATTTACGATATAGAACTTTAGCAGTTAGTGAATTAATCAACAAATTCACGAAGAAAAAGCTACGAATTAATATTTACGCTTATAACACATTCTGTTCAGATTTTAAGAAAAGTCAGTCACCATTAATCATTAATTTTTCTCCAAAAATATATTTGTCTACATCGAATTTTATTAGAATTTGGATCTAAAAGGATTAAAGGAGTAATCACTGTGAGACATTTCAACTTTTTAGGTCTCATTAGCTTAATTACTTCGATTTTGTGGAATCTTAGGGATTGTCGATCAACGTATTACTTAAAGAAATTTTTAATAACTCTTTATATTTATATAATATTAATGGTGATAAAATATTGAATTGGAAGGGCAATGAAATTTTCAATGAAACTAGGCGAAATAGGTTATGAAACTACTTCATTATGCAGGAATCGATGTGGATGATCGTGCTACATGGGTGACACAATTCTTCGGCCATCTGTAACGATCAATTCCTGTCGTAACATATTTGCATAAACTGAATTTCGCTAGGATTTGTAGGATTTAAAGGATTCAAAGTGTAGCCTGTATACTAAACTTTGCAATTTTCTGGGACTTTTAGGTTCGACAGATTTTTAAGCAGAGCATATAGTAAAAATATTTAGACCTCCCTCGGCATCTTATATCTTTGCAAAGTCTTAAAACAAAATTCCTTTAGTTAAATCTTTAGTATAAAGTGTGGGTGACAGGGGATTAAATTAGGGATTAGATTAGGTAAAATAAGATCTGGAATTTACGTGTTCGTTATGCAACAGTTGAATGTTTTCTGCAAAAATAGCAGATAATGTCAAACGTGTAATTTCTGCGAAACCAGTCGGTTCAGTGCTGTCCACAGTTGCCTGCAATTACTAAATCATTAGCAACTTTTAAATCGATTGTTAGCAATGTGAACATCCTTGAAATAACAAGATTTCTCACTAGTCGACGACTAGTTGGCACTTTCAATTTGCCATTCGAGAAGAAAACCCCATTTAGGTGAAAGAATCTATGATGTATTCACATGTTTCTTCTAAAAATTATTTTTTCCCAAGATGCACCTACAAAATTTCGATTTCAAACTTTTCAAATCGGTTGTTAGCCAGCCTATTTGCATTTTGATTTGCTTAAAAAAATACATTCTGAAACGGTTGGTATTACTGTGCAGAAGTTTCTACTGCAGACCTTTTCGAAATTCGTACTTTGAAACAAGCACTTCTTTCTTCACAGTAAAATTACAGGGTGTTTCCAAAATTGTGGTACGAGCAGGTGGCGAATCTACATGCAAAAACAAGTCGAAAAGAAGGAACAACATTTTTTCGTTGGATGCCTCGTTTTCGAGAAAAGAGAACCTAAAATCGGTCGAGTTCGCGTGCTCTAGTATTCGCAATAAGTAGATCTGGTCGGTCATGCACAGACGCATCGGCCGATGCCTATCTAATGGCGCGCGTATTCACTGAATCTCCGAACTCGATTTACTCGAAAACGAAGCGTCGAACGGAAAAATATCTAGCTACGAAACGCTTCTTTAAAATTTTCTGTACAGACTCTCGGATAAGGTTATGAAAAACAACCTCTGGGTAGAGTATTTTCTTCGGAATTTTTTCAAAATTTCTGTTTCATTTTCACATCGAACTGAAAAATTCGATATTTAATTCCCAAAGCAGTTGAAGAAATTTCTCTCGTAAGTCGAACACTCAAAATTCGAAACAGACTACAATTTTTCAAAATTGCTTTTCCCTTTCTTTCTCACGTCGAACTTAAATATTCGAGATTCAGTTTCTAAAGGAGTGAAGAAATTCCTTTCGTCAGTCGAGCATTCAAAACTGGCAGAGAGCAGCCTTTCGAGGTCCCCAACTCGATTTTGTCGCAGTCCTCTCGTCAACTTCGTTCGGCAATAGGACAGAGAACTTTCGCCTAATTTCCGCGGTCTGGGGACTTGGTGGTAAACCCGTCGGTTTCCATTTAAAAGAGAAATTCCTTGTCTAGTTTTAATAAGACGGAAAACGTGGTGGTTCCTTGGAAAGCCTTGGCGAGTCCTACTATTAACTGGAATCGGTCTCGATCGATAACCGGGCGCGGGTTGAAAATTAAAGAGCGCACTATTGTGAGAGAACATCGGAAGTAAATTCTCGCGAGTGATGGGGGGAGAAGGAGGAGGAGGAGGAGCAGCAGGAGGAGGAGGAGGAGAAGAAGAATTGATGAGGATCGATGTCGGCCGAAGGAGAGACGAGCAGAAAGGGGAGAGCCACCGGCATCTTTTTGTTCGGCGAAAATCGGTGAGTACGAATGAAATCACTTTTATCGGAGGGAATTTAAAGGTCTACGCCGCGGCGTGGATCGAGGGTTCAGGAGACGCAACAGGGTGACATGTGCGATATTCGTATGTGAGCGCTGGTTCGAGGCATCGCACAGTGTGATCGATTCCTCGATTCTAGGTGGACAAAATTCAGTTTTTTGTGTTCCCTTGTAGTAATAACGCTTTATTTCTTAGAAATCGTGACAAGTGTATAAAAACTGCATGAACTTAAAAGAATTGTGTAATTTTTTAAATGTACAAGTAAAACTATCAATTGTAATGTTTGTTAACCCCTTGCACTACGATTTATTTTAAGGTTGCAGTGATTGGAACTTATTTGTCGTTTCTAATTTCATAGAAAAAAAAAGAAGTTTGTATGTAATTTATACCTATACAGTCTCCAATGGTTTCAACAACAAGAAAATCTAATTTTGTTTCAATTTAAAGTTTAAAGGAAATTAGTAGCATGAATATTTAGTAGACTATCTTCGAAATCTTCGTCACGAGCCCGACTCGGTATTATAGTGCAAGGGGTTAAACAAAAAAAAAAGAATGGCGGCAAAGACATTTGAAGTTGATCAAATTTATCATTTTCTCCACCTAGAATCGAGGAATCGATCACTGTGGCATCGCTTTGAAACTGATAGACTATAAATCGCGTGCGCGAGCCCGGCCAAGATTACAGAACGCGTACAGACACAGACCGGGGGAAGCTAATGCAATACTTTGTTGAATAATGTGCGAGCAAATTGTTGCCGTACGTCCGTTTGATTACCGAGCGATTACAGCCCCGGCCATTCCGCGGTTCAATAAAATGATAAAGTGCGCCCGAAGAAAGTGCAATTTTTCTTCATTTCCTCAATTATGTTGGACTCGCGCGGCTCCGGCCCCCAGGATTGCTCATGTTTATGCAACACCTTGTACGGAGTAATTTCGAGGGAATCAAACAGAGATTTGTTCGCACTAAATGCACTTAATGCGTCCTCTGCCAACACGCCGTGCGTAAATCACGGGAATCCGCCCAAGTTTATGATCCTGTGGTTCTCGGCAAATAATTCTGCAAGTTTCGCGAAAACTGCTGTCCAATTTTTCGTATTAATAGTTTCTATTTATTCTTAATTCTATCAGGGTTTCTTAGGATTATTTCATAGGTACGCGAGCTTTTAGAAGAGGTACAATTATTATAATGTTTCTCAAAATTATTCTACAAATGCATAAGTTTTCTGATACAAGAGCAACCTAATTACTAATTTTAACTAGTATAACTAGTGTTTATTAGAATTATTTCTTAAATACGTAAGTTTGTAGAAAGAACCTCCACTTGTTGATATTAATAATTTTAAATAATTCTGTATCTACTAGAACTCACGATTTATGCAGAAAGCTACTATTTATTTATTAAAACCGATGGTCAATACATCATTGATTAAACGTAGCTTGTTACTGTTTTGCACTTAACATTGATGTGTTAGTTTTAAGTAGTTCCTTTAAATTTTTGTAGTAATTAAATTTAATTATATGAATGAGATTGAAAAGACGGAAACTAAATAATTTGTTTAATGATTTGTAAATGCCTCATCAAGTGATCATAAATTGGTAAAAATAGTGCAAGAAACGTAAGACATTTCGACAAATGAAACTTTTATTGCAAACGGAAAATTGTGTTCAATATTTTCTAACATAACAATTGATATATTCAATCAATTTTTAATATAATTAGTGTAAAACAAAGAGTTACTTCTAATTATATTCACACATGCAATGATTTATTTATGGTAATAAAGTCAGCATATCGAATTAATAGAGAATAGAATTTTCATTTTCGAGCTGTACACGAAACGTGCAACCTGCACTTGTCGTATGTGATATTTTCCCTTGTTGATCAAATGTAAATATTTTATTCTTTTCCACGTTTGTACGATTTTCTTTCACAGCGAGTGCTCGCGTTTCGAACGTGCAATGCTTGCACGAAGTCTACAGTTCGCTCATTAAACTTTATCAACCTTTTTACTATAATGAGTTTTTCGCAAGCGTGTGTAATACGTATCCATAAAATTCGTAGTCCAGTATTATGAAACCAAAGCAAAACCACGTTTCGCGTTCCCTTTTTTTTTTTTTTTTTTTATTCTCGTGTCTGCAGAGCAGTCGGGGCAAATATATGTATAAATTTGAGTACATGCACCTGGTGCAATTAGTAGATTGCATTTATGAAATTCCTAATTCTGTGGAATTAAAATTCTGGAAAAACCGATATCTAAATTAATTGTACATGAGTTATTTGATTGTGTCCTTTGTAAGAGTATTTCAACATTCAATGTTCAGTAATTATGATAGATTTATGAGGGTTCAATTACAGGAAGGAATTTCGAAGAAAATACAGTTTATATACCCTGGCTGTTAGTCGCGTGACTCGCGTGTGGCTCATGAAGGTTTGAATTTAGGAGTCCATTGACCTACATTACATGTCCGAGCACATTTTAACGTATCCACCATACCATGACCCATATGTTGGACAAAATGGTTTTGACGCATGAGCGTATAAGCAACATATGGCACACACGGATGCATTTAACTTATTCTAGGCCGTTTCTCGGAACGTGTGAACAGTTTTCCAGTTCTATTTACGGGGACTATTAAATCTGAAGTCTTCTTTATCGTGGCCGACACGAAACTCGCGGTAGAGTCTAGAACATTTCCATTTAACCTAATATTTAATACTTAAATATATTAATATATGCATATTATTTTGAGTATCGACAATAACAAAATTCTTTTTATTTAATAAAGCTCATCAAAAACATTTCAGTTCACAAAATTCGTATTTCAACAAATCAACACTTTATACCTGTTTAAAATCGAAGATCAACGGTTGAAAATGTCTCAATAAATTATTCTGAAATTATTATTAAAAAGAAAATTATCGAGATTCTTTTATTAAAATTAATTTCTTCATACAAATTCAATATTACTTCTCAACAATATTAAATTTTACTTGTATACATCCGAGCCATTAAATTTAAATAAATACATGTATTATTTAAAATTAGGATTGACGGTTCATAAAAAGAAAATATTTTTGCAGAGAATATTCTGATAGCCATTTACAGCTATTTGAAGCTATTAAGACGGAAGCTACGACAAACTAGGATATTATAATATAATATTTTTATTCTTCATTTTCGACTTATATTCTCGTGGAGAACCACCCTTTAAATTTTCTCCCACCTGTAGTCGAACACCCTGTATATCCAGTGCTAGCGAAAAACAATTATTGTTGTATTAAAAGCCTCTCGCTCCGTTATTACTTGAAATGGGTCAAATGCCGACTGGATGTCGACTCAGCAAGACTTAAAGAAATCATACAGGTCAGTTGCCAACTCTCCCGGCGAGCTTATTATTGTTGTGTCATCCTGAGACTAAAAAGACCTAGACGTCATCCATCTTGGGAAGCTAAAAAGGATGACACGTTTAACTCCATTCAGAAAATCAGGCCTGTCACGTGTCACAATCTGGACATGGACGTGTCAAAGTACACATTCTCTGATCCGACCCAATCGCGTGCAGAGTTCGCGATTCACGCTTAAATATTAGCCCGAGAAAAACAGGTCGATGCGTTATCGGGGTGAAGTGTGACAGCAAAACGAGCCCGGATTCTTTCACGTCCTTTACCGAACAATAATTATCCCGCAGTACTGATCGTGATTTTTCTTTATTTATGTCAGCATACTTATGAAGGTATTCTGGTTTTGAGTGCCATATTTTTTTTTTTTACCAATTTTTAGGCGCAGACAGGTTTTTTGGATATTGTCAAAAATGAATATCTAATTTACGTGCATTATGAAACAACGAACATATTCGTTTTTATATTAATTTTTATTATATTTTCTGATGTTAGTATTTACAATTTTATTATTGTTAATTACTTACGTAAAAATTCATTTTTATTTAGTTTCTGTTCCTCGCAATTAACTTAAACAATTTTTATTTTGCATAAAGATTCACACAGTCTTCATTTTCCCTACTTTTTCTGTAGATTAATATTTTGTGTTACAAATCTCAGTGGCTGCTGCATTATTTTTTTGTCAGTCTCATTTCCTCGCATGCTGTATGTGAAAAACAAAGTGACTAATAGTTAATTTAACGTGACGCGTGTTAGATTGAAACATCTGTCATGCTTAGGAGATGCGAGTGAGTCATCACGGTGTGATGAATTCTGACGTGTGATATTATTATCTGGCATTGCTCCCCGAGATCAACATGATTTCTTGTGAAGTTAATTTCAATTTTTCATTAATTTTTTACAATACTCCGCGCTGTACGAGTGAAATTCACAGGTGATGTAACAAGTTTTGCCGCATCTTCCGCTATATGTAGAATACACGTAGCATGTATACATAGTAATTCTACAGTACAGTTGATACCATGCCTTCTCTGTGCTCTTTCCTTGGCAGTGAAGTGCACAATTCTTGGCACTTGACAATTAGGTCATCGTCGGTTAAGGTATTTTGTGATAGGTCGTAATTGCCTGGATCGTGCTTGTTGAGTCGCGAAAAATGACATATTTCACGTTTTCTTTAATTAATGTTGCAGAAAATTACTACTGCGTCGATACATCGTGAATTTCAATGAAAGAGAAAAATCGAGTATACAAACTATTCTATGTACATGTATAACGTTTTATTTCCTGTAATTGTATGTCTACTCGTTTTTCCATTAGCAATCTATTTTTACCACGAGACATTTTTCTGTAGCCTGGCTTTTATAATATAATTTATAAAAAAAGTACTTTACTCTATTATGGGTATTTTGTAATAATTGAAAGTGCTGCATATGCATGTAATCTGCAGTCAAGTAATCTTATCGTAACAGTTTGCTTACATCATACTTATCAGAAACTGATTACTGCGTTGCGTAATAGTTATCACAAGTATCCTCAGATTTTCCCACACGTTTGATCACAAAAATTGATCAGTTAGCGCTAGGTAAGCCCTTATTAAAACCAGGGTCGATGGACAGGTACCATCATACAAAAAAAGGTTGCGTAAAGGTCCACAGTTCTCATCACCAAAATCTGTGAGCATCATCGTCAAAAAAAGAGGCCCTCAATGTTAGATCATTCAGTGGCAAGCCATTGTTAGAGCCGGGATCAACGAAGAGAGATCAGTAATCTACAAAAATTGAAAGTATAATAGTTGCTGCAAACAAAAACTTGCATAAAGATGCCGAGTCTGGTTCAACGGCGAGAAAATCAGCACGATTGTCTCGAGATTCCCTCAGAGATGAGTGGTTTAGCGATCGGGGCAAGCCCTTCTTAGAGCGTAGGGTCAACGAGCGTGGATCGATGCGGCGAATGATGTCCTTAATCCGGCCGTTCGAACGAGCGTGGATCGCGGGGGCCGGCCGTTACAACGAAATTACATCACATTTGCGAGGCGGCTGCTCTCGGGCTTGTTCCATTGCGCCCCGACACTTTAGAACTTGAAATTATTTTGAACGAGCACCTTACGCGGCTCGCAATCTGCTGCGTGCGCGAGCGGCTAAGAATCCTCCGCCCCCGCCTCCCGCATCGCGGAGTTATAACGGCGGTCGTAGCAAAGGCTTCGGGAAACGCGAAACGAAAAGCACCTCCCGGGAAATTGAATCGACGCGCACCGCGCACTGGTAAATAGATCCCATCTTTCTCCCTCCTTTCTTCTCTCTCTCTCTCTCTCTCTCTCTCTCTCTCTCCCCCACCGTTCTGTTTTTCTCCGGCTACTCTTACTTCCCTTGTTCTCTCTCCCTCTCTCTTCCCTCTCTACCACCGTTCTGTTTTTCTCCGGCTACTCTTACTTCCTTTGTTCTTTCTCTGTCTCTTTTTTTTCGGCGGTTAGGGGACGAGGACGCAACGCAGAGGAGGTGAACAAGGGCGAACAAAAAGCGGACGAGAGGAAGGAAATCCAATTTGTTCGGATTGCTAAATGTCTCGCCGGTTGCACGCGATGCAAACACCCCGGGTCAGCATAATCTCGGGAAAGTAGCAGAGATTAGAGGTGAAAGGCGCGATTACCCGATACCCCAACCCCACGGCACCGCCATCCCCCGAACGTTCTACAACGCGATTTTCAACGGCCGACGAATTCGATTGAGTTATCGGCCCCCCGGATCGGACCAACGCTGTAACGGCGATACTTCTCGATAGGGATCGATGGGGATTGAATTCGCGGCAGACAAATTCTTGGGGGTCAACAGCTTTCTCGCTGATTTGAAGCGACATTCTCCTTTTCGAAAATATCCGCCGTGGATTTGTTTAGAAGTTTATTAACGAAAAACACGGACCAATCGGAGCGCGACCTAGACGCGTGTGGGCAGAGATGGTGTCCGGCGCGCCAGCAGAACCAAAATACGACGAAAGCCGTCCCGATCCATGGTGTTGTATTGAAAATTACTGTACTATTTACACCAGGGTTTTTATGACTGACACGTCACGATGTATCGATCAACACGGACGGTTTCCGCGTATCCGCGATGACGACAGTCCTCGTATCAAGGACTTACAGACCCAAATGACTGCTGGCACGCCGGACCATCTTCACCAATACGCGTCTAGGTCCCGTTGTTTTCGTTAATAACTCCTAAACAAAGACCGCGGCGGACATTTTCGAAAAGGAAAATGTTTCAGGGAGTTGAAGGAATTTTGGGACAGCCTGTATAGAGACTGGAGACATTTTCTATATTTTACAAAATCATATTTTTATTATAATTCTGTGAAAGTTCAAATTCATTTTCACTGGAGAATATAATATTGATATTATTATTTAGTTTTTTTCTAGATGATCTTTCCCTTAAATTGTATTGACTCATACCGGCATTGTCAGGAAGATTTACACAATAATTATTTCGTCCTATATTTAAAAGAATGTTGCCAAAAGTAAATCTCAAATTAGATCATGTTACTTCTAACAAAATAATTGTGTCCTATTTAGTTTGAAAGTCAGTACTCTCCGCCATACATCTAGCTACAGCCTTCACTCATTGTACGTAGAGTCATAAAAGTTGTAGCGCATAAGTTTACAAGCTCATAATACGCGCTAAAGACCTTGTCTTTACTGCAATTTTCATGCAGTTTAAGTAGTTCGAGTGAACAAGGTAAGGTAATGAACCGATGAAATAATTCTATGCCACCTGTAACAGACTTCTTTCCATGCTATAAGCGTGAACGGATCAATGAACTTGGATAAATAATTTAATTACACGCGCAGAATACTATTCAGTACTTTGAGGCCATTGATTGGCGGTCTTGTCTTTAAGATGCTCTGTTTCCTTCTAGTTTTAACAATTACCCCTTATAATTACATCTCAATTACATGATAATAATAGTGGAATGTTCAATTAATATTTACTTATAACATCGAGACTATTACATCCATATTAATAGTAATATATTACGATAATTGTTACTTTGTATAAAGCAGAGAATTTTATGTATTCACGACAAAAATGAATAAGTGAAATACAAAACTATGAAGACATATGTATAAGAATTAAAAAATATCATTTAAATTAATAAAAGAAAAATACATTTCCGTTTTAATTTCCACTTCCGGAAAATGACGCAGAAAATTTTTATTTTGTTTAATGATAACTTATATTTAGTTACCATATGTCTTTTAATAGTACTCATTTTCACAACTGTAAATTTGACCATATTATTTTGTAAATCGTAATATTAATAATAATTGCTAATAGTATCCCACCAGTTCCCAAAAGTGGACATAGCGAGTTTTAATATATTATACATATATATTCTTACCCATTTAGTTAATATCGTGATATTAATATTTACTTATAGTATGAATATTGATAGTTACGTTACCACAAGTTTGTACTAATTTTGTTTAAAAAGCGCTGGAATATCTGTCCCCGTTTCGCTAAAACTCCGGCCTAACGAATTCATTTAATCATTTGCTTAATCGCCTAACGATCGATGGTGAGATACAACTGACCCAATTACGTAGCCGATCAGTTATCGAATTATCTGTCGGTTAGTTTCAATTTTCACAATATCCCTTGCGACAGAGGCGCATTACAAAATGATTCGATCGTATTCGCGATAGTTATTTACGTGTCGGATATGTTCGCCGTGAGTGTTCGTTGCGCACCGAGCTGATTCAGTCTTTTCACTTTTATAAATGAAATCTACCCACGTAGCGTCTTTATACTTCATCTTAGAAGGTTCCACCCACTCGAGGCAAATATTGCCTCCTTGCCGCACACGGTAAACTAGATTTCCCATTTGATGTCGAAAAATAAGATGCAGCTACGGTGGACGTATCTCTCTGCTTCCCTTCGGAATGAACGAATGAAAGTAAATGATTCCTTCGGAACGTTTCTCCGTAGAAATGAAAAATAAATTCACGGGTCTCCGGTTAGTTTCGAGCTTGCGTTTAAAAACTCCTACGTTACATCTACCAGAAGGACACGATCGTGTTTCGTGTATGGTCCATATTTTTATTGAAAAGATCTGGCAAAAAATCTTCCATGGAGAAATGAAATTACTGAAATTGAAGTATTAACACAAAGTTTAATATCGAGTTAGACTCGTTGCAAATATTCTACATTCTTCTATATTCTATTGCATACATTCTACATCTATAGGTATTATATTATTAATATTAATACTATTCTATATTCTACATATGTATATTCTATACAATATTCTATATATTCTATATTCTATTATATTCTACATATTCTATATTAATATAATTATATTCTATATTCTATTATATTCTATATTCTATTATATTCTATATTCTATTATATTCTATATTCTATTATATTCTATATTCTATTATATTCTATATTCTATTATATTCTATATTCTATTATATTCTATATTCTATTATATTCTATATTCTATTATATTCTATATTCTATTATATTCTATATTCTATTATATTCTATATTCTATTATATTCTATATTCTATTATATTCTATATTCTATTATATTCTATATTCTATTATATTCTATATTCTATTATATTCTATATTCTATTATATTCTATATTCTATTATATTCTATATATATGTATATTCTATGTCCTACATATACATTCTATCTATTCTATACATATATTCTATATTTTATATATTCTATGTACACTCTATATTCTATATTCATAAATATTTATGTTATTTGTTTCTTTTAAATCGAAATTCAATTTTCTTGTTAGCAATATTTATAAATTTTCTCTATCATATACTACCTCTGGCAGACGATATTCCCTGAGGAAACACCCCTTTCAAGGAGGTCCGCAATTTTTGTCCCCGCCAGGGACAGCCTGTAGGGGATCCTCGAAACCTGCTTTTTTCAATCGTATCGCACGCGACCGTGGTTGTACTAAGCAACCAGATGCCCAGTTTCCGTATCGCTTTGCGGCATCGTAATGAAAGTAATATGAATTAGAGCGCGAAGAAAACAGCGCCGGGACGAGGGACAAGGCGGTACAATTCAGACGGCAGTCCTTTCTCCCGTTTCTAAAGATCTTTTGTCGGTGACGAGATGGAGGAGAGCCGGTGACCGAGCATTTGCAACCCTATGGATGCGTCTCGCACACTATATCTTACCCCTCTGGAGAGCATCTCCTCGAACCAATTGGCAGTCCTCGCCAGAAAAATGTCGAGACTCGCGCCAGCTTTTACACGAATCCCCCTTCTTCGTGGTGGCTGTCGCGCGCGTGCCCGCGTGGGCGCCATGGCGTATGACCATTAAGGTCATGGGGTCAAAGTATCTCGAACCTGACATTCCTTCCCACGAACGATTCGCCGCACCGTCGAATTTATGAGCGTCTGCCGCCGTTTTGGCCCCCTTCCTCCTGCCCCCACCACCGATGGCTCTCGCGTTATCTCTTGGCTGATGAGACTCACGATTTGGAATGATTTCACAGCGACGGGAATACTTCGCTGAACACTTTGCTGCCCGGGACGATGGCGATATTATGGCTTTTTAACGTCTGCCGCTTGCTGACGAGGTTCCTATTCATTTTTCGTCCACCCGTTTAGACGTATAATACAGGTCAGTAATGTGCATGGTGTCAATGGACCAAATATTTGGCACGAATATTGTTTTTCCGATTTTTTTGTCGATAAATTCGACATCATTTCTGGGTATAACTTTAATTTTCGAGGATCAAGGTAATTTCAAGGTCATGTTATTATACATATCTGAATGTATTTTACCATCAGTTGCACGATGCAATAAAAAAAAATGTAGTTATGTACCAAAAAACATCGATGACCTTGACAACTCCAAAAAAAAATGACCCTCGGATATAAATGATTGACAGTGTCATAAACAAAAGCTCTGGCGTTGACCAAGTCTCGTCCATTATAATAGTATCAGCGATTCCCAGCAGCATCTGAAACCAAGATGGCGACTAATCACATTTTCCGGTAGCCATCGACTTGGTACGTTGATGATGCTACAGTTTTTATTTATCGAGAGGATCGATAAACGGGTGCTCGAAGGTCGAAAGGATCCAGGAGAGACGGCCAGCTCTCCGGAACGCGGAGGAACTACGTTAGGCGTAACACGCCGGGAGAAGATTGGCAATTTTCGCGAAAATTAAGCGAATTGAATCGAATTATGTCGAGCCGGTGACGTCAGCCTTGTAACCCGCTGAATTGGCGAGAAATGTGACTCTCTTGCGTCGTGTCGCTTACACATCGATGACTTTACTCGTCTTGCCTGAGAGAGTGCTCCGTAAGAACACTTGCTGATGAACCTCGGATGCATGGGCCGATGATTATAATTTTTTGCGGAAATTCCCGTCTCGTTTGCGGACGTCAGGGGTTTCGATTCGATGTCGAGCGGTTTATTTTGATGGATCTGGGTCGAGTTTAATGGGTCGATCTCTCTGCAGGGAGCTTCGAAATTGTGAGCTTTAATCATCGCATGAATAAACGTTAATGAATGTCAATGGAAGAAATTGTAGCGGCGCGATTAATGCGATGACAGGAGCTTTCAGTGTGCTGTCGTGTTTCTTCATACTGTTCATGATCGTGGTTGATAAATTGATGCAGTAGGTGCATGCAACGTATCGATTTTATACGGAACAAAACATTTTTCGTACTATTATAATCGTTTGAATTGTATATTCATTAATTTCAAATTATAATCGGTTTAAAGTTACACAGTTATAGTTACATAATTATAATTTTATATTACATTGTAATAGTTTTCGGGGAACGTACGTCGCTTATGGAAGCACAGGATTAATTATCCTAATCCTAACTCGGGATTATAATCGGGACTAAATCTTAATCCTAACTCGGGACTTAGGTCGTAACCTAAATAAATTAATAATGACCTAATAAGTATGCTAATTAGATACCCGTCCTTACAGGGTTAAACCCATTTTTTAACCTTGCATTAAGCCATCACTAGACAACAGATGTTTATGCAAAATAAAAATGTTCTGCATTGATTGTCGGGAAGGAGGAGTAAAATAAAAATTAATTTCATCCCTTAATAATTTTGTTGTGATAAAAACAATATTGAAATATTTTTCGAATTTTTTACTGTTTTATATTTCACCCAGACAATTTCTTCGTAAATGCATAAAAATCCGAAGTCTAGTGATATCACTACAGTGTTGTTTCGATATAAGGCGATGACTCGGGGCAGCTTTCGCCGTATTACGGATGGACATTGTTCTTGAGCATCTTCTATTATTAAATGATGTTAGATGTTTGATTATGTTCTTAGAACTTGTCGCTTCATGATACCGATTACCGTCGAATAATTTTTTAAGGAATTCTCCAAACGTGAATAATAAATCTATTGTATAAATAGCCACCGGTGACTGACGCGTTGAAAAATAACTTTCACAGAATTAAGAAACGAACGGAGAATTATCGGTGCAGGTGACCTTGCCCACCGGTTCGCATCACCCTCGGTCCTCTCAACGCAACCCGAAAACTGACCGCGGCAGCGGGGTCACGAGAAAAGAAATTCCGCGGCGATTTTCGTGCGGAAGAATCCGCCGGCACGAAGAAGTGACTCGCAATATTCGCCGCCACTAATAATTCCGAATACCCGCTCGAATTGATTGAAAGAGGCCGGGGGGGGGGGGGGGGGCTGTATAAATTCCTCGTCCGCGGAACGCCGGCGAAAATCAATAACCCAATCGGACAAACTGAATCCCGAGCTGAAAATAAATTCATCAAACCGGCGCGGCGGCGGCGGCGGTGGCTGGAGCTCGTGGTGAAACAAAAAAAAAGCGCTTGCGAGAGAGAGAGAGAGAGAGAGAGAGAGAGAGAGAGAGAGAAGAGCCGCAGAGAAAAAAAGAAAGAAGATGGCGGGGCTGCCGCCCGCATCGGTGCGAAGGAACAATGGAATTCGACGCGGAGAGCCGTTTGTTGATCGAAAAGGTCAGAACGAGCTGTCTCGGGGAAGGCGTTAATTGACTTTAAACCACGATGGTTTACAGTGTCGGCGCTGCAGAACGGCGGATAGGAGAGAGCCGCCTGGGCGTCAGGGAGGAGGACGGGGTGTGCGAAGTCAATTAGCATAGGCACGAAGTTTGCGGCTCCAACGCGAAGCTGCCAGGTGACGAGGGTGGCTCGAGGAAGAGCAAGGGTGCTCCCGGAAAAGGGGTTCCGGCGGAGGGGGAGGGGGGCAGTGGGGGTGTGGGTGGCAGCAAAGTAGATCAACTGTCGGCCGAAGAGAATGTTGCAGCCCGGAGGGCGTTCCGCGTCGGCGTCGATGACTTTATAAAGTCATCGCGATCCCCGAGTCCTGGGATATAATCGGCCGACCCCGTGGAATTTCGACTGTCTAATTGGTGACACTTGACAATTATACTGATACACCGCGCGTCATTGATACATTATTTTTACTGGTTACCCCGGATTACGGGAATTAGTGTTTCTGCTATATTGGGTGTACAGGTTTGTTCCGATATAAGACGTTTATTTCGAAATAAGACGATCTTTACCCCGCTTGGTGCCGGAACGACAGGGTACGACATGTTCTATCCTTTTCCTACGAAATATGTATGCACGTCGAAAGCGTCATTAATCGATACAACGTTTTTTCTTGCGCGGGTACGTGAAAGATCTGACCGGGACGATCGGGGTCCATTTTGACCCGGAACATTCAAATCGCAATTTAATTATTCAATTTCCGGCTATTAATGAAATGAACATAATTATCACACTAGAAAGAATAGAAAAACTGACGAGTCTAGAAGAAGTGCCTTAAAAAATAAGTTTTATAAAAATTATTGTATAGCACTAAAGAAAGGTCTGCCATCCGATGGTAAATAACAAAGTCGAAGAACATTTCGCCCTGATGATAAATCTGGCAGTTTCGCGCAAATGCTCCTGGCACCAAAGTGACGAGCGAGATGTCGCTTTGTCCGTGGAAACTATATGGTATGTTATATTTCATTGGCGCAGTGGCGTTGGGATTTTTCGAGGGAATTTCATTATTTGCTGTCCCAAATTTTCGTGGAAATTAAGCATCCGCGATTCGAACGAATTCAGGCAAATTTGTATCGCGGAATGGACGTGATAAAATTTTAGTTTGGACTGGTGGTGCGGCACACGCCAGCCGGAACGTTTCCTCGGGAAAAACTCCGTGTGGAAAAATGTATGGCCGACGGTATAAACCGGTTTCCGGAAAAGCGTGGAAATTCTGTTGTATTTCGTGTGATGGGGAGATTATAAAATATAAAACGTCGGTGCACACAGGCGCGTATCCGTGTGCAGCTTTCAAATTTTCATGCCGCTCGCATAAATGTGTGTGTGCGTGTATGCGCGTGTGTAATACACGCGTGCAACGCAGCGCATCCACATATAAATTGACTTGATAGATGGAGTCCAGTAGATGGAATATGAAATCGAAGCATAAATTACGGGAATGAATGGGAACCGAAACAAATATCAATGGAAATACACCGATTCATCTTTATAGATCGGGGACGACGAGCCGATACGACCAGCAGCGTGTCGGCTCGTGCGTGAATATGCCCATCGGCAGGCGTTAATTCTATCGAAAATTTCGACCGGTGTTTAAATCATCATATCTCGGGGACATGACCGATGCTCGTTTAATATTTAGCATTTTTCACTTCGCAACACGCTGAACATTCCCGTACGTCTATTTTATTTATTTCATATCGCGTCGGTGAATTGTTATTATTGATTACTTCGGTTAGATTCTGTAGGGAAAGAGTTCCGCAGTGATCCGCAAATTACTAGAGCCACGGTATGAAAAATTGATAATATTGCCACAGTGCTGCCCGGAAGTATATTCGCAATTTGCAAACATCAATACTTCCTGAGAGAATTAAACAAATTCCGTGTAGCTAGACTTTCATTTCAATTTAAAAAAATTTTCATTCAAATTCAGTATAGCTAGACTTTGATGTAAAATTATAACAATTCATACAACTGGTACTAATCTTTTTATTAACCATTGTATGTACGGTAGATATTGTTACTTCATTTTACAGTTTTTATGCAACTTACTAATCTTTTTATTAACCATTGAATGTACGTAAATATTGTTACTTCATGTTGCAGTTTTGAATAGCTGTAAATAGCTGTTTAAAAAGCTGTAAAAATGATATTTTCTTTTTTAAGAACCTTAATCTCAAGATTTTATTTAGAAATTAGAAATCTCAGAGTGCAATCTCGTTAATCTATGAAAGTGTATTTAGTATGTTAACGAATGCATACATACCAACTTTGTTAGAATATTCAAGTATACATGTTTCATGATATTATCTGCATTCGAGCATTTTAACACGTTCGCAACTAGGGTTTATCAGCGTAATTCTCTTCATAGTTATATCTTTCTACTAAATACAACTTGTCACCTTATAAAATATGAAAGAAGATACTATCTGAGACAGGTCATACATTCCAGAATATCACACTAGGTATTATAGCTTTAAATAACCCCACAGGTGTAAAATTAATTACGGAATTAAAAACTTATGGTCGTCACACATTCAGTGTGTGATCACCACACAGACATAAAAACACATGTCATCGTACACGTGCTATCCAAACAGTAGGTGAGCAAATTATTTGAGCCATTAATCTAATCTATACCTTTTTTATCCACGTGATAAATAATATTATCTACAGTGTTGCTAAATGTATATTTGCAGTTCATAAGCACCGATATTCCATAAAATAATAATAAAAATGCATTGTAGTTTCCATTTAACAACCGACTGTTTTAATATGTCATTTTTAATCTATGTAAGTTTTTCCAATAATTCAATTATCCATTCTATATGACAGCTGATAACGAACATTTTAATTCTATTAGGGCATTGTATAGTTTTTTGAAATAGTTTTGAAACGCTTCTTGGTCATTTTTACCATATCATAATTAAAAAAAGAACATTAATTTAAGTCTATGATCGAGCACCATTCTGTTCGTGTATTATATTATCTTTCAATTTTTGACGACAGAAATGTGTTTAAGACCAACGCTGAATTATCAAGTTCTTTTTCATCTCATATTTGACGGATTTACTGAAACGCAGAATTCTAAATAAACTTGCGGACCAGTTTTACATTTTTATTTAGATATCTTTTATGTATAATATGGATTATCTCTTTCGAGGGACGCTCTCTTTTTCCGTGAAACGTGAACAATTTTATTTGTAATTCTTTTCGCAAATGGATTTCTGCTTTGAAACGAGAATAAAGTAATTGAATTAAAGTTATGCTTAATTATACATTCTACATATATACATACATATGTGTACATACATATATTGTATATGTATACACAAAATATGTATAATACATATACAAACGAAATAGCCGTGACTGTAATAAATCTTGACTTTTTAATTACGGTTTCAATTAAACAATTGATTACATTTCTTGGGATTTCTGTCACTTAACGTGTACAGTAAATCCCATTAATAACTACACTACAGATGTACAGAAAAAATCAAAAATTTCTTCATCACTTGCAAGAAGTAGAAACCAAATAGGAAATTTTTTCTTTTTCAAATGATACTAATAAATTGAAAATAATCGAAGATATTTCAATTCCTTTAATCTTCCTATATTAAATTTCATCCCCTCAATATTGTCATAAAATCCACAGGTTTGGAAATTTTTAATTTACTCTGCTCTTGAGAGCAATATTTCTAGCGAACTTCCTGATTTTTATACAGCGACAGTCGCAAAGTTTGTTCACGACCCGAATATTTTCTCAGTAGGCGGCTCTGCTAGAAAATTAAAAGCACAGATCGTTCATGATAGACGCGACGCTTATTTGTTTGCCGAGGAGAGATTTGCGCGGAGCGAACCCACCGCTGAAATATCAGCAACCATTTTGCGAAGGTTTACGTCCATTTCCGGCGGTGTGTAAACACATTTCTGCACTTACAGCGCGAAGATGACGTTTACGGGAGATGTAGTTTCACCGGAAACAAGGCGAGGATGAAACCTCAACTCGGTGAGCATCGCCGTATGTTGTGATTCAACACCTTCTTGCGTAAATACTTCCGTTCAACCTAAACACGCGCGCACGTTAATACACACCTTGGATTTACTAAACTCCGTTCCCACTGGCGAGAACGATTTCATAAAATATGGAATATGTCAGCGGAACTGGAAACGTCCGTTCATTTCGCTCGGATTTCACCGGGGGAAAAAGATGTCCAGACATCCTCTAATTCTCGCTCACCCTGCACGCAGACTGATCTTCAAATCAGAAACTTAAATTCTTCGCCAGTTGCCGCAATCGTGTAAATAAAATGTCAAAAATATCTTATATTACTAGACTGCAGATTTTATGCATTTGTTGTAGAAAGTAAAATAATTTGAAAGAAATATTTGGACACTAAATTTCCAAATTCTCGAAATATTTTTTTAATATTTCAGCTACGATAATTTCGTTGAAAAAAATAGTACGGTAATAAATTTCCACTCATTTTAAAGCTCGAAGCCTCTACTTTCACAGATCATTATTTCGTTTTTTTTAGTTTGTGCTTGATATAGCAGGTGACAGACTGAGAATACGTTGTTGGTCGAAAATGCTACAAATTGAATCGTTTGTAAAAGCATAAAAAAATTTTTTCCTCAATAAATCTATTACAGATTTGAGGATTTAATCGTCCCCTTCACAACGTCTGCTTAAAACTTAATCTACGATTTTTTTTTATACAACAAAAATGAGGACGCTTATGGAGGCTTATTATTGTAAATGGAGGAAGCGTACACGTATGTGAACATTGGTATAAATAGAAAAGTAAATTTTTACTTATTTGATAACACAGTGGTAGACTCGCAGATTTGAAAACGGACGTATTGTTACTTTTCTTGAAGACCCTGCTAAGCGATCAACTGAGCTTGCAAAACAGTAACAATTCCTAACCGTTCTGCAAGATGAACAAATTTTTCCCAAGCAAAAAATTCGCAGAACTTCCCGACCGACCTAACAGATGAGATGCTCGTTTCGAAGCGAAGTCCATTAACTTCTTCCGAAAGAATCACGTTCGTTTCGGCCGGTTAACTAGGCGTGACCCCTTAACAACGTGGCCCGGCAAACGACGAGGCCACAATCACACGAACAGCTCGATATCGCGAGCGTCAACCCCGAAGTTTCGACTTCTTTAAGGGGCTGTGCGCACCCAACTACCACCACCACCCTTACCACTCACACATCGATAGATCCGCGTATACGTATACGAAATGCAAGGGTTTACGGCAAAAGAAACTGACGCCTCAATATTGCAATTAGAAGTTCAGACCCGGTCGATTATGTTTCCTAAGAGTCCTAGTCAGGGTGGTTCAGAGCCGAAATTTCATATTTTTACGCGCCATTAACTTTTCAGGTCGTCTTTGTGCAAAATTTTACAGAAAAGTATCATATTATTACTTTGAGAAAATAATAACTAAATGCATTACCTTAAATTGGAATATTAACAGTAATATTGTTAACAGAACGAATTATTGCTTCTATTAATTAGCTCAATATTAATATGGTTCAGAGCCGAAATTTCATATTTTTACGTTGTTGAAGAGTAATTTGCAATAATCGGCAACGCTGACTTGTGACAAAAAGCATTCTGCCGATTATTACAAATTACTCTTCAACAACGTAAAAATATGATATTTGGGCTCTGAACCACCCTGGCCAGGACTCATAGGAAACATAATCGACCGGGTCTGAACTTCTAATTGCAATATTGAGGCGTCAGTTTCTTTTGCCGTAAACCCTTGCATTTCGTATACGTATATGCGGATCTATCTATGTGTGAGTGGTAAGGGTGGTGGCGGTAGTTGGGCGCGCACAGCCCCTTAAATAGCCCCCGTATCCTATGCCCGGGGGCAGTGGACGCGGAAGATTGCTCTCCGTACATTCAGCGATCATAGAGTATCCTTCATCCGGAGTCCTTTATTCCAGCGGCCCGTTTCTTCCCGCGAAACCTTACGTGCTGGAAACCGACGCGACGCGACGCGACGCGACGCGACGGTTACAACGTTTTTATGGGACATACCCCCTGGAGAGAATCCGAGTGGGAGGAGGGTGCAGATTCATCCGGGCTCGTTTAGATACGACTGCTCCGTCAATTCAGATACACCGAAATTGCGCAAACCGGCGGGCATAACCGCGGCAGTAAAACCTTCATCGTGCCACCGTCGTCGCTGCCAACCCCTCACCCTATGACCCATCGCCGCTGCTACACTCCCGGTACACTCTTCCCGATACCCTTCTTCCTTCTTTCTCCTCTCCTCGACCTTTGAGCCCCCTACCCCCCACCCCCAACCCCCGTCTTCAGCGCTTGTATTACACGTCTACTAGCAGCCCCCCTGCTCCAAGCTTTACGTTCCTTCGTCTCGAGAGACCGGAGACAAAGATGTCCGCCATTTCTCGCGCGAATCAAACGGTTAAGGGTGGACTCGCAGTGCCGCGCCAGGCCAGCGAAAGATTTTTTTATGGGACTCGTATGGCATAACGCGCGGCGTTTACAGTGCTCCTTGCTTGATCCCCCTCTCGCAGGCCTTTTCAAATGTCCGGTGTTATAGAATGCTCGGTTATAGTCGTTCCGATGGCATGCTGGAAATGTACGGTAAAACGAACGCGGTGCTGTCCGAAGGCGTTCTTTGATGACTTCGTTCACGACCAGGGCTCAGGTACGTTTTATTTATCAATTTTTCTGTTGATAGTTTCAATCCAGCTGTTTGAGATACAGTCGGTGACAGAATCAAGTGGACAGCCCTTGAGAAAAGATGTTAGGAGGATTAGTTTGCTAGATAATGTGTAAAACAATTTTTTGTTGAATTTGGATTGCTTTAGATTGAAATGTAGATTATAGATTCGCATGTGAGGTTCGGTTAATCGAGGGTCTGCTAAATCATCGATAGAACGAGCAAATGTGTTCCGAATTGTGCAATGTTTAGGCTCGTTTTAATCAGAAAAATGCTACAAACATGTCGGTAAAAGTTTTGTTAAAGAATAATTAAAAACAAGAAAGTTGAATTAACATTCTCACGCCGAATTGTGATTTAGAAAACTGAAATGAATTAGACGTTAGAATATACTATATTAATCTAGACATGGGGATTATTATAAATTAATTCGCATTGATCACGAGTGTGAGTAATAAACCAATAACAAAAAAAACTGTGTTTCAGTGAGAGAAGGAGATTGTTTTTGATCTCCAGCAATGAATAAAATATGACAAGCATTGTTCATTTCAGACAATACTGTGGGAAACGTCTGGATCTTTTGAGGAATTTAAGCACTTGTTTGAATTTCGAGGGTAATTTAATGCCCACTGAATGTTGGTTCTGGGAGGGTGAACGGTTGTCGAGTTAATATTCCTTGTAATTATTTGTCAGTTCTGTTTCATTAGCCATAGAACGAACATCAAAGGCATATAAAGTAACCCTTGGACTAATTAAAACAGAAATTGTAGCGTTTATTCCATCGAATTTTCCATTACGCCTCTCTTTGAATATACAATAAGCGACAAAAGTCTTCGTCCATAAAGAACACTTAATTATACATCAGAGTAGTGAAAACTATGCATATTTTCCGCGCCATTAACTTTTCAGGTCGTCTTTGTGCAAAATTTTACAGAAAAGTATCATATTATTACTTTGAGAAAATAATAACTAAATGCATTACCTTAAATTGGAATATTAACAGTAATATTGTCAACAGAACGAATTATTGCTTCTATTAATTAGCTCAATATTAATATTAGTATACAGCCCTGCGAATTGAACAGTTGAACTGTCTTATTGTCTTTTTTTTAAATAATGAAATTTTCAATAATGGTTGCCACAATCAAAAACTACAGCATCGATCAAACTAAAATTTTGCAAGTATCTTGAGAACCGTATAACTGAATATACAATCATGCCAAAATATATTTTTTTCTAATTTTTAGAGCCCCGCTTAAGGTGAGGGTTGAAAATATTAAACACGTGAAAGTCTGCAGGACATAAAATAAAAAATGACGTAATCACATATATAAACAAAGGTCAGTCATACTCGTGTAAGAGGCTTGCTAACGACAAGGCAGAGGCGAAATGATAGAAGCCATTCTACAGGCAGGATTAAGGTTCCCATGAGCCCTTTTATTACCGTCTTGAAGAGTTGCAGTCTGTCGTTTTCCGTCTCCGCCCTTCGCTAAGGTGTCGACGAATACTCGACATACCGAATCGAACAAGATTTCAACAAATTTGATCTGCAACATTGGCCAAATGACTCCTCGTAATGTTCGAGAAAGTTAAGTTACAAGCTTCGCTCGACTTAATTAAAATTGATCAAACTTAGTTGTACTCGTCGCTCAATATTGGCCATTTTCTGCCATCCTCCAGGCCATTTTACTTTCATGGACAATTTTCTGTTTTTTTTTTTTTTTAACTAGACTCTTCCCATCTAACGTGTAACAAGAAGACGTTTAAACTTTTTATTAAATTAACTAAAAATTAAACTCTGTTACGAAGCGAGTAGAAATTTTAGAATTTTATACTCTATTTAATAATGTCGAGAAAATTAGTTTAGATTAGTAGATTTAACTGTGGACTTTTAGTGGGACTCCTTTACATCGATGATGATATTAATAAAGAAATATTTTAACACAAGTAGAGTTGTTTACAGCTAGACTCTGAAAATAGAGGTTTTATGCTTGAGTCCAGAACGTTTGTCACTTTCATCAATTTAATTTCTCTAATTTTGCGCATCGGTGCGAAATCTAAGAATTCAATTAAGATCAAATTTGATCGCAGGACAATCCCCTATAAAAGAATCGCCGGAGGTTCTTTCCATTTCTCGTGAAGAAATGTGTCTAAGGTAGAACGTTTATAAAGTTCCCGCGCAATTTCGAAGTTTAATAACTTTTCACATATGTACGTGTCGCGCGAACGAACTTGAAGGATCGCTCGAAGGAACAATTCGCGAAGTTCTCAGCGACGACGTCTCCCCGGGCATCGAAATCACTAATTTTAGAGGCATTGCTGCGGTGATCCCTGTTGAACGTCTCAACGAAGAGATATCCTTGAATTGAATCTATATTGATGCGCGCTAAGTGGAAATAGTTTAGCAGTCATTCTGCGCAACGAATTTATAACGAGGTCAGCGATTTCGCTGACGGTAA
Organism: Lasioglossum lativentre; assembly: GCA_916610255.1. Lineage (NCBI taxonomy): Eukaryota > Metazoa > Arthropoda > Insecta > Hymenoptera > Halictidae > Lasioglossum > Lasioglossum lativentre. Next base: position 6,401,721 of record OU744366.1, read on the forward strand.
TTGTTGGGCGAATTTTATGCGATTGTGACAAAAAAAATCATTACATTCGTAATATTGACCAGAAAGTCGAGATTTCCTAAAAAATTAGAATTAAAATATCTCCTAAATTAATGATTTTTTTACACAAATAGATTAATACTTTTTTGTAAAGAATATGAAGGAGCATCAGCTGATGCAATAAAATATATATATTCCATTTAAAAAAACATTAATCACCTTCATGTGTCCTTTACACGTCCACCTACAAAAAAAAATGTACCATCAGAATGTGCCACTGTCAAAACCATTCAACTTCATCTGAAACATTGTTTGCTATGCGTAATAATAATGACGTAAATCTAGATGGCAAAATGTGGCGACCCATCCTGTATGAAGTAGTGAAACGTATCATACATCAATAATACTCGCTAAGCATCAGAGGTCTATACTAAAATATATTATCGTTACATCTGTTTAAAATCTCAGAATTTCGATTTTTAGAGCCAAACAAAGCTTACTATACTCCCAGTAGCCAGAATCAGAAAACGAGCGGCGGGTCCCCGGAATAATCTGACGAAGGCTGCCAGATGAAAGTGTGAACGGCCAGGTCAAAGTGAAAAAGTCGAACCGTAACTATACCGTTTCCCGGGGTTCAACGATCAAGCCCGTTCCAGTCCGGGGCTAAGACGCAAGCTAGCGAGAACGCGGTAGCCTAAACGAGTCCAATAGCTGTGGGGCTGAACCGAAACAATTAACAAGGAGGGAAGAAACTAGCGAGAGCCCCTAAACTGACCTAACTCTGCCGAGAGTCGTTATGCGTGATTTCGATCGTGTCGGTGGAATCCGCCCTCGTCGGGGCGGGCTTCTCTCGGGCCCGGTAATTGCTGCTCCGAAACAAGCGCGATAGGAACACGGTCGGAAGACACTTCTGTCCTTCGGTTCTTTTCCAAGAAGGGTGGAGAGAGAGAGAGAAAGAGAGGGAGGAACAGAATGAGGGGAGAGGACAAGGCTGCAGGCAATTTGAATCGTCCGTCTTGTTAGCGCCGATAGGCAGAAAGAGGAGCGGCTTCGGATCTGAGTTTACCGCGAGAGGGAACGTTCTCGCTTCGAGAGAACCGGTAAAAATGATACAAAGGAGCGACGACGACGCGGCGACGCGACGGCTCGAGAGAAAAGGAAGACGGACGGGGGGCAGCCTTGGTAACGCGTGAAATTGAAGTGGATTTGTGACAAGTGGCTGCTAACGACGTGTACACAGCCGATGGACGCCGGGCCGCATAGAAAATGAGACCGGAAACCCGGGCTGGCCAGAGAGCGTGTGGACTATCTCTCTCACTCTCTGTCTCTCTCTCTCTCTCACGCGCGCGCGTTGTTTCCCTGCCTGCCCATCGATATTCCCCGTTTAATCTTGGCTTCGACGAGTAATGGCGACAGTTGAATTACTCTTGCCCCGGCTCATCCGTCGTTTTTCTTGTTAAGAGTCGCCGCCCGGGGTGTTTTAAATGGAACTGGAGCGACAGCGTTGATGACCGTGCCACACGGCCGACCCGGCCCGGCCCGGCCCGTTGCGGCGCGCGAAGGTTTCACGTCATGCGGCTGTTATGAGAAGACAGACAGCTTGCAACCCCCGGGAAAAATTGTCACGGCGCCACACCGTGCACGGCCGCGGAGTTCCAGATTGTAATCGTTACGGTGCCGGCAATTGAAACTTGCGAATTTTTCCGAGGGCCCTTCGGCTGCTCGAGAGCCTCCGGAGAGTGGGCTGGAACCGGACGAGCCTCGAGGACTGTTGTCCGAATATGTGTACGCTGGGAAAAATGAACGTGACCCGTTCGATTTTGTTTCCGATGTCCAGTGCTCGCCGGGTAATTACACCCGGAAAATGTAATTGGAGGCTCGAGGACCTACGTCTCTCTCCTTGCGCGAGAAAACAGTTTTCGTTTATTATTTCTCAGTGATTTTTACAGTTCTGAAGACCTTCGAATATAATAGAATAAACAAAAAAATGAAAAGACAGTGGTCCACTGTGTCGTGGATTAAACAGGCAAATGTGAGCCAAGTTGTTGCGTGTTTGGTGTGTCGTTTTATTCAGAAAAATGTGAGGAATATGTTGGTAATAATGCCATAAAATGATCATTAGACACAAAACAGTTCTGTCATTGAATAAAAAAAATGTCAGGTAAATTGATAATTATTATAGAAAATAAAAATTGTCTTTCTCTCTTTAAAAATTTTAGTGAGCCGAAAGTAATACGTAGATATTTTTATACCCCCACCTTCCCCTTCTACGACGTCATTCCCCCACGCTTCCGCTACGGTCACGTGACGCGTTTCGTCTTTGCCGTGAGTCACAATGTCACGTGACTGATCCGGTACTGGCAGAGAGATGGTAACATTTTCCCCTCGATTCGTGCACCCTCCCCTCATTTGGCGACTCCGGTGTCGCGCAGCATGAGAAATCGATGGAGTAATCCTGATTGTGTTTTTTATGGCGTTTCCCTTGGCCAGTTTCTCGGAAGTTCGGGGATGAAATTAGAACTCCGGAATAACGAAGCAAATACATTCCGAAGTTCGGTAACTGCGCGGAATTGTCGAGAAGTATTTTGAACCATGTATTGTTCGGAACTTTGAACTTTGTCTCTCTCTCTCTCTCTCTCTCTCTCTCTCTCTCTCTCGCGCGCGCGCTTCCTCTCCCGCCCTCACTCTTTCGCGACTGTCAAACTTTAAACTTTGGAATTTCTGGACTCACGGGAACGCAATTGTGTGTACTGGGAAATTCAATGGAGCAGTTTTCCATTTTCTTAAAATTTCTTCCGCTCTCGCAGGGTCGTAAATTTTTCAGCTCTTCGGTTCGCGCGACCCTATAAATAACTGAGCGAGGCGGGACTAATTAAAATTCACTTTCAACAAATTCACTAATTAAAACTACTGGCTTGATAGCATTTTCGGTGGCTTTCGTCGAAGTGATGTATGGCTTGTCTTACAAATATGTGTATAAGAGTTTCGAAAGCCATTTTCTTGACCCTTGAGTGAGCTTTGAAAATGATCATAAAATTTATTTTGACTGTAAAAGAAGAATTAATTTGATGATGAATTGATAAATGGAGGACAATATTGGTTTGCATTGTGATTATTCAATTCTGTTTATTAATGTCACTACTTAAAGATTCAGATCGATTTTTCTGTCTATAGAATTTCTATTATATTATACATATATGTATAAGAATTTTTACAATTTTCTATGTAATGAAAAATTTATCTAAAATTTCAAATAGTTACATTTCAATTTTTACAAGTATAATTGTTAGACTAAACGCAAGAAAACTTTAAGATTTCCAGTAGTGGTTCTTGTAAGTATAGTAATAATTAATACTTGCGTAACATGTCTAAAATATATAAGGAATATAATGTTGTAAAAATAGACTACGAAGATTTATACAGTTTTTACATTAAGGTTAGAGTACCTACTTTTAATTTACCACTGAATTAATGTATAAAATGTTCTGTTTTCAGGATGGTTCATAACAAATCCTGAGTATGACGTAAATTGGCATGGACCTCCAATTACAAGTGAGTTTTATCATTATTATTCGCATCTAGATGTACAGCAAAATGGAAAATGAACTGCCCTTCATTAGAATAAAGAAGGAAATATCATTCCATCTTTCATTTTGACTGACTTCCAGGAGTTGATTGAAAAAGTTCTATATAATTACCGCCGGCTCCAATTATTTCAATACCTATTTCAATTAATTAAAGCTTTCTCTGCATATTGTGGAAGGTTGAAAGTAGAACAGTTGCAGACAATTTTTATTTTCTATAATAATAGCTATAAGATAGCTCTTATAGTTGCACTATAACCTTTGACTGGTTGCACCTATATTCAATTTGAGATAGCGAGGGAGTGAGGGAGAGAGAGAGAGAGAGGGAAAGGGAGAGGGAGAACTGGCGAGCCGTAGTTGTAAAATAAAGCATATAAATGTCACATCTGTGACAGGTAAAAACATGCTTTTAAAAAATACTGAGCCACAGCAAGGCGTGGCGGGGGAAAGCTAGTATATTTATATATTTTTATCTAATCTATATATTCTCATTAATAAAACACATCGAACACCTCTAACAAGAGTGAAAACAAAAGCCTTTCTCATTTCAATGAAATGAAGCCATCGCTGCTCCTTCTGCGAGCACAATAAACTCATTACGTCTTAGTTGCCTGAAGCTACACAATCACGAAACTCTTTTATAATTTAAATATAAATACCAAAACAACAATTGGTACACGAGCGAAATAGGTTTTGGTTCACAACAATTGGAGAGAACTTCCAGAAGAAGCTCGCAGTTCGCGTCTCAAACTCTCGCGCCCGCCAATCTTCCAGCGTAAATATTTGTATGTCAATTACTCTCTTTCCTTCCACCTTCACGGAATCCAATTTGCCTCGGTCTGTTCCGAGTATATTTGCTCGTATAAGTTTGAAACACCGAGCGCCATCGCTCCGCCCCGGATAAAGCAATCCTTCGCGACGTGACACCTTTAAGGAACGCTTACGAGTTCGTGGCAAACTTTACCTTTGCTCTTTCTTCAGTTTCTTCTTCTTCCTCTTCGGGGCCAACGTTGCGAAAAACCGGCGGTCTACATTCCTAGCGCTTTAGTGTCCGGTCCGCAAACCTGTACACACCGATCACACGATGCTCGCGTTAGGTGTGGACAAACATTGTTCTTCATTTGTTCCTCGAAAGTACGAACGAAAATCTCGAATTTCCTTGGTGTGATCAGAGCTTGATAAAATAATATTTATTACTAGCTTATTCGGGCTTTATGCATTTATGAATAAAAATGGGTACGCACAATTTAAAGCAGTGGTCATATTAACATGATTTAAGGACATCGGTGTATTAGTTTCAATTCAATAAGATAATTAAGAGAGGAACAAATTTTTTTATTCAGATATCCTGTGTCTTGCAATCAATGCAAACATTTTTTATTTTGCATAAAGATCCACAGTCTATTTATTAGATTGCGGACGTTTATCCGTAGCAAAAATTAATAGAACAAAACAGTAAAAACATTTGGAATGATTCAAAATTGAAATAGCATGCAGTTCCTGCATCTTCCAATTAATGCAAAATATTTTGCATAGATTCCTTGAAGTGAAAATACATTTTCTGTTTCTCAAAAAAAGAAATACATTAAAGTCTTTAATGTCTGCCTGTTTTTTGTTGATAAAATTTTTAAAATTACGCCCCTTATTTTTTTTAATTTGCGGTTAATTTAATTTAAGTTACGGTAAATAATTTTATTTTGAAAAAACTCGAATCTGGAAAACAGTTGTACACGTACTTACATAAGTGCTATAGACTAAAACGTCTGCCCACTGCAGACTAATACTACTTAGGATCAGACACATCGACACTGTGAACGTGAATAGATGTTAATAAAAATATTTCACTATGAGGCGCATTTTTATGCAAATTAAGTAAATTAATATCTTATACATTGCATTGGGAATTTCTTTTAGTAGATCGAATTAAACATTTATAAAACACTCATTTATTTGTTGGTATTTCGTTTAATTCGATACACCCGTGGGTATAACCGTATAAAATCGAAAGTATAATAATAAAACAGTACAAATATTAAATTCATTTTTTATTATAACTTATTATATAACTATTAAGAGACGAAATAAATTGTTGTAACAAATTTTTATTTTGCTTAAAAATGCGAAGCCTGATCACAAAATGAGGTACAAAATGTGACTGAAGTTCAATTATGCCTAAAACGGAGACTTATAATAAATTGAACTTTATATCGCAGTTTAACGCGAGTCCTTAAAAATTTCTAGGCTGTCATATTAAAAAAATGCAATATTGAAAAGTTTTATAAGCCGAAGCTTAAGCTTGGAGATTGGTCGTGGCTCAACTTTATTAAAATGTTCATTCTTCTTTTGTAACGTTAATAAATGAAAGGCGAGTTGCAACCAAAGCGAATCATCTGATGTCTTTACTGCAAGAGGTAGAGAGATCGGGACTACTTAAGCCATAAGAACGGGAGAATGAACGGGAAATAAATCTGTCACAGCATTTAAAATTGCTTCAAACATTCATAAAATTAAAATTGGATTATAACGAAACTGCCACGGTGAACAAAATTATTACAAAATATAGTTAGAAAGCATATGTAACGTACAACATAGAATATTAGTTTTATAAGCATAATAATTTCACTCTTTTTATAAAATTTATTCCCGTCTTGTCTATAAAACAGTTAAAGGTGTAAATTTTTAAAATTGATTTTCTCAAAATAAAAAAATTTGTTTAATTCCTTATTAAAAGTATGTAACTCTTTGATATATCAAAACGTAATCGACAGAAAAGAATTGACTATTAGCATTTACAATACAAAAGCAAGAATAATAATAAAATAAATAGTACAATTATTTGCTATGTCATTGAATTGCAGTCTACATATTTTTCTAAAACGAGGTTCAAAGATTTGAGATGACTCCCCTCGTTATTTATTTTATGATTGTTCGAATCGACGTAGCGATGTCGAGGGAGGATAAAATGGCGGAACATCCATGGCACCTGAACCGAGTTAATCCCTTTATCGCGGACAAATGTACGCGATATGAGAAATCTGGGTAAGCTGCCTCACCCGTTCTCCAAATGTACATATCGGGTACCCTGAAAAGTTATGTTGATTCTTGTTATCATAATTCTCCGAATTTTCACGTTAAAGAAATAGAAAATATGCATATGAAAACATATTGAAAATATTTTTCAATTTCTCACATAGAATACTAATATCTTTTGAAATAAATTTCAAATAAAACGCCTAAAATGATAGAAAATTTCACAAAATTAAAAAATATTTCAAGTCAAGTGCAAAAGATTAATGTTACTTTCATAATTTCTATTATAGCTTTCCAGGACGTATTCACTCTAAAAAATTTTAAAAATATTTCAATTACATGATTTTTTCTATATTCTTCTTGTGTATGTGTTTTTTTTTTACGTATGTGTATCTCTCGAATGCTTTTTTCATGAAAAAATCATATCGCAGATAGAAAAAAAAAATTGAGGTTTTCGAGTGTTCGTGCGATATACCGCGGTCGATTTTACGGACGGAAGAACGTCAAACGTCGTATCAATCCGTGCTCGGAAATGGGTGAAATTTTTGTGATGAAGATTTTATTTTTATGGTAAACAAACGGGCGGAAGAATGATGGTGAATTCGCTCGTTGTTAGATGAGAGCAATGAAAGTTGAACAGCCGTTTGAATTTTATATGCGAGTGGAATGAATATAGAGCACGAACGAAATTATACAGGTAATTTCGCGAGAAAGAAAATTTATTAAATGACTGGGCAAATACAAAATTTCAGTTTATTGCATTGCTAATATGATTTAGGTATAACTCCATTCAAGTGTAGTCACTTTGAGTCCGTCTGGTAATTAAGCATTCGGTCATGAATTATTTATGAAATTGTTTCCACGTTACAGTGTATCATTGATGGCATAAATATCATTTGGCGAAAACGTTCTACTGAATTTATTTTAAAATTTTCATTTTATATCGTTTGCTAAATATTTATTCAATTACACAAAGTGTGTAAAAGTATTTCATTAACTTTTCACACTTGAGCAATTTTTGGTTTTACATTTGGAATATGTTTATTAACTGTCCTAAGTGAATTACATTATACAATTGATTACTTTATATTTTATTATTGTATTTATTTCACCTGTTCGTTAATTCTTGATTCAAAAATATAATAAAATTTCCTACAACTTTAAATACGGTCCATTGAGTTTTCTCAATCGATTTGCTCTTTAGTAATCGATTAATGCAATTTCAATGATAACGATGATACAAGTCAATGAGTGTAGTATAAATGTATAATAAATAATTTTCCAGAGCTCCATGGCCGTATAATATTTATTTTGTTAAGAAAAAAAAAACAAAATGTAACTGTGCTTATGAAAAAAAACATTTATCGTTAGTAATTTATTATAGAAAGGAAAATTCTCCATTCGCTTATTTTTAATTTTTAAATATTTTATTATGTCAATTTTAACATTATATTATACATATTTAATATTATTATATTACACGATTATAAAAAAAGGTGTATTTTTTTATACCTGGCGACTCTAAGGGGCGAGACAACTTTTTCCAAATCAACTACCTCTACATATTATAAATTGAATTGATCATTAGGATATAATTTAAATAATAAAGTTACATGGATTTCGAATATACTGACGTCGCGAGAGGACAATTTTCTAGTCAATGAAAAATGTGAAAAATAGCAGTGGAAATTAGCTATTCGAAATTCCACCCTTTTGGCGATAACAACTGTGAACGATGTATATTTTATTCTGAATTTAACAATGTACTTAGAAATATATGTATGTACATGCCGCATATGAGTTTTGAAATATCACACACTGTATGTCGGGTATAATGCATAGCCTGACATAGAATGTGCGGGTAACAGTATAAACCATAGCACGTTAAGCAAGAAAGCCTTGCACACGGTACGCCGACTATGCATTACATCGTTGAACTCGGAATAAAATGTACATCCCTTTAGTTATTACTATTAAAGAGATAGAGTTTTAAATGGGGGTAAGTACAACGTTTAGTTTCCGAGTTCTTTAGTTTTCCAACGAAATTACATATATAATTTCTACTCCAGATTCTCATTTGGTTTTTGAAATTGTCTCGTGGGCGTATCAATTTATAGGGGGTGAATTTCATCCCTTAACCCCTTGCCCTACAATAACGTGTCAGACTCGTGATGAAGATTCTGAACAGAGTCTAATAAATATGTATGTTATTAATTTCCTTTAAATCGAGATGAAATTCTATTTTGGTTTTGTTAATGTTTTATAATGTATAATATTTCTGAACTGTTCTACAATAAATGTTCCAGTAAAGTGTGACACATGAGAAAATAATTGAATCGATTAATATATAGTAGCAGGTTCTAAAATAAACCACGGACAAAGGGTTTTAAAAGAGGGTGCCAAAGAAGGTGCAGAAACAGATAATAAAATCATTCGAATAATTACAATTCTTCGACACAGTGCACACTGTCGCTAGGAAAATCGTTTTGCCATGGAGCAACATTTTTCCGGGGGCAAACTGGCTCTGCGGGAGTGGCGAGCAAACACTCGACATCGTTCGTTTCAATTCATCGGTCGGAAGAATGATCTCAATGGAGACCGTTTGCTCCAATTATTGACCGTGTAATTCGTTCGTCTCGCCGGTGTTTCGCATAATTGTGCAAGAGCCGCGCGCGGCACTCTCTCCCTCTCTCTTTCTCGATGCCTCCGAGGCTTGGAGCCTCTCGTAAATGCTCGGCCGGAGAACAACGAATCATTGTAATCGACGAAACGAGAACAACCGGGGGAACGGAGCCTTGTATAATGGCCGGCCTGTGTATCACGGTGACGACCGGTTCCTCGTTATCCTGTTGGGAGCCCGTGAATCACTCGACGTGCGAGAAATGACGAATTAGCGGCGTCGATAGACAGAGCGTTAGTCAGAAGGATCGTTAGTCACCGGCTCACACCTCCGCCATCGGTCTCGTTGCTCTTTAGATGTTACCCTCCCCCCCTCTCTCTCTCTCTCTTTCTCTCTCTCTATATGTATATATATCTCTATATCTCTATATCTCTATCTTTCTATATCTCTATATCTCTATATGTATATCTCTATATGTATATCTCTATATCTCTATATCTCTATATGTATATCTCTATATCTCTATATCTCTATATCTCTATATGTATATCTCTATATCTCTATATCTCTATATCTCTATATCTCTATATCTCTATATCTCTATATCTCTATATCTCTATATCTCTATATGTATATCTCTATATCTCTATATCTCTATATGTATATCTCTATATCTCTATATCTCCATATGTATATCTCTATATCTCTATATCTCTATATGTATATCTCTATATCTCTATATCTCTATATCTCTATATCTCTATATGTATATCTCTATATCTCTATATGTATATCTCTATATCTCTATATCTCTATATCTCTATATGTATATCTCTATATCTCTATATCTCTATATCTCTATATCTCTATATCTCTATATCTCTATATCTCTATATCTCTATATCTCTATATGTATATCTCTATATCTCTATATCTCTATATGTATATCTCTATATCTCTATATGTATATCTCTATATCTCTATATCTCTATATGTATATCTCTATATCTCTATATCTCTATATCTCTATATCTCTATATCTCTATATGTGTATCTCTCTCTCTCTCTCTCTCTCTCTGTCTGTCTCTCTCTCTCACTCGTTCACTCCTCACGGCGATCATCTCAGCCTTCTACCACCCCTCCCACCTTCTCTTTCACGCCGCTCGTTTCTTCCTTTTGTGCTACTGTTCCTTCCGTACCGATTTCTTCGGCTTTCGAACCACCTGGTCGAAGAACCTTCTCCGATCGACTTTGAATCTCTTCTTGTTAACACTTTACCCACCGGAAGCTTATTAACTCTTTGCTACACTTTTTACCCTGTTCGCCGGAATTGTTTTTCCTCGCCCCACCCCGTACACCGTTTTTCTCCGGAAAGCTTGAACGAGGTTTCGCGTTTTTACGGCGGCCGGTTCGTGCTGAATGCTCTGCATCTTCGGATTGAAATTATAGACGCAATTTCGTCGAGATTTGTTTGGTTATTCTATTTTAATGCAAAGTGTAATTTTGTGGCATTTATTGTGGATCATGAAATAATTCAAATTGAATAATGTACAAATTGTTTGAGATTATACATACTGATTATACATATGGAAACATTACATTTATATCCTGTCATAATACAAATATACTATATTTGGATTCAAAGTGGTTTCTTATTACTTTAAAAGATTTATGCGTCCTGCGATTTCGAAATTCTGATACTCGTATAGTTATATGTATATCACCCTATCAATTATGATAATCATCTCTGAATAATTACGCGTTACTAAATAATCAATACTGTTTCATTTCATTGTATCTCATATGGTAGGAAGTATGAAATCGAGTATGCCAATTAAGCTTTTATTAAGATCGAAATTCGATAACTAACGATTTTCGAAATAACCAATATTCATTTATGAACATTAATATACGACATATAAAATGTGCTATGCGAACTACTAAATGTATTTATGTGCTGTAAATGGCTGCTGATTAAAGTAGAAATTTTATGCGAATCATTTATGAGAATGTGAGAGAAAATGCAATTTGTGCAAAATGGAGAAATCATTTAATAAACATTTATACAGATAACGTAATACGTAGTTACTTATTTTGTGATGTTGCTAGCAGATGATGCAACATAAAAAATTAATTTTTTTACTGTTGTAGGCTTCCAAAAAATTTTTAAATAGTTTGGAATACGTATTGAAAAATCCCTATCGTTGAAACGTCAAATGTTTAAAGTATTAATGAGAAACAATAAATATTGGAAAGAAAAAAAATTCAAGTTAATACACAAGTGAAAACAATGATTTCAAATTAATCCATGTAACAAAGTTTAGGAAATACGTGCCGGAAATATTTCTATTTTTCATTTCAAATACTATTGTATTCAGCACTGTGCACACGTGACCCACGTGACAGAGTGAACGCGTTAACTCGTCAAAGGGTTGACGTAATGTTCACCGAATCAATTTTCCGACCGATTACTGGAACAGTATCGAGCAGTTGCAAAAGAATCGATGTCCTCGGGCGAGCGTTTCCTTTCCTCGCTGTGCAAACTCGTCGCCTGCGGCATTTTTAGAACGTCGATGCGTTACTTAAGCCATTATTTAAGTGCCGTGCCAGGGGGACATTAAGTCGTTTGTGAAGTGCAATGCTATCATGGTATGTCCTTGACGAACCTGTTATTGGAATTCATGGTGAGTGACACAAAAGAAGGGAAAAAACCGTAACGACGAATGCTAAGCTTGTACGCATTGTGTAGGAGAGCCAGTATGTACGAGAAATACAATATGCCACCTCGTGGCATAATGCTCGAGCTTCGCAATAGAATTACCTGCTTCGCGTTGGGTGTAGGCACCCGCGCGTCATCCTCTACTAAATTCGTTTTCTAACTTGTATTTCAACCACGCTCTCTGTCCTGATTATTCTCTTCCAAACCGGAACCGAAAAATTTTCATAATACATATCAAAATCCTTGCTGGTGTGTACTTTGATTTTTAACTATTTTTAGCATTAATAAATGTCACATTTCTACGCAGTGCTGGACAGATTATTTTCTTTTTATTTTTATTTACTATATTTTATGTCTATTGAATTCGATTAAAAATCTATAATAACTTCTTCAAATTTTTCCCAAGCAGAGAAATAAAAAAAGGGTATATAATATATTAAGGGTATATTTTTATACCAAATTTTACCATTTGTCAGTAGAAATATATACGTATGTTCTGTCCATGCAATTTAAATTTTACTGGTATTTTAGTTGCATTTTTACGTAAAATAATTATATTTATTTAAAGAAAATTTTTATTCATCAGATTGTCTTGAGTAAAATCTACTAAAAATCGATATACATATATATATAAAAGCTTAAAAATACAGTAAAATTAACCATAAAATCAATAAAACTGCTACGATTAACAATAAAAATCAACAAAACCATTACAAAACGTGACAAATTTGCTCTTAAATTAAATAACCATATTTCCGGAGGATCCACTTTGTCTATAAAATTCCATTCGATTCCATGCATTTTGAAATAATCAAATAAAAACAGTATCGAGTATACAGCGACCCTTAAAACTTTCCATCGCCTCGGACAGAATTCGTTCAATTTAATCTTATCAATTTTTTCGAAAATGGTTTTTCAGCGGAGGGATTAAACGAATAATAATCTGACAATATTTGTCACAAACAAAATTAAATGACGTTGTTTATTAATTTTTGGGGAACAGTCGGGTCGCGCGTAAAACCCGTCAAAACGTTAAAAAAGTTTCCGTTTTATCCGGTCGCTTTGTCGAGACGAGCGTATAATAAAATTCATAAAATGCACGGGTTTCGAGCGGCGTCCTTTTTTTTTTACTGCGTCGAAACAATACGAGACAGCGTCGTCGTCGGGTCCCCGCGCACGTCGCCATTTTCCACGGTTCTGTTCGTCTCCTTGCGTAATACGCCAGTGATTCACGAGTATTTACTGCCGCGCAGAACGGAGGTCAACGTAAGCGTGACTGAACATCGGAGCCGCGAATAATTCAAACGCGATGCATGTATGTATCCCGATATATTTTTACGACAGATTTGCATTTAAATGGTCCGCAGCGCTCTCGCTGCTTGTGCTACGGCGACGCAATATTTCACGGTCGCCTAACGACGATCGTAACCGATTCTTTGCTTTTTCGGTGTCCCGACGCTTTTCCATGTTGTCCGAAAACACGAATTGAAAACAGTTATACACTCCTCCACAAGAAGATAGAACACATGTGTGCTGTAGTTGTATTCTCAGGATTATACAGAGAAAGGGGTGACTCTACATGAAAAAGTAAGTTGAAAATGTGGAATAAAATTTTTTCATACTTTGGGCTTTGTTTTCGAGAAAATTCACTTTTAAGATCCGTCTGGTTCGCGTGCATTTTTAAGTAGAATCGGTAGTTTAAGTAGAATTATATTTCATCTAGTCATGGTTCTATAACGAAATTCATAATTATTTTAATTTTTTGGACCCAACCTTTTGTCAATGTAACATCTTTTAATTTATTCTGTATACTGAAGCATAATTTTAACTGATAAAATTCTCAAAATGTTATATGACTAAGAAATTATATTTCATATTTATATGTTTATTAAACAATTTTTCCAAAAAGAGTTACAAAATAGTAATTTTAGTTGTATCGAGCACTGGCCTATTTTATTTCGATTTGCATCAACCACCTACACACGGAACAAAGATATAGATCCGTATAACGTCTCACATTTAGAACAATTAAACCACCGAACACTCCAAGCATTAACGGTTAGTCGAACGCGCCACGTGCGCAGTAATTATCAAACTCTAAAATTAGTAATCAGCGAGCTTTAGAAATCAGAAATTACCCTTGCACGCCACTAAATATTTCATACCCTCGTTTCTAGGCCAGCAACACTTAAACCCAGATCACGGTACGTGTTTTCTTACGATCGTAAATTATTTATTTAACGCGAGTTCACAGCATTGTGTTAGCTCCTCACGCGATTCGCCACGAGAAGTGTATTTTTAATTTACGAAGTCCGTCTAATTGTGCGATAACTCTACGGAAGTCGCAGCAATTTGTTTCCACAGTTCGCGATTTCTTTATCTCTCCATTGTGCGATTTCGATCCTTTTTTCCCCAGAGATTGTTTCCCGTTTCGAGGAACACTATGAGCCAGCGATTGAAAAGGTTCGGAAAATAACTGTTGAATCAAAGTACAGTAGTATCTCCGTAACTGTCGTATCTTCGAGTCTACCGAGCAACAGCTCAGCCTTGTACATTCAAAAATCAAAATTCCTTATTTTTGGTTTTTCGTCAATGAAACTTCTACCATCGTATTCCTCTCATATCTCCGATTAAAATGACACCAAACACGATATAATTACGAGCATAATTACTTCTGTAACAAGCGATTAATGAATTTTACATTTACGGTAGAGGTACACGAATTCTTAACTCGCTTGTTATACAAGTAATTATAATCGTAATTATATCGTGTTTGGTGTCATTTTAATTAGAAAAACGAGACGAATACGATGGTAAAAGTTAAAAAAAAAATATCGAAAAAGTTGCAATCTTTTGCTTCGCTTTCATTAGTGTGAGTCTCACCGATGCTCGACCCCTCCTCGTCATCGAACGTGTTTACCGCTGGACTGGTTCCAAAGGAGATCCCCCCCAGTGGTGGGGATAAAATTTTCACAGTTACGGTAGAGACCTTCGCGACAGTTACGGAGATAATGCTGTACATATCTTATTTCCAAGGCTGCACGTCCGATTCGAAAGAGAACAGACGACCATTGTTTGAAGCAGTGTTCTTCTATCTTAGCGCTCACTTCAGGGTCTAGTTGGCCAATCCTAGCGTTCAACAAGTCCTTCGATCAAGAGAACCTTTTCGAGAAGCGTATTCGTGGTCGATAGGCGGTCGGTCAGTCTCGCAGCTAATGGCACGTAATGTTATCGACAAGCCGGCGGAGCGTGAAATTTAAGCAACTTGGATAATTGTTATTACATTGTAGAATTGCCGGTCGCGGCTCGGGAATCGTTTGCCGATACAGTTGCGTCTTAAAACGTGGCGTCATGCGTCAGGTATGCGGCGTAGCCTTACACCGCTATGAGCGGACACGAGAGCTCGTTATGTGGGCGCTTCCGGCAAGGGCATGGGGCCTGATGTAATTGCATTTGACTGTCATTAGTTAAAATAACCAGCGTGAGTAACGCGTTAAAAACGTACAATGGCTGCGTGCGCTCGCTAGAGGAGAAAATCGTCCGCCATTGTCGCTCACGCATTCGTCTCCATAAAATACATTACTGGCATAAATAAGCCGCGTTTCTTGTCAAAGCGGAGGCATTCCGTCTTCATTATTGCACAATGTAACGTAATAACGCTACGTTCCGCGAAATAAGAACAGAAACGCTCCGGCTATATGTATTACACTACGGAGAGCAGTTCGCCGAAAATCGCGACACGTTTAGCCCCAAAGTATAATCATTGCCAATCTTTGCTTTGCTTATCTTTTAGATTTATTAAACAAAATTAGCCAATGTGGCGAATTTAAACTTCTCGAAGAATTGCCTTTATTTAAACTGTGATGATTCCGTGGAAAATAATCGCACGGAAATAAATTTGGACTCATTTTAAAGGTATCGTGTCTTATTTTATTATACTTAAAATAATAATCATATTTTATTATACTTTCTAATTTTAACGTCCTAAAATTACTAGAAGGATAAACACATTTCTATTTGCCTTCAGTCTCTTGGAATTGGTGCAATTTTTATTTTGCATAAAGATTCGCAGTTTGACCATAACCAGTATGAATATTGTATCATATACAGAGTGTCCACATAAGTTGAGCATCTTAAATATCTCGCTTATTTTTGGTACTAGAAACTATATGGTTTATATGTATTACTGTGACCTTCGTGTGACCTTGGGTACAAAAAATTCACAAAAGTTAAGATGAAAATAGTGAAATAATTTCTGTTATAATTTTTGTAGCGATTGGCCAACTTTTGTGAATTTTTTCTACTCTAGGTCACGCAGAGGTCATAGTATTATAGAACGTTGAATTCGTCTTGATATCAGCTATCATAACATAAAAACATGATATTTAAGATGCTCAAGTTAGGTGGGACATCCTGTATACACAAGAAGAAAACTAACGTATTATTATTTTTTGCAGAGTGGGTGTGCAGAAGAACGGCGAATCCGCGATACTCAGCTCCGTTCAAACGGTATAAAACGGCGACAAGATACAGCAAGGTAATAATTACGACTTCATCTTAACTCTACTTACAATTTCGCTGGGAACGTTATTAAAAACGGTAATATTTTCAGCCGCCTAAGCCTTGTTTGCATAACAAACGGGGCATTTCGCGAATAATTCCTTTCCTTGCACTTTCGCGTGCTTATCTTTAATGTTTTCTCCATTGTGCCGCTCTACTTCACTTTTCCCTTTCGCAAACTTTGCGTTAATTAAGCTGCGGAAAAAGTGTTGAGGGTAATTGCGTATTAACTCGAACAGCGTTCAACGATTTTTCTTTTCTTGTGTTCGTTGCCGTGTAACTCGCTCGAATCGATTGAAATTTTCGTTGGAAAAACTCTCTCTCCTTTTGAGAGGCGATTTATGCAACAAAGGGAAATTACTTCTTGCTGTGCCTAATCGGTTAGATTAACATTTGGTGCTTCGATAATTTTGTGCATGCTAATTAAAACCCATGAGAAAGGTTTCAACGTAACTGTTAAATCAAAAATATATGTTGTAATAATTGCACAAATTTATAGAGTGTGTCTGAAAAATGTAGTTCCACGAAAAGGATAATTCCGGAGGCCATTTAAAGTAACTTTTGCGAAAATGTTCTCGGTGGCTTTGCAACGGAGTTATCAATGAAAAACACGGACCAATCAGAGCGCGGCTACAGCAGACGGATTCCATCTCTGCCAATGCCAACGCCACGTGCAGCGGCACTTGCCGCGGGGGAGAGTTTTGCAAAGGAAAAAGTTACTTCAAATGACATTAACAATTACTATTAACTATTAGTAATTTGTGGTTTTGATGAAATTTTACTATCTCACTACGTTACCATTTACCATTTCGATAAGAATAAATATTAAATATAATTAAGTCAATTAATTGCATTATTTAAGTACATTTTCAAAATGTAGATTTCGCTTCAAAGTGCACAACGAACGAGTGAGAGACATTAATTTCGCGAATCCTGTTAAAAAGAAGGAACGTTCAGCTCCTGACGCGCCGAGACGCCGGCTTTATTTAATTGTTATTAAAATTAATGTTTGCAAAATTATTCCGCATAATCCGAACAGAACTCCTCATCCTGTAGAAATGTAAATGTGCAAGCTTCGTGCAACGGTTACCTAAAAAGGAGAGGAAATCCTGATTGAAGAATTAAGGTCCACGGAAGTTTCTCGCGAGCAATTCCGAGAGACGCGGCGGCATGGCATCGAGTTGCGGCCGGCGATTAGGTTAAACACTGATACAGTTAATCCGTAGATAGGAGCTTAACAGGTGTTAAACAGACCCGTTTTCGAATGTTTAATGAAACAGCGGGCTAACTAGTTAAACGTGTTAACTATTCTCATTAGAGGTCCACTTTGGTTGCTTAATCGTTTCGAAGTGGCCGATTTCACCGCGGGCGCAAGTTACACCCAAGTTGAACCGAGTTCGAGATATTGACAGAGGATTAGCGTCGTTATTGCGCTTCCTATAATTGGAGATAATTCACTGGCAAATCATTATTCCGGACCCGAAGCCAGCGAAAATGGATTCGAGCATCTATCCGGGTCGTTGATTATTCCTTTCCGCAGTCGATCATCGAATATTTAACGTGCTCGATCATGCGAGCGTGGCTCGTATAAATACCTATAATTATAAATTATCCGTGGATTTCGGACTTTTATGGCGTACATTATTTTCTGATATTCATATCGTAGTTCAAACTTACGCTTTATCATTTTGTGCAGAGCGTAACAAAATTCTTAATAGGAGACGAAATATGTTGTCAAATTATTAACCCTTTGCACTCGGAGCTATTTTAACTAAAAAACGAAAGATTTTTCCATTTTATAATATTTCCATTCTATACCATTTTTTTTGTTTCATTTTTTGCATATGAAACTGATATAATATCTCGTGTAATATGTAATCCTTAACAAATTCATTTAAATTAAAGAATTACTTATTTAAAAAAAAAAAAAAGATTACGAATGAAAATCATGAAAATGATAAAAATTGAAACAGGAATGTCGAGTTAATCCGCCTCCCATACTGTACGAGTTAATCTCCTAATATGAAACTCAAAACTCGCATAAGCATCCGGCAGTTTGCCAAAGACCAACAAGCCTAAAGTTTCAAATACGGTGATCATGCACAGCGAGGCGTATCCTTCGAATGATCGAGATTCCACCGTGTTCGCTATCGAGGAACAGAATCTCTGAAGCTACTTGAAACACGAAGTTGCCAGTTCCCGGTGACGATAATCCGGCGAGTCGGTGGACAAGGTCGTTCATAATCGATATCAGAAGTTTTCCGTAATGCCCCGGCCGCCGGAACACTATACTCGTGGGTGTGTTTTAAGTATCCGTAAATCGAGATCCAGAAGTTCTTGCTCCTCTCTCGTAGTCGTCCGCCTTCTTGGCCGAGATATCGCGATACCGAGGCGCCATTTTTTCTTTCTCCTCGTCCCTCTTCCTCTCGCTAAACCGAGCTGGAATTACACGAGAGCCGTGTCCTTGCAGACGACACCCACGTCGCGTTCGCGAACACTTGCAATCCGCGCCCGACGTCTTACGCCTTTTTATTATCCTCCTTCTTGAACGACGCGACGCCCGCTTTAATGCGCAGTTCACTTTTTACCTGCAACATTTACCTACAGCGACGTCTCTGGCAGCTAGGCGTCCTGATTTCGAGCGGTATATACAGCTTTGTTCGCGTTATGGTAATTAGAGTGCGCCGCGACGCCGCGGGCGGGGCGAGAGGCAGACGCGATGAGAAGAAGTCGCTTTTCAACATAATTCCCACCGATGATGTCTTCATAAAGAGTTGCACGAATATGGGATTAAGGTATACACACACTCCCTCGCAATAATATTCGAACACTCTTATAAGGATGTTCTGGAGGTATATAAAAACGCAACAAAATTTCTGAAATTTCACAAGATATAATTCCTACTAAATTAATGCAATTACCAAAGTTTGGGTTCGATTCACTTCGCCGTTTAAGAATTACAGCAACTTAAAGTTTGCACATTTTAACACGTCTTCTTATGGAGAATTCATAAAATTCCAACATTTTCTTAACAATATAGCATCAAATTACCACATGAAATTGCATAATATCAAAAACAGAAAATATATGAGTGTAAATAGATCAGATAGAGAGGTATAAGTGTAAACTGTATTATATATAGATATAGAAATGTAAGTGTAAATAGAAACAGAAAGAACTACTACAAATATAAATGTACACGTAAATAGGAACATAAATACAAATAGAATGACCTATAAACAGAACTCTAAATAGAAACAGAAAGAACTATAAATACAAATGTACACATAAATAATAAATCAATAAAACGCAGAAGCATTCCTTTGCTATTCACGCGCAGAAAGGCGCTATTACACAATTGCACCGAATATACGCAAAGAATTTCTCGCAATCTGCCATATCAAGCGTCTCGATCAAACTGCGCCGCAAAAGGTGATACCCCACAATCAGAGACGCAAACAATTCTTAATTACGAAACACTCCATAATGACAAGGGACTGTCCCGAAAAAAAGAATCGTTAACCGCAAGTCCCCTGTTCTACCCACCTTGACCTCGATCGCTGATTCCCATTCGATGATAAAAATGAAAGAAAAAAAAAAAAAAAGGTGTCCCGGTAGTTGAGAACGGTTCCGTGAGGGCACGTGGACTGGCCAACGGTGGAATCAGACTCCTCACCTGTTCGGGACAGGTGCGAAACGGTGTTAGGCTGCGAGTCCTGCCCCGGGACCGGAAGAAACTGATGTGGGTTTTATTTTCGGAAAAAACGATTAAGAACGAAATCCGACCAGCTGTATCCGTTGAACATTTTTAACACTTGTCTGCCGCTCGTGTAATCATCGTGTTACTCTATCCGTGATGTGATAATAGGCCGTCGTTGTTATATCATTACCTGTGGATGTTTATGCAAAATCAAAATTGTCTAAATTACAAGAGGCAGGAGCAAAATAAAACTGATATTCTTCTTTTAATACTTTTAATAGGCTGAAGATAATATATTGATATTTTTAAATTCTTCTTATTCTGCTGTGATTGAACTGTGATTATTGTGTTTTACTTTTATTATTAGCAGAGCTATAAGCTATAATAAACTACATTATGGTCGCATGTAATTCTTGCAATGTCGTTGCCAGGGTAGCACCGTTTGATTTTTAACGCACATATGCGATAATTCGCGTTTAATGTGCACGTCAATTTGTCTTTTGCACACGGAGACTAAAATGTTATTGTAATTAATGTGAAGTCTTTGAGTGTACACACATAAAAAACACCTTAATTCAATGTTTGCATTCCCTATAAAAATAACAAAACTGCATCAATTTAAGCTTTCGGTGCTGTTTTCGCAATAATATGTATATATTCTAATTACGTGCAATAAATCAATAATTGTGAAAAAGAAATTTGAGATTCGTCTTTTTGGCTAAGGTAGTTCCAGCATTAATAGACAAGGGTTAATCCGTTGCGAGAAGAAAATAGGGAGATCACAGAGCTGCCGTTTTATCCGTTGATCCGACGACATTCGTGGCGAAGTGGCGTTTAAACGGGGGAATAAAATTTTGCTTTGTAGAATGGAGACTGATTAATGTTTTCGAAGGCGTTTAAGATGGACGGATAAGATTGGAGTTCGCTGCCTCAGCGTCTGGCGATGATGACTATGTAAGAGCGATCATAGTTTTACACGGTACGTAAAGCTAAGGGAGCAGACGGGTTACAATGACACTTTTAACGAGGCGATTCTGTACTATAGCGGGGGGAGGCGAACGGAACTTGTCTCTTAACTTCTCCGGCGAATCCTTTCTCTCTTCCTCCGCGAAATTTTAGGAACCAAAATTACGATCAATTAATTATAAATTAAGGATGAGCATGTGAAACGGAAGTTTATTTGCTCCTTTAAACAAAATTTTTTGAACGATAAATTCATTTACACATTGGTAATAAGAATCAAAATATGTAATAGGAATCAAAATTATTACTAATTAATAGACTGCGGATTTTATACATTTATGAAAAAAAAAATTAATAGGTATAATTCGAAACAGTAAAAAGATTGAATGAGTTTTTAACAGTGTCGATACACTATTTTTAACGTATAAAAATGATTAATGAGGAAAATAAATTGTTACTTAGCTTTTATAGATCGTAATTGATGTATAAAAATGTTATTTTCCATAAAGATCCACAGTCTACTAATTACTTATAAATGAATTTAAGAGGATCAGCATGTTAAACAGAAGTTTATTTGCGCCATTAAAAAAAATTTTTTGAACGATGAATTCACTGGTCACATGGCATAACTACATAAAAAATTCCAATAACGAGAATCAAAATTATGACTAATTTGTTAAATATATATTAATTTAAGGGCCAGTATAAAACAGGTGTTTATTGGATGCTTTCAAAATTTGTTTGCTCCATAACTTTATTGATGTATAAGCAAATTAAAAATGGAGATCGAAATCGTATCGCTTCAGTTATTTTTCTTCATTGATTCAAACTATAATTTTTAAGATGCAGGAAATTAATTTCCTCAAATACAAAACAGAACATATTCCAAGAATTTAAAAATACTGTTATAGTATTTTCGACTTATTAAAATGATAAAGTAAATTGTGAAAATAGGAGAAAGTTATAAATGTAGCGCCAGTATCTTACAGTGAACGTAGACAATATTTATTTTTTATAAAAGTCCACAATGAAGATTCCTTGCATTGATTAGAACAGGAGTGGGCAACTTGCGGCTCGCGAGCCGCAGACGACCCTCTCCCCACTCCTGGGTCCTCCCCACCAAACTCCTGTGGAGTGTAGGAGGAGGGTGGGGAGATTAAGAGTGTATGTAGAAGGCGGTATCCTCGCAGTCACGCGAAGCAACGCGCGGTAAAAGCAATACGAAATAGTTGATAGTGGGGGAACCGGTACTCTTCGTGCCTCACAAGAAGTCGCTTGCCCCTCGGGCGTCGCAAGTGACTTCTCGTGAGGCACGAACAGTACACTGGCAGTGGGGGAACCGGTACACTGGTAGTGGGGGTCGTGACGCGACAGTGGGGAAGAAGTTGACCCGGCCTGGATTAGGATATGCCTTGCGGTGAAAATAAATTAAAAATGGTATGTACTTCCATCGATATATATATTTTCCTTATATTCTAGAAATTTGCGTACTCCGTAAATGCACAAAAAAAAAACATCCACAATCGAATTACTTTGAATGCTAAAATAAATTGTAATCCACGGACAAATTCTCAACGATAACAAATTAATTAGCGGGACGAACACTGTGGTCGGCGAACATCGATATTTTCATTTAAGGAGATCTCGCGGCGATCGGCGCGTTTACGTCGTGCGCGTTGTTTCCCAAGAAAAAGCCGTGTAACAACACGGTGTAGTCATCGATGTTACGCGTATTCGTTTACGTCCGCGTAAAAACGTATTTTAAATGTTCATTTGGACGTTAAACGGAATGAAGGCACAGTCATAAAAAACAAAAGAGAAGAGGGAGAAGGAAAGAGAACCGAGCATCGCGAGTCAGTTTTCATTTAGCTTTACCTCGAAAGACGAGTTAACGATCTCCGGTTTACGTACCCTCCGCGGGGATTGCCGCCCGTTTATTATAGTGCAACCGGTTGTAATGGTCACCGGGCCGATCGATCGCACTGCACACTGTACAAAATTATTACGTCATTATCCGCCGTTAAATCGCGATTAACTGCGCTCGCAGGGTAACTCAATTAAACGTTTCCTCGATACGGTAACCCTAATAAATATCAATTCGCTTCAATAGGACCTCTTTTTGCAGTTCCACTTAACGCGCGCTGCAGCTCGTATATCAGGCTCGTAAGGGCGTATTTAGTGTTTCAGGCATTTATTTCAACTGGCTTCCTTTCAACTACGCCGATCGGGGGGGGGGGGGGGGCAGCAATATTTCCGAATGGACAATCATGTTGCTCCGGGGCTTTATGCCGCTGTAAATTCAAGTTCGAATGCGTGCGATGACGCACTGTCAATGTAACAACGCTCGGTCGATCAGATTGTTGCCTTCGTAAAGCCTCCGCGGATACGCACAGTGGGGATATTTGTCCAAACTCGACTAAAAATTAAAGAACTTTCGATAGAAATGAGGTAGAGCGATGAAATTTTTTTTTAATTAAAGCTGAAACTTTGCAGAATATAGGAAAAATAGGGAGATTATGGTACGAATGTTTTTTAACGTTGAGAAAATTCATTAAACTTGTAGAATTTCAAGAAAATGTGGTTTCTCCGTTACTACGCGCGGAAAAAATTCTTTTTAAACATGTTATATATCATTTCCCGTAGATTTTTTCACGCTGATTTCAAGTCTGGTGTCAAAATTTGTCTACGACCTCTGGTTTTTTCAATAAATCGATCTTTGTGACAGGAAATTAATGAAATCATTTTTTCGTTGAAATGATTTTATGACACATTTATTGAAAAAACAAGATTTCTTGACACACTTGTGCCTCTATGATAATTTATAATTTTCCTGGGGACGACTATGTGTTCATCGTGTTCTGAACACAGGGGTGTATATTTACATAAAGAATCACGATTGTAATGCAGC
The DNA here is from genome assembly GCA_916610255.1 of Lasioglossum lativentre. Lineage (NCBI taxonomy): Eukaryota > Metazoa > Arthropoda > Insecta > Hymenoptera > Halictidae > Lasioglossum > Lasioglossum lativentre. The sequence goes on from OU744366.1 coordinate 6,425,802, forward strand.
CGTGGTATTTCCAGCCGGAAATCACGTAATGCTTTAAGAGTTTACAGAAGGAAATACCTAATGTACATCCACGGAAAGTATTACATGACAAGTCACATAAAATCGCGCGCATTCCAGCTTGTATCGAATCTCATCCATGATTGCGCAATACATCTTAACGTCCGCTGTACTAAAAGTCAAACCGAGTTATCTTTTCGCCTATAGAATCGATATTACATGTATGATGAGATAGCAGGCTGCGATCCAATCAATTTTCGTTTGAAACGTGCAATTTTCTATATGCGTATAGATTTAACTCGTTCACTAAATTAATTTTATCTACATTATTATTTAAAGTCGTAACCTATACGGGTATAAGGTTAATGAGATTTCTTTGTTATACTTTTTAATATTACAATAGAGACATGTGCTTATGATGCTCACGTTGTTATTATAAACAATCATTTTTTCCTATCAATGACAAACAATTGCTGTTTTTAAAAACTGTACCATTTTTCGCGGCTAAAGAAATTCTTAAAACATTGCACCGTTGAGTTAGAGAATGTTTTTATTTGAAATAAATACCAGAAATAATGCTTTAAAATTTTAGTTTATAGATAACACTGAGTTTATTTATAGTTCTTCGATTAAAAATTGTTAAATTTCTCCCATTTTCCAACCGTGCAAAAGTACAGTGGATCCTAAAAGTATTAAGCGCTACATAGATGCGACAAATAAAAAATATAAATAAATAAAAAAAATTATTCCAACCTTAGGCCTGGACTTATTTTAAGGCTTGAAGCCTCTACAGTGAATCAAAATAATATTTGCACACTCTTTAAAGGACCATATAGCTTTCTAGTATTGACCCATACAACTTTCAGAGAATTTTCAATTAGTTTATTACATGACGCGACAAAAATTGTCCACGGTTAATTAGTGTTCAAATACTTGTTGGGTCCACTGTCCTTAATTAATACTTGACAAGACAACACCGGAAAGACTCTCACTTCTCGCATCCAGAAAAGCATCCTCGAAACAGCCGGCTGTCTTCTGTGCAGTATATCCGACGTATTGAAAAGTTTTAACGAGTCGCTGCTCGGTTCGCACCCCCCGGTAAGGGTTGAAAGCTGACGGTCGGGCCGAACGGGGTGGTCCCAGCTAAAAAAAATGCCGGTAATTGTTTTGCTGTTTTCCCCGTTCAGGACTAATGGCAGCTCGAAGGAGAGCGCGCGTGGCACGTGATGTTTTACACGACACTGTTCGTTATGACACGTTCTTCCTGCCCGTTGTACGCGTTTACGCGTGCCCGGGGCGAGGAATCGACAGTTTGACGGATCGATGACCCGGGCGCAACGTCGATCGACCCGATCGCTCGCCGGGCATAGATTCCCGTGACAGGATTGCACGGAGGCGCAAAGGGCCCCATTATTTATGAGGGCGTAAATCAGGATCGAGCACCGATCGCCCGAATCGATCACCCGTCAACCGCCAACACCGCGTTCCCTTTGTCGAGGAAACACTGACGAGCCGCCTACGTATGACGCGTCCGCCTATCGCCATCATCATCATCATCATCATCATCATCATCATCATCATCATCATCATCATCGGCGTCGTCGTCCGCATCCTCGTACTCATCCTGATCCTCGTCCTGATCGTCGTCATCGTCCTACGACCGAGGAACGCGATGTTCGCTGTTCTTCAGCTTCCTAATGCAGGGCACACGGTGTTCGGGTAGATTCTGATCCAGGGATGATCCAGAATGGTGGACAGTAGCGAAGGGAAGTGAACAGGGGTGAACAGAAGCTGCAGGTTCTCTGTGCGACGCGAAGTCCGCCTTTGTTAAATGTATGTACACAGTTTTATTCCGATATAAGGCGATGGCTCGGGACCGCCATTCGTCGTATTTCGAATCAGGGTACCTACATATGCTGCTACACTTTGTTGGATACTCGGATACTCTTAAAATGATGATAACTTTTTAATATTGAACCATACAAAAGATGATTTTTAAGCTTCCTTTTGGTACAGCACAATTATTGAAAATTAATAGGCTTTCCGGTAGATACAGTGATAGAAGTACAATTGAATGGTATTTTTACAATTTAATGTAGCTTGGTGTCAAATTGACACAATGGTAAAAAATCAATACGATGAAATAATTAATTTTGTATATTACTTCTTTGGGAATGAAAGCCTGAGATATGTGCAGAACATAATATTTATTCAGTACTCTAAAAATGTTAGTGAGCATATGTACTCAATTTCATCGTTTAACTACTTATAAAATTGCTTTCCGCTCTTTATTTCGCACCTTTCTCTACACCTCTTTCGGTTCTTTAATTATCCTTGATTTACTTTCTACTTTCCCTGACTATTTGTCTACTTTCTCTTCTTTCCACCCACGAAATAGTTTCTCTAATGTGTATCTATTCCCCCTTTTTAGTCCATAACAATTCTTTCAAAAAAGTCTTGACATTCCCCTGTCGTCATTCCTGGAATGCAAATCTTTCTGCAAATTAGGTCAATTACAAGAAATAATCCTAATGACGAAAACTTGAACTATTTTTCATGCTAAAGCTGTTACCATTGATTTAATAACTAGTTTCAGATGTTTTATTCGACAATTGTTGAAATTGTAGAAATACTTTCATAGGAAAAGATTCAATGAATTTCTTTATTTAAGCGCATAATAAACATCGTGCAAAATCTAAATAAATTCAGCTTTGTCGCTTTTAAAAAACAACACATATAGACCATTTTAGTACTCGATTTTCGTTAAGATACATAAAATTGTACGTGTTTTTAAAGATTGTTCTTTGTTGTTAATTTTAATAGAATCGGTATTAACCTATGTACATCTTAACAGAAATCTTCAATCTTTTTGGTTTACCAGATTAAAGAAATAGTAACTCTTAACGCTCGACAGCTCGAAAATAGGTTGCATCTGTTGCTAGTATAATTATCAGAATATTCAAGAATATCTACGCAAGCTTCATCGGCTTATTCTTGGCAGCTCAAACGTTAAATCCAATCTTTATCATTGCTCTTTAAGCAAACAACAGATGCAGTTTCTTTAACGGCAACATCCGGTGGACTGGCTTAGCTTTGAGTGACTCTTAAGGTCTGCAAAGTAAGCACGTAGTATTTCATTACCTTTGTTTTCTTTACATGTTATTACTCATTACTTTCATTAAAATCTTTGCCTCTATTAATTTTTCTTACTCTTGTAATTGTTCCATTTCCTTTTCCCGAAGGAATCGTAATTAATGCTTCAGGGAAATTACACGAACTTACTTAAAATAATTAATAGATTCAAAGTAATTTTTAAGAATGTTTTATTTAGTGCAGTTACACTTGTGGCAAACTAAAAGGGAGATGTAAAATTAATAAAGTGTAAATGCAAGTAAAATGTACTTTTCGAATAGTGAAACATACTTCATTTACTTTATTTTCTCATTCTCACAATCTTTCATCTATTTTATTATTATTTTATTATATAAAAATAATTGTCGTTGCCTTATAAAAATGAGAGGGTTATGTAGGTTTCATAACATGTGCTTTCAAGCACGTAATAAATTTTATTTATCTGTTTTCCATGAAAGCGTCTTTGTAATTCAATAATTGTAAAATGGAAAACTGATCATTTTACCATGGTACGTTTAGTGTTAAGGAATAGAGCCATACTTTTTCAAAAATTTTTTAAACAGGAGCTCTTAAAGGGCGGAAAATTGATTAAAAATTTCCAGTAGCACAAAAGTAATGTTTCAATTGAAAAGAAATTCTAACAGTATACTAAATCTTGATTAAAGGTCGCATCTGACAAAGGAAAGTTTACACAATATTATTTTGTTAATAAAACACAATTTAAAATACTGATAAACCGACATCATCGTACCATCCGGACCAATTTGTAAAATTTGAACAAATTGTTCCCCGGACAAATTCGTTGCTAGCTCGCAGTATCCACACTCGCTTGGGTTCCAACTGCGTGAACCAGTGTGTGGACCCGGCATAATGCGAAGGAAGCAGCGACAGATCAGTCGAGAGAGATCTCGGCCCCGGCTGAATTTGCATTTTTCTTGATCTCCGTTTGCCGGGGAATCTTCGACCCTCGAACTGAGACTTATCTGGCTTTGCCCGGAGACTTACGGCGACTCGCGGAGTTGTTCAAATAAAAGTGACATGTTTATTCGCGGGGATTGCGTAGGGCGGCTTTATGTTGCTGCGGGGGATACACGCCGATCAAACAGATCCGGGGACTAAATAACGTGTATTGAAAGACGTTCTCACGCGGGGTGATATTCTAATGTCGCGGAATCCCGTGGACATTCTCCACACCTTGAAGCTGACGAGCGCCAGTGTAGATATCCCCGCTTATGAGCGTTTTAACACTCGGGGTAACGTAAGCGATGATTCACTGCGGGCTTTGTGCAACCATGTTGCAAAATGTGAAACGCAACGAATGGCTTCTCGCAGAGTTTAACCTTGTATTGTTCGGGTTCTTCTCTATTCAATCACTTTTTCCATTTCTGTAATATTATAACTGCAGATTTTTATGCAAAATGAACATTTCCGATAGACAGATCTTAATTGAAATATCTCCTAATGGTTTTTCTATGCGAGAAGGTTAATCATATTTTATGGCCAGTAAATAACTGTATCGACTGGTGTATTAAAAAATACGTTTCGTTAACAAAAATTTAAAGTATGCCCTCTACTCACCTACCTACTAAAAAACATTAACATAGTGCCCCCTACGAAACCATATAACTTTTGTTTGAAACATTTTTAAATATCGTTAATAATTTCAGAGATGTTCGAGTGGTTCATTTCAAATGGGACACCTTATATTATGTAATAGTATAGAGCAAAAGAAAATTTAATTCTTCTTCTTCGTTCATTCTTTAACGTGTTTAGCTTTCACCCCATAATTTTAGAAGGTTTTTTTTTATTTAGTTAATTCTACTATTCGTAATAAGTAAGATTTATGTTGTTCCGAGAATGTCAGAGTCGCCAAATAAGGGGAGGGAGCACAAATTGAGGGGGCAAAGTTACGTGTACGACAAAGACGAAACGCGTCACGTGACCGTGCATGAGAGAATAGTGACGTAGAAGGGGAACGTAGAGTGGAGACACAAGTCTTAATCTGGCGATTCTGGGTAAACCACCATGAACACAAATTAGATTAAAACATCAGCTTAAAGTAAAAAAAATTACGTCAAAATATTCTGGCTTCTCGGGTCCCCATATTTTAATTTCGGTATCAATAATATTAGCAATAAATCGAATTATACCACCATGAACACAATTAGATTAAAAACTTGAAAATTAAAAAAAAAAAAAAGAATTCCTTTATTGCGCTATAAGAGAAATCGTGTATTTCGCAATAACTTCCTAAAAATAAATAGTAATTATCGCCACCGGAACGGCATCAAAGAGATCTCAATTAAATGGAATTTAGTGCCGTTCTGGTACCGTGAATTAGAGCTCGATTAATTACCAATAATGGCCGCGCGGAATCCATAACATATAACAAGAAGTTTAGTGTCAATGGTTCCGCGACGCGATCTAATTATTCGTGCGGAACGCTGTTAATTAAACAACGCAATAAATCGCAATAATCGGGCATTAACAAGGAGTGATGGCCGAGCGATTTCTTAAGTAATAATTTCTTATGGCGTACATTGTAATTGATCGTCAGCGTGGATCGCAACCGGTTACGCTGCCATAAACGACGGTAATCTCGTCGAAAAGCGCGTAAACCGGCGATCGTTAACCAGATCGTAATCCCCGTCCAACGGAGATGGAATGAAAACTGATCCGCGATACGAAGTTTTATGGGTGTTTCTTCGTTCGGAAAAAAATAGCCGACTGTCACGTAAATAAAATATTTACGCTGTTGCGGGATTAACAATTCCATGGTACGTGAGAGTGGCTCCGGTTGTTATTTGTTGCGAGAATTCTATTTTCCTTTTCAGGCTTTTTTAAACAACGACCGTAGAACGCGAGAAAACGTCGGGATATCATTTTTGGGAAAAACACGTAATAAGCCAATTAAAAAATTGCTCACTGAAACGATTTTGTGGTTAATACTTTCATTAATTCTTATTGTATTATGCAATGATTTCCATTATTTTATTGTTATGCGATATTTTCGTATGAATTTATTTCTGTCTGGAGGGTGGTTTTGTTGACGCACAAGCTGTATTGTTTGCAGAAGTACTGCTTAAAAGTTTGCGTTAACTTTACCGTGCATTCAGATTATAATCCAGACACTGTGAGGCAAACTGTTGCCAAAATTATAATGTTGGCGTTAGATGACACAAGGCTGAGTTTCGAAACTAGTAATGCAGTTTGAAAGACCTACTCTAAGATAGTTTATTCAAATTATACTTGCAAGAATATGTTGAAGACGTGGCAGAAAATGTTCTCCTTGTTAAAAACAAAATAATTCTATTAGTTGTTATATTATTCTATACTGTTATTTATCAATATTATCGATTACCCAAGTGAAATCAAGAAGGAAAATTCCAATACAATAATTTATATTATTTCCTATAACAAGTACTCCTGTATTGTATTTTAGTAAATAGTAAACACATTTTTATAAATGTCCATTTAAAAAATAATGACTAGCAAATACTAGACTGTGAACCTTGATACAAAAGAAAAGTTTTCTTTTCTTCATAATTTTTATAACTTGTAATTACTACATATTCTTAAATTCATAGTCATAAGTGATTTGACTGTGAAAAATCACACGAATAAATTGCAAATGGTACAATAACAGAATTTCTAAAGACTTTTGATGTTTCGACTATTTTCTGTAAAATCAGTTTATTTATTTCTTTTACCAACGCGACGAATAAATCTTTCCCCGAGAAAACACGAAATGGAAGTCGCGATACTAATGAATTCCCTAAAACGCATCGCATCGTGGAATCCGATTTCCATTCAACGAGAATGAAGTAATAATCCTTTTTCCCCTTGAGTTTCTTGCTCCAGCTTTTTCTGTAACAGCCGAACCGGAGGCCAGATGCTATGCGTACGAGGAGGCCTGCGCCGTAAATTATTGTTAAGTGCCAAGCAGCCTTGTGTTAAGTAACGTACACAAGCAGCTGGAATGTTCCTCTAATAAACAGAGCTCTGTGCTCGAATTCCATGAATTCAATGCTCGTGAATCATCGGACTAACAGGGATACTCTCAAATCCATCGCGTCCACCATTTTCGCCTGCTTAGGATAGCATATCATCAGCTAATGCGTACTTGATCTTTGAATTATTAATGCATCGACTACGGATGTTTACAGAAAAGCCTGTGATATAAAACAACCATGGTTTTTCCTGGGAGTCAATAATATTTTTTTAGTTTCAGTAAAATTGATAGCGCATGAATTCGTGTTGAAGTGAGATAAGTGTATTAATACGTGCGATACACTATGCTTTAGGAACCTTATTCTACAGGGTGTCCCAGAAATGTTATACTTCCTTGAGATGCCCGAGATTATTTGAAGTAACTTTTTCCTTTGCGAAAATTTTCTCAGAGGCCTTGTTGAGGAGTTATCAACGAAAAACATGGACCAATCAGATGTATAAAACTATAACTGTGTTGGAGTCGACCAATATTTCTCAAGTAAAACTGTTTTCGAATGTAAGTAGACATTTTTTCGTAAAAATGAATCGCACAACAATAAACCCGGGCTCATTTTGAAGCCTCTACTTTCGCGATCAATTGTTCGTTTTTCTCCGAAAATGTTTTTAGAATATAGCAAAGATTACTTTTCCAATAACAGCACGTTTCACTGAAGCGGTGGTTGAAGTCGTTTATTCAGAATTCCGTATTAATTTATTTCAAGTGGAAAGGTGCTCGCTAATTATCATTTGAACACACTGTTGAACGTGTGCACCGATTACATCTGTCGGAGCGTAAATCAGATCTTACGTCGTCCTGCGATCAACGCGTGCGTCCATTAATAATTTAGCCTTCGCCATGTGCTTCATATTATTGTCACAGTGTTGGGTGTCGCGTGGCCTTGGCGCTAACATCATCTGTCTGAATAACATTTCGCGCGTTTAGATAGTGTACGAGTGTGATCCTTGCTCTATTCGTGTCTCTTAATTATGAATCAATGGTATCTTTTCCACAGACTCATTTTTTTTTGTTTTTTTCAACTACGTGGGCTGTTGCAAAGCTGAACTAGTTAGATCGTACCGAGGTCTAAAAAAACATAAATATACTATTAGGTGTACAACATTATTGTAAATTCAATTTTTGCAACGTCACCACTAAGCTCCATGCATTTCTTTTAACAACTTTTTCCAAAATTGCTTCATAACCATTGCTTTATAAACTCCTTAAAATATTGAAATTAGGCTACAGATTTATTTTATGCAAAATGAAACTCGTTTGCATTAATCGCACGATATAAGAGCTAGATAGAGATATAGATCTTCTCTTAACAATTTCAAAGAGTTGGAAATAATACAAAAATGTTTTTTTTTTTTAATCAGAAATGCATAAAATCCACAGTATAATGATAATAAAGGCATTGAAGATTTCTTTATCATGTAATTTGTTCATTCGAAAGAAAATTCCAAAGTTTGAACAAAAATGTACATAAAGTTAGAGATTATTTTTAAAAGTGTATTTTCTAGTCGTTCAGAAATAAACGACGGTGAAGAAAGGGCCACGAATTAATTAGCCTACCTAGTACACTGTTAATGTTTCAACGAGTGAGTCACAGCAAAGCGATCGTAAGATACGTCATCGGTCACGAGGTGGCTAAAAGTGTTTAATCTTAATTACAGACTAAATTGCCGACTGGCAGCTAGGCGCACCGATTGGCAACGTTCTATCGAAATTTTTATCGCCTCGTATCAGTTCCCTTTCCCTCTGATAATCACTTTTACAGAACGAAACTTGTTTCACTTACGGGAATACCCCATGGCCGCCGGTAGGAAATTAGATTTGGCGTAATCGCGTAAGTACGAATGAGAAAATTTTAAAATAACAATCGCGCCGTGCGCTAATGGTGACGATCGCGATAAAACTATCTCTCGATCAATGGGTGGTTTGGACTGCTTCGAAGAAAATGGCTTTTGGCACTAATCACGTCAAATATAATTACCAGACTGCGGATTTTCATGCATTTATTCTGAAATTTTTAAAAATTGCTAGAATATAAAATTCGATTTTTATTTCTGTTAAATCTACAAAGGTATCATCAATTACAATAATATTTGTAAAAGTAATCTTAAAAACCATACAAAAAACTTATTGTACTACATATTGTATTAATACCTACTCGATTTTTGGACTGTTAACTCACGAAATTCTGGGACTCTCTTTTAAACGTTCCCAACACGTGCTTGACGGAAATGTTCAGAAATACAAACAAACCAATGTATTCTCGGAACTATGGATGCAAAGCAGTTCAGCACAAAGTCCATCCTTCCGTTCTAAATATTCTGATTTTCGTTCTATGGGTCTTCGAAATTGTAGCAAATCCAGCAGAACAATGATTATAGGTGTTTCATAAAAATACTATCTTCCTAAAGAATTAAAAATTCTCTAAGAAAATGTAATTCGTTCCTCGTTTCAAGTCATGGAAGAAAGTCGTTGCAATATACTCTTTGTTGAGAAGAATCAAAAAATAAAATAATTTTCGAATGACATTCTTCATTCCAAAATAATCCGAATCGTTGAAAGGATACTTAAAATAGCGGAGAAAGTTAAATATAATATCGAGTGCGTGGTCTAGTCGCTCTTTATCCTAAAAATATTGTCTGTAAATTGCAAAAGAAAGGTCCATACTAAAACAGTACAATTGAAAAGAACGGGGCAAGCCATAAAAACTGACGGGGCGCACATTTCCCCGGGCAAAGGTAGAGACATTATCGAAAAAAGAGCCTCGAATTAATTTCCCAGGCAACCCGATAGAAAATCGTAGAGAGGAAAAAGAATGGAAGAACAAAGTCGGCGTACACGCCGAAGAGAAAATCGCCGGCACGAAATCAATTTTTCGCGAGACGGGAATACTAAGGAGACAGGGGGTAGCAACACGGGGGGTGGAAAGAGGTAGCTGTCGCGTTCGGTTGATGTCGGTGGCGGAATTAAAACGCCTGTTTCGGAATATTCCGACGAAACCGGAAGCCCGTGCAGCGACGGGCGAACGTGACGGAACAAAGAATAGGAAGCGAGGGAGAAACGGGAAAGGAACTGGAACAACGGATGGAACGGATTCGAGTCTCTCTCCGTTACTGTGTTCGAGATGACGTCATAAACCTTATTTATATCCGCGCGTGTTCCAGGCGTACAGCGGTGCCGTTATTCGGGGCACACCTCGTTTCAGTTTGCGCGCGGATGCGGGCGGAAATACGTGTGGATAGTGTGTGGATACATACACGCGTGCGCTGCGGTTAAAACACGCACCGTTCGCACACACGCTCGCGTGCTCGCGCGCGCCAACCGGCACATCCTACGCGCTCTCGAGGATTGCGTCATGTGTGCGGCAGCTCCAGTTGTCGGGTTACGAAATCCTGGAAAATCTACGAGCCCGCGACAAGGAATCGACGATCCGACTCCGGGACGCGATCGATGGAAACGATACTCTGAATTATTTCGCAGACTTTCACGGAGAAATCGGGATTAGGCGATCCACTCCCACCCCTCATTTCCTCCCCCACCCTTGAGCGATCAAAAATTTAACGATGGAACTGCGCAACGCACCGTTATGTAATGGTCCGACAATTCAGTGGGGGAAATGGAATTTTGATAATGCTCTTCGTATACATAGAAAGTCACGTGATTTAGTAGGTGCCGAAATGAATTTTATTTCTAACACCAGCGTCGATCAATTTGGGAATTATTGAAATTATTGTGAGACTCTTTCTTAAAAAGGTCTGGATAAATTAAATTATTGTAATTATTAAGACATCTTCTTAAAAAATGATTCAATAATTTGAAGCATATAATAAATATCGGAACACCCTGTACATTATAATAGCTCGTTCTAATCAGAAAAATGTCACAAATAATTTGCTAAACATTTCATAAAGATATAATTAAAAAGATTTATTACTGTACCACTATTACCTCACCGATAATCCCGTATCGTGTTGCAAATATCGTGCACATCTTCCTCCCCTATATGGAGACACTACTGCATTACGAGACGCGTTGAGCTTGTTCGCGCGAGCCGTGCGTGCACCAGTTGTTGTTGAAATCGTTTTCAATTTAACGCCAATTAAATTGCACACGCTGACATTTCAATCGCAAAATAAAAAAAAAAAAACACTCCACACAGAACGGGAACGAGGCAATTCCTCCGGACCGGAAATAGAGAGTTGAAACTCTCGAAGTGTCACTGAACGAGATTGTTCCGAAAAAAGGCAAAAATTAAAGACCGGAGGAAATTTGGCTTTCGCGTATCACAGGCGCAAACTTCGCACAATTACGTGGCTGGAGCAGTGTGCATGTATGTGTGTACGCGCGCGGTGGTTAACAGGAAACAGAGGAAATATAAAATGAATTACGGCCGGGCCAGACACGTTTGTGTCTACCATCCTTTACGGTTAATACGAGAAAAAATGCATATTCGTGTTTCCCGTGGACGATGTTTTAATCCTGTCCCCGCGCATCCACTTCGTCCGCCGACGATGTAAGACAAGGTCCAGCTGGGAACGCGTGATTCAAACCTGCCCGGGGATATTAACATAATTCATTTTGACGAAGGAACGTGCTCGGTCGCCGGCTGAATCCTTCGCAGCTTCTCGAGGATTTAAACGTGGCAAGTGATAAGAATCGCCGACTACACATTTAAAGTCGTTTCATTTTATCACGGAACGACTAATTGTAGACAGAGGCAATTCGCGCGTTTCACTGTATGGCTACGGGATTAAGAATGGTAATTGCGATCACTCGTATGGAACAGGTGATGAAGAGATAATATGTCATAAGTAGATTTTAAATTTTATGCAAGTGGCCATTTTTTTTTTAGAAGATTTCAGTGAGAATTTTATCATTTTCTGTTTTGTTAGATACTGCAAATGTGTACAAATAATACATACGCTGACAAGGGAACATATTCAGTTGATACACGCCGATTATGATGAAACTTATGTGAGATATAGTTCTTCGAAAAATATTTGACACGTATTTTTTTTTATCTGCAAACATCCACTCTGAGAGGGTGAAAACAGCCCTCGAAGTCAGGGGTGAAAACCACATTTTTTGAGAAGAAAAAAAGTTTGTTAAAAAATTCTTGCGCGACTACATTTTCCATTAAAAAATACACATTAAAAAAAAAATCAATTTTTTTCGACTTCTAGTTTCCCAGATATGTCAAAAAATGTGATTTTGACCCCTGACTTCTAGGGCTGTTTTCTCACCCCCTCAGAGCGGATGGCTGCCGATAAAAAAAATACGTGTCAAATATTTTTCGAAGAACTATATCTCACATAAGTTTCATCAAAATCGGCGTGTATCAACTGAATATATTCCCTTGTGAGTACAAATATTTTTTACAATAGCTGGTTGAACAATAGATACATACAGTGACTTTTTAAATTAAACTGAGCAATGTTTAAGCATATAAGTAATATATCTTTAAGATTTAGGGATTTAAAGAAATAAAACTATTAAGTAAATACATCAAACAATTTAAATAAATTATTTTCTGCAAAATCAGGATAAATGTTGTTCTTCTCGTTTCATAAACAGATTGTAAAATATCCTGTGTCGATGACATAAACTATAGCAAATCATCTGCCAACATGTGAACACACAAACAAGTCTGTCACATGTGCACCTTCAGTTTGTTTTGACAAGTTGAATATACAAAATTCAATGCGCACGTGTAAACCTTCTGCAACTTAGTGCTAACAGTGAAACTTTATGAAGATTTTCGTTTATTAATATTTAAACCTATTTCTTTCAAATAAACGTAAAAATTGCATTTTTTATCATTCGCGTTTTTCAATTACAAAATTCTTATTTCCATTTTCGAATTTATCCTACCATCGATAAACGTTCATTCATTTACTACATTTTGACCAAACATTACTTAATATTATTATTAATTCTTTTTTCTATTCATATTACAAGAACTTTATTCAAAAGTAAAATTAGATATCTAAATAAAAACCTCAAATGGGACCTTAAAGATCAACATTGTATTTTAAAATGATATATGAACAATAAACCTGTAGTGTAGGCTATAATGGCATTTCTTGATCATAAATGTCTGCAATCCTGTAAAGATCCTAAATGTCAATGCGTAAATGATATACAGGTCATAACCCATGTTGCAATGTTCTTTATTTGTTGAACTAACATTATAATTTATAACACAACTACAGAAAATAAATCTGTCTTTTCCATTGTCACATAACATTTTGCTTTTCGAACTTTCTGTACTGACACAGAGAAAATTACATCGCAAAATAATTTCCCCGGTAAAAGTGAATATATTAACAAAGAAGAAAATCGTTTCATATGTAACAATCGACTGCTTTCTATTCAGAAAGATTGCAGAGAATTTTTGTACCCGATAAACGCCGAGAAACTCGGTTTATGCGTCGCAAGCAACTCGAGTAGGTACAGGGAACCGCATTTTCGCGAGAAAGAAGCATGTAATTCCGAGATGGCAATTTCTATAGAATCCATATTCGCTCGAATGGAATGAAATTTCAAGGGAAAAGGAAAACATGCGTCGCAAGCAGAACATTCCCCAGTTCTATCATCCGCGGATGCGATTCCGCATGCGAACAGCCGAAAATCAGGACAAGACCGCCGGTGGCTTATTGGGTTCTTATGTTAAACAAAAACCATATATAATGGGCACGCAACGTTCGGACGACGGAATCGTTGGACGCACGTGGCCTTTCGGAATTTCATACGCTTCCTTCCTATTATTTACGATGTAACAGAATACAGAGTGACACACACACACACACGCACACAAACGTACACGACCGAGAAAAAGAAAAAGGGACAACAGCTCGTGGAAGCAAGGAGAGGGGGGCGAGGGGACGAAGAAGGGGCCAGAAGGGGGTCGAGCAGCTAATGTAAAATCGAATTTTCCCTCGGTCGGATGGAAAACAAAGTGGAGGGAACAAAGAGAATATCTTCTGCGAGGAATAATTTTGTATCGGCTACATCCACCGGTAGTTTCCCGATGGTTTTGAATAATTCACCGAGAACCGTTTTATTCGTTCGACATGTCATGCAATTTGTAATATTACCGGGCGAAATGTCTCCCCTATTCGTTACCCGCTGCAATTAAAGAGTTTTACTTTGCAATTCCTATCCCCCGGTATACGACGAATATGTTTTCGTCCGCAGACAGTTTAAACCCTTAGCATCGTAAAGTGGATCGATGCTCTTTGCCCGTAGAGAGGAAGACAGCGTGCGTTCTTTTTTTTTTTTTTTTTTAATCCTTGTTACGTACTCCGATTTTTATTGTGCTACATTTCTAATGCGACGGAAACGAGGTAAATCAATTTACAAAGCGGCTACCGTTTGTAATGTAATGTATTATAATTTATGGGATATACTCGAACCGCCTCCTGTTCCACTATATCGTTGCAAATTACTGATTGCGTAGCTTCTGTTCGACAAAGTGGAAAACGTAGCTTCCATTTCACGTTAGTTGGTTCACATTGTTTTGTTGGTCGTGTGCACGGTCGTAGATATGTTCGAACATGCGCAATAACGAGCTTCATCGTTGGTGTTTATACAAATCATTTTTACAATGATCTTGTGGCAATATTCGATTGTACACTTTCTTTAGGAATATGAAAATTTTTGACAAAATACGATAATGAAATTGCCGACAAAGCATCACGGAAAACGCCGCGAGCACCGTCGCGGATTGTTTGCAGATCCGAGATACGTTCCCGCTATTAATCACCTATATATCAGTCACGTTCGATGGAATTTCTGCGGATAGGGATCGCTCATTCTATATGCCGTCACGTTTGACGGTATAAATCTTATCTCGCGATTTGTCTTGATGAAAAATATCCCCGAGACTTTATTACGAAAGATACACATGGTAAGAGTCGCAATTATTGTATAGTACATATCCCACCTAGTACCAAAAATTTTCAAGGAGATCCAGTAACATTGCAATCACTGCACTTCATGGCTTTAATTTTTATGCGTCAGGGGTAAATCAATTGACAATTATTTAAAAAAAATGTTAGTCTATAATTTTGATACTCGTCAACAAGAAAATGCAGAAAATTTTAAAAACAAATTCAAAGTACCTGGGTATTAACGTAAGGGTGAAATTTGTATGCGAAGAACCCTAACAAAAATATTGAACAATTTTTGGTGCTAACCTTTGAAAACTCTCCTTAACCTTCGCACACTTATTTTTTACCAGTTTTTAAAAGGGAAGATCATGATATTTAAACGATGCAAAATATTTTTTATCTTAATTCTATTTATTTTAATTATCACAACTAGACCATTACAATGTAAAAACATATATTTAAAATACAAAATGCAAAGTTCAGAAAGTTCAACGTCAAGAAAAATCAGAATATTTGCTGTTCTTTATCGCGGTGCATTTATGTTTCTGCAGAAGCAACAAAGATATCGCAAGTGGACAAGATAAACGAAATGCCCTGTGCGTGTGTACTCCTCGAATACGAGATAAATAATCAGAAAAATTTCAGAAAGAAGCTCCCTCCGTAGCTTCTCTCGAGAATAAAATCGCGAAGCTCGCTTCGCTTTCGACGCTGCGGAGCCGAGTTTACCCCCGGCAAGCGAGTTTTGCATTGAACGAGAAGTTCTTTTCGCGTAAAGACACGCGATCGAATTTATTCTACAACCTAATATTACGGATCGAATGAAACCCGTATTATCAAGAAGAGAACATCCTTTTCGTCGCTCGGCCTGCGGAAAGGAATAGAATACACCCCGGAAGGGTAGATTACATTTTCCGGCGGTGTTTCTTGAATGCGATGGAATACCTTTGACGTCCCGCGAATCAATCGCGTTTCGCTGAATACTCGGGGATTTCGTGCCGAGCGAAACGAGGAGAGATATTTAATAAAATCCATGAAACGGTTCGATAAAGTCTGGGAGCATTTTTAATGGCACTCTCTCCGCCATGATCCGTCCGGGGCCCTCGATATTTATGAGGCAGTCATAAATTTCCATAGCCACGAGAAATGATTTAAATGTAAAGTATTGTTAATACACCGTTCGCGGCTCGTTAGCGGA
Source organism: Lasioglossum lativentre (assembly GCA_916610255.1). NCBI lineage: Eukaryota > Metazoa > Arthropoda > Insecta > Hymenoptera > Halictidae > Lasioglossum > Lasioglossum lativentre. The sequence goes on from OU744366.1 coordinate 6,442,021, forward strand.
TCCTGGGAATTGTATAAACAGAACGAGTAATATCCTTCGCCAGTAGTCTGTCCATTATAATATCCGTTAATCGTGCCCGGTTGTAATAACACCGCGGATAATCGTGTTTTTCAGTTTATCTTGTGCCAGCGTTGTCGAGTACTGTTAGACTGTTCCACCACTTCCACCCGAGCCCCGCTAATTGTATTGATAAACAATGCCGTTGAAACTTCTGCATTAAACCGTTCTAATTATCTTTATGGTCATTATATGACGGCTAAACACACCGTGAGAATCTGATGCCAGGCTGCCCGTTCTGGCCGAGCCGGGTATTTATGCATCTAGATTCGAGATTTCGCACTTTATGCTCCTGAATTTAGTGGGCACTAATTCTAGGGTGTCGAACGTTCGAAGGTTCTTTTATTTCTGCTGATGTAAGCGCCCACTTGAATATTTAATTTCAGTATTCTATAATTAGACTGTGCTTGTTTATAAAATTACATTTTATTGATGCAAACTTCAAATTATAAATATTCCATTTTTGACTGGTTTTATTTTCTACTTTTATTCGAGAATAAAATTGGCTGTAATTAAATATAATTTGTAAGAGATTCATCATAAATTAACTCAAATTAAATATTTTCAAAATTGTTAAATATTTAAAACATAGGACATATAAAGTGCAAAAGTATCTAATTATTAAATGACGTATACATATACGTGCTATAATTAGCAAAGTAGAATATAGTGTAATCCACTAAAATATATAATAATATGTTAAAATATATTATAATATACTAGAATATACAATAATATACTAGAATGTAGTATAATATATTAGAGCATATCATAATTTACTGGAGTATACTATAATATACTAGAATGTAGTATAATATACTAGAATATACTATAATTTACTAGAATATAGTGTAATGTACTAGAATATATTAGAATATACTATAATGTATAGTAGAAAAAATTCGTCTAAAATTTGCCTACGACTTTTAGACAAAGTGTTAAATAAAAAATAGAATTTTCCCTGTAAATTTAAAATAAAAATTGTTAAATATTAACAAAAACAGGAAATACAACATAGAAATGCTGCATTTGTTTAATAGTGTTTATATAGTCTATAATTACCAAAATAAATCTCTTCTAAGATTAAATAGATCTCTTCTAAGTAAAGAGAACTTTAGTAAAGATTGTTGGAACAATCTCTTACGAGATGTTTTATTTTTGTTTCAGGTCAAAAATGATTACACGGTCCGAGGCGTGCTGACTGTAATTACGGCAAGTGTCTAAACTAAAGATAAAAATTGCTTCCGTCTCACGGACGAGAACTACATATACAGAAAAATTTGACGAATGGCAACAAACGAGTCGCGCTCGTTATTGTGCCACATATAGTGCTCTCTCGCCGTTCATTTCTCGCGGGGAATTATTTTTTTAACGTGCCCGAAAGAAGGGAAATGAAAAAATCCGAAATAATAGTCACGGTATATATTTTTTCATTGTTCAAAAACGCATTAAGATGGAAATTTACGAGGCTTATAAATATCGTTTTATGAAATGTTACGAAAGCGTAAATGTCGCCCACGCTCGGCCAATTGGATTTATCCTGGCCACGGTCTTCCCCCCCCCCCCTCCCCCACCCTTAAACAAAAATGGCGGTCGCAACACACAGGGCCGGAATTTCCGTATTTATGGCAATCGCATTTCGATAATAAATTCGGCCTCCGCGTAATTAATGCAAATTTATTAATACACGAATTATACCGAGCCTCCCCTCCCCTCCCCCTACCCACCCAAAAGCTACTTTAATCAGATTATTTCCGACCGAGGCGGACCAAAAAAAAAAATAGAGAAGACGAATATTGAAGGAGTACCTGAGCCGGATTAAAATTGAATTGTATTTTAAATTCATTTCATAATGAGCCCCGGCAAAGCGAACGCCCGCGCGGATAGAAGACCCGTGGACGGTCTTATTTCATTTTCCGCTTCTTTCCGGTCCCCGTAAGCGGTTAAAAATAAATTCTCACATCATTTAATGCTCGCTGAAAGTGCAGTTTATCTAGTTTCGAAACATAACCGGATTGCGTCACCGGAAAAGACCCAGGATAATTCTCTCTCTGTAAAGCACAAACGCAGTTACGACACGTGCGAAGTACGGTTGCCTGTGCTGTATTTATCTCCGCTATCGAGGTATGTATTTCTTGTTGCACTGGGAAACCCGTTGATAATGGAACTCTTCCTTCCTCTAGGTTTTATTAGCGCGTTAATATTCGACCATCCTTTCATTTGCTTACCCTTCGCTCTTTTTTTTTTTTTTAAATAAAACGATTTGATTCGTGCTAAAACTTATGTGGGAAAGCTTTTAGTTTAAACGTAAACGATTACATTTTGGTCGAATTGTAATACTATTTAATTTGTAACATTTAGACTGTGGATATTTATCTGAAACAAAAATTGCTGTAATCAAATGCAAGAAATAGCAGCCATACAGAAGCTTCTCCCTTTTTTTAATAATCTTAATATGTTTGGAAAAATATGTTAATTTAATCTCTTGACCATTTTAAATTGCACTAACTCATGTTTCTCATAAATGCATAAAATTCTAAAATTAATAATCTTTGCGATATACAGGGTGTCTCAGAATATGCCATCTTATACTCTTCATAGATATCCAAAAACAAGTATAACATTTTAAAAAACTAGAATAACCATAAAATCTTAAAAATTGATCTTGAGAAAAAATTCTTTCTTTAAAATAATTAACTATAACTCGACGAGAAGTTTTCCCATATAATCGTAAATCGTAAATAGGGCATACACTTTGAAAAAAATTTTGCGAAAAACGATTATTAATAAAAACAACTTTGGTCCACTGGATAAAATGTGAAACTCTTATTAATATGTACATTTCTCCCTGTTTTAATTAATAAACTTTGCATATCAGCGAATGCTACAAATAAATTGTTTACTATATCTGATGCTGCACATTGAACGCAAACAAACAATAATAAATGCATTATTATAAATATTCGGGGCCACTTGACAAAATATGAGAATATTATTGCCATATTAATATATTTTGCAGATTTGCAGGCGTTGAAAATAAATTTCGGTATCTGCAGCAGTACTCTGAACGCAAACTAACAATAATAAATATATTATCATAAATAATCTGGTCTACTTGGTGCAATATATTAGTATCCATATTTCTTCACGTTTTATTATACTTCGCATATTCACAGGGTAATGGTAAAATTGGTAAAAATGGTGATAATAAATATATTATTACATATGAATAATTTCGTCTGGTTAGTACAATATGGAAATATGATCAGTGCATTGCGAATTTTATTCATTTGTGACAAAAGTAAGTGGGCAAATACTAAAAACATTAAAAGATAATACTGTTACATTATTTTCAACTTATTCAAATGATTAAGAGAGTCAATAACTATCTGTTTGATACCTGCTTGTTGCATTAAGATTCGCAGTATAATATGGCAATATTTTATTACTATTTTGTAAATGGGCACCGTAAATATGTGGCTACTATTAAACAAATTACTTAAATATTTGTCACAGAAGACGGTGAAAATGATTGCACTGATATTTTTCGCTTAAGTAATTGCTAAATCTTTCTGAAAATTCCCACTTTCACCAGAAACATTTGCAAAAATATATTGACAAAGATTCTCACCATATGCATAAATCTGAAAGTCTAAAATAGTGTGTCGAGCACGAAACGATTGGAAATAATAATTCGGATAGTTGGCCCGGGCTTATACAATAAATAATTAACGACGGCCGGGGTTCCATTATAGCGAACGGTTAGCCGGTAATCTCGATTTCTCAACGAACCTCAATTTTCCTTTCCCGGAGCAGAGCCGAGTGGTTTAAATTAAAGCATCGCAGGAGTAAACGCAGTTCCTCGCATTAAATTATGGAAGGGCTGTCTTCTTCTATCTAATTTCCCCGTCGCCGCGAGTTAAGCTGATGCCGGGAATTAAGCCCGCCTCTATAAATTCATTGGAAGATAATTCCACTTACAGTTAACATAATTCTTGGATTTTCCTCGGCGAAGTGAGATTCGAACAATCGACTTTGGTCAGCCTTTGGCGAGGGGTCATTGTCTTTCGACGGATAGAGAAGAGAGAGAGAGAGAGAGAGAGAGAGAGAGAGAGAAAGAGAGAGAGAGTTGGTTTACTTTGAGTCTCCAAAGGGGAAGTCTCTACTTCTGAGGTATGCAGCCCCTTTGCGAGTGACTTATCAAATTTGATATTAAAATCAGCTAGACCAGCTCTTCTCGTTCCTTACGCTTTAATTACAAACCTTTTTTGTCTAGCGACCGAAGGGGTGGGGCTGAAACTTCCTTTTAAAGTAAAATCTCTGTTGAAGTATGCCGGGTAGAACACGGTTGTTAAGCATTCTGATGAGCACCGACGCCGAATTGTTCTTGTTACAATGTTATCTTTTCTCTTTGTCTTCGATCGAAGAACTTGCAAATCTCTTCGATGCACTTGGCAATCGCATTTTAGCGCGGGATATGTTGTTGAATTACACATATAATAGTAGCGCAATAGCTCAACACCCCTTTTCGTAGCGTTGTGTACTGGGTGTCCCAAAAATGTGCTTCCTTGAAACTGTGAAGCATTTGAAGTAACTTTTTCCTTTGCGAAAATGTTCTCCGAGACCTTGTTAAGGAGTTATCAACGAAAAACACTGACCAATCAGAGCGCGGCTACCGCAGAGCGTTTACCGCCAACGCCACGCCTCGCTCTGGAGTAGCCGCACTCTGATTGGCCAGTGTTTTTCGTTGATAACTCCTTAACAAAGCCTCGGAGAACATTTTCGCAAAGGAAAAAGTTACTTCAAATGACCTCAGGAATCGCCCCTTTTAAGGAGATGCAAGTAGGTACCCAATTGTTTAGTTCTTTAGTTAGTAATATCAAATTTATAATGATTCTTATGTATACCTTTATGAATAATTATTTTTCTCTTCATTCTAAATCAAATAATTCTGAACAAAATGTTCTCTACAAATACAGTTTATGTTCGTTGCCCGGTCCAAGAAACCACAAAATACGAGTTTCAATTTTAAACACCGTTTGAAGCTGAAAGTTTTAAGGGTAGTAAAACTACGTCGGTGGTATTGTTGAAACAAATAATAAATGTTTGCATCTACTACTGATTCCTGTCCAGCCGGCGACTTCTTCCCCGGTCGATTATTTATCGAAGCAGCCCGGTAGAACGGATTGAAATCAGTCAACACAGAGAAGAAACGAAATTTCTTTCTCAATCTTCCCCCTTGAAAGGCATCGTCTAAACTTGACACACACGTAGCGAGGCGCTGCCACCGTGCAAATCTTCCGTCGAACCATGTCAATTTTCCTCCGTTTCGCCGTGTGGAATATTCTCCTCGATGGAGCTTTCAGTTTAACGCGCTCTTTGTCTTGGGCTGGCCGTTGCGAAGCTTTCGGATTCGCTCGCGACGACGACGGCGACGACGGTCGTCGTCGTATCGTCCTTTATTTTATCCGTCGAAGCCGGGTAACTGTCGTGCATCGATTTCACGGAACATTCTGCACAAGTATATTGTTACTCGAGTATCAGCTTAAAGGGACTACAACTCGACGAGACAAAGCGATTGATTGTAACGCGATAGTAAAGGGAGATATAAAAGGAACGCGAGTGGTATCTTCCTCTCGGATGTTCCCCGACAGAGAAAGAAATCCACAAAAGAAATCCGGCGCAGTGATTACCGGCAGAGAGACGCACTCGAGGAATTGGAATAACGCTCGAGAAATGATATTTTTTATTCCCTTCGGCCGCGCTTCCTTTTTCCTTAATCCCCCGGCCTGGCTGCTGCAACCGATCGCAACGCCAATTCTCTCTCTCTCTCTCTCTCTCTCCCTCTTCCTCTCGCCTCTTTTTGTCTTCCCCCTTCTCGCTTTGATAATTTTTCGAACGCGTAAAAGGCCGCGACGCGACCGTTTGATGCAGTAATCATCTCGGGCCTCCGACGTTTGAATTGCGACCACCAAATTACATAGTATCACGCACCGCGAACACCTTCCAATCGCAGCCAGGACGTATCACGAGCATGGTTGCGCCCTCGATGACGAACGAGAAATTGTTAATCATGGACCTCGATTGTTACGAGTGTGGGGTACAATCTATTAGCCGATGTTGATCCTTTGACTGTTCAGCTCCTAACTCGGTCGAACAATGGCCCTAACCCTTGAGTGGTTATTGGAGCCGTAATTATTCAAAGTTGGTAATTATTTAATGTGTTCTGATGTAACTGGTTGGAGGGTTACGAGTCTTGAGTGGGTTATCGGAGGAATTATTCAAAGTTGATTATTGATTAGAGTTACCGTGTGTAGGTTTACATAAACTATTATTGTCCAGATAGGTTCCTGATGGTCATTTATTTTAACTCTAGAAACTATTTGATTCGACTAGAACAGTTTCATTGCAATATTTTTCAGTTTATGTATTCAATTTAATCATATTCACCATTCAACTTAAAAATAAAATACAAAAACATTTTATAATCCATAGAATTATACATATGTGGAAGATGAATGATTTTTTTCTGTATTTCAACATTTAAAAATATGTACAAGTAAATAACCAAATACTATCGAGACTCCGGATCTTTATGCAAAATAAAAAGTTTGTGCATCAATTGCAAGTAGCTGAATATAAATTTATATAATAGACTAATAATTTAAATCTCTTGAAAATAATATATTAATACTTCTTAATACGTTTTAAATTGCACCTACTCATTTTTATCTAATTATCATTATTACTTTCTGACTCTACTGTAAAGACATCATTAAATTCTTCTAATGTCTTTACAGTGTTATATTTTTGTAAATAAATGCATGAAATCCGCAGTCTAATGATTCCACACGATGTCGGAACACATTCGTGTATTTCTGCAATGCTAAACATTTCGAAGGTTCGAATAATCCCGGTTTTAATCCGGGGCCCGTTGCGTGTAAAACGTGAAAGGTTGCGACTGTAGGAGATTTGAAGATAGCGGGCGAGGATTTCCCTGAATTTCCCGTACATCACGTTGCTGTCCTCGAACATGACGCGAGGTAGAGATGTCTCCAAATTTGACGTACATACGTATGTACGCGAAATATGAAAAAGTTTGCTGGGAAAGGGTTAAATGGGGAAAACGCCTGCAGATCTAGCCCGGTTCTCCTTCTCGGCCCTTTCAGCTTTTCTCATCCCAGTCGCACTCTCGAGCACCTGATATATAGCGCGTTTATCGACCGGTTCTTGTCTCGTCGCGGATTAGAAAGAACGGACCTACCGTGTTCAAGCGTGATTCCAATTCCTCGATTCTGTCTGCTAGTAATCACGGCACCGGATTTCTTTCGGTGCCGGAACTCGAACGCCGATGCACCCGATGATGCCCATTCTTCTTTTTGCGGTTCCTCCGCATCCCGTTACGATCGATTATTTTCCCTTAGACCCTTTAATCCGTAACATCGGTTAGGATACTCGGACATCGGGTTCGGGTCAGACGAGTTTCCGCCCTGTTCGGCCGGCTCCTCGGTTCACCGTCAACCAAGATTTTGCAATCCAATTTTATGAAAAATTCGATTTCCAACCTTCGATGTCTCCTTGTAAAAATTCGAGTAAGCTATACACATTTGAAGACTCGACGTCCTGGGGTGTATTAAATAAAATCAATTTATTTAACCCCTTGTCGTGCAGGGTCTATTAAACATGATTGTTATTCGTTTCTTTTAATTTGAAATGAAATGATCTTCTATCATATCGGTAGACTGGGGATTTTTATGTATTTATGAAGAAATTGGCTTGATGCAATATAAAACAGTAATAGATTTGAAAAATCTAAGAATATTGTTATGATGTTTTTAAAGTAAAAAGTCTTTTAAGACCTTACATATGTTGCTATAGGAATTGTTAATTTCACTATTATTATTATTATATAAATATATGATAAATTCGGTAATTCATAGAGAATTTGTAATAAACTCTCTTCTTACAGAGAGGGAACAAAAATAATCTGTCTTACATCTTCACTGAAGCGAAAATTCCTGCAGATGAGTCAAAATGAGCGTTCCTTCAGAAAGGATTAATTCTCAGACGACAGTATCTAGGTGCATTTTCAGTTGGCCTTCTAAAGACTTCATTAAACTTCTCAGTTTCTGCGAACGTAAGTTGTCAATTCTCGTATAAACTTTAATAAAGAGTAATTCCAAAGCAAAAGCTCGAAAATCTATTCCAAAGAAATGTATGAATTACGATCTATTAGATTTCTGTGAAAATTATTTTACAAAAATAATGTGACATTTATTTTTATTTTAAATTTCTCTCAATCTCATCTTTTGGTAATGTTTATAGATTAATCTATTCCAAATCTAAAGAAACTTACATTTACTTACTACAAGACACAAATTACTAATATGAAGAATTCGTAATATAAACACAAGTATTCGGATAATAGAACAGATACCTAGCTACAATGCTAAATTAAATCTCCACTGATTTGCACAATGAATGCTGTCTTGCATATGAATCGCCTTAGATTGAACTGTTTACACACGAAACACGCAATGGAGAAGGCAGCTGTCATGGGTTCGGATAATCGAGGTTCTATTGATTCGTGAATTAAACAAGTAAATATGATCCGAATTGTGTCGTGTTTGGTATCATTCTAATCGGCAAAGTGTCTCGGATATACTGGAGAAAAGTTTCATAGAGGAATTATTAGAAACAGAAAGGTTTTATCAATAAATTATCATCGTTTCACCTATAATCTGTTGTCGCTAGAAGCAAGAGGTCAAATGACATTGCGGTGAAAAAGTTTGTACCTACACCGAAACCCTACATCCAAAAATTAACAAATAGTTGATCAGCATGCATGAAGTCGTCAGAAGCGCCGTAGGGATTAGCATCTAATCTAACTCTTTTGTGGGCATCCCGATGGCCCGCCATATCCCACGTAGAACAATTGAATAAAATGAGACCTGGCCGGCGGGTTTCGCGGACAATTAGGCCAGTTATCAGAGCGTTAGAACGGCGCGGCGTGGCGTCGCAGAAACACAGGACTCTCGATTACTCTCGCGTTTTCGGTTTGCCTTAGCTGAGATTTCTGCTAGGCCCTGCCTAGCAAAGTGCTTGCGGTGACAAAGGCTGTTCACTGTTCAGTCGACCGAGGGACAATCAGTCGCAACGCGTTGTGTATCGCAATGTTCACGATTGTCTCTCGCACACCGGCACCGTGTGCAATACTGCATACACAAACGAGAGACGAACGCTATCGATCCCGCGCCCCAATGAGAAATAATGCATCCTCCGGAGAGGAACGGCGCCGTTGCTCCTCGATCTAAAGAAAATACACGCGGGCGGCCTGGCCTGGCCCGGCCCGGCCCGGCCCGGCCGTGGCCCCGTGAATAAACTGTTTCGCGTTTCTTCCGTCGAACACGAGCAATCACGCCGACCCTTTCAGCTTGTCGGCCGTTCTCAAACGCATCCATTTGTATTTCAACCTTTCACCTGACTTCTCGGTTCGTTTAATCCGCGCTGCGTTCATTCAGAGTTCACTCGACGCAATTGATATTTAAATTGGAAAGGGGACGTCCCGTCGTCGTCGGCTCGTTTCCTACGGGAAGATAAGGCTCGCTACTCTACCGGGGAATCCTCGGACACTTTTTATTGTATAAATGTAGCACTTCGAGTCATCGACAGAACCTTTTCCATAGCACGTTTTCAAATGGCCGGTGCGGATTGCATTGTCGGAGATGGTTTCGAGCTCTCTGTGATTTTTCGCTCGGAAACCGCGGAAACTTCGCGACGATGGAACGATAGCTAGATCGAGGATCTAATGTACAGTCGAGGACATAAGTGGAGAGCCTTGAAAAATTAATTTTTTTTTTTAATTGGACCAACGACCTGTTTTTTTTTGTGAGCAATTGAAGCAAGGGTTTACCGAATGACACAGAGATTTCGAAAAAATTGGAAGGAATTTTACCTGAGAAAAAAGGCACTTTATATATTTTTTATATTAGTGCCCGGAAAAAAATGTTCTTTTAGCACGCCATTTGGTAAACCAATTCTACTAATTGCTTAAAGGTCGTTTGGTGCAATTTTAAAAAAAGTTATTCTGTTTGAAAGGGCGTACGAATACTTATGGGACTGACTATAGATAGATTCGTTGAATATTACTTCTTAGAACATTTTTGTTAGCAACTAGAACATGTAAATACCACAGCAATAGCATTGCTAAGTTTATAGTGAAGCTATAGCCGTAGTGTACATACAGTAGTAGGCAACAGCGTGATAGTAATGGCGTGGACATAGTTTGCAAGGTAGATAGACAGTGTATAAAGAAGAAACTTTGCACCCCGGAAGGGAAATAAAGAAAATTACACTGCTACTACTACTGCTGCTGCAGAAAATTCGTTGTAAGTTTTATTACTTCTTTACACTCCGGTATTAACTTCCAAAGTTACACAGTAGCTTCTAGTTGTTCGTTCGCAGCGTGTAGTGTGCGCTGTGTTTCAGAATCTTCGATCTGCGAAAAATACTTTTTCAAATAGTATTGTATAATCTGTAAGTAAAGAGAAACATCATTTATTGAACGATAATTCAATTGAAAAATCAATATTCCCCTACCACCACTATCTACCATTTTTTGTATTGTGCTAGTATTACACATTGTTAGCATGTTTCTATGAAAAACTTAAGGGTATCAGATAATATTTTCAATTTATTAAAATTACTAATTGTAAGAGTCAATAAAGAGTCAAATTGTTGGTTAGTTCAAGTGACTAGCTACTTGTATTAGGTCAAACATCGACGTTGACCTGAAAGAAGCAGGTTCGAAAATCCATAAGAAAAGCTGCAATGTCCTACTAGCCAGTTCAACAGATTAGATACTTGCATTAGGGTCGAATTAGAAGGTGAACGTGGACCTCAAAGAAGCAGGTTCAAAAGTTCATGAAAATTCTCCAATTTCTTGTTAGCCAGTTCAAGCGATCAGAGTACTTGTATTAGGTCAAACAAGAAGGTCAGCGATGACCTGAAGGAAGTAGGTTCAAAAATTGGTAAGAAAAACTGCAGTGTCCTACTAGCTAGTTCAACCTCATTAGCTACTTGTATTGGGGTCTAATTAGAAGATAAACGTTGATCCCCAAAGAAGTGGGTTGAAAAATTCTGAAAAATTCTCTAATTGCCAGTTGAACTGGTTAGCTACTTGTGTTAGACCCGGTAAGAAGATGAACGCTGCCCTGAAACATTGAAAAATTGATTCATGAGGATTCGAATGGCCCTAACCAAGTCAGCCACGAAATCTCCGAAAGCATGCTTCTCGCGAGGGTGGAAAAGCTCGGAACTCCCATGGAACCTTGAAAAGTGTCTCTTCCGTCGCCGAAAGTTATTCGCTGGGCAAACTATATTGCACGATCCGCCGATCGTTTGTCCGTGATCAATTCCGCGAGAAGCCAATTCGTCAGGGATGGGGGAGGGAGGGGGTGTAGAGAGCGAGAGGGGTGGGTTGCATCGGAGGCGCCACAGGGGAAAAAGGGAGAACGTTTTCGGGCTTGGAAGTTTCCGGGCGTCGAAGACAATAGGCTCCCCCGGTACAATGCCTCGAATCGTAGGAGCTGCCGGTGATTACATAATCATAGCCTAGTAAACACGTACAATGAGAACGAATCGTTACGTGCATGCCTGCTGGCTCGTCTCCCCGTTGCAGGCTTGGGTATAGTGTCTGCGGACGAAAAATCCGACATGGTACTTCGTGGACGTTCTAATGCCGTGCCGTGGTCGGCGAGCTGAGAGGTTTTCATCGTAGGCTATCCACGCTCGTGGGAATCAGGGCTTTTTATCGGGCATAGTCTGCGCTCTCCCTTTTCCTCCTTTTGCCTCATCCTCCCTCCCCCTCCTTCCATTCAGCCCCCTCTATTCCCCTCTCGTTCTCATCCACCCATACTCCCCTACGCCGAGTCTTCGTCCCCACCACCGGACTCTCTCTCTCTCTCTCTCTCTCTCTCTCTCTCTCTCTCTCTCTCTCTCTCTCTCTCTCTCTCTCTCTCTCTCTCCCTTTTTCTCACCTCTTTCTCTCCCCCCGCTCTCCACACAGCTCTCTTTTCATCTCTCCTCTTCCTCTTTCTCCCTGGGCTGGCTTTATACACGATACAGACTTTCTGCGGTATTACGTGGGTATACAGGGTGTCCTATCTAACGACCCTTATCCAATTCTCGCGTTTTCCAAAATGTTTTTTTCAGCCACGCCTACCTACCCCTCTCCCCGTCCTTCCTCTTCTCGTTCTTCTTTGTTCGTCTACGAGGATATTCGTTTTTCCGTTCTCGTGTCCTCGGTACTGGTCTATGGGGTTCTCTTTTTCGGGGGACTCTTTTTTTTCTCTCTTTTTGGTTTTGACTGTTGCTGCGCGTGTATGTCTAGCTAGCGTGTTTTCCGGTGCTTGATCTCTGCGGGATCTGTGAAAGGATAGCGGGTAGATTTTCGGGGTACATTGTTTTTAGACTGAATGGGACACTTCGTTTGATCCTTCTTCGCTTTCAGCCGGCGGCGGTCCTCTTTTTGCTTTGAATTCGATTGCGATTTAATGCGAGTGTTCGGACGGTTTGTTTTTGGTTTTCGGACGAGATTTGGTGTTTGATGGATACGCGTGACATTTCTACCACTGTAATGGTAGTTGTAAATGTTAATTATTGGGTTGTAAGATAAATTCGTTCGATTGCAATATATGTTGTAATTAACGATTTAGTTGTGACCGATTGCAATTGCAAATAACATAAATGTTATTTCTAGTCGACAGATTTTATAAATGACTCAACTCACCCTCGGTAACGTAATCTAATAATAATTTCATTTTGGACTATTGTGTAAAAGGAGACTTTTAAGCTTCCATTTGGTACAGCATAATTATTGAAATGCTTATTAATAGGCTTCCGATTGATAAAGCGTTAAGACGTACAAAATACAACAAAAAATGTGCTCTCACAGACCTAAGAAAAGTAATAAATTATTATTAATCAAATTATCAAATGTACGATAATCCAACAAGGCTTGAATTTCGAAGGATTTTGATGAGCAAAAGTTACTAAATCAGATGACCCACATCGTTCAAGACACGTTCAATATACAGAAATAAATGTGTACTCGCTAAGAAAAATAGCGGATTATTAGCAGTAAGTGAATGATAAACCCGACAAGTAAATAGTGATCGGCTCCGTTCGGGACACCCGGTATACACGTCGGGTCGTAGCCTTCCTCTTTCTCGTTCACGACCGCCACTTTAGATCCGCTGTTCCGTCTCCCTCAGTCTCGGGTGTCGCGGCTCGTCCCTTTTCTCCGCAACTACCGTCGTCATCGGTATTAGTTTCAGTTCGAAACTGACTAACTCCTCCGCAGGAAAAATCTCAACAGGCGTGACTCGTCCCGACTCGGTTTCAGTCCGGACCGGCTCCGGCTGCTGCCACGTTCCGGAGGTCTCCTCCGGCTGCTGCCACGTTCCGGAGGTCTCCTCCGGCGGCGCCCGCTACTCCACCGCACATTCTCTCAAGTACGATTACGATACCTAGGAATCTGTTTATCGGTGGAGAGAAATAAAGAAAAAAAACTCGCGATAGAGCTATCAACGGTGTGCCGCCTGCGTTCACGTGAAATTGAACGTGGAGTGGCACTCGGTCGGATAACCGTGCGAGCGAGCGCCGTGTATACGTTAGAGTCAGGAGTAGAACAGGGAAATTTTTGAGTCGAGGATCTTCCTTTCCACTCCGCGGCTCGTTTACTTTTGTCAGCGTGCACTAGTTGCCCCTGTCTTTCTCCGTCGGAATCGCTTTTCGAGTTTACCTTCGAAGAGCTTCTTTCATCCCCCGTAAACGACGCAGACTTTGATAATGACAAGAGGCGGAAGAAAGAGAGAGAGGAGCAGAGAGAGAGAGAGAGAGGAGAGGGAAGAGAGAGATACAGCAGTGTGGTAGAAGGAGAGGAGAAGAAAAAAAAACCCTTTACACGGGGCTTCAAGGAAATTTGTCGTTTATGAAAGCACCGGTGCCACGGGAATAACGTGGAAGATCAACCGGCCGTCGTAAAGAGGCTTCTCGAACCGAAAGGTTTCTTTACGCCGGCTCCGGATTTGCTCTGCTATTGACTTTTAAAGAAGGGATAGAAGCGATTCTTTTAATTGCGACTCGGTAACGAGGCGCAGCGAAGCCTCGTCTCCGTTCGATTCAACGCTCTCTGCTCTGCTCGGCTCTGCTCTGCTCGGCTCGGCTCTGCTCTGCTTCGACGACGCGATTCCTCGTGTGGAGGACGCTTTCAATCGCGTTCGGGTTATCTTGCCGGGTAACTCCCGTATTCGCGACCGACGAGCCAGACGAAATTCTTCCATTTACGATAGATCACGATTTGCATAAAATTTTACGTTCCGCTGCTGCCTCCATTCCTCCAAATTCGTTAACGTCCCACGCGCATGTCGTCATCTAGCTGGCCAAAATTATTTCTGTTGTACATATAATTGGCTCAAAACATGATTTCTAGTGAAGCTTAAAAAATTCAATAATGCGAATAATCATTGTAATCCCTTTTTTAATAGTTTAATTGTTTTGTCAGATTGATAAAAATAAATAAAAATTGAAAGGGAGTGAAAATGTATTTGCGCAATACTTGCGCAATATACAAATAGTGTAGGACTTTTAAATAATTTAATGTTCAAGCAAATAACAATAATGTAATTTTGCTATTTTTAAAAATAAAAAAAGGGGTTCGAGACGCAGCAAAGAGCTATAATTAACCGAAAGAAGATCGTTTACGAATCCGTTGACCAGGCAATAGGACCGGTCCGAATGAAAGTTCGCAGTTAACGGTTTACCAAACAACAATTTCCCGGCAGCAGGGCCGAAGTTCAAGTATCTGCGTATGACTTGGACGAGGCCGTAACTTGTTCGCAGAACGCAAGGAAAGTTTCTTTCCGGCTGCGACTCGGCGCGGCTAGGGGCTTTGTTAACTTTTATTTTATTTTTTGTTCCCTCCTGAAAACCCGAAACACACTGGAGATGGCATCAGTTCTTAATTAAAATGCAACCGTCGTACGAAATATCGTCGAGAGAGCAGCTTCTCCTTACAAAACAAAGATGGCCAGATAGAAACGCCTCGGACCCGAGGGGAACGTTGAACTTTTAGAGAGGAAGCAAACGATGCCCACGGCTGATATTTCGGGTATAGTCGTCGTCGCATGAACGTACGCCTGCCTCTCGGTAAGGGAAAGCCGGGGTTATCATGACCGGCATGACAAATGACGATTACCGAATTCTTTCCTTTATGCCCCGGCGAACAGGCTTCCTTTCATCTTTTTCGACAATCTTGGTCACTCGACTTTTGGGATGCTAATGGGACCGGGCCCATTGGCAATGTAAAGTCCCAGCATCGGCTCTCTCGAGGTGACTTGGAAAATTTCCGCTTCGAAGTTACGACACGCTTTACGAGCTCAAACAAGCGATTATTGCACGTCGATTTATTATTTGAACGACGCAAACCATTTTATCTTAAACTTTCAACGATTTCGTGGCAACCTTGGCTAAATCAAATATTTACGGTATCGATTCTCTTTTACATATTTTTGAACCTATTTCTTCGAGATATCGACGTCGATCCTTTCATCGATTTTAATACAAATAGCTAATAAACTGCAACTGCTGGAAAATTCGGATTTAGACGGTCTACTTCTATTAATAAAATCATTATACATGTAGAACAACCAGAAGCATTTACACTATTCTAACGAAATGTTGAAATCAATAAAACAATCATATATTTTTCACTATAATATTTAGAATAGAAAGATACTAAATAAAGGTTCTAATTTTTAATTGATGATCCTCTCGTTGATAAATAATATATATGTAAATAGCTAATATAATTACACTGCGGATCTTTATGGAAAATAAAAATTGTTTGCATAAATTACAAGAGTTCGAATAAAAATGCATTTCTTCGCTTAATAATTTTAATCACTTTTATTATACATGCATAAACTCCGTAGTCTACTAATAACTTAAATTGGCTGCTGGAAAATTAAAATTTCGATGAAAAGTTCACTATGTCAAAATGGACCCAACATCCACCATTCCAGAATTCATGTTGCCTCATTCTACCACAATTTTTCATTTCCATTAAAAAAAAATGTACAAATTCAATTATTTATGTATCTTTTTATCGTATCGATTTTTCGACATAGTATCAATTTAATACTAAATCTACCACCACGGATCATATACTTTATTTTACAATTATTGAAATAATAAATATTACTTCAAGGGATATGATTAAATTATTAACACTAAGCGCCGGTCATATGAATTCAGATATTTTATTTTACTCTTATAAAGAAATTAGAAAAATACGTATTCAAGCACACATTATTATAAAAATCTAAATAAATTCTTGTTATTTTTATAAGACATGGTAGTACATACATGTAGGTACCAGTTTAGTGTTCGTTGGTTCAGCGTTGAAGACGGTAAGAGCGTATCGACGTTTTCTGAAATCATAGCACTCCTTTTTCGTTGTATACTGGAGAATAAAGTATTTGTGATGGTAATTCGGTTATTTTCCGGTTGCCTTCCTATTTCCGCTACAGGGGCGCGTCATGTTCTAAGGATCTCTTCGATACACAACTTCTCCGCAGTAATCCAGTGAATTCGATCGAGAACAGCGGACTAGATTAAATCCAGAAAATACGTTTACAAACTCGTACGTGGCGTTTAGCACGCTCAGAATTCGTTTGCTTTGCGGAAATCTTATTTCCTCGATCAGGGTGGGCCAGAGATTGCTTTCGAAACTCGATAGAGTACTGCCGTATGAAATGTAGAGATTTCGTCGTTTATAAATACATATGCATTTTTAATGTGGACATTTTGAAGCTCGCAAATATTAAAGTAACACAACGCACCACATTTTACACTAGTAAGGTATATTTATTTATTTTTTATGAATATACAATTTTGCAACTTTTTATGATATTTTAGATATATTGGGAAAATATATAAAATATGGATTATCAAGATTTTAATTACAATTTCATAGTAATCTTTTTACCAAAATAAATCACTATTTGTGAAAGATGTTCTTGATTATTTAACAGTAACGTCAAAGAAACTATTTTGATTAAAATTTTCACGAAACTTCTATTAATTCCTGCTTCTCGTAATAGACACAAGAAATTTTTATTTTGCATAAAGATCCGGCAGTCTAATTAGTATTTATCGATTAAAACGATTCCAGAAAATTTTCTAAAATCGCGAGCTATTTTCAAAATCGTCCCCAAAGGAAGAAAAGCATTTCGACGAACTCCAATTTAGAAAATACTTCAACCGTGTAACAAATTTCGAATATCTCGCCGTTTTTCATCCCGCAAACGATTGGTGTTCGCCGAAGGACGTCTGACAATATAACGAATAATAAAAATTCCTACTAGTCGAAAACATATAGTTTACGCAACGGCGTTCGACACATAGAAAGTGTGATTCCTCATAAAAAGTTTGATCCCGCATCGGAGAGAAGTCGTTGAATTGCTTTGAATTTCGATCGAGCCGTGCCCAGCCGGCCGCGGGCAAAGAAAGTAGGACGGGAAAGATAAACGCAAGAAAATTCATACTAAAAGGTGGAGTTCATCGAGGCGGCCGCTTCAAAAACCTCGTTCCAGAATCATCCCGTCATCCCTCTGAAACCGATATACCCGAGTGTCTTCGAGTGACTCAGCTCTTCCGGTCTCTCTCTCTCTCTCGCTCTCCCTCTCTCTCCCCGTTGTTGCCAAAATCGATCGATGTCTCGGCTGATAGGATTAAAGGGTGGAACGATCGTAAAGGAACACCGCAAACGCGTTCGGTGTTCCGAGCTGCGGATTCTTTTGCGCCTCAGACGCCGCCGATAACAATGATGGAGCGATACCGCGAGAGAAACCCTATGTGCAAACGGAACGCAGGCCAAAGGGGCGGAAAGTTGGCAATGGAAGTACGTCACTTAACGATGTTCTGGAGGTATATAAAAACGCAACAAAATTTTAGCAAATTTGACAAGATATAATTCTTACTAGAATTACTAAAGAAAGAACGTTCTAATTGGTCCCAATTTCTTCTAATTAATGAACGAAACTTCTATTTTGCGTAAAGATCCGCAGGCAAATAATCAATGATAAGAAAAATGGACATTTAAACTGTAATGTCTCTACAGTTTTATTCATTTTCTTCATAAATGCATGAAACCCTTAGTCTGCTTATTAAAAAACGCCACAGATAAAACTGACCATTATGACAAAAATGTGTGGGTGCAATTGAAAATAATAAAAACGTTAGAAGAACTTAAAAATACTGTTATATTATTCTATTATAAACATATCGAGAAAGAAAATAAATTTCTAATTCACTCCAGTTTGTTGCGATTCAGGCAGAAAATGTTGATGTTGCATAAAGATCCGCTGTGTCTAGTCATAACTCACGGGAGATAAACAATTATTTGGAAGGGTAATACGGCGAAGGCAGAAGTTTGCAAGGGAGCGGGGCGAACATATCCGGCTCCAGAATATTTCCGGAAGGTTACGGCTATCAAATCGCACGGACCTGTGGTTAGGATGGTTCGTTGCGTTCACGTTCTTACCAGCAGCGTCGTCGTTGTTATCGTCGTCAACCCCTTCCTTTGTCTTTTATTTCCGTTTTAACGGGCGCGGGAAACGATGTCACCATCATTTTTTCCTTCGGTCTTCTCGTTTTTGGTCCCCTTGCTCTCTCTCTCCCTCTTTCTGTCCGTCTGTCCCTCTCTCTCTCTCTCTCTCTCGGTACCTAGTCGAAGATAAGTGTTTCCATTTCACTGGGCGACTCGTGTCCCCGAGGCACAATTAGGGCGTTTGTTTTTGCCTCTGTGCAGACCGCGCTGCGCGCACCGCTGAGAAGTACCGTGTCCTTCGAAACTCTGCTGGAACTAATGCAGTGTCGTCTGGGACGAGTGCATCAGTTTCTTTGCCGCCTCTTCCAGAAAGCGTTTCTGGATTTGGTATTTGCGGAAGGACGCTTCAGTTTTCCACCTTTCGGAAATACGCCCGCGGCGCGCGCGACGGAACTGCTGCGGCAAATAATTGCCACCAGTCGTGACAGCACTTTAAACCGAGTCCACCGTGAAATCTTTCGACGCGTAAAACCTGCGAAATCTCCCAGTTTTTGTTTGGATTTCGCAACCTTCTCCCACGACCCACATTGATTATTTTCCTATTTATTACATTCTTACTGTTCTCTTTTGGTTGGCACGTTTTTCTAATAATATTCAGCATCGTTTAACGCTTTTAGTGCTGAACAATGATAGTCAGCTAAACAAATGGCAGCAAATAAATAACTACAGTAGTGCACACTTAAGTGTCCACGTTCGGTCCCGACTGACTATTCCCATCACATTTGGGTTCCCAAACCCTATTGATTTCTTTTCACACCGTTCGATAGAGCTCACAAAGAAAACCCTCTGTGGCAAGCTTCAAGTCGGCACCCCTACCACAAGGGCAGTTATTGGGTGAGCACAGTTTATTGAATGATGCTCCATTTTACCACGTTTTTATTAGCTCGGTTTCTTGTCTGTCTGTACGTCTGTCTGTCTGTCTGTTCGGTACAAATATTGCAATTGATTTTAAACTAACTTCCCGATGAGCTAGAGACTTGCAATTTTAAATATAGCTCAGAACTGGATGACAATGCAATATTTAAAAAAAATTTTTTTAAAAAGCTTATGCGTTTAGGATATATAAATTATTATTAATAAATCTAACCGTTATACCCAATCGCACTACCTGCACGTCCCCACTCTACTACCTGTTCCCACTCTGACTCATCCCCACTCTGACTCATCCCCACTTCACTGACCCGTTTTGCACCGAAGGAGCTCAGTGTGCGTCAGTGTGCGTCAGTGTGCGTTCGAGCTCCGTGCGGTGTTTACAAAGTCACTACGTATTAAGTCATAACGTTTTAACGAGTGGTTTCTGTGGTCTGGGACTTCGATATAGGAGTTTTCTCGCCGAAATGAACAAGGTAAGACATACAATAATCGAAAATTTCTGGGTTCCGAAGAGAAAGTTTACCCTTTTAAAAAGCTGAAAATAATTATTTAAATAAAAATAAATTTTTTAAAAAATACCACGTTTTTAAAACGGACTAAACAGTATAAAATAATTTAAATAAAAATATGTTTAAAGAAACGGACTAAAAAGTATAAAATAATTTTTCCTAGCCACGTGAAAATACTTGTAAGATTTAAAACGAAAAACGTGGGGCGCATGCAATACATAGATAATTGATGCATGAATTGTTCAACTAAGTCACTAAAAATTTTATTGCATTACAAATGACATGAACTGTTGTGTGTGTTTTCTCAACGGCAGCTACTCTCTACTCTACACTCCTTACTATTATCTTGCGCCCCACGTTTTTCGTTTTAAATCTTACAAGTATTTTCATAGCTATTAAAAATTCACAATCTCAAATTTTCAGGACTATCTGTATGGGGTTAGGAACCTGTACGTGGCTAGGAAAAATTATTTTATACTTTTTAGTCCGTTTTTTTAAACATATTTTTATTTAAATTATTTTATACTGTTTAGTCCGTTTTAAAAACGTGGTATTTTTTAAAAAATTTATTTTTTTTTCTATACTGCTTGACGAGAAATTACGAAAAAATTCGTGAACATTCTACCTGATAGCACGCATGCTTGTGAATTTTTTCCGAATTCTCGGATTAGACGCACATGCATTAAAAAATCGAAAATCTTCAAAGATCCGAAAAATATGCACATTTCTCATTGCAGTGTTAGAGGTTACTAGTTTTATAAAAATTCAGTAATGAGATATTGTCGAAAGCAATTAATCTTTCGCAGATTTTTTTTATAAAATGCACGGTTTTACTTCGTTGGCATCAAATCGTACGGTTAAACAAGAAATTGATAGTACTTGTTGCTCTCGTCAGCATCTCGTCTCATCCCAAAATTGCATGAACATTCGTCCTGCGGTAATTGACGCGATCCAAATAACAGCAATAAATTCGAAACAGCCGTGGCGCAAGCATATAAACTGTGTTCCAATTTTTGCAGTCACGGGGCAGGGGTCGCGCGGACAAAATAAATTTCCATTAAAACAGAATTTATGGATCACGAACAAGCCGTTACTCCGTATCCGTATGCATTCTCTATCGCTCGAATAAAATTTTCCTCGGCTGCTGGCCGGCTTTAATATCGTCCAAGACGACGCGGCGCGGCGCGACGCGACGCTGTTTCGCTGCTTCGCCCGCGAAGTCAGGGACGCGTCGCGTCGCGTGGGACGTTACTCGACATAAAACCTGAAACTTTCTCTTAATAACTCGTAACATAAATACCCGGGGCAGCCGGGTTCGAATAGAGTGAAAACTGGCGCGTAGCGGCCTGTAAGAAGAGTGTAATTTACACCCCGCGGAAAACCGGGCGCGCTGCTTAACGCCACCACCGCCGCCGCCGCCGCGCCGCGCCGGGGTTTTTCCTCTCCTCCGCCTCCACCAACGGGTTCCCATTGCGTGCGGGAAATTTATTCGAAAATATCCGGTGAATTATTTTCTCTTAAGCCGGTTCTCCTTTAAATTAGAATTAAGTTATGCGAAAAACTTCGCCGACCCGCTTTTCCACCCTTCCCGCTTATATTCCGCCGTCTAACAGCCCCCTTGCCTCCCCACCCCCCACCCCCCCCCGCGGAAAAATTTTCGTAACGCAACAGTGACGAAGTGCCGGCGCAATTTAAATCCGTATGCTTCTCTAACGCCTCGTTTGTCATTGCAAAATTTCCGAGCGCCTTGGGAGGAGGCAACATTCGCGAGTAACTGCCCGAGGGGGCCGACCGGCGCACGGGTAATAAAATGCTGCTCCACCGGAGCCGTCAGGGCAGACTAAACTCCGTGGCCTCCGATCTCCTATGTGCACGCTTCGCTGTGTTGGATCGTTGGAAAAAATCTTGCCGATACTTTTTTCTGCTTTTCTTTAGTTTTTATTTTGTTTTTTTAACACGCTCGGATACCGACCATCGCGTACAGTGGAACCAAAATGTGTTTTAACCATTGCATTTCCGATTCTCGAAAATTTTGGATATTTAATAAATTTTCAGTGGTGCCTTGAAGCCTATATCTTCGCAAAGCAGTGTTACCATTTTTCAAATTCGGATAAAAATTCCACAAAATTGAAGTAACCTTTTCAATAAAATTATTCTTATATTATGACGAATCAACATAAAAATTAATTTTTAAATGTACGCACAGATATACATATTTTTAATCGCACAAAGGTTGCTTAGAACAACTTTGATAAATTTTAACGGGGTGGGTAACGGCGCGGCGTACATGAGACTTCACTATCTTTTTACAGTTTCTTGAATGGGATACGTTATTGCAATTTTAGCAAGTTGCATTAAAGGTCACTCAAGGTTAAGCGCGGTGGTAATATCAATTTTCTTCTATTAGAGAAGAAGTGTGAAGTGATGGCTACCTGCATCGAAGAGTTGCAACCTTGCATAGTTGCACGGCTGAATCATGTACACGTTTTATAGTCTTCGAATTTATTCTCGCACATGTTGCAGAAACCCGTTATTTTGTATTTTTTTATGTAGCAGACTTTTCATGATTGACAACATCTTTGAGAATTTTATTTGATAGAACGATAAGGAAGACAGCCTTGAAAACGTGTTGAACATATTTGTGTAGTATTACAAATAATGAAAATGTTTATACAAATTCATACTTTATACATAACTATACACCTGATTTAAATGAGTTATTTAAGATTAACTTGAATTATTTTTGAGTATAAAATGTTTCGATAAATTATACAAACTATAAAAATTATTATGTAAACATCCGTTGTTTCTAGTAATGTTAGATGTATATGCCATATTTAATGATAAATCTTTATCAATAAAGTTAAATCCATTAATGGTGCAAACAATAGCTAAAAAGAATTTAAAAGTTCAGTAAATTATTCAGAACAAAATACAGTATATAAATAACAATAAGTACAGTTCTTAAGTGACTTTTCTTTCAGCCTGAAACTTTTCTCTTTTTGAATAGAAAATTGAGACGAATACGATAGTCAGTTTAAAAAAAAAAAAATAAAAAATTAGAAAAATTGCAATATTTTGCTTCGCTTGCGTTAGTGTGAGTCTCACCGATACTCTGGACCTTTCGCTCGGTCGTGTCGTGCGCGTTTACATGACTGGTTGCGAGGGGGATCGCCTCAGTGGTGGGGATAAAATTGTGACAGTTACGGTAGAGACCTCTGCAACAGTTACGGGAGAGAATATAAGATTTTAATATTAGCATTACCGTATTATGAGTAGAAATATTCTACCTTAGTGGTCTGCGGGTCGACGAGATTCGCTTTTTTAAAGAGGACGATTCCGTTCCATTGGAACGAGCTCTCTCCGAGGAACTTTCGCGTAGAAACGTCTCTGATATTTCCCCCCTGTTTCCCTCGCGCCGTCGCGGCGTTCGGACGCGCAGAAACGAAAATGGAAATTCAGTGGAAACGGAAGGAAACGCGCGGCGAGGGTAGGGGGCAGGGGCGCGTCGGGGAAGGCGGCAGAAACGTCGAGAGATAAGTTTGAATCCACTTTGGGGTGGGAAGTGCTTAAAATTTACACGTCGCCCTCCGTTTTCGTTTTGTCCTGCTGTCTTCTTATCTGTTCCGGGCTGCGCATCTGAACGGAAAATAATGGACGCGTTTCTTGCGTTCCGCGCGGCCCGGCCGTAACGTAACGCGTGTTGTTGCGTCTCTCCGCTGCGATTTCGTGCACACCGGATAACGGATGGCTTCTCGGTATGCAAGAACACGAACACCGGGCTCAAAAATCGGGAACCATTTCTTCGCCGAGCATTGTGTCCGCGGCGAACGTTCAACTTCGTGTTACGCCGGTGATTTATGGCAACCGCCACCGAACGAACGAGACATTTTGCTCTTCAGGGTGACACGATAAGTATTCTCCCGTCTCGATACCATCTCGAAATCCGATTTTTTACTCGCATCTTCGAAGCATTTCTTTTAATTCACCGATTATTGTTTTAACCCCACGAATGTCTGATCAGTATCATAACTACACCATCGATATTCCTCGATAATTATTTGTTATTCGCCAAATTTGTTTAAACATATTTTTCCGAGGAACTTTGTCTCGGAACATCAGTTTTTCCAGAAGCTTAGCAGTAATATGTTTATTATTTATTCTGTGGGTCAAAATGCACCCAGACTCCGCCATCCAAGCGTTAATAATACGATAATGTATCTGTGTATACCTTAATTAGATATAACTTTTAAAAACTTCGTTTTTAATTATTTTTTTTTACGAAACTTTTAGTAACATATTTGTCACAGTTTTCCGATTAACACGAGATCAAACACGACATTTTATGAATAAGAAAACATTTTATGTTTACCTTCTTATTAATATCTTTTCTTTTTGTTGCAGTGTCTGAATAGTGACAACAAATCCTTCGAGACAGACAACCCGATCGAATTGAGGTAATTTTCATAAAATTTTTAACATAGAAATTGTAAAATATCAAATTTCATGAAGTAGCACAAGTTCGTTCGGTTGCAAATAAGTTCTAATTTTAACGATTTTGTTATGATCGTAAATACAATCTATTCATTAATAATAATATATGAATTTGTATGAAAGAATTAATTTTATAGTAAAATTTAATATTATTGAAAGGTGGTATATATATTTCAATATTATATTTTGTAAAATTAATTTTTTCATATAAATTCAATGTTACCCTTCAATAATATTAAATTTTACTATAAAATTAATTTTATATACAGTGATTGATAAGAAGACATTCGCAGTCAGAAATAATACAATGCAGTACTTTCTAAATAAATTTCAATAAAAACAAATATCGAATAGAACCGAACGTGTTAATGTCACGACCCGATAAATTCGCTGTAAATCAATCGGAGCAATAGTTTAAACAAAATGTCTACCGAAGTGTGAGACCAGCCAATTGAGAGAGTGCGGTATGCAGAGCCGATATCGGAGTGGTAGAAACGAACAAGTTTGATATATGCGAAAGGTAGTTTTGTCCCCGGTGCAAATCTTATCAGGAACGTCTGTAAATAATTTCGTAGCCGTGCAATATACTCGCGGAGAGTCCAATTCGAGTAAGTGGAAATAAATCTTCGGCAACTAACAGAGAAAATTTTGCGCTGCACCCACCCTGAAGGAACTGGTTCACGGGAACACGGAAGTAACGTTATTTTTCCTGGAGATCGAGCACCGACTGATAGTTTCATTTAGTCTTATCGAGAATGTATTTCCCCGAGACATTCACGATCCTACAAAAGGGACAAGACGTGTACGTGGCATTGTGAAAGCGCTATAAAAGTGGAGTGGAAAGAGGAACAAACGTAATTGAACGATCTCCCATTCGCAGAGCGATAATAACTTTTCTTTTCACAACAGACTTGCTTGTTCTATTTACCAGCTTCATTCCCGTTGCAGTGGTACCCACAAACTATTTCTAATGAGCTCAACATATTTTTGTAGAAAAAGCACGTGCGCCACAAATTCGAAAATTGAAAAACAAATGAAACTAGTATTGTGTTTTTCACAATTGTTTTGAGTATTCCATCTTTATTTTGAGTCCCCCATTCTTCTGGTAGAATTTTGTTCACGAATTTTATATGTATGTATATGTATATTTATATGTATATGTATATGTATATTGTATATTTCCGTGCATGAATTATATACCATTTTTAAGATCAGTTTAATTAAATCGATAAATTAGTAAGTTGATCAATAAGATACAAAAGTATACAATTATTGTACATGAATTTTATGAAAAGGTAATAACTTTTAATATGTACATGTTTGGAATGATTATGAATTTCTAGTGAGAAGAAAACAATTTCATAGTTATTGCAGAAGGAAAATATTATAATCCAGATGGAATGCATAAAATAATACAAATCCGAAAAGTTTAGATAATGTGCATAACAAATATTCAGCCAAAATGTTACACAGTAATCGAATGTTACAATTCCATTAAAATTAAATATGATCCAATAAATTGTTTCACTAGATAATAAGATTAAATATTTATCTGTCTAATAGGAAAATAATTCGGACCAATTATCTGAAGTGTGTTCGTCAATGCAATTGGCTTTGATACTCGGACCTGATAAAATTGATTGCTATTGTATCCCATTTGAAAATATCTTGAACGCTAATCAAATCAAACGCTCAATTAAATTCAAAATCACTGCGTTACGATATGATCCGACTAATAACACTGATCAAACTGTGCCCACCGAAGTTTACGGTAGCCCATGATAATAGCAAGGTAATATTACGCATGGTTTCGATCTTGAATTTGATATACATATGCGCAGCATTGTTTGAATAAGCGCGATTTTGATTCGGACCGCGCGTTTCATCGACAGTAATTAATTACGCGAGAATGTGGAATCGAATCGAAACTGCTTACAAAATATAATTAATGTAGAAGGTACTCCGTAGATATTGAAATAATAGTGAACACGGGGTGATCCTATATGACAGAATGAATAAAAAGCGTTTCAATTTGTTTGATATGGGATTATGTTGTTAGAAACATTGATTTCATGTTTGCGCTTAACTGTGCCTCGAATTGATTTAGTCGATGTTGCACGGCAACATTTTCAACAATTTATAGAGTAATAAAATTCGTCGTGTTTCAATATCCTGTTTTATTGTGAGTTCTCAAGTATTCAATGCTTATATTTATTCATGTGTAGAATCACACCCTTCCTGGTCGGACCATTAATCACGGCGCACCCTGTATGTTCACTCTCTTGGACACAGAAAAGTATCCAACTTGTAGGTAGGAAATTATAGGTAAATCATTTATTAAAGGTAATCATTTATTCTAAATATTTCACTAATAATTTTAATAATATTAATAACCCTCAATATCTATATTTTCATTTCTCAATTTACAATTTTTCTATTCAATTACAATTTTCAACCTCAATTATTTTAATCTATTTGGAACATTTCATTAATTTTAATCGACTAATTAAACTCTCGATCAAACCACCAACACCAATGTTTCAGTTTATCAGAACTTTTCTATTCAAGTAATTATCAATTATAACCTTCAATTACAAATATTTATTTTAATCTATCTGAAAAATTTAATAGACCAATATTGATAATCTTCCATTTAGGAAGATTTATCTTATTTTGCATCTGCAAGATACTTTGAAATAAATCATGCTTAGATTGTTTTGTAAAATTTAATGTATCATAATTTAGAATCTGTATGTTGTTTGAACTATCTTGAAGTTAGTATCTAAAAAAAGAAACACTAGTGAAAAATAAAAGTTATACGATGCAAGATACAGAGGGTGAAAAAAACTAGTTTTTTGTTGGATATTCTAAGTGGTTGCTAAAAGCTAAATTAGAGTATAATAATGCTTTGGAACATACTCGCCTCTAAAAGGCTCTAAGGGGAGATGGCTTTTAACAGTAATGAATGAAGAATTTTTTCAGTGAAAAGCTAAATGAATCTGCACATAAAACTGTTTCTATATTTAGAGCTGAAATATTTCAAGCAAGTCTACATATACATATACGTAAAAGAACATTTGAAACAATAGATTGTAAATTAACTCTAAAATACACATTTTCCCTGTTGGAAAAACATAACAAATATGAAGGGGATCAACACATTGTAGAGGAATTGTTTAAAAATCCAGCAGGAACAAATATGCAAACTCGTGCTTATAAAATACATGGCTGCCAGCAACAGACGTCCTCGAATATTCGGGAAATTTTTAATTTTTATACCTGTTATATATGTCCAAATATAATTTCAAAAGTCATACCATGCGTTTGACGTAATGCAAACATTTTTTTACGAAAATTTGTACAATGCATTGGAGATATTTTTTTAACGAGTATAGCCGAATTGAAAATTGTTTAAACAAAATGAAAACTTCATGATCAAATGTTTGTCAATTCAATTTGTTCTTGTTATGTTTGATAACAAGGTTAGTTACTCTGGAGGAAATAATCACAGTTTTCTATTACAAGGAGAACCTATGTAAAACATTTTCTAATTAATTGTATAATTTCAACTACACTTTCCCATTCAGAATTAGATTTAATAGCACCACTGTTAAATCTGAATCTAGCCCATTCACACCATCATTGTTCTCGTTATCTTATAACGATGATTCTCGCACCATTCACACCATTCTTATTTTCTTTATTATTTCTTTCTACAATAACATTAATGATCAGAGTGGAATAATGACCAGTTATTATTATTGGTATCTATTAACTAAGGTTGCTTATTCTTTGTGGGGAAAATAGGGGTTTTTAGAAAAAAGATTAAATTTTCCCACCATCTTCAAGAGATATTAATTTAGTTTCGGGTTTTGTTCATATTTGGTTATGTTTGTAGTTTTTAGTGAAATATGAACATATCTCAAAGGATTTTTTGAAATCTTAAAAATTGACAAACATGTAAAATAAAGTGTCAACCTTTTTTTCAATAATTGTAACAGCTGAATTAACGAATGTGAATTAACGAAAAATGAGTTTTTGTGAATAATTGTAATCGTAATTACATACATCGTGGAATTTTAATTAGACATATGAGACGAATAAAATGATGAAAGGTTCATTAAAAGAAAAAAAATTAGAAAAATTGCAACCTTTTGCATCGCTTGCATTAGTGTGAGTCTCGCCGATACACGACCCCTCACTTGATCGTCGAGCATGTTTACCGCTTGACAGGTTCAAAGAAGAATCCCCACAGTGGTGGGGATAAAACTTGAACAGTTACGGTAGAGATCTCTGCGACGCGTCAGTTACGGAGAGAATACTGTAACCGCGACCAGGTGTGACCGACTATGACGCGGATAACAATCGGAGCGGTTCCAAGTAGAGATTCCGCGGAAAGAATCGATTCTTAGGCATCTGGGAATCGACTGTTCCAAGAAATCGTAATGAAAGAATCGATTGTGGAAAAATCGGTGTGAAAGGAATCGATTTTCTGAAGAATCCGAATCGAACACCCCTAGCACCATCGTTGACAGTCCACGGAGGAGCGGTAACGGCTTGGCGGCGGAGGCTCCGATGACGAAGAACGGTTGATCGTGACAAAGATGCAAACGATGATGGTAGTATAGTATACGAGGCGAGTCGCTAGTAGGCGGAAGTGGGCTTGACCTACTTCGATCGTGACCACAAAGAAAAAAGTCTGTGGCGCGGCGCGGTTCCCCGGGGTCATGTGCCCCGGACGCAGGGAATTAAAACTTGTTCCTATTGGTTGCCTTAGCAGGCTGCCAACAGAAGTCAACGCGTGCCTGCTGCGTGATTCCCCCCGTGTACACACGGCCCCCCGTGTTTCTCACTCTTCCTCCAGTTCCCCGTCTGTATTTAATTTTCCTGCTTGTCCGAGGACGCCTCCGCCACTCGTCGGAGATTCTCAATCTTTTAAATGGCCCTCGCGTGTAGGGAGAATGAGGAGGACGCCCCCCATCTCCCCCCCTCTCACTTCCCCCGACATCTTATGCAACCGATTACACTCGGAGTTAATTGATCGAACGACTCCGTTCTTTTTTCTTATTTTTTTGTTATCCCGGTCGAGCAGCCGCGTGAATCTAAATGGAATTTCTGAGAAATCGATCAAGAGCCAGAGAGAGGCTTTCCTGTTTCCCGGCTAGGGGAAAACATTTTTCTTGCGATGAGAGGAAAGACGATTCTACCGGGTTAATAGAAGTCGGAGGGACGGGGACACCGGTCGGGTTGTGGGAAAGTAATATCGCTTTTGGATAATGGCACTTTTTGTTAAATGTTACTGGGAAATCGATGAATTCGCAGAGAGAGGCGAAATGGAAGCGCGCGAGACGATCGGCACTTTGGTATTAATCGAATTCAAGCGTAAAGATACAGTTTGTTGATCTACTTGTGCTTCTGAGAGAAATTTAATTGTCTGGAAAAGAAAGCATTTTTCTTTAATCGTTGTTTAAATTGTATTAAGTCGGACTAGTAAAGATTCGGTATAATAATAACAATTCTTTTATTAATTCTTGCATTTTTATTAAATCTTGCATTTATTTTTGCACATACTTTTATTATGTCAATTGTTAAGATACCATGTGTATAATGATTGAATTTTAGTACACCTCAATTCATCTTCAATTTTAATAAGTTAAGGACCAATTCTTTAGTGTACAATTATGTTATATAATAAATTGTAATTACAATGTAAAATAAATAATGTATGTATTTTAGCATAGATACAAGAACGAAAAATAGTGAGACCATATTTTACAAGAAATGTGCCTTGATACTTAGCATTAATTTAAATATTACTTGAAAATTTTAAATAAAAATGTGACTTTATACCTACGCGTTAATTAAAATATTAGA
The DNA here is from genome assembly GCA_916610255.1 of Lasioglossum lativentre. Lineage (NCBI taxonomy): Eukaryota > Metazoa > Arthropoda > Insecta > Hymenoptera > Halictidae > Lasioglossum > Lasioglossum lativentre. The sequence continues at coordinate 6,472,501 of OU744366.1, forward strand.
TTTTAAGTAAAAATGCACTGTACACATTTTGCTGAAATTACACCTAAACTTCCGAATTTGTTTTTTAAACTTGTGGATTTATTTTGAAATGGTTGCAGTTTCAGGAAATAAAAATTTTTGAAAAAGAATTCAAGAGATCATGAGCTTGCAAAGTATATGCAAGATGCAAGTGAATACATCTTAAAAAATACAGAGGTTTAGTGGAAGGTCGTCAAAGGCGCCACATATCTCAACTTTAAAAGGCGTGTTACTCTTTGAGCTCCTTTTACAAATTATATGCATGCTAAGCAAAGCTAATTTGTGTCTTTGAAGCACGCGCGTCTCGACGCTCTTAATTTTATTTAAGTGTTTCAACGTTTTGCTGTATTCAATTTGAGAGTCACGCAATTCGCTTGGAAACCTTTTAAATCTCTAATTTAATACTTTGAGACTTGAGAACTCATGCCAATGTATTCAACAAAATTTCTCGGAGAATAAGAAACATCGTGCATCTGAATTATTTTATAAATTAGTTAAGTAATATGGAGGAATTAAAAATTTTTTTTTTAGTTCTTTGATTTCCTTTCATACTGTTTGACTTTTTTATTAACAAAGTTTACGTCACGGTTATCTAGAACTTTGTCCTTAAAAGACGTACGTACTCAAAATGACACTCTAGCCTTATACATATGCAAATCAGTGAACACTCATGCGATGATGTAATATATAATTGAGTCAAGAATAGCTTCCATTTTTTTTCTCAAATAAATGTCAATCAGTGTTTCTTACATATTCTCAATTACTGTAATTTCTAACCACTGTTACTTAACTAACATATTTTTATTATCATTGCCATTGAATATTTAACCACTGACTATTTAACAATTACTCGGTATTCATTGCTATTGTTATTACTCGACTGAAATTATTTGTGGTTAGAACGAAAATTGCTGTTTAAAATTGTGTAAGAAGATAAAATAGAAAAAATGTTGTCACAAATATTTTCAAAAACATTTTCTATTTAATTATAATCATTCGATTCTCCTGTTTGAATAAGCACACAAATTATAAATAATATAGTCAAAGCAAAGAGAGGTATTATATGTATATTTCAGAAAACTGGATAATGAATATGTCATTTTTGTGCAACATTCAGCTACATTAAAAAATGAGTTGATGAATGGATACACTCTCCCATCACTACATAATCAATCATAAAACTTTTTCATACATCAACCGAATTTCAAATATTTGAAACTAAATACCAGAACACTGAACATATCACAAATACTCATTTCATAAAATGAAACAGATTCGGAAAAACTGATGGTATTTCTCACGTTTATTTATAACAAATATGCATATAGACATAATATACATTACAGATCAGATATGTGTCCTTTTCAGTCTATCTCACTCAAATATTAGCATACGAAATACTTCGTTTTAATCTATATCGTGGAACAAAAATTTTTGAACGAATAATAACCTTTATTCATAAGAAGTTCTTATTCAGTAGTTCTTAACCTTTTTGAAGTCAGACCAAAATTAATGATCCAAAAAACAAACAAAAACGTCCCGCGTAGAAATAAATATATTTTAGAAAATATATTATTAAAAAAATTCGGCTTTCATAATTTCGCAGAACACTTGCAAAAAGCTCGTGGAACTCTGGTTAAGAACCACTGAGAAAGTCTTTAGTATCTGACGAATCATCCTCGAACCAGAAGTTTAATTTCATCTTCCTAGACGGAGACGAATATAATTTCAGTTTTAAAGAGTTCGATGAATTATCGAAACAATACGGTCGGAAAGAAGAAAAGAGGACATAGAACAAGAGCGTCTCGTCGTACGTTTTCCAACGGCGTCGCCGGGCAATTAGATTTAGTGCTTCTTATTCGTACTCCCGTTTCCCTTTGTCTTTCCATTCTGAAACTCTCTTTTCTTTTCTCCTCGCATCCTTGTACACGCACACGAATGGAACGAATGCTCACGCGACCGAATGAAAGGGCGCACAGTTTCGTTTATTCTCATTGAAACTTTCCAAGCAAATCTCCATTTGTCTCTCCTACCGTTCTTTCACCTTTTCTTCCCGGCATCATTCGTGCCATTTTGCATGTAACGATGAAGTTCAGACTGTTACCAAGCTGCGAAGCGTTTTTAATATTTCGAAACGCTGTAACACTTCTCGATGGAATAACGATGCGCTGTCAAAGGGACGGTTCCCACTTTCAAGTAATTTCTATCATCTTTATTTATGTCAATTTTACGGCTCTCGCTGTTAATCGCTCCTTTGTTTGCAGAAGATTGTGGGAGTGCATTGCAGTCGATTGTATAAGATTTTTGAAATGTTTGAAATGTTGGCTTTACCTGCCAGTAGCATTGCAGAAATTGTTTATAGTCGAAGGTGAATAACTAACTTCTCAATGAATTGTTCAATTGCAATTTTATCCGTACTGTTTTCTTTTAAATATCTATCCCCTCTCTTCTTCTTTTGAAATAGTCTGCTTGACCACTTTTTATCTACTAAAATGGGGATCCATCATTTTCAGAGAACGAGTACAAATTATAATAGAAATATATAAAGAAGAATTTTCGTATTACCTATACTTAATTTTATATTTCAATCGCGAGACAGCAGTTCCTCAACAGCACAGAATATAAATTATTTCCACGCGGCATTACGAAAATACGAAACACACACCGTGCACTTCACTTAATTCTAATATTGCTTTCAACCGTTTTTCCCCCATATTTCACAAATCATCAACTAACAAAGAACAGTTATATCATCAAATAATAAAGAACAAAATAATCCGCTTTCCTCGAATATGCCGGAACAGAAACAAAGGGAAGGAACGGACGGAACGAAATTCGTGAACAGAATGCTGGAACCTCCGACAATAAAAACGAATGACATACTTCGCTTAATTAGTCGTTTTTCCGCGAACCTAATTTATTTCCGAATATGTATACCTCGGCGCAACGCTATTCCGCGAATTACTGTGTAATTCCGTTCCCCAAGGATTAAAGTAACACGGGCAAACGAAATTGCTTACAAAATCGCTCGAATTTCATAGTTTCTTTCTCTCTCTGTGTGTGTAGGTGACACAATTTGCGGGAATCATGAGAGCACACGGAATAGTGAATTTTGCTACCGCCGGGGCCGATTTTAAATCCACTTTCTTTCTCTGTAGTCATCCCCAAAGTTCCGAAATTGCTGTCGGCCACAGTTCATCCTTTGTTAACGACGCGTTCAACGTCCCGTTTTCGGAGGCGCGCGTTTAACGGCCCCTGGAAATCCCGGACATATTAAATGATCGTGTAATTACGAATGTTTGCCGAAACCCTTCCCACTTATCTGGCTCTCGCTCTCTCCCAACCCCTTTTTACCACCACGGGACGCTCCGGGTATTCTCTTTGTCTTTGGTTTCCCGGCTCGGGTCACCTTTTTATCCGGACGAGCACCTCGCGGTGTCTGATTATGGACAGAGGAAGCGCCGGATAAAGAGACGACGCGATGAGTCTCGCGGTCATTCCGAACCAATTTCCTCGACGCCATTTAAACGAGAGCTCGGACTACGCAACCCCTATACCCGTTTCAACACTTCTGCGAATCGCACGCTGCTGTCTCCCGCAGGCTCGTTTCGAATTTGTGTCGCCGTATTTCGAAAATCAACCCGAAAACGACCAGTCAAATTCTCAACGACTATCGTTGACCCTCCGGGGACGATGAGATGATGATTGTCAGTTTGCTTCGGAATGATATGGTGTTAAAGATGTTACAGGAATCTTTTGATGATTTAGACTTTTTGATATTTTTCCTAGCCACCTTCAAGTTCTAGAAAATGAACAATAATGCAGGGAAACACTCGGTTACAATAGTCTCTTGATGATTTAGACTTTTTGATAATTTTCCCTAGCTATGTTCAAGTTCTAGAAAGTGAACAATAATGCAGGGAAACAATCGGTTACAATAGTCACTTGATAATTTAAACTCTTTGATATTTTCCCTAGCTATGTTCAAGTTCTAAAAAGTGAACAATAATGCAGGGAAACACTCGGTTACAATAGTCTCTTGATGATTTAGGCTTTTTGATAATTTTCTAGTTACCTTCAAATTCTAAAAAAGAACAATAATGCATGGTAATAGTCGCTTACAATATATTTTTCCTAGCCAGGGGAATATTTTGCATAAAATACAATGTGACGGAATTTGTTAAAGAAAAGATCCCCATCGAGACTAACCGGAACAGCTAATATGTCCGCGATAATTTCGTCAGAAGAGTCGCCTGCATTCGATGGTATACCACGGGGTTCCCGTTACGCGGCGCATAATGCGAAACGACATTACTTATGACAGAATGACCTGATATTTTTCATATTTCCTTCTTCCGCACGTCCCGCACGTCGTTTCTCTTTCTTCTCTGCTTCCAGCCGTTCTTTCTTTTCCCTCTGGTGCGTTCTAACTCCGTTCCTGGCGGGGTATTCTTTCTACGCTCCATTCCGCAGCGTCTCTTCTTTTCTTCCATATCTTCTCTTTTTCTCTCCTCCCCTGGCCGACCCCTCCCCCGCCCCTCGATCCTCTACGTCACTGTCGTTCGTTCACGCAAGCACGCATCCACGCATACCAAATGAAAGCCCACACTATCTTCCTCCGTTCGCTGGCACGCTCATAATCGGTCTCGTCATCGCATGATCCCGGCTGCATTACTCCGAAGAAAGGCGGCTTTCACGAATGCTGCCAAACTGCCTGCGGTCGTTACCCTTTATGATGCACAGAATCGGCCGATTCGCGGTGTCTATTGATCCGGCACCGGGCATGATCTCTCGGGGGCCTGAGCCGTCGTTAAAGTTAAGACCAATCCGATGATGCGCTCATTAAACCGATCGGTGCCCCGGGATTTCCGGTGACCCTGGGATAGCATAAAAATAATGACAATTGACTGGCGGCGCTTTTGTAGCGACCGCGCTCCGCTCTGTTGTCTCGAGGATCCCCCGTTTCCTGGATCCAGCGGTCAGGTGGTTTATTGGTCGATTTTGTTCGGCACGGATCTTCGCTGATTTCTCGAGTTTCTCGGTTTCTTGCGACGACACGCCGGATCGAAGGATTCCCAGTGCATTTCGTCGCTCCCCCTTCTACCACTTCTTCTCGCAATAGGCTATCTTTTTGTCGTATTCTTTTTACTGAATTATTTAGGTCACCTCTGCCCCTTCTCCGGCTATTAGCGACCACAGCGTATTTGCAACGGTGATGGTTCAATGTGGTGGTTTTACGTTAGACGAGAAAGTCTCCACTATCCTTCAGGAATTGTAATGTTTCAGCACAAGAGTTTTCATCTTGTAGCGTTTTTTCCTTGTGCTCTGTTAACGTGATATTCGGGACATTGGAATTTTTATATTTATTTTTCGGGTTAGGTTGGTTTGACCTATTCTTAGCCTAGTCACTATTGTTTTATCACTATCGCTTGCTTAGTTAATATGTATAATTAACCAATAATTCTATTTTAATAACTATAATAGTTAATAAGGTTAATGATAGTGTCTTAATTGATAATCTTAACCAAACTGTGGATTTTTATTCTATTTACCACAGGTGTTGAAATACAATCTGCATTAACAATAATCCATAGTATTTTAATTTTAATCAGAATACATCTCGCAGTAGGTGAGAGAAATTTTGCCATTTATTTTAATTTTTATGAGAAGTATAAATATAAAGAAAGAGTATATGAATTACCCTTCGTTAAAGTCTGCATTTTGTTATATTTGACATCCCTGTGCAGTCTACAAATGTATAAAATTTCATTTGTTATTATCATGTGTAGCCTTGATGAAGTGAATAATAATCTGTCTACATCTAGATTATACTATAAAAGAAAATGACAAGTGTGTAAATAATAATTATATAATTCTTTGCAATTTTTATAAACGATCACATAAAATAAAGAGACGAATTGATATGACTTAAATGAAAAGTGACCTTATATGTAAGTTAGTATGCATGACAGAATATAATATATAGAATGCTAGTAACGTGATATAAAGTGTGCCAATTATGCGAGGTACGACTGGATCAAATCTCCTACCAAGTTGTAACATGAAGCAGGGCAGACTGAAGTTTTTACGTCATAAATTACATAACTTGATCCGGTTACATCCGATTATGCTTGTTATTACATGCAATTATTTTTATTCGATAAAGCATCGTTTGACTTTGTGCTTTTTCCTAATCGCAGACTTTAGATTACCACTAATAGAGAATTATTGCATGCGAATAATAAAAAATCAATTGATGCAATAATATTTGATTGTACAAATAAAATATAATAATATAACAAGACATAGCAATTATCTTTTAGTTTCGTCTTTAGAAACAATTCACTGATATTTTTGTAAATTCGATATTTTAGTGGAAAGTCTCGAATATTTTAAATTGTGCAATACGTACACAATGCTTATTAAATAAATAGTAAAAGAAAAAATCATAAATCTAGTTCTATCGTGCAGAATTTCGAGCAGAATCATCCAAATATTAATTAATTTTCTTCAAACCGAAATAACATTCTATTTCGTCGTTGTTAATATACATTGGCGAACACCTAGGCACAGATACAAATTTTCTTCTTCCTCTAGAAAATTATGAACGACAACGAAGATGCGATCACCGTAACCGTGAAACAGATCGTAGGGTAGGGGGGTTGATAAAAAAATAAATTGCACAGTGTATTCCTCCATACGGCGAAAATAGTAAGAAAGATTCGGCCGTGAAATTAAAGGAAAGGCGAGGCCCGGCGTTGGCCAGCAATCATAGAGATCAAGCAAAAATCCAGGAGAGCGGGGACGATTAATCAATCCCCGAAGCGCGAGCCAACGTTGGCCAGAATCGATCGAGAAGGAATCGAGATTTCCCTGAAAGAAAAAAAAAAAAAAAAGAGGAAGACAGAGTCAGGGCGGGAAGGAGGGCGGGGGGGAGGGACAATAAATAAAGCGGAGCCGGGTGGAGAGCGGCCGAGCCGAAACAAATGGAAAAATCGGAGCAGGATGAAGCGGTCGATCCGCTTCGCAGGATTTCGATCAGAAGATTGGTGAAATAGAAACGAGAGTCCTGGATCGATGCGGAGCAGCAGACGGAGGAGAGGCGCGTTGTATAGTTCCCGTGTACGCGAACGGCGAGAAATACTGGATTCAGTGAAACGAATCGTCGTCTAGGGTTTGATCGAGGAGAGAGACGATCCGCGGGAGTAGGAAACCAGCTCGTTGACGTGGACATATGCAATCGGAGACACTCAGGTGCTGCGGACGAGAGGCAGCCTGAACACGGACTGCTACACGGATGTACGGGTCGACGGAAAGGAGCAAGGCGAACGAACACGGTGGTAATGGTGAAACTATCTTGGGGTTATACTTCGGTCACTGACATCCAGCCGTAACGCTATATTCTCCTCTCCTGGACACCGGCTTTGCCCTCTGACAGCCTGCGTCTGCAGATCGCCGGACTCTTTTTCACGATACGGCTCTTCTCTCTCCTCTCTCTCTCTCTCTCTCTCTCTCTCTCTCTCTCTCTCTCTCTCTCTCTCTCACGTGCCCCCACAGGCCGAAGCGGTACCCAAATTGGAGGAGATGCATATCTCCGCACGACAAGAAAAACGCGACACGATTCGTGGGTGGACCGAACCGTTCTGACCCACTGATTTCGATTATGCGAACGCGGAACCGCTCAGTCCGACGATAAGTTAACATTCTGCTTTTCAGTTTTCAACAAATCCATTTTTTTGGGTGTTCTTTTTAACCCTTGCCGGCCCGCAAGTACTATAAGCACCCAGTACTGAGACCAGTTCCTGGCAATATTAATGAAACCTAGCTACATTAAATAAAATCTACCTAACACACCAAAACGGTTTTTATTGTCGTGGCAACATGTCTTGGAGACAATGGTTTTCTGTGTACTGGCAACAATGTAAAAATATGATCATTATGGGTGATTACGTGTAATAAGTTGTTACAAGAGTTAATGAACATTTAGCGAAGGGAGGTACAACCAAATAAAGATTTGAAATGTTTTTGCGAATATAATAAAAGATATTGTTTTTTGAATACTGTATTTAGCACTAACCTAATATTTTGTGCTAATTTTAGCTGATGCTATTTTTTCCATTTAATAGCAAAGAAAATTGTGCTTCTATGAAATTTTCAAGTGGTCACATTAATATGGCCAGAAACTGGTAGACTCTATATATGTATAAAATAAACATATTATAATCTATATAAATGAATAATTATAACGGTGCTGGATGGATACAAGTGTGTAAACAAAATAAGATATTCACAGTCTTCCTTGAGTAAAACTGATTCAGAAAGTTCGTTATCGGAAAATGCAGGAATAAATTAATAAACTATTTCGCAAATCTCCTACATAGACAACAATTTTCCATCTCATTAGCTGCAAGAATGAGAATGGTTACCAAGTTCCATACGTGTTCCGGGCACATCGTTAACACATATGTATTCGCTGAACGCAAAGGAGACTTATAAATCAAATTACCATCGTATTAAAACATTACTGCATTGTTTATCGCGAAGCCCAGTATAACCACGTCGCGCGTCGGCTCTAAAGATTTAGATACATTTGTTCATTCGAAATTGATTGATCTTTAACGACCTTCTCCCGGATACGTTCAAGTCGCTGTTAGGATGCACTTATACGATGGCTGTTGGTTTCGTGTAGCATAAACTGCGGTAATCGGTTTAGTGGCCCCTGCTCACGGACAACCAGGTATTTAGCAAAGTGCATGTAACGATGAGATTACGCACGGTTCTGACACACGACGGACGCAATGCGCGGGCAATTTTTATTTAATTTCCTTAAGGGGCTGTGCGCACCCAACTACCACCACCACCCTTACCACTCACACATCGATAGATCCGCATATACGTATTTTTATTCTTCATTTTCGACTTATATTGTCATGAAGAACCACCCCTTAAATTTTCTCCCACCTGTAGTCGAACACCCTGTATAAGAGAATATAGAAATTTCTATAATGCGGAAGTAACGTCACCAAGATCTATTGATCATTGATGAAATAAATAGACAGTTTTCTCGATTCAAAATCAATCAGAATATGGCTAATCGTATCCAACATATATCGTCTTCGCAAAGGATACACACTTATTCTTTATCTATACATTCAAGTGAAAAATTTTACTACCAAAAACATTTGTTTTCTGTCGAACCTTCCGATATAAGAACATTTATTCAAAAATGTTTCGCGGTCCATGTTTTAAATAGAACGTAACGAAGGGTTCCCATAACTCTTTCTAAGTTGAATACCGCGGGGGTCCAGCAAATTTCATATTTTAGGGATTGCAAGAAACGGGTTTTTTGGGTTTTATCTAATATTTGCAGTCCGAGCGAAATCTACCAGTAAATATCACGCGCCTTTTCAATTCTGTTTCAGACGGACCATGAACAATGAACTGCTCGAGTGTCGTCTCGAGAGAAAGGAACGAAAGAGTCCAAAGTAGGATGAACCGTGAACAGTCTTGATTCCTTGGTTGCCATCGCTGAGTGCAGAGCTCCGGGAGCTTCTCTGCGCTCTTCGCTTCTTTCTTCCTTCGATCTTCGGGGCCGACACCCTATTTTCCTGCAGCTTCTAATGGCCCTCGAGGGTCCCTGTCTTATCGGTAACCCGTTTCCACGGATCCATTCTCAATGAAGAATCTGCACTTCTATTTTCCAGTGTCCTCACGGCGCGACGCGGCGCGACGCGGCGCACCGACGCGGGAGAACGCGATTGCATAAACCGGGAAGCGGCGAAGCTGAAGGACACCGGCCGCATAAAACTCGAACTGTTACGGCCGGGCCTGACTCTTTGCTCTACCCGTACCTCTTCCTCTGGGTGAGCAAAGTTTCAGGTGTGTCCGTGGCAGTCGATCGTCAATGATCAGTTCCAGTGCGAATAATCCACGTCGTGAGCCACCGCTTGACACCGCATAGTGGTCGGCAAGTACGAAAACTGGGACAAAAATGGAAAAAATATTATTGTAGAAATTGAAAATTGTTGTATAATTGACAATCAAAACATTGCAAGATTACATGTCTGATACACTGTCTGAAAGAAGTAAAAGATAAATCCACAGGAGCGCAGCAGTAGACTCGACAGTACTCTTACGCCTGAAATTTGCTTTTTACCTGGACCTCGTACTCTCTTACTTTGAGAATATAAAGGTGAGCAAAGTTTCAGGTGTGTGAGTGCGTTGGATTCAACAAGTAAGTCCGAATTGCGAGGAATTTCGGAGCAAACTGTTGAATAAAAGAATATGAAAAGAATGAGAAAATAATGATTGTAAATCCTTGTATTCGAATGGAGAAGATATATTGTATACTAGCTGTACAATATAACACCTGCTTTAATAAGAGCTCATTATGATTATGATCATTACGATATATTAACTAATTAGCAAGCCCGTTCATGTAATTGTGTTACTATTCACATTGCAGGGAACTTGATGCGATTATAGTTGATGCAATTTAACGAAACCAATGTATCACTAACATTGTTAAATATACGTTTCATGAAATAATAAAGAATTGTATATTCTGAAACAGCGTTATGCCTAACTTATATAGTTTTAAAAGATGTTTTATAGTCTGTCAGTTAAATAAAAATATATTAATTATAATTTCGTTACTTAAATAAGATTGCTTGGGCTGTATGAGAAGAATGGAAGTGATTGATATACATATAAATCATTTTAAGCACTATCTAAATAAAAGAAATACAATATTTATAAAATTATGTGTTTACAACATCTAAGTTCCACTAAGTTCATCTAGTACCACAAATATCAATAAATACTTGATGCAATAATAATTGAAACAGAAAGTAAACACATCAATGAACACTATTTGTTTCAGTGTGAAATAATTTTATTTATCAAATGTAATAATCAATCCTTCGTGTACAATATGAAAGATAGATCAACCAGAAAAGAACCGTTCGAAAACTGTCTAAGATTAGCGGTGAAGTTAGACGGGTCTTCGAAAGACTGATAAATCAAGTCGAGCGTTAGGATCTGGTTTCCGTCAGCGTCAGGCTTCCTCGTACATGTATAAATCGATAACAAAGTCGTTAAAGCCAGTGTAATTGAGAGAATGTAACTTTATCCTTAAAAGTTAATATAGGACTATATACGTACTGAACCAACGAAATTCTAGCTGATTCAGTTATCAACTCATCATAAATAATATTATAATCGGTTTCTGAAATACTTCAGATATTTTTGCATAAAATCTATAGCTTAATTATTATTTATTGGTTCTTGTGGAGCTGTAATCTGACCTTAAGATTGTTTTATAATTAAGTTAGGAGACGACATAAAACATTCAAAGAAGAAGAATGGGATATTAAACAGTTTTCCCTACATCTCTTTAATTAATAAAGTAAGGTTTGAAACGAAATAGTGAATAAAACGGAGTGGGACCGTAGTGATTGTCAGTCAAAATTATTACTGGAATTCTAGGTAGCAATCTATCTTACTCGAAATTCATGAGAGATTCTCGCCCACGGTTACGTTCAATAACGAAATTCATGAGTTTCTTGCTCTTAATTACGACTATGACCGAAATTCATGAGAGATTCGTGCTCAAGACAAAAATTCCTCAAAAATTCAAATACCATCATGACTGAAATTCATGATGTTTGGTGTGATTTTAATCAAGAACGTGTCACTAATATGTTTATAGAAGTTTCATAATATTACAAACGAAAGAAATAATGCTTGTACACGATATAAGCGACATTTCAGTCCGGAAATTTTTGCATGTATCGAGACATTACTGTAAATTGTTCAAAACTACTTAATCAGATTCGAAGCTGTTTTCAATGCACCTCATGCTATTAGTACGATCAATCCTTTCAAATTCGAAGAAAAATCATTTTCCCGGGGATGGACGATACTGTTACAAGGTTGATGTAACTTATACGTTGCGCGGAATGTATCAACTACAGTATAGCTAGAGTAAAGGTGCTTACCAGCGAAACGGCATTGCAGCCGTAAAAGATTATGAACTTTACAACCCTGTAACCGAAACTGTATTTTGGGGCCAGCATTGTTGAAAGTTTCAGGTCGATAGTTGATAACGCTACAAGTTAGTTATTACCGAAAGTTTCACTGGTAAACCATCCGGCGGATACTGTTGCTGGCATCGAATTTAAACTGTTAACACATCTACCAACCTATATCGTACAGTCGAGGTATATTATTCGCGATAAGAACGGCGCGCGGGTATCGTGTTTTCCGTGTGCAGTTCGGTATTGGACAAGTTATGGTATCCGTTGCTACTCTTTATTGCGGTTTTCGGCCGGCTGAGATTAATTGGAAAAGTTGCTATCCGACCGCTAAATCCTTTCTGTTCCATTTTATGCAAACGGAATGAGAAACCCCAAATTGTTCAACGTTCTGCCGGAAGAAAAATTACGTTTGTGCGTATTCCGACTCCACAAACGGTTGTGAACGTGTGCTTCGCTGATGCTGGAAACGCTTTTACCCTGTTTAATGTTGCTGGAAATAAATAACTTTTCATGCCAGCTTAACAAATATCCGTCTTTTTTTATTATTATTTTATTAACACGCTAAAGGCGGAAAAATGGAAAAAGTGAGTAATTCGAGTTCAAACCGCTGCTGCCATATTTCATAGTTCGGATCATAGCCACGCTCGTATTAATTAATATATTTCCCCTCATTTTTCCGTTTTCGATCAGCAGAAGGAATCATGCGAATAGTGGACGTATATGTATATGTATAACTCGTGCAAATCCGATTATCCTTAGTTGAAAAAAGTTACCTGTGCACTTCAAACAACACCCGTAAATACGTGTGCAAAATCTTAATGCAAAAGGTTCAAAATAGGTCTCCTAAAAGAATTCCTAAAAATTTGTGAAATAACATTAAAATTAAATAACACTGTTAATTGTTAATATTCGATAGGGTAAAGTATGCTTAGATACACACAATTGAAAGATAAGAGTGAATTTTTCACCAGCCTGGTATAATAAGTTAAAAGTGTACGTCGGTCCAGCATTAAACAATAGCAGATGTTCTAAACAATATATGAGAACTTCGATTTCTGTAATAACTCTAAATCTGGCAATAAAATACGAGACAAACAGGTCCTGATGGGATTGTTTCAAATAGGTTTCCTTTTCGTTCGTTCGTGGAATTGAGCAATTTAATAAAACACCCTGCCACCGAAAACATTTGTAAATAATGTAAATATTATATAACGTAATTAACTTTTGTATATATTGTATTTCTCTCTTTCTCTTTCTCTCTCTAGCGATACTGTAGGTTAAGATAGATATAAGTTAGTTAGCAAGTTAGAATTAAGAATAGTTTGTAAGAATGTAAGAGTGATGGAACAATTGAAGCGGATATAGAGGAGTGGTGTAAAAAAATTGTAACCCTAAGGGGAATTCAATAAAGTTATATATATATACATATATAAAACACCCTGCCACCGCGCTGTTCCTAACTAGTACAGAAATTGTCACAAACAAAGGATCGTGATCGTAACCTGAGAAGTAATGCCGCAAATCGGCCTTCGTATCGGAGCCAGTCCAACTCCTGTTTACCTCAGGGTTGAGAGAAACAACCGGTGTGCATAGGTAATCCCTGAAACGATAAACCCGAACTGCATGTAAGTGGCATAGCGAGAGCTTTACGCAACACCTTGCCGCGACAAAATGGATATTCCTTGCGCAATGTCTATTAATAAACTAGACCATAGACAGACGATAATAACAGCCTACAGTATTGCTTTAGACAGGAATAATAAATTTCCTCTTCGATTGGCGAATTTGCAACAATAATACTCGTTTTATTGATCGTACCCCAAGGAGGTACAGTGGACGACTATCTCACGAATTTACCATTCCGATACAGATAAATATTAAATGTCATATAATTTTGTATTTTTAAAATACATTTAGAAGGTCAAACTTAATGGTTGGCCTGAAAAAATCGAAAATTTTGTTTTGCTTTTTATAAGGTGACAGAAAGAAAATGTCTTTTTCGAGCGAGACATCCCATAAAACTAATGTAAAGATCCATTCGATAAGGATTGGTAAATTTCGGCAATGCTCGTTGGAATGCTTTGTAATGTATTTAAATTATTATAAGCAAAATTATATATATATTTATATTATTAGTTATAAATAGATTTAATTGTAAGCAATAATAGTTGGAAATATTTGTATGACAAGATATAATGATGTGAATGTGCAAATTGCAATGTGTTAAAATTATAAATATATGTGTATATATATATGCTCTGATTCTGCTCAGATTTGGACAGCGCTTCTGCCGTCAGAAGCGTATACTTCTACTTCCGCATTAGTAATTGTGTCTGTCGGTAGGGTGTGCCGGCACAAGCTGAGGGCAGAATACGGGCAGATGGAAGGCACACCGTGCCTTCGTTATAGAGGGCAGGTCGGTCGCACTAATGTGGTGGATATCGATCATGTGGATGATTATGTCTAAAAAGTGAATTTCTATTGTATAAATGTGTATCAGTTCTCATTTTTACCGACAAAATTACTATTGACTTTTGGACACATTGCAAATATTCAAAGATTACTTTTGTAAAACAGTGCCAAGTAAAACCATCGAAGAAGTCACACAACGCGTTTAATCCAGGCGAACCATAGACTAGAGGTGGTTTCTGTGTTGCACGATCTGAAATACCGATTCTATCAAACGAGACCAACCAACTAGTGAACCAGATCACAACACACACAACATAACCACCTAAGAAATACTGTTAAGTTTAGCACAAACAATGCATGCAATGCATTTTTCTGTCTACAGTTCTGAATTACCGACTCTGTAGAAAATGCCGTGTGGCGACTACCGATAATGTAGATTGGTACATTGTCCTGATGTCGATAATGTGAATATCTACTTTAATATTGACTAATTGTAAATTTTGTTAATATTCATTCGTTTGTTCATCGTTCGCTATCAACGAATTGCTTTTGTAAAAACAGATTGAAATAAACCTTCAACGAAGTTACACGTTAAGAGAACGTTCCCCCACAGCCCTAGTACGGCAGCGGACTCTATCGAAATGAAACGATCAGCTAGTGAACTATATGAGGTTGCAACTCCATATTGGTTATCATCAAATGTTACAGTCTTCGACGAACGAATTCAAATATTTCGGACAATATTTTACCGTTGGTTTTTAAAATATTAAGAGCAAATAATGAAATGAAATAACAATTGAATTATAAATAATATCAATTGAAATAACCCCAAGAACACAAATATAACTTCAAAACGTGGGGCCACGGAAATCGTAATCGTGCCACTTTGTTGGTAAGATAGAGAGTGACAAAATTTTTTTTCGAGTCGCCAAAAATCCTTTTGGCAATCGTCATTTTAGTAAAAAAAGAACCTATTTTTAAAATTTCATCGAATTCTGAGCATGGACGTAAACGGAAACTTGGCCAAATTTCATATGAGATACCTCAATTTCTAATATAAAAATATTTCATAAACGAGCATTATTGCCGTCACTTGTTTTATACATAATTGTTCCAAGACTCGATCTATGGGAACAGAAGTATGTTGAAAAACATAGTAAGATCAAGAGTTAGATAAAGACTTTACTGTAAAAAATTACATGGAAATAATGTCAAGGGAGTGCTTGTCGACATCGTTGGTAAAAGGAATTATTATAAATATTAACCAGATCGAAATAATAAATTTATCAATAATTACTATCACGGCGATCAAAATCAATCGATATTACTTGGAGTGGGGTGAGTTTCACATGACAGCGCAGGTGCGCCTAAACTCGGTAAGCACTCTTAGTCAGTCAGTCAGTCGGGCCGCGGATTGCGGCCGGAGCGGTCCGACTCTGGGACCCGGAGGACCTGGACCACCTGGGGACAACCTGGAGCCGACCAAAGGCCGACCAGAGGCTGACCAGAGGTTGTCCAGTGGTCATCCACTTGGCTGACCAGTGGTCATCCACTTGGCTGACCAGTGGTCATCCACTTGGCTGACCAGTGGTCATCCACTTGGCTGACCAGTGGTCGTCCACTTGGCTGACCAGTGGTCATCCACTTTCCTGACCAGTGGTCATCCACTTGGCTGACCAGTGGTCATCCACTTTCCTGACCAGTGGTCATCCACTTTCCTGACCAGTGGTCATCCACTTTCCTGACCAGTGGTCATCCACTTTCCTGACCAGTGGTAATCGACTTTCCTGACCAGTGGTAATCGACTTTCCTGACCAGTGGTCATCGACTTTCCTGACCAGTGGTCATCGACTTTCCTGACCAGTGGTCATCGACTTTCCTGACCAGTGGTCATCGACTTTCCTGACCAGTGGTCATCGACTTTCCTGACCAGTGGTCATCGACTTTCCTGACCAGTGGTCATCGACTTTCCTGACCAGTGGTCATCGACTTTCCTGACCAGTGGTCATCGACTTTCCTGACCAGTGGTCATCGACTTTCCTGACCAGTGGTCATCGACTTTCCTGACCAGTGGTCATCGACTTTCCTGACCAGTGGTCATCGACTTTCCTGACCAGTGGTCATCGACTTAGCTGACGACGACGACGACGACGACGACGACGACGACGACGACGACGACGACGACGACGACGACGACGACGACGACGACGACGACGACGACGACGACGACGACGACGACGACGACGACGACGACGACGACGACGACGACGACGACGACGACGACGACGACGACGACGACGACGACGACGACGACGACGACGACGACGACGACGACGACGACGACGACGACGACGACGACGACGACGACGACGACGACGACGACGACGACGACGACGACGACGACGACGACGACGACGACGACGACGACGACGACGACGACGACGACGACGACGACGACGACGACGACGACGACGACGACGACGACGACGACGACGACGACGACGACGACGACGACGACGACGACGACGACGACGACGACGACGACGACGACGACGACGACGACGACGACGACGACGACGACGACGACGACGACGACGACGACGACGACGACGACGACGACGACGACGACGACGACGACGACGACGACGACGACGACGACGACGACGACGACGACGACGACGACGACGACGACGACGACGACGACGACGACGACGACGACGACGACGACGACGACGACGACGACGACGACGACGACGACGACGACGACGACGACGACGACGACGACGACGACGACGACGACGACGACGACGACGACGACGACGACGACGACGACGACGACGACGACGACGACGACGACGACGACGACGACGACGACGACGACGACGACGACGACGACGACGACGACGACGACGACGACGACGACGACGACGACGACGACGACGACGACGACGACGACGACGACGACGACGACGACGACGACGACGACGACGACGACGACGACGACGACGACGACGACGACGACGACGACGACGACGACGACGACGACGACGACGACGACGACGACGACGACGACGACGACGACGACGACGACGACGACGACGACGACGACGACGACGACGACGACGACGACGACGACGACGACGACGACGACGACGACGACGACGACGACGACGACGACGACGACGACGACGACGACGACGACGACGACGACGACGACGACGACGACGACGACGACGACGACGACGACGACGACGACGACGACGACGACGACGACGACGACGACGACGACGACGACGACGACGACGACGACGACGACGACGACGACGACGACGACGACGACGACGACGACGACGACGACGACGACGACGACGACGACGACGACGACGACGACGACGACGACGACGACGACGACGACGACGACGACGACGACGACGACGACGACGACGACGACGACGACGACGACGACGACGACGACGACGACGACGACGACGACGACGACGACGACGACGACGACGACGACGACGACGACGACGACGACGACGACGACGACGACGACGACGACGACGACGACGACGACGACGACGACGACGACGACGACGACGACGACGACGACGACGACGACGACGACGACGACGACGACGACGACGACGACGACGACGACGACGACGACGACGACGACGACGACGACGACGACGACGACGACGACGACGACGACGACGACGACGACGACGACGACGACGACGACGACGACGACGACGACGACGACGACGACGACGACGACGACGACGACGACGACGACGACGACGACGACGACGACGACGACGACGACGACGACGACGACGACGACGACGACGACGACGACGACGACGACGACGACGACGACGACGACGACGACGACGACGACGACGACGACGACGACGACGACGACGACGACGACGACGACGACGACGACGACGACGACGACGACGACGACGACGACGACGACGACGACGACGACGACGACGACGACGACGACGACGACGACGACGACGACGACGACGACGACGACGACGACGACGACGACGACGACGACGACGACGACGACGACGACGACGACGACGACGACGACGACGACGACGACGACGACGACGATAGGAAGATAGGAAGATAGGAAGATAGGAAGATAGGAAGATAGGAAGATAGGAAGATAGGAAGATAGGAAGATAGGAAGATAGGAAGATAGGAAGATAGGAAGATAGGAAGATAGGAAGATAGGAAGATAGGAAGATAGGAAGATAGGAAGATAGGAAGATAGGAAGATAGGAAGATAGGAAGATAGGAAGATAGGAAGATAGGAAGATAGGAAGATAGGAAGATAGGAAGATAGGAAGATAGGAAGATAGGAAGATAGGAAGATAGGAAGATAGGAAGATAGGAAGATAGGAAGATAGGAAGATAGGAAGATAGGAAGATAGGAAGATAGGAAGATAGGAAGATAGGAAGATAGGAAGATAGGAAGATAGGAAGATAGGAAGATAGGAAGATAGGAAGATAGGAAGATAGGAAGATAGGAAGATAGGAAGATAGGAAGATAGGAAGATAGGAAGATAGGAAGATAGGAAGATAGGAAGATAGGAAGATAGGAAGATAGGAAGATAGGAAGATAGGAAGATAGGAAGATAGGAAGATAGGAAGATAGGAAGATAGGAAGATAGGAAGATAGGAAGATAGGAAGATAGGAAGATAGGAAGATAGGAAGATAGGAAGATAGGAAGATAGGAAGATAGGAAGATAGGAAGATAGGAAGATAGGAAGATAGGAAGATAGGAAGATAGGAAGATAGGAAGATAGGAAGATAGGAAGATAGGAAGATAGGAAGATAGGAAGATAGGAAGATAGGAAGATAGGAAGATAGGAAGATAGGAAGATAGGAAGATAGGAAGATAGGAAGATAGGAAGATAGGAAGATAGGAAGATAGGAAGATAGGAAGATAGGAAGATAGGAAGATAGGAAGATAGGAAGATAGGAAGATAGGAAGATAGGAAGATAGGAAGATAGGAAGATAGGAAGATAGGAAGATAGGAAGATAGGAAGATAGGAAGATAGGAAGATAGGAAGATAGGAAGATAGGAAGATAGGAAGATAGGAAGATAGGAAGATAGGAAGATAGGAAGATAGGAAGATAGGAAGATAGGAAGATAGGAAGATAGGAAGATAGGAAGATAGGAAGATAGGAAGATAGGAAGATAGGAAGATAGGAAGATAGGAAGATAGGAAGATAGGAAGATAGGAAGATAGGAAGATAGGAAGATAGGAAGATAGGAAGATAGGAAGATAGGAAGATAGGAAGATAGGAAGATAGGAAGATAGGAAGATAGGAAGATAGGAAGATAGGAAGATAGGAAGATAGGAAGATAGGAAGATAGGAAGATAGGAAGATAGGAAGATAGGAAGATAGGAAGATAGGAAGATAGGAAGATAGGAAGATAGGAAGATAGGAAGATAGGAAGATAGGAAGATAGGAAGATAGGAAGATAGGAAGATAGGAAGATAGGAAGATAGGAAGATAGGAAGATAGGAAGATAGGAAGATAGGAAGATAGGAAGATAGGAAGATAGGAAGATAGGAAGATAGGAAGATAGGAAGATAGGAAGATAGGAAGATAGGAAGATAGGAAGATAGGAAGATAGGAAGATAGGAAGATAGGAAGATAGGAAGATAGGAAGATAGGAAGATAGGAAGATAGGAAGATAGGAAGATAGGAAGATAGGAAGATAGGAAGATAGGAAGATAGGAAGATAGGAAGATAGGAAGATAGGAAGATAGGAAGATAGGAAGATAGGAAGATAGGAAGATAGGAAGATAGGAAGATAGGAAGATAGGAAGATAGGAAGATAGGAAGATAGGAAGATAGGAAGATAGGAAGATAGGAAGATAGGAAGATAGGAAGATAGGAAGATAGGAAGATAGGAAGATAGGAAGATAGGAAGATAGGAAGATAGGAAGATAGGAAGATAGGAAGATAGGAAGATAGGAAGAGCTACGCTCCTACTGCGGGCGTCGCTACGCTCCTACTGCGGGCGTCGCTACGCTCCTACTGCGGGCGTCGCTACGCTCCTACTGCGGGCGTCGCTACGCTCCTACTGCGGGCGTCGCTACGCTCCTACTGCGGGCGTCGCTACGCTCCTACTGCGGGCGTCGCTACGCTCCTACTGCGGGCGTCGCTACGCTCCTACTGCGGGCGTCGCTACGCTCCTACTGCGGGCGTCGCTACGCTCCTACTGCGGGCGTCGCTACGCTCCTACTGCGGGCGTCGCTACGCTCCTACTGCGGGCGTCGCTACGCTCCTACTGCGGGCGTCGCTACGCTCCTACTGCGGGCGTCGCTACGCTCCTACTGCGGGCGTCGCTACGCTCCTACTGCGGGCGTCGCTACGCTCCTACTGCGGGCGTCGCTACGCTCCTACTGCGGGCGTCGCTACGCTCCTACTGCGGGCGTCGCTACGCTCCTACTGCGGGCGTCGCTACGCTCCTACTGCGGGCGTCGCTACGCTCCTACTGCGGGCGTCGCTACGCTCCTACTGCGGGCGTCGCTACGCTCCTACTGCGGGCGTCGCTACGCTCCTACTGCGGGCGTCGCTACGCTCCTACTGCGGGCGTCGCTACGCTCCTACTGCGGGCGTCGCTACGCTCCTACTGCGGGCGTCGCTACGCTCCTACTGCGGGCGTCGCTACGCTCCTACTGCGGGCGTCGCTACGCTCCTACTGCGGGCGTCGCTACGCTCCTACTGCGGGCGTCGCTACGCTCCTACTGCGGGCGTCGCTACGCTCCTACTGCGGGCGTCGCTACGCTCCTACTGCGGGCGTCGCTACGCTCCTACTGCGGGCGTCGCTACGCTCCTACTGCGGGCGTCGCTACGCTCCTACTGCGGGCGTCGCTACGCTCCTACTGCGGGCGTCGCTACGCTCCTACTGCGGGCGTCGCTACGCTCCTACTGCGGGCGTCGCTACGCTCCTACTGCGGGCGTCGCTACGCTCCTACTGCGGGCGTCGCTACGCTCCTACTGCGGGCGTCGCTACGCTCCTACTGCGGGCGTCGCTACGCTCCTACTGCGGGCGTCGCTACGCTCCTACTGCGGGCGTCGCTACGCTCCTACTGCGGGCGTCGCTACGCTCCTACTGCGGGCGTCGCTACGCTCCTACTGCGGGCGTCGCTACGCTCCTACTGCGGGCGTCGCTACGCTCCTACTGCGGGCGTCGCTACGCTCCTACTGCGGGCGTCGCTACGCTCCTACTGCGGGCGTCGCTACGCTCCTACTGCGGGCGTCGCTACGCTCCTACTGCGGGCGTCGCTACGCTCCTACTGCGGGCGTCGCTACGCTCCTACTGCGGGCGTCGCTACGCTCCTACTGCGGGCGTCGCTACGCTCCTACTGCGGGCGTCGCTACGCTCCTACTGCGGGCGTCGCTACGCTCCTACTGCGGGCGTCGCTACGCTCCTACTGCGGGCGTCGCTACGCTCCTACTGCGGGCGTCGCTACGCTCCTACTGCGGGCGTCGCTACGCTCCTACTGCGGGCGTCGCTACGCTCCTACTGCGGGCGTCGCTACGCTCCTACTGCGGGCGTCGCTACGCTCCTACTGCGGGCGTCGCTACGCTCCTACTGCGGGCGTCGCTACGCTCCTACTGCGGGCGTCGCTACGCTCCTACTGCGGGCGTCGCTACGCTCCTACTGCGGGCGTCGCTACGCTCCTACTGCGGGCGTCGCTACGCTCCTACTGCGGGCGTCGCTACGCTCCTACTGCGGGCGTCGCTACGCTCCTACTGCGGGCGTCGCTACGCTCCTACTGCGGGCGTCGCTACGCTCCTACTGCGGGCGTCGCTACGCTCCTACTGCGGGCGTCGCTACGCTCCTACTGCGGGCGTCGCTACGCTCCTACTGCGGGCGTCGCTACGCTCCTACTGCGGGCGTCGCTACGCTCCTACTGCGGGCGTCGCTACGCTCCTACTGCGGGCGTCGCTACGCTCCTACTGCGGGCGTCGCTACGCTCCTACTGCGGGCGTCGCTACGCTCCTACTGCGGGCGTCGCTACGCTCCTACTGCGGGCGTCGCTACGCTCCTACTGCGGGCGTCGCTACGCTCCTACTGCGGGCGTCGCTACGCTCCTACTGCGGGCGTCGCTACGCTCCTACTGCGGGCGTCGCTACGCTCCTACTGCGGGCGTCGCTACGCTCCTACTGCGGGCGTCGCTACGCTCCTACTGCGGGCGTCGCTACGCTCCTACTGCGGGCGTCGTACATTCGCACGCATTAATTTTTTGTACACAATACAGTAAGGTCGTGTTCTATCTCTCATCGCCTGTTCCAAGCGGGGATGGAGATCGCGAAGGGAAACTATTTTTTTATGACTGTGTCGACCACGCCGGAAGTTTAAAGGGACAGTGCTGACCGTTGAAAAGGACAGCGTATATAAACACGGACTGCGCGCGGCCGAAGGCACAACACAACGAGCTAGTAAAATAGCGTATCGAGGGGACAATGCAATTGCAAAAAAAAGAATGTACATTTTCGTCGTGTTTTCGTGGGACGGTGGTCATAAAGTAATTTACTCGTGACTGAAACTAATTTTTACGCTAGCTTCAATTTTAGAGTTGACCAGCATCTGGCTTTGCCTGTCATATATTCTTAATTTGGGGAGCTTCAATAGGTACGGTCAGGTAAGGTCGGCAAATGACGCGGCGTTTGGCTATTCATCTAATTGTAAGCGCACCGAATGATCGACCGCTATTCACCGGCAGGCTTGGAAAAACCAATGTCCATTGTACTATGGGTGGTATTAACATTCCCTGTACACTCGGAGCGTACGACACCGCAACAACAGTTTAGGTAAAATAAATGACATCTCATGACGTCCTTTCTCTTTTTGCTACGCGAAATCATTCATGGACTCCAAGTAATAAATAGTTCAAATCTGACAGCCGTTTGTAGATATTGGGATGTTTCACACCCCATGTGTACCGTATGAAATTTGTATAGAGTGTTAATCAAGTTTCAAAGTATTGTAGTCGGCGAAATGACATTATTGGTTTCCCTAAACTGTACATTTTATTATTTTCCTCTGTGTCCGTAATAATTTTTGATATTATATACATATATTTTTATAACCTAAGGAGCTGTGGAGCCTCTAACCAGAAACTTTTTTTTGTGCCATGCACAGCAGGGAACTGTCAACGCGCTCTCGAAAGGTTCAAGATATATGGCCCGAAATACAGGGGTCGAAACTTGCCAAGGGACTGTAAGACGTAAAACATGTATGAATATAAGATACAAATGCAGGGTAACCAAGATTTTTTTCTAGCAGACAAAACTCGAGTATAAATATACAGTATTTCATCAATAAATGTCCCAAATATCTAGCACATAAATGTCCCTGAACTATCCCCACTACTGCGGGGTGTACCCCATGAGGGGCCATAAAACTCGAGAGGTCTCGGTCGCCGAGAAATGTAAACATGATACGGGTCGGGTATATCCGTGTGAGACCACTACTAATCCGATGGCAGAACTTTCGCCAAAATATTCTTGATATTTTTTTAATGAAATTGATACCAAAAATGATATAATTTCGATGGTATTTGTGTGTGTAATGAACGATGGGAGTTGACGGGACAAGTTGCCTCACCGATGTACTCGACTTGTAAATGTCCATATACATACTTTTATATGATCCGAATTATATCGTGTTTAGTATCATTTTAATCAGAAAAATGCCACAAATATATTGGTGAAAGTCTCATACAAAAATATGGTGAACAATAAGGGAAATAAGAAAGGAATAAGAGTGTAATGAAATTATAGAATAAAAAGTCATTTTTTTCCAAACAATTACAAAATGGGTAATGTCAGCATTCTACATTTATTTATTACCTGCGGTACTAAATCTATTTACCTACGCCTGGCGGTCTTTAATAGTATCTCGTCGGTAAATACGTTCGTCGGAGAATGGAACATTGCATGATAACCGATATGGTTCCGTGATGATTCACCTTTTCACCGACAAGAATCTCCTCAATGGCCAATGGTCTTCTACACCGATGAGATGCCGTCGGTGGCTTTCTGTTTCTTACTCCGACGACAATATATCCTAGAGGGCGTAAGAGTGGTGATACTAATCGCACTTACCTGTCGGTAACGTTTCTCAATCAACTTGATTATTTTGCGACAGATGGTGCCACTAATTCGAAGTTTAGATTTTACAGAGCATTTCTTATATTTTTTTAAAATAAATACGATAATAAATACAGTTTAATCTGGACAACATTATTTAAAAACACTAAAAAAATCTGGAATACAAAAGAAATTAATTTTAAGATATTTGGAATTCAAATGAATAGAACATCAACTATAGTATTAATAATATTATTTATACATATATTTTTTTTTAATATTACATCTTAAATCTGTATATACAAGTTCCTGCATTTATCACGAATTTCATTATTTACTTTCTATATAACTATTATTGCGTTAGCTATTTCTCATTTGAATAGTTTTAGTAATACAATAATTAATAATTTACAAGATTGTACACACATACACAAGGGGTGAAACCCCGTCCAGGTTACGACTTTCTATCATACGTTACATACATCGTATAATGTAGAAATTTAATAAATAATTAGAAATTCCCATTCTCGAGACCATATTTCCATGATATAAAGAAAGAAAAGTACAAATCATTTGCCGATATCGGCAACAAGTGAGATCTATCGATAATAAACCCTCAAACATGTTACAATATTTGGGTCGATCGGACGCCCGTGTATTATAAAATATACCTCACTGATTACAATTTTAATTATTCAATTATCAAGATTCACGATTCTTTGTTTTCGCAAAAGAACAGTCTTAAATATGAAGCGTTTCAATTTTGTGCATTTTGCTTTAGTTTTGTTATGCTTTATTTCCGCTTATTCTGCATCAATGGGCTAGCATTAATAAATATTATTATTAAGTCAGAAGAAAGAACTTCGAGTTCTAGCGGTTTATGATACCCCCCCCCCCTCTCTCTCTCTCTCTCTCTCTCTATTATACAGAGTGTCTTACAACTTATAGAGAAGGAATTCATATAAAGATATAATTTCTATTTGACCTTGCTTTCATATCGTGGCTATTTTGTGCTGCAACAATTTCTCATAATATTATATATAAAATAATAAATGGTAACGGTTCGATGATAGGTAACAAAATATAAAAATGCAAGCTTTTATTTCAATGGAAGGCAGTCATTTTGCAAATGGAAGCACAAACTGTAATAGCTGACACAAGAAACAGGGTCAATAATAGAACTCGTGTCTATACGAACTTTTTTAATTATTTTCGTGTAGCTCGTTCCTCGTTGAACTCGGTTTTACATATTATGGCACACCCTGTACATTTACAATATAATAAAACTTTGAACTAACTCTGCGATTATTCAGTGAAAATTGCACCTCCTCTCCGTTTCACTTTCGAAACATTCGAAAGTTATTTATCATTTCTACAAGCTTTGCATCAAATGAAGTTGATGATGGTATTCACGTCCGTAAGACCTCTCTGTTTCGTTCTTCTGTTGGGAAAGCTTCGATCAACGAACTTTTCGTTACAAGCAAAGATCTACTTTTCGCGAGTACGGAAGACATTTTGGCGAACACTGACTTTCCACCCTCGAGAAACGTTTATGCGACTGTGCGCGTTTGTCGTCGAATTTACACGCTTTTAACGACGAACTAGCCCAGAAGTGATTAACTGGTTTATAATTGATGCAGCATTTTTGTTTTAATTTATTCACAGTTTAAAGAATCACTGGAAACAATCGCAATCCACAAGTTACTTCATAAAATAATAAGAATTCCGTGTAACAAGGTTCCCATTTAACAATTGGCCATTTCAATGTACAATTATTAATCCAAGTAAGTGACTCGAGCAATTAGATCATCCACTATATTAACAAATGAAAAAGTACAAAAAATTTAAAACCAGTTTATGACTTATGTGCCCGTACTACAGGTTAAAAGAAACGGTAAGTAATAAAATAAAAACGAAAATGTCTCCTGACTAGAAACTTGTATGGTCGAGCTGGAGGAGCTGGAAGGAGTATTCAGTGGCAGTAAAATGGTCGCAGAATCGCTCCAGAACCTTTCTAATTCACTCTACCAGTTTCTGTAACGTCCTAGAGATAGAGGTATCCGCGATCGTTAGTAAAACATAATTTTCTACACGCAGCAGAACTGCATTATAGCTCCGTGTGACCCAGCGAATGCATATTCCTGCTCCGTCGACGAATTCGCGAGGATCAAGGCACTTCGTGGTTCGTTCGAGTGATCGATGTCGTTCGACGTTTTAGAGAATTCTCACTAATCTATCCTCTAAGCGCTGCTTCAGTGATCGTCCCCGTGGAAGTGACCATTCCTGTTCAATGGTTGTCTCTCTGGCGCGTCTGAAGGCCTGTTCCTCTTGAAGAATCCGCACTGTTAACAAAGAGTGAAACAAATGATATTGTTAATGCCTCAAATCAATTTGTGCTTGACTCACCCTTCAACATAAAGTATCACACATTTATACTTCGCCTACTAATAGGTCTATTAATAGGATTTTTAATAATCAAAAGGAAGCTTAGAAATCTCCCTTTACATTATAATATCAAATATAATTATTATTAGATGACATTACTGGGGATGACTTGGTGGCACAGAATTGAAATTAGTGTTGCTGTTGAACGATTCATTAAAAAGTCTTTAGTCTCTTAGTGGCATTTGTCTGATTAATATGACTAATGACGCTAAGTCATGATTAAGAGTCTTGTTAATTAATTAAGTTAATTTGCATGAACAAACCTTGTGTAGCAGATAGATAAGCAGCAACAGGATGATGGTCCCAGCGCAAGCAGAGAGGACAACGACCCACAGAGGAATAACATCCGGCGCAGATGGCGTTGAGCTCGGTTCGACGTTCGTCTTGACTTCGCGACTCTTGACCACCTGTTCAGCAGGTGCGCCGATGAACGGTTGTTTGGTGACACGTGCTACCAACTTGGTGGAGACCCTGACCTTCTCCTGGACGGCCACTTTCTTCAAGGTCCTCGCGTCTACCCTGTACCTGGCTCCGATCGAGACCTCCTGATCCTTCTTCAGAGGACCAACAACGCACCTCAATACGACACACTTCGCAGTATCGCAAGGACTGACGGGTCCGTGAGTCCTGGGATCATTCTCATAATCAACCTTCTCATCAAACTCACTCTCCTCAGCCATAAGATCCTTGTCCAGGTCCCTGGGATATCTATGCAGCCTCTCGAACTTCTTGAAGTCCCTCACTTCCACCATATCGCTCTCGCGTTTGAATCTCCCAGTAGCATCACTGCTTTGAGTATTAACTTCGTCGAAGGACTCACGACCATCTCTCCCATGGATTCTGCTGGTGACTCTCCTGTCCTCTGTCCTTCTCTCTTCGTGACTGCTAGAGTACCTGGACTCGTAATCAACGTCCCCGGTATGACTAGAATCCTCGCTCCAAGACTTGCTGTACCCACTTGATCCTCTACCTTGATAACCCGCACGCGGATCCACGGTGTAAGAACGTTCCTCGGTATAACTAAACGACCCTTGCAGAGGAAACCTTCGACTGTCCTTCAGTACGATGAACCCTTTCCCATGTGAATCAACCAGAAGCTCACCCTCCATTCTCAAAAACCGACTATCCCGAGCTTCAGTATTGTCAGAGACATAACTAGAATCGCCATATCGATCCTGAAGAGGGAACATGGATCCATCCTGGAACTCTATGTATTCTTTATTGTCTCCTGAAGTCCTGAACCTACCGAGGAATTGAACATAGTGTCTACCCTGTCTGTTGAACAGTTCGTAAGTAGACGACTTCGACAGAGAGCCGAACAGCGTCTCGAATTCCTGTGTCGAGCTGATGTTGCGCAGCTTGAAGCCGAATTCACTTCCACGAATGGTCTCTTCCCGATCACCGGTGATCAATCCGCTTTCTGACCCAGCAGATATTCCATGTTGTCGTCTCCTTTGCTCAAGCTTGTACTCCTCTTCATTCTCTCGTCTTCGTTCTTCCTCGAGTCGGTGGAACTCTTCCTGCTTAGCTATCTGGATCCTCTCAGCTTCCTTCGCTTCTTGTTGTCTTCTTCGCTCCTCTTCATCGTGCCTCCTTCGCTCCTCGTCGAGTTGTCTTCTTCGTTCCTCTTCTTGTCTCCTCTGTTCTGCTTCCTGACGTCTTTGGTACGCCAAACGTCGCTGCTCCTCTTGTTGCCTGAGCAGTTCCTCATACTTTTGCTTACTTTCGCTCAACTTAGAATCGAATGAACCGGAAACTGTGCGGCCCCCGGAGACTTCCGTTTCACCCCAGCGACTTTCGATGGTTTCCGAGTGATTTATACGGCTTCCGTAGTGCTCATCCAGGCTGGGAATCCTTGAACCCAAGCCATCGTCACCGCTCGAGCGAAAACCGCCGCCTAAAGTGTCAGAGCCACTATAACCACCGGATTCCGGGTGAAACACCATGCCTCGGTTGTTACCGGACAGATTTCCGGTGTTTATGGAACTCGTGCCAGAGTTGTTTTGAGTGTAGGTGGTGACGAGGACGTCTGGCTTGTCTCCTGATGTTGATAACTGTATCCTTCTGGTTTCGCTAGCAACGGCGTTTGACGAGGATGAGGAGGAATGACGCGTTTTCTGGATGCTCGAACTGTCACCGCTGTTTATATCGGCTTCCTCTTTCTGGCTGGCTTTGTTTCGATCGGCGTCGAACCCTCTTTGAACGTTGATCGTCTTGCCGGATTGAGATTCGTCTAGGATCACGCCTGAGGGGTCCATGTGGTGAGCGTAGAGTTTTCTGCGTTGATCCAACTGGAAAGAGATTGAAGTTAGTGGGTGAAAAGATTGATAGATTGGTGTGATTTCTTAATTTTTGTGGAAGGTTCGGCGGTTTAGGACATTTCTAATAGGCTTCGTGTCAAGTCAATTGTAAGAACCAGAAGTTAAATGGACATGTACAGTCTCTTTGAATCATTTTAAAAAGTCGAAGAGAATGTAACAATATCCTTTTTGTATAATGTCTTTTTTCAGTTTTTTGTCTAGCCTAATAATCATTCAGTTGCAACTCACCTTCAAGCTGAGATAATTCGCATTCGCGGTCTCGCAGGCGATAGGTCCAGAAGTCTCGGGTTGCTCCAGCAAATACAGTAACTCATTTCCAGCCAGGGTCTGCGCGGGCCAAATGAGGAAGACTTCCGCTTCGATAACATCCGATGGTCCCAAATTCCTAATAGTATAATTATGCATCATGGCAGGACCAAACTCCATCTCAGTCGTCGCGTTCGTTTCGCTAGTGTAATTATCAGGATCATAATACAGATCCTTCGGTTTGCTTTCACCGTCCACGCGTAGATCAGTCTCGATCCAAATCGGCAGTTTCATAGTGAACGTGTTGTCACCGACAGTCATCGGATTCTCTGGATTCGTAGTATTCACGTCCATATCGAATTCATAAACAGGTTTCATTCCGTGCGAGGTAACAGGTTGCAGAAGAACCTTGAACTTCACCAGGCCGTGTTTTTGCAAAGGATTGCCAATGTCGCAGCGAAGAGTATTGTTGTTCGATTGCTTCGGTGCTGAACATTGCACAGGGACCCCCATAGTCTCGATCTTCTCCACCTTTATGTAATCAATGCCAGCTGGCAATTTTAAGTTGTATGTCGACTCGAATGCATCCTCGCCCATGTTCTGCACCAATACGTCCAATTCCAGACGTTTTCCAGACCCCAAAAGGTACCTGAGGACATTCGATGTCACGTTCATCTGGAGATCCGGTATGCACACGTTATCAGCTCCGCAGTTCTTCCTGATAGACAGAGAATCCTTCCTAGATGTTGTTGATCCTAAAACTGGACGCAGAGGAAGTCTCGGATCTCGAGGCCTGTTGTCTCCAAAGCGTTCTTCGTCGAGGCTCATGCGCATCTCGGCGTCCAATGATGTCAGCTTGTCACGGATGTTCGGAGCGATGTATACCTGTTGATAGAACGAGACCTTTTAGTATGGAAGTGATTGTTAAATGTCACGTCATTACGCAGACGCAGACGTAGAATCAAGCGAGTGTGGTGGGAGTAGCTCAGTAGATGGGGAATAGAGACCGTGTAGCCCGCGGGCCAACAGTTCCCCAGGCCTGTTCTAGCCCAAAAGTATGATAAATAATAATTAAACCATAAACATCAATACTAACCTGAACAGTCCGACAGAACTGTCGATCCCGATCCACAGAGATCGTGCGGTTCAT
Organism: Lasioglossum lativentre; assembly: GCA_916610255.1. Lineage (NCBI taxonomy): Eukaryota > Metazoa > Arthropoda > Insecta > Hymenoptera > Halictidae > Lasioglossum > Lasioglossum lativentre. The sequence goes on from OU744366.1 coordinate 6,503,276, forward strand.
GGTGTTCCTGCCTTCCAGCTCCAAGAAGAACAGCCTGGGGTTCTTTGTTTTCTTCACGTCCAGGACATACTGAATATTAAAAGTATGACTGGGGAAGACGCCTTCGCCGCTATACTTGAAGCAAGCCCTCAACGGGAAGCAAGTAACCCTGCTGCCATCGGACAAAGTACAGTTCCTATCATCCAACGAGATCAATTTCGACTCCTGATCAAACGTCACATAGGAATCCATTTTTATAACCGGCCGAGATCTGAAGAACACAGCTGTGCTCGACTCGTAGGCACCCACAACTAGGTCAGGATAGTGGTTTCCGTCAAGGTCAAGACCACCAGCCACGGAGAATCCAAAAGTCTGCATGTTCATCGGGAGCTTGAGGTCTTCGGCGTAGATCACCTGAGAGTATTTTTCTAGTACACCCGTGGAGGAACCATGGTAGATGTAGACAGCACCGCGGCTGTCATGCAGACCACCATAAGGAGCACCCACAGCGAAGTCACCATAACCGTCACGGTCAATATCTCCCAGCGAGGTCAGCGACAAACCGAATCGTCCGCGGTTGCTCTCCCCGTCTCTGGATAACGATAAGCAATTATCAGGAGAATTCAACGGTCTTGATGGCCGAACGCTGTGCTATCAGGATGGCGAAAGAGCTGAAGAAATTATTTATTTGTTCTACGAGTGGTTCAATATATCCAACGTCACGTGGTTGAACCCAAATGCTGGTCCGAACGACTAAATCCAATCACAACCTTGTTGGTTTTAATTATTATTTTCTTGTGAAACTTTTAACGACCTATTTTTGTACTTCGGAGTATATTTCCTCGTTCAATTGAAGATTTAGTAGAACCTCGATTATCCGAATCGATGAATGAATTCTTCATTATATGAATACGTATTTTTAGTAAATAGTGTGATCTGAGGCAACACCCATATGTCATATGTAGACTGCGGATTTTTATAAAAAAAATAAAAATTGTTTAACTGTTTTTGATATGTTTCACGACAACAATTTTAAGTTAGTACAAGAAATAATGGCTAGGAGAAAAATGGCTATGGAGAAATACCTAGAGTCGACTTTGCGGAATTTTTCAGGTCCGGCGCCTTGATAGATCACGTACACCCTTCCGGTCTCGATGGTCATTTCCGGGTTATCAGGCACGGTGTACATAGGCGCGCCAACTAAAAGATCGTCTAAGCCATCGCCATCGATATCACCGGAAGCGACAGCATAACCGAAATACGCTCCCATTTGTTCGCCAGTGATGTTACGGTGATTCGTCATGTTCGAAGTAAAGATGATTACCTGTGATCAGACATTTTTATGAATTAATAACTCTTCCATATTTCATTACACTTTACTACCTATCGAAAACTCGTAAAATTTAACTCGAAAAGTTCTTTGCTTGTTGTAGCTCTACATTTATTCTGAAAGTCAAGAATATCTTAATAGACTACATAAAATATAATTTTGAAAACTCAAGAAGAAAAAGACATTGATAATAGAAAATCAATATTTTGTACTTAATTTAATATCGATATTTGTTCCCTTCCTGAAATTGTTTACTTGTAACAATATTTTCTTAATTAAGAAAAAACACAGTTCTTACACAATTTCTATGAATCGAAGCTAACACAAAAATTTCACAGAAATATTCTTGAATTAAGAAATGTATTTAATTATTTCCTATAAAAGAGTCGTTTGTAATTTCGACAGTTTTGAAATAACAAATTTGAAACCGGTCATTTGACCGGTAGAGGTTGTAGTGTTAAAGGTTGAATTGCTACCGAGGGACTGGTACCATTGATCGTAAGTCGGTACCATTTTCCCGAGAAAGCAATAAATTTGCCCTGGGACGGGTTACTTTCACTGGAGGAATTAATTTCAATCGTTTCTTTTCCCGGCGATTACGTGTTAATATTTCATGAGCATACTTTGCCGAGGAGATCGGAGCCACGGGGCACGCCGACAGCCGTGCCGCTGTCGCCATTTCCAATAAAGTCCCCGGCCGTGACGGAGTAACCCATGTAGCTATCGTCCTCCTTTGCCGGTCCTTCCTTGGTGAACATTATTTTCGAGCGGCTCTGCAATGGCTGCGAAAATGCCTGGCCTGCAAAACAACCGGACGATTGAGGAAATCGGCCGAGAGAACACGCCGGCGCTTTCAACACATAGTTTTCCAAACACGTTTTCATTATTGACTACGACCAAAGGTGTTTCAAAATCACAACTCGCTAAACACAAACACAAACGCAGTGACTGTATAGGTTGTATACAGGGCGTTTCTGATCTGATGGCGAAACCAGAAAGGGGATGATTCTGCAGAAAGAAGCAAAGATCGAAATAATTTAAATTATAAATTATGGTTATTAAGCGAATCTATTGTACAGGGTGTAAAGAAATGTTTGGTCTTGGTTGCCTTAGGCGTATTCTACATCTCCGGATCGATGAAGATATGTTCAAAAAAAAATTACCGCAAAATTGTCCTTGATCGTGAAATTTAAGGTCAATTTTTGTTTTCTAGGTAAATAAAGGTCACAATCAGACGGATCAGTCTGATTTCTACATTGACGAATATTAAAATTCAATATTCTCGAAAACAAAACCTCCCACAAGAAAATTTTATTGCACGTTTCCAACTTACTTTTAGGTGCAGATTCATTCCTCTTTTCAAGTTGTACCATTAAATCGGAAATACGCTGTATATGTCTATATCAGCTAAGGTGTTAATTCTTTTATAATATTAAGTTACAATAATTATGTTTGTAATTTTATTATAATATGGATTCTAATGAATGGATTGTAACACATGGAACGTCCTCCTGAAGATTGATTTTCTTTATATAAGTTTAATTCTTTTACAAAGATGATTATATTACTGTATGTAAAGAATTTTGTGTGTTAAACAAGAAATTAAGAGTTCAAAGTTTAATTGAAAAGACGTCATTAAAGATGCTAATTATTACATTTTTTTAATGGTTTCACTAAACTATGAATCTTTAAGTAAAATAAAAATTGTCTGCGTCAATTTCCAGGCAGAAAAGTTATGTAGACATTTATGACTTCTTTTAATAAATATAATTATTTGAAGGATAAAATACAGTGTTCTTAAATTCTTCTGAAATTTTTACCATTTAGTATTTTATCTATTATTTTTTTAGTGTGATGAAATGTAAACAATATAGAGTTCTGCTTAAAATATAGAGATTAATGGAACAGATGAGTATGTAATTATTTCTTTTTAAAGTCATCTGGATAGATAGTTCTTTGATTGACTAACGACAAAATGATAAATAGGCGTTGCATGACAACCGATGTCCAATATCTCAAAGTCTAGACGTTGATAAATCTCAGACCTTTTCCGAAAGTATGCCTGCACGCGAAAAATGTGACGGTGACTGGTGATATACGACGTTATACGCCATTGCTTACCAGAATGATCACTTAAATGTCATATTCTAGCCAGTTAAAATCTATTATTAACTCTGATACTTATCATAAAATATCCTTCATAAAGATATACTTCCTATTAAAAAGTGGGAGGTATATCATATAAAAATTGAACATTGAACAAAATGAATATTAAAAATTAAGATTACTGAATAATGGACGATGAATGAAGTGAATGAAGTGATCGAAAAAGTTAAGTAAATATTTATGAAAATATTTTCAATATCCAATAACCGCGTTTGGTCCATAAATGCATAAGATTTACAATCTGATACTAAAAATTACAATTTCTAAGTTTCTCTATGGGAGCAATACAGCTGAACCGGAAAAGTAGGACATCCCATAAGTTAGAATCCATCGTCGACAATCCTACGTAAAAGGAAAATGGCAATCGCAGTCAGAAAACGCGTGGAAACGACACACTGGTAAATAAATAAGCCGTTTAACATTATTATTAATCTAGCTTCTAAGCACAGTTTTTATGAATGACGACCGAGGTATTATTCTGTTTCGCTATCGTCAGGCATACTGTCAACTAAATAGCAGCGGTGTCAGGTGGAGTATCAAGTCGATTAGATACATATTATTATTATTATTTATTAATTAATTAATTTAGCTGGGCTTCTCTGGCTGCCGCGCGAAGCTGTAGAAAGCGGGCCTGCACCTGTTAAATTATCGCCACCCTCGACTCACCTGGCAGTAATTAATAAGTACTAATGCCACACGGTGCATTAATCTTCAATCGGATATTAATCACTGTGTGTGTGTGTGTGGTGGGAGGGGCTGAGGAGCGTACGAGAGGCCTGAAACTGTCACGCGCGCAGGATTATCGTATGCTAATTACTATACCGAAACGGTGCAAAGCGTCCGTCCGTTTCGTTTCGTTCGAACGCGACACTCATGGGCGTGACAGTTCGCCGCGCGGTTCGTACCGAGAATTATTAATCACAGGCATCGTGTTAATCGCGGGTGAAACAAGTGGAAGAAGCCGGATGACCGAGTAATTAATGGAAATTAATTGGGGCCACTGCCAAGCATGTGTAAACGCTCGGAGATTGCGATTATGTACTGCTGCTCCTTTCGAATTGTTTCGAATGGCGTCGACGTTCACCGACGGTGCGCGAGGATCTTCTTCCGGGTGGAAAAAAGCTGATTTTCTATCAAAATTTTATTATATCCTGACTCGTCTCTAATTTTTAATATCTCTTCCTATTTATTAATAAAGTACCAAATTATATTCAATATCCTATAATTCCTGACTTGAATTTGGCACAGTTATGTTCATTTATACAGTGCGTCTCAAAAATGTAGTTCCTTGAGATTCCTGAGGTCATTTAAAGCAACTTTTACCTTTGCGAAAATGTTCTTCGTGGCTTTTTTAATCGAGTTATTAACGAAAATCACGGACCAAACAGAGCGCACCCGCGACACGCGATAGCGGGGAGAGTTCGGCTCGGCGGAAGGTGCCACTGAACGTAGCGTTGGTGTCGTGCCGCGGTGAAGTAGTGAACAAGAGAAAGCAGAAATTTAATTAGAACTCGCTTATTCACAGGCCCCGGTAAGCGTGGTGTTGGCATTGACCGAGCCGTAATCCATCCGCAGCAGCCGCGCACTGATTGGTTCTTGTTTCTCGTGAGTAACAAAACCGCGTAAAAGATTTTCGCAAAGAAAAAATTCCCTCAAATGACCTCGTTAATAGTTCCAAGTAATTTGAAAATCAGTTCGTCACGAATTTTTGAAACCAGCAAAGAATCTTTCGGGAACGTCGACGGAAACTGTGTTCCGAGCATCAAGCAACAATTTGTTAATGAGGTCCGAGACTGAAAGTTGATTAGAGGTTTAAGGGGGGCTGCTGGTTTTGCACGACGGCGTTGATAGACGTCGTTCCGATTAGGATCGCCTGCAAATTAACGCGGTACCTGATGCATCTGCTTCGGGTGTCAACAACATCGTCGCTACGAAGTTCAACGTCATAGCGGTGCTGATCGAGTATATCTGACCTGCAATTGTTTAACGAACGTCTCCTCAAAAGTCGCTTTAACAGTCCACGGAGAGCTCGGGTGAACCGGAAATCGTTCCCATCGCCCAGGCGTTACCAAAGCTCGATCTTCCGTGTCTTTTATTAGTATAGAAAGTGACTTTACACCGTTCAAAATTAGTTTCGGGGGGATAGATCCAATGCGATTCGATCGAGACTTTTAGAATAAGCCGATTATTTTAGCCCAAGAATTTAGAAACCTTCTCTAACTGTAATTTTCATTATTGTGTGGTTATCTAATTAGCGTTAACCCCTCGTGCTTGAAGATCAGCGATAGTATCTTCGGATTTTGCTCTCCAAGGTCCAAATAATTGTAAATTTCGTTGGCTCTTTTAAATTAACAAGTGAACAATTTTACTATTGTATACTTTTAAAAGTTTTCACTTTCAGTGTTGCACAATAGGTGCCGTCAAGTATAAATTTTACCTACGTACTATGTATGTACAGGATATTTAAACGTTTCATTTGAATTAATTCTTTAATTTTTGTATTGCTACAATGTGTTTTGAATAAGATTTATTCTGTTCTATTGTACTGTCAAAAATAGCATGTGGTTTTGTTTAATATTTTCTGTTTGGAATTCAAAATGAATTTCTTCGATATGACATTAAATAAAATGGAATAATAAACGACTAAGTATTATAATAAACTAATACATCACAAGTTTCTGCATTATATAAAAACAAGATTTAAATGCACAAAATACGTTCTGATTCAACTTATTCAAGAAGTTATAAATGTACTCCTTTATAAGTAATGCTTGCCTTTGAACAGAATAAGTGTTGCTAGAATTATTAGCATATAAATAAACTATTTCAAATGGAACGTTTAAGTAACTCCCCATAAATGCTTCTCAAAATTTATTTCTATTACAGTAAATGAATATGAGAAACTTGAAGAATGTGTTCTCCAAAAAATAAACTAATCTATTACAGTACAATCTTCATTTGATACATAAATATCACAAAATTAAATGACCATCAGCTTTAAGAAGAAATACAATGGAAACATAATAGAATTATATTGAGAGGCATTATTCATCTCCTGAAAGTTGTAATTGAATTTCTTATACTGTCTTATAATTAAGAGAAATTTGTAGAGTGTAAAATAATTGAATTTCATATATTGCCTTATAATAATTAAGAGAAAAGTCGTATTATAAAGTTACAATAAATTTTGAATTCTGTCTTATTAGAAATATTTGAAACAACTCAATAAAAAAAATTGAATTTGTCAGATTGTTTTCTATTCGATTAATTAGAAATCGTGACATCACACGAGACGTCTTTGTAAGACAATTTTGATTGCAAAACTGTGACATAGATTAAACAAAGACTGTGAATGGGGAAAGAGACCTTACCTTGCCAGTACCAACTTCCTGGCGCTCCGATGAACAGCCTCTCACCGTTCTGAAACAAGTAGAAAGGTGTGCCATTAAGGGAATTAGTCGATGACAAATAACTAACGACGTAAAGCACTTTAGTTAACAGTGTTTATCAGGCGAATTTATTCGACTATCCCTGATACCTAGCACTAGTAATTCATCGATTCAGGACGAATGAAATTGTTTAGATTACGGTGAAAGCCAATAAAAGTGTCTCGAATAATTACTTAACTTATTGTCTACCAGTAAAAGTCACACAGAATTAGAACAACTTATTTAAGAATTTTTGAGAATAACGATGCAAATAAATATATTCATGTTCCACCAGTGAAATCACAGTCGATCAGCTAAATTTAATAACACTTTCATTTTATTCTCAGACCTCAAGGAATTTTCTATTAACCGAAAGTTAATAGAATTTTCAAATTACTTCCTTTAGTTTACATAAAATAATATATAAAAATTAAACTACATATACAATAGATGAAATAACGCAATTTTAATTTACTTTAAAAATGACAAAAGTATGTTCATTCGTGAATTTTATTGTAGCATCGATAAATGAATTGATTTAATAATTTCTTATGAAATCACTCCTACAATTTCAACGATCATGTAACAAAATATTTTAACCTTCCTGACATATTTAGTGTTGATTGGCTATTTTCCAAGACCCAAAATGGAAGAAGATATGTTATCATCCAGCAAGGAATCTCGGAAAGTAAAAACAAAAGTAAAAATTCCACTAATTCCAGTGAAAATTTCTCGTTCATCGTGTTCCAGTCATTTACGTCCGGCATAAACGCAGACATTCCTCAGGCATCCCATAACTTGTGATCCAGCAACAATTTATTTCCCGTTTAACATTTTTCACATGCGTGTACGCTAGACCGTCGTAAGTAGTATAGGCCTGCACGCGTCGGACGGGTAAAGCCTGCGTGAAAGTTTCATGTCCCATGCATGGGAACAACCGATAGGAAGGTTCAACCGCGATAGGTATGTCGATGATTTCGAGTGGCAGTCGAGTGGCTCATGCACCGATTAAGTAAGTATACTGCACAGCATCGAGCATCGAAGACCGCGTGTTCGATCCAAGTGCGTTGTTTTATCATCAGCCGCGATGTTACGACACGTTTCTCAAGATGATCCGCGGTACGCGCTTGAAATTTATTAGTTTTTGATTGTTCTAATTCGCGGTATTCCTCGAACAACGCTTTAAATAAACGCCTCATGCTTTGCGCAACGTGCGCGTTCCACTTTTATTGAAATAACAAACTCCAATTGCTGACGCGTCAAGAAAGTTGCACAAGAGATTCTTACTTTTTGTAGGAACGTGTGTTTTGAATTCTTCGAATGACATGAGAAATAGAGTGATTGTTGCTGCTGTAAACATGTAATGTTGATTTCGTCTTCATTTCACAAGCAGCAATTCTAATAATTTTTCATTGTTTAATTTACTTAATCATATGTGTGCATTTACAGAAAGTACATCAATGAAGATTAATAGTTTTTATTTGGTTTTTAGCTCTTTATCGTAAGGTTTAATTAATTTGGTTAGCACTGATCCGTTGAGATAAATAGTACGTTGTGTGTACTAGCAACGCAACAAATATACGATTCATTTTAATAATTTATACAATGTATTGTAATATAAGTTACGTACCAATTTAGAATTTATATTAATATTATTAATTAAATTAGGTTACATATATTATATGATGAAATAACTGCATCAGTGGTACCTGATAAAAAGTTTTTAACGTAAAGAGGTTTGTATGGAACTGAAAACGTAACTGTGTAACAATTGAGTATGTCTTTTACATATTTGGAGAAAAAAGTATGTCAAGGGAAGTGCTACCTCGTCATTGTTGTATTGCAATGGCTTAGATCCCTTGAGTAAATTCGTGTATTTGTAAAAATAAAATCAATGATTTAATTTATAAAATTTTTCTAAAGTTCAAGAATGAAGATCAAAGTTAATTTCTGATGTTGAAAACAATATGCAGCTTTGGTAATGCGTTGCAAAGGGATTTATGGCAGTAAAATTTTCTTCAATCAATTAAAATTAAAATCTTATAGATGCTGTTCCGATTTCGGTTGGCGATTTTTCTTCAAACTAGTCGAGATCGTGGCAAGCTTCTATCGCGGAGGCCTCCGCGAAATTGAACATATGCGTGGAGCAGTGTACGATGCACACGCGAGCGAATAAATGTGCAGTCGCAGCATACATGCTGACCACTGATTTATCGTATCTCTGGTTTGCGCGCGAGCCGTCCCTTATCTTCGTCATTATCTAGCGAATTATAGAAAAAGTTTCGTGGGTGGGTCCGTTTCCTTGGCGAGACGCCTGCGGCCACGAAAAATCGGCATGCCATATCGAGTTCGTTGGTTTCATGCATTGCATTATAAATAGACTGCGATTTTTATGCATTCGCAGCGCATATGGTTATCTACAAGTCAGCATCATGAACGATTTACCGTTATTTTATGTTGTTCTATTTAATTCTAGCGACATAGCCAACTAACTAGACTGTGGATCTTTATGCAAAATCATGTTTACATTATTTAACAAAAATGTGAAATTTCTTGCATTATCTTAAAGATTCTTTTTAAACGTTCATGTCAAATATAAAATTTTCTAAGGCAATTGTAAAAAAACAAAAGATAAAAATGTGTTGCTACATTCAATAATTTTAATATGATGGAATATTCTTAAATTGTTCTATTCAATTTTGTCTTTCATCTACAAATAGATCAAAGATCATAACGTTTGACTATGGAACAATTTTAATAATTAAAAGTCATCTGAAGCTTATTGTACACACAGGGTATTACATGTGGCAGAAAATGAAACATAATTTATTGATGAGTCATTATTGCATAAATGCATAAAATCCACGGTCTAATAATAACCGAAATAATTTTTTTTAATATGCAAATTTTCTTACACATACCATAAATAAATTATGATTTATTAGCCCGCAAATATTACTTCGAAAGCAACATTGAAATACGATTAATGTAAGTAAAAAACTATAGAAATTATCCACAGAATTGTTGTAAAAATTTCATAATGAATTTCAAAGAGGCACTGGACAATTTCATTCATCGTTCACGTGTCTTTCAGCCGGCTTCGTTAACGTCAGGCCATCGATCAAAGCGATAATTATCCCGCGTTAGGTCGCGTGCGTCATTAAATTGTTACTGTCGTTTATTGAAACTTAATATTCCATCGAGAGGCTGGCGACGGAGGCGGGCCTCGTTAGCAGAGTATTTACCGAGGTTGAAAGCTTGTAAAGCCGACTGGCTAGCACGCGATGCCTTTATGTTTTACACGGTGTAACGGTAAGACTCCCACAGTCTTATCTAACAGCGGTGCAACAGTAGTAAAGATTATGTCCCGCGTACATATTAATCAACGATTCTATGCGAATGGTCGTAAGGAGCTGAAACCATTCGAGACACGACGCACGATTATATGATGCAATATGAATGAGATCGGGCGACGAGAATCCCGGCCAGAAATACAATTAGAATTTCGAGGTACCTTGCTCGATAATAAAATGGAAAACACGTTGAGGCCAATTGATGAAACATGCCTTGCTTTTCGGTAGTTGTTCTAAGACAAAAATATTTTTGAGGGAGGTATGATGTACGATGATGGAAATAGAGATTCCACCTCGCTCGACTTCTCATACAATATGAGCCTAGGTACATCGTACTACGAGTGTTCTTCACAAAATTACAACAGCGCGTCGAGTCGTTACTGCGTTCATTCTGACTTTTCATTCTGATGATTCTGAATGATGATTTGAAGAATATTTTTGAGGCAGGTACGATATAGGGCAATGGAGGTAGAGGTTCCACTCAATCAAATGAGTCCAGGTTCTGCGATTTTCCTTGGTAAAGTGACAACATACAATAAATAATTTGACTCATATATGAATCATACTTAACCGTTTGGTCCTGATTTAAAAATATTTTTATGGGAGATAGGATTGAGACTTTCAAGATTGCGCAGCCTTTTAATGACAGGTGCGCTCTTCGAACTCGCATGGTGTCTCGCGTAGCCACGCAACTAAGAACAGGTTGAAAGTAACTCGGAGGATTGAAATAATAATGAGAACACGCGTGGCTAGGACATAGCAGCTATCGGATTGAATCTCGAGGATTCTCTCGGAGTTCAACAGCACGTGGCCGTTGATGATGAAAAATCGCTGAAACACTAGACCTGTGTGTGCAAATCTCTAGTTAGTCCCCCAGTATCTTGCATAGAATCGGCCGTTCGCGACCCCTGTTGCTGGCAGCTACGTTGACCCCTGACAGAGGGGTCGCCACCACTCAAGGCCCCGCTTAAATATCACCGGGATCAAAGTGTTAATCGCGGGACAATGTCGGCGCGTTCTCTCGCCGCGCCGGTGCACCTACGCGCCGATGCGATGGAGTCCGACGCCCACGCGCGCTGCATAGAATAGAATACAACCCGGGGAATTCCGCGGATCGAACAAGGAACGAGATGCACGGAAACGCGGGAGAGAGCCTGATGGAGAAGATGGGAGAGTTACCGTCCACCTCGAGATGATTGGTGGTTCGAACTGCTGCAGGTCCTTGTTCAGATGCAGCCAGCAACGGAACCATCTTCGAAATTGTTTAATAACGATACTTCTGGCGTGTATGCGAAATTACAGTGCCAGGAAAGTACACAGCTTCAGGGCTGAAATTGATAGTCTGTAATTGATCCAATCCTGAAGGCTTTTGTAAAAGTTCGGGGACACATTTCTGTTTTCACGCTTTTAGAATTATTCTGTTAATAACCCCGTAGCACTACGATTTATTTTACGGTTCCGGAACACCTTTACACTTCGTCATTTCCTGAAAGAACATTTATGTCTAAAGCAAAAACAATTTAGACGAACTATAATTTGATTATAAGCTTCATTGCATTTTATAGCAGGACCCTGACAGAATTAAATGACCACATCTCGCCTATATAACTAACAGGCAAAAATTACAGTATAATTGCAAATAATATAATTGTTTATAATATAACTTTTACCATCAGGTTCGTAATAAATTAGTAACTAAAATTGTGTGATCGTGAACATAGTTAAGATATGAAAATATATTAATATCGTCGTGATTTGATGCCAGATTCATTTGAAAAGGAAGCGTACGTCTTTCCGTCAGCCAAGCTTTCCAGACGTTCCATATTAGGTGCAGTCAACTTGGACTATTTGCAGAACACGATAAAAAAAGAAGGGGAACACCGTAGAGATAGCAAGAGGAGAAAAGCAAAGAGGAATCTTTTTCTCGAAGTGGGACACACAGAGCGAGAGAGAGAGAGAGGGGTTGGGACGCGAAAATGTGACGGCACCGACCGGATTCCCTGGTTCGGTTCCGGCGAAAGGTCCGTGTCTAGTTTCGTTTTACTCTGCTTATCATGAGAAATGGCGGCCGTTTATAAAACAATGCGACCGCTAAGGGAGGAGGACCACCGGCGCGTAGGTGGCCTCCTCGCAACGCTGCCCGACGCTGAACACGGAACACGGTGACAGAACGAAATGTCCGTGCCTTAAATGGCCACCTGAGACTTCTCCTGGTTTGCTGTTGCTGTTGCTGTTCGCCGCTGCCGTGTCGCGAGTGCCCTTTTTCCCTTCCCCCGGGACTATCTCTTTCTGCGCCGGGATTACGCGTATGTACGCGTTACGAACATGAGTGCGACGTCGCAAAGGGCATCGCTGCCGCTCGAATCCGGGATTTTTCCCGTTGCCACTCGGAATATAGTACGGTCTACGAGTCGAGGAGGTAGCGATAGGCAAAACAGGCTCCCTAGCCACGCTTTCTAACCCTTGACGCCGGTGTCCCGTTTACTCCAATTTCTTTAAAAATGTTGTATACATATTCCTCTAATATCGTTAAATGGTTCAGAATATTAAGTTTTTGAACAGTAGCACATCGATTTATATATAGTTTCAGGATAAAGACCAGTGCAAAGAACTCTAACACGTTCCATGCCAAATTTGAAAATGGTATAGGCAGCCATTTTATTTTTTAAACATTCACATTTATAACCAAAATCGAATTTCAAGTGGTCTAGTATCTTTTGGATCACCCTGTACGCGTGTATACTCTTCCATTGTACAGCCTGCTCAGAACTGTATAAATTAACTAAAATATTCAAAATAATTCAATAGTACACATCATACAAAAATAATCCTTGTGAACATATTTTATATTAAGTCGAACTAGCGAATGTGGTTTTGATCATTTGAAAAATTTATGAAAAACCCAATTTTGAAATAATAAAAATATTTTTGGTCAATTTATCCAAATGAAGTTGTTGAATTCTTGTTTTGTTTTCCTTAAATTATCCTTTACAAATTGAATGGATATTACCCGGTAATGTAAACTAATAGTTTTAGCAATTTAGCGAGTGTACTAGAATAATTCATGAAAGTAGAAATTTCGCTCTCGTGCATTTAGCAAATAAGAGCAATCACTGAAATGGCCTCAGCATGGTTCGCGCATAAGCGTCGAGAATAACATAGAATAACGTAGGGTCTAAGAAGAATAATAGGAATGCATTTTCACTGCACCCTGATAAGTAATCTTTGCTCCATTAGGACCCATGCGGACGATACTTGTAAGCGCTGTCGTGTTATAAACGACACGCTTCGCACTGTAATTCTGCCGGATCTCGGACTTTATGCTGTTGAGTCACTGCATTTGCATTAGGTGCTTCCTTCTTGCGGTCTATGACTATTACAGCGCAGATTTCTACAATTAGATCCGTTTCTGTACGACAAAGAAACCGGAAATTGATATTTAGCTCGCTATCGACATGGATGGTTTTAATTCCTATGTGTTTGTGCAATTTTATGCGATGCTATAATTAAATTACTTCTATTAATGTAAAATTCAGGTTACGGTTTTCGAAAAATAAAATTATTCTCTAAACCATACTCTATACATACTATACTCTACATATACTACAATCTGTATATACTATACTCTACATATACTACAATCTGTATACTGTACTATAAATAAAATACGAAATATTATACCTGAATATACTATACTCTACATATACTATACTCTATACTGTACTATTAATAAAATATGAAATATTATACCTGCATACACGTATACTATACTCTACATATACTATACTCTATACTGTACTATTAATAAAATAGGAAATATTATACCTGCACATACTATACCCTATACTGCACTCTTAATAAAATCTGAAATATTATACTCTTGATATAAACTTTCTACAAAACTACGTATTGCAAGGTGTTAATAATGTTATATTATTTCATCAGAAATTATAAATTCATCAAAATTTCATTCAGCTCTTGTAATTAATATGGAAATTTTTATTCTGTTCAAAGATGCAATCGGTACAAATTTACCCCTTGCCCTACAATATCGAGTCAGACTCGTGATTCTGAACAGAACCTATAAAAAATATGCATGTTATTAATTTCCTTTAAATCAAAATAAAATTCAATTTTATTGTAGTCGATATACCTTTGGAGAAAACATAGGCACACAATACACATAAACTTTCTTTTCCCATGAAATTCTGAACGATGAAGAATTTCTAATCGCTAAAACCACAAAGAGAAAGTAAGGGTTAAAAATCAGTGTCACAAAAATCGCTGTATAAAAGAAAACTGCGAAACTTCTCATAGCACGTTCTCAGGTCGTAAACACGTGTGCCGGAGTTCACTGTATCAAAGGATAGAAAACGCGCCCCAGTCTACTATATCCGAGGAAATAAAAGTTGCGGGTAACATCGTGTTCTGCGTATGTCAACATTGTTTCGCGGCAAACACGTGTGCAGGCTCGAGCGTAGCCCATTAATTTCCTGGCGGGGCAGACGGTCGGGTATCTATGACAGAAACTTACTGACGCTATCTGGGAAACATCTCGGTTACGTCAGCGCATCGAACGAGACAGAATGCAGTTCCGTATGCATTGCGCCGCAGAGCACTGCAGAGCGTTGCAGAGCGTTGCAGAGCGTTGCAGAGCGACGCAGAGGGCAGAGCGTGTGGCGCCAGTCCGGTGCATTTTAGGGGCAGCTTTTGTTTATGCTCGCGCAGAAAAGTTATTATTTGTAGGCCGGCTCTGTGGCTGCGCCGATCCACGGGCCGATTCGCACGGTGAGCGAACAATGGATCCTCCTCGTCGGCCAACAATGTCAAACGTGCGACCGAGTCACGTGCACGCCCAATGGCCCGATGCACACGGGTGCAATAACCGTGACTACCGTGTTCCGGCGCCATCCGGGCCCCTCCGGAATCGTCCTCGGTCACTCGTTTCGACCTGAACCTCATGACTGATTGTGTCTCTGCCGCGCCGAAAACGGTAGCCACAAAGAGAGTAGGTATAGTAAGAGGCGACGCTCTGACAAAGAAACTTTAGAGAAAGAGACGAGGCAATACAACTTAAAGGTCCATTCGGTGAGGATCGATAAAACGCGGCAATGCTCGTTGAACTGTATATATTGCAATATATTTAAGGGGATCATGTGGCAGGTCCAAAAAATCGAAAAATTTCTTTTTTGCACAAATTGCTTCTATAACATTCCCAGAATATGCCGGTAAACAGATATGTCATAGAATTTATAAGGTTATAAACATAGAACGGAGCAGCTGTTTTCCTCATTACGATTAAAGTATTAATAAATAACCAGTGAAATATCAATCAGCTGGACATTAATTTGTGCTGGATAAAAGGGCATTCGAATCAACATGTACTTCAGAGCATCGAGCCAAGACAATTTCTCAACACATAGCAAACTAATGGTGAGTTAACATTTTCTTTGTGTAAATTGTACTTGAATCTTTAAACGCGTTTATCTCTAAAAAAAACGAAAAGATATAAGAATAAGAATGAAGTTCTACAAAATTTAACGCTGCCTGTAGAAATAAATGATGTCTACAAGATTGGAAGAACGATATTATATCTTCAGAATTAGGACTTACATCGCTATGACTCTCAGCCAATTATATCAAATGCGTGTGTCTTAGAAGAAGTATCAAACCTTCCGAAAAATTGGCAAAAGTTTGTCCTCTCTATATGAGGCAAGGAGGAATGGACCGTGTGTCCGGGCAATTTTGCAACCCCTCGGCAACAGCTTCTACACGGGGGATATTAGCGAATCGGTAGCCAAGCAAATACGTGCATTTGTCGAGCGGACTCGTACAACACGGTCGGACACAGAAGCGGTCTGGAACGTGCGCAACAGGAGGAACCGACACGATGTACCCCCTACAGGGTAGCGTTGCCTCGATGCTTCTACACGCGAAAAATTTGCAACCGAGACAATGGCGGCCGGGGCACCGGTCCGTCTACACGAAACACGACCGGGCATGAGTTGTATTCCGGCGCCGATCGCGAGGGGGAGGAAACGGCCATACGAGATTGAAATATAACCGGTTGCTCAAATATGTATGGGGCCATGCTAAAATTTATGCCATCGGCCGTTTCTATATGCGCGTATTGGGGTGGCCAATAACTTCTCCGATGACTTCAGTAGCTTCTGAAGAAGTCGACGAAGAACGTGCACGATAAATAGCCGGCGAGTGACGGCTTTACTCGACGAATTAAAAACGAAATATGCTGCTCTCTTGTAACTTCGTAGTTCCGTCCACGGAAATGTCCATTTATTAGCTGCACATGGAAAAATATTTTTTAAATGTATCTATTGTTGTGTATCTCAATTACTGCGCGACTAGAAATAGAAAACACGAGTTTCCTTAATCCTTGTAGTAATAATACCTAGCTTTCCATGCTTTCAGTTTCTTTTGAAAATTTGTTCAATGTTCTCATTGACAAATGGCAAAATTACTATAGATTTCTACTTTATTGTATAAATATTAGACTGCGGATAGAAAGAGAGAAATAATTATAAATTCATTTACACTCGAGGCCTGAATGCATTGAAATATTATATTACAATGTTGTTGAACGTTGTAGAGAGTTTGAAGGGTTACGTCCTGACAAATAACAATTATGCACTTAGTTTATTTATAATACTATTATTAAGTGTACCAATTATTTAACGACCTACAAATTGTAAGAAGCATGAAACAGTAATTAATATCGTAAATCCTAGTTTCTCTTTTATTAACCCTCTACCAGGCACAATGTCTTTAAATATCGAGAACAATTTTTGTTGAAAAAAATATGAAAATAATAAAAATGGAAACAGCGATTTTCGATTTAATAGACTAGAAGCAACATTGAGGGTTAACTAAGGTGCTTTAATCTGATCTAACGTTTGCGATTACTGAATCGACAGTCGTCAGCCTGTTATAAAATAATTTTCTAACATCTCTGACACTTTCGATCGCGTTCGATAGACGTTCCCTTAGCTGCGACTCATCGAAAATCTCAACCACCTTGCACATATTCGAAACCGATATCATGCGAGTGAGAGCACTCGCCGATGAAGTGCATACCGGAGGCAGCTCAACAGAGATTACTCGAACAAGAAACGGTTCCTGTTGACAGACAAGCGCAGCCAGCTGCTGGCGTCGTAAGAGGAAATCGAAAGTACCGTTCAGGAGGAAGTAGTTTTTCTGAATAAAAGCAGGAGGTCCCTTTCAAGCATGATAACGTGAAAGTGAAGTGGCCCGCTGCTGTATTTTCACTTGTATTGTTGTGTAAGTGACCCAGGGGCGACTGTAAGTGCCTCGGAACGTAAGAGGGTAGTTTTAGCCTCTGTTTTAGCTAAAATTAACGGAAGCATTTAGGTGGAGAGCCTCTCGAGGTCAAAAATCCTGAAATTCTGGAGTTAAGAGATCTCGAGCTCTCGATGATTTACACAGCTCTCCCGTACTAAAAACGTTTTTCGTTCTTCGGTAATATAGCTTCCATTTAATGTTTTCATTTAATTACATTTTAAGTCTCGCCGCATTCATTGATGTGAATTTTCAAGTCGACTAATATAGGTTATTAATAACTAGACTGCGGATTTTATGCGTTTATGGCAAAAATGCATTGAAACTCGGAAATTAAAGAGGTTAAAAGAAATTAAAGATGGCGACATATTACTTGTAATTTATTTCAATGATTAAAGAAATGAATTTTTATTTAGCTGGCTGCTATGTCTTGCGATTCGTACAGACAATTTTTATTTTGCATGGAGATCACAGCAGTCTATTAATAACAAAAAATACAGTGACAGGCTTAAGAAGAATGAATGAAGTAGGTAATTTGAAAAAAATGATATTATACAAACTGTAATTGTAAAATTCGATTAGGAAAAACCTAAATCTTTCGGTGACATTGCAAAGTCTAATATTTTAATGTTGTATTTAAATAATATTCATCTCGGAAAAAGAATGACGTACTAATTAAAAAGTATGATCTCTATATTCTTGTAATTTGTTTAATTTGTTGGTAGCAAACATCATTATTTACCTCCCTATATAATGTTAATCTTGTGCAACGTTCAAAGAATGAAGTAAGAAAATAAATTTATTTGTACATCAATTGAAAGCTAGATCCAACGAAGATGCTCGTATTAAAAATATTTAATTTTTTCATTCGTCATAGAATAACTAAATCAATAGCTACGTAAAGTTTGGAGATCGTTTTCGATCATTTTATTTTCAATAATAGACTCAATGATCTAGGTTGGCGCAGTAATCATACGAATTATGAATAGCTGTTGCTTTCCACAGTTTTCTCGATCAGAAACGATCAAGGATCAATCTCCGATGACAGATAAAGCTGTATCGCCCTCGATCTAAAACGCCGTCGCGAAACTGGAATTCTGTTCAAGCATTAAGATTTCACGAGAGGACCTCCCCAGAGTTATTTTCGGCCCGAGCTATATACGCTACACACGCTTCCACCGATCGAGGATCGATGCTTGCTCGAGTTGTATAGATCGGTATCGGTCGGATATCAATCGATCTTGACTAGATCCTTTGTAGATCGAAGGATAACGCGCGGTACCAGGCACAACAGAGGTAGATCCCGAGAGCGGCGGTTTAACGCGAAGATCGATGGTCGATTGCATACTCAATGGCGTCGGGAAGCCTCCTAAATCACTGACCTCGAGATTTAGTGCACGAGGGGAATCCTCTAGTAATTCAATCGGTGAACAGACTGTCTCGATCTGTTCCACGGAAAAAACACAAAAACTGGAAGATATTTCGCGATAAGTAACTAGGGAAAACCTAAGTTCAGGTATCAGCAATTTATTATTTCACGAGTTCAAATGATTCATAGTGCGGCTGATCATATTAATTTCAAAACCCATAAAAAATCAGTGTTTTTATTTCTTGTTTGAAATCAGTCTTTGTTTCTTTCAAAAATAATAATCAAAAATAATAATATTTCGTGAGATACGACAAAATTTATTCGATTTTGTATAAAATTTGAAATACCTCGCAAAATAATAATATCCTAACACTCATTTGTTGAGAATGGCACAAGGAATCGATTAATGTAAAAATAAAGTGTAGAGTTCCATTTAAAAAACAAGTGCAATTGCAATCTGCAACTGCATCGATATACTTCTGCGAATATTCGCAGTACTTTATGATAGAGCTCGTTAAACAATGCAAAATTTTCCTCCACAATTTTTCTATCTGCAAAAGGAACAAAGTCGCAGTCCAGCCTAGTTACTAGATCCACCGTGTGTAATCGATAAATGTGCAGAATCAGCGTGATAGAGCGTGTAAGAATCTTCCGTTCAGTATTCTAATCGCGACATCTGTTGATTTTTGTTATTATATTGTAATGAGCATGCCGCTCTAGGTACAGCGACATGCGTGTATGTGTTCGTGCCTCGCCGCACTCTCGTCCTTCTCTTCTATGTTAGACCTTCGTACGGTACACACGTGTTTACAATCGCTCTTAATATATTTAGTTCAGAGACTACGCATTAGTACAAATTACTAATTTCCACTCGTTCCAACAAATAAGGTTATGGGCCCAGTGGTTCCTGGATTAAAATTTAATCATAGTGAGTTGATAAATTCCATAAAGTCTTGTTATTCACAATCTAAAGAATCAACAACTGGAATCGGCGAATTGACCACGTGGCGTGAAAACAAAATCTGTAAGTTTTCATGCAAAAATCTCTATTATTACTAATTATAATACTATCAGAGGTTCTAGAAGAGCAAGTCCTTAATTACACAAAGTTTGAATTCTTTTTTTTTAAATAAAGAAAAATAAAAGAAATAGTCATTACTAAACTATTCTCGTTCATACGTTGTAACGTACAATTTTTTTGAAATGGCTCACGGAATGGCCGCCAGTTCTTCTCCTACGACTACAGTTAATCTTATAGGAAATATTCCTACAATCGATCCGAAACTAGATGGCTCAAATAATTATGCATCTTGGAAATTTCTTATGCGTATGACACTCATAGGAATGGATCTTTGGAATTGCGTAACTAGTACAGAGGCTGTAGATGTAAGAAAAGACCAGAAAGCATTAGCAACTATATGCTTAAATGTAAATTCACATTGTCAAGTACATTTAAGACAAGTTAATTCTGCTAAGGATGCTTGGACAATTCTCAGCCAAGTCTATGAAGATAAAGGATTACCTCGTATTTTAAATCTCATGCGAGCTCTCCTAAAAATCGATTACAATGATTTTCACAATATGAACGAATATATTGCAGAAGCACTTTCTTTGGCACAAAAATTAACAGACGTCGGCAATCCTTTAGAAGACAAATTGCTAGCAGTAATAATCTTGGCAGGGCTTCCTGACGAATACAAGCCCATGGTAATGGCACTTGATAACTCTGGAGCCCAAATAACTACGGATTTAATAAAAAATAAACTGCTACAAGAAGAGGTTAAAAAAGGGTCCAACTCTATGTCTTCAGAAGTCGCATTTGTTTCGAATTCGCATTTCAAACGATTCGGTAAAAATTCTTATAAAAAACAAATACGATGCTTTGCCTGTAATGGCATAGGACACACTTCGCCTCAGTGCAAAAAGGTGAAACCCAATTACTCCTCACATGTCTCTAAAAATTCAAAAAATTGCAGCAACGGAAACTGGAGCCTACTTAGCGTGTCCTCGTCCAGCATGAGTCAAAACAATTGGTACATTGACTCAGGAGCTACGACCCATATGACCCACAATCGGGACTGGATTCAAGATTTCAAAACAATTCAGAACCAAACGATCACTGTGGCAAATGGATCGACACTCGACACAACAGGTAGCGGACGTGTTGCCATAAAACTACAAGGTCAGTCAGATTACAAAGATATTTCGAATGTTCTACACGTGCCAAGTTTAAACTCAAATTTAATATCAGTAAGTGCAATGGCAAACAAAGGATATTATATACTATTTGATGACGCCAAATGCAAAATATATTCCAAAAATAATTTCAAAATTTCTGGAAAGCCGATAGCCACCGGTTCTAATATGAACGGTTTATACAAGCTGGACACGAATCCGAATCTAGCATATTCTGCGACAAACAGTTCGGAAAGTCAAGACCTTTGGCATAAAAGACTGGGACATCTAAACGACAGATCAATGGCATTATTACGCAAAGGATTAGCCACTGGAGTGAATTATTCATTATCAACCAGGACACCTTGCATTGCCTGCATAAATGGTAAGCAAACCAAAAAACCTTTTAGCCACGAAACTAGACAAAGAGCAAATGATTTTTTGGAACTATTACACGCTGATCTGTGCGGACCAATTAATATTCCCAGTTGGTCAGGGGCTCAATACATATTCGTTATAGTTGACGACTTCTCCGCAATGACGTTTGGCTATCTTCTTAAAAATAAAGATGAAGCTTTAAAGGCCTTCACAGAATTTGCAGCTTGGGTTGAAAACGAGAAAGGAAAAACAATAAAAACGATCAGAACAGACAATGGAAAAGAATTTATTAATGAACAAATGAGTGAGTATTTAAAAATAAAAGGAATAAGACATCAAACAACTGTGCCGTACACCCCACAGCAAAATGGCGTGGCAGAAAGAGCCAACAGGACAATTGTGGAAAAGGCCCGTTGCATGCTGAATGATAGTTCCTTAAATCCAAAATTTTGGGGAGAAGCAGTACAAACTGCGATTTATTTAAAAAATCGCTCTCCTTCCAAAGCTGTGAGAAACACAACTCCATATGAAGTTTGGACTGGAAGAAAGGCAAACTTGTCTCATTTACGAGTTTTTGGTTGTAAAGCTTATTTACACATACCCAAAGAAAAACGTAAGAAATTTGATGCAAAATCCCAAGAATGCATCTTCGTTGGATACTGTCCGAATACAAAAGGGTACAAACTAATAAATCCAAACAATCCAAGAAGAATACTCAAAGGGAGAGACGTGATTTTCGTTGAACATAAGACTGAAAATAAATTAATAAAGAATACTTCGAAGACGAACTCTTTCGATCTTGGACAACACATTTTCCCACATCAAGATGTCAATACTTCACAACATACAGAAGAAGATCAAAACAGTGAATCAGAGGGAACTGAAGAAACAAGCTTCAAGTCTTCATCAACAAATGATGATGTTTTTTTAGAACCACGAACGGATACTTCTGTACAAAATGATTCAACGGATGAAGCACTCATTCAGACTTCACCAGAAGAAAGAAGATATCCACAAAGGGAACGGAAAAGCAGAGAATTCCCAGGAATGATTAGACACAAAGCATTCCTGGTGCCAGCCGAAAATCCTGAAAGCGTGGAAGAAGCATTAACTTCAGAAAATAAAAATCAATGGAAACTAGCAATGGATAGAGAATATAATTCACTATTAAAAAATCAAGTTTGGGAATTGACGAAACTCCCCCCAGGTAAAAAGTCAATTAAAAACAAATGGGTTTTCAAGGTAAAAAAGGATAGGAATGGTAAACCGTCCGAATTCAAAGCCAGATTAGTAGCTAAAGGCTGTTCGCAAAAATATGGTTTAGATTTTAATGATACTTTCTCTCCTGTTGTTAGGTACTCTACTTTAAGATTACTAATATCTCTAGCAGTACAAACAGGAATGCAGATTGACCATTTAGATGTAAAAACTGCTTTTCTCAATGGAGAATTGAAGGAAGATATTTACATGGACCAACCAGAAGGATACGCCAGTAATGTAAATGAGGTCTGTCGATTGAAACGAGCAATATACGGACTCAAACAGGCATCAAAAGTTTGGTATGACAAGGTTCATTCAGTTTTCATCAAACTAGGATTCAAGCGCAGCGTGACTGATATATGCGTTTATCATAAAGGAACAGCAGATTCAAAAATTATTGTAGCGATTTACGTAGATGATATGTTCTTGTTTACTAAAAACTCTCGAGAAAACAAAATCCTAAAAAAACAGTTAAGTTCAGAATTTGATATTAAAGATTTAGGAAAAGCAAAATCCATTTTAGGAATGAAATTAACTTATGACAGAAATAATGTTTATTTAGATCAAAAATCATATGTCGAGGAACTACTGCATAAATTTAATTTAAACGATTGTATACCTGCAGACACTCCCTATGCTGCAGGGAACAAATTAGAAAATGCACAAGCAGTCAGTGCACACCCTTATCAGGAGCTCATTGGTTGTCTTAATTTTTTGGCAAATTGCACAAGACCAGACATAGCTTACACTGTAAGTTACCTCAGTAGATTTAATAATTCTTACGGGGAACAGCATTGGACTGCAGCAAAGCGAGTGTTGCGATATTTAAAACGCACTATTGACTATAAACTTTGTTACCAAAAAACGAACTTAGAAATCACAGGTTACGTTGATGCTGACTTTGCAAGCGATGCGATAGATAGAAAATCTTATACTGGATTTGTATTCATGTTAGGAAACGGTGCGATCTCGTGGTTAAGCAAAAAACAATCTAATGTAGCTATTTCTACTAGCGAAGCCGAATATGTAGCTGTTTCAGAAGCATGTCGAGAAGCGAAATTCTTAAAGAACTTCATACATGAAATCACTGATAAAGACTTATGTATAAAGTTGTTTAACGATAATCAATCAGCGTTAACTTGGGCGACAGAACAAATGTCTTATAACAGGACTAAACACATTGATATAAAAAGCCATTTTGTACGCGAAGCCGTAAAGTCTTCTATTGTAAAACTAGACTATATGTGTTCAAAGCAAATGATTGCTGACATACTTACCAAACCATTACAAATCAGTAAACATTTTTCATTTGCTAAAGCATTAGGATTAAGCTCAAATCCAACAGTGTAGCGATTAAGAGGGAATGTAAGAATCTTCCGTTCAGTATTCTAATCGCGACATCTGTTGATTTTTGTTATTATATTGTAATGAGCATGCCGCTCTAGGTACAGCGACATGCGTGTATGTGTTCGTGCCTCGCCGCACTCTCGTCCTTCTCTTCTATGTTAGACCTTCGTACGGTACACACGTGTTTACAATCGCTCTTAATATATTTAGTTCAGAGACTACGCATTAGTACAAATTACTAATTTCCACTCGTTCCAACAGAGCGAAACAATGCAAAGTATGTGTCTACAATTTTTTGTCTATCCATAACGCAAAAATGCTCGTACCACAGAAAATGGTACTTTTAATTCAGCCATTTGTAAGAAAATTGTTAAACAGGAAACAATCTACGACAGTTTTTCCCGTTACGCTCTCACAACACGCAAGCCTGGCGCATAAAAAAAATCGCGCACGTTCCCATGTGGGGTTAAGCACGCGATTAAAATTCGCGAGCGATTCGTGGCTCTGTCGTGTCCCGGGACAACAACGCGGCGACTCCGAAAACGGCGGATAAAGACGAGCACGGTCGAAAATCGAAGTCGGGGCGCGAGCACAAGAATCGAATTTGCCTAAAATCATTGCGAGACCGCGTCGTTTCACGGACTCGTGAGCCGTGGACCAAAGTCACGATTGACCGTTTCGGTTGCGGGGGTGGGGTATTAACATTGAATGCCGATCGCGAACGCTAGAAACCGGCCACGGTCCGTAGCATGCATTAAACATCTGCCATATAGCCGGACAATTCTGAATTATACATCCATGGCAAGATAGCCGGCTGAGTGGCCGCGGAATTGTCCCACTATTTCTTTGCCGGCAATCGAACCTGTCCCACTGTGCGATAACGCGGATCTCGCCGCGAATTGAAGTTCGCGCGGTGGGCCTACAGTGGGGACATTTGACCAAACTCGATTCAAAATCAAAGAACTTTCGATAGAAACGAGGTAGAGCGATGAAATTTTTTTTAAATTAAAGCTGAAACTTTACAGAATATGGGAGAAATAGGGATATTATGGTACGAACGTTTTTTAACGTTGAGAAAATTCATTAAACTTGTAGAATTTCAAGAAAATGTGGTTTCTCCGTTACTACGCGCGGAAAAATTTTTTTTTAAACATGTTATATATCATTTCCCGTAGATTTTTTCACTCTGATTTCAAATCTGGTCTCAATATTTGTCTACGACCTCTGGTTTTTTCAATAAATCGATTTTTGTGACAGGAAATTAATGAAATCATTTTTTCGTTGAAATCATTTTATGACACATTTATTGAAAAAACAATGATTTATTGAAAAAACCAGAGGTCGTAGACAAATTTTGAGACCAGATTTGAAATCAGCGTGAAAAAATCTACGGGAAATGATATATAACATGCGATTTTTAAGTGTGATCGAATACTATTTGCCCAAGGGTTGTACACACATATCCAGCTATCCCCAAAGACAACTTACCCCATTCGCAAGCATAGCATGTCCCCTGGACCATAAAATTGACTCGTTCTAACAGGAAGATCCGTGTCGGGTCCAGGTCCCCGAAACCCATTCCTCATACGTTTCACGTACAGGACCGTTTCTTTGTCGTCGCACGTGGTATAGGGAATAAAACCCTAACATACCAATTTCGAATTTGTACCTATTGCCCCTGATACTTATCGCGTTGTCTCGTGGAGGCGAAGGCGAGAGAGCGCCGCGGCGAAGAAGGTATCAAACGGTAGATCGTGCAGGTGCAACAAACGTCCTACGGCCTTTAGGTGTGCGCAGGTCGAGATGCATCTCGGGTGAAAATCGAGTAAAAAAGGTGGCCGACGCCTACGGTTTCTGTACGACGCCTCCCTTCACCCCACCTCCCTGCCTCCCGGGGAAAGAGAGAACACCAGAGAGCCCTCAGGATTCGCCGACGCGATGCTCAGAAAATCGAGCTTTCGACAAGACAATCGTATACGAGAGAGGGTCCCGCCGATTGCCTCTATGCCTCCTCGCCATGCACCACGAATACGAATGCCCGGTGTCGGAGGTGCGTAAGGTAGGAATTCACATTCCTGGCCATATTCGGCTCTCACCGACCCCTCGTATCGCCTCTTAACTCTTTCAGAACCCAGCACCCGCCAGGACACGTGGGGTTACCGTATTTATATCCCCCGGGTGTATAAACACAGTTAGACCCCGTACCAACTCGAAAGCTCGTATTTGGCCTCTCTCGTTGACTTCAATAGTTCAAGCCTGAATTTTAATCTCGCTCCCCCACCATCTTACGCCCTATTCGTTTGTTCTTGGTGTACAGGGTGTAAAGAAATGTTTGGTCTTGGCAAGCATCTTGGACAAAATTGTCCTTGACCTTGAATTCCAAGGTAAAAATTTTTTTTTGTATTGTATTGCGTTCTACGCATCATGAGGATAAAAAGCGTCAAAGGAATTATGGGTCAAAACTCGACCGTTCTCATAAAAAATAATAGTAGAGTTATTACTAATAAGATAAAGAACAATAGTAACTGCATGCTTCATTAGTATAATAACTCTACTATTATTTTTTATGAGAACGGTCAAGTTTTGACCCATAGTTTCTTCGACACTTTTTATCCTCATGATGTGTAGAATACAATACAATACAAAAAAAAAATTTGACCTTGAAATTCAAAGTCAAGGACAATTTTGCGGCAACTTTTTTTTACAGAGTCGCCGCTCGAGTGCTAAGGGTTAATTGTTTTAAAAAATATTTCGAGTTTGTATTTGATTTTGAACCTTACCTTGGATACGGCGGCGCCCAATCCAGCCTGACACGATCCCTGCCTGTGGTATCCCCAGTGTTCTGAAACGGAAACACGCAATTATACCGTGTCGTCCTTCGCCATTCGAAACAGAGACGTCATATCTCGGTCGCTTCGTTTGAATGGACCCTTGACCACGTACCGGGTGCCCTCGATAATTGAGTGGCTTCCGTGGCTCTTAATCTCGGCCGTTTTTCGGCTTATAATTAAATTATAAAGTAAATGGAGAGTGATTGACGCGAGATGGGATAAAGGGACCGGGAGATCAAGATTAGCCCTGATGTTGCATCTTTAAATTGCGGATCCGTTGTCGCGATCCGTATCAAAATTTCGCTTAACGTGAATATACTTCCAAATCAATTTTAATATGTATAATTATTTAGTGTGGAAATATTAAATTAATTTCACCTTATCGAAAGAGAGCGTGACAGGTGCAGTCATATTGAATATTATTATTTCGGGATCATTTATTTATAAGATTCGATGTTTGTGTATACGAAGAAAACCTTTTAATTTATATTGGATTAACATCGATGCAAATTGATTATTCAGAAAGAGAAATTGCACTGGCATTAACAGACTCTTGTTCCCATGGGAAAGCGTGAAACATTTGGCACGTTCGCATTTGTAAGACGTCTTCGATGTAGTGATGGCTTTTCGAGACGTTCGAATGCATTTTCTACCAATGTTGTACAATAAACATAGAATGCTCTACATGTTAAGAAACTCATCTACATATATTACGATTTATTTTGAATATTCTGTTTGCAAAATCTTTTTTACACACACTAAACATAACTCTTAAATATTAATTTTCAAGGTTTCAGTGATAATATATAATTTTTTTTCAAATCGTATAGACTAGAGATATAAGGTATGTCTAATGTTTATAAAATATACATATATGTTATCTTAATATTAATTACTATAATGCAATATTGTAGTCCACTAATACTTTGAATAGACTTCAGTGATAAACTGAGTATATAAGTGAATTATGAAAAGTAAAAATATCCGATTTTAAAAATATTGTCATATTGTATTCAACCTATCAATCTTATTAGGAAATGCAAATCAATTTCTATGTAACTCCAATTTGTATAAACTCTAACATTTACATTAATAAACAGATGGTTTGTCCAAGCACTTTAGAGCTCTTCATCTTAGACAATTTCTGTTCTGATTCTTTCCTACCAAACTCCTGCAATTGAAAACCTCGATGTAAAAACCAGTTCATTTTTCAGTAAAATTGTACTTCTTTTACTTGTTGAAGTTTTTTCACATATAGCTGATTGACCGAAGTAGAGATTAAACAGTTTTAAATATTAAATCAAGGTATTAAATATTAAATGATTTTGGGTCCAGACTTGATCACCTTCGAGCGACGTACAAACCCATCACTACTCGTATAGTGACACGCAGATCGTTTGTCGAGCTATCGACTAGGAAGTCGAGTAGGCATCGCTTTAAAGGCCCATCGCCACGCACTCTCGCACAACTGCGAAGGAATACGTGCATGCATCATTAATCCCAGATCGATCTTCCGCCGTGACGCCTTCGCAATACGTTTTCCTCGCGGGATCGAGAAGATCGATACATCAGTTTCTCTTTCGAGCCTCTCGTGTAACTTTCAGGGAATTTCTTCTCTCAGTGCAGAGATCTCGATGAAAGAGTTTAAATTCGATTGCGACCCAATTGCGAATCGAGCACTGTAGATTGAGTGTAATTAAGTGGCAATTTAGAAGGTCAATATATATTTAATTATCCTATCTGGCCGATTCTACCAATAGGAACCATATCACCGCTAGACTGTGGGTTTTATGCATTGCTGCATATAATACATATATTAATTTCTGTATATTGTGAATAATGATACAACAATTTTTCATGTTAACAGATTTTCTAAATTTTCAGGTCTGCCTCAGGTTAGGTCTGGCTTTACGATTTTTGGCTTTTAGTAAAAGAATTAAATGTTCCTTTCATTTTGTGTTCATGACACATTCTATAGAAACATTCCACGAACAGTGTATTATACTTCTAAAAATATTTTTAGACTTCTAATCTTATAGTTGAAAATTATATTTCTTTTATTTTAGAATTCAAATTTTTTATTTGAAAATTGTTGAAACTATGGAGACTCATCCATAGTGAATTGAATAAATTTTTTAATTAGCATATAAATTGTAATGAAAATGGTGAAAAGACCACGTCAATTTAATATTGTTATTTTTATAAAGTATGCCAGTCACTTTTAGTGTTCAGTGGATTGTCAATTTAAATGAAGATTCACAGTTTGAAATATCCTAATACGAAGTCTCGAAAAGTATATGTATGAAGATCTTATATTATAAGGATAAAGCAGACGCGCAGTACCAACAAGAAGAGCACTTCGATCCAGACACGGTTTATGGGAAGAAAACAATTCCCTCGCATTTTATTGCGATTCGAACGGTCACAGTGATCGGAAGCGTATCGCGGTATTCAAGTGTCTCAATAAATAATTCATTCTGCTCGAGCGACTTTTTTCAACATCCGCAACAGTTACCACTTCGTCCGATGCGCGCATCTGGCACCGTCGTCCCACGATTACGATTTTTATGGCTTCCTCGTAGCTCGCGGTTTCCTATAATTTCCCGTTTTTCCAACAATCTCAAACCAGTCTCAAACGTCGCGTCCGCTGGTGACACGCGTGTACCCAGGTTTGACAGACCGTTTTATCCGCGAGTGATCCTATTTCACGTGCTGAAGCGGCAATTACGCGTCATCGAGAAAAACGAAGGGTTATTATAGCTGTTCTTCTGGCGATTCCCTGTTGCCGACCTCGCGAATCCGCCTCCTGGAATGCCCTTTCGAAATCCCAGAAATATCTCCGTTTTTTAGCCGTGTCCGATGGATCGCGATGAAATTTCAGGGGAGAACAATAGCTGGGGCATTTGTGCGGGCAAAAACGAGAAAAATCGGATACGGGAAATTGATTTCTCTCTGCTTCGACGTGCTGTGGCCAGTTTCTAACTACTCGATCGACTTCATTTTGTTTCCATCGCGTTGGCACTCTCTGTTCTGGGAATTAGGTGCATTGTCTTCGATTCTAGCATGGCTTCAGTGTTGCCGTGCATCTTGTAACTGTTTCTTGTTTATTCCGCGAGTTTGTGCCATTTTCAGTTATTGATAGCTGGACTGCGGGTTTTATGCGTTTGTGAGAAAAATGAGTAATTTAAAACGATTTAAAATGAAACGTTACAGGAATTTAGTAGCATTAATTTATTATTATATCGACCTATTAAAATGATTAAAGGAAGAAATTTTTATTGGAGTTTACTCGACTCGTATTTTTCAGAATTCATGCAAAAAACTTTTATTTTCCATAAATATCCGCAGTCTGTTAATTATTCAGGTATACAGGATGTCCCGCGTAACAATTTTCACGATTTTTTAAGTACTTGCGATAATCTGACAAAAAATATTTTCAACAAAAATTGATCAGAGATAAGAAATAAATTTTTCTGATTGACATAGATTATTTGTTTTTGTACAAGGATCCTCAGTCTGATGAACAACTATTATGATCATCGATGCATCTAGTTCAAAAAAATTATTTCTCCTACAATGTTCAGAAACAAGTATGAAATAAATAAATTTAGTTATAGAGAAAGGTTAGACAATGAACAAACAATTTCTACCAGCAGTGTCTAATACGTCCACAACAAACAAATCGTTAAGTTGCAAATGAGATTAAAATTGAGAAGTTCGTAGGCCGAATTAGAGGGGACGAACGAGGACAATTAGACCGAGTGGTCCATTTCTCGAAACGTCAAATACAATTACCACGAGGAAGATCCGAAAGGGGTACGTAACCCAGGCGACGTCACGCAGGAAGTAAAAGACGTCGGCCGAGAGAAAGAGGTTTTAGTTTCGTTTCACGTGCCAGCGACGTTTATCGTGTAGTCCCGAGCCGTGCGGAAGTTCTTTTACGCCCATCGCTGTACATCAATGCGCACGATGAGAATGCAGAAATGCAGCCACGAGGTACCCGCACGTACCAATTTCTTTTCCTTTTTTTCCCCAGGTGTCCTCTTTCAAGCCTCGGACATTGTGAATGACCACAGTGAAATGGGAGATATCCTTTCATTTCGAGAGATAAAGTTTCTTTACCTGATATTGATCGTAACTGTTCTCCGTATAAGAGAATTAACTATTTTTTGAACTATTTTATTAATGGAAGTAATAAGACAATGTACAAAAACCAACATAATGGGAAAATGAATAATTACATTTTCAAATTCTTTCACAAAGGACACTTACTATCATTATCCTTGTACCCGCGTAAAAGTATTATTACGAAAAATACAATTACCAATTTATACAATGAAATAACAAAAAGACAAAATCGACAGAAAGAAAAATCACTAAATGTTTAAATGATTTCATTGAGCACAAGATATAATTTTCTGTACGAATGACATTATCTCTACCACCATATGATAAATAATTATGCACCGCACACACCTTTGTCATATTTATCGTGCACCACGTTTGAGAAAGACGTGCCAAATTGACACAACGGCCAGATAAGGACTCCCCAAGAAAAACCATCTCTGCAGAATGATAAAAATATATTTGCCGAGAGATAGTATACCCCGGGCGAATTCCCCTAATAATATTATTGTGCAATCATCGTTTGCTCCGATTAAATAATAATGCGACTGCGAGCAAACGTTTCGCTCCTGCGGGAAACGTTTAAAGAAGTTAAAAAAGGGTCCGCCCGTGGTGACTCACGGTTAAACCGATGATTCCGGCATGACACACTTCTACGGGGAATCGAAACGTATACGGTGATCTAGTATTTAATACACGTCACTCAAAATTCCCGGCAGGTTGTCCGCGGAACGAACGAAAAAGCTCGAGGAGGAAATGGAATGGTACTTTCACATTCCCGCCGGTACTCGCGAGTAAGATTGATAGCGCGAATGTGACCGCCGCTTCGAAAGATTAATCTCGGGCTGAGACTTGGCATTAGCGTCAATAAGCTGCGAGCAATCGCGACGAGTCGTTGCCATTAACCGACAATCGGTCGCTATCAATCCTGAGGAGCAACAAAACCCCGCCGCGTCGTTCCACGACGGACTCTTCATACAGCCTGTCAAGGTTACGTTCGCATCGATGTAATTAGTTGTCATCATTAACCGTATATTGTGAATTATTGACCGAGCTGGCCGGATCAGGGCCACTGTGTCGCCTTCGAGGCACCGTATCAGTCGATTTAGAATTGTAACAGCTAGATCGTGGACATTTATTCGAATCACACCCTGCGAGAAATGTGAACAAAACTTGAAGCTTACTGAAGTTTCATTTGAATTGAACATAAAATTGCACTGTATTGAATTTTAATAAATCCCGTGATTTTTTAACTATTGGTGATTTTGAACGCTATTAACCCTTTGCCCTACAATAACGTGTCAGACTCGTGATGAAGATTTTG
Organism: Lasioglossum lativentre; assembly: GCA_916610255.1. Lineage (NCBI taxonomy): Eukaryota > Metazoa > Arthropoda > Insecta > Hymenoptera > Halictidae > Lasioglossum > Lasioglossum lativentre. Next base: position 6,535,655 of record OU744366.1, read on the forward strand.
AACAGAGTCTAATAAATATGTATGTTATTAATTCCCTTTAAATCGAGATGAAATTCTATTTTGGTTTTGTTAATGTACAGTTATTGGAGAGCATGTATAGGCATACAACAGATATAAATGTTATTTTCTTCTCAAGGTTATTTTTTCCGGAGTGTTCACATTAATTTTCAAAGATTTAGGTCACTCGAAGGTCATGTTATTATACATTTTTTAAACGCAGTTATATATAAAGAAACACCGATGACCTTGATAACTCCGAAAAAAATTATCTTCTTGCCAGATATTGGTCCATTGACACCATGCACATTACGTAAGAAATAGTTTTTCCATCACAATAACCTAAAGAGATATTTAGGTGGCCTTACTTAAATGGACCACATGGTATAATTATGAAAACAATATTTCCCGGAACAGTACTCCAATGCATATTTGATGGTAAAAGGTAAAGTGTTTGCTTGCAAATAGCTTCACAGGCGGTTAAGAGCTTTACACGTGACTGGAATGACCTAGCCTAGATAATGCGCGCATGCTGCTTATAATCTCAAGCCATATGTTAAAGTCATCACCCTTTTTGTTGCAGTAGTTTCACGATGGCCACTTTTAACTTGCTTGAAGAACTTGAAGGAGGTGTGCACGCGGTATGATTAGAATCATAAAAATAACTTTAGGTAATTATTGTTTCCTGTACTGGGGCTTTTAGTGCATTCATTGCACATGCAGAACGATAACTCCTTTACTATATGGCACTAACTCTGGCCAAGATACGCCATAAACGCATAAAGATTCGTAGTATAATGAGTAATAATAAGAAACGGTATTCATATATTATTTCTAATAGCGGCTAATAAATATTCTATTTTCTTCTAGTCGGTAATTCCAAAAATATCTATGCATAATATTTTATTTGAAAGAAAGATATATCCTAAATCACTAAAATGTTTCATAGCGCGATTTGTTACAAACAAAGACGTGCATATACACCTTGCACTCAAATAATTTGTCTAGTTCAGCACGTGCTTCGATATTAATTTTTTTTATGTATATCATAATTCCTTACACGTTTATTTCCATTTATTTTCTATATTAAAATTTATTCGGAAATCTCATCTTGTCAATAAAATCAAATATCACAAATGATGTTTTCCTGATTCACTTAAAAAGCACCAAGAAACTATGTGACGAATTTTAACATGTGTTCTGGTTGCTTTTTTCCTTCTATATACCAGCGTCACTATAGAATTGTTATTTGATTTCAGACATTAATTTTTCTGTAAAAAGGCTGAGAATTAATTTGTACACCCCTAACATAAAGCTTGCAGGATGAAGCGTGTAAAATATTTTTCCGTAAATTGTACGCAAGCGTCTCGTAGACGCCACGCAACGCGTAACAGCGTGCGCGCAGTAAGAAAACGGAGCGTGTATGGGAGAATATCCGGTGGGATCCCCGTACCATGAGTTCTCCTACATGGTCACGTATGCACATACGTTATAAACGGCGACGAAGGGGTCCTGACGGCCGATCGGTCGCTTTGGACGAGCTGCCAGTCACGCAATTACATCAATCGGTCGTCGACGACGATCCAGCCGTGTAGGGCAGCGAAGAAAGGAGACGTAAAACGCATCTTTGATAGGTGCCGTTGCGAATGCGAATGTTGATCCGTCCGATGCTAAAGGTGGACTTTGATTGAAACTTGAAATGCCCGGTTGGGTTGTATGCAGAAGAGATATTCGATCAACTGTGCATGACACCATCCGCGGGATACTGATCGCTCGAAAATTACGATAAGTCTTCTAGGCAAATTACGGGGATCCACTGCCATTTCGTGTGGACGTACAGTGTCTTAGCAAAATGGAGTTAAAATACTAACACTGTGGCAACCGACATTATTTTATTTCAGCAATAGCCTCCATACGAGATTTTTGTAACACTTTCTTTAAATCTTTTTAAAACTATAGATCAACTTTTGAGAATCCCTCCATAAATTATTTAAAAGCGACGACTGCAATTTCATTGATAATTCAACAAATTTTTAGAATTAATGTAACGTAACAACTTCGAACGAAGTTATTATTTAACCCCCGGGCGGCGAACCGTTCTCATAACTATACGGTTGATGATGTTTAGAACCATTTACAGATTTATTTATCAATTGTTTAAAAGATATTTTTGGAGGTAATAGACGCGTTAATCTTTCTATTGTTCCTAATACAGTTCGTTTAATTAATTAGCCATAAACTGAACGATTGAATAACGATTTTAATACTGTGGGTCCAAATTGACCCAGACTCCGACGTGGTTAGAAAAAAGTTATTGAGCTGTCCTTATCTAATACAGCTCAGTCATTAAAAATTCCCTGTAGTTAAGAAATTGATTTACTTGTGAACAGTGTTCACACCTAAATAAATAGAGTATCTGGATTAGATCTCCAAAGCCTGGATTAGGCTTTCAGTGTTGAACGGGCAACCACGTTTGCGAGGGGGCTTCTAAGGTAGCCGTAATGTGTGAAGCGACAAAGGGCAGGTTCGATTGGGTGATATCGTCTCCGGTCGATCTATTTATAATCCTTCGTGTCTCGATGCTCTGCGAGGGTGCTATTCTTGTCGGTAAGAGAGTGCTTTGCACTCGAACTTGGACCCAGGACAAGTGCCAGGGAGCTGTTTTCACGTATGAATTGCTGCTCGACGTGAGAAAATGATTAACGTTATCAGTAGACCGCTGACCTTTACGCAAAATAAGAAATCTCCTAATCCTAATAAACATATGTTTTTTGTTTCAATAATTTTAGGCAACATTAAATAATTAAATTAAAAAAAAAAAAGTATCTTAATGTTCATTTTCTATATTTAGTTTTACTTAGTTTATCTATATCTATGTAATCTTTTCATAGAAGATCGATAGATTCCTTCGAAAGGAGTGATTCGATTTTTGAAGAGGAAATTAGAATGGCGCGGCGAAAGTGTTTGACCGCGGTACACGCGACCCTTAACGGAGTAACAGAGAATGAATGGAGTTACTGTGATTCTGATTCCACGTAAATGTATGCGAGTGACGATGAGCGATTAAGTGTACCCTATCAAACCTATCTGTTTTGTGAGAATCTTTTCAAATCACTATGAAATTTTCACCGAGCTTTGGTGTTCGTACAAAATTTATTAAACTCTATTTCAAATGTTCCATCAATTACCGATTCATCAGAAACCTAAATTATAAAATTTCAAATGTTCCATCAATTACCGATTCATCAGAAACCTAAATTATAAAATTTCTGTAGTTCATTAAAATTCATTAAAGTTCATGGAACTTCATTTGAAATTGTAACTACATTTAAATTAAAGTTTATATTTGGTCAACGCTTCGAAAGACCAAACTGGTGATGAAGAATAACATGAAAATTCATTTTTAAAATAAATTTTTTAAAAAATACCACGTTTTTAAAACGGACTAAACAGTATAAAATAATTTAAATAAAAATATGTTTAAGAAAACTGACTAAAAAGTATAAAATAATTTTTCCTAGCCACGTACAGGTTCCTAACCCCATACAGATAGTCCTGAAAATTTGAGATTGTGAATTTTTAATAGCTATGAAAATACTTGTAAGATTTAAAACGAAAAACGTGGGACGCATGCAATACATAGATAATTGATGCATGAATTGTTCAACTAAGTCACTAAAAATTTTATTGCATTACAAATGACATGAACTGTTGTGTGTGTTTTCTCAACGGCAGCTACTCTCTACTCTACACTCCTTACTATTATCTTGCGCCCCACGTTTTTCGTTTTAAATCTTACAAGTATTTTCATAGCTATTAAAAATTCACAATCTCAAATTTTCAGGACTATCTGTATGGGGTTAGGAACCTGTACGTGGCTAGGAAAAATTATTTTATACTTTTTAGTCCGTTTTTTTAAACATATTTTTATTTAAATTATTTTATACTGTTTAGTCCGTTTTAAAAACGTGGTATTTTTTTTTAAATTTATTTTTATTTAAATAATTATTTTCAGCTTTTTAATCTTGTGTGCGTGAACTTTTTCTATCGATTAAAAGGGTAAACTTTCTCTTCGGAACCCAGAAATTTTCGATTATTGTATGTCTTACCTTGTTCATTTCGGCGAGAAAACTCCTATATCGAAGTCCCAGACCACAGAAACCACTCGTTAAAACGTTATGACTTAATACGTAGTGACTTTGTAAACACCGCACGGAGCTCGAACGCACACTGACGCACACTGACGCACACTGAGCTCCTTCGGTGCAAAACGGGTCAGTGGAGTGGGGATGAGTCAGAGTGGGAACACGTAGTAGAGTGGGGACGTGCAGGTAGTGCGATGGGGTATAACGGTTAGATTTATTAATAATAATTTATATATCCTAAACGCATAAGCTTTTTAAAAAAAATTTTTTTTAAATATTGCATTGTCATCCAGTTCTGAGCTATGTTTAAAATTTCAAGTCTCTAGCTCATCGGGAAGTTAGTTTAAAATCAATTGCAATATTTGTACCGAACAGACAGACAGACAGACGTACAGACAGACAAGAAACCGAGCTAATAAAAACGTGGTAAAAACACTAATTTTTCTCGAGCAATTCCCGCAGTAGTGAGGGCTGTCACAATAAAATCGAGCCGTTCTTATTGCACGATGGCATCCGAGATCTTGTCTCCCGGCATTCCAGCCACCAATAATTCGTCCCGGGACAAACTACATACTCGCAATTTTCATTGGGCCGTCGCGAATGATAGTCGTCGGCGGCCGGCCACGATTCGTTTTAATGAATCCGCGGCAAGAAGAGATACTGTGGTAGCGCGAAGACGGCAGATCGGTAACACGATCGTAATTCAAGTAAGATCAAGTACTAATTGGCCTCGTTGGAACGGTGTTGAGTCGGTGGCCGGAGGCAATGGCGCCTTCTAATTACGATTTTTCCCCCACCCACACTCGTACACCCAGCGGCTGCTTTGACTGGTGGGCGGATTTCGTCGAAGAAAACAGTTACTGCAATTCATTGCCACTTTCATCCGGCGTTATTGTTACGAGCTGCTACCCTGACGCCTTGTTCATTGTTTGACGTACGGCTGTCTCGTCTGGCCGCAATAGTAAACGCACAATGGCGTCTATGTGGAAAATTGTGGCAGCGCGACCGTTATACAACAGTGTAATCGAGAAGTATTTCAACTTTCCCATATGATTCCCGTACGATAATAAATTTGCACTCATTTCAAAGCTGGATATGCCTCTAGTTTCGTAATTTTTCAAATTTATTCCAAGATTATTTTCCATGACGTAGTGGGCAAGAATATGAAAATTCGTTTTTTCTCGAAAATCCTGTACATTCGAACGTTTGTGAAAATTTTGAAAAAATTTTTTTCGTATTCAAACCACCATACATTTAAAGATTGAAGATACCTCCTTACAACGACACCTTTAAAATTGATGCTTTATTTTTAGTTTTTTCATGAAGCTTTGAATGAGAGCTGTGCCGCCAACATTACAGCAGTATAATTTTTTTAATTAAAAAAAGCGAACTGTAAGTATTTTGTAGACTCAATAAATCAAATGTATGCTTTTAATAAATAGAAAGGAAATTTCTTTTATAATTTCCCAATATAAAAATTATTTCTATAATATTGTAAATTTTTCTATAATATTGTAATATGCAAATAATTGATTAAATTCATGGATGAATTTACGGATGATAAAAGATCGAATCAAATTAATCCTTTTCTGAAAAGACATTTTGCTTACACTTTCAATGACGATGTCCACATTATAAATACGAGACTTTTTATTTAAATTTCATCAGGACATGTAATTATCGCACGAAGAACATAATTGCGGGCATTTATCTTCTTAAAATAACTTGGAAAAAAGTTTCCTGGTTGACTTAAGGGGAAACGTTCGCAGTCCGATACCAAGTTTGGGCAAACACAAGAGAGATAGCCGTTTAAAAGGAAGTACTAGAAAACTGCACGCCGTAATAACTGTCTGATTTCTGCGGAACCGCGGTTTCGAGAAGGCTGGATGAGACTCGCACTGCTTTCGTTCGCGTAATCACTGTCTCGACCCATCGAAGGTAGTGGACACAGAGTGTGAATCATAAATCGTCGAGCATGTACATACTCAGAGATCTCCAAGGTGGCACTAAAACCTCTTTTTAGTAGCGGCTAACACCGTACTCCCTTTTTCCCTCTGCTTGCAGAACAGTTAACACTTTACAGGCCATTAGGCTAGAAACGATTTTTCGCTGATTGTGTCAAACGACAAGAAACAGTGTAGCCTTATTGTTAGGTGCACAAAAAGGGGTCGCAACGCACTTTCAAAACTAGTAAATGATTTAAAAACATGAATCATCGAGTCAAGTTGCAAAAAGAAGCTTAAGATAAAAATATTATATTATTGTGCAATTAATCACGTTGATTCTATTATCTTCAAATTTACAGAAGAAACAGTTTGTAAACGAACTTGTTCATTAACGACAATAAAAGATCCCATAAATTTTATAAAGAGAATTCAAAGCATTTGTGATACACAGATACTAATCTGCAAAAACATCTTATGTAAGAACGTACGTACTCAGTAATTATGTCTAATCAGATTTATTATGTCTGTCAAAATATATTGAAGAACAATTTTATAACTTTATGATAGTCATAATAATATTGTTATTTATAATAATTGACGATTTAGGATCAATATGTTAATTTAATTACTTTTACTACTATTATTACGGTTATTAACATAATCATAGGTGGAGTTAGGGTACTAAATAATATTTATTTCTGTCAATACTTTATCCAACTGTCATTATTAAAGATTTTATTTAATATGTAACGTTGTATATTTGACCAATTCTGCTGTTATTGTTATTTAAATCCTATTTTGCAGAATCTAACAAAACTATTAATACTTTGTTCGTTAACTTCAAATACAATTTATTTTCATTAGCGAAGCATTTACATCAAAGTTGCTAGGTTACTACCAAAACGTTAAGCTCTAAATGCTCTGCAGTAATACGTATATTTGAACAGGAAGTGCGTCGATGGAAAAAAACGGCAATTGCACGTTCATGCTAATTTAGGTGTCACTGAGTTTTTTAAAGGAGTGGAGATATAACGTAAGTGTACGGAAATAAAAGTTACGAGGCTGCAGATGTTTCATGGCGTACATCTCTCGCGCAGGTGAAGCACGAACAGCGATACATACTTACCAGAATGTAGCAAAGAACGTTTATACGTTTAATGAAATTGTTGCAAACTTTTTCCAACATGTACTTCAACATTTATTCTAAATATAGTTTAATTTTTGTACGTGCACCACGTACCTCTAATTTTATAAAACAAAAATTGCATAGAAGACAATGCTCTTTTACATTTTAACTCGACCAATTTTATTGATAAGCTTGTATTTCAAACAAATATGTCAAATTATAAATCGTAGGGAAACAAAAAATTTTGCAGAATTTAATACGTGAAATAGGTCTAATTTGAGGAGCGTATGAGAGTTGGAAAACTCTGTAACAGTTAATAAAATGTGCTAGAAAACCATGTAAAGTTGTATAGAAGAAACATATTTCGTAATAGGAAACCAAAGTATACTTCTCTCTTGGTAGCTTTGTATATAAACAATGAAAATAAACGAAGCAGAAAAGACGACATAAAAATGCTCAGTGAATAAATTTTAAAAACAGTTTAACATTACACGTACCGAACATTAAAAAGAACCAGTATTTGTTGCCATAGAAAAATTACAATATTGAATTTATTGCCTTACAAAAATTACAATATTGAATTTGTCGCCTTATAAAAATTGCAATATTGAATTTATTGAAATATTTCGCACTTTATATAAAAATATATGTGCTCAAAAAATGAATTTATTCAGTAATCTCCAATGAAAGCAGCTTTGCAATTTCAATAACTGTAAAATAAAAACAAATCAATCATGCGACCTGTGGTTGTATATTAAAAATTGCAACAGACCAGAATTTAATTCTACCGTTCCGAAAATGTTCATGAAAGGAGTGTCGAGAGAGTAAACGGTTCGAGCTCTCATAAATAATTCAAAATCGTCGAAGAATGAGTCAATTAAAAATCAAGCATTCCAGCACTGTGCAATTCGCGAGATCGAAGGACGTGGAGAATGAGAATGGAGTGCCAGCAAATATAGTACGCAGCTGTGAAACCGAGCATGCACTCCGTTCCGTGAAGGAAATTATACTTATGACATTGTAAACGCCGACAAATGGATGCCAGTTACTCGAAGACAGATAAGCAGACAGAAGAACGTGCCCGGCAATTCTCTCCAGAAAAGGCAACAATGACCAACGCGATACTGAACAGCAATCAAGCGAGGTTACGACTATAGTTGGATTCAAAATTGAGCGAGGCGCCATGGCGCGCCATTCCCACCGCAATAAATGACACCGATATCCTTCGATGACCATTCAATTTTTTATCGATTATACCAATTATTCGAATATTTTATACTAAAAACAAAAAACTTCATCAACTTATTAATAGCATTTTTGATTTTTCTGAATAAGTATAGGTACACGTGGCATTACAATTATTGGCATAATTATGCTACTGAAATTAACATTATTGATAGACCAATGGAGAATCCATGTTTAATCAATAGACAGCGGATTTTTATGCAAAATAAAAATTTTCTACCTGAATTGCATCAAACTGGAGTGAAATAAAAATTTATTTTCTTTGTTAATATGTTTAATAGAGGTTCAAAGTAACATAATAGTATTTTTAAATTCTTCTAATATTTTTACTGTTTTAATTTACTTAATTTTTCATCAAGAATTTTAAATAGAAACTTGTTTTACTTTCAAAGAACCGAAATATGTAGTCCCAACAAATTAAGAAAAGAAAATGGAAATATTTTAAATGTTTTAGTTAATATAACTCTTATTTAGTTATTGTATTTAATATTTGTTTTTGGTTTGGGAAAAACTGTTTCCCCCAATTTCTGACGTAACATATTTATACTTGATAAGTGGATCTTTGTGCAAAATAAAATTTGTCTACATCAATTGCAAGAAACGGAAGTTGAATATTTATTTCTATTTATTGATACTTAATAATTTTAATAAATTCAATATAATAAAACAGTATTTTTAAAGTCTTCTTCTCTTTACTGTTTTACATTTCACCCACACAATTTTGTCATTAATGCATGAAATTCGCAATCTATTAGTAAGAGTTGTCAAACTGAATTTCAAATATTGATATTAATTTGGAATGCTTTTTAATAAATTCTATTTCATCTTGTTTACACTAAAAAAGCAATAATTTTTATGTTATTTGTGTATGTTTCTGCTAATTAATGTACAAAAAAATATATTTGAGGATCCCACAATTATCGCTTAAAAAGAAGGAATTTCTTAGCTGTTTCTTCAATGCTTGTATTAGTTACTTAATAGAGAGAAGAACTTTCGCTGATAAAGTGTATGATAAACGACGTCACGTGTTCATGGACAGCGAGCTGAAACCTCGCCGCGATTCTTGGGAAAAGCGACAGCAAACGTTGCCTCCTACAAATTGTTTAATTGCTCGCTCTCATCGCGGAATTTCTGGACGATGAGATCACACGTACGTTGTTGGGCCGAATCGTTTCCGTGAAGATATCACGATTTTATGACGGATTGTGGCCATGTTTATCTCACTATTGTTCTATCAAACCTAACCATTTTGACCGTGTGCATCAGGTGATCAAGTTAACACGAACACAGATGGAAAATGTTTATTTATGTCAATTATGCATGCAAATGCAATCTTGACTCGTGTAATGCATCGGTAAACAATTTACACAACTCTGGTTTAAATTGCACACTAATATTTAACTGGTCGGTACGACATTAATTAATTAAATAAAAAATTTTATATTTGTAGTATGTCATTGGTGAACAATTTACACAATTCTAGTTTAAATTGCTCACTGATATTTAACACAGGTTGATACGACATTAATTAAATAAATAAAAGTTTTTGCATTTCCGATAAAAGTAAAATTCTGTAAGAATTGTAGATATTTTTATGATATAATTTTGATATTGTAACTTTAAAATAAAATATTTTAGGATAATTATCTTCCTTGTTAAAAAGATTGTAACTTTATTTAAACTGTCCTAGTGTTTAACAAGTTGATATGACACGTTAATTTAATAAATAAAAATTATGAAGTTCATTTATATAGTAGACAAATTCTCTAATATACACATATTAATAACCTTGATAAATATATATCAAATGTACTTGAAATATATGTACTAATTGCGAGACATAGTTTTAAATTATTAAATTAACATTCTATTATAGTTTAGCTATGTAGCTTAACATTTCAGTCCTCTTTCTTTTCGTTCAAAAGTGTATAAATTGTTAGGATGCTTCACTTATTTATTATTTCGATTTCAGTGAATACACTTTCGATGCCAACTTGGAATTCGCAAAGAAATGTGGAGCCAACGCGTCGCAGGAAATGCATTAGCCTGGAATGCACCATGCGCGCGTGTACACGCAGGATTTGTCTTTTACCAAATGCTGGGACGTTCGCTGGGACATACTTTCGTTACAGGAAAAGGATGTTTCTGTGGCCTGCGAGTGAGAGCACCGGATGTAATGAGTGTTACGAATCGTATACTCTGTGACGAAACATTCTTAAACGTTTCACGACTCTATGTATACACATGTCTCCTTCTCTCTTGAACAATAAGTAGTCATTTATTTTATACGATCACTTGAGAAATTCGAGACATGAAAGACCAGAAAAATTTGAACTTGTTGACTGGGTGATTTTTAAATTCTGAACACGCACTAGGAGACAAGATAAATAAAAATGAAATAACCAACATTTACACAATAACGTAAAAGTATGATTGGTCGAATTAAAGGGCAAAAGAAAAATTTCTTCAAGGTAATTGTATATATGTATACGTATAAATCAAAAGTGAAGACATTTTTAAATTGAGGATAAGTGCGAATGATTAGAGATAAAAAAAAACGGTCGACATTTGTCAGAAAGTACGATGGACCGGAAAGGATGCCAAAAAGCATCCGAGCAACGTGGGAGGCACAAGATACTGCGTTACGCATAAATAACTTCCGAAATCTGCTCTGTAAGTCTGCTCTACTGGTGATAAGTACTAGATAACACAAAAATGCACTGAATTCTGAACCAGCTTATCTTCGGACGACATTATCGCGAGAAAGAAAAGAATGTATTTGTAGTTCCATGATAAGTGGTTGAGCAGAAGCTATTGTTGCTTAAAAAACAATCGTGAGAACAGTTCTCAAATAAGTAGAACTCTTTAAACTAATTATTAAAACTCCAACGAGAACTACGGAGTTGTTGTTTAATGCAAATAATTATTAATAAACGAATTGTTACTAATGTGTCTAACGCTAATGCATTAATGTGCTGTTAATACGTTATGTTTTTATAATTAATAGACTACTAAATATACATACTTTTTTAAGCGATTATATTTTGGTCAATACTTTATCGAATATTTTATATTTTCTTTTCTTCTTGGTAAATATTACATATTGAGAGTTAGAGATAGGAAATCAAATTTGTAAAACATGCTTGCATTAGTCATGCATGCGTAGGAAAGGCATGGCGTAACTATTTTTGCGGAGAATTTATGAATGAACGTAGTGAGTCAGAGTAGCAGTCATCGATTTTTTCGACGTTTTTCACAAACATATGTGTATAATGCATGCAACTATTTACATGGAAAACAAAGGTGAACGTCCGATTATTTTTATTGTTATCTTGAAGCTTGTTAAATTTATATTCTTGTATACTTAAATAAAATTTACGAAATAGTTTCAAATATTTAGTATGAATATATTTGCATTTGTTTAAGAAAACAAGTTTATATACGTTTCTTTGAAAGCGGAATCACATTGGTCCTGATACATGGAAGTAAATTTTGAAAGTAGCTAATTGAAATTATATGATCAACTAAAAACTGTTCCACATTTTTCTTTTTAACAGAAGAAGAAAACCATTCAAATTTGTATCGGTGAACTGTCGCAACAGAATGACAACAACGTCATTTAAGACCATAATCTCGGACATCATGACCGCCCCTATGCTCACGAAGAGTCGAGATACTGGAACAACAGGTGATTCGAACCGAGTAGTTCCCTAAATCATCGTGAAACAAGCACCCGTTCACAGGGCCGCCGAACATCGACGTGTCTTTTGTCATTAAACGGCCGGACCTACATGGACGCCAGGAAATATCCTGTTACCGGGCGTATTTATGGCCGCCATAGTTTGAGGACACGGCCACATGTCGTACTCGGGAGGAAATTTGCCCTTCGGGATTCCTGAAGGGACGAGCGATTTACCTCTAGAGAAACGACACCGCCATCCTCGGAACCACTCGCGGAGGGAAAGAACACGACCGAACTGTTTACAACTGTTTATAGCACTCGAGAGCACGGAGCGTAGTCGGACTCACAAAAATCTTTTCCCGATTTTTCTTTCTCCCTTTTTCTCGAAAACCGAGCTAATTTCGGAACGGGGACGCCACCGAGGCGTGTTCTATAAATTCTGAGGACCCGGTTTCGATTCGAGTGCCAAAACAACAGACTGGGAGCAACCAGCGTCGAGAACTTGCTGGCTTTCTAAAGTAATTCATAGACTGCACTGTTTTAGGTGAAATAACAATTTTCTAAGTCGATTAGAAGACGTAGGAATTGGACAAACATGATTTTTTAATAATTTCCACGGGTTTGAAATAGCGTAATGATTGGACTTGTTGCAAAATAAAAATTGTCGCAAAAGGTAGTTACATGGAAATTCATTTCTTCTCTGAATAATTCCTTCTCTTTTGTCTTACACTTGCTAATTTTCGTCATAAATTGACATTTTCGTCTAGTACATATATTCTTTAACTCATTTAACAGTATTCACAGTTTTGTATTTCATCTATTAATTAAATATTAGTGTGGGTCAAACAGAGTGGCTAAGACACAGGAGCTAACACATAAATTTATATTTTTCACTAATAATTGTCATGTAGTGAAAATAATATATTCAGTTGCCAGACGCAGGAGCTAAATATAATATTTTCCACTAATAATTTTAATGTATCGAAAACGAAATGCATAAGAGTCTAATCATCGTACATCCCTTCTGACTGCCCTAAATATGTCAAAGTTCCTGAAGACACACAGGTCCTTATACAGGTCAGAAAAAGATGAAAAATTAAAATAGTAGAAAACTTACTTGTGCGGCAGGGCGAAAATTCCTGTCCCTCCTTGGAGCCGTCGCTCATGACCCAACAGGTGCCGACAGGTTCCCGTCGATTCCCTGCGGTCGATTCCTTGGTCCATCGATTGTCCTCGGGGTCGTACTTCGAGTGGGAGATGGAGAACCAGATGTACCTCGGGGCGCAAGCCTGCGAACATATAAACCAGGGGACCGTTTAAAGTTGAAACATCGGCGCCGATGAATTCGTGTCGTTAATGACCGCGCCATCGCAAATGGACGTAACGGCCCGGCCGCGACCGGTCGACTCGTTAAGAGCTCGTTCGATTCGATCTCCTCTGGGAACCGGATACTTCAACCGCCGATTGAGATCGCATTTACACGCACTTTGTCACGCCTCGACGCGAAGACGCGGCTCCAGGCCCTGGAATTGCAATCTCGAATGCGGTCGACCTTCTGAGCTTGTACGGTAGGCAGAATTGGGCAGTAATCAATTATTTTGTAAATACTTTGGTAATTGATGAGTAATCATTGATTAGTTTGAAAAGCTATTTATATAATTTAAAAATCCTTATTTTTAAATTCTTAATCCTTAAAGATCCTTTCTCGATTATAGAGTCGCCAAATTAAGACTTTTGTCCCTACTCTACCTTCGCCCTCTACGACGATTCTATTCCCCCACGCTTCCGGCCCGGTCACGTGACGCGTTCCGTCGTGCATGCGTCACAATGTCACGTGATTAATCCGGTACTGGCAGAGAGAGGGTAACTCTTTTTCCTTCATGCGACACTTGAAATTACTGCATACAATTTTTATTTTGCATAAAGATCCGCAAGCTAAGGAAGTACATTGCCACGAAATTATGTACAATTCACAGTTTAGAGTTTATATGTATGTATTCTTAAATTTTAGGCACGTATGTTTTATATGTATTTCATCAAATGTGACTTGTTACTTAACGAAACTAAACGTCTGCACATTGTTGCAATATGCCTGAATATCTCATTCCTAATACACGGAACTATAATTCGCGGAGCGCAACGATTACAGCCCACGACATATCAAGAAAGCAGCCGAGTTCGCGTTTAACCCTAACGAGTTTGGCACGCCATGAGTCACGAATCTCAGCAACGAGACAGGATTAAGAGTCTCCGTGAAATTTCCGCGAATTCTATGATTAATTTAATTTATTATACTCGGGCCTCACCGGCCGTAATGAGATTGCACGTTACGAGTTTCGAGGAAATCCAAAGACGAGGTTCTGTGCTCGATGAGACGCAAAGTGCGTCTTGTTACGCGCGCACATATTTATGCGAAGCATTATTAAGGTCATCAGCTGCTAGAGTGGCTGCCTGGTCAAGTACAGATGGTTGACGTAATACGCTGATCATTGTGTGTACGAGAACTTTGCGCCGGGATTGGTTTTTGCTAGGTGGAAACACCTTTTCAAAGCATAATTTCGGATTTATCCTCGGAGAGTCTCGAGAGCACTTATTGTTATAGACGATCATTAGTTCCCTGAATTATTTCTGCCGTCTTAATTCTTTTCGTCATCCATCTTACTCATCCTTACTCATCATTACGATTAAACGGTGGCGCACCAGGTGTCGGGTTGAGTCAGAAATAACTTCCGCTTTCATTTTTCGCATTTACATCAAGCCGCAAGATTCGACAATCATGATTCATTTGTTACGTTGAGAATCGTTATCTGGAGAACTTCGTGCGAAATAGCATCCGGTTGACGTCGTTTACAGTTTTCTCCGTTTTTAAAACTTTTTGCTTTTTCATATTCGAATTTTTGGATAGATCGATACAATTTTGAATACCGAAGTATACTGACGATGTAAAAATAATTTCGAATACAATTTTAACCCCTTCACGTAATCGTTTCGAATGTATCATACGTTTCTTATGACACTTTACACGTTGAAGTAAAATATTGTTTAATGATGATGTAAAAATAATTTCGAATACAATTTTAACTCGTCGATGTAAATGTTTCGAATGTGTCATACGTTTCTTATGACACTGTACACGTTAAAGTAAAATATTTTTTAATACGAAATTATTGTTTAAACCAAACATACCGAGTTATGAAAGTAACAGGCACATGTTGCCTTATAAAACTGACTAGATTTAATTTATTTAATTTTCGTAGTTCCTTCCGGTCTTGGCGTAGCGATCGATCAAAGATATTAAAAAATGTCATACAAAAACATTTTTTTTGTGTCAATAATTGCAAGAGAAAGAATAAAAAATGGACGTTTCGGCGAATTTAGCAGTTTTTGTGTTTTATATTTGACAATGAATAAACTCATAAAAATGCGTTCATAGAAAATGACGGTACAAATGTCCTTATTCAAGCGTCTACGTAAAATCTGTAATTTTTATAAGACAATGTTTACCATTACACGTGGCACGTTTAGCATGGGATGGTTCCAGAAAAACGTTCAAAAAACATTCAGTAAACGTGTTCGCGATTTCGGTGGAGCATTTTCCTGCAGGGATTTTGCGCGAAACCGCGGTTTCCGTTTCTATATTCGTAGTTCCAGAACAAGAGGCGTTAATCACCGACGCCGCGCGCCGCGGCGGGCGCTTTCTCGGCTCAATTTTCAGCGAACGTCTTGGGCACCAGACCGACTCGCGTGGTAAAACGATGTAACGTTGTAACGCGCCTTAATTGGCTCGCAATTAATAATGCAATGTTGCGTGCTCCGGCAGCGGAGAGCACACGATCCGCGTGCATTCGGAATCAGCGACCCGCTCGTTAGGGCTCGTTTACACGGAGCTAACCTTGGAAACCGATTAAAATATTACCGGGCCCGCGTACGCGACGATGCGACGCGTTTGTTCTACCCTGAATCTGCATATAAGCGCAATCTGCATTAAGCCAGCATCGCCCTGTTCGCGTTTGATTTATTGTGACCGTTCAAATTGGCCGCCATAGCTCGTCCGGACGGAAAGATTTCCTGTGGATGGCCGTGATCCCTGATCAACAATCAGTCCGATTCGATAAATTGATTACGACAGGGTTGCGTAAATGTTACGCTAATAGACAATTAATAATTGCCCGGTCTACTGAAACATTTCTTCATTACTTTAGAAATAATGTTCATTCTTTTCTACATATACATTTGTTTCGTATCGTAGATATAAATACCATGTCGAATTTATTTTTAAGAAATAGTTGCATTTACAAAAAAAATTCAATCGACCAGGCCTGAGCAACTGATGCGCCGAGAGTCGATGACGTAGAATCGGCTACCCCCACTTCGCGTTACAGTCGCCCGTCCCCGGCCTGTCGCGAGCCAATTGTATAAACTAACAATTGAAACAACCTTTAAATTGATATTGAAACTACCAAATTTTTAATGAAAACCTAGCCACGCTCAATTTTATTGGAATACCGATGTTCGCAAATTGCAAGTGTATTTGGAAATACTGTAGAAAAAATTTTGTTATACGAACAAAGCGTACATTTCATATTGTGGCTTTAATAATTTTAATCATCCATTGTAATAGTATAAGAAAAATATTTTATTATCGTACAAGTTGAATCTCATGTGTTACTAATTGTATTTAATACAGCCACCTTTTTGTATTTTATACATTTATAAATGCATAAACACAGTTCCAGTATTGTGATAAAGGTTTGGAAACAATAAGATCCTAGTGAAAATACGAACATTTTATTGTGCGTTCTTTCTGCAGTACGCGGAGAAGAATCGGTGACGGATACGCCAAAAAGAAGATCACCCGTCAGACTATAGCGCAATTTATCCATTACGCTAGTTTAATTTAATGGCTTGAGGATCTGTAAAAGACCTTTATTGCGTTCTCAACGGAAGGGTCTTGGAATTAGTATTGACTCGAGCAACGAGTCCGTTTGGGATTTAGAATTGAGTCGCCATTGCGGTTGCTTGTTTCGAAAGGAAAAACATCTGGATTTATATGAAACAGTCTTTTACTATTTAGACTGATTTTATACACTTCGATTTACGTGGTTAACTATTCAATAAAAATATTTTTGTTCAACACTGAATGAAGCTTCGTTGATCGAAAAACCAGTTTCACATTTTTCGTCACTTTTAAAGTCATCACTTTTAAAGATCATTTGAAAACCAACAGCAAATGTGCAATTAATATATCAAATTTCTCGACGTTTCGATCATAATGCTGATCATTATCTAAGAGACATATTTTGCGTCTGAAAAATAAATTTTAGTGTATATAAGTAAACATCGTTAGAAAGAAACATTTGCGACACAGCCGTGTAAATCCAAACTGGAAAAAAGAAAATCAAAAATAACACATACTTGCTGTGACAACAATTAACCACATTGTAGAAAAATTTTGTTTGAGTTACAAATTATGGACTTTATTCAAACCATTCTTCTTCCTAGAAGAAACGGGAAGAAGGGGATGAAAATATCCCCGAAACGTGACGCACATTGGCGTCGAATAGCGGCAAAGGAATACACAAGAATGAGTTTAGTTATCGGACGTTCCAAATAAAGCAGTCCTTAGTGAACCCTTTGAATGCGTCTCGTTGAGCCGAGCGTGATGGCGGGAGAAGAGGAACGCCAGGGAAGAGTAAACGAAGAAGGAAGTCAGGATACTCAGGATTATCACGGGGTTCCAGGTGCTCGCGGATCGATCGTGACCGAGCCGGTTTAAGTAAATCGATCTTGTATCTTGACACGAGGTACAAGATGTATCTCGATCGTGATATTAAAGAATCGACAGATGATCGACGCGATGATGACGATGATTGCGCGCGGCACAGAATGCTGAAAAGAGCAAAGAGGTGAACACATCGGGTTCGACAGTTTGATCTTCTTGCTCTTTTCCCAGCGCGGGACACGAAGTGTAACGATCGTGATAGGGAACTGTTCTTTTTTTTCGATTCGCTGTCGATACTGGTGGATTTTATGAAGTATAATTTATTAAACGTGATATACAATCAATGTTGTTAGGATCACAATATGCGAGGTAGTGACGTTGTGTTGACCTCGGATGGTAACAACCATAGATTGTTTGTTTAAATATTACAGTACTTGTTAGAGATAAAATTGTTTCATCGGTTGCAGATTTTTATGGAAAATTAAAAATTGTTTGCGTTAATTTAAACAGGAACCAAATAGAAATTTATTACCCCCTTCTTTGTAGTTTTATGAAGTTGTAAACAATGCGTTTATCGTATGTATAATACAAAAACATATACAATGTTAAAAATCGTATACAGTTTCTCTTCTATTCATACGAGACCGCCATATTTCTGTCGCCAACTTTAAATAATATTTTAATTGTTCGACAAACAAGGATCACATTAATATAATATAAATAAGAAGTTCGTGACTGCGGCAGTCAAAGATGCCCATCACTGACATAGAGGATTAGAGAAAATCGTTTTCATTTTAATGAAATGCCAGAGTACCACATGAAGATTGCTAATCTTAATCGGCAGTTATCGAAGCGCGAATTGTTCGGCCATTCCGTCCGAGTTTAACGGTCGATTTATGGGATCGCGGGCAATTTGCTCGTCCTCAGCCAGCCCGGAAGACTTTAAAACCAGATAATGACACGTTCGCGGTGCGTTTTCTTCGTCCTCGGGTGAGCGAATCGCGGCGAAAAGTTCGTTTAATTGCGCACGCTCGGAAAGAAGAGCGAACGAACCGAAAGAAGTCGAATAATAATCGTTTCGAGCAGACGACGACCGTATTCTTCGACGGTGATTGCGACCGGACCGTATCCGCGCGTTCGCTCTTCATTAAAAGGACCACTCGAAAGAACTTAAACCTGACTAATGGTACAGTTCCTTTAATGTCTTCAGCCCGGCCACTTCGCGGCGATTCGGCGCGAGAGGACGATACAACAAGTTTTTTTCGGACATGCAACGTCCGTCGCCCCGGAACGGACTTCTTTTCGATTTTTCGACGCTGCCACTGAATACAAACGGTGGCAATTAAGACCGGCCCTAAGGACTCCACATGCAGCTACGTGCGCGGAGAAATTCAAATGTTTTCAAGCATTAGCCATCGAAATGAATTCCTTACGATTTTAGGGAGAAATCAACATTTTATTAAAAAGTAATCGCACAAGCTCAATCACTGTAATATTCGCTATTATTCTTGATGACCGGGCGCCATTTTTGCTGCAATTTGCGTGCCGCCAGGATAAAAACTCAATGAGCATGCAGGGATAAATTTTCGAACATTGTCAATCGATTTCAAAAGACTATTAGAATATTGTAACAATTAAACAATATTAATATACTGTAAACAATTACTAGACTGTGGATCTTTATGAAAATTGTTTGCATCTATCGTAAGACACATGAACCAAATAGAAAATTTTTTCTCTTCGGTAGTTTTAGAAAGATGTAAATAATTATCGATATTCTTCATTTATTTCAATCTTCCAACACTTTGAAATTATACCCACCCATTTCTGTCGTAAAAAATTTATGTCGATACCTAATATGTTGACACAAAATGTTCTATCTTTAACACTAGAATTAAAGAATTAAAATTTGTAGTTTTCAACGCCAGAATTAAAGAATGAAAATTTTGTATTCTATTTTTAAGATGATAGTCGAAGCAATTGTGGTTGGTTACAATATGTAGAATTATTTAGGACATTTACTTTGTTATGAATAGAATATTTGTCTGAATCTATTACACGATTGATTAATATTCAATCGCTCTCGATCTCGTCCAGTACACTCAGTTGACGATAAAAAACGAAACAATAAAATCTTAAACTGACAGTTATGCCCACCGTACCTTATTTCAGATAAGCTCGTTCGGCTTCTTGTCTTGCTTAATGTCCTGAGCGATAACGATACTATCTCTAGTTCTAAAATAATCTAAAATAATCTAAAAGTTTAAATAAAAATTGCTCGAGACTGCAGAGATGCGTTGAAGGGTAATTATTCAATAAATCTATTGCTCTGAATATACAGTAAGGGACTACAAGGTATGATCCTACACGCAAAAAAAAAGAAGAAATAGTGTTTAAAAAAGTTATCGTCTTTTTCAAACTATCCGACTATTATTATCCGAAATTGTATTTGTAAAAAATAAAATCAACAAACCACTCACATAATTTCAGATGAGTGCAACAGCTTAGAAATGAACTAACTCATCTGAGCTCCCGGAAACGATAACAGATATCGTCCTGTACACTGGATAGGGGTGTACTTGATCCCATGGATTTTCCGGTCCACCGAAAAGGTCCGTGCCGCCCCCATGGATATTTCCAAGGGTCACCGTGTGTTCCCGGGGTGGAAAAAAATCACCGGTTTTCCCCGAGGGAACGTGTCCTCGTGGCAGAGGGGTGCTGCTGTCCGTGTCTTTACGATTCCGTCAAACTTTACGAGTGACCCAAGGAAACTGGCCTGGGCCGCCGTAAACTGTTCGCCGAGCGTTTGACCTTTATTGTTCGGAAACGTGTAACGCACGTGTGCACGCAGGAAATTCCCGGTGCTCAAACAGAGTGCGCTGACAAGCGGCGCCATAACGGTTGGGACCGTATCTTTCATGGCGGAACGGCACCGTAAATTAAAACAATATACCACTATTTTATCGATTGCAATATTCCCCCGTAATGCTTAATGCATTTCCATTGTAACCGAGAGCCGGGAACGCGAGAGAGGGAAATATGGATTCCTTTTGTCGAGGGATTGCGTTTCAATGTCGCCGGTGCACTTTACCGTTTCACCCCCCCGTACCCACCTTCGGACTTTTTGTTTAAGCTGCCGATAAATTTTTCGAGGACGATGCATCGTTCACGAGCGAACGAACCAACCAGCCACCACGTGAGTTATTCTTAAGCGAAAATGAGGTCATTTCGGGTCGGCTGCACCCAGAGCTAACCAACGAGGATAGATCGGCCGTATTTTAGGGGAACCGATATGGAAAGACTTCTGGGGAACCGACCGCGGTTTTCGGAGAAAGCCGGTTGCCCATTTTTGTGCCCAGAGACGGTGCATCGAGGAATCTGGCGCTCGCCGATGGGAATACAGAAGCGAAGAAGAATAAATTGTACAGCCTATCAAATTGTGGGAATAAAGTTAAGAAGGCTTCTTGTTTAAGAACAGTGAAAACGACTAATATTTAACCATTTTTTCTAGTAGGATAACTATTGGATATAAGGAACTAGGTACTAGTACTATAGTCCTTATATACAATATTAAATATAATACAATATTATATATAGGATAGTCTTTAAATACAAGTGTTATTTGTTTAGTTAAATTCTTCTTATTAATTTTTCTCGAAACTGTTTCTTAAATTAGCGTGCACGATTACTGAAAAAATAAGGGGTTAAATTTCAAAAGCGATAAGATTGTTAGACTTCAATTAGTAATAGTTTGTGGACGAATTTTCAGGAATATTTTTAAACAGTTGCAATTAACTTTCTGCTTTAAATCGTATTATCCCATAAGAAGCTTAAGAAAGAAAGGTATAATTTGTGCACGAAGCAAAAAAGAAAAAGTTGTAACACATTTCAGAAAGTAAGAAATTGTAATAAGAAGGAAGTACTATATAAAGGAAGAATTATAGCACATCCAATCAGCTAATTGCAAAAGATTATGAAATCCTCATCAGACGAAGGCTAATAGTGAGAACGAAATTGTATACTTCGAACCTAATTACAGTGTATGTATATATTATGTCAAAATTAAAGTGATTTTGAAAAGCATGCAATGTGTTTTATATTTTTTCATTAACAAATAAATAAAAATGTAGGTGTAATGCAAATAAACGTACAAAAGATTGCCATATTTGATATTAAACTTGATTTGAACCGAATGAAATATATTAATGATAATAGCAAATTTTGCATACATTAATATATCCCTTGGTAATAGTACTTATATAGTATAGTTAATAATCATACTGCAGAGATTGACACAAAATAAAAATTAATTGCAAGACACTTCTTAATAATTTCAATGAATTTTTATATTCTTTAAATCTTGAAATTTATTAATTTCTTTACATTGTCAATTTGTAACAATCAATAAGTAATACTATATACCAATAGAATAAAAATTCGAACCTGCACGAAACAGAATTATGAAATAAACAAATTGCTTCCGACTGCTACACGAACTGTTCACTGAAAATAAAGTACAGTAGAGTTTCGGAGGCCACCACCAGCGACATGTGTGTCGACGAGGGGTTTCTCAGCAATCGAGGAACCCAATTATCAAGCCTAATTGCGCGTTCATTGGCCACGCTTTAAACCCGCGTTAATTTCGCGGGACGCCTTTCGACTTTTTTTTTGCGTCGGCCGATCTACCACAGTTTCAGCAGCGACGCCATTAATTCGGCGCACAATACATATAAAATGTCCCGCGGTCTGTTATAGCAGATAAACGCGCGACGTTTTACGATCCGCTATTGCCGGGTCGTTTTCTCCGTGGACGCGCCATTTCTTTTTCCACGTGCTACTTTCCCCACGTGGACCCACCGATTCGCGTTAATCCGCTCATCCCTCAAGTTCCTATCCGAGGATTGTGCGTTAAATCGCGCGTTACGAGGAACCATGACAAATCGGATTAAGTAAGATCTGGCGAACGGTGAGCTCATTTGAGACTGTAATTTGCCGTAAAATCGACCCGTTATGGCACCGCGTCGCGCGCTTCTCACGGATTAATGTATTGTCGAGGAGTGGCGTGTGTTAAATGCCGCCGTAAACTTATTAAACTCGGAAAATATTGTTGCGACGTGCTAAACGGCACGGACAACTTCGGCCATTTGAAATTACCACGTGACAATTTAATCGTTAAATTATGCCCAGTGCCCTCTTTTTGCTTATTTATTTGTGTAATCGTGCGTTACGAAACGGGGATAATGTTTAATCGAAGGCGACCATTCTAATAATAAAACGAAAAATACGAACCAAAAATTTCGTATAATAAAGTGTGCTTTAATTAAAATTATATTATAACAAGGTTGCTTACAAATATTATTTCATTCTCACCTCTAATTCTCGTTAGAGTATCGTATTGATAAAAATGTAATATATTGCAGCTCAATATATATATTGCGATTCATTAAATTTTAAATCAAGAAAGTTTGCATCGTTAGTCTCTGATTGGTCCGTGTTTTTCGTTAATAACTCCTTAACAAAAAAAGTTAAAGAAAAAGTTATTTCAAATGACCTCAGGAATCACTCTTTTCTATAAACTTGTATATGAATATCATATCAATAATAACTGCATGGTTATTGCATTCAAACCAATATAAAAATATAGTACTCCATTACTCAACGATAACGTTCCCAATGTTAATGCGACCTTTATAAATAAACAGTGTAAAAACGATGTAACATAATCAGATTGACATAAAAACGTTTGGAAGTGAAGTTCATCAGTATTCTCATTGTCAGTAAGCCTTCAAATAAGATACTGTTTTAAGTAGGTGTCGTTTAAAGAACATATGTATTGCATATCTTCGAAATTACGTGTGCGATAAAATAAAATCGGCTATTCACTGTTTACTATTCGATATACTAATCGATATACTATTTCACCCAGCATTGTACATTCGATACCAACAAAGGTAATCGGTAGCATTGTGTGTTATGTCTCTGAGACGTCCGGTGTGTCAGATAATTCTGGTAAATGGTGTAATGGTAGAGAAGTTCGGGGAGGTTGCACAGCGAAATGAATCGTAAAACTTTATACATGGCTGGGTAATATAGTCTTTAGTGATGGAAATATTCCTGCTGTTTCGTGTGTTATGGACGTAGTTATGTTGTAAACTCGTTTCCAGCGCAATAGCATACGGAATGGTATACTGAAATTGTTTCAGTTTGATTACGATGCGTGTATAAAGGTCCCTAAGGAGAAGGCAACTAAGGTCACGATGTAGACCAGAAGTTTCACCCTGATCAATAAATCTGAAGTTCAAAGAAGATCAAGAGGACCTCTGACGGGGTGTTGAGCGGTAGTTGAAACACGAATTCATTTTGTTCTTATATGTGATTTCATCCTTATATTTTGTTCGTACACTTTTCATGAAATTATCATAAAAAGTTTATTGACTTTCCTTGACTTTTTCAGTTTGACTTGTATAGCATTCTAGTCGACCTCAAGACAAATTCAATGATCGAGCATATAATGATTTTGAACTAATTTTAAACACAGAAATCTTGAAAAATGTTTCGCATAAAAATTTCATTTTTTAATTTTGACTATGAGAAAAAAAAATTTTAACAAGAAGTCAGCCTTCTGCTGATAACATAATTATTCATTAACCAGTGGTCTTTCATTCCCAGTTCTGAGGTACTTCTTACAATCCCTAATTGGATATGCAGGTGATATTTTTCGCCTAGCTCATTTTTCAATAAAAATAAAAATCCGAAATTTCAAGGAAATGGGAATTTGCCTCAGCAACCCTCCCCGGTAGGTTAAAAACAATTTTTAAAAAGTTACTATTTTTCTGAAACAAAAAGGTAAAAATGCCACCCAAACTACGGGAAACGCAAAAAGAAGTAGAAATGGTTACCACCCACCAACAATCTCGCCGGGCATCAAGGCGATTCCCGTTTCGAGCAGAAAAGAGGTTTCGCATTCGGCGCAGCGAAAAAAGAGGGGGGGGGGGCTCGCAGAAAAACAGCGGCAGCTGCATACACGAATGAAATATTCCCGCTAAATTTGTCCGTGGCGGTCGGCCATATTTTTCACCTGGCTTCACCCCCTTTCGCGGACAAGGAGCTGCGACAGGATAACAGAGCGACGCCGGACGGACGGATATTTACGTCACGAGAGCCGACGCGACGGACGAAGGTGGCCGCACGGAAGACGCGTCTGCTAAAGTCTGCTTCAGTTTCGTGGCCGGTTGACTCACCTCCTGCACACCTTCTGACTCACTACCTTATTTATACATCGTGGGTTGGTCTAGCCGCTTGCAAACGAGAAATCGCGCCAGTCGAGGAGAACCAAATTGCCGAATTCGAACCGAGGATTTGTCAAATGGACAAACAGGCATACACACCAAACTAGTCCGAACGCCCAATCCCTGTCTGGAGGGACGATACACGCGGTTGTTTCACCCGCTGCGTGCGATTTCAACACGATGTATGCCGTGTGTTGATCATTCGGAGCGATCCGTGCAATTATCACGTAAACTATTAATTTTCAAAACGAAGATTGCTTTGTTTCGAGAAAAATATCTTATTTACCCAAGTAAAGGCCTGCTAATCATCTTTGATTTTATTAAGCGATGTGCAATAAAAATTTAATTTCATAAAATTAATGTAAACAAGCAGAAGCTACAATCTAGTTTAAGTTAAGTGGCGCATTAAGATATTATATACTACGTTAATATGTTCATGTATTGTATTGTATATGCTACATAAACCATACCTGGTTTAAAGCAATAAATAAATAAATAAATAAATAAATAAGAAAAACTATTTTGTGTAACACGTAACGTGAGAAGCAACCAGCAACCCTGGTTTATATGTTCCGCGACTGATTCCGAATACGGGAGCCATAATTCAGTTTTCTGAGCACAGGGCTCCGTGACTTATCGCGCACCCTCCTGTTCTTCTGTTAAGTTTGATGGGAAAAGACCCGGTTACATTATGGGCGTCCGTGTAAACGCCGCTGGACGATGCTAATGACAAAATGGACCCCCCCCCCTGGCACCGGTAGTTCGCGTTATCTTGTTTCCCCGCTTGAATGCTCGACGATCAGTTTAGCCTACGGTACAGGAGTCGGGAGAATTTCTACCAGTGCGTGGGAATCAATCTTTTGTATGTTATTTATAACAATCGGTAATGTACGTAGGAAGTCAATTAAAATGGTTCCTTTCAAAGAGAAATAAAAAATGTACTGCTCGAACACAAAAACAAGGTATGCTAAAAACCCGCCCAATTAAGGGATGAAATAATCCCTTCGCTAAAATCTGTAAAAATTACACACTCGGGAGGGGAACAGGTAAATAGAGAAGCCTAATTGTGTTAAGATTTCGTCACATTAAAATTGTCATTCTAGGATTCTAAAGTCTATACTTTTAAAATCCATTCAATGTGAAATAGCTAATAATTTAGAGTTTCAGAGATAGATTAAAGATAAATATTTAGAGATAGATCAATTTTTGCTTATTTTTGAAACCACTTTTTTGAGAACGACATCGACACTCTCATTAAACTTAATATAAATAGCTAGTAATTTAAAGTTTAATGAATAATTCGACGTCGTTCTCTAAGAAAGCAGAAAAATACGTAGAAGAAAAATGATACTACACGAGTTGCCATATTTTTCAGTGACAGATCCCATTGCTGAAATTGCAGCTAGCACGGCAATGACCTACTGTAGCGCGATTTTGATCACGGTGAGATCAGTCGTAATTAGAATTGGTCAAAATAGCCAGCCTGTTCGTGCGAACGAGAACTTGAGACCACGGAAGACCGCCACGGGCATAAAGCGATCGTTTAACGGGCATTGCAATTTGTCCCGTCGACAAAACACACGACTGGAATGCGTATTGTCTGCCCGTTAGATTATCCACCTACTTCGCGGCTCCTCCTCTCGAGCATAGTCTCGCCAGGAGCAAAATGAAAGAATAGCGTGCCTTACAGATAAGGGTCCGGAATATTTATTTCCACTTGTATCGAACCCTATCGCAACCTTAAACAAGGTAAAAATTCAATCTCAAATTAACTATCATTTTGTATTTCGTCCCTCCATCCTACTTGTCGAACATTTCGATTGTTGCAAGTGGCGATAAGATAGAAATAACCTTCGTAGAAAATTATATTTTTATTCTATATATTTCTATAATCTGCGTTACTTGTATCGTGTACAAGCACTTTACCGCTAGCGTCGAACGTAGAGAAGAATAGACATTAACGTATCGGTAAAATAGAACTGATCCTATGATAGGCCTTGTCTATTTATAATGATTTTGTTATGAAATTTGTATAGACATTTTCGTGACACTTTTTATTGTATATATTTCTATAATCTGCGTTACTTGTATCGTGTACAAGCACTTTACCGCTAGCGTCGAACGTAGAGAAGGATAGACATTAAACGTATCGGTAAAACAGAACTAATCCTATGATAGGCCTTGTCTATTTATAATGATTTTGTTATGAAATTTGTATAGACATTTTCGTGATACTTTCTTTATTGAAATGACACCACACGGCACAATTCGAATTATTTTTAGTTATTTACTTCACGACATAGTAGATCCTCGATTATCTTCGACTAGTAAATGGAACAGATTTACTGATTTGTACAATGAATCCTGTTGTATATGGGTCGCTTTAGATTGAACTGTTTACATCTGAAACACATGCTCATCGGTTCGGATAATCGAGGTTCTACTGAATCGTCAATTGAACAAGTAAATATGCTCAGAATGATGTCGTGTTTGGTCTCATTTTATCAGAAAAGTGTCACACAAATATGCTGGTAAAAGTTTCACATAATATAATTATTAACAAAAGTGTCATGTAGACTAGTCATGTACCCACATCCGTAATACGTCGAAAGCCGCCCCGAGCCAGCGTCTTATATCGAAAGAGAGCTCTGAAACTTCCTTAAACAATTCTGTAAGTTTCGATGTCGACAGTACTTAAGAATTAATCTCACAATCCAGCAAACTCCTCGAACAGATCCGCTCCACAAAAAAACAACAACACTGAAGCAACAATGCGAGAGAGAGGTACCCAAACCAAAAACCAAAAACGTTAACAGCAAAAGAACAGTCGGATCTCGGTCGAAGAACAATCGACAGCGATAAAATACGACGGAGCGTTCGCGATAAAGTTGCAAAAGGGTCTTGGATCGTTGCCGAAAAGTTGGAGCACGGGTCGAGGAACATCGGCGACCCCGGCGACCTATCCTGAGAGCAGAGTCTTGTACGAAATTCGCGTTCGCTTTCCGTTCAACCGCGACCTTTCCCTTTCACTGTGCCCGTCTCGACTTATTCACTCGGCCCTTTCCCCGCGAACGATCGCCCTTTTTGGGGATCCAGAGAGAGGAGGAGAGGAGGATTCTCCGAGGGCCCGGGATCGATGGGGCCACGGCTGATCGAACGTTTGTCGGGCCGGACCCGGGCCGAATGGAAATACCATTGTCAGAGGGAATCGACGGGACAATGTTTGAGAAATTCCCCGTGGCCGCGCGCGAGAGATATTGCGAGAAGCGGTTGATCATTCTGTCTCCTCCCAGGCTAGGGATTTTTTTTCTCGGTCCTGCCTCCTCAAGGCGCGGCCCAGACGACTCCTGCGATCGCTTGTTCCCTTTTAATGGAGGAATTTCTTTGGACCCAGGAGGGTTTCGCTTAGAATCATACCGCTGGCCTGTTCCCGAAGTGAAGTAAAGGGATATAGCTGGCGATTTATGATGGATGGCTCCGATAGGGTGGAAAACGGGACCATCGTGAGACCGCTGGATCCATCGGTCCGGTGAAAAAATCGATTTTTTGTATTTTTTCAATGTTTGAATCTTAAAAATACTTGCCCAAAATTTTGTGCTATACCCTTCGAGGACGACGATGGATTGTCAATTTGCTTCTACATATACAATGGTCGACGTTATATGCCGTCACAGATGTTACAATAATCTCTAAATGATTTAGACTTTTTGATATTAATTTTATTTCGTCATCAATTTTGAAATATTTTTCAGAGTCAGCGTATTGATGCAACATTTGATGTCGGGCCTGAGGGGTTAAATTTGTTCAGAAATATGTATGCTGCTGAGTGATTAAACAACAAGGTCACTCGAAATTTGTGAGAAATTAAAATACAACAGAATATAAAAATACGAGATTTTAATGATGGAGAAAGACATTTCTATAGTATAATCATGGCCATCGGTTAGGTTGGCCACTAAATATACAATTATCATTGGTAGCATTGCCACCCAAAATTTGTTTATAATATAGCATTCTACTGAAACAGTGAAAGAAAATATGTTACTAATTAAATAAAAATGAGTCTGTTCTTTCTATCTTTTCGAATTCAATTTACACACAACTATTGTCTAAACCTAAAAATATTTGAAATCGAAGTTGATATATTGTTTCAGCCGAAACAGAAAATTGTTGTAATACATTTCTGTCCTGGACCACAAGATTTGAGGATAATACGCAATAAAAAGTCAAGGTCAGGATGTAAATTATATCGGCGAGAAAATAAATATTTGCGCGCTTTTAAATCTGCCGTTGATCTGTTGCCATTGTGCGTCTCGATCGGATAAGAAATCGTCCCGAAACCGGCAAAAAAGCTCGATCCTCTTATTTGGAGAAAGGAGAAAAGAGAGAAAGGTCGGAAGCGAGAAACATCTGGCAGTAATCAAGGAGCTGTATCTCCGAAACGTCGGCGAATCGCGAAAGGGAACAGAAGTACGAAGAAGAAGAGGTGAAAGAGGAGGAGGAAGAAGAGGTCGAAGAAACATCGCTGAATTGGATGACTGCAAAAAACGCTGCAGCGACAGTCCAATGGTAGATGGAAATATGAGACCAGTTTATTTATTTAGTGGAGGAAGAAAGTATGCGCACGTATAAAACTAAATTTCATCGAATAACTCTCTTATTGTAAAATAACTTTATAAAATAACGTGACACCTAATATATCAAATTAATATCTGAGTTTCTTATATCTGAACAATTTTCGATTCCTTTTTTGGATTCATGAAAAGTATTTATGGTTGTAATAAATATTGTATGCACTTGAATATTTGTCTGTAAAAAATAAGTTACAAGGCTGCATCATTAAATACAAAAAAGAACAAAATGTTATTCTACACCAAACAATGTTATTCTACTATTAATCTTATTATTTTCATGCAATTATTTTATTCGATGAATCATATTTTATGTCACCCTGTATATGCAATACATTATTCTATCTTATTTAGAATAATTTTAAATGATGCATTTTTGTACACAATTTTTCATATGCTCTAAATGTCTAATGTCCCTAATTCCCATAAAGCTGGAGTAAAAATACCTAAAGCAAAGATGTGCAAATTCACAAACTTTTATTTTATTTTATTCTTTAATTAATTTTGTTCAATAGGTAAAAGTTCGCGGTAACATATCCGCGCTATTTCAATTTGTTTTTACCGGTCGTTATTTTACGTAAGACGTTCCATAAAACTCAACAATGTTTCCATATGATTGGACAGTCCTAATATCCTGTTGCACATGTAAAATCGAAATGGCTGAGATTCCTGGGAAAGAACCTCGTGCGAACGGCGGCCGATCGAAGAATATTCAGAGGTGGATTACATAATTCCTTTCATGCACGATCGACGATGCTATCGCCAGTTATTCCTGTCAAACAGAAGCGTGTATTCACGCGTGCATTAATACAGGCACGATGCGAGTTCTTGCGTGCCACTCGATGCAACCGAGTAAATTGCCTTCTGGTCAGAAAACGGACGTCCTGCAGCGACCCTCGGCGGTTATGTTATGTTCTACGATTGACAGAGACTGAAAGAAATATCCTGTATACTGTATTCCCCGTTGATACTATTCCATTGATTATCGTCCCCTGCGCTCACTGCTTGTCGATGCTTTCAACGAAACCGTAGGAAGAATGCAATTTGTCAGCAGTATATTCTGCAAAAAGTTTTGCAATTTGTCTTCGAGGTAGGATCGATAACGTTTTACAACTTTGTTCCGTTGCGATGCGCATCCGATTGCACGACCACCAATTATCAATTTTGCAAACAAGCTTTATGGCTGCCATGGATAATATCCCCACCATGGGTTTACATAAAAGTTTATTGTATTATGTATAACCTATCGTGTATTGTATATTCATGCGCAAACAACATAGTTATTGGTAAAGCTTTATTACTCGTACCACTCTAAAATATAAAATCCACTTGTCATACGAATATTATTTATAGTAATATTTTTAAGTTCTTAAAAAAGGTTCACAAACTAGTAAATTAAACCATAAAAATGAATTGAAATACATTTAAGTACATATAATAAAACAAATTTCTTTTGGAGATACCAGAAGTATTCTTTCTAATTTTCACATTTCTCTCAATTTATTTTATTATAGACCAATCTGTGAATCATTGTGCAAAATAAAATGTTGCTGATGTAATTCGCAAAGATTAAAGTTGAACAACAATTAATTTCCTGTGTCAGTAATTGTGATATTTTAACACTAAACTTAAGCTGTATATTGATTGCATTTCTCACATTTATATTGAATATACGTGCAAAAAATCCGCAGTTTGATTAAAACATAAAATTAATTAGTATTGGATTTTGTCAATGAAGATTACGTTTGACTGCAGCTAAGAAGAACAATTTAGTAGGGCTTTAAAAAATTATCATATTTGATAAAGCATTCCACGAATGCGTCAGTCTGATGGAGAAATTGGCAATATCTCGTTTAATTGCACACCGGGGCATCCACAGATTTTCCGAGATTGAACACGTATGCGTGTAGGCTGCTGCACCGATCGGAATTTGGAGAACGGTATTTATATAGAGATTCAAGTTTTTGTTAATTAATAGTGTGACTGAGTAGAAGCCCCGTCCTGTCTCCTTTTATGACCGGAGGTGGATACGTGAGGTTCATGCATAATCGCACCAAATGCTTCGACGCGTCGTCTATGGCGCTAAAACGAAACAGTCCGAAGAAGTTATTCCCGTCACGTAGAAGTGACGTCCACCTGCAAGTTTGATGAGTGCCGAAAACCGGAGATCAGCCCCCTTGGCTTCGGATAGTCTCGTTAATTAACTTGATTTATACGAATTCGTCTTGATTCGGGCCTCTTTTTCATTGTTCGTCGGCTGTGCCTTTGGTGAACATTCCCCATTACTAATTGTAGACAATGTTGAAATTGGTCACAACCCTAAATACGTAAAAGGGAATAAGCGGACTGCGGATATATTATGTGTATAAAAGAAACAGGAAATTTAAAATAAATAAAAGATTAATAAATATGGATACAATGTTTGAGGAGCAATATTAAATGCGGTCCTAATTCTATTAAATGTGGAAATAATACTCCCATAAAACGATTTAAAAATTTTAAAAACTGAGTTACTCCTTCGTGGCCTGAAATATCCACGACAAAGTCTGTGCACGTTTCTGTCAGAGCAGAGGTAGTATCTCCAGGGTTGAAAAACCTGCAAGAGAGACAAAACGACCGTAAAATTGTCCCCGGGAAAATTCAGAAGTTTCCAAGGGCTGCCACCGAGGAAATAGCTTCCCTTACTTGCGCCACCTGTAATTACTTATCTTTAATTCGTGTATCACGCCGACCCGCTGTCGCACCGGCGGCTGGAGAAAGCGAGAAAGAGTAATCGTGGAAAAACCTGTGTGTGGCATTTATCGTGGAACGTGCGCTCGCATTCTGGAGTAAGTAGATAATTCCCGCATAATTCCGTGGCCAGGCGGATGAGAATGTCGTGGCGACGTTTCGTTATGTGAAAATTACGCGGGCATGGGAACGATAATTGTCACTAATACGTCCCTCACATAGGAAATGCCCAGCTCTTATTTATAGGAGCCCGTTTGGCTCCGAGGTGACCCAGCACACCGATTCCCTCTTGGATAATACTGGACGCGGACTAACTGCCGTTGAAGAAGCTGCAGAACCGCATAAATTCGCAGATTGTTTGCGGTTAAATCATCCGAGCCAATCAGTTGGCAAACTCGTTCCGATGAATGATTTTTCGAATAGAGTATTCCCTTCACAGTCATCCGTTCTGTGGGAATAAGTGGGCGGAAACACCGTTTTTCATATACAATAAACAACACTTAATATAATAAAACACATCGTCGCACTCTATGTCTCACACGTGGCCGGTGTGCGTCGTGCATCGCATCACAACCATAACCTCACTCCAGAGTCGTCAGATTAGGGGAATTGACTCGAATTGACGGGAAAAAAATTACCCTATCTCTGCCAGTACCGGATTAGTCACGTGTGACATCGTGACGCATGCACAACAGATACGGAACGCGTCAGGTGACCGGGCCGCAGCGTCGTGGAAGGGGAAGGCAGAATGGGGAGACATAAGTATTTTAATCTGGCAACTCTGACCTCACTCTTCCATACTATAGACTATAGATTCTCACTTCTCACATACAATAAAAATAACTCACACTCGCACGGCCCTCATGATGAAAATTCACCCATTTACTATTTTTAAAATGTCACTTTATGGAACATAATTTTCTGATTTAAAGTGTAGAACAAAAATGGATTATCCTTGTCTTGTTTATGCAATTATTTTCTAGAAGGTTAATAAATGTTAGATTAGTGGTTCTAAGCGACTCTGACGCAAACCCGCATTTCAGCTGCAGTTTCAGCAAGACGTCCATATGCAACCGCAACAGAAAAGTGCGTAATGCACGTTCAAACTCTCCAGAAAGGCAACAAAGTAACCATAAAGGCGCATCCAATTATAAACCACTAAACAAACAGCGTAGCACCGTCGGCGGAGGGCTTTGCGGTCGAAAAATCCCAGTCTGTTCCAAGACTTACTCCTTTTTCTTTTCCCGTTCAATCTACCCGGGCGGCACACCGCAGCCGCGCGTGATCAGCATGCACATATGCGTGCGGAATAGATCTAGCCGTGCGTGTACGCACGCGGTCAAGTGCAACGCACGCAAAGATAACGGCGGCTATGGATCATAGAGGCCGGCGGCTGCATCCCGAAGGAAGAGAAAGGGTCCGGAGCCCTTCGAGAAGGGCACAGATCCTCGGGCCAGATTAATATCGGGACCACACTCGAGACGTAAAATTGCGAGACGTGTCTACGAGCGAAAACGACCGAAATTCGTGATGGTCGGGCACGAAAGAATGTAACAGTGAACTATTTTATCATGCGTCTTTATGTCCTATTATTATTGGTAGACTGCACATCCTAATTATAGACTTGATTGTGATTATATCTAGTAGACTATATTGTGATGGAAAAATGCGAAATATATTTATTACTAGAATTTTATGCATTTATGGCAAAAATGAGTAGGTGAAATTTAAAACAATGGAAATATTAAAAGACTTGAAGAGCATTAATATATTATTATTTTCACTACGTTAAAATATGAATTTACATTTAGCTCTTGTGTCTTGCAATTGATGCAGAAACTTTTTAATTTGCATACAGATCTGGATTCTATTTATTATAATGTTGAGGAAGTTAATTTGTTATTAGTAGACTACAAATCTTTGTGCAACTCTATATTATTGTAAAAGAAAAATTTTTTTTCATTCATTAAAAATGGAAAGATTTATTGTATGATTACGTAGAATGCAATCTTTATGTAACTATAGGATAATTTTGTATAATTATTCAATAAGTTTATTTTATTGGGTATATATTTTAAAAATATGAAATACAGATCATTATAGGAAATGATCATATTAGTTCCTACATGTTTTAACATTGTTCATAATTGTTAAGTTTGCAAAATGGTAGAAATTTTTACGTTTTTAACAGGAATTGAGTACGAATAAAAGTTGCTTCAATGATACGGTACAGCAAAGTAACCAAAATGGTGACCAAACGTAGCAACGGAAACATAGAACGTAACAGGAATTCGTTTGTTTTCGATTCCTGAAATAGAAGGCTCGCTCTTCTGAGAACATGCGCCTGTAATTTCTCACAAACCCCTTCATCTATCCGTAACGACTGCTTTTGTATCTTTATAAATACCTTTTGATGATGTTAAAAAGGAGTATTAAAAGAATCGTCGTGGACAACATGGCTTTGGGCTAATAGACAAATTAGGTATCTTCATCAAATAAAAAATTGTTATTTCTTCGATTAATTCAAGATTGCATCGGCCTATTTCATTTTGACAGTATAGTAATATTTTTTTGTAATAGATTTATCTTTTGCATGGCTAATCTAAAATGTTGTGTCTTTATATAATTAGGTAAATTAAATACAAAAAGTATGATATACAAATATGATTATTCTTATTATATAAAGTTATAAACTTTCAAAATTGTTTCTACCCTTCGTTGCTTTATATTTCTATTTTGTGGTCAGCATAAAATTATTGAGTGAATATACCCAATGAAATTCGTTACTGCCAACAACATATGAATATAAATTTTGTTATACAATATTACAGTACTACTATTAATAAATGTACTCACCAAAATAGGCCCTCCATCTTGTAAAGAAGCTGAAACCGTAGCACCGAACCACTGAAGTGTTTTATTGTCGATCTGAACCAAACTGCCGTCCGTCGCGCTTGGATTTTTCACATGATTATTTCCTGCAATTAAAAAAAAATATTATGTTTCTGAACCCAGCGCGCTAGTCTGAAATATTTTACGATTTACGATTGCTCGACGTTCCAGTCGCCGGTTTCAGACCTAATTGTAAAAAAAAGAATATAACCATATCTACGAAAATCTTGATAATTATTTATCAAGTGTACAATTTTATACAGGAACGAAAATAGAATAGAATTTACATAACTATATAAAATTGAATACAATTATATCAAATATGTACGAAGTCTTATGTACAATTTTTTTTGTTATATTAGAAGGTAAAAATTTTAATTGAACTCGTGCATAAAGTAGTGTAATAAATAAAATACATATGCATTTATGCTAAAAGTGACATTTAAAACAGTGGAAAAATTAAAAGAATTTGAAACTCAATTTTATTAAAGAAAGAAAGAAGTTTCTATGTGGCTGGTACTTCTCACAATTAATAAAAATAATTTTCTACCAACAAGTAAAGTTCGTTTTCACTAATTCCATTCTTTGTTCGGCTATTTAAATAATTTTCTCATTTTCATAAAAATGTACACATGAACCTTTACCAGCCTATAAAAGGAACGCATTTGTGTATGGGAAAGCGAATTGTACAATTGTTATATAACGTGGTGATACAAGAACCCAGTAAATGACGGTTGCAATGCGTCATCCAGGTATTCCTTTAAAAAGCAACCGTGGAGCAGGTGTCACCGCAGAGAATTCTCAGCGAGTGCACCCTGCAGTTTTCTTCGTCGATTTTCCGAACGGAATGAACCCGTTAGCCGTATCGGTCAAGCGTGGCCTTTAAAGGGAAGTTGTCCTTCGCATCCCACCCCTAATACGCGAATGCTGTTAAAGGTAACGCTCCGATGAGTCTCTCATTCACGACAGCATTATGACGAACGTTGCAAGTTTCTCAACAATATTAGCAAAATATCTTAACTTTACAGAGATACACACTTGATATTAGACTGAGAATATATTTACTCGATTATTTTTTACTCAAATTTGCATTGTTTTTACTCAATTATTGAAATTTTAAGCATTAACCATTTGTATAATTACACACATGGTAATGTACAAATTATCTTTCAAGTAATATAATCATTTGGGTGTGTCATTTATTTTGTAGTCTAAAAGGATGGATTAAGGAAACAATTCACCCTTAAATGTACTCTGGATTACTATGGCCAGATATAGCCTACTGTAACTGTTTGAGGGTTTGATGCAAAATAATTAATTGCCATTCGCCAATTCGACAAAAATAAACATTAATATATTAATTGGTTGCATTCTTAAAGCACATCTGGAAAGCTCAGTTAAGGGTTAATTTGTAGTGCTAGTAGAAGAATGTCATTAATACATTATTTATTCAATACTAAACAAAATCAAACAAGAATGAGGTAAGACGAGAAAAATGTAATTCACGAAAAATAAAATTGCATTTACAATGTAACCACTCTCTGCAATTAAAAAAAAATTCAGATTCATTGATATATTTGCGTATCCCCGTGAAATTAAATACCAAATAACCGAGAATCAGTTGCAATAAAAACTGGTATAGGTTACAAATTTTACTTATGTTCACCATGTATATGCTTGTAAAATTATACGACCAATCCAGGAAATGGAGAATCGATTTCCCCAATCGCATCTCTCCGCGCATCGAAGTCACTTCGCGCACGTCGGCTAACTCGATAAATCGATTAACCCAATAAAGCCTCGATTGCAAATTACCGATCGTTCCCGGTCAAAAGTCATCGAGTTTATCGCGCGGCCCAATTATTTCGCCGATTATTACCGGGCTCATTAAGGGGGGATGTCAATTAGCCGGTCTCGTGATCGAACGAGCGTTCGTCTGACCTTCCCCGAAGATCCTCAGGTGGCATTCTGCAAGAAATGCCGAACGTTCGGCGGGGCAGGGCCGTCGGTAGAACGACCTTACGGTTTTCTGTATTAGGTAGAGCCGACTTCTTGCTTGAACACGGTTCCCGGTATCTCGAGACGGCCCACCGCGCCACTCTGACACTCTCCATGGGGTGTACCTGGAGAGGAGTTCCTCAAGACGTCTCTTCGGTCGAGTACCCGAAGAAGTGAGTGACCTCCGAGACCTGTACGAGATCCCGAGCCTCTTCCTCGTACGCAAACGGAATCAAAGATAGAAGGAATGGTCTGAGAGGAGCGCTTGGCAGTTGAACGCATTGCTGGATCTATCGATCCGGGGGCTCGGAATCCACTCGATCGTGGTACGGCTGCCTCAAAGGGTTATTCCAACTTCTAAACGATCCAACGAATCGATTTTTTTTCTTGCATTTTCTGAGCCCTTTGTGTGGCTATGCAATCAAAAATGTCTCCGTGCAGAATTTAAAAGTGGATCGCTTTTTGTTAGAACCAGTGACAACAACTTCAGCTTTTTCGAGATGTAGAAGAATGTGTTTAAATGGTGAAAGCCCTTTTTTACAATTTTTTATCTGTGACTTTAATGGAAATTGAAAAAAATACGCTTTTATGCCAGTGCTAAATATTTGATTGAATTAATTGAAATCAGTTTTTCCTCCTGAGGCTGTTTTCGAATATATCTTCTTTATGATCAAAGGTTAAAGATGATGAGAAAAATGAAAAATCTAATGGACATTACAAAAAGATCCTGACAACTTTTCTAGTAGCAAACAATTAAGTATCTAATACAGATAATACCTTATTTAATAACCATTTGCAATTTAAATATGTTCAAAATGTTGAATCCAACCATAAAATAGGATTCTACGAACGTGACACAAATACTACTTGTACATATAAACCAACAAACAAATACCAAAAATATTGGTTTCTAACCCGTTTAATATTATTGTAATTCCAACAATAATGTTCTAATATAAATTATTAAATTTTAATTTGATCTTCTGCAAAATAATTATTGAGAAACAGAAATTAAATGAAAATGTATTTTCTCATTTGACAATTCCAATAAGTCGTAAATAGCGTAACAATATTTTTAAATTTATCTAATGTCTTATGTTACCATCGCGAAGTAAGATCGAGCTAGCGTATAATAAATAAAACGAATTGACTTTCGTGTAATCATCAGAAAAACACGAAGTTGTTGTTCTATCAGCAACCGGGGAAAGAACTGGGCAGGGGTAATAATTTCGCGAACAAGAAAATAATTAGCCCGGTAAAAATCGGTTGTAAAATGGCGGGCGCTGTCAGCGCGCGCGCGAGAGCCGCGAAAGTAATGAATGGCCGAGACTATCAAATGCGACTGTAATTGGATAAGATCGAGACAAGATCGAGCATTCGACCAGGCTAATTATCGATCAAAGCGAAGTGTCCAGGCGAGCAGCGTTGACTAAGGAAGAGAGCCGACTAATTGGACGTAGCGTGGGGCATGATCTTGTGTATGTTAGTCGGTGAAAACGTTTCTCTATCAACCAACCGAGAGGAGACTTCCACTGACAAACTCTTCTGCGTTAATAGGGTCGAGGGAAGAGGAGCACCCTCCATCGCGCGAAATAACAGGAAGAGCCATGGTATTATTCTTCTTGACTGACAAGTCGCTGCCAGACGCTTTGTCATTTCACAACGGTTAATTAAACGACTTGAACTTTTGATAAATAATTGACGGAGACTTTCACAGGAAATTGATTTCAATTTATTCAGAATGCATTACCGGCAACTAACTAGATACGCAAGGAATTCTCTTCGGGGATATTGAGTACCTTACAGCGGATCTAAACGCTAATCTTATAACAAGCTTGGTATGCAAATTAAATCCCAGTGGAGACATTAATATCTCCCGGAACGGAAGATTGATTCAGTTTTTTAAACATATAGATAACTAGCTTTCATTAGCTAGTAAACTAATCCTTCTAACGTCTCAAAAAAACTCAAGCTGTTGGGTCGAATTTTGAAAAAGTTATTCGTTTTTAAAAGGTGTACGAATACTTTTCACACCGACTGTAAATCGGCGACAACAGCAACACAATTTCTCTCAACAGCCCTGATGCCACGGTAATAATCAAGCTCGGTGAAAAATGGCGAATAACGAACCTCCTTGCTGTCTTAATCAACATTTTATCTCGATCTGACAGTTTCGATCGATCCAGCACGCTCCGGCCGAGATAACGTGAAATCGGCTCTGGTGATTTCCTGCCGATTGACTCCCTCTCTCTCACTCTTTCTCTCAATTACTTTCTCGCGGGCAAATTACGGGTCCAGAATCGTGTCCGATCGTTCAGAGATACGGCCGTTACGAGGTGTGTAAGCACATCTAATTCGTGCCGGCATGATTCCACTAATTTGCATCGCGCGTTCCCGAGCGGAAGATAGTATCGCAGACGCGCGTGATTATTAATTTGAATGGCTGTCTGCGCGGAAATTCATGCACGCTCGTGACTTCGTCCGTTCGCTTCGGCTTTATCGCTTGTTTGCTTGGGATGAA
Source organism: Lasioglossum lativentre (assembly GCA_916610255.1). Taxonomy (NCBI): domain Eukaryota; kingdom Metazoa; phylum Arthropoda; class Insecta; order Hymenoptera; family Halictidae; genus Lasioglossum; species Lasioglossum lativentre. The sequence goes on from OU744366.1 coordinate 6,575,579, forward strand.
GTCATTACAGCTCCTTTTCGAGCGCTCTCTCCTCTCGATTCAATATTTTAAGCAGATGACAAAGAAATTAATGTTTCATTGTTCCGAAAGCGCATTTTCTTTTTGTTTAATCTTCGGTTACTCGCAGTCCACTTTCTACATAACTGGTTACGTGGAGCTTTTTATATGACTCTGAAATAAACAAATTTTTATTCAACACACAATTACATTAATACAAAATGGATATTTTTGCTAATGAAGTCGACAGCTTTTTTTATGCTTGAAACACTCAATTTAAACATTATTTAACATTATTTAAACGCTAAATTTAAAGTTTTTAGATTGTAGCGTTTTAAAATTCAAATTCAAAGGTGAAATTAAAATATGCATTCATAGATTTATTCGATAACATATTATTCCCATTCTGTTCAATTTAATACGATTTTTATCTATTCCAGATCTACCAAGGCTACTACCACAAATGTCCAAAATGTCCAAAAGATGGCCAAATAATTGTGTCAGCCAAGTAGGACTGATGCTAGGCGATTAACGTGCTAAAATGTGAACAATCGAAGGGAAAGTATTTGAAATCGATATAAGGTCGAGATGCAAAGCCTTGAAGCATGGAAGGGACATCGGTAAGGTGGGTGGAAAGGCGCCGAGAATAGAACGTTCTATAACCAGTCAGTCGGTTACTCCGCAGTTCCTGAGATTACGAAGCTCTTCAGGGGCTCCGACAGCAGCGGGTGGAAAGCCAGAATGTAGGTCAGCGACTGCTAGCAGCCCGAGGAGCACGAGATACGAGCCCTCGTTAGCAACACTGTGTTGAGGTACCTTTCAAAGACCGTGGCAAGTGCTACTGTATGTACAGGCGGAAGAAGAAACCGGAAAACGGATATCGGATTGACACCGGACGGAGTTAATCCGTCCTTGTTTCTCTAATACCATTTGAAAATCCTCTCGACTGATATAAACTTCGATAGACTTCCTTCGAGTTCACAGTAGTAAATTTGCAAATTGAAAATCTTTTCAGCACTGACTAGACTAACTGGTATGTGTTACCTCATAGAAAGAAGAAAATTGAATTTGTAATATAGATTTTGTATTTATTATTTTTATCGTTCACTTCGATAGACTTTCTCTGACTTCGCAGTACTGAATTTGCAAATTGAAGATCTTTTTAGCATTGCCTACCAGTGTCGCCAGATCAGGAGAATTGAGTCGAATTGAGAGGAATACGGTTACCCTCTCTCTGCCAGTACCGTCAAGTGCGCCACGTGACCGGGCCGTAGTGAAAGCGTGGGGGAAAAGCGTCATAGAGGGGGAAGAGTAGAGTGGGAGGCGACTCCGCTGCCTACTATGGACTAACAGTACCTGGTATGTGTTAACTTATAGAAAACAGAAAATTTTAGAAGCCAGAAATTCAAATGTCAATATTAGAAGTAATAGTTAAATATCAAAGTAATTGAAGAATTGTATAGACCAAGGACATTTAGAGGTTGTATGTGCTGTTGTACATGGATGAACGTTCAGCAATGTTAAATGCATAACATATATTCTAAATAATTGATGATAGTGACAAATACATTAAAAAATTGCTCATCCCTTTGATTCGTCCCTTGAAATGATTTAAATTAAATATATGTAGGAGAAACATTTCTTTTAAATTGCTTCAAGTTCACAATCTAGTACATTGAAATTTAAGAAACTTTTCAATTGTCGTCTCTTCTAATGCACATGACAAACCCTTCATTTAATATAATCAACTATACCTCTCTATTACTTTATCCCAAATATCACTGAAATAAAAATAAAATAAAAATAAAATAAAAATATTCGAATCGGTTCTTTTTCAAACATCTGAACAAATTCTCACCTTTCGTGTCGAAACGGATGGGCCTGCAGTTATTGTCTGCTGCAATGTCGCATTTGTAAACCCTACCGCCTCTATGAACTTTATCTTGTTCGGATTCGGCCGTCGGTGCACCCACGATCGCCCTGAAAAAGGAAACGTTTGGTATGACACACGTCATTGTACAAAAACAGCGAAGCGCATACATTGTTATTGCAGTTGGAAAAATAGAGGTGACTAATATGGAAAATTCGCGAAACAAGAGAATTGCATAATTCTCCGATCTGGTGTCAACAGGTCATCGTTCGATGTTCATTATCGGATCGTTAAGGAAAGACGATGATGCGAACGTATTTCCGAGATCGAGGTCAGTGGTCACGAGCTATTTTGAACAGTGGCGCAACAGACAGTAACTGATCCGATCAACTGACGAGTTATTAAACCAGGTAACACAGTTGCCACCGCAATTTTTTACAAGCTTGTTGATGCACAGAACGCGAGGATATCGAATTGTTGACGTTAGTTATACTGTCACCTGCTTGTTTACAAAAGTACAGTGAGTCCTCGACTTCACAAACGTTATCAATAAAAACCAGATTCGCAGGTAAGTTAATGTCAAGATTTGTAATAAGTCTCGGTGTTATGTTTTATAATGTCCATAATTAGAGAAATGTAATTCAGTATAAACATTGACTACCCAGTTATTTGTCTAATTGGGTTATAAAATATTTATATAAATCATGTTTAAAAGTACTAAAATTGAGGTACGCGCGTGTGTCTGTCGGCGTGTAGTCAGTAAACCGTATCCGTAATTATGTTATCTACATCGTTAGTTAGACCACCGCTTAATTAAGAATCTAAAAATACCGGTAGCGTAATGAGAGCTAAACACGCTCAATTATTTCAAACCACCACCGTCTTGGATGTTGTCTATTGTGCGTAATGATTGAAGATTTATTGTTTACTTTATCTCTTAAACGAAAGCTTTGTATTATTCTGTATTTATTGATAAGCGAATGCAAGATATAAGTGCGTTACTGAACATAAGTTTGAAATCTATCTGTTTTCAGAAAACAAGTTTCATTACTTTCTTCCAAGTAAATATTAAAATTTTTTATTTTTGTCTTAATGAATATTTCTACCAATATTAAACGAAATGCAATAATAATAATAATAATATAAGTTTACATGAACTTAACCAGTACAATTCTATCTATTCAACGAACTACTATTTAGTTAACTAATACTAGAAATACTAAATCGTTTCGATTTTGAAATTATAATTTTCATGAGAAATTCTTGAATGAGTTGTTTTATCGAAATGCATATTATAACAGATATTGTGTTCAAATGTATTTGCTTCTGATAAATTAAGATAACCCCCTAATCGCGAGAATCGATTCGTGTAGGTGTGTTCAGTCCATAAGAGAATTGCTAGGTGAGGTAATCGATCATATAATCATAGTACAAGAGTGAACTCTACTGGTTGCACCTTGAAATCATTCGAAGCCTACAGTGTGATTACTCCATACTGCCTACATTCAAATTAGATGTACATATCATGACAAAAAGGAAGGACAGAGGAAACCGTACGGATCTATTTTTCATAGATGATTAGATCTATTAACAAACAGATATGTAAACGACCGGCCAAGTACAACATTCTAGCACCATGGGATTTCTAAACCTCGACCTTGCGCTTACATTCCCGTTTACCTTGAACTTTTCTGAATGAAAGTTTTTTCCTGAACGAATACTTGAATGACAATGGCATCTGTGTAATAACACTTGTACTCGCCATTTGAATTAGAATGGGCAACGCTGAGAATGTTTGAAGAGGTGTAGTGTGTAAAGTCAGATATTCAAAATTATGAAGAATGTACTGCGGATTTTAAAGGAAAATAAAAATTATTATCTATAAATTAATTTCAAGAAATAGAAATTGAGTAGAAGTGTGTTTCATTCTTTAATCATTTCAATAGTAAAACATTGTTTTTAAATTCCTCAAAGTTTTTACTTTATTTATTCATTTTTGTCACAAATAAAATCTGCAGTCTAGTAATTATAAATTGATTATATAAATTGACTATAGTTGAATGAAAATTGAATTTGTAAAATACTCATATTGAATTAGAATAGCATAGGCAAATGTTTAAAATACTAAAGAGTGATTATGAATTAATTAAAGAAATAATGATTTTGCATTTAACTACATAGTAACGACATCCCAGTAATGCTAATGCAAATTAACTGAAATTATTTGTCTTTAGAGAACATACGACTATTTGTAAAATAATAAAACCATGTAAGTATTGTGCTGTTTCACCGTGTCTAAAAAAAAATTATTCAATGCATTTTAGAGTCATTGATTCTGCAGAAAGAACACTCTGAAAACAGGTAAATATTTCCCCATTGCATTGTAAAACACGTATAATTAACAGAAAGTGAAAATTACATTAATATTATTTGCAAAATAGCTTCGACACGTAGTGTGCAATATCATCGCTGGAAATAATGGGACTCAAGTCTCACAGACAATAGACCATTCTTCGCTTCAATTAGAAACAGTAATCAATTAAATCAATTGACTTCGAACAATGGCGACGGTTTCAACAAATAAAAACTCAGCGTTCAATTAATTATTTTAAATGAACACTCTATTTTAAAGTAAACAAAAATATTCAAAAATGAATACGAAGATAAAAATTAGTTTGTTAGGACCGAAATGAAATTACAAAAAATTCTCCAATATATGGTGCAAGGTAGTTGTGCAATTTTAAAAGTTTATTTTTTAATAATTCGATCTTGCAAAATATAAAATTCCAATGATTAAGCATATTCGACATAATTATGGATGTACAGAATGTAAACATAAAAAAATCAAGTCTTTACAAACAAGATTTTCTTAATAAATTTTCCACAAAGGCTCACAACATAAATGCAATTTTTTCGAAGTTCTAACTTCTTAAAAAGAATTCAAATTGTACGGTCCAATATATTTAAAAAGTTGTCGTCTTTTTAAGAGTGTTCGAATATTAATGAGAGTCACTGTACTAGTGCGTGTGAAAAATGTTGCTCACAAATCCATCAGACATCAAACGTCCGCCAATCGCGTTTCAAGATGACAGTAGCAAAACGCGGGACGAACTTGTATGAGCTCGAAGGGGACTGAGAATCCTTTGTGGAAAACTCAATTCGTCGAAATGTAAAAATGGAATCGTTTGCGCATCAACCTTGGCATACTCTAGCTAGCTCACCAGCTTCTAGGCTGCAGTCGACGACTAACGTGTAGAGGTAAGAGTCGCACACGCGTGTCTAGGACCGTGCGTAAACCGCCTGGAACACTACGAGAGCAATGATTATGCGAGTTATGTAAGCGATCCGTAAGTCTGCGCAACGAGTCGCCGGAATCGCCAGTGCCGGCTTTAATAACAATGAACGAGACCGGTAAATTGCACGGATGAGCTAATTAACGAGGAGGAACTGCATCGCGATTTCCAGAGGTGTAATGTTTCCTGCGAATGCACGGGTATAACCAACAATAACAATTTTCTAACTTATCATTTTCATTGGAGCAATCAGACGATTAAAGCCTGCTAATGAAACCACTTTTTTGTTCGATCATGTGTGAACATTGTCATTGCAAAGCGTGCAAATTTTATGCATTTAGGGCAGAAATGAGTAGACGAACACCTCGGGAATGATTTTACAAAATATTATACAATACATTTAACAAATTTTTGTCAGCATTTTCTACGATAATCAATGATGCGGATCTTTATGCAAAATAAAGATTATCTGCAAAAGACAGGTGCAAGATAGAAATATCTTTCACCTTTTAATCATTTTATTAGGCAGAATATATTGACGTTCTTAAATTTTTTTAAACATTTTAAAAATGTCTAATAATTTTTGTGAATATTATATTCTAAAATTTCAATTCATAAAGATCTTACTTAGTTAAAAACGATTAAATCTGGTGAAAATCGTTGAATAATAGAATAAAACGGCAAAAATAGGTTGCAAATCGTGAAGAATTGTCATTTTTCCCATCAATTATGAGACTGACTGTATGTAAAAAAAAATAGAATTTCCATGAATCCTTAAAAATGTAATTCCACATTGAATGCACGAGATGATAGAAAAAAATAATTTTCTTCGGTTCGGCATTTAGGAATTAGAAATTGCATAAGCTTCCGCGGTTCAGCGATCAGCTCTGGGAATAGAAGGCGAACGTTGATCGGCGCGGCACAATATCCCAGTTATTTTCGACCGGCAAGAATCGACAATGGAGACGCGAAGAACGAGATTCATTTTCGTCTGCGATGCACAAACACGAGGCTGTTCGTAGCCGAAATTCGATACATTTACGGCCGCGCTCTGTCCGACGGATTCGCGGACTCGCCGCGCTGCGCTGCGCCGCGCCGCGCGTTAATAGCAAACGTGGGTCGTGCCTGACGAGGACTTAAGCTCGCCCACTCTATTTTTCTTTTCTTTTCCGTCTTTTTTCGCAATCGCGACGAACTACAGTCACCGATATGTGACGCATGCACCAGAACGGGAGTGCAGGGGCGAACCGGTCCCGCAGGATACCACGAATACGAACACCTAGAAATCCTTCTCTTTTCCGTCGGCATCGTCACCCTCTTTCTCCTGCTTGCCGGGCTCTTTCGAAATTTGTTTTTCGTTGTCTATGCCATTTTTCTTTTGCTTATTGCCTTCGTCTGCATTCTTTGGAGGACTTGCAAGGACCTCGTCCTTAAGTATGTAAGCATTGTTCTCAAACTTAATTGTTTTAATAATACAATAATTCTTTGTTTTTTTTTTTGTTTATTATCTTCTCCACATTCTTTGCAAGAGTTGAAATTAAGAACCTCGTCCTGAAATATGAGCACAATATTCTCATAGTTTTTTAATTCCTCCATGTTCTGTATTGCACATTTTAAGATTTTTGTGCTCTTTTCAATTTTTATTCCCTCAACATTCTTTGTAGAATTTGTGTAGAACATGATGAACTTTCTGACGAAAGAATCCTTCATAATTGAATTTCTTCTATTGTAATTATTTAATTCTTAATTGTTTCATATCTGTAGCATTATCCGCTGACAAATTAGTGGTGACAGCAAGCAGGAAAGATGAACTGTCGCACGAAGCAGGTTACGTGACGACAGGTAACCCAGTGTTGAGGGAAAGTTGAAACGCGTTGATTTACAATGCCGGTCCAGTTTGAAGAACAATTTAGTTTCCCTTTTTATTTGATTGCGACTCGATCCAGACGGCTGACAATAAAAATGACAGGTTTGAGAGCAACTACTCTTTAAGACGTTCGATCCGGGTTCCGTGTTGGTACACAGTCGCCGGTTATGGCAATTGGTGTTGCGTTAAGTCACAGTACAATTGGATAGAAAACTGAAGTAACGCTTTTTTTGGTTTCTTCGGAAAGACGCCTATCACATTCCACGAATACCCCGTCTATACGTGAGCCATAAACAATCACGATAATTTATTAACTATTTTCTTGAACCATACAAATTTTTTCACTATTCAGCATTCATAAATTTTACATTAATATTACGTTATTTGAATTTAAAAAACTATAATTATATAATGACATAACAGTTGGATTTGCGTGAAAAACAATATTTTAACGTCGATACAAAGATAGATATAAGTTTGTAAAAATCGAAATTAAATTATCAAATAATTCTGAGATACAATGAATAAAAGATTACATTGTTAAATGCGATAACATATGGAATTGCAACGTAAGCATCGTACTGGGAATCCACTAAAAAGGAACGAAAGGTATCGTGCTCGTTTCTAATGTATCCAGGCAATGGATTGCACACTGGAATTCTTTAAATAATGGAAATATGCATGACGTCTACAGAACGTGATATCGGTTACATCACACAGCTGCATCGTTCAGTCAAACACCTATCGAGCCGCGGGAGCTCGGCGATTCGCATATTCTCCAGTGAAATTGCAAAAAAATATTTCGAATCCGTGTTTCGCAGTATTTGTAGACCGTACAGGGTAGCTTGTCAGTTATGTTCGACTGTTTTGGATTTATTGGATGCTACGACCTTCCTACGTGCTAATGAAAGGCTGCGGCTGCAGCTGCATCAACCAGAGTGCAGGTGCTGCGATTTAGCGTCTTCTAAATTAGCTCGCGAGCACGGCTGACTCGCGAAATTTAATGGAGACTCGAGCCGCCTATTCGAGACGAGGGCGACCATTAGGCTGCACTAATTCGGTGCATTTTAAATAACATTCCTACTTCTGCTTTTCTTCAGCGTCCCGCACGAGTAAGGTATTTCTGTCGTTGAAGTTCTCATAAGAAAGGCAAAATATGTAACTAGAACCTGAAATTTTTAAATCAGAAAATTTTGTTCTTATATTAACGATATTTTCATATTTAAGTAAAAAGTTCATCGGACATAAAATTAAGCAGCCCCTAGAAAAGTGATAGTATTTCACCTGTTATAGGCAATATCATTTTTGAAATCTATTCAACTGTTAATTAACAATGTAACAACTCAATCAACGATCATAAAAAGTGCAAAATCTTCTTTTTTATTTATTCTTTTTATTTATAGTTTTAAGTCGCGTCAACTGCTATTGTTTTCTTTAAATACTCGAAATCTGTTGTGTATAAAAAAGGACTGACTACTTCATATTATATTTTTCGTAATGTTTTTAAACGAAAATAAAAATAAGAATAAAGTTTATATATTTCCTTGATTCTGATTTAAAATTTTTATTTGTATTCTGTACATTATTTCTGTATAATCAGATTTACTGAAATTAAATGTACTAGATTCTTGAAACAATTTATTTTAAACGTTTATTTACTTTCTGGAAATATTTGCATCTATAGAAATTGTGAATAGCAAAAATGTATTATAATAGATACAGAAGAAAGATAACACGTTTATGAAACAAATCAAATAAACACCAGACATCGTTTGACGTCTTCTATGAAGCATTGAAATCACCGGAGCACGAACCGGTTCTGCTTATGAAGATCCAAAAACAGTTATGATAACATCTTTTTCAATAGAACGTTAACTGTCGACATACGTCAATTGGTCACGCAAAATTATCTATGAACCTTCGTCATATTAACTTAACAGATTTTTCAAGTAGATCCAATTAGCCACCATATACAGATGTTGAAATATCTGCTTGATGAGAACACCTTTCAAACAAGTCCCTAAGGGTTAATTTCACTAAAAAAAACTATTGTTATATGACGTTAATTGGGAGTGATTGGTTAATTCACAATTGAAATTGTTGTTGTTACTGACGGATCCGTTAAAAAGTCTTTAGTCTTAAGGGTTGATTTTAATACAAAAATTATTAGATGACGTTACTAGGGGTGACTGGTTGGTTCACAATTGAAATTGCTGTTGTTACTGAAGGATCTACTAAAAAGCCTTCAGTCACTAACCATAAATTTAAAAAAGTTACGAAATAATTCCTCATGTATAGTAATGTATACATGTATATAGTATACAGGTGCTAAAATATCTGTTCCACAAGGCGAACACCCTTCAAAGAAATTCCCATTGGTTAGTTTCGCTAAAAAAAAATGGTCGCTCCTGCATCAATTGTAGGTCCACGAAAGGGTTTTTCCTGATGCAGGGAGCAAGATACATATTCGCAAAGGCGCGTTTAGCGTACACGAACCAGGAATTCAGTGTCTCGCAACGCTTCCCACGCATCAAGGGACACTCCGCGTATAAATTTGTCGTGTACGTGCGCGGATCCGGCGCGTTTTCAGAGATCAAAGCTGAAGATTCCAGGTGGAAACGGGACGGACGAGAGGCCCGTTGCATTGAGCAACAAGCCGCGAATGGAGCCGTCCGATTTTGCCAAATACGGGGTTACGAATGCGCGTCTGTCGAGCGTCGCGTCGCGATATAAGTCAATACGACGGCCTCGCGTGCCGCGGAATAAAGGGCCGCCGCGTATATGCCTATTGGCTGGATGAAACTTGAATTACGCGCGGCGACAAGCTCTCTAATTCATGCGGGACGGATTAACAGCGTGCGATTTTTCCGAGTGATACGCGACAACAACTTTTACGAGGAACGCACCCGGTCGGACGTCGCAAAAGGGCAGGGTTTCTCTCCGGTAGTCGCGGCGCGATTTCTGTGATAGCCTGACGGATTTATTTATCGACCCATTCAGACGCTCCTCGATGCTGATTAACAGCTTCTGGCCAATTTTCTGGCGGACCAAAGTCATTTCTACGACACCGCGAATCTTGAACTTTTATCGAACACACAGATTTTGTGCATTCATACAGAGAAGAAGGAAATTTGTATATTCCTGAGATCGAAATAAACAGTTATTTTAGAAACGAAAGACTACTATAGTAAACGCTTGATTCTTGTTCAACAGCCGTGTTTTTCATGGACAAGAATCGTGCCCAGAAGTGCTTTTTGATTTATGACTGCGTCTAGATATCGCGCCGAGGACTTACGAGGATTTACGAGGACTAGTGCTTCTGCGAATTTCGTGGCAGCCATATTGTTATGTATAAGTACATTCAAATCGATACGTTCCTATTGACGTGGACGTTACGTGTGGAAGTGTCATAAAGACCTGAAATTTGGGTGTGTTCAAAACCAAATAGCTACTCATCCAAGCTGGCACCCTATACTTATAGGCATTAGTCCTTTCAAGGGATATTTATGGACGGGGTTGAATTCCCTTTCGCGATAGTGAATGTTTTTCCAGTAATGTTGTTCCAACTCATTATACTATTAAATTTAATTGAAAACTGAATATATTGTTGCTAAACTACAGATCATTATGAAAAAAAAATTTGTTACATGAATTAAAAGAAACCAATCGATACCAAATTGTACGACAAATTGCGAATCAGGATTATCTCGCTCATAAACCATACCAGTGGTGAAGCAAAGTAGAATAATTAATTAACAAGAATTAAATGAAAATTTATTTCATCTCTGAATCATTTTAATAAATTGAGAATAATATGATTTTCTGAAATTCCTACAAGAAACAATTGCACTGTGAGAAACAAGAATTAAATAAAAATTTATTTCTTCTCTGAATCATTTTAATTGAGAACAATATAACGATATTCTGAAATACTTCTAATGTTGCTGACTGTTTAAACATTTCGCAGGGTCAATTTTGTCATAAATCCACGAAATCGACAATTTAATAATTGTTCCTGCAACATCAAATTATAAATGCACAAAAAATCCGTAATTTAATAATTGTTTCTGCACAATCCAATTGTTGAAGCGCGCAAGGAAAGATTGAAGATCTCTATGGTCAGCGAATAGCTCATTCAACCTTGAATAATGAACGAACTCGAACTATAGCTCCACCAATACCAAACACCTTATTTGTTCAGCGTACAGAACAATAGCGAATATTGTTTGGATCTTCAGTCAATCATGATCTACAGGTTGCTAGAAGATTTCAATGAAGCACGTAGGCGTTCGGTGAAACAATGGAGGTTAGAAATCCCCGGGAGTGTTAATCAAATAGAATCAAAGACATGTCGTCCCGTGTAGGTTGGAGACACAGCTGTTAGTATGGTCGAACGGCCTTGAGATTTGCAGTCAAAATGAAATGTGGCGATAATGAAACGATAAAGAAACCGTACACGACAATTATCTTATCGTGTTCCTAAACACAGTATGCGAAGAATTTTTATTGTTTCGAATGCCACTAAAAATATCGAGCACACAGTAAAATAAAAAACGAAGATGGAATGTAAATTTATGAATATCTGTCACTATCAAGATTTGCAAACAACTGAAATACATTCTACTCTCCGATGCGATTTGCAAACATGAATATTCCATTAAAAAGAAATTAGAAGGATTCAGTATTGGTAGGCTTTCATTTAAAAATTCAATATCATAATTGCAAATTTCGTATGCAAAATAAAAATTGTCTGCCTTAATCGCAAAATACAGGAGTTACCAAAACCGTTTATTTCCCTTTTTAGTAATTTTAATAAGTTGAACATAATAGTAATTGAATATTCTGTAAATGTTTTATGTTTTAGAATTTCATCTACTGTTACTTGCCATAAATGCATAAAATCCTATTTATAATGCAAAGTCGTTCACTTATACAGATGCCCTGATAATTTCATCGACCACTATACATTTATAGATCCGTCATTTTGGATATAGTCAAGCAGAGCTGTACAGCAATTAATATTTTCTTTCGGATGGTCAGGTGTCCGGTAACTTACGACCAGGGGTGTATACGACTAAAGAATCACGATTGTAATGCAGCTACGGTATTTCAAGCCGGAAATCACGTAATACTTTAAGACCCTACAGAGGGAAGTACCCAGTATATATCCACGGAAAGTATTACATACAACCCGACAAGTCACGTAAAATCACACGCGTTCCCGCTTGTATCGAATCTCATCCACGTCCGTGCAGTTCATTTTAATGTCCACTGTACGGAAAATCAAACTTTAGTTTTCTTTTCTTGTCGGATCGTTGAATGAGATACGTCCAATTGTCGTCTACACAGTCATCCACACATATAAAGGCACACACATTCCTGTGAATCAGTCAATGGAAGTAACGATCTTCTTCTCTTGTCGCTAGACTGTGGACTTTTATGAATTGTATTACAAAAATCAGGGAATAATAATTTATGTAAATTATTTTAATTGATTTCAATTAACAAAAAATCTTTTATGGCAATACAAATGGTAGGTACGTTATTAAGGTTTATTTACGAACACTTTGCATACCTGCAATGGTTTAATAATCTTGTAAAAATGAAATTGATTTCTGTGAAAAACAATTCAATTTGTTAGTTGTTTTGTCTAATTTTTAAAATGAGTTTTAAATGTGCATAAATTAGGAAACTTCAGAACACGGTGTATACGGAGTCATATACTATCCCAAGCGATTTCGAACTCCTGTGCGTTTCGATATTTATCGATGGAAAGATCAAACACAGAGGGAAACGAGCTTCCATAAGATTTTTGGAGTGAAATCTCCGATTAAGGTATAGAGTTCAGCGAACTCGAGATCTTCTCCGGGAACGTGCATATGGTAATGAGCCTCTGCGTGCTAGGAAATTTAAAACCAGGTAGAATATGCCTTCCACACGATATGCACATGCAAGTCGGATACATTATCGCCGGGTAACAAAATTCTGCTAAACCAACAGACCGCCGAATTATTTCGAAATTTCGTTTCATCGCTGGTATCCAACATTACAATCAACGAAACTCCTATTAACATGTTAAACGTGGAGCTATAATTTTGTCTCGTTTTCCACTCCACTTTTTATTTAAGCTTACAAACACACGAAAGCGAAAGACTTGCTTATCTCATTTCTGTTTAATCTGTTTCACAATCAAATAACTTCGAAACTATGTAATGAATTTTATTATTTAAAAATTAATTAAAAAACAACGAATAACCACCTCAGCTGTAGTAGATAACAATATTGTATTTGCTAAATAAACCATCTGATTTCTAGAATTTATAGATAAAATAAATGTTTCAATCAAATATATTAACGATAATGTAAACATATTTTTTAATATTGTTAATTTTTTATATTATTTTGTAATTCGATACCCCCCCGTAGCCGAGACTGTTAAACGTGTTAATGTTTTAAAATTAAATCCATTTCCTCTGTATTATAAAATAATAGAAAGAAAAGGTATAAAATAAAGTTGTTTTTTTTCCGTGTTTCCTGGTATGTTGTGGAATATTTAATAATCTCGAGTAATATTTTTAGCTCATGAACGAACGAATTGTTCGCAACAAAGATAAGTAGCGAATTATTGTCCACGCTATGTTCTTTCGAATATTGATTTATTCACGGCTCGAAATGTCGCAGGAATGCATTAAGATACTGTTTTATCTCGTGTTTATACTGTACGGTACTGTAATAAATGTACGGCGAGATAAATTCTTGTTTCTACTTATGCACGAAGCTGGGGAAAAAATTCACATCGTATCCACGCACTTTCTAAATCGACGTGTAAGAAATGATTCGGTTCGACGTCACGATTTGAAAAATTGGTGACACATACTTTCTCACATAAATTAAGAGCCGCACGTCATCTGATTTTTACACGATTCTACAGCCTATTATAAAAAAGGTTTAATACATTTTGCAATTCTTAATTTAAAACTTGTAGAAACAAGATAAGTACAACTAATATGTTTAAATCATTATTCAAGCTTTTGTGTAATTTATGTCTACTCTTTCTGCACTCTCACTGTATGGTATCATCATAAATAATAAATAAAGTTTGTAATTATCAATAAATACTTTTCTTTAAAAAAATTCAAATTTTCCAAATTTAAAAATAGTTAGAAGAATCTTGTCAGGATAGTATACAAACGTAGCAGATAATTTGAAACCTTTGAATAATTTGAAACAATGTATTCAAGAAAAGTAGAAAAAAATGACTAAGAAAATTATTAAAAAATTATATAAATCTTCACACTTAACAGAACCACTGCTGTCGCGAAATGTAAAGAAAACGCAACAAAATATTAAATACAAAATATCATTACTTCGTTAAAATTTTATATTTCTATACACGTGTGTTATCATTTTGTCCCCCGTAAATAAATAATAAAGCTAAACAGGTTTAGTTACATTTACTCGTAAATGTTACTAAATGTATCCTGAAATATTGTATAGAAAGTTCCAGTTGCAACGTGAAAATCAATAAAAAATTTAATAAATTTAAATTATAAAAAATATTACAGCTAATGATGTAAATTATTTTTTCACAAACGGTGTACCTTTATAGTGGCCGGCCATCTTCGATCTCACCAATGCTGATTCGCTGTTTACATAATTCCGTTCACCTTGAGAAAAATCCAGCGAATGATCTCGCTCGTGGCACAGAAATTGAAGGGGCACATACACGCGTTGCGCTGCGCTGCGCGGCGCTGCGCGTCCCGACGCGCGATCTGTCGATGACGCAAGGCGCACGGAGGTGTATCGACGTCGCGGCTCCGCTACTTTATAAGGAGCACCTCCTCACCAACACACCGATCAGCTTCCACTGTGCGCAAAAGCTTTGATCGCTCCAAGCGAAACCATGTGTACGAGAATACGTGACACGCAGGTAGCATAATTTATGACCGCCACGGGAAAATACCGTTCCGACCGATCCCCAAGGGTAGTTTCCCACTATTCACCCATGATACTCGTGACGTCTCATGCACACAATGTTTTGTATGATCCTCATTGATGTCACCGACCATCACCTTGACAGGCTAGAATTTTCTTTTTTATTTAGAAAATCTCCATAGAGATTTATATACCGGGTGTATGTATTGACTGGGCCGACTTATAGCTTGGTTATCGTTGCAAATAAACGAGTATTATAGAGTTTTGCATTATTTAACAAGCTGTATAATCCTGTAATACGACTTTTTCGAAAAGACCAAATACAAATCTTTGTTACTGCAACATTTGACCATTTATTGTAGATGTGGAAATAGAGATAAATATTTGGGAAAAATATTAAGTTTCTACGATTGTACCCTAATACTGTTTTATTCAGAATAACCCGAGAAATATTATAATTCGGCTCAGTTACTATAGGTACACCCTATATAGGGTACTTCAATTAGATCCTCTCCGATTTCAATTAAATTTTGTGGTATATTATAATAGCCAATGTTGAGAAAATTTGGCGTTCCTTTTGGAAAACCCGTAGCTCAGGTACTCATCCCTTAGTTAGGGGTGAGTTTAAGAATTATATGTGTCAAGCAGCGACAAGGGTGTTCGATATTTTGCTCTTATTGTACCTAAGAATGGCTAGGCAATTTTGAATCGAATAGACGTTAATTGCAAGATAATTTTCCTGAAAGAAATTTCGTGTTTCTTTTACATTTACATCATTTCTATAAAAGATTTTCATAAATAATCGTGAAATTGCTTCTTTATTATTACTTTAAAAATCTTTAATAGATTGAATCAATTTTTTTAATAATAATTCGTTGCTACGATTGTAAGAAAAGAAACTGAAAAAATAGAAAGTTGCATATAAAAATCCGCAGTGTACTTTTGTCACTGTAAATACAATCCAATTTGATTTCTTAAATTTTGTCTACAAGAAAATTCGCTATTTGCTTATTCGTAATAGTCAATTAGTAATAGGTTATTACTAATGAGTAATCTAAATGTATCACCTGCTCTCAAAGTAATTATCGATGATCTCAATAATGAATATAATAATGAAATTCCAACTATCAATCGCTTTATTTGACGATGTCGTCATTATACTTCACAATCCTCGGATCTAATTAGATAACCTTGTCAGTCAATGACTACTGGTAATTAATGTACGGCGATTTCATTGGTGGAAACCTTGTTGTACTCGATATGAAGTATACGATCAAAATGTAATATTCTCTCGATTAGTTCCATCCATTTATTTCGAAAAAATGTTTCCTCTCACAGTCTTTAAATGGAAACTGTCAATAGCAGGTAGTTAGCTTATAATTTGTTGTGAAGAAAATACGTGGTTGTAATTGTATGAAAATTTGTGAGATGTTTAAGTAATTACCAATTTTCGAATCCAGCCAAATTGAAGACAAGTTCCATTAAATGGTCAGCCATTAACTCTCGCATCGCAATTGTGAAAGCAATACTAATATTATCGCAGTGCATCGACGTGCGTGGATTGTATTCTAATCAGCTGCCGACAAAGGAACCATTTCCGGGTGCGGGGTAATTTTTTGATCATATCGACAGGAAATATCTTCGAGCGAGACAGAATTTTAATATTTTCTTTGACGGAGAACGAGTGAAGCGATTTTAAGCACGGTGCAGAGAGAGAGAGTGTGTTCTTCAAATTAATAGACAATAGTTTCTTATATCAGTTGTTAAACATTTAAGTACTTAAGTATTGCATAAAAATTCTCTCTTGTCAAACACGTTTGAATCACTTCAAACTGAAAATTTTGATTCTTTTACACAATTTTGAGTGTAATTTGTTAGCACATCTAACTAAAATATTGTAGTATTTTTTACCACTATCTCCATTGTTGCTTCTTTAAACATATTTGTTAACTTGAAAACTGCTTCATTATTATTAACTTCAATCCGAAACCTTTGCTTGTGAATACACATAAACAATAAATTACTGAAGAAGTATACACCATTTTACAATAAAGGAAATGTTTGTGAAACCCACAAGTTCAACAAATATTTATAGATAATTGGATATATTTCACTACATTACTGTTTTTAGAAATGTCAATGTCAGTGCCATTTTGAAGCCTTTCGCGATCCTTTAATTCAATAACTATAAAATCGAACACATTTTATTGCTTTATATTACTTTATAATCATAACGATTTTTTGCAGACAGATATATTCAGTAAACAAAAATTAACATCGAATTCGTGTAATTTTGTAATTTTGCTCCTTCCTAATTATAATTAGGATTAGCGTTATCGAAACTATATTTGCAAATCCTAAAGTTCAGTAGTTGTAAATGTATTCAGTGTTAAAAACGAGAAGCTATTTTCCTTTCCAAGATCGTAAAGTCTTCGAGTCTATGTCGGTCACGAACAATTGCAGATTCAATTGAATATTCTTCCAGGATAATTTGCATCTGGCGGTAACGTAAGGTCGAGTCTAAATCATGAGTATGTATATCACAACGAGCATAACTGTTTTATTGCAATACCGAATTTATTTTTAGACTACGCGAGACCTAATATGGAGTCTTTTCAATTGATGCAATATTTCTTGATACAATCATTGAGATGCATTCTTGATGTGTCAGTTTATAAACGAACAAAAATTAAAATAATACATTTTCAAAGCTATGGAGTACACTTATTGTTACTATTGACGATCTAGCTTGATATATGTTTATATTAAAATATTTACGAACGGAAAGAATTATGCACCCACGAGATTCCTCGCGACGACGTTTACGAATTAACCGGTAATGCTCGCGCAAGCGAAGACAAGGACTACCGAACTGTGAAATTAACTTTCGTTGTCACGTTTCGACTCGACAACGAGCGTTGCGTGTCATTTAATATAAAAATATTTAGCCAACGTGCCATTTAAATAACAAACATGTTTTAAATTGTCTCAGAAAAATTATATAATATATATTTTTACTATTTTGCATGTGAGCAATTTAGCAATGTATTAAATCAATAGCTTAATAATTAGAAATCTTTTAGAAAAAGTATTGCTCTACCATTATAAAGGGCGGTTCACCTAAATGTGGCCACCTAAATAGCTCTTTTATTTGTGATGACGTAACAAATGTATTTTTAATGCAATATAAATGGTATCACAAGGTGAATTCTTTGCAAATGTTATTTTTTTCTCAAGGTTATTTTTTCCGGAGTGTTCAGTTTAATTTACAAAGATTAAGGTCATATTTGAAGGTCATTTTATTATACATATCTGAATGTATTTTTCGCTCAGCTACACGATGCAATAAAAAGAAAACGCAGCTATGTATCAAAACATACCGATGTCCTTGATAACTCCGAAAAAATTACCTTGGGGGAAAAAATGTTCTTGCCAGATATTGGTCCATTCACACCATGCACATTACGTAAGAAATAGTTTTTGAATCACAATAACCTGAAGAAATATTTAGGTGGCCTTACTTAAATGGATCACATGGTGTATTCGCACACGTTTATGAAAAATGTTAAGCAAGAAAAGATGAACAGCATTAATCTGTTAATTTTAGTGTGATAATTGTAGTCTGATGATTTTTCTAAAGCCATGGTCCCTGAAAAATTTGTTTCGGTTAGAGGAACAACTTGCCATCGAGGCAACGTGTTCTATCAAACATTGAAATTCAAGGAAAAGCACGTGGGCGCGAAACGGCTTTCGCTCGCGTCCAGCTTGTATGACCGAAATGCTGCTTTCCTAGATAGACCCAAACGAATCGCCGAAAATGGTCAGGAGAGCGTCCATGTGGGCGCCAGCTTGGTATAACTTGTAAAACAAACGATCTTTGCGTTGGTCGTCGTCGAAACCGCGCGAATTCGTTCATTCCTCGTCGCACCGTCCTTATCAAACAGCTGCGTTTACTTGTTTACGTCAGCTTCATTGTTAACAAACGCTATCTGCCTGTCAAAGACTTTGCTACTTCTTCGTGGAGGCTTAAAAGTTAAAAGACAGCGAATCTTGTTCACAGATTATGGATGACCATATTAATTCCTTCACTGATTCTGAATGGAAAACCGGATTTTAGACTCAAAACAGTCTTAGAAGACCTTTCTGACTTAGGCCAATTGACTCATCGCAGACAGATAGACAATTTGCGATTTGGTGAAGCTTATTAGGATTATTTCGTGAATCATACTTGCATTATAATTATGCCAATTTACGTTCAATGTGTATACACTTATAATTCTAATGTACATTTTTCACTGTATTTAAAGTTGACATCGAAATACTTCTTTGTTTTTTATAATCATTGTTAGTTATAGTAACTTGTAGAGCTACGCTCCGCAGCTATTAGCGTTTTAATAAAGATCAGAGAACGTCGGGAAAAACGAAATAAATCCCGAGACTGGCTCGATTAGTCGTTCAATAAATAAATGACTGTAATATGCACGAGCATGGAACTGGACTGCAGTCGTATGCACCGAGATCAATCACGGAAGGAACTGGGTCTCGACAAGCAACTTAATTGGCTGATTTTAATCGCATTAATGAAAGAGCAAATTAATCAACATCGTTTCATCTGGGGTCACGATGAAACGACGACCCATTTCCATTCGCGGTATGGACAATGCAATTGCAGTTGCTCCTGTATGACATCTTTTATGGTCTCATTTATCTAGCTTATCGGCTGCTCGACCAATTAAACAAATAAACTCTCTATCGTTTTATTATTGATTTCGGAGAAACGATTGCAGTGTATCTGGTAGCAGCGAGCCGTTTCTTTCGGGGCAAGTGTGGCAAACAAACAGCAACGAGGAACATGAATTTTTAACATATTATTTTTTAATATTCAATTTTCATATTCAGTAATATTTCACATTCAGTAATATTTCATATTCAGTAATATTTCATATTCAGTAATATTTCATATTCAGTAATATTTCATATTCAGTAATATTTCATATTCAATAATATTTTATATTCAGTAATATTTAATACTCAATAATACTTAATATGTAATATATTCAATAATATTTCATATTCAATAATATTTTATATTCAGTAATATTTAATACTCAATAATACTTAATATGTAATATATTCAATAATATTAAACATGTTAAATGATACAGACACTTACATTGTTAGTAGATTTCAGTACACCAGTACATTTGAAAGAAAAGCCAATTCCATCATTACAGAATTAGTAAAAAAAGACCAAATGGATGCAAATATTGGAAAAAGATTGAAAACTTATAACGCTCTCATACCCAAAGCTTACGCGTTACCTAAAACACATAAACAAAACTTATCGTGGCGTATTATAGTTTCATCAATAGCATTTTATCCAATATAGTAGGGAAAACAAGTTATCATACTGTTGACAGTTGGACTTTTGTCAATGAAATTAGAAATAAGGAGGTTCCTGATGAATCCATTAGATTAGTTTCTCTAGATGTGACTGCGCTATTCACAAATATTCCAATTGATCTAGCATTACAGGTTTTGAAAAAACGCTGGGATGAGATAAAAGAATACACCACTATAAAATGTAATGAATTTTTACTTGCAGTTAAATTTATATTGGAGTCTAACGTTTTCAGTTTTAATGACATCTACTACAAACAGATATTTGGTACTGCAATGGGTTCTCCCATTTCACCTGTCATTGCAAACGTGGTGATGGAAGAATTGGAAAAAGTTTCTATTTCTAAACTACCGTTTCAATTATTTTGTTATAAAAGATATGTCGACGATATTTTCACTTGCATTAAGCCTGAACAGCTACAGATACTGTTGGACACTTTCAATAGTTTTCATCCCAGACTTCAATTCACTCATGAAGTTGAAGTTAATTCAAGGTTGAGTTTTCTTGACACCTCTGTAATAAGGACAGAGAACAGATTTAAAACTAATTGGTTCCACAAATCGAGTTGGTCTTGTAGATATGTTAATTTCTACTCTTACCACCCTATGCAACATAAAATAGGTCTAATAAAAGGCTTGATTGATCGTGCAATTCGACTAGCAGATCCGGAATTTCGGTCTGACAATTTGTCTTTAGTTATTAATGCTTTAAAACGTAACGGTTATCCAGGCACACTTGTTTCCAATATCATCAAGAAACGAGTCGTTGAAATTTACCATCTTTGGTCTGTACAAAAAGAAAAAGAACAAAGAATTTCAAAAACTGGTCCAATTAATTAAAAAAAACACAGTAGTCATCCCGTACGTTGAGGGCATTTCTAATCAAGCCTCGCGGTTACTCTGCCTTTGTCTCTCCTGTGAGTGACATATCTCCCTCTCTGTCTCAGCTCTGTAGGAGAGACAAGGATGTCGCACAAAGTTATGAAATACATAGAATGACAACCTCTACGCCGATAGAGTCACCAGATTGGCTCCTGCGCACCCTTAAAATGCCAGAAAACTCGGTATGTGATTAACCGATTTGGTGAACCCCTTATTTAATGGTACTTCTGTAGTTTTCTTCCTCTTTTCTCGTCCTTTCTCCAATTTTTCACAGAGAAAAATTGTGACAAGTTTCTCAGAAACTATATGACACCAATGAAAACAGAGCGAACTATTTAAGCTGAATACACATGAAAATAACTTCTTCGACCGGTCGGGTGATCGATGCAACAAGAAAGCGAGTTCAGGAGGAACTATAAATCTTGCCGCGTACGCCCATAAAACGCTTTTCCCGACCTTCGGGTCACGTTCTTCTCACTTGCGGCACTTTAGCCTGCACCCACGGGGGAAATCCCACTTTAATTTAACTTATCCATTTTGGTCATAAATGCATATAATCGATTAATTATTAATAAACCGCTTGGACTAAAATTTGTCCATACCCTTAAACATAATATTAAAATTATGTGCAAGTATTAACAAGCCATTAAAATAATCAATGAAATAATAAACAACTTGAATAAACAGACTGATATCATTTTTTGTAAACACTAGCTTTAATGGAACAGGTGGAAATGATTGGTGTGCGCGTAGGTACAGAAACTAAATATATTTAATGACAAAAAAAAGTACAAAATCGAAATTAACAAGATTATTAAAGAGATGGACGGAATGAGTGACAAAATAGAAATGTAATGGATAATCACGGTCAGAAACATGCACACAAGTATTGTGGATCGGTCGCTAGGCGTGATAGAAGGAAATTGTACGCAGTGAGTAACGAAATGGTTAAAGGAGACTTCGTCGACTATTCTGGTGCGCGAGCGGTACGACAGGGCTATTTCTACAGTAGTGGGCCAGTGGGCAGTAAAGGATCGTGGAGTACGAGATTTGAAAATTCGTGAGGATAAACGACACCGAGTGATCGTTAACACAACTTGACGACGTCCTAACGATCGGTGGTGCAATGGAAAGAAAGAAAGGATAACAGGCAACGGGTTTGACACGAGGAAGATGTGAAGGATGGCCCAAACGCGACTTTTGCAATCAGAGGTCGCTGGCTACGGTGTTGATGTTGTGACGCCGAGCTCGGTAGCTGATTTCGGTGATAGATGCAAAAACTACAAACTCGGCACGTTCTTATGGCAAGGCATTGTCACTTCGACACGGTCTGACGAGCGAAAACCAAGCCCCGAGCACCGGAGCTAAAATAGTTTGTATTGAACTTTTTTTTAACGTAATCCTACTGACAGTTAATAGAAGAACATAAATACTGAGCGGTTTGTTAACACTAAACCTACCTATTGAAATTGTAAAAATTTATTTATGGAAAATAATGGAATAGATTTCCTCGCCCAATCATTTTGAAAATTCCGGATAATCTGAATAAGTTTAGTGTTGCCATTTTTATAAGGTAACATTCACCGGACACTTTTATAATGCTCGATATGTTTAGTGTTAAACATCATCCGTTCCTTTAATTTTGCCTCATCTATTCATACTACTTTGCAAAGTCCGTACAAAATCAACTAATTTAGTTTACAACAAATTTTCTATTAAACTATCTTTCCTCTATTTTGTTTAAAATTGTGATACTATTTTTCCTCTTAAAAGATTGAAGATCAATGGCTTCATGTATTCTGTCGCATGCAATTTTCTTCCAGGTACACCTTGGCATACTACCAGATGTTAGCAATTGTACTACCATCGCGGAAAAGCGCAATGTACAATAAAAGTCAACGAATCAGGATCTTTCCCTTGACGGAAGAAACACGTGTTGAAGTCTCAAGGGCAACAATGCAATTTCGTCGGAACGACGCGACGGTAGGTGAACGTTGCCATATGGTGGACAGAGCAACTGACTTTCGGAGAAGCCGAAGAACAGTTGGATGGCCGGAAGTTGGAAGATGGACACGGAAATTCCCCCAGTGACTCGTCCGACACCAAATGGTCTTTTGGGAACTAGAGTTTTCACAGATGTTGCATCCGAGAAAATTAAAAACGAAAATCGTATTTCACAACTGTGTAATTTTGTTTCATTCCAGAAATTAAAAATAACTCACCGCACCATATTATTTTCTGATCACATTCCATCTATAATGTACGATCTGTATTATTTGTACAATAGCTATTTTTCTTTAATATTAAATTTTCTAGGATAATTTAGAACAGCACAGCTTTGGATAAAGTTTCTCATTCTAATAACTATTTCCTACATACACATGTACAAATATAATTACGTTGTATACGTTTGTAGAGACACTAATTTGACGTAATTAATTTTCTCACATTTCCCAAGAAATAGAAGCCCCATTAAAGTTCATTAACATTTCACACGAGTTTCAGAAAAAATTATGGCCGCTATAAACGCATAAAATTTGCAGAGCAATTATAATAAACTAGTAGTGTCAACTGTTATTGACTTTCCATTAAAACTGTCAGCAACATCAACACCAAAACGTGCAGAGAGAGCCTACTTGCCGAGCAACATACCTAACAACCCGAACGCACGATCTCGAACCATTTATAATCCTTAATACGAGACTTCTCACCTATACCTTCCCATTTGCTAAATTGCTTCGTTAACTATCGCCATTCATTAAACCTGGAAACAGCCGGACTCGGTCAATTTCTGTAATTAATCGACGTCGGCTGACGCTCTGTAATAATTATTCCTCGAGACGCGCTCCTCGAGTAAACGTGACTAAACAAACGATAGGTAAATGTGTGTTCACAAGATTTTTGCCGTCACGTACTGTAGCTCAGCTCGTTTCCTAGTGACGCGAGTGACGTAATAGCTCGTACGTGAAAGTCATTAAGCATTGACAACGTGAGAGCGCGATTTATGCGGCTCTTTAAGTGATTTAGAAGCGCGCGTCGACCATCTTAGAACCTCGTGTGCAATTAATGCTGATCAATTTGTCCGGAACAAAATTAGTCTGATTGTGCTGATTCTGGAGTTATTGGCATTTTGGATAGGACCGTCATCGAGATGCAATTATCTTGCACACGATGTTTAGGGAAGGGGTAATCGCGTTTACGTTTGCACTTAAATTCCGAGGTCGATTAAATTAGGCTAGCCTAACCGAGCTACATAATCCGAATCTGATTTTGGAAGCCTCTTAAACATAGAGACATAGAAACATAGAGAACAGCGAAAAAATAATAAATGGTAACGGAGCAACAACAAGAACCTAGCAGTTGAGGCGACATGGAACCATAAATAAAAAAAAAATTTTTTTAAAGAATGACATTGTAATTGTTACAGGCAAAATTTCAGTGCAAATCTATAAAATTGTGAACTCGCACAGAAATAAATAATTTAATAAGAAAATATAATGAACCGCGAAGAAATAATAAATGGTGACGAAGCAACACCAAATTTCGAGGAACATTGTGCGAGCAACAAAAGGTCTGCGGAGACAGTAGCGCGGGGCAGTAACTCATTTGCGAAAGTTCTGTTTTTATTTGAGCACCGAACCTTCATCACCTGGCCCCGCAGCCGTGCACAGGCGTGTTGCGCACGTGTGGAAGAGCATTTGCACACGTGTTTGCATGGGGCCCAGGTAAAGGTAATAGGCCTCGGGCTGTCGGCTCTCCTCTGGATAATGACACAGCCGGAGCTTCGGGCACGTGCCTCACGCGATCCCCATTATCTCGATCCTCCGCCTCTTTCTCTCCTCTTATTCCCTTTTCCTGGGGAAGTTTACACTCGCCTTCATCCTTCTTTTATTTTACACATCCCCCTTTTATTTCTCCTGATGATCGTTACCGAAAACCGAATCGCATCCTCGATAATTAACACTTTACCTACCAGTCCTTATTAGAGAATTTTCTTTATAATTAACCGGTTCTTACAACAATCATAGTTATAACCAGACTACAGAAAACATTATTTTATTCGAAGGGGCAAATACTGTGATGGGAGAAACATTTTTCTCAAGGTCATATTCTTCGAGATTTCAAGGTCATCGGAGTTTTTTTTTCAATTGAACAACGTATTTTCACCATCACCGTACGATAGCCAAGGTCAAGATGTATCCAACCGCCTATAATACTATGACCTTCGCGTGACCTTGAGTACGAAAAGTTCATAAACACTAGGGCAATTGTTGAAAACTCTGATAGAAGGATTAATGCATGAAATTTTATTTTAACAACTACCTGTAGTTAAGAATGGCGAATGCTAATACATAAAAAACAACTTTTAGTATTTTCTCTGCAATGCAGACCACTTTTTTTTTCTCTTTTTCACGACATGCAGTAAACTGATAGCTCTAACTCCTGAAAAAATCCAAGTCGTATGGACCGATAATAGAAAAATTATCGTTTTTTTTTTTATTGCGGATGACTGAAGAGATATTTTATTTTGTGTAATCAGCAACCATGAGAAATATTTATGACGCGTCCAACAGGTCGCAAACTCCGCGCCGCCGCGCAGTTACGATAAATCTCTCCGACAAACTTCGTTCGTGCATAGTTCTCCGGGGAGCGGGCACGATCGCTGACAGTTCATCAATATCTCGATATCATTATGAATCAACGGGGGAAGAGTAGACCAGGCACGTAATCCCATTCGGTTACTTTCAAGCTAATTAGAGCCGCGTCAACGGGACACGGGCTGTGGGATCGTTAGCGTGGAAGCCGGCAAAAAGGAACAGGAAGGAGCCAATCTGCATCGTCAGGATCCATCAGTATCAATGCCAGCCTCGACGCGAATCGATAATCGATCGGAAGGTGCGCCAGGTATGCGGAGGAGGTGGGCGGTTTGGAAACGAGAAGGCCCGACAAGACCCGACCGACTCGAATAAAAACCGATGAATAACGCGCTGTCTTACAACTTCGGAGGACTATCGTCTTTAACTCGGCTGAAGGATCACGACCACTGACGATCCTCTACGGCTACCGTTTAAATCTTCGTTTACACTGTTGTTCGGGCCGCAGTTACCCGGCCCGATCACCGTATATCACGGTTTTACTGCCCCCCGTGACCGAGCAGGACCTTCCGCTTGACGCCAGAATAAATTTCCTCGAGAAATTGAGATGAGACACGAGCCTCCGCCGCGCACTCGGCTTGACTGATTTTAATGGGCGAATCGAACCACCGATCGAAAATACGATACGTTTATCACACGTCACTTTCGTGCGGTGCGCACCATTTTTTTTCACCGTCGCGTCGCTTGTACATATGTATATAGTTGCACGAAATATCGTTGTCTTCTGTTTTTATTTTAGACTTCAACACTTTGACTGTCGTGCCACCGTATGTTGTAGAGGTGTGACTATTATCATTGTTATATTATTATTACCTTACTTATATTACGAACAATATTACGTCCCCTCGAAAGTTTCGTACGAAATTTTTCCAATTTTATCAAATAACGAATAGTTCTGGAGGTAATCGCACTTATATTATAAATTGTAATTTTAATAATTATAAAATAAAAAATGTGAAGTGTTAAAGAAGATAAGAACTTTCTGCTCGACTTCTGTTTGTTGTAACCGACATATAAAATTTTTATTTTACATAGAGATCCACAGTCTAGTAATCATATCATCATATACCGCACAGCTGTTCATGTAATATTTATTTCGTACAATGTAGCCACGAATATTGCAAGGTGTACCGCGAAGTAGTGAATGCAAGGAGATAAAAAAGCAAATGTCATGTGTTTTGCGCACAAATTACTTAAAAGCGGAAAGTGAACAACAGATAGGCAACGATCCACCCTAGCTTTTGTTTCGTTTCGCCGACCGGAAACAAGGAAATTGAATCCTCGCTTCCTCTTCGAGCGACACGCTCTGTAAGCACCTGTTCCCAACGAACACGAAACAACGAAGGCTACATTTACAGTACGAGGAGATTTTTATGAAGGACATGACCGTGGGAATGTCAGTTGCGATGCTCCAATGATTCAATTACCAGAGCAATCATATTATTGTTCATATTTACTTAAAGAATTTATGAGCAATCATATTATTGTTCATAGATACTTAAAGAATTTATACGTCTACCATATTGTCTGCTGTGTGGTGCTGCAGTTTTTGAAAAATGATAATCTCTATTTTCAATCCATCCTTTTAAAACCCATTTCACTTTTAACAACGTCATGGTAGCCATGATTAGATTCATGAAAATCCTTACATATCCATTTTTTAATATATTTTTTATTTCTTTCTGATCAACCTTGATCCTTATTGGACGCAATATAAATAGTTAATAATTTCAACTGACTAGTAAAAAACAGAGGTTTTTACCTCTGGGTCAAAATTGACCCGCCATCCGAGGGTATCGTCTCAAAATAAAATTGTAGGTGCAACTACCCTCGTAAATAGAGCTGATTTGCCCAAAAAGGGAAACTGAACAAATAAAAGTTTGTTAAGGGGACTTCAAGCCAGAAAAAGTAAGAGGTCCATACCGGCAATCCTTGTCAAATTAATTCGGTACAGAGTACCTTGTTGCTCATTTAGTAACTGGGCAGCGAAAAGGTTAACCAGTCGACCGAAATTTTCGCTCGCTCCGAAATAAAATCGGACAATAATACTCGGCAGAAAGATACACCACTACAATCTCGATCGAAAGTGAATAACAGCGCAGGCGGGGGATCAACAAAAGGTAATTTTAAACGTGACGAACAGGTTGTTACATCGCGGCGGCCGTATATTTTTCAGCATGACGCTCGCGCAAGAGGACACTCGGTAACCGAATTCTGAGTCGGCCGGACTCATTTTCAATGTTAAACCGTTTTTCCCATTTTTTATATCTATTTCCTCAAGTCTTCATCAACTCGATCACGTTTATTCTTTATAAAAACAGCTTGGAGTTGGAAATAATATTAATCTATTTAAGTGATATTTAACCTGGACCTTTATTAATAATTTTAGGAAACAAGAACTAATTTTTAACCTTTTTCACTCGGAGACTTTTCTCGGTTCATCCGCCAGCAACTCGGATATACATACAGATGTTGTAAACTTCTTTTTGAAAATTAATTCTTCTAAATTCTTGAAAAAACTAAAGTTATACACGGGCCACTTTGAAAAAGTTTTAAAGGGAGTATATGAAGGGTGAATTTTAAAGGGTGTACGGAGACATTTTTGTCCGACTGCAGGTATGGTTTCATATAATATGACGCAGCGTTGAAAATAATTATAATAGACGTATCGTTTTAAAATCTACTTTTTATATTATATTTTTAATTTATCCTTGTAAAACCCATTTTCAATTTATCGTTTCAAAATCAATTTGACTGTATCAACGTCCGAGCCGAGGGAATGGAATCAGCGTACGTTAAACACTGGTCAAGGTGTGACACGATTCTTTGCAGATGAGTACATAGTTCCTTTTCCCGGATTCGATTACTCGCGCCGAAACCGGTGAGTCGAACCTCGCCGCTAAATATAAAAATTGCTTCACGACCAAGCGAAGACGATGACAGTCTCAGTCGACGGGAAGATAGAATATCCATAATGAGCACCGACACGAACGGCGAAGTCGAGATAAGGCTCCTCCTTTTCCCTTGTTCGCGGATCGAATTAATTACTATTTCAGATACAATAACGCCGACAGCCGACAACAGAAGTCAAACTAGTTTCCCTTTGTCTGCTAAATTTCTATTATGACGGAAACTTTTCATACAGAATTCCGGGAAACATGTGCTCCTTATCTCGGCCTGCCACCACGTGATAAGACCTTGTCGCGTCTTGGAAATCCCACATTTGCTACTGCTCTGCCAATTCGAGACACTGTAGAACTGAAGACTTCAGGCTACGGTTTTTTATGAATTCCTGAAGATTATTGGGTGAAATATAAAACCGTAGAAGATTAGAAAAATCTAATATTGTTAGGATCTTTCGACAGTAAACAATCTATTAGGGGATGAAATTAATTTTTAAACAGTTTTGCATAAAGATCAGTCTAGTTATGATCATCTTGCTTTCTGTTTTCCTAGTATTTTGCATATTAGCTAGTAAACTAATCCTTCTAACGTCTCAAAAAAAAACTCAAGCTGTTGGGTCGAATTTTGAAAAAGTTATTCGTTTTTAAAAGGTGTACGAATACTTTTCACACCGACTGTAGTTATTCTTTTTTCTAAAGTGTCCCAATATAACTGCAAGTGACTGTAGTTAGAGGAATAGTCCGAGGGTTACAGAAAGTTTATAAAATTAAGCTTTTAATAGTTCAAAACCAGAATACCCCATCAAACGACGCGACATTGGCAAGCTTCCCCAGCGTCCGGCGAGGTTCATTGGCACCGGCTGAGCAAGTCAGTTTTTCGTGGCATAGTGAACGCACTGTGGAACGTCCCGGATAGAGTCTTCACTCTTGCTTTCGTCCGCTGGTGTTCGTTTTTCCATCGATAAACGCGTCTATGCATAATCGTTCGAGCAAACACGTTCGACAGATCGGGAGCAGCACGAGGTTTACCATGATGCAGGATGTTAGGTCATCGTCGCTCCGTTACGTGGGCGTCATGGCAGCGAACTCTCGCCTCCCGGCTCGGCTCGCTCTGATTAATACTCGGCCAGCTAATCTCTGGCTTCGATCTACCATTTCACCATTGCTCCTGCGGTCTTCCTCAATGAAGTGTCTTCCTCACCTTGCCTCTTCCGTCCTCCGCCAATCGGACGATCCTTCGTGGAATACGGAATCGGGATATGACCTCCCGCTGTCTCATGCATTAGGCTACAGCCCCCGGTCCCACGAAGATGCGATCTAATCCGACGGACGTATCGGTCTAGGGTTAGGTGCGCGACTCTCTCCGGACGCCTAATCTTCCTCGTATCTGGGCCAAACTGGAATGGTCTTACCGGCGCGGCTGCTCGTTCGCACACGTGTAACATCAGCATCGGTGTTGCGCTAGGTCCGGAATACTCGCGTCGAGGACGCCTAATTCCGACCCCCATGAAGCACATCTTCTTCGACGTGTGCCTTATGCATCTATGAATAGCAAGCGATTCTTAACATGTTGGGAGAGGTCGTCTTTTTTTGGTCACGGCTTTGGAAGCGAACAGATCGAGAAAAAGCTGAGTGGTTTCACAGAGACGATCTCCGTTTGGCTTTGTAATCCTCTCTGTGAATGGAACCATATGCTTCCGGTTTTCTTGTTATCTCGTTGGCGATCGAATCGATCACTTTGAATCACAAAACTGGAGAGTCTGTAGACTGATAGATTTGTGTGCATTCGTGGTATGCATTAGACTATTCGACACTATAGGACACCCTACATTTCATTGTATTTTTATATGCTATTGGAAGAAAATATACAGTTTAGTAAATCCATTATATTGTACACATACAGTGAATCACAGTTACATCTGGACACTTTTAAAAGGACGGTAACCTTTTTAATATTGGACCACCTTGAATCTTTTTGAGAAGTTAGAACAATTAGTTTACTACATGACGTGAACAAAATTTTGGACAAATTCCAATTGGTCGGTATTACAGAGAAAATACTAAAAGTATCAATCACAGTCGACAGTCAATTTTAGAAAAAATCCCTTCCGTAACTTGCAGTGTGTAGACATTGCTAATATTCAATGAATTTATCGATTTCAGCAAGAAAACTTAACGATTGCAAGCAGAGATCTGCTTTTGGGCCAGACGTATCCAAGTAACAAATTAAAAATAATATACGGTTGAAAATAAAAGCTACCAACGCGCGTTGTTTTTCCAACCGAGGCTTCAACATTAACACATTTGCCCTGACAGAAGAAAAACTACCCAGCTGCCAATATAAGCAGGTTAAAATGGTCCAAGTATAATCGGCGTTCGGTAAATCGCTATGTGGAAGACTTTTTTAAAAAGCTATACGATACGGGATTAAGAAGATCTGTCGGGAAGGAAACGCGCCGTGCCGTATCCGATGACGGTACATAAATCGGGGATTCGGTTCGTAGGTACGATTTTCGATTCTGTATATCGCTGTAAGAGTCTATTTCGAGAATTAATGTGAGAAAAGGACGGCGATACCCGTGATGGCGATCGGATGCGTTCGCCCCGCGTTAGATTAACGAGGACGTTCGCTCGTAAAGCTTCTACAGGCTGGCCTAAATATAAGCGCCTACGAAGTTTCTCGTAACGAACGATGTAATCCGGACTTCCTGCGGCTTTGGATATTCCGAACACGAGCACGCTTCATTCTTTATTTTCCTCTCTCTCTTTGGCGCACGCGGCCATTGTCTTTCAGCAAACAATGTACAAAAAATCTATGCAAGTAGCTGAAACGTAC
This sequence comes from Lasioglossum lativentre, assembly GCA_916610255.1. Lineage (NCBI taxonomy): Eukaryota > Metazoa > Arthropoda > Insecta > Hymenoptera > Halictidae > Lasioglossum > Lasioglossum lativentre. The sequence goes on from OU744366.1 coordinate 6,607,217, forward strand.
GAACAAAAATTTGAGGTAACCGTTGATTTTTACGTCGAATACAGGTCATTCCACGCCAAGCGATTACAGTTTGTATCGGGGATGAAAGTAAAAAGTTGTCTTTTGAAAAAATTCTGTTCACAGTCGGGGACAAAATTTAGACACCTTTAAAAATTAATAACATTTCTTAAATTCAACCAAACCACTCCAGTTTTATTGAGACCTTAAGAGGATTAGCTTACTACGCAATGTTTACAAAATTTTTTTCTATCATATTTAATAATTTGCATCCCTTGAAGGCATGTCATTTTAATATAATTTGTGTCTTCACATTGCACTATGAAGTAAAGTCGTATGCCTAATCTGGCTTTATTGAAGTATATCTTTAATGTAACTTTATCATTTAATTTCAATTTTTAGAGTATTTGTCCAGCAGAGGATGCTCCCTCTGTCTTTTCGGGAACCCTATTACCTACGTACCAGCGAAAGGGCAACAGGACCATAAAACTGCCAAAATCTGCACTCGGGTCGAGCACTACGGCCATAAACCTGTGAGAAATTACCTGAACGCCTGGAATATTGTCCGAGAAACATGGGCCACGTCTGGTAAACAGATGCCTCGAGATGTAAATTGTCCTTACGTATCAAATATGCGGGCCAGATGGGATTTGGAAATTCTGGTAAACGAAATTTCGGCGAGTGCGCTAGGGATCTGCTATCCTGGTTGACCTTCAACGTTACAATGTCTTAAACAATATGCAAACACGGCTTCCAATAAACTCTGTGCTTTTCCAGTTTCACCATAACTTTTGTAAAACAATGTTCCACCCATTTGTGACGGATTATTATTCCTGATTTTTTTTAAGGTGATCACTCAAAGGGTTGCTTGCGAAAACCACCCTTGAAAAATAAATTACTTTTTCCAACCTTCAATAATAGATTTAAAATTCAGAAAAAATATCCCGAATAAAGCTAATTTGTAGCTTTATTTTCGCTTTTATTTCATCTAAATATCTTCTTTTTTTTCAGTAAAAAATAAAAGGTAAAGCTTGGGTTTTTCATCCCCAGCTTACCCTTAAACAAAGTGGTAGAAATCTGAAGTTTTACAAAATATTGTTTTAAACAAAGAACGTTTGTTTAGCAGCGAAAAAAAAAATGAAAAATGCCACGAAATATAAATCGTTAATTTTTTTAGGAAAAACTTTTAACGGTGAATCCTCCATTGAGCATGGTGGCATACTGTGTTTCTTGTCAGACGGCACGTCGCGTCGTTCTTTCAAACAGATCGATCTCTGGATCGGTAGATCGGGAGAACGAAAAATCGCGGCTCTGTCAGGTCGCTTGTGTCAGCCTTAGCCTTCGCTGTCTCGAATAAATTACTCGGCCGGACCCCGTCGACCTTTCGCGCAGACTTTTCCGCGGACGAGCCGACATAACCGATGCCATTACCCGTGTTTCCTCGTTCTGTCGGCATTATTTATATCCGTCGTCGCCGGAGGAGCTGGAGCAGAAACGTTTATTCGTGGCCCGCGTGACTCACGAGACGCCGCTCTCGCAAGAGAAACGAAACACCTCTTTCCCTCTTCTCTCCACTCCTCTCGATATTGTGGACGATGGCGCCAAACTCGATTTTTTGGGAAAAACAGTGGCCACAGTGTTCCCATTTTTCACGCTCTCAGCTGTAAACCTATTCCCAATCACTTCTCCAACGTTTCGCAAGAATTGCTAAGATGACCTGTCCAGTGAAGGAGCATAATTCGGTGGTTGTAAGGCGAAAAACGTCGCATGTCACAATTTCCAAAAATTGGAGTTTATGCATTAATTCAGCTGTATAGGATGTACGTATTTGCCAGACAAAAAGTCATGAAAACAAATTCGAAAGGCTCAACAAACATAATGCAATTTAACCGGATGTCCTATACAAAGAATTAGTGATGAAAACTTTAAGCGGCAATGATAAATGAGAAATTTTGTCGATCGTAAAGTGTTTTGAACAACTTTTTGGAATAATAATATCGGCGCAACGGTTCGATTACATTCTACCCTATATGTATATAGCTAATATGTAGTAAACTCAAACGTTTCGATTCGAATGTGAATTCGAGTCTAATAGAATTGTATTCTATTAGAGGAAAAGAAAGGTGGTGTTTCGTCCTGGACCCGCTAGTGAACTCTATAGCAAACGTGGTCTTAGGACGCACAGATTCACATCCGAATCGAAACGTTTGAGTTTACTACATATTAGCTATATATAGGGTAGAATGTGATCGAACCGTTGCGCCGATATTATTATTCCAAAAAGTTGTTTTAAGCGGCAATATCTCGAAAGTTAAACTATGTGACATGCGGCGTTCTTCCTTACAGCCACAGAATTCTTCGTGCAATGTTCTTAACAATAGAACAGCCTTCTTATAGAAATAGCAAGGGAATTAAATCACCTATAAGGTATTGTAAGCCAAATCCATGTCGAAGAGGTCGAAATAAAGGGCTGTTATTATGCCATCTCTGATTAGGGTGGCCACGGGTCTACAGGAGTGATGCCGCGGCGCTCGATCATGCTTATCGCCCACAGATGAAAGTTTACCGTCGTGGAGCGGTTACGAGGAGAGAGCAATGAAACCGGAGAACCCACTTGGTCCCCGAGGAGACATTAATGGAGAACGACCCTAAGCTTGTCCAGGCACCTGTTATTTCACCTACTGTTCCCTCGAGCTACTGTCGAACGACCGATCAGAGTCGCCAGATTGAGACTTGCGTCTCCAATCTACCTTTTCCCCCTCTATGATGATATTGCCCATGCGTGCTGGAGAAAGGGTAACTTTTTCCCCTAAATTCGTGCTACCTCATCTACGACCGATGGGTCAACTTCGACTGGGATAGTATTCTTTGTCAGAGTTGTGCTAATTGAATGAATCCGTAATTTAATTATCTACAGTGGAACCTCGAATTATCCGAACCAATGATATTTGAAGTCTCTGTTATCCTGACACTAGTCTTTAAATAGCTCGATGTAATTTAAATATATGTATTTATTTAATTTTAATAAATGTATTTAAATAGCCTTATGGCGGTCCATATGCAAAACCGTTTATTGTAGAAATCAATATAAAGCTCTCACTAATAATTAGACTGCCGATTCTTATGCAAAATAAAAATGTTGTGCATTGATTGTGGCAAGCTGGAGTAAAATAAAAAATTGATTTCACCCCTCAATGATTTTGTTGCAGTAAAAACAACATTACAATATTCTTAAATTTTTCTAGTCTTTTACTGTTTCACACATTTCACCCACCCAACTTCTTCATAAATGCATAAAAATCCGCAGTCTACTAATAATGCTGTAACTTTCATGGAAATGATTATCTTTGATTAAAAGAAGTCAAGTACACTGTGGGGGTGGCAATCTTAAAATTATAAAAAAGCCACAAAATTAAAAATAAATGTTGCACTCTATATTTCTATATTATGTGTTCTTATTTCGTCCACTGTACGATTCGTGTCCCGTAAGAAACTGAAGAACGAGTAAATCTCCGAGCGAAAATGGAGGACGCTGACGCCACTTTTCCCGGTGGGATGATAAACACGTCGCGGTTCAATTCGAAAACCAGTAGGAACGTAATTGCACAGGTCGCGGACCTAATATCTCAATACCGGCACGCGTTTGCGAAAGAAGAAATTACACTGTTTCGCAGTCGTCGTCGGGGATAAATGAAAACCGATATTTCATTATCGAAGTAACCAACACGATGATGGAACGGTAGAAGCTACTCGCTGCGTGTTTCTGGGACGAGGACTTAAAAGGAGAGCGTGGTCGTCCTAAACTCGTAGGAGTACTACTGTCGTTTATATGTTTCAATAAACTTTGCGAATCTCGGCTCTGAATTTTCGAGGTACCGCTTCTGCCTTGCTCCGTTTACGAAAATCGATTTACGTACGCTACTCAATTGCAATATACAATACGCGAATTGCCAAGAATTTTCAACACACAATTTTACACGTTCCTTTCATTGGTAAATAGAAGTAAGTAGATGTACATGGATGTATTGTGTTCTTATATGTTTAACACTAGAACTACCGAGCCCGTCAAAATTTCAGATTTTTTCTTTTAGAATTCGTGAAGTTACACAAATATTTTCTTGAGCAATCTTTTAGTATGCTTCTTTATTCAAGTACCGGTGACCATAAAAATCCTATGAAATCTGAATAAATTCAATCCTATTGTTATCATAAAGGAATATACATAAGTTTAGGGCTCGGTAGTTGCACTATTAATTCTGTATTTTAGCCAATACAATATATAGCAAAGACACCCTGATGAAAACTTCACTGCCATATAATCCGTGCTCCGACATAGATCGCGTAGGGCTATTACTTTTTTTTTTGTGACCTCATTGATCGCGCCGAACGTAGAAAAGGACAGCGTATGTAAACACCGCGCGGCCGCAAAACTGACTGCAGGGAAAATATCTTTCATTCGATACAAGATTACTTCTGGTAAAAAAAAAAAAAAAAAATATCAATTCTCACGAATATTGACATTCCCCACACCTAATATCATGAGAAAAATTAATGTTCAAAGATGGGCGAAGAATGGTCTAAAATGTTGCAAGTAATCATTGGACAACGAAGAGTTAAGTAAAAGTTTTATAATGTCGAAGGATGTTACGTTAAAATTACATTACAATTATTTTATTTAATGACGATCAAACCCTCGAGATGTCAACTATTGACTTACACCACTTTTGCATTAACACTAGACTTACGGGTTCCAATATTTTTAATTTGCGATTATTGAGATTGCAAAGATGCATCCGTGGGGAATTATTCAATCAATTGATTTCTTCGGTTATATTATTAAAAAGTGACTAAAAATTTGGAGTAGACACGTTCTTGTTATTTTCATAAAATAATGTAAAATAGTGAACGTGTTAAAAGAGGAGCTGACAGGTGAGCCTGGTGGATCGAAACGATCATGATTAAAAAGTACTCACCACCCTTGCCCCTGTCTGTCCCTGTACACTGACACCGCGAACCCGAACATGTAAGTAGTGTCATACTGGTAAACCGTAGTGTGTTTCGTCTCGACGTTGAAGGCATCCGTGGCCCAAGGTGGTGATCCGACGAGGAGGATCAGGCTGATAACGCCTGCGAGTAGGTCCGCCAACCACATATCTTTCGCACGTTTTATCACTGGACGCACAGTCGGTCACTATCATACACGGTGGGTGACCGGTATATAGAACTGTCAAACTATGATGGGGACTTGTCACGGGGATTACGATGATGATCACCGACGATGACGAGCAACTAGTTGGGGTTCGAGCACACTGTTTGCGATCGAGGATATGGTCAAGATGCCAGTAACCGTAACCGATGCACCGCGAACGACATGTGGCTTCGACGAGAGAGACCTCGAGGACACAGAGAGCCGAAGACGTCTACTTGACGGACGGTCGCGGACAGACTGAGTCCGTTCTTTCAGTTACTCTTAACTCTGTTCTACTGGCCGCGCGACTCCCACCCACTCGGCTCCGAAGTTGCGCTCCGCAGCACCGGGTCTCTGTGCTTGCGTGCCGTAACTCCTACCCGAGCTGTGCTTGTGTGACCATACGCCGCAGACTCTGTTTTTAGTCAGTTTCTTCGTGTTCATCTGTCCGCCACTGACTGCACGCCCTGCCAGAGGAATGCCGAAAAGGTGCTAAGGGTGCTGTTCTCATCTGAAGGGATGGAAAAATCGATTTTACTTCTTTATTATAAAAAGTTTCTATAATTTCAATTCAAGAATTTGTGTATCTAACGAATTTTTATAGTATAAATTAGAGTATAAAGAATGTTTGTAATATGAATTAGAATTCAAAAAAATTTTTCTAATATGAATTAAACGTTTTTAATATTAATAAAATTGTAGTTGAAGCTAATATACATATAGATAATAAAATGATTAATTATAAAATCTAAATTAAAATAGGAAAATATTTAAATGAATATAGTACGCATATTGTACATTGAAGAGTAATTTTATAGTAATGGGTAAGATGAATTATAAAATAATTTTTCGAAATTACAGTGGGACAATCACAAGCTGGTGTACCGGACGGCACACAGTGGTCCCAAATCGCCAAAACGTAGTAAAAATCTCAAAAATGAATTTTTCGTTCGGAGGTATGTCCGTGAATTGATTGGGTACTGAGACGATGATTCTATGGAAAAATACTTGTCATGATTCTGGTTCTTCTGTTGATAGAAAACAAGACAATGAGCAAAGTAAATTAAAAATATTATGAACTCTTCATGGCCGCATGAAATGAAATACCGGTTCGCCGTATTAAATCGGCCAGTTTGTTCTTAGAAACTCTAAGTTCGGATTTATAATCAGAGAAAAATTGTATCACCAATTTTTGTGCAAGTGAAATAATTCTTTCAAATTCTCGTTATTTTAACTCAACTTCCTTCTCATTATTTTCCATAATGTTAAGATCCGGAGATCCTGCTGGCCAGTCCAGAATTTTTATTTCTTCAGTTGCAAAAACGTTTTAACTGTTTCGGCTGTGTGAACGGTGGCATTATTATGCTGAAATACGAAATTAGTACCAACCATTCTTCTAGCATATTTATTTATTTACTCAATAATGTCTCAATATTTATGACTATTGATTTTGCCACTAATAAACTTCATATCCGTATTCTGATGATAGACTATGGCCTATACTAAATCATAACATCGCTACCACCCATTTGACGATGACTTAATAACTATGAGTTTCTTTCTGTAAACCATGGTAAGTAAATAATAGTAGTTAAAACCGTCTGGCCCACCGATATTAAAATTTCTCAAATCAGGGAATATTATTTTTCGCCACTTTTTCTTGAATTGTATATGTTTCTCTGCAAACAGAAATCGGACACTTCTGTGCCGTTCCGCTAATACGGGTTCTCTCTGTCCGTTTTAAGTGTTTACATATTTGCATAAAACTCGTCATACATTTTTTAAATGTGCTTTAACATCAGCATCTTCGACAATTTGTCTAGCTTATATTTTCGAATTCGATGGTAATAGTTTAAAATTGCACGCTTTTGATGTAATGTTAACGTAGAAGGACGACCAGAACTCTTTTTTGTACCATAATTATCTGAATATTTAACAATTTTACTGGTTACACTCCTACTTCGATTTAAGTCTAGCAATTTCGACAATAAAAAACTTTTCTTGAAACAGTTTTAGAGCGGTTTCCACATCAGATGCAGTTCATTTTTTCCCACGACCTATTTTATGAACTGAATAAACTGAACCATTTATATCAAACATTATGTAATGGAGACTTCTCACAACATGTAATATTGTTTATATTTGGAATGCAATGTATACGTCTGTTTTTATGGGGCAGTGGGGAAAATTGATACACTTTTCATTAATCAAGTAAATATTTTATTGCTGATTTTCTACGAATTTTTCTAAAAATGTTACAATATGTAAAGAGGAAGGTTGAAAAATAGTTTCGCACGCTCAGTTTTTACGAAATTGATTCAAACAAAAATCGTACAAATGAAAAACTAGAAAAGATATCAACTTACTTACAAAAGATACTTGAGTTAACCCTTATCCATAATTAAATAGGTATCATGTAGCAAAATATGTCAACTTTAGAAAAACTCTGATCGTTCCAGAACATTTCTTCCGATTTCATAATTCTTTCAACAATTCTAATTTTCCTCTAGCCAGTTTAAATCATCTGCTTAAGAAAATCATGGTTAATCTTCAAGAAATAAGTTCCAAAATGTGTGAAAAACACAAAAGCTTATCGAATCGAACAATTTCTTTTTTAAATGTCGTATAAATAAAAATGTTTAATTAAATATATTTTATAATTAGAATGCGGTGGAGCACTTTCTGTTTAGTCTTCTGATGCGTTCAGGAACTGAAATAAAATCATATTAATAACTAATTGTCTATGTACGCTGAAGTTAACAATAAAAGGAACGTTTACGTTTACCTGGTAAATCGGTTAACTTAGGATGTGCAGAAATTGTTCTTCTTTTCTTTTCGCTAGATTGTATTTTATTCCTTCTAACGTGAGGAGTTATAGGAAATGCTATCTTTTCTGCGTAAGTATTGCATACGTCTTCTGCAATAAGATGTACTTATCAAAACCGACATTTACTAAAAACAAGATAGCTAACATGATACTAAGAATCATCTTTACCAGAAAATTGAATGCTTCTTCTAGACTTTCTTGTCTTGCTTTTCTCATTTAAAATGATGGTAGAAGTATCATTACTTAAGTCATCTTTTGAATTAATATTTTCTTTATATTCCAATTCCTGATTGTTTGTAGACATTTTCTTCGATCTCCTTGGTGTAGGTATGTTTGATGAAGTAATACTTCTATTCCTTAGAACTCTTATACTTTCATTGTACCCATGCGTTTCCTCTTCGCTGTCCAAGGAATGTGTAACATTTAAATCTACACCACTTACAATTCCATTAGATGATGGTGACGATACAATGTCTAACATTTTATCGCTTTCATCTAAAGCTGATTGTCTTGTCAATCTTCTTCTTGGAAATGGAGAGATTGATTTATCGCATAGTGTAGGTGGTTCTAATGATGTTGCACCTTGTATCTCTACAGGTGTTATGTTTATAGTTTCGGCGATCGATTTCATTTCCTCATTCGTATCAAACAATTCTTCATATTCATCAGAACCACTATCATCGAAGACAAGTCTCTTTTCGACATGCACTGGTGTATCTTCAATGAAATCATTAAATTCCATACTATCTATTCTTGCTAATGCTGCACCTAATTCCATTTTTGTTTGTGTCTCTTCGTCAATAGGGACTTCATTTAAAATTAGGGTATCATTAAAATTAACTTTATGCGACGATTTCGTACATGATTCTATCTCACTTGACTTCTTTGGTTGTTTCAATATACTTTTTCCCGGAGTTTGGTCAGAATTGATATATGATATTGTACTGTCCAACTGTACCTCTGGTGTTTTACACATTTGACTGATTTTCATTATTGTTAAAGGACTACGAAGCTTTTTTGTTGCTGATATTTGCACTTTCTGCAACAAACTTGATCTTTTCTTAATATGCTTATTAATAGGAGAAAGTTCGTTATGACTGGGACCAATCGATCTTCTGGTTTTGCCTTCGGTGTCTAAGATTTCATGTTTTTTGTCATTAGTATTTGCTGCTTCTTCTATTATTTTTTTTCTTTTTTCTCTCATGAAAGATATGACCGAACTTGCCTTTTTAGGTACTACTTTCTTCTTTAAAGTAGCTTTTCCCTTTGCAGGAAGCTTCTTAGTATCGTGTACCTCTTCCTCTTTCCAGCCTAGTGAACGTAATTGTTCCAACTTTTCGAACCTTGAATCACAATTCTTTATTTCCATATACATCATGTCCCAAAAACCTTGCAAATCTTTGCATGTAACCAACATTTCTCCTTTCCCAGTTTCACAATCTGTAACTAATCTATGAAATCTTTCAAACTTTTTACTTATCAGCAAATTTGTTTGTCCAACAGCCTGATTTATGTGGTATTGACCATCTTCTGTGGTATCTGGTTTTTCTTTTATAACTGTCCATTTGTTACACAATTCTTTTAACCTATCTACCTCTTTACTTAGAAGAAACTGAAAATACTGTGCAGTCCGTTCTTCCTCTTCAATTGATATATTCAAGTTTTTCATGACAGTATCCTTTGTAGGAATATCATCACCTAATGAATGGTTAAGACTGAAACCACGTTTCACCCGTTCTTCATTTCTAGCATTACTTTTCCCACGACTAGAGACTACGTATGGTGAAAAAAAAATCATGTCAATATTTTCTGATTTAAATGAGTTATCATTATTATGCATTTCTATGTTACTGCTATTAATATTTTTTTTAAAAAGCTGGTCAAATGATAAGTGTATTCGACCAAATAATGGTTTTTGATCTAATTCGTCCGATGGCTTCAGATTATTATTATCGCATTTTGATACAATGCACTTTTTCTCTGGAGCAGACTGTAGACTGTTCGATGAAGATTTTAATACTTTTGATAGCTGTGCTTTACGCATTAATCTTTTCTCTGTAGCTTTTGTAATTTTCTTGGGAGCCACTGTTGTTGACTTAGTTGGTTTTTCTGCAACTTTACTGTTCGCAGGTAAAGAAAATATATTATCATCAACTGCTCGCACTACAAAAGCTTTTTTTGTTTTCATTTGTTCTATCTTTTTTTGTGCTTGCTTTTTCTCTTTCCACTTCAATAGTCTGGTTGAACGATCTTCTGGCTTAGGAGGTTCCTCTATTTCTAAAATGAAACTATGCTATTATATACGCTATATACGTAATATATATATACTTATTGTATTGTTAATCATAATACAAACTCGGGCATCAAACAACGAATGCCACTCACAATGTTAACATTTTACCTATGGAAAGCTTATTAATATATAAAAATTTTCTCTTGAATAATGCTATTGTCACTGAAAAATTCATTTTAACATAAATTTCCAAAAACTATTCAAAATTCGCCGATAGATATGCGATCATTCTATTTTAGCGATCAAATTGCGAATAATTAAAAATCCGTTGCATATCGCACAACCTAATAATAAACAACAAATGATTTTACGAACCTATGGACGACGTTGGACCAGATGAACGAGATGGAGTATTTTGTATGTTTCTGTTTTTAGTATAAGACTTAATCCTACAAGTTTTACGTGCCTGTTTTTGCTTTTCAGCGCGAACAAATCGAGACACACCTGGACTCTCGAAATTCAAACTTTTCTTTTTATATTGACGTTGAAACTCTGACATATTCAGAAGTTAGATTAATAAACAATGGAAGCAAATTAAATTATTATTGTACTACTAACAACCAGCAATCTACTGTTTCAAATTTATACGTTATTAATCATCAAACGGTATGTATATAAAATACATGATAGGAAACAGTGCAGAGATATTGGGCTCCTTTCACGCGCACGCGCGACCAAAGACAGGACCGTATTAGGGCCGATTCATAGTGGAGTGTCCGCGCGGTCACTGCCTGCGCGGTCTTTCCCATAAATTTAGAGTGGATTCACAAGTGCCGCTGTGCCCCTGCTGAGCGTGGCAGAAAAAAAGGTCTCTATGGGCTCTACAATTTCTTTAGTCTTTAGGTAAACTACCGATAGCTTTTCCTTTAATAAATTATTTTCTAACTCTGCAAACATAATTTGTGAATTTTTATGAATAAAGAAGCTAGAATACACCTATAGCAACAATCCAGTTGCACTTTTGTATGGATCAGTCTTGTATTTAATTAATTATTAACAATTTTTGCAAAGGGTACTCGTTTCTCCTATGCCCGTAATGTGTAAGACAAGGAGAATCGACTCTGCGACAAGGATAGATAAACGGTGGCGCAACAGTGTCGCCATCTATGGTGGCGGGATTGTGAACTAATTTTCCTATCTTGCAAATGTGTAAGACAAGGACAGAGATAGTGTGCGACAAGGACAGAAAATTTCTCGCTCGTGCCACCTCCTTTTTCCGTGCACTTCGAATCTCCTGGTAAGTAATAGGCATTCAGAAAAGCACGGAGGTATCCGACAAGGACATACTTATGCGATTTATGGAGAGCGACAAGAACAGACAAGGAAGGCTCTCGATCATCTATCAAATCAATCGATAATTTATTAATTACTTGCTTAGCAGCAACAATTTATAAACATTACCGATTGGAGAATACGAGGTGGACCTTCTGCTACTTTCACATATAGGTTTTGTTGGTATTCCGTTTGTTGTTAAATAGTTATTAACAATTTTTCGAACCTCCGTCCAGAAATGAGTTCAGCAATATTGACAGCATCTCGTAAATAAATTATTATCTAACTCTCCAGACATAATTTGTGAACATTTATGAATGAAGAAACTAGAATAGACCTATAGCAACAATCCAGTAGCAATTTTGTATAGATCAGGCTCGTATTTAATTAGTTATTAACAATTTTTGCATAGGATACTCGTTTCTCCTATGCCCGTAATGTGTAAGACAAGGAGAGTCGACTCTGCGACAAGGACGAAAAGCACGGCGGTATCCGACAAGGACAGACTTATGCGATTTATGGAGAGCGACAAGAACAGACAAGGAACGTTCTCGATCATCTATCAAATCAATCGATAATTTATTAATTACTTGCTTAGCAGCAACAATTTATAAACATTACCGATTGGAGAATACGAGGTGGACCTTCTGCTACTTTCACGTATAGGTTTTGTTGGTATTCCGTTTGTTGTTAAATAGTTATTAACAATTTTTCGAACCTCCGTCCAGAAATGAGTTCAGCAATATTGACAGCATCTCGTAAATAAATTATTATCTAACTCTCCAGACATAATTTGTGAACATTTATGAATGAAGAAACTAGAATAGACCTATAGCAACAATCCAGTAGCAATTTTGTATAGATCAGGCTCGTATTTAATTAGTTATTAACAATTTTTGCATAGGATACTCGTTTCTCCTATGCCCGTAATGTGTAAGACAAGGAGTATCGACTCTGCGACAAGGACAGATAAACGGTGGCGCGACAGTGTCGCCATCTATGGTGGCGGGATTGTGAACTAATTTTCCTATCTTCCAAATGTGTAAGACAAGGACGGAGATAGTGTGCGACAAGGACAGAAAATTTCTCGCTCGTGCCACCTCCTTTTTCCGTGCACTCCGAATCTCCTGGTAAGTAATAGGCATTCAGCAAAGCAAGGAGGTATCCGACAAGGACAGACTTATGCGATTTATGGAGAGCGACAAGAACAGACAAGGAAGGCTCTCGATCATCTATCAAATCAATCGATAATTTATTAATTACTTGCTTAGCAGCAACAATTTATAAACATTACCGATTGGAGAATACGAGGTGGACCTTCTGCTACTTTCACATATAGGTTTTGTTGGTATTCCGTTTGTTGTTAAATAGTTATTAACAATTTTTCGAACCTCCGTCCAGAAATGAGTTCAGCAATATTGACAGCATCTCGTAAATAAATTATTATCTAACTCTCCAGACATAATTTGTGAACATTTATGAATGAAGAAACTAGAATAGACCTATAGCAACAATCCAGTAGCAATTTTGTATAGATCAGGCTCGTATTTAATTAGTTATTAACAATTTTTGCATAGGATACTCGTTTCTCCCATGTCCCTAATGTGTAAGACAAGGAGAGTCGACTCTGCGACAAGGACGAAAAGCACGGCGGTATCCGACAAGGACAGACTTATGCGATTTATGGAGAGCGACAAGAACAGACAAGGAACGTTCTCGATCATCTATCAAATCAATCGATAATTTATTAATTACTTGCTTAGCAGCAACAATTTATAAACATTACCGATTGGAGAATACGAGGTGGACCTTCTGCTACTTTCACGTATAGGTTTTGATGGTATTCCGTTTGTTGTTAAATAGTTATTAACAATTTTTCGAACCTCCGTCCAGAAATGAGTTTAAAAATATTGTCACCATCTCATCAATAAATTATTATCTAACTCTCCAGACATAATTTGTGAACATTTATGAATAAAGAAGCTAGAATACACCTATAGCAACAATCCAGTAGCAATTTTGTATAGATCAGGCTCGTATTTAATTAGTTATTAACAATTTTTGCATAGAGTACTTGTTTCTATCTATCTGTCCTTGTCGCACAATCGATTCTCCTTGTCTTACACATTAGGGACATGGGAGAAACGAGTATCCTATGCAAAAATTGTTAATAACTAATTAAATACGAGCCTGATCTATACAAAATTGATACTGGATTGTTGCTATAGGTCTATTCTAGTTTCTTCAATCATAAATGTTCACAAATTATGTCTGGAGAGTTAGATAATAATTTATTTACGAGATGCTGTCAATATTGCTGAACTCATTTCTGGACGGAGGTTCGAAAAATTGTTAATAACTATTTAACAACAAACGGAATACCAACAAAACCTATATGTGAAAGTAGCAGAAGGTCCACCTCGTATTCTCCAATCGGTAATGTTTATAAATTGTTGCTGCTAAGCAAGTAATTAATAAATTATCGATTGATTTGATAGATGATCGAGAGCCTTCCTTGTCTGTTCTTGTCGCTCTCCATAAATCGCATAAGTCTGTCCTTGTCGGATACCTCCTTGCTTTGCTGAATGCCTATTACTTACCAGGAGATTCGGAGTGCACGGAAAAAGGAGGTGTCACGAGCGAGAAATTTTCTGTCCTTGTCGCACACTATCTCCGTCCTTGTCTTACACATTTGGAAGATAGGAAAATTAGTTCACAATCCCGCCACCATAGATGGCGACACTGTCGCGCCACCGTTTATCTGTCCTTGTCGCAGAGTCGATACTCCTTGTCTTACACATTACGGGCATAGGAGAAACGAGTATCCTATGCAAAAATTGTTAATAACTAATTAAATACGAGCCTGATCTATACAAAATTGCTACTGGATTGTTGCTATAGGTCTATTCTAGTTTCTTCATTCATAAATGTTCACAAATTATGTCTGGAGAGTTAGATAATAATTTATTTACGAGATGCTGTCAATATTGCTGAACTCATTTCTGGACGGAGGTTCGAAAAATTGTTAATAACTATTTAACAACAAACGGAATACCAACAAAACCTATACGTGAAAGTAGCAGAAGGTCCACCTCGTATTCTCCAATCGTTAATGTTTATAAATTGTTGCTGCTAAGCAAGTAATTAATAAATTATCGATTGATTTGATAGATGATCGAGAACGTTCCTTGTCTGTTCTTGTCGCTCTCCATAAATCGCATAAGTCTGTCCTTGTCGGATACCGCCGTGCTTTTCGTCCTTGTCGCAGAGTCGACTCTCCTTGTCTTACACATTACGGGCATAGGAGAAACGAGTATCCTATGCAAAAATTGTTAATAACTAATTAAATACGAGCCTGATCTATACAAAATTGCTACTGGATTGTTGCTATAGGTCTATTCTAGTTTCTTCATTCATAAATGTTCACAAATTATGTCTGGAGAGTTAGATAATAATTTATTTACGAGATGCTGTCAATATTGCTGAACTCATTTCTGGACGGAGGTTCGAAAAATTGTTAATAACTATTTAACAACAAACGGAATACCAACAAAACCTATATGTGAAAGTAGCAGAAGGTCCACCTCGTATTCTCCAATCGGTAATGTTTATAAATTGTTGCTGCTAAGCAAGTAATTAATAAATTATCGATTGATTTGATAGATGATCGAGAGCCTTCCTTGTCTGTTCTTGTCGCTCTCCATAAATCGCATAAGTCTGTCCTTGTCGGATACCTCCTTGCTTTGCTGAATGCCTATTACTTACCAGGAGATTCGGAGTGCACGGAAAAAGGAGGTGGCACGAGCGAGAAATTTTCTGTCCTTGTCGCACACTATCTCCGTCCTTGTCTTACACATTTGGAAGATAGGAAAATTAGTTCACAATCCCGCCACCATAGATGGCGACACTGTCGCGCCACCGTTTATCTGTCCTTGTCGCAGAGTCGATACTCCTTGTCTTACACATTACGGGCATAGGAGAAACGAGTATCCTATGCAAAAATTGTTAATAACTAATTAAATACGAGCCTGATCTATACAAAATTGCTACTGGATTGTTGCTATAGGTCTATTCTAGTTTCTTCATTCATAAATGTTCACAAATTATGTCTGGAGAGTTAGATAATAATTTATTTACGAGATGCTGTCAATATTGCTGAACTCATTTCTGGACGGAGGTTCGAAAAATTGTTAATAACTATTTAACAACAAACGGAATACCAACAAAACCTATACGTGAAAGTAGCAGAAGGTCCACCTCGTATTCTCCAATCGTTAATGTTTATAAATTGTTGCTGCTAAGCAAGTAATTAATAAATTATCGATTGATTTGATAGATGATCGAGAACGTTCCTTGTCTGTTCTTGTCGCTCTCCATAAATCGCATAAGTCTGTCCTTGTCGGATACCGCCGTGCTTTTCGTCCTTGTCGCAGAGTCGACTCTCCTTGTCTTACACATTACGGGCATAGGAGAAACGAGTATCCTATGCAAAAATTGTTAATAACTAATTAAATACGAGCCTGATCTATACAAAATTGCTACTGGATTGTTGCTATAGGTCTATTCTAGTTTCTTCATTCATAAATGTTCACAAATTATGTCTGGAGAGTTAGATAATAATTTATTTACGAGATGCTGTCAATATTGCTGAACTCATTTCTGGACGGAGGTTCGAAAAATTGTTAATAACTATTTAACAACAAACGGAATACCAACAAAACCTATATGTGAAAGTAGCAGAAGGTCCACCTCGTATTCTCCAATCGGTAATGTTTATAAATTGTTGCTGCTAAGCAAGTAATTAATAAATTATCGATTGATTTGATAGATGATCGAGAGCCTTCCTTGTCTGTTCTTGTCGCTCTCCATAAATCGCATAAGTCTGTCCTTGTCGGATACCTCCTTGCTTTGCTGAATGCCTATTACTTACCAGGAGATTCGGAGTGCACGGAAAAAGGAGGTGGCACGAGCGAGAAATTTTCTGTCCTTGTCGCACACTATCTCCGTCCTTGTCTTACACATTTGGAAGATAGGAAAATTAGTTCACAATCCCGCCACCATAGATGGCGACACTGTCGCGCCACCGTTTATCTGTCCTTGTCGCAGAGTCGATACTCCTTGTCTTACACATTACGGGCATAGGAGAAACGAGTACCCTTTGTAAAAATTGTTAATAATTAATTAAATACAAGCCTGATCCATACAAAAGTGCTACTGGATTGTTGCTATAGGTGTATTCTAGCTTCTTTATTCATAAATATTGACAAATTATGTTTGCAGAGTTAGTAAATAATTTATTAAAGGAAAAGCTATCGGTAGTTTACCTAAAAGCTAAAAATTTTTTAAAAAATACCACGTTTTTGAAACGGACTAAAAAGTATAAAATAATTTAAATATAAATATGTTTAAAAAACGGACTAAAAATTATAAAATAATTTTTCCTAGCCACGTACAGGTTCCTAACAGATAGTCCTGAAAATTTGCGATTGTGAATTTTTAATAGCTATGAAAATACTTGTAAGATTTAAAACGAAAAACGTGGGGCGCATGCAATACATAGATAATTGATGCATGAATCGTTCAACAAAGTCACTAACAATTTTATTGCATTACAAATGACATGAACTGTTGTGTGTGTTTTCTCAACGGCAGCTACTCTCTACACTCCTTACTATTATCTTGCGCCCCACGTTTTTCGTTTTAAATCTTACAAGTATTTTCATAGCTATTAAAAATTCACAATCGCAAATTTTCAGGACTATCTGTTAGGAACCTGTACGTGGCTAGGAAAAATTATTTTATAATTTTTAGTCCGTTTTAAAAACGTGGTATTTTTTAAAAAATTTATTTTTATTTAAATAATTATTTTCGATTATTGTATGTCTTACCTTGTTCATTTCGGCGAGAAAACTCCTATATCGAAGTCCCAGACCACGGAAACCACTCGTTAAAAAGTTATGAGCATGTAAAGTTGAGTAATTTTATAGTAATTTTCATTGTTTCACTTCAGAAAGTGACAGATATGGGCGCCGCCATATTGGTGTATACCAATATTATTCAATAAAGGTTCGACGAAGAATCTCGGTGTAGTAACTGTTACTGTCCGCACTGTCCACAAGAAGTACCTCGGGACGGCTGAGGGGCAAAGGGGGTCCTTGCTCGCAGCCAATGGTTATCTTTGACGTCGCACACTTTATCCAATAATTCGGCTACAACCGGAAGTTCGTGTGGAATGACCCAATCTGACGGTTTGTTGTCGAATTCCTGCCAGGAGAGTTCTTGTGGCGTACGAACAGTAGTGACTTTGTAAACACCGCACGGAGCTCGAACGCACACTGACGCACACTGACGCACACTGAGCCGACTGTGAGCTCCTTCGGTGCGAAACGGGTCAGTGGAGTGGGGATGAGTCAGAGTGGGGGAACACGTAGTAGAGTGGGGACGTACTGGTAGTGCGATGGGGCATAACGGTTAGATTTATTAATAATAATTTATATATCCTAAACGCATAGGCTTTTTAAAAAATTTTATTTTAAATATTGCATTGTCATCCAGTTCTGAGCTATGTTTAAAATTTCAAGTCTCTAGCTCATCAGGAAGTTAGTTTAAAATCAATTGCAAGATTTGTACCGAACAGACAGACAGACAGACAGACGTACAGACAGACAAGAAACCGAGCTAATAAAAACGTGGTAAAATAGATAAAGATCGTCTGATGCGTCTGATACTTCTTTTTTATCTACTAGTTAATAATGTACTTGTAAAGCGTCTACAAGACCGTGCAGCATGTAAACCTTATTCGAATCTGACACAAAATAAACTACTATGTACCTAGGTAAGTAGGATGTTCCAATATTTTTTCTCAGATTTCGACAAACCATGACAAGTTGCGTAAAAAATGTATTTAGCACGTGTTGTCAAAGCTAATAATTTCTAAGGTATTAGTGAGGCAAGTTGTACATATTCGAAATTTTTTATTACTGAAATTAAAGTCATTATTTTATTTGTTAATCTGTTTACAATATTTATCGTATAAGGATTTTACACTATTTCTCATAACTTAACTTGGTAACATTTTCAATCATGCACATGATTTAAATTATTATATACAAGGAAGTATCGCAACCTATCGCTTCAGTCTACACGTAAACAATAATTAATATCTACCCCGAAGATTGCATAATTTGGACTTTACAATTACATCCGGGGAACAAAAATGTTAGTAGGGAATGTACATTCCCTCTGAAGAATTCTTAAAAACTTTAGAAATGTACATATGAGCCTATATATAACAGTCACTTACTAAGGATTTTATAGTAAGTTATTACTAATTATTAATTTATTTTTTCCTCTAACCCTCTAAATCGGCGTTTTGTTTCATTAGAGTTTCAAATATTTTGTCGTTCTCTTGCCTAAGTAGATCCTTCTGATGCCTTTCTATCTGAAAATCTTCTTCATAAACTGCTAACTGGGTTTTGAACAAGGTACTGTCTTCTTCCTACATTAAGAATAAGAAAATGTTATTTTATTTATTCTTAGAGATTTAATTTCGAAAGAATATTTAAAGAAATGTTTTCATAGTGTAGCCTTACACTATGTATAACAATGTATACTTACGTATTTCTTCATTTTCGCTTCTAATATTGCCACATACATCTGTTGATTTTCGAGATCAGTACGTAGATTACTATCTTCAGTGGCGGTGGTCTAAAATATGTACATTATTAAGTAGTTTGCTAAACGAGATCGTACATATGCATTAAAATACGTACACTTTGTAGTCTATGTTCAAGCTGAACAACTGTTTCTTTTAAGGCGTCTATTTCTTCATCTTTTAACGAACACTTTACACAATTTGGACATGTATTTACAGCTGCAACACGTTCAGGAGTATTTGGTGTACTCGACTGATCAAAATAATTTGAAACGTATGAGTCTGACGTTGCTGCTTGCTCTCCTAATATTTCTATAGCTGGTTGCGTCGTAGAAGCGGTTTCCGTTTTCTTATCACTCTTTGTCACATTTAATTGGTTTTCTTGTAGACTAAGTTGTGTTTCAAAATCCGCTGGTAGTTTTTCATATTTCTGTCCGGAATTACATAATACTTCTGTCTCTTGAAGCGACATGTCAAGAATAGAAAAGCTCTTGTGATTTTGCATTTCGCTTACAGTAGACATCTATTTAACAAACGAATAATATTTATAAATTTATAAAACAATATATTAAAAGAGGAGCGTAATATGGGACAGAGGTTGTGTAATGTAATAGAACATACGTCATGCGATGATTTTAGGCTGACATCTTCCATGGCACATTTTATTTTTAATTCAGTATTTTCTTTCTTCAGAAAACGCACTAATTCAATAGTTTCTGCAAATTTATTCTTATAATTTTCGTGTACCTTTGTCATATTCTCTTGCCAGCTTGCTAGAGTGTTAAACTGTTGCTTCATGGCAATATTATTCTGTTTCAACGTTTCTTTTAGCTTCGCATTTTCTTGAAGCAATTCACTTAATTTGTCATGTACCTCGCTCGAACTCAATGATTCTATCAGAGAACTGGAATCCTACACGCAAAACAAATTTCTTAGATGGGTTTATTATTATTTTACAATTTAAAAGTTTAAGGAGGCTTCCTATTCTTTTAATTGCAAATCTTGGATCATTATATTCACAGTAATCTCGTCAGTATTAACTTTGTACTATTCGCAAACATTGTATTTATGTAAAATTAAGATATTTGCAAAATTTCACCCAAATCGAACGTGACCAGTTTTTGGAAGTACAGCCCAGATTTGTAATAATAAAAGCGCAACGACGAGCAATTCTGCCAAAACAAGTAGGAAGACTCCTTAATTATAAACTAATTAATTGGCACATACAATAGACTTGCTCTTTTGATCAATATCAATATATGATGCAACCGCAGATTGCAACACTACGAAGGATAATGTGTCGTTACTTGAGTATGTCGGTGTATCATTTTCTAATATAAATGAATCTTTTCCGTCGTATATAGTGAATTCTTCGCTTGATGAGCCTTGTACATTTACAAAAGAGCTTCCTGGTTGACTGGATTCCATGCTGGACATTTTACCACATCAATTTTATCTTGATCCCTGCATTATTCGACTCCAAAACAGAAGTACCTATTATTTCAAAATATTAATTTTTATTTTTGAAAGTTGATGCCATTATTGAAATATTTATTAATGATAATTGAATAGGTGTCTAGAGTAAAGTAATAGGTGTCTGCATTTCAGGAAGTTTACAGGAAAATGTCGAAATAATTTGTTACTCGATACAGCAATGAGATTAATAGTTTTCATACCAGTATCACATTCATGGATTATATTATTTTTTGCAATAAACAAACATATTTCACTAATATTATGTTCAGATAGGGTAGGTTAGGTTACACGTTACATTTATCAAGATTTCTATTAAAGAAATTAATAGAATTTGCCAAATAATTTTACTAATTCTTCAGAGAGTTAAACTTTGAATGAAATTTAGGCTTACCAAAAATTATTTTCTCATTAATGTTAATTTCAGTAAAAATGATAATACGTCACATCATTTTTAATGTGTTCACAACATGATTACATGTGTCATCGTATAACCATAAGCTTATTTTCATTAATGAGTCACAATGTATTCAAATGTCAATGGGTAAATATAATTTATAATACATCACAGTTCCTATTATGACCTGTTTCGGTTTTGTGTAACAACTTCTTTGTCGATTATCTTACAAATCTCTTTTCTTATCACAATTATGCACCAGAGAGATACGCACTTGCATCAATTTCAGAAACAGCATTCCAGACTTAGACTGCAAAGTGCATCGGAAAATGCTCAGTGGTCTTCTACACCGACGAGATGCGGTCGGTGGCTTTCTGTTTCTTACTCCGACGACAATATATCCTAGAGGGCGTAAGAGAACGGCAAAATTTGTTTGACGACCCGATGTCCCGTAAGGCTGGCAGTGGCAGTCTTTAACAGTATCTCGTCGGTGATTCGGTACTTGCTAATACACCTAAATGTATCAAATATTGGTAACATTGGGCACGACACTGAAGTGGTATTGGGGCTCTAAGAGCCCCAAAAAGCCCAGACAGAAAAGCCCATAAGATGCAAAATCTTAAGTCTGCGTTCTGGGTTAGTTAATAAAGTCTGTGATGCACAGTCGGTGGTACTAGAAAGCATTTTCTACGGAGTCGGTAATTGAGAACCGTAGACAGAAAAATGCATTGCATGCAATGTCTGTGAAATATATAATGAAAGTGTAACATATTTTATTTGTTATTAAACATTTCTTTTATATTTCTTTTCCAGATAGAATTTTTAATTAATATCATTACCATCAAAATTCAATCATATATTGATATCATTACTATATTATGTCATTATATGTTTATTCACATTTCGAATTATAGAAAAGATTAAGAAATAGGTGTTTAATTTCAAAGTAAACCTACATTATCTAATATTTGTGTCAAAAATAAATAATAAAAGTCGAGTCTCTATAATAATGATCAATAAATAGATAAATGTTTGATTCAACCACATATTTTTAACTGCACATGCAACACTATTTACACTGTTATAATGTTGTTACAAACAATGTATACTCATCAAAAACAAAATGACTTCAACATAATGCATTCATATCCATTTTGTATTTATTTCTTTTTTAAATATGTCCGTATCTTAATAATACTCTATTTAGATTCGCTACAAGCGTGAACTTTTTTGTACGAGTACTATACATATAATATATTAAATTTAACATTTTTCACCTATGATCGAACAAATGATTAACACTATATGTATATAGACTCAGTAAGATGTTTAGTCTATCTTTCCCGTAACGACTTTTATATGCGGATATAACATTTACAGATACAACGTTTCTAAAACTAAGTAATAATACATAGCATTTATTGGCATATCGCATGCCAATCCCTTGTATTTAGAAGGAAATCTTTTAATCTTGCGCGGTAACTGAGTTGCTACCGGAAGTATACTCCATATTTTGATCCTCCACGGTTTTTTGTGGTGTTTCAACGTTGGGGCTCTTATCCATGTCGCTATCAGACGATGATGAGTCCTGAGGTAACTCAATACCATGAGTTAAAAGATTGGTTATCCCCTCAACGTCCACCGTGCTGTCCTGTTCATGTATCTTTTTCAGGGCGTTCGAAACGATACAAAGATCACCCCTAAGTTCGCTGACCACAGCGGTGATCTTTTGAGCGTCAGTCAGAACCTCCACAGATTGCGTATAAGGAT
This sequence comes from Lasioglossum lativentre, assembly GCA_916610255.1. Taxonomy (NCBI): domain Eukaryota; kingdom Metazoa; phylum Arthropoda; class Insecta; order Hymenoptera; family Halictidae; genus Lasioglossum; species Lasioglossum lativentre. Next base: position 6,630,088 of record OU744366.1, read on the forward strand.
TGTACCGTAATCCGAATGATCGTTTTATTTGATTTGCAAACGTCCTGAAACAAACAATTATATATGATTCTAACATTTTCCCTACAGAATTGCCACTTTCTTTAATTCTTCCAATGTCTTCACAATTTTGTTTTCCACTTATCCATTTTTGCTATAAATGCATAAAATCTGCAGTCTACTAATCATACTACCGAATCTTAATTAAAAAGTTGTAACTTATCGAAATACTTTCGCGTAATGTAACGCAAAATAATTTAGATATACAATGTATATATTAAAAAAAAAAATATGTATATATAGGTATATATACCGCATTTTTTCTTTCGCCTCTTCGAAGCTGTCCGTGTAATAGTATTCGTTTTGGAACGCTGTGATGATGCATTCGCTCTTGCAGGTGACTTCCGGATCAAAACGGAGCGTTTTCTCGGGTGCGGAAACCGCGTGCTTCAGTTCCGCAACGGAGGATAGCAAGCCAGCCCCGTACACACGAAGCACGCCATCCTGTTTGCATAGTCCGAACTCCACCGTGAAGAAGTATAGCTGCACCGAAACAATGGAAAAAGAAACGGACAATTTATAGAAAGCAGAAAGAAGCACGTTGCCCTCGGTGCGAAATAAATTTTCGTGAAGTTTTAATGAAACTGAGAAACTGCCTCGAGCACAATGCACTCACTGTTGCCAATTTATTGATGTCGTCGTCTGTAGTACCAAGAGAAGCGAGTCCAAGTTCCTGGGAAAATTGAGCGAAACTTGGATTCGCTAGGAGCGGCATGTGTCCCAACAATTCGTGGCAACAATCTCTGTAAATGAGAGGAGAAAATTCGCAGAAGCAATCGATGACAATGGCGTTTGTAATGAATTGAAATCGAATCGACGACAAATACATCTACATACACAGTTAGAGTTTCTTCTCGAGAAAAGCCAAATAATTTCAATTTCCAACTTCTCGAGAAATTATTGTTATTTCTCGAGAATTCAAGTAGGGATGCCATAGTTAGGCTCCCATCCTACACTTAAACCGACATCCACACAAAATGACAGCAATTTTTCAATTGCCAATGATTTTGTTACAAAGAAAAGATCTCGACTGGCAGACGCAACGCTAGATGCTATGTGTTTTTCAAAAAACTATTTTAAATCACAGATTTGATTAAAAAAAGAAGAAATTAAATAAAACGTCAAAATTTTTTTATTTTAATTGTTCAGCGTATAAGAGAACATTAATATTCTTTGGTTTTTTCTTACAAGTTAAAAATGTTCTGTGCAAAGGTTTTTTCTTTAGAAAGTTGTATCAAAGTTATATATTTCAATTATTTAATAAAAATTGTTTGAATATATCAATATATGTATTTTATTTCCTAACTACTAAATGTATAAAATTTATATATGTACATTATAATACATTCTATGTGTTAAATTAGGAAAGTTAATAAATAATAGAGATTTCATTGAAATTCATATTTTTTTCGTTTAATTGTGCATATAATTTTTCGAAAGATTTTTTCTCGAGATTTCTGGAGAATTATCGATTAAGACTTGTTATTTATAATTTTAATTATATCTTTTGTTTGATATTTTTATTATCTATTACATCGTATACTTACGGCTCGGGTGTGTAAAATGGATCAGACGAGTGTCGAATATATTGTGTACAGTGAAACACGCGGAAAGCAAGTCCTGCAAGAAAGTCCCTTGGAGAAAGGTAGCCAGCCACAGGTCGAAGTTGGAATCCAGTAGTTCCTTTTTTCATTGTTAATTTCGAATTTTTTAATAAATTAATTTCATGTAAGTTTTGTTAGTAATCGGTAATTCATTAACAGAACTTCTATTTCTCACTTACGTTTCAGAAAAACATTTACATCTTGCAGTTGTGGTATGTTATCCTCTCTGTCGCGAGAAATTTGATGTTACTAATTGTAATTAATAAAATTATGGCGAGCAACACCGTAATTTCAAAAATATTGTTACCTATAGCCACAATATTTAACCAGCTTTGGCCAATTCGCCAGATACTCCTTGCAGGCATGTTTTTGGTACAGATCATGCAATTCGCGGAAGACAGTTCCCCTAAGGAATAAGTAACATTTAAAAAATCATTAGTGATCAATACCAATAAAAAGAAAAATTTATACAGGCGAGCACGTAATATTAACATATTTAGCATCGGTCACGTAAAATTACTTGTTATTCGCATATGTTTTGTAAACTTAAAGTTATCCAAAACGTGATAATTAAACTGCGGATGTTTATGCAATTTCGAATTTTTATAGACTTTAAGAAAGTGTAATGAAATAAATTCCTATGTTTAATGGGAACGATTTTTGTAGATCCAAAAGAAATAACAAATCGTACTAAATCCTGTTGAGTTTTATATTCTAGCATTTTTTGAAAGTTTTCACAAACCATAAATGCATAAAAATCCGCCGTCTAGCGATAATGTCAATATAGAATAGAATCTTTCTAATTCTTCCTTCCATTGTCCATTATTTATGTTACGTGGATTCGCTAAGTGTTTTTGCCAATTGGAAAAGTTTATATGTGATAAAGAATGAAGCTTTTAGTAATTATACATTTTTGATGGTACACGCGATGTAGGGAGAAAAGAGGATTGCTATCCTGCAGTTATATTTGCATTGTAGACTTGAATAGAAAACAATATGGTTTAAAATTGCACGCAAATAATGGCTGGCTAAATAAATTTGAATTACTCGTCACGACAGAGGAGAATTAATTAATTATTTTCAGACAATGATTTTTATTGGATCAATCTTCTGTGGATGTGTTCAGAAAAAATTTTAATAACTTTAACATTGTTTCTTTTGTAAATATACAATAATTGTATAATAAGTAGATGATGGTGGATCATATTTTTCTAGCTTAACATACACAGAATCGAGAATGATTTTGATCCATGAAAACTGTCTTTTCAAGCTCTTTCATTCACTGGTTGGGATCATTGACGCGCTGTATTGTATAAAGCATAAAGAGTTCAATGCAACAAATTATAATTTCACGATTCGTATTTTTTATTGCTGGTTGATTTGTTTTTCTAAGTGTATCTGTAGTATAATCTCGTTTGTCAACGCGTTTTGTAGATTATTCAGGGATAAACCCCGTTTATCCACACTCGCGTTGTAGGCATCCAGTAGAAATGGGATTAGTATAGTCGCTTCAAGATCGCGAGGATAAATCGAATCAGGGCAATTAAGGAGCGCATTCAGCAGCAGGCAGTCTTAGTTTGTTCACACGTTGCGAAGAAGGAGAACAAACTTTCCATCTTGTATTGCTGAGATTCAGAGACGAAGTATCTAGAAACTCACGGGCGCTGAGGCGTATCGAACGAAATGATCGTTTCTTCGTCACAGATTGCCTTTACGCTCCTAGAGGCACGTACGATGATATTGTTATAACGAGCACAAGCTTCATAAAAACTTGAAATTGAAATGAACTTGAAAAATCATTAAAAATGAAATGATATACTATCAGGAATGACGTTCAACAAATTCTCTTTTTAGACGTCACGTTTCTACATAAATAATTTTCACGTTTCGTACCCGCCTTATATTTGTTTTTACATGATATTTTAAGTATGTTTTATAGTGATTTTTATGCAGTATTTTAAGCACGATTTATTTATTTTTACGCGGCTTTTAAAACACGTTTCTCATCGTTTACACCGGTACAAATTGTTTTATAAATACATATTACAAGACTAAATTTAGTTTGACGTCTCGCAATTTTTTAGAAAAAGTGGTATGTGCTTGAATGAAGTTTTAATAATTTCTAATGGAAGCGTCTTTGTAATTTCAATAATTATGAGATAAAAAATTCGAAACCGGTCATTTGATCGATCGTGGTACAGTTAGTGGACAACGTATAGGTTTATATGACTTTGTTAGGGTTAAAAGCTAGTACGAACCATGTTTTGATTTCCTCTGACGTGTACTGAATACGAGGAATCTGCTGACCGCTGAAATGAAACAATAAGATCAACATCATTTGGTAAAACGATCCCAGAATTCTTCTTTTTAGATTATTTATTAGGGGTGGACGGGTACCCGAGCTTCTGATACCCAAAGTCGAAATCGCAACTCGGAAATTTATGACAGTCGGACACCCAAACAATATAAATTTTCGGGTTCCCGACCCGACCCGATTTCGACTTCGGGTACCCGCGTATCACGAATTTTCGGGTCCCGACCCGAACTCGGGGAAAATACCCGACCTGCCCCACCCGAACACGAATTTCTGGGTAACCATCCACCCCTAATTATTATATATTTTTCACGTACTATCTATAATTGTTGGCAATATCAGCGAACTGCTCACGTCGTTTGCGATACACCGGATCTTTGAAGCCCTGAAACACCAGGTTTTGATTTACTTTGAGAATCGATTTAGTGGAAACAATTGATTATGATAAAAAGAGGGAACGTACAGGGTGATCCGCGTCTAACTCAGATCCGTACATAAGCACCTTTTGAGCTTGATCTAAATCCGATATTTTTCGTGGGAACCAAGGCATGTCTACTTCACTAAAATCTGTAATATGAAAAGTTAACACGTTCGCTATCAGTATCAGTCATATGCGATGATCATGATTTTGTATTCTATACAAAGAAAATCAAATTAATGTTGTGCATGTTGTTTCATCTGTGACAATCGTTTTTTTTTCATATTTTATAAGAGGATGTAATGAATCGTTAAAATAAAATAGAAATGTATTTTTTCTGAGTTCTTGAGGGAGCACGAATCGAGGGGAAGAAGTTACCCTCTCTCTGTCAGTACCGGATGCCTCGCGTGACATTATGACACATGCACGACAGAGACGAAACGCCTCACGTGATCGGGCCGCCGGCGGAAGCGTGGGGGGAACAGCGTCGTAGAAGGGGTACGGTAGAGTGGGGACAAAAGTGTTAATCTGGCGACTCTGAACGGTAGTCGAACGTGTAAACTTTAAACCAGCGAATTGTTTAATGAAGATCATGTTGAATCGACCACTTACCGAAACTTGGAGCGGCGGAAAGCGATGGAGCGTGTGGAATACTTCCTATTTGCTCATACTGTGCCAAATTAATGGCGGCTACTTCCCGACTTAACATTCTGGTTAATTGCTCCATCCTCATGGAATCGCACTCGACGTCGACAAGGATTTCGTATTCCGAGCCACGGCGCACAGATTTCCGGGACTCGATGTGAACAACGTTAACACCTAAATCCTTCACGCAACACATGCAAAAACGTTACTTACAGTACATGTATAAAAATTAATGGTCATCCGTCCTAGGGGTGAATCTACACCTCTGGATCGGTGGACATTTACAAGGGAAACTTGCCGCAAAATTGTTTATAACCCAATATATGGAATCTTGATTTATGATTTATGATAGATTACACACTTATGAAAGTAATAGCATTTAGAAAAGAAATATGAAAAACGTATCATTAGCCTTATAAAATAGAAAATGAGTAAGCGTTTTTATTTACGAAAATTATATGTCATACTTTTAATGCCACGAGCAAAAAGTGTTTAAACACTTCAATTGCAAATTTTGAATGAATCAATTTGCTGTAATTCTTCCATTTCTTTTTGGTGGATGCAAACGTTTCGGTAATATTTCCTACAATATTCAGTTGATCATAATGAAATCATACCTGAAAGACTTGTAGAGCTCGTGCCAACCCACCAATCTGATTTTTCAAAGAAAAAATAACCGAAGTTCTGCTGCTGTCGTTATTTGGTCTGCGTTCGACCATGGGGATCTGAATGAATGAAAGAACATACCTTATAGTACATTCATGTTTCGAGATATATGTATTCATCGTACTACGGAAAATGAAATATAATGCAAAAAATGTTTAACAGAAAATACATACAAACTGATATTACGTACAATGTGTTGTAAAGATTTTTGAACGGTTGTTTATTTCGTTCTGGAAAAAATGAAAGTTTTCTCTGATAATGGATTGTATACACTACTACTGGAGCTTCTAAATAATTTGCTTGATCAAACATAAATTTTATGTAAATAAATGCAAAATTAAATTCCATTATCTCGAAGTTTGTTCTACCTTTTCAAATAGAAATATAATTAAATGAAAATAAAAAAGGGAAAGTACGTTCGTGCTTCCAAAGTATTTTCGTATGACGACAATCTACTATAGCGAAGCGACAAGTAAGTACCTGAATCGGAAACAATAATTGACAATTAAATACTGTCGATATTGCGGAATTATGCAGCAATGCTGACTTTAATATATAGTTAGACAGGTCTGTGACTTTCTAAATATTATTTTAAAAATTATAGCCAATAAAAAGTATGAAACCACTTTTGTTTCGTTTCCTATGAAACAATTGTTTCTAATTTTAGTAGTGTTATATTTGGGTACCTATTCCAAATTTGGCACCATTTATTCCCTTTTATTAGTTTAATGTTGAAAGTTTCATATTATTTTACAAATCATAGCCAATCAAAAGAATGAAACTACTTTTGGTTTGTTTTCTCTGAAGATATTGTACCTAATCTTAGTAGTTTTATATTTGAGTACTATATTTATTTCTTTTTACTAGGTTAATGTTGAATATTTAATATTGAAAATTGTTGATGTATTAGGGTGATAAAACTGCATGAATACCTATAAAAGTTCCTATTTCTATTACCCATTTATGCCTTTCGCTAGCTTAATATTAAAAGTTGAATATCAAAAAATTGCTTCACGTGTTATAAAACTGCTGTTAAATAGCATAAATATACGACTGAATAAAAATTCCCATATTTCTCGTGATCGATTTCGTAAGAATGGAAAAATTATTTCCAAAACTGGTATTCCGTTTTTAGTACATTCCCACCAATACTAAACTTTACGCGAACAGTCTCAGCTTTCGCGTGTCTGTAAGATTCTTGTTCCTTCCAGGAAGAGTCAAACAAATTAATCGCACGGAGACAAACGCAATAAACAATCATATAACTAAAACCGGAATTCTACACTGGTCCTGTTCGGAGGCAACGTACGTCGCTCGGTTTGTGAATGGGACTTCCTTCCTTGATGGTCCAGTGTTCGCCTCTTCTGTACAGCCACACCCCGAGAAGTCCTTTCCCGGATCCACTCATGATGATGAATTCTCTCTTCGAACAAGCGTTCGATTGTTCACAACTTGGAGATTTTACGAACCGCCTCGAAGCGAATATTTCTTCAGAACTTTAGAACGATCGAAAGGTGTACGATAATTCGACGGATAAATAAAATAAAGTCTGGAGCCCGATAGTTGAATGAATCACCCTGTTGAATGTCCACGAGCAACAGTGTCCCGGTACCAGCGTCTTCGGTTCTTCTTAAGACCTCGGTCCCCCCCGCGTACGCGTCTTCCTCGGTGATGATCCCTACGCGATTGGTCGACGCACGGTAGTACCACCATTCCCCATTGGTCGGATAGAACTTTTCATGGGGTTGAAGCCGAGTGTTGGCTCACCCCATTTAACCGTAACTGTGCCGGTTCCAGAATGTATTCGCTGTGACGTCACTGGAGCCCGCGAGATGTGGGTGGCGCAAAAGCCGATGAATGGCAGAAGAGATTGCAAGGTCTTCCAAAAAAAAAAACCTTTTTTTCTTCCACCCTCGTTGCAGCCTTTTCTTTACCAGCCCTGGTCGACGCGACGGTGAGTTGTTTCTCCTACCAACACTGTTATAGGTTTCTGGGACAAGTGAAATTAGTCAGCCATGGAGAAGACACGGATTCGTTTGATGATTCAGCGATTCCTCGCGATTCCACGTGCACGTGCTCGTTTATAATCGTCGATATTCAGACATACTCGAAAAGCCTCCGTACACCCTTCAAAATGACGTAATTTTTTCAAAAGTCACCCATCTGGCTTGGATTTCTTGAAGAACTTAGACATATGGACCAAATCACTTCTATCTCTTTAAGATCTTCAAATAAAAATGGCATCTATGCAGCGTCTAACTTTTCTCAATTCTTGTTAACAGTGTTATTTGATATATTTGATGGTATTTCTCAAATTATTGAATTTGTTGAAGCACATATTGCGTCATATTATATAATTTCATCGACATTATCATGTACTGTATTTATCGTCTACACAGTAACCTGATACCAATAATAAAATTAGCAAGCGTTTACCAAAACATACTATGTCTTCAATCATATTTTGCACATATTTCACGTTTTCATTTATATATAAAATATAAAAACATCTCCCGATCAACTATTGAATTCCTGAACATGTCCAAGTCATTGTTGGAAACAAACATTCTATTATTACGTATTTTATTCCATTATTTAACATATTGCAGATATAGAAATTGCAGAAATAGAAAATTGCGGGGTCATTGAAGAATCTAAGAGTATAGCTATATTATTTTCGACTTATTCGAATTATTAAATGAAAAAATACGTGTTTTCGTTTAACTTCTGTTCGTTACAATCATAGACAGAGATTTTATTGTGCATAAAGATCCGCGGTCTAATTAATAATTTTTTATTAAATGCATCGTATCCTCTAATATAAGTATGAAAAGAAATATCATCAGAGAAATGTGATACACTTCAGAATATCGTGTGTTATGTTTTACAAGTGTAAAATTAAGTTTTACAAGTAAAAACCGTACGTTGGAATAATAAAATTAAATGACGGTAACGTAGGCGTAAAACATGTCTGAAGTCGAGGAAGCTAGTGCCGACCGGAAGTGCGGTTCTTCCCTGAAGAATTGAATTTTTTTTCAATGAGACAATCGTAGCCAGCTTGTATTTATTTTCCTAGAACAAAGGGCGAGCGTTTCATAAAAGCTCGAACCGTCTCGAACGGTTCTCTCCGCTCCTTGGCAAAGCAGATGCAGCACATTACCAGTGTCCATCACTTACCACTATCAGCTACCATCCAACGGTTCTACCCTCGCTAAATTATACCAGGCGTTGCCGTGGCATTAGGAGAATTGAGAGTATCGTTCGATCTGCGTAGAGGATACTTCGTTCATCGAGTCCGCCACTCTCTGAATCGTTTCTGACAGTGAACGCACACGTTCCCTTATGGAAGTGCTTGTAGCAATTACATCTCATATGAAAGTTAACGAATTCGATCAACCGGAATACAGGCTGATAGAAAAAGGTACGATGCTTATAGGACTTATTACCGTGTAAAATAAACCTTTATTATTTATTAGTGTTCCATATCATGATTATACAGGGTGTCCCAAAATGTCTTCAACTCCCGGAAATGGGAGGTTCCTGAGGTCATTTCAAGCGCTATTTTCCTTTTGCAAAATGTTGTCCCGAGGCTTTGTTTGGGAGTTATTAACGAAAAACACGAGCTTATCAAGAAAAAAAATAAAAATTTTCAGTTTCCAGAGTCGATCGTTTTATAGAAAATTATTATTGGGCAAAACTATGCAAAATAAACATAAATCAAGCGAGCCAAGAATAAGGAAAAATCGAATGCGATAATATATCATAAAGCGAATTGATTTATTTGTTACAAGTTGTTTCTTGATTTAACAGTAATACTTGTGAAAGTATAATATTAATTTAACTCGGTATGTACTATGTTAAAACGCTTTTCGACCCGTATTTCCAGACCACTTGCCTCTCATTCAGTAAGATCATCCACAAAACCTTGATATCTGCTTCGTCGGTTTGTTCCTTTGAACTCGGAACTGGACGTTTCTAAATTGCTGTATTGTACTTTATTGCAAAGGCATTCGAAAGTCGAGAGACCATACAATAAGAACGTTTATAGTTAAATGATTCGTTGCAAGTTCGACAGGTATTTTGTTAAATCTCGTGTGAAGAAATAACTTATTCGATGAATAACTTCATTCCGTGTATATTATTTATCATAAATTGGTTACAATTTATTTTAAATTAAGGTTAAATTAATTAATCTTAACCTTAACCCCTTGCCCTACGATTTATTTTACGGTTTCAGTGATTAAAACTTTTTTGTAGTTCGCAATTTCCTAAAAAAAGAGAAAATTGATATCTATTGTATGCCTATACATGCTCTCCAATAACTGTGCATTAACAAAACCAAAATAGAATTTCATCTCGATTTAAAGGAAATTAATAGCATACATATTTATTAGACTCTGTTCAGAATCTTCATCACGAGTCTGACACGTTATTGTAGGGCAAGGGGTTAATTAAGGTTATTTTACAATTTATCAACAATAAATAGCATTAAAGAAGTTTAAAAAGAAATTGGAAGTGGGTACCCACGTACCCGGTTATACCCGCTTAACAAGGTTAAAAGAATTTCGATGATTTATACTTGGTTCTCGCTTCTCATCGATACAGACTGTCTGCTTCAAACGATTTCATCGATTAGCGAAAATAGTGAAGGAACTGTAAGTAAGAACAAGACGATGGGAATTCGCTGTTTGCGGACAGTAAGATCCTCTTGGTGTTCGCTCTCAGCACGAATGAAACGGTTTGATTGAAACAAAGGAGTTGAATGCTATAGAGATCGCAGAGAATCGCGGGAAAAATGTGGGTACACACCGAATGAACGAATTATGAACACTTAAGAAGACGCAACAAAATACAAGTGGAATTGAAATAACGAAAATTTGAATCTAATCTACATAAATAACAATATAGTTTATACCTGTATGGATATTATAGTACAACGAAGCTATTCGTTGAATTAAGAAGAAGCTGAAAAGTTTCTCAAAGACGATAGCGAACTCGAATGACGAATTAATTCGTCATCCTCAGTTAAATGGATATTCAGGGTGCCCCACCTAACTTGAACATCTTGAATATCTTGCTTATATTATGTTTATACGGAGAAATGTCGGAGGAAAACATTGTTTTGTTCGAAGGGACAAACACTGTGATATTATATGACCTCCGGGTGACCTTGAGTACAAAAAATTCGTGAGCACTAGCAATTGATGGAAATAGTGAAAGAATTCTGATAAAAGTTTCGTTAAAAAAAAACTCCGATGACCGTGAAATCTCGAAAAATATGACCTTGAGAAAAATTTTTATCCCATCGTATTTGCTCCTTCAAAATAATGTTTTCCTACGAGATTTTTCAAAAATAGAGTGGAGTTTAAATTCCATCTACTCCCGTCACCTTATACATGTTGTAGTTTACGTAACACGAATGCTAATTAGGTTTGTTGGTCTATTTATAGAAAATCATTAAAATGAAATGAACGAATGTTGTCAAAAAGTGCAATTTGAAAATTATGGAAAAGCGCTATTGGCGTGTATACGTGTTAATTTGAGTTTACTGACCTAATTCAGAATTTATTCAGAAGAAATGTAAGACGTTTTATTGAACTGTGTCTCAAACGGTGTCGCCCGAAACTTTTGATGCGGCCAACTTCCATAACTCGATTAACCGACATTAATTACTCTCCCTCCGTCGACTAAATCCACTACCTCTTGTTAAACAGTCTATTCTCGTTAACAACTTCCTTATGTCGTGAAATACATTTTCGCAATGAACGATAAGCTGTTATGTTGTTAACGTAGCCTATACTACAGTATGTGTAGGATATACATAGAAAGTTATTATACCGTGTATTAGCTATTGTTAGTCAGCAAGCATCGTGTCTCTGTACAAATGCTTCTAAAAATATTTCAGTTGTATCTCTCTGATCCTTTCAATAAACTCGAACGTTTCCATTTGCTGTTATTACGTGCACCATAAAACGACCATGACATCTCTCGGGAGGAATATTGCTATACACAAAACACGTGTAGCTAGAACGCGTATGCTGTTATATTTACTGTTATGCTAATATGCAGACTACGGATCTTTATGGAAAATAAAAATTTTGGAAATTAATTGGTATTGTTCTTTCAATAATTTAATTAATTTCGTTACTGTGCGAAACGAAATTTATACTTGCTTTTCATTAATTATTTAACACGTCGACTGCTACGTCACGTCGTTCGTACGTGAGCAACACCATTCTTCGTCTATCTTGAAAAATTAATTTTTCTCATAATACAGTTGCTCAAACCGAACGTCAGAAAAATTTGGACGTTCTAAAAGAATTCAATAAGTAATCACAAACGTGTTAAATAAACTATGCAATGTTAACCCTTTGCAGTCGAAAATTTATCCTTTCATCCGACCTAGAACAATTCCATTGTATATGATTTGTTTCATTTTATGGATATGAAATTGATATAATACCTCATACAATACTTAAATGTTTAGTAATTGATACCAACATATTTAATAATGTAACTCTGATAGTGTGACTTTGACAATGATTGAAACAAATAATGTGACTCTGAATCACTAGAACTGCCGATTATTATTAAACGCGACTGATATACAATATTACTTATAATAATACCAAGATTGAATTCATTCAGACATCTCATGATTTCTATCATAACTAAACTGCGGATTCTATGCATTTATAACAAAATTGAGTACATGACATTTAATATTGTACTACAATTTAAAAAATTTGATGGTGTCAATACATATTATTTTCCATCTATTAAAATTATTAAGAGATTAAATAATATTCTATTTGGTTATTATTTCTTGCAGACAATTTTTATTTTGCATAAAGGTCCGCAGTCTAATCATAATGTATGCTCGAATGAAGAGCTCGTTCGAAAATTTCTCACGACAACAGTTTTGTAATATCAATATAATTGTGAAGAGAGTTTCAGAAAGTTAATTTCGCCTAATCTGATCAAGTGTCGAACGTTTCAATATTCGGAGGAACATTCATCGAAGAGACTCGAGCGCCAGGATATTGGCAAGCACATCCCCTAGCATTTGTCTGAAGAGTCTGGCCGTCGCGTCGCGTTCGCAGGGTTAATCATCCTGCAGAGCCATCTCCGTTCTGTCTCTTTCCGCTAAAAGTCGGTGGGTCTGTATTTCGGTCGGGCAGTGTGTTGCAGCTGCGGATACAGCTCCGGCTCCGGGTCGCGATTGAAATATTAAATGGTGGGACGAGTGACTGCAGTCGGCTGGTGGAGCGCTCGTTTCGGTTTTCGGCCTCGGTTTGGCCGGCTCGGCTGGTTTCCACCGTTCGATTCCGTTGGCGGCGCGGCGCGACGCGACGCGGCTCAGCGCGGCGTTTCGCACGTACGAAAAGATCGCGGAGCGCACGCGGGGGTGTGCGCCCTGTTTCACCACGCAGGAATCAATAGGGCGTCGCGGTGCCGAAGCGCTCGTCTGGGTTAGGTCGTCCCCGAACGTCAGCGACATCTTTCAACGTAGGTTTCCTGGGGGTCGACGAGCAGCTCTCCTCGAGGCCGTCACGGCCGTCTTCAGGACCGACCGTTCGACACCGCGGCCCTTTTCTTCCCGATACGAATTTATTCCGCCGGAATGGCCGACACCGAGTTCGAGGAGTTCTGCCACTACTTCGAGAGGCTGCCTCAACACCTGAAAGCGCCTCTCTCCAATTACACGTGAGTAGAGAACAGACCTTTTTCCTGACAAGCCAGACCTACCACGGGCGAGCACCCTCCTCGACGGGCCCACTTCCTTTAGAACTTTGGACGATCCAAGATCCGCCACCAACGACAACCTACCAGCTGGACATTTTAGCAGACGATCTACGATCTCTGAAGATCGTTTTTCCGATTTAGACGTACTCTTCTCGCGAACGTGCACAACGATCATCCTCGATCGCCTCCACAGATGCGAACAGTCTCTTCATGTGATTCATGCTTTCACCCTATTGACACGTTTCTCTAGCTCCTTGCTTCAATTGCTGAAATGCTTCCGTTAAATGCAACCTTTCCCAACAGCTGCTCCCTTAGGAAGCACTGAAATCATTTGTGAAAGTCATGCATTCTCCATGCTGTGTGCTTTAAACAACAAAGTGAATTCACTCGAGCATCTTTAAGGAAAGATTATATGGACGTCGTCACGTAGCGTGTTATTCTTGAAGCGAGGCTTGTGGTGGTTTTAATTTTATTGTGCGTACCCTGACGTGTCCGTCGTAAACGTAGTTGTCCCCGGGGGTGGGTGGGGGTTGGTTGAATTGACGAGGTTACAGATGAAATATTTAACGATTCTGTTCTCAGTTTAAAATTTGGCACAGAGAGGAATCGAATGATCCACGGGAGACCAATTTTTGCACGGTGTGAATGAACGTGTTTGATGATTCGTGCCGATAACGAGAGAGTTTATTGTGAATAGAGATTTGTCCTTAATAATTGAGAACAGAGATGGTTCGGATTGATTACTGTAACTCTGCTAATCGAACCAAAGTGTGTTGCAGCACGAATCGATTCAGCGTGAATGTGTGTACGTTCAGGTTCCTTCGAAATAAAATTATTTCAGCGGATATTTAATTATATTCGAGTGACATTTGATATGGACCGATCGTAATGGAGTTTTCTCACGTATCATTCGCTCGGTTTGTTGCATTTTCGGGAGGAGATTAGGGGGGGGGGGGGTTAGCTATGGTTGCATCGGGAAGATACACCTCCGCGGAGGCGCGGTCGATGCTGTTCTTCGTGTGCGAAAGAAATTTAATGCGGATAGATGCAGTCTCCGTAGAATATTTTTATCTAGGGGAATCATTCATTGGAAAATCGTTTTCAACAATTTATTTCTGGAATATACGCAAACTGCAAGCATTTTATGTTACATATCTATTATTATTTATTGCTTTAATCCATATATATATATATACATATATTGAAAATAAATTTTAATTGAGCATAACTTAATGAAATGAAAAATAATTTTCAGGCCTTTAATATCTGGGGCTATACATATATGTAGCACGAACTCTCTTCGTTTCTAGCAGACATTCGAAACTAGACAACAAACTAACAATGGCATGCAAACTTATTATCAAACCAGTTTAACAAAGATGGAAACGCAACAATAAAAAATTCTTAGATCAATAGTAAACGCGCCATGGTACATTCAAAAGGATCAATTCCGTTACGGAGGCAATAACGCGAGAATATTTATGTGGCCGATAGAGTTCAAGACTAACCAACCACACCAAGGAAATAGTTAAACACTTATATTCAATGAACCAGCCGCGGGGAAAATATCCTAGTGATCTTCTACGACCATAGTGATAGTTCTACTCGCATAGACGTGACTTAATATGCATAGATGCACATTAACCAAAGGGATAGGCATCTTCTAAATAATTATTTGACCTTGCAAATTTACCAAATGTTCCCTTTGGGTCAAATTGTGAAGGTACTAGAATATTATTAAAAAAAAAAGCTTTTCGTTTCCCAGTCGAGTGAAAATGACGCAACGTGGGTTTTCTGCCACTTGGGACGAAATATACGTTTCTAGTATTTTTATCTGTAGGTAGTGATCAGAGATCTACATAGACAGCAGGTGCACGTAAAAATAAACATTTTTCTATGAAAGCTTCTTCTACAATGATTAAACTATAATAATCTGACTAGATTATTTTTACCCACAGAACGTTAGCAAGAAAGAGAGTGTACATTTATATTTTATATAGTTTTCTGGAAGTGCTCGGTTAGTTTTTAATCATTCTATATATATATATATATATATATATATATATACATATATATATTGAAAATGCAAAATAAGCTATCAGTTGCAGCACATGGTACAGTTACACTATCGGTACTACGGAGGCCAATTTACAATCTTCAAATTTTCAAAAATGGCTGCACTGAAAGATGCAGAGGAGCGTACTACATTGACTACGATTTTTTTTTATTTTGGACGTGTACAGATCGATACGGTTCCAACCGATACCCAAAATTAAACCCATTCCATTACCAGTTCGCCACTCTTGACTATTTGTCTCGTCTACATAGACGAATCCAGTTTGCGCTATTAATGGAGCGCGCTCGCGGTTTGCTTTTATCGTTAATTATCTAATCGGACGTCCTCATTTCTCCGACGCCGTCTAATTATCTTTAATGAAGCACCTTGGAAATAAGAAAATATGCCATTGTCATGGATTTCTTGATACCTTTTTACTTTCTTGAACAAAAAGATGAGTTAATACATATTTCTCAAGCAGAAGAATGAGTTCAGTCGTGAATTTAAGTGCAATATCTCGTGTTTTTTTTATAGATATCTGCATTTTTCTTTATTGAATCGTGTAGCCGAGCGAAAAGTACATTCAGAGACGTATAATAACATGACCTTCGAATGACCTTGATCTTTGAAAATTGAAGTCCGGTTAAAGTTAACTCCGGAAAAAATGACCTCGAGAAAAAAAAATAACATTTGCAAAGAATTCACCTTGTAATACCATTCATATTGCATTAAAAACATTTGTTATGTCATCACAAATAAAGGAGATACTTAGGTGGCTACATTCAGGTGTACACATTTAGGTGGACCACCCTGTATATAGAATGATTAAAAACTAACCGAGCACTTCCAGAAAACTATATAAAATATAAATGTACACTCTCTTTCTCTCCACCCTGTATTGTAGAATAGTTTGCGTCTAATAATTTGTATTAATTCTTAATTTTGATCGTGATCGAAACAAGATTCTGATGATCTCGTTGTTTACCTGTTGGTCGACAATGGTCGAGTGTTTCTCGCTCGTGTCGAAGTGTTTCTTGAGAGTCCTAAACGTGTCAGCTTGCTGAGCTTTGATCCACTTGCCGTTTAAATGGATAATACTTTAAACAGAAGATGTATCGCAGCACAATGCATTCAAACAAATACGTCTGCATCGTCCATGAATCGATTTGTGAACACGTTACCCAACAACGGTTTTTTATTAGTTTTCAAACATTTTTGATTTGCAAGCGAGGATTTACTGAATTTTTGTAAAACTTCTTTTTTTTATGTAAGACAGTAATTTAGAAATACTAGGAAAAGTATTAATTACAAATCATTACAACTAAACTGCAGATCTTTGTAGAAAGTCGAAACGTCCTACAGGAATTATGTACTTTCTTTATTGTTGAGAAGTTCGAACTTCGAAAATTTTAATAAGATGGAAGTAACAAACTATCTTAAATTATTTCGAGTATTTTGTGTATTTTTATAAACCGCCGTCTAGTTGAAACATCAATGATCCTCTAATGAATTCTGTTTCGTCATCTCTTCACGGTGTGCTGTTATCCGTCCGGTATTGCCGCGCTCTGATTGGTCCGTGTTTTTCATTAATAACTCGTTAACAAAGCCGCGGAGAACATTTTCGCAAAGGAAAAAGTTCAATCAAGGAAATATAAAATTTTTTCGAACACCCTGTATATCGGTCAATGCACACATCCGTCATTTACTGCAGATTATTAATCCCGGTAACGAAAAAGCACTGTACGTTAAACAACGAACGTGTACAGCGCAATGTTAGTCCCGAAGTTCTCGCATATATCGAACCATTACTGTACTTGTTCGGCTTCGGTAAATAATTAGTGAAATTGACACGAGAGACGGATGAGGGTTAAATTAAATCAATTTATCCTCAGCCGAGGTGTTCGAGCTGGCCGAACTAACGATCATGAATTGTTGTTGAAAATAGGCTCGTTCACGATGTGATGATAGATGACTCTCCGACTTCGTCGCAGTACAGCGACCCTGAGGTCGCCAGAGCTTGCGATGGAGCCGCAGCCGATTCCGAGGATGAAGATGTCGTGGTGATACATCGGCATGATAACCAAAGTGGCCACACTTCTGGCGACGACAGCGAGGATCTCGATCACAACTGCTCCATCGTCGCTGACAGCGACTTTAGGTTGGTAACATCGTAAGTGTGCCAGCAATTCTCTTCTTCTTCTTCTTCTTGCCTGTGAATTTTGGTTTGACTATGTTAGATTTAGACCACCTGTCGAGGATAACGAAGTAGAATTGATCAAAAATTACAGGGTGGTTCGTCTGCTTGACCCTCCGGTGCTCGGGTTGAAAGCATCCATTCTTTAGTGCTTCGAAGAACTCTGACGAGGGAACATATTCAGATGAGAATGGCCGATTTTGATGAAACTGATGTGAGCTATAGTACTTCGAAAAATATTTGACACGTATTTTTTTTTATCGGCAACCATCCACTTTGAAGGGGTGAAAACAGCCCTCAAAGTTGGGAGTCAAAACCATATTTTTTTAGATATCTCGGAAACCAGTGGTCGAAAAAATTTGAATTTTTTTTTAAATTGTGCGTTTTTCAATGGGAAATGTAGTTACGCAAGAATTTTTTAACAAACTTTTTTTTTCTAAAAAAATGTGGTTTTGAACCCTGACTTCGGGGGCTGTTTTCACCCCCTCAGAGTGGATGGTTGCCGATAAAAAAAAATACGTGTCAAATATTTTTCGAAGAACTATATCTCACATAAGTTTCATCAAAATCGGCCATTCTCATCTGAATATGTATCATTAAAGTTTTTATGTGCTAAGAAACATTCCTGTTTTTGTAGTACAGTTACAAAATTTTTATGAATTCTATAGTCAATTTTACTTTTCATAATAAGTAGAATGCACTGATACTGCCTCGGACACCCTGTATAGTCTAATTAAAATGAGTTTTTGTTAGTTTTTATATTGTTCCCCTTTGACGTGTATTCAAGTAATTCTTCTTGTAACTTTTTTATGCAAGAAGGAATGAATTTTGAATACATCTGTCTAGAATTTTTAAATAATTTGTTTTCTATCGCTTCCCAGTCTCACGTTCATATTTATACCATTATGTAAGGATGTTTGTATCACCATGTGAATGACTGAATGTGAGTGTGCATGCAGTGGTTCACGTCATATGTATAAATGTTATAATATGTTTTTATTGATTTATGCGTTGCGTCAACGTTTTGTTAACAAATGTACGTTACGATATGATTTTGTTACTAAAACGTCATTAATCACGCCGTTATCAGGCCTCCTTATAATTATGATTTTTGTTTCTTCAATGCAAGGATATCAACTTTTACACTTTCAACTTTAGAAATGCATCGTGGTGAAAGCAAGTTTGCATTTATGTTTTCTATGATCGTAATCACAATATCCTCCATCAGTAGAAAAAGAGAATGAATGTACTTTAGTAAATGTATTGGGAATAGATTACATAACATGTTGAATAGTATTCAACAGCTTTATATCAACATACACGGTAATCAAAATTGAATTTCCAATGGCTTTGTTGACAGAAATAGACAAGATTCTCTTCAAGTAGTGAACGTCAAATTATTTAGAATTCTAATAATTTTTATTTGGTGAGAAGTAAATATAAAATCTTGTAGTATACATATGTAGTTTACTGGAAGCTTTTTATGAAGACAATTATAATGCACATACTTTCACCTTTCTTTATGCAGCATCAATGATATTTACTTATTTATAAACGTTAGTAACGATCGTAATAATAATTTCCATTTAAATTTTCGTTTACAGTATTGTTTACTTAAATCGTTATTGTAGACATATAATGGCTGTATGTTTTAATTATTTTAATATTGACCTTATGTTCATAGTTTAATAATAATTATTTGTTTAGACAGTTATTGTCTAGTACAAATTCTGAATAGTACAATAAATTTTTCTTAACAAATTAAAATATGGATAAACTAATAAGAAACATTAATAAAAAATGCAACGATCATATAATGATCAAATTTGATTTGCGAATTACCAAAAAGGAAAGTTTAAATGTCTGCTATAATGCTTGGATACAGTTGATAAACATATTAAAAAGAAATTATAATGTCCTTTTGAATGGTGATATGGTAACATTTCGTTAATAAAACAACTAAGTTCGCGAGGTTATCACTAGACTGCGGATTTTCTGCATTTATGACAAATATGGGTGGATGTAATTTAAAACAGTAAAAACATTAAGACAATTTAAGAATGTCCATACGGCCGGATTCATGGTGGAGGAACCGTGCGGTAACTTGCTGCGCGGTCTTTCCCATAAATTTCGTGCGGGTTGACAAGTGCCGCTGTGTCCCTGCTGAGCGTGGCAGAAAAAAAAGGTCTCTATGGGCTCCACAATTCCTTTACTCTTTAGGTAAACTACCGATAGCTTTTCCTTTAATAAATTATTTTCTAACTCTGCAAACATAATTTGTGAACATTTATGACTAAAGAACCTAGAATCAGCAACAATCTAGTAGCACTTTTGTATGGATCAGGCTTGTATTTCATTAATTATTAATAATTTTTGCAAAGGGTACTCGTTTTTCCTATGCCCGTAATGTGTAAGACAAGGAGAATCGACTCTGCGACAAGGATAGATAAGGTTACAAGGTTACAAGGTTACTTTATTTTAAGTGATAGGAGTTTTACACACCTTTTACACTGTATACATATTACTTCTTTTCCTACATTGGATAGTTTGTAGTACATCTTTTATGGATTATCTATTTCTTCCAGTTAAAATCTTTTACACTGGATACATATATTACTTCTTTTCCTACAAACGGTGGCGAGACACTATCGCCATCTATGGTGGCGGGATTGTGAACTAATTTCCCTATCTTCCAAATGTGTAAGACAAGGACAGAGATAGTGTGCGACAAGGACAGGAAATTTCTCGATCGTGCCACCTCCTTTTTCCGTACACTTCGAATCTCCTGGTAAGTAATAGGCATTCAGCAAAGCAAGGAGGTATCCGACAAGAACAGACTTATGCGATTTATGGAAAGCGACAAGAACAGACAAGGAACGCTCTCGATCATCTATCAAATCAATCGATAATTTATTAATTATTTGCTTAGCAGCAACAATTTATAAACATTACCGATTGTAGAAGACGAGGTGAACCTTCTACTACTTTCACGTATAGGTTTTGATGGTATTCCGATTGTTGTTAAATAGTTAGTAACAATTTTTCGAATCTCCGTCCAGAAATGAGTTCAAAAATATTGACACCATCTCATCAATAAATTATTATCTAACTCTCCAGACATAATTTGTGAACATTTATGAATAAAGAAGCTAGAATAGACCTATAGCAACAATCCAGTAGCAATTTTGTATAGATCAGGCTCGTATTTAATTAATTATTAACAATTTTTGCATAGGGTACTCGTTTCTCCTATGTCCGTGATGTGTAAGACAAGGACAGTCGACTCTGCGACAAGGACAGATAAACGGTGGCGCGACAGTGTCGCCATCTATGGTGGCGGGATTGTGAACTAATTTCCCTATCTTCCAAATGTGTAAGACAAGGACGGAGATAGTGTGCGACAAGGACAGGAAATTTCTCGTCCGTGCCACCTCCTTTTTCAGTGCACTTCGAATCTCCTGGTAAGTGACAGGCATTCAGCAAAGCAAGGAGGTATCCGACAAGGACAGACTTATGCGATTTATGGAGAGTGACAAGAACAGACAAGGAAAGTTCTCGATCATCTATCAAATCAATCGATAATTTATTAATTACTTGCTTAGCAGCAACAATTTATAAACATTACCGATTGGAGAATACGAGGTGGACCTTCTGCTACTTTCACGTATAGGTTTTGATGGGGATTCTTTTGTTGTTAAATAGTTATTAACAATTTTTCGAACCTCCGTCCAGAAATGAGTTCAAAAATATTGACACCATCTCGTCAATAAATTATTATCTAACTCTCCAGACATAATTTGTGAACATTTATGAATAAAGAAGATAGAATAAACCTATAGCAACAATCCAGTAGCAATTTTGTATAGATCAGGCTCGTATTTAATTAGTTATTAACAATTTTTGCATAGGATACTCGTTTCTCCCATGTCCCTAATGTGTAAGACAAGGAGAATCGATTGTGCGACAAGGACAGATAGATAGAAACAAGTACTCTATGCAAAAATTGTTAATAACTAATTAAATACGAGCCTGAACTATACAAAATTGCTACTGGATTGTTGCTATAGGTGTATTCTAGCTTCTTTATTCATTAATGTTCACAAATTATGTCTGGAGAGTTACATAATAATTTATTGATGAGATGGTGTCAATATTTTTGAAATCATTTCTGGACGGAGGTTCGAAAAATGGTTAATAACTATTTAACAACAAACGGAATACCATCAAAACCTATACGTGAAAGTAGCAGAAGGTCCACCTCGTATTCTCCAATCGGTAATGTTTATAAATTGTTGCTGCTAAGCAAGTAATTAATAAATTATCGATTGATTTGATAGATGATCGAGAACCTTCCTTGTCTGTTCTTGTCGCTCTCCATAAATCGCATAAGTCTGTCCTTGTCTGATACCTCCGTGCTTTTCGTCCTTGTCGCAGAGTCGACTCTCCTTGTCTTACACATTAGGGACATGGGAGAAACGAGTATCCTATGCAAAAATTGTTAATAACTAATTAAATACGAGCCTGATCTAAACAAAATTGCTACTGGATTGTTGCTAGAGGTCTATTCTAATTTCTTCATTCATAAATGTACACAAATTATGTCTGGAGAGTTAGATAATAATTTATTGATAAGATGGTGTCAATATTTTTGAACTCATTTCTGGACTGAGGTTCGAAAAATTGTTAATAACTATTTAACAACAAACGGAATACCATCAAAACCTAATCGTGAAAGTAGCAGAAGGTCCACCTCGTATTCTCCAATCGGTAATGTTTATAAATTGTTGCTGCTAAGCAAGTAATTAATAAATTATCGATTGATTTGATAGATCAGTATGTTCGTTCCTTGTCTGTTCTTGTCGCTCTCCATAAATCGCATAAGTCTGTCCTTGTCGGATACCTCCTTGGTCCTCTGTATGCCTAATACTTACCAGGAGATTCGAAGTGCACGGAAAAAGGAGGTGGCACGAACGAGAAATTTGCTGTCCTTATCGCACACTATTTCCGTCCTTGTCTTACACATTTGGAAGATAGCAAAATTAGTTCACAATCCCGCCACCATAGATGGCGACACTATCGCGCCACCGTTTTCTGTCCTTGTCGCAGAGTCGACTCTCCTTGTCTTACACATTAGGGACATGGGAGAAACAAGTACTCTATGCAAAAATTGTTAATAACTAATTAAATACGAGCCTGATCTATACAAAATTGCTACTGGATTGTTGCTATAGGTCTATTTTAATTTCTTCATTCATAAATGTACACAAATTATGTCTGGAGAGTTAGATAATAATTTATTGATGAGATGGTGTCAATATTTTTGAACTCATTTCTGGACGGAGGTTCGAAAAATTGTTAATAACTATTTAACAACAAACAGAATACCATCAAAACCTATACGTGAAAGTAGCAGAAGGTCCACCTCGTATTCTCCAATCGTTAATGTTTATAAATTGTTGCTGCTAAGCAAGTAATTAATAAATTATCGATTGATTTGATAGATGATCGAGAACCTTCCTTGTCTGTTCTTGTTGCTCTCCATAAATCGCATAAGTCTGTCCTTGTCGGATACCTCCGTTCTTTTCGTCCTTGTCGCAGAGTCGACTCTCCTTGTCTGACACATTAGGGACATGGGAGAAACGAGTATCCTATGCGAAAATTGTTAATAACTAATTAAATACGAGCCTGATCTATACAAAATTGCTACTGGATTGTTGCTATAGGTCTATTCTAGTTTCTTCATTCATGAATGTTCACAAATTATGTCTGGAGAGTTAGATAATAATTTATTGATGAGATGGTGTCAATATTTTTGAACTCATTTTTGGACGGCGGTTCGAAAAATTGTTAATAACTATTTAACAACAAACTGAATACCATCAAAACCTATATGTGAAAGTAGCAGAAGGTCCACCTCGTATTCTCCAATCGCTAATGTTTACAAATTGTTGCTGCTAAGCAAGTAATTAATAAATTATCGATTGATTTGATAGAAGAGTGAGAGCGATCCTTGTCTGTTCTTGTCGCTCTCCATAAATCGCATAAGTCTGTCCTTGTCGGATACCTCCTTGCTTTGCTGTATGCCTAATACTTACCAGGAGATTCGAAGTGCACGGAAAAAGGAGGTGGCACGAGCGAGAAATTTCCTGTCCTTGTCGCACACTATCTCCATCCTTGTCTTACACATTTGGAAGATAGGAAAATTAGTTCACAATCCCGCCACCATAGATGGCGACACTGTCGCGCCACCGTTTATCTGTCCTTGTCGTATAGTCGACTCTCCTTGTCTTACACATCACGGGCATAGGAGAAACGAGTAACCCTTTGCAAAAATTGTTAATAACTAATTAAATACGACCCTGATCCATACAAAATTGCTACTGGCTTGTTGCTATAGGTCTATTCTAGTTTCTTCATGCATAAATGTTCACACATTATGTCTGGAGAGTTAGATAATAATTTATTGATGAGATGGTGTCAATATTTTTGAACTCATTTTTGGACGGCGGTTCGAAAAATTGTTAATAACTATTTAACAACAAACTGAATACCATCAAAACCTATATGTGAAAGTAGCAGAAGGTCCACCTCGTATTCTCCAATCGCTAATGTTTACAAATTGTTGCTGCTAAGCAAGTAATTAATAAATTATCGATTGATTTGATAGAAGAGTGAGAGCGATCCTTGTCTGTTCTTGTCGCTCTCCATAAATCGCATAAGTCTGTCCTTGTCGGATACCTCCTTGCTTTGCTGTATGCCTAATACTTACCAGGAGATTCGAAGTGCACGGAAAAAGGAGGTGGCACGAGCGAGAAATTTCCTGTCCTTGTCGCACACTATCTCCATCCTTGTCTTACACATTTGGAAGATAGGAAAATTAGTTCACAATCCCGCCACCATAGATGGCGACACTGTCGCGCCACCGTTTATCTGTCCTTGTCGTATAGTCGACTCTCCTTGTCTTACACATCACGGGCATAGGAGAAACGAGTAACCCTTTGCAAAAATTGTTAATAACTAATTAAATACGACCCTGATCCATACAAAATTGCTACTGGCTTGTTGCTATAGGTCTATTCTAGTTTCTTCATGCATAAATGTTCACACATTATGTCTGGAGAGTTAGATAATAATTTATTGATGAGATGGTGTCAATATTTTTGAACTCATTTTTGGACGGCGGTTCGAAAAATTGTTAATAACTATTAAACAACAAACGGAATACCATCAAAACCTATACGTGAAAGTAGCAGAAGTTCCACCTCGTATTCTCCAATCGGTAATGTTTATAAATTGTTGCTGCTAAGCAAGTTATTAATAAATTATCGATTGATTTGATAGATGATCGAGAACCTTCCTTGTCTGTTCTTGTCGCTCTCCATAAATCGCATAAGTCCGTCCTTTTCCGATACCACCGTGCTTTTTGTCCTTGTCACAGAGTCGACTCTCCTTGTCTTACATATTAGGGATATGGGAGAAACGAGTATCCTATGCGAAAATTGTTAATAACTAATTAAATACGAGCCTGATCTATACAAAATTGCTACTGGATTGTTGCTATAGGTCTATTCTAGTTTCTTCATTCATGAATGTTCACAAATTATGTCTGGAGAGTTAGATAATAATTTATTGATGAGATGGTGTCAATATTTTTGAACTCATTTTTGGACGGCGGTTCGAAAAATTGTTAATAACTATTTAACAACAAACTGAATACCATCAAAACCTATATGTGAAAGTAGCAGAAGGTCCACCTCGTATTCTCCAATCGCTAATGTTTACAAATTGTTGCTGCTAAGCAAGTAATTAATAAATTATCGATTGATTTGATAGAAGAGTGAGAGCGATCCTTGTCTGTTCTTGTCGCTCTCCATAAATCGCATAAGTCTGTCCTTGTCGGATACCTCCTTGCTTTGCTGTATGCCTAATACTTACCAGGAGATTCGAAGTGCACGGAAAAAGGAGGTGGCACGAGCGAGAAATTTCCTGTCCTTGTCGCACACTATCTCCATCCTTGTCTTACACATTTGGAAGATAGGAAAATTAGTTCACAATCCCGCCACCATAGATGGCGACACTGTCGCGCCACCGTTTATCTGTCCTTGTCGTATAGTCGACTCTCCTTGTCTTACACATCACGGGCATAGGAGAAACGAGTAACCCTTTGCAAAAATTGTTAATAACTAATTAAATACGACCCTGATCCATACAAAATTGCTACTGGCTTGTTGCTATAGGTCTATTCTAGTTTCTTCATGCATAAATGTTCACACATTATGTCTGGAGAGTTAGATAATAATTTATTGATGAGATGGTGTCAATATTTTTGAACTCATTTTTGGACGGCGGTTCGAAAAATTGTTAATAACTATTAAACAACAAACGGAATACCATCAAAACCTATACGTGAAAGTAGCAGAAGTTCCACCTCGTATTCTCCAATCGGTAATGTTTATAAATTGTTGCTGCTAAGCAAGTTATTAATAAATTATCGATTGATTTGATAGATGATCGAGAACCTTCCTTGTCTGTTCTTGTCGCTCTCCATAAATCGCATAAGTCCGTCCTTTTCCGATACCACCGTGCTTTTTGTCCTTGTCACAGAGTCGACTCTCCTTGTCTTACATATTAGGGATATGGGAGAAACGAGTATCCTATGCGAAAATTGTTAATAACTAATTAAATACGAGCCTGATCTATACAAAATTGCTACTGGATTGTTGCTATAGGTCTATTCTAGTTTCTTCATTCATGAATGTTCACAAATTATGTCTGGAGAGTTAGATAATAATTTATTGATGAGATGGTGTCAATATTTTTGAACTCATTTTTGGACGGCGGTTCGAAAAATTGTTAATAACTATTTAACAACAAACTGAATACCATCAAAACCTATATGTGAAAGTAGCAGAAGGTCCACCTCGTATTCTCCAATCGCTAATGTTTACAAATTGTTGCTGCTAAGCAAGTAATTAATAAATTATCGATTGATTTGATAGAAGAGTGAGAGCGATCCTTGTCTGTTCTTGTCGCTCTCCATAAATCGCATAAGTCTGTCCTTGTCGGATACCTCCTTGCTTTGCTGTATGCCTAATACTTACCAGGAGATTCGAAGTGCACGGAAAAAGGAGGTGGCACGAGCGAGAAATTTCCTGTCCTTGTCGCACACTATCTCCGTCCTTGTCTTACACATTTGGAAGATAGGAAAATTAGTTCACAATCCCGCCACCATAGATGGCGACACTGTCGCGCCACCGTTTATCTGTCCTTGTCGGAGAGTCGACTCTCCTTGTCTTACACATCACGGGCATAGGAGAAACGAGTAACTCTTTGCAAAAATTGTTAATAACTAATTAAATACGAGCCTGATCCATACAAAATTGCTACTGGATTGTTGCTATAGGTCTATTCTAGTTTCTTCATGCATTAATGTTCACAAATTATGTCTGGAGAGTTAGATAATAATTTATTGATGAGATGGTGTCAATATTTTTGAACTCATTTTTGGACGGAGGTTCGAAAAATTGTTAATAACTATTAAACAACAAACGGAATACCATCAAAACCTATACGTGAAAGTAGCAGAAGTTCCACCTCGTATTCTCCAATCGGTAATGTTTATAAATTGTTGCTGCTAAGCAAGTAATTAATAAATTATCGATTGATTTGATAGATGAGTGAGAGCGTTCCTTGTCTGTTCTTGTCGCTCTCCATAAATCGCATAAGTCTGTCCTTGTCGGATACCTCCTTGCTTTGCTGTATGCCTAATACTTACCAGGAGATTCGAAGTGCACGGAAAAAGGAGGTGGCACGAGCGAGAAATTTCCTGTCCTTGTCGCACACTATCTCTGTCCTTGTCTTACACATTTGGAAGATAGGAAAATTAGTTCACAATTCCGCCACCATAGATGGCGACACTGTCGCGCCACCGTTTATCTATCCTTGTCGCAGAGTCGATTCTCCTTGTCTTACTCATTACGGGCATAGGAGAAACGAGTACCCTTTGCAAAAATTGTTAATAATTAATTAAATACAAGTCTGATCCATACAAAAGTGCTACTGGATTGTTGCTATAGGTGTATTCTAGCTTCTGTATTCATAAATAAATTAGAAAATAATTTATTAAAGGAAAAGCTATCGGTAGTTTACCTTCCACGCTCAGCACTGCCACAGCGGCACTTGTCAACCCGCACGAAATTTAGTGGAAAGACCGCGCAGGCAGTGACCGCGCGGACACTCCACCATGAATCGGCCCTAAAGATCCGCAGTCTAGTTATCACACTGACATGTTACCGATGACCTATTCAAGTATTCTGTACCGTGAATGTCGAACAAGAAAGGATTTCTCTCGTCGTAGTGAGATAATATTAACGATCGGCGAGAAGTCTCTTGTAATCGAAACATACAAAAAAGAACAATAGGGGAATCATAAAAACACAATTTCTGAATTTAATTTTAATAATTCTATATTATTTATTTATTGCTTTAAACCAGGTATGGTTTATGTAGCATATACAATACAATACATAAACATATTAACGTAGTATATAATCTTATTCCGGTTAATTTCGCGGTCTATCTAATACGTGGTCTACGAGTCGATAAATTAACCATAAGCGGTATATTTTGTATAAATAACAAATAGTCCGTTCATCAATTGAGATGCTAGGTTCAACTGATTCTCTTGTAAAAGGTCAGTTACGATTGAAAATCTCTGAATCTCTGTCTAACCAATGCTGAATATGAACGGATGTTATGGTCTGTTCTCAATGTGTGAACGGTTCCCGAGATCCTAATAAATAAAAAAAAAAAAAGACACCTCGAACGGCATGGTGAAAGGTAGCTTAGCTCACTACACAACTACCCTTGGGTGACATTAGCTTGTTCGGTGGACTGAGCAGCAGGGGTCGATCGGCAGGCATCGGTGGACCAGGTCCCGGCGGAGGTATCACTTCCGTTTCCGGTAATAGCGGCAGAGACAGCGTTGTCAGCGACGTCGGTGACTCTTGTTCGAGTTTGAGCTCTTGGCCGACGCCGGAACACGTGCCCTCAAATCGACCGGGAAGCGGCGGCACCGAGCGTCGACGTCGGAGGTTACCGGAAATCCCCAAGAACAAGAAATGTAAGAGAATCACCCTTTACAGTAATTAAAGGGCTGTGCGCACCCAACTACCACCACCAACCTTACCACTCACACATCGATAGATCCGCATATACGTATACGAAATGCAAGGGTTTACGGCAAAAGAAACTGACGCCTCAATATTGCAATTAGAAGTTCAGACTCGGTCGATTATGTTTCCTAAGAGTCCTGGCCAGGGTTGTTCAGAGCCGAAATTTCATATTTTTACGTTGTTGAAGAGAGTAATTTGTAATAATCGGCAGAATACTTTTTGTCACAAGTCGGAGCTAAATGCATGAAATCCGCAGTCTAACTATAAAGATCTTAGTGGAGCAATATGTCACGTGTCATTTTTTAAAATCTAAACATTTAAACACACATTTGCTTCATTCTCCAAATTAGAGGGCCACATATTGATAGTCTGGCACACAGGAATCTGATCTCGCGCCGCACCATTACCTCCGCGATCAAAGTATCATTTGAGAATAATATGACCTTAAGCGTACGAGACAGTGTACAATTACGGAATCGACCATATTCTGCGCGTTTCTCATCACCTTGATCGATCCGCGGATCGAACGATATCGCGAGAATTCAACCGCAGAATCTGCGACCGCAACGAAAGAAAATCCATAATGACATCTACTTACGTCACGCCACTTGTTCGAGGCTTATTCTCTAGGTGGTCGTCGCGATGGTCACGATCGTTTTCTGATTTAACTAATTAATACGCGTCGATCGCGTGTTTCGGTCATTCGCACTCGGAATCTCACTATGCAACAGAGAGCTTGATATTTTCGAACGTCTCGCGCTTTCGAAAATAGGTGTATAATCGATAGAGTCCCGTCGATACGGGGATACCGATTCTCACGTGAGATTATTCGCTCGATTAATCGTCTCTATTTCCAGGTCTGCCTATCGGCCAGATGACCATGCAGTCCTCGACCTCTCTGGCAGACGAACTGAACGCGGTCAACGGTACAACTTCCGGCAGGCCGCATTTAGTATTACGAAAATGCCACTCGAGGATCCGCCACGAGGACAGCTCACCTGACAGCGAACGAATGGCGACTGACAGCGGTCATTCTACTGCTCATTCGCCGGAGAACGGACCGAAAAGTGTGTCCCCCATACCTTGCAACACCCTGCAGAACACAGAGTCCGCTTCACCTAGCAGTACACCAGGTGACATTTCTTCAAGTTTTCAACATACGCCATTTGCTTAACGGGATATTCTGGTTTTTCATTTTCAACACTTTTGTGTTGTAGAATCGTGTACAAAAGGATTCGTTTGAATTCGTAAAGTTAACTTAGTTATAGACGTTCGAAGAATGCGATTCGCGTAGCGAGTTGAATCTTTGAACGCGCTTTTCGCGAAACCACTTTTTTTTTGAATTGTTTAAATAATTTTAGTGAGATGAAAATAATACGACAGTATTTTAAATGATCTCCAAGAGGTTTTAGTGTTTTAAATTACATCGACTAGTTTTTATCATAAATGCATAAAATCCGCGGTCTATTTATTACAATATTCTGCACGTACATGAAACTACAAGACAGAAAATTTAAAAACTTTGGGTTTTCTTAACGAAAAAGGTTCGTTTGCCCCCTTAAATTTTGGTTTCATTAAATTTTTAAGAAACCAGTTAATTAATTGGTGATTCTCTCAAAGGAAGCGGAGGTGTTCCGTTCACTCAACTTGAGTTACTCGAGGCGACACATCGAGGACTGTACAAATTCGTGCCAAGACACCACGACGAGATCGACCTCGAAATAGGCGATCCCATTTACGTTCAGAAGGAAGCCGACGATCTCTGGTGTGAAGGTTCGTTCTCTAGTTTCTAGGGATTTCGGATCTCGACCCGAACCCGAATTTCCGGGTACCCGCCCACCCTTAAGGAGCTGTGCGCACCCAACTACCGCCACCACCCTTACCACTCACACATTGATAGATCCGCATATACGTATACGAAATGCAAGGGTTTACGGCAAAAGAAACTGACGCCTCAATATTGCAATTAGAAGTTCGGACCCGCTCGATTATGTTTCCTAAGAGTCCTGGCCAGGGTGGTTCAGAGCCGAAATTTCATATTTTTACGTTGTTGAAGAGTAATTTGCAATAATCGGCAGAATACTTTTTGTCACAAGTCAGCGCTGCCGATTATTGCAAATTACTCTTCAACAACGTAAAAATATGAAATTTCGGCTCTGAACCACCCTGGCCAGGACTCTTAGGAAACATAATCGACCGGGTCTGAACTTCTAATTGCAATATTGAGGCGTCAGTTTCGTTTGCCGTAAACCCTTGCATTTCGTATACGTATATGCGGATCTATCGATGTGTGAGTGGTAAGGGTGGTGGCGGTAGTTGGGTGCGCACAGTCCCTTAATCTATTAGTACTAACGATCGTTTTGTTTCGCTTTGAAGGTGTGAACCTCAGAACAGGTCGCCAAGGCATTTTTCCCTCGGCTTACGCGGTGGACATGGATTATAGTGACTTTGATCCGTCAGCACCGAAAGTCAAAAGGGAACGATACCTTCTAGGCTACCTGGGCTCCGTGGAGACCTTGGCGCACAAAGGTACAGGTGTTGTTTGCCAAGCGGTACGAAGAATCGTCGGGAACTCTCAGGAATCCCCTGTCTCGCAGAGCTGCATCTTGGAAGTGTCCGATCAGGGTCTCCGGATGGTCGACAGAAGTAAACCACGGGTACGCTTTCAATTATTATTTTTACCTATGCTAAAGCCGACGATTGTCTTACGAATTATAATTAGTATTATGGTTATTGAATCGAGACTTTCACGGTGTTTGTTATTTGTGTTTTTACAGAAAACCCAGAGACCCTGTCACGATTATTTCTACTCGCTGAAGAACGTTTCCTTTTGCGCCTTTCATCCTCGCGATCATCGCTACCTCGGCTTCATAACGAAGCACCCCACTTTGCAGAGGTTTGCTTGTCACGTGTTCATTGGCCAAGAATCCACGAGACCCGTCGCCGAAGCTGTCGGGTATGCATAACACGCACTCTTCTCTTTTCAGTTTTTCCTTCGTTTTCGTTAGCCATTAGAAGAAAATATACACCCAACTCTTTTTTTACATCATTTCGAAATAACACGCTTCGCAGTGTCCACCCTGTATATTGTTACAAGTTTCGTAAAGAAATGCTTAAAAACAAAAGGGTTTTGCCATTGGATGGTAATTATTACGTTTAGGGGAGGCAGCTCCGATGACCTTGACCTTGACATACGTTGTCATGGACAACATTCTGAACAACTTTTGTCATTACAACTACCCGGTGCTCGGTCTTAGTTTTCGAGATAATTTAAAAAAACTGAGTTGACCTTCATATCTCCTTGACGCCTCCACATATAAAGAAAATTAACACACTACATAGTGTACCCTTTTAAACCATGTAATTTGTATATAAAATTCTTTCGTTTAATTCGCATATTTTGGTAGTTATAACGGTGCACACGTTGGGTGGACCACCCTGTATATATAGGGTAAGCTTTCAATTTTGAAAGACTACTCCTAGTATTTCGAAGAGCTGAACTGAGTTTTAATTCCTAATTGAGTTTTTAATTCCATACGTTCAATTTCTACTCCTTCTCTTGTTCGATTGCTCGTCGCGGGGCACCGCAACGCTCTTCCCAGTAGAAACCCCTGGCGCGTCACACGAAGCCAGCCATCGCGAGTCTGGCTCGCGCTCTGATTGGTCCGTGTTTTTCGTTAATAACTCCCAAACGATGCCTCGGACAACATTTTGCAAAAAGGAAAATAGCGCTTGAAATGACCCCAGGAACCTTCCATTTCCGGGAGTTGAAGTACTTTTGTGACAGCCTGTATGTCAAGATCAAGGTCATCGGAGCTACCTCCCCTAAACGTAATATTTACCCATTGGATTAGTATTGTCTCACAGATACATCTAATCCATTATATTATGCTTCCGCAGAACCGTAACGGGGATAAATTTCTCACTGTATATCGTGTGTACATCTCCTCCACATCTATCGAGACATTATTGTAGTTGAAATTCTGTGTAAGTTCACCGCTGCATGCATAATAATAATAAATCTAAATGTGTCCAATGTTCTCTTCGTAGGCGTGCTTTCCATCGGTTCTACACGAAGTTCATCGAGACTGCTTTCCCGATAGAGGATATCTATATCGAATAGATAATTATACTGCTGGCCTGTTCTATAGCGGCTACCGAAGAAAAGATAAACACACATTCCTTTGACCCCGTGTACATACTGCCCTTAGCTGTAGATATAAAATGACAAACGCGAATCAAACACCCAATTAAAAGACATATGCATGTGTTTATACACATACACCTCTACGTACATCCATATAAATATACACCGCCTGTCAAAAGCATGGGACCAGGCTTCCCGATCAATAAAACGGGATAATATTATTTCACCACGGCGCGCAATGAAGCTCGCTGAATCGATAATTACGTAACTGATTTGTATTTCATTATAGCGTACGAGTACTCTTCAATCTTGACGCTAAAATATCTTCTGTTCGCGTAAACAGGGAGACCTGGTTTCATATTCCTGATCGGTAACGTGTTCATATTAATATAGATGTACATACAGTACAGATATATATGTGTATTTATGTGATACATATGCAGATATATCTGTGTATAACTATATGTGTATGTACTGAGAGCAACTTCGGAAAGCGTCGCGACGGGACCGATTCCAGCGCCATTTTTCTTTTCTTTTCCTTTCGAATGTTCGCTTTTTACAAGTAGATCCGATCGTTTGCGTTAAGATACTTCTACCCCCGAATTCACTATCAACCCTCCCCCCCCCCCCCCCATATCATACAACGCAAGATCCATTTCCGAAAGACGGATCCATCGATCACGATAATTTCCACGTTTTTGTTACGCGATGGAGCGCGAGTTGAACACCGGACGAGAGAAAATCTTTAATATTCGACTTAACTAATTAATACTGATAAGAACTAATCGCCAACCCCTCGATCCTTCGACCAAGATAACCGTATAGCGACACGTAGAAAGATAAACGACAATAGTGTGGATCGTTCCGACATTAAAACTAACAAAAAGAAAAAAACGAAACAGAAAAAGGAGAAAAAAAGGAACCGCGGTGGTTTTTCGTTTTCTTCGTCGTGTCGACGGTTTCGATCCGTTTCTCTTCCGTTTCGTTCGACCGTCAAGCCATTTCGAATTGTTTACTTTCGCCGGGCCCGATTACGTTTATCAATGGCAACGAAATAAAATGAACAAAATGAAAAGAAAGAAAGAAATCCTGCGAACGTTGATCGCGGCACAGCGATCTCGTTAACGCGCACGCGCCAAGGGAAAACATATTTTATCGTATGGGTATTTAGAGACTCGTATATTTTTCTATCTTTCTTTCCGGAGAAATCGTTAATATTATAGACTACGTTGTTAACGATAAGGCATGACGTTTTTAAGATGTTCATCGAGGCTGCAGTGCGGTATGACCGACACAAAATGAGCTGTGAGATTTTCAGATAAGGAGAGAACCCTGAATATAAAATTTCAATGGCTTTATTATTAGTTCCTCGGATATTAATGAAATACTGTCGAAAAACATGTTTTCCAGTTTACCGGTTATATATGTACAATTTATCGTTACGTACACGTATGATCTACATATAAATAATTATTTATGACGATTCTCATATTCGACAATTTACCATTAAACATCTCGGATTACGTTATATATAATATATAGATTATGTTAATTATGTTATACGCCCGTATACGAGGAATCTAATGTATCCTACCGATAGGATACTAAACCTACCAAGCACAAAAAGCGATTAAAATGTTTTAGCTTACAAAAATGACGTGGCTCTATTTATTTATATTTTGTGCAATTTTTACTACGTTATTGGATAAAGAAATTTATCGAATCAATTTCGAATCAGTGGTAGGTTTAGTGATTATATCTCAGAATCTAATAAAGACCCGCCATTGAAATTTTATATTCAGGACTGTCAGCCTCTACCCCTCCCAACTCCTTAAAATTTCAATTGGTAACTTTTTGTGTGGGTCATACCGCACTATATCCATCTTCGATATCGCGAGTCCTTCGTTCACCGTCGCAAAAACGACCGATTATAATGAATTATAAATCGAAGCGCACATTGGCCTCTCTATATCAATTGTATCGA
Source organism: Lasioglossum lativentre (assembly GCA_916610255.1). Classification (NCBI taxonomy): domain Eukaryota; kingdom Metazoa; phylum Arthropoda; class Insecta; order Hymenoptera; family Halictidae; genus Lasioglossum; species Lasioglossum lativentre. Next base: position 6,665,093 of record OU744366.1, read on the forward strand.
TCACTATACCGCGTCGTCGTATAGCGTTTTGTGAACATTCCCGTAGTTATTATTACGAATCAAATCGCACGCACCGACGAAACGATGTGCAAGAGAATAACGATGTCTCGAGTAAATTGCGATTATTAATTTGTACCGCTTATATACCACCGTTGTATCGTTTTAATTGGTGAGTCTCGTTGCTAGTCTCGAAAATTTCGTTCTAATGTTGTTAAACGCGCCATTTCTCGTGGACGCGAGTATGTACAGATTGTTGAAAGATTGGTGCACGGTTTACAGGATAACCGATACTTGCAATATACCGAGTAACTATCTTAATGTGGGATTTCCGGGAAGTGAACCTTCAAAAGATGCTCTAAGAGCGGTGTGTTGTCATCACCCATGTTCCTATTTGGGAGGGTGATGTTGTTAATCGAGGTGGTCAGGGGCCCATTTGTAAATATAACCCCTGGCAGTGATGCCAGACAGGGGTAATCGAAAAGGAATCGAGGGGAATACAAGTACCCCCTCTCTGATGACCAGAGCAATATGTGACACGTTGCGCGACTGCGCGACCAGTCTACGGTCTTAGTGGGGGACGTTGGAGTGTGCTCATGGTGGTGGAATAGGATAGTGGAAGGGGATAAAGGTGGAGAGCCTGGAGAGGGAAATGAGGTTGGTTTCAACCTCATTCTGGCATCACTGACCCCTGGTGCCATGCAGCCCTCGGCACGATAGCTCCCACCTTGGCTTGGGGAAGTTGGTCCGGGGCAGGGCTTTCGTTCGCCCACTTACGGTTTTTAAGCCGCTGGGAGTTCCTACGGCACCTACTAACCTGGGCTACCACCGGGGTCGACCCACGCAGGCCTGGTGATGCTGAAAGCAAAACCGGCCTACGCGGTCCAGGCCCTGGGCCTGACTCTCCTATCCGCCATCTGGAGACGCGCTCGGTTGGCACTCAACCCTTCTGGGGGGCCTCGCGCGCAGGGCCCGAGGCTTACACCCTTTCATTCAACCATTCAAGCATCCGATACACTCACACAGTCATACTGCCAAGACACGATAGGCCCTCCAGGCCAAGTTGTTGATTCCCGAGTATTTTCTGGTGCAGGTAAAAAAGCCATTTTAACTCGATGAAAAAAAGCAAGGAAAAGACACGCTCAAAGTTAAAAAAAAAAATATATATATATAATCGATCTTTATCTTTGTCAGTCCTAATATTCTGAATTAGTAGATTGACATATCTACTTTACCACGGTGGAATGCCGGTTTCTTATTTTGCGATTATCGAAATTATTAAGACATTTCCATGAGGAATGATTGTATATCAATTTCATTATTCAAACACGCACAAAAACCGCGAAAAGTCTAAATAAATTCTACCTTCTCATTTGTATAAGACAGCACACAGTGCTGGATATGGGTGGTAAGCATTTTCATTACTGGATTCAGCGAGTATTATTTATCCTGTAACGTCATGAACCTCTCTTTTTGACACAATTACGATTACAGAGATCTGTGTTTTATACGAAACTCATCAGTTTTCCGTTTACGTTAAGGAAACACGTTTCTATTATTGCTTACGTGCTTGGGATTTGATCCACGCTGTACACGTTGTTAAGCTGCTCGATTCTACAGTATGTTGAATAAAAATTGAGAGACAAAAAACCGCAGTGCTTACTCATTGCTAAGAGACTCTGTCTGCAACCATCGTCTATCAATTATACGTGCCTTTGATTGAGATCGCCTCGAGTATCGTGCCTTTCCGATTATTTTCTCATACAGGTACAAATTAATATCATCCGTGTGTGTAGGTGTCATTGTTGCGATTCCGAAGATATCGACGTTTTCTCTCTCCCTCTCTCTCTCTCTCATTCGCACACACACTCACCGACTTTGTCTTTGAAACTTTCATAAAGCGACTCACACATCGTCGTCAGGGTAGATTAAGATGGCGCGTAATGACACATCTTCTCCGGTGTAAGGCATAGTGTAAGACTCACCCTAAACGACCGTAAGTCACGGTGTTTACTCGAAAGGCTTGAAGCGAAACTGCGCGTCTTTATAATTTGTTCCCCTAACTTTCGATGTTTTTCGACGGGGCTGTTCGATTGGGGATTCGATTCGGAGCTTCGTCGCCCGAACGGTACACACACGATTATTACGGTATAGTTGCAATTTTGGTAGCGATACGAAGTAATAAAAATCCTTGTTATTGATAACGACCACCGGCTTTCTATTCTCTGCTAGCAGGCGAGAACCAGCGAGCGAAAAAAGCCTGCGGGGTTCCAATTTTTGTGAACATATCTCGAAGCGTCGGGCGGTTACCCTTTTAGCCAAATCACAGCGAAAAGCAAAATTGAACCGATGAAGCCGTTTCTCCGAAAAATCGTAATTTGTGTATTTACTAAGGCAGAGTCTCAAAAAATTCTCGAGAAACATGTGATTTTATTTACGTATGATTAATGGACTGCGGATTTTATGCATTTGTCACGAAAATGGATTCGTTGAATACGAATCTGTAGAAACGGAAGAATTGAATGATGGTGGTATATTATTCTCGATTGATCAAAATTATTGTTTAACTTCTGTTTCCAACAATTGACTCGAACAATTTTTATTTTGAATATAAAGGTCCGCAGTCTAATATTATCTAGCTCTGTTACGCTAGTTTACTAGTGACAGCACTATATTCTGGACTAAAGTTTTCACAGTTACTGTAGAGAGTAGAGATGTTTTGGACAGTTACGGAGAGAATACTGTAGTCGTAAAGTTCTAGAAGTACATACTATTTGTACTAGTTTTGTATAAAACGCTGCACAGAACTCTTCAGAGTACTACACAATGAAACCTGTCGCACAGGATATAAAAAGAGAAGTGCCTGTTTTATTGAAAAATCGAATGTCAACGCGACAAGTAGGTAAAAAGTAGTTATTAAATAATGTTCAATTACTTGTAGTAGTTAGTATTTTGACCTGAAAATTGAAAATTGAGTCAGGATAAAAATACTGTAACTAGTGAATCATATGCGAATCTCGAGTGTTTTTCGTGATGTCGTTTTGATAAACATATAAATAATGATTTCCTGCCAAAATGGTTACATCGGCTCAATTTTACTTCTCGTCGTGCGTTTGGCTGATCAAATTACTTTTTCGTTAGACCGATGCTCAAAGAGGCTAGAGAAACAGCATGAAAACGATGATGCTGGAGATGAAAGGACCGTTGAAAGGAAATCGAAACAGTCTGATATGGTGTTTGAATTGTGACGAGATCTGTAATCCTGGTCGTTGCGGGCCAATGGGTCGTGCAATTATTTTAAGAATCTGTTGTGTAATAAATAACTCGTGATTTTAAATATTTCATTATCCAGTATGTACATATACATTAGTTTCTCTGTTTCCTTCTTTTTCATATATATAATAAGGTTCACGAAGCAGACAGGAGACGAGGAGGAAAATACATTTAAATGACAATGGTTGCAACGTCCATAAATTTTCTCATATAATTTCTACATATATTTCTTTCCGGCAGTAATATTTACAAAAATGTTCCACCTCCTACGAAGTCTTGATAATTCAGTCTTGACACAAGTTATACGTGTACATGATCCCAATCGTTATATATTCCTTTATCGATTATTATATTCAGAATCCATATTCTTTTTTTCTTCTTTTATGCTTCAACTCGTTTTTAATAATTATGCTTTTTGCTCTACAAGTGTTCCAATTATCCTTCACTCGTATAAATCGATATACTTAAAAAAAAAACACGGAATTTGGAAAAAAGTTACTGCAAGAACGCAACCGTTTAGACCAATTTTTCATATTCTCCGATTCCAGGGAGAATCTTTTGTCTTTCGTTTTGTTTCGTTAGAAAGTGGAAAACGAACGTCTCGATATCGATTATGATTGTTTGTGTACAGTGGTAAACCTTCACTTCGAATCAAATTTTCCTGTCCATCGTCTTCTACGCTGCTCTAAAGCGACTCGTCTGCAAACATTTTTATAAATTTCTGCGTGAATCACCTCGTCGTGAGTATCGACACTTATTTTCTCTCTCTCTATCTCTCTCTCTCTCACACACACACACACACACACACACACACACACACACTCACTCTCTCTCTCTCGGTTTGAAAGAACAGAGGAACGGATTTCGGTTACATTGTTACATCGTTCTTTGGCAATCTATAAAGAGTGATACACCTCTTACTTTAAAACAATCTTGCGTTTACGTATGTTTCTACCATCTTTCGGTTTCACTGTTCTATCACACTATCCTAATCGGGAGAAAACAAGGACAACACGCGTGCGCATGTAAAAGTTGAATACAAGTTTAATACGAAAATACTCAACAAAATCGAAGACTCTTGTAAATATTCACATGGAATACAGAAAATATACAATGAATGGAATAAACATTTAATCTGTGTTTTAATTAATTACATTCTCGCTCGACGTACGAGACGCCCCCGATGATGATTCGTTGGGAATCATTCGAGAGCAGCGTTCTAAAAAAGGTAATTCAGAGGTGCATTTCTCTTCAGAGAAGCTCGCGAAACGCGAATCACATTCTCGCTGCCTTATCAACTACGGCGAAATTTACACAATGTTTAACAAGTCTCGGAGACAGAGATTAAGAATTATAGTAACTGTACAAAGATGCTCTCGCTCAATACTTCATACTTGTACACGATATATCTGCCAATCGTTGTGAGTCGTTCGAATTTCTAAACAATCAAACAGTGAAATCGCTAAGAGTTTTAAGCATTCACGGCAAAGTGCAAACCGCTCGCATGCAAAATGATATTAATTAATTAATCGGCCAATAAGATTACCCGTGATAGGCGGTGAAACGACTCTTCCATTTTTTTACAAACAAGATTGCAAAGAGACGATCCTTTCGCGGGGAAATTTTGAAAATAGTCCAAAGATCCAAATTAAATATTGCGAAACTATCATAACATTGATCCAAGCAGACATTCTTGCAGCATTCTGCTCCGAAAGATACGTATATATATAATGTATATATGTGTATATATACTATAAACATACAATAAGGACGCGCGCAATCATGGCCGGTTGCGACCTGCGTATGTAACTTACAGAAAGAAATTGTAAAAATCACTTATGTGCAAACAGCAGAGTATAAAATATAACAAAGGTAGTATTTACAAAGTCGTAAGATTAAATGTTAGTTTAGCGAATTCTGTAGTGCCGTCTGTTCATGTCACACAATGATAATTGCGTGGTTCGGGCGTATCGAAGTGTTGATAACGAAACGTTTCACATTATTTTATTACTATGTATTTGATTTCTGTTTTGTCGACCTGTTATGTGTTCTTTACTGTAAACAGAGAATAATTAGAGTAATTCACCAACGACTGCCACTGTATGTTTGAACTGGATAATAAAATTTCAGATAAACAAATTTATATTCAAATAATTTACGAGACATAGATATATATTATCCTGCACGAAAATGTTGTTCTCTCAATAATTTTGTTGAATAAATACCGAATTGTTGTTCATGACAGTTTTTGGTTCATTACCCTGTAAATGGCAAAATCTAACTGCAATATATGAGAACCAATGTGTTATAGTTACAATATTCGTTCTTTAGTTAACATCGTGGATATCATATATCTTACTCGATTTGTAATTCTCAAGAATTTTGTTTCTTTCCTTTTCCTGAGAAATACAAAAAAACACGAACGAGGTGGCTAAGCTTGAAACTGCATCGCTGATGAGCACCACGAAACACATTTACAATATCTTATTTCTTGTTGCTCGATAGATTACAACGGTGAGAGTGACACTAAACACAGACACTTGAAAACTTGCTGTTTGTACTACAACGATCATGACGAATCGGAAAGTCTGCCATTCACTTAACTAAACGCCCACAACACGATGGATTATACAAGAGTAACTTTATCTTTCTTAATAGTTAAGCTAGCACGTAAAAAAGTATGGATTCTCTGATCGAGGTCGAGCGATTTCCGAGAGGCAAACGATCGGTCGGAGTTCCTTATTTTTGCATCACTTGTATTATAAGCCCTTCGGGAAAGCAGATCATGCCGGGGCAATGCTCGAAACAAGGATCTTCGTGTTCCATTTTGAAACTCTTCGTTCAAAGCAATACAGAAATGTTTTCTCTAGGAACTTCTTTAAAAAACAGTGTTTTCATGGAACAAATATTTTAGGATCTGTATAATAAAAGTTCTATGAAAACAGTTTATCTAGAATGTACATTAAAAAGAGAAACACCAACAATTGTTGAGCTCTGAATTATTTACATAAATATTACAAATCAATATTCAGAATATCAATTTAGCTGTACTCATTGCTTAATGTTGTTGTACTATCACTTATTAAATAATATTTAGTATTTGTAGCAACAATTGTTTTAAGTATTGACGAATAAAAATATGTGTTCCAGTTGTAGAAAAGTGTTCATTTCGATGATTTACAGGTCCTCCACAAACAAAAATTTGAACTTTCTTATGTTAGAACATTTAAAAAGAAAAAGTTTTTCGACACCTGTTTTCAGCACAGTAAAAACGTGGTTGTTAGAAAATGTAAAAATGAAGAATTCTTTGCAAACTAGTCAACTATTCAAATCAATGAAATTAGTTAGTTATTTGTATTAAAAGCATATAAGAGTGTGTTTAGACCAACATAACAAAGAACAACGACAATATTTTCGTAAAAAGTGCTAGAACTCTTTCCATCATCCCTGGTAATTAATTTCCATTTCATAGGATCCTTATGTTGAAGAAATTTGTTTATCTATTGAAATTTAGGGTTCCAAGATGGAACACTATGCGTCTATGCGACCCGAACGACGATTTGCCTCTACTCGGCCGACCTCGATGTCAGTGACATAAAAACGGATCAACGATAATTTTTACAATGAACATGATGTGTACATATGCGAAGAAATCCTATACGCAGATAATCCCCTCCTTCCGTAATTTCATGATCTCTGCCTGTACATCGTGTGAACAATCGTTCTTGCACAAAATAAATACGTAATTTACATAACAATTCACGGTATAAGTCATCAAGCTTATAAAATAGTACGAATATTCATCATCAAGAATAACTTGAATCCACCATAAATATATTGTTGCTCTAGAAAGTATAACGTGCATCTAAGAAACGGCGATATGGCCGTTTGTTGTCGTGCTTCTTTCTTCGAACGGAAACTTACGCAAAAAGGGGGGTTGGGTGAGGGGTGGGTATTGGGGATGGGGCTGGGGGCTGCCCGTATATTAATACATCGTTAATAATCTACGTTACGGTTCGTAACGAAACCATTCTTTTAACGTATTTGGGAAATAGCACACGATTTTGCAAGGTATGTGTACAATACGAATAAACGATGAAGAAGAAGAAGAAGAAAAGGAAAATAAGGAACGGCGATGCCCTGAGCTAAGAGATCGCCGATCCGCCGAGACGATTCGGAATTCTTATTTACAGTATCAGCCTTATTTATACTTGTACATAAGGAAATGGAACTAGACGATTTATATAGATCTATTTACTCGCAGCTGTTGAAAAATGCTAACGACTATGCGAAACAACGAGCTCACGCGTGTACGGGAAGTGCAGCCAGCGACGTGGCAAATTAATACCGCCCGTTAATTAATTACATGTAATCGGGCGGCTGAGGTAGTGATTTCCGAAGACAGCGCAACGTCACGTAGCTGGACTTGAGCCGACGATCGGGTACTGGAGTAATAACTAGCTGTAATTATTATGCAGACAGGAGCTAAGTTTGTACAGAATTTATAATTTGTTAGAGGCGGACGTTTTCTTGCGAAGAGAAGGCGGTCCGGGCCGTCTTTAATAGAAACTGGGTGGACCGTCCATCCAACGCGGTTAACGTTATCGATTCGATCCCCCAGCTTTGACATAGTTCGTAGAAATAGGGTCAAGTATCACACAAACTGGAGGGGTATTCCAGGCCTGTACAGAAACTCAAACTGGTCGGGGATCTGTTGCAAGAGGGACTGTAAACATAAGGGGATGACAAATATTACGATCTCGTCTGGCTGTGACTATAGGCACAAGAAAACCATCTGATTTCGCAGGTTCTGATGACTATGATTCGTATGGTGTGGATTGCATCCAGCGGATGTCGAAGCTAATTACAGTTCGAAATGGTACTATTATTTGGAACAGCATTTTCTGCTTGCTCCTAGCAAATAAAGTGTGGTATCCAGGTAAATGATATATGATAATTGAACGTACACCGAATCAATGTTCGAGCTGTACCGTCTAGAAATTCTGAAGATGAATGACAACCTACATAGTCGTGATAATCAATTATCGTGTTGCCTGGTGTAACTCTGAGCAATAGGCAACACCGGTATACTGATAAGTAGTATTCAATACTAATTATTAGAACTCAAAGATATAGACAACATCGGTAAACAGAAATTTAAATGAAAGGGCTGAATGATTTGAATCAATTGGTTAAAACTGAAACGCGAAATTAGACTTCGTGATGTAATTTACATTCCTATGGATGCTTTTCTTTTGTATTTCAAGTATTTTGTTAATGAGTATGTGAAACGACGACCTTATTCATAGATGCTGAACATGTCTATATTGAATGCGCGCATTGTAAATTGTTGTGCGCATCGCTTTAATTTATATATTTTATCATTTTTAACAGTGAACTGAAGATTCGTTCGCTCGATTATGCTTATTCATTTTTTTTTGTCAGCTTATAGCTCAGAGCATGATCTACCCATGGCCATTTATTTATAATTACGCATCAGATAACCGCGGAAATTATGCTACATTGATCAATAGACACTAAAGCTTAACTGTAATTAAATAAAGTAATATAAAGTAACATAATATTGGGTGGATAACGAGGCCAGTAAAGTCTAAAAATTCGCAATAACAGAACGGTCGTAAACATGAAATATAATATTCATTTATGTAATTTCTTAATGCAACCGATAATGTCCATCTCGCATGGTAAAACAGGTCAATAGTTTCGTTTACGTTAGTATACCTCGACGAAAAGTAAAAAAAATTTGTAAAAATAACAAATTAATATGTAAAATGCTCGAAAGTGCATGCATATGTTACAAATAGTGCATACATAGATACATTTAAAAAAAGATTAGCAGTCCACACGTTTAGAATTGTTTTTTTTCTTTCTTTCAAAGAAAAAGAAAATGGCAATATACTTAAGACTCGAGACAATTTACAATTTCATTGTTACCGTACTCGTGTAACAGTAATAAAAGTTAGATACGATCACAAATCTAATATTTCTTTTTATAGTACGATTCCGTTTCTTTTTTTCTCGAAAACATCTCTCTCGTTCAAGATAAATTTTGTACTGCCAATTTGTTCTTACCAGTAAGATTCAAATTGAATTTCCATCTCTTTATATTTTTCTCTTGTGTTCATTGGCATCCTAACACGAATAGGATGCTTAAACAAAACTGGTGCTGTATCCATCCGATATATGCTTATATACCGTGATTTATCCGACATCGAAATAGTTCATGGTTTCGGCCTTGTAACGACCCGATAAAACAGTGTTGAAGTCTAGACGAGTAGCGCGGCCATTTTTAAATCGACTTCACACTATCTACAAATTCGCTATCATAAACTTTAAAAATTGCGCAACATTGGACCTGCGAGTACGTAAAACGCACGCGGCCCTCATTTATAATATAATTCACGTCTGCAATTCGTGGAAACACCACGTTACCGAAATATATGTATGATCGTTCGTGTTTGCGCCAAAAGTCAGGTTGGATACAACGTCCACAATTCGTTCGTACAGAGTCTACTTGTACACAGCATAAAATGTATCTGCTGATTATTTCGTTCATGCTTTGTTCGCGACACTGTTTCCGTATTCTTGACGATGCGGAACGTTTGAAGTTTGACTGATGACTGATGTAGCTTTTCTGCGTAATCATAGATAAACAGTTATCTATTTTTTCGGTGAGTAGCAGAGTGATACCAGTCGGCATATACTGTTGCCGAATATCGATGTGTAACTAGCAGTCATTTCTTCATTTACCGTATTATCACTGGTGTTACAAAGAGGAATGAGTTACAATAGATTTCACTGGAACAATCAACATAGAATTTCACTTCAGTAGCTTCAATTTTCGTTCTCTTTCCTTTTCGATATACCGTTTTTCTGGCTTGTACTTCTTTACACGAAACAGTAGTTTCTTTGAATATGCCTGACTCGAGTCTTGTTCCTTGTTTTGGAAGTGACATGTTTGAAGTGTTTCTTCTGAATATTTCTCTACACACCAATGTTGTGGTTACGTGATATCGTGATATGATTGTGGAGATCTTGCTTTAGCGTTTTAAGGTCTCGTTTCTGTATATTGTGCTCCGCCTGCAATAAAACATAAAGCGGTTTATTTTTGGGCAATGGCAAAACGACGATCCTGGCGTTACGGGAAATGTTTCTATTTACCTTTAGCGACTTCAAACTTTTCATTTTCGCGGGATTCGACATGTTTTGCGTTAAAACATTTAAATGTGAATCTTGCAACGCTATATTCTCACTCAGCTGATGATGCTGCCTTCTTATATTGTCACATAGTACCTATTTGATAAAACAGTATTAATTAACTTCACAGATAACAATCAATTATACTCATTCATTACATTAAGTAATACTTACAGTATCTGGTATTTGGGGTACTGTCGTATCATTGAAGATTTGACCTGAAAAACATTAGCATAAAATGTTTAGTTGATCCGTATAGACCACATAATAGTGTACAACTTGAGACAATGAATAAAATCCTTTAAAAAGAAGCGAGCTCAATTGATGTTACTTGCGACACTCAATTTTCTTTACACACAGTAATTGTTTAAAAGTAGTGAATAAGTAAAACAGAGGTATCTTTTTTACTCTCTCTTCATCGGATCAAATTCAATGTCATACAGTTTATATTTATACCTACCATTAGAATGAACTTCACTTCCGAAGATCATCTGTACTATAAGGTCTAGAACAATGCCAAATAAAAGGTTTGTTAAAAGAGAACTACTTCAAGGCAATAGTTTAATACCTATTAAAAAGAAAGAAATTGATAGTAACGTTTTAAACATACATGGTGAATCACTTAACTTTACCATATTAACCCTTTGTTAGTTAAAAGAAATTATAAATTGCGGTTAAAAAATATATATTTAAAAAAACAGGGTGTGCAAGTATCATTATTATAACTATATTACGTTTTCTACATTTTTTAACACGAGATGCATTGTCCTACATTACAATTCTCATAAAAATATCTTGTTTTTTCTGACTTTTTTTACCATTAAGTGATCACACATTGAAACAATAAAAATACAACTTTGAATATATACATAGAATAAACTATATCGTTTGAGTCTGATGAACTTGTACTATAATAATATTAATGCATTTTATATCATTAGTTTGAAAATCAGTATCATATTAATTGTATACACTAAATTGAATCTTTTTGTTCAAATATTACAGAAAACTAGATAGAAACCTCATTTCATGATAACCTGTCAAAGGGTTAAATTATTTGTGAAATGTTTGGTACATAAAAAAATGTTATTCTACAATTGGAAAAGTTATTTAACATTAAGATCACTATCATACTATCCATATAGTTTCATGAACTAATAATTACTCAAGTATTTTTTAAATGATTTTTCATATAAGCAATGCTCAACAGGTTATTCTGATCTTTAATGAAAAGCGGAGTTACGTTATAAATTATGTACATTGAGAAAATTGTTTAAAATATTTATAATGATCACTTAGAAAATCTAAAGAAATTTCATATCTCGATAAAAGAACAAAATGGCAAAAAGTTAATTATTACATTGTAAGCTATTTACAATTTTACACGACAACATATAACTTTCGTCTAAAACATTTTGTTATATAACAAATAGTTTACAAGTAACTCAAAGTAGTTAGGTAAACCAGCTTGTACTATGATTAGAAATATAAGAACCTATACTGCAAAAGTATACGAAACTGTAGTACCTTGGTCGAGAAATTTGTCATCATCGTAACATTGATCGTTGGCCATGAGTTCATTAAATGAATCCAAATCTTCATAGTCTTCCTTAACAAACAATTTCTGATCAGAATATGGAAGTCTTTTCTTACTGGAAGCTATCCTATCGTTTTCTTCGGTGAGCTTTCTTTTGGATGTGTACTGAGTACTTGGCTTCGAGTCAGTGATGACGATATCCTCAACCGGAGGAATATAACACCCTGGAGAAATGTCCAAGTGAAATGTTCCAGAATTAAGTGGAAGGTTCATACATGGGTCTACAGGCGATTCATTAGTGTCAATAAGGCTAGTAACTTCTTCGGGTATTGTTTCTTCTTCCTTGATTGCTATCGATTTTCCTATCGAACTAGGACTTTCTTGAGGTTCGTTCAGTAGAACCAGCTGGCTACTCGTTTTCGGTTCTTGTTTAGGGCTTCGATCGCCTTTCCCATGCATCATCAAACAATGATCTATCGACTTAATGCCAATCTTGCTGGCTTGTGCAGCAACCGGTGGTAAATTCTTTGAAACTATAGCAGCCTTCGCGTATTCGTCAGGTACAGGTGACTTTGAAAGGCGTATTTCCGAAACGGAGGACGGTAACGCGCTGATCAAGTGTGCGATGGCGTCTTCAACCACCGTTGGGTCTCCTACACTACTCCTTGAGCTCTGCTGGGAATCGGAACCCTGCTGAAAGAAAATTTTGTTTAAATGTAAACGTTGTAATTTGGTACAAACTATCATATAAATATACATAGATTAACAGATGTATTATTTTTAAGTCTATTTCCAATGTCAGTTTCAATATTTTTCAAGTATTTATCATACAATAGTGTGACTCGGGAATACTTGATTGCTCACATTATTTACAGTTTACAGAGAAAGAAGAACAAACGATACCATGTTGTCTATTGTTTTGATGATTGTTGCTTTACCATTTCGCTTAGTTACACACGCTAACTATTCCTTTAAAAAACTATCCACTCATTGTTCATTAAATAAGTGACTAAATATTTTTGACAAGTAATGTTTCTATGTTATGCTTCAACAGTTTGACTTTTAGGTTGGCGATAACAGGATCAATGTATAATATGCTTTTCTATACGCTGTTAAAATCAGTGGACCATATTTCATCCACAGGTACAGAGATTATTTGTGTTTAATTTCGCATAGTACATTCTAATTACAGATTCTGATCTCGCAATTCAAATTCTATTGTATGTATACAAATATATTTACTATATCAAGTGCAGCATCATCCTGGTGTTGGATCATTTCCCAGGTTGACTCGGTCACCGTTGCTGAAAACCGCTTTTTCATTTGCTCCACTAGTTGCATTCCTTCTTCTTTCCTAAAAGAAGGATTTTGATTTTCATTCTACGAGAATAATATAGGTGAGAAGTAAGAACAATGTATCAAATTGTTCGGAAAGTTGTGAAATGCAAGATTATATTCGAAAAGATCGAAGCTAACAAATGAACAAATTAATTGATACCTCGAACATGTCTTATCTCCAAGATAATGTAGACAAATTCAAATATATCAGATGTAACATAATTTAGGCATATAAATCACTGGAATATTTTGTTAAATTAAGAGTAAAACTTATTAGGTAACGAAATAGAAATTTTGTACAATTGATACGATGAAGATATACAAAAATGTGTACAGTTAGTGTAGAAAGAAGAGATAATTAAAAACTAGATGTTAACTGAAAACTGTAATGAGAGCTTGAAATCACGAAAATAGCACTTACGACACTAATGTGTTTATGCACACGAAAGATATAACAGTTTGCGTTGTCTCGTCTTGCTCTAAGTACCCGTGACTACGCAAATAAATGAATTCTCCAGTTTTCGTTAGTAGCCTGTAACATGATGATCCGTACGTTTCCGCGCGAACATACACTGCAAACAAAACAATTCGAGTTAGAAAATCGATGCTGCAGATAAACAAAAGGACATGTATGTTATCGAATCTTAATACTTAAAAAAATCCTCGCCCGCGTAAAAGGTTCAAATTATTAAGTATGTCTGTTTTTTCTCGATCGTATTATTGTTAATAATAAATGTATGATGCTATCGGCGCTACGGTTCGATCATTTAATAATAAGAACTTTCAAAAGCAATTTTGCAACTCAGCAAAAAATCATCGACGTTTCGATTCTGATTTGAATCCTTTTCAAGATTTATTTTGTATTGCGTCTGCAAGAATGAATATGTTATACAATTTTCAAAATATAATATAGAATTGAATAATAGTAGAAACTAATAATTGTTTGTAAATAATATTCATAAAACCTACTTACTTGCTTTTGGTGTGATTCAATATTTTAATTTAATATGGACCTCAGTGCTAAATAGCTGTCAATGCACTGAACGTATTTGAAACGATCTAGGTTATATCAATCGATATAAGGCGGTAAATTTGAAAACACGAAATGTCTTTTAATCCACTTTTGTGTATATACCAATTAGAGGTACATAATTTTTAACATTCAACTTTGATTGGAACTAATTTTATACAAATAATTGTATATGATATGTAATTAGATAACAATTCGAAAATAATAGTCAGAATTATTTTGATTGGAAAGAAATTCATCATATAACATTACTGATTCAGTAGTGTTGCGTAGTATTCATGTATCTTAGGTGTTTCATACCTGAGATTTACGCTATGATGTTTAATGAATAGTTGCTTTTGAATGTTCTTATTATTAAATGATCGAACCGTAGCGCCGCTAGCATCATACATTTATTATATTCAAATTATTGCTAGAAAAAGTGGTTTTACGTTCGAGTCCGGTTTTTATAGACTAGTTTAAGAAAGTTTGATTGTAAATAAGAATCCGCGCAGTCGATTAAATTTGTTTTTGCGGGGAGAGGCAAAAGTTTTGCAAAATTGGAAGGATCGAGACCGTGTAAACGCGACGTTAGTGGGTAATTAGTGTTAAGCGAACTTACTTTGACGAAGAGCGATCATGGCCCACCAAAGATCGTCTTTGTGCATGAAATTGAAGGCGCTGAGACCCGAGACTTCTTCGGCTAAGTAACCAGCCACCACGGACACCCTGTGGTCGCAGTAAAGAATTCTACCGTCGACCAAATGCCGGGTGAGGTACTCGTCCTTGTTTGCATCTATGATCGATACACCTGTGATTGGCTGCTTCCTTAGTAGTCGCGCTATTCCCACGAAGATAACGTCGTTGCTGGTCGAACCGATTTCTGTAAAATTCCAATCGTTGACTAGTACTAGTGTGCATGATGTTGTTTCATATTATATTTTAGAAATTATCTAAGACTAATGAGAATTATGTAAATTAGTGAATAAGCCAAATGTAAAAATGGACTTGTAATCCTGAAGGGGAAGCAATAAACTTGTGCTACTACTACTACTAGTAATACTGGTGCCTTCTTAAACATTTTAGTATAACACTATCGACAATAATCGAAAAAAGTTATAAGTAGACTGCGGATCTCTATGCAAAATAAAAATTCCAAGGTTCTGGTACCAAATAAAAATGTGTTTCTTGCATTAATAATATGAATAAGTTGTTGATAATATATTCATACTCTTAAATGCCTTGTATATGTATACCTTCTGTTTCATGTTTCAACCACTCGTTTTTGTTCTAAATGCATATAAAATCCACAGTCAAGTTATAAATTACATAAGACATTTTTAAATGGGAAGACCAAAATATTTTTACGTATGCTCTGCACGTACCACGACTATATTTGTACAGTAACATATTACCAAATATGTACTTCGTCAACAGTAATGTATAGCAAAAAAGCATGGCGAAATTTTATTCAACTGTAGTCATCGTTAAATATTTCATTATACTCGTTCAGGACAACCATGATGTTAAATTGTTATTGTTAAATTCATTTTATTATACTTATGCCGTGGGCAGCACAGATCATTGCTTCACTGTGTACAACTTTATTTATTGAAAGATAATGTAGCCTTAAATCCTGCACGTTATTTAGATTTGTCTGGTTGTACAGAAATATACATATATGTAGAGTATCTAATAAAATTTCAATTTTCTTAATTAAAATTAAAATTTTAATATTCGCTCGTATCATAGAAATTAAAAAATCGACGTTAACACTTGCGACTACGCCCACACCTTTCGCAGTCGATGGGAACGGTCTAAATTTAAATGCGTAGCTAGGGTAAATATTTGCGATAGCCCGGTTCAAACCAACTTTACCGGTTCCGTGGTGTCGTGATAAAAGGGGAACAGTGATCCGTGGATTCTGAATCGATTTGATCCTGTTTCGTTCGATAAAATTATTATCGTACGTGTGTCGCGAGAAAAAAAAATGGCTATTAGAATTAGATCCAAGATCACAAGCATTCACAATGTCGGTGGTTCTTCGTCGTTATTAATTTATACTACCTCTGGTTAAAGTGTCTGACAAACAGTCTTTTTTATTAAAAATCAAATTTTAGTCCTCATCCACTTTTGTTGTTGTTATACACGTTCTAGTGAACATACATACTTTAAACTCTTTAAATATCGTCATCTTTTTTATTATATTATACTTGTTGAATACACGAAAGATACTAGTCTTCGTAGGCGAATAATTCCTTCGGTGATCACGTAAACAATTTTGATTGCAACTTCCTACTAGGGACATTATTGCTGAGCTGACTCGCAACAGATAGACCGTAACTTTAATCTTATTGACTGTGAGGGTGAGTGAACGATACAGCGGCGGAAACGATTACAAAATCATGACCATTGCTCCATATAATCGACCTACTAGTCCTAATACACACACACTGCGTCACTCTCAACAATTGCGTCCGAAACATCGTTCGTTTGAAAATAGTACAAACTTTGATTTTGTTAATAATTTGATAAACGAAACTTTGAGATATCATAGAGTATTACATCTACGAAATTGTAATTGATCGCCTTAAACGTTGGCCCACTACTGTCCTTGGTCAAAAAAATTAGGGCCACCTGTAATTTTACAAATTTCTCGCTGAACGTAATAATCAATTTTATCATCTACTAAACTTTTTTTTTCTCAAAAAATGTGGTTTTGAAACCTGACTTCGGGGGCTGTTTTCACCCCCTCAGAGTGGATGGTTGCCGATAAAAAAAAATACGCGTCAAATTTTTTATCAAGATCTATAGCTCACATTAGTTTCATCAAAATCGGCCATTCTCATCTGAATATGTTCCCCTGTAAGTCTAACTTTAACTGTATAGCATACGGTGCACGCTTACCTCGATGTTTCGTTCGGTTGTCTTGCGGATCCTGATTTTTGCATTTCTCCGCGAGCCTGATCACTCCCGAGATCTCGAACTGTTTGTACTGAGTGTGCTCTCTTCTTGACGCTGTCCGATGCACCATCCTCAGCTCGAAGGTCCGCCTCTGCTCCCGGAAGGGTTTCCTTTCGTTCCTCACGGAGGACGAGTCCTCCGAAGAAGTGGAGTTGTCGTTCGACGCGTCCGTAACCTGCGGTATCGACGAAGACGACGACGCCACCCCCGACATATTGTCCACGGCGAGATTTTTCGTCAGCTCGTTGCGGTCTTTAGGGTGGATGTAATCGTACAGGGAGTTCCCCACAAGTTCTTTCTGTAACGTTATTCGATTGAACACGATATACAATAGTGCTTACTTAAATTTGCTGAATCTGTTACTCTTAAGATAACGGCAGAATCTCAACAACCCACCGGTACCACATTTGAAAATGATTAATTAATTATATTATCATTGCTATAAAATTCGAATTGCAAGACTTACATTTTTAGTCAATTTACATTGTTTGTAAAATAACACTGGAAATTGAATTTGTGTAAAGTGTAAGCATTCACAGCCCACCGATCGAAGCCTGTTTACTCTTGTTTGAATTCATTAACCGTGGTAAAGTGAAACCATGTTGTAGAAGTAAATACAGTATTGTTCAGGGGTTGGCTGTACCTTCAAGGGTTAAATATATGCTCGGGCGCTGTACTGTTCGATAAGGAACTCAATCATCCAACCGTGTTGTACATGTTAATGGTTTCGAGTTTAGTTGCAAATATCTACGGAAATCGTAGAACTTCCTCAATCAAAACTCGGGAACTAATTAACAAATACATTCCACAAAGCGTAGGTAGATTTGTAAATGTATATTAAATTCAGATGCCTTTATTATTTTTTTTCTTATGATGTAGAAATTTTTGTGTCGAAGTAAATAATTATGATAAAATTTTAAACAAATTCTGTTCGAACTTGTTCGAACTTTATGTTAAAAAAAAAGAATAAAAATAAAAACAATTGAAATTAAAAGCTTAAGAAAAAATTAATTATACACAAATTTTTGGTACAAGAGTCGATTTGGGTTAATTGTGTAGGCCCCCAAACAGTGTTAGACACGGGCCCCGTTCAGTTAAAGAGCCCCTACGCGGTAAAAAAAAATAAAAATAAAAACAATTGAAATTAAAAGTTTAAGAAAAGATAAATTATATAGAAATTTTTGGTGACTCGAGTCAATTTGGGGGAATTGAGTAGGCCCCCCAGACAGTGTTAGCCCCGGGCCCGAAATTAACGGATCCGCCGTTGTTGATTTTGTCGACTCGTCGAAGATTTATTATAAATAAAACAGGATTCTGAAATTACGTATGACTAGGAAGGAAGAAGCCAGACGTGAAGATGGCACGGAAGATTCGATGAGCTGCTGAGTAATCGGCTAAAGAGAAAGACCCTAACACTGTCTGCGAACGATGAAGCAAAAAGTGTCCATCCTATCGATCCACGTGGTTCCGTAGGAACCGTGGCGCTCCAGATTCGAGCATAACGATAATTCGACACTCGAGCGTAACGAACCTGTTCGTCGGCCGAGTTTCCCGGCTTCGTGGTGTAAGGATACGCGAGGGGGTTTAGCCGGCGATAGAGAAAGAAGATAGAATACCTAGAAAACGTAGCCGGGGTGACAGTTGTTTGCGTGGGATATCTCCAGGTTTTTTTTTTAAGAAGCTACTCACAATCAGGCTGTATTGTTCTCAAGGAGAAACTCCCCATGGCGAAAACGAGCCTCGTCGCCGGCATGGTGCACCCTGGACACTATTAAATCGTGACGAGGATCGGAATGCAGAAGAAAATCGCAACAGAAACGTGGACCATTTTCATCTCGAATATACGGAATCTGTCTAGATTTTCTGATCGACTGGACACTTCTTCGTCTTCCCAGAAAACCTACATTTCGAGGCAGAGCGACTAGTTTGCGAGAATAGAAAAAGAAGTAGGTAAAACTTCAATTACGTTGAAAACACGTCAATTACGTTAAAAATATACTTTCTCGATGTGCACCGCGCGCATTATGCGTGAACGATATTGTAATATTTTTAAATACTCCTATACATATAAAAAGTTTAAAGGGATCTTGAATATGAATAATTAAGATCACTTTCGATGAGGGAGCAACAAGTGTACTATTATTGTGGTGTATTGTTCAAACATCGACATATACAATACCGGTATAGATACTGGATAGAGACTGATATTACAAGATTTATCGACGTTCTGCAAAGTCGGCAAAGACTATTTCGAATCAAGATGGCATTACAGACATCCCCTAGAAACCGACACAGTTAATAAAGATCCTACGAGATCCAGAAAACTATATATACCCACTTTTTCCCTTCTAATCGTATTCGAGTGAATGGGGTCAATGAGGACTTCCACCAGGACAATAGAGTTGATTGAGACTTCGCCAAATCTGATAGACTCTTTCAACTTTGTGGAATCTTTGAGAGGCTTTTCAGGTCCATGAATTCTAGAGGATCATACGAATCCACGCGTCCCTTCAACTTTATAGGATCTTAGAGAGGTAGAATATCTTTTTCTAGTCCACGAATTTTATTAAGGATCATACGAATTCATGGATCCCACCAGCTTTATAGGATCTTAGGATCAGTATGGATTCATACGAATCTGGTCAGTAATCATCCTTATCTAGGACAGTCACCGTGTGTTTGTTGGAGTCACTATTGAACTTAATACGACTGACACTGCCTTTGTCAACACGGTTGAATTAGGACTAGCAGAGACTCTCTCTCGGACCTGCTTGACAGGGTGAGCATCGATTTTTGGGGGTGCTTGTTAGGGTCTCGTCCAAGTCTCTGTCGAGTGTGCTCTGTACTCGTTCTACTTGCGATATTATTTTAAAAATTCTTTCCGGTATTTTTAGATGGATCGCATATCAAAGATTTCATACAAAATAAATATTTTGCTACAAATTCCTGCGTACATTTCTGTTGTATATAATATAAAAGTAGCAGTTAAAAGTAATTTCTTTTGTTCAATAATTTTAATCAGTAGGAAGTATTTTGTACTCTTCAATTTTTCTGATACTTTCACTGTTTCGTGCTTCGCTTACTCATTTTTATCACAAACGTATAAACACCCGCAAGCTAGTAATATAATAATTAAAAATTTGTTGCTGTATAAAATTGCACGAAACATCTAATTTCTAATCCAAAATTATAAAATGATAATAAAATAGAATCAAAAAACAAAATAAACTATAAATGGCTGCAAAGAAACTCGTGTGCGGATATTGTCCTAGCTTGTCAAGATATTATGCAACGTGTAAAATCTGGAGAAACGTATAAAAGCGAAGATCTTTTGAAAAATGGAGTGCACGTGTCGTAGTTGAAATCGTGAGAAATTTTTGCCGTTCCGGTAACGGCGTACAGTACCAGCAGCGTTCCACGTGAGATTTTTCTTTTTTCCGTTCGCCCGTGGCGCATGTTCCATATTTTTTTCTCCTGTTGCGTTACGGTTCTGTCCGGTGGTTGAAATATCTCTTTTCAAATCGCACCACTGCACCTATCTTTATTCTCTCTAAATCCTGCGGTCCCCTTCCAGTTAATTCGCGACAGCAACACGTGGCGCAAAAACGTCCAGTAAAAATCCGAATTTCCCTTCTTCGAAGAAAGGATTGTAATTAGCTGTTAGCAATGGCTTGGTGTGGAATATTTTTACGCAGCTATGAGTGGAGAAACTGTAATGTTCGCCATTTTTAATCGTTCGTAGCAAACATTAACCAATCTCGATTAAATCGGTGGTACAAAAAATAAGTCGAAAAAGAGTAAAAATATTTTTTGATAAGAAGAGCGACAACTCTAATCTTTACAAATAGAAAATAGCGCGAAATTTAAAGTGACACCTTTCAATGAAAGACCCTTTACTACACGCAGGAAGTAGAATTGGTTGGTCATGATCAGACGTGTCAGACGATTCTCATCTAACGCATATTCGCTGCATTTTCAAACTCGATTTTCTCGAAAACAAGTCGCCAAACCAAAAATTTGTTAATTCCTTTTCCTCGACTTAGTTTTACATGTAGAATCATCCCCTGCAGGTTGTTCCATCTTGTTCGGCCACACCCAGATCTACTAAACGTATGTTTGAAATTTGCTCGGATGAAAACTGAAATTTCTTCAAAATGTTGTATCTACTACACTAATCTAGCTCCGCCGAAACACTGGAGCCACTTCTGAGAAATTTATTTTCACTTGAAGGATGTGTGAATAATTAGGGGAGAGTTGTGTAGTACCGGCCACTCTAAGTTTTTACATTATAACTTCAGTTACTGTTGATAAAAATGAAATTTACAAAAAAAAAATCTGTAATGAAAATGGAGCTTAATAAACGGGAACACATCGTTTTTCTTAAATTTCTTAATTAACCGTTAAGAAATGTTACTTTATATTATAAAAAAGAGCGAAATTTAAAATGATGCCTCTTAATGGCAGACTCTTATGATACCAATCCTGGTTTCCAGATTAATCGCAAAGTTCTTCTAGTAAGAATGACGCTACGCGATGGTGACGTCATCCGAGATTCTCGTAAGCAACATCCACCGATTGTTTGCTATGATTGATGCATTCATACGAACGAAGGTAACGCATCGTAGATCTAGTGAATCAACGGACCTGCGATCGGTAATCACTGTCGATCTCCGTGGTTTGTTCAAGAAATATAAAAACTCCACTGTTCAACGAATGCGTATTGAAATGTAAAAGACACACGTGCAAAGTGTAAACCAATAGAAAAAAGTCAAACATAAAGAACGATCCAACATGAGGCTTGGTTCTTCACAATTTCTTATAGTTAACGCAAAAGGTTCTGAGCTTTTTCAATAATGAAAAAAAAAGTGAGAAAACATTCGTGTAAAAAAAAACTGACATTTTCAATTGCAAATTTCCTAACATTTTTCGGAGAATATTGCACTCATTCTATCATATTCGAAAATCCCAGATATTTATAAAGAACTCGAAATTAGTTCAAGCAAATGTTACTACTTTAATTTGGTTTTTTAAACGTGTCTGTTTAGAATTCATTAAATATGGACAAATTGCTGAATATAAACAAATTTTTCATGATAAATAATGCAGACTTAAATCGCATGTGAGCATCAAATTGCATACTATACATATAGCATTTATGGCGAAAATTCGTTGGTGAAACATAAAACAGTGTAAAGCATTAGAAAGATATTAGAATATAGAGACGCTATTTTCGAAATATTAAAATTAGTAGAAGAAGAAATAACTAGTCTAGCAATTACAATAATATATAAATATTGAAATAAATTATATAACTAGAATTGAATGAAAGTTCAATAGAATATACGCAAGTACAAAACATATTGCAAACATGCAACTACAAGTAATACATAAGTTGATGATTAAATTGCTCATCTACTAGTATTTTATTGTAAGGAGACTGAATTTCTGTCAAACGGAATGCCTATTGTGTACATAAATTACATTATTAGCTTTTCGTTCTCATGTCTCAATTATCGAGTGGGCGTCGACTCATCTAAGCCGTTTGTCTCCCGATTAATCCCTTACCTTGCAATATCGGGTCAGACACGTGGTCCTGATTTCAAACGAAACTACAAAATTCGGTTAATTAATATATTTAACTCTTTGCGGACGGGAATTATTTTTAGCATGCTTTTCGACAGGTCGGACATATCTTTACGATGAAAGAGAATTGTGTATTGAACACCTAAGTAGAAGAATTAATTGAAGGAAAAAGTATTGTGTTCAGTAAAAATTTGTTTGATATTTACTGAGAGTAATATAATTTCTTTAAAAATTATTCGCAGTAAATATAAAATAATAATAAAAAGTAACAGAACGATATAAAATTGCTTGGACGACTATCAGCTGACACGTGTCCACAAAGGGTTAAAAATAAATACTATATTGTTAATCTCTTTTCATTAAAAAGAATAAGCTAGCCCTGTTGTGAAGGCTGTTGCAAAATTGTACTTAATGAAGATTTCACTATGAATTATTAACTTTCAGTCGAATTTTTATTTTTACTGCCGAGAGGTTCAAACATTTTCGTATATAATTTGCTAATAACTAGCTAAAAATTTATTTTCGATTTTTGCAAAGCCTAAGAAAATAAACAACCAGGCCTGTGAAAAACTATATTGTTGGCAGATAGTTAAATTTGAAATTGAATATTCGTTGCATCTGTCGCGAGTGAATTATTATTGAAGAGCGAAAATGTCTCGCGAATTGAAACGCCAATTAATTTTTCGGAACACTTTGCACAACGAGAAAACAGAAAATTTTAATTTATAAATTTATTGATGGTGCGCAGCAGTTGCCATGGCATGGCAATGCGTTTCCGTTGCACTCATTTGATCGATAATTCTGACGCTCGGCTGCGAGAGCTATGTTTCGCTGGGAATGCAAGATACAGCCGCCGCCCCGCGCCGACTTCGCGTTAATTATTTTTTCGATTTACTGCTTTTTCATTTCTTAACGAGCTCGGGGAATATGTTTCAAAGAATCAAAGCCCTCGGGATTGTCGCAACAGCGTGGAAAATTATGAGAAGGTCTCTACTCGTTTAAGCGTTGCAACTTTTTCATGTCGAGTAAACTTCATGTTGGCTGAAGGCCACTCTATTATCAAAGTTGGAACGTTTGCAATTTTTACGCCAGAGGTCTTGCAACATTTGACAACATAGAAAATGAGTAAGTTCGCGAAAGTTTTCCACGAGCGAACGGACTTACTATACAATTTAGTTCTCGACGTTTTTACACTGAATATTCTATTTACGGAGCACTAGGTAATTACTTTATAACAAATTATTAGCAATATGACCAAGTGATTATGATAAATTTAGTTATATCATACAAATTAACTATATTTTAATTACATAGCTACCCTATAAATTCCTCATACATCTTTACAATTTCAGCAATTGTACATAAACGAAATTCTTCATTTTAAGGTAGTTCTAATGTTGAGTACTAAAGTATCAATTTCATTTGTAAATTAAATAATGAAGCCTTACTTCATCGAAATATGCAGTCGTAAACATCTCTGGACGAGATTGTTACTAAAATTTCATTATTCCAACGTGTATACATAATTAAAGACCCAAAAAGTCTTGGAACTTTTTCATAGGTCATAGAACTTAAGAAAAAAAAAACGAATTCGTAGTGCAACAGGAAAATGTAACGTTTAGGAATACTTAGTTACTAAGTTTTCAAATACGTTCGAAGCAGATTATCCTCGAGCATGTTTCGAATGTCATGTGTATGGAGTATAATATACTTTTATCCTTACTGTCAAGAAGAGAACGTCATCTTTTATGGAAGTATTATTTTATCATTTCAACTACGTGCATGTAATATGGTTCGATACTGAAGTAACGATCTCGTCTCATGCAACGTACGGCAACCTGATAAAAAGCGAAGTACAAAAACGATGCATTTGTAAGATACGGTTTTCTTCGAACTTCCAGTCTATTAGTTAAGTAAATGATATATAAGAGATAAGGAAACCTGAACTTCGTGTTCATTCCGCAGCATGAACGTCCAATGTGGCCTCTCTTTAACCGGTTTGCAACCAGTAATTTGCAACTTCGATCATAAGAAGTTAAGGATAGGCACGGAGCAAAGAAAACATGGTAATTGGTTAGAAAAAGAGGTACCTCTCACCGACCTCGATCATTTCGAAATGTCATGTCGACTGCACGATTTTCTACAATTCTTCTCTACATGTGATATCGTTGCTTATTTTTGCTTTTTAAGATATTCGCAAAAATATGTTTAATTCGCGATATTTTCAATATAACGAGGGATAATGAGAAATTAATTAACTATAAAACACAATATCAAAGGATATAATCTTATGCGAGCCACGCTAAAATTATATTAAAATTATTTTACTTAATAGACACTTGTGGTGTCACAGCAAACAGATAAATATTGACTTATATCTCTTCTGCATTAAACGGTTCAAATATTAGGAGTGGACGGGTACCCGGTAATTCGCGTTCGGGTCGGGTCGGGTATTTTCTCCGTGTTCGGGTCGGGACCCGAAAATTCGTGATACGAGGGTACCCGAATGTCAGAAAATTTACCCGACCCGACCCGATTCTACAAATATGTATTTTCTTTCCCCTTCTGTGAAATTATTGAGATACTCTAATCATTGTTAATATTTATAAATACTTTTTCTTTTATTGTACTCTTCACGCATTCTAATGCACAAAGTCCATAAAGGATCTAATCGCAAGGAAATATTTCACAGTTCACAAAGCACTGTAAAGCGTTCAGCTACGAAAGGAGAACGAAAATAATTGTCGTTGCAACATTTACCTGAATGTGACCGAGGTGTTCCTGGACTAGCTGGCTGACGTAAACGATTTTCCCTGTAGTTGTGACCACGATAAAGAAGCCCCCGCTTCCGATCAATTTCTGTTACGGTTAACAAAAACGATTTTTACATGTTCAACATGTGACGATAACAGGACTGGATCGATTTACGAGTACTCACGTCGATAATAAATCGTTCCAAGTCCATGTTGATTATTTTTTGGGGTAGAAAGTCTTTTATGCCGCGTCCAAGTACTGCAACAGAGAAAAAAGACAAGAAGCTTCATTAGAAGCCGTAAAACAAATGATCACACTGACATTGTAATTAACACTAGGTGGTTCACAGATTGTAAAAATGCATTCAACTAATTTATTTCTTTGGGTATATATCACAACAGGAATGGCTAAGAATTGATACATTTTTGTTATTTTTATAAGCTAATGTAAAGTAGCCATTTTTAGTGCTCCGTAAACCTAGTGCTAACAGAGTCCGGATTTGTATTTATGACAAAAATGAAGCAAACAGAAAAGTGAAAAATCATTAGAAGGATTCAAGGATATAGTTATATTATTTTTGACTTTTTAACACAAAAATTACAATTTGTATTTAACTTCAGTTTCTTCCCACCCCCTAAAGAGGGTGGACAAGTTAAAATTGATATTGAATCTCAGAAATTAGAAAACTGCGAGGGTCAGTGAAACATTAACCGGATCTTGTATTGTATAGCAGCATACTCATTATTATCTAGATAAGACCAAGTGAAGCATCATGAGCTATTCTCATTTTCTCAGTTATTGGAAAGATGAATGGGCAGACAGTACCGACTCCCATTTGCATAACGTATTATCATCAGGTTTGTAACTATTGAAGGTGAACAATACATTGAAATCTTGCATAGATCGCATAACAACAATTTAAGAATGAAACGTTACTGGGGCCACAAGTGGTTGACATAAATCGTTTGTTAATGGACGCCCACACGGTCAAACACAATGCATCAAGACAATCGTCACAAGAAACCATTTACGTCATTTGGGAGCTGATTGAGCAGCCGTTTTGAACACAACAAAAAAATTAAAAAACTACATTCAACTATTCTTATACATCCTCTTTACTGTCCAAGTGTATCACCTCGCGATTGTCATTTGTTTGGACCACTGAAACAGACATTAGGAGCATATTTTCCCTCTATTTTCTGTGATACTGGAGTTTCAAAAGTCCGGTTTATATTTGACTGGTCCGCGTATGTTTGATGAGGAGATGTGTCGCAGTTAAAAATTATAATCCAGCCCGAAGCGGGAAGACTAGCAAGAAAACTTACCAAAGTCCGATCTGACGAAAGCTGAAGCCAACCTCAGGATGGAGATTTTGTCCATCTTCCTCGGACTCTCGGCGACAGTAGGTATAAGCTTCCCCATTGCTGTGATGTTTGTGTTATGATTGTCGCGGCGTTGTTTTTCCGCCATGTTCCGCGCCGCCCTTGGATTGCTATAACAGAAAGAAGCAATTCTTCGTTAATTCGATCAATTTTATTAACCCTTAAAGAAATCTCAATTTCAATCAAATCTTTATTATTTATTAACTATTTTCGCAAAGGAAAAAGTTACTTCAAATCACCTCGGGAACCGCTCATTTGTTGAGGGAGTTGAAGGAATTTTGGGACACCCTGTAGAAACAACATAAATCCTGAAGATTAAACCTGCGATGTTTTGCTAGATTCTATTCTAGCGTTACAAGAAAAAAAAATAATTGTAATAATTCGTAAAATAGTAGAGAAATATAAAAATGTAAATAATACAAATACATAGTGTAGAATAACAAGCCAGGTTGAAATTCTGAAGGATTTTGTACGATGAGAAACTTTTTCATACTGAACCGATACTTGCCAAAAGACGCAGACATGCTCATCACGCGTCAGCGTATTGCGTGCAAATATTACACCGACACTCTCTTTCTGAGAAAACTCTCTAAATTCCGCAATATTTATAGTACAGGCGAGGATTGCGTCTAATTGTTGCCAACTTGTATACACAAACATCTTCATTTCGAATTCAAGTTCAACCATTTCGCGGTTGCCAAAACAAACAGACAATTTGCTCCACTATTCATTTTACTGCAGTAGAATTTCAACATTTATCTAGCAAGTTGAAAGTTAATTAAAATTTGCACGATCGTTTCTTCTGTTATGTTTTTTTCATAAATTAAATTACTATACTGAAAGTGGAAAATACATGGTTAATTTTAATTAAGGCATTTGTAATGAACAGAGAAATAAATATAAGGTATATGAATCGTCGATGAAAGATTAAATTTTTATGAATGTTATACGTTCGAAAATATTACTAACTTATAACATTGATGGTCTGTTTATCAATCGTTTGGCTTCATAACTCTGCTAATTATTAAAATGTAATTTTATTTACCTAAGACAATACGAAAATTGCAACGCGTAATATTTAATTTCAAATTTAATTACGTTTGTGTATTTAGTCGATCTCGATGGCTCGTTATTTCAATATAATAATTTTGCAGTTATGTTGGAAACAATACGCGCCATGAAGCGCTAACAATTTCACAAACGATTTAATCATTATTCATTCGTAACATTCAGAAACTGAATACAATATCGATGCATTTATAGGAATTTTAACGTACAGTGTATATTTACATTGTAAATTATGTAAACTTATAATTTAGATTCAAAGAAACGCAAACTTTGAATTTTGTTTTAATTGTCAGGTGCACTAATTTTAATTATTTTTGTATTAATGAATCGTATTTATTCGGAAAACAGTGTTCATGTAATTTCAACTATTTTAAGTAAATGCATAAAAATAGATACTGTGCACAATTGTTGTGTAAAAAATGCTTGAACTAACGTTGTCACAGATATTCAATAAAATATACAGTAATCGCAAATTACATTATTCTGATATGGACCCATCACCTATTGTTTGGTTATAAATGTTTATTGTAAATATTATATTACTTTGTAAAAGAAATATCGATTTTTGTAAGTTCAGAAGTTTAAATAGGAAATGTATGAAATCTAAAATATTATTAAATATAAAAAGGTCAACTGAGAATAATTCAATGAAATGTTTAACGACCTGCATGAACAATTAATAGTTCATAATATTACAGGAAGGCTTAAACGAAACGAATACATGTACGAAACGTGCCGACTGTCTCGTCCGTATAGTAGAACGTTTTCATTACAAAAAACCAACATGTGTTCATATAAGTAGTTAAGCTGACATTCTAGCTAATAATGGCTACTATTATCTCATAGACAAGACAGAAATGTGTATCACGTGTCAGACAAACTACTTTAATCATACTGTGGAAGGGGGACCCATTAATTCGCGATTATTATTCAGTTTTTGCAATCACTTTTCGACATACCATCCGTTACCCATGATCGCTAGTTTATAAAAATGTTCTGCAAAGAACAGATAAAAATTATTTTAATTGAAAGTTTGATCATTGAAAACATTTACACATTTATTTTCGTAACAAAAACGGAAGGATTATTGTATCTATATTTTCAAGTCACTCTATTGCAAGTATATGAAAAATGGATAGAAAAGATCGAAGTTTCTGCATTGGTCAGAATTTTTTATGAGAATTTAGCCAATCACATACAACGCACATAAATACATGGCATGTATACATATGTATGTATAGTGATATAAGATTTTTTCCTATGTTATAATCTGCAACATCATTCTAAGACTTTATCAGTGAACGAGACTGGACGAGATTTTTCGTGACTTAGCTACTTTATGATTTTCTATTGAGATGATAACAATAATTGTATAAAGTATAAAGTGTACAGACAAACAGAATAATCACAGTCGATTAAAATCTATACGAATATTAATAAATAATAAAAGACTGTAAACATTTATGTAAACACGCGGTTTTATAACTGTTCTTGCTTATAATTGAAGCTTGTCGATGAAAAAATTTTCAAAAATTTCTGAATAGTAAACTAAAATATTCTTTAAGTTATTGGAAATTGTTCACGAGAGATCCACGAATTTGCTGCGCGTGTTTGCAATTAGGATGCGAATTTTGAAGAAAGTGTTTTTTCAGTTTATTTTGTGGAAAAAGATGTTAAGCAAAGAATAAACCAAATATTAAATTTTTTATATTTTATTGTGCGCTCTATCCCAAGTCTAATTATGATAAATTCTGCAGGTTAATCTGAACTATTTGAAACAGAATTCATCAACCTTCACTGCGTATTACGTGCTCGTCTACGAATCAGTCAAAAGGCAGGAAATGATCATGCCAATGATACGTCTATGTTGTGTCGTATATCTGTCCAGGGATAGCCGTTATTATACGTTTATATATATTGTGACGAGAGAATCTACGCTGAAGCTATTAATAGATTAAGTGGCGTAGTGCAGTGCTGATTGCTAGTACAGGGACGATGAATCTCGGGACAACACAAAGCTGCGTCACCCGAGCTTGGAGCAATAACAAACACAAATGGGATACCATCTGTTAGCAACAAATACGATAAAACAATAAAAGAGGATATTGGAGAAGCAACAACCGGATCATTGGTATTAACAACTTTCATTAGACGCAATGGTTTTGAAAAATATACTTCTATCCGATCGTGTAAAAACTATTTTATTAACGACGCACTGAAACTGTAATACATATTGGATTTCCTGTTTTTCAGCACAACAATGAAAATGCTTTCGTTAACAAGCGATTGTCCGACATATGGCGATTGAACGACGCATTTTATTGTACTTATGACTCGTCTGTAGATTTTTATGCGAACTAAAAATTTTATCATTTTTTTACCGTACACTACTTTAATTCATTACTACAATTGGAGTTGCGGAATGAATTTGATGAAAATTCTATGGTACCGTGTACTACTGTAATTCAATACCACAATTGAGAGTTGCGGAATTGATTTAATGAAAACTTTATAGCATTTGTGCTGTATGTTGATCGAATAAAAAGTTTATAAGAATTTTGCACTATTTATTGATTTAATTGTAATCGAGTGTAATTAGAATTGATATAATAAAAACTTCATTTCGAAAATGTTATTAACAGACTGCGGATATTCGTGCAAAATAAACGTATTAACTACAAGAAACAAGGAAGTCGAATAAATATTTCTTTTTTTCTTCGACACTTCTATTAAGTTAGAAATAATAGACTGATATTCTTAAATAAAACTACTGTTTTAAATTGCACGCATTCGTGTGCATTATAAAAATAAATAAAAATAATACTAAATTCTGTGCAAGTTTCAGAAGCTATAAATGCATAAATATCTGCAGTCTAGTTAGTAATGTTGGTATTGCATATTAACACACAGGTAAATGGCAGTGCTTTGAAAAACAATGACTTACGTTCATGCATTTATTTCCCCTCCTAATAATTTCATTTGATTTCGACTCGTCTACATACTACTCCGTTGTAATCGTACTTTTATGGACCCTTTTACAAGCGTACTGTCATCCTCATCGTATCACGACGACGCGCCGCGCCGCGCCGCGCCGCTTGGTAACAGATAAGTCTCACTTCGTCGAGTGAGACTTTATCAAACGCATAGTCAGCCAGTAAGACGAATACAGAATGAAGACCACTGCTCTTTATAATCACGTTGCCAATCCCAGAGAATGGAACTGTAAAGATGGAGCATTCTTTGCTGTAATTGTTCGATGACCAACTTTTTCACTCTGTCGAATAGGATAACAAATCAAAAACATTTACCGTTCACTAAAATTGACTATTTTATATTGCTTTATTAAAATGACGAGTATGTGTTTATTCAGATTTTTAGCGACTTCTATCATAATGACCTAGTCGAAAAAAAGTCTCAGAAAATCAATGAAAACTGTTGAAACAGAGAAAACAGTGTTTTATATAATCTAAGATTTTATACGTATAAAATCCTTTCAAATCTCGTAGTATAGTACACGTATGGAATTCAGAATTTTAATATGTAAATTACATTATAGACGAAAAAAGCTTGAAAATTTTTTATACAGAAAACAGTATTTTCGATTATGATTTTATAGATTAGTCTATCGGAAAAAATCAAACTTTATTTTTGTTCTTTAATTTACATCCACTATGCGTGGTGCATTAAACCAGATTTACTGACACACTCTTTCAACTTTTGAATATGCATGAGCCTGCTTTACCATCTATGGAACGCATCGTTCCCAGCAACCCTTGCATGAATTTATCTTTTCTGTATTTTTCCGATGGGGTTTTCAGGCATCCTTAATTATAATATTTATAACAAAAATTCCATAAGATTCCGACTAAAAACCTTAGATTTTGTAAATCAATCTCTGAGGAGAAACCAAGCTTTATTATTGTCCCATAAAAATGAAAGCCCTATCCTGGAATTTTCGAAAGATTGAAGAGTTTCGAAACAGAAGTGTCACATACTCTTACTATCCTTGAAGAAAATTGCACTTCACGCTGCAGCGAAAGCTCTCGAATAATACTTCAGAAAACTCAATTCTCAGAAACTCAATACTCGGAAACTCAATTTTCTGTTTTAGAGATTAGAACTAACAGCGTTACGATCGTTTTCAACATTTGTTACTGTCCCACGTTTCACAAAATAAAGAATTGATATTAGCTAACTTCATATCCTAATTTCTACAGTCCTGCGAGATTAATCAATTCAGCCGTTTAACACTATATTTTAAATTAACGATTATTGAGATTAAAAAAATGCATCCATGAGGAATTATTTAATAAATTTATTTCTTCGACCATATATTATTTTAAAAATGGCTAAAAATTTGGATAGTTACGTTCTCCTTATTTTTATAAAGTAATGTAAAACTGTTTACTGCGCCATATAAACCTAGCGTTAATGCAAAAATTGTGGAAGACAATATTTGTGTGTTTGTTTTAACGCTACAAACGCTTAAAGGCAATAATTGTAACAAATTTTTAGCTTGCACGAGACAATCGTAATATCCTTTGATATTATTGTGTTCGATAGAACATTTACAAAATTTCTCAACGATCAACTGTTTCGACTTGCACCATTTTAGCATCGAACGGTTCACAATTCATGCTCGATTGTCCGTCGAGAGCAAAAAGCAAAACGTTCGACGAAGAGCCGCGAGAGGCATGTAAAAAAGTGGTACAGTTGAAATTTGAAAAAGGGAAAGACGGTAATCGCGAACACGATCGCTTTCGCATGCAGAGGATGCAGAGAGGAGCGCAACGCTTTTGAAAATGAGCGCGCCGTAGCCGGCGAGGGTTATCCGGCGTTACACAATACCAAAATCACTTCGGCCAATTATCCCGGTGGCGGCCTTGGTACCGTTATCATCGCGATAACGCCAGCTGAAACTCCGCTGTAATGTTTTGATACAGTTAGAACCGCAGTCCATGGGGAAGTGACCTCGAGATGCTTGACAAAACAGGATAAGAGAGGCCGGTGATAATCCAATTCGGTAGTATAACCTTGTCTCGTTCTTTTCCCCGCGGTGGACACGCGAGGGACCGATTATCGCGGCGCTAACAATCGCCTTCGAGTGTTTTGGGAGCTGGTAGATCGAATTCATCGGAATCATTCATGATAACGAGTCGCGAACTCGTTAAATGTCTCATCGCTGAAAAACTTTGCAGAACGAAGCTAGAGTCACAGCAGAATAATCAGAAATATTCAATTATTCAGATATTAATATGTGTTTATTGAACCATAGGTGTCCCAAAAATATCGTACTTCCTTGAAAGGGCTGATCTTCCTGAAGGCATTTCAAGTAACTTTGTCCTTTACGAAAATCTTCTCCGTGACTTTGTTCAGGAGTTATTAACGAAAATACGGAGAAAATTTTCGCAAAAGTTACTTCAAATACCCCCGGGAATCACCACCTTCATGGGAGCAAAACATTTTTAGGACACCCTGTATAGAGCTTCGTTCCAAACTTATTTAGCTACAGAAAAGTATTTATACATACTTACTGCTTAAACGTAATATTTATACAGCCTTCAGATTTCGCGACAAACACTGCAACGTTGAGGGGTAGTTACAGAATAATTTTTAAAAGACAGTTACAGAGTAAATTTGTACAGTCTAATTGTTTCTGTATTGCATACATTGCATTACTGGATTGCGGATCGTGGTGCGAAATAAAAATTTTCTAAGTCGATTGTAACGAACGCAAAATACGATTAGAGGCTTGAACGTCATTATTACGGGAAGAGTTTTAATAGTTGAGTACTCTTACTTGTGCTAGAGATACCGACAGATTGGGTAGTGCGTCAACGGCTTACGGTAACGATGTTTTAAATCTCTCTCACTCTCGAGTGTTAACTGAGAGCTTTGTTGTAAATCTTCGCGATAATACGATCCAACTCGCTAAGTTTACTGATGATTAATGATAATGACGGTGCGAAATTCGCGAAATCTCGACAAGATTTTCAGTTATCCCGCTGTGTGTCCACCAATCGATGAACGATTAAGGTTCGCAATAATTAATGAACATTACAATGCGAGATTCAAGTTCTCGAATTAATTGGTTTATTTTATTTATGGCAGATATATCTACTGAAAACACACTGCCGCCGGCGAAACTTTGGAATTATACGCTGATTACAGCCTCCAGATATAATTGTTTTTAAAGAATTGCTGTGTTCGATCAATACCGAGGACAGCTTTAACTTTGGCCGTTTAATGCAAAAGTGATGTAAGTCAATATTTGTCTGTTTAACGCCGCACCTCGAGGGTTTAATCGTAATTAAATAAAACCATCGTGATATAATTTTTAAGACAAACGCATCATCCTTCAATATCATTCTATTTTATAGATCTTTTGATCAATTCCTCATTATTAGATTTATGACAAAAATGAGTAGTTGCAATTTAAAACAGTAAAAATATTAGAAGAATTTTAAAATACTTTTATATTATTTTCAACGTATTAAAAATATTATGGAAGACGATAAATTTCTACGTCCCTCCAATTCGTTGCAATTCAGATAGAAAATTTGTATTTTACAATAAAGATCCGCTCTGTCTACTCATTATCCAATGATTAACTTGCACTATTTGCGAAATTAAACGGCTCGTTTGTTGCATAGGGAAGATGATTCTGCTTGAAATTCTTGGAAATCGATTCTGGGAAGAGACTCTCTGGGTCGTGGAGAATTCGAGTTAAAAGGTTCCATTACGACGTCGAGTCGTACTCGACAAATCGGGGGGAGCAATTAAAATACGCCCGAGCAGAATATCTTATCGTACACTTTAAACAGCTTAACGTTCCGAACGACGTGAATTATAGATACTTGTTTGAAAGTTCTGAAGTAGATCGCACGAAACGGCGACTCTGAAGTAGGATTGCGATGGTCAGGACGCCGCGCCGCGCCGCGCCGCCTCGCGTCGCCTCGCGCCGCCTGGACTCGGACAACGAAAATGATTGTGATCAGCACTGACATCAGGAGACTCGGCTCGCGGTAACCAAAATGTGCGCGCAAATAGCCGATTGAATTTCGTGAACGTCTGCAGAACGCGTTCATTTGTTTTACAGCTCCGTGACGAAACGGCAGCGTAAACGTTCCTTCATGTCGACTTTCGAAAAGGCAAAAACGATATGAGCTCAGAGTCGTCGGATGAGGGGAGGGAGCACGAATCGAGGGGAAAAAGCTACCCTCTCTCTCTCTCTCTCTCTCTCTCTCTCTCTCTCTCTCTCTCTCTCTCTCTCTCTCTCTCTCTCTGGTAGTACCGGATTAGTCACGTGACATTGTGACGCATGCATGAAGAAAAATTTTTAACACTCGTATTCAGTAGAGTTTCTTTGAAATCTTCATCAAGAGTACATTCTACAACACTAAAGAATGATAGAAATTTAACGAATCTTGAAAAATTAATGTACACCATTTCTTTTATTATCTCTACTTTCTATGCTGCGCTATATGCATCGCCTTGATTAATTTCACAATTTTTTGTACCATTGTTGTTAGTAAACCGATAGTATACATATGCAAATAGACAATTTTGTGAACCCTATCGCAGAAATTAGAATGGAATCGAAATTTTTTATTTTTGAGAATTCCACCAAACTGTGTATTATTATAAATATTCGAAATTATAAGAAAGTGCAGAGTGATGAACAGAGAAAAGAGTTCCTTTTAGGCGAAAACGAGAGTCCCCGGTTCGGCTTACATCATCGTCATCTTTTTTTCTCGCGAGTGTCTGGCAGCCAGACGACCAGCAACAAAGACAGTCAAACAGGAAATAGGTCTATCACAAAGAAATCTATTATGAGCTCCTGCTATATTTGAAGATAACTCCGCCGGTCGTTTCTCCTTTTTTTTTTTTACCGGTCGATGTTTACTCGACGAGGTTCGAGAGTACGTTATCGAAGAACAGAAGCAGGTTCATAAAAAGCGAAGCTTGAAAGGTACGAAAAAGCCTTAACCCTTATATGTATACGACCATATTGACAAATTGACACACATTTCTCATACTATCTTTTTTTATGATAAATACAAAAAGAATAGCATCATCTGTCTTATTTTGTTACTTGCGTGAATAATTTTATGCTCCGTACATTCACGGACACGACTATAGTCGCGAAATTTTCAATGATGTGCTGAATTTAGTTCTGATAAAAAAATGACAGCTACGAATGTCGTACAGTTTTTTTTTAAGGAACTAATAGAAATAGTTGATCCTCATAAACATTTTTCCAAAGGAACATATTAAAAAAAGTATGTTTTTGTAATTTTCGTGAAACATTATTGACTGACTTATGCATTCATTGTCCGACTATTAAACTATAAAATACATTCTTTCTGTTAAATGAGAGGGACAGATTTTATTCAAATATAATCCATGCAATAATTACTGCAGATGCTATTTAAAATCGAAATTTCAAGACATCATTTATCAGTGTTTATAGTTTTTAGTATATTACGCAATTCTGAAGTACAAAAATTGATATTCTTTCTTCATCGTTTTCGCTTCTCTTAAATTTACTCGATAAAGGCAAGATACCAGTCCTACTGACACACTAATCAAATACCTGTGTAAAGTGTAACAGGATAAAAGGATAATCCCTGTGCACACCGAATGCGCTAGTTGTGTAAATATTGAAGCCTCTGACCGGTAATGTACATTGCCACCAGTGTCAGCTACCAAATATTTCTATTTGCACTAGAATCCACTTCAGCAGGTGTAATCATAAAATCACTTGTGGAGATTTTGATCTCCCCCAATTGAATATATTTCGAGCATATATCGAGAAAAAAATGAATTTCAATCAAGCAATGGCACAAACTTTCGAATGACCCATTTCATGAGAAAAATTGTAATTTTTCATACTTTGCAAAAATTGAAAGAATAAACTTGTGCAGTTTTTGATCCTCTCAATGGAAATATTCGCTAATCTAATATATTCAGTGTTTACATCCGTGGTTTCATTAAAAATACACACTACGATAAAACAACGATTCATTTCGTATAAAAAATGGTGCTCGCCTCATTTTGAAAAATTGGAAGAGTATACTTGTGCAGTTTTTGATATCACCTAATGTTTTTAGCCAACTTAACATATTTAAAATTTGCAGTTTAGCTAAAAATGCTTCGCTAAGACAATGGATCGAACGATCCATTTCATATAAGAAAAATCCATGTTGTATAAGAAAATAAGGTGTTATCTAATTTTGAAAAACGTGATAGAGAACGACATGTGCAGTTTTCGATCTGCCCAATTGAATGTAGCAGGCACACCGCATCCATGAAACGGTGTCTGCGAAATAATTCGAGCCGGTCCACAAGTGGAAGGGGGCAGGGGGGTCTATACGTGTTTCGCCGGTCTGGTGTTCGCCCAAGGGTCTCTCCTCTTCCTCCATATCCGCTAGATCTCTCCACACGCACATGTCCACGCACACCGAATCAGTTGTAATCGCACTACCACAACACGTGACGGGTTGCGGTTAGCATACACACGAACACGTACACGTACACACACTGACGCGAGCAGCGACGCGCGAAAGTTCTGGTGTTACGCGTTGGATAGGTCGGGGCAGCAGCGTGACGAATGAATCGATGCACGTGGACGGGGCAACCGCTTTTATACACGGACGAACCCTTTTCGTCCTGGCACGGTCTGGCTGATTTTTCGTGCGGACCCGACTCCATTACCTTTTCTCAGAAATAACTTATGCTTTCACTTTCTACATTTACATTCAATCTGTCGAGAAACTCCCCGTGCACCCTTCACATTCGTATAACTTTTTC
This sequence comes from Lasioglossum lativentre, assembly GCA_916610255.1. Taxonomy (NCBI): domain Eukaryota; kingdom Metazoa; phylum Arthropoda; class Insecta; order Hymenoptera; family Halictidae; genus Lasioglossum; species Lasioglossum lativentre. Next base: position 6,703,029 of record OU744366.1, read on the forward strand.
CAAAGTGAATTAAGTGATTTGAGGTATCTTCAAGGATGTAGTAGTTGACTATCTGACGTGAGAAGAATTTCGAGAAAATTATAGTTGGCAGGAATTATAAAAAGAATTTTTTCATCCTATAATGAAAATTTCAGAGACGCGCTATACTTATTTTTTCTTGATTTATCGAGTTCGTTGAGTTTTCTTTGATTTTCAACAATTTTCGATCATGTTTATTCTTTTAAACGCTATAGTTTTTTGTCTTCAGTATTGCAGGACATATTCAGCAAGACTTTTCTTTAATCGTTCAAGTTTGAAGTTTTCAGAATAAAAATTGGAAATGTTGAAACTTTGAAGAATTATAAGACCTCTTGCTGGAGTTTAAAAGTAGCATGATCTACATATGTAGAATTCGTTGGCAATGCAACTTTCGAGGCTCTACTACAACTGAAGATTCAGAGGGCTCAACATCTAAAAGTCAAAAATATTCCAACGTTATCTGGAAGATGTGATAGCACGTCGCCGTCTGGACTGTTTATAGCGATTATTCTAGCGACGATCTTCACAACAATGTGGACAGTTACTGAATCGGGGTTTTCTCTCTTTTTCGCCGATGATCGCCGGCTCAAGAAATTTCGCAATTTCCTGTCGGTTGTGAACATCGCTACAAAATCTAAAGTAATCGGAATTGTTCTTAGAATGCTCAAAATTTGCGACGCAAAGAATTTCCCATACTGTCTCCTTCTTTGCGTCGCAAATTTTGATCGTTCATTATTTTTTCTATGATTTTCTATCATTCTCTCATTGAAACAATTGGCTTGCGATAGCTAAAATATGATATAATTATTATTGATTCAATTTTGTCTAAATGTCTTACAAACACTGCATCGAGAGTTGTTCCTGATCTTGTTGTCGCTTCGTTAGGATTAATTTACCATTTCCAATCTTAATTTACTTCTAAACATTTTTATGATAAGGATACAATCAAACTACTATTAATGTCGTTAATATATTTTAAAAAATTTAATACCGTTCCTTCGTATTTTGCCATAAATGCGCGAAGAGTGCAGTCTAATTATCCATAAAATGAGACTATTATGCCCGCGAGCTGCACAGAGTAATCAAGAGAAAGCTCTTAGGTGGAGAACATAATAGTTGCACGTAATATTTGATAATATTTATCCTACGGAAAAGTCAGATACACAATGTATCAACTTAGTGAGAAAACTTTTTTGTTTCGAATTATTTTTTTATTAAACGTTTACCCACACATTTGTGACATTTTTCTGATTGAAATTAGACCAAACACAATACAATTTAGATCACATTTACCTGTTCAATTTACGATTCAGTGGAGCCTCGATTATCCGAACTGGTAATTTCTGAATTCTCTACTATTCAAATACGCAAACAATTTGTTCAATCGAAAGCAATTCATTTGCAACACGATTCATTGTACAAATCAATGAACATTTAATTTAGCATTGATTGTTTTGGATAATCGAGGTTCTACTCTATCGTGAATTATAGAAGTAAATATGATTGAAATTGTATCATGTGTGGTATCGTTCGTATCCGAAAAATTTCACAAATATGTTGCTAAAAGATTCATAAAAAAATAATTAAAAAACAAAAATGTTTTGTCAACTAGATTAGTGTTGTCTCACCGATACGTCAAGAAATCAAGGATTAGCGTATGTATGTACGTGCACGATATAAGTAACATTCGGTTCCCAAAGTTTTCGCATATATTGAGGCATTACTGTACCACGTGACAGTCATTTCACTGGCTCTAGAGCATTTTGGCGGATGAGTCGAAAGACGCAATACTGAGCACGTGAAACAGCTACTTTCGGTGTCAATGTATTTTGCCGCGCACAGAGAGGAACCTGTACTGTAGTCGTCTAATTGGCAAGGTTGACCGTGGCCCAGTTTTAACTATGACGATCGTTTGAAGCAACGTGTAAACAATGTCAGCCTTCGGTAGATAATGCGTGTTCACTCGTCGGGATTCCTTCTATTGACAGACATCAAGTTTCTATTTTCTTCGGAGAAAATGAGAGACTAAATGAAAATCTTGGTAATGAATTTTTAGTAGAAATTGACTTAACAAACATGAATAATATTGTATTTCGGGGATTCCGATTTCAATCCGAGTCTGATTCGATAATTACTTGAAAAATAATTCTTATGATAATTAAATTAATTTATTTGACTACGTGTCATTTCGGGTGAAATTAAAAGAATTTCAATGAGATTTTCGGAATGTATATAGCTTATATATGGGTCTACATAACAGATTTTTAAAATTTTCGACTCAGATAAAAAGAGACCTTCACTATTTTATTCGCAATTCCGACGAAATGGAATATTTCCAAAATTTGCATTGCACCTCATCAAAAACAGCCAAATATTCATACAGTCAGAGATAAGAAATGTGCATTTGTATCGTTCCTTCGCATTTTAAATATTTTCATAAATATACTCGTTGTTTATAAGTAATGAGTTCCACATATTTAAATATTTCAATCGACGCGGCGTTAATGGATTTGCAAATAGTGTTTTAGTATTAATTGATCGAACCAATGCACCAAAAACATTCAAATTTTGCGTTTCCAGCAAACAGTTTGGAACGAGTCCGGGGTGTATTGTCCATCGGAATGACGGCAGCGTTCGATGGTCGCGTTAGCTTTCGCTTTCACCCGGTTCTCTCGTTTCATGGAGACACATAGAATCCATGACCCTCGCTGTTTCAACCCCCGTCATCGTCCGCTCGTCCTGGAGCGCCCTCACGTTCGCGCGAAGGACTCAAGACTTTCGGCCCGCCACGCCACTCATCTGCTCCATACCACGTCACGCCACGCCACCATGAGGAAGGGGTTGGTATGGAGCGGCGCGGTGTTTCGAACGAAACAGGAAAGGGACCTCCGGATCGATACCGTACGATGTACCCGGTCGTCGGTTGCCTACCCTCCCGCAACTCTGCCCCTTGGCCTCGGACACGTTCAAGGTCGCAGGACGAAACAAAGTTAGGCGAACATTGCACACGCGCAGGCCGGCTGCTCTCCCTCTTTCTCGTTCCATCGCCTCCCTCTCGAAGATGGATCCGATGCTACGAGTCGGGAATACTCGTTGCTAAGCGAGCTCCCCCGTGAACCCGGCTGGCTGTTCGGGTATTTCAGAGGCTGGGTGCGCGCCACGGACGCTTGGCGAATGTCTGAATCAGGGACCAGCATGATTCCGATGCCGGTGTTGTGCCAGCAAACGCTACTGGATTCTATCCGAACAGTTCCTGATTTTTAAGGAATACTCGAAGAACCCGGCTCCATTCAATTTCAATATGCAACCAGTTTCATTTAATTAATGGCACACAAATATATGTACACAATTCACAACAATTCTACACAGTACACAACAATTCTTAATAATATTAAATTTTACTATAAAATTAATTTCTTCGTATAAATTCAATATATAATTTATGACCGAATGATCCAAATGTTCTGAAGAAGTTAAAGCGAGACTTGGCATTTTCAATTACTGTACAATACAGTAGCGAAAGTGTACAGAAATTTTGTTCGGGTCATGAGAGACCCCAATATACCAGTTAAGGATTAATAATTTCAATGGATTGAAAATAATGCAAGAATATTTTTAATTTATTCGGACGTTTCTATCTTTCGTTTGATCTACCCATTTTCCTCATAAACACATATCATACAATCCGCAATCTAATGATGAATTTTCTACACTTGGAACGTTAATCGGTGTTATTAAAATTTATCTTTAATCAATTAAACGTGTATTTCGTTTCGCAATCTATTCAAATTTGTCTATTGTTTTGTACATTTTCAACAGTTCCTTACCCATTAAAAATCTTCCTGACAGGGTAAAATTGATTTACGTCAACTCGTCAATTCAACCGATCAAACTCAATTATGTTGTATGTCGCGTTTAATTTATTTTGAAGCGAAGCAGTCATTCAATCTTTCCTGGATCCCTGTTATTTTATATCGCTGCATTCTCCTTTGCTTAAGCGAAATCCGCTTTAACCGAATAATAGTCGTTAACTTGGTTGATGGAAATGCATGTATATTCGGCGGATCGTAACCGTGTTATCGCATATTCAGTTACTAACTAACTATGCGTAATGGATCGTCAACCAGTTGATCGGTTAGCTTGTAAACGCAACCCGATAGAACTGATTAAACCATTAAAAGTATTCCGATTCGCCATACTTTATCCTCGTTCGCTGTCTTATACTCCGTGGCAATTTAAAAAAGTAATCTATAGCAGTGTTCGGAACACGGGATGTGCATTTTAATATCATCTGAATAAAAATGAGTAAAAATATGTATTTTAATCTTGTTACGTTGCGACAAGTTTATAAAATGTTCAACAGTATGTACTATGCTTGGCAGGTATTTTAAAGTAAATTTTATTCAGATTGACATATCAAAGAAAACATGAACACGGGAATTCTGCTTGTTGTCTTCGTCTCAAAGACGGTAATTTTAAACGAAATTCGAGCGCAAATATCTCATCAACTAATAATTCTTCGATATATGTACATATAGTTCAGAAATTAAATTAAGGAATGATTCACTCAAATAAATTAACGCCGATTAAAGCAAAAACGTTTACGTCGAGTCATATATTCGACACAGGACCGCAAAGGGCTAATTATAATAATTGTATCAATTGGTCAAATATAAAACTATAAAGACATTAGAAGAATTGAATGATATAGTTGTACCATTTTCGACTTGCTAAAATTATTTAACTTCTGTTTCTTACACACTTGACTCGGACAATTTTGATTTTTCATAAAAGTCCGCAGTCTAATAATAATATACATATTACGATAAAATAATATTTCAATATATCGCTTGTTGTTGCCTTTGCTATTCGGCGCACTAAAAGGATCAGCACACGAATTTAAAACGAAAATTACAACGGCTGCATTTTCTCTTCTATTTACAGACAAAGTGGATTCGTCAAGAAAGGAGCAGCATTTACCACCTTGAGATAATCAATCAACGAATTGGCAAATGTCGAGTGGCTTGGTTCCCGCTCGGTGAGCAAACGCGGCACCGGCAGAGAGCGTGCAGCAGCAGCAGCAGCGTCGGGCGGTGCCGGCGGTTGCGTTGTAGCTGTTTTCGTGGTCCTCGCCAACGTTGTCTGCAGCGGCGTGATCCGCGTCCTGCCTCACTACGAGCCTGCGTGAGCATTCGAATTCGGAGCCCCGGTCAACAGCCCCGAATTCGCCCCTCTATTCCCCCCCGGCACCCCTCTACAACTACATTCTCTTCGGCGACTCCCACCCTTGCGCGTTACTACGAAAACCCGAATCCCTTTTGCCACGGTTCCTACGTCCCCCCCCCGTAACGTCGCCGGCCCCCTTAACGTCCCCTCGCCACCGGTGATACCTTTGCTACCATTACATGCACGACTCCCGCCGTATATTCTTTCCTGCCCCGTTCCGCCCGGTTCCCTCGATACCGTCTCCTTTCCTCTTTCTCTCCGTACCACCGAGCCAACAGAGAATCGTAAATCATCACGCCCCCTCTCCTTCCTCCGCGACACACCGCGCGTCCAATCGACCAGACTTTGTCCTCTCTTTCTTCCGTCCTCGTTCGCAGCGATCCCGTTCCTTCTCCAACACGTTCGAAACACGGCTTCGCCGACGAGCCACCGAGCGCACTGCTGTCATTTTGTTTCATTATTTCTTAATCGAACGGCTCTCGTTCCTTTCGATTGCTCTTTTTCTTTCCCCTCTCGGCGAACGTGTTACGCATGATCCTTATGCTTGGCCGCCCTTAGGGCGTGGCTCTCTACTCGGTTGCGCCGTCGTCGTCGTCGTCGTCTTCGTCTTCGTCTTCGTCGTCCTGCAAAGAGAGGGGACGCTTCTTTCGCGGGGACACCGGAACGGAACGCGGCCAGGTGTTACGATCTTGGCCGCAGCGTCGCGTCGCGTCTCGTCGCGTCGGTCATGATCAAGGATTTGGCGGACCTCCACTTGGACTCGGTCACGATCGTATTTACGCTCGGCCAGCCGAACCGCGGCTATTCGAGGCGCGACTCTGTATAGGTGCATGGCAATTTTCCGGTATTTTCATACGTTCCGGGACGCTCGACGGTAAACAAGATTCTAATTATTCTCGGATGATGGTCGAGCTACCCAAAATTGGGAAGGTTAGGGTCTCCGAGCTGAAAGTACAGTAATGCCTCGTTAAATGTACCGATGCGATGTACGGTAATGTCATGCGTAGATACTGTTCCTCGGTTTCTCAATATGTACTAATTCAGCCAGACAAATTCTTGTTTGTTTTTAATGATGTTTACGCGATTGAAATAACATCAGACAGCTCGAATTTTACTTATTCGTTTAATTCACGATGCAGTGGAACACGAGTCTTCTGTTTCTTCGCGATTCACATGCAACGTCATCGTTTCGCAATAAAAACCCGTCATTATTAGATATTTTATTTTCTTACTATTTGAGACTATTAGTTTCGACAGCACTTTCGGAAGGCATCACTTTGTAACGAGTCAATATATATTTTGAATAAAAATAAATTGAGTAAAAATACATGTTTCGAATGACTCGAGGAAGAAAATTCACAAAAATTTATTGCATCGGAGTTTCATGAACGGTGACAGCATCGCTGAACCTCGCCCGGCTCGTACGATTTATTGATTATCGAAAACCCGTGACAATTATCCATAATAACTGTATTAGCAGAAATACATATCGACCTGTCGCGATTTCTCCGTGGAGGAACGAAGGTTCGCGAATAAGTTTAGAAGTGAAATCCATGTCCATTGAAAAATAATATAAATTCGTCGGTTGAAAGGCGTGCGAGATAAAATTAAATGGCGAGCAATTCGCGGATAAGTATTTCAATACGAGAGACGTTAAATATAACCGAGGACCAGCAGTCTCGTGAAATTCGTTCTCTCGTATCGCCCCTGCCTTGAAATCCAGCCAGACAGAGGGTTGGGTGGAGCCGGGTAACGCACGAACTGAACGTGAATTTCATGAGAGCTACGTTCTCTCCCCTTTTCCTCTCTTCTTCTCCCTTCGCCCGGCGGGATTTCAGGACGAAGAGGGAACGACGACAATGTTGCGAAGGTCACCTTCCTCTACCACCCTTACGCAGCCTGACGAAGGGTGGTCATGGTCGAGCGCAGTCTCAAGCGTAAAGAAAGCGACGACGGGAAGCGCCGTGGATGAGTAACCAAGATAAGAAGCGAGAGAGGAATATTCCCCGGCAGGCTTTTGTGCAACTTCTAAAATGCAAAAAGCTTTGTGCGTATTCTGCGTGGGACGCGCACACCGGAATTATGAAACGAAGTCGTACCTAGCTGCTGAACAATCACGCTACACGGAGAGATCAATTCAAAATGATTCTTGTAGAATCGAAAAAGAGTTTTTTCTGAAAACAAAAGGAAAATGTTTTAACAGACAAGTTCTTTAAAATATAAGTTTCAGTCAGACCTTATGACATATCAGGATAAAAGATTTTCTACAACAGGAACACATATTTTGTTCATCGATATTAAAAGAGCTCTCAATTGTTGGTACAAATAACGAATACTATTTAAGGTGAACATGCTGCTACCTCCTGTCTAATTTCAATGACCTTGAAATAATTTGTCTAGGTCACCATTCTGAACAACATTTTTCTCTTGTCTGGATTAGGTTTTACAATATTATATGCACTCCTGTCCATAAGTCACCGGACACTTATTCATATGTGCATTAGACAATTCGCAATTTAACTTCCCAGTTTCAGTTTCATTGATTAAATTACTTTGGTGTCGATTTTTTGTGATTCGGCAACGAACATGTTGAAAATTTTGGGAGCCGCCATTGCGACGAGTGTTTATAGTGTCAAAGGATAGTTTCTGTTCGTAACGAGTGATACAAACAGAGAAGAAATTTCGAATGCTGTTAGATATTCGGCGTGTGCCCAGAATTGCGAACACATATGTTTGCGAAACGGAAACTTCAACACGGCGCGGCGGCGGCATGGCACGTGGAGGCTTGCATTTCCAGAAGACGAACGGGACATTAACGCGTAATGTTAATCGAGTACAAATAACACAGGTGAAGGAGACGTCAACACGCCGTGACTTTCGCTCGAGCAAAGTTTACCCGTGCAACAATGGACGTTCCAGTAAAATTCAATTGAACGACGCGAAAGGTCGGACGTCGTTGCGTTAGGGTGGTCTGACTACCTACCGGGTGTTTCCACTTGGCTTTGTGTTATTAAACGGGGCAGCGCGGGGAGCACGGAGAAAAGTGGATGATATTTTATTAAAAAGCAAAGCTGCTGGGTTATATCAAGCGATGACGAGTTACATGGATTTTGCTCTTACAAGCGTGGCACTTTACGATGAACTCGTTGCCTCGAGATTGCATCACGTTATTTTCTCATTGTTCCAGTTCATTGTTATAAGCAGACTGTGGATCTTCGTGGGAAAAAATAAATGCTGCTTAAATCCACTGTAAAAAGTTCATAAAAATGTCCTCTCTCTCTCTCTTTTAGTAATCTTGATAAATTCAAGAAAATTTAATAGTATTCTCAAGTTCTGTTTTTACAATTTTAATCATTCTTATCAAAAATTCAGAAAATTCCCAGTCCATTTAGAGTTCTTGAATAATGCAGATCACGTATAAAGTAAAAACTGAATTTATACTTGTGAATGTACAACGTGTACTCATATAATTAATAACTCTTTCATACTTACAAAACAATATTTAAAATATTTAGTACAGATTCATTTTACAATAAATACGCTAAATATAAATAAATTCAATTGGCTTATAGGTTATGCATTAATTAATCCCGTCCACATGTGCAGACACATCTATTGACATTAAATAGGGGTTAGAATATTTTACTATCGACGAACAAAAGCAAGAATGTATGACATAAAATATACATATAAAATAAAATAATTCATTGTATTAAAATGTTCATAAAACGGTTACGTAAATTTTTAATCTTTGGAGATAACTTTACAGATTTGCAATGTAGTAACAATCGTGAAAGATTCTATGCTCGAGTGTATTATTTTCAAAACTAGAAAAATCTGTCGAATAATCTGAAAACAGTAGTAGACACCCGTGATTGCGAGAAAGAGATTTAGGCGAATTTCGGTGGTGGTTTCCTTTTCAGTTGTTAACGAGCCGAAGTAGCAAATTGTATGCTAAATTTGCCGGGATTGTTGCCGAAAACTCCTCCGTCGTATTTTTGGAGAGGAACGCGTATTTTTGGCAGCCGTGTCAAGTTGGAAATTGCTATACTTATGTCAGCCAGCCGCGTATTGTGCGTAACGACCAAGTCCCCTTCAATAGTTCGAACGAACATGGTAATAATGTCAAATGGGTATAATGATTTTCTTCTACGTCCTGTCCAGGTGACCGTCTGATTCTTCATTTTTAATTCGTTCGCACAACACACATTCCCTTTCGTCCATCCAATTCACTTTACAACAAAAAAAACTTGATTTTTATCATACTCATATCTGATTTATGTCACAGCACAAAATCCGAATTTTTATGCAAAATATAGACAGCATCAATTGCAAGCTAGAGGAGTCGCATAAAAATTCTTTCTTCCTTTAACCATTCCAATCAGTAGTAAATAATATTTTAATCTATCTACTGTTTTCGATCCACTAAATCAATCTTATAAAAACTATGGCCCACTTTAAATGAAAAATTCATCTATTTTTTGCTCGCATACTTCTAAGATATGCCAGTAAAATACAATATAAATTTTTTATTTTTAATTCAATCTTTCAACATCCATTTTAGTCATAATATCAAAAGCGCAATAATATCTTCGAAAAAAAGCGCGCGGTTCGCGTTTCACGTGGAACCAATTAAAAAATTCTGAAACTCTTTCGTGCGTTAGGCCACTAGTAGAACCTACGCGGGTAGCGCTCGAACCAACTGATACGAGTATCTATCTTTTGCTTCAGTTGCAGTACATCTCTGACTCATTACGAAACGTGGCTTGATTAAAAATTATCGGGACATATACACGCGGAAATTCGGCGCGAAAGGGCGGAAAGGAACGGTCGGAAGTCCGTATCCGCTTCTACACATCGACAAAAATTCTATTCGGCTCACGTGTCGTGTCTTTTACGAGGCGCAAGATGAGCGCCGCCATCTTCGTCAGTGCAAAGTTCGTCGGTCAGTCGGCGTCCATTATCGATTTGCAAATCGAATGCAACGGATGGTTTTTTCCTCCTCGACGATTGTGTAATCCAGTACTGAAAATTACGCCAACTGTTTCCCGAAAAATCGATCGATTCTTCCAAACCATAACTTCAGCAAAAAGGCTTGCACGAACCCGAGACTATCGTATAAGAACTTATTAACTATCATATTAGATGTACAGATTAATTCGTGGCTCTCACATTGAATAAATTATTATTTTATTTTTCGTTCAAGATTTTTATCCATCATATTGGAAAATTATTAATTAAATTGTACGACGGAGTATATATGATGAAGAGAGAAGAACGCATTTTAGTTGTTTGTAAATAATCAGTAGACTGTGGATTTTATGCATTTATGACTAAAATAAATTGGTGTAATTCGAAACAGTAAAAAGATTAAATGAGTTTAGCAGCGTTGATACACTATTTTTAACGTATAAAAATGATTAATGAGCAAAAAACATTGTTACTTGCATAAAAATTTTATTTTGCATAACGATCCGCAGTCTAATAATCAGCTAATATTAATGTAACAACTGCGGATTTTTATGCAAAATAAAAGTTGTCTGTATTAATTGCACGATATAGGAGATATCTACATTTATTTTCTTAATAATTTCATAGAGTCGAAGAAAATACAAAAGTATTTTAGAATTCTTGAAATGTTATTGCATTCGGCAAACAGGTGTTCAGATTAGAGAGATGCCGTTATCGTTGCATGCTTGGCTAGCATGAGTTCCAGGCCCGAAAGTAAAATGTACATTTTAGTGACATCACGTGAGCCGTCGCAGAGCACTTGCCACGCGTGCAGACTGGCTCTTAAAGCTACTTATCGGCCGATTAATGTTTATCTCGGACCGCATCTGACATGATTTGTTTGTTGCTCCCGGTGAGCATCGCGTGTGCCTACTTTGATTTCCTTTCTCTGCCGCCACTATTAAAAACACTTATCTTTCGCCGATCGGGGCGCGTCATATGTTAGCGTGTTTTCATTCAGGGAAAATGTACACAAACGCCCGGATCGGCGAGATTCTGTCGTTGAAACGGGCACGCTGAGCTACTAACAAGAGAACGGTGATCGAGAGAGAGAGAGAGAGAGAGAGAGAGAGAGAGAGAGAGAGAGAGAGAAGAAAGCCGGCGCGTATCGATAACGTCAGTGGAAACAGCCGATCGTGGGAACAGAGGAACGACGCGCACGATGACACAAAACTTTCATACTTCTGTTGTCGCGAGAGAAAACGCATGGCCAGCCGCGTTCCCTTTGCATCTACTTTCCAGGCGTCTGTCACCTATTGAAATTGACATTTCAACTTCTGCGGTTTACGTAATGCGCAGCCTTTTCGAAACGGCGGAATGGAACTGGAATTCAACAGACGAGATCTCGACAGTCGGATACGGATTTATTCCGTTTAATTTTATCGATTCGTCAAGATTATTTCTGTACAATATTGTTACAGTTAACACTAACCGTAGCATGACCGGCTTCACATTTTTTATTTTTGCTGATTATTGAAATTACCAAGATACTAACGAATTATTAAATAAATTCTTCGGTTAAAAAATTTGATAGTTAAAAAATATTTTTACAATGGATTAACAACAATCATATGGTTAGGAAGCGAAAAAACATCTGATAAATAAAAAAAAAAAAGAATGACTCTGGCGGGATTTGAACCTGGTCCAAAGAGTCATCAGTGGTTCCGCAGTCCGAGACTACATATGTATAGGCGCTGCACCAACCATAACTTAGGAAAAACGCCGAATAAAAAACGGTTTTTATTTTTTTCAATAAATGACGCACCACTCTCAGATTTGAAAAAAATTGAGCATAATACTTATGATAATATCTCATTTTTGAATTAAATCTGTAGGTGTGCTCTTTCGATTTTTTTTCGTGTTTTACAATCAGAGTTTGCAACGGAAAAATCTGAAAATGATACCTAATATGTGGCTTATTATCCAGAATGTGTCAGAATTTTATCAGAATTTTTAACTGTCAATAAATAGGGAAAATGGGCGAAAAACTGGTTTTTCGATTTTCGTCAATAACTACCCTTACAGGTGAGATATGGGGCTGTAACTTGGCAGATCGGGGTCTTTTTGGGTATCGAATAGCCAAAGCCCGATTAAAAACTCGTCGGGGGCGAATTTCACCACCAAACCCTGTTATTGCCTGATTTCTAAATAAATATTCTGATTTTTAAAATAATCACTGTAAAAGTGCTCGTGGTGGGTTAATATGAGTCACTATAACGAGATCGCACACCCCTGTTGGCCGAGTCTGATGAAAAATTCGGAAAGCCAGGCTAATAAGCGGTGATTACGTTTATATGTATGATTCGCCGCGTCGCGTCGCTCGTATGTGCACGCAATCCAAGCATGTGTTGGTACGCGAAGGCCACAAGTGCGCCGCAGTGTGGACAGCTGTCGACGGGGGCCAAGAAACTATTAACGACGTTGTCGTTGTGTTCGGTACATTGTTTAGTCAGTTGCATATGTACCCGGCTGTCGGTCGAGCTAATGCCGATGCGATATAACGCTCGAACCACGTAACAGGCCGCGCGCGGTGCGATCGGAATTTTTATCGAAGATTATACGTCTGATTAAGATACAACTGTTATCGAATCCGGTTCAGAACACGTTCGTCTTTCCTGAAATTGTTTTTATCGTTCGAACCTCCAGACGTGTTTACAGCTTCGACAAATCGCAAGCCTTTCGTCGTTTCCGACGCTGCACTGGTCCGCCGTGCAAGTTTGCTGCGATCGTTTTTAAATGGGTCACAGGTCAAGGATGAAAGCTGTCCGTCTTTCTGCTGCCGTTTGCCCTTTCAAACTGTCCTAAAATATTTCCAATAAAAGAATAAAAAGGTGACTTTCTATATCCTCCAATATTGTTCTCATAAACAAGCTCTTATGGATAACAAATTTGTTGGTTTGTAATATTTTCAGTGGTAGTATCTTAATAAATATCTTAATAAATTCAATATTATAATTAGATAAGAACAGAATTTCTTTTATGATAATTTAAGGAATTCTTGAGAAATTTGATTATATGTATATTACTAAATACGTGATAAGACTACATGATTCCACTTTCTTAAAATTTGCATAAAAAAATTGAAAAATGCATAAACATCCGCAGTCTAGTAACATCTCGCTGTTTATTATTTTTTACCATTCGCGAGCTCTCCTTGCAAAGTAGGAATTTCGAGATCAGTGATATCTATCCATGCGATTCACGTAAATTCTATTCCAATATAGTGATTCGTCTTGACAACTTCGTACAGTTGTGCAAAGCGACGATTATAACGCGAATAAAACTGCAGGCGTCTCGGCGACTTTAATTGGTCCGTACCATTTACCTTGGCAAGTAAGTGTACCGCAAACTGCGATTCACAACACGCTGCGAATCGATATACGGTATCGATGAGGTCGACTCCGGCTTGTTACTGAATTTGCACGTTCGCTGATATCGAACGGTAACTCGATTGCACCGGTTCTCTCGAAACAGGCACGGTGCCGGGCCAATATTAAATTGCGCGCGGCTCGGGTCTGCGGTAAAAATCGAGCACAATTTCGCGGAATTGCATTGGAACCGACACGAGAATTTCCGACAGTCCCTGGCTTGGTCCCGGCACAAGGAAATTGCATCCATTAGCAAATTACTCTTACCTACTTTAGATATCCTTCGGTCATGACGCGGATCGAAGGGCCAGTAACGCGAAGGGAGTGATCGTTATCTATATTGGTCAAGGTAAGAATCATGCTGCCGCGTCTTACGGCACCGGGACCAATGGGAATACATGAGACGTCGGTGTAACGAGCCTTGTCCTCACTTTTTCCGGATTTGTTACAATAGAATCGGTCCTGTACCTTTTTAGAAAGGACACAAAGAAAATTTCGGATTTTCGAGAAATTCACGATATTTAACCCATTGTGTGATTTCATCAAAAACAATCGCAGTGAAATAAACTCGGACTCATTTGAAGCTTGAAGATCTTACTTACGCTTGTCATTGTTCATTTTTACATTATGTAGCAGATGAAATCCTGAGGACCCATTTTTCTTCAAAAATTCTACGAATTGAAAACTCTGTAAAAATATTATAAAACATTTTTCGTTAACAAATTCCCCACGGATTTGAAGATTGAAGGCTTGCAATGATGCCTTTTTTCACTGTTTTATGAAAGAAAAGTGAGGACCAAGTTTGGTGATGTGAAGCCCTTATGGCGTACCTCTTATGTCACTGTAAAGTTGGCTCACCACACTTTTCATTTAAACCTTAATCAGATTTTACAAAATCATAAGAAGATTCATTGGCGAAAAAAATTTTCCAATATTTTTAGAGACGGTTCAATTTTGTCATCTCATAAAAACTGTTATACATGTATACTCTTCCATGATTTGTCTTGTTAACAAAACTGAGTCAGGATTCGATAATTTAATATTTGGCATGAAAATCAATGTGAAATTTGATATCACTTTTTGTGTAATGATTTCAAATACACGTTCTAATTAATATTGCTTTGGGATTGAACAGTAGCAACAGTTCTATCGCATGTTCTGTAGTATACGGACTGATGATAACTCCATAATCGATATGACGTAAAGCCGGTATTAACAGAAATACCGTTCTTTCAAATTACTCTCAATGATTGGTTTGGAGCTATCGGTACTTCTTCGCACAAAGGGTATGTATCTAATTATTCAATTATGGCTCCCGATAGTTTCATAAATGCTCGCGAAGAGCATAGATGCTCGGCCATTATGCGACATCACCTCCAGACATTATCATTGCAATTAACCTTCAAAGTGGACCGAGCATGCAACTCTGTTCAGGCAACAAATTTATTAACGATGAAACTCATTAACTAATGATCCCCTAACGTCTACAGTTCCCACACTAACGGCCTTTCTAGGGAGATGCTAACAAACTAATGGGAAACAAGGTGATGAATTTTGTTTGAGCATTAAAAAAGTATTAAAAATCTCTTAAAAGACCTAGAACGTTCGATAGCCCTAAATTGCTACTTATACCGACAGATTGATAGATCATGGTGTCACGTGATGTTATTTTGGACGTGAATTTTCAATACAAAATACGAATATTTATTTTTAATTATCGACGTATGGATGATCTGTTTCTATTTTTTAAATTTCTCAAATAATTTTTGTATTCGTTCTTTGTTAAATTATGTCTATTTTAAGTTTAAAATCTTAGTCAATGTTCATAGTAATTACAAAACATGATCGATTTGGTCGTGCTTGATCATGTATAAAGTTAGGGGAACATCGATAGAGGTCTCGTTGAGTCAAGTTTCGCCCAGCGAAAGCTTTCCTTTCAACGAATCCGGCGAGGTCGATTAAATGTGAGCATTTCAATCTTTCGAAACGAATGTCATCGCATTAATGCACGACTTTTACGTAATATTTGACGTGCACCGTTATCAATATTCCACTCACAAAATGCCATAATTCAGCGACTAGTCGAACGTGCCGTGTTCGAACGAGATTCCTTGTATTTAGTAGAAAGTACTACATATACTAGGGAGGGTAAAAGATTCGTTTCACGAAAAGAAATCAAAATGATCCAAAGTACGAGTTAGAGAATTACTACAGATTACTACATTATTAAGCTGTTAAAAGTCCATACCAGTCCTAATCCTTAAGTTATTAAGACATGAAGCGAGGTGTCATTCATTTGGCACAATGCCTATTCAAAATATGTATACCTTTAATTCTTCATATCTTGACAAGTACAACAGAAATAAACATAATATTTCAAGTATTTGATTTGAAACTTTAATTGTTCGTATCTTGAGAAGTATCACAGAAATAAACATAATATTTTAAGTATTTTCTTAGGTACTTGAGCATTACCACCCAACAAAAGCAGATTACAATAACAATTGACTTTCTGGTCTGTATCTCTAGGGTCTTCCCCTGGCCATCTGTGATTGAGGATCCTCTAATTGGTTCGATTCGAGACACTCGCTCATAAATTCGCCTCATTTGTGTCTCCCAATTCAAGATTGAACCCATTCACCCTTTGCGTTTCTGTATTATCTCCGTCCCTATCTCTAGGTCGTCATAATTGGAGCTTTTCTATTCAGGGGAGCACCGTGAAACACATTTTTCACTACCGAGCACCAGTGAATAAACAAACAGTTCGTATTAAACGAAAAAATAACATTTTTTATGCACTCTTCACGTTGAAATTTATACAGTCATTCTATACTCCTTACAGTAAGTTTTGATTTGCGAATACTAATTTCAACAGACATGCAACTTATGTATTCACTCATTGGGAGTGTCATGAAATAATTTTTGTAATTTCAATAATTTTAAAAGAAGGAACCATTTTGTCCCGTTCAATGGTTCCAGTATTAATTCAGAGCACAACTTTTGCATTCAATATTTTGTATAATAGGTGATTCAATGAAGAAGTTCATTCAAAAAATTCCCAAGAAATTATTTTTGTAATTTCAATAATGGTAAAAGAAGAAATCAGGGACAATTTTGACCGGTTTAGCGGTTCTAGTACTAAGTGACAGCACAATGTTTGCAGGAAATTTTGTCTGCGTTATTCCATGCAAATGCTGGTCTAGCGACTGCTAGCGTGATAGAATGACAAACGATGACCGAGTGTCGTGTAAGGAATGCGTAACTGCTCGTATACTTTTCTCATTACAATGTCAAATGTTTATGCAGCAATTCATGCTGCGTGAGCTATCTTTGTAAACACGGTTCGAACGGTGTTACTACAGTGACTATTGTTGCGCAACCGACTGCGAATCGACGAAACTGTCCTATCACTTGAAGAATCCGCAGTCACAATTTTCTAGCATTTAACACGCAAATTCCGCGAACGCCGTCCTGAGCAATTACGCAAGGACGAACTTGTTGCGCGACCAGAGAGAATTCTGTGCTCCCGCGTTCCAATTTGTCTGCGCGAGACAATGCGGAAACCAGCACGGCGAGCACGCGCGACATCCACCTCTTATCACTTGTGCGATTCTATCCTCTCGGACAAGATCTCCAGACCACGGATTCCGCGTCTAGTAGCGTAGAGAAACACCAACGGGACGAAAACCGATCTTTTTCGCGCGATGACAGCGCGTCTATTCCAAGATCAGAAGCCTCTGACACAGTAAAGCACAGTGACTGATCACTGTTAAACTGTTAGAACCACTTGCACAAATTAATGAGTTTCCGCTAAAACACTTTTTCCATGAACGTGTAACTGAACTGAATTTTGTGTTATTTTCGTAGTGCACCTACTTTGTGAAGTATTAAATTGCAAATATAATATTACAAACAATTGCACAAATCGACGAGTTTACATTGAAATAATTTTTGTATGAAAGTATAACTGAGCTGAATTTTTTTTATTTTTGTAGAGTAAATACCTACTTTATGAAGTATTAAATTACAAATAAAATATTAGAGACAGTTGCGCACAAGTGACGAGTTAACATTGAAACAATAAATTTTGTATACGACAGTCTAAGAATTAAATTTAGTGAGGAATTTTATTGTTTTTAAATTTAATTTTTATAACTACATTGAATTCTTATTATTTTTGTAAAGTACTTTACGAAGTATTAATGCGAATAATGAATAGAAGAAATTGTAAAACTGTGAAAACGTTACATGAATTTCAGAATGTTCTTGGATTATTTTCGATTAAAATTATATCAAGAGGAGTTTCATACAATTACCTGACAAAATGTTAATTAACAAACAATGAGACGAGTAAACTATTAACAAACTCAGTGAACGATTACCAAATTTAGCGAATTATTGATAGATTCGGTAAGAATTAATTATAAATTATTAGTGAACCGTTAGTAATTTAATGAATTCCATTATAGTACGACTGTGTGCTTTATCGTGAACGATTACCAAATTTACTGAATTATTAATAGACACAGTAAGTTATTAGGGGATTAAATAAATGACTAGCGAACCGTTAGTAATTTAATGAATTCGCTGGTACGACTGGTGTGTTTTATCGTGCAAGTTGCCCTTGGTCTTTGCTAGGCATTCGCAAACGATGATGTAGCAGATGGCGTTCCTCTTTCGAACACGTTAGGAGGTTTCTAATCCTCGTTGCATTCGTGCGCCTCGCGTTCAGTTCAGAGGAGACCTTGATTCTAAATACATACATATTTCTAGCTCGCATCTGTGCGTTTAGTTATACTATTATGTTCGATCATAACTCAGACTCTGTTTCACCTTCGAACAGAACAATAAGTGTTGAAGCGATGCTTTTGTTTCTCGATGACTATAAATACATAGTCGCATTCGTGCACGAGTTTCCACTTTCCACCCGTGGGAAGAATTAATTCGTTTAAGATGCTGCAGCAACAGACTGATTTGTTTCTGCTCGAGAATCTGCATTCTCTCACAGTTCGCACCATAGCCATCGTTAGCTCGATGAAAAAGGGTGATTCTAGATAAAAAAAAAAAGAGATAAGTCGAAAATGTAAAATGAATTATTTTCGTATCACGCATTGTTTACGAGAAGATCGATTTTGAAAATCAGTCAAATTCGCGCGCTTGGCATTTGTGAGAATCGGTTGTACCACCAGTTACCGGTCACCTTGTCCAACTAATGAACATTTTTCAAATGATAAAGTATCCAAATAGTGTAGTACACAAAGCTTCGACAACGTCAAAAAGAGATGACGAAGTGGTCGGAACATGTGTAACGAAAAATTTGAATAAAATTGTTACTTCTATTGCAGGAGTGCAAATGTTGTGAAAACGTTAGTTTCGAGAATATCAATAATATGTGTTAGAGAAAGTGTAAAGATGTCGTGTTAAAAAGTGGCCAAAATTTTGGAATCTTTAACGTTTTACAAAATTGAGTAATTAAAAAATCCTACGGCTATTCTCAGCAACGACCGTGCATCAGGTTGTCGAAACGAAATGCTGCGAGGAGCATCGTTAGAAATCATTCAACAGGTGTCCGTGGCATCTCCAACGTTGGATTGAAGAGTTGCCAGAAACGCTTGCTGTTTCGAAATCACTCGACCCGCCTCGAGTAATAATAAAAACTATAGTATTTCGGTAACGACTTCATTGTTTTCACCGCCTCATTCAACTCCATTTACCGTCTGTTCGCTTCGGTTCGAGCCGATTGTAACCTACAAATTAATGTTCATTCATAATCACTGCGGGTCAACAGCATCGCCACGTATACGCGATATTAGTCGAGAGCGGATACGAAAGCACAACACGAGAGAAAATTAAAACTTACAAACCAAGAATAGAGGATGTTAATAATAAACATGTTACGTGTGCGAAGACGCTTATCGGTTGGCCCTCGTTCTATTTTAATTTCTTCGGGCAAGGTTGGAGGAGGAGGCGAGCTTCACCCGATGCGATTGGACAATAAAACAACAGTTGAACTTGATAACGGTTATCTGAAGGCGGACGGTGGTTTTGTACAAATTTTTATGGCTGCTGGCACACAAGTTTCTCAGGAGTCGTCTCGGCTACGCGAAAAATTCGCTCAGGAAAGTCTACCGTAACTGAATCAATTTCGATCGAATCTTTTATTATTCAAGGGTCTCTCGAGTTAAGAAAAAATGGGAATAATTGCAATCATTAGATATAATGAGCACTTTTCCGAGGATCCTCTTCGAAGGATTCTCCGGAAATCTTCTAAAACTGAAGAACAAAATAACAAAGAATAATAATGAAATAAGTAGAAATTTTTTGAAGATCTTCGTCGAAGGATTCTCCAAAACTGTTCTAAAAGCTAAGAACAAAATAACAAGATTCTCCAGTATTCTTCTGGAAGTTAAGAATAAGTATTAAAGAATTATAAACAAACAATGAGCACTTTTCCGAGGATCCTCTTCGAAGAATTCTCCAGAAATCTTCTAAAACTGAAGAACAAAATAACAAAGAATAATAATCAAGTAAGGAGAACTTTGTCTAAGGATTCTCCAGAACTCATTTTCAAGTTAAGAAAGGGTAGGAAAGAATTAAAACTCTTCTAAGGATTCTACAGTATTCTTTTAAAAGTTCAGAAAAATAATGAAGATAATACGATCAAAGAAATTTGGTCAAGGATGTAATTAGCTTCTGCTTATTTAACAACGAAAGAATTTTACCTTGTAAAATACAAAGAAGATACAAATATTTGTTCTTTTGAAAAGACGAAGAGAATTTACGTGTTCCTCCTCCACTGATGAACAAATGTTTCACTAAATTGTGTAAAAAAACAATTAAAAAAAGTTCGACACAAGAGAAGCCTTGTTCGGGAACTCGGTGTTAGCCGATTAACAATAAGACTTGTCTCCCACTCCATCCTTCCCATTCTACAACGCAATTCCCCCACGCTTCGGTCACGGCCCGGTCACGTGGCGCGTTCCGTATGTGTCGTGCATGAGTCACACTGTCACGTGACTAATCCGATACTGGTAGAGAGAGGGTAACTGTATTCCCTTGTTTTGGCGACTCTGCCCGAACTAGACACCCAATACACTATTCAACCAGGCTGGCTAACTGATGAATCTTCCTATTTAGCTATTATACTTAACACTTATCCAGCCTTATGTTTAATATATGTATAAACTAACTCTGAATCTATTGATCACTAGACCGTCCATGTGTGTATATGTATGCAAATCGAAACCTTTGTCGTGCAGTTTACAAGAGCGCACGTAGATGAAAAATAAATTTTCTTAACGATTTGATGTATAGAAAATTTAACGATTTGAGATTCCATTAGCCTGCGGATTTTTTTATACATTCATCATTTGCAACTTCCTGAAACCGTTGACAGCACAAACGTGATCTGCACAATACCTGTTTTTGCTTTCCTTTTTTTCATGAAATAGGATAAAACATCGACATAATGTGCCGCAGTTTAGTTACAATTATGTTTAGCAGGAAATAACGCCATTAATCATATGTATACGCCCGTGATTAGATTGCGGATCTTCGCACATTTATAGCACATTTGTGCAAATTGTGCAATAAGTGTCACAACTGTACTTCACGGTTTTTCTGTTTGAGCTTATTAAAACTGTTTACACGGAAACATCATTTACATTCTATCTGGATCTTGATAAATCGTAATTTATATCGCCTGTATCTGTATTATTATTGTATGTATGTATATTATATCGCGTATAATATGTATATGTATATATTTTATTGTATTTACGTTATAAATAACGTGAAACTTATTCGCTTCAACTAATATGTACTAAACATTCTAATCTTTATGCCAAATGAAAAACTGCACTCATTACAGGCAGATTTTTATTACAATTTTTATGGAATTATTATGAAGAGAAATTTTCCATATTCTAATTTATGGTCGTTTGGATTGTGAAAGAGATTTTTCAAGCTGTTTTAAGTTATTTACATTATATCCTTTTCCGTGAAATATATCAAGAAGAATGAAAGCTATCTAAAAAATGTGTGAATAAAAATTGCATCGTTCCAATAGAATTAAAAAGAAATTTTGAAGAGCCACACCTTAAACAAATATCAAGTAACATGAAAACGATGGATTTTTCTAAATCTATTCCAAAGAATATTAAATTGTCAATAACAATATTCAAAAAAATTTTATAACAAAACAGGAGGAGGTAGTATATCGTGTATTACGTACAAGACACAACTGTTGTCTCTATTTATTTATAATGGATATATCAGGTAAGTTGCATGTGATATAAAACTTTGATATTAATTATATTAAACTACAGTTTACCAAAAAATAATAATTCGTGTAAGAAAATATTGTTAATTGAAAAGAAATTTTTATTCGACCTCAGCTTCACGGTAGTTGATGCAGGCAACTTTTATTTCGTGCAAAGGTCTGCCGTCTAGATACACATACAAGGAATTGTTAATAGACACTGTCTGTCAACGATGTTGATAGTCTTCGGGTTCGGGTCAGTGGTTATTATGGGTCGGAGAAGACCCGACGTCGGCTAGACGATAATTATATAAATTATCCACAGCTTCACAAGCTCGGCGACGAACGAATTGCTCGTTTGCCTCTGGGTAGAAGGCAGCTTCGCGACACACCTTGAAATCAAAGAGCAATATGCGAAGGCCGTTTGATCAACGAGGGGAAGTCGAAATATTAGTAGTGCCGGCTGAGACCGTCAGCGTTTTAGTCGCAGCATCAGCGAATGAATTGCAGCACGCGAGATCGCGTCAGCGACACTGAAATCCTTCGCGGTATCGTGAGAAACATATGATCAGAATGGTATCGTTGTCCGCGAACGAACTCGATTTTGATGTTTCCGACCCGAGCGACTCGATTATCACATTTTATTTGTTCCCCTACTTTTGAACCTAGACGTCGGATAATAATGACGAACAGGCTGCGGATTTTTGTGCATTTCTGGTTTCCGAAAATTTTCGAAAAATACTAGAATATAATTTTAATTTATTTCAGATCTACAATGGCCACTACCACTGCAAACAACATTCTATTTGATTCAATTTTCTTAAAATTCGTATACAACAATTGCGTAAACATCCGCAATGGAATGACGAAAAAGATGCGCGCGTAATTCTGGGCTAATTTTATCCCTTGCATCAATGCCCGAAAATTGTCACGACGCTCAACAACATTTTAATCGCCAGGTTTCGTACTTTCAATATTTTTATGCCTCTTTAAATAAACTCATGATTATCCAACAGCATAGAAATTCATAATTTTGTTGATATTAACTAGACCTTTATGCAAATTCTCATATTCATGAATTATTTTATAAACATGCGACGGACTTTTCAAACGATCCATATTAAGTTTGAATGTTAATAGACACGTCATCTTGCATTTTACAAACTTGCATATATATACCATAAATGCATAAAAATCCGCAGTTTGATAATAATATACAGATCAAATTATTAGAACCATAATACGACAAATATATTTTATAACCACGTGATGAATAACTTTATGTCCACAGTTCTGTTAAATTTATATTTCAAACTTTGCAAATATTAATACTTCTTAAAAAATGATAGTGTAGCCAAATATCATTTGAAAATTGTATTTAAATATGGTCTAGTCAATTTGTGCAAGTATTTCGAGATTGGCTTAAAAAAGGTATTAGCATACAAGTATTCATTGCAGTATATTTTTTGAGTCAGTTAAATTGTTTAAATGTCTTTACTGTTTTGCATTTGTTTCACTAATTTTTGCAATAAATGCATAGCACACGAAGTCGTTGGATAGTGCAAAATTTTATGCTCACCTTAAATGTGTTGCAACACTTTGCAATCGTTAAAATGAGGTTTCCACCGAAAAGTTAGATTAGTTAGGCTAGCGGTGGATCTTTCAAACTTTTAGCCTCAAGACAGGTCGTGTCGAGACTCCGAAGCCTGTCTAGAGATAGTCTCGAAAGTTTCGAGCCTCCCCGGTCTCAAAATGCGTCGTCGAGTGTTTCCAAGACCCATCGTTACGGAACGCTGTTTTGACAACGATGTTTGTCTTGGCAAATTTCGCAACGCTTCGGCTGCGTTGTTACGAGACCACCGTCATTTTGCTACAATGTGACATACCGTGGTGACAGTTGCAATACCATTTGCGCGAGCCATTAATAACCACTAGACAGCGGATTCTATGCATTTATAACAAAAATAGGTGTAATTTAAAATAACAAAAATTAACGAAAAATTTAAACATACGATTATTTTATTTTCAACCTTCTAAACATAATAGGGAAGAAAATAAATGTTTATTTCACTCAAGTTTGTTGCAGTAGAAATTTTTATTTTGCATGAAGGTCGGCCGTCAGTTATTCGTGACAACTTAGGTTGACAAGTTAAGCATTGGAGTAGCTTGGTAATTAATTTGGAATTCTTAATGAACGATGTCTCGTATTTTGTTATCCTAAGTCGTAAGTGATAAGTTTTAATTTAAATTTGTCACTAATCATCGCTATGTGTTATTTTCAACCTTTTAAAATGATTCAAGTAAGAAAGAAATTGTTTCTGTTTCGTGCAATCGATGCAGACAATTTTTATTTCGCAAAAATATTTTCACAATTTTGCATTTCGTCTAGTAATTTTTGTCATAAATAACTGCATAAAATCCTAATTATAAGTTAACGAGATTATTGTAATTGGAATGGGAAAGAAACGCACTTCTAATTATCGTAATATAATTGAAAACAAGTAATCGTCATTAAATAAAATAACTTGACTTGCATAATTTTTGCATTAAACGGCTGGTAAGTATATTCGTGTTTGAAATGCATTGAAAATAATATGATAATGCAATACTGAGAAATGCGATCAAAACATCGGCAAAAAGTGAGATCATTTTCAATGTTACGTTTGCAATACAAAGTTTCCGTCAACCCGTAAATTACCAGCCACGACAAATATAATTAGCTTCTGTTCTGCGAGGCATTGGAGTTTTTGCGATTCTACAGATCACGAAATGACACATAAATTGCTCTTAATGGATATATGTATAAAAACCAATAAACACTCCGATACACCGATTTCGTGTCGAATCGATCATGAAGCGAAGAATTGAAAGCTGCGGCAATCTTTCCGACCACTCTCGATTCTAGCTTTCAAGCTCTGATACTCCCTTTTCAATTTCGAGAGCGAACGCGCAACGGAACAAACAGTTATAACATACACAAAGCTCGAAATAAAGCTTGATATTTCTGTCTGGCTCGGCCGATCGAAGCGAAAATACGATCGACTAATAATGCGCTGTTAAATTCCCCTTATCTCGACCACCGATGCTCATTAGTCACCGATAAAGACCTGCGGCAATCACCGGCGATAAAAAACATTAGTTTAATCCAGGAAATGTTTTTGTGCAACTCGTCGATATACATGTATTCTCGTCAAAATGTTTCTACTTCTACTACCCCCGGTTGAAAAATTATTCGAACAAACAACTCGAGTGTCTGTCACTGTAATTCTTAATAATATGGAAAATATTTCCATGAACAATAAAGGTAAATGCAATGATAAAACTCGTCGTATATAAGGAAAATATTAATACAAAAATGTTTGTGTTCTTACAATGTACAGAATGAGCAAGTTGGACACTGACGCAAGAAAGGGTTTAATAATCTCCATTTTTTTTTAACAATGTCTATCGGCATCTTTATCATCAGACTTATTAAAAAGTGTTCGAATTTTCACATAGAGGTGGTTTATTATTTTACGCTTGGCAAAAAGACTGAAGACTCTTACACTGAAGTTGTATCTAATAATTCTACAATCATATCCACGACTTTGATCGATTATGCCAGGGGTAGAACTAGGTGTTGAAACAAAATTCTTTATATGTATATTCTTGCTGAGAAATAATTACAGGAGCTAGCATGTTTATCGAAATATTTCACCACTATTATTCATGAGCTCAGAGGCTATCTTCGTGGCATCTGTGCATAACTTACGATAAAAGCTCGACGATGCTGAATTAATAAATTCATAACATCGTCATCTGATTTGAAACAATGGCGTTGCAGAAAATCAAGGAAATGGTAATCGGATGACGCCACATCCTTGGGCGTTTTACCTCGGTCAAGTAAATGGCCATTTTTTCTCTGCTTCGTCGATGAAATTCACTAAATTATCCAGAAGATTTCGACGCTTATCTATTACTTCTCTGTGCACGAATCGATTCCTCGTGGCGATTCCTCGTGGCGATTCCTCGTGCGATTCCTCGTGCGACTCCTCGTGCGACTCCTCGTGCGACTCCTCGTGCCGGATAAAAACAGTATTAGGGTACAATCGTGAAAACTCAATATTTTGCAAAATATTTACCAGAGGGAAATACTGTTCATACGCCACAAGAAGTCTTCTGGCAGGAATTCGACAACAAACCGTCCGCGATTGGGTCATTCCACACGAACTTTCGGTTCTAGCTGAATTAGGGTACGCGCACAGTGGATCCGTTTCCGTCCGATTCTGCCGGCGTTCGAAGCATCTGTCTCTTTTTCCAAGCGTGCGAAAAAGAGACACAACGTAAACGATAAACACCTATATATATATTTGATTCGTCCAACTAAATTGAATCTACGAAGTTAATTGGAAAGAGCTCTTCACCTAATAAAGACACGCCGATTCCACCCAAGCGCCGCACTTTTTAAAAGCTCTTCCGGACGAGCGTGCATGACGACTCGTGTACGTAATTTAGTCTTTTTTTTTTCTTCGTTCGTTTCGTTAGAGCCGGTCAACCTGGCGCGCCTAATGCGACGCATTGCCACACGTGCAACCATTTTTCGGGGTTATTACCCTCGTGGGGCAAGTAGACACACGCGTGTCCGACGCTTCCTCGACTTGCGTGTGTTTTCCATGCGTGCTTATCCCTCCGTAACCTATCGTTAACGTGCGTTATATTTTTTCGTTGGAACTTGGATTTTTCTGTTTTATTTACTGGAATGATAGGGAAGTGCGTGTGCGCAAACTTCGGGACAGTAATGTCACTTACATTGTGCACAGACATTCAGTCACAGAAATGTTGTTGTTGTTAATTATTTTATTTAATTACGTAATTTTTGTCGATATATACGTATATGTGAGATTTGACTGATTGAAGCTATAACAAACATGTCAGAGTTCGGTGGAACATTGGTGTTCGGATAATAGAACACAAAGTTTTACACTAAATCTGGACTGATTTGTACAATAAATCATCTTGTATACAATTACAGATTGACATTTTAAAAGTCACACATTAATGGAGAATTCAGATGTTATAATTTTAATGAGACAATTATGTGAGAAATATATTGGTGAATGTTTCATAAAAAATAATTGAAAAAGAATTTTGTCAAATATCGTGCGTTTCACATATATGTACTGAGAAATTACTGTAATTCTAGTTGATAAATAATAGATAATTATATAGGTGTTTCATTTAATTACTTGATACTTCATGAATTAAATTATTGACAAAATAAAGCAATAACTCCGTGGAATTTTTTCATATATACATTGTCAAGTCGAAGATAGATAGCGGATGTTCATGCAAGTTATAAAGTTTTATGTCCTGTAGGTAATAGCTTCTATAGATAAAAACAATCTAAAGTTGTACTATACACTATCGAAGTTTGTGGTTCAGTGGTTTTTGAATATTTTTATGAACTATAAAAGTCTTATTCACGATTTGATTGCTACTAGTTTTAATGTTTTGAACATGTGTTGCAGTGTACGTGGTATATTTTTTACTTTGAATACAAGTCGATATTAATCCTTTGTGCCTGATATAATTTGAAGGGACAACTCTTTAAAAAAGAAAGTCAAACGTTTATATTTATAAATATACACTATTACTCGTAACTTCGATATTACGCGATGCCATAGTCTTCGATTCCCCTGAAATTGGGTTACACAGATTTTATCGACACTGTTTTGACCGACAGAAATATATCGATTTCAAGATTAACCGATACCAGTATTAATTGACAACAGCATTCAATATTGTAGTCTATTTTCTGAGACAAGAGATCAGATATGTAATTCAACTGTCATTACTAGACTGGGAATTTTATGCATTTATAGCAAGTATTAAATTACTAACCCATAATATGAACACGATCCGTCAATTACAAAACCGAAACGCGAGCATATTTGGCAAAACGTAAAGTTCGGTTCTTATCGCGAACGTCATAAGAAGCATATCAGATCTGTAACAATGGCTACTAAGCGAAAGTACAAGATAGGCAGCACATAGCGAAGGACACATTACAAGTGGGAGGTCTCATGCGGCTAATTGATTGCCCCTTTAACTGTGTGCACTTCGATGCTTGCATACGTTATCAGCATCGAGGCTCTACTGTGGCGCACAGGTTAACGCGTTGATTCTCGTGTCACAGATTTGAACATTAATTTCTGCGCTGACATACAGTCGCGGGATAAAATACCAACCAAACTACATACCCAATATACACCATTCAACAATAAACATTTTGAAAATACTTCAAGTACAATTTGCTTCGAGTAAACTTGATGAACTTGAGAAAATCAGTTCATTTTAAAATCTTAGTGACGTCTTCAAAAACTTTCAAATGAAGTTCGTAAATACAAAACGATGGATAGAGTCTACAAAATACAAGAGATTAACAA
The DNA here is from genome assembly GCA_916610255.1 of Lasioglossum lativentre. NCBI lineage: Eukaryota > Metazoa > Arthropoda > Insecta > Hymenoptera > Halictidae > Lasioglossum > Lasioglossum lativentre. The sequence continues at coordinate 6,731,336 of OU744366.1, forward strand.
GACAGTAACACTAAGATAGCACAACATTTCATTTCTGTATAAAATTTGTTTATTTCATCCGAGAAAAATTCCGCAAAAATCAGCCAAAATCTATGAAAAATATCGCGATTCTTGAGAGGTTAATACGGTTTCCATGTTTCCTATCCCAGTGTCATCAGGTCGAGTCACGAAACCGATCGATCGCGAATCGCGAAATGCGCGTTTGTTTTCGCGAGGATGCGCGGCTGGTTCGCGCGCGTTTTCACGCGATTACGCGTCTCGCAAAAATTCTTACGGCAACGAGAGAAATAATAATTCAAGGCTATCGTCTTTCCGGCGTTATCTGTCGATGCACAAAACCGAGGAACTTTCCACGAGCGGTGCTACGTCGCGTTCGACTGCGGAACACGGCCCCGTACTATCGTGCAACTTTCCAGACGGTGCGCAACCGTGCCGACGTGCAACCGAAGGGAAAAAGGTGAAAAAAGCGAGGAATAGCATTCAGTAACCTTCGATACGTCGGCCTGTGCCTTCCTCCTTTCTGCGTCGCAATCGATACACCTGGTGAGCAGACTATCACCCGAAGGGACGAGCAAGATACAAACGGGAAAAAATCGGTTGACGACGAATTCGTCGAAAAATCGGTTATTAGCGGAGAAAATGGAATTTTTGTTGGGAAAACTTTGTTTAACCTCTTGACATCCAGTGGGAACTCACGATGAAGAGTTCAATGAAATTTTTCAACCTGTTGACTGTCGCTAGATTGCAGATTTTATGCATTTGTTACAAAAGTTGGTACGTGCAATTTAAAGCAGTGCACATATTTAAACAATTTAAGAACATATTAGTTTAGCTTAACAAAATAGTTAAACGAGGAAAGAAATTTTTATTTAGCTTCTGTCTCTTGGAGTCGACGCAAACATTTTTTATGTTGCATAAAGATCTGCAGTCTAGTAATAACTACACTAGATTTTCATGCAAAATAAAAGTTTTCTGCATTTGTTGTAACATATAGGAACCATTTAAGAACTATCAAGATAATCTAGTAAATTGTAATAATAATAAATTGACGTTGGTATTAATTTTATATTAATTGACTAGGACGTGTTACGTAAGAATGTTATTTCTGTCTGTGAAGTTAGAAGAAAATGTTTAAGCACTGGCGTGGATGCAGGCATACATATGATAAATATAAATTTTCGTTTTATTCAAATTTTTATTTCAGATACGATCTACTCAACTGTATAGAAAATTGTACAGCGAGGGTTTAAATATTGTAAAAGAAAAATGAGGCATTTTCCATATTTTATAGAGTGGCTGCAGTTGTAAATTAGCATGATAAACATCGTCCAGATTGGACAGGCAGGTGACGGCAATTTGCTGATCACACGTTGGTCGCCAAGGACGTTTGATTTAACACCCTGTGACTTGTCTGTACAAATGGGGATGTTAGTGTGCGTTTGACAGAAAATAGGCTATCGCATTGTTGCATGCTGCGTAAATGACAGTGACAGCGTCGAGTATCAGCGAGTTACTATACAGAGACTTCAATAGTATCCCTACAAACCAGTTCAAAGTGCGCCACAATATCTTCGACAGAGTAGTGTTTCTTCTCGAGAAAAGCCAAATACATATTTAAATTATGCACTTCCCAAGAAATTATTGTTATTTCTCGAGAATTCAAATAAAACGCGCGGTCTGAATTATTACACTTGCACTCGAACAGTGGGGATGCCACAGTTAGGGTGACATCCTACAATTAAACCGACCTCCACACAAAATGAGCGCAATTTTTCAATTGTCAACGTTTTTGTTACAAAAAAGAAAAGATCTCGACTGGCAGACGCAACGCTGGATGCTTTGTTACTTTTAAAAAACTATTTTAAACCATAGATATAATTTTAAAAAAATAAATAAAACATTAAAATCTTTTTATTTCAATTGTTCACAGTTTATAAGAGAACATTAATATTTTTTGTCTTAGAAGTGAAAAATGTTCTTTGCAAAGATTTTTTTTAGAAAGTTGTATAAAAATTATATATTTCAATTATTTAATAAAAATTGTTTGAAGAATTGTGGCAGAATCGATAAATAAAATCGTTCGCAGCTGCCCTAATTTAATCACGCTGAGTTTAGTCCGTTTTCTTTGATGAACATTGTTAATTAATCTAATTCGCGAATGCGAACAAGCTAATAGAAAAAATTTTTATTTGCTTTGTCTTGATGAACACGGTATGAAATGAGTATAAAGAATGCAGGGGAAGCGTCAAATTTCCATGAACAAATCGTTGAATTTGTAACTAGCGAGAATCATGCGTTTTGTTTAACGCGTAGTTCAACTGGAATTCCTGATAAACGTAAGACCATAAGTGCTTTTATCGGTTTTCTTTTTCTCCGAAGTAAATACTAATAATAGCTATGATAGGTGACTTGTGCATGACATTGAAATCAAGGTACGTTACAGGCAAACAAACAGATTATCAGTTTCTATCTAACGATGATATCATAGCACTATGTTGCGAATAAACTCTAAATAAATAAACACTAATGCCTTGGTAAACAACGGTTAAAGAATGCGTGTTCGTATGACCTTTTTTTATTCTCGTCGCATGTGAAACAGCATGTGAAACGAGAATACTGAAAATGTCAAAATCACATTACCTTCGAACCACACATTTTTTAGGAAAATTTCAATTTTACAAAAACAAATAGGAAATTCGGATTTTTAATATTAACCCGTCAACTCTGTTTCACTTCATCTTCAGAACGTGTGTGCTCAATTATTATTTTTAATTTAGCATTATTTTTGTGCTTTTTTGCAATTGCTTTTCATGAACAGTTAACAGGTTCAATGCAAACATCCGCTGTGTGTACATACAAACCGCTGTATATCCAATGGAAAATATATAGGCGCACAATAAATACAAACTTCTGTCTAAGAAATTATGAATGACAAAATAATGATAATCACTGGAACTTGTAAAATAAATCGTAACGCTAGGTAAGATTAATCTTCAACTGTAATGGGTCCTGTAGTTCTAGCGTGAAACAATTCTTCAATAAATCTTCAAGAAAAAATTCTTTTTCGAACCGTTTCAAGCCCCGTTAAAAATGCAACAATTATTGGAAAACTGTGTTGTATACAAAGAGCGAAGCGATAGAAACGAGGAATAAGAAAGGAGGAGGCATGGATGGCGCGCAGGTCCACACAGACTCGTCAGGTGTTTCGGACAGGTACAGGATGGGGTGTGGAAGGAGAAAGAGACGCCTGGCACAATCCAGGAGCACCGGAAAACAAACGTTGCGGTAGGACCAGAGAAGTTGCGGTAGGACCTTGAACCTGTTGCGCAAGGAGTTGCTGAGGCTCGATGTTGGCCAGGAGCTGATATCCGTGGAAAAATACATCGGCCGTAGTCGGTGTTTCTCATTAGCTTTGTTTCGCGGTTATCTCATCTTCCGCGATGCGCAGAACGTGTATGTGCGTATGAAAATATACAAAAATCGAAATCGCTGTTCGTAAAATAACTCGATCGAGACACCGGGTTATACTCTACTCCTAACAAATTTAACGATACACGAAGCATCTTTGAAAGATAAAATATTATGCATTATGTACTGCGTTATTCGCTTACTACTTACTAGAATGTTATTTAGACCTCGAATTTCTCAGATAGACCTTCTGTCATAAATACGCTTCTTTCAAAAGGTTGTTAGAACATTTTTCACATTTATCACATTTTAGAACGATGATGGTTATTCAATATGAAACAAACACTTCACAAACACTAGGATTCCAAAAGAAAACTAGACAAAAACCTGCTTTATTCTTACATGTAAAATACACAACATTCACGTGTCGTGTACCTTCGAGAACTTTCTCTCGACATCAAACATACGCAAACATACCACGATCCCGCGCGAACGTAAACCTCTCCTCAAACCTGAGCGTGCGGACACCGGCGCCACCTAGGTATCCCTTTGTATACTAACGCGCATTTCTTCCACGAACTATGAATTCAGTTACATACATATATCGCATGCAGTAAATGTCATGTTAGTCTTACTATTAGAATCGCAACGAATTTTCTGTACTTAAACAAAACGTAATGGTTTTAGACTGTAAATATAATAATAATATTTATAATATAATAATATTTAGACTTCTAATAGCTTGGCTTTTTCGTATTTTAACTACCCATCTTTGTTCTACATGTAAATGCATAGAATCCGCAGTCTATTTATTAGAAAGTTGCTATGATAAAAGAATCGTAAAATTAATTACACGGTGATACATTTTCAATAATAACACATGGCATCAATAAATAAATAATTTTGTTATGCTATGAGGACTAACAAAAAGTGACTTGGCAAATGGTTATCGATAGAAAATCTTGGGAAGAGATTTCTAACGATCCACCCGGTATGCAGGGATCTCGTGACATCATTTAGATGCGCAATCAAACAAAGGAGCCCCCTGTATCATGCACTTTGCTGCGCGGAGTCTCGAGGTTACTAGATTTAACGCGGTGACTCTATTTTTCTGGGTTTGTTGACAAAGTTCCCATATTGGATAACTGACGTAATCGAGATAGGCGCTGTAAGGTAACGAAGATCGCAATATCCTGGGTAGAGGACAACGGGATCGCGAAGCGTATGCGTCATCGACATCTCCACGAAACAACGTGCACTTCTCTTCAAGTAATGCGTAGAACGGCTCTGTTCGACTCTGCAGAACGTTCTAAAACAAGACGAGGATACAAAGTCTACAACACACGTGTTTCCGATGTATCTGTAGAATTCTGTCTACATATAATAGCAACTTGAACTCTAAACCCTCTGCACTACGAATCCTATTTCAATTTTCTTCAAGTATCCGAGTAAAAACGTATTAATATTATAAAATAAAGGGTCTTCCATATTAAGAGGTGTCATTTTAAATTTCCCGATATTTTTTATTTGAGAAGACTGGAGTTGTCACTCTTCGAAACGTGGTTAGTAAAATTGTATAAAATTGTTAAATGTAAAAAAAAAACAGTCTTATAATTTACGATGACACTTCCTAATGGATGACCCAGAACATATACTGCATTTTTTAAACTGGCAATTTAAACATCGGACACACTTAAAGTATTTCGACATGTACAGGAGTCTCACCGTAGTTCACACATTATGTTAATAGCATTGGAACTTTGTAGTATTGTAATTAGTTTGCAGATTTTTAAGTATGCCACCTCCAAATTTGAAAAATACAAAGAACGAATATACCGTCAGATATATTTCTTTAAAATATGTCACTGTGTCAATGAAACATAATTTGGTTTGCACGCGAAGGTTAATGGCATTTCTCTACTTTACTTTCACCGTACAAAATTTTGCTTCTTAGCAAATTCATTTTGAAAGTGTTCAGCTCGCGCGTCTGTGTATCCGGAAAGTAGAAATGGCAAGTAATGAATATAGACACTAACCAGACCTGTCATAGACACATAAGCAGAATTCTACATACCTACGTTCAAAGCTACATACATATGTCCAAAGTGATCCAAATTTTGATCATCAGTATACTCGACGAATATTTGAATCTGTTTTTCTTTTACATCCAAGAGTATGAAAGGAAAATAGAAAAAGTCTAGAATGAATATAGAATATAAAGAAAATAAAAGAATGTAGACAATATAGAAAAGAATTATTTTAGTTATTTCAATATAATGCAATGGTTACTCTATATGAAATTCATAAACACACGTTTGTTGCACGTGCCGCAATAAAAATCGAAATTAATACAGTTTTATGTCCCTATTAACTTTATAGATTCTATGACCATGGTAATGAAATATTTTACGATTCCAGCAGTTCCCATGTCCATAAGAATTCAAAATTCACATAAACACATCCGTAATGCATTGTCAAATATTATTTCTGTTTCGATGGCTCAAAAATACATATATACCATGAAATTTTGATTATCATGAGAAGAATATTTAATTTTATCACGAATATCGCCAGATTTTTCAACACTAGAACACAATGATTTATTCGGTCTATGACAATAAACAATCGCGACAGTTTAAAGCCATTCGAGTAGAGCATATTGCGAGCCAGCAGATCAAACATCCGATTGATAAGGTGATAAGGATATTACCAACGTATTCTTCGCGACTGTGGTAACGTTTATGGTAGCGCGCAATCTTACCCAGCAGCGACCGAAACAATTAAAATCCACTGTTTAATCGATAAGATATTTGATACAAGAAACTATATTATTCTGTCATTTATGTGTCCATAAGGCTTTTATTATTATTCAAAAGCTGTGTTACATTTTTTATAGGCGATAATAAACGGTCCAGGCTCTAAGTATATCCATAAGACGAAGTATAAGTGATGTGTCAGCTGTATGCAAATTCACAATTTCACTGACAAGTTTGAACAAATTGAAATCGAAGAGAATTTTCTTCCGCTCGTCACTGCTTCGAGTGAATTAAGGATACAATAAAAATTGTATAATTTCACAAGTTATTGAAAATGGTCTTTACAGTGCTCTGTGCGTTTGAGTCATACAAAATAAAATGTTCTTTCCTGCGTTAGTGTTTCGAATAATAAAGATTGTGTAATTTCATAATTTTTTGAAATTGGTCTCCACAGTGTAAGTAAAGAAATTTCGAGGAGATGTTTAAGGTACATGGACACGGTGTTATAATTGTATTATTGCTCGGGAAGAGTGACAGTCAGCATCTTTTAGCGAACTTCAAGGTCGCGAGAAAACGACCGATCGTTATCGCGTACTCGGCAAGCGTACGTTCTCAATTGTAAATCATTACGTAATGCGTTTAATTTAATGATTGCAATTTCTTGCCCACCCACCAACTTGTCACCGGTAACATTATCTTCGATTAAACTGTGATCCATAACTGCTAACGCTACCAATCTCTCTTCACGACCAAGAGTGCTGCACGTAAGCGAAATGGTCCTCTCAAATGATTCATGGGATCAATGCGATGATCTACATATACATACATATATGTATACACTTTTCCGAGCAATTGCTTCAACTTTTCCTTAATTACCGTTTAGCTTGCTTCGTTACGAATGCGGAAGCTTATTTCATTTCCAAACACGTCTCCGCAGAGAAAGAAGAAAATAAATCTTTATGCCAATTAGAGTATTAATACTTCAACAAATTATATTTTCACTCATCGTCACTGTAGCATGAAAAAATTATTTAAAAAAAAATATTTCTTTTTAAGTACCACGTTTTTAAAACGGACTAAAAAGTATAAAATAATTTAAATAAAAATATGTTTAAAAACCGGACTAAAAAGTATAAAATAATTTTTCTTAGCCCCGTCAGATTCCTAACCCCATACAGATAGTCCTGAAAATTTGTGATTGTGAATTTTTATGAATAGCTATGAAAATACTTGTAAGATTTAATCAGGCTTTGCAACTGAAGCACAAGGATAAAGTTTCTTCTGTGCTCTCGTATGTATTCGATTCGAACTAAAAATTTTCATCTGTGTCTAGAATGAAAATTTAAAACATGCATTTTCAAATTCAGTAATTTTCTATAAAATCTGCGACTGTCGACCTTATGCGATCATCTTGAAATGTTTATTGCTCGTAGCAACGTTAACGGATTTGGATGAAATTTTCACCGTATATAAAACTGACGTAGATCTACCAAATGCGTGTTTTAAATTTTCATTATAGGCGCAGATAAAAAAGTTGCAAATTTTTAAAAAAATTTCGTTTACTCGTCACTTAGTAAACTAAGTTTTCTAACGTATCAAGAAATGATTGTACGATTTCACCGAATGATGGTTAAATAAAGAGAACGCGCAAAAACGGAATAAAAAAGCAAAATACATTCTTGCGCGATTCCAATTAATAAATGTGCAACACTTGGCCGAAGGAGAGCCCGTTGATTGGCTGATCCGCTCGAGGATGTTTTCTAGGGGTTGTTACGTAAAGGCGTCCATTTGCGCAACAATGTTGCAATGCCTAATTATACTAATTGCATCGCTGTCCAATTATTAACCACTCTGGTTAAAAAATAACTATGCTAGAGAACTCTATGCAAGAAGGTGCTGCCGGTCGAGATGCGTTTTACAAGATTTTCCGAGGAAATCGATTTCTTTTCATTTTTGTCCAAAAACGTTTGTTTATTGTTTGGGATATTGTGTCGTCTCGTAGACAGATTTGTCATACTGTCGCAAATTGAAATCGCAGTCTTACCATGGAATATGCATGCACCTTAAAGCGATGATAATAGTGCATAGGAATTTGTAAACAGATATACTTGATATATTCCACTGCCTTGACTTAATGAAATTTTAAAATAATTCAGAGGATGTGTTGTGTGTGTGTGTGTGTGTTTCTCGGAGATATCGAATGTAATACATATAACGCGCTGTTAAAAACGCACTCTGTCGTTTTACAGGTTGATAAGATATATTCGTCACGTGTTACGCGAATACTTATAACAACCACTAACGAGACACCTTACGTAAATGAAATGTTCTCGCGGTTATTTTGCAACAATGAAAACTGAATAAAACCCTCCTTTTCCCATCTAAAAACAAAAGAGAAACATGTTTAACAAGCGGTTACGAGGAGATATTGGATCTTTCTGCAAATTAAAATTGTTATAAAACCATCTTACGAAAGCAAGAATAAAACAGAACTTCAAACTCTGTAAACACTATCACATAGGTACATTGATGAGCGTGCATTGCATAAGTGAAATTTTCTGGCGGTTGTTTGCAACAAATGGAACGGAATAGAACTTTTTTCTTGTCACTGAATGCTTCGAAACTCCAAAAAAACAAAACAAAAGTATACCAAACAGACTCTAACGAGTAGATAGTGGATCTTTCTGGAAATTAAAATTGTTATCTCCAGAGAGAAGAATAAAAAAAATTCGTTCGTCTCCCAAAGGTTTCAAAGGTTGAAAAATAAAATGCACTGTATACTGTTGCGCGTTAATGAATAACATTATTAAAATCCGCCTCCGCGTGTAATCTGAGAAACGGAATGGACCTCTCTACAACGGACTGAGTGCATAATAAAGTCGGTAGGGAAACGTCGGTGCTTCGGTATCTGTAAATATTCTCGGTTATTCGATTACACGAATTAAATTGCAACAAAACGCGCTTCCCGGTTTTTACGGTAATGTTTGTTGTTTCCTTGGTTCATTTTCAGTCGCGAACTTTTACCTTTTAATCAAGGTAGAACGTGGCAATTTCTGTTCCGACGATCTGCAAGCTTTTTGCGCGTTTAATATTCGCCGGGCAGCTTCAGCACGGCGAGATTTCAATAATAATTTCGTTCGAAGATACTCTGACGTATACCGGTGCTACGATTACGTCAAGGGATCGAAGGCTCGACTGCTCCACGCGCAACGAACGTATTATAACAAACGAGAGGCAACTTTAATTAAAACTTATCGAAGCAAAGATATACTACCTGACCAACCGACTCGTTATTCTCTTCTCGGAATAAAATAAAAATCCGTGCAATTTTCCTCGAAACGTAGAATACAGCATGTCCCGGAAAGAGGAGATTCCTGATGTAATTTCGAGTAACTTTTCCGTTTGCGAAAATGTTCTCTGTGGCGTTGTTAACGAGTTAACAACAAAAAACACCGACCAATCAGAGCGCGGCTCAGACGGGACCCGCTGAGCACGGCTATGGATTGGCCGTGCGGAATTCGTCCACTTGAACCGCGCTCCGATTGGTTCGTGTTTTTCGTTAATAACTCGGAAACAAAGCCACGCAGGACATTTCCGCAAATGGGAAAGTTAGTTCAAATAACCTCAGGAACTGGCCCTTTAAAGTACAACATTTTTGGGACACCTTGTATACCGTGATCTACCATCTGGCTTTCAACCTGTGTAAGGGGATACTGTAGAACGTGGCTCGTTGCAGCACGAACCGGGACGCGCAAAAATCGAGGTAGTTCAACGAAAGAGGTAACTCGATCACGCGATCTATTTTCCCACTTTTCCGCTCCGTATTTTCCCCCGACGTTCCACCACAATCCCCACTACTAGTTTCAGAACTTTTAACAACTCCTGGTGGAAATTACCAGTATGTAACGAGCAACGCAGGTTCTATTGTATTCTGGTTTTCGTTTTTGTACGAATTTTTAGAAATTTTTTTTTTTTCAGAAAACTATTGAACCTTTTGCATCGGGTCTTTTGCACGCATATTTATTGGTATTTGAAGAACGTGTGTGTTTTTTTCAAAGTAAAAATAATGAAAATTACATGACTTCTGGATTTTTTTATAGAGTATGTTTTACAAAATACAGGTAGACACGATTCCGGTCTTTCGACTGATCCGGTAACAAACAACTTTGTCCTTTAAATATAAATATCTGCGAAGTCATCCGTAGTAGTAATCTTCAATATTCATAATATTCGAAGGTGAAACGTGCAAACATTGAACATTTTTAGGCTAATATGTGTTTTAAAGATGATAGGTTATCAAAAGAAGTAAATAGCAAGACTAACATATAATTACTTATATTTTGAATAAAACCATTGTCGTCATTGTATTTTAAAAAGTAGTAATTGTTATTTGCACACGTTATTTAATTCTTTAAGCAATTTTTATCTGTACATGTTACCTTGCTTCAATGTCGAATGTTATACGCAACAATGTTGGCTTGAGTAAAATTTAGTACAAAAACAAATAGAATATTGAACGTTATTCTCAACCATTATTCATCAAAATTGGGAAAATATCTGCTATTATACATGTAAGCTTTGTGTATGTGTCGGTGAGCCATATATGCTCGAGAGAGGGCGGGACTTGAAATGTTAAAGATAGTAAACAGATAGATATAGACAGAGCGACAACTAAACTTCATTGATAATTTGTGAGTAAAACTAATAAATAAAAATCTTTAATTTATAAAAGCTACAAGTACAAGTTTCTATTAAAAGAATCTTGTGTTAAGATAATATAGGGAAGCACAAACATGTAATTGTTGATTCTCTATATTTTTAGGTTAGTATAACACGTGGGAAGTATGCAATAATTATTTATCATGTGATGAATAATAAAGCTCTATATTTTTAGACGAATCAACCTTGTGTTTTTGCTTAAAAAGGAACCGTTAACCATATTGTACAATACATATAAAAAAAGTGCAAATATTATTATAGTGAAACCACATGTTGGAATTATATTTGTAATGCGCGCGTTCTGTCGTAGACACTCGTTTAGTTTTTAGTTTTACAGCGACACCTGTTGGTTTAGATTAAGCTCTGTCTGTTTCTCGTCACCACTTTCACCACGTGCATACATATCGTAAGATTGTTAATACCTCATTTTACTTAAAATGTACTTATTTCTGTGTGAATTATTAAAGCAGAGTTGCTCGTTTATTTCCACAACAAACTCCCTAACACCACATTTCCGTTGAAATCATGTTAAAGATCAGGACAGGGTAACTTATTTTCACAACCAAAAATCGTGTAGTATGCCAAACAGAACAAACCTTATCAAAAATGTATCACAATGAAATTTCAATGGAAATAATTATATGTTACACTATCTGTACAACAAAGTATACATAATATCCATACGAGCAACCTTCTGCATATCTACTGAAATAAAATAATGCATGCAACCTCAATTCAAATATATGTTTACTAATTAGCAGATATATTGTTCTTAACAATTCAAAGTGTTTCACTGAACACGACATTTACATTACAAATTCTGACGCATTTAAAAAAATTCTTAATGAAAATTGTTTGATAAACTGCGATACAGTATCATCTTACTTAGAATTATAAAAAAAAATCTTTTGCAACATTACCTTCTTCCGGAACGTTCGCGTATTATTATAATAATAATTGCCATTATTCTCCATCACCAGTAAAAATGTATGGAATCGAAACTGCGCGCGGATTTCCCGTCAAACAAATAATGAATTATTCATCGGTACATTCGCGAAATTTTTTATTTAATTTGCTTCGATACGTGTTCGAGGGTTAAAATGTCATCAAATAAATTAAAATGTTAAGCATCGCCTCCTTTTTTTTTGTGCACAGATCCGCTCCAGAAAGATTCGAGGAGCTGCGACACACGTTATTTGTTGCGTGCATCTACAGCAAAAACGGGGAAACGGGAAATCTAATCTCTGGTTTGAAACTCCGTGCTCGTGCATTTCAACTCGCTCTGAACATGAAACGTTCCTCGGTAAAAAGTCTCGGAGATTCGATACGGTGCGGACTATAGTTGCACGATATTTTCGTAACTATGCTCGTGCACGTGAGCAAGGTCTAGAGAGCCGCGTCTATTCATGGGACTCCATTCACCAAGGAAACGGGATTCAGTGGATGACGGACGGTAATGCGAATCGCACCTGATCCCCGATCATGCTGGGTGTTCATTCTCACCTGTCTCTGTGCGTTCACTTTTCTGTCAGTAACAGTGTATTTGATTACAAGTGAAATTTAAAATGCACCATCAATCGATATATGTCTGAATTAATTGCAAGAAACAGTACCAAAGTAGAAATTTCCTTCTTCCTCCAATGACTTCAATAACCTATAAATGATGCATCCATATAAATGCATATGATGGAGTGAATGCATTGAAAGTGATGGAGATTATTTTAGAGAGTAGAACGAAGTTGTTTGTAAATAATCAATAAATTCACGAAAAAATGGCTATGAATTTTGCTTTGTAGCGTTGGAAACATAGCGAGTAATACAAGTTATCTTAATTTTCAAATAGTTGTGTTAATACACGCTAAATAAATTATTTTTTATACATATAACAATGATTTTTTATCAGATCCAGAAATTCATTTTTATTACTATATGTACAAATAAACCGAGTTTCATAAAGATTTTTAGAATGACAATTGCATTTGCTATTTATAAATTTTAATTTTCTAATTTTAGTTTAATTAGTTGAGTTACTTTTGTGGAAATTTCTGTGAATGTGGTGGAGCAGCCATGCCAACCTAAACGAATGAACAACACGTTTCAAACTGTGGCGGACAGATTTTTTGAAATTCGAAGAAATGAAGTTATAACACTGAAAATAACCTCACGTCATGCGAGATAAATGTTCCTGAAACATTAATCGTGTTTTTCTCGAAACTACATTTTCCAACCTTGCAACCAGTAGATTTCCGAATCTCTCCATCCGTTTAATTTGAAATGTCTACGCATTATTCTGTGTAAAATTGACGATGTGACGTAGTTCGTTTAATATGTTAATGGTTCAAGCTGATATTTTTCAGCGGAACCATTTAAAAATTTTAAGTAATAAAGAAAACTTATCAAACTCGTGTGCTGTAGAAAATTTCGGTTATAAAGATAAAGCTTGCGTGTAGAGATAATTAATGTATCTGTGGTTATAAATGAAACTAATGCATGTTAGATATGTTTACTCGGTTTTGAGTAATTGTTGTTTAAACTTCTTACCATTAATACTTCCTATCGATAAAGTTCTCGAATAAATATATCGCACATGCACAATGAAAACGTCACAACTAAAAATTCTTTAGTTTTCGTTTTATTGCATTAAAATACTCGACAGAACTAACAAACCCCATATATATGCCTATTAGATTTTATTTGTTTTTACTTGCAACCACAACTAGTTAAAAGTTAAACTATCAAAGGATTTTGAAGCGTTCTCCTGTAAAATTTATATTTTTATATATGTGACGTTTTTCTTGTGCAATTAATTAAGCTCAATATTAATAGTACATTCCAAAAAAAAAAAAAAATAGACAACTATTTTAAAAACTTTTTTTATTAAGTTTCAAGAGAAAAATCTCAAAGGATATTTTCGAGAAAAACTATATTGCTGTAAGAAGAGTCTGTGAATAAATTTAGAGTAACGGAAATAATTTATTGAATATAACTAATAGATTGTCACTTTCCATTAATTTGTCGACAACAAGAAATTTCCTTTTTTTTCTGTCTCTTTAGGTTTATACATATCACTTGTATGTAATAGCGTTCTATTTTCAGTAAAATAAAAATATAGTACATAACTTCGGGCGTTTTATTTCAGACAAGATAAGCTATAGCATATGCAGATTAATAAAGTAGAAAATAAAAATAGAGTGACGTAAAGCAGAAGCACGAATAATCATCGCATTTTCCAAATTTTCTGAATTTACGTTGTTTCGTCTGGCGCATGTAAAATTGCATTATCTTTTTCAACCTTCAAAAATTTACAAAAAAAATTGTTTCCACACATTTCTCTTCTAATAAATATATAAATTGTACACTCTATAGTTTAATGAATAAATTCAAATTTTTTCACATTATGTCATGCAGTGTTTTTCCTTGCAGTTGTAGATACAATACGGAATTTAGAACGACACAGTATTTGCTACATTATGTGTAAATGGAAAGATTTTCTCAAGGTTTTCGAGCAGTTTAACTGTGTATGTTGCGCAACGTATTATGTAAATTGTTTTTCCGATATGTATGTGCACTAACGAACAGCCAATGTGTGTATGTTTTCTTACTTGTTCGTGTGCGTCCAATCACGTGCAATAATCGCGCTGTATAATCATTACTTGCATTGATCAAATAGCCGCGAAAAGAAATTGTTCAATTACCGAATATCATTTACTCGCGTAGAAATAGTGTCGTTGTAATAACGATATCAATGTTGTAAATGGGATCTGCCTACGGAACGACTGGACAATTATTTGTAAAACAGGTGTACACGAATGCTATGCAAATAGGGAAGCACAATCGAAGTTATTAGCGTCGGCCAAACGCATTTTCTGCAACACCTTCACATATTGTTGCTACTTTACAACCGCGAACGTGTCGTTCTATTGCAAAGGAATTGTCATTCGAATTTTACTATTTTACCAGCGAATTTTACTATAAACCAGCGACAAGAAAAGAATTCCCATTTTTTGCTGTTTCACTACAAAAACATGAATAATTTCTTTTTTCTGGATCCCCGTCTATAAAAATGTGAATTACCTATGACTGTTCATTCATCTGTTAAACTGTAACGGCCCCACTTCTTTTCTACCTTTCCGTTCACCTTGAGTTTCCCATTTTTTACACGTTCGTCTATAAAAATGTGAATTTCCCGTGTTTACGTTTTTCGGCATAAAGTATGTAAGTACTTAGTTCCAAATGTTTACATGCGCTTCTACGCGTTCACCTATAAAAATGTGCATCTAAATAATCATGCACAAACTTGGAACGGACTAATTTGCATAAACCTTAACACGATACATATCTCTGCACTTACGATATGATATTTAATAATTTTCTTTTCAAACGATCACAAAATTTTTAGAGAAAAATAGATTGAATTATATTTGCATGGTTTCAAGATGATCAAATACAAATTTTTAAACTCTTCGTTATTTCTCATTTTCAGTTTTCGATGTCTATTGTATTTTTATTTCTTTATATGAATTCATGTTGGTTTATCTCTACTTGTTATTTGTAAAAAGATCAATGTTTATTCAGAGCAACATTGCAATGCAACGACCATTTCCTCCTTGCGACCTTTTCTTATCACAACATTTTCTAAATCGATAAAGTAACTATTGCCTGGCACTGTGTATAACCTGACACTCCACTACATTTAATAATGATGTTCAATATAACATTCGAACAGAATCTACTAAATACGTATGTATTAATTTCCCATAAATCGAAATAAAATTCTACTTTGTCGCACAGTAGCCGAATGAGGGGAATTCACTTGAATTGAGGGGAAGTTACCCTCTCTCTGCCAGTAACAGATTAGTCACGTAACCGGGGCGTGGCGGAAGCGTGGGGGAATAGCGTCATAGAAGGGGAAGGTAAAGTGGGGACACGAGTCATAATCTAGCGACTCTGCTGCGTCGTTATCGACATAGTGCCATTGGAGAACGCATAGACATACGATAAATACAAACGTCGTTCTTCTAAAAAATTCAAACGACAAAGAAATTCGAATCACTGCCACCGTAAAATAAATCGCAGTGCAAGGTGTTAATGATTCTGATGGGGGTCTCTGGTCTGAAGCGTCATTTTGTACATCTTTGGAAATTTTTGCAAGCAAATCGGACGATTGTTTTGTATCGAGGTTTTGCACAAATATTGTCTATTATTGGGACTGTACAATATAACTTTTTGAGATCGAAATACATAACACTGTAGGAGCTATAGTTCCTTGAAGAGTGGCATATTGAAAAAGTGAAGTATGTATCACTTTAATTAGTGTGAACGTAGTTTTTAACCAAAAGAAACAAAATAGCTCGCTATTTAACAAAATGGCGGCATTTGGAAATTCGAATTATTCAAACAAGAAAAAAAACTAAAAGAAAAGTCAATAATAGCTTAATTTAAAAAGCTATTTCAATTCATTATTTCTTTATTATTCAACACACATTGCCTACTCTTTCTATATTATATTCGAGAAAAATTGTTCAAATATTATCACCTGGTTTCATTAGGGTTAACACGGTTCCTAACATCTCTAATTTACAATTATTGAGATTACAAAGATTGAAAAATTCTTCAGCAAATTGGTTTCTGTGAGTACATATGTATTATAATAAAATGGCCAAAAATGAGGCTAGACATATTCTTGTTATTTTGAAGAAATACTTTCAATGTTTCGTAAGTGGTAATGCGAGTCGCTGTAAATCGAGGCGATAACATCAAGCGAACCATTCCGCACAACTTGGGATGCGACTCCTTTTGTCAGCTCGCGCGGGCTCGAGTGAAAGGGAGTTCATGATGTGCGCGAGTGAATTAGCGCGACAGCCAGTCGCGCGAATGAATGAACCATCAATAAGCGTCGATAAATGTGGATAGACACGCGGTCGTCGCGCTGTGAATTTTAAACGGCGTCGAATTCAGAGGGAATCGCAAGAGCCTGCGCCAATACAGTACATTTTCCACCGCGCAAAAACGCGGTTATAGTCCTCTCTCGCGCGTGACACCGGAATTAACGGGCACACGAGATGATGATCCTGTCCTTATGGAAAAATTTTTTTCAATAATTCGCGCCCGTTCAAGCATCCTCACGGACATCGAGGGAATTAAAACCGAGGCTAATGTCTTCGTCGAATGATCACAACGAACAGCTATTTTTAGGACAGTCATGCTTGTTCATTTGCATCCGTGTAAATACGTACACACCGTTTCTACGATTTTGGAATCGATTTCCTCGTTACAGTTCATCTACTTTCGAGATACTGTCAGTACAACCCCCTCTCCGTGTTTTTGTAAAATGTATGTATATTCGACATTGCATGAATGCATTTTTTCAAGGTCGATAGTTTACGGCAAATTTTCATTTCGTTTATGACTTGTAATTGTTATCGCAGTAGTCGGCTGACTGCTTCAGTTAAGAAGTGACCACCAAGTTTGTGGAATTGTTTCAAAAAATGGTGAGTACCGATACAAATCCAAATAAATATTTTATGAACATTTTTTTTTTATAAAACTATTGTGTGGCTAAATTACAGTATTTGGTGTCTTTTATTCGGCATCCGTTCACAAGCCAGGTGAGGGGCATTTCAGATGAAAAATATTATTTTTCCTGGCTCAAGCACTATCATATTAGCCTGCAGACAAATTTTCAGATTTTTAACTCAACCTACAATATTTTTGATCCGAAGAGGGTTAATAATAATTCATTCCGAATTATACAATATGGCTGGCCTCTGGCCTCTGGCCGCATCCAGCTTGTCACACTGATCAATAACATGTATATGTACCAGTAAATCGATGCCGCACTCTCTTCTCATTTACTCGCAATGAAATTTACGTATACGCACACATTCAAGCTTACACACATACTATTTCTTACAATACAGTATACTAGAATCAAAATATGAAATTTTGGAAGTTTGTTAAGCGTACAGATTTAGTGCAATAATGTTGAGTGCGAAATGTAATGTTGAAGTTGAAAATACTTTCTACCGTATGGAATAAATTATTGTAAAGTTGAACGTCTCCGTTTTGATATGATTTATGAAAGTGCACGTCTATAAACTTTACGAGACAAGAAATTTCACGGTGGTACAATTCGATAAAAAATTCCGAAGATTCAAGAAATTACGAAATTCTGATTCCGAAGAAAAACTGAATTAAAACAGGTAATGGCTACAGTTTGGAACTTCCCATTCTGAATACTCGTAAAATTCCTCGAACTGGTGTTTTCGATGGAAAGAATCGAATTCTAAATTAAAACTCATTTGAAATTCAGAACCTTCTGAATGGAATAGCTTGTGTTCATTTCCAGCGAGGCTAAATGAATTTTGAACATTCTAGATGTGATTAGAGTGCTACAGAGTTCACACCTGCACTGTCGTCTAAACAAAATTTATAGAAAACTTATGTGTACGTGATTAGTCACAGAAATGATATTTCCGTTTGTTTCAATCTTACAGCAATTGTAAAAAATAAACTACTTTTCAATACAAAATTTCCATTGCACCACTTCCTCTTCTTGTTTTCAGTAATTTCAGTCCGTCAATCTTTCATATTTGTTACACTTATGATCTGGCTTGTTCATTTACTACTTTTTACTTCATGTTCGGTGACACGTTGACAGACACATTTCAGCGACAGAATTATTTCTCCAGACTCAACAATTCATTTCTACAATGATAGATAGGTTGTGCTAGCTTATGCTCTGTACAATGTAAGACGCTTGAGAATTTATTATGAAAATTACTTCAAACACAAAACTGTGAATACATTAAAACTAAAAATCTTTACCGTATTACCCCTCCAATTCATTAAAATGATTAGTTGCTATGTAGCACTCGCAATTAATCCAAACAATTTTCATTTATCAGTTTTCATTTTATTAAATACTAAAAGTGGGCGGGTACCGGAGCCTTGGGTCAGGTCGGGGCCCGAAAATTCGTGATACACACGGCCACCCCTAGTATTTAATAAAATGAAATTCCCGACCCGACCCGATTTCGACTTCGGGTACCCGAAATGTTAGGGTACCCGAGTATCACGAATTTTTGGGTCCGAACCCGGGCAAAATACCCGACCCAGCCCGAATTTCCGGGTACCCGCCCACCCCTATTAAATACTAATATTTTATTAAATTTTCCCCAATTTATCGTCGCTGAGTCAGCGATCGACGATCGTTGTATTGTATTTTCTAACGTGTAAATGATACCAATTATATCTTCGTGCATGTGTGGAAATAACAGCTCGAAAGGCCACGTTAACGAGTTTGATCGATCACTTTCTACCAAGAACAGTATATGTAATGCTGTGTCAAACCAATGAAAACGATACTAGTCTGTCATCAGACAGTGTTGCAGGCGTATCGCGCATCGAGGCTGCGCGATAAAAAGACTACCAGGAACACGCTTGCTGTCTGTGAAACAGGAATGGAAGTGGAAAAAAGGTGAACAAGGACAACTAGCCACTTGAATCCCGATGTGGTTTGGTCCTACGAAGGAAGGTGTTCTATTCGACGACTACAGCGGAACTTGTTTATACGACACAAAGATGGGAATCCCCGTGAAACACGTAAACAAGTCGACCAATACTGTCTGCGTGCTGGCCACGCAATTATATCTCCATAAATCATTATGCACAAAAATGATTAAACTTATGTATCTACAGGAAATTCAGCCTGTAATAATAATTAACGTTCGCTGCAACATCGCACGAGCGCTACTAATTTCATCTCGTACGTACAGGGAATCAAATTAATTTAATTGTATGCTGTTATTTACAATCGTAACACACAATATTTCATATTTTGTAAAAGGATTACGATTTTGTTGGATTTGGTAGAGTAATAAACACGCTGATGGTGATCATATTCTGCTCATCGAAAACAAATCAACGATTAATTTCTATTTAGTTTGCTCTAATTGGAAGTGGTAATTAAAGGAGCTCCGTATAAGCACAGCAAATAATTTAATTGTATAATAGAAGTAGTATATGTAGATCTAAAAAGGCAAAATGTAATATAGAGAATATATAGAGTGTTTATTGGATTTAAAAATCGAGCCCTTTCCAGAACCATTGAACCTGAAAATAAAAACCAAACCATAAACGATAACCTTTCCTGATCTCGATCAAGGTTCTCCGGTCTTAGCGGCAATATGTGACGAGATGAAATGCCAAAAATGGACATCTCACGTGATCGTATCAGTAGTTCCAAAGCATTACTTAATTACCTGATTCTCGGCAAATAGGACGAGAAGCGGCGCAAGTGTGTTCTACACAAGTTTCCGAGCTGTTCCGACTCGTTCGACGAGTCTCGATCCGCGAAAAACATAAAAAACAACACGGCGGCTATAGCCTTTGCTCTTTCCATTCAATTGGTCGGAGGCCCCCCAAGAATATGTAAACGAAATCCTCGTGGTCAGACACGCGGGGCCGTCTTCCACGTTAACGGACAGATGGTCCTTATAAATGTCGTCGCAGTGAATTAATTTGTCATGCAAACCGCGTCGGCAATCTTCTCGCATCCGCGGGATTTCACGAACCACAATTTGACAAGCTGCACACGGGCGAACACGTGTAACCGAACATACATTTATAAAAGGTAACTGCATCGAGGACAGAGTGCATAGATGTGCAGAAATCGTCACTCGAATCCCTTTGTATTCGCACATTGTACTTGATGCAATATTTAATTTCAAAGGCGAGTTTCGACGCGCACGGCGGAAATCCATTTAATTTAGTGAGAAATAAATTCCGGTCTCATTTTTCGAATTTCCGTCTGTACATGTAATTATTTGTATTCGTTTATTACCTTGATTCAGTACTGTTTTAACAATCTACCGTGCAATAAAGGTAATTGATGCGCGTTGTCTTCTAAAAGAGAGACGATTTATTTGGATTTTGTAAGATTTTCAATATAATATGTGCTTGGACAGTGGAATTTATTCGGAATTCTCGTAGAAGTGTCTTTGTAATTTCGATAATTGTATAGCGTTAATAAAATGACAGTACGTAGTAAGGATGATATCAGCTTATGAGTAGTCCTCTAATAATGAATGGGTTCGATATGTTTAAAGGAAGCCCATTAGTTTTCATTCGAATCATAATCCCAAGACAAATTATTGGATTATGTTACTCGAGATCACTTATTGGTTCGAGATAGGTTCAAACCCTTTGCAAATAAAATGAGAAATGTAAGCAGTACTTCCAGGCACAATCAGATCTTGATCAAACAGACACGACCCTTTTACGAGTAGTTTAATCAGAACACTTGAGTAAACTCGAACTTTTTATAGTCGAAATAAATGCAATTCAATTACATATTAAAAAAAATTATTTTCTATAATTGAAGACTGGAATGAAAAAAGGGTGTTACCTGCCAAAATGAAAATTCTTAGGAAAATCCGTGTAAAACTTGTAAGAACGCAATTTGTTTCAGAGACGATTAAAATAATTACAATTTGTAGTTAATGCAATTTGGAAACAATATGTATGATTTTGAAAAAGTGAGAAAAAATAGCAAAGTGAGGAAAAAAATATTAAAACTTCAGAAAAATGGAAAGAATGAACTAGTAGTTTTCTTGAAAAAGACCAATCGTCAGGGATCTTTCAAGCATCAAGCACTAAAAGTGAGTGACATGTATTGTATACAATACACATAAAAATGATTGCACTTATTTACATTATGAAAAATGTCTGTCAGAATACCACGAACGTATCTTTATAATTTCAATAATTGTAAAATAAAATGAACCAGTCATTGGACCTGAAATGATTTAGCATTAATAATTAAAAAAAAAAAGTATACTCATGCTAAATAACGTCTAGTATTAATGTCTAATTAATGTCCAAGAATATTCTCGTGTAAAAAAATTCGAAAAAAGATCTTGGTCAAAGAGAAGAACATTTCTCTTAAACTTCAAGTTTCCGGCTCACTGTTATATACAGTTACTAAAACCATTAACCACATTCAGAGCACATTAACTCGTAAAGAAATATTTGAATAGCTCCTCCGTAATGATTCATTCAGCAAGGGCACGGTTAAGAGAAATCAATCATCCTCCGACAGAATTTCCCGCGTAGAATCGATCGATCGTTCTACGCTTCTACAGTAACATACATACATACATATGTATTCCAAGAAATGTTCTACGCCACTCTGCACTTTATTACGTCAACCAGGCTCGCATAAACGGGGAATTTTATGCATAATATGCAGATTTTCTCATTCATACAACGACGTCCGGGTTATTACTGAAATGTATAAATTAATTTAACTAATCTGAAATTACAATTAGGTTCCCTTAACGTGTTAACTGCCATCATTCCTACATGGGCACACAATTATTTGTGAACATTCAAAATTGTTTATGATACTGACATATTCAGTGTTTCAAACGCTAGGTTCCCCATAACATGCAAGATGGTAGAATAGATAAAAAATGTTAACTTTCCAGTTTCAGCTTTATTGAATTAACTTTTGTGTTAGCAAGAAATTAAAGAAATGACCAAAGTTCTGGTCTACAATTTGTTGCGCAGGACATTTTCAAGGATTAAGAATGTGAATCGGATTAGGTGGACAGTAGCGTCGTTGATCTAGCGCAGCGTGTCCACCAAAATTTAGTGAAAGTTTCGTAAATTCCAGCGGCCCTAATTTCATTATCGGAACGGCTACGGAGAAAGCATGTTCTCGGAGGGTCCCGTCGGTGAATACGGAACGCAACCAGATCGCTGAATCCACTGACGTCAGAATGATTTCATTTTAAAAACTAATATACACATGAAGAATATTCACAATTTGTAACGATTAACAAAATTTCTCACGTAAATACGAATCGAAAAGTCCTGCATCATTTTGCAAGTTGAGGCTTCATTCCCAAGATCAATTGCAGTTTAACATGGACGATTCCAACGAGTTCTAAACCCAGTCAGCTGAGCGACCATACTATGTACCACACGCATACGCGATCATATACATATAGAGCGATGATCCTAATTAGGGCTTTTCCCATTTCCCTTAACGCCTGCTTTCTATTTATTTTTAATACTCATTTATATTCTTACATTGCGCATCTTCATGCAATTTCCTATTTTTAAAAAAAATTTTAGAAATGCGCATAGGAAGACAATTGCTTTCGTTGATTAGGAGATTCATTCCAGCAAAACTAGATTAAAAATACTATTAATATTTGGTAATATAAATGCTTTCTTGTAAAATAAAAGTAAAAGTACTGTTGACCTTGCATGACCTTGACAGCAAACGATGAGTCTTTTCATCGTGAATTTTATATAAATAATTAAAGCGAACACGATAATCTTGGTGTTAATGTAAATAAACTTGCAGAGTTTTGAATACAAAATGATTAGTGGGGGCAACTTTATAGGTTGATTTTGCATGACATAATCGAAAGAAAATGCCGCATCTCGTGTGCAAAGATGATAGTAGAAGAGTCGAACGTATCATATTGAAAACAAAACATACTTTTGCGTTTAACAGTTTGCATTCCAATTGCAAAACACCACTCGAAGACTGACGAGTTCCAAACAGTGGTTACGTCACAATGTCTGTGTTTAATGAATTATACAAAATTTAGATCAATCGTATACATGTTGAATATTATCAGAAACCTTAAAAAATGGTTTATTAACTGCGGAGCTAATGAAAAATATTAATAGAAACATTACAGATTTTCCAGTGACATTTATAATGTGCATAAAGATCAAGACCTAGGTAAAATTATATGTATACTCTGCATGCGCATTGTAAAGCGATAATAATATATCATCAGTCGATTGAATATTGGGAAAAGAAAATGCGTGGTAATAAGTGCTCCCGAATATTCACTATGGAATACCCTAATTCCCAGACATCGACAATCGGCTGCGACGGTAACAATAATAATTATGGAAATAGTGGTTATAACCCGATTCCCAGGCTTCCGATCAAAGGCAAAGACGTAGAACGTGGTCATAGTACCTTGAGCTATCTATAGATTACGAGAACATAATAAATTCTAATCGAGGTTCTTTTGTATAAACGATTATCTAAAGATAGGCGGCTGCCCGAAGAAATCTACGACTTTATTTACGATATGAAATAAATTGTCGACATAGCACGGCCTGATTGCAACTATAAATTTTAACGAATCCTTCGTGTTACGTTTTGCCGGACGGAGTTGTCGCGTTTTTGTTGATTTCAGATGCGGTGCAGCGAAAATCATTTGCACATCCTGTGCGCCGATATTAATGGACAATAATTAATTCTTTTCCATTCGTTACTTGTTTGCACTTGTTTCACTTTTCCGAATCAGATTTTCCAATTATTCGTGATACAAGGACTTCAATAAATTCGATACTCTTTAACCTGTTTCATCGAAATACGATAATTTCGTTTTTCCATCGGAATAATGTTCATTTTTCGGGATTTCTTGCTCAACGATATGAGAAATAATTTTGTGAAATTGTACGTATTCGGAATGAAATCGCTAAACTGCGGATTTCTATGCGAAATAAAAATTGTCCTCGTGAATTGCAAGAATAAGAAAATTAATAATTTTGGTGGACTGAAAAATAATAGTATTTTTAAAGTTTCTTGAATATTTTGATTGTTTCTCGTGCTTCGTCTACTCAGTTTCATCATAAATATATAAAATCCGCAGTGTACTAATCGCATGCAAACTCGACGATCGTGATCGAATTAGGGATCAAGAATGCATTGCAATGTGCAATGACTATGTTAGCAAGAAAACTCGATAAATCCTAGGTCGCAGAAAGAAATACTGATGACCTTGATAACACAGGGGAAAAAGTTACCTACAGTCAAGACTTTCTCCAATGACGTGTTCGCTGCTTGAAATCATCATTCTTTGTCGTCAGTGTGTTTTACAATAACATCTACCTAGCCAAAACATTTTTTAGATGTTTATTTACATTTTTATTTTTTTATATTATATGTATTATAGAAAATGATAATAGATTTTACCGGATATAAACGGAATCAAAATAAGTACCATCAGTGGTAACAAAATTTCAAAAAGTATGGTCTTTATTAAAACATTTATAATTGCACATTAGTCACATCCTCCGCAATAAATTTTATTATTAGTTTAAAATATTACTGAGATTACGAAAGAGAAACTAGTACTTCGATTTTATTTTATTTTATTTTAAAATGAATTGGAATTCCTCAAAATGTTCCATCGATAGCATGAAAAGAAGAGATTACAAATTTTGCTCGCAGCTTCCTGACGATGACAATAGAAACCGTCGAGACAATATTTGTTGTTGTAACAGAGACGCATCAAAACAGGTGGTCGCACGAGATAGAATTAAGCATGAGTTAAGGAAAAGTGTTGCCTCCATTTTCGTAAAATTGCATCATCTTGTGACAAATTATAATTTCATTGTATCGCTGCATTTGTTTATCTATGCAACGTAATACATACTGCGGATTTGATTAGTGACAGAAATGAATAAGAAAAATACGAAACTGTGGAGACGTTCCACGACTTCAAGACTATTGTTGTATTATTACTGTTAAAATTGTTAAAAGTTTAATTGTAACAAAATTAACCGTACAGATTACAAAATGTGACCAGTATACTTCGTGTTTTATAAAAATTACAAGACTGAAGTTATTTAGATCTCTCGCAATTTTTATGACAGTATGTGCTTGAATGGAGAAATTTATTTAATTATTTCGAATAGAAGCATCTTCGTCAATAATTAAACAATAAAAAATGTGAAACTCGTCATTTGACCAGTCGTGGTACGGTTAGGAATGAAATAATTGTTAATTTATTATTGCTTTCTGAAATGTTTTTGCGTTCTCTTAAATAGGGGCTTATCTTGAACCACCTTGTATAATACTATGTAACTGTTCTCGATAAAGAAAAAGATTGCACGGTCAAAACAAAGGAATCGAAGCATGTTATTAGCAATAAATTCACATTAATTCGATACGAGCGTAACCTGTCTTTTATCGTGCTGTTCGAAGCTGTTCAATTAGTAGTTGCAAATTGTAACATAAATTAGTATTCGCTGGGGTCGGCTGTTCAAAATCATGTCGGTTCCGATATTTGCTAGTATTAAATAATTCATATAGCGTTTATAATCTAACTGGCGGTACAAGCCAATGTACAATGGTTTATTAATGTTCAAAACAGTGCAATTTGAATTTTGGGTTAGACTGCTATTGAATGCAATTAGATTTTCAACATTGTTTCAAACTCCAATGAATCAATCAACGTCTATTATTATTCAATTTTGTCTAACTATACTATAATCGATATCGCTTGAGCCAATTTCCCGAAATCATTTTGTCCTAAACGAATAATAAAATAGAAGAGAAATATTTTACACTTCCCTTGAATTTTCTATTCAGGAGAATTTTGAAACTTCGTCTGCTGCAGCGCAGCTAGATGCAAGTCGAAAACTCTATGCAACGATGGCCAGACCAGTTCATTCACAGCGCGGCAGAGTCCCCGAGGACAGTTAACGCAAATAGACAATAAGCATAACGTCAACTGCTATCTGTATTCGAGTAGTCCGCGAAGTATACATATACGCTCCAAGGTTGAAGCAATATCATGACCTTTTGCAATCTCTGCGCTCCAGGCAGCATGTAACTTGCACCGTTCTCTCTTGCATTAATTTTGAAACCGGTCGCGAGTTGACCGTAATACGATTAAAAAGAAAATAAAACAACTCGGAGGAGAGAACGAGCGATGATCGTTTCTCGGGGGGAAAAAGCATCAAACCAAATACGACGTCGCACGAATTGCCAGCGAACTGCTAACCCAGTTACCGGCATGGTGTTCCGTGATAACCAACTTTAATATCGCCCCAACAACGTTTAGTGCACGAAGAATTAACAATCATTCTTTTACGATCAAAATAAACTTTCTAGACATTCAGCGTTCGTTTAAAAAATTATTATTGTACAGAGCTTCGAAAATTGAATCACCTGACTGCGAGTCTAAATGAAAATTGCAACTTTTGTTATTTCACAAAAGTCGAGAGTATAATCTCGACTACCGAAAGACAGTTTATGGCAACGATAGAAATGTCACTAATCATTGTAAATTTAAACACGCTCCGTGTGTTTTATAAACTCCCAAATGTCATAAAAGCACGACGATTTAAAATCTAATAATAAATAGCAGATCACGTTTACGATCTGCTCGTGATGCCACGCATTTCACACTATGGCTACTTTGCAGACTATAATCGTTTTAACCGTGTCAAAACACAGAATCATCTTTAGAGAATTTGGCACCACCAGACTACGGATTTTATGCATTTATAGCAACAATACATATAATATATTATCAGCGCTTTTCCGATACAAATACTGTCTCCCAGTTTCTACTTCTTATTAAGTTATGCTCAATTAAAATTTAATTTCAATGAGGTAGTTGAAACCTAACTTTACTGTAAACCAATTGTAAGTTAGACACTAAGGCATATTTTAATGTAATCCTGTGTGTATGATTTATATTGTATGTGCTGTATAAGCCTTATATGGTTTAAAGCAATAAATAAATAATAATTTATATATATATTCAGTGAACACCTGTTTCCACTAGTTTCACCTTCCTTCGCTGAAGCGATCAGTGTAATTAGTATCAATTATTAGTTACTTGATACCGAAAGTTTTACCTTAATTTAATCTCATTATCGGTGCTAATTAATCAATATTAAGTGACATCAATTTCACGATAACCATTTTTCAGCAAATCAGTAGCGCCGATCACCGACGGCTATGCGGCTTTCAACGTTTTTATTTCTGTCTTTTACAATCGACTTAAACAATTTTTATTTTCGAGCCGGAAGCTTCAACGTCAATTAGATCAAACACCTATGTAACAATGTCGTACTTACTATATAAACCATTTAGTTTAAAGCAATAATAAATAAATAAATAGATCCATATGCGTCGAACATTCTAGGTACACTATGTTTTGTAAATTGTAACTCGGTTTGCGTTTTTACCGAGATTATCCCGGTTAATACATATGTATACCCTATCCCTTTGCTACCGCAAGTTCTTTTAGAATCAAAGATGGCTAAAAACGGTATATCAGTGTTCGAGTATGCTAAACAGCAAAAGTGCAAACTAATAAAGCAGCGCAACCCCAACCGCATCGGCTAATGACAACCTATTTTCATAGGTTGCAATGAAGAAACCTAATGGTCTGATGTGAAAAGGTTCGGGTTCACAGATTCGCAAGAGCCCAATCGCGCGCGTGTCCGTTCACCTCACCGGCTGCTCGGACCTTTATCTCGTAATAGAACAACGAGTCTGACCTTGGACCTGGCAGCTCCATGGCGGTGGGTCGGTGATGATGGGGATGGTGGTGATGATGATGCGACCTTTCGTCTGCCTCAATCATCCCCGGGTGCATCGTCTGCTGTTGCGGATGCTGGGGATGCAGGTACACTTGTTCCGGCTGTTTCATCCACATTTTTCCAGTCGTTATCAACAACAACAACAACAACAACAACTACTTCACCGAATCACAAATCCGTTTTCTACAGGTTCACGTAGTACTCGCACGTACATCGAGATTTCAGTTCAGGATGGTTAACCAGATTGATCGTCGTTAGACGATCGTCGCTCTTCATGATGTACACGATCAGTTTCGAGCACACGTGTCCACAAAGAAGAAGATAATCCCTTTTTTTTTTTGTCTTTTCTAGAGAGGATATAAACGAAGCGAGATAAACGAAGAACCGTGGTCGCGTCGGGAAGAAGCTCCGCTTCTTAAATCGGGGACGAAACGCTCGAGGAACGAGGCTCCTCCTCGGCGTCGTTCGCCATATTGGAGAACGGGCTCTCTCGCAGCTCGTTCACAGCGCTCTCTCTCCCCGTTATCGCGCGACAGCCTCTCTCGCGGCTTGTTTGTTGCGCGAATTAAAATTAGCCAGGTCGCCTGGTTAATCTTGCTCGTTCGATCGCTCCGTTTCGCCGCGACCGAATGATAAAAACGTCTCTATCTCCGCTCCGCTCCGCGCCGCGCCGGCGAACGACACGAGCAAACATTCGACAAAAACCGGGACGACAGTGGCGAGCCGACCACCGCAACCGAGAGGGGAGCACAGGCAAAGTATGTAACACGAACAAAACCCCGCGCAGCTCCTCCGTTTTCTCGACGATGACGCCGCGGTATGATATATCGCGATTATTGTCCCGTCAGAGTTTGATACTCGACGCCGGATTAACGACCTGCCCTGCTCCTTGTCGGTGAGCTTGTGTCCTCTCAGCTACTTAGCGAGAGGAAAATCACTCGGCGCACCCTTTGCGAAGGAAACGGGGGACAGAGAAGATGATCACAGTGAAGTCTCTTCAATGATAAGCAGCAGTTGGAACCGCGACGCGGCGCGGCGGTGCGGTAACGTTCGCGCAACGTTCGTTCCGCGCGACAATGATCCTCGAGCGTCGTCAAGATCGCGCGGGCAACGAACGTTCCCCGTTGGCCTCTGACACGGTCAATGCGGATTCCTCGGTATCCCGACCTTGACACCGTGCTCCAGATCCGCGCGAGGCCGGAAACACATTAAGGAGCCGCCGGCATATCGATCCGAGCACCCGCGGATCAAAGGGATCTTGTCGGATGGTCGCGGGATGGCCCTCCTCAAGGTCGCCGTTCCATTAGATCGCGGGAGAAACGCGACGGAACTGGAACCGAATCATAACGCCGAGGGAGAAGACCCGGCCTTGACACACTGTCCTGAATGCCTCTTACACTGTAGAAAAGGCAGCTATGCATTCCGTGGGTGCGAGCCGCTGCGGAACTGTGCCACTCGGACGGCGAATAGAAAACTGTCCCGTTCGTCCGCTACGAACGCGTATCCGCTATTTATATTACGGGCACCGGGATAGTCCAGTTTTGCGCGGGTTTAAAAACAGTACAGTATAGATACACACACTTGGACCAGTCACCGTATGGGCGGATAATGCACTTTCATCAACCATCAACTTTCTAGGAACAGGAATAGTAGAAGAACCTCGCAGTACACTGAATCAGTTTTAGCGAGTATCAGCTTCAACACCGGCAAGACGCGGCACGCACGACAGCCGAATACGAACTGCCGGTGGTGCTGTGCCCCACTACCGGCCACAATCAGCGCTTCCCCTCCCGTCGAAGCGACCAATCGTCGTTCCCCTCGTCTTCCAATGCTATCCAAGCTCGGACCGCGCAACATGATAACAACACATTTTTAGGCGGTTCCCGTGTGTAAGGCGGCTTCGAACCCACGCGATAAGAAATGAATTTTCGTACACGCGCGCATAGACAACCTCGCGGAGTCGTGCGAGAGAACGTGTTGCGCTGCGACGAACGGTGGTCCGGCCGGCGGTCAATCTGGCAGTTAATAATTTGGTAAAAAATCACTTGTCTCTCATCATATCGGTATTTAATGCATCTACATTATACTTTCGAAACGTTTAGTAATTCCGAAAATGTCGATATTAATGGGAATTTATTTTCTTTTGTGAACCCTGCCCCGAGCCTATTTAATATTTCTAAAAACATTTCTTTTTGAAATGAAGAGCATTCTTTCACCTTGAAAATGCATACCTCAAATATGTATACATAGAATGCAGTTCGTCAGTTATTAAATAAGAAATTCTTAATGGGCTAATCGAAGTTGTCGAAGTTATTCCCCTTCGACATGGAATATTATATATGGAATATACATATAATATGGTATTTAATACAATACTGTTGTTATCAATGTAACAAAATTATCAAGGGATCAAATCAATTTGTATTTAACTTCTGCTTTCCGCAATCGGTGCAGATGATTTTTATTTTTCTATTTAATGATTACGATTACTGAGTATACATATGTATATATATTCCAGTAATTAATAAACAACTTAAGTAATGGAAGCAAATGGAATCATTTGGGCATGATTAACTCGGTAATCATTAATTACGAAACGATTACTATTTTTTTTATGATTAACTGAAAACATTTGATAATATAGTATATTGGGGAACAAAATTAAGTGGACACCCTTTAAAAACTAATACCTTTTCTTAAAATTGGATCAAACGACTTAAGTTTTCTTTGTTTACATATTAGAAGCATGTTTGCAAAATAACGGATTAACAAAATTTTGAAAAAATTGATCGGAATTGCGAAGGAAAAAATAAAGCCCCTGAGGCACCACTGAAAATTAGTATAAATACTAGGGTTGGACGGTTACCCAAGCAACGGGTCGGGTCGAGTCGGGTAACCAAAATTTCCCGACACGATCCCGAATTTCCGGGTACCCGCCCACCCCCAATAAATACTACATATGTAATTCAAAACAGATCCGAGTAAATACACTCGATTTTATGTGGACAAAATGATAAAGGTCATATGTAACAAAGATATTCTGGATCAAATGAAATGTTTGGATTTTGGAGTCAAAATAGTTGCGAGTGCAAAGAGTTAAATTCGAACCCACGCGATAAGGAAATGAATCTTCGTGCACGTGCGATGCGTTCACAAAGAGAGGCGTTCCGCGTTTAGTGCTGGCAGCTAAACAGGGTTGCAGTGGTAAAACGGTTAGGGGTGGCGATCGGTTTTGGACGGTGGCCAAAAGTAACGGTTACTTCAAAAACTAAACCTTATTTATTGTTTAACTTTTTGCACTCGACGCTGTTTTGATTCCAGAATTCAAACATTCCGTCTGATCTAAAATATTCTTGTTACGTATGACCTTTTTCATTTTGTTCATATGAAATCGAGTATATTTATTCGCAACACACTTGAACTTTTAGTGCTTTATTACACCCACAACCATTTAGCTATGGAGGAATTGTTTTGACTGATATTTAAATTACGGATTTTTATGGAAAATAAAAATTGTTCTTACCAATTTCGATACAAAGGAATCAAATGGGAATTTACTTAATCGTGAATTTTAAGGAGGAAACCTGATGTAGCGAGTCGATGAAATCGATTTTCTTTTGCATAAATCGACAGTATAAACCTTTAGAAATTGTATTCTCGGAAAGGTATTTAATGAAATTCAAATCAATGAGGAGTCTTTTACCATTTTTGCTAACGACTGGCTGACGCAAATATGACGCTCAAACACATTAAATCACAAGCAATGAAATAAACCGATTTTTAAACATACAATTATTTACTATTTATAAACAGTGCACGAGAAGTAGTTAAGTAAACTTCTATTTTCCTTTAGACTCTGGATACTTGAAAGTGCGAATTTGCATAAAAATCCACATTTTCAATAAAGTCGCAAGTTTTGCGAATGAACATTATATTAGCAATTATTGTGTTAATTGAGTTTTAAATTTGATATGTTTTCATCGAAAGAAAATGCATTTAATTGTTATACGAATGAAATATGTATATGTATATGATATATCCACTAAAAGTTTTATTTGAATAAAAAAAAAAACTATATTAAACTGTACTACCTGACGACAAATAATTACTGTATAAAAACAAAATATAGAAAATCTAGTATTTTTTAACATTTACTAATTCTCCCGCATCGTGTTGTTGACACACGAGGGTGTGATTATACGGGGCGCGTGAGGTTGAATGATACAATCGGACATATGATAATTCCTTGCGCAAAATCGAAACTGGAAAATGAAATTTCATGTTGTCCTCCGTATTTAAAAAAAAATGGACTTTTTCCACAATTTTATAACTAACAGAAAGTATATATATCAAATTAATTAATATTTTATAAACTATCAAAATGGTTTTCTTCAACACACCAGCAGTTAAAGAAATTTCTATTATCGAGTATCAATTTTTGCATAATACGAAGTATAAATTAATATAACATTTTCGTTCTCTTAGTGATTGTTAGTGCGCAGATTAGGTTTCAAAATTACGGTTTTTTTTTTTTATTACGAATGTGTTTCTATTTTCGAATCGTATGCCCTGAATGTACTGTGTTGCATCGGTAGAATCGCAAGAAATAGGGAACACTTACCGCGTTCGTGCAGCATTATTTGAATTACAAAATAGAACGTTTGCCTACGTTACTGTGACTTCATTTTAAAACGAACGTAATATGTTTTGCAAATTATATTTGACTGCGCTTGCTTAACATGCATTTCCACGCGGCAAGCGGTGGCGAACAAGTAAAATGAGCTATCTCTCTTACTGTCGCACATATTTTATAGACTATGCACTTTTCTATTGTACGAATGTTTTACTAGCCAATAAAGAGATATGAACATTTATGACACTCGAACGCAATAGTTTACACGATACGCACTTCCGTATTTGTAACACTCTTTATTTTACTTTTCACACCTCTGCATTCCTCAAAATGACAGACGAACCAAGGTACGAAGATAAAAAACCGTTAACTAAACCAACAATTTATAGTTAAAAATATAATTTTCACATTTAAAGAAAGAAGTCTCACAACAGTAACAGAAAAAGATCAATCATTTTGGAGAATGGAAAAAGAGTAAATGGATTTTCACCCCGAGGAAATTTTCATTTGTATTAATTTTTTAACTTACTAAAATGTGGCTCGCGAACATGAGATCAGAAACGATCGAATTAACATTAAACCTACCGAGTATTAGGACATATTTTGGCTTATCAAAACAACACGATTGACTTTATTTAGATTTCGTACAATTCTCATTACGTGCTCGAATGAGAAAAGATATTCAATAATTGTGGAATACAGAAGTACATAGAGTTAGATTTATAGAGTTAGATAGAGAAGAATATACGTAGAGGTAGATTTAGTGTAATCTCTTTAAGTTACTGTCTGTTAAATACTGTAAAGCCTTGATCTAAGAAAACGGAAACCGCGTAGGATCTACGAAAAACGAATATCCCCTCCACTCCGGGGTATACCCGGCGAGGGGCCAAGAAGCTCGAGCTACATACGTGTAAACATGTTGCGTAATCTGATACCGGGTCGAGTATATCGGTGTAAACCACTACTAATGCAATTACAAAACATTCTTATTTGTCATTATTTTTTATGGGACTATCGCCAACTTATTTACGACATTTTTCTGATTAAAATGACACTGAACACGATATAATTACAACTGTATTTATCGGTTTAATTCTGGCCTGAATAACTAGTGCTTCGAGAGTCGATGACATAGAATCCGCTACCCCCACCCGGTCGACCAGCGCACGTCGGCCTGTCCGGACCTGTCCTAGACAATTCTACGTCATCGACTCTCGGAGTTGAAGTTTTCGGCCGCGCGGTCCGTGTTTACACGCGCTGTCCTTTTCTACGCTCGACGCGGTCGGCGAAGTGACACACAAATAGTAGACCAACGGGTTCTAAGAAACAGCACGGACCCGAGGTGTTTTCTTAGTTCAAGGCTTTACTGTATAAGTTGAAAACAAAAAGATTGGACACTTACCCACAGGAGACCGTCGTTTCCGGCACCGAAGTCGAAGACGACGCGCTCGCGTCATCCTCGTCCACGTCATCCTTCATTTTTCAGATTGTTCCTGCAACGCAATACGGAATGAATAAATTAAATGTTATTACCTTGTACGAGTCGCGAGTGTTATCTGACGGTGTTTCTCCCGAAGCTTGTCAAATCATTCCTCGATTCTCCTCGTAAATATTTTCCTCGAGTCGTCGCGTAAGGTGAGATGACGATAATGCTTTCAACGGGGCAACCGCGCATCACAGAAGACCGCGATGACAGTCTATTGATTGATAATGTAAATAAATGATGCGCATTGGCATCGATAATGCAACACATGAAAACAACACGTGTCTCGATACAACCGTTATCCATCGTTCGCTCGACATCCTAATCGAGAGAAACAACTTCGTACGCGCGGTGCTATAAACTACACTTACGACTTGTAACCGGATCGGAATTATGCGAATATTATTCGTACACACACTCCGTACAGATTGCCAAGTGTCTCCATTCACGTTGTACTGATTGCTTCATTCGCGTTACCAAACATTACGGACCATTCACAATAACAATTCACACCTTTTACGCGCATTTTAAAAACAATGATGCTCATGAGAATAGTGATATTGAAGAGACATTAACTTTCAACAATCACCAAATAATTTTTGGAAGAACAACTGAAATTGTCAATCCCTGAAAGCCTGAAAGAATTCCAATCTAAATGTCATGATAGTAGGAATTTGGTAGTACGAGAACTAAAAATTTGCAACAACTATTTGATGCATTGTTTACAATTAAACCAACATGCACACAAAATTAGCGCAATTTTTCATTTGCCAATGGTTTTGTTACAAAGAAAAGATCTCGCTTGGCAGACGCAATGCTAGATGCTTTGTGTTTTTTAAGAAACTATTTTAAATCACAGAAATGATTTAAAAAAAAAAAATAATGCAAATAAATAAAACATTTTAATTTTTGTATTTTAAATATTCATGGTTCATATGAGAACATTAACATTTTTTATTTGTTACGAGTTAAAAATGTTCTTTACAAATGCTTTTTTTTTACAAAAGTTCTATGAAAGTCATATATATTTCAATTATTTCATAATAATTGTTTGAATGCCAATATTTCCTAACTACTAAGTGTATAAAATTGTGGGCGTGAATTTTGGTATGTCCTCATGTATAAAACTCGATGACTCGATGTTTCCACTAGTTCAAATGTAACATTTTATTTCCACACTTGGTAAGTGATCGGAATCTACACGTCCTTTCACACTAGCTGACGAAACAAGAAGAAGGAAGAGTATTGCGTTCTGCAGAAGCACGAAATAAACATTTGAAAATCGCGGCGTAGTTGACCGACCACAAACGACGGTTTCCGACGCGACGGCCGATTCGCACGGTGTGAACGCCGATTAAAAAACTATTGTACAATATACATACAATAAAATACGTTGTGTGTCTATAAAATTAGGATAGTTAATAAATAATAAAGATTTGATTGAGGTTCATGTGTTTTTCTTTAATTATACATGTAATTTTTGGATAGAGATTTTTCTCGAGATTTCTCGAGAAATCAAAATTGTATTTCTCTTTCTCGAGAAACGAAAAATGATTGAGAAATCAAACACACTAGGCGCTCTCTCATACATACATATACAGCAATTCGGATTGAAGTGGCGCGAATATGTGCCGGAAAGATTTGGTCGGAAGACACAGGCGACTGAAGACGCTTCGTTCGGTCGTAATTAAAGGCGCATAATTAAGTCTACAAATAGAATTCTTTTCCAAACGAAATAAACACTTTGTACGTCACCGGGGCTATAAATGGAGGTATCGTAGGAGTCCACTATAAATAGAACCAACTCGATACGCGAGCGGAGACGTAATTCTTGTTGTGCAGAAGAAAATCCTTCTGTTCCGCGGGCTACTATGTTGAAACGAGCAATGTTCATCGGCGGCGCCGATAGATCGCTGGTAATTTGAGATCGCGGATGATGCTACAACGCGTGGGACGATTGTGTATTCTTTCGGATAACGCGAACAGAGTCAGCGAAACAATCAGTCAACGCCGCTCAGGATCAAGGATTCCTTTGTCCAGAGTCACGTAACTCTGTGTTACACCACTGGACTGGGTCGATTAGGACCCCATTCGCGTGATCTACAGAAATACCTTATTTTAACGTCGATAAGTATCGGCCTATCAAATGGCTTTCCCGCCGAGTTACGTAATAATTTCTCACTGAAACTTTAATATTAGTCTCTCATCTATCTACTTGTTGTCAGATCGAATCTACACAACCGAGTGATGTGCGACTGCGCGTTGATCAAATTACAGTAGCGGCGGGCTCTGATGAAAATCGTGATTGCTTTTTGATTGCTTATTGAAATACTAGTACGCCGATTCCATGGAAACCTTGTGAAAACTGTCGGACCTGGTCAACATTTCTATTGCAATTTTTGTTAAACAGGAACCTTAATTATGCATTTAGTACTGTCCACTTAGCATATCTGCATAGTGCACATCTCTTTCGCATGTATCAGGACATTACTGTACTGACCACTGGATTCAAGGTTTTCCAGAACACTTGCAAAATTCGTTACACACGATTAGTTAAAAAATTCAAAGATTCGAATAGCTACGCTGGACAAAATCTTTGGTTGATCTAGATTCCGATTCAGAGACCTCAATGGAGACTAGATTGTACTCGGAAGATAGCTTATCGAAATCGTCAAAAGTGAAACAGACCCTAGCGAATCTGTTATACTACATGGTAGAGTCATCGTTTGGGCTATCAGAGTCAATGGGGACCTTGGAAGTTTCAAGGGTCTAGGAGGAGAACAGCTCCAGATGTGGTTCAGAACTCATTGAACTCGGGGGACCCTCAGGAACCTCGGGATTTTCTGGTTCCTCTTAGGTATCACGGATCATGAATCCTTGAAACCATGCGAGCTTTATCACTTCTGATGTTGCAGAAGTTCATGCAAATCATTCTCATGAAAAGATTTAAAGAAATGGGCACTGAACACTTTCCTATTCAGCAAATCCATTTAAACAATTTAGACCAAATTAACAGCGGCAGGTCGTTAATTTTTGGGGCCCTGGGCTAACACTATTTGGGAGCCTTCCCATTTTTAACTTAAATTGTTTTTATTTGCTTGACCGTGAAAGGGGCCCTGCACTAACACTATTTGAGGGCCTACCCACTTTTAATTTAAATTGTTTTGCTGCAGCCCATAAAGCCCATGCCTAGATCCGCCATAGATCTTCAGCTATGGCCTATAGACTTTTAAAAATGATGAATTAATGGCAATGTAAGTAATGTGTTAAAATGATTAAAAGAGGAAATACATTTTCATTTAACTTGATTCGATCAACATTTATTTTCCACAAAGATCCGCATTAGAGAACGTATCAAGGAAATTCCGTTGCATTTCGGGAGACTCGTCGGCACGAATGCAGTTCGATTTTGTCAGACTTCGTATTTTCCGGGATATCAACCACAACCAATCGGTTACGATTGACTCTTTAGCCGTTCTTGTTGACTCACCCTGTATGTATACCTCCGACACACGACGGTTGTATTCAGTGGACGGACATTGTCGAACAACTTGCCCGACGCGATGCCATGAAACGTGCTTAGATCGTATCGGAAATTGAAATCGCACGCGCGCATTCTTCGCGTCGAAAGTTTCTTTTCTTCTGTTGACTGCAGCAACATTTCAATTCGTACGTCGCCGGGTACCGTACTGTCTCTCGGGAAATCTAGCCCGTGATTAATTTTCAAAGAGGAGCGGCACGATATTCGGAAACGGTAAAATATTTCGTGGCTTGGGCAGAGGACATTTTTGCATTCCATAAAGATAAAAGGCCGCTCCGTATCGTCAGGGAAGATAAAGAAAATGTACTACCGGGCGGTACCGAGAGGACTAGAGAGAAAAAGACCCGACGAAAAGTACTTTGGTTGCCAGTCTGCGCGCAGATATCCGATAAAATATTCCCGATACGAGGGCTGCACAGTTGAATAAAGATATCGATTCAGAGTTCGGATCCTATTGAATGGAACACAGCAAGGGTTCTCGGATGCTCCCAGCTCGTCCGATGATGCACAGATACACATGCGTTCTACAGCCGTATGTGAGCACATGTAGGTAGATGCCTGTATCTAGAAGCTGGCGTCAGGTAGGTCTGTGTTGATACACTGGGTCGTTGACATTGCTCTACTATCACTAGGTTCTGCTGCGTGCGCGTTATATGACAGAGCCGATAAGGTCGTCAGAGGTAGCCTACGTACAATGCACTCGCTTGCAACACGAAATGGACGGCTCGTTCACCGGGTAATATAACTAATAATTTTCCCGTGGTTCTGCACCGTAGATCTCCATCGGTCAAGTTTCCACTAATCGGAGTTTGTTGAAAATTTACGTTCTCTGTTCTGGGTTCGGTGGTATCGCTTAGGGTGATCTGTCCAATGAACACTTATAACTAGATATGTCTAGTCTAAGCATAACTAGACTGCGGATCTTTATGCAAAAATTTTTGCATCCGTAGCAAAAAATAGCTGCACAGATTTCTTCTCTTAATTAATTTTAACGAGTTACAAATAATATAACCAATTTCCTAAAATCTCCTGATTTAACTATTTCGTGTGCCTGGTTATTTTCCTGAGTGCTATTTCAACAATAAGACGGCATTGTTAAGTTCGTACGTTCCAGAACACAATTTTAAAAATATTCGATATGTGCATCTTGTATTCAAAATCTGGCATAGGATTAAATAAAAAATGGACATGAACAAAGGACATCAATTTTTCACGTATCAACAGAGGTACCCCAGTGTATGATAATTATCCAAACTTAATTCCAAATTGCTAATTCTTACTTAATATTCTGTTAACATCGTATATTAAAATCTGTAGTTTCTACGTACGTCTCTATTTATCAAGTTCCCTACCCACTGAACGAAAATAGTTGAAAATTTACATTCTCTATTCTCTATTTTGCAATCTAGTCGCACATAAGAATCTATTAAAACTAACAATTTAGGTTTTATTTTTAATTCTGTTAAAGCCATATTTTGAGAATACGGTACCAAACACACGATTCAAAGTATATAACTGGAGAGTGTCGCATTTTAAGAATGACAACATTAAATTTATTGAAGTAAACTAATAGGTACCATCGTTTTTCCTAAGCATTTTTATAATTTCGATAATTGTCAGGAGAAGAACGAAACCCATTCGACCGTGGTAAGTTTAGTGTTGAACTCTTGGTACTCGTTCTATTTTCGTTTCTTATGCTTATGCGACGTTTTCTCTGATAAGAATTCAATATGACAGCTGGAAAACGTGAGTTCGGAAAAGGAATTATTCGCTGCACCATTTAGTCGCATGCATTTTTAGTAGTTTTGTTTCCCTTCACGGATTAGAAATCTATACGTTTGAAAAAAGTTACTTTTCGTTCGCTTGTACATATATAAATTTTCATACATTTTGCGTAACAATTTTAGAAACCGTAGATAACAGACAAAAAAGTATAAATGCAAATGTAGAAAAAGCAAGTGATAACGCAGTCAAAAACGCACGTGCAATGTACAGGGGATCACAGCAATATTCGGACACTTTTAAAAGAACGATACTTTTTAAATATTGGACCGTACGAATTATATATATTTTTTTTTAAGTTAGAACAATTAGTTTAGTACCTAACGTGAACAAAAATTTTTCAAGAAAATTGCAATTTGTCAGAATTACAGAGAAAAAATTGTATTTTTTCACTTTTTTATGCAAGCCTATATTGAAAATTTTAATCAATACTTAATTTGTATTGTGCAATACAGAAAATATAAAAAATAATATACATAAGATATTGTGCGTTTTACATTTTCTACAAACTTGTGGAGTTTATCGATTCTATAACTGTCACAATGGTTACGAGCTCTTCCAATAGTGGTCAGTATTAACCAAAAAGGAAATAACATGTCCTGTGACATACAAATCATTAACTTTATCTCCCTGGCGATGACAGGCTCGACGATTTTTGACATATGAACATTCAGTTTTGGGAACACGCTTTTCACTGCCACATTTTGTTTTCCAATTAAAACTGGCCATTTCACTGGCCTTTTGTTTTTTTAATCAAAACTGGGCTTTTCACTGCATTTTTCAATACATTGGTATACGTATTCCGAATTTTTTATTGTAGGCACAGTATATATCTACTATTTTAATTTCGCATGCAATTCAGTTTTCCATGTTTTTCAATTATTCCGAGATCTCTTCTTAGTATCACAGTTTTGTTTGAAACTGTATTTGAACGACTAGGATACACAGAAAATACCTAAATTATTGGAACGTGTCCACCCACTGAATCCGACGATGAGCTTGAATAAACACAATAGAATATTGGAAAATCGCTATCTGAGCCATTATTTTACCACGTTTTTTACATGTTACAATAACGACTACAAGCTACGTCAATAACGATGGATTCTATTAATCCGATGCGTCCTGGATACAATTCATTCGAATAATAAGACATAACTTACGTATCACGAATTTCGGGTCCCGACCCGAACCCGAATTTCCGGTTACCCGGCCACCCCTAGAAAATACAATGCGTGTACTATCATATTGCCCCACTTGAAAACGTACACGTTTTTCTTCATAAGATTTCATAGAAGCACATAGGTATTACGCATAATGTACCTATAGATATATTTACAGCTATGTGTACAATATAATTGATTTACTTATATATCATATGGAAACATACGAAACATAGGGTGCCCTATATTTTCGGCCATGACTGTAACAATAACGGTTGAGATAAACCCTACTGTAATGAAATCGGGAAACTTGGGAACAGTCGATCGGCTGATTGGCAAGGTCGATAAGGAACCGAAGCAATCTTTGTTCGCGTGCCCGTTCGGCCGTTCCCGTTCGTTTCCAGAGAAAACAGCCCCTGGTCGGAGGGTGACGAAGTCGCGGAGCTCGATTGAAGATCGTCGCGTCATCGTCGACGGGACACGAATACCGTTTGAACGGGTGCAGGAGGGTAAAGCACGCGCGACGCTGTATGTACATGTATTATGCTCGGAGGCTCGCTCCGTTAAAAATACGAGGCACAGGAAGCGGCGCGGCGCGGCGCGGCGCGCGGAGAGTATCGAGCGGCTGAAACAAACAAAGAAAATGCGGAACACGCCGGTGCATGCCGTCGGTCGCCGGTAATATTCAGCCGTCTAGACACTAGACTCTCTTTGTTCGTTCGGGGGCTGATTTTCGGGGGTTGTTCCTGGTCGAGCGTAGGGTAAACCCCGAGCACCGCCCGGTACCCGTGGGCGGAGGAATGCACGAGAGTCTAAGCACGGGGAAAGAGACCGAGACACGATTACCACGAGGATAACCCCCGCGTTAGGTGTGTACGCGTGTGCCAATACCTGTGTGTCTCTCCCTCTCTCTCTCTTTCTCTCTCTCTCTCTCTCTCTCTCTCTCTCTCTCCCTCTCTCTCTCTCCCTGTGTGTGTGTGTGTGTGTATGTACGTGTGGGGATGGTTCTGTGTTCGTGCGTGTCTGTTTTTTCGCGTGCATGTGTTTCGGTCTGGTCGACGAGTGATCGGCAAGTTCGTGATCAACGACGACGAAACGGTGGGCCGTGTCGGTGCACGCGCGACCGCCCGCCGTTTCTCTCTTCTTTCCTCGGTTGGTTATGGTTAACGACGACGCTCGACCGAACCAATTGACGGTTCTACAGTACACACATACATACTTCGTTCGCTGCTCTCGGCGAAACCTGCCGATTATTTCCAGAAACGTGAGTTTGATACAATGTCTGCTTGGGGAAGACCAGCACAACGCATATTCTAAGGCACATTTTCTAAGCAAAAATCAGTGTGTTTTATCTTATTTCTCAGTGAAAACTTAATACATAGCCAGAAAATCAAGGGAACGCTCAAGCGTAACCTTCGTTTCCTTCTACCCTCGAAACCGTACCGATTTTTTCCAGAAACGCGAGTTTGATCAACTATTTGCTGGGGGAAACCAGCATAAGGTAGACATTTCAAACGAAAATCAGTGTGTTTTGCTTATTTCTGTGAAAACTTGATATCCTCGAAATCAAAGGAAAGCTCAA
Source organism: Lasioglossum lativentre (assembly GCA_916610255.1). Taxonomy (NCBI): domain Eukaryota; kingdom Metazoa; phylum Arthropoda; class Insecta; order Hymenoptera; family Halictidae; genus Lasioglossum; species Lasioglossum lativentre. Next base: position 6,773,785 of record OU744366.1, read on the forward strand.
GTTGTAACCTTCGTTTGCTTCTACCTAATCTAACTTAAGATTTATTCCAAGTGGTTGGTAGTAAACTGTGAAACAAAACTAGGAAAGTGGTTAATCGATTTTACCTGTAAATAGCTCAACTATGATGACTAATTAGTTAACTTATTCCGGTAACATCTTTATCACTACATAACCTCGTTCACACACGGCAATCGATGATCTTCGGTACAGTCGTGACGAAGAGAAAAAAATGATACAGATTTACTACGTTTATTTTTCGAGAAAACGAGTCGAGAAAGTCTCTTTTTCATTTCAGTTCATACAATTGTAAAATGTACATAGTAATACGTCTAGCGTGCTTTCAATGTCAGTGCGATCCAAGTCAATGACTACCAATGTTCTTGTCTACTTAAAGCTAACTCAAGAATTAATCATATGATTATCATAAGTCGCAACGCAAGGCGACGTAATAGCGTTCGAGAATTTGACCAATAAGTGTGCATTGTAACGGCTTAATAGCTATACTCGTAAAGAGACACAAATAGAAATTTGTTTATCCGTTTATCGTGTATTTAATATAGTTGCGAGACACGTGGATTAAACAAAAACTACGGAGGCAAAATAAAAATTGCACGAACCTGTGCTATCTATTGAGCAACCTAATGAAAGCAAAATGTTTCTATTTATTCAATCAAGATTGATCTGCGAAGGTTTATTACCCATTCTTGGCTCGTTTCAACGACCACTGTAAACTCGTAAACCTTTGAACCAACTTTTTTCTCGAAAATATCCTGTGTCTCTTATAATAATTCCTTGAGGCAGCTTGTACACGTGTACAACATTTCTTACGTTTAATCGATTGTTATTGAGCATTCGAATGTCGAAAGTAAATCGAATACTCGCCTGTTTTTAATTTATAATATCACTTCGAGGATCGCATCGATGGTGCGTCAACAATCAACAGGCGACACACGTGGTTCTCAGGTTGTAATCACCAGACTACGGTGCTTGAAATTAATGTACATTTTTATGAACCATTTCAAACAGTATAAAACTAGATATATGTATACTTCCATTTCCTTCTCGAACGATGTCGATAAATGAAAACATGAGGGACTGTTCAATTTTATTTTTTCAGTTTACAATTTTGAAAACACTGTGATTTTATTATATATGTATACTAGTATAAATTATATAAGAAAGGACTGCACAACAAAATTCCCTTGCGTCGAACCTTTGCTACTTAACACTCTTTATCAGCTCTGATTAAATTGAATAACACCCTTGGTGGTATGTATATGTATTATTGAGTCGCACTCCAACATTTTTCGTTGTAATTAAAAGCTTTGGGTTTCTATTAACACTAAACTTACATAATAGATAATAAAGAATAACAATTGCACAAAATCTAAATAAATAGAGCCTTGTCATTTTTATAAGCTACAACATTTTAATCGTTTTTAGTGCTCGGTAGGTTTAGTGTTAAGTGGATAAATAACAAAAGTTGAGCATCCAGATCAGGACTTGTGTCCCCACTCTACCTTCCCCTTCTACGACGCTATTCTCCCACGCTTCCACCACGGTCGCGTCACGTGACGCGTTCCGTCTCTGTCATGTATGCGTCACAATGTCACGTGGCTAAACCGGTACTCGTAGAGAGAGGGTAACTTTTTCCCCCCAATTCGAGTAAATTCCCCTCATCCGACGACTCTGGAAGACAGGTGTTTTTTAATCGTTTCGGCATCCGAACGGCTCAAATAACTATAAGACACGTAACGTTACTAAAAATTGTTCAAAAATGTGCGATTCCTGTTTTCAATTCCATGAATCAGTAGGCGTCTCGCTCTTGTTTAGACGCGTCTTCGCGGGCGTAACCTTTTTGCAACGCGCGTTACCAACTTGTCTAGTTAAAAATAGAGTCGCCATTCGACAGAGGCATACTGGAAACACACTGAAAATCGTCGCTGCTCGACCGCAATCTCTGATACGTCGTTCAGTGTATTATCTAGTTTGCGCATCACAGAGACGCCCACGTGAGTGAAATGAGTGTAAAATTGTCTTCGTAGAAAGAGGATATTTTTTGAATTATTTTCGCGAAGATATATTTTCCACGGCTACTTGTTGTTGCATAGATCTTATGTAAAAAAGTCAGCGAAAGTGAGTTATTTAAAAAAAGAAATTATGTTATCGTTTATAAGCGAATACGCAATGAACCGATTACTATTAATGAAGCTATGCGTCATTAAGACGTTCAATACTATAATTTATAACTTCAAGTGTTATGACTACATTGCGGATCTTTATGCAAAATAAAAATCTTCTGCATAAATAGCAAGGTACATAGACGTTCATATATTTTTTTAAATAGTTTTAGTAAGTTGAAAATAATGCAATAATAGTTTTAATTTGTTTTACATGTGTATATACTGTTTGAAGTTTCATGTATCCATTTTTGTTATAAATGCATAAAATCCGCAGTATAGTTATATCCAACGATTTTTAACCAGTATGCCATAAGAATTTTGTAAACAATTTCTGAAGAAATTAAATTCCCTTAAATGTAAGCTTGGTGGAAAGATTGAAAATTGACATTTTCTGCAAGAATCGGCTTCAGAATAACTATGTCATAATTTTAGTGTGACCGTGCTGTAAAAAAGTTTGAAAACTACTAGAATTTCAGTCGGATTTCAAGTTTAAATGAATTTTCAAAGAAAATCTAGTTTAGAGGAATATTCTAATAATAAATTAATTTTAAATTAATTTAAAGATATCAAGTAATCATCGGAATATGTATAATTCACTGCGCACTGACGACGCAGCAATCACGAATCCTGCTGATGCAGTGTATCAATTGGATGACTGAATGAAGTCACTTTGGACGAGCATTTTTCGTAATCACTTCACTAGTCGCATTGATCCCGTATCAGCCCCTCGGGTCACATATACTTGTAGGCGACAATATTGCAACCTAACCCAAAGTTGCGCGCACCAGCGCAGCGGATACTTACTACTATTTACGCAGATATTATTCAACGCGTAATTTACCATTGACCTTACCAGTCAATAGGCTATTGAGTACGATGAAGTACCGAAGAAAAAGCTAATCGCTCGATCGTGATTACGTGTGTATTTGCAATTTCAAGCGACGACGGCCACTGTCTAACAAATATAATCTGACGGAACCAGTCTTTTAAATAAATAACCGAACGACATGACACGACGATTCGGATCCAATAGCATATTTTATCGAGACGTATTCGCGGCCAACACCGAGTCGATGATTTATTGCTGATTCACATTAAATTCATTTCTGCAGGCGTTGCGCCGCCGGGGAATCGACAGATTTCCGCGGGTGTCCGATTTTTATCTTACTATATTAAAATGTACATATTTGCGAGAGCTGTACATTTACAATTCATTCACAAAATTATAAGAGCGACCGTACGAAAGAAAATATTGAGTATCGGTGCCATGCATGCAATGGAAATAATTTACCAGATGCGGGTTGTTCACCCATTTTCGAATAAATTAATGATGTTGTTAGCAAACTGAATGATTTATTCAAAGACTGCGCATTTTATGCATTTATGATAAAAATGGATGGATGTAATTTAGAACAGTTAAAAACATTAAGACGATTTAAGAACATCCATATGTTATTTTCAATTTATTATAATTGCTAATGGTAGGAAGAACTTTTTGTATGGTTCCTGCATTTTTGTAATTGACGAAGAAAATTTTTATTTTGCATACAAATCCGCAGTCTATAATAATCATCATGAAGAGATAATTCGGAGAGATAATAATTAAATAGTTTTAATATTCCTGTTACTATGGGACCCGAAGCGACTGTTTGAAGTCTTTTACTTCACAATAATTGATCAAGTCAATAATACAGTTGTAAACTACTTTTGCAAGTTTTATTATTATTATTATTATTCATTTATTGCTTTAAACCATATATAGCATATACATTACAAATTATACAATATATGATTATGTTACAATATGACAAACTTACAATTAGTTTACATTAATTTTGCTAGGTTCCAACTACCTCAGTTTTATAATTGGAAAGAAATTAGTTTGACCGTATGGTACTTCCAGTATCAAATATGTACATAGTACCTTTTCACAAGCAGAATGGAAAAGTGTCTAGAATTGATAGATCAACAGAACATTTGTGTTTAAATCGAGGAATCAGTAAAATATCAGTAAACGTTCTCGACAAACAGCTTGATTAAATCATTTAATCTCGAGAGCAAGGAGACACGGCATTTCTTCTCCCTTTTATGTATCAAGGTCTGCTATTGAAAAGCTAATAAACATCGATTGTGTCACGGTGTTTTTACAAAACTATCGCGACACTTGCGAATAGTGCTTGGTATTTGCGCTCGTCCTCTTCTGTAGGTCATGTTCACGTCACACACGTCCTTATCGTGCGCTTCTTTCAACTCCATCATGGGGGGGGGGAGGGAGGGGGGAACGGTTCTAGTAAAAATACAACACTGTAAAAGCACGTATCGAGTGAATTAAACGTGAACAACGTTCTTTACGGACTGGTAATCGTGATTTTTCCGATTCACTTGTCTTTCCGAGAACGATAGCGGCCAAAGGTTTGTGCTACGTCGTCGTTTCGCGTATCCCGTAAAGTAAAGGAATATTCCTTCGGTATTTTTGCTCGAATTGCAACAGTGTAGCAACTTGTTTACAACGGCAGATAAGATATGAGCAACTACGTAGCAGAGGCTAGTTGCGGTGTTTAATGGTAAAGTTTTTCCTAGCTTGGACAGATAAAAACCGATTTCCAGGCCGGCGCGGCGCGGCGAACACGCGATCGTGTGATCGAAGTCGCGCGCCGCCGCGCCGCGCCGCGCCGCGCCGCTCTTCGCCGAAACCGTTTGGTCATCGTCCCGGAACGATATTTCATTGGCTCGTAGTTGCACCTGCGGCAGGTGCGGCCGCGATCAAAATAAGAAGTTCAAGAACCGCGCTTCGCAGATTTGACTAGCGAAAAGAATGGCCGCTATCGTCGAACTCGATCGCGTCGAACGGATTCGAATTACGTATCAAACTTTTCGCTGTGACTTCCTGCGCATCATCGCGCCAACATCGTCCTGCGCTTTTCATTATTTTCTGCGTCGCTATTAAAAAAAAAACTAGCACACACTGTGTAATGGTCCGTTATCTTTTGTAAATGCAGTCGGCGGATAATGGTTACGCTCAGGATAAATTCTTTTGTTTTGCTTATCGGCCTAACAGTAGAACCGACGAACTACTACAAGCTACTGATATTGTGTATTGTTTTATGACAATAAGAACTCATCGAATTCGTTCGGATCTCCTACGATTTTTGGTATAATATGTGCTCGAACGAAGAGGTTTCGTCGAAAGTTTCTAGTCACGATGTTTCTGTGATTTCGAGAACTGTAAAAGAAAATTCAAGAACAAGTCGGTTTTTCACCTATCGTCCCCGTGAAATTAAACTCTCCACATTGTTGATAAACACCGTAAATATCGAAAGCAATGCAATATGCTATTTCAGGAGACTAAAATTTATCTTTATTGTTGGATACACAAGTTTTCCAGATGTTCCAGATGTTTCATAAACACCCATTTAATGTTGCATTTTTAATAATATGTATACAGTTCAGTAATCACAAGCACTACGTTGTCGTAGTGCAATGTTGCAACTTTTTCCTATAGTTCTTGTCAAGGTCAAGTCTGGGACATCCGTCCGGTTAATGGCGTAAAAGCTTTTGTTCGCGTGTTGATCTACTCCGATCAGAATCGCCGCATGAGGGGAGGGAGCACGAACCGAGGAGAAAAATTTACCCCCTCTCTTCCAGTACCGGGACACACGCGCGACAGAGACGAAACGCGTCACGTGACCGGGCCGCGACGGAAGCGGAATAGCGTCGTAAAAGGGGAAGGTGGAGTGGGCAAACAAGTCTTAATCAGAAGACTTCGATACGTGATTCTCAGTAGACAATACTCCGAGAGTACTTTTGTTGCGACACGAATGTTAATAAGTAGTCAAGTTCACAAGAAAACATTCGACTTCCTTCATCTTCCTACGTTCATTCCTTTTTTACATAGCCTACAACGTAGAACACTTTTTCAACATCGATATATGTATATGCAACAAGACCTTCCAGTTACGTAACAAATCGTTTTCAGAGAAAAAATAGTGTCTTCCAGCGTTCCGATGTTATTACATATTACTGTTCTGTGCACGATTGCGAGGCAGTGTCACATGTTGCAATCTAAACCACTTTGACAGCTAGTAACGATATCAGAGGCTGACATCTAATTTAGGTTAATTTTAGCTTAATGTTTCGTTTCCTGTCATTCTGCAAGTTCTCTAGACATGCACTCTGGAAACATTGTTTTTTGTAAGACTAGTTTACGGTGCGCCGATTTCCTATGTCTTTCTATGAAGCATGTAATGATAATTTAAAATACACATTGCCGACTCTTTGCAGTATTGTACGCCGATTTTGTTATCAAACAAATTTAAACTCCATCGGAGACGCGGAAGACGACTTTGAAATTTCGGAAAATGTGAATGATAAAAAATTGAAATAGTGTGCTACGAAGTGCAACATTTGTCTGTGGATCTTCCTAACATTATTCTATGGGTAATATTTAATGTACATTAATTTTTCTCTCCGATCTTTTGTCTCCTGTTACTCTGCATGTTTCCTAAACAGATATTTTCGAAGCAATGTTTATTTATAACTAGTTTACGGTGTGTCAATTAGCTAAAACTCTCTAAAAGTCATATAATGATCACCTTGTATGTGTACATCGTCGGCACCACTCCCGTCATGAAATAAATTTTAACTCTATTTGAAGACGTTTTTGGAAAAGGCAAATGTTAACAATTAAAGTGTTCAACATTCCTCTGAGGTTTTCAAGAAAGTAGCTTTCGGAGTTACCGAAGTGGACACAGTTACGTGTCTGATCCTATATAATATTCTTACGCGCTGCAACATCTCTGTTGCATCCACTGCCAAGAATAAATATTACCCGGTCAGGCATGTATGCGCGTCACTCGCCTGACCTAGTTTAATCCGCGATCATCCTTCTGTACTAATTAAGTAGGTACGTCCGCTTTATTAGCAGCCAGTGTGACTCGACAATGACGCTTGATAACGTGCAAGTACGGCTAGCGTCGAAAGTGACACGACCAGCCTGGAAAAGAAAATCGGCAACAAAAAACTAAAGAAAAAGAGCTCTTTGAGCAATCCTGAACTCTGTTGCCATTAAACGGCAAATCTTTTCTCGAAGATGCTCCTCGCAGTTTTTACGAGTTTACCTCTGGTTTTTTCAATAAATCGATTTTTGTAACAGGAAATTAATGAAATCATTTTTTCGTTGAAATGATTTTATGACACATTTATTGAAAAAACAATGATTTATTGAAAAACCAGAGGTCGTAGACAAACTTTGAGACCAGATTTGAAATCAGCGTGAAAAAATCTACGGGAAGTGATATATGACATGTTTAAAAAAAATTTTTTCCGCGCGTAGTAACGGAGGAACCACATTTTCTTGAAATTCTACAAGTTTAATGAATTTTCTCAACGTTAAAAAACGTTCGTATCATAATCTCCCTATTTTTCCCATATTCTGCAAAGTTTCAGCTTTAATTTAATAAAAAATTCATCGCTCTACCTCATTTCTATCGAAAGTTCTTTGATTTTGAATCGAGTTTGGTCAAATGTCCCCACTGTGCGCCGCGCCGCGCGTCGGAGGTTAAAGGCAGTGTCCGTCCGTGCGAGTGTTTCCGCGGGCTAACTCTAACCCGGAACGAAAACAGTGGCGTAAACGGAACAATGTCGTTCCGCGGGCGGAACGGGTTATTACCGAAACAGTAAATTTAGCAACAGCAATCGGGCTGCGCACTGAAACGCAAACGCGTGTAAACACGGGCCCGTTCATCCTGACCCAGATACCTTGCGCCTGTTTCGCCGTATTTATAGGAAGGAAGAGTCTTGCTGGGAACGCCATTCAATTCCGGTGAGAATCGAACCCCAACACCAGTCACCGGAATTCATCTCCGATGCATCAGAGAAAACGGAATCCCTATTGCTAATCCGGTTTCGCGATTCCTAGCGAGATCGTTCCGTAATCAGAGGTGAAAAGTAATCTGATTAATGCCCTCGATAATTAACCCCTCGCTCGACGAATGCCATCTCACATCTCCAACTGTTGTGGTGAGATGACAAGAAGGTACCTGGCAGCAGTGTCGCCAGATGAGGAGCGGGAGCACGAATCGAGGGGAAGAAGTTACCCCCCCCCCTCTCCCTCTCTCTGCCAGTACCGGATACCAGTCACGTGACGGGTCCGTTAACGTCGTAGAAGGGGAAGGTAGAATGAGAACACAAGTCTTGATCTTGTCATCTCATGACCTTCTTGTCATCTCACCACAGTACAAACGATAAATTTACTTTAGAATGGTGGTGGTAGTACATATTTTAATGTAAAGATTTCTGGACGAAAAACTAACCAAATCTACACGTGCACACCTATACTGGATCATTTCAATCCAGCAATTATGGTTAATGAATAAATGAATTAATCGAAGAAAAAGTAATCGGTGGTCCTGATAAACTAAATATAATCATTAATCGCTCAATGTTGTTAGATCATTACATTTTTGGTTACGAATTACTCAAGTATACTACACGTACGTATATGTATGTGGTAGAAATTTTTTTAGAAAATTAAAGATTACTGATTAATTATTATAGATCCTCTTGCAATCCTTCTGAAGTGAATATCCTGTATAAAATCATGAAATTCGACGTCCCGGAAGTTTACGTATCGTAATTACGCGGTAATATGTTGTTATATTCACCTGTAATAACACTAACAAAGCAGAATCCTCATGTCTAGACAATCTAGTACAAGAATCTTCTGTTAACTGAATTCTGATCGAAATGATTTAATACGAAACACTACATTACTATTAGATTTTGGATTTTGTTTATTCGTGACAAAAGTGAACAGGTGAAATATAGTACAAAACAGTGAAAACGTTGGAGCATATTTAAAGATATTGAAACACTATTTTCAAATTTTTAGAATTATTAAAAGAAAAATTACACTTTAATTTAATTGATGCTTACTGTAATTGATCTAGAAAATTTTTATTTTGCACAAAAATGTGCGGTCTATTTATCAATATATATATGTAAATAGTCTATTAATTGCATAAAAGTTTTTGGATATTCGATAATACTTTACATTTTCTTACGTTGCAACAACGTACCTCTAAAACAATTTTAATTAGCTTTTCAGCATTCCTGTTTTTAATTACTTTTTAAAATGATATCATTGCGAATATTTCTAGGTAGCAATTGAGATAAACACTATACATACGTACAATACAATCGCAACAAGGGAATGAATTATGAGATGTCTAACAAAATTGGAGTTGATAGTTAATCGTGTACAGGTACCTTTTATCTACAAATCATAATTAATCTGGGATCAGATTTTTCTCGCTTAAATCACTTTGTTGCATAGATTCTTGAAAATCGAACAACATAGAACGACTTATCGCGCTCACTTCACGAATGCGCTGACTATGGTCGATTGAATGGTAATGTCAACTCTCACGATCGAGTTGTTAGAAGGAAGTTGCCCGAGAAGTGACCCTGAATTCGTATGAACAGAGGTAGAACAAAGAAACGAGCTGTTAATGAATCGCGCGCGACCATAAACTCAACGGACCCTATTAATGTTTTCTACGTTTTTATGCCATGGTTTTATGCGTTGCCCTGTTACGCTATATTTGAGAAACATTTTAATTTTAAGGTGTTACTAATCATTTTGTTATTGTGAATGATGCATTACTGTTTCTTCAGATGATACAGAGCATTGTGACCTGCTACTATACGTGTTCATACATGTTAACATAAAATGTATAAATGTTTACATGAAAAATATTAATATTAAAACAGAAATAAAATGAACAACCAGACTTGATTTCTTTGATAATTACCATATCTTATTACTAGTAGAATTATGAGAATATTTTTACAGTGAAAAAATAGTAAATGGAAGTTTATAACGATTTTTTATTTATATAATAATTAGTTTATGTTGCAGTGATTAAAAAGATGTTTATAAATTATAAATAACAACAAGGGGTTTCATTTTGGAACGTTGTTGAAACTTTTATAACTTGTTAATGTATGGACAAAGTTGTATAGACTTATAGATTAAAATTATTTATAAGTGATTATTAGTTTTTTTTTTTAATGTTAACGTTGTACATGACATTATTGACGTTGTGTATATAGACAAAAGTTTTTAACAATCAGTAATAATCTAATTATATTATTTGTTCTTCGGTTTTAAATTAATTATTGGTCACTGCAATTTTCCAATGCCATTCATTTATATAAAAATGAGAAATATACTTTTCGATACCTTTTTCGATGCGTCTGATAGTATGAAAACAGTCATGGAACGACAGTGACGTTTAGTACAATTTTTGGAGTTCAAGGTCATTGTATTGACATTTCTGAATCGTATTTCGAAATTGCTAGGAACAGCTGTTAAACAATGTCAGTTCTTTAAAACTCTGTTGCTCAGCCTTTGACCATTGTTCGGTTCAAAAACAATACATACTGTTTATGTAATGCTAATATACTCTACGCATTAAAAAACAAACTAATCATTTCCTTTCTTGATAGACTCGAAACGTTATGAAATAGAAAGACGGTATAAATGTTCATGAATATTTCTAATGGTGACCTCTATCGTCAAAATACACGCGGGCATTGCGACTTTAGTCAATTAACGTACTGTTTTACCGACGGAGTATATCCCGGGGCAATGACCTCAATGTTGAGGAACGCTTGACCTATATATCACTAATGTACCCAGCATGCGTACACGTGTATGATTGGCATTCTATTCCATCTGCCGAGAAGTACCAACAATAAAGGTTTTTATATTCCTGAAAATCTCGGTGAGCCTCGTTCATCACTTTCATTTTCAAAATTATATTATCAGGAATGTTCGTAGGTCGTAGGTCGCATTCAACACGGAAGAAAGCATCAATTCATTGACACTTCTTGAATTAAAAGGAATTCCAGAGTCGCTACTGAACACAACAATTATCCCAGTAAAAATGCATTGTGGACAATGGTATTATAAGGAAAAAAAAAAAAGAATATTGTACACATAGGTAATTACATAGCGACGAATTTCTAACACGCAAACGCGAATGTTATACGAGCGAGCTGACTTAAGGCGATGATAAAATGTCCGTTCTCATTAATAAAAACGGAGCGCATATTCACGGCCATTGCCAAAGTTAGAGAAGTGTGGCTTTAAATAACTGGCCCAACAGCAAACGTTTTAACTTAGGTCAACAACACGGCAACGATTCTTTTATTAATTCACCAAGAAAAAATAATATTCTAGCTGAGTGTGTGTACGAATTCCAAGTAATCTATTATTATCTCTGATTATCTAAAACGTCCGAGTTAAAAGTTATTCCAACGATTTCATTGTCCTACCCCAAATTGCAACCATAAACAGTAGCGTGCGCGATGCGCGTTAAATCTGAGTACGAAAAAAAAGAATGACGAAATTTGCTTGTGTTCGATTTTGATTGAAACTGGGGAAGGACGAAACAGGGCAATATCCTAGGAGTCAATGTCCTGTTGATGACAACAGGGAACACACCCGATTCGAATCGTAAACGATTCACTGATGCTGCGCGATAATAACATGGCAGGTCGATAACGCGGTTTGTGAGCAGCAGTGTCTATTCGTATTATCTCCATTTGTAAATAATAATATACGGCCGATGTAAGAGAGAAATGTTTGAAAGTTTTTAAAGGGTATTTTTGTGTATTGCATACCTGCCACCTCGAGGGCACTGCCAATTATGCGTCTTGTTCGACGACAAGTTAACGCCAAAATCCGATACAGCCGCAACGGGCTGTTATTTTCGTCACAAAACACTGCACATCTTATCACAGGACATACCACACTCTCAATACTATGTTGACTTTTCTGTCTGACCGAATGTCCCTCACAAACAAACGTGGTTTACCACCGACTCACCTTCGTACTCGGCGCAATGCCGCCATATTTCCTGTTGACCCAACTGTTCAGACATCGTACTACCACGGACTAAACGACCACTCTAGATGGGCAAGCTTGTGTCATATTTTCGTGTCTGCAACCCATTCCCTTGTCCCGATTGCGCAATGCACAATAAATTTTTGATTAAAAAAGTAAAAAGCTATTTTCATAAGAAAAAAAAATTTTACGAGGAACATTTAATTAAACTATTTAAATGTCTTAGTACTATATTATCTCTCTCACTAATTGTAAGAGAATATTTCTGGTTTATGAATTTCAAGAGTAATTAGAGTAGATTTTTGTATTGAATTCTTTTGTATTGTCAACTTCGTATAAAGTATAAGGGGATGAAGTATATTAATTGTTCTTCTGATAATGAGATTTTAATTTACTAACACTACTGTTGAAAAATTATATCGAATTTCAATAATAATACGCATAATCTATACTGTTTCTTTTTACATTCGTAATAAATATTGTAAAGTATAACTGTTATTTATTCTTTACTTATAAATTACTTACAATGTTCAACTTGCATAAGTCCATATATAGCTTTCTGTTATCATAATAAAACTGATATTTGTTAAATGTAAATTAAAGAATATAAATTAAGACAAAATTGTCATTAATTTAAAACTTTTTATTCTACAAATGATACGCACTGTCACCGACATTATATAATTGAAATTAATTTTAGTAGTAAATAAAATTTAGTGATAATAAAAAACAATATATATTGTTATTGCAAAATGTGTATTTGTGTACGATTCAAATATAGCTCTAGACGTTCGTTACCTTGTTATCAAACGTTACTGATAAGCAGAAAATTTAAGCATTGTTGGCAGTAATAGAATATCGTATATACTTTGTTCGGGTGGTAACAAACACATGCGTTGGTTTTCATAGAATAGTATCACTGTTTATACACATAACGAATAATTCTGTACAATAATATAGTAACCACTGGCAACGCTTCTACCGCAACAGCCAGGTGCTTCGTCTCATACACAGTTCTGGGCTAAGAAATGGGACCAGTGGCAGCACCATAGCATGACCACATTTAAAATCTTATACTGAACACAGACTTAAACGGAGCAAATGATTCTTGCCGGAATGTGCATTGTGTCTTAGGAAAAATCGGCAAGAATCATTCGAATGCCGCTATTTTCAGATTTTACGGATTAAATTAGTAAATGATTAATTTCCTATTCATTTACTATTAATATTCCTAGCATTTTAAATAACTTTATAGCGATTAATTTCTTCAAGAAATACTTTCTATAATTCTAGTTAAATTTCTAATAGGTGATTAATTAACAAATTTCAAGTGCCAGGAAGGTTGAGCATAAAGGAATCAATTATTTAATTGAAGTGACCGTGCTGAAGTGACAAATATATTTTATCGTAATGGGCGTTGCTTTTCTTCTTTTATTTTTACGTGAATTGGCATTGAGAATATATAACCTGATATAACTTTAAATACCGCTAATCTTTATTGTTCGTTCTAATCTATTGAAAAATAAGGCTTAACAATAAGTTTGTTAAAAATGGTCACCGGGCGAGCTTTCCATTTTGTGCATTACATGGTATTTCAATTCAAATAAACCGCTATTAATGATGATGACAGCGCCGCGGTGATCGATTTAGGAACTAAACAAAGGCCTCCGTACAGCGCCATTTGATGCAGCGGCAAAACGCTCAAACTGGTAGCCAAATTTACCGACAGTGGGTATTCGTTAAATTTGGCTACCAGTTTGAGCGTTTTGCCGCTGCATCAAATGGCGCTGTACGGAGGCCTTTGTTTAGTTCCTAAATCGATCACCGCGGCGCTGTCATCACCATTAATAGAGGTTTATTTGAATTACAATCTTATACTGAACACAGACTTAAACGGAGCAAATGATTCTTGCCGGACTGTGCATTGTGTCTTAGGAAAAATCGGCAAGAATCATTCGAATGCCGCTATTTTCAGATTTTACGGATTAAATTAGTAAATGATTAAATTCCTATTCATTTACTATTAATATTCCTAGTATTTTAAATAACTTTATAGCGATTAATTTCTTCAAGAAATACTTTCTATAATTCTAGTTAAATTTCTAATAGGTGATTAATTAACAAATTTCAAGTGCCAGGAAGGTTGAGCATAAAGGAATCAATTATTTAATTGGAGTGACCGTGCTGAAGTGACAAATATATTTTATCGTAATGAGCGTTGCTTTTCTTCTTTTATTTTTACGTGAATTGGCATTCAGAATGTATAACCTGATATAACTTTAAATACTGCTAATCTTTACTGTTCGTTCTACTCTATTGAAAAATAAGGCTTAACAATAAGTTTGTTAAAAATGGTCACCGGGCGAGCTTTCCATTTTGTGTATTACATGGTATTTCAATTCAAATAAACCGCTATTAACGGTGATGACAGCGCCGCGGTGATCGATTTAGGAACTAAACAAAGGCCTCCGTACAGCGCCATTTGATGCAGCGGCAAAACGCTCAAACTGGTAGCCAAATTTACCGACAGTGGGTATCCGTTAAATTTGGCTACCAGTTTGAGCGTTTTGCCGCTGCATCAAATGGCGCTGTACGGAGGCCTTTGTTTAGTTCCTAAATCGATCACCGCGGCGCTGTCATCACCATTAATAGAGGTTTGAATTTAGTTGATAATGCCCATCACTACTCGTACGTGGATCGGTGGGTGGGGGATGTACACATGTACACACGAGCTCGAGCGTGCTCGAGCGCCAAGGCAGTGGGTCGAAAGTTGTTATTTTGAGAGATGACGTTCGAGTAAACTGCGGTTGATCATTCAAGTTTCGTTATGGCTTCGCCACGTCCAAAATCACCGCGACCCCCGATTTCTGCAAAGAAGGATGACAAGGAAGAGAGTTTCTGGGATAAAATTGGAACGTTGGGCCGAAAGAAACGCATGAAGGAAGGTATGAAAGTATCGCTTTTCCTGTAATATCGTCGAGTATGTAACCTTGTTCTGTATTGTGTTCGTTGCATGTCGAACGGACCTCCTTATATGGCATGAATCATTTACGTTTACAATATGATTTAAGCGTACCTCGGGGTACTATGAAGCTTCAACTGAAAATTGTCAAATATACATATGTGTAGTAGAAGTATTGTTTGATATTTGAATTTGTGGCCAGAGCAATGTTGGACTTGAGATTTCCTTAAGATCTATTAGCTTTTATTGTTCTCCCATTGAATCCTGCCCTCCTGTAAAATTTGCACTTTATGTCATCCAACGTTGTTCCAACCACCGATTCATTTTCTGTTGTGGTTGATGGCGTAGAAGGATTTGATGGGAGAACAATAAAATCTAATAGATCTTAAGGAAATCTCACATCCAACGTTGCTCCAGCCACCAATTTATTTTGTCTGTTATGCTTTACAGAATTTATTTTGAATATTCCATTGGGAAATCTGTATCGCTACGTATAAGTACACATATACTATCTTGTCGGAGAACGTTGGTCTTCCGCACAAATAATATAACAGTAATAACATAAAGATAACTTGTTCAAAAATTGTTTTAGTGCAAGAAGTGCAAGAAGAAGGAAAATATGCCATCGATTCGCCGGGGTATGCGGCTAATCCCGAGATGCCGCCAGAAGAGTACGCGCTCGACGAAAACGAGGAACGTTCGATGATAGTACCTAGGTCTATGGAGGATTCGAAGCTCAAGGAGCTGATATTCGTGTTGATCGAATGGGTCAACGACGAGTTGGCCGATCAACGGATTATCGTAAAAGATATCGCGGAAGATCTTTACGATGGACAGGTATTACAGAAGCTTTTAGGTACGCTGATGCTTCGAGACTCGACTTCGAAACGATCGTTTCGATCGTGTTCGAATAAGTTTGATAAGGAGAAAGTGGATTGATCGAATTGAATTTTCAGAGAAATTGACGGGGGAGAAATTGGACGTTCCCGAGGTGACTCAGTCGGAAGAAGGCCAGAAACAGAAATTGGCGGTTGTTTTGTCGAGCGCGAACCGCGTGCTCGGTCGTTACCCACCTTACAAATGGAGCGTGGAATCGGTGCACTCGAAAAACATTGTCGCCATTCTGCATCTACTGGTGGGCTTGGCGAGGCAATTTCGCGCCCCGGTTCGATTACCGGAAAGAGTGGCCGCACAGGTTGTCGTCGTACGGAAAAAAGATGGTCAGTTAACCCACAGAACGGTCAGGGAAGAACTTACGTCTACGTACGATGACTTAGGAATGCGTTGCGAGCTCGATGCTTTCGACGCGCTTTTCGATCATGCGCCCGACAAATTAGCCGTCGTCAAAAAAGTATGTTCACAATTCGTTCACGAACCGTTAACGCTTTACGGGATCTCTCGTTCAATCAAATTCCAATGTTATTTCGCCTTCCAGTCACTGATCAATTTTGCTAATAAACATTTGAGCAAAGTACACTTGGAAGTTACGGATTTGGATACGCAATTTCACGACGGAGTTTTCCTGACTCTCTTGCTTGGGCTTCTCGAAGGATTTTTCGTGCCTCTGGGTAGCTTTCATTTGACTCCGAAAACTCACGATCAAAAAGTGCACAATGTCTCGTTTGCTTTCGACATTATGCAAGATATCGGGCTGCCGAAGCCAAAGGCCCGACCCGAAGGTACGTATATACGTTTTCTCACGGGGATACGTAGCGTGTATTAAACTGTTACACTTTCTCCACAGATATCGTAAATTTGGATTTAAAATCAACGTTACGAGTTCTGTATAATCTGTTTAGCAAGTACAAAGGCATGAACTGAACCGAACAGAACAGAACGGAATATAAGAGAACATCGCAACGACAAAAGGAATAAACGACTAACACCGCGATTGGAAAGTTTACTAATATACTAACCAAAGAGTATATTCGAGACACGGATAAACGTGTCGTTGACACTTGAAATTTGTATACTTATATGTATAGGAAATTTGACGCAAAGAAGAAATGTATCGTTTAACATTATTCTCTACCATAATAGTTGTTATAACTGACGTTTCCAACGATTCCCATTCAATCTGGCAAACGTTTTGCCTAGAAATAAGAAATCGATGATCCTGAAAGTACCGGAATTTGGTCGATTAGCGACGCGTCATGCCGTATTCGAATATGCATATTACGGGATGCAACGATACGAATAAATGACATATGACACGAACGGGACACGTAACATAACGTAGCGTAACGTAACGACTTCGGAAAACCGAGCTACCGTGCTCGTTGGATGGATCTAGGCTGACCGCGAACAGACGGTTGATCGTGATTTCGTCGAAGATGTTACCGGAGCACGCGACGTTGCGACTACCGTAAGATTGAAAGTAGAACTCTACTTTCGGTCGTTTTAGGAGGCTCGGAAAGGGAAGAAGGAAGCAGGAAGCTCGCAGTCTCCGGTGTTCGGACGAGCGCAACGGTACACACACTTTACACTGTATACGTAGCGTCTAGACACGGGTGTGGTCATTTTTCTCGACCCGAGTACAATTATTAAGAATTTAGAGCGTGAATCTCAAACAATGTCGGAAATTCAAAGAGAATCGAAAAGTGGAGTTCTCGGTCTAGACGGGGGTAAATTCAGCGAGTACGCTAGGACTTTGCGAATCGTTTTTAAAAGTTGGACGTCGATTCGCGGGAAACTTCGCGACGAAAAATTGTACGAGGAAGCGGAGGAATTGATTTTGCCGAGTAACGAAGATTGGCGACAGCGCGTGTATTACGGTTTGGTCGAGTTGCAAAGAGCATGCGACAAGGAGATCGCGACCACCAGGTAATTGGAATTTTCTTTGCTTCGGCAAAATATTCGTATACTCGCGTATGCCGCGGAGTCTCGACGCATCGCGTGTCGCGTTGGTGATCGTCTGAAGTACTCGTTTCGACTAGTCGTTGGTAGCCAGGATCCGTGTTATCTTTGTCGATAGGACGTCAAAGCTAGCGATGAAACTCTACCTATTACCTCCGTTTACCTGATTTCGTTCCACTTCTTTTGGTTCGAATCGGTGCATTCTCTCGCGTTGCCTTACAGTCGGGATGACTCGTATCGATCCGCGTCGAGGCTGCGAACAATGAGGGAGTAAGCAATGGATCGCGATCGATTATAAACGGTATCGTGGAAAATTAACGAAGTTGGTGGTACGACGAAAAAGGGTTGGCGAAGCAGAGTCGACACCGGAACCAGAGAAGACCAAAGAGGAACAGCAGGAGGCGAAAGAAAAAGCACAGGACGAGGAGAAAAAGCGGAGAACGGTGGAGAAGTCTCGCTGTTGGGAATGGGAGCCGCGAATCCATGGATCCTCACTGTGCAAAGCGAACGGAGAAAGTTGCAAGGCCGTCGACACGAGGGGATCGGCTAGTACGAGGATGGAATCAGAAACAGGATCGGGAACAAGATTGAGAATGAGCGTCGATAGGATTGCTGGCTCGATGACGGAAGCCCGCGCGACCAAGCCGGGTTGGCGAGTCAGCGACATCGTTTTGGCTGCGGGGGTGTTGAGGAAAGAATCGGCGTCTCTCGTCTATTCGGACGAGGCCGAGATGCGTCGAGTATTTGGACTCGTTTACGACGTGCTTAGGTGTAAGTTGCCGGCGACCGTTTGAAAATATGTATGTATCGATAAATTACAAAGAATCGTTTTCTTTCGTGTTTCGTCTTTCCATGGCGCGCCATCGGGTATCCTCGTAGACAAGAAGATCTTTGGTCGGGCTTTGGAGGAGGTGGGATTTTGGCGTCGCAACGGCGCACTGAAACATCGACGAAAGATCGTCTGGTTGTTGCTGTACGATATGCAAGGAAGGAAGTTTTCGAGACGCGGCGAGATCGATGCTGTCCAAGAGCGCGAAAGAATTTTTCAGGTAAAGGTGAAAACTCGATGGGATGAGATCAACTCTACCTTGTCTTCGGTCATTCGTTTCTCGATCCAGACTGCCGGATTGATGGACATCGAAGAGGCTCTGCTGGAGGCGAAAACCCATCTTGCCGCGAGTATCTCGCGGCTGCGTATCCGCGGTTCGGCACTCAGTCTCGGTGAATAGCATAGATAGCACAGATTGTTCTGGGTGGTTCTTTGGATATGAGTATGAATAAGAAAAGGAAATGTCGCTCCGGGATGCGGGTGTAGAGTCGTGTGCATGCTTGTATCCTACCTAGACTATCGTATACGATGATCAGTACCGTGACAAGATAATTTGTACCGTGGTGTTGGCGATGATGTACGGTGGGAAACGCGACGCGAAGACCAACTGCTGCCGGCGCGTTTACGGAGCATCGAGGGCGTCGCTTGGGGTGAGCAGGCCGAGGCAGCCGCGTTCGCCTCCGGATGGGTCAACTCCAACAAGTTCGCCAGCAAGGAACAGTTTCTCCAAGAGATGTCCACGCTGAATTTATTCGTTTGCGAGGACACGTCGGAGATGTCCGACACTGGTTACGCGTTTGATCCGATTTGTCCGAAAATGATTGAATTGCCCGAGGTAGCGCGCGAAACCTTGGCTCGCTCCAGTCTAGTGCGCGACCACCGTTTCGTTTTTCTGGTGAGTACCGGACCTGGTAGGGAAGGCTGCAATCTATCTCTATACGTGACGAAGAGTTCGCAGATATTCTACGATCTGCGTATCTAAATATATATATATATATATATATATATATATATATATATATATCGAATAGGAGAGATCATTGTGCCTGGGGGCGGCCGCTCTGGCGCAAGCGATGCGCGCCGGTCGGTTTTGCGGGCCGGTAGTACTGACGCACGCCCTGGCGCCTCGACACACCGGCTATTTGGCCGAATTGCTGCAGGACATCCAAGACGCCGGTCGGCTGCTGGCCTTCGGAACCGGCGAACGTCGTGTCGAGTACGAGACGTACTTGAACAAGCTCGGCGTTACGTCGCAGAGATGTCGCGTGTTTTCCGAAAAGTATACCTAATTTTTTCTTGCCTGTGTGCTACCGTGCACTTTTAGTTTCGCATATTTTCTCTCTGTTTCTTCTGTTTCGTTCGCTTCGGCTAGATACATATCGCCTCCGACGACGGCCGAGGTGGACAGGGCTACCGTGGTTCTGGCGATTCCGCCGTGCAGTTACACCGGCGTTAGAGATATCGTCGATCTGGCCGTGGCTCGCGGCGGGGACGCTGATCTTCTCGAATCGCTGACGGACGCTTGCGTCGCGGACGGCGACCCCGACGACGACGACGTTGCTCGAGACATCGGACAATCACCGCGAGCTCATCTGGCCGATCAAATTTCGACGCTCAAGTACGCGTTGACCAGACCGAACGTACAGTTCGTTATATACGAAGCGCACACGATTTTACCCTCGGAGACCACGGAGATGATTCGGCGAGTGGTCGACTACGCCAATCGAATGGCCGTGGCAAGACACGTCCGTGATCGGCCGGTAAGCACGTACCTCCTCCTCGTCAGGATTCCGCTTCGGATGGTCTACGTCGCGTTTCTTTTCAGTCGAAGAAAAAGTCATCGAAAGAAGAAGGAGAATCTCGCGACGAGTCAAACGTTGACAAACTAGAGCAGCTGGACGACGATCGGACTTTCCCGGCATCCGCCAACGTTGTCGTAAGCCTTTCCGGATAATAAACTAATGGTTTAATCGTTGCTTAATTGGTTCAAATGTTTCCCGTCGAATTCGTAGGTTCCGGACAGCGATCTCTTCGAGGTAGGCATCATTGACGACATTTACGGGAAGAATGTCAGCGGCGTGTTAGATCCGGGATGCTTCCTCGCGGTGATCAAGAGGAAAGAAATGATGCAATTCGACTCGTTGTTTATGATCAAAGTAGCCGAATCGAAGGGTTTGTTCGGCGATCCGAACGAACGCGGACCACGAGAAAAAAAACGCGAACCGGCCACGTCCGATCGCGATCGCGACGGCCCGAACGGATCGTCCACGCTGGTCAATCCTCGCAAACGAACCAAACGACGGTTCGACAAGGTATCCATTCGTAGAGAGTAATACAGCCGTTGCGTTTCGAAAGAGTTTTTGCTCTTTTTTGCAGAAAACTTTGACGCTACTTTGGACCCTTTGTTCTTTCGTTCCGATAGATCGAGCTGGAACGGTTTATAGCGCACACGCACTGCTCGTTGACGAGAACTTTGAACGGAAATCCAGTCTGTCCTCGGCAAGAGCGGCTACGAGCGGCGTACGAGAAAAATAATCTGAGGGTACGTGATTGTCGTCGCAGGAGGAAGAACGCAACCACGCTCGTAAACGTTTCCCTCGACGACATTTAGTTGGCTGAACGATCGAATCGATCGTGATTATCGCGATCGTCTCGTATATCGCTTTGTTTAAAAATATGTTCGGTTCAACAAACTGTCGATAAACGAACGCGATCGCGACGAGCCTCCGAGTCGAGACGAAAACAGTCGATTGCGCCTACCATGCGATGCTTGATTCCCGTCGACGTTTCGCGTGCATTGCCAGGTGGAGCCGTTGAGAAGATTGCCAGGAGGCGAGAAGGCGGCAGCAGTTTCGCGTGACCGTTGCTATCGGAACGAAAAGATCGCGAACGCGTCCGCATCCATTCGCAACGAGCCGTCCTTTTTAAAGAAAAAGGCAGGTAATCGGTATAAAGCGAAACGATCACGATTCACGCGATCATGCTGTCGCGAATTACGTTCCAGCAGGAATTGCGAGCGATTTATTCGTTGTATTCGGCGTGCTCGGAAGTCGATGCGCTCCAGCAGCGGGCAACGTCCAACTCGGAAGAAGCACGGAGTTCAACGAAAAAATCGCCCAAGTGGTCGAAACCGAGTACCACCCGCTCTCCTACACGGTAACGCGTCAATCGTCACGAATTTCGAGCTGTCTCGAGATTAAATACTTTTTTTGTTTCTGGTGTAGAAGCGATTTGGAGCGAGCCATCTCGTTGAAAACTGTACTGAGACCGCCGATTCTGGCCCGAGCGTTGCGACCTATACCATTGGGGAGCGACGCGGAGGATCGCGAAGAGAGAACTGTTCGGGATCGCCGAAGATCGTTCAAGAAACCGACCGATTCGGCTCGAGAACGTCTTGTTCGAGTTTCTCCTCGAACTCGTCGGTCCCCGAAATCCGATACCTGATATATGCGTTGTCCGATTTCTTCGTCTTGCCTGACTGCTCGATTCGATAGAATAAAGAATACAGTTACGAGAACGTGTGCGTGCAACTTTATCGTCTTTAAAAAATTCGTATCGTTATGTCGCGACGGAAGAGACACGTTCGGACCGAGCGGCGTGTTTTTAAAAGGCCTTACCGTTCCCATAATATCCAACGAACGTCGAATTAAGTACGACTGAAATGCAACCAGCCTCGCGTGCGATCGTCCAATATTCGTGTCTTCGCCGTCTTCATCGTCTGTGCGTGTTGCGATAACTGAACGTCGCTTACACAGGCGTTCGTAGGTGAATAACACGGAACGATTTGACAATGGTAGATGCTAGATGTTCCGTGGGATTTTGGAACGCGAGTGAGACACACACATACACTCACAGAGAATAAAAGATAGCGAGAGAAAGAGAGAGAGAGAGAGAGAGAGAGAGAGCACGGGACAGAATACGTAATCAGAATCGAGTATCGCAGCTAAATTCGCGTAACACGGAGCAGAAGAATGTTTCGCCCCGACCCCGAGACAACTGGAAGCGTAACATTCTCGTCTAGATTTGGATGGTCGAATCGCGAGATGTAGGATCGATAGACAAGAGCACCCCACGACGAGTATATGGCACGCGGCCGATTTTCGTAGATAAGTGGATACCTGAAGGAACGAAAAATGCATGGTTGGCGACTGTTACGAGGTTACGCGAACCTTCAGCGTTTCTCCTTTCAGCCCAGCCGGGGGATGAAAAAGCAAATCACGGCCGAAACGGTAACGTCTCTACTATAGTTGTAAAAGCTGTGAGAGAAGATAGGAGTTTCCCCTTTGTTCAGAATTACGAGCTACATCGGTTGGACAGCGGACCGTCGGTAAGGACGACGATGGACGAAGAGGAAGCCGTGTACGCGCTGAAAACGATGTACTATATCAGACGGATGGAAAATAAAGCCGCGGAATTGTACAGAGCGCGTTTGATCAACGGTTTCCTCCATTTGTACTCGGGTCAGGTAAATGGTGAATGATAAATGATAATGATCCGTCGTTGACCGTTGATGCGATTAACGCCCGGGGGAGTGAGTGAGTCGAGTCGAGTCGAGTCGAGTCGAGTCGAGTCGAGTTAAGCCAAACTGAAGCAATTTAACAGATAGTACAGCGGTAAGGGTTTGTAGGAGGCGGTGGCCGTGGGGATGAAGATGTCGATGAACAAAGTCGACAGTCTGATAACAGCGTACAGGTGTCACGGATTCGCGGTATTGTTCGGAGCGTCGGCGCGACAAGTTCTCGCGGAGCTGATGGGTCGGCGAACTGGAATTTCCGCGGGCAAAGGCGGTTCGATGCACATGTACGCGGACGGATTCTATGGTGGCGACGGGATCGTCGGCGGCCAGGTACCGATCGGCGCCGGATTGGCGTTCGCTCACAAGTACAATGGCAACGGAGGAGTCGCGTGGGCGCTCTACGGCGACGGAGCCGCGTCCCAGGGTCAGGTCCACGAAGCGTACAACATGTCGAAACTTTGGAATCTGCCGGTTGTCTTCGTCTGCGAGAATAATCGTTATGGAATGGGTACAGCGACGCATCGTCACTCCGCCAACACGAAGTTCTACGCGAGGGGTGATTTGATTCCGGGCGTCAAGGTGAATCGAGGCGCCGCCGTCCCGCCGGTTTTCCCTAATCGTTTTTGTCTCACCGTTTCTCATTAAGGTGAACGGGATGAGTATACTCGACGTGCGCGAGGCGGTGAATTTCGCGAGGGACCACGCTGTCCGAAACGGTCCTATTATCCTGGAAATGGACACGTACCGATACTACGGGCACAGCATGAGCGACCCAGGGACCTCTTACCGCACCAGAGAGGAAATCAAGCAAATGCAGACAGAAATGGATCCCATCACGATGCTCACCAAGCTGGTCGTGCAACATGGCTTGAAAACCGAAGCTGAAGTCGAAGCAAGTATTCTCAGTCTTCCTCGAGTATCCCCGGTTGTCTTGTCCTCCGTGCGTCAATTCGTTTTTCCATTTCGATGTAGGAAATACGAACGAGCACGTTTAAGGTGGTGGACAACGAATTGGAAGAGGCGAAAGCGGATCCACCTCCGGAGATGACGGACATCGGAAAGCACCTGTACGTAACTGCATTGGCGAAGACACGAGGCAAAGTTCCATGGCAAACCCATTGACACTCGACGATGAATTCGTCGAGGCTGAATTACTCGGCCAATAAATCGTTTTTCTCGACTGTAACCGAGGGTTTGTTCGCTTGTTAGCTTGCTCGCTCGCTCGCGTGTTTTAAAATACATATCTTCGAGGATCGAAAGGAACAACAGGCAATGGAATGCAAACTGGCTGTTTGTTTCTCGGCGCGGCGGGCTCTTGCGTCGTCAATTGGAATGATCAATTAAAACATCGTTTCGAGCCGCGCTCGCGCTCGCGGCCACACCTTCGACAGAAAGAGAGGAAAGATCGCCGCGGAGAGAAATACGGCCGAACAGAGTGAGTCAGCCGTCGACCCGCGTCGCGTCGTACCGCACCGTTTGAAGTAATGTAATGGAACAACGGGAGAGACGGCGAGGCGAAAGATTTCGAGGAAGAGCGACGACGACGACGACAGTCTTTGCGGGAGTCGGACGAGCGGACTCGACTCGTATCGCATCGCATCGCCTTCCGCTGCTCCCACGTGTCGCGTCGCTAGTTGAATTTTAACAAGACAACATCGAAGCGTTAGCGCGCGGGTTGCCTCCCCTCGAATATTTCTCCCAAGGAGATCGTGCAAAATAAACCTAGTGGACAAACAGTGAATGAGATTCGAAAGTCATAGGAACGAGCCTTCGAACTCGTTACGATGCGGTCGCGGCTCGATTCGACGACGTTGACGTCGACGTCGCCGTCGCGCCCTAGAACGACTAGTTTTTCTCGGTAAGGCGAGTAATCGAACCTACCGCGATCGCATCGAACCGATAATAACCTTGAGCTTGTTAACACGTTCGGAAATTAAAAGTGCTGCACCAGCCGATTGGTCGAGTAATCGCATCATTCGTTCGATGCGTTTCTTCCGGGATGCTTTATGGAATGTTCTGTTATCGACCGCGTATCTGTCACCGCATCCTGCGCGATTGTAGCACTCTCGACAAACGATCGTAGCTTCCTAACACAGACTTCTCTGTAGAAATAACAATTTCATTTAAATCTCGCTCGATTATTCGACTTTCTACGCCGTACGGTCGTCGTCGTTCTTATCCTGGCGCGCAACGATTATGCGGACCTTCCGATCGAAAAAAGTGACCATGGATCTCGACCACGAGCTTACCGGAATATTTCGAGGTAAGTTGTCATCTCGATCTCTGATCGATATTAATTCTCGAGTAAAATCTGTGCTGTGCGTCGCATTCGTTCCACGAGCGATCTTGTTAGCGGGTAATTATCGCCTGCGTAATTACGGTAGAAGCAACGATACTCGGCAGAGCGACAGTCGAGAAAATCTCGGGCTGCTGCTACTCGCGGAACGAGCGTTCGTCGCGCGTACGTTTCGAAAGCGACCCTTACATTTCCTTCGAAAAGAACCGAGTCGAAACAAGGAAATGCAACAACAAAAAATGAGGGAACCGCCGTGTTCACAGAAGTGGTGCAATTTTTGGAGTGTCTGCGAGAGATCAAACTTCCCGTCACGTTGGAAAATCTTCGGAACAATCTGCTGGTACGTTCGAAGCAGACTCTGACGACGTTCGCGGCCGCGAGATTCGGTACTCGAGCCTCTCCCGAGCCATACTTGAACATGAATCCGGCTGCGATCCGGCCGAAAGGTTTGATGCCAGCCATTGACAAGGGAGGTGAACTCGAGGAATACGTGGGAGCGGAGGAGCCGCAGAAGCAGAAGCAGCAACAAGATTATTACGAGAGTTTTCAAACGGTTGAAGCGAATCATGCGGCTGCGGCGGCTGTGGCGACGACGTTAGCACCGTACTCGTGTTCCACGACCTCCTCATCCTCCTCCGCTTCCACATCCGCCTCCAGCATGATCGCGAGTCATCAACCACAGGCCAAAGACGAGACGATCGAGACCGCGTTGCTAGAGATCTACGCGAGCTTTCCGGCGGACGAGGTCAGAAGTAAATGTCAAAAGTGCGGTCCGCTTTACAGAAAAGAGGGGAAAAAGCTGTTCGTTTTTGAACAGTATCGAGCGTACTGGGTCGGTAAGTTTGCTAAATCGAAAACGCGGTGACGATGACGGAAACTGAATACACGACTCCCGTGTGCCGTAGGTTTGGTCGGATCGCATCTACTCATCTACGGAAACGACCGAGACAGTCGACCGCACATGGTCCTACCGATTCGCGGTTACATGGCTCGTGCAGCGCCCAACGCCAATCCCCGTGACCAACGAAAAAGCGAATCCACCTTCGAAATCTTTTGTCCCGGCAGCAAAACCTACCAGGTGAACCAACTTTCAGCCTTCGAACTGATCGAGCCGATGAATACCTATAAACAGAGTAAAAAACAGCAAGGTTTCTTCTGACATTGAACATGGTTCTTTTTTTTTGCAGTTTGTCGCGAGAACACCGAAGGATATGGATCAGTGGGTGGTGAAAATCTGCGAATTGAGCACCGCCTCCGAAACCGTAGAGTCGCAACAAGTCCCGATCGCCGCGTCGTTGTCGGAAATCGGCGCTCGCTTAAGCCTCGATCTCGATCCTGCTCACAAAGAGGAACAATACCAAGACGTAGGGAGTTTGGTCGTCGACAAGCCAGAGCCGGACGTAGCTGGAAAATTTGTCGGTATCGTTGTCGACGAACATACGGCCGATTCAACAACGAAGAACAACGCGCACGTGGACCTAGCGAATCTCCATTCTTGTTCGGTGTCCGCTACCCCCGCCGTTTCTATTCCCGGTCCTGCGCCCGTTTCTTTTCCTGGCCCTCCGTTGCCTGCACGAATCCCACGCAGATTACCCTCCCTACCCGTTCGCGGCTCTTCGACCTCGACATCCTACGTGCTCCAGGACGAAGAAGAGGACGATATCTATCATAAAATCGAAGATTTCAGAAACGAGACGGCGGCACGTACAGCAGCCTGTTACGGTAACGTAGCTACAAGATGTGCTAAAGATTCGAGTACGTCGAGAAGATCGAAAAAGAATTCGGAATGCGACCGATCGATCGATTCGCGAACCGAAGCGACATACGTTAACGAGAACGAGAAGGAAAACGAAAATAAGAACAAGAACGAGAGCAATAACGATACCGATATCGGTAAGGCTGGTTTCCCTGTACCTGCGTTAACCGACGATAATCGCATCGACGACCGAGAGGAGTCTTACGACGACGTCGAGGTAATTATGCTTCCCGGCTTGATTCGTAAACGATTTCGATAAATTAGTCATTGAATTTCCGCGTGCGCAGAGTCTACTTTCCAGATCGGGTCCAAAACCGAGCAACGAACGACCGACGGTAGCCGATAAAGCGGGGGAATCGACAAAGACGCCGCAGAAGAAATCCTTCTTGGACCGTGTACGAAGTCTGAAGGAATCCCCGCGGAAAGTCGAAAAGAAAACAAAGGCAAAAGCTGTTACACCACCACCCGTGGACACCCAACGGTTATCCACCTACGACGATGTATCTGGTTTGATCAACGTTCTGCAGACAAAGGAAAAGAGAGAAGAGGAAGAAGAAGGAGCAGGAGGAGGAGGAGGTGCTGGAGAAGAAGAAGAAGAACCAGAGTACAATTGCCCGCCTCCACCTAGACCGATTTATGCAAATCCTCCTACCATTGCAGACGCGATCGCAACCGCAACCAGGACAACGACGATAGTGACCCCAACGGCGACCGATGAAGAAGAACTTTACGATGACGTCAGTTCCTGTCGAAGAAATTACAAAGAGCAAGATACGCGGCAACCGGACCGTGTCGTGGTGAGAACGTTGTCTCGTTTATTACTTTACACTATCGACTCTTAACCGTCCCCTATTTTTAATCCCTCTTTCTCCATCAATTTTCAGGAAACCCCAACGAAATCGAGTCACCTTCAGGAATCAGCTCGACGGAAACTCGAGAAATCCGTGGCAGGCGACGACATCGAGCGACCGAAATCCGAAGCGTCTTTCGAGGAATCCGAACACTATCAAACACCGCGTCCAAACTCGAACGCAAACCGTCGTGAGCATCCTGTCGCTCAACAGGAAGAACTTTACGACGATATCGCTATACTCGCGGAGTTTACGGCGCGACAAAAAGAATTTCGGAACAGCAGAGACAGCGAAGAGTTTAGAGAGATCAGAGCGCAAGCCAGTCCAGAGAAAAGATCCTGGAATCGATTCGTCGGTGGGAAAAGGTTGAAAGCCACCGATTCCGTTGCAAATCAAGAAACGAATATGGCTCGAAACTCGAATGGAGCCGAGCACGTGGACGATCTAGCCGCGACTCGAATGAACACTTTCCAGAAACTGATCAGCAAAATGGAGAACTCTCTCGGCAAGGGATCCGTTAAAACAACGCCACCGACAATGTTGCCCAACAGGACGCACGTGACCGACAACGCGTAACGGTGGCATAAGTATGTAGGCGCAATTATCCCGAATTTTCTTTTTTTTACGAGGATCATAAAAAAGATCTACGCGAACCAAAGATTCAAGACTAATGCATGTAATTATTTCAATAAAAACAAACCTCTGTTGCACGAGGGCGTTTCGTATTTGTAATCGTTTTTAATTTTTCATAATAAATAACGGAATCCTTGATTCACATAATAATAATAATGGTGATAATAATAAAATGAAAATGTTGGTAATATTAATAACGATACGACGTAGTACAAGATAAAAATTTGCGTACCGGTCTTCTCATTTGTTCTGCCCGAGGCGAACGACATGAAATTATAACTCGATGTTTGATCGACGTTGTGTAGAAGTCTATTTACTCGACAGATCACCAACGTCTTCTGTAAAGCTGCTTTCATAGATATGGTACAAATCTTTGTAAATGCCTCTGGTCCAGTTGGTTGCGGTTCTTACAGAGGAGTGAAACGTATCGATGCTCTGTTTCTGGAACGCTTTCAAAGGTATACCAGTGTTCCCTTCTATGTAGTTGAAGAGTACAACGCATTGCTCCGAATACATTGGCAGCACCACGGCCAATAGTATGCCAATAATAAAACTTAGAAGGAAAAGTCGTAAGATCGTGGATTTGCCTGAAAAATATTACAGTATCTTTCGAACTATCGCGATGATAACAATAGAGGTAGTACGGGAATGATCGGCAATATATTTATTATTGGCAATATCGGCAATATATATTTACCTTTCCTTGCATGTTTTTTGTCAGCGTACGAATCGTTTTCTACCTTCGTCGATGATTCAATTTTATTCGTCTCTATTTGCGACTCGTCACTCGAAGACCGATGCCTACTTTTATCCGAGTTTTCTGTGTTATCCTTCTCTGCCAGTTTCTTCTTTTTCTTTTTGCTAATTTTTTTAGGCAATGAGCTATCGTTCTCTGCACCTATCAGCAATAAAAACATTAGCGGTAT
This sequence comes from Lasioglossum lativentre, assembly GCA_916610255.1. Taxonomy (NCBI): domain Eukaryota; kingdom Metazoa; phylum Arthropoda; class Insecta; order Hymenoptera; family Halictidae; genus Lasioglossum; species Lasioglossum lativentre. Next base: position 6,803,503 of record OU744366.1, read on the forward strand.
TTACAAGACGCTGTTGAACGGTCTAAAAATCTCTGTTCACGTTTCAAAATATTACTTGTAACGGCGTTCAATCTTCGAAATTTCTCTGCTTCGATACTGAGTTTCACCTGCGACAGATACATGACGACATTGCGAGCGCAAGCTTGACATTCGCTTAAATTACTGCAGAGACCAGCTACGCTTGCCACCGCAGGAGTCAAGGGATTTTCCTTTAAGTCCAGCCATCTTAAATTCTTCAGTTCGCTTAAGCTAAGCGGTAGTCTGCTTATCTATAAAATAATGCTTGTTAGTGCACGTAATCTGCTAGTGTAGGATAGAGAGGAGGATGTATGTATGTATGTATGTATGTATGTATGTATGTGTGTTAAATAAATGAAGATCGCGCGTAAGAAGAAGGCTCACTTAGTTATAGAAGATCATTATACCATATTGACTTTACCTGATTTGCGTACAAATCTAGATGCCGCAGTTGTTTCAATTCCCCAAAATTCTCAGGAATCTCTGTCAACATGTTTTTACTGAGATCTAATTTGGTTATTTGTTTAAGGCTGACAAAGGTACTCTGAAACAAATCATCGTCGATCGGAACTATCGTGTCGCTATATAGAAAAGAATCTCTAGGTACGGGCATCAACACTTACAGGCAAGGACACCAACAAATTGTTTGATAAATCTAAATGCGTTGCTTTCTTGACAGTGGCCTGCGAAACGAGAGTTCAGTGATCATTTTACGAGTTGCTGTACCATTTTCTACGTACGGTGGACACGCATCTGTATGTGTTCAATGAACTTATACTTACGATTTCTCGAACAGGTACTTCTTTCAGATCGCATAAACTAAGATCCAACGTTTCATCCTTCAATCTGTCTTTGACGTTTCTTAAATTCATTTTGATCGAGACGGTGCAGAAATTTGTTCGATCAAACGAATAATGCGATAAAGTATGGAAGACTTTTCTGCGTTTCGTGATTTTTTCGTAGTTTTTCGTGGCGTCACCTTTCGACAAACAGCATAATATTGTACCGCTAATTGAAAGAATCCGCTGTTAGCCAAGAGAACGGTAAGATAGTTTGTTATCGCATCTCGCCCGAGCAACAAACAATTTTATACTCCAATACGGTCAATTTTTAGCAACGATGGTTCTGATCAGTTGTGATCCACGTGGCTCATGGGCGAAGACCAATCTCCACTGCACACGACTGTCAAATTCAAAATCCAACCAACGATCGAACAACTTTGCAAATTATACGAGTATTGGCAGTACTTGCACCTTGCACGATTATCACAGAGTATACAGTATACAGAGTGTACACTAAATAGCAGAGAGTGTCTCTGACACTAGTATTCTCACCTTCAGCAACCTTCAGGCCTCGGTCTCGGAATTATGTGCTCGTGACGCTCGTGACGGCCGGTTATCGAAAGCTACGCCCACTAATATATACAGGGTGTCCCAAAACGACTGCGTAAGCGGGAAATGGGAGGTGCCTTGGGTCATTTGAAGCAACATTTTCCTAATGTCGCTCCACTATATCTGTGGCCTTAGACTTAGACTATTGGTCTAAGATTCTCACAGAATCACTGATCTATAGATCAGTGAGGTCACCGGCGAGATATGGCGGTCAGTTACCGTATCTCGTCGGTGGTGAGTTGCTGAAGTACTTAGTCTGACGCACTCTGTAATATTCTGTGATGGTATCACGTGTCCTGTGACTCATTCGGTACACAGTACACACACCAACACCAGGTGGTACATGCCAGATGCCAGTGACAAATAGCGACGTGTTTGAACGTCTACGCTATTGCGGTAATCGTGTCCGTTGAGAGAATTAGGAAAATTGACAAGTGGCGAAAAGAATTCCAATGATATTTATGCCGTTTTCTTAACGATTCGACTAAAAGCGGTTTAATTTCTATTTAAACATGTCCACACGGTATATGAAAAAAGTGTACGGAGGCGTTGCATTACCAGAGAAAGATAGCGAAAGCGAGAACGAACCAGAAAATCTAATCATTCATGACGCAAAATCCAAGACATTTAATTTATTTGATGTGGTAAGTTTCTTATTTTTAAATCGGAGAAGTTTTCAACAGCTTTTCGACCCTGCAGCTTCCTGGCTATCTAACTGGTTTTTATTCGACGTTATTGTTTCCCCTTTTCCAGTTAAATCAAAATTCTGAAACTGCCGAAAAAGAAAATGAGGAACAACAAGATGTGGAGGAAGATACCAACGATGAGGTAAAACGTAAAAAAAAGAAGAAACGGCGGAGGAAGGTGGACGGAGTAAAAGCTCAGCAAACAATCGACCATGCGGAAGTAGAGGCCACCGACGAAATCGAAAGGAGCATTACGGAAATGTTCGGAGACCCGCTTCCAGGTTGTAGTTCTCAAGACACGAATAATTTACAGTGGATGGAACAACGATCCCAAGAGGATGTTTTGCTGGTGCAACACAAACATTTAAATCCTTACAATGAACTTAAAAGAATATTTGGTAGTAAAACCGTGCAAGCCGAACAGAAGTATGTATAACAATGTTTACTCGTGTTTAATCGTACACCTTTGGAATAACTAAATGCAATCGAATTACAATGCTAATAGCAACAGAAGAAATAGGCCTCGTTCGGGTCATTTGAAAAAAACTTGGCTGGTTTCGGCTAGAGATAATTGGCCGCCTATCAATAAGTCTGGTCTTTCTATGTCGCTGGATATGACTAAGTCAACAGCTACCAGCGGTGGCATCCAATACTTTCTGTACGAACATGACCCTTCGTATAGACAGGTGCAATTAAAATTTTTGGAAGCCGTCGAAAGCTTAAATCCTGAAAATATTGTTGTAAGCAATACTATTCTCTTTTGAACTCTTTGAAAAAGGAATTCGCATGTTAATACGAATTTGATGTGTTTCAGAACATAATAAATGCGCATTCCTATCACGTAGATGCGCTGCTACAATTAGCAGAGCTTTGCGAACTCAACGAAGATTTAGCAATGGCCGCAGAGTTCACGGAACGAGCGTTATATTGTTTAGAATGTGCTTTCCATCCGCTGTTTAATGTTACGACCGGTCTCTGTAGGCTAGACTATAAGAGACAACAAAATCGTGCTCTTTACATTACTCTGTTCAAGCACTTGAATTTTGTCAGCGGGCGTGCATGTTATAGGTAAAACAACTAGATGCTTGTACACGTTTTACCTTTACATTTATACTTCCGTATGAAATTTTATATTTCAGAACAAGTTTGGAATTCTGTAAGTTACTTTTATCGCTTGATCCAGAAGGTGATCCGTTAGCTGCAGTCCTTATTATCGACTACTACGCTTTAAGAGCAAAAGAATACGAATGGTTCATAGAATTTTGCGACCTGTGGGATAGTACAACGCATTTGACGCAACTGCCAAATATAGCGTACAGCTTAGCGTTAGCTCATTTTCACTTGGGCAATGAAACCTGGGCCAGTGGACTTTTACGGGACGCTGTATTAATGTTCCCGGAAGTGCTAATGCTTTTGCTCGACAAATGCAGTATACAAACCGACGAGAAGGTATCTTTGTAACACGTTTGCAACATTAATTTTCCAAATAATAAATGTAGTTGTAGTTACAGTTTTAAAACGAATAGTTACTGTAACTTTATATGCAGGTACGAAGTCACGAGTATTTTAAGAATAAGACTTCGACCATACCAGCCCTGGAAAAATTAGAACAGTTGTACGTGGCGCGCAATTTCCGTTTATGGAAAGAAGCAGATCTTTTGCCATGGTTACGTGAAAATGTGCATGCCGTATTGAATCGAGTCGACAGTAAAGATGTTTATATAAAATATTGTGAACGAAAACGAATCGAACACTATCACGGAAAATTGCCGAAGAATATTTTGAGACATATTATATTGTCCGACATAAAAGATGTTACTATAAATATTCAAGAGGTATAAGAAACTTTGTAACGATTGTCTCGTACGACGTAGAATGTACAATAATATGTAATTTGATTACATTTTTTCGTATGTATCGTATAGGTACAAAACGATGGGTCGGTGCTTTCACACGATCCACTGCCGCCTACCGATAGTATCGATATTTATAAAAGACCTGCAGCAACCACAAGGTCAACGCGATCAAGTTCTAATGCCTTGTCTCTTTTTATTTCATCCTTAGTATCAAACATTAACGAGGAAACTGTACTCGTCGCCCTCGATGGTCTAAATTTATTGTGAGTACCTTACAGAAATATCTGGCGCGTTGGAATGTTTCAACCTGGAGATATAATTACGTCTAATAGTTACCGTAACAAATGATATTTTCTATTTTTAGTTACGATCATAACGAGCAAACGTAAAGTTCCGCCTACCGATGTAGAGCAATAGAGAAGAGAAATTTCACTTTGAAATCGAGAATGAAAAATAATATATATGTATACATATTTTTCACGCAATACATAACTACTTTTACGAAGATAATATACATTTCATATCAGGTAATATATCTATTGTTAATAGCGAAAATAACACTGTAAAATTCTTAACGTTCTTTCCTAAGTTTCCACTTGTAACTTGATACACTCCGATTATGTTCAATATACATATGTACGCATAATATCTCTATATAATATCTCTACGAGATTGTACATTGATTGTTCGTACGATCTTGTGTGAATTATGATAATTTTTATGGAATTTCGTAAACAATCGTGGTATTACGTTTTTGAAAAGGTGTAAATACGTATAAAAGATGTATGTACAATAACAAATAAATAAAACTGAATTGTTGCAAAAATTGTTTTTAGATGTTACTTCTCAGTTGGTTGAAGAGCGACTAATATTGAAAACGGGACAATACAAATCATTTTTTGAACGTGATTCATTAAAAAACAATTATTATTTTCAAATAGACTTATTTTATGTACAGGTCTATACAATTATAATAATGTCCAGTATAATTGTCTTTATTACTTTTAATCGTTACTTGCAATGGAACGTCACCACTGCGGTTGTAATTAATCTTTCCGTCGTATTTATTAAATGCAAATATGTCTTCTTACACGATAACGTATGCGGTAACGAATGAGCATGAAAATATTTTCGTGTGCGTTTGCTAGTATAAGTTTGGGCGTTCTTCGGAAATCTTTCGGTTAATAGTTACGTATCTATGACATAAAGGCCCGGTATATCTCATGAAATATAGTCATAAGCGAAAAACTTAACATCGGAATAAGTTGTTCACAATCTCATCGATGATGTTCAATTTCAACCGTTAGTTTGCGTGTAATGTTGTTTCGTTCGAATTAAGTGTATTTTTATTTATTTTACACCATACTGTGAAATACAGGATTGTAACGGCATATTCCAGGACCGTATTCTAGATAAGTTTTTTTGGTGTGGCAAACCCTATAAAATTCAGGATCGCTCGCTAATAACGCGCCGCCATACCATACAGCGCAACGTTGTTTATGATGCGATATCACGTGAACGTCTATCGGCTTCGGCTGAAACATATTCAGGCATTTAATACACGCTTCCTATCTTGATAGAGTTCTAATTGTTATTGGGTTCCGAAATCGTTCGATTTCCCACATTCGTTCAAATAAAATCTACAGCTTACCGTAATATGAGTTCCACTTATGGTCTCGCTAATTTTAAGACGGGCGTCAACGATACGCTTTATATCGCGTTGCAATCGCCTGCCAAAGTCTTTGAACATCGTAGATCCACCCGATAGAACAATATTACTATACAATGGCCTTCTCACGTCTATGGGACAATTTTGTATCACATCGTCCACAATTTCGCTCAACGGCGTTGTAAAGTCTGGATTAGAAAACTAAAAAGATACAATAAAATTTGTGTGTAGAATCGGCAGGACGTTTACCGGTTTTATTCCTATCGAAAATGGAAATTCAGAATTTTGACATACTTCGGGATGAAAAAATATCTCTGGTCCGAGAAACCTCTCGTAGCCAACGTCGACAACGAAAGGCTGTTTAGTAATACTATTGATACCTTCATACTTTTTGGTTTTAGTAGGATCGCTGTCGTATTTAGCAAACTCCTTCGAAATATCGGGACATATATAACAATGTTTTTCTTTAATCGCTTTAGCTGTTTCTAACGATTGTTCAGGTGGTATTCCGATTTCGCGTTCCCTCAATAAACTTTGTATAAAGTACGTTATATCTCGTCCAGCGATGGGAATATGTTTTATACAGCTTCCGATAACAAAACCTTCTGCCTAGGAAACAATGAACATTATAAAACGATATTCTAATATTGTACAAATTTAATCTCTCTACGCCGTTATACTTACAACTGGAATTACGTGTGTTACACCATCTCCGCTGTCAACCACAACTCCTGTTAACGTTCTGTCTTCTATGCTCTTAGCTGTCCAAGAGGCAGCTATCGCTAATACTGCTTGTACTGCAATATAAAGGCCTGGTACATTAAACGATTCGAACATTATCTCTGCAGTGTATTCTCTGTTCTCTGGAGTGTTTAACGGCGGTTCTGTAAGCAAAAAGTAATGATCCTCGGGTTCTGCTCTGAGATATTTGAAAATGCATTGCTGCAGGAATTTTTCCATTAAATCCCAATCTTCTACCAGTCCATGTCTAACTGGATACTAAACAAAAAATAGTTAATCGGTGACATCTTATACTTATATTTATTTATAAATACTGAGACATAACTGCACAGGTATTGTAACCAGTCAAGCATGCCATTCGTGCATAATTACAGATGCGTACTTTTATAGAATATCCAGTGGCTTCAAAAGCTTCGTCGCCGATGTAAGCATCTAAATCTTCAACACCTTTGGTAATCCTTCTAGTATTGGTATCTCCAACTTTTGCAGTTTCTTTTATAGCAATTGCAGATGGTATCATGAGTTGAGGTTCCTTGTTGCCAGCGAAGCCTAGCTTCGTGTAGCTATTCAAATACAAATAATTATTATTTCTCTATTCTGAAATCACCACCTAATTTTCAACAGCATAAGATACGCGTACATATAAATCGAAAATGTTTAGTAGGGCACACTGGTATAAGCTTGTGAATATATTTATGTTGTATACATCATTTATTCTTTTCGTTGAATATAGTAACGAAATATATTGTACTTATACGATATTAAAATAAACTGAATGATCTGTAATTTACATTATTGGATACGTGGGATAATCTAATCCATTTTCTCAGGATTGTTTGTCAGACGTACAAAATGTCATGTGTCATGAGTTAGTCACGTCCTAGCCTATTTATTTTCGCCGGGGTTAGACAATTTGAAAACTAGAAAATTTACTTACCCTGTACCTACATCGATTACACACGCGGGAAGACGGCCGAGCATCTTGTTTGTCTGTTTTTAGTCGATATCAATTTTGTTTTAAATTTGTTCTGTCTGGATCTCCGACAGTCAGTAGTACACGATTTCAATAAACCACACCTCGTTTATAGAGATAACATAAAGCATAAAGACACAGAGCAGAGAGCAGTAGAGCACAGTAGAATTAAGCCGTGCGCTCAATGCACGAAACAGTTGCATTCTCTCCACAGCGTCGCACTATTCAAGATACACAGCGCGACGTTGAAGAGGGAAGAAAAATTGACTCTTACGGGTGACTAATAAAAAGAACGGCGTAAAAGTAAAATTGCAATATAGATAGGTGAATGATACAAGTTATCTTTATTTAAACAATTTTATACTATATCAGTTGGTCACAGGAAAAGGATGAGGATCTTAGCTAAACTGCTCTTGTAATGCAAAGATAAGAAAATGGAAACTTTTTTTAATGAACATATATAAAATGTTGTACGATTATAAATGTATTGTAGGAAAATATATTTTTTCCTCTGTCGCGTATACTCTTATATTCTTAAATTCTATATAATCGTTTACATGGCACTGAACTATGCGTCATGGAACAGAAAATATAACTGTTTCGTTTGATTAAAAGGACTAGTATCGTATCTGTTATTCTATTGTTATTCTATTATTATACAGCTCCGTACAGGATGACGAGTACACGATTCTCATGGCACTTATAGCTCTTCTCGTTTCTTTGATTGACTCGTTTTTTCGTCCAGAGGTACGATCGTGGAGTCTTCTGTATCGCTGATATACCCTTGATCGCCAGTATAATGAGTAGGATGAATTAACAAAGGATTTGCGGAGAGTATTATCAAATCTCGTTTTGGATAGTGTGCTTTCCACTCTTCTCTATCGCGTATGGAACAAAATTATTATATCGATTCGTAGAAAAAGATTTTAATTGGAGAATTCCTCTCCTTTATTTTTCATACCTAGGATGCGTGTTGGCCAATATCGGAAGATATTCGTCGACGGGCACCAACTTTGTTAGTGGTTCTGCTTCTACCAGTTTTTTTGCTCCGTTTCTCGTTAAAATGTATCCTAATGTCCAGTAACTGTAAGCGGCGCGTACCAAGTACTTCGAACCATCGATCGAGGATTCGGCACTCTCCAGCAATCTCTTTCTTCCTAAATAGCTGTAACAGTATGTCGAATCGGTATCGTGATACTCATACATTTCTCGCAAATAATGGAAAATTTCAGAGTACTATTTCAGACGTTAACAATATTACTTACATCAAATCCCACTCAGTGCGAAGATTATCGAGCTCTGTTAATATATACTTCACCTTTTGTCGGAAAAACGGTTCGAAGCGAACGTCATCTTCCAAGATTATAACGGTTTCAAAGTCACTTTCTATCACCTAATAATTTAGCACGAGCTTAATACGACTTGCGAGCAATGGGAAACAATTCGATTAAAGCAATTCGTTTCTTCAGTGTTCAAATTACCTCGCTCCAAATAATGTAATGACTTAGGAAACAACCAACTTCCCCCATAGTCATAGGTCTAAAAATCGGTATATTATTATATCAGTAACGAAAATACTTTTCATCTTTCGCTATAACTGCATAGCGAACTTACCTATTGTGATAAGGATCAGAGTATTCCGGCATTATTTCCACTCCAACATCGATCAAGATGGATTGATTTAATGTCCTGTTATAAATCAATAAATGAATACAACAAAGTATCAAGCATCTCGGTGACTTCTTACGTTAGTATAGATTCCGAGTATTATCGTAATATTTCGAACTTACCTACCGTCAAAGGCGTCAACAGTTTGCGCGCGAATACCAAGTTCTTTGAAAAGTCGATGCATTCTGGTTCTTCGTTCTGGTCTTCTTAAAAGATTTATCATATAAATTTGATCGACACCTAGCATATTCTCTACAGGATATTGAACGTATCGTTCGAGATCCTTCGACAACGGAAGATCATCATTGTCTAGCAAAAAATGGAAAATAAATCTCATTACAAAACGTGACGTGATTTTTTAAACGTTTGTAAATTCTAAATACTGATTTCACTGGACCGTCTAACATACTTAATATCTCCGTTTTAATATTGGTTAAAAGCTCTAAATCGTTCGCGATCGTTTCTCCTTTCTCCAATGGCATCATGACGAACCCGTAATAGTTGTCGTTGCAGATGAACAATGGTATACCTGTGAATGCGAATGGTAAACGATCACGAGAATATAATGTAATTCAAAGAAATGAAATACGCATTTGAATCAACATTATTTGAAATGATGGGTCCAGGTGATATACCAGACTTGTTGGCTCCGACAGCGAAGCTTATAATGTCGTCCATAGGGCCATCGTACTGATTCAAATAACGCGGATCATAAGACAATAAGTCCGAAGCACGTTTTCGCAAATTTATAAGAACCGCGCTATGAACCATCGGAACATCGAAACATCCTGTTTCCTCGCGAAACCAGATCTGGTCGTACTTGTGCGTTCTAAGATAATAATAATCGGTGTTCATTCCAGCCCAGAAATTACTGTACATGCCGTCCGATTTCAATAACGGACTGACCACGATCTTTTCTTTAGAAACTAAATTATCGAGAGTATTCGGATTCGTTAGAAAAACGTCTGCGTCCAGCATCTGTACTTACAAAAAAAAAAACAAAATATAGACTTACAGAATTATAATATAATATACACATGGAAGATATACAGGGTGTTCACGCTATTACTAGCCAGCTTCTTTCTTGTAAATAGTAAATATTAGAAAAAAATGAAAGAGAAAAAAGTAGGACTGTTTTTTATACTCAACACAATGGTGTATGTAATTTTTTTGTGTTTATACTATTTTGTTAGATATGAAGGTGACCTTCAATATTTTAAATGGAATGATGTATATTTTTTTATATCACATAAAAGCGCGTGTCTAGACGAATTCATCCATATACTGCACAGTGACCTTCAAGGTCCTGCAAAGTCAGAAATGCAAGAAACATTTTGAATATTTCATACCGAAACATCATCTGATTCGCATAAGTAAGGAATACTTGTAAACACATTGGTATGAAAGCATAGGAACTGTTTCATCCATTTCTGACCTTGCAGGACCTTGAAGGTCACTGTGCAGTATACGGATGAATTCGTCTAGACACACGCTTTCACATGATATAAAGAAATATACAGCATTCCATTTAAAAAATGGAAGGTCACCTTCATATCTATCAAAATAGTATAAACATAAAGCAATTGCATACGCCATTGTGTTAAGTATAAAAAACAGTACTACTTTTTTGTCTTTCATTTTTTTCTAATATTTACTATTTACAAGGAAAATGCTGGCTTGTAATAGCGTGAACACCCTGTATATACTATTTAATATAGGTACCAAAACAAAATCTGCCCAAAGTTTTCTCCCTGCGCTAAGGCCTCTTTCGCGGAGATTTATCACGTGCAAAAATCTTTGGCTCGACCAATCAGCGATTCCATCTTCGTCTTCAAAGCCGTTCGACTTTTCATTGAAACTTGTATCGATTCCATGATACTCGTTGGCTCTATTCTCCAGCCATGTAGACAGTATTTCGATGGAATTGTCAACGTTATTATCGCTGTATATACTGAAAAAATAAACGTAATTTTTTAAATAATGGTTCAGTCGACTTTATTTACCACGTATCATTCGAACATAATTGATAAAAATTGACTTCTGTATATATTACATACATTTCAGTTTTCAAAATTTACTTTTTGAAAAATGGAATATGCATGGATTTGTTGACATAAACTATGTATTATGTATGATGGACATGTTCGGGTCCATTGTATTTACAACTGTTGTGCTGTTACAATGAAAACAATATTGTATAGGAAAAAGTAAGGTTACAGAAATACACTTACCATAGATGTATCCGCTCTTTCGGATAATTCAGCTGTTCCAAAAATGTTAAAAAGTATGGCAACGTGTGTGCCTTATTACGTACTAAAATCGATATTAACACTGTCGGCTTTTTCAAGTCTTCGCAACAGGTTATGGACAACATAATGATAAGAGTAAATGAAATAAACACATTATTTACTGATCCCATGTCCCCTTCGATGATCTGTTTGTTATTTCGTTTACTATTGTAAAATTCTTACGTGAGAGAGTACACGAAAAAGCACGAAGAATAAACGCATGAACTCTGCATTTACACCCTATTCTATGGTCTCTCGTTTATTGCTTTACCATTTCTCATCAAATTTGACCACCTACGTCACGAGAGTATTACATATATGCGTATACGTATACTATATGTCTATACAGATGCTCGTATACGTTGAGCAATCTGTGAATCTGTAACGGCTTTAAACGTGGGTGGTCGAACAACGTCCACAATTTACTTGAATTAGAGACTCTGCTTGAATGATCAGAATTATGAAAACTCACACAATTCGTACGTATCATAAATACCTATTTATTTACAAATAAATGGTATTGTTGAAACAGAAATTTCATTCTACAATTAGTGTTTTGTACAGAGTTTTATTATAAAACATATTCAACAAAATAACACTTATGCAATATCGATCGCGGACATAGATTGCTTTTTATCATTTTGCTCGTCGCCGGTCTTTCTACCCGAGGACTTTCCTTTATCCAAACTGTCGTCCTTTTGTTTCGATTTTGGTGAATAACTGAGACCAGATTTTACAAAGTCTAATGCCATGATTCCTAAATCACCACTGTATCTGTTCTTTGCCACCTAGAAGTAGAAGTTTCTTTAATAATATAATGGATTTCGCATTGCATAGCAGATTAATAACTCGACGAAATATTTCTGTCACGCTTAACACACTTACTTGTAAATACTTTTTGCCTCGGATACTGTTCAGTCTTTTATCTTGGATGATAAGAACATTATCTGCTTCTTGACTTGCTTTAGCACTTCCGAAAATCGACGACGTTGTTAATTCTTCTTCGTTACGTTCTTTCCTTGGATGTATTATAGCACTTACATGACAATTGTGTCTGGTAGCGAAATTTCGGAATCTCGAAATGATATCGTCTTGTCTCCAGAATCTAAAAAACCGTAATATCATTTTACATTACAAGCCTTCTGTCGCATAAGTACATTTCAATACCTGTCCATGTGTTTAGAGTCATCCGATGTTCCCATCATAAATTGAACGTTGTCGATTATTAAATGAGCTATGTCATGAACGTAAGTTGCGTGCTCGACTGCCTATGACAGAGATATCATTGCATTCAGCTTTGCTATGCGAAATTAAATAACAGCAAAATCTTACTGTGTACCTACGTCCATTACAACTTTTATACTTTGCTGACCATGAAATGTCATGAAGTAGATTGGTAATTTTTCGAAGACATCCGCGAAAGTATCAAAATTATCAAGATGCTCGTCTAAAGGTACTCCCACCATTTGTTGTAACATGGTTCTTGCTAATCGTGTGTTCCTTATTTCAAAACTACCCCATAAAGTGTTGACACCTTGCATCGCTAAATCTAAGGAATACTCGCTCATAAACGTTGTCTTGCCACATCCTGAAAGAAAGAAACGATATTTCAAAATCTTCTACCAAAAGTGCAAATCGGAACCATTTAAAAAATGTTTTAATAAACCACCTGTTGGTCCTGTTAAAACTGTAAATTCTCCCCTCCGGTGCCCCTTTAATATCTTATTTAGAATTGGAAATCTTTTCCATTTCACTCCTTGTACCTTGTCAACGTTCTGTATATCACTCAACACTTCTTCTCTTAGTTGTTGAAACGTGGTTATACTTTTATGCCAGACGGACTGTGCATTTTGAAGAATGTCTTTTAAATTGTAACCTAATTTGTCTGCTAATCTTGGCTGAGGTTGCGAATCTGTCGGTCTCACGAAATAACATCGTCCTTCGTTTAACTTCTTTGCAAATTGCCTAACAGTGTACCAACTCGTCTCGTCATTTCCAAACCACAAAATTAATTTTTTGAAAGATTCCATAGATGGTAATAACTGTTGAGGTAGGTTTTGCAAATTATATGGAAGACAGAGAATAATATTTGCTGATTTCTGCGACATCAGAGCCAATAAATCCTGTATCGTTCCTACAACCACAGCAGCATTATCAGTTCTACAATTTTGTTGTTTGTATTTAATAGAACCACTAACCCCAGAAACAGGAATTGTTTGTACTACTTCTGAACGTGTTGTAAGGGACTTGTATCCAACGACAGAGTTGTTTAACCCTGTTAAGGGGAAGTGCAACATACGTGATGTTTTTTCATAAATACAATTCAACTGACTCAAATCTTCTTGGGAGACACGCTGAAAACAAAATTGCATTTCAAATTTCTGCGCATAATTAGAAAAGATTTAAGTTCTACTTTAGCTCTTTACTGGAAATGCAAAATCGTCGAGCAAAGTATTGTATTCTTCTGTGGTTAAATCTGTAATAGTTTGACCATTTTTTTTCATATTTTCCCAATCTTCGTTAAAATTTTTTTCTACTTGTAAATTCGCTTTAAATGCATCCAGTCCTTTTAGTTTCTTGTCAGATTTGTCTAACAATAACATTTTTTCTAGTATGTCCCAAGAGCCATTGTGTTTGCATTTATCGCACATAAAAAATCCTGAAATGAAAATTATCGAAAAAAAAATTAGTATAAAATTATTCCTATGATATTTACGTAAAACCAATACATACCTGTTGTTTTGTTTATATACAGTTTTGGGCTTTTTCTCATATTGTTGCATATAGGACAATCCAACATGATACAAGTGTACCCATCTACTAAGGGTAAAGATCTTTCTTTAAAGAACTGTTTCAAATTCGAGTAGGACATGTTAAACGTGGACTTGCTATGGTCTCCATGAAAATATTGTTTTCTAATGAAGCTTTTAGTTTGATTCCTCCCTCTTTGAATATAAACACGCACAAGTAATGTTAAAAACATTTTAAAACACATAAACGCTTAGCAACTCGGAATCACTGATTTTAAATAATAGAGAAAAATTTACAATTTACGCGAACATTTTTTAGGAACACATTATAGTTTCAGGACACATTATAGTGTCTGTGCACGTTACTTTTTATACTTAATGAACACATGTCTATATAATATCTGTGTATAGTTCTTGCGCAAAGATTAACCGGCTTTTATTATTTTTAGTTAGATATTGCAATTTAATTTAATAATATGGATACGTATTCTTCGTTTAACGTTTCATGCGTAATGTTGTCTACGTGCAACAAAAACTGACGTAACTTTTGAATTACATACTCCTATTTGTTGTTCAGTGCACGATAAAGTTGGATAAAGTGCGATGATATAAATTAGGCGTGCAGGCTGGTGCAGGTGCACGTGGTTTTCTTATAAATATGCAGAGACGTCTCACGGAGGGTACACGAATCTCCTTTAAGACTCCCTTACGATTTTAGTGTCACTCCCAGCGTTACCGATGATTCACGAATCGTGGTTTGTTAGTAAGAATCGACTATACTATCGAATATGCACATGTACGTATATGAATCTGTGTACATGTAAACACACATACGCAGTGTCGCAAGATCAAGCTTGTCTCCTTACCCCTTCTACGATGCCATCCCCACGCTTCCGCCACGACCTGATCAAGTGACGCGCTTCGTCTCTGTTGCGCATGTGTCACAATGTCACGTGACTATCCGGTAATGGTAGAGAGAGAGAGAGAGGGTAACTATGATTCCCCCCAATTTCTCCGGCTGGAGGCACTGCACACACTTACGTGGGATTGTAGGAAATAATATACTTATATTTCTAGTTCATTACCAAGGAATACGTATAGCAGGTACATTTAAATAATGGAATTAGCGTTTGTAAATTATAATACTTCGGACAAACAGTTTTGTAATCTTTCATTTATTCAAAATTATAGTTAAAAAGTTCTTTACCATTTTACACATTTGTAACTATTGTTACTTATGCATATACTTTATTAATTCCATGTTATAACGTGTACTATAGTACTGTCTTATTGTAATAAAATAAATACTCTATTTTACATTTTATATCGATTTTAGGGTTCGCTGCTCTTATTCGGTGGATTGTAGAATGAAATTTTGACATCTTGCCTACAGACAAAATGAAACAGCAATGAAAGAACAGTTCGATATTTGGGGGATATTCCATGAGAAAATAAAGATTAACAAATGACAATTATATATATGGAAGTGTTACGTAAAAAATGTCTTTTTACATTACCTTTCTGTGACTTCGTCACTTGTGTCGTTAGCATCTGTTAAAATACCGATTTCGTACACCACTGCTTTTATGACGTATCTATAACAAAAGAAAGTGATCTTTATTAGTCGAATCAGTTTCCGTTTTGTTTATATATAGAATACAACAATTACAAAATATACTTTCTGCTTCGAAAGTGTTAAAAATTATAAAGTGTTCTTACAAATTATCATCCAATGAAGCGTTTGTCGAGTTTTGCGTCAATGCTGTAGTTGTTGTGCCAAAATCCTCGCTGGATACAGGTAATGCTACACCGAATTGAACAGCCATATAGAAAAGTAGTAATATCGAGTAAAATACTCGAGAGACTTTAACGTCGTGTTTGATTTCACTGTTACACAACATTTTCAACAGTACTTCCTATTTCCATGTGGCTACTTTTATAGCGGGCTGCTGCTGTTTCATTAGCACCATTCCCCCTTTTTTAACTTATAGGTGTAACGTGTGTTGTTACATACATTTTCATCTTGTTCATAAGTGAGAATGGAAAATTTGCAAGAGGCGAGTTCTAATAAACAATGTATGTACAAAGAATATTTTTGGAATCTCCCAGAGAACGTGAACAAAGGTGTAATTTATAACTTTGATAATAATTATAAAAAAGCGTATACGCTCTTCAAAAATATTAGAAATGAAATTGGAAATCTCGAAACTGTTGTGTAATCGGCAAAATATTAAACTTGAACCAATTTTACAAACAACTAACAAAGAAATATTAAAATACGTTACTGCGTATATATGCACTGAAACATTTATTTAATAACAAGAATAATGTATAAATAAATGGAACAATAAATAATATACCGATGAAATATTTTGCTTGCAAGATGCAATATAATATAAGCTTCATCCATACTTATTAAATTAACATATAGGTGAGAATGAACTTCTGCATAAGTCGCACATGCATACACGCATTTTAAACCTGAGTTATGCGATTGCTTGGAATACTATTTTTAAGTCATCAAAAAGTTACTAAAAATCGATGTATGTATGTATTTAAGTATATATATATATATACTTATGTATTTACATATATATACTTTGAATAACTACAAGTATATGTATTTTCATTTTTATGGTATTAAATATTATACAGCTGCGTGAGTTTTAGTTTTTACGTATCTTTCTTTCACGGAATAAAATATATACATATATGCGTGCACATACTTATTCGAATCAAATACTTT
Organism: Lasioglossum lativentre; assembly: GCA_916610255.1. NCBI lineage: Eukaryota > Metazoa > Arthropoda > Insecta > Hymenoptera > Halictidae > Lasioglossum > Lasioglossum lativentre. The sequence goes on from OU744366.1 coordinate 6,820,289, forward strand.
AATTCCAATAATATATTTTATTCGAAGGAAAATGAATTTACATATACTATAATTTACAAGTGATTTTTATTTACAAATTTTACGCAACATCTAGTACTTGCGTATATGTATGTACTTACAATACTAATTGTAAGTACATACTACATATCCTCTGGTATCAGAGAATATCTCTGCAAGTATGTATATACACACCACCGATTATATATATCAGTGATACACACACGTGCATATGTAGTTCATGATACACGAGTTGGTGGCTCATGGTGGCTCAGCATGCCATGCTATACCACATTTACAATAATTTCTTACACCCGCATCTAACAGTAATGTTGTAGGTTATTTTATGTGATTAGGCTTTTAAAAGGAATTTGCCTTTTATTTCCAATATGGATAGAGCAACAATAGATTCGTTGGACTTTATTTTGCGTGGAACTGAATCGGTAAGTTGTCAATATTAAATTTGATAATTAGGTTTTTGGATTTTAAATTTGGAAATTTTGGAATTTTGTTTCCAACTAATATTACAATATTATAAGGGTGAAAGCAGCGATAATATATTATAGCATAACAAAAAGTAAATGTAAGATTATTTTAAATGAAATTTAGGGGTCATCATTTTATTGCAGGTGCACGTGTCACCGGAATCCAAAGAAGCATTTAAAAATTGTATGAATAGCGAAGCTATCTATAAGGGTGCTATTCCTTGGGGATTGCTAAGCGCAATAACTGTTTATGGGATGTGTAGTTATCACAAAGTGAGTACTATGGTAAAACTGGTATCTATTCCTTTTGGAATAATGGGATTCAATATGGGAAGATTAGCGTACTCTCAAAATTGTGCAACAAAGTATGTGCCTGAGTTGCCAGACATATTAAAAGCCAAAATGATCGAGATCCAAAGGTATTGCACGCTCTTAGTTATCTCCTAATGAATTTTAATTTTCATAAACTGTTTTAATACAAATGTAGACGAAGCAGTCAAGACACCAAGCTCATTGAATCTAACGCATTTTGGGCAGACGGTCAAACATCATCGAACGAGTCCAATACTAGCTTTGATGATAATAGTATGTAATAGTGGAATCTAAAGTTTTTGTAGATGTTAAAAACATTTTAATTCCCTGTGCTTTAAGGTAATCAATTCCCCGATGCTAGCAGCGATACTGACAAGGACACACACGATACAAGCAAACTAAATGAGCCGAAACAGCGTGTAACTTACGAGGAATTACGGAGACAAAACAGAACACCGTACTATGGAAAGTCTCCGAGGTAAGAAATAAATTGAGACTCTAAGGAAAAAGGACTACGAATTTGTCTGAGGTTTATATTATAGAATTCTATGGGGATGAAATTCAATTTTTAGTTGGCAGCCTGTGCAAGAAAAGGTATCAACTCCGGACCCAGAATTATTGGACGAAGAATCGATTCATAAAACGAAACAGCGTATCTGGGATTAAATCAAGCAACGTGCATTTGGTAGCTGTAATTATTTCTAGTTTTTGCATATAATATACACTCGCGATGTATCATATTATAAACATCGGTATTTTAATATGCGAAGTTGTAGTGTACATCGAGACTAACTCATCGATCTACAACACCATGACCTTTCAATGACTTTGAATGGAGAAAACGAATTTCGCATTAGTTTGAATGTGATGGAAAAATCACTGTTCTTTGTTTCCTGTGCGAAATTGTACTGCATTTGATTATTTTATATTTTATTTCCGCTGAGAAATAGTACCGCAAACGTGAAAACGATTTGTTACAATATGAAGCGGTTGTTCGTACATACATACAATACGAAGTGATACAATGGGGCGTTAATGAAAAGAAGAAAAACAGAAAACTTGTGGAACCGATGGGGTACATTGTTTAGTGAAGATTCATAAATGGTATAATAAATGGCGGCAGAGCACGGGATACGGGTGTGCAATTTTCAATAGTACTGTCGCGAGCGTTAAGGTGTCATCTTGGCATCACCTTGATGTGCCAAGAATGTCGCTTCTCTCTCATAAGAGCGTTGCCGACATACCTTCCCTATACTTACCATACGTTAGAGGGTCAATAATTGCTGTTCGGTATTTGCTACACATTCTTCTATTGGCAATTGAGTCGACGGGACTCAACTGGACCGAACTCGTGTATAGTGCACATACAGTGTATACATATATGTATATGTATGAGTAGTTGCTTTTACAATTGTATGTAGTATTGTTCGACATATGGTCTTAACGTATTATATACTGGATGGAAAACTAATTTTCGCCATGTAAAAATGGAGTAGCATCTTCGCCTTCGCACTGCTGTGCACAGCGGGTCATCAGATTCAGGAGCGAGTTCGAGAATGGCTGTACACTGTATCTACATCCGACAAAGACGAGACACAGACACCTTCAAGTTCGAACGAGGGTCGATACGTCGCGTCGAGAGCAACGAAGTTTGAAGCTCGAAGCTGTTTAGCATACGGTCGCCGGTCATCGTTAGATCCCTAATGTTGTTAGCTGAGATTCTTTGCCATGGATTTGCGCAGCGAGAAACTGCGTGCAACCAACCATTGGCTATCGAAGCCGACCAATCGGAGAGTAGTTCCATTCATAAGTTGCGTTGCTTCCGTTCTCATAGTGGGGGATTGCCACCGATGCAACTTGAATTCTGTTTAGTTGTTAATACAACTTGGTGGGCCGTTCTTTGGGAAACGTAGCTCGCGAATGTTATTGCATGACTTTTCGCAAACTACGCGCCGCAGATACCTACTTCGAAAGGCGAAGAGATGCTTTTCTCGAAAAGTACAAGAGAACGATTAGCGAAGCGGTTCTACGATATAAAGGATGTCAAAAATTATAGAAAAATTTTTTAGTTTATACTTAGATTGTTCTATTTCGAGAATATAGAAGAGTAGGAAAGAGCAATCGCACCGTTTGCATACACCGATTTTCGATGTTCGGGGTAATAAGTGTGCAAGCTGCGTTCGGAAGTTTGAAAGCACAATACGTTTTCCGCGAGGAATTCGACGGAACGTGGATATTTAGGAGATGACGGGGTTACCAGAACGAAGGAGTCCTAGAATAAGAGACGAGGAAAGCCAGAGAGGACAGGGTCGTGTCCCGTGTCCCGTGTCCCGTGTCCCCTATCCCGTATGCCGCGACTCGTGTCGGATCTCGGATCAGAGATCCACGGTGAGACCGTCGCGTTACGATTCTCGTGTTTGCTTAAATGATCGCGCGTAGAAAGGAGAGTCATGCAGGTGCAGGTCATGTGAAATATTTGCACTTTGTCGTAATTTGCGTAACCCGTTGCATATATAATAAATCCGCGGAGCTAAAGCGCCATGATAGAAAATCGTTTCACAATCTAAAAGAGAAAGGGAATCTCTGCATCGTGGGAGGGGAGAGATTTGAGATGCTTGTTGCCACGTGCATTATCATGCACAGTATGTACGCTCGAGAAACGAACACATCGCGCTTCGAACTACTCCAAATTCGAGTTGAATCGTGACCAGCTTCGGTCGCTGTTCTCGTTCGTATTTTACTCGAACTCGACAATATTATATCTATTTCGCGAATCGACCGCGCGACCAATACCAACAACGAATACTCAGAGTACCACCCACGCGCGGTCGTTCTTCGGAAAGATCTTTGTTCCGTTTCTATCGTTCGGCATGATCGGTGAGAGCTGGCGAACAGAGCGAATTCGCTCGATTCGATCAATGGGGAAAAAATCACCGTGTTGATCCGCGCGATCCCGTAAACAGAACAGAGAGCATACACGCGTGTCGTATACGCGCGGAGATATATACATATGTATACGTACGCTACATAGGTATATGGAAACTTTAATCGCGCCGAGGTGACGTCAGACGAGCGTTGGCGTAATGGCTATGACCGTTCCCGTTGTCCAAGAGGAAGATCGAGAGAAGAAAATCTCGCGGACGAGACAAAGACGGGAGCTCGCAGTTGTGGACAGAACGGGACTCGAGCGGATAGGACGATAGACGGGAAGAGAGGATACCTTGTTCGCGCGCGATCCCCAGCCGGAACCCTGAAATTCGCGAACGATTCCCGACGAAGCGCGACGCGTTCGGATATCCATAGCCTGAAAAAAAGAAACGGGAAAAAAAATACAATGATGGGGGGGAAACATGACGAAGCCTTCGGTGGTACATAGCAGACCTTCTCCGATAGTGCTTTGGCGCGATACCGATAATCGTACTCCCTGGGTATGGCATGGTATGGTGTATGGTACACCGTGTAATACTGTTTCTTGGCGGCTGCGGTCGAAGGGGAACGGGGAACGGAGAACGGAGAACGGAGAACGAAGAACGAGAGCAAAAGATTTTACGAGAGGAACGAAGAGAGAACGAAAGCAGAGAGTGGAAGAGCGAGAGGTGTGCGCGAGAAGAGAAAGGAAGAGAGGATACAAACGGGTGGACGAGGAGGGAGTGTGATCTTATAGAGGGACAGAGAACGAGATAGAGAAGGAGCTTGTCGCATCGCATCGGATCGCATCGCGTTGCATCGTATCGTATCGTATCGTATCGAAAAGGGCAAAAGGCGGAAGAGAGAAGGAAGAAGGGATGACGGCGATCGCTAGGGAGGTGGAGGCGAGGAAGAGGCAGTGAGAGAGGGAGAGCAGCTGAAAGAAGAGAAAAGAAGAGAAGAGTAGAGAAGAGAGGAGAACGAGACGGGGGCGTGCTTGATGGCCGCCTAGACTGCTCGGATCGGTCGCGCCCGGGGCGTGAGCCAGCCAGAGCTGGAGTCAGAGTCAGAGTCAGAGTCAGAGCCAGAGTCAGAGTCGGAAGCACGAGCCACGAGTCCACGCGAAGTCCTCCACGAGCGCTTACGAGCAGACGCGAGAGCTTGGAGGAACGGAGATCGAACCGGAGACGCAGGAGAGACAAAGCCAAACGAACGGGTGATCGGAAGGGAGGGAGACGGAGAGAGTGAAAGAGTGAAAAGAGCACCGATCGCGGAGGGCTGCGTTCACCGGGCAGTTACTCCGGAACCGTTGCCTTGACGACACGTGTTCACGCATGCGCGTACGCGATATCGGCTGCACCGCTATCTCGTCACGAGCACCAGTTGCGTTCGCCACCCTCGCGTTTACCACTACCACTGCCATTTCTCCACCTCCACCGTCGCTTCTTCTTCTCCATCGCTCGTCGACACCTCCGACGGCGTCGTCGACGGTGCCGTTACCACCGCCACTACTGCCACCACCATCGTTCGCTACCAGTGCCACCACCACCGTTACCACCACCACCAACAGCACTGCTGCCGTCGCCGCCCTTGCCGTTGCTGCTGATTCTCCGTCAGTACATTGGAGCCTCCCCCTGTGAATCCGGTACACCGTTACCTGCCAGGAAAGAAGTGGGAGTAGGGTGGTAGACGGTGGCTGAAAGGGAGCGAAAGAGGGAAAGAGAGGGAGAGAGTAAATGTAGAGAAGGGGGTGGAAGGGAGGCAGAAAGGGAAGAGCGTGTCAAGGGGAGCACGCGCTGTCATCGGTGAGAACGTTGTTCGTACTCGGCGGCGCGGAGAGCCTATTGGCGCCAGCGAATCAACTTTCGCCGTTTGCCGATCTTTTCCGAAATCTTCGGTTTCTCGGAACGATCTCGCCTATTTGCCGAGGTCAAAGTCACCCTCGAACTTTTCGGGCGAGATTTCTGTCTCGGCTCTTACTTCGGTGATCCCGTATCACCGACTGTGACTCCACCTCCACCTCCACCTCCACCCCCGAACATCCCCACCTCTAGGTTCGCCGGCACCGTCCATTTCCTCCTCTCGCAGTTCATTCTCCCTCTTCTACGTCGCCACATTCTCCACCTCTTCCTCTTTCTTCCATGCGTTCCGAGATTCGCGTATCGCGACCAAGAGTGACCGGTTGTTATGCGTCGACGGTGAACGCGATAAGGCGGGACCGTGTCGGAGTTCTCGTCGATCGTCCGTCGTCGACGCGTTATTTTTTTTTATCGCGTCTCGATATACCTACGTTTCGTTGTTGTCAGTGATCTCACGAACTAATCCCACGTTCGTCCCCTTTGGATTTCACGTGTACCGCGTCGCGTCCTTTAAAAAATCCAAAACTTCCCTATAAACTGTATAAGTGCAAAGACGCTACGCGTCGCAGTCACAAAAGTGGACTTTCAACATCGAAGTAGATCTTGCGAGTGTGTCCCGCGAAGAGCTGTACCGATCGACTAGGACAACGGAATCAACGAAGCCGCGTAACTCTCGTCGGTCGACACTGTAATTCGAGTAACTTGGATCGCGACACTGTTACAGCACCGAAGACATTCAACTTGGAGAACACGCGGCCCGATAACTCGTCTCGTTAAACAATCGACATGCGCGCCGTCCTCGAGGTTCTGCACCTTCGGGGGGAGTAACGCACGGTCGAATCTGAAAGTCGATCAGTTTTCTTCGACCGAACGAACGAACGAACTCTTCGCAAGGATGATGCAACAGAAAAATCGGCAGAAAAATGGATTTCGATCGCGGTACACGTGCCGATGATTCGGCGATCTCGATGCGCGCATCGATGCTCGTTGTCCGTTCCCGATCAAAATAGGAAACGTCGATTGTTTGTCGTTCGAGAGCACGAAGGGGAACAAGGAAGACAGAAAGTGGTGCGATGGAAGTGGTGAGGTCCGATTATTGACAAGGTGCGCGCGCGCGCGCGCGCTCGAAGTACATCGGGAACATCGGGGAAAAAAAAATGCACCGCCGTCTCGTTGGTCAGCGCATAGTCTTTCGGTTCGTCCTCTCGTCGGAGGAAAAGATACCGGTGTGACGGTGCGACGGTGCAACGGTGCGACGACGACGGTGTGCGACGGTACGACGGTGGGACATACGTGTCGAACAGCACCCCTGTCTCGTGTCCTGTTACGGGGATGGAAGGTTGGTAGGTTGGTGCACGAAGCACGAAGACGTCGTTCACAGCCGAGCATGATATCGAAGGAGTTTCCGATTCCGATGAAACGGTGAGTCGAGGGAGCAACGAGCGTGTAGAACGGGTGACCAGAGAGCGACTGCAAGATCGTAGCAAGACACAGGACACAGCAGCACACGGAACGAGAATACAGAACGGCAGAGGACGAGGCGCGCAACGACATCGGTATCTTCGGCGCCCGAGCGACAGATCCATAAAGAGGTGCCGGGTCTCAGATTGGATGGTTCCGCGGGGGTTAACCCTTGGGAGGTCGATTTGGGAGCAGCTAGACTTTTCGGAGTCGGAGCCGGAGCCGGTGCCGGAGCCGGAGCAGCAACGTTTCTACGACTCTCCGCCACCACGGATGGACGTGAGCGTGTGCTGCCTGCCCGCCAGTGCCGGCTCGGGGGCCCAGCACCCTCATCCTCATCCAGCGAGCTTGCCTTCCGGCGGACAACCGACGACGGTTCAGCCACCCTATCAGTATGCCGATCAGATAGTGCCGGATCGGGGTCAGCCCGACGGATTGCCGGTACTCGGCTGCACCGGTCAGGATAACTGGCAACAAATCTCGTCCGCTTCCAGCGTCGCCGGCGCTGTCACCGCTGGCACAACCACCTACATCGATTACTCTTGGCTGCAGATGCAGGTGAATATTTTATTCCTATCCTTTCCGTTCCATTACGTTCCGTTCAGTTCCATTACGTTTTGTCTACTCTTGTTTGCTCGTGCGACTCCCGCAATTGCTGATACCGATACGCGTCCTCACAAAATGAACACGAACCAGCACCACTATATTCGTTTAATATTCTTGGAATGTTGTTGTTCGCGCGGCGTAATTAACTCGTAACGGATTACGACGACGCTACGCTTTTGAATCCTCGAAAGTGTATATGTACACGCATACCTACAACGTAGCTACGTGCTTAAGTGGAAAAAGTCCACGAGATAACGTATCGATTCTAGGGAAGCGGCGGATCGTAAAATATTAGAGCAAAGTAATAATTTCCATTACTATTATCTCGCTCCGGGCGATCGTTGTTCCTTTCTAGACGCAGCGGCGTTTCCGCGCTGAGCCGCGTGTTGACAGGGCAAATATTCTTTGATACGCCGTCCGTCTGGGACACGCGTACGCGTCGCACGCCTTTCCACCTTGCCGAGAAACTTGAACGACGACCCGCCGCCGCCGCCGCCGCCGTGCACACGTTCCTCTTTCTTTTTTTCTGTCTTTCTTTTTCTCTTTTTTCCTCTATCCGATTGCGCATCGTCGGATCGTCACTCTGCTCTCGTTGCTCGGTCGAAACTCTTCTTTGTTGGTCATCTTCTCCGGAGACGTACGCTTCGCATCATGGCAAAGTCTGTTCTGTAGGTTTCGAATTATACAGCTGCTGTAAACTAAATTGAGTTCGACATACGTTCCGGGAAATTCCATGTTATCTGTACGCGTTTCGTCAACCGGAGCTCTGCGCGGATTACAATGCGATTAGACGCTCGATTCCGCCATTGTCCGTCGGCAAGACGAACCGGAAACTCGCGAATACCGTCGAGTCGATGACACAAATAATAATTGTCGTTGTCGATTACGACGCGACGGGCGTGGTACATATTGTAGCAGTTTCTTACGTTCCTTACGAAACCCGAACCGCACTCTGACGAGTAGAAATCGATGGTGAACCTAACCGAAATTCGAAAGCCATCATTTTCTCCTAATCTTATCGATCCAGTGCGATCTCGATGTTGGCTTTCGAACGCGAGAGGTTCGTGGGATTTTCTACAATGAGGTGCGTCGCGTCGCGTCGCGTCTATGTCAGTAATATAAAACCGGTTTTTTTGATGCCGTTACCATTATCGTGTTTTAGCAAGCGAAATCTCGGCGGATAGCAGAGGGTCCGAAAGTTGACTAATTGTATAAGAGTCGACGAGGCAACCTCGCGCGATCAACGATATTCGATCGGTGTTTCGATCAGCGCGTCTTCTCGAGATTTCAAGATCGGTACGGTATGCTTTGACCGAGGATGAGATTTGTTCGGTTGCTCGATATCGCTTTCGATTCTCGAGGGATGTTGTCGTTGGACGTTTGCCACGCGCAAGAGGGTCGCGGATGCAATGGCATCGAATCGGCAATTAGCCGTTACCTGAACGCAATCTAAACGTATTGTGACTTGTGACGCGCGTAAGATAATAAGCGGACGGAAATCCACGATTATCGTGGCTAGGCAGAAAGGGCATCCCGACGACCACCGCACCGGACGAACCATTTCCACGGTTCACCGCCCTTCGCTTCGGTTCTGCTGCGTATGATTACCGTTCCACCGATTATTTCGCTTGGCGCTCGTCGCGCTGGTCGCTGGTCGTTCGTCGCTCGATCGAAGAACAAACGTAATTAACATTAGAGCCGAAGATTGCCCGGTTAAAATACGAGGACGATCTTGTTTGCACAAAGGGAAACACTCTCACGCGTTTAACGTTACCGGGACCGATTATACATACATATACATACATCGTTCCTTGAGTGTGCCTTGGCTCGATCGATCGAGCTCGTTTCTCGGTCCGATCATTCGCAGAGCCGAACATCTTATTCTTTACGAAAACGATCTCATAGGAATTCGGAAAGATCTACAATACGATTTTTGATCGAGAACACAAAATATGGAGGACGAGACGAAGTTTTCCCGCGATCCGTATTGGACGCGCGACACGATCTCGTAGGAATTCCGAATGATCTACAGTACGATTCTTGATCGAGAACACAAAATATGGAAGACGAGACGAAGTTTTCCCGCGATCCGTATTGGACGCGCGATACGCGTCGAGCCGGTTAGACGCTCGTCGCCTCGTCGACTCGTTGCTCGCGATAGTCGCAATGACTCACGAGGAAGAACAGCGAATCAGATACGGGTAGGTGGGTGAGTGGGTGCTGTTCCTCGCGGTTCGCGTTTTAACGCGTTCGGCAGGGCTCGAGCAAGGTTCGAACAACGGGAAACATGTATTTCTTATTCGACGATGGGTTCCCGAAAATTTCTTAGCTGGTCAAGATTCCCGAGAAATCTCGAGCAGATCGCTGATTCGGGAATAGAGAAACGAATAGCAATCCGAACCAAGTTGTTTTCCGTATCGCGGAGATGTAGGTTGTAGGTGGTTTTTCCGACTTCGCAGTTCGCAGAGGCGCTCCGTTTCGTTGTCGTTACGCGTTTAGTCGGACTGCACCGAACCAATGTTACGGACAATTTACTCGCGAAATTAGTTACAAAACGTTCGACCTATCTACCCATCACAGCCACTTCCTCTTCCTTCACGTTAAATAGATGGACGGTCATTAAATGCCGAGAGTGGAGGAAGAGTTATTGTTCACGGATTGCCATAATAGATTCGAACGATCGTACCACGATGCGCGCGTTTGGTATAGGTTTGAGTTCGCCTCTCGTTTGTTCGTGAACCCCTTGTTCCTAGTTTACTTGTTTTTATCCGCTTGTCTCGCGATGCGTGTCACCACCAGCCCTCGTCTTCGATTCCAATTCCCAAAACAGTATTTTCTAATTGATTTTGTGCGGCGAGACACTTCGATTTCTGTTTCAACCAACTGCTCCGATTGGAACGAGCGCGATTTCTCCCTCGGTCGGTAATCGTTTGTACATTGTCTCGACTGGGACTCGGTCACGGGTCACGATCCCCAGGAAACAGATATGATGCGCGTCGCGAAGCGTGAAAAGTTTGAGCGCACCCAACGATTACGTTTAAATATACGCGAGCATATTTCTACGTAGAGGGCATACCCGTACACCGTAACGTTGAGAATCGCCGGAAAAAAAAGGATCGGATATATTCAACAGACACCGATCGGGGCGTTACGAATCGTTCGGTTTACGGAATTTTCGGCGAGGTAATTTCTCTCGGTGACACACTCGCGACCGACGATCAAGCGACAACCAAGTCCGATAATCAAGCTTTAGATCACTGGTTCTTCACCAGTCTTCCAAAATATTATATTTTCTAAAATATATTTATTTCTACGCGGGATGCTTTTGTTGGTTTTTTGGATCATTAATTTTATTATTATTTATGGACCGAAGTCCTTTTATACAAATGTTTACAATAGAAAGTAAACATAAAAAGAATGTCTTTGCGTAAAGTTACACAGGAATGGACATACTGAAAGTTACAGGAATACATTATATTACATATAATCATATAATCGCACGCAACTTTTTCTTAAATGATAGTAACGAACCATTAAAAAAGTTAATATTGCGATATAAAATGTTAGATTTACCTGTGATGTGATTTAAAGGATTTATTAATCCATATGTGGATTTGGATTTAAATGTTTGAAATCCTGTACTGGTTCTCAAAACGCTGGTGTTCTGCAAATTTTTCATATAATCAAAAGTGTTCCAGGACTTCAAAAAGATTAAGAGAACCACTGCTTTAGATAAATACGTAATGTATTCTCAGACCGTTCGAGGACTAGCAGGGGATGATCCTCTATTCGTGTCGAGCGGTTACGGGTTACTGGTTACGAGTTACGGATTACGAGAGATTGAGGGGAGTGGGGGGTAAGGTTCGTGCGCACAATTTGCCCGCCACCGCAGCGCGCGCGTCGCAATTCCGTCGCAATTCCGCCGCATCGACCACGTGGAAAAGGAATATAAACACTGGACACCGTTACTCGTTCGACATACGCTCTCGCCGTCGAGTCCTTAGAAGCGAAATCATTTTTTGCTTATCGACTATCGACAACCTTCGACTGTCTATGCAGACCGTCATAGTCTATAGGAAATGCCTACTCGTATGTATGTGTAATCGTTTGTTCGCAGGCTACCGTCGTCGCGCGTCGTAGGTGTATCGCCGCGCTCGAACGTTTCTGCCCGTAGAAAAGCCGCAACGCTAGAGAGTAGAAAATGAGCAGCGCAAAAAGAACCGACAACGCTCTTTCCGGCTAACGAGACTCTGTCGCTCGGACAGGAAATTACTCGGGCAGGTTTATTGTGTATCGACCTCCATCGCATCGTATCGGCGCGGTGCGGCGCGGCGCGGCGGGTAACGTGCGACCGCGCTCGGGCTCTCGAACGCCCGTGCCTCCAGGTGTAATATGCGAACGCCCCGATACATTCTGAAGATGGCGAATTCTCGTCCACGAACAATTCGACGTAATTTGGTTGAAAATTTTTGTTGGGATCACGAGGTTGGGAGATTAAACGGAACTTGATATTTAAACAATTTATTCAAACTCCACCGCACAGGAAAAAACTGTAGTCAGATTGTGAATTAAAGTTAACCCCGTTGCACTACGATTCATTTTACGGTTGCAGTGATTAGAACTTATTTGTCGTTTCTAATTTCTTAGAAAAAAAGAAGTTTGTATGTAATTTATACCTATGCAGTCTCCAATGGTTTCAACAACAAGAAAATATAATTTTTTGTTTCAATTTAAAGTTTAAAGGAAATTAGTATAGTATGAATATTTAGTAGACTATCTTCGAAATCTTCGTCACGAGTCCGACTCGGTATTATAGTGCAAGGGGTTAATAGCACATAACACAATATGTTACTTTATTCGAAACAATTAAAAAGAAAGGAAAGATGAGATGTTTGTGAGCTGCGACTTGCTCGCAGGACCAGCTTACTTACTTAGACGGACTGACGAACTTGCTTTCCTTCTTGGGCCCTTTAGCCTGGAAAAATGGCGACGCTGGAAAAGCAATAAATGGCAGGTGAAAAAGACCTTTCCTCCTCCGAGTGTCCCGTGCATTACGGTGTATACTCCAACAGATTTTGTTTCGACTTTTGGGGGTAGTTGCCTGGGAGATCGAAGCGAGTAAATTCGAGTAAGCTGGTCGACTCGTTTCGCGATAAGGATAAGGATAAGGTTCGATAGAGTAGGACGGACGGGCAACGGGGAACGTGCAGAGCGGGCAGCGGGGAAAACTCGATAGAGGAGGGCAACCTCGTGGCATCGCATACTTAATGTCCGCGAAGAAGCGCTTTGTAGCCAGCACGGAAGTCTCGACTGTGTAACGCATTAGCATTACGAGCTAATACCGAGGACGGATTGTAAAGCATCGGTATATCTGCTGTAATAACTGTGAAGCGACTTTGCGCGTTTCATACTAATGAGACGGATTTTAACGACCTCTCTCTCTCTCTCTCTCTCTCTCTCTCGTGTCCGCTGAAAGACGCGAACGCCGCCGCGCCGCGCCGCGCTGGCTTTTTCGCGAGGATCGATCGCAACGAGCGCGCGCGGTCGACGACGACGGCCCATTCGACCGCGCGCGACCGGTTCTTTATCTTTGCTTCTCGATTAACAACTTGAATGCATTTTTTCGCTGATTATATTCGCAACGAGATGCTTTTGGGGCATCGCGTGGTTCAGCTGATCGAACCGGAACACGCGTCGAGTTTCAAATAGTTGAATAGGTTCGTTAACGATTCGGTCCCGGTCCCGGTCCCGGTCCGACGGAACCCGTAGCGCGATTGTCCGCGGGAACAGACTCTCTGGTAGAAACGAAAGAGATGCGAATCGTTTTCGGTTGGGCGGAGGCTAGTCGGTTATCCGCCGCGCCACACCGTTCCTCTCGCGGTCTTCTCCGATGTACCGTTATGCTTACGGCGCCTCGGGCCTCCGGGGTCTCTTCTTTCCTTGTTTCCTACTTTTCTCCTTTTGATCTTTCGCCTTTTCGCGTTTTCGCCTTTCTTCCGTTTCTCGTTCTCTCGGTTAGCATTCGTACTCTCGAGTGACCTCGAGATCCTGTATTCCTTCCCGTTGCGTTGTTGGTTCGACTAGACTCTCGGCTGCTTATCTTCCCTCTGTTGCATTCAGATCACCTCGTTGGCATCGCCCGGTTTCGTCCCGCTCGTTTTGACTCGTCGTCGCTTCGTCGTGCCCTAACCGCTCGGTGGCTGGCCAGCCACGTGTAACAACGGAAACGAGCCTCGAAATCGCGTCGCGTCTCGTTTCGTATCGAAGCTTACGAAAACAATCTCGCAGAGAGGTCGAACAGAGTTTCCTACGATACAAAGCGTGCAAGGATAACGCGGGTTTACGCGGGTTTACACGGGTCGGGCGTGGTCCGATATCTCGGACCCACGGGTGAGACGCGCGAGACGAGTCGACGACCGATGGCGATGGTTACGATTCGCAAAGGGTAACGCACGTTTGAGCAGGGACCGCCGCGCGACTAGCGGCTTTGTTTACGTTTCATTCCCACGAATCAAAGTTCAAAGATCCGATCGAGGCGTATCGCGGGTTGTCGTTGAACGGCTGATTTATAGCGAGCACACTCTTTGGGCTACTTTCTCGAGTTGGTCGTTACGTAAAGGTAGAAGGCCCTCCGGAGGTTTCGCGCAGCATCGTTTTTACGATTGCATCGTCGCTTCTGTAAACTCGAGAGCCGCTGTAACTGATCCCGCGATCGTAATACAGTAAACGCTTGATTCTTGTCCAGAGCGTGGGCACGATTCCTGTCCAGTGCCTACCCACTCCACTGCCTGTCAACGCCGAATTTGTTTATGGGACTTTCACTACCTTATTTCTGGCATTTTTCTGATTAAAATGACACCAAACACGATATAGTTTCAATTGAATTTAGTGGTTTAATCGACGGTGAAAGTTTCGGTCGCAAGGAAGGACAGCGCATTGGAAAGAAAGAGACGCGGACAGTCACGCGAACCGTATTTCATTCTGTCCATCTCTAAGTTCGGCTCTCTATTGAAGTCTCGCTCGGCGCGGTCGGCGCGATATCTGGACGCAGTCATAAATGAAAAAGCACTTCTGGGCACGATTCTTGTCCATGAAAAACACGGCTGTTGGACAAGAATCAAGCGTTTACTGTATGTATATCAACTAGAACCGACAAGACAAGTTACATTCTGGAATTTCCGAATCGAGTCGACGATTAGGCTGGAATCGGAGCAACGAATATTCGAGCCGACGAATTACACAGCTCGCGAATAGAATTTCGTACCGCGGGAAGAGCGGGGGACTCGAATCGCGTGGACGACGGGGCGGTGGTTGCGGCTGCGGTCGCGCACTCGCGCCTTTTACAGAGCCAGAGATACGGAGAAAGAGAGAGAAAGAGACGCAAGGCAGGATGATGAGGCCGGCTGGAATCCTCTCTGAACGTTGACCTACGGGTACCGAAGATCAGGGAAATTTATATCTGCTGTAGCGTGTGCACGCATCGTATCGTATCGCATCGCATCGCATCGCGTCGGCCTCGCCCAGCCTTGCATCGGCCAGCGCTGGATCGGTAGTAACCGATCGACCCAACTACACCGTTACGAAATATGACGCATACGTAGAAACGATACTTAGCGGCATGCGCTTATAATTGTACGTTATTGTCGGTGGAAATGTATCGCGTCGAAAACGGTACCTTTGGAATCGTGTGAAATCGATCGATGGTTCTCCGGATCGAGAGTGCCGTTGCACCGATCAATTACACACGATGCATTACTATTTGTTTTTCTACGGAATATCCACGCGAATAGTTTTTCGTCATGCCAGTCGAAATGCTAGTGCAGGATCTCGGTACTCGATTTCTCGATTGAGAGTCGAGAGTATCGCGGTGCGGCGCGGCTTGGCGCGGCGGCGTGCAGGAAGACCATCGTACAGCGACCGACTGTTAAGATGCGTACCGACGCGCATTCTACGTGCCCCTCGTCCGCGTAGCAAGCGTGTCAGCAATGACGGGGACCGTGAAACGCATGTAAATCCTCCTGCCCGAAGAGCCGAACTACCAAAGTTGTTGTAACAAGAGAACGATTTCTTCGTTCCACGTCTTCTCTTCGTCCACGATCGATTCTGCCAACGATCTTGCGAATCTTGCGACAATGGCCGGATGGGGCTGCTCTCGGTCGAATACTTCAGAAATGCTACAGAAAAGACGAAACGAAAATACGAAGAAGAAAGAAGGGTGACCCGGCGCACTATGGTCCAGGAGCCCGCTTTTCTTGGCCAAAATTATTATAGCGTTCTTTCAAGGTTTAATGTTATATTATTATAGGTCGTTGGATTCGTCTTGATACCGGTTAGAATATGTATTATGAAGTAAAAAACATATGTTAATATTTTAAAAATCGAGGTGACCTTCATTTTTTATTAAAAATAAATTTTTTTCTATAATGTTTTATATTGAAATTTTTAGAAAACTGAATACTAATCAACTTTCGTTGGAAACATGTTTTTGTCAGATCATCGGAAATATTTGAAAAATTGTGTTAACAATGCTCACAGTGTATAGCTATGATCCAGAAATCGCGAAAAAGTAGCCAAGATTCGATTCTTCATCAGAATTATATGAAATTTAGTAATAAGGAAAAAACTGCAAGAAACTGCAGCTAAAATTTACATGTGTATATGTCGAAGGTCTAAGCTTTCAGAAAAATCAAGTCTGAAAACAAGCATTCTTAAGCATTTTTTAAAATCTCTACCTAAAGTTTACATTGCACTTAACTTTATATTATTCGTATATTGATTGAGACATGCTTATATAACCATTAAATTAATTGAAATATACTTGTTCACGCATAGGAAAACATAGCACAAATTTTCATTTCAGCATCGTGTAAGGTATAATTAAACTATTTAAATGTAACTCTAATTTCATAGTTTCGCACTTCCAACGCTATATCTGCTCGGAAAGTTATCTGAATGATCTAATGTTTTTAAAATTTGAAAGTCGAAAAATTGAATTTTGGCCAAGAAAAGCGGTCTCCTGGACCATAGTGCGGCGTTGCGACGACTCGGTGCGAATCACGCGGATAGTCGAGAGCAAGAGCGGAGCGGACGAGACGAGACGTTGTTGGTGGACTCCCGCGGTGATTTTCGAAGACGCCTTTCGAGCGTATTGCGCAACGATGCAAACGCGGATATAGGTCAAGAAACAAGATTGGTATCTGCGAAGCATAAACCGCGACTCGGAGCGGTGCGAGTTGCACCGCCATCAGGAGAGAGCACGGGCACAAGCCTGGGCACAGGTACAGGTACAGGCAAAGGGGCACAGACACAGAGGCATAGGCCTCTCTCGCGATTCCATACCGTTCCACCTCTGATGCCCATTCGACTCGCTCTTCGCCGCTCTTCGTCCTCATCTACCTTTCTCTTTGTCTTTCTTTCTTTCCATCTTTCTCTTTTTTTCCCGTTTGAGGAGCCACATCGACCGCTAAATCGTTCGACCGGCCGGTGAACGCGCGAAAGCGTCGCTAATCTCGACAGCCCTCGAAAACTTTGTCTAGATTCGAAACGATTAGGGCGCGGTTATACTGGATGCGATACCTGATCGTACGCGACGCACGCCGCGCCGCTTGTCTCGCTTGCTTCGATGCATTTGTACCGCGTCGTCGCACGAAAATACATACCGCAATAAATCTCAAACACGTAACGATTTCTCGTTTGATGCGCAGTTGGAACTTTTCGAGGACGACTTTTTTTCGGGTCGAGCAACCTTTCCGATCTCTCCCAGCATCGGTATCGCTTTCAGCCGAATAGATGCTACGCTACGGATCAAAGATCGTTCGATAACTTTGGTTGCGCAGTGGGTCGATATTGCGCAAAGGAGAGCCACCCTTCTCGGCAAACTTCTCGTTCGTTCTTCAAGTTATCGTATCGTTTTCCTCCGGGTTGTTAACATTCACTGCCTCGTCTCGTTGCTGTAGGTACATCTCGCGAGGGGATCCTGGACACTAGGGTGGACCTTATTTTTCGACCAACAAATTTTGGGCACGCCCTGCCCCTCCTCCCAATATTGTTCCATGTCATGAAAAAATGATATATTCAAAATTTTAGATCAATCAAAAAAAAAAAAGCGAAGTTGGAGTCGGAGTCGGAGTTATGAATATTGTCTACCGACTCCGAAGCCCTGAAATAAAGGGTACATTTCGCGACGGGCCGATTGCGGGCCAATCACGCGACGAATTCCGAGTCGCGAGACTGAAAAACGCGCGAAGGATGTGAGAACGTTACCCGAAGATAAATCGTAGCGGTGTTTGTTCACGCTTCTCGATTTTTTCGGTACAATCCGTGTTTGACTTCCGATGACGACGTCCGTCATTCCTCGACGCCGATACGACGCGACGGTTCCGCCGCGTTATCTCGTTTCGCGAGCACTCGTCCGTCGGCAGTATTTTTCCCACGGTTCGGACCCGCGAATCGATCGATAAACGGCGTCGATTTGTTGTTTGCCGTTCGCCGTTTGCGTAGGATTTCGATCGGTCGTTGCCCGGTGCTTCGAAATTAACGCGAGCAGGAGAAATGATCGGTCTGGCAACGATACTCGAATGAACGGGCAGTCGAAGTTAAGGGTCGTACGGTCGATTCGCAGCCAGCGAAACCGCAGCCGACGACACCGCGCGGATTACAATGTACTTGCAAGGTATCTTCCATAAGTACATATATGTACATACATCATAATACGTACGCGACATTATGTTTGTCTTCGCGGTTCCCCACGGGTAACGTCTTATCACCGGCAAACACGTAATATATCCTCGTAAAAGATACGCGCCGGTGCAGGTTATACCGTTCCATCGGCCAATGTCACATTGAGATTAGACTGTTTGCAACTACATACATGCTTTTCGTATTTACACGGATTATTCTTTTCGACGTTATCGCGAATCGCCACGAAAATCGACAGGCAACGGGCATCATCGGGCCGTTGCGTAATCGATTTTTCGAAATTCAGACGAGTTCGCTGAAATTGGATTTATCGATTCGCGAACGCTACGAATTACATATGAGCCCATAATTATGAAACTCATATGTTTCTTGTTTCGAGATATTTAAAGGATTTGAAACACTAAATGAATTCCACATACAGTATTCCCGTGAAAAATGTCCCAAATATCTGGACCATAATTGTCCCTGGCCGGACCCGTGATTGGGACAATTATCGAGAGAATACTGTAGTATGTATAATGTTGAAGTGACAAGCACTATCTAACGGTTCATTTTTGACAATATCGTACACAGTGAATTAATTTAGTTTCAAATATCGTGATGTGAAATAACTAATAAACTGTTTTTTTTTTTAATTTCGACTTAGACCACTTTCATAATTATGGGCCCATATTCGAATTTCGAACGGGTGCGCGGGAACGGCGACCGAAAGACCGAACCCCGCAGTTCGAGCGACACCGACCCTCTCGAGATCGGCAATTACGACAAATCGAATACGAACGTGTCCGGGCGGCATTGAAATCGAGAATGTCGTCTGGTCGTGGCCGGTCGTTTTCACTGTCGCCGATAGCACGCCACCTCCGGTAAAATCCGCCTCCAAGTCGCCAGGAACGCGTTCACCGTTCGCCGTTCGCCTCTTGCCGCTCGCTGTTACTCTTGCTCTTGATATCGTCCGTTCTCCAGCACCGTCGTCGTCGGCGTCGGCGTCGTCGTTTGATTGTTCCACGGAGAACGCAGACTCCGTTAACTTGTCGTATCAAGGTTGACGAGTGTGGCACGATCATACCCAGTTTACCGAGCCACGACGTTGCGAATTACGAGAGCATACATATTTCGGCGAGCAGCTGCGATTACGAAAGATCGGTCGGCACCGCGCGTTGGTCCGCATCGCACGACGATATTCGCGCGCAGAACGTCACGAAAAGTAAACGTCCTTGCTTTTTGGGATTCCTTCGGGGACATTCTACCTCGTTCGACGACTGTTGCTCGACGCGCTCCGAACCGATCCGATCCGTTTCCGTGTGTTTCGAGTATGGAGAATACACGCGTTTTCGGGGGAACCGCGATCGACGGCTTCCGTTTTCGAATCGTTTCCGCGGGTTCAAATCGAGATGCTTCGCGCGGAAACAGTTATTACAAACCGGAAAATAGTACGGCGATGCGAAATGTCTGATTTCGATCGCACCGCGTTTCCCGAGATAAAAAGCTTAGTGCCGCTGTTTGTCGAAATTTGTCATGTTGTCAAACGAGAGATACCGGTATCGTATACATATATCTCTCGACTGATTTCTCGGGAATCGGCCGCTTCGGAAGATCGCGCGAACCGTCGCGTCTCGATATAATTCGTCGGAAATCGTGGCTCGCTTAAACGAATTCCTAGAACCGCGAGTAAAATGTGTCGATCGATCGGATTCGCGCGACCGATCGCCGATCGAATAATCGTCGCGTCGGAGTCCGTGAAACCGATTCCGATGGGTGGACACGGACGCGTGTGTCGAGATACGCGGCGCTGTCACTCTCATTGCCGTCCACATGTCTTTACGCGATAATTGCGATCTGGTTAGCGAGTCTCCGGAGGAAATCGCTCGTAACGCGACTGCTGTCGGTCGCGAGCCAAGGCGACGCGACGCGACGCAAACGTCGTCTACCGGCAACGAGCATACTACAGTCGGCCGTTGTTCCGCCCATCCGTGAGAAAACGCGCGCGTTTTCCAGTAATCTTGGCACAGATACGCGTAGGTATCCGTTGGGACGCCTTTTCATCGCCTTCCACCGAAGCGGAAACGTCGATCTGGGAAAGATCCGCGGCGGTATGCTCTCTTCCGGACGCGTTGGTCGAATCCTCGAGGATTTCGTGCAAGGCGGGTAAAAGCAGCGTCCACAGGGAAAGCCGGTCCTTCTGCGTTCATTGCGAAAAAAAAAGAGAAAAGTGAAGAAAGGAATCGGCGACATTTCGATGGAACTCTATGCGTGCTGGCGTTCCCGACAACGTTTGTCCGATGCTATAGCAAGAGCAGGAGCACGCAGGTGAGCCCGCGAGGCTCGTGTCATAGGTAGCCGCGTCCCTGTAGAAGTGTAGAGTGTAGAGGTTCGCGACGAGACTACGTTGTCGGTTCCTACGGTATCTATACAGTGCCTATACGATGCCTATACACGAGGTCGGCAGAGAACACTTGGAAGAGGCGAGCGTACGTGTCAGGTACACGCGTACGTGTTCGTTATACAACTTTTCCAGCAGTCACGGAGGCGTAGAGGTGAGCCGGTGGCTTGTGGACGATCGAAAGTGGGGGAACAGAATGCGGAATAGCCTAGAATGTGATGCGAGCGTTCTCCATGGCTCTCCTTGCTCTCTCTCTCTCTCTCTCCCTCTCTTTCTCTCTCTCTCTCTCTCTCTCTCTCTCTCTCTCTTTCTGGTTTCCTCCTCTTCTCGTTGCCCGTTTCCCTGTCGCGTCGGTAGATCTTTCTTGAGGCCGCCGTTCGCTCGACCTGCCCTCTTCTCCTCCCTTCTCTTCTCTTTGTTTCGGTTCTTTAGTCAATTTTTTTGTTTCCATTCATTTTCATTTCCGCGCTTCGTGTCTTCACCTCCTACCCTTCTTGTTTCTCGCTCTTTCCCGCTCTGTATATTTGACACACCCACCTTTCCGGTGGTCATGCGCGGGCCTTCGACAATGTCAACAATGTCGACAATAATCTAGATTCTATAATCTGTAATCGGACAGGAACAAGCTGTTACCGCGACCGATTACGCTATCTCGTTATTCCCGTTTGGCGCGATTGTTTTTTCCTTCCGACACGCACCTCGCCGTCCCCGCGAGCAATTTCTCGGTGGAAGCTGTCGGGCATATGAAACGGATCTATCGGTTGCCATCGACATGCGAGAGCGAGAACGGCTAATCCCTCTGCTAAACGCTCGATCGTCGTCTTGGGAAAAAGGATTCCCTTCCCAAGGGGAGCAGACGATTGTCGCGCTGTACAGGTATCGGGATATCTCCTTTCGGAAAAGTTGGATTCGAGGAGCGAACGGACGACGCGACGGGGCGAGATGGGCCACCTGCTAGGATCTAGACGAGAGAAGGAAACCACCTCGGAGAGAAGTCGGAAGATCTTTCGTGTATCGGGATAACGCGATTAACGTAGCCGGAGGCGTGATCTTACAGGATGTGTCGCGACGGGGGCACCGTCCTCCCCGTCCGTCCCTACTAGTTTCCCGAAAGATTTATTCCGAGAGACATTAATCATTCCACACGGACCTCTCGGTAGAATTCGGATGGTCACCACGCGCGCAAATCGTTCCATGTTCACTAGGGTGGACCTTATTTTTCGACCAAAAAATTTTGGGCACGACCCCCCCCAATATTGTTCCATGTCATGAAAAAATGATATATCCAAAGTTTTAGATCAATCGGACATCGGGAAGGCGTGCCTCATCGAGCGCGAAGTTTTGAAATAGAAGTAACTGCGCGCTCAGTGAGATGAGTATACTGAAAATTCAATGAAATATTTTAAACCTCCAAAAATATTATAATTCCTTACATGCACTCCAGTACAAGTGTACTTTGTACTAATTACGATTATTTCACATTAATTAGCCTGTCTAATTTCACATTAATTAGCCTGTTAAAAATATTATGCTCTGATTAAATATAACATATTTATGTCGAACAATAGCACAATTTGGGGGGGGGTGGGGGCGTGAAGAAAATCTCGCAAAAAAAAAATTTCACCAAGTATAGCTAAAAGGTTCACCCTAATGTTCACTCGTCGCCCTGGACTGTCGCGGGGCCACGTTTAATTGCAAACGGATAATCGCATCGCCCTCGTAGGAAAAACTAGCAAGGACTCGAACACGCTCGAGACTAATCGTGACTCGCGCGCGACGAGATGCGGAGCGACGCGAAGCGACGCGCGAAGCTGCGTGACTCGAACGAGTTTTCGCGCCTCTTTCTTTCCCGCGTTCTCGATCCCAAGATAAAATAATCGCTCGACGCAGACAGCCTGTTGCGTTACCCAGAATCAACGGAAGGTGCATCGCGGCACGGGACTGTTTTCATCCCTAGACATCGTCACCGGACAAAACTGTACGTTTCGTCTGAAATGGAGTTTCCAATTGTTTTTGGTTTTTTTTTTTTATTGAGGAAATCTTATGAGATTTATTACAACTTTAGGTACAACATAAAATATACAGAACAAGAAACCTATACAAATAAAAATGAGGATATATCAGTTCTTTTTCCCGATTTTTGCCGATTATTGCAAATTACTCTTCAACAACGTAAAAATATGAAATTTCGGCTCTGAACTACCCTGGCCAGGACTCTTAGGAAACATAATCGACCGGGTCTGAACTTCTAATTGCAATATTGAGGCGTGAGTTTCTTTTGCCGTAAACCCTTGCATTTCGTATACGTATATGCGGATCTATCGATGTGTGAGTGGTAAGGGTGGTGGTGGTAGTTGGGTGCGCACAGCCCCTTAATGTGACAATAAAGAGGCGCGGGATAGTTGTTTTATGTTTGAACCAAGGATGACGGTTACCCCTAAAGAAATGAAGGAAATAGAATAATTGTTTTTGGTTTTTCGGACGAAGGTCGTGCGACACATTCGCGACAGCTTGCGAGAGATGGTCGGTGTCGGCCAGGAAAAAATTCATAGTTAAAGATCGAACAGGAGAGAGACGCGAGAAAGGTCGAGTATATGTATCTGCGTGTCGCGCGATTCGGGAAACCGGTGACCGTCTCGAGGACAGAGGGGTTCGGTCTCGAAATCAAATAAAGCGTACGTTGTTGGCTCGCGCAGATCAAACAGATTACACGGTCCTTTCCGGTGTTATTGGAAATACCGGAGCCGGAGGTGCGTGGCTCGTCTCCGCTCGTCTCCGCTCGTCTCGGAGCGTCTTGTTTAAGCGGGCTCGCATCCTCTACAACACCTACCTGTCGCGTTATCGGCGGCTAATCTGCTCCGGGAGATTCAGCAGAAGTACCGGAGGAGTTTGGTGTTTGGTCGTGTTCGTTCGACGGGATCGCGAGATACGCGAGATCCGACAGACGCGACACCCGGACATTAACGCCCCGCTGTGATTCTATTTCTTCTGGCACGTCGCGTTTCTTTGCTCGTCGATTTGAACCAACGATTAGACGAAATTCGAGGATTGACGTTGAGAGATCATTGACGTCGAGCGTTCTCTCTCTCTCTCTCTCGAATCGAGGAAGCAGATTGCATCGAATCCGTGAGACTGGAGATGATCGTGACGAAACAGACGTTTCCACGAGTTGTATGGTGGCTGCCTATCGCGCCTTTTTCGCCAAAGAATATCGATGGTAGACGTTGACGGTGACGCGCGTACACCGTCGTCCATAGGTAGTCCTCGAGGATCCGAGCGTTCGTTGACGAGCAAAGGCTGATTGGGGCTTACCGATCCATCGGTCGGCTACCATCTAATCCGCTCCCTATCTTTCCGTTCATCCTCTCCCCGTGATCGTCTCATTGTTATTCGTCCCAGAGTCCCAGAGATCAGCGGCCGATGAGAATTCGTCGAACCGAATCAATTTCCGTTTGTCCTGCGAAAGGATCTCGCGATACTCTGACTCTGCTCTACCGTCTATGCTCAGAGATTTATCTCTCGACCGACAAATTTATCGCTAGACTGCGGATCTTTATAGCAAAATTACGTAGATGATATTCAAAATTGTTGGAAAATTAAAAAAAATTGAAGTTGTCTATCTCTATGATTTCTCCTCCATTAAAATCGTTAATGGAAGAAATAACATTCGATTTGGTTTTGTATTTCTTGCGATCGATACAGACAATTTTTATTTTGCATAAAGATCCGCAGGCTTACCCGTTGTCGTACCCTTTCCAAAAATAGGTGACGACCGGTTGTTCGACTTTGCTCGGAATCGAACAGAATCGAGATGTTCCGTTGTTTTCAAAGTTTCCCCCGAGTCCCCTAAACTATCCTTTCGATTCGCAAACACGGGGCAACGTTCTCGCGGGTGTTCCCAAAAATTTCGAATCGCGTTTCCGTTTAGGCCTTTTAGCGAGAGCACTGTCTACGATTCGCCATCGGGCCCGGGAAATTTCTCGATGTAAACATGCGCGCACTTCCCCTCGCTTGGTTGCTTTCCTTTTCCGTTCGTTTCGAGAACGAGGATCGATGGCCAAGGACTGGACGAACGATACGAGCGAAGACGGAACGGCGAGCAAACGAGACGACCGCGAGACCGACCGAAAAGAACGGAAAGGCAAGGGAAATAAAGGAAACGAGACGAAACGAGGGAAGAGGAGAATCAGGGCCCAAAGAAAAGAGAAAGGCGGAATGAGTCAGATGGAAACGTTCGTTGGTAGAGACGCGCACGTGTGCGTGTCGTACGAGTCCACCCAGTATGTTAATTCGCGCTGATGACCCCATCAGGAAACATGCTCACCGCTGAGTGGAGGAGCCGAGTTTTCGTTTCGTTCGTTCCCTCGCATACGTGCGCACGCGCGCGCGCGCGCGCTCGCGAGTCCGACTCTCTTACCTCCACGTAGACACGCGCGAGAGTATACCTGCCTCCGAACAATCGTCATCCCCGACCACGGTTCACGCCCACGCACTTGCTCAAACATTCCAGTCGCACGAAGCGCGCCAGGCTAATCGCAATGGAATTACTATCCGCTCGTTAGGAACCATTAATAGCGACGATTCCCGTGATCATGCTCGATCGACCAGCGACGATCACACCGTTAACTATGTATAACCGTCGATACGTTGCAACAAGATCGCGACCACTGGCACAGCGATTGCGCGTATTAAAACGAAACCAAACGACCACTCGTTTCCGACGCCCGCCGCGACGCCTGCCGCGACGCCTGCCGCGACGCCCGCCGCGTTGTCGACGAGGAAGCGTCCCGGTCGCGTGCATTTTCAAACTGAACGCACGCTAATGAAATGTTTGCAGCATTTTTAGGTTAATTGCCGCGAATAATGGTTTCCACGAAGTACCCGGTTTCAGTTGCCTCGAGACACGAGAGAGAGAGAGAGAGAGAGAGAGGAAACCACGGGAATGCATCTCATATTGGTCCCCCGATGATCGTAGGTACAGTCGACCCTCTTACAACGCGATTAATTCGTCACGCGTTATATGGAAACCGTGTTATAGAGGAGTCTACTGTATTCTACGCGAATAAGACGCGCATTGACCTCCGTCGAGCCTGGGGTCGTCCAATTCATCGAGCATCGGTGCCATATTACCGCTTCCTTTTCACGGAATCAAAAGATTCGATGATCGATGCGCGGTCGAAAAGGGGGTGAAGCAGCAACGGGCAATTTATACCGATGAATACACACCCTGACGTAAGTCGCAGCGAGATGACGTTCCTCGCGTCCGTCATGCGACGCACGATTCTTCTCGCCTTCTCAAAGATATCATCGGATTCTACGCACCGTGGAACATTTCCGATCGCTACCGTCTCGGAGGTGATCCGATCGTTCGAGATTACGGTTCCCTGGGACGAAACCAATTTGGTGGGAGCAATGGGACGATGCACGGAGCGACGAGAATGAGCCGAGAAAAATCGTCGAGCTACCTTCGTCGATCGGTCGGTTTCTCGTCGCAACCGAATTGCGCGGAAATTTTACAATCGGTACGTACCGATCTCGAATGCGACTATCTTTCGACGAAGGTTCCTCCGTTGCAACCGGTTCGTTGACACCGAATCGAGAGATCGGTAGTAATCGGTCGCGCAAAAGCTTGGTAGACGCGGCGAATCGATTTCTGGAGGCAGAGATCGAACTACTTTTTTTTCGATCGGAACGCGCGATCAAGAAATGTATTTCGGTCCTCTTCTCCGGTAAGAATGAAAAAAGACACGGGTGTAGAGGTCACTGGGGTGTAATAAATTTTCAGGCGAATCAATAAAAGCGGCCGTGATAATTAGATTCCGCCGAAAACGGTCGACGGGCGCGAGGGGGGGGGAGGGTGGTTCGTTGGAACGATGCTGGTGCTCCTTTATTTTTGGTGGACACGAGGCGCGCGGCTATGCTTCTATGGTTCGGCTATGGCCGCGCCATAGTGCTACGGATACGGATACTAACACGAACACGGACGAAGAACCAGTGGATCAGGATTACACGGATCGGTTGTTGTCGCGTCCGTGGCGAGTGGGTAGATTAGCTACGGTCGGAGGAAACGGGGCAAATGAGAGTGGTTCGCGAGCAGCGGACGATCCGCAAAAGGGAGGTTAGGGGATCCAGATTGAAAATCGGTGGTCAGGTAGTCGTAGGACGACACGGTCTGCGACCGCTGCGTCCAGGACCAACTCCAGGACTAGCCCCAGGACCAGGCTCCGGGTCCGCGTACCGAACCCGAAGCCGAATTCTTCTTGTATTCCGCGCGTCGCGCCGCCTCGCGTCTTCTGCCGCAGCCCCAACGAGCCCTCTGATTTATGGCGGCCATTCATTCTAATCGTCTTGCATCTCGCTGCCCGCAGCAACCCTCCCTACCGCGCGCGTAGACGCACTTCCCGAGACACCGCCCCCGGCAACCCGTGCCTAATTGAATACAAAAATTCGAATATTTAGTCGAGACCATAAACCATTCGATTAACGAGATTCTTGGTCGAACCTGCTTTCGTACCTCGTAAATTCTATCGTGGCGGCTAGGCCGAGCTCCTATCGTTGTTCCAGCCGGTTCGTGCTCGCGTATTCCGCTCTCATCGATCGCCCTTGTTTCGGACAAGTTGTGTCTCGGTCTCGTTGAGATCGATCATCGGCATTGCCGATCGTCGTAGAGACGGCGAGGGAGGCAGTACCAGCGCGCCTCATTCGCTATAACTATCTTGGAAGGGAGGGGTAACTTATTCACCTCGGTCGTAGTCGAGTGGCTTACGTTTACTGCTTCGTCTCAATGTTGTCACAATGTTTTGCGTTCGAAGCGTAGATAGACAGAGAAGGTTTTTTCTTCCGCGAAAAGCTGCCAATAATCGGAAAAAAATGACGGTAGGAAAATTAACGATCAAACGATTCGCACAAAAGCGGTCGTCCGGACGGATTGCGACATAAGAATGATCTACGAATACAGGATGAAATCACGGCAGTTAATTCGCAATAAATTCATACAATTAACTCGAATAACCGGTTTATAGACTTACGGTAGCAATAATCGTAACGGCCGCGAACGCGGTGGCCATAAAGCGGTTAGCGCAGCGAGTGTACGTATCAAAACACGGATTCGCGTTAATAGACCGAGCGGCCTAGCGTTTTGTCTTTTATTCGACTTATCGCGGTTTCACGATCGTTTCGGTGTTGTTCCGAGCAGCGCATTTCATTACGAAACGTTGAAACGGTCATCGACAGATCATCGAAGAAACGATTGCTCGGAGATATAAAAATAATATCTTCGGGTCGCGGGAAATCGTTCGACGCTCGCTCTCCCTCTCTCTTTCTCTCTGTGTCTCTCTCTGTCTCTCTTTCGGTCGAATCTCCGGAAATAGATAGAACCGATGAAACGAAACGGAAGAGAGGGCAAGGGAAGGCGAATTCACGGTATCGGGGCCGGATTGTATCGTTTGTCGGCTAAAAGCTTTTTGACGAGAGCTATAGCCGATGAGTACGGAGGGTATCTCGCGAGCGGAGCGAGGCGACGCGACGCGGCTCGATACATAGGTTGAAAAAAGAGGATCGATCGATTCTCGCCGGGTGACGGACAAGGAGAAGGCTATGCAGAGAGTAGGAAGGCGACCGAAGGGGACAAGAAAGAGGGAAAGAGACGGAGCATCTCCGAAGGGATGAGTTTGCACCTACCTCTGGTATACGTATCGAGGTGGGCGACGGGTGGCGAAGGGTGGCGAACAGACAACCGGCACGCGAGGTCGACACGAGAACCGTAGTCGGAGGTTCGCAGGCTGGGGGTTGGCCGCCCCATCGGCTCGTTTAATTAATTAAAAGTGCATTAGCGGGGGCAGACGACTTTACGGGGGTTCCTCCCGGGTACGTGTGTAACGATCCTTCGACCGGAACAGCCGCGCTATTACTTTCGTCAACACGAGAACGCCTCCGGAACAGACACGTTCTCATGACGTTTTCGGGCCGACGAAGGATACGCCGCGCGTTTGCGTTTACACGGTTCGTAGGGCATGATTATTTCTCCTCCATTATTGTTTGTCTCGCGCGAAACTCGGAGAAACAATGTCGCGTAAGGATGCCCGGTTGCCCGGCTGCACGGACGGGATACGGACGAGAGAACAGGAACAGGGAGAGGGAGAGGGAGCGAACGTATTATCGGGATTACGCCGGAGAGAACAGATAGAATCAAAGCACCAGGTGCAAATTACAAGGGGGATGGCCAGGTAGCACGGAAGTTTGACGCGCTACCAGCTGACTGGCCTGCGAGCGAAGCGTGTAATCACGCTAATGCGGCGCGTCGTTGGCAAGAGTGATCCCGGTTTCGCCACAGGGATCACCCCGGATCGACTTTTCAGTGACTCATGCGCGTCATTGCGTAACTACTTCGGCTCGATAACGATAATCTTGCTCCTCCTCTGCGAGCGTGATCGTCGATCATCGCGCGCGCGGAACAGCGGCGATCCTGATCACAGAGAACGAGCGAGACAACGAATCGTACGAGATCGCTCCACCTGGAAATTTAATAAGGCACGATCATCAAATGATCGACCCGCGAGAACCTCGGGGTCGATCGAATCCTAGTCGACGCCGACGACAAGGATTCAACAATTTTTTTTTTTTAATTAGCAAATCTACGAGATTTATTACAACATAATGTACATTACAGACTATAGTTACGTTTCGTTTCTTAACTCCACGTTTATTCATATACAGGGTGTTCGGTAACTGGTGGTACAAGCGAAAGGGGGGTGATTCTACATGAAAAAATATGTCGGAAATATACGTAGAACAAAATTTTTTCATGCGAAGCTTTGTTTCACAACCTGTATATTTAACTCGGGCTGAACTTTCACCGAGGGGTCAAAAATTTTCAACTTTTCTGAATGTAATATCGTACAATTCGACGAGAAAATGATAAAACTATAAATTCTAGTGCGCGCGGAATCCAAGTTTCAGAACGCTGCCATATTGGTTTCCAGACATAGGAGCGGGTATGATGTAGCGAGCGGATTCACTAGGTCCGGGTTAGATCTTGGATTCCGCGCATCGTATGTAATATTAAAGTTCTATGTATAATATTACGCTGAAAAAAGTTGAACATTTTTTTATCCCCAGAGCGAAAGTTTAACCACGACTCGTCGTCGGTCTCGAGGAATGGATGCGATCTCGATATATCGCGTCAACTCGACCCAACGTAGATATGTAGAACGCGTGGTTCGTAACGAGGGAATGCGCGAATCGCGTGAGACGTGTCCGTCCAACGACGAGATCGATGATGAAGCGGCAGGCAAGGCTAAAGCGAGGCGAGGCGAGGCGAGGCGAGGTCGAACGAATCCGGTCGACTCGAACGCGAACCAAGGAAATTGACGGAGGTCGAAGAAGATCGGCTCGAGTATCGATAAACGGTCCGAGAAATAGGGAAGAAGATTCGCGAGGCACGGTAAAAGGGTGACTGGGAGGGGAGGGGGGCAGTTGTTGACAGAGAACTCGTGTCGAAGAGAATTCAATTACGATGGAAAGTGGGGTCGGACGACCGCGCGAAGAGGAGGCTCCCCTTTTTTTTCTGGGCAAACATCGTGGAACGATATCGCGGGGTCACCTCGACCCTTCGGGGCTTACGGTTTACGGTGTACGGGACGATCAGAGGGAGCGAGCGAGCGAGCGCAGGCGGTGGGGCAGACCCGGTGGTTTGGCACGCGCTCTCTGGCTGACTAAGGTAACGCAAACTGTCGGCTGTCAAACTGCCCGGTGGGAGGGCACCGAACAACCGAAGATGTGCCCACGCGTGCACGTGCCTTTTAATATGCCATAATGCGTTGCATGTCCATATTCATTAAGTAATTTTCTGGCCCGAAAGTCACTGCCCCCCCGACGACGACCACTATTGTGATATCCGAGGCGTCCGATACGGACACTGTGTTCTATTCCGGTCGGGATTCCATTACTCCCGGAGAGAAAAATCGCGTGAGAGAGATATCTGTTGGGACCGTTTTTATTTACTCGACATTCTTTGTTCGCGGGTCGCGACATCGCGCGATCTTTGTATCAACGACGTTTTCTGTCTTTCATATTTATGACGCGCTCTCGACCTGGTGCGGCCATGCCGCGGTGCGAGTGCGGAGGGTCCGCATAAATTTCCGTGCCCTGTGGTTACGGTGAAATCTGCGCACCGCTTCGAGCCGAACCGTGCGCGCGCACGCGCTCGTCATTTTCTTCGACGCGCGGTAACGCGCGATTGTTTCGTCTGTGTCTAAAGGGTACGCGAAAGAATAATTTGGACGATGGCAATTTGTTGGTGTAACGGTAACGCCGGCATACGTGAGGTCAGCGTCGCGAGGCACACGAGGCACGAGGCGCGCGCGCTCGAAGCGGTAACTGTTCGTCTCTCGTGGTCTCATTTAATCGGACGATGCCACGGCGATACTCGAACTATTTCGAGTTCCATTCCTACGTAAATGCCGCAAAACGGCTGGAAAAATGCAAAAGACGGGTTCGGTTCTGGTTCTGTGTGTCTCAGCGGGGACGAGCACTGCTTAGAAGCTAGCGCTAGCGTCTCTGGCACGTA
Organism: Lasioglossum lativentre; assembly: GCA_916610255.1. NCBI lineage: Eukaryota > Metazoa > Arthropoda > Insecta > Hymenoptera > Halictidae > Lasioglossum > Lasioglossum lativentre. The sequence goes on from OU744366.1 coordinate 6,851,561, forward strand.
GTCCGTGCGCAGCTTCTACCACCTAGTATCGCAACTGGGTGAACGAGGCAACCGAGAAGCCGAGTTCTGAGATCAAGTCACGCGTAGCCTAAAGAAAGTTGTTTAAAGGTCAGTGTAGCTCGACTTGCATCACAAATGCCAATCTAGTTACGAAATGTGTAGAGGGAACAATGATACTCTCGTGGAAAGTAATTCGTTCTCTCTCGGCCACGGTAGGGATTCCTCCTCCACGGTGTGACCCTCTTCTTATTTTTCTCTTTCTCTCTCTCTCTCTCTCTCTCTCTCTCTCTCTCTCACTTTTTTTTCGCGAAACTCGGTTCTTGAATCGTCGGAAACTTCGGAAGCCGGTCGTTTTCCCACGAACTCCGAACGGAAAATCGTGGAAAACGACGACGCGGATCCCGGCGATCCATTTTTTTCGCATAATTTTTTTTTTTTTTTGGCTCTCTCTCTCTCTCCGTGATTCTCCAGAAGTATCGCGAATTATAGGTACAATCTATCGGTGGGCCCGTATCTCCCATCTCTTCTTCATATCCGCGAAATAATGCTGAATAATTTCGCCATAAATACATGGCACGTCCGCGTGGGCGTAAAGTAACGATAATGCAAGTAAATAATGGACGCAAGAGTTTTATTACCTAGCCGGCTGAATGGCGAGATAGAATCTACGTGTCCACGGCAGTACAGCCCCCTCGAACGTCGGACAACGGAAGAGAACGGAACGGGAGAAAAGAGAAAAGAAGAGAAGCAGCACGGGCCCGAGACAAGAGACGAGACGAAACGAAACGAAACGAAACGAAACGAAACGATACGAAACGAGCGTGTTTCGGCACTCCTCTTGGTCGCACGTCGCGTCGTTTCGACGGTATTTCACCCTGACGAGTTTTCCCTAGATCGTTTACGTCGATGAAAATTTCGAAACACGCTGGTGGTTACAAACCGATGCCATATTCTTCGAATCTAGAAACTTTTCGTTCTTTTCCTTCCGTTGCGTCCGTTCGTCGACTGGTTATAAATTGCATTTTAAGGAAACATCGCTATTTCTAAATTGCCAGTTAAAATTATGAATACCTCTGATCAAATTCTCCATACTTAAGTTGTAACAAACAGTTTAAAACAAAAACCAGTCTAGAAGAGCAATTAGGGCACGAGTAATCCGACTTTTTAGTATTTAAACTACAATAAACTCTTGGCTGTTATTGACCCCGTATTGATTTTTTTTGGATAATAGTTTTTACATATACATTCCTTAGTTACCGAATCGAACCATGATTATTTTGATTTTTGTCCATTGCATGCCGCGCTGTGAGCCGCCTCGAACCGCGTATCACCGTCTTCCTTTACGACCTCATAGACGCGACTCCTTTGTCTCCGCGCGTGTTCTCGCGTTATTCTCTGAAACGGTTCAAACTTGCGAAATAGATAGTTATTCGATATATAGGTCACCGATTGGAATACCAGCTTCTTATTCGCGCTTGTTCTCTCCTGTCGAGTCGCGTCGCGTCGCCTCGCATCGCCTCGCGTCACGACCATCGCGCGTCCCGTTTGCACCAGCGCAGCGCAGTGCAGCGTTCGACTTGAAAAGGGAACTTGCTTCGGCTTTTCTCGCAAAGATGAGTTCGCGCGTGACCAATTAAGAGGCATACGGGTCGGGCCGATACCGATCGGAGACTCGTCGGATTTTAACCGGAGTCTCTGTTTCGCGTCGGCATGGCATGGCAGCGTGTTCGGTTCGCGCAGAGCAGAGATTTCGTTCGAGGAGACCGACAGCGACCGTATCGTCGCGAGACAAACGCACCGGAGCCATAAATCGCGAGTCGAATCCGTGTCCGAACTTAATCCTCGATTCCGCCACGCCTCCGTCTCGTTTCTTCCTTAACGCCTTCGTCTCGAAACTTTCGTCTCTTTCATCATCACGGTCTCTTTCTTCTTATTCTTCTTCTCCTTGTAGCGTAGCGTCGCGTCGCGTCGCGTCGTTTGCACGAGATGGGCCACAGGGATCGCCCATCTCGCGCCATCGTTTAACTAAATTACCAGCTTGCCGTCTCCGAGGAACAACGCCGTTCCGTAGACGGCATTATTTTCATACACACGACTTTCTACTATATAACCCCTCCTTTTCGAGTTTTGGCGCGAGACGGTATAATTCCGCGAAGTCTCGGATCGCATTCTGATAATAATTGACGAGCGCGGGAAACGAATACGACAAAGGCCGATATCTAGGATTTTATTGTTAGGAGATTCTCGGATCGGAGAGCGGACGGATTCGAAAAATGGCCGACGCGGCTGACATTTTCTCGTGCGGTTATCGCGATAAGACGGCTTTAGGTCAGAGGGTGTGGCCTCTAGTCGGATTGATTCGGCGAGCTCGCTTCTGCGCGGTACGGTTCGTTACCGCGAACAGCATGGCCGCTTTTCGTGTCGCGACTGTTCATCCATCTTTCTTGTCCCATTTCGCCCGAGACCCGATAAATAGACCGAACGATAAAGCTGTCGCTATATCGGCCGGCGAATTCATCCGATGATTCGCTTTCGATAATTATGATATACGAGCCGCCGAACAGCTAGCCGAGCAGACTCTCGCGCAGAGACGGCGTGGCGGCGCCCAAGATATCGTTGCCCAAGTTGTCGCATGTAAGTATGTAACACCGCGTCGCGTTGCTTGGATAAGAGATAAAGGATCTCTACAATTCTAATCTCCTCCGCAGTTGTTTGTCGGATGACGTGTGCATCGTCTTTTTTTTTAATGCTGTTTACTGCTCTCGCGTTGATGTCGTTGATTCGCGATTTACGTTCGTTGATTCAGTACTTTTCCAGATGGCTGAACGCCGCCGCTGCTCGCGCTCGGATCCCCAGCCTGCGAGTCGATTTCCTTTTTCCATCTCGTGGCCATCGCAGTCGGTCGTGTGTGTGTGTTCACGGCTACCTATAATTCTATCGGCGGAAAACGATTTATCACGATGTTGGTATAAATGAGAGCAGATCGCCTTTTCGCGCCCGCGCCCCCCGAACGAGAGCGCGCGCCAGCGATCGAGCGAGCGAGCGAGCGCGTCAGCGATTACGCGTTCCTTTGTCAGCGGCGGCGGAGGCCGCCCGATATTGCCGATTGGTCGGAATAAAAACTGCTAGGCGGAACGAGCCGAGCGAGAGAAACGTTTTTCTAGTTGCACGTCAGTTACGATGACGACGCACTATCTATCTATCTATCTATCGATGCGGTGCGGTGGTGCGACGGCGACGGCACACCACTGCCGAGCGGCACGCGGCGTGGGTGTTCGTTCTCGGTCTGACAGATTCGAGAACGCATTATTAACACCGACGACCCTGGCTCTATGATTACGCGCATTAATAGCCGGATGGACGAACTTTGCTCGCGCTCCGCACTATTATTATTACGGCAACGCGAATCGAGAGACATTCTCAAATAAAATCAAAGCGAGAACCAAGAAACACGGATGGACGGGGACGGGGGCCTGGGGAATGGAGAGGATAGAGGGAATAGAAGGAACAGAGGGAACACTGGTTGATCGAATGCAGTCTATACCTTGTCCACCGAGACGAGGCAGTAAACGTAAACATAGCAAAGAACCCTGGTATGTACTGTCCGTACGCCACAAAAAGTCCCTCGAGAAGGCTGAGGGGCAAAGGGGGTTCTCGCTCGCAGACAATACTTATGCTTTGACGTCACACACTTTAGTCAATAATTCGGCTAGAACCGAAAGTTCATGTGGAATGACCCAATCGGACGATTTGTTGTCGAATTCCTGCCAGGAGACTTCTTGTGGGGTTCGAACAGTACTTGATCGCCTCGTCTCGTTGGACAAGGTGTAGGTGATCATTTTCGCGGGAGATCCAGCAAAGTTCGAGCGAGCCGGACGCCATCTTCGTTGGTTGTTTCAGATGAACGAGACCCGGTCAGACGATACCCCATTTAAATATAATGTTTACCGAAATACATATAATGCAACGGTAACGGCAATGGCGACGGCGGCGGCGCGGCAATGGCGACGGCTGCGGCGAACACACACCTAACACACGCGCCTCCCAGCAAACTCATTTTCAAATTGCATATCGGCTACGATCGAGCGTTGCGAGTATACCAATCTTCCGACGATGAATAATTCATTGTGTAAATAATTCATAAATCGCGGTATAAGCTCGCCGAACCGACGTCCGAATCGCTCGGGAATTTCCGTCGAGAATCCTCTTGATCCCGATCCTTCGCGTCGCTTTTCCTGACGCGTCACCTTTTCGAAAATTTTCTCCTCTGTCCGTCCGTCCCCCCCCCCCCACCCTCCCCGCCCCGAAAATTGTGATTTTCTCTTCGTTGGGGGAATGTGGCGAGTATGTACGTACATACGTATGTCGCGCCGCACGAAAGAGGCGTCCACCAGGACGCTCGATAAATTTCTGCCGATAAAATCGAGGCGTTCGATCGCCGAATACCGGTGCCGGTCGTCTTATTGGCAGTCATTCTCGATACTACCGCGAACTCATCTTGTCGGCGTTGCGTCGTGAATTCCTTACGGCTGACGCGCGCGCTTCGACATTCATCGTACGTATTCCATACGGTTTCGTTCGATCCCATGCCGTAACGGAGACGTCGCCTCGCGACGCGTCGGCATCGGCGTACCCCGAAAAACTTTGATACGCGAGTATGTATTCGTCGCGATTCTCCCAGCCGAGAGAATCCAGAGGTGTTCGACGTTCGACCGAGAGCAGACAATCTTTCGATTCGAGAGACAGCGAGGCGGGAAGGGATGTTAAAACGTGCTCGCAACCGCTCGCCCGCCGTGAAAGAGCGTTAAAGGGGCGTTGCGGCACGGCGCATTAAAATGTTTACGAATGTTGAGCGTTCTATCCGTGGAGTTGAGTGGCATTGGTCGAACAGCGTACGAACGGTGAGCATGGTGAGCGTGGAGAGCGCGACGCACGAGGGCGGCGCGGCGCGGCGCGGCGCGGCGTCGTAGGTCGTAGGATCGGCGAGCGAGACGCGCGGTGTAGGAGAGACCTCATGCTGCTGCACAGCCCTCGATGCGTTCGTTGCATATTAACCGAGAACAACGCGCCGTGTGCCCTTTCGTGAATCAGCATATCGCAAGTCACCGGTTCGTTTACCCGACCGTCCGGGCCATGGCGGCGCGGCGCAGCGCGGCGCGGCTCGAAGCCGAGCCGAGCCGTGCCGTGCCGGCCCGCCCTACCGCTCGGTTGCTTAACCTACTCCCGGACTCGTCTCCACCGTCGACATCGACATCGACATTCTCGATCGAACCCGTCCCGAATGTCCTCGTTCGCTGTTCGAATCCCAGAGTTCGTTCGATAAGCCGCCTTTTGCTTTCAGCAGACGTCGGACCTGGACACGTTGCTCTGCAGACAGGATCTCGACCGACTACAGAAACTCGACGATGACGACCCGGAGAAGGACACGAGGGAGTCCTCGATGCAGATGGAGGACTTCTTCGAGGTCGGCGGGCCGGTGTGCCGGCCGCAGGCAAGCTTCGTCTCGTCGAGGAGTCACCCGACGGGGGCGAACGACGACGACGTGTTCCTCAGGCCGCCGCTCTGGGAGGACATCACCTCGAGCATACAGAAGCTGGACCCGGAAAACGCGGACATGCTCGGCTCGCAGTCCCACGTCAAGATGGAGACGGACGACGTGACGTCGCCGGTACTCTCGCCCGTCGAGATCAAGAGCGAGCCGTTACCACCGCAACCTACCTTGCACCTCCTCGAAGGGCCAGTCTCGAATTCGGTGCAGACGTTCAACGCCCCAGCCAACGGCCATCGGAACGGTTCGAACGGGCCGCGAGTCGTTCACCATAGAACGCCGACGCAGGCATTCAAAACCTTTCCCGCGAACAACAATAACAACAACATCAACGTCAACAATAACAACAACAACGCCGGCAGCGGGATCGACGGTAACGGCGGCGGCAACGTCGCTATCGGTACCAATGGTAGCGGTGGAAACGTCAACAACAACAATAACAACAGCAACAACAGCAACAACAATAACAGCAACAACAACAACAACAATAACGATTCGACGCCGAATCACCAGGTCGGTGGGAACGCGTCCTCGCCGATCTACGGTTCGATGACCAGGCTAATGTACATATCCCCGTTAACGCCACCGATCTCCGATCCCGGATCGCCGATCGGTGTGGCGCCGAGGCGAACACCACCGCCGCCCTACCCTCAACCTTCCATCATGAATCCTGCTCACAGAATTCAACACCCTGGCATCACCACCAAGTTCAACAGGCGGAACAACCCGGAGCTCGAGAAGCGACGCGTCCATCACTGTGATTTCATAGGTGAGGTCTGAATTCTGTCGGGACTCTGTTTCGGATCGCGACAAAATGGGCGACGAACGCGACGAAACGCGTCGTCGCGTCCATACAATAACGTCACGATCACGAAATCATCGGTGATCGTTTCGTCGCGTTCGCTGCCGCGCTCTTGCGGCCACGATATTTCTCTCTCTCTTTCTCTCTCTCTCTCTTTCTCTCTTTCTCTTTCTCTGTCGAGGGTAAAGTTCACGGTACCCGTAACCATTTTTTCAGGTTGTACGAAGGTTTACACGAAGAGTTCGCATCTGAAGGCGCACCAGCGGATACACACAGGTGAGTCGATTTCGTGCGGCGAATGTCCGAGATAGCCGGGATAGCCGGTACACCGAGAGCGGTTTAGGGGTAAACGGGAGAGGCATGGGAAGACGGAATGACCGAGGTAATTAGGTATGTAGCTCATCTACGAAGCGGGACGAAGCGTTCCGTTCGAAAGCGCGAGGTCGAGCCGAGTCGGGTAGAGCCGCCTTGCCGAGGCTCTCTCAGCGTGGGCAGGGCGCGGTTCTCGCAGCCTCTCCTTCGCCTCTCGCTTCTCGATCCTTCGCTTTTCGTCTCACGTCTCCTCGTCCGTATCGCGAGACGCTCCGCGCGACTCGCGGTCGTCGCGTCTCTCTCTCTCTCTCTTTCTCTCTCTCTCTTTCTCTCTCTCTCTCTCTCTCTCTCTCTCCTCGTTCGAACGTTCGTCTCTCCGTCTCACTCTCGCGTTTGTCGCTGCAACGTTCCCGTCTGCTGTGCGCACAGCGCGCAGCGTCGCGCCAAAGAGCCTATATGTATATCGTATGTAAACGTATAAGGAACGCGCGCGAATCGTGGTATGCGACTCTCCGGCTTCGTAGACTCGAGCTAGCGACCCACATCCTGTCCGTATCCAAACACGCTGCTCGCGAACGCGCTCTTCTACCCACACCTACAACATACGTGTACTCGAGAGCGCAAGCGCGCGCGCGCAAAGGAGATCGCGCGTCGAGATAACGCGCGCCGAAGACTCTGCTCTCGCGTCGAGAAAATTCGCCGGTTCGATTTCACCGGGGCCGATCTTTCCCCGGAAACGAGAGACTCGATCGACGCGCGATTTCGCAATCGGTTGACTATATCATCGGACGCTTCTCTCCCCGGAGGAAACTCCCAACGTTCCAAGCTGGCGAGCTTCCAAATTGTATAGGTAAGCGTATATACCCGATAAAAAGGCCACACGCAGAACAGAGAGCTCTTCCAAAGTGAAAAAAGAAGAACCACGGTGATGTAGCCACTGGTCCCGAAAGTACCGAATTCGTCCATCAGGAGACATCGCATCGCGAAGAACGCGCGACGCGCGTACACGTTCGGCAGCCTCCCGTGGAATGCAAGCCGGAGGCATCTCGCACGAGATGTACCACTTTCGAATCGGTATCTCGAGGATACGCGAGGCGGTGACCCGTGATCGCGCGCCCCGCCAAACTCCCGAGCAGAATTTATAGAAATCGCGAGACCGTCGTCGTCGTCGTCGTCGTCATTCTCGTCGCCGACTATCTCTGGTTTACTTCCACCGGAAAGTAGAAAGATCTGCGCCGCGATGCCCGGTACGTATTCCGTGTTTGCTTTCCCACTCGGACGACCGAAGGCATTTCCTTCATTGTTCGAAAATTTCGAATCGGCGCGGCGGTACGTCGAACCTCCGAGACTAAAAGGGACTGAGGGAAAAAAAGAGAAAAGAAGAAGAGGAGAGAAGGCAGAGCGGCGTAGACGACGGGTGTGTAGCGGTTCGCGGGCGCGTGGCGCTCGTCCTGAATGAACCTAACCGATGCGAACCGAAGCGGACCGAGGCTGGCCGTCCGAAGTCCGAAGGTAGCCGTCTACGCCCACGCCCCGCGACCCAGCCCGAGCCCGAGTACGCGTTCGTATAGCGATATAGCGGATAGCGCATCCCTTGATTCTCGACTCACGACTCTCGCCGTTCGTCCTCTATCTAGTTGCGCACCCGTTCCTCCTTTGACCCGACTCGATTCGACTCGATTCGATTCGATTTGATCGAGCTCAACCCAAGCCGACCCGATCAGAAGAAAATGTCGGTTGATCGTTCGTAAATTATGCCGCGTTCAAGTTCGAACGTCTATATTCGAGGATTGTGTTCGGTCGTGAGCGGACGTCGATCGGTTCTCGATCGACGCGAAAGCATTGCGGCGCGTTGCGACGTTTAGTATTCTGCTAATACAGCGACGCGCGTTATACCGCGTGTAACGCGTACGCGTTGCGTGTTTCTTAATAGGAAAATTTCGTGCCCGTCGACAGGGTTTCGAGCGAGACAACCTTGGAGAGGATCATTTGTTTTTTAGCGCGTTCGAAGCGAACGTTATCGAGATTAACCGGAAAAATATACAAACCAGCCAGCCCGATCGCTCGGATCGTTCGCGCAGATAACCGTGAAATCCGCGGAATAGGAATTACTTCGGAATCTGGACGTCGCCTCACTGAAAATCTTCGCGAACGGAAAGGGGATTAACGAGCGTCGTTGATATTTCGAACTGTCGTCTTCCGAGCTTCCAACGACGTCGAAGAATGAACCGTCGACCGAGGAATTCCTCTCGGTTGCGTGTTGCGATCGCTAACTTGGCGGCAGAATTGCGCTAGAATCGCGATCCTCGATGCACCAGCGCGCAGCGCAGCAACATAGACGCGTGCCGAACAGCGAGGCGTGCATTCGCGGGAGGTCAGCATCTTTTTCGCATCGCGAGAGCAACGGCGGCGGTGCACGCAACGCGATGAGATGAGACAAGACGAGACGAGACCAAACACGATGCGACGCGTTTCTGCCCGTAGAAACGAACGCGCGGAACACGGACACGGCTCGACGATTACCGTGCAAACGAGCAGAGAAGTCTCACGATGTGCGCGCGCGCACGCTCGCTCGCGCCCGCACCCGCGAGGCGAGCGGCATTCCTGCTTCATCCACGGGTTCCAACTTAGGCAGATTTCTGGCGTATCCGCCGGCGACTTAACGCGTCGATCGGAACTTCCAATCCGACGTTCCTGGTTCGACTCTTCCGCGTTCGCGAACAAACCTGGCAAACCTGTAGACTCGGACAATTTTTCTTCTATTTTTCCACACTTCTATAAGGGCAATTATATGGACAATTCTCTGTGCTTGTAAGGAGAAACGCCGCATGTCACAATTTTGAAAAATTTCAGTTTATGCAGTAATGGAACTTTAGAGTATAGGATTTACGTAATTATCAGAAAACAAGTTCGAAAGACTGAAAAAAATAATGCAATTTAACCGATGTCTTATGTACAAAGAATTAGCGATCAAAACATTAAACGGCAATATCTCGAAAGTAAAAGTATGTGACATGTATCTTCCATACAACCAAAAAATTATCAATTAGAATATGTTGAATAAATTACAATATGTCTCTCCGACGACCACTGTCCGTACGATATGGCTCGGCGCTTATCTTGTTGACACATTCATTCATCCCGTTATCATCCACAGTAAACTACCGTACAACGCGATCAAAAAATTGTTTCAAAAAATTGTAATACAATTTTACATGGCAGTGAACGTACAATATATTTAGAAAAAAAATTGTTTGAAAAATCTGTTCACTTACTGTGCCGCCGAAGATACACGTACGCGATCCTTTTAAACAATTTTTGTTCACCGCGTTATACGGGAGTCTACAGCACTTTCCAGATACGGCGAGATTTTTTCCATATTCGATCACTCCAGTTTGCTCCCTCGAATATCGTTCCCGCGGCGCGCGGTTCGATTCACGGAAAATGTTAACCACGCTCGTCTACCGTTACACATACATCGATATTAAGTACTCGAGCGGAGTCGAGCGACCGATAACAGCGTCGAGAGAAACTCGCAACGATAGGAAGATCTTGAAAGCTAGTTAGTCCGGCGAAGTCGGAAGGCGACTCGGAGGAAACAATAACGATCGAGAGCAAAACAGGCTAAAGACATCCGCGCATTTGAAAATAGTGGATCGGTGGTGGTGATGCTGGTGCGCGCTGGATATTAGCCGTGTACTGGTTGCACGACACACACCGCACACGCTACACGCCACACGCCGCAGAGCACGGAGAGCACACACCAGAGTGCATACACCGCACAGATACCGAGACCGCGGTGAAAGTGATCCGAAATTAACGGGGACGCGTTGTGGCTCGTAGGCGTCGTCGTCGTCGTCGTCGTCGTCGAGCCAAGGAGCGCACACGATTCAGCGATACGCCACCTGGAACGTTATCAACCTCGCGAAAACTCGTTTCGACCGGAGAGACTTTGCCGCCTCTCGAACGCGCAACACCTTTTCCAACGAGCGTTGTGTTCCTTTTTCGCCGGACAGATAGATCGAACATCGTTTTCCGTTACTCGCGACCATGGTCTAGACATAGATATACAGTAAACGCTTGATTCTTGTCCAACAGCCGTGTTTTTCATGGACAAGAATCGTGCCGCAGAAGTGCTTTTTCATTTATGACTGCGTCTAGACATCGCGCCGACCGCGCCGAGCGAGACTTCGAGCCGAACATAGAGAAGGACAGAATGAAATACGGTTCGCGGGACTGTCCGCGTCTCTTTCTTTCCGAAGCGCTGTCCTTCCTTGCGACCGAAACGTTCACCGTCGATTAAACCACTAAATGCAATTGAAACTATATCGTGTTTGGTGTCATTTTAATCAGAAAAATGGCAGAAATAAGGTAGCGAACGTCCCATAAACAAATAATGAAAATTAAGAGATTTGTAAAATCGATTCCTCGAGTCAATGTCGAGGTGTTCACATCGATATACCCGAGCCGACATTAGTCGTCGCCGCCCTGCGGAGCAACTCGGCGTTGACAGGCACTGGACAAGAATCGTGCCCTCGCTCCGGACAAGAATCAAGCGTTTATGGATAGACATCGTGTATCGCTGAACGGTCGTGTTTCTGCGTGGAAATTTACAGAATCTCCGACCCGTTTTTGCTTCCAATTTGCATAGATCACCGCTGCTTTAATCGCGTTAGCGTAACTAGTTATACCGCGACGAATGCGACGACGGTGGATGCGAGCGACGCGACGCGACGCGACGCGACGCGACGCGACGATCGGTCGCGTGCTCGGACGGAAAAGATCGTGCGAATTCTCTCTGGTCGAGGGAGTCGGCGGCGGCTCGCCTCGCTCGCGTTTGCGTCGGGAAAACCTCTAGCCGCAAAAAGTAAAGAGCGTCGGCCGAGCATGTTCGAGTCGCGCGCGTTGCGTCCCGTGGATGGCGCGAACGACCGGATTCCGTGGCAGCCGCGATCCCAGGCAGGAATCGCCGATAGAATGACTTAATACTACGCCAATTAGATGACGGTGCGAACGGAAAGACGCGTCGGCTTTCTATTTTTAAACACGGATCGCATAAACGAGCGCCGCGTGGCTGTCACCGCTTTTTTCGTCCTAGTCGGTGTTCGCGAACCGTGTATGCGCGGCTTCGAGTTCGAAAGTTTGAAAATCTAGAGAGAAAAAAATTGAAAAATAGAGAAAACCTATCGCGGAAAGCAAGCTCGAGATGCAACGGGTAACGCGACGCCGCGCCGCGCCGCGCCGCGCCTCCCCGCAGTCCCCTTTCCACGCCGCGCCGCCGTCTCGGAGAAATCCTCGCGGAATTCTTATGAACGAGCAATACCGTGAATGGATACCGCTCGCGGTGGTAATACCGATTGTATGGGAGTCGCGCGTTCGACTAAGACCGGTTAGGGTCGTCTCCATGCCGAGAAAGAGAGAATGAGAGAAAGAGAGAACGGTAGAACGGGAGAGAACGGGTGAAAAGGAGAAAAAGGAAGAGGGAGAGCCGTTTCGTAGAGGAGAACAACGAGTCAGCGGCACGCGTGGGTGTATTTCTCAGCTATCGAGCCTCCTCTTCCCTTACGGGTTACGGCTTACGGCTTCCCGATGCATACGCACACCTCTCTGCCGCTTCGAGAGAATTTCCGTTCATTTATCCGTGCCCCGACGCGTCCCGGGGCCTCCCTCGCATCCCTTCCCGCTCCTTTCATTTATACCTACCTATCCTTCGATTTTCCAAGTTCCGTGTTTACCGTTTACCGCGCGGGACCAGTGGAATTTTCGCGTGCGGAAAGAATATAAGTCGCTCGGATGGAATCGCAACGGAGCATCGATACGGTCGATCTGTGGCGGCTGCGGCTGCGGCTGCAGCTGGCCCGAGAAAAGTGACCCGTCAAAGAACAAAGCGCTGCTCTTTGCTCGACCGATAGGTGTATACCGAGAACCTTAGGCTACGAGAGATGCCGCGCTGACCTTTAACTGTACCCGCATGCCGCAACACGCTCACCTGTATTCCAGCGCAATCCGTTTGCGTTCGCGATCGCGTTCTCGCAGCACCGATACCTGCTTCTGCTCCTGCCCTCCGCTCGGTCTCGAGCTCGAGCTCGGGCTTCGCATTCGTGCTGAAAACGACTGAACGGATTCATGCTCGAGAGGCGTATGCCGCCGCATAATATGTACTATGTACTATGTACCGCACAATATCGAATCCAGTGAAATTTACAACCGAAAGTCGATCGATATCGTTGGTATGCACGGCCATCGTCGATTAATTTCGCAAAGAACGTCGATTTCACGACCGGAGCAGGGACGATAGGGTATTATCCGGCATGCGGCACGCGACACGATGCGCGCGAGATCGCGCGAGGTCTGGCTGTGTGGTTTGCTGCGAGCACCTTACCGCGCGACGCCAAGCCTAAGCGCCTAGTGAAAGCAACGAAAAAAATCCGCTCGGTCTACAATCTACAGGTTGTTCCCGTTTTGATTCCAGGCGAGAAACCGTACCAGTGTCAGTGGCCGGAATGCGAATGGCGGTTCGCCAGAAGCGACGAATTGACTCGTCACTATCGAAAGCACACCGGCGCGAAGCCTTTCAAGTGCGCGGTGTGCGAGCGATCGTTCGCCAGGAGCGACCACCTAGCCCTCCATATGAAGCGACATCTTCCGAAGCAGCACGCCAAGTGACCGGCCAACCATTCGTCGAACTCTCCGACGACGAGCACGAGTGCCAACGATTTTCCATTCTGTTTCGGCGAACAGGAAACCGAGGACCGTGGCCTGTCGGCGCGGCGGTCGAATCGGCCCACTCCTCGAATCGATTTCGATTCTCGGTCGTCCGGTCGCGTTCTCCACAGTCTAGACGACTCGACGATTAAAATCGGTGCGCAACCATGAACCCATGCCATTCGCAGGATTCGAAAGATAATAATCTCGTTTCCTTGTTCTCGGCTATTATTGTGATTCGTTGGACGCGGCATCCTCGATCTTATGGTCTGTTCGCGGTGATCTAAGTACGTTTGCGAACAAATCGGTTGTTCATCCGATGCGTCGAGTCGATTGCAGTCAACGTGATCGTTAGTGGCTGGACCACTCGCGTTAACGTTGACGATTACGTCGTGACCGTGTCAGCTCCCCTTGTGCACGCTTGCGTTCCAACCGATTTCGCGATCTCTCGAGATGAGAATTTCGTAAATGGAACTCGAAGATTCGACATCGATCGATGTCTTCGGTGACTTTGCGATTTGCAACCACCGCGCACCGACCCTGCGCGACCGCTTCGAATCTCCGAAACGTACTGGACGCTTTTCGAAAAAAATCTTGTCCATGTTGGTCCGAGATTGTTAGGTGTAAATTTTCTCATTGAAATTGACGATTGATCGATTCTACATCGAGCGAACCCGTAAAATCGTGAAACCGAATCGAGTTCGGAAAGTTGTTTTTTTTTTTTTGAGAGCGACAGCCGAGTAAAAGCGTCGACATTTTTATGCGGCCTGCGTCGCGACGATCGAAAGTTTTTCGGCGTTCGTTACCGACCGGTGCGCGCGATTCTTCTGGATGCGGTTGGTTGCTAAACGATCGAGCTGCGTTCTTTCGCGTAGCTGCGGCTTGATCGTTTTTTTTTTTCGCCAGCTACCTGACATTTTCTCACTCTTTCTTCTTTTTTACTTTTTACATTGTACTTAATACTTTTCTCCCGTATTTCCCCTTTTTATGTAAATTCCAGTCCACTTCGCATCTACGAAGATCGCTTGTCCATCGTATTCGTCTCTCTCCTATGCCCGACTTATAGGAAAAAGAATCAAACAAAGAAAAATATCGTGATGCCTTATGTACAAATTCGTCTAGCTGCGTAAATTTATGTATATACCTACATACGTATAAGCGTATGCATGTTTTGTACGTAAGTACGCGTAATATCATCGAAAAAATTGACGCGTCGCATTCGTTTGCAGTCGATAACCAGAGGATTTATGCACTTGCGTGCATAATGTACAAGTATGTGTGTGCGTGTGTGTTTACGTGTAAAAAGTCGATATACATATCCAGTGACTATGTAGTTAGTGTAATATTACCTGTACAATATTCGATCGTAGTATTCGGAGCTCGCGTCCGTAATGTTCGTTGACTCGAAATTTTACCTATTATGTCATAGATGAATCTTCTGAAATGTAGTGCGTCTAATACGTAGCGATATAAGAAAAAAAACCGGCGAATCGACTTTTCGTCTTGTCTCGACGAGCAAATACGCTCTCTGTATCTCTACAATATCTCTCTATCTCTCACTCTCTCTCTCTTTCTCTCTCTCTCTCTCTCTCTCTCTCTCTCTCTCTCTCTCTCTCTCTTTCTCTCTCTCTCTCTCCCCCTTCTCCTTCTCTCCACTGTTTCTCCGACCCCTACGTCCACCTACCCCAGTTGTTGTCTACCATCGCGTGCCTTTTCTTTCTTCCTTCTCTCTGTTTTTGTATTTCGAAGCGATTCGAACGACTGACGATGCGTCGCGAGTACGAAGCTCGATGGCTGATTCGTCTCGAGCGCAACAGGCCAAAAATTGCACGCGTTACGTTTACGTTTACATGTTCACGTGTTCACGTGTCACGCGTTCTACACACCGCACGCCACACGCCGCACCGCGCCGCGCCGCGCGATTTAATCGACGGAGCGTTAGAAATATTTTGTAACCTTAGAGAAAAAGTAGGAGATTATTTATCGGTTCTGTAGTTGTACGCGATCCACGGTAGATCGCGAACCCACAGATTCGTTTTATCCCGTTTGTTCGGAACCGTTTGTTCTCGGAACCTACATTTTTCATTTCACCCTTATATTTTCTTCTCCAAATCGAAAACCGCTTTTCCTATTTTTGTCTCATATTTTTTTTTTTGGGTTTCGAACGAAAGGTTGAACGCGTCTCCTTCGTCCTCCGAGCAGCCACCCTTTTGTCGACGCGCGATCGAATCTGGCTAGTGCACTTACTATGCCGATAGTAATCTTAACACAGATATACCTCATTTACGGAAAATAGAAAATTTTAGTGGAGTTGCGACGAAATTCTTCACGCATTCTTCCTACACGACTTCCTACACTTTTGTTCATAATGTTCATAAACCGCCTGTAACTTGTGTGTTGTGTAATTTAAATATATGACGATATATGCGAGTATATAGACACGTGTACGATGCATTCGTTGTAAATCGTTCGACGTTTAGGTCGTCGGCCGTTCCCGAAGAAGGTATGGAAATCAAAGCTGGATCTTCGATCTATCCAAGAAATACCGTGGCAAGAGGAGGCCCGACGGGCCTCGGGTCAGGACAAATTAAAATGGATCAACATCGATGGGTTACAAATAGACAGCGGATTTTATGCATTTATGAGAAAAATGAGTAGGTGTAATCTAAAACGGTAAGAACATTAGAAAAATTTTTAAATACTGTTATATTATGTTCAACCTATTAAACATATTAGGGAAGATAATAAATTTCTATTTTGTTCCAGTATGTTACAATTTAGGTAGAAAATTTTTATTTTGCGTAAAGATCCGCTGTCTAGTTATAAATATATATAAATAAATAATACTGCACCTTAATAGGTGAGTCGAAACAGATAGCAAAACCGGACCAGGAAGGAAACTATTTCTTTTCCTCCGGAATCCGGGACAACGATTCAAATCGCCCTCCAAATTCGGGACATACGATAGCGCCATCTAAACATAGGTGCAGGGATAAGTGGAATTTGCAGTGATCTGAAATACCACATCGCTAAAAGTTCCACGAGATTATCTCAATCTCAATGCACAATGCAGAGTCACAGAGGAATAGCGCCGCGGTGGTCGATTTAGGAACTAAACAAAGGCCTCCGTACAGCGCCATTTGATGCAGCGGCAAAACGCTCAAACTGGTAGCCAAATTTACCGACAGTGGGTATTCGTTAAATTTGGCTACCAGTTTGAGCGTTTTGCCGCTGCATCAAATGGCGCTGTACGGAGACCTTTGTTTAGTTCCTAAATCGATCACCGCGGCGCTGTCATCACCATTAATAGAGGTTTATTTGAATTACAATCTTATACTGAACACAGACTTAAACGGAGCAAATGATTCTTGCCGGAATGTGCATTGTGTCTTAGGAAAAATCGGCAAGAATCATTCGAATGCCGCTATTTTCAGATTTTACGGATTAAATTAGTAAATGATTAATTTCCTATTCATTTACTATTAATATTCCTAGCATTTTAAATAACTTTATAGCGATTAATTTCTTCAAGAAATACTTTCTATAATTCTAGTTAAATTTCTACTAGGTGATTAATTAACAAATTTCAAGTGCCAGGAAGGTTGAGCATAAAGGGATCAATTATTTAATTGAAGTGACCGTGCTGAAGTGACAAATATATTTTATCGTAATGGGCGTTGCTTTTCTTCTTTTATTTTTACGTGAATTGGCATTCAGAATATATAACCTGATATAACTTTAAATACCGCTAATCTTTATTGTTCGTTCTAATCTATTGAAAAATAAGGCTTAACAATAAGTTTGTTAAAAATGGTCATCGGGCGAGCTTTCCATTTTGTGCATTACATGGTATTTCAATTCAAATAAACCGCTATTAATGGTGATGACAGCGCCGCGGTGATCGATTTAGGAACTAAACAAAGGCCTCCGTACAGCGCCATTTGATGCAGCGGCAAAACGCTCAAACTGGTAGCCAAATTTACCGACAGTGGGTATTCGTTAAATTTGGCTACCAGTTTGAGCGTTTTGCCGCTGCATCAAATGGCGCTGTACGGAGGCCTTTGTTTAGTTCCTAAATCGATCACCGCGGCGCTGTCATCACCATTAGTAGAGGTTTATTTGAATTACAATCTTATACTGAACACAGACTTAAACTGGGCAAATGATTCTTGCCGGAATGTGCATTGTGTCTTATGAAAAATCGGCAAGAATCATTCGAATGCCGCTATTTTCAGATTTTATGGATTAAATTAGTAAATGATTAATTTCCTATTCATTTACTATTAATATTCCTAGCATTTTAAATAACTTTATAGCGATTAATTTCTTCAAGAAATACTTTCTATAATTCTAGTTAAATTTCTACTAGGTGATTAATTAACAAATTTCAAGTGCCAGGAAGGTTGAGCATAAAGGGATCAATTATTTAATTGAAGTGACCGTGCTGAAGTGACAAATATATTTTATCGTAATGGGCGTTGCTTTTCTTCTTTTATTTTTACGTGAATTGGCATTCAGAATATATAACCTGATATAACTTTAAATACCGCTAATCTTTATTGTTCGTTCTAATCTATTGAAAAATAAGGCTTAACAATAAGTTTGTTAAAAATGGTCATCGGGCGAGCTTTCCATTTTGTGCATTACATGGTATTTCAATTCAAATAAACCGCTATTAATGGTGATGACAGCGCCGCGGTGATCGATTTAGGAACTAAACAAAGGCCTCCGTACAGCGCCATTTGATGCAGCGGCAAAACGCTCAAACTGGTAGCCAAATTTACCGACAGTGGGTATTCGTTAAATTTGGCTACCAGTTTGAGCGTTTTGCCGCTGCATCAAATGGCGCTGTACGGAGGCCTTTGTTTAGTTCCTAAATCGATCACCGCGGCGCTGTCATCACCATTAGTAGAGGTTTATTTGAATTACAATCTTATACTGAACACAGACTTAAACTGGGCAAATGATTCTTGCCGGAATGTGCATTGTGTCTTATGAAAAATCGGCAAGAATCATTCGAATGCCGCTATTTTCAGATTTTATGGATTAAATTAGTAAATGATTAATTTCCTATTCATTTACTATTAATATTCCTAGCATTTTAAATAACTTTATAGCGATTAATTTCTTCAAGAAATACTTTCTATAATTCTAGTTAAATTTCTACTAGGTGATTAATTAACAAATTTCAAGTGCCAGGAAGGTTGAGCATAAAGGGATCAATTATTTAATTGAAGTGACCGTGCTGAAGTGACAAATATATTTTATCGTAATGGGCGTTGCTTTTCTTCTTTTATTTTTACGTGAATTGGCATTCAGAATATATAACCTGATATAACTTTAAATACCGCTAATCTTTATTGTTCGTTCTAATCTATTGAAAAATGAGGCTTAACAATAAGTTTGTTAAAAATGGTCAACGGGCGAGCTTTCCATTTTGTGTATTACATGGTATTTCAATTCAAATAAACCGCTATTGTAAAAAACTGCGATTTAAATCCTAAATTCAAAGATTTTTACATGAAAGTGTGAAATTGTTGTTTTTTGTAAATCACCGTTAGACTCTGGCTGATCATCAACAACATATCGCAGGACTCAAGTAATGGGAACTTCAAACATAAAATCCCACTAAAAAAAGTTCCGTGTCATGTTCATTGATCTGATTTATTATCTTCTTAATCTTCCTTAAAAATCGAAAATTTTCTCCTTGATTATTATCCAATTTCCGCCTTATGTACATTGATACTTACATCCAGATTAATATTTAAAATGTATAATATCCACTATTAATATAAAAATTATTATGTAAAATATTCAGTACTTTCAGCAAAGTTTCAAATATAAAGACTGAAATCAAAAAAGCATACAATTATAATTTTCATATAAACTTTAAATACAGATCACTTAATTCTTGTCTAGGTCTTGGTATTTTAACTGGCCAATTTTAATAACTACTTTCCAGATATTCTTCATTTTAACCTACACCTGTCCAACGTTTTCCTATTCCCTGTAATACTCGCATGATTCTTCTTGTGGCATTTTAATAATTACTACCAGGCATCCTTCACTCATATAAAATATTAAAATTTCACAGCGACAGCATCTATACTTGGAATGCACCAAAATACTTTTGCTTCATGAAATAAATTATTTGTTAACAAATTGTTTGCTTCATGAAACAAGCAATTCATCCCTTTGTTTCCTTTTATTGGGACGATTGTAGCTGCTTAGAACAATCAAAGACTGCGGGAACAGAAATGCACAAAGATTTGCAACGATAGTACCTATACTTTAAACGCACAAAACTACTTATCAAATAATGGAAAACACACTCTGCTTTTCATTGTGGATTTTACTTACTCTTTTATTGATGAACCTTTGTTGAATGCTCCTCTTCTTGTCGTAAACAGATAAATACCACTTTCCAAAGATAGCGCTATGTACATAGGTACCATGTCATGTCGTACTGCTAGAAACTATTATGCTTCTAATGCGTGCACACACGTATTACAGGGCAACATTACTGTGCTTGTGCATTATTTCTTCCAATATCTGGTGGAATTTTCTTCCACTCTCTTAATAATTAGCGTCCAGCTATTCCTCAGTCTAACCTATATCTGTCAAACGATATATACAATTGTTTCTTATTTGCACAAAATTAATATTTATGTAAATTTGTATTATGATATTCACACTCAAATACTATTTTTATATACTTTTTTCGACAACGGCACGGAAGATTTCTTATTACGAATTCACTTTTGGAAGAACACGTTATATCCTCACACACAAGAAACGCATAAAAATTAAAATTCAGATCCAAATTTAATAGATTCCCATATATTTGACAATACTATATCACCATATGTAGACTTCGAAAAGCAATGATTACTATATAAAATTTACGGCGTCCAAACGTTATGAATTCAACCGCCACGGCGTCCAAACGGCATGGCGTCCAAACGGCATGGCGTCCAAACGGCACGGCGTCCAAACGGCACGGCGTCCAAACGGCACGAGTCCAATCGGCACGGAGTCGAAAAGGAACGCGTCCAATCGGGACGTGTCCAATCGGGACGTGTCCAATCGGTCGGAGTCCAAGTGGGACACCTCCATTTCGACTTTAGCCTGTAACAGAACCGGTTTCGACTTTAGCCTGCAACAGAATCGGTATCGTATTTAGCTTCGTCGTGTTCATATGCGCTGTCCTTTTCTACGGTCGGCACTGTCCTTTTGTACTTCCGGGGCGGTCGACGCAGTCATAAAAAAATAGTTTCCCTTCACGATCTCTAGCTCTGCTCCACCTTGCTCGGAACAGGTGATGGGAGATAGATCATGACATTACTATATTGCAGTGATGGGCATTTTTGTCCGCCGTGGTGCCTCGTGTCTTCCAGTGCCTTCGTTTCTCCCCTCATACGTTCCTCCAGAGCCGACGAGGTTTTTGGGAGAAGCAGGCAAATCAGGGACTCCTACCGTGCCCATCACTACTGACCATTGACCACTTGACCACTTGACCACTTGACCTCTGGATCATTTGACTACTTGACCGCTTGACCATTTGACCACTGACCACTTGACCACTGACCACTTGACCACTTGACCACTGACCACTTGACCATTGACCACTTGACCACTTGACCACTTGACCACTTGACCACTAACCACTTGACCACTTGACCACTTGACCACTTGACCACTTGACCACTTGACCATTTGACCACTTGAACATTTGACCATTGACCACTTGACCACTTGACCACTTGACCACTGGACCACTTGACCATTTGACCTTGTCAAGTGGTCAATGGTCAAGTGGTCAAGTCGTCAATAGTCAATGGTCAAGTGGTCAAGTGGTCAGTGGTCAAATGGTCAATGGTCAAGTGGTCAAGTGGTCAAGTGGTCTAGTGGTCAAGTGGTCAAGTGGTCAATGGGTCAAGTGGTCAATGGTCAATGGTCAAATGGTCAAGTGGTCAATGGTCAAGTGGTGAAGTATCATCGCTGTCATTGCTGGTATCGCTGTCTGCAAGAAAAGTCAATATGTCCTCCACCGTCGCCATCCTCCTCACGCCTCCTGACATATCAAACAAAATGTGCGTAACCATTCTGCCTACTAAGAACACATAATTATGATATAACCGGACCAGTGTTCAAGAATCGAAATAATTTACTATATAAATAGGTACAGAGAGTATACATGTTTATGTATATAGGTATATCAGGGTATACGTCACTATACGTAGAGAGTGGTAAGTGGTATACCATGGTATATGTACCAATGCAGTGTCGTCAGATTAGGGAAATTGACTAGAATTGAAGGGGAAAAAGTTCCCCTCTCTCTTGCAGTAACCGATTAGTCACGTGACATTGTGATACATGCAAGACAGAGACAAAACGCGCACGATAGCTGGGCCGTGGCGGAGGCGTGGGAGAATAGCGTTGTAGAAGGGGAAGGATAGAGTGGGAGACAAGTCCTAAGTCCTAATCTCTCGACTAATAAAACATACTTTATCTTTTTTCGTTATTCGAAGGTTCGAATTAAAAAGGTATCTTTTTTCATCGAGTATCGAATAAATAATTTTATTCGACGAAAAGCGCTATGCCACTTTGACAAAATTCGCACGATTTTAGGAGGAATTTCTGCTAAATTAAACTGA
The DNA here is from genome assembly GCA_916610255.1 of Lasioglossum lativentre. Classification (NCBI taxonomy): domain Eukaryota; kingdom Metazoa; phylum Arthropoda; class Insecta; order Hymenoptera; family Halictidae; genus Lasioglossum; species Lasioglossum lativentre. The sequence continues at coordinate 6,873,585 of OU744366.1, forward strand.
AATTAAAGCTAGAGGATGGTATTTTGCCATAGAGGCACTGTGCTTTAAAAGGAACACGAGAGCACGTGGAAAAAAGGAATAAAATCTAATCAGTCAGCTCGAATAATATTGATTCGACAACATTTTTTAACCATAAAATAGAGCCATAATGTTTAAAGGAGAAAGTTCGAAATCATGTCAAAGAATTGTTTAATTTTCGCAGCTATTAGCTCGATGTGATTGTCGATTTTTAATATTTTATAGAGTAACTGATCTTCGCCAAAGAAAATATTATTAATCGAGAATCACACCGATTGTCCGAGTCTCACCACGTGGAGGTTGCTGCGACGGAGACTCACCCACCCACTTAGTATTTATTTAAACCCCGATGGATTCAGACACGCCGGAAACCGCGCGTTTTCCGCCGTGTCTGAATCCGTCGAGGTCTTATCGTCCCACCCGACGGAAAGTTACAAGATTCCAAAATTACAAAATACAAAAAAAAATCCGTTTATATGTACTATATGTATAATACTCTTCCTAATACACATTTGACAGTGTTCTAGTTTTGAGCACTGTACAAACGAATAGCAAGAGCATAATTGCAAGCCTACCCGTCCGAATTTCTAACCTGCCTAGTATAACAGCTAATTTTCCCCTTGCATGCGCATGTATATGGTATATGCTTTTTGCATATTTATTTTAATTTTATTTCATCATTTTTGATTTTGTATATTTTTTCAAGTACGTAATCCCCATTGTGATTTTTTTTGTAATTCTCGTGTATTTTGTACCTGACAAATATTTTATATTTTGCCTATATGTATGTATGTACGTATGTGTGCCTACGTGTGTAGAGGGTAGCTAACCCAATTTTGCTGAAATGAAAATACAGTGAATTAAAAGGACCATGCAACACAAACGACAAACGACACAACATGCAACCATGCACAGATAACAATTTACATGCACAATACAATTTCTATAACAATCACAAACTACTTCTACTTGAAATCAAATTCCTCCTCTTCGCTTTTTTCATTTTGTAGTAAGCAATAAATGATCTAAAACAAACTTAACTTCGAATTAGTACAAGAAAACAAAATTTAAAAAAAGTAACATATGAAATCATTGTCCACTCGATCGATGTATATTTCAAACAAACCCGCGAGTGGACCATTTTCTCGCAACGCTAATTTACAAAGTACGTATTGAACGTCACAAAAAACAAACGCGAGCAGTGCATTATTATTCGCGATGTTAATTAAATAAATACAACATGGAAAACTCCCGTGTGCACTTTAATTTGTATGCGCAACTCTACAAGGAAACATCCTGGATCGCCATTTTATTTGTCTTACCAATATTCACTGAGAAGGGACGAAATACCTGAAACAGACTTAATCTTGCGTTAACAAATAAAACAAAAATAAAAAACATAAATATGTAGAATAGTTGTCCACTTGATATACTTCAAACAACGCGCGAGTGGACCATTTTTGCGCAACGCTACTCTACAAAATGCAAAATGTCAACGCGAGCAGTGCATTATCTACCGCGAAGCTAATTTCTTTAATTCAAACCGGAAAACTTCCGTGCACTTTCGTTTCTTTTTACGCAACTCTAAATGGAAACGCGATAGCAGCCATTTTAATTTATGGTGGGGAACAAAGCCGAATAATTCTTTCGCAACGCTAACCTACAAATAATAAGTAATAAATATCTTGAAACAAACGCGAGCAGTGCATTATTTGTTGCGACGCTAATTTAATAAATTCGATATAGAAAACTCCCGTGCACCTTAATTTCTTTTTACGCAATTCTAAGGGGGAAGCAATGGCTGCGGCTATTCAAGGGCAGCTACACTGGCTGCGAGTAGTCAGGGGCAGCCACATCGACTACCAGTAAACAGGGGCAGTCATGTCAGGGTGCAGTGCGGCATGTCATTTTTCGCAACACTAATTTTAAGAGGCGGGATTTTCTACCACACGCATATTGGAAAACACTTTCACATTAAACCGATTCGATAATTCGACTTCTCACCGTACATACGCGAAAGGGGACTATGCTTCACGGCCTCGAATATTATTACAGATTCGGACATTGCAAAAACCAGTTTTGCGGAGCACGATGAAGACTAAATTCCATCGACAAAGCTACTGCACTTTCAACGTAAAGATACCTCGTCTTTTACCTTACGGGCCGACGAGGCGTTCGATACGCTGATACACATATTGTGTATAGCTACTAACGCGATCGAACCACTACGTTAATCGAAAATAATACATGCTGGTGAAACGCAGTGGTACGTTCCCTGCATTTAGCGCTCACACACCACCAAATGGCCAAGGCACACATCGCTACGTTCAGATGAAGCTACGATTTCCGCCATCGTAAGTCACGCCGCAACACCATGGATCGCATTAGATGCTAATGGTCACCATGACATTGTCGTGCGTACCGCCACAGGTGACGTAACTTAATACGTCTTCTTTTTGCGTACGGTACTTTCGTACAACAGCGGAAACACTTGTTCCATTTCAGGAACGGCAAACGAAGTAGTGTGTTATGGCACACCGCGGGGAACTGAACGTAGCAACGTGCACCGTGATTTTGCGCGAACTGCTTACGGCAACCTGGCCTCAGAACGTACCAATACGTTTCTTCTCTACGTAGTGGTCCGGTGGGCGTATGCTCCACGTTTCGACGGTATCAAAAACTCTAAAGTAATATCCAGATACATCTGGATATCGATAAAGTATCTCCGGAATTTAATGGTCGTAAGCTCCGTGCGCGACTGGTTCTGGAATGTCAGTCCTCTATTCTAATACGAGGTTGCGACATTTATTCTCATCATTTAGGTGCGTTTTCCAATATCTGTGTAGACCCGATCGTTCAGGTATAGCATGCACTTTAATCCCGCCTTAACACAACGCGTTCGTATTTTTCGCGACACTATGCCAATCGCGACAACAAATTCTCGCAACGCTAATTCCTCGCACGGATACGGTGTTTCGCGGTCTATTGATTCATTCGCGGCATGCAGTAAGAATGGCAAAGTCTACTGGTGGGGAGGACCGGTTCCTCCACTATCTTTCTTTGCCATTGTCAAAAACGGTAGCTACACAAACTCTATTGTCGCAACGCTAATTCACCTAACCCGCTGTGATTTTCTCCGATCTCTAATCGAAATGAAGTAGAGGCGAAGCGAGACAGCTAGCGACTGGGTTTCCAAGCCCATAGAATCCACCCCGGATCCAAACGCAATGACACCATCCACCTGCCTGGACGTCGTAACGCCAGGACAGATGCGCCCCTTCGCTCAAAACGTTAGTTCAACTCGCGAGTATACACTCCACGAGCTGGCCGCTTTGAGTATAGACCGGTCTAGTAACGCTGGCTTTTTTAGCCAGAGATGGTATCACGCGGTCACGTGCTGCGAGGTCCCCTACTTGAAGAGTAGGTGCCGGACCCCCGCTAATCTCGCCCCAGACATTCCCTACTTCAATTTCAATTAATGCAACCCTAATTCAACCCGTTCTGATTTTCTCGCAACTCTAATCGCAATCGCGCGTATGCCTGCGCCACACCCGGCAGCCGTTCCGACTGCGACCACTTTTGCAGTGGTTCGTTGCAGCTGGAGCATGGGCGTCTGAAATGTCGAAAGACTCGAAAGCAAACGCGATCCTTTTGCTGCGCAACGCTAATTCAACGAACAGAGGATCCAAAAGACTACTTTATATTTTTTCTGCAAAATAACTATAAGAATATTTCAAACTCTTATAAAATTTGGTAGATTTTAAATATTGCTTCAAGCAGCAATCAAAATGGGAAATGGAATCGCGACTATTTCATTCGCAACGCTACACTCTGAACAATCTATATTAAAATTGATGGAAATCGCGAGTATTTCCGCAACGCTAACTTCGATCTCTGTTCAAAATCGGCTAATGCAACACGCGTGGTTTCTTTCGCAACGCTACTACAAATCGCGGACGTGCCCATCTCGGCTGATCGTTGGGGCGGCAAGGCCTGCCCATGTATACAACTAACTACTTCTACAACTACTATTTCTACTAGACGAGTACAGTGTAACAAGGTAGTAACGAAATATGACTTCGCATCCGAAGATGCGAGGCCATTGTAGTTGCCCTCTTGAGAGACAGTTTGTCGGGCCTCTTCGGCATATAGCCTCTTCTTTTTCTTCGGCGGTCCGCCAAACAACTGAAACCCTAAACGTGCTCGCAGTGAAAACGATCGACGACTTCCGAGACGAATCACAAGTCTCGAGAGAAGTCGATCGTTCCGCTGGTGCGATCGAGCAGGTGCGCGACGTTTCGAGGCCCTAATCCGCGCGCGTTCGCGTCCGCGTCCGCGAGAATCTACACGAGCATGAAGAATCAAACTCGAAGCGTCCATTCGAACGTCATGCCTCATTCGATTTAGCTTCAAGAGGAAACGTCAAGCTCTATCCAGCGACTGACTACCGTGCGAATCGCGGCCTACCCGAAAGAGAAAGCGGTAGCCAGCCCCGGCCCCTACCTACTTAGAATAAACATTCACACCAAGAAGGTAAGCTACCTACCTACCTAGCCCTATATTTAAAAAATGGCAAAAGATACAAGCTCTCCAACACAGTCGCTCCACGGTCCTCACACAGACGCCAGGGTGCATTAGCCTAATACCTAGGGAGGACGTCCCGGGACGCCTCCGTCACCCTAACGTTCGAATCTCACGCAAGCACACTCTAAGGTACGTACCAGTTTTCCTGAAATCGACTAACAATGGCAGTGATCATTGCGGGATAAATCGATAAATTCATGTAGCGTATTGTACGCTGAATTAAATTTACGCGTCACTCTGAATATTGATTTAGTGAATTGAGAACACATTCCAGGAAGATCCATGTAGCATGTCATAGATCAACAGGAATATGCGCTACTGAGTCTAGAATTAAAAAGAGCCGACGCAATTCCATTGCCTAAAAACACACACACATACAAATGGAAAATGCGTCGTGCACGATACACTAACCATTGTCAGTCGCCATAAATATGATTAAAACAATATTCCATGTGCCCGTTGCTCTCACCCTTCCGAGTAGCGCCTGGGCACGCGAGAGGATTCGAGCAACGAACAGGGAATCTTAATATCCTGAAAATCCTAACTGAAAGAATCCGTTAGATTTTATACGGGCTATGTTCTTGCATTCTTGCAAAATGATTCTACTTTCAATTCAAAAAATATCAATTTACTAATGAAATATTTAATTATTTGAAAGGGTAATGATATTTTATTGTCGACAAAAAGAGATTATGCAAGATTTTAATAAAACTTCTAATAAAGATTTTAATTTATTAATTTATTTATTCTTAATATTATATAATGGATATATTTAAAAACCCTCGGACGACCCTTTCGACAAAGCAAAGTGTCGAAATATTGGAAAAAGTACTCTACTAAATGTAAAGTATTCGTGAAGGTAATATATTTAGGTTAATTTGCTTTGTCTAAAGAATCTATCCGTCGCGAATCATCTTTTTGTACGTGGTATCTAATGCTTCCGAGCAATTCAAATAATTTAAAAATACGACAGATTATCTTCTCGCAATTTGGAGATTCAATTATCGAAATTTTTATATTTATCAAAAAACGCGACGTACAAAAAGACCCTACCTAGCTAGGAAACAGATTACATACCACCCGTGAGAACGCCTGGCGTTTTCAACGGTCACTGTACTCGTCAAAATCAACTACTAATGAAATCTAGTAATAAAAAGGACAGTTGTTTATTCACTCACTACTTGTTGGAGGAAGAGAAAGCTGCGTTAGAGTCCTGGAAAAAAAAGAAACAAGATATTAAAAAATCGAATCGTACAATTCCATCGGGATATAAAGAGTCTATTTAAGGGATTCTCGAAATAAAAATAGAAAAGCGGTGGGAACTTATTAATGTAATCTAATATGGAGAATTTATTAAACTTGTGTAATATGCACAATTTTTCATTAATACTTTGAAAATGTTCGATAATGAAGTTTAATTGTGAAGACATCTTGGTACCTACATTCTCTCCCCCTTGAAGGAAGTACGGAACGTTGGCCCTCGATCTCGGGTACCGATGTCGTCATTGGTCTTTTAGGTAGGTAGCTACAGGCATCCAGGTAGGCAGCCTCAATGTATTCTGCACCCTTAGGGCTCTGTAACAGAATAAAATGTAGAAAATGTACCAGAACTATAAAAATATTTAGAAGACATATGTACAAAATGTACTAGAGCTACAAAAATATTTTGAAAAAATATGTACAAAATGTACCTAACTCCTAAACACGTTCACAAATGAATTCTAAAAAACGTGGAAACAAGGTATCCTCGTTGGGATACGGTTGCCTTTAAAATATTGGTTCGAAACAAATAAATTAGAATTTGTTTAGAACTTTCCGGAAAGTACAATACATTAAAATGAAACAAACAGAAAATATATATATATATATATATATATATATATGTATATATATATTTATTTATTTGATGTTTTATTATATATTTATATTATATATTTATAAATATTATACCGCAAAAAAATTTAGGGAAAGATCGAAAGGATTGGGGATTTGTAATCCCGGTGAACAACGCTTTCATTGCGATTAAAAAATATATTAGAAGCTATTGTTACGTAAATTAAATAATGAAAGAGTTTCATTAATACCTTTTTTCAATAAATTGAAAGTGAAGTAATAATTGAAGACTATTAATTTTTCCTTATTAATTTGAAAAAAAATGTTAAATAAAAAAGTTTAATTGGGAAGATATATTGGTACTCACGTTCTCTGCTGCTTGAAGAAAGTACAACTCGTTGCGTCTTAAACTCGACTATATCGATCTCGGCTATCGATATCATCGTTGAATCGATGGATCCTTCTCACACAGGCTATGTGACTGAAAGAATAAATTCATAAATTTTTCAAACGACCAATCGTCCAAGTCTAAATCCTAATTAATAAGAAATAAATAATTCAAGTTGAATATAAAATTAAAATTAATTTGAACGGAAAATAAATAAATAATTAAAAATATATAAATACAATTGATCGTCGAGACACAAGAATAAATTATCGCGAGAAGCCAGGTATCCAAATTTTAAAAAAAAAACAAAAACTACTTCCCATGTAAGAAAAATATTGGGAACCTCCCCCCCCCCCCCCCCCGACGGTTCCCTTAAAAATATTTAATACATACTAAAGTATTTCTCCGAGGATCATGTTTATTGCGCCATAAAAGATTTCATGAAATACCAGGGGAGGAAAGAGAGAGAAGGGACACGACGACATTCTTACTATTTTGAATTTTATATGATGGAATGTTATACACATAAATATGTTTGTACTTACATTCTCTCCACCTCGAAGCGGATATGACATCTTTTGAATAATTGATGGATGTATGGTTTTCCCTTTGGCTCTGTAACAGGAAGAACAAATTTATTTAAATTCAATTGATCAACCGTCAAACAATAAATCTGGATCAATAGAAAAGAGAAACACTTTACCATCGTTCGCACGCAAATGACAGAAATTAGACGCGAGTGAAAGATCGCGGGAACGACCGATAACGGCAAGCAGGGGGAATCGATCGCGTATCGATCGATCGCGACATGCTTCACGCGGCATTCGTAAAGCGCGAGATTCAAACCTCAACAAAGTACTACAATGTAAAATCAAAACTAAATAAACTAGATTTCTTGTGCACGATAAAACACAAATAACAAATTCGTTTAAATTAAATCGATTGTCGTGATGCTAGAGTAAATTATCGCGAGAAGGCAGGTAGACAAATAAAAAAAAAAAACTTCCCATGCAAGAAAAATATTCGGACCCTCCCCCCCCCCCCCCGGAAGGTTCCCCTAACAATATTTAATACATACTAAAGTATTTCTCCGAGGATCATGTTTATTGCGCCATAAAAGATTTCATGAAATACCAGGGGAGGAAAGAGAGAGAAGGGACACGACGACATTCTTACTATTTTGAATTTTATATGATTGAATGTTATACACATAAATATGTTTGTACTTACATTCTCTCCACCTCGAAGCGGATATGACATCTTTTGAATAATTGATGGATGTATGGTTTTCCCTTTGGCTCTGTAACAGGAAGAACAAATTTATTTAAATTCAATTGATCAACCGTCAAACAATAAATCTGGATCAATAGAAAAGAGAAACACTTTACCATCGTTCGCACGCAAGTGACAGAAATTAGACGCGAGTGAACGAGCGCGGGAACGACCGATAACGGCAAGCAGGGAGAATCGATCGCGTATCGATCGATCGCGACACGTTCACGCGGCATTCGTAAAGCGCGAGATTCAAACCTCAACAAAGTACTACAATGTAAAATCAAAACTAAATAAACTAGATTTCTTGTGCACGATAAAACACAAATAACAAATTCGTTTAAATTAAATCGATTGTCGTGATCCAAGAGAAAATTATCGCGAAAGGCAACGACACGATTGCAGAAAATATATAAATCGTTGAAAAATACATAATTCACTTAAATACAGAATTAATTTTAAAAATAATGAGAATCCAAATAAATAATCTTGATATCTATCAATCGGATGAAACAAGACAACGGTACTCACCACGTAACGGTCACCATATTGCGTCGCACACTTGTACGCTTTCTGCGTCTCGATAACAAACGACGCGAGTGTCACGATCACTCACAGAAACTCACGCGTGTTCATTTTGTCACTCTCATTATACGAATGATACTGGGTATGAACCCGCGTTTTCGATGCGATGGACCGATCGCCGAGCCTCCCCCCGCATCGGTCCCATTTCGGTGGCAATCGCCCATCGTCGGGAACTCTGTTCGGGTCTCCCGCCACTCTCCACCAATTAAAAATTCGCTAGGTTAGCCACCCCACCCCACCGCCGCGCCACGCCGTACCTGCGACCCTCGCGGACCCAAGGTTTTGGACGCAGTTTCATTCGTATAATGAGAGTGACAAAATGAACACGCGTGAGTTTCTGTGAGTGATCGTGACACTCGCGTCGTTTGTTATCGAGACGCAGAAAGCTTACAAGTGTACGACGCAATATGGTGACCGTTACGTGGTGAGTACCGTTGTCTTGTTTCATCCGATTGATAGATATCAAGATTATTTATTTGGAATCTCATTATTTTTAAAATTAATTCTGTATTTAAGTGAATTATGTATTTTTCAACGATTTATATATTTTCTGCAATCGTGTCGTTGCCTTTCGCGATAATTTACTCTAGCATCACGACAATCGATTTAATTTAAACGAATTTGTTATTTGTGTTTTATCGTGCACAAGAAATCTAGTTTATTTAGTTTTGATTTTACATTGTAGTACTTTGTTGAGGTTTGAATCTCGCGCTTTACGAATGCCGCGTGAACGTGTCGCGATCGATCGATACGCGATCGATTCTCCCTGCTTGCCGTTATCGGTCGTTCCCGCGCTCGTTCACTCGCGTCTAATTTCTGTCACTTGCGTGCGAACGATGGTAAAGTGTTTCTCTTTTCTATTGATCCAGATTTATTGTTTGACGGTTGATCAATTGAATTTAAATAAATTTGTTCTTCCTGTTACAGAGCCAAAGGGAAAACCATACATCCATCAATTATTCAAAAGATGTCATATCCGCTTCGAGGTGGAGAGAATGTAAGTACAAACATATTTATGTGTATAACATTCAATCATATAAAATTCAAAATAGTAAGAATGTCGTCGTGTCCCTTCTCTCTCTTTCCTCCCCTGGTATTTCATGAAATCTTTTATGGCGCAATAAACATGATCCTCGGAGAAATACTTTAGTATGTATTAAATATTGTTAGGGGAACCTTCCGGGGGGGGGGGGGGAGGGTCCGAATATTTTTCTTGCATGGGAAGTTTTTTTTTTTTATTTGTCTACCTGCCTTCTCGCGATAATTTACTCTAGCATCACGACAATCGATTTAATTTAAACGAATTTGTTATTTGTGTTTTATCGTGCACAAGAAATCTAGTTTATTTAGTTTTGATTTTACATTGTAGTACTTTGTTGAGGTTTGAATCTCGCGCTTTACGAATGCCGCGTGAAGCATGTCGCGATCGATCGATACGCGATCGATTCCCCCTGCTTGCCGTTATCGGTCGTTCCCGCGATCTTTCACTCGCGTCTAATTTCTGTCATTTGCGTGCGAACGATGGTAAAGTGTTTCTCTTTTCTATTGATCCAGATTTATTGTTTGACGGTTGATCAATTGAATTTAAATAAATTTGTTCTTCCTGTTACAGAGCCAAAGGGAAAACCATACATCCATCAATTATTCAAAAGATGTCATATCCGCTTCGAGGTGGAGAGAATGTAAGTACAAACATATTTATGTGTATAACATTCCATCATATAAAATTCAAAATAGTAAGAATGTCGTCGTGTCCCTTCTCTCTCTTTCCTCCCCTGGTATTTCATGAAATCTTTTATGGCGCAATAAACATGATCCTCGGAGAAATACTTTAGTATGTATTAAATATTTTTAAGGGAACCGTCGGGGGGGGGGGGGGGGGAGGTTCCCAATATTTTTCTTACATGGGAAGTAGTTTTTGTTTTTTTTTTAAAATTTGGATACCTGGCTTCTCGCGATAATTTATTCTTGTGTCTCGACGATCAATTGTATTTATATATTTTTAATTATTTATTTATTTTCCGTTCAAATTAATTTTAATTTTATATTCAACTTGAATTATTTATTTCTTATTAATTAGGATTTAGACTTGGACGATTGGTCGTTTGAAAAATTTATGAATTTATTCTTTCAGTCACATAGCCTGTGTGAGAAGGATCCATCGATTCAACGATGATATCGATAGCCGAGATCGATATAGTCGAGTTTAAGACGCAACGAGTTGTACTTTCTTCAAGCAGCAGAGAACGTGAGTACCAATATATCTTCCCAATTAAACTTTTTTATTTAACATTTTTTTTCAAATTAATAAGGAAAAATTAATAGTCTTCAATTATTACTTCACTTTCAATTTATTGAAAAAAGGTATTAATGAAACTCTTTCATTATTTAATTTACGTAACAATAGCTTCTAATATATTTTTTAATCGCAATGAAAGCGTTGTTCACCGGGATTACAAATCCCCAATCCTTTCGATCTTTCCCTAAATTTTTTTGCGGTATAATATTTATAAATATATAATATAAATATATAATAAAACATCAAATAAATAAATATATATATACATATATATATATATATATATATATATATATTTTCTGTTTGTTTCATTTTAATGTATTGTACTTTCCGGAAAGTTCTAAACAAATTCTAATTTATTTGTTTCGAACCAATATTTTAAAGGCAACCGTATCCCAACGAGGATACCTTGTTTCCACGTTTTTTAGAATTCATTTGTGAACGTGTTTAGGAGTTAGGTACATTTTGTACATATTTTTTCAAAATATTTTTGTAGCTCTAGTACATTTTGTACATATGTCTTCTAAATATTTTTATAGTTCTGGTACATTTTCTACATTTTATTCTGTTACAGAGCCCTAAGGGTGCAGAATACATTGAGGCTGCCTACCTGGATGCCTGTAGCTACCTACCTAAAAGACCAATGACGACATCGGTACCCGAGATCGAGGGCCAACGTTCCGTACTTCCTTCAAGGGGGAGAGAATGTAGGTACCAAGATGTCTTCACAATTAAACTTCATTATCGAACATTTTCAAAGTATTAATGAAAAATTGTGCATATTACACAAGTTTAATAAATTCTCCATATTAGATTACATTAATAAGTTCCCACCGCTTTTCTATTTTTATTTCGAGAATCCCTTAAATAGACTCTTTATATCCCGATGGAATTGTACGATTCGATTTTTTAATATCTTGTTTCTTTTTTTTCCAGGACTCTAACGCAGCTTTCTCTTCCTCCAACAAGTAGTGAGTGAATAAACAACTGTCCTTTTTATTACTAGATTTCATTAGTAGTTGATTTTGACGAGTACAGTGACCGTTGAAAACGCCAGGCGTTCTCACGGGTGGTATGTAATCTGTTTCCTAGCTAGGTAGGGTCTTTTTGTACGTCGCGTTTTTTGATAAATATAAAAATTTCGATAATTGAATCTCCAAATTGCGAGAAGATAATCTGTCGTATTTTTAAATTATTTGAATTGCTCGGAAGCATTAGATACCACGTACAAAAAGATGATTCGCGACGGATAGATTCTTTAGACAAAGCAAATTAACCTAAATATATTACCTTCACGAATACTTTACATTTAGTAGAGTACTTTTTCCAATATTTCGACACTTTGCTTTGTCGAAAGGGTCGTCCGAGGGTTTTTAAATATATCCATTATATAATATTAAGAATAAATAAATTAATAAATTAAAATCTTTATTAGAAGTTTTATTAAAATCTTGCATAATCTCTTTTTGTCGACAATAAAATATCATTACCCTTTCAAATAATTAAATATTTCATTAGTAAATTGATATTTTTTGAATTGAAAGTAGAATCATTTTGCAAGAATGCAAGAACATAGCCCGTATAAAATCTAACGGATTCTTTCAGTTAGGATTTTCAGGATATTAAGATTCCCTGTTCGTTGCTCGAATCCTCTCGCGTGCCCAGGCGCTACTCGGAAGGGTGAGAGCAACGGGCACATGGAATATTGTTTTAATCATATTTATGGCGACTGACAATGGTTAGTGTATCGTGCACGACGCATTTTCCATTTGTATGTGTGTGTGTTTTTAGGCAATGGAATTGCGTCGGCTCTTTTTAATTCTAGACTCAGTAGCGCATATTCCTGTTGATCTATGACATGCTACATGGATCTTCCTGGAATGTGTTCTCAATTCACTAAATCAATATTCAGAGTGACGCGTAAATTTAATTCAGCGTACAATACGCTACATGAATTTATCGATTTATCCCGCAATGATCACTGCCATTGTTAGTCGATTTCAGGAAAACTGGTACGTACCTTAGAGTGTGCTTGCGTGAGATTCGAACGTTAGGGTGACGGAGGCGTCCCGGGACGTCCTCCCTAGGTATTAGGCTAATGCACCCTGGCGTCTGTGTGAGGACCGTGGAGCGACTGTGTTGGAGAGCTTGTATCTTTTGCCATTTTTTAAATATAGGGCTAGGTAGGTAGGTAGCTTACCTTCTTGGTGTGAATGTTTATTCTAAGTAGGTAGGGGCCGGGGCTGGCTACCGCTTTCTCTTTCGGGTAGGCCGCGATTCGCACGGTAGTCAGTCGCTGGATAGAGCTTGACGTTTCCTCTTGAAGCTAAATCGAATGAGGCATGACGTTCGAATGGACGCTTCGAGTTTGATTCTTCATGCTCGTGTAGATTCTCGCGGACGCGGACGCGAACGCGCGCGGATTAGGGCCTCGAAACGTCGCGCACCTGCTCGATCGCACCAGCGGAACGATCGACTTCTCTCGAGACTTGTGATTCGTCTCGGAAGTCGTCGATCGTTTTCACTGCGAGCACGTTTAGGGTTTCAGTTGTTTGGCGGACCGCCGAAGAAAAAGAAGAGGCTATATGCCGAAGAGGCCCGACAAACTGTCTCTCAAGAGGGCAACTACAATGGCCTCGCATCTTCGGATGCGAAGTCATATTTCGTTACTACCTTGTTACACTGTACTCGTCTAGTAGAAATAGTAGTTGTAGAAGTAGTTAGTTGTATACATGGGCAGGCCTTGCCGCCCCAACGATCAGCCGAGATGGGCACGTCCGCGATTTGTAGTAGCGTTGCGAAAGAAACCACGCGTGTTGCATTAGCCGATTTTGAACAGAGATCGAAGTTAGCGTTGCGGAAATACTCGCGATTTCCATCAATTTTAATATAGATTGTTCAGAGTGTAGCGTTGCGAATGAAATAGTCGCGATTCCATTTCCCATTTTGATTGCTGCTTGAAGCAATATTTAAAATCTACCAAATTTTATAAGAGTTTGAAATATTCTTATAGTTATTTTGCAGAAAAAATATAAAGTAGTCTTTTGGATCCTCTGTTCGTTGAATTAGCGTTGCGCAGCAAAAGGATCGCGTTTGCTTTCGAGTCTTTCGACATTTCAGACGCCCATGCTCCAGCTGCAACGAACCACTGCAAAAGTGGTCGCAGTCGGAACGGCTGCCGGGTGTGGCGCAGGCATACGCGCGATTGCGATTAGAGTTGCGAGAAAATCAGAACGGGTTGAATTAGGGTTGCATTAATTGAAATTGAAGTAGGGAATGTCTGGGGCGAGATTAGCGGGGGTCCGGCACCTACTCTTCAAGTAGGGGACCTCGCAGCACGTGACCGCGTGATACCATCTCTGGCTAAAAAAGCCAGCGTTACTAGACCGGTCTATACTCAAAGCGGCCAGCTCGTGGAGTGTATACTCGCGAGTTGAACTAACGTTTTGAGCGAAGGGGCGCATCTGTCCTGGCGTTACGACGTCCAGGCAGGTGGATGGTGTCATTGCGTTTGGATCCGGGGTGGATTCTATGGGCTTGGAAACCCAGTCGCTAGCTGTCTCGCTTCGCCTCTACTTCATTTCGATTAGAGATCGGAGAAAATCACAGCGGGTTAGGTGAATTAGCGTTGCGACAATAGAGTTTGTGTAGCTACCGTTTTTGACAATGGCAAAGAAAGATAGTGGAGGAACCGGTCCTCCCCACCAGTAGACTTTGCCATTCTTACTGCATGCCGCGAATGAATCAATAGACCGCGAAACACCGTATCCGTGCGAGGAATTAGCGTTGCGAGAATTTGTTGTCGCGATTGGCATAGTGTCGCGAAAAATACGAACGCGTTGTGTTAAGGCGGGATTAAAGTGCATGCTATACCTGAACGATCGGGTCTACACAGATATTGGAAAACGCACCTAAATGATGAGAATAAATGTCGCAACCTCGTATTAGAATAGAGGACTGACATTCCAGAACCAGTCGCGCACGGAGCTTACGACCATTAAATTCCGGAGATACTTTATCGATATCCAGATGTATCTGGATATTACTTTAGAGTTTTTGATACCGTCGAAACGTGGAGCATACGCCCACCGGACCACTACGTAGAGAAGAAACGTATTGGTACGTTCTGAGGCCAGGTTGCCGTAAGCAGTTCGCGCAAAATCACGGTGCACGTTGCTACGTTCAGTTCCCCGCGGTGTGCCATAACACACTACTTCGTTTGCCGTTCCTGAAATGGAACAAGTGTTTCCGCTGTTGTACGAAAGTACCGTACGCAAAAAGAAGACGTATTAAGTTACGTCACCTGTGGCGGTACGCACGACAATGTCATGGTGACCATTAGCATCTAATGCGATCCATGGTGTTGCGGCGTGACTTACGATGGCGGAAATCGTAGCTTCATCTGAACGTAGCGATGTGTGCCTTGGCCATTTGGTGGTGTGTGAGCGCTAAATGCAGGGAACGTACCACTGCGTTTCACCAGCATGTATTATTTTCGATTAACGTAGTGGTTCGATCGCGTTAGTAGCTATACACAATATGTGTATCAGCGTATCGAACGCCTCGTCGGCCCGTAAGGTAAAAGACGAGGTATCTTTACGTTGAAAGTGCAGTAGCTTTGTCGATGGAATTTAGTCTTCATCGTGCTCCGCAAAACTGGTTTTTGCAATGTCCGAATCTGTAATAATATTCGAGGCCGTGAAGCATAGTCCCCTTTCGCGTATGTACGGTGAGAAGTCGAATTATCGAATCGGTTTAATGTGAAAGTGTTTTCCAATATGCGTGTGGTAGAAAATCCCGCCTCTTAAAATTAGTGTTGCGAAAAATGACATGCCGCACTGCACCCTGACATGACTGCCCCTGTTTACTGGTAGTCGATGTGGCTGCCCCTGACTACTCGCAGCCAGTGTAGCTGCCCTTGAATAGCCGCAGCCATTGCTTCCCCCTTAGAATTGCGTAAAAAGAAATTAAGGTGCACGGGAGTTTTCTATATCGAATTTATTAAATTAGCGTCGCAACAAATAATGCACTGCTCGCGTTTGTTTCAAGATATTTATTACTTATTATTTGTAGGTTAGCGTTGCGAAAGAATTATTCGGCTTTGTTCCCCACCATAAATTAAAATGGCTGCTATCGCGTTTCCATTTAGAGTTGCGTAAAAAGAAACGAAAGTGCACGGAAGTTTTCCGGTTTGAATTAAAGAAATTAGCTTCGCGGTAGATAATGCACTGCTCGCGTTGACATTTTGCATTTTGTAGAGTAGCGTTGCGCAAAAATGGTCCACTCGCGCGTTGTTTGAAGTATATCAAGTGGACAACTATTCTACATATTTATGTTTTTTATTTTTGTTTTATTTGTTAACGCAAGATTAAGTCTGTTTCAGGTATTTCGTCCCTTCTCAGTGAATATTGGTAAGACAAATAAAATGGCGATCCAGGATGTTTCCTTGTAGAGTTGCGCATACAAATTAAAGTGCACACGGGAGTTTTCCATGTTGTATTTATTTAATTAACATCGCGAATAATAATGCACTGCTCGCGTTTGTTTTTTGTGACGTTCAATACGTACTTTGTAAATTAGCGTTGCGAGAAAATGGTCCACTCGCGGGTTTGTTTGAAATATACATCGATCGAGTGGACAATGATTTCATATGTTACTTTTTTTAAATTTTGTTTTCTTGTACTAATTCGAAGTTAAGTTTGTTTTAGATCATTTATTGCTTACTACAAAATGAAAAAAGCGAAGAGGAGGAATTTGATTTCAAGTAGAAGTAGTTTGTGATTGTTATAGAAATTGTATTGTGCATGTAAATTGTTATCTGTGCATGGTTGCATGTTGTGTCGTTTGTCGTTTGTGTTGCATGGTCCTTTTAATTCACTGTATTTTCATTTCAGCAAAATTGGGTTAGCTACCCTCTACACACGTAGGCACACATACGTACATACATACATATAGGCAAAATATAAAATATTTGTCAGGTACAAAATACACGAGAATTAAAATCAAAAATGATGAAATAAAATTAAAATAAATATGCAAAAAGCATATACCATACATGCGCATGCAAGGGGAAAATTAGCTGTTATACTAGGCAGGTTAGAAATTCGGACGGGTAGGCTTGCAATTATGCTCTTGCTATTCGTTTGTACAGTGCTCAAAACTAGAACACTGTCAAATGTGTATTAGGAAGAGTATTATACATATAGTACATATAAACGGATTTTTTTTGTATTTTGTAATTTTGGAATCTTGTAACTTTCCGTCGGGTGGGACGATAAGACCTCGACGGATTCAGACACGGCGGAAAACGCGCGGTTTCCGGCGTGTCTGAATCCATCGGGGTTTAAATAAATACTAAGTGGGTGGGTGAGTCTCCGTCGCAGCAACCTCCACGTGGTGAGACTCGGACAATCGGTGTGATTCTCGATTAATAATATTTTCTTTGGCGAAGATCAGTTACTCTATAAAATATTAAAAATCGACAATCACATCGAGCTAATAGCTGCGAAAATTAAACAATTCTTTGACATGATTTCGAACTTTCTCCTTTAAACATTATGGTTCTATTTTATGGTTAAAAAATGTTGTCGAATCAATATTATTCGAGCTGACTGATTAGATTTTATTCCTTTTTCCACGTGCTCTCGTGTTCCTTTTAAAGCAAATAGCTACAATACAAAGCATTAATTGAATCCTCAATTCAGTTTTACCACATCAATTTCGAAACATTGCATTTATTATTAGCAATCCAATTAATTGACAAAATATTTTACCGACACATTTATATCTTTCTATGATATATAGGTACCTTGCATATAGCAATACATAGGTATATTAACTGTAATATTGTTCGAACTAATATTGTTCACGTCAAACATGTTTTCGCACCGTGTGTATAATTACCAACTATGAATACCACGACATCCTATATACAAAAATAAAACAATAATTTACATAATAATCTCTATTCCCAATCTCGAGTATTACGTGCTTGGTAATAACAAATATCGGAACAACATCGTTCAAACTGTAAAAACTATATCGGATCGGTTCACACACCAGCGCATATCTTGATCACAATAAATAGCAAATTAAAATGAAAAAGCAACGTGTTCAGCATATTTTCCGAGGTTTAAACGGCATTACTCATTTCCTGGAAGTTCTCACAAGATCTAATAATGCTCCTCGACTTATGTATGCATGTATATATGCATACATCGTCCGGGCAGATAATTTCCAACAAAACATGAATGCTTATCAACTCGCAACTCCGTTTCTACATTTATCGCTGATAATAAATCCTTATATTATTAGTTTCTAATTTGCCGGCTATTTAATAGGACTATGTATCCCTATCGATTACAACGATGTACAGGAATTCCGAAAGTGCAGGGATCATCCAGCGTTGCGGTCAACGTTATATGCAAGAGAAGGTTCCCCGGATAGTAATCGATGCGTACGATCGGCGTTACACAGCAAAATTTAATCGAACAATCGTGTGCAGAATTTCCCAGTTGCAGATGGCGATGGAAAATCGCTGCAGAGTGGGGTGTCTGCGCGGGATTTCGCAGCTCGACGTTATGTTGCGTGAGGAGCAGTCTGTCGCCGCGACGAACCGCGGTTAGATAAAATCGTTTCGTCTGGTTCCCTTATCGTCGTGCTACTGACGATTCCCTGACAATTCTCTGACGATTCCATGACTATTCCCTGACAGTAGTTCCCAAAGGACGCGCGCCTTTCGAACGCTTCGTGTTGCAATTAAATCGAGCGACCTATCCGGAACGAGCCTCGGAGATTCCCTCCTCCATCGGCGACAGTCACCACGTCCTTCATAAAACTCATCGCACGTCACCGAGCAGTGACGTATACAATTGTGAAACGACAGTGTGTGCTCACTGTGCATACAGTGGGAAACGCTGTAGGATGTTATGGCCACGGATCGACAGTAAATTCACGCCAAGTATCGTTAGACACGTCCCGAACGGTAGGTATCTCTCTCGTTCCAGCTGTTCGGCTGGCCGGTTTCTTTTTATTTTTAACGCTGTCGAGAGAGACCAGTTCGGGCTTCGGCAACGACCTTCGGGACGCGTATGAGAGTCACCGGCAGTAGCGTCCGCGACAGTGCCGCAGAATCGTGATGAGATCGTTAAGGTGGATCGAGTGGTAATAGAATACGTGGGATCGATAACGTGCGAGTATTCGCGCGGTATGGGCAAACCAGTTTGACAATAATTGTGCTATTTTTCTGATGATTCGCTGACCATTATATTCCCCCCCGTGGAACAACGACGGAGATTCAAGGAGACGCCATGTTCCTACAACCTGATGGCAGTCGGACGCTGACGAAGTGATCGTGGAGAACAGACGCGATGATTTGCGCGAGGTATAATTTGTTTTTTCCCACGGTATCGGTGAAATTAAAAGAACCACCTGTCTAATTAACATGTGTTTCGTTATGCTTTTCCAATATAGTTGCAATCTTTTCCTTCTTCCGTTATCATCTTTCTTATCGACCACGCTTCGTCATCCGTGTATACTGTTCGTATCCGCGGTGTATTCGATGCGCGGCGATTTAGTTTCGGAGTATTTCAGTTTTGAAACATTACTCGGTGTCTATTTACTGCGTAAACCACGCGGCACGGTGACCTTTGACCCCTGAAAATTAGATTAACAACACGATAGGGTCAGCAGGGCAGCCAGTGATTACGACTAGCTTTGACTGATACGCTGTGAGTAATTGTTTAAATTGTGTTAGGCGTCCCATGAAATTGATTTAATTTTTGGTCGGACTTTCGAAACATTTTTGTATTCACGAAATTTTCGATTCAACGGTATATAAGTCTAGCCGACGTATCAATGCCATAATGCCGTTATACGAAGCTCCGGTCGGAATTTCTAACTTTTTAAATGAATTCTCGGACTTTGAAGTGTTAACGAGTTCTCGGAATATCCTCGACGGATCGTTTACTGAAAAATTGTTTTTTAATCGTTGGTATTTCCATCTCGGGATCGAAAAACAATTTACATATTATGTATATTTTTCGTAATAGAAATTGGAATAATGGAAGAGGCAAAACTTGTTCTTCAACAGATGCGCAAGTGGCACGGTACTGTTGCTTGTTAACGCAGTCGTGTCACGCATAGACATCGCATATGCAAAATAGTCGAAAAGATACGCGAAATGTCCTAGAATGCTCAAGTACGGGCTGTGAGTAATACAAGGAATTGTGTAGTTTATTGAACGTTTGTAGGAAGCATTGATCTATTGCGAAAGAATATCTTGTGTTAATAGTAAAGGTCCACTGTTGTTATTTTACGACTATTTGAATTCCATATTATATGAAAATTTTATGCTTGATTTAATATTGAAATTTTTCAGGACTGAACTCTGTTTGTTAGTGCAACATTTTTATTGTGATAGTTTTATTTGGAGTTTTATACATATAGCACAAAGAAGACAACAAATCAATTTTGAAGGATTAGTATAGATTTTGTACTTCAAAAAATACTTTGAAATTTGCAATTTGATATCATTTAGTTATAATTGACTTAAACGTAAATAAACATGTTAATTAATGGAGACTATTCTTTTTAATCAGAGATCATATATGTATATCCGAAAAAAAATAGATTAAAATTAGATACCAAAGTATCAAACAACAACGCCCCCATGTTCGCACGCATGCGTACTCACGATTATAATTTGCGATAAGGACACACGATCGAAAGTTCGCATTGAAACGAAAAATAGCCATTGGGAATTCCTCGTGTGAAAGTAAGCAGATACAGGTCAGAGATTTACAATCTGTATATTTTGACTACAAGATCGATGTGAATTCGTTTTCAACTCTGAGATCTATATTTACAGCATCAGATAACAAAAAAGTTGCAATTACAATCACACTGTATCAAGTTAATTCCTAAACATCATATTCACCATTTTGTTTTCTACCAATTGAATGTTTCTCGTTGACAGGTTCAAATAATCCATTCGTCTAAGAAAAAGATAACCATTTCATAAACCTAGTATTCTTTCCTTGAAATCCTGATTCCAAAGGGACTGGCCATTTTCAGTATCACTTTTAGTACAATGAATTTCATCCAACATTTGAATCTAGTAAGCGGACATAGGTTCGAATGGTGAGTTCACATTATACTGCCATTATCATCGAGTCTTCCGGTGAAAGTGTGTCCTTAAAAAATAAATATTAGAATGAGTCGGTATTAAAAAATGAAGAGAAAAAGAAAATGCACAATTAAATGTTGCAGATCACATTTTGCTATGTAAATGCTTTGCTGTCTGTCTGTCCTTACATTCCAGAGAAGTGTTCTTCGATTTCACTAAAATTTCCGTTTCGAACCCGGAAGTCTCGACGGCAATGGCTGTGTAGATAGTCAGGTAGCCTTCAGTCTGTGTCGTATAGTCTTCGGATCTCCGATATTAGCAGAAGAGTTAGCCGCTCCTAAAATGTTTCTTTTTCACGCAGTGCATTGGTATGGTGACATCGGTGCAGCAACATCAGCAAACAGAAGGGAACCGGTACCAAAAGGACCAAGACCCGTCCAACCGCACTACCGCGATTGAGTGTTACGAACCTGAAGAAGTCTGTTGTATCGAAACTACAAAGTCTCCGAATGATACCGCACTCGTTATCCATGGAGGTGGTAGCCTTGCCAGTTCTTCTACGCAGTGCAGTGAGGTAGAGAACGACGATGAAGAAGAAGAAGAAGACACGGATACCGAGGACGAAGACTGGATACCGGATTTACCTGTACCGGCAGTGCTTCAGCAACATCAACAAGTGGCCACCGCGGATGGTAACTTGGTGTTGCCAAACGCCGACGCCTCGAACTTCGGTGATGTGCGCGTGAAGAACTCGTCTAACGTGCATCTCGGTAACAAAACGTTTTACAAGGGTCCGGTCACTATAAAGCAGTTTGTTTACACGAATCCGATTTCGATACAGGAGAATGGCACTATTAAGATCGACGCTAGTCGAAACACAACCGATTCTGCGAATCCGCCCAACGATACGCTCACGTTGCGACAAAAAGGTAATTATTATCATTGTCATTAGTAGACTGCGGATTTTATGCATTTATGACAAAAATTAGTAGGTGTAATTTCGAATAGCAAAAATATTAGAAAAATTTAAACATACTATTCTATTATTTCCAACCTACTAAACATAATAAGAAAGAAAATCAATTTCTATGTCACTCCAGTTTGTTGCAATTCAGGTAAGAAACGATAACAAAATAAGAACAATAATACATTTCAATGACAAATTAGCAAAAAGCTATTTATTTAATTAATATCTACTGTTATCGGACGTAAATTCACCGTTAAGTGAGAACAAAAATTCGACTGCATGTTTATTGACTCTTATCGCATTTATCTTGATTACTTCACGGATATTGTGGCTATTGTTTGCATATTTGTTCAACGTTGTTATCACGGCTGTTTTTTAATTATGCTTTCTAAACTAATTCGATTACTACAGTCATGCTGTATTTATTTTCTGAGATTATTCGAGAAATGTAAATAGAAATTTCGATCGCAAATTTTTATTTTAGGGAAAATCAAATATCTTTTTACGAAAAACAAACAATTATAAGTGATTAACGTCAGGAATATAACATATGCATTCGCATAGCGAGCATATTTTGTGAAACATATGATTCCACACGTACGTAAATGCGATAAAGAATAAATCCATATACCGTAGATCTTATCAATCGTGTTTCAACAGCTTGCACAATGTTAGATGAATTACCTAAATCGCTTATTATTAATCGGTGCGCGTAAAACTTGCGGATCCATGTTAATTAAACATTTTTTTATGAAATCCAACGACTTCTGCAATAATTGAATTTTTATCTCTGAATGATTGTTCGATGGAGTCGATAACAGATCAGAGGAAATAATGATAGCTAACATCCTGTCGTAAAATCTCTGTGACGAAGTATTGATTGATAAAGCAATTATGTGAGATCTTTTAGTACTTTACCGTAGTGGATCAAGGCAAATAGACGTCGGAGAGAACGCTAAAAATTTTTATCTAGCCTTTGATTGTTCTAGTTTTATAAATACTATTTTTGTTTGGTGCACCAACAATAATACAATAATACAATTGTCTTCGTGTCAGAATAAACCGTACGTATTTCACAATAATTGTATTTTTATTATACAATAAGTAAACACATTCATGTAAATTATTATTTTTACTATTTGAGTAAATCATTAAAAATTGCATATTTTAACATATATTTCGACGTATATTTTTATTCTGACACAGATTGGCGGAACTGCGCGAGGCAAGATTGCGACACGATAATAGATTTGAATGAAACAGAAGATACTGAACCAAGATATAAAAAATACCTAAAAAAGGGTTAATATATATATATATATATTCCTTTTTTTCTAACAAGAAATTCTACTGATCTAAATACATAATTCTCTTCCAAGACTCTCTTTTTTTTTAAATAAATTGCTAAATAATTGTGTAACGTTATTTTAGTGCTAAGTTGGTTATGGAGCTGGAGGTGCGCAGCGTTCACGTGTGTTGTAACCATAATTCTCGCCCTTGTTGTGACCAGCGCTTGTGTGTACGTCGCATATAATTCTGCGGAAGACGATGACGGAATTTCCGATAATTCGGTGAACACTTCTGTGCCCGAGGGTAATTATGCATACGTAATTTTTCTGCTCTCGACAATTATCTTTTTTCTTTCGAATTGCCGTTTCAATCGTTGATATGTATGTATGCTATGCATTTGAAGGTCCGATAGTGGGGAACATACGGTTCATTGAACGAAACGAATGGGGTGCTCAACCACCGTCGGCACCGCTGACGAAACTGAAACTTCCGGTACCCTTCGTGATCATCAGTCATACAGCAACCGAGGGATGCACCATGCAATCAGAATGCGTATTTCGGGTACGGTTCGCGCAAAGTTTTCATATCGAGTCTCGAAATTGGTCGGACATCGGCTACAATTTTATAGTTGGCGGTGACGGGTATGTGTACGTTGGCCGAAACTGGGACTATATGGGCGCTCATGCTTTCGGCTACAACAATATCAGCATAGGCATCAATTTCATCGGCACGTTCAACACTATCAAACCGAACAAAAGACAATTGTACGCTGGTCGGAAACTGATCGAATTGGGGGTAAAGCTGAATAAAATCGCGACCAATTATAAACTGATAGGACACCGACAAGTCTCCGCGACCTTAAGCCCCGGCGATGCTTTGTACGGAATCATTAAAACGTGGCCCCATTGGTCGCCCGATCCATGAACAACTTTTTTTTCATTTTTTTTTTCTACTTTGTGATACACTCGAATTTACGTATTTTACACTTACTCAATGATTTGTTTCTCTCGATCGAAGTCTCTCGTCCAACCATTGGAGTCTACACGGACGAAATGATACTTGTGGAATTATGCGACAACCTGTAAATTTCGGGCAAGCCACTGACGAGAATTTTATTCGGGTTCTCGAATATATACGGATTTTTCAGAATATTCGGAAATTCGATTTTTGAAAACCCGATCTGTCTCTACCATTGGGTATCCGACATTTTCGTATCTTTTGTATAACAATCGCGGCATTCTTCGTTTTGAGATAGCGGAATTGTCTGTCGAATAATCAAAATCTGACGGTACGGTTTTGGAATAGCAGGAGAATGTTGATAAAACTGCGATAGCAACGGAGACAAGAATTTATTTTGTAGGTTAGGTTAAGACATAAATAAATAAATAGGTAAGGATTTCACATTCTCGGTAACAAATGTGATGTAAAAATATTCTCATAGGGTACTGATAATTATTATATTTTACCGATAATTACCTCGTACTGTGTTATGTATAATAATTTCGTTTTGCATGTATACCATTCAACGAATGTTACAATGAATATTGTATATATTGTAAAGATAAAAGAAACGATAAGATAAATACGGAGGACCGTGTAACATGAATCGTAAAACAGAAACACTACATCTCTAAATAAATAATAAATAAATGTGTAAATATTTTGTACCAAGTACTACCAAGGTTGATTCATATCGTGTAAATACATCTTTATTTTTTCTCCATTGAATACATATAATAAATGATACGCCACGCCACGGAAAAAAGTAATTCGACGTTTATTATCCATCCCGAAAGAGGGCGCTTGATCTCCGGGAGTCGCAATTGGTCGCAATTCGTTAAGTCTCGTTTACAACGATCGCTGTACGAGCGACACTGATGCGTGTAGTCGAGAATAATTGATTGCGGAACACACGTATTGCTTAAAGCAACTGTTACTATACACATCATACATTACATACCATACGATATCCTTAAAGGAAGAAAACATAAAAGCGTACTCAGGGAATTCGAGGATTTTTACAGATTTTTCAATAATTTTCCGAATTCCATGTCAAATATGATATCATCGTCCAACGAAAAAACCGTGTACGAATCTACAGTTTCGAGGATAGCCATTTTGGCGGGTGACGTGTTTGCATGCCGAGTATTGACAGCCATAACATAAATGACCACCGACGTTATGCGTAATATGGCGATTATCGGTTTCCCGTTGGTCGGAGGGGAAAGTACGTGGTAGTCGGTCGCATTTCGCATTGGTGAGAGAAGACACGACGCGATATTTTCACGATGGTGGAAAATATTAATGAATTTGTATACCGCCGGATGGTAAACAGAAGAAAGGCCGCGTATAATTTTCAGCTGCGCTAGGGGGGGCAATGCACCATGGGAACAATTTGCGACAGGCGCATGCGCAGATCAGTTTACAGTTGGAGCTTGGAAGAAAATGGCGTCAGCTAAGTTTCTGGAGGAAGCTCTGAGCACGGACGTCGATGAATCCGCAGTGAACGCGATAGTGGGCTCTCTTGAAACGCAACTGGTAACATCGACGCCGGCTGTCTCTGGTCATCAAGTAAGTTCTGCGTCAGTCAGCCAGCAGAATCATCAGGTGAACAGTGGTATTTCGAACGGGGGCACCATCACCGCGGTACAGCCACAGAAACATGGGGTTTCGAACGGCGGCGGTGCTACCACAGTGAATAGTCTGATGACTCAAGAAGTTACGAAGTCCATTACCACGAGCACTCTTCTGCCAGTAAACGTGGTTACCTCAAACACAGTGGCGCCACAGGTTACTACACAACAGCAGCAACAGCATACACAATCAGCAGTCCCCCCTGCTGCTTATATCAATCAAGTTACTACAAATCAGGTGACCAGTAATCAAACAACACATATACCAAGCCTTACTAAAGCACACGAGCCTGTTAAGATTATTTATCCGACTGTTGGCCAAGTAATAGCAACAACGGGGGTGGCGAATGTCAATAATAAACTTTCCTTTCCTGCACAAACTGTTGGACAGCTAGCCAATGGTACTTTGGGATTAACGTCACAGGCAGTGTTACAGACAACATCGAATGTTGTTACCAATGTTAGCTCTGTTAGTGAAACGGGTAGTCAAACAGTGGCTAGTGTGAATAAGCCGACAGGTACAGCTTTAGTGATAAAGACTAGTGTAGCACCCAGTGGCATGGTTTCCGTTCCAATGTCTGTTCCTGTTTCTGTGGCTGGCAATCCTGTCAGCACAGCGTTACAGGGTAAAGCTGGAGTTACATCCACGATAGTACCTAGTAATGTGCAAATTCTTAACGTTAATGCAATGCGTCCTGGCACACCAGTGGCAGGGCAGCAAGGAGGAAAACAAGTTGCATCCAGAGTAGTTATCGGTCAACATATGATTGGAACAAGACCTGGAGCTCCAGGGGTAAGATATCGATAACTTATAAATAGACAACAGGTTTTTACGCAAAATAAAAACTGTCTGTGTCGAATCGAATGTAATTCTTTTCTTAATAGCTTCAATGGAAGCGCGATCATATTCTTACATTATTTGAATATTCTTAATCTTCTGTATTTCACTTACCCATTTTTACCATAAATGCATAAAATCTGCTCTCCACTTATACGTAAATACATGTATTTACATTCTGAACTATGCTACAAATTTATATAATCTACTCCATTAAATTGGTTAATGTCGTTATAAATTGAACATATTCTATCTACAGTTATTTTGTTAGTATATTCCTTGTCCACAAGAAAATGGCACAGAAAAACTTGTAGGTATCTACATCTCGCTACTTGACATCCCTACTTCGCGTTACAAGTATTTCGCAATAGCCCGATTCGTTTGATAAAGACAACAAACAAACTTATCGAGTGTGACTGGAATAGAGCGACGCAGTTACGAAGTCCCACAGTCTCTCCAGAACCCTATGTCCCTACTGTACTAGTATCAATAGTGGGGTCTCGGAGATTCCCTGTTGCCCTTCATCCAAAATTTATGCCATCTTCTCGTGGACGAAGAATACATGTAACATACTTTATACATATATTGTTTTTAACTTAACATATCTTTTCATGTTTCTAGATAACATTACAAACACTGCACGGTCTTCAACCTGGAACTCAGGGCCATATATTACTAAAAACAGAAACTGGACAGTTTCAATTAATTAGGGTAGGACCACCACCAACTGCAGGTACTCCTGCCGGTACCGCAGTTACACCAAATAGTATAGCAGGAAATGCAGTGGTTGCTGCACCATCTCCGGGCACTACCTATCGCTTAGCCTCAGTGCCGGCTGTAAGTAGGCTGAACACACAGTTCACTGGCCCACCACTCGCCACGTTAAGAAAAACGGTTCAGGTGACGCACTCTTATACCTCTTACAAGACTCGATGTAGCGCTGTAGTAGACTTTAGTTTGTGACATTAGTTGGAATGGTTTTATCGGTAAGGCTATGTATTATGTTATAATCTTTTTAGTTTGTATTCAGTTACAATCTTATCGAAACTTCCTTTGAATTGTAATTTGATTTTAATGCATACCATATCTTGTTTGATTTAAACAATTGTTAACGTGTACTGCACATATCCTGATATATGCAACAGATACAATTTTGTATTAGTTTGTTTATTATCCTCGAGAATTTCATGATAATTCTCATATTTGATACTAAATCTTCAGTTGTCATGAATGGATGAAAGGTTTTCTGTAGTATACAGTGTTTTGTTTTCTTATTGGCTTATTTGCTGGGATGCCTTTTTAATGTAGAATTTCTAAGTTTTTTCAAAAGTGCAATTGTTTTAAAGTCGACGAACTTTATCATATGTACACACATTGCATGTTATATTGGTTAAGGGTGTTGTAAAGTACTATTCGAAAAAATTGAGTTTGTATGCATACAATTTGAAATGATGAAATCTCTTTTATATATCCATAAAATACAAAATTTGAGTATTTCAATCATTGCAAAATTATTATAAGAAAAAAGCAATTGCTTATAAAGAATATGATTTTTATATTTTAATCTTTTATTAAGTTCTTATAAAAACAACAATTTATACATTGAGTGTATAAATTATTACCTTGGTATAAATATTTGTCTTTAACAAATATGTGAAATACTTTATAAAAGTAAAGATCACGGATTTAAGCAGTTATTATAAAATATAAAATATTCCGAGTCTGTACAAGGTACAAGTGCGTCTTTAATATGTAACATAATTATTTGTTAAAATCAATTCACTATAATTATTAATAATGCCATTGTAACAGTTCATTTTAAAGTATTAAAATTGATTAAAAATGGTTAACACTCGGATTCTTTTCTTCAACGAGTCTGAAGTTCAGCATGCATATGGATTATATGTAGAGAATCTTATTAGCAGGGCTATAGAATTAAATAAAACTACGAGTATTTCTATACACATTTAAAAAAAAATGCATGTGGGAAATTTATTACTACATTTAGTCGTGTTTGTATAATACTGAGCTTCAGAACTATGCACAATGTAATTTTCTTTAACTTTGAATGACACTTGTGATAAGCATTATCTTTGTTAGAAGTACCAATAGTGCTTATGTGTCTGGTAAAAATATATTTATTAAAAAGAAGATTACATATATGCAGAAAAAGCTATACTGAATATTAGAGTTTTCGAATCTATAAAAATTAGAAGCATTCATCTTCAAGGGGAAAGCATGGCATAAATTAAATCGTGAATGTCATGTTATACTGTAAAATTTGTAGTTTATATTTTATTTTTGCCGCAAAGTGCTTGTAATTTTGAGTGACGTTGCGATTTTATAAGTTTAATAAAACGCGATGAAAATGATCGCAATGACGTTTTGAAGAAAATTGTCAAATGATTTTAAACTTACAGAATTTTTATTATAACATCTGTCTTTATTTATTAAAATAGACTGTGGCTGCGACTATTACAACAGGAAATACTACTCCAGTGACAGTAACTGCTGCTGCCACGACAGCACCTACCCCACCTGCTGCTGCTGTTCAAACAGTTCAGACACCTGCACCTGTATGTATTATATACAATTAGTTATTAATAATTGCTAATTAAATTACGGTAGCTAATAATCGACCATTTATGCAATACCACTGGTACTGTGTATATATTTATATATATACGTATATATATATATATATATATAACTTTATTTGATCCCCTAGGGGTTACAATACGTATCACAACTCCTGCCTTACACTAACCTTATTTCTACCTTAACCTACTTTGCTTAACCTACTATATACATCATTAACAACCTATACGCTCGCCGCAATCCGCTTTCCCCCCTTTTTTCCGATACACACGCACACACCCCCTTCCCTATCCAAATGGACCCCCTCTTCCGGCCGTTCCTTTATCATCCTAATCTTTCTCTTTTACTCCTTCTCTTTCACTCCTTTCATTCATATTCACCTTTCCCCAGATACTCAGGTAATCCCTCTCCCTTCACCATCCCGTACCATTTGTTAAATCTGGCATTCCTTATACTCTCCCATCTCTCCTTCCTCTGTTGCATCTTCTCCCTTTTCACTATCTCCTCGCTCATTGTTTCTCTCCTTTCCTCCATCATTTTTTCCGCCTCCTCCACCGTCCAACCCCTCTCCGCAAAAAAGTCTAATCTCCCTTCTCCCACCCATCCCCTACTCCCCCCCTTTCCCTTGCCTCTTCCCAAGACATCCTTGCTAATTCCCCCCCTTTACCATCTCCAAGCTTCTTCTCGTACCCCCATGCCCTTAAACCTGCTCTTCCCCTCAGCAACTCCCTCTGAATCTCCTCTCTCACCATATATCCCGGCGTACACCTTTCCACCCCTAACACCCATTTCAGGAACCTTTTTTGCACCCTTTCCAACCCTTCCCTCTCCTTCCATCCCCATATCTCCACTCCATAACTCATAACCGACCACACTAGCTTGTCAAAAAGCCGTATCCTTCTGCCCCAGTCACCTCCAAACCTTCTCTTCCCTATCCCCAGATTTGCACCAGCACAGCCGCTCCCTTCCTTACCCTTTCCTCCACCTGCGCCTCCTGCTTCCCGTCTCTCCTTATGGTATATCCTAAGTAAGTGTACTTCCCCACTTCTTCTATCGTCTTACCCTTCCACCATCATTTTACCTTTTTCCATCTCCCTCTCTCGCTCCTACACCTCATCACCTTCGACTTTTCAGCATTGAGGTGTAGCTTCTTCTCCTCCAGATATCGCTCCAGCACCCCCATCATCCCTTTCATCCGCTCCTCCTCTTCCGCCAACAACACTAAATCATCCGTGTATGCCAGAGTGCATATTTTCCTCCCCCCTACTGTGTATATATTTAATATTTGTATTTTTTGCTTTTTTGTTTTTAGCGTCAAACTACAGATAATACCAAAGAAAAGTGCCGTAAATTTTTAGCAAACTTATTAGAGTTGTCTAGTCGAGAACCTAAAGCAGTGGAGCGAAATGTTCGAACTTTGATACAAGAGTTAATCGATACTAGAGTCGAACCCGAGGAATTCTGTGATAGACTTGAACGATTGTTAAACGCGTCACCTCAACCATGCCTGATTGGATTTCTCAAAAAGAGCCTGCCACTTTTACGGCAATCGCTTGTTACAAAAGAATTAGTAATAGAAGGTATAAGACCTCCTCCAGCCAACGTTGTTTTCCCCGTGACGTCTGCCACTCCTGTCGTTACACAGGTGAGGATAATTGTATAATTATATATATATATATATATTAATTATAATCAGTGTGCCTTATGTAGTTCACAGTACGTAATACGTAGTTCGCTTTTTACAAGGTAGTTAATAGTAGGCTATAATTTAGACCATTTGCTAGATATATGTCTCACATAAAATGTTTTATAACACAATGTAGCAGAATCAGATTAGACCAACCATTGCTGTGACAGCAGCTACAATCCCTGTAACCGCAGTTACTGCGACCACGCAAATAAGAGTAATGACTCCAATACCTGCAGCTACAACCACTGTCCCTAGACCTGCTCAGCCAGTTCAGCAAAGGCTGGTAAGATACATTGCTATATACATAATACCTTTTTTATTTTGCAAGGATCGTTAAAATTTATGTGTCTTTAAAAAACAGAATTTATTTTAAAATTCTGTTCTATACTGTTTAAAAAGAATGATAACTGTTTCTCTAATGCAATCTTTATTCGAAAGATTAAAAAAAATATTAAAATATCGATATCATATCCATTCCTACTAAACAACAGAGTACAATAAAGGGCGTTTTTAACGGCTAATGTAATCGGGGACTTAAAACCGGTATTGCACTAATAACGCCCTGGTAAACCGATAAATACCGGAAAATATACCGGTATCACATCATATAGACTGAATACCATATTAGACTGGACTAATACCGATATTTTACATTTCGGTAGAAGTCCCCACTGTATATACATAACACTTACAGAAGTTAGCGACTGATAGTGTTCGCACTCGCAATTAATGCTAGGGAAACAATGCGCGGTGTCTTCCCTTGTCCTGTATTGCTTCTGTGGCAAGCCATAAAAGATAGCACGTGTTTTTAGATACGACCTGTCACAACAGTAGTTCGTAGCCCTGCAGCGTATACCGTGAAGTCAACGGTAGCGGTAAGCGGAATCCGACCTACTGCTCCCACAGTCCAAAAACCACCTGTTACCACAACAGTTGTTAAAACTATTACAACTACAACACAAGGCAAAACAGTTAACACAACCACTACTGTTAATAAAGCCGTAGTGCCTTCTTTTATTCCAAAGCCAACTACTAAGGAGAAAGAGAAAAAGACATTTTCATCTGCAGGATACACGTGAGTATCTTCTGTCGCGACGCAACAGCTCTGCGCAGTGATTGGTTTCTAATATTAAAATGGAACCTTTGGTAACAGGGGTGATGACGATATCAACGATGTGGCGGCTATGGGTGGTGTTAATCTCGCAGAGGAATCTCAAAGGATTCTCGGGTCTACAGAATTCGTTGGAACGCAAATAAGATCCTGTAAAGATGAAGTATTTTTACATATGACACCATTACAGCAAAGAATTAAACAAATTGGTAATTGTTAAATAGTGAATTTCCATTTTAAACGCACGATATATGAGCATCATGTTCAAACCACATGCTTATTTTGTAGTTTCTAATTATGGGTTAGAAGAACCTAATCAAGAAGTTGCGGCGTTAATTTCACACGCTGCACAAGAAAGGTTAAAGAATTTAGTAGAAAAATTAGCAGTAATCGCGGAACACAGGATAGATTTGATAAAGGTGAACTTTTAAAATTGATTTAAAGCAGACTGAACAGACTGTGGATCTTTATGCATTTATATCTCAGAACAAATCTCAGCGAATTAGCACAAATACAAGATTCCATAGAGCTTCATGCAGCTTTACGTTATTTTTAATTTACCGAAAACTAACAACCTAGGGAACAATTTTTTATTTATCTTCAGGTTCTATAAATCTATCCCTGAATCTGTTAATTTGGATAAACATCTGCAGTCTAATCATCAGCAATAATTTTCTAAATAGTGCGCGATCGTGTTACGTTTCTGTAAAACGAATGGATGTTGTTTATAGGTGGATCCGCGTTATGAAGTAACGCAGGATGTCAGGGCACAGTTAAAATTCTTGGAAGATTTAGACAAAGTTGAACGTAGGAGACACGAGGAACAGGAAAGGGAGTTACTCTTGCGCGCGGCGAAAAGTCGCGCAAAAACAGAGGATCCGGAGCAAGCTAAACTCAAGGCGAAAGCTAAAGAGGTATTTGTCCGGATCGATAGATCGTAAAGATTCGTGAGAACCCGAAAATTTCGAGTCTGGACGGAACGAGAATTTTATTTGGCGCAGGACGGGTTTTCGAATATTCTCGGGAATCTAAAAATTGTCGAGAACCCGACTCGTCTGAACCCAACGCCTTCCTGATCCGTCCGGACCATTGGGTTTGACCCATTTTCGGGTTTTCGTACACCTTTAGTAGATCGACGAACGTTCTGTTGTAGAGAGGTAGATTTATCGCAACGATTTTCTTGTAGATGCAACGTGCCGAAATGGAAGAATTAAGGCAAAGAGAAGCAAACTTAACAGCTTTACAAGCGATCGGTCCACGTAAAAAGCCTAAACTCGATGTAGGAGGGTCGGCCAGTAGTCCGGGAAGTAATTCCGGTTTGAACACATCGTCGACCGGTATTAATAGGCAAATGCCGATGAGACCACGGTTGAAGAGGGTGAATTTCAGAGACTTAATGTTCCTTCTTGAACAAGAGAAAGAAACGTGTAGGAGCACAACGTTGTATAAATCGTATTTGAAGTGATGTTCTGTGAAGGGCAGGAACTTCAGTGACCCGCCCGATATCTGGCGCCCTACCTGCATGATGGTCTCGTGTGAGCTGGCCTCAATGGACCTTGATGGATCATGCGACGTCGGTGTACGTTGCTTTGTACAGTGTTTCATAAGTTGCATACAATGAAGTTCATTGCGAATCACGTCGGGATTCCACATACATTCAGAATAAGATTATTTCTACCATGTCGATAAGCTTCCCTACTGTAAATGACTGAAAGTTTTTTAAATGTAATATAAATAGATTGTTCTTTATTTTTCAACACGAAAAAAAAAACTACATCATTGAAGATAAGAAGAAGAAAGCAATGTGTATGAGCACATATGCCTGATGTTCAGTCTTTGGGTAGTCTCATTATGGCAAGAATGTTGTGTGACCATATATAAATATTGTTATATGGTGTATGTGTGCATGGTACGCAGGGATGAATGCGTTGTACATTGTCATTTATGTATATGCCCGCTGCATTGTAACACTTGACCTATACTTTTGGACACTGTAGCGCTAGTGTAAAGGAGTGCAGGTTTTGTTATCATAGTAAAATCGTATTTTTGCAAATTGTATTGTAATTAATATACTGTGAGAGCACACTGTCCAAAAAGTATGGAATAATTTGTACAATACCTTACACATTAAAGAAAAAAAAATACTACTAAATAGTGATAATTTCAATGTTGGTACAACAAAATATAGCTACTCTCCACCATATGATGGAATTGTTATCAGTATATTATGTTGTAATCTACATTTTCAGTGTTTATAAAAGAATTAGCTGTTACGTTTTTTATTAAAGAAATATTTACAAAAGTACAGAATTACGGATATTTTTTCGATCGATGTTAATTTAATTATTTATATTTCCTCGTCGAAATTGGTGCAGTTCTTTACTGTATGATTATTCAAAGAAAAGTGTGCTTCGCATATCTATATATATATATATATATGTGTGTATATGTAATATATATAATATATATATGTGTATATGTATTTAATATATATATTATATACATACATATATATATATATATATATATATATAATTATTTATATATATATATATATACATTCACACTTATGTATATATACATATATATATATATATAAATAATCTGATTGAAAGATGAAGAAGAAAGGGAAAAAAAGATGAGCATTCAAAGCGTGTACCTGATTTATAAGTGTAAAAGAATTTGCTGCAGATGTACGTGGGTGCCTATTATCGTACAGAGTAATAATTGAAAATGAAAAGAAGATAACGATCTTTCCTAATCTTCTCATTAGATGAGCGTCTCAACGTAACACGTGCCCAACAGACAGCCTTTTCGTTGCAAAAGAAAATTTTCAAATATATACATATATACCACCAACCGCATATATACCTGTTGATGCGATAAAGATACTGATTTATAGAAAATATCAAAATATCTGAGGTATGCGTAAATGTATCATTTATTGCGTTTAAACAGTTTCTCTTTAGTGCATCATTAGACTATTAGGAATTATATGGCTCCGTGCGTTCATTTTCCACACGATTTTCCATACGAACATCCATTCAAATTCGACAACTGGCGAAGCCACGAATTACCGATCATTTTTTATAGTCTGTACTATAAATAACTCTTGAGAGACAATGCAAAAACAAAAAAACGAGAAAAAAAAACTTTTTCTATTGAAAACACCACCGTTGTGGTTCGACCGAAGTTCCAGAAACGATTCGAGAACGAGTTTACGGCCATTTATTTTTGTTCGGCAGACAGCTGGAAAATATGACGGGTTACAACAAATTAACCAATTGTAAGAGAAATAGAGAACGGT
The DNA here is from genome assembly GCA_916610255.1 of Lasioglossum lativentre. NCBI lineage: Eukaryota > Metazoa > Arthropoda > Insecta > Hymenoptera > Halictidae > Lasioglossum > Lasioglossum lativentre. The sequence continues at coordinate 6,909,124 of OU744366.1, forward strand.
AGAAGACAGAGTTTCCGAGAGAAATGCGTGTCGTCAATGGTAATCCGGATTAATCATCCGTTCACCGATCGAATTTTTCTTCGTGCTTCCACGTTCGCAGGCGAGCACGATTTCAAACGAATTTCCTGACCGGCGTTCACGATTACTTATTGCACAGGGCACGTACACCTGTGAGTCTTCTGATGTAAATATATTAAAAGAGCGATAGAGCGAGCGTGCGAGAGCGATCGAGTGAGAGAGCGAGAGAAAGAAAGAAGTTAAAGAGAGGAGCGAGTCTATGTAACGTTTCAGTTACAAATTACGGTGAGATGTAACTGCTTCAACGGTTCAATATTTAATTTAGGGAAAATTAAAACGAAAATGAGGAAAGAAAGAGTTATAATACGCGCACAAGACTGATGAATATGTAAAAAAAAAAAAAAATCGAAAAGAAACAAAAAACTATTAAGTTGTACTGAACTTATTATCATTGAATATGCGTAGCGTCGATTGAATTGCGTGACGAGTCAGTACAAAACGAAATGGGAATTATTTAATAGGTGCGAGGGTATATTTGCAATATTGATCTCAAGCTAGGATTCTATTTGTTATAGCGTGCACCGAAAAGGAGCGATTGCCTTTTTATATAAACGCGATTGATACGATAAGTCCCTTTCTTTTCCATGAAATTAGAACGTGAGCCTGAAAAGAGAGAGAAGGATAGAGAGAAATGAAAAAAAGAATATTGTAAACGCGGATCGTTGAAGCAAAATTATTGGTAAAGTAAATTGTAAATACCATTCACTTTTCTTTTCTTAGTAACCGTGTATAATTTCATCGTCCGAAAGGCGCACATACCATTACTTGTACCATACTCATTGCCGCGCACTTCACGTATGTACTAAAAGAAAAAAAATTTTTACTTAGCTGCGTGTTCCTCTTCGCGATGATGATGATGAAGACGATGATGATGATAATGATGATGATGATGACGATAACGACGATCGAACGGTCATCGGTCCTTTTTTTTTTCTACGAGAACTCGACGAAAGAAAGCAGATCGAGACGCGCGAGTTAGATTTATAATAAATCTCCTTACTGCCACTAGGTGGGATTATTAATATAAATATAAAATAGAGGAATGTGTAAAGAAATGGAAAAAAAATCAACAAGAAAAAACTAATGGTACATAGCAGTTTTGGTACAGTATGATATTTTTACAAATTGTAATCGGATAAGCCGTAACCGAAAGATAATAAAACAGAAGAATAAGATACACCAAAGAATAGCTCGAATCTATTTTTTTTTTTAATATAATTATCTAATTCTTGGGCTTTTTTGTGTTCTTCATTTTGTTCGAGACGTGCGATGTCAACTCGCATCCATTAATTTTATTGGTAGCGACCATGTTTTTTTTTGTTCGTTCTATTCCTATCTAGTTCTACGTTAGGCGTAACCATCGTCACGATACTATCGTGCCCACAAAGTGTCGGGCAGGTAGTGTACCTACAAAATTAAACGATAAAAGTGATGAAAGTAAACGATATCTGAGTAAATATTATTTCCTATCGCTTTCTTTTGCATCCGTTATTCACAACACAAGAGGCTTCGCAAATTATCAAGTCTGGAACAGATTAAAATCTCTATCGAGACACTGGTTTGCAAAAATCGAAATTTATTTTAGGACAAGATTCAGTTCGTCCGCCTATCACATATATTTTAATAAAACTGGGACAAAGACAGAGAGTGCAAATTCATTTTTATCTGCTTTGGTTTCGTCATTATTCTTTTTAATTAGAATAAGTATCGAACAAAATCTTATTTAGATCAGAATAGAAATTTGAATATCAATTCCCAAAGACGTGGTTCTCATAGGCAAAATCTAAGTTTTCAATTTATTTTTTCATAAAGAATCGTTTCCTTATTGTATCAACAGTACCGCGTGTTGTATATACAAGATTTTTTTTCTGTACACATTTTACGGTCTACGTTGATATTTGTTTTAAGAAATCTGCTAATATTTGTTTTCCCAGTTTCATTTAAAGAATTAATACGTTTCTCAGTTTTGCAAAGCGTAAAGAAACAGACATGGTGTATATAAAGCGGAAGTTGTTCCATGAAATGGATTACGTAATGCAAGTAGTTTGAGCGATATCACGTTGATTACATATCGTCTGTGCTGATTCTCCACACGATAACTGTAATACCCAATTGAACCCGTTAACCAAGTGATTTTTCGATACCAAACGCCAGACTGGCGTATCGTAAAGACGAATGAAATCCACCTCGCAAAAATATACTACTGCAGTAAACGTGAATGTAATATGGTTCACATTAATGCAGGAAAATAATGGAAATATTTCCATTATTTGAACAGTACCAATTCATGTGGTACTGTTTTAGAGAAGAGCAAATTGAAAGACGATAAATCCGATTGCGGTGGTTTCCCCGGATCATTTCATAGGTTACATAATCGTCTCATACGTTACAATTTTAATAACCCCCCGGTGTAGCGTGGGCACAAAGATGGATATGGTGGCTCAAAGAAATTTCGCCGGTCGAGAGTGTCGCGTAGACAATAGTAGTAGCGTGACGGTGATATCCTCGAATTTCAAGCCCGTCTTCGTTGTTGACGCCAAAGGCTACTTCGCCTCGTGTCGTGTATTGAAGGACCTGGGACCGAGGTGGCCCCGGGGTGATCCAGAAATGGAATATAATCAAGCCAGCGCTCGACGGAGACGGAGAACGCGCTGAGAGTCGTGTAGTAAAATGTGCAATAGGGAGGAAGGAGCAAGAGTATAGAGAGAGGGAGGTTTCAGAGACGAATGGACGAGAGAAAGGATAGAAGAAGAACTGCGAACTGAGAATGAGCGGAGGGATGGTCGCGCGCTTAACCATGAAAGGGTAGCAAGGTGATTCCTGGCGATTTTATAAACTAAATAGTACTATATCAGGTTGAATATAACTAATTTCATATTTTAATTTCTTAGCTTTGTGCCAATGTCTTTGGTAATGAACAAGAATTGGAAAGCTGACCCTTGAAAATGCCACGAAAGGGTAGCAAGGTGATTCCTGGCAATTTTTTAAACTAAATAGTACTATATCAGGTTGAATATAACTAATTTCATATTTTAATTTCTTAGCTTTGTGCCAATGTCTTTGGTAATGAACAAGCATTGGAAAGCTGACCCTTGAAAATGCCACGAAAGGGTAGCAAGGTGATTCCTGGCGATTTTTTAAACTAAATAGTACTATATCAGGTTGAATATAACTAATTTCATATTTTAATTTCTTAGCTTTGTGCCAATGTCTTTGGTAATGAACAAGAATTGGAAAGCTGACCCTTGAAAATGCCACGAAAGGGTAGCAAGGAGGATCCTGGCGATTTTTTAATCTAAATGGTACTACTTCAGATCGAATATAATATCAAGTAACTTTAGCTTGAACTTCAAAAAGAAGGGAAGGATCACGTGAAATGAAATGTAAAAAGGACCGTCCAACGAAAATTCTAACTTACGTTAATTTTATGAATTCGAGAAAATCCTTTTGGACACGTATCCTATAACGCTTATACTCAAACAGAATGGACAAAAAAAATTAATTTTTAATAAATAAAAAAACGAGAGAACCCCTATAACCCTTATGTCGATAATCAAAATATTCTACGTTATTCAATGCCGTTGTACTTTATAGTTTGAATTATGCATATTTTTATAATTTCGCTATTTGTCCAGGAAAATATTAAAGAAATTAACGATTGGTACCTGGGTACCTGGTTATTGACATAAGGATTAAGGGTGAATCGTAGAGACCGTCATGCAGCTGCGTTTGGTAGTTCGGTAAAAGAGAAGCAGGAAACGACGAGATAGAATGATCCTGAGGAAGAAGCGCGCGAAGGGTTGCTGGTGGAAAGAGGCGGTCATAAAGAATATGACGGAAACAATAAGGTAGAAAAGTAGAAAAGATAAAGAGAGAAACAAGATAGAAGTGTAGAGTGAAAAGAGGGAGAGAGATGGAGAGGGGTTAGGGGAGAGGAGAGAGAGAAGGACGGAATCGGAACGGCCGACGATCCGCTCGGCAGGTTCGAGGGATGACAGCCCGCGGCCTATGCTAGCCCCAGGCTTCGCGGATATTGAGTTCACGGTAACCATGGAAACGGGGCCCGAGGCAATGACGTTTGTGCGCTTTATCCCTTATTCCCGCGGTTACGTGATCAACGCGGTTCCGAGCTCTTTTGCTCTCTCTCTCATGCTCCTCCAACCGACCCCTCCAGCCCCTCCCACTTTTCTTCCCCTTGTCCTTCGTGTTCCTCCACTGTACGCTGCTTTCTTCCACTTTTTCGACCAGCCTGCAAAGATTTATCGTTAATTAATCTGCTAACCGGCCGATCTCTCCCTCGCAATCAAACATTAACCCTTCTGTCAATACGCGTTCAGTAACATTGTAATCTTTTAAAGTAAAATTGTATCTAAATTATTGACACGAGGGTGAAATGGCGAATCAGGGTAAACATAATTGATTAACCCTTCTGTCAATACGCGTTCAGTAACATTGTAATCTTTTAAAGTAAAATTGTATCGAAATTATTGACGCGAGGGTGAAATGGCGAATCAGGGTAAACATAATTGATGTGGGATTTCATTGTTTCTAACAAAAAACTCCGGACTTTAAATAATTCAAAAATTAAACAGCTGGTAAAGGAAGCGAATTTCACCGACGCTGACGTTTCAGTCGAGTTTTCCTGAGCGCGGCAATTTTTGTTTCCATCGTTCCTTTCGTGTCTAGGAGGAGATAACGAACTGCCGGCAATTATACGGCCGAGATATGTGATTGCGAAAGTCATCGGAGCGAAAGGTTGTCGGACGGGATGCACGGGCTCTCGCGTGCGGCCGACGAGAAAAGTCGAAAGCTGGTATTGCGTAACTCGCGTTTGAAGTCTATCAAATTTTTCCGTCGGAAAGCCGCGGAAACCGCATTGTCCGGATAATCATTTCATTCCAGCTGTTGCACGGCAAATTTTATTTCCGTTCCGGAGTCTTAACTACGTCGTGCCACCCCACAACGTTGTGTTCTCTTTTTGAATGTCACGTTATATTTTATAATTTTAACACTATTTTTATCCTGGTGTCTAAAAACACCTTTTAAAATGTTTAATGAAAATTCATTGATACTGCGGAGGATGCATTTAAGGAAAATTGTGAAATATTCAATATACAAGGGTGATCGGTAGCAGGTGGTACGAAAGAGGGTGATTCTACATAAAAAAATAGAAATAATGTTAAATTGTAGAATTAATTTGAAAATTCTTGGTGGGTAGTTTAAGTGTCCGGTAAAAGGAGCTTGAATCGATAAAGACGATTCTCGTCGATGCGAAAATAAATTAGGCTCGCCGCTTTATTTTCAAGTAATAAACAGTTTATTAGATCAATCGAAACGGTACTTATTGTAGCAAGTGTCTTGTTGAATATAAACTATCCTTCCTCGTTTATTAATTCACGGTGTAATCGGAACAGTCACTGACAACGAGCGACGGAAGCGGTACGCGAGACTTCAGCCGAGTTTCGAAATCGGAAAAATCATTCGAAGAACACGTTTCATGTTCGAACGATTTTTCCATGTTCGAACGGTTAACTTCGTGATTCGTTAGAGATACAACTTTTTAAAACGCTTCCTTAATTTTTCTTTCGTTTTTTTTGTTTTTGCAGAGAGCCGATGAGATCAACGCGAATGGTTTTCTTCGTTGACGATGTTGCATCGCATTCGAATGTCGGCGAATCGTAAGTACATAGAATATTTATATTTATATATATAATATATATAGATATAGATACACGTTTGTTCGCGGTTTATTTACAGTAATTAGTATGGCATTTAAATACATATAGGTACACCTTATTAAATAAAAGCAAAGTAAAAGACCGGGGCACCCGTGGCTCTTAGGCAGATGTGGGTCACGAGCGTGCGTAATGATACCGTTCGACGACACGTACACGTAACTGCGACGATTATGTTCCGGTACCCAATGTTCACCGAGATATTGAAACGATTTTAACGGTGATTTTGTAATTACCAATTGCGGACCATGAAAATTACGACGCTTCGGGGATTCTCCGCGAATTTCGTCCCGTACTGCCAACGTAACGTAGCTTGATGCTCGGATGATAATTTTTTTGTGCAATTCTGCGGATGTTATCTGACTGTTTCAACTTTTTTCACGATAGTCTGCTTCGCATCTCATCGAGTAATTTTAGTAACGTTCGGTTACTTGTTTTGGAGCTACAGTATCAGTGGATATATTAAATTCAGGATATTCAGATCGCCATGGTCAGACTATAGTCTTAGCTAAAAATTTACATTTCATAATATCTGGGGTGTTAATCGGTAATGTAAATTATTTTACAAACAGGGAATAATCATTTTTAATATGTTATCAATTTTAGAATCGCAATTTTATTAGAAGATCGTCGTGTTTCGTGCGTTCTCGTGTCTTCGTTTTCGCTGTTCACTGCAAGTGACTCCATCATCGTTTGAATAACAATTTTTGTGTGTAACGACACTCAACAGTGAGCTTTCACACCGTGGCGTAACATGAACCGTATAACTAGAGCCATAGAATTTTTACACGTTGCACTTTCGTGAAATTATTTTGACAAGAAATTAAAGTACAGGAATACTTCTCTGCTCCGAATGAAAAATACTTTATGAAACGAGAAGATCCAATATTGAAGGATCCGACCATCGTTGGATCAAGTTACGTGGCTCACCCTGCATTCTCTGATTACATTATCGTCTGTTTTACTCTGTCACCGGATAGTTAAATGTTACAGGTAATATAAAAAAATAATTTTACAACTAACGGACTAACAAGAAACGGTTACGAACCTCAAAATATCACGAGACAGTATAGTAGAACGAAAACAGGAAATATATAATGTAACAATTCGTTTCGTTTCGTTTCATTTTACAATTAGGATCACGGCGTTGTAAAAAAAAGTATACGAAGCTAATGGCGCAAGAAATGTGTTCGGGAGTCGAAACTTTGCGTACATGCTTTTTCGTACCATTAGTTGTCTCACCCTGGACATAATGAACGTGGGAGTATAGTGATTCATCAACTATTTAAAGGACCACTTAAAAATTTTAATCCTTACGTACAAATTTTATATATTTTTAAACCTATTTCTTCGAGATTAAAACTGTTGTCGAACTTAATAGAAATAATTTTAACCGACTGTGAAAAAGTTAGAATTTGGATGAGATGTTTATAGTTCTATAGTCAAAATGGGCCCAACTTCCAGTGAAGGTTTAAAAAGTATAGTGACGTGGCAAATACAGCAATATCACAAATGGCTTTCGCTTGATTAAACTTACTATGAGTGTTGGAGCAAGGGGTTGGAACTAAATTTTGCAGTCCTGCTGGTTTCACTACTTCCAGCTCAATAATCAAGTAGCATAATTACTAGATAGGATGCAGCGGTCTCGCAAAATCAACTGCTTAAATAATTCAGGATAGATTCTCACATGAAACCCTGTTTCAGAGGCACTACAGCTTGAAATAATCAAAAATTCATACACTCTTTATGATCCTGGGTGAGCTCCTAAGTCTTCAAATTTTTCCTAAGGTCATCTCTGAAAATCTGTATAGCCAGAAAAACAAAAATCTTCGCAATTTCCGTACATCTTGACCAGGAACTATATGTATCTCGAAATGGACCCGAGATAGTACTTCGATGATCGTGTAATAGCTGTCCATCCGACTTCGATAGCTCCAAGCTCTCAACATATGAGTAATAAGAGTGTACAACTATGATGATTATATCGATCTACCTCGAGTCCTTCTTCCTGCAAAGCCGGCTATAACAATTTTCAGAGTAGCTTTAGTCTCCACGAATCCTACACTCGCCTAAAGGGAAGTCGTGTCGTTTAGAGGTTCCAATCGCCGATCGACGTACGAAAATCGGGGCTTGAAACGGTCCCGAAAATAACTGTTTTGAACTGTTATTATACGTAACGATTCCGATTAAAACAGTTGCGAGGAAGCATTGCTCCGAGTCACTGTCACGAAGAACCGAAATTTTCAATTATTATTTCCTATTTCAGTTGATCAGTTCTGAAAAGGTTCTACAACTCGATTTATACTGTTTTAATATACAGAAAGGTATAGGATAATATTTGACTAATTTAAAAATTTTAAAAATCATTCGACACCGAAAAAAAGGTTTTATCACTGGTTATCAGTAGACTGTGGATGTTTGTGCAATTTCCAATGTTTATAGACAAATATTAAGAAATTGGAATGAATTAAAATCCTATTTATCATGGGAACAGCGTTTGTAGAACACCACAACAAATAAAAATCGTACTAAATTCTATCGAATTTTATATTATAGCATTTCTTGAAAATTTTCATAAATGCATATCCGCAGTCTAGTTATCAGTGTCTGACAATTCGGTCTCAAAGTTTGCACACATATTGAGACGCCAGTTGAAAATGTTGATTCTTCACGACTTCGGCCGGAGGGTTGTTCGCAACAGTTTTAGGAACCGGGAACGTTGTTGCAACAGTTCCCAAGCCCCGACGAAAATCTCCCGAACGATCCCCGGGATCGGAAGCAGCGTCGTGTGCTCCGTCGGACCAGTTGATCATCGGTGACACAGTCTTCGATATTCTTCTCCTGGACAACTCACTCGGGGTCGTGGTCCCGCTGTAGGCAACGGACCGTCCTCGAGCTCGTTTTGCGCTGGTGCGCGGTGTTCCGTCAGGTGTTGACGGCCTGTCTAACGAACAGGTACTCCGAGAACTGTTGTCCCTCGACGCCGCCGCCGTTGCTCGCGACCACACGGAAACCGGCGTTCAACAGCCTGGTGATGGCCTGCACGGAATTCAGCTTGCAGTAGCCGTTTAATGGGAACCTGATTACGTGACGGGCGTCCTGTTGGTGCCAGGCGACGCCGGAACGTGCGTCGATCACCGCCTGGGTCGTTTCCGGGAACACCTCGTCCAAAAGCGCCCTTCCGCCCGACAGCATCACCCTTTCCCCTAAATCCGGGCTGACGTGCAACGCCACGCACTCGTAGCTGCAGTTCCCATCGGTGGTGCGCACTTTGTCCGAGTCCCGGTTGCAGGGCACTGTCGTGCAACCGGAACCACGGTTGCTTAATTGGCTCGCAGGCGGTGGACTCGGCGATGATGTCGATGTTGTCGTCGAGCCGTTTTTTATGCGCTCCTTCTTCATCTGCTCCAGCTGCTTGCACATCGCTGCAACAGGAGATCGTTCGTTAGATCGATTAGATTGCCTGCTAGAACCAACCAGTCTACGAGTACTGGAAATTATTTACTTTAGCGATTTAATGACCTTGACGTGTGTTCTCAAGGTCATCGTTCTGAACAATGTTTTCCCTAGTCTCAACAAGTGTCACAATTTAGGGACGCAGGAGTAATACTTGAGTCGCCAGATTAATACTTGTGTCCCTGCTCTACCTTCCCCTTCCACGATCCCCCACGCTTCCGTCGCGGGCCGGTCACGTGACGCGGTTCGTCTCTGTCGCGCGTGTATCCGGCACTGGCAGAGAGAGGGTAACTTTTTCCCCTCATCTGGCGACTCTGATAAGGACCACTATCCCTCTTCTTAATGCACTCTTAAATATTGTAGAGACTCGAGGATTTTGTATAAGGATTAGGGGTGTGCGGGTACTGGAGCCAGGTCGGGTTACCAGTTTGTTAACAAGTCCGCTATCAATGGAAATCTGGCCGGTCGCGTTCCCTTTCCCCGTAGCAGAAGGTTAAACACACATCGAACGAGATAGAACGATATATCGGAGGCACTGGAATTTTGAGAGGCTCGTGGAGTTTTTTGCCGTGTCCCGTGGTTATCAAGATATCGCCGTTTAATGCAGCATAATACGAACTTTCTGCGCTGCCGGTATTGGCAGTTAATGGGAGGAAAAATGATCTGAGGAGAGATTCCGCGGCTCAGATAACATGATTTATCGTCGATACACCGTGATCTTTCGCCTCGGCACAGAAGCCGGTGCGCGGAGAGTTGTCTGTCTGGTGTACTCACGGCGCGGTGTCCGGCAACCGTTCAGATTTTCGACGGAGATTAAGTAATACCGGCTCTCTCATGAATTTCAGTGCCTTCTTCTTGTTTAATTTAACGGTATGCTTGCTTTCATAATATTGATTAAGAGCCAATAAAACAAAGACCGAGATCCAACGTAAGAAGAAGGGAGGGAAGAAGAACGCGCAAAACTCAACCAAAACAACATGTACGTTCTCTTACGTGCGATGTCGAAGTACCGGGCTTCCTCCAGCAGCAAATCCAAATCGGCGAAATTATCTGGTATCAGCAGCCGCGAGTTTCTCATAAAATTCAATATGTGTCTGAACATGCCGCCGTCCCTGTCGATGAAATAATGCTGCTTCAGGGAGTCCAGAACGATCGGGATGCTGCCGTTGAATAATTTCGCTAGCCTCGATTCTGGATATCTGTGGACAGGCAATTGAAAAAAACCAGGGTTTATCTAGTAATCGGACATTTTGTACAAGCTTGTTCGTGCTAACCCCGAGGGGCTTCGACTTCATTTTCTATTTGCCAACTCCGGCTACTTGTTTTTCACTTCTGGGTATCGCGATCTTTCGTCTTCGGATATTATGCACAGAGTCACTGTCCCCACTCTACCTTCCCCTTCCACGACGCTAGTCCTCCCCACGCTTTCGCCGTGGCCCGGTCACGTGACGCGCGTTCCGCCTTTGTCGTGCATGCGTCGCAATGTCACGTGACTAATCCGGTACTGGCAGAGAGGGGGTAACTGTTCCCCCTCGATTCCTGCTCCCTTATTTGACGACTCTGATTCACAACAAAGACTGTCAGAGTAAATTCCTTATAGAGACATCGAAAAATATTGTTTTATAAAATTGTTTAATCCTCGGTTAAATTATTCGTCTTCTGTGGCACCATTATATTCATAAAAATTTATCTCATTACTTTTGATCATGTCTGGAGGAGAAAAGATATTTCATGCTTCTCGTGATTTGACCGTTTGTTATGTTCACAACAATGCTTGAAACTCTCTGGTTTTTAATAATTTTATAAAACAAGTGGAAAATTCGTGTTTATTATTAACATTTATTTTCCACAGGCTACGTTTGACATTTTCCTAATAAAACCGACTCGACACAAATTGTTAATTTCCATCTTTTACGATTGTCCTAACCACAGTGTCAGCTTTCGCATGTTAAAATAAATACGTTACCGAGTGGCACGTGAAAATCAATACCGGAGTGTGCGGACAATTATGCCGACATCGTTTTTATAGATCTGCAAACAGACCGAGGGCCGTTCGCGGGCTTGTACGCCTGTCGGGCTTTTTGTATCGTCTTTAAATCTTGCTGATCGATTCGCGTGATGAATCGTTAAGCAGTTTACTCGGACCGGACCGGACCGGACCGGATCGGATATACTCGATTGTAGCGACATATAAATTAGGCGGTCGCATTGACGAGGATCTCGTTGAGACGAGCAGGTGTCGATACTCCCGGTCACCTGCCAAAATCGCTTCGAGTTACCCGGTCGTCGCAGCTGTTCCTCGGACGAAATTTTTTTTTTCAACGAAATCGCCACGCCGCACCGCCGGTTTCGCTTTAATTGACGATCACCGACGCGCCGCGCCGGATCGATTAACGTCACGTCGTAAATGCGCATTTTGTCGTGAGCCGATGCGCCGCTAAGTAAAGGGTACATGCTCGCGCCGCCCCGTTGCCTTATTATTTTATTAGATTAATGGAAACGTAATGGAAATTTCTTCAGAGAAGCCTGGTCGAGAGGACAGGCCACGAGTTTTCGGGAAACCGGTGCGGTGATCTCGTACCTGTCGTGCAAACTGGAAATCCACGATCCAGATCTCCACCTGTCTGTGTGTGCGTGTATGTGTGTGTGTGTGTGTGCATGTGACCAACCGTGGCATTACTAGTATTATTACGATCACCGTTATTACGAGTACTCCTTGAGCCCGAAAATATGCGAATATTGATTAAAATAGCAATTCTTCGGAGCGACTGGCTCGCTCGCGAGAAGATATAATTCGAAATAATTATACGAAGCATGGTCATCATTTTTGGTAACTCTTTCGCAAAGTGCCGGAGAAAATGACGGTGTAATTGGGAGTCCTCGTCGCCATCTTGGTACGCGAATGCTGAAGATGTTGTTGCCGATGTTTCGGTAAAAGTAATGCTACCGCGATTAAATTGATACTCTTAAACTGCTGCTTCGATTTATGTTTTAACGTGAACTTGTTCGAAAACGTAATCTGTATATACATTGTACAATGTGAACGTCGAAGATATGCCTTTTTTGAAAATCGTAGTGCATTGCTAATCAAATGTTTGAAATTACATTACTACTCTTTAGCAAGGTTTTGCTAAATTGTTGCTGAACTGTTCGATATTCTTGCTTAAGGCATTTACGATCATCTGAAATACAAGAAAATGTTTACGAAATGTTGAAGAATACCGATGTCATTAATTTTCATACTATAGAATTTGTCTTAGTGATTTCATTGTACAGGGTGTATAAAAATTATATGTCATGATTACCATGGAGGGATTGTATACCTCTGGATCGGTGGAGATCTTCATGGTCAAAAAATTTTTTATCGCATCCTATAGTATTCATCGCAAGAAACAAAAGTCTCATAGGAACAATGGTTCTCAAGTCAACCGTTATCCTAAGAAACGACTTCGAAGTTTCGTAAACTAATTTCTTCCATATGTCTACAGGGTGTCCCAAAATGGTATAAGCGTGGAGGGAATGATTCTACATGAGATAATAAATTGAAAATATTGAATACATTTTTTTCATTTGACGCTTCGTTTTCGAGAAATTACAGTTTAAAAATTCAGCGAGCGTGCTCTTGAATAGGTATTGTCTGATGCGTCTGATCATGACCTACTAATTCTACTTCTTAAAATATTAGGCACGTGAACTTGACGGATTTTTAAAGCCAATTTTCTCGAAAACGAGGCGTCAAATGAAAAAAATTTATTCCATATTTTCAATTTATTATCTCATTTAGAATCATTCCCTCCACGCTTATACAATTCTGGGACACCCTGTAGACATATGGAAGAAATTCGTTTACGAAACTTCAAAGTCGTTTTTTAAGAGAACAGTTGACTTGAGACCCATTGTATCTTTGAGATTTTTGTTCGTTGCGATGACTACTGTACAAAGTGATAAAATGTTCTTTGACCTTGAAAGAAAGGGTCAAGCTCAATTTTGCGGTCCAATTTTTTAACAGATCTCCACCGATCCAAAGGTATGCCTCCGTGGTATTCGTGACATATAATTTTAATACACCCTGTACATACTATGATTTAATGGCTGGATGAAAGGAAGAAACTCGCGCACGATTCAATAAAACGCGAACGCTGAGAAACGTTGAAGAGAACGCCTCGTGGAGATGAAGACACAAAATGGACCGCTAGATACGATCAGCCGGTGCACGCACAACTATTGCATTAAAATAACTCCGCAGCGTCGCTTATTACGCGGCCGATTTCGATCGCTCAATTCCGTGGCAACGATCGATTATCGTCATCACCGGCTTCGAATTTCATCTCTTTATTGTAGCTACTATGCCGCAGGAGAGGCGCAGCCGCTATCATTTTCGTGAAAGCCGGATGCCTCCTGGAGGATCGAAGGCGGAAAAAGGATCAACGCCAGAAATGAGGAGAAACGTTCAGCCTCGAGAAACGAGAACAGATTAGACGAGATGGATCAACTCTACAAAAATTCTTCACGATTAGACTGCAGATTTGATGCATTTCTGACAGAAGTGAGCGGATCAAATCAGAAAAAGAGAAATCAGGAATTTTCAAATATCGTTCTATCATCTTCAGCTCACCGAACGAATGTAGCTCCTGTATCTTGCAATTTAAATTCGCAGTCTTCGTGGTACCATTTATTTTAAAACGCTGGTGAGGATTAGAAATGTTTAAAATCCGCTGGTAATTGCAATTGTCACTTGAAAGCGTTTTAAATAAAGAAATGAAGAAAAAAGGGAAATTTAAATTTCAATACTAGAATTACAGAACTCGTCGAAATGGCGAGACCCGAATTCCTTAATTTCCGATTATTGACATTATAATTCTTGATATTCGTGTAGTGCAATGAAAGATAATAATAATAACCTATCGGTGCTTTACAATTTTCACAGGACGTCAATTTCTCTGTTCAGCAAAACTACAATTAAATAATTATTTGATTTTTCCATCGAACATTGTTCTTTATATGCTCATCGAAAAGTGTTCGTGCATTTAGAATAGTGTTGACGGAACACTTTTGAAATAACCGAGGTAGAAAGTTCAGTTAAAAGATGCATGCTGGTAGCATGATTAACGGGTCAAAGGAATAAAATCGTGTCCGATTGAAAGCGATTACAAGTAGCGAACAAATAAAAGGTTGCTCGACGAAATCCAGCGGATGCGGATATGTAGATGACCGTCGTTAAACGGTGCCACCTTTTCCGGGCTCCATTAGAAAGTGCTCGTGACATTTCCATGCACGTTCCGCGTCACGTTCCATCGCCGATCGAACCCGGACTAGTCTTCTTAACAACGTTCACTCGAACTCGATACGTCGCAGCATTAGCAGCTAGATATTGTATCTAGATACATGTAATAACGGCACGCGGGTTCGTAATGAAACACACTTTGTAAAGGTGGTTTCACAAGGGTAGTTTTCTACGCTGATAAAAAAATAATCAGATTCCACTAAATAGGAAACTCTTACACGATTATAATAAATAGTGTACGGTGTAATTTATAATTTGAGGGTGTAATCGATACGTTCTTAAATAATTAGACACAGAAATAAATTCTTATCTGGTTGCTATATTTCGAAATGGACGCGAACAATTTTTATTCCGCACGAAGATCCGTCAAATATATGTATGAATAACGTATAGCTAACAAAGATATGAATTTCGTCGACGTTCTCGGTCAAATTGGTACCATAATTATTTCCCTCGCTAACGTGTCAATAAACAGAAAACGGACAAGAAGTAGCAACGTCAGTAACACGTAATACTATTGCACGAGGGAATTGAATAGAATTGCGGCGGAGTCCATGGAATCGTTCCATGAATCCCTGTGCACCTTCGCCCAGTCGTGTCAATGGTAACGAGGGGAACATATCGATGCGTCTTTCGATACCGAGGCGCATTCTGCGCGCGGCCGCGGCCGGTGCCGAAGGTCGTTGTAATTTAGCATATAATAGACGAGTGCCCTGGAAAAAGGACGAGCGGGACAGTAAGGGGGGAGAGGGGGTATAGGGGGGAGTAGGACGAGGAGGAAGAGCCGCTAAAGAGGAAGGCAGCCGAGAGAGGATATAAGCAAAAGCCCCAGAGAGGGAGAGAACAAGAGTCGGTTCCTTCTCGTGTACCTCGACGGTGCGTTATGGCACAACGAGGGGGAAATACCGACGTAGGTATCCGGTGCCCCCTCGGGCCGGTTCCCATACCTTCCACGGCGATAACATATAATAACGACGGCCTCGTGGAGCCCGTGGGCGATCTGACTTCACCGGGGGAGGAGAGAAAGAGAAGACACCGCGGGGTAGGTACGACGCTATATACGTGTACACAGGCTGCGAGAGGGGATATATCGGCCCCTCTTACACTTTCGGCCTTCCCGACCGAAAGTCGACAGAGACCAAACAGAAAGATAGAGAGAGCGAGGGAGGAACCGCGAGCACCGACGAGAAAATGAAAATTTTGCGAATCTCCTTCCGAAAAGCCTCCGCTGCGAAAACACGGATATTAATTGCCTTCCAGCTCGCGCCCGCTATGGTGTTTCTCGCTCTGGCTCTTCTGGTTCGTCTCGGCAATAATCCAGGAAAGACGTTTAGTGTTGCAACTAATGCGCGGGGGTGGAAACGATCGTAGACTCCCAAGCGGGGAGAACGTATCCGATTGATTATTATAAATAGCCGGATAATCGAGTTTTGGTCATTAACAATCTAAAGAACCCTGTAGAATATTAACCCGTGTTTGTGCCGTTAACCCGTATAGGTGTACCGAAAGCAGAGCAGGAATCTGAGTGATGTGAGCCGATCGTTTAGCGTTTTCCCATAGCGAGCGGATCTGACCCGGGATCGGACCTCGGTCGGTCGGTGGGCCCAAGAAATCGCCCGGGGTAATCACGGCGTTCGTCCTCCGCCCCTGGTACCGTTTCCTCCCCCGCGTACCCACCCTTTTTCGCGCCGGGATCCCCACAAACAACTCGCGAGAGCGTACACATTCTGGCTCTTCGTTCTCTTTTCTTCCTTCGTGCTCTCGCTTGGTTTCTCGCCTTTTTTTCGCCTCTCAACGCCTCGCGCCACATCTATCCACCGCCATCGGGATGATCCCCCCCCCTCGTTCCCTTTCTCAGCTCTTATTCGCCTTGTTTCTCGTCATTGAGTTTATTTTCAGAGCACACTTCGATCTCCCTCCGACAGCATTATTTATTGCTCGGCGAGGGGGAGCCGATGATGGATGTCTGATTGTTAACTTGTTAACAGAACGATTCTCCGATCGTAAATACACCGGTGGGCGCAATCCGAGACGATGGCCGACGCCTATGGAGATTCTGATATAGTAAATCTCACTGGAATTCGGCTAATGCAAATATTCTGTGGGAACTTTCGGACAAATGTAGGGATGACCTTTTTCAAGGCCGATGCAACTTTGTTTCAATATCAAGTTGCTACGGATAGGACGGATTCTATGATTTTGAGTTGACCTTGAAAAACCCTTGAAAATATTCAAGGCTACTTTGACGTCTCGGAAAAATTGTGGTAGAAAAAAGTCAAATTGTACTCGTTCAATAATCAAACTAATTAAAAAGTTTTTTTACACCAATAACTACCGAGTTATTTCAGATAGTAGTTCTCACTGACTCACCTTCCCTTTGCGAGAACTATCAGAGGTGTAGACAATGGTAGTCACAGATATCATTGTTATTTTTATGACTATAAAACCAATTTTCTTGGATTGTACGAGTAAATGAATAATTGAAATTAATTAAATGTATTTGAAAATATTTCACCGCAGATTTTCATTTCATTATAATTATTGCACAAGCGACCGTCATTACCCATTCTCCCTTTCGTTTGTGTGTGATCCGCGTAACATTGTTCTCGAATACCGTCCAGGACAGTTAACGACACCGGATCGGTCCGTGTCGGTAATTTCGCGCGCGTAGTTTCCGCACGAGCGGTGCATAAAATATATACGTCGTTGGTTACCTCCGTGCAACAAAAGGTGCGTGTGTGAGAACGGGACGGAACGGGACGGAACGGGACGGGACGGCCCGGCCAATACAAAACCGCTTTGTCAGAGTCGGGCAAATTGCACGTGCCGGACTGAAGGGCGAGGAAATGAGGACTCGGGTGGATCTCCGTGGTATACCCTCAGGGCCTTGCTAAGTCTTTGCCCAGGACTCGGTCGTAGCCCGGGCAGGATGATCGACGATGTTTTAGGGATCACGTGATACCGGAAGCGCAAACTAATGATCGGCGGGTTACGTCATTTCTGAAAACGTGTCTGCAGGAAAACGACCGCCGAGTGTCGGAACCCCGTTCTACCCAAGATTAATTTCACCATGGAATTGCTTGAAAAGCCGGCTAATACGATGATTTGACATTGTTAGATTTTATTAATGGCGTCTGGACAGGCCTCGCCGGTACCCCCGCATGAAATATGACGAAATTAATGGACCAGGAAGCTGCCATAACTCTCGATTTTTGTCAATGGCTCCTCCGAAACGGAGCTCCGTGAGAAGTCACTTTCAGCAATTCTCAGTTACAACATTCTATTAAGTTCTGTATCCTCTTTCAACAAGAACACGATATTGTCGGGGAAATATAAATTCTCTAAATATTGCGTTACACCACATATTTTTGCAAGATTCCCTTTTCGAGACAATTTCAACGATATAGTCATTCAAGGTCATACACACGTAAAAAAGGATGAAAATTCACTATGAATGCTTACACGTAATGGGATATTTTCAGCTGTATTAATCATAAAAATTCGTCTAAGAAATTATCAATGACAAACTAATGCTACTGTTACATAAATCATAGTGCAAGGGGCTGAAGAAAGAAGTGAGCATTGTAAATTGATCGTGTTACTAACTTGCAAGAATTGCACACCCCCATTTTTATAAACATCATCATCAATGTTATAATAAATTGTGGCATAATAGCCTACGAAAGTTTTGCCATAGAGTCAGACACGAATGACATCACGAACCATGTCACAATGTTTGCATGCTCTGTCCTTTTCTACGTTCGGCGCGGTCGACGCAGTCATAAACCTCACACCCCGAAATTTTGTCCACTTCATGGAAAAACATTGAATCATGGATATGTTTAGGTGAGGCTATTTTAGCGTCACATTGTTTAGAGTTATCACGCAAATATCCATGTTAAAAAACAAAGAAATGTCTTCTTCATCGAATATTTCTCGTAAGAAATAATTCCGAGAATATTTCTCGAAAAGAATATTCTCTCGCATCGCGTTCCATCTCGATATCTTAATTTTTCTCGGGTATCATCGCGAATGACCGTGGCTCCACGGTGAAAACATTTCCGCGGCTTTCTTCGCGGCTCGTTGGCTTATCTGCCCACTATAGCGCGCGGCCCACCGTCATTATTATTATTTCTGTCCATTGTCGCTCGGCGCACGCTGTATAAATCCTCGTAGGTGTCACGGCTCGCGGTATAGACGATGTTATCCGCGATGCGATCTCCGCCGATGCTGTTACGCGTCGACGATGATTTAACCGGCGTAAATCAATTTCGTGAGTAACACGGGTGAACGCGGGAGAGGGTTGGGCACCGTTTTCCGCCGATATATATCTCGCGGCCTCTCGTCCCAGATACACGCGGCGCCTCCGTTTCTAATTAAATCGACGATTCTTATCGCTCGCGCGAATTGCGATAATCATCATCCGCGGGAAAACTTATATTATTCGACCGCTGCCGCGCCGCGGTGATTAGAGACGATTAAATACCGCGCGAGTCTTGTAAAATTCTTTTATTTATCGGTTCGCCTGTTGGTATTCCAGGCTTATTAACCCGCGCGTAATTCAACGGATGCGGTCGAGCGAGCTGCCTGTTCCAGTCGTTGCAGTCGCTGCCACGCCGAACGTTTTCAGATGCAATTTGTTTCGCGTCTATCGGGTGAAAGGTGTAACTTACTTATCATACAATGCGTTACACATTGCTGCGGTCGCGACGCCACCACTTTTACTATACCTTTCTATAGAATGTTTCCTGATAGTTAACGGTCAGCAGGAAGTGTTTCTGCGAGAATCGCGTCGGTACAAATAATCAAGATGCTTCGACTTGAGATAACAGTTTAAATGATTTTTAGTTTGAATACTAAGAAGTTATATATCACTCTTGTATCGTGTGAAAGTTCAATTTGGGAATATTTGTAGGCTTGATATCTGTAGACTTGTTTAAACGCTTTAATAGTTAAACCATCAACCATGATCACAAATATACTACTACTATCGTTCTAGGAAAATAAAATCATCCCAGCGGTGCCCGGGTCTGTTTTGACCGGGATCGTTAAAACTGTCACTTAATTACTCAAATTCCGATGATTCTATTGAATGCATCACTTTTATATTAAAAAAAAATAGTACGAAGTACCTACAAAACTATGTTTAAAAATTAAATAAATCTGTAAAGATTTGTGAGCCCAATTGCACAATTCCTTGAATAGAAGAAATTGAAGATAGCATTTAACAAGCATGAAGAACAAAATGATCATGAAGAGTAGAATGAAAAAAGTGCCACAAGTCGGGACAGTAAAGCGTAACACAGTGGCCACAGACTGTACGGAATCTTTATCGAAGTTTTTCTGCGTCGATTTTCCTTGTGCTCAATCCCCGGATCGAAAGCAGATCTGTGGTACAGTAATCTTACGATACTTTCGACAAAACAATAAGGTCGACGGTGTGTAATGAGGGAGGAAAGTGCAATCGAGCGTGACGAAGCAGACAGAGAGAGAGAGAGAGAGACTGTCCAGGCCAGGTTTTCTACAATAACCACGTCTGGTGGGTTCTCCTCCTTTATCTTGATACGTTAGCGACACTTATATGTTTGTCCCCCTTCTATTCATTCCTTTTTTCAGTTAATCTTAGCTAGGCACACTTTTACTATGTATCCGCATCACACGTTTTCAACTGACACGTACATATTTAAATTCATTTAAGAATTATATTCACGGTATTAAGAAATCGCTGTAGAAGTGTTGGGACATTTACTGGTTTTACAAGAAAATGTGATATATCTAATCGACATTATGCAATCTTTGATAGTTTTTTTTTTTTACGTCGCACTGACACAAACGAGTATTTAGGTACACGTGGTTGCTATTTACGTAATTATTCTGTAAATGTATTGTGTACAGTCTTATTAAAAATGTCCGATCAGTATGCGGCGTTGCGCAACTTCGATTCGATTTGTCCCCACAGGTCAATTCCTTGAAAACAATTTTATTTGGTATTCCATACTGGAACTATTGTAAAATTAGTTTTTATGCATATCTATCATAAAAATGAATGGATCAAACACAAAACTGAAAAGAAATTAGAAGAATTTAAGGATACTGTTATATTAGTATCCTTAATTGTAATAATTCTAGACTATTAATGAGAAATGGAATGATAATATTACACTGTCCCAAGAAATTGTTTCGTTTTTGATTAATGAGTACGCCGCGTACTCAGATTCATTTTTTAATTTAATTAATGAAACTTTTAGGTCAACCTGACACATTAGGAAAATGAAAATTTCGTTTGGTTAATATTTTTCCACAGAGCAACCATATTTCGATGATAATATTCAGCGTTCCATTAATTTTATTTACGGGACAGTTACGGCGAGTCCCCTAAATCTCGTCAGAACGACCGGCACGGAAATGCCGATTCGATCGGCATAATAAAACAGAGCTAACTGGAGTGGTGAAATTTCAGCTACCAGAAGAGCGCGCTATTAAGCCGTAACGTTTCGAAGGAGTTATTTATACGCGGCGTATACATATATTTTTCGGAATTTTATCCGCGGCGTAATAGCCAATGTCAGGTGAAAGCGTGCGCTCGTTTAAGTGTTAAAACTAGAGATCACGGTTTTGGACGTGTATTGAGGATACACGTATTCACGTGTTCACGTGTACTAATATATATCCGTATTTTAATCCGTGTACATCTTTGTACACGGGTACTGAAGTAAACGTGTACACGCATATCGAAACACACAGATAATACACGGTTACACGTGTATCAAGCTACACGGATAATACACGGGTACCAATATTAATTTTATTAATAATAATAATACATTCGGTTGTGTGGTATGTAAATTTGTTTACCTTTAATACAAAAACTTTAATTCACTGTAACTTTGTTAAAAAAATATACATTCTCTTTCACACGTGTATCAAAATACACGGATAATACACGTGTACCTGTATACATATTCAAGTTCACGGTTATACATGTATTATCCGTATATTTTGATACACGTGAACACGTGTATTTCAGTACACGTGTATCCGTGTATTAAATAGGATCCGCACTTCTACACGGATATATTAATTACACGTGTACACGTGTATTTTCAATACACGTGAAATGGGTATCTCTAGTTAAAACCGAAACGCTCGCACGCGGGGACAGCAGACGAGGAACGATCTACGACGCTTCGGTGCCCTCCATTGAACAATCTTCGATCCGCGCTGGCTACGGGACAGAGGGAATCCGCAGCTGTTGCCTTTATCTCCGGTACTTTATTAGCTGCATTATCGCGTAATTGATATAAATTGCAGAGAGCCGATCGCCGCATAGAGGCCTGCTAATTGATTCTAATGCCGGTTGCCAGCCGGCGCAGAACACCCACTGAACTTGTTAGCGCAATTCCTGCGATTCTTACTCGGTGAAGAATGTCAGCGCTGCGCGTTGCGATGCTGCACGATACCTCCGTGGAACGTGGTGCATCGGTTTTTCTGTACCTTATGCGCCGCGTTCTTGTGCAATCGATGCGCTGGATGCGAATGCGAGATACAAATCGGATGCACGACGAAACGCGAGCGAGCCCGCTGTGATCGGTAATTTTCGTTGAAAATGGGACCATTTTATGGACCAAATCTATTATACAAACTAACATCGCGACTTCGAATAACTCGCACGTTGTTTGTCGTGGACAAAATTTTTCAAACACTGTTTTGTTACCAAGGGGAATGATCTGTCACATTATTTCCAATCTATTAAACCAATTAAGAAAGGAAATTTCACACTAAAATTTTTATATTGCATAGAGATCTGCAATCGATGTATTATCCATGTGACATTATTATACAAGGTAGAACACTCGACAATAATTTCTAAATTACACTTCATGATAAAAGTTACAGAATTTTTAATTTTTCGGACGTTCTGAAGCCTGTAGAAGTGTTTTGTAAAATTGTGAAAGGGTCTGTAGAATTTTTCAAATGTTCTCCAATTATCAGATAGCAGATTCAGTGACAGTCAAGCACGGTACGAAGCCGGTGCAACGAATTGAACGGATGGGAAACGAGGAGTGCTCGATCGCAATTGCCGGACTGCTGACGATCCCGCCCCCCGTAGATCGTAACATAGTCGTATTATAGTTATTCTATAGCACGACGTAGGTGGATCATTGGACGAACGGCTATCTCGCGTAGCTAATCCATTGTTTCGCGCGCGCGGTCAGTTCGCCTAACGGGATTTCGGTATAGTAAATCATCGGTAAGCTCATCTCGTGCCCGGAAACCGTTGTCCTAACCCAGTGACTCAGTTAGCGATTTTGTTAACGTATGTTAACGGAGCTCCGGTTGTCAATTAGAATTAGCTTTCCCATGGAGGATCACGAACAGTTCCCCGCTCGATCCCTCTTGTCGATCCCCGTTGCAGCCTAACGATTCCCTTCAGCCGACGGGGCCACCAGATATCCATCCACGTCGAAGTTAGTTAGCGTATGTATACGGTCGATAGTAACGAGCACCGGCATGAATATCGTTGGATGGCTAACTGTATCGTTGTGACATTCTGCGTACCGTGCTACGCGAGCCTACTTGCGGTAGCTACTGGCGGCAGATGAAGCTACCGCAGAAGACAAGATGGCTGACGGTTGCGCGGGGGACTGAACCTTATTGCTACCACAATTCTCTCGATGAGAATAGATCTTGTTATCGCTTTAATTTGCTGGGAATCGCTAGTAAATAAATTAAACGAGCTGTTGCACTCTTAATATTCCCTTAGAAAGACTATTTAAAAATTCATAAAAATAGATATTGTTATTTTTAATTATCTTTTTACAAGAAAAGCTTTAGTTTTTTTTATCTCTTTGTAATATCTATTTAATTGGTCGACTAAAAAATGGCAAAGAGAGTGAAACGAGTATCGATCAGAAGCAAACGAAACAACGCTCGGTAGAAAATGTCTAATATCAGAAAAACGTGAAAAGGTATTATCATGCAGGTTCCACCTTTGCACGAATTAACATTTTAATATTCCATTATTTTTTGCTATATAAAGAGGACACTTAATTGCCTTCGTTTGTGTAAATTTTAACGAGCTTCGGTCATTTCGGAATCCAAGATGGCGGACGAAACCCATCACTCCGAGTCTCCGCGTCGCGTAGGAAACGAGTAAAATAGATCTTCTAAATTCGATTGCCAGCAAAAATTGCAGTGTACGATTATGTCGTCGGTAACATTGTCTATCCCAGTGTCTAACAGATTTATTAATTTTTCTCATTTACTTCAGAATTCCTTACATTAGTCTTCTCCAGTATCTAATCGACTAATGTCAAATAGTGCAAAGGCTCGAGTAATATTTATCACCTTGAATTCACACGTCCCCGATCGTTTGTCGATCGGAGGGCCAGAAAATGTCGCCCGGGTAGTCGCGGGGGATCATTCGCAGAGATTACGGACTTACTGCCATGCCGGTGCAAAGTGCAGTTGTGCTTTCACGTTACGTCTCTTTTATGCATAAAGTACACGAGTATACCGCAAATAGCCTTTGGACAGTGTCGGGCATGGTAACGGTGTGCCTGATTGCGAGCGATATGTTCTGTGAGATATTGCCAGCTACGAACATCCTGGAGCGTTGTCGATGGTCACGTTTCCGCGATCCGGACATCACGCTCCCTTTCTACTCTCTCGCGTCGGAATTCTTTCCACCGTGAATATGCTGTTTCGATGAAAATCTCACACTGCATTGCCAACGTCGAGAACGTGGGTTCAAAATTACACCTCATCGAACATCCAAATCCTAGTCTAACTTGCATTAATATTCTCGGGCTGATGAAGCGAAAGCTCGTTTGCTGCAATTTGTTACGGCCAGTCTCCAAACCATTTCGGCAGAACGTAATTATCCTAGTTTTTCCCGTGAGCTGTAAATCAAACGTGAAATATTCTTTCGAAATTCAGTCGTTCGAGACGTTTGTTGGATGATTCTACTATTTCTCAACGGACAGACAATTTCAACGATCCCCGTTGGAATTCCACCGAGCAGCCGGAAAAATTACACACCGACCCTATCTCGCATTCATTATCGCAAGATTTCACTTTCCTGCGCATAATAAATTAGAATGACAGTCGCGCGGTCGTTCGCGGAGCAGGATCGACGAGCTTTCCACGGAGCCGCGGAACCGCGTGTGAACTTCTCGCGTATGCAACGAAGCGGCGGCTCTCGAATCGGTTTCTTGCGTGCCGTAAACACATTGCCAGTGTCCGTACCAGTTGCTAGACCATTTTTCGTACGGTCGAATCCGTAGACAGAGCTGTATTACCATCAGCCATTTCTCGAAAGCGCTCTCCGACGTCTGCCATTAGTCGTAATAGCTCGTTCGCTTTACTGCACCGACTACGAAATTCGTGTCCGTTCTATTAGGTTTTCTCTTTTAAAAATAATTTCACTGGAATATATTCTACTATTATAATACTATAATAATAGTATTATTGGTTGTATAAAAAAAACTAATTAATGTAGCATTTTAAGGGACGCGTTGAAGGAGTACAAGGATTGATTTCTTATATCAAAATTTTGCCGAGATGTCAATGTGACCTTGAGTATTTTCAAAGGTTTTCAAGGTCAACACAAAGTCGTAGAACTCGTCCTTCTAAAACACATTGCATTGACCTTGAGAAAACTCAAGGTCGCTTTGATAAATTACAACATTCTTTCTGGGACATGTTGTATAAGCAATTATATGAATGGAAGATTGAAAAATGGACTCACTTGGTCAACGTTTCCAGCGAGGACGTGTATATCGTGCCACCTACGTCGATGTGAACCGGGGCCGTGTACCTGGAAGCAGCGGCCACACAGGGTATCCCGGTCATCTTCTGATTGTAAGTCGGCGCAGCCGGCGTCGGAGGTGTCGGCGACGAGGAATTCGACATTGTGGGCGACGTGGCCGGCGAACTGCTTGGCGACAGCAATCTGACAGAGATACTTTCGACATTAGCCGTCGTCAAGCACTGTCCCATCCGTGAGGCAGCGGAAACCACGCCACGATGATTCGACGCAAGTATTCGTCAACGGAAGGTGAGCAAAACTTTTGTCTAGTAGCCATTAACACTAAACCTACCGAGCACTAAAAATGGTTACTGTATGTTGCCATAGAAAAATGGCACAATCGAATTTATTTGGATTTTGCGCTATTTTTATTAGAATTTATAGGGTTAATGATGTACGTGTGTATAACTATAGGGTTAATGATGTGTGTGTATCGTATGTACACATGTACATACATAAATTATAATAAAAATAGCACAAAATCCAAATAAATGTGTACATACATAACGCAAATAACAGAAGAATTATAAATTTACAATTGCCAACGAATTGAAAAAGAAGGCAGATCGATACGAACGCGCCCGCAACAAACACGTCTGTCAATTTTACAAATAAATACGGCTTATTCCTTACAAATTATAAATTCAATAATTGTAAAATACAAAATCTGGAAACGGTAATGGTAGGTTTAGTGTTACATGCAACCGATCCTAACCCAAAACGTTAGTCTGCGGCTATAGTGGAGCGGCGAGCAGCGATGATAGAACCGATGTAATTAAATGAAAAAGAAAAAGATAGAAAAAGTATAGTATCTTTTTGTTCTCCGCTATCATCGCTGCTCGCTAAGAATGATTTCACGCAATGATTTTACAGAGAAGAGGAAAGAAAATTTTAGGTTCGTTTATGCTCATTTACAGAGCAGTAAAACGTTTGCTCACTTCCGGTTTTAGTGTATTCAATTTACTTTTTCTCTATTTGTTACGTATCATTAATATAGAATACTTCATTTAATAGGGAAAGTAGTACGATATTTTTCCCGCGAATCTTCTACCGTAGCTCGGAAGATTCTCGGTGTTTATTCTGTATAACGAGGAAACTAGGAGTTCCGATGTCTCGAGTCGCAATCACAAAGAAATATCGCGAAAGTTCTTTTAAGATGTTGCAATATACTTCGCGTCGGTTTTTATGAATGTACCTTGGATATAAGGCTGACTATTTACCTCATTTTAATTTGAGCGCTAGGGAACATATTGCGTTGTGCCAGCTCCGCCTTCGCCTCCTTTCCGTCGGCCTCACATTTCCGTCTGTAATTAAAAGTCCACGTTATCTTGCGTACTTATAACGCAATACCGCAAAGAAATACATCATATATTTATTTAAAAACCACAGGTCTCTCCGCGACCCATTCTTACGAAACGTTCGTAAGATTGTGGCGGAAACCTTCGTAAAACCACCTACATTATTTATGTCTACATCTTATGTGTTTACGATACCTGCTTTGTAAAATGCAAGAAAACGTTTCAATAATACAACCACGATATTTTTACCGTAACAAGTCATCTAGACGATAAAATTCAATTTTTTCGCTTATTCTAGTTACACAAAATAATTTATGAAAATGGATACGGTAAAACTTTGTTACAATAGAAATTTCTTGCACTAATTTCTAGAAATCGAAGAGAAACAGTTAATAATTTTCTTCATCGTTTTATATTTTATTATTTCATTTTATCTTTTGATTTTTCAAGAGTTTTAATTTTTATGGACAAGTTCGAGAAGTACTGTGCTCTCCGTGCCTGAGATAGAAAAAGGATCTTTGGATCGCGTAACTAACACCTTCCTAGCAGCTTTCTCTGGCGGTATCAGTGTCACGTTCCTCTCCTGTTTCTACGCTCCCCTCGACAACGCGACAATTGGCTTTCCGGCGTATGGCGTCGCCGATACAAAAGTCGACGCGACAGGGAAAGCTCGCACACGCCCTACCATGCTCTCGTTGCAACGCGAGAGCGATATTTATACAAAATACCGACCACGAGCACGCGTATTTTTCCAGAATTTTTCGTTCCTGAACGTGAACGAACGTCGACAATGTGTGCTATAAATAGAAATAGTTGGGAAATGTTCTATTTGATAATTATTCATTATTAATTACAAACAAACGGTACAGGAAATTACCCTTGTACAGCTAGTTTGATTTCTGATTTAGTTGTGGCGGCCTAATTTCCTACACACGCCACAAGAGGGACGCGTAGTTAAAAGAAAGACCTTTCTCGCTAGTATTGACATCCTCAATGATTTGTATATATACCGTCCTTAAACGCCTTCCAACCGTCTAAGGCAGGGCCCGCTAGATAGCCTTACTGATGAGTCCTCTAGCGGGTCTAGGACGAAACGCTCCTTCCTTTTTCCTCCTCTCTTTCATTTATTTTCATGCTCCCACATTGGTGACCCGCGACTTAGAACAATAACGCAATACGGAGGACAAGGAGCCTAGGAGGATATTTACTACACGCATCAATCGATTGGGCACATTTATTCGCCGAGAATACGTAATCCCTCTCCTAGTGTGGCCACCACTTCTTCTTCGGACGGCCATGCTAGGACAGCAGCATCTACGGCTCGATAGGCTTGAGAGCGACTTACTGCCTCGCCACCACGATGCATATACAATACGTAACACGATTTCACAATTCCCCCCCCCCCCCCCCACGATCTTATTATCGTTAATCACTGGCAAGGGGGTAATGTGGCGGCCTAATTTCCTACACACGCCACAAGAGGGACGCGTAGTTAAAAGAAAGACCTTTCTCGCTAGTATTGACATCCTCAATGATTTGTATATATACCGTCCTTAAACGCCTTCCAACCGTCTAAGGCAGGGCCCGCTAGATAGCCTTACTGATGAGTCCTCTAGCGGGTCTAGGACGAAACGCTCCTTCCTTTTTCCTCCTCTCTTTCATTTATTTTCATGCTCCCACATAGTTGTTAATAATAATTCAATGACAAAACCTATTTATTTTTAGTGATTCATTTATGGAACTTTCGCCAGTATTTTTCTGATTAAAACGAGTACAAACTTGACGTAATTCGGACCATATTTATTTGGTTAATTCGCGAAACAGTAAAACCTCGATTATCCGACCACCTGGGTTCTATTGTTGTTCGGATAATTGAGGTTCCACTATATCGTGGATTAAACGCGTGAATATGAAGCGAATGGTGTAGTGTTTGTACTCGTTTCAACCAGAAAAATGTGACGAGCATGCCGGCAGAAGTTTCACAAAAAGATAATTAAAAACAACAAAGTTTTCTTACCGAATCAGTATCGTTCCGTCGATTAATCTGGCATAACTATACTTCGCATAGTTGTGAAACCTTTAAGAGTACACAGAAGGGGTTGTAAATTCGATATTCGTCCAGGTTTTTTCCGATTTCAACTGATTGTGTGACAGTTATGGCAGCAGGACACAGGACGGCGTTCCAGCCGCCGCCATTTAGAAGTCAAAACGGTGTTTCAGCCATGGCGGCTGACATTAGCACGGAACTTTCCCCTGTAACGAGGTCGCGCTCGCGCCGATTGAAATCGGCGGGGAGCTCGATTTAATTTATCGATCCTCACGGTTGGTCGCGGGCGACAATAACGCTGATTTAACGGGGCATTGTTTTCGGTCGAGTCGGCGCGGCGACCCGGAACGACGGCCCGAACCCCGCCCGCGATTACCATAAGCGGAACACGTTAACTACGTAATTTTCATATATATTAATAAGCCAATTAACGGCCGGAATAATATCTAACGAACCGTCCTAGGGAGGGGAAAATAACCGCGGGAGAGTTAGGGGATGATGTTCTCGGACAACGCCAACGATCTAAAGAGATTCCGGACTCTTTCCCGTCCTGTGCACACACCGTGGTTTCCGCGCTTTGTTTCTTCGTTCCTGTGGCGTTTTCCGCCATGAAACCATGGGGAACGCGGTCAGACTGTTTGGCCAAGCGGATGAATTTAAGCTCGTTTGGATGAGGAATCGGGAGAACGAATGGGCTGGAAGTTTCGGGTCAAATATATGCAGCTTATAGCCAAATGGATCCGAGCAAATTCACTCTTAATTCCAGAGATTTGTGAAGCATTTCTCTGCTCTGGTAGTTGTCGTCTCCAGCTTAGCAGTCTACTGTTTGATCTTTGCCGACCGCTAATCTGCTCTCTAGCTCTAATGAAGTATTGTTCCCCTGCCCTGCGCGAAGCCTCGCACGTTTTCCAAAAATGATTTCGTGGAATTCTATGATTTTTGTTTCACGTTAGCCCGTATCTGTTTTTCATTTTTCAAACTGAATTAGTCACCTTGTTGAATTGGCGCAACGACAAAAAAATTAGTATAACGGAAACTGGTTTTTGTTGAAAATAATAATTATTCAGAATTAGTAGAAAATGTATCTGTAATCATCTGTGTTTTATTCATAATTTCACATATGTATTAAGCCTCCCTATTACCCTTAGCACTCGAAAATTGCTGTACCATTCTTCAAAATATTGTGTACATTATTAAATATGTTGTTATCTAATCAATTACTGAACATTTAAGTATCGTATGAGGTATTGTATCAATCTCATATCCGTAAAATGAAAAAAAATCAAATAGAATGCAATTATTCCAGGTCGGAAGAAATGTTTAATTTTCGAGTTGAAATAGCTCCGAGTGCAAAGGGTTAAAATGCATGAAATCCGCAGTCTAATCTTTAGTAATAATTAGACTGCGGATCTTTATGCATTTATAGCAAAATTGAGTAGATGAAATTGAAAATTGTATGAAAATTTTGAATAGTGAAAATTTCAATATATGATTTTTCTATCTATTAAAGTTATTAAGGAAAGAAATAACATTCTATTTATTTTCTATTCCTTGGAATCGACGCAGACAATTTTTATTTCGCATAAAGATCCGCAATCTAATCTTTAGTAATAATTAGACTGCGGATCTTGATGCATTTATAGCAAAATTGAGTAGATGAAATTGAAAATTGTATGAAAATTTTGAATAGTGAAAATTTCAATATATGATTTTTCCATCTATTAAAGTTATTAAGGAAAGAAATAACATTCTATTTATTTTCTATTCCTTGCAATCGACGCAGACAATTTTTATTTCGCATAAAGATCCGCCAGTCTAGTAATAATGAAGCATATCGGTGATCGTGCTTAAAGGTTCAAAATCGAGAACGCGTTGCAGCGTGAAATCGATGAAGCCCACCCGAAAGACTTGATCGTTCGGTCAGCAGGAAATCGGCTTCGTGCGCCGGGGTTAATCTCTCGAGGGTATAAATCATTTCTGGACGCGAGTAACGTTAGCCCGCGCCGTATAAACATCTATAAATACGAAGCCGTGTGTCGCGGGGGTATTAAAGAACCAAGCCGAAGTACCATCGACCACGAAACTCGAGAAGGAAAGAAGGTTCTCGTCGTCGTCGTCGTCGGGTCGTCGCGATATTTATTTTCAGCCTGTGAGCCGGAGTTCCTGCGACGTCGACGAGGTGCATCACAGCGGAGCGGGGGGTCTCCGGTTTCTCTTTTCCCCTCTCCTTGTTCTGCATCCTTCGTCTTGTTCCTCTTCTTCTTCTTCTTCTTCTCGTCCTGATCCGACGTGGATTGCCGCGAGGACCACGCGAAACGCGATGCAAACTCTTTTCACGAGCTGAGAGAGCTCGCCGCAGCGCCGTGTGCAATGCGAGTTCGTCTCTTCTGCATGCTGCGCTGGTTTGCGGCTGCATTCGCGGGGATGCACTTGGCATCTAGAGGTTACGTCATCTTGAGCATAATCAGACCATACTCTTGTAATTACCACGCGATTTTATTAGTTTTATATAATTGTGTAATTAGTTTTAATTTATGGTCAGATTTCTTTCCGTCTTGATCGAGCAAAGTGAGTTTTTCAGATGAGCGAACAGAATATAATTCGTTTTTATTTGTTAGACAAGTGTATAGAACTAACGTTACATGGAAAATATATTTCTTCTTTCAATAATTTTAACAAGTCAGGAACAATGTTCCTTTTATGTAATGTCTTCATAGTTTTTCACTCGTCCATTTTTATCATAAAAGTATAAAATAGTCTAACCCTAACTTTTTAAAAACCATGTACCCAGCTACTGCCTCTACCAACTCTAGTTAGTGGAACCATAATGGCCAACCTGATTGGCGTGCATCTTAATCCGGAACGTGAATAATTCAAAGATACACACACACACACAGAGAGGACAACTTGGAGTCCGTGAAACGTCTGATAAATAGTCGAATCACGACGACACCGACACAAAGAATCGTCCCGGTAACGATCATCGCGATCCGATCGCCTCCGGGCAATTGATCGGGCGCGCATGCAAGACTCTCTAATAAAGATACACCGTATAATCGTACGCGCAATTAACCTGTATCGCGATTGCGCACTAAACCGTGTTCGAAAATGCTCGAAAATAGGTTAATTATCGGAACACGCTACTCCAGATACTCCATTCGTTCCCCGGCTTCCGGCCCGGTGCGTTCGAAAGGAGGATTAGATATATATATGTACACACGTTAAACCGAATGCGTCGTGCAGTCTCATACAGTATAGAAATTCGTTTAAGCACTCCTACCTCGCCGTCACGGGCAATGATATTGACTGGCAATAAATTACAAACAAACAGGAAAAAAACATCTGCGGAGGAGAAAGTAGAGGAGAATCGCGACGAGGATTTCAGTAATGGCTGTCTAGAGTTTCGCCTAGCATTAGTAATGGGATTGCATACTGTTTGTATCGAATATCAATGTGACAATAAAATATATGGTTTTATTTCAATGTGCATTCGAGTCATTAGCTGGAGAAATATGTTTCTGTACATGTCTAATGGATTACTGATGCTTATACATTTATACCTTATATCTCACACAGTCTCACAGCACAAATCGCTGTATTTCAAGAAAATGTCTCTGTTGAAGATGATGCTCAAAGTACTAATAGTAAGTAGTACAAATAGTAAGTAGTAGAACTAATAGTAGGTAGTACAAATAGTAAGTAGTACAAATAGTAAGTAGTAGAACTAATAGTAAGTAGTACAAATAGTAAGTAGTAGAACTAATAGTAAGTAGTACAAATAGTAAGTAGTAGAACTAATAGTAAGTAGTACAAATAGTAAGTTGTAGAACTAATAGTAAGTAGTACAAATAGTAAGTAGTAGAACTAATAGTAAGTAGTACAAATAGTAAGTAGTAGAACTAATAGTAAGTAGTACAAATAGTAAGTAGTAGAACTAATAGTAAGTAGTACAAATAGTAAGTAGTAGAACTAATAGTAAGTAGTACAAATAGTAAGTAGTATAAATAATAAGTAGTACTAATAGTACGTAGTACTAATAGTAAGTAGTACAAATAATAAGTAGTACAAATAATAAGTAGTACTAATAGTAAGTAGTAGTAAAAGCAGTACTAATGGTAGTAGTAATAGTAAGTAGTAGCAATAGTAGTACTAATAGTAAGTATTACCAATAGTAAGTATTACCAATAGTAAGTAGTACCAATAGTAGTACTAATAGTAAATAGTACCAATAGTAGTACTAATAGTAAGTATTACCAATAGTAAGTAGTACCAATAGTAAGTATTACCAATAGTAAGTAGTACCAATAATAAGTAGTACCAATAGTAAGTAATACCAATAGTAAGTAATACCAATAGTAAGTAATACCAATATTAAGTAGTACTAATAGTATTAATAGTAGTTCTAATAGTAAGTAGTACTAATAGGAGTTCTAATAGTAAGTACTGCTAATAGTACTAATAGTAGTTTTAATATAATAGTAGGTACTACTAATATTACTAATAGTAGTTCTAATATTTAATAAGTACTACTAATAGTATTTCTAATATTTAGTAAGTAACTAATAGTACTATTAGTAGTACCACCAGCCGAACCAATACCTGGAAGGTTGCAGCGTTTTCTGGAATGTGTCAGAAACGCGCTCAACGCGCGCGTGCAAACGACCACGTTGGACTCTTGTACTCTTGTTACAAGCTTAACGAGTCCGCGAATTTCTTCGGCGAGCGGAGTTTGCAAAGGCGCGGCGAACCATAGCGAGGCGGCTCGGTTTTCACGCGCTACGACACGTTTTCCGGAAACGCGTAGTCGATCGGCCGACAAGGAGGAGCATTTGCATACGACGCGACGCGACGACGGCCCGAGGCGGTCGGTCGAACGTCCACGCAAACTTACCAGCACAGACTTCTAGCCTGCGACGTCGTACACGCGCTGAGGACACGCGCGTGTCCTCAGAACGTGTTAGACGCCTTCCCGTCGGGCCCTCGGGCGACGCTCATCTCGCCAGCACACGTGCATATGCAGCTGGTCACTTGGAACACGTTGCTGCACCGAGCTGTGCACACAACTGTCGCGCACAACACGACAAAGTGACTACGACCGGCTTGGTATAATAAGAATACGCGTTCTTCCGCTACACGCTACTATGTTGCTGGCTGTTCGGCCACGGACGATTCCACTTCCGCGTATCCTGCGGGTCACGATTCATCGGCGATCCGACCAGGATCTAACTGTTCGGTCGATACCATGGAATATGTTCAGCTAAATTTTTCTTTATGAAAATTAATCACGCTTAAGTCTGTAGTTTAATCCGAAGAAATTTCTTGTTATCAACATATCTGTGATATTTTTCTCATCAAAATGATATCAAACACGACAGAATTCGGATCATGTTTGCTTGCTTAATTCACTATTCGGTAGAACCTCGATTATCCGAACGAAGCCGATCTCTTCACCATCCGAATATGTGTTTCAGACCTAAACAGTTCAATCTGAAGTGTGTACCATTTATAACGCAATTCATTCTACAATTCAGAAAAGAGTTGAGCTAACACTATAGCTAACTGTTCTATTATCCGAACATTTCCACTTTTTGTCAAAACTCCATTGACTTAAACCCTATTATTAGGGAAGTTAGTAACGTATCAATTTGTGTACCTAATACGATCGATATACATATTATAAAATGGAGTTTACCATATTATAGTACAATTAATTCTCTCTCGTTTCTTTCTAATTTACAGTGTAACGAAAATTGATTTTTTATCTTGATCGGATGCACTGTGCGACGTTAGCCTTGACTTCGAAAATTTCTGGTGGTTCACGACTTAATTATAACGAGCATCGTTAATGAACAGACACGTGAAGAACGTCGACGTCCACCGAAAGAGGCGGTGTGTATAAGCATCCTCGTGTTCTCGCCAGCGACCGGGCCGATTATCCTCGGTGCTCGGCAACGAAAAAAAGCCTTCAGCACGGTAGCCGCCACGAGGAGTCCCGACTTCTGGCATTAACGTCGCCCCGGGCGATTGAAATAATACTATTCGCGAAAGAAAATGAGGCATTTTCGAATTTGCATTCGCAGAGGCCGCGGGCCACCCGGTGTACTCAGTGGTCTCGGGCTACGACTCGGTTCCTTTTCTTGTACCATTCCGCCAGCAATGAATCCGCCAAGGGCAGAGAGAGAGAGAGAGAGAGAGAGAGAGAGAGAGAGAGAGAGAGAGAGAGAGAGAGAGAGAGAGAGAGAGAGAGAGAGAGAGAGAGAGAGAGAGAGAGAGAGAGAGAGAGAGAGAGAGAGAGAGAGAGAGAGAGAGAGCGAGAGAGAGAGAGAGCGTGTGTAGCGTGAACCCGCGTATACGTGAACGAGTCCCGAGAGTTTCCTGAATTTATAAACTTGTGTACGGGGATGGGGGCTCTTCTGTGTGCGTGTGACGTTGACCCTGAAGCATTGACCAAGTCCTCGGGTAGGGTTCACCCGGCTTCCGGGGACCACGGGCACACACCGTGTGGCTCCTCGGAACGCTTTTGTCCGAACGAATATTACTTGGTGAATATTTGAACGCCTCTAATGAACGTTGTTAAGCGGCAAAGAAAATTCGGTGAAACTGCTGCCCGTCGTTGATTGCAGGTTCCGCGGTAATGCCGGGCTAAAAGTCTTCTTTCGCGGCGAATAATTTCGGCACTTGCGGGCTACTCGATTAGTTTCTCTCCTCGCTTCAGAAGCAGAATTGTACACCGTCTCGGACGGATTTTAACCCTTGAACGGCGAATTTGTTATTTTACAATTTTTTTTAAACATATTATTGTAGTAATGTAGTAGCTATTGAATTCAATCGTCAGGAATAAAGTTCTTAAGTGATGGTTCTGACATTCTGGGTCGAAATAGACCCAGGCTCCGCTTTCGAAGGGTCAACGTAATCTATGCGGGATATTTCTGATGATTTTACTACATTAATTACAGTAATGTTGCAAAGGCCAAAGTCGAAAGTACCCATTTATATAAAATCCCCGGTTACGTTTATATAAAAAATGTTTATAACAACATATTATGTAGACATCTGACTTTATTAGTATCTTCATTCGATAGAAAGTGATATTCGAGTTATTATTAAAAAATGCAGACCGAATACGTGGACGTAAACGTACCACTGCCGTTCAAATGACCGGTTTTATATTTTTCATTTTACAATTATTGAAATTATAAAGTTACTTACCATGGAAATTGCTTGTAAAAATTGCACGAAATCTAAATAAATAGAGCCATGTCGTTTTATAAGCTAAAACAATTTAATCGCTTTTAGTGCTTGGTAGGTTTAGTGTTAATACATTAAAATAATGATTAAAATGTTTTATTATTTTAGTCAAACAAATATGTGCCTTCAGATAGTCACATACAAACTGCTTAGAAAAATGGAGCTATAATTCATCGATCCAGAAATATCAACGATCATCTTAAATCCAATTATCATTTAACACCGATTCTTTTTCCCCTCGTGATATACTGATCGCTCAAGCACTTCCAGCCAGGAAATTGATGTCGGTAATAACTCGATCGTCGAAGGAATGACTCGATCAAACAAATCCCAGAAACTACGTTCAGGATCTCGATGGGATAAGGTTTCCACGACACCATCGGGTCTTATGATTTCCATCGCGGCCGGTTTCTGCACACGCTTGCCAGTAGAGTGGCGGTGGAGGCTGTGCGTGGTCGATGAAAAATGAAGAAGACCGCAAGGAATTTATTCGCTAATAAAAGGGACATCCCGTAGGCGAGCCGGACAGTTAGGATGCCGGATTTCGGGCAAAAATACGAGGCTCCGCGACGGGTATAAATTTTCACCGGTAGTGTGCTGACCGTTTGATAAACTTGACGCGATTAAGGTTATCTCGGACGTCGTAGGTTTGCGAGCGCGCGCGCGCGCGCGGGGGCGGATCGCGTGAATCTGATGAACGTGTAAAGCTGCCCCTCGGATGGGACATCATGCTCGTCAGGTAATCGACGATCTTATCGAAACGAAGCTAATGTCCGAGATACCGTTAGCCGGTTGGTCTTTAATTGATAAGGACATCGAGATAAGGACGCGGCCACTGGCACGCGAGATGCGACCGACGGGAATTAGAAAGGACTGTGATGCGAGGCTAATTCGCAGCATGATTTTAATGATAATAATTTAAAAGCGATTGGATTGCTCGAAGACTTCGAGCCTGCCCGCACAGGATAATAATCTGGGTTGCTAATCCACGAGTTCTAATTTTCCGGTAGTCGCCGGAAACATTACTTATATTTTTTTCTATTCACTTGAATTCTTGGCTGTTTGCACCGAGTCCAGATGACTTAATTTTGAGAGAGGGATGTTCAAGTTTAAATGAATTTTTGAATTATTATGAAAATCTAATTTAGAGGAATTTTTATAGCAATGCAATTTTAAACTTCATTTTAGAGGAATTTTCAAGTTTAAATTACATTAATGAGTTAATTTTCTAAAAAATTAGGGTAATGGAGATTTTTCCATTTTATAAAATTTGACGAGAAATTGGTAAACCGCAATAAAATTGGGATAGTAAATCACTGTATCTGGAAACCATCGAAGTGTTCACAATGGAGGTTCTAACGTTTAATTGTTGTAAAAATTATCGAAAATTTCAGCTGTCCGTATAACTAAAAGTTTGTTCTTTGCATCAATTGAGGATAACTGCTCCTTGGTACTTGGTTAATATTATACAGTACAGCTAATAACAGTGAAACTTCATGCCTTGAAACGCGATGCCGTTAACATAATGAAGTATACTTTAGAATACGAGGAAGTACAACACGGCGGCATGGTACATTGAAAAGTTTAATGAAACTCGAAAACAGTGTTCGAGCCGAAGAGCATCCTTTAGAGAAGTCAGTTTTCACACGCAAGATCTAATTACCTTGTAACAATTCATTCGAAGTTAAGGGTCGGGTGTTGTAATTTGTTTTATCGTACACAGCCAGCCAGCCGTTAAAATAACTCCGGCCCCTGAGTATGGTGGTTACGCGTGTAAGGTAATAGTCGTGTAACTTGCTAAACTACCTTCGCTGTTACATCGAAAACCGCGAATGTGGTTATTATTAAACTTATTCGTGTAATATCGCCTGGTTCGATCTTCTCTGTACACGTCGAAACCACTTTTGCACATTTTAGAGATGATAAATTAAAACTTAAAACTGTGTTGTCGAGTATCGATCATTAGTTTAATCTTTTTCAATCGTTCGTGCATAATATCTTGTGATTATAATCACTTTCCACTTTGTGTGTAGTTGTTTGTTTGCTATCAATGCTTTTAAATAACCAACTACATTATCGATTGGTAAAATAATATCAATGTAATAGCATTTTGCATAAAGATCTACACAAAATCTATTACACTTAGTATTATTAGACTGCGGATTTTATTCATTTATGACAAAAATGAACAATGTACAATTTAAAGCAGTGGACATATTAAAAAGATTTAAGGACATCAATGTAATAGTTTCAGTTTAATAAGATAATTAAAAGAATAAAGAATTTTTTAGTTGGTTCCTGTGGCTTGTAATCGTTGCAGACAATTTTTATTTTTGCATAAAGAACCGCAGTCTAATAATTATTTATGATTTCAAGAAGCATAATAGGTTGTATAAATTGGCTGAACAGTTCAGAATCGATCAAAAAGAAAAACATCAAAGAGCTAATTTATATAACAGCGAATAAAATGGCTATTAAATCCGACCGATATCGATCTCCCTGTAACAACATCCATAAATGCATTCATGCCTGTTACATCAGCGAACTTTCAGCACAATGTCCGGAACGAAAATGGCGTCGTAAAATAACACACGGCTGAAAACTTCCGGGGGGGGGGGGGATTGATACGATCGAGTTTCACGTTGGCCGATTTGAAACGCATCAATTAAAAGGGAGGTTTCCGAGTGTCATTAACGAATGGAACGATTGCTGAACCTCGCGGAATAGCCCATCGTGATGGATCGCTGCTTAATTGAAGCTCGTCTAAACGAGAATTAAGCGACAAGCACTGCCGCGCCGTGCCGGTGCTCTGAAAGGATGCGCCCGGGACTACGTGCCAGGCCACGGCATCGATAAATTTCAGACTACCTAAGTGTTAGTGGTAACTGCGAGCGCAAGCCAAACCGGTCGGCACGCGCTTCAGCCATCCGCTATTCAAGCTCGTGCATGCACCAAAGAAAGGAGCCACTATCCTCCTTCGGTACTCCTCCGGTCCTCCTTCGGTTCACGTTCGTCCTCTTTTCCTCAACTTTTTCCTTTTAGTCTCGCATCTTCCCTCGTCCGCCATCGGGCAGCACTTTCTATTCTCTTCTTTTGTTTTTCTTGTTCTAGAGGATTAATTCAATTGTGAAAGGACTCGCTAGATTATGGATTTAAATTCGAATCACTTCTGAAACTGGCGCGGGGAGAACGAGGTTCCTCGAATAATTCGAAATCGCAGCGTCGTCGTCTACCGCTGTAATAATAATTCGAAATATCTTAACAAAGTACGTCGGTCGCGGACTAAAATTCCTCGGCGTTAATTCAAGAAGACAGTTTACGTCCAATTACTTCGCTAAAGATAACTTTAATCCAACCACTCCCGTTGTCGTCGTTTTATATCCTCCTCCCCCTACCTCGCCAGTTTCTCTCTCTCTCTCTCTCTCCCCGTGGACCCACCATCACGACCTACACGCGACAGCTACCTCCCATCCCATTCTCCTTCATTCCCTTCTGCTGCTTCTTCTTCTTCTCTTCTCCGTTAAACCATATCCTTCTGGCATGCGCTAAGGTGAAGCAAGAAGGCTTCATCTATCTCGCGAAAGCACCGTCGCTTATTAAACCCGGTAATAACTACCGTGCCGTTCTCCGACCAATCTTCAATCACCGGATCTAACGAGTTACTCGCAGACTACCATGTCCTCGGCATATCCAAGGACGTTCTTCGAGTCCTTCGTTCCTTCTGTCGCCCGGCCTCTCAGTCCTTCGCTCTTCAAGTGCTTCGCTCTTCAAATATTTCCCTCTTCGAGTTGTTCTTTCTTGGAGGCTTTCGTTCTGCGAGTCCTTCCTTCTTCATTCTTCGACGTCCTTCGTTCTATGACGTCCTCCGTCCTTCGACGTCCTTCGTACTATGATGTCCTTCGTACTATGATGTTCTTCATTCAATGATGTTCTTCATTCTATGATGTTCTTCATTCTATGATGTTCTTTATTCCGTGATGTTCTTCATTCTACGACGTTCTTCGATCTTCAACGCACTTCGTCCTTCAACGACTTTCGTTCTTCATTCTTTTATTCCTCCATTCTTCAACGTCCTTCGTTCTATGACGTCCTCCGTCCTTCGACGTCCTTCATTCTATGATGTCCTTCGTACTATGATGTTCTTCATTCAATGATGTTCTTCATTATATGATGTTCTTCATTCTATGATGTTCTTCATTCATCAATGCCTTTCGTCCTTCAACGTCCTTCGTTCGTCAACGTCCTTCGTCCTTCGACGTCCTTCGGCGTGCTTCGTTCTTCGGCGTCCTTCGTTCTCCGACGCAGGACCGCAAAAATGGCGGCCGGCCGACCGTCCGACAGCTTGCCCGCTGGTCCCGGCGATCGATTTTACCCGATCGACCTAATTTTCCCCGACACGCGGATCAGACAGGATGTAAACGCAGAATATTACATTACGCAAACGCTGTGCTCGATATCATGTTTCGGCTGGACGCGCGTATTTATCCGGTTGATAAATTATCGAACGGGGTCAAACCTGCGCGACACGTTTCCTCTTTAGGATTATTTCTTTTTTTAATCAAACTTCACGCCTTCATGCCTCAATCTCTTAAAGTATTTATAGAGTGTCTATGGTTTTGCTGTAATTATTTTATTCGAATTTATCATGCGAAGGACAATTTCACCATACAGGTTTACACACGCAAGACTGTGGATTTTAGGCGTTTATGATAAAAATTAGTAGATGCAATACAGTACAAACAATTTGCTACGACCCACTCGATATCGATTGGCATTTCGAGTCCAGAAAGTCAGAAGGAGAAATCCGCGGGTCGTCAAACGACGATAAATTCGTTTGAGAGGTTGTGTGCATTCCAAAGACGACAACGAGACGGGGACAGGCTGAAAAGTCTGTAAAAATTGATGGATCGCGGTCATTTTCACGCGTCGCTGAGCCGTACGGAGGCGTATAAAATAGAAACAATTCGATCTGGCCGCTCCAGTTTACTCGGTGACCAGATAAATAGAGCGACAGCCTAGCGAAAATCCTTCGGCGTTGTTTCATCCTATTTTCATCAAGTTTCCTCTTTTCCTCTTTTACCCTATGAATGGTTAAGATGTACAGGATTTTTAATTTTTCTTGCGGTACAATCTCTATTTCAAAGCTTTTTTCTGCTTAATTTTATATCTTTATTATTGAAACTTTCGGTATAGTTGCACGTGTAATTCTTTATGTAATTATGAGTTGATCGTACAGGTTCCTTATGCTAGACAGAAGGTAGTTAAAAGCTACTATTTAATACCTATTATCAAGAGTGTGTATTTCTACGTTCCTTGACTTATCCTAATTGAATTTAGCAACAACAGCCAAGGATACGGAGTTTCTGAAACTCTATCATTACTCGATTACACCTGCCAATCAAATTTCAAGTATCCTTGCGTTTATACATAAGCTGAGTATGTATGTATACATGGTCAGTGTAAATAATAGTAAATATCTATTTACACCGATCAGTTTAACTGCGAGTTTACTGCGTTTTATTAGTTTCACGAAAACTGGTCGACATCATCACTAAACTAATATACAATTGTTTTATTCACGACCCAATTAAACCAATTAAATTTAAAAACTACAATTGCATATTGGTAAAACTAAAAGCTGAAAATATTACAATTACATCCAGCATGATTTTTAACTATGAATAGTAATAAGACTAAAATCAAATTGAAAATATTACAATTACATCCGTATTATTTCTACTTCACGGCCAGTGCAACTAAAAAGAGTTTGTAAAGAAGTTTTTCTTTAATTCCGGTGTTAATAAATTACACGTAGAAAATTTAATATTTTTTGTAAACATCCATTTGAACGTCTAGACCCGATAAAAATTGCAAGCCTTTAAAAAATAATAAATTTCATAGAAACTGTTTAATGATCCTTGACAGATTGCCATAAAGTCGACGAATTTGGAGCGCACGATACGGAAAACCGGCTTAATAATATCGAGTTACGGACTAGCGTTTTTAGACAAAAACTTTTATGACACCGCCACTGTCAGCCTCGATCGTTAATGCTTCCGTGTATTCTCTTTACCGATAGCCTGGCGCAGCTGGCTGCATCTTGGAAATTTATGGCTCTGTAAAATTCACGCGCCACGCAAGTTACGGTTGACCATGAATGATGGATCTTGATACAGAATGGCGTAATTTCGCGGGAACGACAGCAAGAGGCTGCACGTTTCAAAGAAATATGGGGTCGAACGTGCATCGTCGCTCAAAAACGTTTCATCCACTTACGGCGTTTACATTTCACGGATAAATAGAACACGAAAGAGGATCTTCGCAGTCGTCATGAAAACCGAATAGGTGGAATTGTCTAACCACAGTAATTTATAATAATTGATACGATTGCAGTTAGAAAAACGGGTATACCTTGGAATAAAATTAATCACGCGTCGGTATTCAATCGGACAGTGATCGTTATAATTTGTATACAGGGTGTCCCAATATTCCTTCAATTCCCTGAAATGGGCGATTCCTGAGGTCATTCGGAGCGACATTTTCCTTTTCCAAAATGTCCGCGGCGGCTTTGTTTAGAAGTTATTAACGAAAAACACAGACCAATCAGAGCGCGACCTAGAGGCGTGTTGAATACGAACGTTGAGTGGAAAAAACATTTTAATTGTCGAATTAACTATTTATGAATAAGAAAATTATCTTTTCTCTTCGGTGATATCACAGTTTCTTTTCCGAATAAGAAATATTTACCGTAAAACATTAACAAAAATCACTTACAATTAATTACCGCGAAATAACGTAACAATTCACCAGTCCCAGTTGATTATTCATTGTTTCTCCGAGTCAAATGGCAATGTAATTTAATTTCAAAACACCGGAGAACCAATTAATTAATTAATTTAGTTTAGCTGCCCACTCTCCTATAAATAAATATTGAATATACACAATACTCGATGATTCATCGATATAATGTATAAGTTCTATACACCCTGTGTACAAAAATATCAGAAAGAAAACAACTAAACATTTGTCATGAACTTTGTCATGAAATTTTCCGAATTAGTTATCTGTCACTATGCGACGCTAGGTCAGCCACAATTCCTGCATTTACGGATTAGTGTTCATCTGTGGAATCGCTAGCACGCCTCTTCCATCGAGCCTCCCTCTTCCCAATTCCCCAAGTCAATATCGTAAAACAACAACCAAAAAACAACTCGACCACAATGAAATTTCTCACAGCGAGGTGGCTATAGCATTCCAGAAATCCCATGGAACGCGCAAAAGGTTAATAGAAACTTTCTCGTTTGGAATCGATCTGCTGGGAGATCTTCATTGCCAGTTTTCCGCCGATCCCATAATCGAGGCGCCGCGTTCCTAACCGGTGCGCACAGTGCGCAGCGACGTGAACACGATGCACACTGATCTACCAATAAACTGTGCTAATTATCACGCAATTGTACCGCCTCGTGGAGCCTTAACCGATCGAACACACGATCCTACGAAGAAAACACATTCCTCGACGCATGCCAACCCCCGCAATGAACTTTATCGCTCGAATCGGGCATAACTCTGCTCGAAGGAGGAGCGGGTTTCTCGCGTGTGTGCCTCGGTCGGCTCACAAAAGAGCGTGGTCTCCTAAACGCTTGTCGCGCGTTCGCTTTTATCGTCGAATAAATTCCTGTCGTTCGATTTTTTCACCCATGCGTTTCGACCGTTTAAGCACCGAGAGAGTTTTCTCTCTTTCCACGCTCAGCGTTTCGAGCGTAAATCTCTGTCTCTACGCCCCTGTTGTTGTGCCTGGTGGCGATACGTCGCGACGAATCGGTTGTATACAGGGTATACAGGATATACCAGTAATCATGC
Organism: Lasioglossum lativentre; assembly: GCA_916610255.1. Lineage (NCBI taxonomy): Eukaryota > Metazoa > Arthropoda > Insecta > Hymenoptera > Halictidae > Lasioglossum > Lasioglossum lativentre. The sequence continues at coordinate 6,952,940 of OU744366.1, forward strand.
CACAACCCTGAAGGGGATGATTTCTAATGCGACCATGCTGTTGCTAGAACGGATCCCATGCCGCGTCGCTTATGAAATCAGCGTGGATTCATGATCATAAGTGGTATAACCTTTCGAAAATTCTGGCAGAATCTTCGAAAATAACTTCATGTATACAGGGTGGGTCCGGGGTTAGGTTCTGACGTTAATACCTTGGAGAGGGTAAGCATTTGCGGATGTTACGATGTAAATGATATATCTCTTAAATAAGTATGAATGACCTTCATATGTCCTCTATGCGTCCACCTACGAAATTAACGTCAGAACCTCTTGATACCATTCAACCGTACGAACACCATTTTCCCCTACGAATAACAATAGTCGTGTAAATCGAAGTGGTAATACGTGCTTGACCCACCCTGTATAATTTAACCCTGAAGTGGTATACTGTTTCCTCGGGAGTACCACACTCTGGGATCTCCGTAAAAATTTAGTTAAAACAAATTTTTTCTGGTGTATAATTTAAGACTACAATTGTTCGAAAGGATAAACTGTATTCTTATAAACAATCTACTAGGGGCTCCTGCGAGGGTGTAGGTAGAGTTAGCAACCCAGGCCCCTTAGCTTCGTAGATCGAGATTCACGAGATTAACCCTCATCCACACGGGTAATTTTTTATACGATTCTGCATGAAGAGGTACCCGGGTACCCATATAGGTTGCTGCATACTTGTTCGATCCCGTGAGAAGGAATGCGCGAAGGTCCTCCTCAAACTCGACATCATAAATTAGGCCCTTTTCCGATTTCATGCTGTCCTTCGTTAATTTAGAAGAATGCTAACCCTCGACGTGTCGTACACGACACTCGAAGGTTCGAGCTGACAGCATTGGAAAAGTGGCAATAAAGTCAATCCGTAGACCCGCTCTTAGAATACGAGGGTCCCGGATTCGGACACTTGTGGGCCTGCTGTTTAACTTCAGCGACAGCGGCCAAGATGATGGACATATCAATTGAAAAATATTGAATATTATGTAAATGAATTTGAAATAGGTACCCGGGTACCACGTCGTGTGGATGATGGTTAAGGGCCCGGTGAGTGGACAATGAAGAAGACCAGTGGTCTACGGAAGGATTAGCGGAATCACCCAGTAGATACAAACGAACCTGCAAGCTGTTGCACGCGTCGTTACTTAGGCCGGTCGATGCCAACCAGGTATTCAGGTACGTAGCCAGCCCACGTAACACACAGCCTGGCCAGAACGGGCTCACGGAGAGCCGAGGAGGCACTCCCGACACGCACCAATGCATGTCTTGCTCCATTTCATCCTTGCCCATTCCCACTTACTCTCACCTACTTACCCTCCGAGACGGAAACTCTGACCGAGACGTGGCGCGCGTTCATACACGTCGCGCCGCGCCGCGCCGCGCCGCGCCGCGCCGCACCGCGCGGTGCCGGCCGAGATAGGAATTTCATGGGGCGCGCAACAACCACGTCCGTTGCGACACACGCGTGCACCAACGATGCCTGACCAGGTGCGCGCGTTTTCCGCGGCCGATCCGGAGCCGCTTTTGTTCCACGAGATTTTCATTCAAACCACGTGGACACCTTCCACAGTGTGGGGAAACCGCTGGCTTCGTAGGGAAGAATGGAGTAATGCCACTTAATTATCTACTAGCGATTATCCTATTATTTACGAAAGTCTATGGTCCATGGCTGGAGAATTTTTTAATAGATAATTCGACAGAAACTTCAATCGCAAACTAACAACTCGAATTATCGTGTGAAAGAAGATTTTTAAATGTTAATACTTTACTGGCCACTAAAAGTGACTATTTTGTATTAGTTTATGGAAAATGATAAGAACGTGTCTATGAAACTGTTAGCCATTTTGAAATAATGTTATTTACCCAAAGAAATATTGAATAATTCCACGGATGCAACTATAGAAATAGTACAATAAGAATTTAATTGATGAGTAAATAAAAACTTCGTAATGGACGTATTAAGTGATTGATCTACGGCTTCCAATATGGCGGCTAAGTTCTTCTATACATATACCTATAATTAGCTGCCACATCCCTTGCTGGAAGAAACTTCTTTCAGCTGTGCAAAGAGTTAATTGCTCTGAAAATGATTTTTAGTGTAACTACAGTAGATTTGATCTCGATCTGATAGTGAATGGCTTCCTGCAGCGGCAGGTGTTGCGTTTCACCTGACAAATTATCCACTAATTCTAACTAATTTTCTCTAAAACGGTTCTAAAATAGTCTTCCTTTGTATCCATAGAGCCTCAGCCAGAAATTGAAGTCTGTATAAATATTTGTTTTTTGCAGGTCGTTGGAATTGTTGCAAAAATAAGATTGATGCCAGCGTGGTTTAATCTCTAATTTCTTTATCAATTATTATTAGACTGTGGATTCGAATTTTGTAATAGTAAAAATATCAGAAAATTCTAAGGATTCTTGTCACATTATTTTCGATCTATTAAAATTAATGAAATTAGTGAATACCTTTTTCTTTCACTTATAGTTGTTGTGATTGTGGTAGAACATTTTTATTTTAATTTTTTTTAATGAATTTTTTGTTGCCATTAAAAACATGCCAATTGCTCCATGAAGTATGCAGAATGTAGTTTTACTAGTTATTGCCAATTTGCCAATTTTCCACGCTCAGATCAGAATACGCGCGCGCGCGTACCGTTAATACATACCAATGCAATTTAATTGATATTGCAACTGCACATGCATTACGCAGTAAGGTCGTCTGGCTGCAGGTGGATCAAGGTGGTTAAGTGACATGTACATTATTAATTATTAATCAAATTAGACTGTAATTGCATGGAATAATTAAATTGTACCATTCCCTAAAAATTTTCTACAACGGTACACGGATCCGAATGGCATTCGTTTCAATTACATTTATGTTAATCATCAAATTTAATTAACGTAAGAAAAAAATGTCAACCGTTGCGGAATTGATAATTAAAATGTTCTGTTACGTTAATTAGGCACGCAACCAATAGCAAAATTACGGTTCTCGAACTGGTAGTTGATACACCCGTTTACAGACACGAAGAACTGTTATTTCCAATCCAAGGATTCTGTTTTTTTTTTTCGTCCAATTATATCGGTCAGTGACGAGATGCTATAATAGATTGCTCACTGTGTCGTATAATATACCGCGAATTTTTCTCAATCTGTATTATAAGTTACATCATTCTTCGGTTCATAATTAACTGTGTTCGTATCCTTAATTGATCGGTATGTAAAATAGAACTCCATGGAATGAGCGATTCGATCTCTGAAAGTAACATGTAAACGCTGCAAAATTTAACAATTTTCATCATACTTTTTCGTCATACAGAATAGTTTTTCATATAGTTTTAATTACTTACTTACCCGCAATAAAACATGTCGAAAAATTTATATCAGTACGTTCATTCCCACCAAAATGAATCTATCATAAACAAATATAATTATCTTGAAAATTGAGAAACTAATAATAATGATTAAATTGCATATACCGAGATTTCATTATTCGGTAATGTTTTAATAAAAAACGGTATCATAGATTCAAAGTAAAAATATAATTTTGCTGCCAGCGAGAGCTAGCAGTACGCGGAGCGTCTTGTCAAAATTTCAGAGCAATCAGCCATGTGGTTTGCGAGATTTTATCCAGGTCAGTTGAGAAGAAAGTACGTTTCCAGAGAAACGTGTTTAAAGATTCAACTCATCAATATTTCTGAACGCGAATTGCATTTTTCAAACGACTATAACCACGTTAATTTTCCGAGTTCGAACAAATCTTTTTGCCTACACATATTCTACAACACGTTAAAACGAGTGTGACACAATGACACTGAATATCAGTTTATATTCGTTCTGAAATGAATTAACAAGTTCATTATCAATTAACTGATAATAATGATTAATAACTCTGATCGTTTAACGAGATACGCAAGACTTGCGTGAAACGCGCAAAATCCGAAATGCAAGAAAAATCTATTTGAAAATGAAAAACCAGAAAATCCACTTAATCGAAGTTGTCACGATGGCAGTCGATAAAGGATGATTTCGAGGAGATCGAGCCGAGTCGATAGATCGGTAGTGTCTATAGGCATACACGGGTACGTGGGGGCGTACGTATCGTTGTCCCGATATCTCGGACAAGGCAAAATATTTACGGGAAAATTTCGCCGTGGGTGGCGCGGCTTCATGAATAATTTCGGTCCGCAGGAGACTCGTCAGCCGTCGGCTAGACGCCCGGGGCGCTCGGTTCTAATTACGGCAACTGCAGAGCTCGTCTGCGCCCCCGGCGTTCCCTCGGGTCAGTTTCCAACCCCCCCGTTTTCCTACCCCAGCACAATTTCCACAGAGTCCACATCCCTTCCACATCCGTTCTGAAATGCTAGCAGCGCTGCACGCCCCTGCCTTCTCCTCCTCTCCTCCTCCTTTCCATCCCTGTCCTCCTTCTTCTGCTATCAGTGTACCCGTCGACCAGAGAACGGTCTGCAACGCCCGGTAACCGGTTTCAAAAGTTTTCCACCATCTCTACCCGGTCTGTTTTCCGATTTTCGGACCGGACCGGTCCCTATCGCCAGCTTCCAGATGTTATTCCGAATGGAATGGATCTTCCGAAAAAATTTCTATTCACGCTCGTTAGCCGATCATCGATCCTACGAACGACGCTGCCGGCGGTGTTCCGGGGATTCGAAGTCGCGGATGCTCGAGAATTTTTTTAATATCCCGCAACCCTAGCACGATGGAGATTTTTCACTATTTAACAATTGACCATCAGGACTGTTCGCTATTTTAATTATCTTTTTAAACGGATTTTTTCAAGGTACAGCTGAACCTCGTTCGTTGCATACTAGCGTCTTCCACCAAGAATTGTTCTAGATTAGTTCTAATATTTTTAATTTACAATTATTGTAAAGATTAGGAATTATTCCACTTTATTTCTTTGCAAATGTATTTATAAATGCCTTATCTTTTTAAATACTGTAAAATCATTACTTTCAGCGCCCCGTAAACCTAGTGTTAAAAATTGATGAAATTTTTATTTTGAACCGTTGTCAAATTTGAACAACTTTTTTGGAATAATAATATCGGCGCAACGTTTCGATCACATTCTATCCTATATATAGCTAATATGTAGTAAACTCAAACGTTTCGATTCGGATGTGTTTATGATCGACAAAATTTCTCAGTTGTCGTTTCGAAACGCAGCAACGCAACGTTCGGAATAAAGGGTAATCGGTCGATGCACGAGAATAGGGGGACGCGGTATAATGCGATAGGGGACTTGACAGACACCCTGTATTTGTCTGGTCTGGCATACTCGCGGCATACAATAGCGATGGCGAGCGGGTTAGGATCAACGGGCTCATCGATCGTGAATCCAGAGGCGGATCGCCAGAATACGCGCACACGTAAGAAGTGAAAGGCGGAATCGAGGGGATCTAGGCTTTGTGCCTCGAACGCGCTGCGAATCGTTGCGAACGGAAGTCGCGTCATTTCCCATCGCGGACTGCTAATTACAGATCGGGATCCTGTCGCGACGATCATCCGGCAGATGTTTCGCTGCCATTCTGACAGGATGACGCAGGATCGGACGCGTCGATGGGAGACATAAAGATGTGACTGAAAAACCATACTTTGCAAAATTATTAACATTAACTTGCAACTGATAAGCAGCCCGCGAATTTGATGTATTTATGATAAAAATTCTAATTCAAACTTAACGCGTTCACTGCAACGTATCATTTCATTCATAGACGCGATCCGGCGTTATTAATAACTATACTGCGGATCTTCATGGAAAATAAAAAGTTTCTGTATCAATTGCAAGACACAGGAGCTAAATTTATATTTTTCTTTAATAATTTTAGCAAAGCATTTTCGCATAACGAGCGAGGTTCTACTTGCTCAAACAGTGAATATTTATTATACAGGGTGTCCCGAAAATGTTATGCTTCCTTGAGGTAAGATTACTCGAAGTAACCTTCTCCTAAACAAAAATGTTCTCCGCGGTTTAATTTTCGAGTTATTAACGAAAAACGCGGACCAATCGGAGCACGGCTACTGCGGACGGACTCCTGCTCGCCCAATGCCAACGTCCCGCTCAGCGGGGCCTGTGCTCCGATTGGTCCGTGTTTTTCGTTAATAACTCCGTAACAAAGCTACGGAGAACATTTTCGCAAAGGAAAAAGTTACTTTAAATAACCTCCGTAATCAAAGAAGTACAACCTGGGACACCCTGTTCATTGAACTGGAAATTATTTGTTAGTATCCATCTGGGACGAATAAATAACAATTAGAGACAACTTATTCGCAGCGTAACCGGCGTGCTCGAGTGGTCTTGTCAGCATTAGCTTATCTCGAGGATCTTCGAAGATATCACCAAGATCGTTCGCGATAATCGCTAGATTAGAATTAGCGTTTAATGCGTTCTGCCCGAAGTTTACACATCCTCAAGTCAGCGAAGCTAATAATGTTTGATCAGGCCTACAATTATTATCAAAAACCAGTCGAGCGAACTCTTCCCCGTCGAGATGCACTGCACCAACCGGATTTTCTCCGATGGAAATGATCTTCCCATGGATCCAGCAGGCAATTAATCGGCCGGAACGTCGGGAAAAAATCGTTTCAATTTAATCGCGTTTCCTGGTCACGACGAAACTAATGGTCAAAGGGACACACGCGGAAATCTCGTCGATCCTCGTCGCGTCACCCCGAAAGATAAATCCTGTTCTCGTAGTTTCGTCATTTTCTGCGAGAAGGATTCGAGAAGACCGCTTATTCCATCGCGGACCGTTACACACCTTGGGTTCGTCGCGGATGCCCGTGTCCCAGGTGACAGGCTAATAATTATTTCAGGTACTCCGTGTGTCTTAACGAACTGGAATGATCGGGGGGCCTCGTGGATCGTGTCGATCGTTCGGCGTCCCGGTGGTGTCTTGATACGCTTCGATCGTTCCCCTCGTAACTCTGCGGAACGAACTCACGCGAGAAAATTTAAGAGGATCGTAACTATGTATCACAACCATCACGGAACACTGTCAACGAGAATCACGGGCTAAGAATATATTCTCGAAAAATATGTTACATGTTAGAGCTTCGTAGTTTCGATGTTTTATCAAAATTATTTTATCCTCTTTGGGAAATATTTCACAAACCTGCGTCGCATAATTGTGTACTTATTTGTCACAGGATAACGCTTGTTAATAGAACAAGAAGTGGGATATAAATAGTTTGAAAAAAAAATGAATATGAGATTTTGGTTTTTGTAATCATTTTCTTATGAAACTTTTATTAACTTATTTCTGACGATCTTTTGATTAACATGATACCAAACACTACACTATTTGGATCACTTGTTTAATTCACGATAGAGCAGAACCTCGATTATCCGAACTAATCTAAGCATTGGTCGCCGGAATTAGGGGAGGATGTTACCCCCACTCTATCAGTGCCGGACACCTGCATGACAGTGATGAATCGTGTCACGTGACGGAGCGGAAGCGTGGGGAATATCGTCGTGGAAGGGTTACGTAGAGTGGGGACTTGTGATGGCGTGCAAAATCACTAACCGTGATTTATCACAGTGATCGCAGAATCACGATCACGGTAGTGATTTTAACTTCATACACGCCGTGATCGTGATTTTTTAATCTAGAGCGAATCCGTTCAGTGTCGTCCTAATTCTTCATCTCGATTAAATTAGTTCTTTTTTTTAAATACATCAATTAGCTTGCATAAAAATATCTGCATTACAAAATTGATAATTTTTTCAACTAATTTTAGGACCTTGTACTTCCGGTGAGCCATTATTTTTCCTCTTGCCAGAAAAGGTCAAGAATATTCATTGTTCTTGGAATGTCTTGGCAATGATTTTAATTGAACGCATTCTCTCGAGGGTAGTTGTTCCTGGTGACTGACCAAGTGAAACCAGAAATTTATATCGATTTCATCCCCCCGCCAGAGCTTGTAAAGGTGGCGTTATATGGGCATTCGAGGAAATCCGGACGGGAGCCGAGGATTTATTCGTCCTATGCTCGCGCTCGACAAGTATTGCGTGTCGGGAAGAATGCTGCACCATAATTTCAGAATTACAATGTCTCCGGCGACTTCTCGGAAAACTGGCATTCAATATTTGTCAAGCGAAGACGACGACGTCGTCGTCGCTAGATGCGAGGAGGAATGAAATTATGAGCCACTGCTCGGCGACATTTACTGTCCGTAGACTGTCTCGTGGAAAGAATTACTGTTCGAGCACGGAATTAATGTACAGGTAAATACGAATTGACAATGTGGAATATGATCCCCCCCCCCCCCCCCCAAGTGATCAAGACTTCAATCTTAGGAACAGCGATTTCAATCTTCCGTGACGGGACTTTGTTGTACGATGACTTTCAAGTTGTACAGTTCAATCCAAACACGTTGTTCAATTCTGCTTCTTTTACATCCATTGTAGTTTATAGTGTGAACAACAAAATATCCATCGAAAAATGTTTTTAGTGAACATATACGGCACTGAAGTTTAAGGAAATAATAAATTGTATGACAGCTGCAATAGTAGTAAATTACACCGAATAAGTCATTTAGATACCTCAAACTCGTGTTTCTTTTAGTCTGCACATAATTTTCTATAACGACTTTCAGATAACGACATAATAAGATAATAATGATGATAAAACAGAATTACATTTAATTTCAGTTTCTTTGAATCGAGTAATGAAATATGAATTTGCGTGAGATTTGTTATTCTATTGTCGAGAAAACAAGCATGGTAAAATTACCATTAACTTTTTTTATAGCAAGACTTGGGTCCATTTTAAATTATTGAAATGATTTTAAATGATTCAAAGGGAATGTCATCTCGCGTTACTCAGACCCGATTGATTCTCGAAAGCGGATTCCGTGTGTCGCGGGCATTATATGTCACCGCATGCAACAGGAGATGCATAATTGATCATAACCATTATTCGATGACGTCGGAATGCAGCCTCGGATTGAGCAATATCATTGTCTTCGAGTTTCTGCGAACGCGAGGCAATTGGCGTATCTATTATGCTCTTTTCCTATGATCGAGATCATCGACACGTCCCTGATCGACTCTCATTGTTAGTTCATTCGATCCTCGCCGTAATATATTTATTCAATGTTCACAAAAATTGTGAAAATGATGGATTCTGATCCAACGAAAAATCCATCCACGAGGAAGTATTTAACAAATTTATTTCTTTGGGTACATATTATTGAAAATATAGCTAGAAATTTGGATAAATAAATTCTTGTTATTTTTAGTGCTCCTTAGACCTAGTGTTAATTACTCTATCGATTCTCTTGTATTTGAAAAATTGCACTTTTAGATAAATCTGTCAAAGATTAATTTTGTGTACCTAGCACGACAGTCAACATGTTAAAATATTAATAAAAAAAAGCAGGGAACTGTTTTCGCTTTAAACTAGAAGCTTTATTTATGTAAAACTCGATGAACTAGCGATTGCACAGTGCACTAGACAGTACTCGACAGTGTTCCCATCGTTACTGTCTCTTTTCTCAGCCACCGGTGTATGTTAAACATAAATGGTAATCAAGTGAGCGAAATACAGCAACAGTAAAAATTGAACGTTCCTACAAACGCAGAATCTGTGGTCATAAAGCAAATAATGGCGATTGTACACGGAATATATATAGCGACTCGCCGAGTAATAAGCTCTCGTTGTTCGGTTAATGTAAATTCGCGATTCTTTGCAACCGGCATTTACGTTTCAACCTGTTATTACCCAGGATCATTTGAAATCCTGACGACTGTCGAGTTAATTAGAAAGTATTTCGTTTCCATTTCCATTCCGCGGGTATTGATCCGTCACGCGATATTTCGACCTCGAATTTGACGAAAGCAACGTGTACTTCGAGATTCTTTTTCCCGAGCAACTGGGATACACGTACATGCGATTCAAATCGCATATATTCAAAGACCTGGTCGACTAAACGATATTATTGATAGCATAATAAATTCAATTTGCATAAAATCAGGAGTCTGACAATAACTTTGCGACAGAGGCCCAGTATTTACAAGAAAGGACATTATTTCAAAATCAGCTGAATGTTGTTGTATCAAAGGGAAAACAACAGTTTGTTGTTTCTCGTTGCAATTTTTCAATGAATTATTTATAGAAGCGTGTCTGCATAATCTTTTTTGTTTCTGCTTATTGACTGACACCATTTTGTGGCAGAAAACTTGGGAGGCTACGTGTTGCAGGTGCTCGGTTGGCGTAGCGATCTTCGCTGGGACCGGAAGTAGTTTCACGAGGCGGGGATCAGCGGATTATATTAAAATCGAGGAATTTTCGAGCCGTGAAAGCTGCGCGTTGCATAAAATTTCACTAAAATCGCGTTTAGCCTGGCTAAACGAGTATTATAAGCTGGTGGCTGACGAGGAGAGTGGCATACCACGTGTTATCTGCTAGCTTGCGTCTAGCCACGATAAATTGTTCGCCAGCCCGTTAATTACCGTGCGATCGCGCGAAAGTAAAACGACTGATTAGATAAATCATTGGGGGGAAAGATCGTTCCTGAGGCTCCTCTAATTGCTTCCCTTAGCGAATCGGTACTTAGAAGTTCCTTCAGCCTTCTTTGTGAATATCCGGTTAGAGCATCGCGACGGTAAATTCACTGGAACCTATACTATTTTAGAATTTAAACGAAAAGTCAGATTGCAGAGAGAAAGAAAATTAGAAACCCTCGTAAAAATTCTCTTAAATATTCCGCTCTTGTACGTTCATGATTATGGTAATGTTTGCCGTTAAATGGACCAGAATAAAACTGCAGACCGCTGGTTAGGCTTTGCCTGACCCAATTCTTCCCGTTAATTACTTGTCATTTGCATTTCTAGACGATGAAAACTTTCAAAAACTTTTCAACACATGTTATTCCTTAATGCCAACTATTTTTTATTGTAACGAGGACTTTAAATTGGGTTAAAATTGCTGATGCGTGTCAGCGTAATTTTTAGATTAAACATGTTTGACGTGAAATCTTTTGCTCCAGATTTTCAGTGGAGCAAGAAAGTAATAATATTTTTAAGCTCATTTCTTTAGCATAAACTCTCGGTGATCTTTGTGCAAAATGAACATTTTCTAATTGCGAGAAATAGTAACGATTTTTTAATTTTAATAAATATAAGTTGTGGATAATATAACAGTATTTTTCAATTATTTCGATGTTTCCACTAGTTTACAAATTCGCAGTCTAATCGCAACAGTTCCGAACCGAATAAACAGGCTGTGTACAATTATTCAAATTCGTATTTCCATAGTCTAATTGAGAAAACGAACTTTCCTGTTCACAATTCCACGCGGCTAACAAGCGAAATTCACAGTATGACAGTGGCATTTTTCTTCAAACTATTAGCATAATGTCATTCGTTTTGCACTCATTCGTATTACATTAAATTCGTATTTAATTATCAACCACTTTCATGCGCTATCAATTTAAATATTCATCAATTTAAATCGAGTTTCAATTGTTGAGAAAGTTAATGATTTCTCGATCGAAAATTTTTGGCAAACTTTTTCCCTCGTATCGTCTCAAAATAAATGAAAAAAGTAATGTAATACCACCTTCCTACAGTCTTGTTTCACACTATAATTTAAGCTACCAAAACTTATTTTAGTTTCTCTAACACGCAATAACATACCCTCTTGTAAACTTTCGCGACATTTGGAGCGGAACTAAACGGAAACACCTCGCGAAACAAAACATTCGTCGAAAGAACAACGAACACAAAGGAAATGGCTGTATCTAAATTCATTTGTCCGGTACTGTATGCAGCCCTTTAGTCCTGGACAACCAACAATAAACTATCACGTATCCACCTCTTTTACTTAACAACGAAAATCCACTACGTTATAAAACGAAAAAGCAAAAATAAAATGAAACTGTCATATTTGATATTGAATTTATTAAGCAGCTGACTAGCAACCTCAAAAATTTCATAAAATTAAAGTAATTTATTCAGGGAAACAAAAATTGATTATTTCAGATGTATAAATAGTCCCTTAACCTTGCAAAAATGGATAGTGGAGCAGAGCGAAAGTTTATAAAACTTGAAGGGGCCTGAGAAAATGTTCGAGATCTCTATGAATTGTTACGAAAATAATCCAGGGTTAAATAAAACACAGTAAGAGCTAAGACGATTGCAAAAATGGATAGTGGCGCAGAGCGAAAGTTTATAAAACTTGAAGGGGCCTGAGAAAATGATCGAGATCGCTAAGAATTTTTACGAAAATGTTCAATAAAATACGTGTAAGTGCGAAGACGATCGCAAAACTTGTGATGGAGAAAAAAAATTCGAAAAACGCGAAAACCGGTGCTAATAATCTAAAGAAGTAGTGATATCCCAGATGTGCAAGAAAGGGGATGCATCGCTCACCGTTTCTGACACGTGGGCTCCAGGTTGACGGTTGTTTTGGTGTCCACGGTTGTCGATTTCGAATCCCCGGACTGATCACCAGGAAACAGAGCACAACTCGGTACGAGCCACCGTGGATCATTCGCGGATAAAAAAATTTGTTGTTTGTTGGGGTGTCTCGCGTGTGTCGCGCACAGGTGTCCACGTGGTCACCGTTCACGTGTCTTCTTACGAGAGGTGGAAAGAGCGCGAGCCGCGCGCCACCGCAGCCTTAATGGGACTGAAGTGTCTTCTCCGGTGTCAGAGCGTTCGCAGTTTGCGCTGCCAGCTACCACCACCACCACCGCCTCCTCTGCCTACGATCACCACACCACCGCCGGCTCTTCCACCACCACTGCAAAATCGAACCTCGACGCGTCGTCCTTCTCCCCACTACCAATGCCACCTTCCCGGTCTGACAGCTCGCGGCGTTTTGGTAAGCGCCCTGAGCTTGCAATCCTCTTCGCCCAGCCCTCGAGGTCACCCCTCTGCTGTGTGTCAACTGGCTTCAATCCCCTTCCGATGCCCCCCGGCCAGTTTGATTCACGTTTATCATTGCCCTCGTCGCCATTATCATTATTATTATCAGTTCCAACCGCTTTTTTTCATAGTTCGCGTTCTCATTGTTAACACTTTCATATTGTCACATTGGTTGCACCATCTTTTGAGGTTTTTTCTTATTTTTCTGCCAAAACACATCACTTCAACATTAATTTAACACTAATCTTACCGAGCACTAGAAATGGGTACTATGCGTTGCCATATAAATATGACACAATCGAATTTATTTGGATTTTATGCGATTTTTATTATGTGTGCTTAAATATAGAATCGTGTCCAATGGCAGTATCTTTATACATTCACTAATTGTAAAATACAAAATCTGGAAACGGTCATTTGAGCGGTAATGGTTGGTTTAGTGTTAACCCTTTAGGGGGGCTTCTCGTGTAATGACAGTGGAAACAAGTGATTTTTTTCGAATAAACAAGTTTCTTTTACACCCTTTGATACTGCCAGTTCTTTGCACCCCACCATCGTTTCTATAGAGGATAATATGTCGAATAAAAACCTGGAGGTAGGAGATTAGCGTCGCGATTCGGTTCCTTGACCGTGGGAACTTTTTGCGGTACACACGCGTGCAATTTCGATATCGCTCGGTCGCCCTCACTCGTCTAGCTAGAGTCCCGTCGTCGAGCTAGATCGCCGGGCAACTTTGTTGAAATGCAAATGAAATTTAATCAACGATACAACTTCATCGTTGCCCGCCCGAGGTATCGCGGCCTCCCCGATTCGATCCCTTAATCCGATGTCTAGCTTCTTTAATTTAGATTATCACGTTCGTCATCCTCTTCCTCTTTCTCTTGCCGTTGCACACCGCATCGTCCCGCGGGGGCTTTTGATAAGCGCCCGGAGCGACCTTCGGGTTTCTCGGGTGTACAGCCTAGATCTTCATCGGCGTGTACGCGTCGTTCATGCTCCTTTTTCACCTGGCATACCCCCTTCCCACCATTACGTCGGGCTTTCAGATCGCGCCTCGCTATTTGCCCTTCGATGACCCTAATAGCCGATGCATTGGAATTTTTTTCTGGACATCGACTCCCGCTCTCGATCCTCCCTACTCTCCATTCTTCTTTTTCCCCGTTCGCGTTATTTGCACGCTCGGCTAAAAAAAAAAAGAAAAACGACGAGGAACGAACCATTAAACGTCCCGTTAACCTCTTAGCTATGCAGCTCGGCTTTTAAAGTGGGTCGAACAATTTTTTAATTGTTTTAGTGGCTACGCTGATCATCACTGGACTGTGGATCTTTATGCAAAATAGTCAGCATCGACTGCGAAAATTCGAAATTGGTTACTCCATGAAATCTGCGGTCTACTGATCACACTTCCATTTTCTTAATTTTCAAACATTACGAAATCATTGTTCTATTTGTTTATTTTTTACTGTTTTCGAAAGATCTGGAAAAAATTCTGGGGTACTTATTCGAGTCACTGCTTTAACACCGAGGCTACTAAAAATTAAGGTCCCCCTCCTTTGAAAGGATTCAAAAGTGAAATTTTCGCCTAGACATAAACTTCACCCAGACTTTTTTTTTTACATGAAGATAATCTCTATTACGGATACGCCCCCAGGGGTGTGGGAGACCCACTATATCCACCATTCCCGTCCTCAAAAGACAAACGACCTAGTGTGCCCACACATCTTATTTCAATATCTGATGTACAGTAGAACCTCGCTAGTTGCAACCTCGTTTACTGTGCACGGAGTCCTAAATTCCTTGTTGGAACTCGCGCTGAGGATTGTACGTAGGGGAAACACGGAGTACACATCGCGCAACCACGACGGTGCAACTACCGAGGTAATACTGTGCAAACTTGGAGACCCGAGGCTCGCTCTTTCTAATATCGCAGCTGGTTCCTTCCTGCGCGAGGTTGGATAAAGCGCAGACGAACCTGATGCGAAATCGCGTAAACAGGGAGCTGCTAGGATGCGGACGAACCTGAACAGTAGTTACTACATGAACAGGGAGCCACAAGGATAGTATAGTTTTCGTGGACGAACCCAGTGCGAAAGTGGGGAGCCACTAGGTTGGATAAATCTTTGTTTGGACTATTGGTTTGGCGCGGACGAACCTGATGCGTAATCAGGGAGTCGCTAGGATTGTTAGTAGGCCTCGTAACTAGTATAATTTAATTGATACAATCTGAGCGGTAAGATTGTATCGTGTGGGAACGTTCAATTACTAGATTAGGATTTTGGTCAATAATTAAGGGTTTAAGAAAGTTGCACAATGTACCAAAATAACACAAATATATTCTGATAAAGAATGTATATGTACAATGGTGGTGTCGCGACTGAATTGAATAATGTGTATGTATAATATTATTACCTAAGATGCTCGGTGTTGACGCACTGGCAATGCGGGGCCTGATAGTACTAATAATGCCAAATAGACTTTAAACCGAACTCGCGGAGTCTTTAAGGTTAACTTTGATCGAAGGGGAACTTTAGCCCGATCTCACTAGACGTGGATTCTAACGACTGCAACACGACGTGACACTACTCGTGTCCAGAAAAGTACTAACCTGGAGTACAAAACTGGAGGGGTAGTCTGATTTTAATCTGCAGTTACATGGGACTGCACTCTCGTTTTTTGTGGGTTTTCATTGAATCGGGCCAGAGCTCGATCTCCGTCAAAGAGGGTAGATTTTAGAAGGGCCTGTTATCTAGGACGTTTCCTGCCAGAGACGATCTTGAAGAGATTCCCGTGAGAAAGTCAACGGAATTTCTTCTCATACCGTAACAATAGAAAGAAATGAGCATTCGCCTGGAATGGAAGAAAAACAGAGGGGAAATATAATCCTTGCTCGCGTTAAGGGCTTTAATAGTGATTCTCGGCTGAGCGCGCACCTGGAGCTTTTCCAAACAGTGTCTGCACGTCGTGGCGAGTCTCTTCGTCCTCGTAAAGTTACAGTTGGTACTTCGCCGATACGATTGGCCATCGGCCATCGAGAATAATGGGGCAGTTGGCGAGGGCCGATATAAAGGGAACCAAGCCTCGGCTCTCGGCTTCGGTGTCTGTCGTATTCGAGTTGCCCGGGGCTAAAACGGCCACGGCCGACAACATCGTTCCAGTATGCCCAAGGCACTTCCAAACCCACCGGACGATGCTGCTCGCATACGTAAACGCTAACTTCGTCAGGGACAAAGTGACGCTCGTGTATGTTCGGCCCCGTGTGGTCCGCTGCTCCAGGAGGTACGAACACCACCGGGGGAGGGGATAGGGGGGGGTTACTTTGCCATTTCGAGGCTCATTCGAAATGTTCCCTGATCAACGTCCCTCCTGCCACGGTTTTTGTCGTCGGCTTTTTGCGGCCATCCGCGGCCCTGATTATCCAGTCACGCGTCTTTCGACCAAGTCCACGATCAAATTGAACGAACGCGTTAAGGGAACACATAGCCGATGACGACCATACTCTCTCGTCGACGACAGCTCATTCAACGTTCAAATCTGACCGGACACCGATCCGACTCGCTCGACGACATGCTAATTCCCGCGACGCTAACTTTAGACACTTTTTCTTGCCGGGATTCAGACGCGGTGAGTAATTGGTCGGATTTATTTATTGTTCACGAGCGTCCCGTATCTTCAGGCCCCGAACGTCAAGGACGAGCATCACCCGGGAAATATGGTGTCGAAACGTGGAAGACTTTTAAAGAAAATTAATATATTGTTTATTAAAGATTCAGTCGATGGGTCTATTTAACGATTTTAATATTCATTTCTACCGATCGTTGCTTCGAATTTTTATGTAAATCTAGGCTCGATCTCAATGTGGTTCGTGAAATAGTCCTGTAACTATTTTCCAAGATATTTTATAATAAAGGGTCTTCCATATTAAGAGGTGTCATTTTAAATTCCGCGATATTATTTTGTTTCTGAAGATTTCAGTTGTCACTCTTCGACACGTGGTTAGTAAAATTGTAAAAAATAGCGTTTTTAAAAATGTCAAATAACACTTCTTAGTGGAAGACCGTGTATCTTTGAGAGGTGAAGAGTATACTATGAAAGAGATAGCGTAACAATAATGAAGATATTGTTGTTCGCACATAGAAATAGCTGGTTGATCAAGAGGTTCAGAATCGACTCGGGCCGCGTTAAGATCGAGTCGAGCGAAACGGTGTTGTAAAAATACTCGTAGCAATTGGAAGGCAACTAATTAGCTTGAGAAGAAGGTCCGTCCTAATCAGATTTCTCCTCGTTACTCCGGTTGAGTCACATAGTGATTCGCGGCGAATAGTTCGAAGTAGATCTAGCACACTGGAAACAGACGCAAGCCGTTCGCATGTGTCCAATTTTACGAACCGTGAAACGCTCATCGAAGATCATCGTCTCTCACGGGTGTTCGTTCGACACGGTTCCGCTTCATTGATTGATCGCCTCGCTTGTAAAAACATACAAATAGCATCAACGCAATGATTCGGCCGAATGAAGATATTTCTTCGCGAGGAGACGAATGTACCAGAAACTGTCGAATCAACTGTGTATAATGATTAGACTGAAGATTTTTATGGAAAATAAAAATTGATTGTATTGATCGCAAAAAAGAGCCAAGTAGAAAGTTATTTCTTCTTGTAATAATTTTAATTAGCTGAAATTGGTACATTAATATGCTTAAACATTTTTAATCTGTCATTAGATTGCGGATGTTTATGCAAATTAAATATTTTCTGTTTCAGATGCAACAAACAGGTTCGAAATAGTATTCTTAATATTTGTAATACTCTGAAATTAACGTAACAGCAGTTTTTAATTGTTTTAGCATTTTTACTATTTCATATTTTACCTATTTTGTTATAAAGTCTAATGATTAGACTGCGGATGTTTATGCAATTTTCAATTTTTTTAGGCAAATTTTAAGAAATTGAATAATATCTCACTTCGAATGGTAATAATTTTTATGCAAACTAAAAGCTTTGTATGTCGATTACAAGAAATTGCAGTTGAACAAAAAATAAATTACTGTCTCTTGTAATAAGTTCAAAATTACGATGTTCATAAATGCATGTCTTCATTGTTTGCTATATCACATATACTGATTTTCCTGATAAATGCAGAAAATCTACAGTAATAACCTTTGTAGAAAATACACAGAAATCGTATTCAATTCTATCGAACTTTACATTCCGATAATGATTGATCGATAGCTTCGTATCACGATAAATTTCGATGCAGATTCAAAAAAAAAAATGGAAGACACTTGCGGTCCGAGTAAGTGCATCGTGCTTTCACTCCTCGCGTTATCTTTCTAATGGACACGGACGAATAGCATTCGTCGACGGTTTAATGGAATCGAGAAAATCCGAGAAGAATTTATTGGACACTCCGGAATTCTGTTTCTCATTTCGATAGATTGTTCGCGTGTGTATCTCTTCTTGGAAACTGTGTTTTATCTAATAGATCTCTGGTACTTGAAAGTCAAACCTTTGGAAAATATAGAAAGCCATTTAGATGGATTAACTATCGCATGAAGTTTGCGTGTCCGTGAAATTCGTATTTGATACTTTGATTAATGGTCAAAGTTCGGAGAAATGAAAATTTATAGTGTTAATTATTTTTCAATTCTCTTACATTTTACAAATTATTAGCATGCTCGCTCTATATTTCAGCAAAAAATTATTTTTACAGTATTTTACGGTATCATAATATTCACTACAAAACGAAATTACACAAAAATTGTATACTACAAAATTAAAATAAAAATTTCGATACTCACTTTTCTACAGAAATGACCTGGGATATACGAGTGCCACTATATTTAGTGATTGTAATTATCTATGTGTTTCCCAAGTCGAAATTGCATTAAATGCCTATCGGTATTACCATTGTCACTTATTCGCAGATCGAAAAACTCAATTTTGTTCGTATTTCCTACAAGAATGTTCGAATCGTGAAACTGGTCATTCCAAATTCCTCGCAAGAACTGATGTTACACGCGTGAAGCACGTAGTCGAAAGCTTCGTCGAATCGATTTGCAATTTGATGGTAGCGACGACGACGCGATGGTTTCGCGAAAAGGAAGAAAAGAGAGAAGACTGCTACGGGGACAGTCGTCGAAGGTCGCCGGACAGCGGCTCCTGCACATACACGCGATCCGGCGCTTATGCAAACGGTTTCTAGAGACCTCAATCTGGCTCCGGAGTCCTTTTAGAATCGTCTCGTATCTCGGGCATAATTAATCGGCGCGTCCGCGACCGGCATCTCGAATCGTTTAACGAACGCGTAACCGAACGGTGTGGGATGTTCTCTCGCGTATTGGAAGAACACGGAGAAGAAGAAGACGACGAAGAAAGGAAGGAAGGAAGGAAGGAAGGAAGCGAACGAACGAGGAGAGGACACCGAGAAAGAGTAGGAAGGTAGGAAGGCATAATGGTGGTCACATGCCCCGAGGCTTTCTCGCTTGGTCCGCGGCGAACAGCAAGAAAAGAGAGGAGGACAGTGGCCAGGTTCGAACGCTGAACGAAGACGAAAATAATGTGATGTTTTTGTATCATACGATATACAGACTGCCGGCATGGCGGACCCGGTATATGCCCGGGGGCGTCCAGCAGGATGTAACGAGGAGAGTCCAAGTGTTGCCCGTGGGTCCACATATTTTAGGGAGAAGACTTTCTCCCTCCTCCCCTTTGCCCTCTGGTTTGGCCCTACGTGTCTTTGAAACGGGTCGTGTCGTGCCCAAGGCGAGAGCCTCGCTTGCCCACTTCTCTGTCTCTCTCCTTCCTACTATCTTCACTCCCCCTTTTTTCATCCTACTCCTCTTTCTTTCTTTCGGTGTCCTCTCTCGTGGCCGAAGCTTTATCGCACGAATCGGAGCTCGAGTGATCCGCGAGCAATCAACGCGTTCGCGGATGCCGACTCGAGCAGTTCAGCTGCAGTTTCTACGTATGGAGGTTCCAGGAGGAATATGATATGATTCCGGTTACCTCCTCGATGCGTCGCGTCGGTGTCTCAAGCTGATGTAGCTATTCTGCGAGATTAAGTAAATGCGGTGGGTGACCGAATCACATTAGCGCTCCAGCGTGAAAAATATATTCGGTTTCATTGCGACGGATGATATTGTATACAGGGTCATCCGTTTTTAAACGGCCAAACGTCAACCAGCTATAGAGGGTCCCAAATGGAACAACTTTCACCCCCAACACTTTTTTTGATTCGGTCTTGATTTTTAGATAATTGCAAAAACCCGTCATTTTTTGCGTTCACTTAAGATTAAATATATTAGGACTGCAATTATGTATCTTGATGATTTTTTCATCAATTTCATCGATTTTTCATCAAGTCAACTTTTTTGTATGACCTTCGGATCTTGGTTTTTTTGACATGGGGCACGTTTGACGTTTGGTCGTTTAAAAACGGATGACCCTGTATATTCTTGAGGATTTTGTAAAAGAATGAAAAATATAGCTGGGGCTGTATTTAAAAATTGATCGTTCTAACGTGCTATTTGTGTAAGTGGTCATATTTTGATCCCTCAAAAAATGTGCCTTAACCTGCATTGTACATTAAGAAGTTTATTAAAATTTACCGAAAGCACATCATCGAGGAGAAAACAGTTACAGTTTCAGGTTCGCGTGTCGAGTGCACGAAGCAGACTCGAGGCGGCGTCTTTCGAGAGCGCACGTGCGCGACTTTTTTTTATATACATATATATGTAAACGATATGCGGAAAAATAGAGCCAGTGGGTAAATTACCGAATGAATCGAGGTACAAGATTGTAAAGCGCCGGTGTCCACTGAAACTGATACTTTATTCGACATTCATTCGCTCGTAATGGTACGCGACAGTCGCGGTGCGTTCGTTTGGTAGTTACGCTGATTACGGCGTGTTGTGCGGGTAAAGTCACACCGGTAAAAAGTGTAATTGATGATCTCTCGTAGGTGAAACTCTTTGTTCTCGCTAAGGAGATACGTTTGTTACCGTTGCCAGTGTACATTACCGCTTCTATTCTCGCCGCTAATTGCAAATTGCCGAGTGTCACAGCGTTTCCTCTCTGAATGCCGCGTAATGATCATCATTATTCTCCGATGAAGTTGCTCGATCTCTGAACCCTCGGCTCTTCCCCCGACTTGAGAAAGAGAGTTTAATGTTGCGCCGGAGTCATGGGATGTAATTAAATGGACAGCGATATATGTCGCGTGAAAGTCGCGTGGAACCGGGCACAATACTGTTCGCAGAATGCGCGGGTCATTTAGCTAACGAATTATTGTTGTTGCTCCTTAAAAACGAAAGCTACAGTGTCATTCGTCCGCGAAAAGAAGACGCACGTTTCGACGATGGGGGATCAAGACTTGTCTCCTGACTCTACTTTCCCCTTCTACGACGCTATTCCCCCACGCTTCCGCCATGGCCCGGTCACGTGACGCGTTTCGCAGCTGTCGTGCGTGCGTCACTGTCACGTGACTAATCCGGTACTGGAAGAGAGAGGGTTACCTTTTCGCCTCGATTCGAATAAATTCCCCTGATCTGGCCACGCGCCTTCTTTTCGTGGTCGAATGAACATCGTTATAATGTTTAAAGGATATCTTTTTATAATATTCTCTAGAGGAAGACCACGTTCATGTAGCAGAATGAACAACCGAGGGAAATAATATTTGTGCAGTACCATTACTCGATCAGGTAACCATACCCAAATTTGCATTTCACGTTAATTAATTTCCCATGCGTATCCGATTTAACGTCCCAGGATATTAAGCATAAATGAATTTAATGTCGCTTAATAAGCCCCTATATCCAATAAGGACTTGAAAATTGGTACAATTGTGGCTTTAAAATTCGGGAAGAAAAGCCACAAGTATTTTTGCATTGACCCAATGGAATTCCTTCGTTTTACTAGTTCGTGCGTCTGTTTGCGGATCATCGAGTGTCTTCGACATCAGCAAAGAGAACAGTTCGCCACATCAATCGCGTTGGGAACTGTAAGAAAAAAAAGAGCGAGAACGAGGAATTATACGGGAGAATAATTTCCACGGTTCGAGGAGCCGGGGTCTCGGGATCACAGGATGCAGCTACCCTTCCTCTTCTTGTCTCCTGGTTTCGTATGAAACGCGGCGCGCTGCACATGCACCGGTGTACGCGCATGTATGCCACCGTCGTCGTCGTCGTCGTCATCGTCGTCGGCATCGGCGGGAAAGGAAGGGAGGTAACTCGAACGAACGGTCTTTCTCTTCGCTGGTTACGTGACCTCTTGTGGGTGTATGTTTAACCTTTTCGATGGCAGTCGGCAAAGAGAAGACTATGGCCGGCGGCCCTCCACCTCCACCAGCATCGCCCGCCACCACCACCAGCACCTCCACCTTCCACCTTCCACCTCCACCGTTAGCCACCCCTCGCCCGCCCCCCCTCTCGACCACCCTCGGCCCCGACGATCACCCACGCAAGCGAATGTAAATTACCGGAGGCTGTGAATCATTTTGAGAAGATTCCAGACAGCCCCCGGGCACCTTCTCTTCGTCTGCGATCTCCTCGGCTTTTTCTCTCTTTGGCCCCCACTCCCCCCCTTCCGCGCTTTCTTCCTCTTTCTTCTAGGCCGATTGTCCTCCTTCCGCCTGGCGAGGATCCCTTCGTCCTTCTTTCGCTCTCCTCGGATGCTTACGTAAGCCGAGAGAACGCTCCCTGAGAAAGGCAGGCGGCTCCCATAGATGGCCGTGGGATGTGCTCTGGGCCTTAACTCCCACCTAGCGCGAACGGGCCCCGCCAATAACGTTTATTAAGCGCCTTCGGGGTCCTTCTGCCTTCTTCACGAAACACAGCGGCCAGATCGCGAGCGAGCGAGGAAAATCGCGGGCCTACCTTGCTGCGCCGCATCGGAGACCTCCGATGATTATGGCACGAGTATTAAAAACGTCCAGGGTGGTGGGATATCGTCGTCCCGATTGCATACTTTCGGGTCATGGAAGACATTTTTCTTGGTGGGTACGACCATTCATTTTTAATTGCATTGTTCCACAAAATTTAGGGAATACTTAAAATACTCTGCTTCTACTCGTTTTAGTCCTTATGTCAATAACTAACATTTTCTACGACGTTTAATAATAATGTTGGACTTTCCGCATATTTGTACGTCTCGAATGCTAATTTATTTACAGTTATCCAAGTAAGTGGATGCATTTATAATGTATTTTCCAACGAGGATATAAAAAAAGGTCTCTCCATCAGGGAAAAACTTTGATCCATTTTATGCATCCCTCGGAACCTCGTAAACTTTACTCTTTCAACCATTTTACGTTAAAGATAATAATATGCACGTAAATCAAGGCGATAATATCAGGTGACCCATTTCGTATAATAAGAAGTAGCTCTTTTATAGTAAGTACACATATATATATATAGATGATAACTATAATCCTGCTGCGCTTTTCGAGTCTTTTTCGACCCACCCTCAGCTCTATATTTATAACATAAATCGTATCCTCATTTTTTCAAAGACGGTTATTTTTCTGTGAAAATTTTGCTACCAGAATAAAATTCACAGAAAATACTCAAGTGGTCACTAGCGTGAGAAATAATCTCAAGTATTAATCCTAAGTGGACATGTAGCAGACGGATCGTTAAAGTTCGAGCGTTGCAACCGGTTTATGACAGAACTGTCTACGACTGGGCCACCTCCCTCGCTGTAGACTCCTGCGCATCCTTGCTAATAGAGCGGTAGTGCAGTGGCAGTAGCATAACAGAGATAGAAGGAAGATAAGGGACTTCAATGACTCTTGCAATTGATACAGACGATCAAGAAATGCGTATAATCACTTTTCGGATGGTCAGAATTAATTTACATCCAATCAAACTACTTTATGAATTTAAATCTTTTATTTAGATTTGATTTCTCTGAACATATTAACTTTGAATTCAAAGGTAATTTTCTATGTGATTTTACTGAAACAGGCGAGTTTAACCCACCTGCGTTCCTCGGAGTGAAAATTCATCCATTTACTATTTTTTATACACTGTAAAACGATTACTGTTTGTGTTTTATTCATTTCAAATGTAAAGAAAAATATGGTAGGCAAATGAAACTTGTGCAACATTGCAAAGTTGCATGTGTTTACTCGAAAACATATTTAAAAAATGCAAATTTTACTATTTATTATACCTTAACTATTTTCGAAATGTTTATCGATTTATAAGTAAATATTGAAATGTTTCACGTGTATCAATAACACAAAATTGCCACAACGATTCATGTTTTATAAACGCAACGAGCAGAAAAAATATTCAACCGCGCACTGAACAAAATATTAACTCTTCGAAAAACGTGTATGAATGTTAAAATATTTAAATAAAAATTTCATACATTCATAAAATTGAGCCTCCGTGAAACGTAACGATACAAACTGTGTATAACTAATTGCTTACGGGTGGATTTCCATTCAAAGCAGTCGATTGTAGACAATTAATGGGATAAAAAATAGTTAGGTTATTATACGAGGTGAATTGTTCATATACATATAATAATTACACTGTGTTATCTTGAAATATAACCACAGGTGTATTTAAAATCTTGTAAAACTTCATGTCAATCTATTTTTTATCTTAAAAATTTTCCAAAATTGATGCCTTCGAATATAGTTTGCGAACGAGGACAACCGGTGGACCTTTAGAGAGGTCTTACTGTGTTCCAGATGGCCTTTCCGTGAACGCAAACGTTATCGTGCACCGAGAGGATTGCTCAACTGTCGAAGGAAGGCGCCGCCGTCGCGAGCGTGGAATCTATATGCAAAGATTCGAGACACGCCATGAGAAGGGAATGATAATGACCTGTCAAGCCGATCATGATTATGCCATTATGCTAGAAGAGAATAATCGTGCTCGATTCTCGAGTTACGGGAGCTCGTGAGGCGCGTGTTCCAAGACAAAAGCGAATAATCTAGGCGCATGCCTCGTGCTGACGATCAGCGGGAGTCTATCACAAAAATCTTCATCGTTCCTGACGATCAGCCATGGGAGCCAGCCGGAGCCTAGCTCCTTTCTTTCTCTTTCTATTCGCCTCTTTCTCTTTTCGGGGAGAAATCGATCGCTCCCGTTTCCGCGAAGAGTCGTCACGATCCTCCGGATTCGATATATAAAATTTTCGGATACCGGAGCTTGCGCGCCACGGGTTCGCCAACGAAAGGACCGTATAATTATATTATTATAGCGATGGGCCCCGGCAGTTCGCGTATAATCTTCCGGTTTACGATGTTGTTTTATTCGCGCGTCGCATTAACAATTTACCGGGCCATTATAAAATGAATATAAATATAATCGTTCGCGCGGAACCGCGCGCTCTGCTGTATATTGTTATTCGCATGCAAGGACCGGGGCTAATGACCCCCATGAATTTCAATAACTCCCGTTTGATATCGGCCGCATATTAAGTGACGGCTGCCGGCTCGATCGAATTTCCAATAATCTGCCGCGGCATGAGCGTCGCCGTGACGCGCCGAGCATCGAGCGGTATCACACGATTCCTCTCTGATCCCGTTGTTCCAGCTGTGGCTCAAGGGTTAAAGTTACCGGAGAAAGGCAGAAAGTTCCCTCGAGGTCAGACCGTTCGAAAGTCGAGGAGCAACGATCTTTCTTTCTCCTCTACATTCCGCGCTCGATCTTCCGCTACGAACTTCCGCGGACCATTACTTTCTTCCATGATCGAGATCGTGAAAACGTAATTGCTGCTGCCGAGGAGAACTCCTACAAGCTCGACATCTACATAATATCGGCATCACACTAAGAAGTGTCGACGTCATTTTTTCATCCTTACAGCCAAGCTGTCGTAGGAACGTTTCAATCAGTCAGCGTTTTGTTGACAACAGATTGCAAAAAGCAAAATTAGAATTAGAAAATTAACCCTTTGCACTCGGAGCTATTTTAACTCGAAAGTTAAACATTCCTTCCAACCTAGAATATTTTCACTATCTCTGATTTTTTAAATTTGGCGGATGTGAAATTGATGTTAATACCTCATAGAATATTTACATGTTTAGTAATTGATTAGATACCAACATATTTAATAATGTGAACAATATTTTTAATAATGCTACAGCAATTTTTAGTAGCGCCTCAGAGTCGCCACTCGAGTGCACACAAAATGAAAGATATTAAAAACCATTTTCAGCTTTGGATCGGACTACGGTATACACACCATTCTAAGTACACAGGCACGCTAATCTTAATGTATTGAATCTGTCCGTATTGTGCCACAGCAACACAATTCTCAAATTCATTTCATGCAATGGCTAACGATTTCACATCCGGGAGCGATAAAACGAGATCCACACAGATCCTCACAGAGGAACGTGTGTACCCCTTTTGTTTTCAATTTATTCCCGCGGTTCGCTCGAGCCCACTCATGAGCACGGAATGCGCATCATTTTAGTATTTTCCGTACGGCCGGTTTTTCATGAAACCGGAATCAAACGGGGCAAAATTATCGCGGTGCGCTCTGCTGCCTGAAAAAAAAACTCCGCTACGAGAGCGGGATGAATCTGCAATAAAATAGGAAATGGAGCACTTCTCTCGGCTAACGTGCCGTCAGTGGCTCTGGCCGGCGCACCATACAGATTTCTTACCGCTCTTCTTCATTCCTTTCTCGTTCTTTCCGTCATTTTTCCGATTTTTATCCGAGCTTCACACACAATTGCTTCATTTTAAGGAATTTCGTATTTGGTTTCGATACTTCCATTGACAAAAAATATTTCGATGTTCGTAGAGACGCAATTGGGGTAGCAGTTTCGAGGGAAAACATTATTTTTTTTGAGAAATGAAGGTGACAAAAACGAATTCATTCGAATACCACATAATGACCTACAAGGTCAGAAATGAAGGTTAATTCTAAAAAAATAATGCAGATGAAAAACAAATTACAGACACCATTACATTGCTTGCAAGAAACAGTACAACTTTTTTTCTAATGTTTACTATTTGCATCAAATTTTAAATGTTTTCGGCGCAAAGGTTCGATCAATTAATAACAAGACAGCTATTTGTAAATTTTCACAATATCTCTTCTCAACGTTTCGATCTTAATTTAGATCATTCTCAAGAGAAACAATAAAAACATTGCGTCTGTAAATTAACAATGAACAATATAATATATAACTTGTGAAACCAATTTTTACTATTTGCAAGAAAAACGTTAGCTACTGTTATCGTGAACACCCTATACATATTTTTGGATCGTGTAAAAAAATCATTTAAAAAAGGACTGTGTAAAAAAAGGGTTGGGTATACGTTTCTTTCTACTGTTTCTAGTTTCTAGGGCTTCGATGAAACGTTTCCCTGTTACAAGTCGGGTTACGTTACCACTACCCACAATCCCCCCTTTCTCGTTTTTCCAGTCGCTTCTCTCCGAACGGCTGGTAATTACGCTCATTCCGCCGAGCAATTACCACACTCTGTCGCCTGTCTTCTGCATAAAGAGTGAACTTTCCCGGCAACAATCTCGCTGATTTAATTGGTATCGCGATGCGATCGCACGGGGTGAGTCGACGCCAACGAACGCGGGACCGGACCGATTATCGTTTACTATAGAATCGTCAATTCGCTACAGTGCTCGCCGAGACGAAAGTAACGCGGATCGAACGACTGCTGGTGCTTGATTGCGGATGTTTATGCAAATCCACTTGAGATAACGACTTGCAAATATGGTCGCGGTTATAATTAGATCGGTTTCTTGCTAAATCACGTTTTTGTAAACGACGCTGGGGAGACCGGAATTAAATAGATCTACATTCTACATTTCCTTGATTCATTTAAGAGAGACTTCGTTGCAGATTTTCACTGTAGAGATAGAATCATAATTATGATTTTGATTATCATCGATTTTCTTATCTTTCACGAGCTACGAATTAATTAATGAAAATATACAGTCCATTTCTAATGTAGCGCCTTATTAGTAGATTGCGGAACTTTATGGAAAATAATCGTAATGATGAAGTAATGATTTCTTTCATTCTTTAATAATGTTCATAAGCTGTAACTTATTGAATTGATGTTCTTAAATTTTTCAAATCTGTCCACTGTTTTAAATTCCAACTAACCATTTTTGTGCATAAATGCATAAAATCCCTACTTATTAGGTAAAGTATTGGAAGAAAATGTGCATATATAAAATTCCTTTAAATATGGTGACATGTATGAGATTTGGATAAAACGAGGGGAAACGTTTGACGATCGCACGTAAATCCCGACGCGGAAAAGTATGCTGGGCGTGTGCGCGAACGCGAACGCGAAGGCGGCACCGTTTAAAAGCTCGGTGTGGCCCGCCGGTGCCGGTTAATGGAGTGGTTATGGGAGAATTATTAGACGAGTGCGCGAGATTAATTGCGGTAAAGCCTCCTCGTTAAACTCGCCGGACGGATTGAAATATAGCCGTCGGTGACGATAAAATAAACCGGACGTTATTACACCATAATTTTGCGCCGGCCACGGATCGATTGTTGCTCTGCCGAAATTCTCCTGGTCCCATAATGTTAGCGTCTTTTTATCACTTTCGGGCCCGTCTCGCGAGAGCCCGTCTTTCAGGACTCGTGGCGGTTTTTGCACAGGGCTTTCATCATGCGCGCTGGCTCCGTAAAATGCAAGCGTGAGTTTATTGACGAGTTATACGCGAGTACTGTGGATGACTGAATTAACGATGGTGAGGATGATGTCGTGGTGCTTGCAGACAGGTCCTCCACAAAAATTTTGCTGCATTACATGGTACTAGGAACAGATAAAATTGTTTCTACTTTCAATAATTTTTATAATCCGATGATACAAAGTCGGTACTCTTAAATCATTTTTGTCATGAATATAGTCTTCGGTCTAATAATGAGCATACTGTGTTCCTTTTTTTAGACACGTCTTGAGAAATGTGTATTCGACCCCCAACTTAATTAAGAGGAGTATCTTTTTATTTAACAATATACAATGTTGAAAGTCAAAATCTGCCGTTAAAACAAAGTTGAGCATGATGTATGAATCGATAAAGGCAAGATTTTAGAAACATTTTTTTAGAAAATTTTCGGCACCGCCTCTAATTTTACAAGAATCGTTCATCAGCATGGTCACCGGTGACCATCATGGCAGTGAACGAGTTAGGGAACATCAACTTCACAATTCTGAAAAAGGTTCCAAGGTTTAAGAATCGCCTCCTCGAAAAACAGTCTTCATCTCAGGCGAAGCCCAATCTGACAGGAAGAAAAGCGATCCCACGAACCAGTGTCTCCGTGAATCCAAGAAGAAGAATGTCCATGAAGAAGAGGAAGAAGAAGAAGAAGAAGAAGATGCGAGGCTTCCCATTTCGGGTTTCACCGGTCGCGGTAGAGTGACTTAAACATCCATTTCGCGCCTGTCCCGCGTCTTTTTATCGCGATCAAGAGAATCCCGCGGATCGTGGGATGGCGGGGAGAGCGTGTTCGCGGTTTGAAGAGGAAGAGGAAGAAGAAGAAGAAGAAGAAAAGGAGTAGGAGGCGGCAAGAAAGGGCCTCGGCGGTCCGAGGGAGTCGAGGAAACGTTGGCAAACCATCCCGTTCCCTTTTCTTCCGTCCGTGAAGTCTGCTTATAGGCAGTCGGGTCCCGGGGCGACTCGTGAAGATCGTGAAGATCGAGGGAGACGGTGATACACGAAGGAGGCGCTGGCCCGTGTTGGCTCGCGGGGGCGTTCGAGCGCTTCGAAGCGCTTGCACACGTCGCGGAAAGCGGAGATAGAGGGAGAAAGACGCGCAACGGTTCGCGGATCGAAGAGGAACGGAGATAGAGCGTCCTGCAACGCTCGGAGCGTTGCTGAGAAGAGCTCCCTCTCCCTCCCTCCCTCCCTGTTCCTCCCCCGCTTCGTTTGCCTCTCACTGCAATTAGGGAATTGCCCGAGGTATCTCGCATTCATCGCAATGCAACCACGCTGACATGAACTGCCGTGGTAAAAGTGTGCAATGGGTTATTTTCATACATTGTTCGCGAAACCGTGGCTTCGGCAAATTAGCCCCGGTCCGGGGCTTATCCTTGTTGTATCCTGTTTTCGGGAGCACTCCATGCTCCACTCTCTCTTTTTTTTCCACTATTGCGGTGGTGAAAATTTCTTTTTCTCTCCTTTTGTTTTGTCGGTTCAGGGACACGGTGTCGAAGATCTATAAGCGGGCGAGAAATGATTACAAAGTTGAATTGATAGAACCAAGATTTAGAAAAATACTTCCCCCTTGTTGAGTCTAAAGACAGGATCATTTTCATAAAAACAAATCCCAGATTCACTCAGTCAGTCAAATGACCGGTTTCATATTTTTTATTTCACAATTATTAAAATTATACAGCTACTTCCATGGGAAATGTTTGAATAAATTTCTTTATTCCAGCACATACTGTAATAAGACTAGTACACGATCTAAGTAAATACGATCTTGTCATTTTTCTAAGGTAAAACATTTTAATCGATTTTAGTGCTTGGTAGGTTCAGTGCGTTAACGACTATTAGAATAAAAATATATCTATGACATTTAAATATCGATCAACTCCAAGTGCTCTCTCTCGAAAGTTTCTCCTCTTCCCCTCTCCTTATTTCAGCCGGTTCGAGGGAGGGACAAGGTGTCATAGATTAGCGCGGGCGACGCGTGGCGCCAGGCGACTGACATTTTAAGAGCGACGGCCGTCAAGGTGAAGCGTTTGGATCGGATCGGCGACCGTCGCGTCGCGCGTCGATCTCGTTAATTACGAGATAAACGGCACGCGGGCAAAAACGCGCGATCGACGTGATCCCGGTGATTGACGTCGCGTCGCGTCGCGCCGCGCCGCGCTGGGCGCGCGAATGATATATCGCGACCGATTAACCCTTTCACGAGCGATGCACGTTCGCCTTGACGATTCCATAGCGACTTCCACGTCAGCCCCGGGTAATTGCGGGCCGCTGAAGAAACCGTTGAAGAACAACCGTTCCCGTACGCGCGCGGTTTTTTTTTTGCTCGGAGGACGACGTTGTTCAATCAACGTCAGACGTCGTCGGCTATCGAGGCTCGTTCTTCGGGACGATCGACAAATTTAATCTCTTCTTATAGCGCGCGGACTACAAAGAAAGGTCCCGACCGCCGTCGTCAATTATTTTTTGTCCGACTGGAACACGCCTCCGTCGGCGGTTTCGCCCAGTACTCTGTTTTTCCCTCGATTTTCTATTTCTTCCCTGATGCTAGACCCCCCTCAGCTCTCTCTCCTCCCCCCCCCCCTCTCTCTCTCTCTCTCTCTCTCTCTGTGCTCAACCCCTGTACTGGCGACTTATTCTTTGACACCAGGGGCGTCGGCGGTGAGACGGCCGCGAAAAATGGTCGCGCGTTCAGGTACTTCATTAATATTTCATTTCGTTGCCTATCGTTACCGCGGAGCCACGGTGCTTCGCTCTGCTCGGCTCTGCTACGCTCTGCTCTGCTCTGCTCAGCTCAGCTCAGCCCGACTCGGCCCGACTCGGCGCGGAGGCCAGCCCCAGGGCATCGTTACTCCCTCCAAGCAAGCATACAAGGCGGACGAAAAGGTGGAGAGCGAGAAAGGGCGAGGACCACGGAAAAGAAGGGAACGCAAATATAGAGCGGCGCAACGAAGAGGAGGAGGCAACCGGCGAGCCATAGTGCACTTTATTACATCGAAAGACGGAGAGACCTTCAACCCCCTGCTTCACCCCACACTCCAACCCCCCCTCCCCCCCGGAGAAACAAGGACAAACTTTCCACGCTCGTAATCGGAATCCTTGTTACATCCTCCTGTAAAATGACGAACCCACCTCCCTTCGCGAGTGCAGCGACGTCGAGCCCTTCCGGCTTGATCCTTCTAACCGCCTCGCAGGCAGGTGTGATGTCTCGCGCGATTTCATCGAGAGACCTTCGAACAAATTTGTTGTGGAACGATTCGGTGGTGTGGATTTCTTGATATATCGGTTTGTAACATGTGAAGTGTCCGATTTTTAGAATTGATTTCAAATGAACAATACATTTTTAGTCTACACATTTTTTGCCAACAAGTTTCCATTTTTATAAAAATTCATCACCTAAGAATGATAGGTGAGCGATGTCTCGCAATCATGAATAGTAACGACTTCCATTGCGTAACGCTTTGTTATCAATGTTGACTAGTGAAGGCCAGAAAATCCATTGAAATGTCCTAAAGCATAGGTCAACAGGTTTGCACTGGAATGTTGCGAAGGATGCAAATCGTTATTTCGCATAAACCGTTTGCTAGTAGATGTCAACACATCCGAATGCACAAGCGTCACAAGAAGCTATTTAAGTCATTTGGAAGTTGATTGAGCAGCTGTTTGAACACAAGAAAAATGTCAGAAACTGCATTGAACTATTCTTGGACATTTGTTGTCCAAGAGTATCAGCTTGCAATCATCACTTGTTTGGACCACTCGAGCAAACGATTGGGAGGACATCGTTTCACTATAGTGACGAAGAGGTTGGCTAACTTGGTGTGCTATGGCTTCGGATTCAACAACCTCCATTTTCTACGATGCCCGAATTAAAAAATGACCAGTCCGGTGGTGTATAGATCGTATCGGACACACGCGTTTCTCCAAACAAACATCGGTCCTCTTCTCAAGGTAGCCTCGCCGCGAAGAAGAACAACGAAAAGAGTACGCGCGAGGGTAGAAGAAGGAGAGTACCGAGAGGGTAGAAGGGGGTTAGCACGAGCGCGACGGGGAAGAGCGTGGAAAGGCGAGAGCAGAAGAAGAGCCAGAAGAGGAGCGCAGGGTCCGTCGTGAAGTCGCCGGGGGGCACACCGAGCGTATTGTCTCGCTCGATGTCCTAAGGGCACACGGTGGATCTGCTCCCCCGTGCCTTCTTCTTCCTTTCCCTGAAGGGAGCCGGGGGACTGCGGGGGTGCAGAGGACGCTCACGAAGCTCGCCGCTATCTCCTCTCGTTTCCGTGCCCGCAGCGGAACGACCGTTGCTCTGCCTCGCTTCGTGGTGGGGTACACCTCCGCGTCTGCCCCCGGGGCCAACCTCCGCACAACGACGGGCTCCGAGGGGCGGTCGGGGCCAGGGGAACAACTGGGGTAGGGGGCGAGAGGGGGGCGGCCGCCTTCTTCTTCTCTACGCTGCATGATTCCGCGCCTCCGCCCCCGGGGCTAACCGAAACGGCTCTTACGTGTGTATATGTAAGTACACGTACCAGCGCACTGGCATCTGCCTGCATCGCCCCCGGCAAGGTGTGCCTCTTCTTCATCATCCTCCTTCTTCATCATTCTCCTCCTTCTTCTTCTTCTCTTCTTCCTTCCTTCGTCATCGCAGCGACGCGGCGTCGTGTTCCTCTTTTTCTTGATCGCTGGTCGGCATTGCGACCCTGTCGATTCGTCCGTTTGCTGGACAGTCAGGATTTTTCTGGATTCTACGTGATCTGGTTCAGGGTTCTTCAATTTTGGTGAAACCCCCTCCCCCCCCGTTGATTCTTTAGGATTAATGGAGGACGATTGCTGTGTTTATTCGTTGCGAACAGCGTGTGCCCTGTTCCGGATCTATTGATGGCTCTTGGGGGTGTTGATATTGTTTTGGCACTTGGAGTGTCCCAGACACGTGAGACGGAACTGATTTAGATTTAATCTCTTCAGGGATGTCACCCCCGATTACTGGGTTCTTTTTGCACTGCCAATTGATGTTACGGATCTTACCATAACTGGCTAGACATTTGGACTGTTTGATATTTT
The DNA here is from genome assembly GCA_916610255.1 of Lasioglossum lativentre. Lineage (NCBI taxonomy): Eukaryota > Metazoa > Arthropoda > Insecta > Hymenoptera > Halictidae > Lasioglossum > Lasioglossum lativentre. Next base: position 6,986,573 of record OU744366.1, read on the forward strand.
TCACAGCTCGATGTTACAGTGAAAGGGGTTAAAGTATATAGTTTGGTCCATCTACAATAGTTTCCACTTCTGGGAACCCCGTCAGCCGCAGGAAACCGAATCCCCTGCGAGCGTGTCAATAGAACGGTTAGGCTCCTCGATCAGGTTCGCGGCGGATTGTTTGTCGTCTTTTTGTCGAGGCTCCCCCCCGATTGTGTTAAGAGGCCGGATTCGTTTATTTAGTCAGGTTTCGGACGATCCGAGTGTCGCGTCTCGAACGTTGGCGTGTCTCTATATTTAGTGTCACATGTTCGGCGTGTATCGCCCGGGGCAGGGTGTCCTCCACTCGTTGCTTCTTTATTCCCTGGTTCGGTCACGGTTGATGCGGACCCGGAGATTCGTTCGAACGACACGCGGCGGGCCCCGTCTTCTTCCACACGGCGATGTTATTCATTCGTACCGCAACAGTTTATAACATTAATTCGCATCGATGAATGCGTCACTGTCTCTCTCCGGTTTCTTACCACGAGGCTCAGATAGCCGATGATAGCAGCCCCCCCAGGTGCTTCTACCCGCGATTTTTTTTTTTTTACCGTTCACCGATTCTGCGAGTGACCCCTCCAGGGTTAACCAACACCGGTACATTGCACACCTGTGCGTGTGCGTGTGCGTGTGCGCGAGCATTCATGCACCGCCGAGCGTCGTCCTGGCTGCACCGCCTCCGGCTACGCGTGCCCCTTACATCTATTTCTTATATCTTCCTGCTTCTCTTTAGTTTCTTGCGTCCTTCCTGCATTTTTCTCCTCGATTCTACATTGTACGTGGACCGACTGCAGATTAGGTTTCGGAATGCTTTCGGAATCGTTCTTCTTTCTTTTGAGCACGTGCCTGGTTTTTAGTGTTCTATCACACTGTGCTCGAATCGTCTATTCAGACACTTAAGTTTTATATCGTTTTATATTGTTTATAAAGAAATTTTCTTTTAACCCTTTGACACTCAATGAATTTATGTGCTCCTTTTGAAAAAGGCTAATATATAGATAATAATGCTTTCTGAGGAATAGAAAAAGCTATAAAAAGAGGTGTATATATATATATATAAAAAAATGAGAGTTTTGAAAACAGCTTGAAATCTTGTCTGTGAATACTAATAGAACGTGGATCATTACTCCCAACATTTCCAGTAGAGGCATAAAATTTAATGACCAGCTGGACAGCTGATTGAACATCAAAGTGTAATTGAGTGACGCGCATTGTACCACCGATGATACACTTTGACAAGACAACAGAAATCATACTGTATCACTTGGAGCGAGCATTACACCGTCGACTGCATTATCAGGGAGATGTGCGTAAGCAGTATCGCGATAACATTCCTTGGAACAGAATTGCGTTAACTGAAGTATAATCCGTGACTCAATAATGTGATTTGATTACATTGTCGTTCAATTACGTTGTAATAGAATTTATACGATTCTGATTGTGATGAATATGATCGTTTCTCTTCAAATTACGTGAATTTCTGAACAACATCAATATTCATCTCTAATAATGATTACTCCTGACTAATTAATATATCTTAATTGTAAGTCTGGTCGGTTAATGACTTCGCAGTTAATGCGACCACTATCAATCATTAAATAATAAATAATACTTGGTAATCATTAGACTGCGGATCCTTATGCAAAATTTTTTTTATAAATTACATGAGTTAGGATCTAAATAGAAGAGGCTTCTAAAAGGATTGAAAATAATGTATTGACATACCCAAATTTTTTTAATTGTTCCTCTGTTTAAAATTGCGCATACCCATTTTTGTCATAAATGCATAAAATCCTCAGTCTAGTAATCACACTGTAATTCAATTGTAATTCCTCACAGGTCTGCCTTCATATATCAGATTCCAGTCGCACCTTGATTCTAAACAACGCATAAATCGTCGACTTCGTCAGGTTACGGCAATAAATAACGCACAGTTAAGAGCACACATATTTTATTATAAATACTTTTTCTCCTGGATCTAACGGTCTAACACGCACACACGCACACTTTCTCTAAAAAAAAATCATAGGAAGCCATAGTTGGTAAGGATTCGCGGGAAAGCTCGCTAATAACCTGTTCGCACGTTCGCGCTATTTATCGTCGAGTGTTGTGTCAGCGACGGGTCCTCGTATCTCAGCAATTATACATACAGCGGCGCAATCGATTTTTCATTAAGCACACACGCACGATCACGCGTATGTACCGTTGCAATTGTAAAACCAATTGAGCAGCCGCGTTTCTACGTTTGCTACCAACGGGTGCATCGTGACTGCAGCACTGAGTCGTTGCACGCGACAAGGGAAACGAACATGTTGCAGCCGGTGCAGCAAGTAATCCTGTTAGGTTGTATCAACGTGCGAACCGGATTGCTTAATTGATATCGTTTTCTTAGATTAATATGCAGCAAACTTGATCGGGTGGACAGTCGTTGGTGGCTTGTTGAACAACAGGATTGCAGAAGTCCATGCACTCGCCTCCGTAGTGACTACAGTGGGTTCTGTACTCGTCTTTCACTGCAAATAACAATTATACAAATTTAAAATTTTTTAGAGTTAGTATTTTTAGTCTAACATTTTGTTCCTAGCACTTTGTACTGTGAAGTAAAGATCAGCTGTTTCCTCAATAGCTACGCCAGAAGGTAATGCTTATAATTATTCATATATCTTTTGCTAACAATATTTACTTTATACCGATGGCTTTTAAAAAAACGTGTGCATTCGTTATAAATAATTGCCTGTTTATTTTGCAATTGTAATTTCTCAACTATTATCATTGGACTGCGAATCTTCATGCATTTATGCTGTATGCATATTTGTAGAATACGTATATGTTAACAAAAATGAATAATATTTGTATTTTGTATTGTTCACATTCGATTTTACCGCGAGCAATCATTTTATTTCAGTGTGCATAGAATTATGAAACCAGAGAATTTAATTCGAGAAAATATCCTGTTCGTATTTTCGACGTGCACGAAAATTTGAACTAAGAAGAAATACAATATAAAAAAGTATAACCTGGCAAAAGTGAACAAATAATAAAACAGAAAATTCCATAAAGAACCACATTATAATTATATTGTTGCAAAATTGGTATACGTTCATAAAAATTTAATATAAAAACATGAATAAAGATCCTTACAGTATGTTGTAAAAAATAAAGTTAAAAGTAAAAAAATAGTCTAAATAAACATGACAAAATCTGTAATGAAAATAGTACTATCATATATTGTTGAAAATGTCCTATTTCTAAATGTTTTTCGACATTTACAAAAATGTGAACGAAAGACTTTGCATTAAAACAAATATGCTATAATTAAATACGACAATGAACAATCTGCATTTCCAATAGAACAGCAAAATACTGAGTCGAAAAGTAAAAGACAAGAGAGAACAGTTTAATTTACAACTGTGAGCTAAAACTACGAATAAACGGTGAACATATTCAGTGGTCAAGTCACGATGGAAGAAGTTGGAACGATGTTGAAGAGTACTCGAAGGAATCGGCAGTCTGACAGCGACGCCAGAGCGACACAAGCCGTGAAAGTGTGGACAGTGACGCACGCATTAACTCGACAGCCGTTCGTTCGAAATTCACGGCGCGGTGTGAAGAGTGAATCTGTGTGGTTGATTTCGCACAGTAGAAATTACGGTGTTGCGTGTGTGCCGTACGGGCAGACGTGAAATTGCTGTGTACAATGGTAATGCCATGATTACGTTATCGTTACCGTCTCATAATTGCCATCACTCTTGTGTGCTTTGCGTCGCGTCGTGACGCGAATCGACGAAACCGTGACGTATCAATGAAAGTGGACAGTCGATAAAGCGTCGGTGTCAACAACCAGAAAAAAAACTGTGGAAACATATACGATCACTATCAACAATTAACCCCTTGCACTATAATACCGAGTCGGACTCGCGACGAAGATTTCGAAGAGAATCTACTAAATATTCATGCTATTAATTTCCTTCAAACTTTAAATTGAAACAAAATTATATTTTTTTGTTGTTGAAAACATTGGAGACATAAAAACTTCCTTTTTTCTACGAAATTAGAAACGACAAATAAGTTCTAATCACTGCAACCGTAAAATAAATCGTAGTGCAAGGGGTTAATTATCGATCAATTTACATGTTTATGGACTACAAAATTTCACTAAAAGTTCCACTGAAAGTGGAATTTTCGATCGGGAGTCGCGAAGAAAATTTCCTCGGTTTTATTGAATTCGTAACTGGACTTACCTACGCTGCAACATATGTCAGTCGATTGCGGACACAAGAAACCACCGAGGTTAGGATGCTCGCATTTGTCAGATTTGACGCAGTTCTCCTCGGGGCACGTACTGTTCCCAGCTGCGTACTCTGGAAATAGACATTTAATGTGCATGATATTTCAATGGTCGGACTTTTGTTCTTTATCCAGTTTTTATTGTTTAAAAGTGTCACGTTCTGAAAACCCTTAACTGGTACCACGTCATCAACACTCCTCGTGTTTCATTTAACTGTTTCAAGTTTACTTATTGTTCCAGTCCAGTTGTCACTTGGAAAATCAACACAATAGATACGATTGTTGTTCGCTGAATGAAATTTATAAATTACGCAACGCGTCTCGGAGCTTTCATAGCATATCTGGAAATTCCCGGAGCGTTCAACGCTCGCTCTCGGTTTGTTTTGTTTCGATATACATACATATCGCAAACTGGTTTCCCCAAACTGCTTTTATTTCCCATGAATATCAGCGGCGTCGCTTCCCCGCCTTGTCAGCCGCGTTTCCAATACACGATTGTAACAGGATCGAGTCAAAAAGACGTCTCTGAATTTTCCGCGATCCACGTAAAAGTTTCGAGAGAGTACCATCACGGGGTTACCATCGAACCGGTTCGGTACCGGTTCGGTACGGTTCGGACCAAAAAGGTAAGAGGCGGGATCGCTCAGGCGCATATTTTAATTTACTATGATGCTCCTGTGTAGCGGTAAAGAAAGCCATTCAGTGTTCGAGCGATCAAAGAGGAAACCCGTAGCTATTTTCGACGTTGCATGTTGCTCCGCCGTGAAATCCGTAATCGAACCTAAACACTGAACAACAAAGATCACGGTGTAACGGATGGAAATAGATCAAGGGTGAAATTCCGGGTAAAACGGGAGAAGCCCGATTTTTCATCGTTAATCCACTGCCTAGCAATAATATCCCATCAATCGTGAACGATAAAAGCATCCCGTGAAAAAGTTGTACACGGATCATCGAACTTTTCCACTGGATTTTATTATAGAGAAAAAGTCGAGCAGCAATTATGAAAGAATCGACTGCTGTTTCGAACTAGCTAATATTCTTTTTAATCGAGAGACACTTTCTGGCTATTTGCAAAGAAATGGCAACTGTGTGAAATACATTAAAACAAATACTAGTGTAAGAATGGGCTTTATTTTTGACCCACTCACAGCAAAAAAAAAAAATAAAAACAATTTAAATTAACAACTTACGAAAAAGTAAATTATACAATAATTTTTAGTACTTCACGCACACAGGTATCCTCGAATTTATCCTACACTAATCTGAAATCTTAGTACATACATTTCTAATCAATAGTCAGATCATGTCAGATTATAAAACAATAGATTAGGCTAGTTTAGACTAGCAAATATTTGTTAAATGTAGACACATCTGAAGACTGTGAAGACGTTAATGGGGAAATGGCTATAAATGGTACAATGCATTAAGGCTTTTCTAATCAGACAATTGTTAAACCTAATATATGGGGAATATAGCATAATTTCAACCAAATAGAATAATTCCGAAGAACACAAACCACGAGCGACTACAGTACTATAATTATCAATTATTCTAACTTTGAAATCACTTAAGATTCCCTTAGTTAACTATTTTATTCTTATTTTAGGATGCTACTAGAATTTGTATATATTCTTCCATATTAAAATAATTCAGTTAAAAGTTCATATAACGACGAGCACATATTTTTCTATATAAAAAAGAAATAATAAGGAAAATGCGAGAGTAAAAGCAACATTGTCAAGTTATTATAAATATATTTGTTATAATGGAACTTTGACCTTGAAAGGGTCAAATGCACGAGGGGTCTGATGATAGCAAAATTAAAGAAAGGGAAACGAGGCGAAAGCGAGGTCACTGGAAGCGGAAGAAGATAGAAATAATTTTGGTTTGACCGACAGCACATATTAATAGTAATTGATTAGGCTCACCGGTGTAATGCAGAAGGGTGGCCACGAGGGCGACAAGAGCAACCGGCAGACAGAGCTTCATGGTTCCACTGACTCTTTGACAGTCGACGATTCAATGGTCTCACTTTCCCGGGCCCTGGCATTATATAAACGTAAGCGTCCAGTGTTACGCGACACTCACACACCCACGCACGTGGGCCACTCGTACACATGCGACCACACGTTCTTCCGTTGTCGTGCATTTCATTATCTCCGGCGCGGCGATGTGCGAACACGTTGTTGATTCAATCTTTAACCCTCTTGTTCATAACCAAAAAATTTCACGCTGTTTCATGACCGAGGTAACCGGGCATCCACCCACCCAATCACCATCATTTACAATCCTTTACATGATTTCAACTTTCTCTTTTTTTATCCGAAACAACTGCATTTTGTTTTCTCTAAATCACTTTTTTTTTATCGTGGTGAACGTCGAAGAATATATTTTAATAATATTCTTTTTAGTAATCAAAATTTTTAATTTCTTTTGTTTCGGACCATAATTCATTAATGAACAACTTTATTTCTTAGTCCCTGATGAGTAGAATTACCGGAATCTACAAAACTCTCTGTAAGAAAATATATAACTCGTATAATTTTGATTATTTTGATTTTGAAAAAATCGCACATGCACTACAAACGCCATTGAACATGCGTGCAAAATCTCAATGCTAAAGGTACGATAGATGTTCTGGAAAAAATTCCACGAAAACCGGAATACCCGCTTAAGCGGTTTTGATCGATCCCTCCGGTGATTCCCGGAGCGAAGCGCGTCTCCGTGCTTCCCCCTCGGGTAAACAATCGCGACATGAATCGCTTGTTGAACGTGTTTACGCATAGATTAATGTTTAATCGCCGACACTTGTGTAGAATCCATGTATTTTTTCAAAATTTTCCTCGATACCGAATCTCTTGCGATGGAGGTTTCCGATGACCGCGCGAGCACAAATAGAAAAATTAAACAAATACATCGAACACGAACGTAGATAATTAAAAATTGTTCAGCATTGAAAATAGAATGTGTTCGAATGAGAACGAATTAGAGTGAGAGATGAAATGAAATGAAGTAATCAAGAAATGAAAATGTGTTATAGAATTACAGAAAGTACTAGAAATTAGTAAAATAATAAATTCACAAATTAATCATTATTATTGTAGAAGGTCTATTTAAAAATTGACAATTCTCCAGTTTTCCCAACAAAGTGGCCGCATATAACCAAAATTATTTATGCATACATTTAAAAAGTTCTTCGTTAAGTAATGTTCTTACACTTCCTCTCAACAACAATTTAATGTTTCAACATCGACGAGACTCAAATGATTCGTGCCTGCTTTTATCAACGAGTGCAACTTCAGCAGGTAACACTTTTTCCCCCAGTACGTGCTTCAGCCTCAGCTGCTGAGAGGGCGCGCCGCTTTTGGTTCTCCATCGAATACTCGATAAACGCACACACGTACGAAAGTAAATTGCATTCGTTCGTCTTTACTGAAATATATTTTTCCATTAGTATAATGAATGCAACGAACTCGCATATTACATTATTTCATTAACGGTTGGCCTCTCTACCCTGAAATTTCATCATATCTCGTTGTTTACTTCGTACAAATACGAGCACGAATATTATGTCCTGTAATTAATTTCATAAAATATTATTTGGATATATCTAACCGTAGAGAGACCACGAATTTCATTAATTTACAAAACTCGACGCGCCTATTGACCTTTCACGTTAAAAGCAAGTTTGCCAAAAATCAGAATCGCGTTAGTGATCGATATGAATTTTGATTCATATACATAGGATACTTTTAGTAAAATCACATATTTAAAATTCTCGCTGGAATGATCGAAGTCCTTGATGACTACAGATCAGGAGCCGGTGCTCGATCCGTTCTTTATTCATACCGGCTATGAAATAATCATCAATTTTCCGAGCGCGTCTCTATGATCGAGCCAGGATTCATATACTTCGCCACGGAAAGATTAATGAGCCTCGTCTGGACGCGAAGCAATGTTATCCGAATTGTGTCGATAAAAGGTTTACCGGTGATTTATGAGCGGCCTGCGGTTTAATGGAACTACCTCGAGGAGTTGGTCATGCCTGGCTATGGAACGATTGTTCTGGCGAACCTTTTAAGATAACGAGACTGTATAAGAACCGAAGAAGCACGAAACTTTGCTTTAAGGACACCACTTTGCAGCCGCCAAGCTCTGCCACTTCCGTATCGTTCCACGTTCTGATACGCGTTTAAGTGACTCCGGCCATCCCGAGGATTCGATTTAGCCACTAATGGCACCTACAGTAGCATTCTTTAGGCTGGTGGACTTTTTTAGAATTTTTCACAGCGTTCGAAACGGTAGCTTGGCAAAGAAATATTTTCAAGGTCACTTTTTCTCGAGATTTCAAGGTCATCGAAGTTTTTTCAAACGCGACTACATATTTTTATTACGACAGTCTTACAGCTCGTAAAAAAACGACTTCACCGATGTGCGATATGTTGACCTTCGTGCGACCTTCGACGAGAAAATAATCGATTAGTATGGGTTTTTATGGAAAATGGCAAGACCTAGGTAGGATTCTTCCAATAATTCTACTAAGTTTGAACATGGGTCGAGATTTTTAAATCCTTCTAATCTTCGCAATGTTTTATATTTCAATGATTTTTGTTATACATGCATAAATTGTTCAACCAATCTTACCTTGAATTCTGTCTTGAGCAATCATCTTCCTTGATGTCCTGTATGTATGAAAATCTACATCGCATGATTCTATATTATTAAACTGTGAATATTTATGCACATTGATAGATAAATAATGTTTCCACACATTAAGAGATAGAAAAATGTGTACCTACTATAGGTAACACTGAACTTCCTGATTTTAAAATACCTAAAATATGATATAAATATTATTGATTCAATTTTGTCTAAATGTCTTGCAAACACTGCATCGAGAGTTGTTCCTGATCTTGTTGTCGCTTCATTAGGATTATTTAACATTTCCAATCTTAATTTACTTCTAAATATTACTAGTCTGCAAGAAATTTCACTTCTGCCGCGCGTGGTTTGCCACGCGTATGTTTTTTTATTTCAAACCGTAAACACATGACTAACTCCAAACAGATAAATCATCGCGGGACCGCAAAGATCTGCTGATCTTCCACGAAATTTGCTTGCCAAACATCGGCAACAAATGAAAGAAAAGTTATAAAAGTTATTTTCAGTGCAGTGCAGTATTTTCCTTGCATCGTATATAGCCTTTCATCTCGCAGACGTATGTCTCTAACAAACAGGAGATTCATTAATTTTAATAGTGAGCGATCAAGTAATAAAAATTTCTAGACATCTTTTACGATCATCGGTGCACTTCACGTTATCTTGTTGACTCGGTAAATGCTCTCATTAGAAATCAAGATACTCGAGACAAGCATCTGAGTGTTATCGTACACTCATTAGGTTGTTCAGTTTCTCGAATATTCGTTGCGATTTTTTTAATAGGTAACATCAGTAATAATTATACAAGATAATACCGCGCGAAAATGTTTACCATTTCAGGTCACCAGTGGAAATTTCAGATAGGACTAACGCATATCGAAATGCAACTTCCTTAAAGCGACCATTAACCCGTCCTATACCGCCGTATATCCCTCAGCTAATAACAGTTAGATAATAACAATTATCGTTGCAATTTTCAGACACTTAGGAGATTACGCACCCCGTTGCGATTATTCGCGATTTTCGTTCAACCAGTTCCGTTTCTGGAACACAGTGCACGCAGATATACGGCCGTGCAAAAAATTGCTATCTACGTCTTACGTTTCGCAATTTGTATCATATGTCACTTGAGGTCATACACGTCAATTTCGTACGATTTACGATAAAATAATTTTTAGAATCGGTATGCTTGGAATTCAAGGCATATGAATCATTTCTCAGGTCGAATTATTTTTACATATGAATTCAAATTTTGCTTTACTAAATTTGAAAATCTCCATGATTTTGTTTACATATAGTATGACTAGTGAATATTGAGCTGAGACAGTTACAAAAGTTTGCGAGTTCTTTTCGAAAATTTGGGGTCTAAACATATAAGAAATAGGTAACTATTGAACATTCATTCTAAATTTGTTTAAAAAATTGGACTCGACGTGGGCATTAAAATATTTTACAAAACAAATCAGAATCTGAAACTGAACGATTTCTTGGAAATAACAACACAGTCAGTGTCAGAAAGGAATACTCAGTACTTTATTGTTAATCATTTGAACGTATACTTGAATTCATCTTAAGAATTACAGAAAGGTGCGTGCAGAGGGGAACGTTTGAACGCTTCACTCTTTTTGGCACTTAACCAAGAACGAACAATAAACACGTTTCCCCATTTCACCTAGCGACCAATAAACACCACATTCAACCTTTTCACTGTTGAAACTTTCAGTTGTACACCGTACTAACAACATTTGACATCACACCGAGACAGTGAAGGTACCAAAAGAGTCGAAGAATATTATTACACTATTTTCAATTTTTTTAAACTATTGCACGAACAAATACATTTCTATTCAACCTCTGTTTCTTTCAATTTACGCAGACAATTTTTATTTTGCATAAAGACCCGCAGGTACGCTTAATCAGTGTCGCCAGATGAGGGGAGGGACCACGCGTCACGTGATCAGGCCTTGGCGGAAGCGTGGGGGAATAGCGTCGTAGAAGGGGAAGGTAGGGGCCAAAAATCTCGATCTGGAGGCACTAACCTTAAAAGCCCTAAAAATTTAAAAAAATATATGGCAAAAATCAAGTGTCATAAAGATCCTTTAAAATAGTATGATCCAGAAAAATTTGTATAGGTCCATTAATAACGAAAATAAGTAATAATCCAAATGAGTTCGAGGGGGGTGTAACATATTCGGTGATTTTTCAATTTGTCACGAGTCACACGTGATAGCTTGAACAGTAAAAATTGTCCGATTGTTGGTGTAGATCGCGTGGCGTGGCGATGATCGATATCGATCTTGTCCGTCGACAAAACAGTTGTTTTTTCATTTTGCTCTCCCCGCATGGTCGCGTTCAAACGTTCGTTCGCGGTCTTGGAATTCGAGTACGGCGTAGCTTTAAGACTCGCATCGATTCCTCTCGAAGCATGACAGTTACGTCGCTACGTCCCCCGTGGATCTCTGCCCTTAATCGTAGATCAAAGAAGGAGCGTGGATATGCGTCGCGTCGCGTCGCGTTCGCGCGAAGAACAGACATACGCCACTGGAAATATCTACAGCATCGTTCGAACATCAAGCACCACAACACTCGCGCCACATTCAATAGAGTAACATCCAACCATTATTGCGTTCCTCTTAATCGTGTAACGAGTATCAAAGCGTCCGTTGCAGAAGGCATTTTAACTGGAGCGAAACAGCAATTGGGATTTTCCAACGATTAACCGGTTTAGTCGAACGTGTTAGGCTATCCGAAAATTTCTTTTCATTTCTCTCGGTTATTTCACTTTGGTAATTTAACCCTTGTACGCTTCTATAGTGAACATTCAATTTATACAATTTCCTAATCCCGAAAAATTGAGGACGTTTCGACAGCAATTAGTTTCATTGGAAAAAATAGTACAACGATTTGGACTAATTTTAAAGCGCGAATCCTCTGTCTTACCGATCCATCGTTTATCTTTTCCTAGAGAAATTTTCCGCGATACATCAGGTGGAAAACTGGGGACACTACAAAAATGCTACAAGCGTACGAGGGTTGAAATAAACATTGATCTCACGTGTAGAATTTTAATACATTTCAGACGAACTAAACAGTTTATAGCTAGCAGAGATACCTCGTAAAATTTTTCAGGAATAATTGTTGCGAAGAAAGCGTAAAGCGAAATTTTCAGATAACCTAGAAAGATAACAGAAAGATGTCGAATAGATCAAGAAAATCACCGAGTCTAGAGAAAAACGGAACGGTAACCAGCTTTGTGCCTAGACCAAAAATAATTCGGACACCAATCGCTCTAACCCCGAAGAAGCGAAAAGAATTAACACTTAGAGATATCCCCGATAAGCGGATTTTCCGTGATGCAATAAATATTTTCAGTAGTGTCGATCGGGTGTCTGAGTCTACTGCCCGCTAAAGATAGTGAGATCTCTTTCCTCTTTTCAAACGAAAAGGAATACAATGGAACGATATAAGTACTTCGCTACTGACGGGCTTCGAATGTACAAGTTAGTCGGAATTTTCACGGGCAGCTGGTGGTCGATCGTTTGATTCGCTGAAAGGGACGTCTCGCTCACTAAATTCTCCCAAAAACGTGAACGAAAGAAACAATTTCAGATTAGTCTTTTTTATTTCTCATTTGTTTCAATGCTTCAGCAGTTCAATGTCGAGCATCAGGGTCTAAAGAATTATTTTAACATTTACGAATTACCATCTTTGGTCAAAGCAAGTATTATAAATTATAATTTTTATCGTACATCCTTAAATATATGAGTTAAATCGCATTTAAACGCCTTTACGCGAATTACTCTGAGAAAGTGAATTGAAAAAGGGAAAAAGTCACGACAAATCTGTAAATTTTATTAACAATACCTCCATTCCAAGATCATGGCAAAGTTTCATCCCTTTATAGTAAAACAAAGAACAATCCCTATGGAAACAGTTTTATAAGGGTGGTTTTCTATCCTAGTGAAATAACAACGTGAAATCAACGTTCTACGGATCAGATGAACAAGACTGATATTTTTTCCACGTTTTGGGGAAAATTACGCGTGACGTCGCCTCGGAATCAGACTCCGATTCCCTCGAATCGTCGAACGTATACACATGAACGAATAGAACAGATCCGAGAACGAAATGGAAGGTAGCTCGGAGCCGATTGTTGTAATCGGTCTCGAGCCTCGACGGTAACGTAAAGACGATTATTATTATAAAAGCGTGTTCTACAAAGGCACCAGCTACCGCGAGAACATCCCTCGGTGTGTCGTCTAGCGCCGGTATCTAGATTCGTATGTACAAGTGGATAGACTTATCAGTGCTCAGCTTATCGCAGCGTACTCGTGTCATTAGTGTCCAGTATTGCTGTACACGGTTACCAGTTTCGTAGGAATCGAAGGACCGAGAGCTGACTAGAAAAGTATCGCGGAGGCGCGCGGTCGTCTTTCATCGACTGATCCAGGCGGCTCTAATCTCATTTTTTTCGCTTTTCTTTTTTTTTGCGTTTACCTGGACGACGAATCCGAGACTTGTGAATCCGGTAACGGGAGAACTTACAAGGTTTTCTGCTTGAAAGCTAGTCGGGATCAGAGTTCACTCTCAATTCCTCACGGAGAGAAGCTCGAGAACCGGGACACGCGGGCCCGCTTTTTTTCCATTTCTTTCATTTTCCAAACGCATGCACTAAAAACTAACGATTGTACACTTTCCGAAGAGTCGAAACGCGGGAGAGACCGACGGATTCGGTCGACGACCCTCGGATAGATGATTCTCTCTTTCTCCGTCCGCTTTTCGGTATCACAGTTAACCGGGATCATTATTATGCACCGGGCCGATAGTCCTCGATCAGGTTTTTCAGGAACGTGTAAATGTCTTTGAACGTCGGTCTCGAGGTCTCGTCCCTCCGCCAGCATGAACACATCATCCTGTAGACCTCGTCCGGACACATCGTCGGTCTCGGTAGATACACCTGCAATCAGAAATTTAGTTTCGCATCGATTCGAGAATTTTGCGAGGATTTTTCGAGGTTACACTTTATAATTACACACGTAAATATCATCGGAATTATATCATTTTTGGTATCAATTTCATTAGAAAAGTATCAAGAATATTTTGGCGAAAGTTCCATAAAGAAATAATGAAAAATAAAGAAGTTTTGCCATCGGATTAGTAGTGGTCTCACACCGATATACCCGACCCGTATCATGTTTACATTTCTCGGCGACCGAGGCCTCTCGAGTTTCATAGCCCCTCACGGGGTATACCCCGCAGGAGTGGGGATAGTTCAGGGACATTTATGTGCGATACATTTGGGACATTTATCGATGAAATACTGTTGCCACTAAACGATATCCAACCAATTTCAAATGAACCGAAGTAATCAAGAAAAATTTCCGAGTATGGTGTTTCGGGTTTAGCTACCTGTAACTCGGCTCCGTAGTACATATGCTCGGCGTTTTGAATGACTTGATCGTTGGTTAGATGTTGGAAAGGCTTCTCCCTGGCCAAGCTCATCACCTCCCAGAGAGTGACGGCGAAGGACCAAACGCTGCTCGAGCAGGTGTACCTGTCCTGAAGTAGAAAAAGGGATTGAATAAAGGATCACTAGTTTAGGGGTCGAAGGGAAGAAGAAAAATTGATTTAGCAGAAAATGTTTACCAACAGAACGCTTTCCCACGGCAGCCATCTGATTGGCGCCGGAGGTCTGCCCCCTATGTCACTGTAATCCTTCTTGTAAAGGTCACTGCACATCGCTATGTCGGTCACTTTCACGGTATAAGAGCGGCCCACTAGACAGTTTCTGGCTGCCAGATCCTTGTGCACCAGATTCTTCGACTCGAGGAACCTCATGCCTGATGCTATCTGCGTCCCCATGTACAACAGGCAGCCTTGGCTGGCGAACACATAAACGTTGCTTTTTCATCAGTGTGACGTTAATTGATTGAACCACTATCCGAGCGGTACAACTTTATTTTGATGCGCGCCGATATATATCGATACCGATCTGGGTACATCTTTCCTCGGGCACCGGACGCGGAATCATCGGCGATCGTATCGACAACCGCTGACTAGACCGCGCTCCTTTCATAAAGAGTTTATGCTACTTTTATATCGCGGTGATTTGTAACCGTCCGGCACTGTCATTATGCCCGCCAGCGAAACAGTTTTAGCGTTGTTGCATCAAGTTGCGTGAAAATCTTTAGAATTATGATTATAGATTTTTTGTTGTTTATTTGGCAAGATTTTCACCGAACAACACTCGCAGTCTAGTCGCAGCGAAAGCTCCGTGCGACGACGTTACCAATATTGCATTTTGATGACACTCTCTCGGACATCATGCTCGATTATATTCGAAATTGTATTCGGGGATATTATTATTAATTTGCGATATTAATTGGATACCGGATTCGACGGATTTAGATTGATACCGGCGATTTATGATACGAGTGTAATCATGGGGGGAGCAATTAATCTCTGGTAGTTCGATTAGATCGCGTAATCGAGGATCGCCGTAGTACGAGCAAATACGGGTAACGCCGTGGTCATTTGCACAATGTACCCATTGCTATATTTCTTTCGAAAATCTGAAGCAATTTCCAAAATTGTTTTACGGTCATTATTCTTATGGCTTTTCAGCTATTTCATCCAATCAGGATCAGCTGTTTCATCTAATCAGGTTCATCTATTCTCTAAATAGACAAATAAATATAACTGTATTTATGAGAGCGACGAATTAATTTTTCACATTTTTTCTCTGAATAATTTCAGCAAATGAAGAATAATGTAATAATACTTTTAAAATTCGTCTAATGTTTTGTTTTGCATTTGATGTACACATTTCTGTCATAAATGCATAATATCTGCAGTTTAAACCTACGTATTTAATAATTTCCTAGAAGAAAATAAAAATTTATATATATCGTACGCACACTTCGGTGCGTAAACATTCATAACAAAATAGCAGAATTTCATTTTGACTAAAAAGGAAGCAACTACATTCACTACAGACTCGATAATACATTAATCATGGATAATTGAATTGAATATATTAAAAAATTTAATGTACTAAAGTAGAACCACCTGCATGATCCAATGTATTCAGAGTCATTACTGTCATTCGTAAATGACAAATAGGCCTGATCGATCAAAGCAGCGAACCGCGGAAGAGTTGCGGATCGAAACCGGTGAAAACCGCGTAAACGTAAAAAAAATGTTGCAAAATTATAATATTAGAGCGATCGTTCCCATCGTTTCCCGATCGCGGTTCCATTCCGGTGCGTTCGTAAACGCGTCCCGATATCGTTAATGCGGAGTGTATGTACATGTATATCGTTTAGGTTGTATAGGCCGTAAGGAGCCGAGACCTCACCTAAGGGCCTTCAAATTGCAGCTCGGCCTAAGCGTTCCCGTAAGTGGCACACTGTACTGAAGATAATGGGCGAGATCACCGAGTTCCGTGTACTCGATGATCGTCCACGGCACTGGATCCACGGAACACACTCCCAAGACCCGAGCCACGTTCGGATCGGACAAACAGGACAGAAATCGCACTTCTCTGATTTGATCCGACGTACTACCGGCTCGAATGTCGCTGGTGCAAGACGGCACGCGAGCTACCACCAATCTCGGTGCGTTCGCCACCATGTCCTCCAGTCCGACCGATTCGCAAACTATCGCCTGCAAAGGAAAAAGAAAATTTTTTATTTTTTTTATTCCAACAGAATCTTCATTCTGCGACCCTTCTGTCAATTTGATGCATTTTTCTGCGCCTATTTTATTTTAACCCTTCCAGGACGAATGTCGACAACTTGACAACAAGATGAAAAAATATTTAATTTTTTTGATTCCAACAAAATCTTCATTCTGCAACCCTTCTGTCAATTTGATAAATTTTTCTGCGCCTATTTTATTTTAACCCTTCCAGGACGAATGTCGACAACTTGACAACAAAATGAAAAAAAATTTGTTTTTTTTTATCTGAACAAAATCCTTCTATCCGAATTCTGTTTCAAAATTGATCATGCTAATGTAAACTCGTCGATTTAGGTAAAAAAACTATGAACTAATGAAAAAATGATCATTGCAATATATTATCATATTTTTCATTCCATCGTAACTGATAGTATAAAGTGATATTTCTTTTTACCTTCCAGATATATATTATTAATTTATTTTAAAGTTAAGTATTTTTTCTGCTTTGATTTTTATTATTAATAAGTCTCTAGCTAAAAAATAAATTTAAGCTTGAGCTTTATTAAATGTATTGTTTCGATTCATTTATATGCACGTGTCTCTTTTTTGTTCTTATTTCACATTTCTGACAGCAGTATAACATAAATAACGAAAGAGGATCTCTTAAATTCCCACGGCTCATTGGATTCTCATCTAGGAAACTTTAACGACTTGCAAGAGTATTATCGGTGAATTAAGCTCCGAGTAATGGGATGATCGATAATTAAGAGATCCGGACAATCGACGCTCTACATTTTTATTCAAGATCTTTCAGTCTCCCTTATGAATTCCATTAACGAAATTACCTTATTCCTACAAATCTAGAAACCCTTGTAGCTCGATTAACAATGTAATTAAATCTAAAATTCATTTCTTGGCTTATTAACCTTTGGCTTCGCGGATATCATATTTTTCTGCTTCTTGAAACAGATGTACCGTATGACTTTGCCATTTTCATGGTGCTTGCTCGTTTAAAGGGGTACATTGCAATATTTCTTTATTTTATAATTGAATTTTTTCGTAACTAACTTTTCAGTGTTCAAGTTACTTGCTTGAAATTATACACTGCGATATTTCTTTCTTCAGTAATTGTATCAGGTGTACAAATTAATTCAATCGAATTCAAATCTTTTAAAATGCATTGTAAGATAGAGTAAATGCAGAGAAAATGATGCAGTTTATTTTGAAGAGTATAATGCATTTTATTTGTTCGCAAATAATATCAGTGAATTCACGAAGAAGGGCTACGATTTATTTTGCAATATTGTTCGTAACTAAAGACTTTTCCACGTTGTTCGTTCGAAGCATATTTTCATGTTTCCTTAAAATGATATACTGCGATATCTTTCTTTCGTTTGTAACTCCAATTTTCGTACCGTAAAGTCAACTCGTCAGGAAGCAAAGGGTCTACAGTGTCTTTAACGATGTATGATCGCTAATGCTCGCATAAGCCGACGAATCTACCAAAATATAAGGAGTCCTGTGTCTGTGTACATATCACGTGTGTGCATAATGTACAGGGTAAACGCATTATCCCTCAGACCTCGTTGTCGTCCCTCTTCGATGTTCCGCGAGCAAAGTTTCCCTGTAGTTTGTAGACGTTCACATTCTGGTGTATTGTCGAGTTGTAATAGCACCACGTTACAACCCTATGGTATCACCGAGTTTATCGATTACGCGATCACGACATGAAATTAGTGCAATGCCTGGTAATCGCGGGTTATGCCACGGTGCCAGTCGCCGAGTTTAATCGTACAAACTCGGGATCATAGTGCTTGGCTATTCTCCCATTTTTCCAGAACCTTTCATTAAACTGCTGTTTCATTCACTTTCATTAAATTTCTGCGCAATTTAAAGACTTTATGCTGACGTAAAGCATTTTTTCCACGTGTCAACAATGTAGGAAAACATTTTAGAACAAAGAATTTTTTAATGCTAAATGCATTTATTCAGAGGTTTCTGAATTTGTATTATGATACATGTGCCTATTGAATAAATACATTTATTCAATAATTTGCCATAAAGGAATCATTACGATTCGAATAATTATTGGCTCGTAAGATACGTTCAATCATATTCAATATTTTTATTAATTTTATTCGAAACTCTTTCATGAATTAAAATAATTTTTTTAAAATGCTACTACTTCTCTATGTAGTAACAAAAATTATTCACGTTACTAAAGTTATTTTGAAACGTCCTGTAGTTTCAGTATTAAAAGATCGACTATTTTGTTGTTCATGAAAAAATAAATAAATTTTTAATATGCATTTTGGCATGTTTTCTTATGTAAAATTGTATTATTGATTAATTATATTTACTAGACGGCCAGACATTTTGAAACGTCCAGTAGTTTCAGTATTAAAAGAGCAACACCTCCGAGTGTTCTCTCAGCTTCAATAATCATTTTTTAGTATGCATATTCGAGTATCTAATTCTGTAAAATTGTGTTAGACAGTATTAGTGATGTTCAATAAGGAAATGTCGTTTCGTCAGCGTGTGTAATTTTCGAGTTAGTCTAAAGTGGAACGGGCCGCGTGTACGAGATCGCAGAAGCGCAACAGCGTGAACGTGCACGTTGCACATAGCCAAGCGCATTGTTTCTCAATCTCTTTTATTCCCCTACCTCGCCGATATTCCTCGAGCCAAGTTTCTCTGTTGTTCGTAGGCACTGTCGCGGTATATTGGTGGGCTCTATTTCCTTGCACTTGTACGGCTTGTTCATGCTGGGCGCGATATTCCAACTAACCACTGGCGCCGGTATCTGTAAACGTAACAAAGTCGCTCGTTTTATCGTCGCAATAATTGTTCCAACACTATGGCACTCGGCTTATTTATTCCGTACATGCTACCTACTTCGCTCTACAGGACTGTGCACTAGTGATGGGCACCATCGACTGAAAACTATCGACTAAATCGATAGTAGCCAACTACTATTTTCAGTTGACCGATTTTTTAAACTACCGACTAAATTCAGTAACAATCAGTCGCTTTAACGGCGGGAGTTTTGAATACATTTTATAAGATTTACTATTAAATACATTAACTCATTAGCGATATCGAATAATTTGTTCAATAAGTATGTGTATGTAGTATAAATAACTATTATTATACTACAAGTATTATACAATTATTAAATAACAATACTTATATATTATAATTGTTAGAATTATTTGGTTCAGTATGTCTAATAAGATATTTTCTCAATTAAATATGTTTTTCAATAAATGAGAAAAATTATTTTTGTACAGCTAGAATTGAATAGTAATTAGTCGATAGTTGAATTTAGTCGATGGTGCCCATCACTACCGGTGTACTACTAAATTACCTGCGGGCTCCAGACTCTAGATTTATCTTTTCTCATAATAATTTTACTGGCAATGAGTAGACGACAATATATAAATAATATTTTCCAATTCTTCAAATTTTTACTGTTTTCTACAGGGTCTTCCATTAAGAACCACGTGTCAAAGAGTGACAACTCTAATCTTCGCAATTAAAAAATAGCACAAAATGATTTAATGGAAGACCTCTTTTTTTGTCTAATTATTTTTGTCAGAAGTGTATAAAGTCTGTAGTCCATTATTACTATATGTTCATTTCAAACTTTGCAAGACGTGACATGTTCAAGTCAACTTACTACAATTTTTAAGATGCAAAATATTTATACAAAATAGACATATTCTGCGATAGATTGCAAGACGTAGGGGTTGAATAAAAATTTAGATCATCCCTTAATGAAGCATACCCATATCTTTACACTTTTCTAATCTCACCGTTTCATATTTGACAAAATTTTTTTCTAAAAAAATTCTGACTGCAATTTTCACTGAAATTGCTTTGATTTCGTGGGGGTATTTTGGGGTTGACGACAGCGAATATCACGGATAGGGAAACTAACCTTGTGCTTTTCTTTAGGCGCCGTGTGCCAACGCTTCGAGTGGATTTGATCGACGTCTCGTTGGTGATTAGACGTGGTCGCTATATTGAGTTTCGCATTTGGACTGGTGTAACTTTGAAGGGTCCTGTAGTATTGAGAATGACGGGCAGGGGAGTTGGTTGGCGACGAGGAGCAACTAGGCGGGCCTGCTGTCGATTCCGGTCTTGTATCGAGTCGAACGCTCTCCTCTGACACCTCCACGTCCTTCAGGTCTTTCGGGGATTCTTCTACAAAAATCAATCCTTGTCAATCCTCCCAATCACCCCTTCACTTCACGCGCGATTGCCTCTTTACGAAATTCTTCCGTATATCGCAACGAAAATAAACAGCGACAAATTGCTAGTTTCAGAAAGCAGATTGGCTTATTCACAATTTATCCATTGACGTTTAAACGTTCGTTCATAATTTTTTAGTAACCCTCCACACTAGAATTTTTGTACATTTTATCGTATACAAAAGCTTCGCCTTTGTTAAAGTTCTGTTTTTAAATATAAAAATATTTTGTAAATAAGAGTATTCATTCGTATTGTACTTTGCAGTAATTATTTAATTCATTAGTCGCAGACAAATTTTCTAATGTGAAAATTGTATAAAATTAATTTTAAAGGTATTTTTCATTTTATCTACATTGAACATGTAACAGTCTAATGATAACAATTTTGTTAATTGTAGTTCACCGGCTTTACAATTGCTTGCTAATTTAAAAAAATATGTCCCACGTTATAATCTTTGATCGTCGCATTAGCTTGCATTTTTAATTTCCACCTTTCCTCCAGAGAAATCAATAGTTTATAATTACTTAAAATTGTTTACCCAACGGGAGAGTTTCTCACCGCGCTTTACATCATATATTAATTTCTGTTCAACAATTTTCATCATTACCGGGACGTAAGTTTCATTTATGGTAACCGCGAACGAAGTTGACATTTGGTTAATTAAAATTTATTGGAAAAAAAATTCTGCAATTTTCGTCGTATCGTTTCGCCATTGATACTTGGTATTATAAAATACATGTGTGTGGAATATGTAAAATATTTTGCGAGAAATAAACTTTTCTACCCGCAAATTAGATTTATGGGCGTCACGGGGCGCCGGAGGCGGCGTCGTTGTTTCATCGAGGCACATAAATAACTTTCGCGTTCTTCGAAGTAAGAAATGGAGAGTTTCGAGCCGGAAAAACTCACCGGAAGTAGCCACTATCGCGTACGTAGATTTATATTGGGGACTGACAAGCGGCGAATTGAATTGTTCCATTGTTAAAGACTCGTGCATGCTCCCGTCCTCCGGCATGTCCGGGGAAACGTGATTGGCTGTTTCTGCCAGCATCCCTCCAGGAGTTAAATTCAAGAGGAGACCCTGCAAATGTTGAATCCTTTGATTTAATCGAAAACATATCGATAATAATAATAATATATCTGATTTCATCATTTCAACCCTTGCACGCTTCCAGAGATTCAAATTTAATTTTTGCTGCTCCCTGATACAGTGAAATTAGTTAATCTAAATGTGATATTTATGAAGAATTTATCCCAAAAATTGTTTTTTGTAATGTATTATTTTGGGAAACTTTTGTCAACATACTTGTGTCATTTTGCCAATTAAAATTATACGAAACATGACACAATTCGGATATTGTTTACTTGTTCACGATTCAGTAAAACCTCGATTATCCGAACTGATGTCTGAACTCTGCATTATTTTACTATATCGTGAACTAAACAATTACGATCCAAACTGTGTAGTGTAAAATGTCACGAATATGTTCATAGAAGTGTCATAAACAAACGATGACGAAGTGATACTGTAATTTAATAGATTTATCGAAAGTAATGAATATTTCAATTCGCTGTTGAATTCACAATTTGCTGAATTAAATTGTGCAGCAAAATATATGTTATACAACTATTTCTGAGCAGCGTACGAGAGTTTCATGCAATCACAAATGTGTGAATGGTTCATTCGGCGAGGTGATCTTTCGGGCTGGAAATTGAATCGTAAAAAATGTGTGAAAATAATAAATAGAATGAAATGCCGAGTGCACAAAGAATTGTGCATCAACGAACTGCACCCTCTTGGTTTAAGGGTGCAGATTGATTCGCGCGATCCCGAGGTGACGAACTTCGCTGACTTTTAATGACAAATTAAAATCCCGTTTTATCGCTCCCCCGGAAAAGTTCCGGCATACATTTACACAGCTAGCTGTTTTACCTTCATGTTTATGGCGAATCCGAATGGATTTTTCAACACGGTGGGCGAGCTCTGAAGTTTTTGCCGTCGATTCAGAAGTAGAATAATGACGAACACCAGCAGAAGAAGTAGGATAATGGCAGTCAGAACACCTATTAGTACCTCTAAATATTCCTGACCCTCTCCAGCAGCTGTAACTATGCCAAACGGTTCTCTTTAATGCAAAACAGTCGCTAATCATACTGTACCTTTATTTTCTTTTTCTCCGCATAAATGAAAAACTGATTAAGAACCAGTCTCCTCTTTATGCTAATGTTTGGACAAGGCTGTTTTAAACTCTCTTGACCTCAAGTTATAAAAATATCAAGCATTACGAACCAGACTGTAATTTTTATCTCAACAATATTAAAACAATGTCGTAAGCCATTTTTTATGCATTTCTGACGAAAATTAAGGTGGTCACAAATCTTCTCTAAGTGGATGTGCTTCAAGATGACTCCTATATCGAGCCGGAGACTGACCTATGACACTTTCGTCTTCCAAGGTCACTCAAGGTCATTCGGTGTCGTTAATCCTTTAGCTTATCTAAACAGAAGCACTTAGACAAGATTCCTGACCACTATAACATGTCTCCTCCCAAACAGAGTAAGTTTTATACAGGGTGTCCCAAAATTCATTCAACTCCTTGAAATGAGCTGTTCCTGAGTGCATTCGAAGCGACATTTTCCTTTTCCAAAATGTCGGCTGCGGCTTTGCTTAGGAGGTATTGTACTGTACACAGGGTGTCCCGGTATTAATGGTACGGATGAGGTGATTCTAATAATTCGAAAATTTCGGATAAATATTTGTATTCGTATATTTTGTATATTAAGTAGATTCCGTAGTGTTCCGCAGTCTGACACGCTGCTATAGTAGAAGGGGTTAAAAATCGAGTATCCCCAGATGTGTTTACACGTTGGGTCGGTTTTAATAAACGTAAGCGGGAGCATTCGAACGTCGATTGGCTTGTAGGAAAGGAGTAAATCGAGCGGTGGCAATTCGAAACGTCGTTCGGGATCGATCGTTTCGCGACTCGGCTGCGAATCTTTCCCAACCGGAAACGGTTTTATAGCTCATAAAGGACGACGGGGGAGGGGAGGGGTGTACCGTCCCCAGAATGCCTCCCTTTCATCCCTTTCCGCCGCTTAAAAAACCGTAACATTTTTATCGGGACAGGTGAAAAGGCTAATCGAGGGAACCGGCGGGGGTGAAACGAACGGAGAAGAAAACGAGGAGGAAACGGGGTAAGCAGGAAGAAGAAAGGCCAGTCGGATAAAGACGAAACGCGAGGGACTCGATAAAGCGACTTTACAATGCGCCGTTACATTCTTCCAATTTTTCATGTCGGCCAGGGGCCCGGGCTCCTTCGGTGTTTTATCGGCCGAGCTCCTAGCCCCGAGCACGCTCGAAACGGAAGCGGCGTCACAACGCCGGTTTTACGAGAGAAATAAATAAGCCGGCAGAGTGGCCTCGCGTGGCGATCAAGATCTCACGTCGACCCAGAGACTCGGAGACCGATTTGCTTCGATCAAGCCACGCCGCGTCGCGCCGCGCCGCGCCCGGTATCGTTCGAGCGGAAAAGGAAAACGGGCCAAACGGCCCCTTCCTTCCCCGTTCACCCCTCTTTGCGATCTACGGAGCATAAAAGACGCAATAACACCGCTAAATATTTCCGTTTACCTTCCACAGAGACAATTCAAAGTGTACATTAACGAAAATAAACTCCGTTATCCCGTTGGCCACCTATTAGTTAAATAACCTTATGAAGCCTAAGTTAACTGTCTGAGCAAAATTTTCTTTTTCTTTTTAAATCTTATGGACCATTTCTTGAATCGATTACCTTATGTTGAGATATACTGTATAGTTTCTGGTAATTTTTATGTTCCATAATTTAAAGAAATACTCGAGTAGGGTAACTGCACCAGTGAATAAACGGGCACCAGTAAATGAACGCTTTTGTATTTTTGTATTTCTTGCTTTTCCATCATTGTTCAATTACTAGAATGTAGTGTTCATTGACTGGTATTTTTTATATTTTTTATTTAACGTTTAACCCTTAGCACTCGAATGGCAACTCTGAGGCGCCACTGAAAATTGCTGTGCCATTCTTGAAAATATTGTTCGCATTATTATTTTTGTTCGTATTTAATAAACTACTAGACATTTAAGTATCGTATGAGGTATTTAAATCAATTTCATATCCATAAAATCAAAAAAATCATATACAATGGAATTATTCTAGGTTGGAAGAAATGTTTAATTTTCGAGTTAAAATAGCTCCGAGTGCAAAGGGTTAATAAAGACAAATAATAATAATTTCATTTTATTTGTGTTCATTTATTTTTGACAAATGAAGTATAGGGAGCCATTTGGCATATATGAGATTCCTTTAATTCACATATTTTTTTTTAAATAAAATATCTTCCTGAACAATTTCTTAAATGTTCATTCACTGGTGCAGTTATCCTACTGCCTCTCTTCTAAAAGCTACTAGGTCTTGGTTAGCTATACGAAGAAAATGTGACTTTTAGACATTTTTCAGGTTGCAACGTCCCGAGAATCTGTTGCTGCGAATATTCGCGTTTTGTCTGCGGGAGCCTTTAATTCGCGGCGCATACCCCGGCCGCGGAGGCTCGCGACGGGACGGGACGGTTCGAACCGGAAAAATCTACCCTTTAAATCACGCTCTTTTCCATGGATCCGAAAAAAGGAAATGGACAGGAACAAGCCGGAGGGCTTTTAATTCCTTCCGTTCCCGTCCCGTTCTGCTATCGGACACTTTTTTTTTGCGTCCGTTTAACTTCGTTCCGAGTCCCCCTTTTCTTCCCTGCAATCGTATTTTATATGCGTTTTCTCTTGCTTTCTTTGATCCTGTTTCGCGTATTACACAACTATGACAATATTGACCGGGGTAAACTGTAATTCATTCACTGGTCGGACGTCGAGAAATATATAGTCTTCCTTGCTGTTCGGTTAATAGAGTGTGCTTCCTTCTTTGCTTCGTGCAGATTATTATAAGTCGATAATTGAATAGAAGTTTATGCACTTTTGAAAAAAATCTAAATAAATTGTTCACATTAATTCAACAAATAATTCTTTCATTTTATTAGAATATTCTTGTTAGTACAAATTATAATTGAACAGATTGGGAGAATGTAAGAATATCCAGCAATACATTTTTTATTTGGCTCCTCTATCTTCAAAAGTCCATAGTTTTTGGGTCTTTTTATAGAATGGGATGTAGGTTAACTGGATACAACAGCCTCGATGAATTATCCAATTATCAATTTTAGCAAATTGAACGCCTTCGTCTATTTGGACTCCGGCATTAAGTTATGCTATACTCGGTAAACCAACAATCGTGATACAATCTCAATGGGGGGTAATTTCCTAAGATCTGATAAAAGGATAGTAAAATAAGGAAATTTGGGTATGTCGTTTGCATGAAAATCGATTTTGGAAGTTCGCCTGGTACGCAAAGTTTCTCGTGACTGCGACAAGTAGAATCGGCAAGTGATGACCAGACACGCTAGCCGGGTCTTATTCAATTGCTCGCGCGTACCGAATTAGTATTCAAATTTGATTTCCTCGAAAACAAAACTTCCCGAAGAAATTCTAATTCAACTTTTTATTTGTTCGTTAAAAAACAGATGTATATTTTCGTCTGAAAAATTGATTGTCTCTCAAGACATTCTCGCTAACTGTGTTTCATCAATTTTCCTTAGAAAATGTTAAACAATGTCGATCGTAAGATGTTAAATCAAATTTTAAATGTTTTCGGCGCAAAGGTTCGATCAATTAATAAACAAGACAACTATTTGCAAATTTTCACAATATTTCTTCTCAACGTTTCGATCTTAATTCAGATCATTCTCAAGAGAAACAACCAAAAAATTGCCTCTTTAAATTAACAATGAACAATATAATATATAACTTGTGAAACCAACACCGGAAAACTGACACAAAATAAAATTAAAGAAACCTTACTCACTTGCTTAGTGTCGCAGGGTAATTTTCACATAAAATTTAAAAGCATATTCAAATGACTCACAAGTCACTGCTCGGACAGCATACAGGTGAGTGAGGAAACGTGAATTTTCCTTAGAATTCAACATTTTTATCTTCCATTTTCTTCTCTGCATTATCAACATTAAAATGCATTTATCCTGAAACGTTCTATACAGTTGCGATCCACCAGGTTACTTTTTGTCTTGTCCTTACGTTTTGCTTTTAGTGGTTCAAATGCTCCTTTTTTTCCCTCCGCTCCCTTTTGATCTGTGTTCTATTTTTCGCATTCCTCATTTCTCTTATTTTACAAGGACGCTTTATTTACGACGCTTTGCTCGCAATGATTCGGGAAACTGGAAGAAACACAAACGGATATTTGCTGCACGACGAGAAAAGATTTGTGGGAACGGTGCTGCACGTCGAGCTCGCGATCACACCTGAGCAGATTGTCGTCTAATTAAGCCATTCCTGTCTGGCTGTATCCGCGCCGCGTTCCTCACGGACGATTTTCTTTTCTAATTTCCCGGCTCCGTCCTATTAACTGTTTATTTTAAATCGATACTGCTCCGGCTGCATTTCCCTGGTTTGCTAGCCTCGGTTAATCCACCTCTTTATCTACTCATTAAGCACCTCTAATTTTCTCCATTATCTGTCGCTTTTTCCATTTTTTCTTTAATCTCCTCGCGAATTCTTTTCCCGTTTACCTGGCGTCTCTCTCGACCGACCCGAATATTCCGAGGAAAAGCGCATCGTTTTATCAGGAAAAATGAACTTATTTTCTATTCGAAGCAGATTTTTCTGAAACGATTGCAAAAATAAATCCAGTCGTTGAATATTATACTTTCGTACAAAACATTTCCGCAATCAGGGTCAGATTTAGTATCGCTATAACATTTTCATAAGATTCGTGGCAGCGACAGAAATAGTTTGCGGTCAAAGACAGTTCCGAGTATTCCTGTTTTATAGAAAGTGCACCGGGGAGCAATTAACGCGTGAATTTTTTAAGAAAATGGCAGGTTCGCCACATTTGGTGGTCTGTTCTTCGGGTAAATAACGTTGGCAATTCGGCAAATAAGTAATGTGGCCTAATTCCAAAATCGAACAGAAGCTTTTAAAGGATTCCTTCCACCCAACGGCGTAGAACTTACTCGAAAAGGGATTACTTTTTTAAAAAATATGAAATAACGTTTCAGATATTTCATGGTAGATTTTATTAAATTCACTGTTCAAGTATAACATATTTGAGCATCCGAAGAAAGTATTCATATTGTTAGAATCTGAAATAAAATGAGCAGCGTCTCAAGAAAATTTCGCTCGCGGTTCGACTAATCGACCAACTTTCATTTTCCAGTGTTAAGAAAATTAAACCTTATCTCGCAGGCATTTGGTTCTCGCGAAATCCCGGTGTTCTTTTCCTGGGAAGCAGTGCCATAACAATTTTAATAACAAGTAAGCCGGCCAATTATCCCCATCCAATTCGTTAGTCGCTGGCTTATTTTTTCGCGGAATTTTTCCTCGGGATAATTTCGCCCGAATATTCCACGGTGGAGGGAATATTTCCCAGGTTTCGCCGGTGCTTTCGAGTAATCAAGGAGAGCTGCGTACACCTCTGGTTAGGCGAGCGCGGCTCGATGGCATCTGCGCGCGAGAATCGCACGCGTTTGCACGCGCTCGAACGGCACTCTTGCCTTTTTTATTTTTTTTCTTCCTTTCGCTCTCGCGCGGCATCTTTCCAGCTGTTTGCGCCGGGGAATGTTCGAAATCGCGGTTTCGGTACAGCTCACTCGTTACCAGCGTGTCTAACGACGTGCTTCTGTAAGGGCTTGCTGATTGAAAATAATGAAGAGTCGGGATTTAACAAATCGTTTGTTCGTGCAAAGTCTTTGACTGACTCGTCCTGTTCGGCCTATCCTATTTAAAATACTTTCGCATCGTAGGCGGTTATATCTAAACACCAATCAGACGCTTACTTAAAACTAACGTACGCCCTTCAAGAAGCGACAAGGCGAGGGAAACTGGCCCGTTTATTGAGGTACCCTCGCCTCGAGTCCTCGTTGCCTACCTAAGGCCCTAAATGGCCAACGGCGGCTGAACTTTCTCTTGGAAACCCAGAAATTTTCGATTATTATATGTCTTATCTGGTTGATTTCTGCGAGAAAACTACTATATGGAAGTCCCAGACCGCGGAAACCACTCGTTTTTAAGTTAGGACCATGTAAAGTTGAGTAATTTGAGTCGAGTTAATTTTATAGAATTGGGAAAGAGAGTAGTTGTTTGAGATTGTGTCTCGGTTAGGTCTTGGTTAGTTCTGGCTAGATTGTGTATCGGTTTTGTAATTGTAAGCATGAAAAATTTAGACATCTTGATTGTGTGTAAATGTATGTTATCGGCATTGCAGAGTTGTGGCGCGAAGTGCGGTGCTACGTGCTACGCGATAATGTACCCGTAACGTGTGTGATATGGGGGCGCCACTGAGTCACTACACGGGAGAGCTCCCAACTAACCAATATGGCGGCGCCCATACCTGCCACTTTCTGAGGTGAAACAATGAAAATTAGTGTTAAATTAGTCAACTTTACATGCTCATAACTTAAAAACGAGTGGTTTCCGCGGCTGGGAGTTCCATATTGGGGTATTCTCGCAGAAATTAACAAGATAAGACATATAATAATCGAAAATTTCTGGGTTCCCAAGAGAAAGTTTACCCCTCAAAAATATCCTGAAGTCACGTCCGCACCGTAAACCTAAACTGCACCCCTAACAATCACATGGTATTACATTCTGCTACGGCTCGCATGGGCCACGGTCACTCGAATCTCTTACACTTCTTTATTTTCTGGGCTGGATAATCGCGGCCGCGAGAAACTGCTCGTTTATTCGCGACGGTCCGCAGGAGAAGCATTTAGCCGCGAGTGTCCCAGGGACACAGGGAATGGAAGATGAGACACCTATTGTTGTTTGGTCCATTAGGAACGCACACTTGCCGCTCCCGTGTCTTTTGCGACCCGTGTCCTTTGCTACCGACGCGACGCGACGAGACGCGACGCAACGTTTCACTCCTTTGACACACGGTCGTTCGGTTCTATTAACAGTCTTTTTCATTTCTGTTGTTACAGCGAGCTGCAACACGCTTCAAACGGCCTGCCCGTGATCTTGGAATTATGCACCACTCTCGCCCCTTTGACGTTCTATTTTTTAGAGCCTCGCATCGTCCCGCGAGTCACGCAAATACGGATCTTTCCGCACTACTTTCCAACTGCAAACGCTGGCTTTCGAGGTCGCGACCGACTGCATATTAGCTTCCAACAATTGTAAAAATTGTAGTTTTTCCGAATTTTATTTTTTTTTTCTATTCGGCATTTTTCACAATTTTTAACACTAAACCTACCACGACCGGTCTATTGAACGGTTCTAGATTTTTTATTTGACAATTATTGAAATAATAAAAATATCTTTAGTAGAGCACATATAGGAGCCGCACAAAGTCTAAAGAAAATCAATCTTGTCATTTTTATAAGGCAACATATACCAGTTACTTTTAACCTCAATTTAGGTAATAATATTAGGTAAAAATTTTCGTTACATATCATCTAGTAATTAATCCATCCAGATTGGCTGAAAAACTGAAGTAGTTTGGTTCATTTATAAAAAAAAGTTATACTGATTTAAAGTGTGTACCAAACATTATGAGACAGTAATAGATGATTTACTGTCATAAAAAACTACTTTGCTTACATAAAAAATACACGTTTATGTACCAATGATTTAAAAATTTCAAGACTCGTACACATTTATGAACAAATGATTTGGAAAGGACACATTTTTCGTACGAGAGTTAACCTCAAAATTAAAGAAGCATGAGATCGTCAATCTTTGAATCGACATAACTTCGTTAAAAAATGTCGTCTATGTTAATTGATTTTCTTTCGAAAACAATTTTAAACGTTCGATCAAATTGCAAAGTGAAAATGGTACCCTGAAAATATATTATATCGAAGCACTGTACACTCGAAATGCAATAAAATCGTGAAAAACATTGCACATCGATGTTAAAAAACCAACAAGAAACATTTACGTTCGTCAGGATCAATTTGTCAATTGATTTTTCAATCAATATTAACATAAAATTTCTAATATTTTCTGGAAATGACCTGGCAGTTCCAGAAATGTATAAAATTGTACAAATCGTACAGAATCGGTGTTTGCGATGCACTTTCCCAAAGTCGATGGGAATCGATTTGTCGAGGCAATACGACGGGCTCGAGTTCTTTGCTGTCCCCTTTCCCTGCGCTTCCCCGAACGCGTATCCTCTTAATCCGACTAATTGTTTACGTTACGACGAAGTTACTACGTGAATTATAAACTATCCAAGTCTCCCCCACCGGTTCCAAAGGCGCGGCGGGTTTCGCCCGTGACTCCTAATCTTATCCTCTCCTCGTCAAAGAATGGCGGCCTGGTTCCGCTAACGAAGTTACTTTTCCTCGGACAAACCTTATGTACTCACAAAAGCGGAGAAGGACGAAGAAGTCAATCGCGTAGCCATTCTGCCGTATAATCGGACGAAGGAATTGGGAAATTCATTTCCTGACCGGCACATAGTATCAGCAAACAGGAAAATTAGATCGGGGATGCGAGGAACGCAGGGACTCGGGGAAATGGATCGTGCTCCTTTTAATGCGCGCCTTCGTTTTCCTGGACGGGCGAAATGGTATTCCCGAAAGAAATTGTTCGACTGCTCTGCGAAAGTAGTCGACATTCGCATTCTCCGGAGTAGATGCGAGCGATGTAACGAAATCGAGGTGATTTGCAAAAGTGTATAAAAAAATCACGGTTTAATTGCAACATTTTCGAAGGAGATTTCATCTGACAGAGAAAATCAATTTGGCATTTCTGTGACATATTTGAATTTGAACAGAAATTTAATTTATTTGCGAATTAGAAATTTCCTACCTAATTTGCAAGCAACAACAAATCTGCAAAATTACAATGCCGGATAATTAACCTGAAATATTGTTCAGATTATTATTTTTGTTCGTATTTAATAAATTACTGGACATTTACATATTACATGAGGTATTATATCAGTTTCATATGCAAGAAATGAAAAGAAATTGTATAGATAGAAGATATTCTGGAATGGAAAAATTGATCAAGGTGTAAACTCGATCGTGGGGCCATGGTTCGTAATATTCTTTGGCAGGGCGGTAAATAAATTAGTTTAGCATCGTGCAGTGAAATCGTTGTTCATGATTACTTAAGTTTAGGAGGCCACCGTCGTCGTCCCAGAGCAGAGCACCGCGACAGATAAGAAAGATAAGGAAAGTTTCGAATGCTCCTGGTGTAATTAACTCGAGATTGATACGAATTAAATGACGCCGGCGCGGCGTCGAGTCACTTACTTGTTTGCAAGTTAAGATCCACCTCGGGGTTCATTGGAATTTCTCGGTTGCTGAACTCGGACGCCGACTCTTCGGTGACATTTTCATAGGGATTGGCTGAAACGAGGGAAACGGATCTTGGTAACTAAACAGTTGTCGCTCTTGCTTAATCTAAAGGACAATGCACAGTTACTCTTCCCTCTTTAGCCACCGAACATCTGAGCCGTTGACGATGTTTCGCGAGCTGCGAAATTCAATCTTCAAAGATGCCCGAAACAACTCGCGGAAATTAATCGATATTTTCTCTGTTTTTCTCTCACAAGGGAACATATTCAGCTGATACACGCCGATTTTGACGAAACTTATGCGAGATATAGTTCTTCGAAAAATATTTGACACGTATTTTTTTTTATCGGCAACCATCCACTCTGAGGGGGTGAAAACAGCCCTCGAAGTCAGCGGTCAAAACCACATTTTTTAAGAAAAACAAAAGTTTGTTAAATATATAAACATAATTTAAAGAAAAAATTCAAATTTTTTCGACCACTGGTTTCCGAGATATCTAAAAAAATACGGTTTTGACTCCCAATTTTGAGGGCTGTTTTCACCCCTTCAAAGTGGATGGTTGCCGATAAAAAAAAATACGTGTCAAATATTTTTCGAAGAACTATAGCTCACATCAGTTTCATCAAAATCGGCCATTCTCATCTGAATATGTTCCCTTGTCAGTTCTCCAGGAAAAAGATTTATTGTTTACCAATTTATTCATAATTTAATCAGATTTATGCACATCCAATATCGTTCATTTAGATGATCAATATTATATCATTTAATATGGGTAATGACGGAATAATACTGAATGTAATGATTCTATACAAACACAATAATTGGTCATTGTTTTCCTTTTAGTAAAATTCGTCGGGTCGTTTCATCTGCAATTTGTTGAATTAAAAATCTTTGTCATTATATTATCGTGTGAATATTTCTGCTGGAAAAAAGAAATTCATCTCTTTAACCAAATATTCCCGATGACCATTGTTGACCGACAGCTCGAGAAACAAATTACGAGTTCGATTTTCATTTTCCCCATTTTGGAGCGTTCGTTTTCACGGGGGTAATTTCCACGGTAATGGCAGTTCGATGATCGTCGGCGTTAATTCAAACGGTCATTAGGATCGCGCGCGATGAAATTGGTAAGATAGGTGTGGGCGGGATAAAGACGCGACGAACGTTAAAAACCATTGCTGGAGCGAAAGAGATATAATCCAGCTTTCGTTACCGATTTAACAAGATCTCCCAGCGGATCGCGATCCTCGAATGGTAATGAAGTAACTTGGTGATTTTTTTCGAAAGGTTCAACGAACCCGCGAGTGCCATCTAATTATTTCCTATCGCGTTATGAAAGTTACGACGACGACGAGCACCGAGGAGTACGTACGAACTCGAAGATTAATCAGACAGGTGCATCGACACCGTTCTCTCCCTGGGAAGAATGATCGATGAAGGGACACCGGGGATCGAGAGATGAAGGGAGCTTACTTCCGTCGAACGTCACTTCGCTGATTATGATCCATCGGGCGGCGAAATACAGATGTATCTTTAGAAGCTTCCCGCGGCGCTCGTGCAGGCCTATCGACACGTTCCGCGCGTTCTCCAGAACGATGTCCGGGATGTACGAGTAAGACAGTGGCTCCTCTTCGTACTCTTCGCCGTCAGGACTGAACCAGACGTCCGCTTTCGAGAATACCTGACGCAGAAAATGCACAACTCACCCTTATTAATTTTACTCTTAATTCTCAAGAGGGTATTTTTTAACCTTCATACTAAAAAACAGTAGCATAGAAGAGGCTAGGATAATAAAAATCTGTTCTACATTTTAATTAACCAATTAACCAACCGTTCATTTGTAACGTCATATTCTAAACCAGAGGTTCCCTTTTTCTTACATCGACCACTTTTAAAAGAATGATTTTCTTCATCGACCCCATCACGTTCTTCTCTATAATATACAACATAATCATGATACTAATAATTGCATATAGAAAACTTAAAGATAACAATTATGAAAAAAAAATTTTTCAAAAGTGGTTTATTAGATTTACGTTTTATTGTATTATTTATTATTTATGTTTTATTATATTTATACATATTAAAACGGATATTATTATCTAATAATCACATTCCTTGAAAATTAAATACAATTTTAAAACAGAAAAAATTGTCATCCACCCCCAATAGACCCCTGGAATACT
This sequence comes from Lasioglossum lativentre, assembly GCA_916610255.1. Lineage (NCBI taxonomy): Eukaryota > Metazoa > Arthropoda > Insecta > Hymenoptera > Halictidae > Lasioglossum > Lasioglossum lativentre. The sequence goes on from OU744366.1 coordinate 7,021,066, forward strand.
ATAGACCCTTTTTAAACTTCCATCGACCCCCATGGGGTCCATCTGGACCCCATTGAGAACCCCTGTTCTAAACAAATACATCTCACAACACAGAAGGAAAGAGATTTACAGTACGTAAAAATAGTAAATGGGTGAACTTTCATCCCGAGGAACGTGTGAGAAAGTGGATCTTTTATGACATTTTCTTTAAGTGTACAGCTTCAAGTACGTGTATGCAAAAGGATTCATTTCGATTCGTAAAAGTAACGAAGTTATACATATTCGAAGGCTCGAAGGTCCTCAGGTTCGGATAATCGAGGTTCTACTAGATCGTGAATTAAACGAGCAAATACGATCAGAATTGTGTCGTGCGTGGACTCGTCTTAATCTAATAAAAGTTCTATATGAAGAAATATGCATTAATAAAACAGGTTTTCCGTCAAAATCGAGTAAATTTACTGTTTAAGGAAGTGTATCTCGCATAAATTTAAATGCTGAAACGATCCTATTGATTTTGAAAAATCATTTACCTAAAATAATTTACTGTAAAAATGATGGAAAAAATGGCACGTAAATTTTTACGTTACAAAGAGGAAGACCACCACGTTTGTCACCACGAGAAAAAGTTGTTTTTCGTTAGATATTAAACGTCGCATAAACAATTTTTTATAACACCAGACAGGACGAAGATGATTCTGTTGAACCCTAAAAAACTGTCCATCATTCGACTGAATTGTTCGTGACAGGTTGTGTGCCCGAGGATGTAGGACGCGATAATCGGCAAATTAAACGGTACATTAATTACCGGGGCAGATAATACCTCTCCGGTGATTCAATGCATACACATATAACTTGAATCGTGGCTAGCGGGTAGCGACGATGCTCCTCTGTTCGTCACGGTATCAATTTTACGACCGGTTAAAATGCCCATTTAATTAAAGCTGCGATTTCCATTAATCCTTGTTGTACAATAATAACGCAACAATGTGTTACCCCTGTAACGGAGACGGGCAATCGCAGGCGTTTTCGTGGTAGCGTCGGGCACGGCCTGCCCGGCCACGGAGAGAAGAAAGATGTACGCCTTAATAGGCGTTAGTTGATGGACCACTCGCTCAACTCACCGTGTAAGCAATAACCGGTACTTAAGGCCGACTCACTTTTAATGGCGCGGCCTTTCATCCAGATGAAAGGAGATACGAGCGATCCATCCGGTGTATCGCGCTGACATTTCACTGTACACGGTACAAGCCGTATCGGGCAGAGTTCAGGCCTGATTTTTAATCCGTCGCGGTTGACTTAAGGCGTTATCCGTGCCGCGTCGACAGCAGGATCAGCGACGTCGAGTTATTTATGCGACTTTGACAAACCTTGTTTCACCCTGATCAGTAATAATCGAGCCATTGGACATTTTATCTATCGATTAACGCGTTCCTATTACGGTAAACTACCGTTCAACACGGTTAACAAAACTGTGTACAGTAGTGTCCGGTTAAGTGTCGCAGGTTCGGGCCCGTGTTGCGACACTTAAACCTCGCGGAGGTTTCATAGGTTCATTGATGATAAAACAATTTGTCATTAGGATAAACGCGTCACAGATAATTAATTAAGCGGACTGTATATGTATTTTATGTGGTAGTAAATGTACGAAAATTGTTCGAAAAAGACACTTCTTTTTAAACAGGTTTTTGACCGCGTTGCATGGGAGTAGACTGTATTAAATCTTAGATTGAAAGTATTTTTGCGCAGCTCAATGTATAATGAAAAAATAATTTTTATGTAAGTGATCTCTATAAGCCTCGTCATCTCACGTTTAGAAAAAGAAATGGTAAATATTTACTTTAGGTGAGGCATCTCCGATGACCTTGACCTTTAGTTGTAATGACAAAAGTTGTTCAGAATGTTGTCATTGACAACATATGTCAAGGTCAAGGTCATCGGAGAAATGATGTAACCGAAACCGTGCTAGACATAATTAATGTGCGTGAATGTGTCAACCTAGATGTTCGGAGCTAATTTTTCCAAAAACCAGACTACAACAACGACCGTGTTTCCCCAGGATATTTAAAAATTCGCGAGTTCGGTTAATCGGGCCATGGAAAATATCGGGACACAGAGGCTCGGAGGAGAGAGCTGGTCGTTAAAAGTTTTATCTCCGCCGTCGCATCGATCCGATCCAAAAGGTTTATGAGTTCGTCGGGGAACTTAGAGAGGGGTAGAATGTATAAAAAGATTACCTGGACATCGCGGGAGAAGTAGTTATTGGTGTATATGTGCACCGCCTCGAAGATCCAGGTTACCTCGAACTCGAACACGAGCTCGACGTAGCCGTCCTCGAAGGTGTCGCGCATCCAGGCGATCCAGCCGGTACCTGCGAACAAAAACGTCTCTATTTCCCACGGAATTGATTTACCGCGAATTCATTCCCCTCTCTCTCTCTCTCTCTCTCTCTCTCGCTCTCTCTCTCTCTCTCTCTCTCGCTCTCTCTCTCTCTCCCTCTCTATCCTGGCCGACCGAACGGCAGACAACTTCGTTAGAGTGGATCGAAGTTAAAGCTTGAGCAACGATTGATCTATTGTTTCCCTCGTTAATTGAATTGATTCCGTTCGGGGTTACTTGCCGGGCTAGGCATAGCTTTCTTCTTGCAACGATCCGCTCGGGCCCCGACGTGTTTCGTAAAGCGACCGGAGTATATAATCGACTCCAATGTTGCTGAGGGTGCTAAGTGCCGATAAGGGCTCGCTCCTGTCGAATTCTAAGCCTGTCATCCGTTTTGTTTTTTTTTTGGACAGAGAAGACCGAACATTCATTCGAACTACGGTCTTGTAATCGATGACAAAAGCTTTAAGTCGGAATAACATTTCTATGAACGGATCAACCGACTTCAACTTTTCTGCCAAGCTCGATGGATTAGTTTACTAGATGACGGTTTATGAAAATTTTGGACAAATTGCATTTGGAAATGTTAAATCAATGTCGATCGTAAGTTGCTAACGCAAAATTTGAATGTTTTCGGCGCATTGGTTCGATCAATTAATACTAAAACACTGTTTGCAAATTAACACAATATAATTCCTCAACGTTTCGATCTCCATTTAGATCATTATCAAGAGAATAATAAAATCATTGCGTCTTGGCAATAGACACAATTTTGTCTATTGCCAACACAAATTTGTCTATTGCCAAGACGCAATGATTTGATTATTCTCTTGATAATGATCTAAATGGAGATCGAAACGTTGAGGAATTATACTGTGTTAATTTGCAAATAGTGTTTTAGTATTAATTGATCGAACCAATGCGCCGAAAACATTGCATTTTGGTCTGAATTCCGAAAAAATATTAAAAATTGCTTTTTACAACCTAGTATATACTATACCAACACAGTATGATACTATGTAGATACCCTAAAAATTAGAAATTGATAGCTACAATAGATTCTTAGAAATAGCAACGTGAATTTGGTGCTGAGCCCACTCCTCTTAAATAGAAAATTAAATTTCTATTGGCAGTTGATACAGAATGAAAAATTCGCAGTTTAACGGTTCGGTAGAGGCTGATGGGATTGGCACAGTCGAGTGTAAGACACGAATAGATCGAATCCCATCCTCGATCTAAACGAATGACACCCGGAGGACTCGGAGGCTGTGGGCGATATCTAGGTCGAAGATTTTCAAGATACCTTCCATTTTCGGCACTTAGCACCCTACCGCGTATCCACCCACCGATTACCTCTTCCATCTCCCATGTCCAGCCTGTAATTATCCGCGCCGACCTCGCCATCGATTAGCCGGCCCAGGCCATCGGTCAACAAGTTGTCCTGCCTTTTGCCGTCGTAAGATACGTCGCTGAGCTCCGCCGTCGGGGAATCCGGCACGGTGTAGCTGACGACACCACCTGAAACACAAGGCGAACTTTCGCGTGACAACTTCCCGGATAATGCTTCTACTCCCTTTTAAAGCAAACTCTCGGTGTGCCCGGGCAAGTTCGCGCGTTGTTCTTTGCTTCGCCGGGACAAAGAGGGTGTCGAGAGGTGCGCGCCACCAGCAAGAAAGAATCACCGCGTTGACAGTATTGTTTCGTCAGCCCCGGCCCGTATTGTTTCGTCAACCAGCTTACTTTTCGCCACAAAACGATCCCCGAGTCGCACAGAGCTCGGTCCAGCCGCTCGGAAATCCCCCGGCTAGGAAAATCAGCCATTAACTCCAGAAGAGGACTCCAAGAACCCCCCTAATCGAACGAGGTTAATTCTAAAAAAATTCTGCAATTCTAAAAAAATTATTCATTGTTGCTTGCATGCATTATTGAATTTTCTGATTTTTTTTGCTACGAAACTATGAAACTTTTGAAATTTTTTAGATAATTTGTCTGAGAAATATATTTGTATTGGAAAATCAGCCATTAACTCCAGAAGAGGGGGACTCCAAAAACCCCCCTAATCGAACGAGGTTAATTCTAAAAAAATTGTGGAATTCTAACAAAAATTATTCATTGTTGCTTGCATACATTATTGAATTTTCTGATTCCTTTTTGCTACGAAACTATGAAGCTTCTGAAATTTTTTAGATAATTTTTCTGAGAAATATATTTGTATAATATTTGTATTGGAAAATCAGCCATTAACTCCAGAAGAGGAGGACTCCAAGAACCCCCCTAATCGAACGAGGTTAATTCTAAAAAAATTCTGGAATTCTAAAAAAATTATTCATTGTTGCTTGCATGCATTATTGAATTTTCTGATTTTTTTCTGCTACGAAACTATGAAGCTTTTGAAATTTTTTAGATAATTTGAGAAATATATTTGTATAATATTTGTATTGTACTCTAATGCATATTTTAAGTTCAACGATGACTGTTTCAATTGATCGACTAATGTTTGCTGCATCGTGCCAATTTTAAGTGTGTGCGTTTGATTAAAGGGTACATTGTTCCACTAAAACAAATTTTCTGATTGGTCGCGACGCTATTAATAAGTTAAATAGAGCGATTGTTGTCCGCGCGCCACAGAGAAACACGATACAACCGCTATGGAGGTTTCAGTGAAATATCGCATCTATCTACAAACATCAAACCATCCGGAGTTATTTAAACATTTAACTGGAAGCCATTTACGCATTCATCTGGAACTCATCAAACAGCCGTACACGAAACTCTGGAGGACGCCCACAAATCTACGTATTAGTTTGGTTTCCGCATGTTTATAGGAGCAGCGTTTAATTAAACGTATGTGTGTGTGTGTGTGTGTCAAATATACTTCATATATATCATACGCATCGTGCAAATATTTACGGAAAAATGAATTAGCTCGTTCGGTCAAACAGGGATTAATTAAAATATCTGTCCCGCGATACTTTTTTCCCCATTAATTTCAATTAGTTAACTAACTCTCTTCTGCTTATTTTTTCAGTTCTGTCGGCAACAACTTCTGCCGGTGATATTAAACATTATTGAAAACCAAGTGATAATAATATTACAAACACGTAAGTTCAGCGATAATTGTTCAGAAAAGGAGGAAAAAAATGGCTGTTCAAAGAGTTCATCGTATAAGTGAAATTATTTAAAAGAGGCTGTGTTAAGTGAAATAATTAAATTTGATTTGAGAACAATCATTTTTGTACTGGCTATAAACTACTTTGCACTGCTGCTGAGGTTGCAAGAAACTGATTGTTCTGAAATAATGTTTTACTGTTATCTTAATATAATATAATGTTTTACTGTTATTTTAATTGTTATCGAATGCATGTTTAACTTTCACACTTGGCTCTGCCAATCAGTTCATGATGTTGGTTTGTGCTTTTATGGCTTTACACGTACAGAAAATGAGAAGTTGTAATATATTAATGGTGTACCAGCAGGAAAATTGTTAATTCGAACCAGCTGCTGGCAAATACTGTTCTTCAAAGTGGCTGGCTCCTACACTATGTAAAGGAGATTCGGCCAGAGAGTAGTTCCCGGTGACCTATAACGCGAAAGTTTCGTGGACAGAAACACGAAGAATTATTGAACAGAGTGCCCGGTGGAGGAATCGTCAAACGAGTCACGGATATTATTACTCGTTCGGTGTGTCGCGAGCGTGTCGAGGGGTTGAGCACTCACGGGGCGAGAAAATTAATAATGAACGGCAAAAACGACGCGGCGGCCACTTCGCTGTGTCGTGCTCGGAATCGCCTAACTGCTCTTAATATTTCACGGTGCATACGTTCTCGCAACCGGTCCCGCGTGTCACGCGATGCGGTCAAGCGAGTTTCGGCGTCGCTGCATCAAAAACTGTACACAATTTCGTCGAGAAAAATCTATATATCCCTTTACAATATTACCGTGCTTATCCGTATAAGCACAACCCTCAACTCCTGAGAAACATTGGAGACTTCGTGCAATATGTCGAATCGATAAGTAGTTTTATTATACAGGGTGTTCATTTGAAAACTTTCCAGCCGAATATCTCGAAAAATATGAAAGATATTAAAAAAGTGTAAAACACGTGTCCAAGGATTTCTAGGGGGAAAGGGGGGGCAGTATTAGTTTTTTATTTGGGTGGCGTTTTCAAGGTCATTTGAAGGTCAACTTTGTTTTTTCAAATGGAAACCTATATTTTTTATTATGGGATCTTATTGTACGTAAAAAGAGCAATAGTTTTCGTAGGATACTTTTTTTTATCCGCGCAATTTTTTTTACCTCCCCTTCCGCCTCGAAATCCTTGGACCATATTTTTCGAGATTTTCGGCTGGAAAGTTTTCAAATGAACACCCGGCATGTATTTAATACTGCACTGCGGACTTTATTTGTGACAAAAATGATGAAGTACAAAATTGTAAAAACGTTCGAACAATTTAAATACGATTTTTCTACAATTTTTTCATGTATTGGGCTTAATTAAAAGAAGAAATTTGTTTGTTACTTACAATTTCTATAGAAAATATTTATTTATCACAGATACAATTTTAACGATGCTAAAGATCTTATCGTGACAATTTCAGATTTTAAAGTTTCTAACCTGTACTTCGACAACCCGTTGTTTATCATTTTCTAAAATACTTTCGCAGGATATGGAAACACTTTTAATCTTGAAAACGATACCAATTGAAACTTGTCTAAAAGCTTTGGAAATTTTTTATCGTGACTGTGATATAATTATTAGATGAAAAAATTCGCAACATTTATGAAAATCCATATGAGAGTGAACAGTAATGGCATGGTAATTAGCGGCTATTAGAAAGTGATCGAAGAAGTCCCGGTTCTTTAAATAAATCTTTCCATTAAACGGTACGGTTTCATTGGGAAATATTTCATCGGACCCACCTGGTCCAGATTCGCTTTAGTAAAATATTCGATCCATTTCTGTTCTACTTTTCTCGATTACTCGATCGGTATTACCGGATACGAATTAATAATGCCTGAAGCGATCAACCCCGTCGGCGAGATTAAAGGACGTTTATAGTAATTCCGGCGCGTTTCATCAGTTTTAGAACCCATTAGCCCAGACAGTGCCGATACTCGAGCAATTTTCTCAACGCGCTTATTAAAAGCACACCTCGCGAGAGCTGCAAGGGCCGTCGTTAGTGCGACTTTACCCTGTAATCCGTGGAATCCGCTAATCTAATCTACGCCAGCAATCTGCACCCCCCGCGTACAGGCGCCACACCCAAATTATTACGAAGTTCCATTGAGTGTCGTTAGAGCAATTTCCAGGGGAGTTCGCTCTCTCAAAGGACGAAGAGTGCACTCGTAACAAAGTTTCAAAATCAATTCGCCTTCAACCGTTCGACGCTCCCGGTCATTTTCAAAAGCCACTTGTCTACCGTTTCGAGATAATCCAAATATTTTTCCACGATTGTCGAAAAATCTTTCACATCCCCTTGCGGGAACTTTTCCGATTTACAGCTGACACGAAACGTTACCGACCCGATGGTTACTTGCTACGACCACTTGCTAGACTTACAATGTTTACTGGCAAATGAAGATTTCAACCCTCGACCAGAAGAGGCTAGCCCAATGGTGTCTATTTTCAGCAAGGTAAATCAACTGTATTGAAATTGTCATAAATTTTCTCATTTTTCATCCGATCTGTTTGTTGTATTTTTATATTTCAAACGAAATGTTTTTGGCACCGAGAAGTGTGGTAATATGACGTGGTATTAATTTTTTTAAAATCAAGATATGATTTATTTACTATTTTGAGTTTGAACAATTTTAGAAAATCAATCAAAGAGATTGGCATACGTTTCCTGACTTTAAATTAAAAATAATCGTGTATCAAGCTACACGGATAATACACCGGTACCAATATTAATTTTATTAATAATAATAATACATTCGGTTGTGTAATATGTAAATTTGTTTACCTTTAATATAAAAACTTTAATTCGCTGTAACTTTGTTAATAAAATATACATTTTCTTTCACACGTGTACCCGTATATTCAAGTTCACGGTTATACATGTATTATCCGTATATTTTGATACACGTGTATTTCAGTACACGTGTATTTCGTGTATTAAATAGGATCCGGACTTCTACACGGATATATTAATTACACGTGTACACTTGTATTTTCAATACACGTGAAATGGGTATCTCTAGTGTAAACAACAAGGAGGTCGCATTTTTATACCTGACCACCAGTCGCAGTCCGAACTTCGAGTTGATTAGACCGTACCTTCTTACGCTTGTGAAGCCCATCGCGAATTTTAAGTGCACAGTGTACAAATTTTCTTGTAACCTATGGATTTTAATTGTGCATTATGGATGCTGTTTCTGGAGGTAAGTTGCATAGTTTTTAGTGCCAAATGTTTATTGTTAACTGATAACCATGTATGCAAAAGAGAGAGTAAAAGTGAAGTTTTTTAGAGTACAAGTTTTTCAACTCGCACCAACCCGCGCTAAAACTTGTTGGAGCTTCTACTTTATACTATTATCTTGCAATTCTCAAAAAATTAGCTGCTCTCATCTGCTCGTTTGGTCGTAACGCTGTTTTTTGTAATGCAGAGTAGGTATTTTATGAGTTTTCGTTGCATTTCTTGTCAAACTGTGAGGGATATACTTTGTCTGTAAAATTTAAACAGATTTTGAATAGAATGTCAATTTTTTTATAACAAATCATATTTTTCGAAATTTTTTTATTGGATCCGTCATTTTGTTTTTTCTAAATACAAGTTCAGATTCGTGATCGCGACCCTAAAAACGGCTTAATACCAATTTTCAAGCAGAACCGATAATTTTTTAATACGTTATGAGGTTTTGACCACGTTTTAGCGATTTGGGACCATTGTGCGCCGGCGAGCGGTTTGGCGGGGAGGGGGCACAGTCCGCTGACGTAGACGTTCACGTTAAACCAACGACCGTGTGCCCCGACACAGCCCCGCCCGTTTTCTTTGTGTCGACCGCGTCGATCGTAGAAAAGGACAGCATGTAAACACATACCGCGCGGCCGAAGGCTCAACAAAAAATAGGTGAGACGATACTAATCAATGGAACCATAAATGTAGTTGAAATTATATCGTGTTTAGTGTCAATTTAATAAAAAAAAATGCTAGAAATAAATTGGTGAAAGTATCATAAAAAAATAATTAAAAATAACGAAGTATATTTATGCCCGACCCGGTATCGGATTACACGGCATGTTTACACTGCTCGGCGACCGAGGCAGTTCGAGCTTCTCGGCCCCTCGCGGAGTATGCCCCCCAGTCGAACGAGTAGGCGAACTGGCTTAGATCGGTATTCTCCTTCGCGCTTAAATCGCGGCATTACTGTATACAGCTTTTTACTCGACGACTTCGGAAGCACCCGGTATATTTAACCCCTTGCACTACGATACATTTTACGGTTGCAGTGATTAGAACTTATTTGTCGTTTCTAATTTCTTAGAAAAAAAGAAGTTTGTATGTAATTTATACCTATGCAGTCTCCAATGGATTCAACAACAAGAAACTATAATTTTGTTTCAATTTAAAGTTTAAAGGAAATTAGTAGCATGAATATTTAGTAGACTATCTTCGAAATCTTCGTCACGAGTCCGACTCGGTATTATAGTACAAGGGGTTAAAAACGAAGAAAGGTCACGAAGTACTGGGTAAAATATTGAAAAATTGCAGAATATTGTTAAGAGTCGAAGAATCGAGTTTTGGCCACAAAAAAAGTTGTTTTGTCAGACCGCTGCGCACCGTTTTAAAACACTTGGCGCGGTTCGGTGGCCGCATTTCGGGGGTAATCGTCCGTGTTCACCGTCCGAGGGCACGGCATCAACGTTGTTTTAACCAGATGTCGTGCACGGTCCCCATAAATCCGGCATTCCCGCCCACTAGAGCTCCCGATCTCACACGCTCTGAACGCTTCTTATAGCGTGAAACCTCTCATGTCACCCGTTCCCGAGCCGCCCAAACCCCTTCAATGTTTTCGCTCACGATCCTCCTCCCATCTCCTCGCTGTTAGACCAACCACCTTGGCTCGCCATATTAGACCAAGAAAAATCATTTATGCAAATGCCCGCCATTACACTGACATCGATAAAACGGATCAGCGTTTTGCTAGCACCGTCGTTGTACTTTCTTGCGTCCGAACAGCTGGATCTTCGTGCGATCCCCAGTCCTCGATCACGAGCTTCTAATACCCATCGTACACACGGAGGTCTATTAGGATGTTTATGAAATTTTCAATTTTTGTTAACTAATTTTAAGGAAGTGGAATCAACTAAAATCTCACTTTCGGTGGTCTTCGCGGATTCTGGGTAAATATAAATTTTACGAAATTCTAGCGAATTTGATATTCTAGTATTTGTTTGAGAATTTTCAAAAACAATATTTTTTGACAATTTTATTGCATTTCGCTGGTGGATGATTGCCACTGCTGTCGAGCTGATTTCCTTGGAACTGGCACGAGGGTTTTTTTTTTTTTCGTTCAAGCGGCTTTTACACGAGAGTTTATTTACAGGCTAGTATTTAGAGGGTATAGATTTTAAAACGGTGCTCTGTTATTTCGTGCATTCTATAATACTGGCTTCGCAATATTATACTCGTAGCTATATCGGATTAACTATAAACAGAAACGTGCTATTAGACTAAACATTGACATTAGAAACGAATTTTTAAAGTTGCGTGTGAGCTGGGAGAAAAATTTCACCAAACTTCGCTCCTTTTACTTGGATTATGTTAAAATTGTTATTAAATAAAGGTTCGATATTCCCATAAGGATATCGATAGAAATTTTATGCGGACCAGGAGAATGGAGAAACGATTCGTTGAGGTATTTTGTTTTGTTGCGCACATTGTTATTCCGTTTGGATGTTGCAAAAGGGAAGACCTATGTAGGTTAGGTCAGATGGACATGGCCAATACGATGTTGAGGTATATTCTCTTACTTTTATTTCATTGTCCCGAGTATTCTAAGAGCGCCACTATTGCTCGCTTTAATTAGCATTCAGACGTTCCCCTTTATTCCCAGTCGATTTATTAAATGCAGCACCCTTCGAAAATTGTATTTAATCCTGGTACGTGTATCGTCCATAAATATTAATTCGTGTATACATAAAATATGGGTCAATCGATTCATCGTTTGAGGCTTGCCTTATTCAGAATCACCGGGGAACGATTTTTCTGCATTCTTTTGCTTCAGTTAGTATAGAGGAAAGATTAGTATAGAGGAGCTTATATACCGCTGACAATGGTGCTCGAAAATTGTTCAACGAATGCACAATTTTCTAAAATTCTCATTATTATTTTGTCATTGTTTTTTGTTTCTATAATCTAGAAAATATAAAAATAGCATAAAATTTAACGATTCGCTATTTACTAATCTGTAGAATTGCTAAATATTCCCCACTAATTTTAAATAACAAAAATTCAATTATTGTAATAATCAGGGAAAATGCTTATGCTCTCGGCGCAACGGTTCGATCAATTTTAAACAAAATGAAGCAATTATTGTTAAGTGATTGATAGAATTTTAAAATATCCACGTGCTCCATATTTTCTGATAGGATATTGACAAATCGTCTGTCTCTAAGAATACTTCAAACATGCCTCTCGTTATGTTGCAAAACTGTATGTTTACTCTGTCTAGAAGCAACCCAATACATTAGTGGCGATGGTCTATAAAAGTCGGATGATGTCTTCTGTAACAGGCCGGGAGTAATGAAAAATGATAGCCCCTTATTTCTTGTGCAAATGTTTCCCGGCCGACATTATGCATTTCGCATCGATCCTTCACGAGGTGTCGCGTTAAATTCTATATTACAGTCACCGTAACATTTTCGTGACAACGCTGGTGGCTTAACATATCGTGTTCCATGCGGAATCGATACTTACGAGATAGTCGTTGCCTGGAATTCTTGACGTGGAAAAAAGTGCTATCTCATTCGTCGCTGGCAATTGTGTTTATGCAGAACAGTATGGCCCACGGAATTGTATATTCCATAACTCGGTGCAAGGAATTTATCGTTGCTTTTCATAGATCTTTCGATTATGATTTCTAGACTGTGTGAATTTTTATGCAAAACAAGCATTGTGTGTATTTATTGCAAGGCACAGGAGCTACGTAGACATTTGTTTATGGCCTCAATCATTTTATAGAGTTGAAAACGATACAACAAGATATTTTTAAATAAAATGATTTTACTCTTTGGCATATGATTTGTTCATTTTTATCATAAAATCCGTAGTCCACTGGGAAAGTTCATTAAAGTTTTAAAGTTGTTCTTATTTTACCGGTCAACTTAGTAATTATATAATTGTTTCTAGGCCATAAAATGAATTGCGAATCGATAATGGTATTTCTGTTGAGGCTTTATTTATAAATGTATAACTGTGGATCTTTATGATGTATATTTACAAATGTTAAATAAAAATGTGTTTCATCTGTCGATTATTTTAATCAGTCGGACATGATGTAACAATATCATTAAATTTTTTTTTAACGCCTTCACAATTTTAACGCATAAATTGTCTTGTTATCATTTCAAGGTTGGGACCAAAACCCCCTGAAAGCAGGCAACACGCTCGTCACCGTTGACAGTAAGGCAACCGAACAGAGGTGTGACTACAGTCCAATTTACTGTGGATCTTTATGGCGAAATAAAAATTGTGTAAGTCGATTGTAAGAAAGAAATGTTAAATAAAAATATGTTTCCTCTGTCGATTATTTTAATAAGTCGGACATGATGCAACAATGTCATTAAATTTTTTTTTAACGCATAAATTGTCTTGTTATCATTTCAAGGTTGGGACCAAAACCCCCTGAAAGCAGGCAACACGCTTGTCACCGTTGACAGCAAGGCAACCGAACAGAGGTGTGACGACTACAGTCCAATTTACTGTTTCCCAAGTGTCTCGAGAATTTCAGAAATTGCGAAACAGAGAGTCACTCTGCGAAGGTGAGTTTACACGGATCTATCAGAAAGAAAAATCTTAAAGCAGTAATTACACAAGTGAGAATTCGCATGCGAATAGTTAGCCGAGGGAAACGAGGTTCTCACGAGTACTAAACGTTCTCCTGCACCGGCGGTAACAGGATAAAATCCGTCGACTCTATATTTCATTTTGGATTTTATTCCCGGGCTCCCATCACGCGATCCTATAAATAAATTTCCGTCGGGGTGTCAACACCTACTGGAAGTTCTTTTCAGCGGGCTAAAGAATATCTTATCCCAGCGAACGATACGAAAGCGTGCTCGCAGAAATCATGGTGCAGCTCTCGCTGTCAGATCTAGAGCAGATGCTCGGAAAGTTTCCGCGAGTCGGCGGCACCGCGACACGCCATTGCGTGTGCACTGGGAATGTGAGAAATTGCGTATCAAACAATGGCGGACAACGCACCCTGGACCGGTACAATATCCTCGGTGTCGGTTCCATTTAACTTGTTTAAGTAACCGAAGTAGGTCGAAAATAAATGTACAGGCCAGTCCGAGGAAAGCGAGGTTGAGAGAGAGAGAGAGAGAGAGAGAGAGAGAGAGAGAGAGAGAGAGAGAGAGAGAGAGAGAGAGAAGGGGGGGGGGGGGGAGAGTGGCCAATGAACTAGCCCTGGTATAACGCTGTTACGAGCGTTAATGGGATCCAGCGTCGCAGTTGGACTCCATGCCGGCCTGGATTCTCTCGCAGCCGTCTGAGTCGTCGTTCGCGAAATTGAATGAAATTGCAATTTGGAAATTAATCGCCGGCTGTCCGGAATTTCAATCTTACATTCCCGCGGGATTGGAACATTTACATACCGGCGTTTCTTCGCCGCGAGATTCAAATCGCCGACAACAAACCGCGCGCCAGACACAAATCCCCACCAGTCCTCGATTTTTCTACAGGGTAGTCCCGAGAAGTTCAAAGAAAACCGATTCGAATTGTAGGAAAATGTCGATACAGCAGATAATACGTTTCCTGACCTTGAATGACCTTGAGCAATTATAGTCACCGAATTCCTAATGAAAGGGATTCTCTGTCATCGTAAGTGTTTGAAAAGGGGTGATCCCGTTTAAAAAAATATGACCTTGAGAACTTAAAAAAAAACAAAAATAACATGAAAACAAATATTTTTACGGCGTCACGAACCATTCAACTTTTTTTTAAAACAGCAAAGATATTTGGGGTACAAACGTTAAGTGACTCACCCACATATGTGTAATATTAGATTATGTTAGGTAGTGTTTAAATACTTTTTGGGTCCATTGCACTTGCGGAAATATACAGGGTGTTTCGTTTAAAACAAGCCACCTAGATATCTCCTCTATCTCTGAAAATATAAAACATGTTTCTGACGTGATCTAAATGATTTCAAAAGACGAATTAGAATCGAAAAATCGATTAAAAAATTAAAATTTATAAAAAACGATTCTTCCATCTGATTCGTCTTTTGAAACCATTACGTCAGAAACATTTTTTGTATTTTCAGAGATAAAGGAAATATTTAGGTGGCCTGTTTCAAGCGAAACACCCTGTATTGTCTCGTATCTCGAAATAATGTAGCAAGTGTCATCCTCTGTAGAATTAGCGACAAAGAATTAACAAACATTTTAGAATGTCTATCGGAAATTGTCAATCTCATAAATTCACTGTTACGCGAATGTACGCAGCGCTTTCGCTTTGATGCTCAACTAGTGCAAACAATGAATACATGGAAGCTCAAGTAACAATATGAGAACTACGAGATAATATTGTCAGTTTGCGAGACGGGGGCTGCGTCAACTGAAACACGAGTTTCGTCATCGTTAGACTGTGTATTTTATTTATGATAAAAATGGACGTGTGTAACTTCAAATAATACGAAGATTAATGTCATTCGATGGTATCGGGACATTACTTGCAACTCTTGCTAGCACTCTTAAAGAGTGTTAGAAATTCCTTATTTGTTCCTGTAAATAGCAATTGTAAATCCTACAATATTAATTTTTGTTAGAAATTTTCCAGCTTCAATTGAAGTGTTCGTATAAACGGTCTGAAGTAAAATCCGTTCGAAGCTTAAGGATGTTCTGGAGGTACAATAGTAGACAAAAGTACAAGAAATTCGAAATCCATCAATATATTGGCAATGAAAGCCATTCATGAGTATATTTTGCATTAAAAACATAGATTAATTTAAAAAGCTTTCGTTTAATTAGTGAATTTCATGTTATATTTATTTTTTAATCAAATTATCTTCATATTATAGAAAATTGTAAGTGACTTTTGCGAATGATAGTACCCTTTGATTTGAACTTCAAGATAATAAATTTGTGATATTCAATATATATAATTACGCAATAAAAAGTTAAAAATAAATATTTAAATAAATTAAAAATACTTCGGAAAGCAATATTCACGATACAACACGATAAATTGGACGTTTTGTAACAGTTTATAATTTTTTGCTCTGTAACTGTTCAGTGAATCCTAATAAATTTTGAACATAATTAATTATATAATATTTACTATATATATAAAAAAACTGGAGTTTCTAGTTGCGTTTTTGCATGGTTAAAACAGGGTTTGAAGTGGAATTTTATGAATTCTCCATAAGAAGACGTGTTAAAATGTGCAAACTTTAAGTTGCTATAATTCTTAAACGATTCAGTGAATCGAACCCAAACTTTGGTAATTGCATTAATTCAGTAAGAATTATATCTTGTCTTTTCAAAAATTTTGTCGCGTTTCTATATATACCTCCAGAACATCCTTAATGCCTCTTTCAGCGGGACGCTCTTTGAACTATTGGCTCGAAAGTTCCCCTTTTAAGTCGGAGCGCAAACATTTGTACTTTTGAGCCCGCGTTCCGAGGCCGTGTGCACGTGTAGAGAGGGCCATGCCGGTTGTATTCTGCGACTAGGTTCTGTAGACTTACGGTAAATTCATTGGTAGCACTCACCCGTGTCCTGACAGCCTCTCAGCTCGATTCGAAGGCAAACGGTGCGCCTGTGCTCGGAGTGCGGCAAAACACGGATCTGGCTGGCAAATATCGGCGGGATTAATCGATGCGACACTATGGTGGATGTGTCGCTATTCCCGGCCAGCACCTGCAAAAATCCAAGCACAACCGATCCAGACACACAATTTAATTTTACTCTGCAGGGTGCTGCAGATCAACCGCTACAAGTCTCCTCTGAAGCTATTAAGTCCTATGTCCACAGCAACAATGCGCAACTTTTGATACGCGTCGGGGACAAAATTACGTGTGGAGACCGTTTAAAATCTTGACTTAATTTTTTTGCGATTGCTTTACACACAGTGAACAGTGAAAAATTAAAATTAACTTTGTTAGAGGACCCACTAAATGGACAAGTTGGAAACGTTGTCTATGATGTTTTATATTATGTTGCTCTTTTAGCAGTTGAACTGCAGAACCAGGCTTATTCAGGTTGTAAAAGCGGTCATATATTATGATAGCTTAAAATTTTCATAAATACACTTTCAATGGTGTTGAAACGTACATGAAGCGTTGGTGGTCTAGATCTGAAAACAGTGTATCAAATCACTAGTCAGCGGATCTTTATGCAAAATAAAAATTTTCTACCTGAATTGCAACAAACCGAACTGATAGAAATTTATTTTCTTTGTTAATACGTTTAATAGCTAGCAAAATAATATCACAGTATTTTTAAATTCTTCTGATGTTTTTACTGTTTTAAATTACACCTACTCGTTTTTCTCATAAATTGATAAAATTCGCTATAAATCACACAAGAGTATCGCATAGCCACAATTTTTAGCCTCGGAACAGATTTAGACCAGTTTAAACCAACTCTGTCAACTCTGTAATCAATTAGGAAGCCTGTCAACGCTTCCGGTAAAATTGAAACCATCTATTAACGGCTAGAACGATTTCCGTCGTCGGAACAACTGTCGCGGATTCTTCCGTTGAAGTGTACTCGATCGATGAATCGGAAATAAATTGGCGCGGTAGCCGTGTTTCCAGGATGTATGTTATCGTAACCATATAATTATCGGGTTAATTGCGATAATTTAGCTGATTTAATTACAACGACCGATTAATGCGCCCGCGACGGCCGCGAATCGAGTTAACGGGTCCCCGCGATGTCGGACGCGCAGATTATTTTAGCCGCCGCCGCGCCGGCCGCGGGAACCCGATATACAATTTTGCGGATCTGATAATAATGCCGCGGCGTTGATCGCGGCCAACCCGATCCGTAAACGTAGAAACGACGGGACGCGTGATGCACGAGCGGTCCGCCGTCACATCGACGTCGATATTAATCAGCTTACCCCGAAAATCTCAGCGCGTACGCCCCCGTACGCCGTTTAGACATAGATCATGATTGCATCGGTAGAAGGCAATGCCCATCGCGCGCGGTTAATGCACCGTCTACTCCTGATTGCGTAAATTATCAGTCGAATAAATCTGGATGTCACGGTACCGCGAGCAACCTCGAATTATCGACTTGATCAGTGTAATTAAATATCACCGAAATACAAGCGCCACGCTCCCCGTTTTAGTTTTACCCTGTTGCCCGACACACTCGTCCCTCCTACTTGCAAATATGTTGCACACGTTGTTGTTTCGCTCGTGATATAATACACACTGGAATTATTCGATCAATTTTATACATTCTGTTTCGAAATTAAATCAAGTTATTTCAGATTGACGTTAGCACCGTGCACTTTATTTGGAAATCCAGTGGAAATTATTTTTAACTTTGAGCTAGTTTTCAAAGATTGGTTAAAAATAAGAGACACGTATGATAGAACATACAGACTATTCTTTGCAAGATTGAAGCAGTAGGGTGATGCAATTTTCAGAAATAAGT
Source organism: Lasioglossum lativentre (assembly GCA_916610255.1). NCBI lineage: Eukaryota > Metazoa > Arthropoda > Insecta > Hymenoptera > Halictidae > Lasioglossum > Lasioglossum lativentre. The sequence goes on from OU744366.1 coordinate 7,039,256, forward strand.
GATATGTAAGGATGTTTGTATCACCATGTGAATGATTGAATGTGAGTGTGCATGCAGTGGTTCATGTCATATGTTTAAATGTTATATATGTTTTTATTGATTTATGCGTTGCGTTAACGTTTTAGTAACAAAATCATATCGTAACGTACATTTGTTAACAAAACGTTAACGCAACGCATAAAACAATAAAAACATATATAACATTTAAACATATGACATGAACCACTGCATGCACACTCACATTCAGTCATTCACATGGTGATACAAACATCCTTACAGATATGAATTGTTTTTGAGGAAAACGAGGTTGAAAGTTCGACGGATTCGCGTGTACCAGTACTCGCTAGAAGTAGATTTGGCTGGCCATGATCAGACGCGTATTTTTCTATCATCACTAGACTTCGGATTTTATGTATGTATGGCAAAACCGAGTACGTGAAATTTAAAACACTTTAAGAGTATTAATATATTATTTTCACTATATTAAAATTATTAGCGAAAAATATAAATTTATATTTAGCTCCTGTGTCTTGCAATTGATGCACAAACTTTTTATTTTGCATAAAGATCCGGAGTCTAATCATTATCTAGGAGGGTAAAAAATGTTAGATTCCGTCGATGTCTTAACACGTAAATCGAGAACAAGTTTTCTGTCAAATAAATATGTTTCTGCCGATTGTTTATTTAATGGGATACTCGAGATTCTCAACGCAATGTAAAAAAAACTTCGCTGGTCCTCTCAGAACTGTTCCACAAAAGATTTCAGTAGAATATCGCACTTAAAGCTTTTAAAGCATACTGTGCCGGTTTCGTTTGAGCGAATTACGTCAGCGGCGATTGTCCGGCGCAAAAGCAGTGTCCCCGAACCGTTCCGAAATTTCGACTCCTCGCGCAGAGAAGTTCCCGAAAACAAATCAAGCGCCGAGCCGCTGCCCATACCAACGGACAATAAACTATTGTTTCGGGCCGGAACATGTTATAGACCGGCATCTAAAACTACTTGACTGAAACTGTTGTTAATTATTCGCAGAATACACGGGAGGTGGGAGGGGGTGGATTGCTCCGAATTTAATCGTTGTCTGGAAAGTCGAACGCGCCCGTGTGTATTGCGTTTCGAGTCGTTCCATTAGGAAATTGATAACGACGCCGGTTTCCCGGGCGATACCTCGATAGCGAGTCTACGAAACGATTCTCGCGTCCCGAGATTATACAGGGTGTCCCAAAATGACTGCGTCAGCGGGAAATGGGAGGTTCCTTGGGTCATTTGAAGCAACATTTTCCTTAACAAAAATGGCGTCCGCGGCTTTGTTTAGGAGTTATTAACGAAAAACACGGACCAATCAGAGTGCGAGCTAGACGCTCGCTGGCACGTTCAGCCAACCGCCTGCCGGCTCGCCGCGTTGAACGTGCCAGCGAGCGTCTAGGTCGCGCTCTGATTGGTCCGTGTTTTTCCTTAATAACTCCTAAACAAAGCCGCGGACGCCATTTTTGTTAAGGAAAATGTTGCTTGAAATGACCCAAGGAACCTCCCATTTCCGGTATACGCAGTCGTTTTGGGACACCCTGTATACATGGCCCGCTGATAACGCGGAGAGAGGCTCCCGTACGTAAACTTTGATTTTCTCGTAAATAGAAGAAAACGAGGAAGATGAGAAGAGGACGAGGTAGACGAAGAAGAAGAAGAAAAAGGAGAGAAAGTACTCGACGCCGGAAAAGTTCGCTGGTTGGGCAGAGGCGCCTCTTGACCTTACATTACGAGGGGGCGCGGTACGATTTCCGGCGTGTACGTAGTTATCGATGGCCGTATCCTACTTTTCTCTGTTCCCGTTCCCAATCTTTGAGAACAGTTAAGTGGGCGCGAGTTCTCGCGTCTCCCGTGACTGGAATCGCGGACACCCGAGGAATCGCAATAAGAAGATCGCCTTGCCTGTTCACCTGCTTTTTGCCGACAAGTTTCCCTCCGACCCGAAATAGAGCGAAACTTGCCCCGCGACTCACATTTAGTCACGTCTCGAGCTTTCTTCGGTCCTGCTCTAATTGCGTTTAGGTGTTCGATGCAAGTGAGATATACTGTTTCATCCAACTTTCCTCACTGGCTCTTAATTTTTCTTACTTATAAATTGTTATTTGAATACGTTCTATACTATAGTAAAGTGCACACGTATTCACTTGTGCAAATAGAATTTTTGAAAAATTGTTTTTACGATTAATCGAATACTTCGACAGGTTCGTAAAAATTTCAAGATTTTAAGAAACGTCTAATAATGTTTTTGACGAATTTCACATCTTCGATATTTTATCCTAATAAATGAGGAAATAATGAACTTGTTCCCTGCAGATAAGTGAGGCACAATCATTTTCGTCCCAATCTCATTCGAGACGATTGTGGATGATCATGCAAGTTCGTAATCTTAGAAGTTAATTTGTCATAAAGAGACGCAGGTATAATTTTGTTCTTGCAATAAGAATTTTATTGCGCTCGTAAAACTTGCTCTGTGCAGTATTAGTCTTCATAGCGATCTTTATTTCATTGCAGTTTGCATAACGTCTGCAATCTACTCATTATTATACCCTATAATTTATAAATATAGATAATGATCTCTCTGTTTAAAACTTTACGAGTAAAATTATTCCGTGTGCGTTAAATGATCGTGTGCAATTATAAAATATTGTCCATGCAGTTACTTAATAAAAATCAGAAGTATGCACTTTAAAATTCGATTCAAAATTTTCGAATACAAACACAGGTGTTTCCCGAATTTTTGTCAAAATACGGCGTTATTCGTTTTTCTACGAGAAAGGAATTTCAGAATTTACTGCAGGAATATTGCACAGATAAATATTAGAAAGCCGAACACAGCGACTGAACGTAAATACCGACAAGATCAACAATTTCTTCTGGTGCGAAGCTGCGTTTATTGCATCGCATAGTGGAACGAGTAAGAAAATAGCTGGCCATGCCAATTAACACTGTTATAGTTTTTGATGTCATAGAAAAATTATTCAAAGTAGCTATTTCCAAAAGATGGAAGAATTTTCTGTCAATACAATGTTTTACATGATATTAAGTTTCTTAGGAATTATTAATAATTATTCAAAGTAGCTATTTCCAAAAGATGGAAGAATTTTCTGTCAATACAATTTTTTACATGATATTAAGTTTCTTAGGAATTATTAATAATTATTCAAAGTAGCTATTTCCAAAAGATTGAAGAATTTTCTGTCAATACAATTTTTTACAATGATATTAAGTTAAGTAGGAATTATTAATAATATTAGGACCATTCGAAACTTTGTTTATCAATTTCGTTATTATATATTATCGGGCACTTCTGGTCTTTCTGGAAGTACAATTTATTGAATTTAATAATCGAGTAATTAATTGACGATTTTGATACTCTGGTCCATAATAGACCCCAGGCACCCGGTGAGTACACTAGCAAATTGGAAGTTTGAAATTTGAAATGATGCAAATTAATTATTACAAAATTCGCAAATTCTCGCGGATGACGTGCGGGCCGTGCGCGGGAGAAAATTTTTGGCGGTGGTCCAATAAAATCGCGCGACCGTTTCGTTGGACCGTGCGTCCGACGCGACGCGTCTCGCGTACGCAAATTTATTTTTCGTCGTGTGTCAATTTCACGGTGGTTCTGGGTGACCCAGTGAACTCTCTGTTCCCGGTCTGTTGGCTGGCGGGGTATATATCGTGGGGGGCTAATCCGCGAAAGGAAAATAAAGGGGGAGAACACGGTTGATTGCGGTGACGTTATTCGGTATCGTCCGACTTGACTTACTTCTTCGCCACTGTCAACAGACGCCGGCACGTACCTCCTTGTTATCCCAGTGCTTATATCGCCGCCACTCGGTGAACCCGGGACGCCGATACTCGAGGGTATACTCTTCGACGTATTCCTGGCCACGGCCGTGATCGAAACGACCCTGACTCTGTACACCGGTGATCACGTGAGGTCCGGGAAGATCCACTTGGAGCCACTCACGGATTCCCCGTTCTATTTGATTCTTCGGGCACCAGGCACCACCGAACGTCTCCTTCCGCAGCCTGTTTTCACCAGAGAATCTCTTATTGTTACGTGACCTTGCTCAATTTTTACCACTACACTAATACATGGTTAAGGGGCTGTGCGCACCCAACTACCAACACCACCCTTACCACTCACACATCGATAGATCCGCATATACGTAATGCAAGGGTTTACGGCAAAAGAAACTGACGCCTCAATATTGCAATTAGAAGTTCAGACCCGGTCGATTATGTTTCCTAAGAGACGGGCCAGGGTGGTTCAGAGCTCAAATTTCATATTTTTATGTTGTTGAAGAGTAATTTGCAATAATCGGCAGAATACTTTTTGTCACAAGTCAGCGCTGATGATTATTGCAAATTACTCTTCAGCAACGTAAAAATATGAAATTTGGGCTCTGAATCACCCTGGCCAGGACTCTTAGGAAACATAATCGACCGGGTCTGAACTTCTAATTGCAATATTGAGGCGTCAGTTTCTTTTGTCGTAAACCCTTGCATTTCGTATACGTATATGCGGATCTATCGATGTGTGAATGGTAAGGGTGGTGGTGGTAGTTGGGTGCGCACAGCCCCTTAAAGGGTAACTTGATCTTCCTTTCGATAGGGCTCTCAAAAGAAACCCCTCTCTAGCTAGTTTCAAGTCGGTACCCCTACCACAAGGGTAGTCGCAGGGTGAACACGTTTTAATGAATTATTTCTTCTGCTTATTCTGAGCGAAAAGTGACGAAAAAATTCATCAACATTCTACCTGATAGCATGTACGACTGTGAATTTTTTCCGAATTTTTCGCAGCAAAATTTGTTTTTAAAAAATTCTAGAAGCTTGAGAAACTATATATCAGATGACTACGTTTATATTACTATGTTAGCTACATCCTATTATGATTATTAATGTGTCTACTTTTTTCAGATTTTTCGGATTAGGCAAACATGTTTAAAAGAATTATAAAATCCATTAAAAAAATGCATATTTCTCATTGAAGTTTTGGAGATATCAGTGTTATGAAAATGCAGAATAAATTGAAATGAATGCTGTACAAGGTAAATTATTTGTATTAATGACAATATTTTGAAAAATTAGTCATCGTTTATAAATGTATTTAGTAATCGATGAAAGGACACAATGTAGAAGGGATACAACGTTTCAGCGAAAGTACACCATTAAGAACTAAAATTTCAGGAATGATAATGGCCGAAAAAGGGGGTATAAAATTAATTTTCATTTTCATCGAAAATACGTGTTCAACGAAGGAAAGGTTTGAATTTCGCAGTAATAATCGCGCCGATAAAGCAAGGATGTCAAAATCGTCCGCATTCAGTTCACGGTTCATTTCACCGTATCCCCCGTTACAATGACCGTCGGTAATTTTTCACCCGAATCGGACAGACATAATTAATTGATATTATATTACCGTTGATGTCGCAGGTATACGTATAGCGACATGGTAAATATCGGAAGAGAGAAAGAGAGAGAGAGAGAGAGAGGGAGGGAGAGGGAGTGGGAGAATTCTAGGTGATGGGGTTTGTGTTCCCCGAATAAAAGGATCATTATTGTTAATTAGACAAGCCGTCCGAATACTCTTTGTCAAAATACCATTATCATGTTTTCTTTACTAAATTCCTCAAACTAACTAAAAATTTTAAAAACGGTAAAATGCAAATTGCAGGAGAAATCTATTTAAATCTATTTTCTACAGTTCTGCTCATAACAATAACAATTTTCGTAAATGTCTACTTGTTATTAAATCTGATTGTTTCAATGTTGAAAAAACAATCTTGATCATATTTTTATTTTCTGTAAGTAACTCGAACAAAATGTTTTCTGATAGTTATAAATAATGAAAGTATAGTTTTTCTCAGCTTTTAAGAAAATAGACCAATGGCAGGTATTTGTTACAATCTTGAATGTTTTTAATAATGATCCATTCAACGTTTCTTTGTTAAACAGTATCCAGAATTGAATAGATTTGATTGAATTGGATTGCCGCTCATTTATGCAATGTATAATTGCTTGTGAAACATTTACCGTCCCCTTGAGACATCTGCACAAGGTGCTCAAGCGGTCCGAATGGTGCTCATTTTCGAGGGGTTCGTAGTGTCTGACCATAATCAATCTTATACTACTGAATTGCAGAAACTGTACTCAATCGAATATATCTCTTCGTTCCTAATAATCTAAATGACTTCTCTTTGTAACTAAACGAGTGACATCCAATAACAATCGAAATTGTTTATAAATTAATAATTTAAACAATTTAATTTTTAGAAAATTGAAAAAATCTTTTCTACTTGCTTCAACAGCAGTATTCCATTTTAATAATTGAATGTATAGAAAGTATACAATTTTAATAAAATTGTATTTTATCTAGACTTGTAGTCTGACCATAATCAATCTTATACTACTGAATTGCAGAAACGGTACTCAATCGAATATATCTGTTCGTTCCTAGTAATCTAAATGACTTCTCCTTGTAACTAAACAAAAGTGACATCCAATAACTATCGAAATTGTTTATAAATTAATAATTTAAACAATTTAATTTTTAGAAAATTGAAAAAATCTTTTCTACTTACTTCAACAGCAGTATTCAATTTTAATAATTGAATGTATAGAAAGTATACAATTTTAATAAAATTGTATTTTATCTAGACTTGTAGTCTGACCATAATCAATCTTATACTACTGAATTGCAGAAACGGTACCCAATCGAATATATCTCTTCGTTCCTAATAATCTAAATGACTTCTCGTTGTAACTAAACAAAAGTAACATCCAATAACTATAGAAATTGTTTATAAATTAATAATTCAAACAATTTAATTTTTAGAAAATTGACAAAAATCTTTTCTACTTGCTTCAACAGCAGTATTCCATTTTAATAATTGAAGGTATAGAAAGTATACAATTTTAATAAAATTCTATTTTATCTAGTCATGCTATAATTCAATAATTTATAGAACAATAAAAACTAGCAATCTCACTTTAAATTGTAAAATTTCCGGACAGTCTGCACGAAGCGTGAGAAATATCGAGACCGTCGAAAATAATTAGCCGGTGCCATTTTCCTGATTATAGTCACAAATTAAACAGGACGTGCGGGCTGATGCAGAATAGAAGTGAAAGGAGAAAGAGTGGAAAATCGAGCCACGGTCCGAGGCAGACGTTAATGCGGAAAGCGTGTCTGTCGCGGGCCGGTTTGATCTGTCCTCTCTGAGGCGCATTGAAAAGGCGGCCGTAATGCCGTCTAACGCGTCTAGGATCGTGGATGTCGTAAAAGTAATGTACTCACCGGCCGTTCCGTGGACCGACGTTCGTCACATACGAGGAGGACGCCGTAATGGCTGAATCCGGTATGTCACCGGACTCCATCCCCAAGGATTGGTTGCACGATTCTGAAATATACCATTTAACTTTATTTTCGGCCGCACACGAACGCTGCCAATTACTCTACTTGGCTAAAGTCGCCGATTTAGCTCGCCCGTTCGCCGAGAAATCGATCGGGACAATAAATGGACCGACGAATCGGTGACGAATGCGCAACGAATCGTGATTCAACGCGAAAGAATCAAGCCGGATATCCCCAATGATAGTACCAAAGTGTCCGACATGTTTCTATAATCAGCGGATCTGACCATTAAAAAATATTTAAACCGAGTTTAACCGAGCACTGTGCGTGTTTAATATTTTTAAATATTGAAACACAATCATAATTTCAATTTCGAATTAGTAATTTTAAATGTTATAATTTGTCTTGCTCTTTCTGATTTTTATAAAATGTCATTTGAAAAGGACAAAATGAAAATGTCAAAAAGGTCATTTGAAGGTCATAGTGTACCACGTCATTGAATTCGTCTTGACATCATCTACAACACTGTGAAGTGAAAAATATATGGTGCCATTTAAAAATCATCGATGACCTTCAAAAGACCTTGAAAACGACTACACTCGGAACATTGTTTTATATCACCATAAAACTCTAACATTTTCTTTGATCTCTAATCCTAACGGAGCTATTTAGGTGGCATATTTCTCGTGAACCACCCGGTATAGATACATTTTAATGCACTAACAACGTGTCTAAAGCAGAACGTATAACAATTAGTCTTAGAACAATTTTTCAGTAATAAGACACGAAAAGGAAGTCACAATGAAATACCCAAAGTCTACAACGAAAAGTCTAAATGAAATTCCGTATGAAAATTGATTCGCCGATCGTTTCCAAGCGTTCGACGCACCGAGGAATTTAATAGTCCGCGTTTTGCCGGGAGTTCTCCTGAAAGGCTCGTTGAAAATGCGCCGTCAAGTGTCGTCTCTGTTCGCGACGCTTAGTCCAATAAACAATAGCGTTCCACGGTTTCGTTTAGCGATCCCGGTGCACAATGACGGCGTGAATGAGACCCGGAGCGCGAAACTGCGAACACGAAGGCTAATAAGGCTCAGGATTAAAAGCTGCCACTTTAATCTTGCCGCGATCGTTCTTCTTTGACCGAGGCTATTCAGCGGAATGAAATTCAACGATCGGGGGATCCGATCGGTGCCCTCGTTGCGGAAAATCTTCGGTGTTACCCGGGAGAGCATGTACGTTTGTAATAATAATATGCTCGGATTAATATTAATATCGGTTCGAATCGGTAAGAACGGTTCTGTTATTTGATAACCATTCATTTTTTATTTTTCCAATCTTTGGAATTATTTGATGACCAATACTCTTTCTAATGAGGCCTTCTTTCTGCCATAACTTTCACTATACGAGTAGTATGAAAACTGATTTTTTAATAGATTACCAACATTTTAAAAGATGGTATAATAATAGTATAATATTTAAAGAAATACTACACTACTTATATTAGTGTATGGACAGCTTGAAAGTTTAGATATGTATAATTTTTTAATGACATAATGTAATGACATAATATTTGTAAAATAATTTAATTCACTGATATAAGAATTATATTTGTAGAATGTTTCAGTGATATAATGAAATTATATAATATGGAATGACTTCGCGAAGAATGAATGTTGCAAAATATTTTTTATAGTCATGTATTAAGCAGTGACGAGAAAGGATTTGTATAAATCTGTAAAACATGTTTCTGTCAAAAAAATTCGTTTCGAAATATAAAAGCCAGTGGAGATATATTGTATACCCACATAGAATGAACAGTTTCCACCCTTTCATAATTCACGATTTTATGGAATTGTTGGGAAATATTAATTGAAAGCATGATGTTACTAAAAGTTTCAAAAACCGGGCAGCCACGCTTAAAGTTTCATGGAAAAATAAAATGTTGCGGGTACAGTAGTTGGTCTGCGGCTTTCATACATTTATAATACGTAAAATTGTCGAGAATTTCGTTTAATTGATATATTCTTTTATTTTAATAGATGTCTTTATTAAAAAAAACGCATTCATGTTTTAAAAATAATCCCCCAGATGCTCATTAACCAATTTCGAACAATGTTATTATGGAATAATTGTAGGGGGTTATGAATTAATTTCTACTGCTAATATTCGCTTGAATATCGCAGAAGCTAATATTTATTAAATCTGAAATTTTAATAAAGAAGATTCCAAGAGAATCTTCATTTTCTAATATTAATTTGTTTAACGCGATTTGATCAAATATAAAATGCCAATCCATTCAGAGCTGTGATTTTTTGCTGCAGTAAACTCTTCTCATAGTTGAATTTGCGATGGGGCGAATGTGCCAGTTAATAAGGAAAATTGAGGATCGCAAACCTAAAGAGCCGTTCTGAAAATATCGCGATTACTATTCATAAAGTTGAATGGCGGCACTAGAGAATCTCCGTAGGTTCATACCCACGTGGCGCTATCCCATCGCTTGCGCTTATTAGTCTACCAGTTGACTCGTTCGCGTACCAATTTGCTTTAAGTTCGCCCGAGTGTAATCTTTCCATTAAAGTTTCCCAGCCGGACAATAAAAATCCGCGTGGTTCGACTAAGACCGGTAGCAGAGGAGTTAGAGCCGCGATCCACCCAGCACACGGGATCAATCGGTGCGAATAAATTTACATTATCGAGATGAGGATGATCGACGGTCCGATTGCTTCTTACGGAAGACGCGTTTTCAATCGGCTGCGGATTAAGCGCGAAACCTTTTGTCGGGGGGGGATGATGATGGACGTATTTATCGCCGTGTTACGGGCTTTATGGGCTTATCGCATTCCATTTCGAATTGAAGGTATCCCGGCACTGGATTACATTTCAAGTTGCTTAAACACCACTCGAGAATGTTCTTCAGAAAATTTCCGAAATAATATCGTACTAATCTGAATATATTTCACCCCTTAACTCTTATGTGAGCGTTTGGGGCCGACGAGAAGCCCACTCAAATTTATGGTAATAATTGTGTAATTATTTATACAGGTTGTTCGACTACAGGTGGGAGAAAATTTAAGGGGTGGTTCTACATGAGAATATAAGTCGAAAAGGAAGAATAAAAAAATTGCGATTCCGGCTTTGTTATTTAGTTATTAACCCATAGCACTCGAGTGGCGACTCTGCGGCGCCACTAAAAATTGCTGTGCCATTACTCAAAATATTGTTTACATTATTAAATATTGTATTGGTATCTAATCAATTACTAAACATCTAAGTATTCTATGAGGTATTATATCAATTTCATATCTAGGTCGGAAGAAATGTTTAACTTTCCAGTTAAAATGGCTCCGAGTGCAAAGGGTTAACAATTAAAATCTACCTAAAATGCGTCAACCTATAACTAAATAACGAAGTCGAAATCGCAATTTTTTTATTCTTCATTTTCGACTTATATTACCATGGAGAACCACCCCTTAAATTTTCTCCCACCTGTAGTCGAACACTCTGTAAAAAATATAAATGTAATATTAAAGATAACTTAATTGTATCATTGCATTTTTGACATATATTTTGAAAGTCTATTAAAGGTTATTAAACATTTATTTCTCTTTAAAATAATTTTTAAGATGAAAATTATGCGACAGTATTTTTAATCTCTTTTACCCGGAATTTAATTTTGCATCACCTAAACAATATCAACTCCAACTCCCATTTTTACATATTTCTGTTCTAACTTGATGTTAATTATAACTAACTCAAATAGCACTTTTCTCATTTTTCTGTGAGAAAAATCTTGATACTTGGAAAACATTTGGACATTGTGTTCTATTTTTTGAAAAAAATGTTTTTCGCTTTGCCAGAAGCAAAAACATTTTTACTGTTTTCAATGAGTCGAAAATAGCATAATTTTGATATTCTTTTATGTTTCCACTGTTTTGTATTTTATGTTGAGATCAATATAAACGCGGTAGTCATTTTTATTTTGAAAGTGCGAATTTCACTTCTTTTTCTATTTGTAGTGAGATTTAAGATTTTGAAAGGAACGTCGTCGGAAATTATTTTTGGTTTGCTGTAACAACAATTGGCCGAAACCGAGGGCGATCGATCACCGTTAGGGCGCGTTCTTATTGGCTTCGGCAGCCATACGATCGTGGGCTCGCTTCCGGTCGATTAAATCGTTCCCCTCTTTTCTCTTTCATCAGCCCTCTTAGGGAAATCCTTTTGAGTAAGCCGTCATAGCAGGTTAAATCGAGCCAACGGCCTTCCTTTTTCACGGAAATAAACCAAAGAATCCCCGGTAATAAACATTACGTTCGTCGTTGTCCCGAGTGGCCTCGCTTGCGGAATCCTTCGACAGGAACCACCATTTCAAAAGCCATTCGGAGGTTGTTACCGGAGACATTCATGAGAAATCTCGATCGAGCTTCTTCTAACGACTGCTCGGAAATAGTACCCCTACTGTTTTTAAGACACAGTAAATGCGCTACCGATCATGGTCGAAGCTGTCCACCGTTCAAGAGAATTCCAATTATCGCTGACATTATTTTTACGGTCGATTTAGTTCTCTTATAGACACTTTGCACAATTTCTCTTTAACGCTCCCATGAACATTGTGTATGTTTCAATTTTCTAATAGTGGATTCGATTGTATTCGATTAAAATATGGCATGGATAAAACACAACTTGTCGAATCAAAACATACAGAAATAGTAAGAAAAATGTATTAAATAAATTAGTTTCTGCAAGATCGATGAAGCAATATTCATTTTGTAAAATAAAATATTAAACATTTTCTTTATTCTGAAAGAAAATGTATACACAAGAGAAATGAAATGTGTTAAAATGTTTCTGTTATTCTATAAGCAAGAACAAATGTTTCTTTTTATTTATATGCAAAAGTTTTAGTCTTCTCTCAATTTCCATTAATTTATCCACCGCATACGAACTATGTTACACATCGATAGCAAACAAACAATTGTGCAACAAGGTGGGTGATTACAAGCGATTATGCATAAACTAAAACTTTTGTATACACCATGGATATTTTTATAACACAATTTTTTTCTTCATTCAAACATCTCAGACGTCGATGACGTAGCTTTACAAAATTAACATAACAGAAGGAACATCAGAGTCCTCGATTCCTGCAAGTAGAATAAGACGCGTATGCACAGACAAGTGCGTGGTGATTTTAATTTTCTGCGTCCCGAAACTGGAACAGAAAAATCTCTCTGCAGACTCGTTTCGCGAACTCGTTAAAGGAAAGTTGCAGAAAGCAAGCGAAAAGAATGTAATTGTGAGACGGGATTTTTCACTTTGCGAGCGTAACGTTTGCGGCGGCGCGGCGCAGCTTACGGTTGTGCATACGTACGAGATTACGACGTAGAGTTTCGCATCTGTCGCGAACCCGTTCCAGAACGTTTGCAATTCCGTGTATACCGGCGGTGTACGGCGGCCGCTCATAGGTGCTTTAAATCGCTGAGCACCGTGAAAGAACTGCACAGATTATGAAGGATGCTTCTGGCATCAGTACTTAGATTCAACCGTAACACACCTGCAACGGCAAACGATAGGTCTGGGACGCATGAATGCCATTGAAGGCCGCGGTCTGAATATTTCATTGGAAAAACTCTTGCGTCTTCCAGCCGAGCCCGACGTATTTTCTTTGAGTTAAGAGCGAGAGAGAGAGAGAGAGAGAGAGACTTGTTTGTCGGCAGACATATATCCGGTGGACGTTTAAACAGCGAATGGAACCTGCTTTCAATGCAAATTGCATCCGGATTCCTGCATGGTTTTAAACGTGTCCGTCTACGAGGTATTTTAGGAACGTCGATTGACTAGAAGAGGTTCAAACGAAGGCTAAGCTTTTCGGCTCGAATATACGATTTTGACACTTAAAATTTTTCCTAACAATTTTTTCGAATATTTTAACACTAAACCTATACCATTACTGGTCAAATGACTGTTTCCATTGACTACCATTTGACGATTGACTAGAAGAGGTTCAAACGAAGGCTAAGCTTTTCGGCTCGAATATACGATTTTGCCACTTAAAATTTTTCCTAACAATTTTTTCGAATATTTTAACACTAAACGTATACCATTACCGGTCAAATGACTGTTTCCAGATTGGAAATGATTATACACGCGATTCTATATTTAAGCACACGTTGTAATGAAAATCGCACTAAATCCAAATAAATTCGATTGTGTCATTTTTATATGGCGAGTAGCATAGTAGCCATATTTAGTGCTCGGTAGGTTCAGTGTTAAATGTATTCTGTTCGACACTTGTGTTTTGGAAACTGTTCGTCACAATTATGTAGATTGACAACAATAGTTATTGTTTTATAATTATTTTATGAGGGGTAGAAAAACTGGTGCCACTTACGATAAACATCTTATTCGATTGCCTAGAAAAATAGCTGATGATCATACTCAAAAACTAAATACTTCAGTATTTTTTCATACGAGTCAGGCTAAATTTTCTACGAAGTCTATTTTGGCAGGACCTTAATAAAATTTCCAAAAATAATCGTGGTTCGATATAGCTTACACAAGTGTCCTAATCGTGGTGGCGTTCCCCTAGACGCGTTCGAGTCAAGCAGCGTGCTCAAGTTCGGGGTGAACTACTGGCGCGCCTCGGCAAACAAAGTTCGCTCGGAAAGAATGGATTCGAGCCATCTCGTATTGTTACCGGTTCAGACGGGGAACAGGCTGTTCGTGCAGGGGTGTCGGCCAGGTCGCTTCACCTCGGAGGCAGATGCAAATCACATAGGCGTTTGAACTTCGAAACGTATTCATAGAACGGCACTGTGTCGCTCCTTTCCACCCCTCTGGCCGTTGCTTCTGTCTTCGTGTTTCGTTCGATGTCTGCCAGGTGATGGGAACGGAAAACACAGTCGGCAGGGGTTCGAGTCGTTCGGGTGGAGGGTTGGTGAAACACACAGGGTGGAGAGGGGGGTTTGCTCGAGTCACAAGCGACATAAAATAACGCGAGCCTCGGGGGACGCGGCTCCGTTCCTGACGTACGCTCGTGTTCGCTCGCGTCGATTCTCGTGTACGTGGTTTCACGGGATGCGCACACAAACCGTCCGTAGAGTATAAGGGATGAAGAGAATGTGTACAAGAGAGGGAGGGGTGGATTGAAAGAAGAGAAATGGGTAGATGGTGCGAGCACGCGACAATCGCGAGAGCTGCTGCTGCCCCCCCCCCCAACCGTGCTTTAAAATGTCGAGCGCTTTTGTATACCGGGGAAATTTGCTCCTACGTTCGAGCAAATTGCGCAAAAGGGAGCACCTTTTTCCGTCTCATCTCATCCTTCTCTTCTGTCTCTTGTTCACCGTTTCATGTAACCCTCTCCTTCTCTCTCTCTCTCTCTCTTTTTCTCGTTTGCAACCGCGCCACCGTTTCGCTTTTTCCTATCGGTGTGTCTCCGTTCCACGCGGCCATGCTCCTTGAAAGAGGGGACACGGGTGAGCACCTTCCGACAATTTATTTTCCGTACTGAATTAGAGCGCTCTCAAAGTGCCATTCTCTGGTCACCAGCCAGCGGAAATGCAGACGGCTGCCGCTACGCTCGCGATTCTTTGCTAATTTACGGTGCATTATGCCCCCGCGTTGTAATTCGTTCGAATTCTCTATTGTCCGCCGAACCGGAGAGCCGGGTACTACACCAGTCGAATTCAATGGGCCGCGTGTTCCGCACATGCTTCGTTTGAGTCGACGGACTCTTTTTCTGGTGATCGGGGAAAAATTTCTCCCCCGCGATGCAATTCTTGCATTTACAGATTTACAGATTTACAAACTGACAGGTGTGCGAATCGAGTCATTTCTTTTCTGATGTTTTTTACAGATCGGTATTGGATAACAATAATTTTTCCTTTGATCCTCGTGCAAAATGAAAATTGTCTGGATCGGTTAGAAATTATTTTTCTTTTATGATCCGAGCAAAATAAAAATTGTCTGGATCGGTTAACAATTCTTCCTCTTTTATGATCCTAGCAAAATAAAAATTGTCTGGATCGGTTAAAAATTATTATTTTTCTTTTATGATCCTACCAAAATAAAAATTGTCTGGATCCGGTTAGAAATTGTTTTTCTTTTATGATCCTAGAAAAATAAAAATTGTTTAGAACGGTTAAAAATTCTTTTTCTTTAATAAATTGTATCTCAACGCGTCCTTACAACTTAGGAAACAAATATATGAATTGTATTTGTACTGCTTCTACAGCCACAGCACTGTAAAGCACAACTGTAATAATACTAACTCTTAGAAGAAGTGCACAGCAAAGGTCCATTCACTTGCGGAATCAAAAGAGCCACGTGTGCGCAGAACAGAATTCGCTTTGAAATTCTCTAGCAAAAATGATTTTCTTTCTCCGTAGAATGCGACGACGCGTTTGCTGCACCGGTGCTGTGGTCACCCCCGAATGCAATTTTTCTCGTCCAATGGTGAAACTTTGGTGAAAATAAGGACACCGTTGCGCACCTTCGAATGATTTACATTTTTTAGGATCATAGTGTTCTCACATTCTCGCTGAGAGCTAATGTACACATCTTTTGAGATCGATTACTTCAACATTTACTGTACCGTAAAATTACTCTAAACTAATTGTGTATTGTTTATTTAAAATCCGAGAATCTCTAATTGTTCAACTATTATTTACTACTTCAGGGCATAAATTAATTAAAACGTACCGCATCACATTTTCCACACAACATGTCTCTTGACAACTTAATGTCCCTTATCTAAATACTATGTACATCCTCTCGCCAATTTTGCATCCCTCGCGTTATAGTCTCTTGACAACATAATGACCCTAAGTTAAACGGCGTTAAATATTTGATAGATTTTCGCAGACGATAACAACCGCACTTACTTCTCTACATAGCGTTTGTTCCCCCTTTCTAGAATTACAGTAGCGCACAATTCTGCAGTCGGGACCGAATGCGGACACTTAAGTGAGGGGACGTGACTTCGACAGAAGGAAGGATAGTGTGACAAGTTTTTCAATTCTTTTATTCTCCGAAAACTTGAATTTTCTATACGAAAAATTCTCAAGTTTGTCCCTGAGCACTACAGAGTCCGGTCCTCTTGAAAGGTTAAAATAAATTATAAATAAATAAAATAATTTTCATTTGGCGCCCTAGACACTCAGGTTGCATTTTTTTTGGAATTTAGGTGGGTATAGCGGTGGACACTTAAGTGTGCATCACTGTATTTCGTTTCCCGAACGCATTGGTCGGGTGAGAAATTTATCCGGGATGAAAAATGGCGGCGTATGACAGAGCCCGGTCCTCTTTAAGGGTTAAAATAAATTATAAATAAATAAAATAATTTTCATTTGGCGCCCTAGAGACTCAGGTTGCATTTTTGTTTTTGGAATTTAGGTGGGTATAGCGGTGGACACTTAAGTGTGCATCACTGTATTTCGTTTCCCAAACGCTTTGGTCGTGTGAGAAATTTATCCGGGATGAAAGATGGCGGCGTATGACAGAGCCCGGTGTGCGAGTGACCACAGAATTTCACCGGAAGCCGCGGGCAGGTTTGAATGATTTAAAGAAACGCGTGACGCTGCGCCAGCAGAAACGGCTTCCGACTTTTTGACCAGCGTTTTCGCGGAACTTTCAAAGTTGCACTGTGTGTATACCAAGGAAATTCGAGCTTGCGGAACGCTTGCAAACAAACTTACCATCTCCCCGCAATTATTCAGAGTTCACGGGCGCTAAAGGAACCGCCGTATCAAAGCGAGCCCGAATCATTCGCGAAAATGTAAAAACTTGAAAAGAGTCGGTTGGCGGGCGAAGTTGATACGCGTTGATCCTTTGATCCGAGGCGAGAGGCAAAAAAGTAATTCATCGCCGCTTCAAACGCCGGCTAACGATCGAGCAACGCGCTTCGCCGCGAAAAAAATATCGTCTGGCCGTGTTCCGTGTGATTTCGAAGTTCGCGGCTGCCGTTGTTACGCGAAAAATTGCAATTCTGCTTTCGCGATGGTTGACGGGGCATTCGGGTTTGGAATGCCATTCTTTTACCAATTTTTCGGAATTTTTTTCCAAAGAAAACTATCGATCTTATTGTTTATCGATATTTTTGAGGTACATGTGAGGTGATTTTTTGTGAGTAAAAATAATCAAAATTACACGAGCTATAGACCATCTTTCGAAAAACATATACTGATCGGAATTAAAAAACTGAAGTTGTTTATTACTCAGTATGAAGGTAGTTATGAATCAAATTTTGATTGCACAATTATTGATTTTATTATACTTTAGCAGGGCAGAAAATAAGAAAAAATTAAGAATAATAAATCCTTTCGCGCACATATTCCACAAAAGTGATTCTCAAAGAAAATGCAGAAACAATCGTGTTTGTGAAAATGAAAAACCAGAACACCACCCCCCTTCAGCTGCGTTCACATGGTCGCGGATCCAGCTGCGACCGAGACGTCCGGATTTCCCCCGCTGTCGTACCTCGGCTCCGGCAAATTGCAGCCCGCCAACGCAAGACGAATAGTTCGACGTGGAATGCATCGCAATGAATCCACGAAACGTCTCCGACACCGCGAACCTCGCGCCAGGATTCCTCTATCCCGGCAATGCCGCGGGAACTGTTACTAAGCGATGCCAACGGCAGACGTAGGGCTAGGCACGTGGCATTCCTGCCCTCGCAGACTGAATTAGGGAAAGTGTTGAGGATCTGGTTGCAGACGAAGAAAGCCCATGGTCTGTTGGTTAACCCCTGAACTGTGGGGGATTCGAGAGCGACGCGACCAGTCGGTTAGGTTCGTTTTGACCTTCGCAAGTTTGTTAAGCGTGTGCTTTCCGATAGGTTTGCCTTTTTTTTGCATATTTCATATAAGAATGGGTAGCACCATTTATCAATTTTTTAAAATATCTTTAAAAATATTTACTGTTTTACGTTGCACCTATTCGTTTTTGTTACGAGGACAGTTTTTTAATAAAAATAAATCTTTATACGGAGGCCATTGGAATATTTCTTACAGAAAATGAATCCAGAGGCTCGTTCAAATGAAATGATATATAATTTTGATTAAACAACACCATTCTAATAAAATATTAGAAGATATTGTTTGGGAAGTTCTACGTATGTTCCAACAGATGAGTCAAAATGAAAATTTATGAACAAGGATTAAGTCGAGTACTCTGTTGAATACTATGAAACGCGATAAATTTTCTTACAATTTTTACAATATGTAAATATCTTCGATATATATTGACATTCTTTTTAGAAAACAGTTCTCTACTTAACATTGATCTTAAGCCTGTTTTTGAACACCAGGAATTACACACGAACATTAACGAAAATCAATTTTTTAAAACGTGTATAGAACCTTAAAAATGCTTTCCCAAAAGATTCAGCTTTAAAAAATGTTGAACCTTGAACATAAAATCGTTTAGTTTACACAACTTCCATCTTCTGCATCTCGCACGGCTCTCCACGAAGAAGAAGCCGTTGCTATCAGAAAAATGTCAAATCGCATAAAAACAGTATTGCAACTGGCCTGATCATAAATCAAGGACACGGGGTATCCGTATAATAAATTCAATAAGCAATGTACGTTCCGTCTTAGTGCTCATGAAAGTCAGCCATGAGCCGGGGCAATAACAATAAACAATGCACGAGATCCGAACATCCATTAACGAGCATCTGCAGCGCCGCGCCGTTCATAACGCAGAAGGGATATTGCGCCTCTCGAACGAATCATGCAACGACGACGCAACGCGACGCGACGCGACGCGACGCGACGGTACGAAGATCCTATTAAAGTGACAAGTGACGGAGGGGGGTACCGTCGTGTCAGAAATTACCCGGCCATTCGAATTTAAAGAGTACGGGGGTAGAGGACTGGTACGAGAACGAGTTTTTCCGACACGATGTTTAAAATCACAATTCCGTTTCCGTTCACGACAAGTTCTCCAGGGAGATTGCATTCGACGAATGCTTTCATTCTGTTCCAGGACGATCCAATGCGATTTCTCGTCCCGAATCCGGCCCGCTACTCCCCTACCCCTTTGGACCACCCCCCCTCCCGTCCCCCCAATTCGCCACCAACACCGTAAAAGAAGTTTATCGGAGCGACCGTTCCCAGGACGGGCGCGAAAGCACGCGAAAGCACGCGAAAGCACGCGAAAGCTCGCGAAAACTCGCGAGAGCTCGCGGCCGCGCTTAAGGCTGCATTTTCTTAAAACTTCTCTAATATTTCCGGTGGGCCTCCTCCGTACACCTCGTTAAAGTCTTTTTCCCATCGGCGCGACGCCCGTTTCTCGTTGCGCATGTTGACGAAACACTTGGCCTGCAGAACGCCATTAAAAGTTTTCATATATACTCCCCTCCTCTCGCCACCGTTCCCACGCATACATACACAACTATGTACAATACACGAATGCCAGGAGCAGAGGGAATCGGAAAAGTGGGGAACTCGTCCCCCCCCCCCCGGGAAGCTTCCTTTAAACATTCCTGATGAACACTCCGGGTCCTACATCGTGTTCGGTAATACTTGATGTCGTTACTGTTTCTCGGCACAGAGCTTTTTCTTCGGTTTTCTTTCTGTCAATATTATCGCTCGGCAAATGTCGTCTACATAAGCAGGCGCGCCGTCGAGCTTCGGAAACAGTCGACGGTTTTCGACCGTGCACGTGAACGTGGGGCGACGTGGTATCGAAGTGTGGAACCAGTTTATGTTTGATTAACCCTTATCCGTTTGTTCCGTCCCAAGACGAAAACAGATGTTTTATTGCATAAAAAACATCTAACGGAGCCGGGGAGAATATTTTCGCGAAGGGAAAAGTTACTTCGATTGACCTCTGGAATTACCCCCTTGAAGGCAGTGCAACATTTTTGGGACACCCTGTACAAATTAACCCTGGATGATCTTCAAAATAGTAATCTAATAATTTCTTCTGGATTTCTTATTTAGAAGATTTTTAAGCTTCTCTTTGATATAGCATAATCGTGAAGAATCCTACTAATTTAATCCTACTAAGGTTTTCGTGAAATATAGGCTAGTTTGATAATAAAAAATGTACATGTTAAACTGGGAAATGGTAAGTTTTTTATAATCGTAAGGGAATTATGATATTCAGAGACACTATAGTTCCGAATCAACAACATGAAACAATTACTGTCACTGTTTTCATTGACAAGAGTTCATTGAAACCAGATTTGATCAACGTCAGTAGTATTAGCCAACAATAACATTGATCGTATCTAACACTGTATTGATACGCGCATTCATATTCATCGACCAGTATGAATAATCGATGACGTGTCACCTCTGTTTGGCAAAATATTAATTCAAATAGTAAATAGTACATGGTCTTTCACATAGTATACAGATGAATAATTTTTTCGAAAAGTTTTACACAAGTCAAGTGATAAATGTTGTTTACAACTTATTTCCTCAGATAAAATAGACGCAAGTTTTCTTTTGCAATATTGTAAAATTCTATAAACTAGTAAGATTTCTCTCAGACTGTGTTTTGCACTATTCCTCCAAAATATGGTATTATAGATAAAACAATACTGATTAAGCAATACTGTCGAAATTAATGAAACAGCTTCCTATTCTGTAATTAATTCTAAAGAACGTACGTACATCACTATATTAACAATAAAGCAACAATGACATGACACTCTGAACGAATACACAAACATCAACAATAATAACAAAACTGTATATTGAATATTGAATAACCATTAGATGAAACAATCGATATATATATGTGCTGAATGAGACTTCGCATGAGATGGAGACGTCCCCATTATGTTATTAATTACAAACCCGTGTGCTTCTATTACACAATATAATTAAACGTTTATTGTGTGCCTCAGTATCGAATAATACCCAATGGTTGCACAAACAACGAAGATACGACATTTATATGCAAACCGAATGAAAATATACGGAAGCGTCAAGTCGTGTCTGATTAATAAACGATTTATAAAATTTTGCATCCTCTCTTGAGCTCTCGTGCTGTCTAAAAATGGAGTGGAAAAACCTCGGCGTGCTCGATACATCGGAGTTTTATAGGGCGTATGAAAAATTTAGAGAGCACCGTCGAAGTCTCTATATAGGTTCGCGCAAGGGTCTCCACCTACATCGGCAACCCTTCAGGAAAGTTTCGGGAGAAGCACATCAGTTTGCGTTTGAAGTTACACTTAAAAACTGGGAGTAGAATAATTTAGGACCCCGCGGCACTCGGTAAAAGAACAATTCACTATTCCGTGAAAGAGTACCTTCGATCGAAACCGATAGAAGAAAGTTGAAGTACTGCGAGGAAACAATGAAATCACAAAAACTTTCCAGATTCTCGATACTCTATCGATAAAGTGCTCGTGTTGTGCTGGTACTTTAGAGACTACAATGACGCAACTGTTGAAACAATTGATAATATTCTTCCACACACTATTACAATAATAATATATTAATTATTTTTTATACTATTCGTAGTTGTAGCACATCTTTAAATAATTTTTACTGTATTTGAAACACCAGAAGTTGAAATAATTGAGAATATTCTTCACACACTATTGCAATTATACATTAATTAGTTTTTATACTGTTCGTAGCTGTAGCACATCTTTAAATAATTTTTACTGTATTTGAAACACCGGAAGTTGAAATAATTGAGAATATTCATCGCACGCTATTACAATTATACATTAATTAGTTTTTATACTATTCGTAGTTGTAGCACATCTCTAAATAACTTTTACTGTGTTTTAAAGAAGGCATCTTTTAAACCTGCATGTTATTTAATGGAATGACAGATTTCTGTTTAACTAGGTTAAATTTACCTGCATTGTCTGCTATACATATTGGTCTATGAGGATCATTCGAGGTCAATTACCATCATTTAACCCCCCGTCAGTTGCAATGTATCAAAATAATGATAAGATAACACCAGCTAAGATCAGACAAGTGGAATAGGTACGGCGATGGTCAGGCAAGTGGTTTGGGCTGGTATACGGTCAGACAAGTGGAATAATGACAAACTGTGGTCGGGCAAGTGAAATAGGGTCTAGATAAGTAGAATAGCGACGATATATGATCAGAATGGGAGAACTTATAGTCAAGCAAGTGAAATAGGAGTGGTCTGTTGTCGGACAAGTAGAATAGTGATGAATAAGTGGTGTGAGTCTGTTGCGAAACAAGTAAAATTGGAAATTGTCATAGAAAATCACTACAGTTTATTAATAATAAAATAGTACTTAGCTGCACTTGTAATAAAATAGACTGCGGATTTTTATACGAAAAGAAAAATTAAAATGAAATACAAAATTCCTTCTTGTTTTAACAATTTTAATAAAATGATACACATCGACACATTGAAATTATTTTAATCTATTTGCTATTTTAACTTTCATCAATATTGTTATAAATGCATAAAATGCATAGGAAATTATAATGAACTCGATATAATAATATATTCAATGCTTTAAATAATTGTTTCATTGAGAGTATGTAACGATTGTTTCATCTAGATTTACATACAAACTGAAAATAGTCTATTTTACACACCGCTGCCCGAGTATTATTTAATCGATAAAAATAATTTTACAAATAATATGAATAAAAAGGGAAATCATTCGTAAGTTCATATTTCATCTTCTCGCCGAGTTCATCAACTTCCGTTAACTCGCGTCAACAAACTCATCGCAGAACGTGCAACGCGCCTAGTTCAGCGAAGATATATATAGTTCATACATTGCTATAGTGAACTGCGCATCCTACAAAACAGACGTTCCAACAAAACTTGCTTTAAAGGTTACCAGATATTCAGCAATTCGTAGGATATTAGCAACCGTGCAACAAAGTTTCCGTGAACTGTCCATCGGCTTCCTCAGCGAGTTCAACGAATTTATGTCGACAGTTTGCGAATTATTTGGCAATAGGGACGCCGCGGCGTTCCCGCAAGACCGCGTATGCAACGACGCAACTAAAATCTAGAGAATTTTCCGTCGCATAGCGCGGCGTACAATCCGGCCGCGTGGTTCAGCGGGATCCGGTGTTCGAGGAATCCGTAAAAAAGTAAAAAAAGACAAAACGGTCAAATGCGGTACCGAGGAATCGTTCCTACGCCATTGGCCACGACCCTTGGGGTCATCCCTGCAGTCCCAGTTCGAGGTTCCGCCCGCAGGATTATAGCCGGGACACCTGACGGCGCTCCCATCGCCTCAAAGGTAGCGAAACCGATATAAGCAAGCGAAATAAAAGGGGCGGAATTGAAAGGTGGAAAAGTGAAACGGGGATCGAAAGTTTACCATAAACTGGGGGGAAACGTGAGTACGACGGAAGTATACTTCCTGCAGAAACTTTCGACCACTGTAATAAATACGTAACGCGTTTATACCGCAGGGATTGTTACATATTATCGACAGATCTTGCGGAATTATTAAATGATTTTCATGGATGAAACTGACTCTTTGATCATTTCAACTACATTCAAATGTGGAAAACTTTGTAGGTCTTTATTACTTTTTTCTTTCTAGGCTATTTTATGGAGATAACCTTTGAATGGACTACGGAGTGTATATTTAAATTAATAATTATTTATGGGGACGGATTATTTACAGGTCTATACAGTACCGGACATTTGCCTTATTTCGGGCTCTACCCAGTCAGCTTTCGTCAGAATAAATTGTTTAAAAATAAGATATATCTGATTTAACAAACTAACCTATTGCTTCCTTTACTATGTACAGCTCTATGTGCTCGTCTAATAAATTTAGAAAACAGGGTACTAATAATAACAATATTTTAATTGCAGTAGTATTGCAATGAACAGTTGATCTCCATTTGCCAATTCGATAAGGACCATTAATATATGATTTTCCTAATTGAACTTTTTGGAGTATTAAACAACTTCGTAATCGATTAATACACACATTTTGTGATCTCTGCAAAAAACACGTTACCGGGGATGTCCTGAGCTCGGAATATTTTGGTTATTTACGTAAAGTTTGCGGTACCGCGTAACACACTCAAGAGAATAAACAGAAGGATTTGCGGACAATGGCTTCCATGCCCGAGTAATCCCGAACCAACAAAGTGTTCTTCCTTCATGAACACCGCGCAAGAACGGCCGCTCAATAGCTATCACGGCAGTGGCGTAGACTGTGTTGTGTTCGGTCCACTTTAGTAAGCGTTACTAATGAATGAAAATCCGGATTGAAAACTTTTCTGCCACCCGTGCCACTCTCGAGCAATCGGCTTTGTCCGTTTCTCAGGTACGGGACGGCCGATGGACGCATGAAACAACAACGGTCCCTCCGTTTTTGCCTCACAGGCAGAGTCCATCCACTTGTCCCCCTTTAAAATGAGAACAGCCGTCTCTGTCTCGACCCCGAAATATCATGCCAACGATATCCTTTGTTGTCCACTAGTCGCCGGCCACTTGCTTTCACATTGTAAATTGCGATGCTGAACGGGCTTACTGATCATTAACGAGCACGCTGAATTACGAGAAGAAAATATTTGCGTTTTTCAAAGAATGCTGGTTTGATATTTGTATAGTAGTCTACTGTACAACAAAAACAGCCTGGTAATTGTATACGCCGAGATTGTAATGAAAAATGCAACTGAAGGCGCAGTTTCACCAGGAGGTAAATCGACGTAAAAACATAGAAATAGGAAGCGCAGAATAAAATTCTTTTGTGTATGCAACTTGGTTTATATAAACAGTCAGGTTGCGTATAATTCGTCGGGCTTGCGTGCTCTTGAATGCAGCCGCTTACCTCGTCTGACTATTGTTTACAGTTTCTACTGTAACTAACCAGACAGTTTTATGCGTACACACAGTACTTTCTGTTATCCTCTATTCATAAATGTATGTCTATAGTTAGAATATAGTTAGAATATAAAAGTTAGAATTTCATTTGCTCTATAAACAACAAAAATTGTGCAGAAAAACATTTGTTATGTGCATTTATCATGTACAGGGTAATTTGCATAGGTGGACATTTGTAAAAGATACTTACCGCTAAATTATTTATAACAAAGAAAAATTTCGTAAGTACCTATACTTTACATTAGTATTTTATAATATTGGACAGATGACCATTATAGACCCTCTACATATAAAAATGTCAACTGCTATTAGAAAATCGATGTCTACGAATTTTAATAACGATGCTACGCTATTTTTAGTTAAAGATATATAAATTACCGTTTCATTTTTGTTTCTAGACATTACATAAATTTCCATTTCACAGAGTAATTAGAAATATATAAGAATGCTTGAAGTATTGAAATTTCGTCTGGACTGTCAATCTGTTTCGCATAAATAAATAATAAAACCGATCGATTGCTAATTGAACATCTTCGACAGAGTGGGAACTTCGTAGATTTCTGTAGCAAGTTGTTGAATCGTTAATTGGGTCTCCGGATCATGGGCCGAAATCGATTTATTTCCGGTTTGGATGCAGAAGTGATCTCGGCCAGAGCAATTGCAGCGATCGAACGATCGGTAATTAATTTATAGACTCTGCACGGAGTCTCGTTATATCGTTCGATTAACTTGAAAATGATAATCTCGTATCCGTAATTACTTAACAATGCTATCTGTCCTTTGACGGAACCACTGTCCTAGATTCTATAATTGCAAAAATCCTCTTGATCCTAACCCAGACCTTGTTCAATTTGATTTAAAATTCCTAATACTGAGCAACGAATCATAGCAATCGAATAAATATTCTTATTTGTTAGAAGCAATTTTGATAACTGATCGTTATTTCTCACTTTTTGTAAGTCGAACACAAGAATCACGTATTATATGTTTGGAACTCGATTATTAATTCATTAAGGGCAGAACGGATTATTAATGGGTACGCCGCACATTGTTTCGTCCATGATTCTCCGTAATTTTCTGCATTCCGACCTCTGCCGCGAGGATATACAGGAAATTGTGTTGCAACCGAAAAGCAGATTATTCTTTATGCAAACGTGAATCGAAAATGTAAAAGGAAAATATTTCATAGCATGGTTCATTTCCGAGATAATTAATTTCAAAAATTCATCGGATACCGCGCGATTTCTGAACGTGTCTGTTCACTGCTGACCGTTTCTACTTCGAAACATTAAAGACGACCGTGCCAAACTCGGAAACCAATTATACAATTATGCACTACGTAAATTATAAAACATTCTACACAAATCTTTTCACGTTTGAAAACGACATGACAATATTCTCAGATTTTTTATATTTCACTCGGTTAATTTCTTAATGCATAAAAATTCGCAGTCCGATTGAATTGCGCGCAATCTAAATAAATCCAATCTTGTCGTTTATACAGGGTGTTCGACTACGGGTGGGAGAAAATTTAAGGGATGGTTCTCCATGATAATATAAGTCGAAAATGAAGAATAAACAAATTGCGATTTCGACTTCGTTATTTAGTTATGGGTTGTCGCGTGTTAGGTGGATTTTTAATTGTTAACCCTTTGCACTCGGAGCCATTTTAACTGGAAAGTTAAACATTTCTTCCGACCTAGACTATTTCCATTTTCGCTGATTTTTTAAATTTGGTGGATACGAAATTGATATAATACTTCATAGAATACTTACATGTTTAGTAATTGATTAGTAGACTCCGGATCTTTATGGAAAATAAAAAGATTGTGCATCAATTGTAAGACACAGGAGCTAAATATGAATTTATATTTTTCACTAATAATTTTAATATAGTGAAAATAATATATTGATATATACTCTTAAAGTCTTCTAATTTTTTCACTGTTCTAAATTGTTAGTAGGTACTTATTTTTGCCATAAATGCATAACATCCGGAGTCTATTGATTAGATACCAACATATTTAATAATGTAAACAATATTTTGAATAATGGTACTCAGAGTGCTAAGTGTTAATAACTAAATAACCAAACCGAAATCGCAATTTTTTTATTCTTCATTTTCGACTTACATTGTCATGGAGAACCACCCTTTAAATTTTCTCCCAACTGTATTCGAACACCCTGTATAAGGCAACACGTGTCACTCACTTTTAGTACTAGGGACAGATTTAGCGCTGCATAAAAAGAACGAAATAAGGGGAATAATAAAAATCCGTGCAATAAACTCGCAGCTGATAGTCGTGTCGTCCCTTCCATGTATACGTCGCATTCGGTATAGTGTTCATCGATGTCCCGGGCGAGTATCGGCAGCCATCGATGGGGGGCGCACGTAAGAAATCCGCGCGCGTTACCCGTCCCAGACACATCCATTTCGAAGGTGAAATTACAGGCCGGGGTTAGCGTGATGGTTTACCGTGCGACGATTCCCGGCGTGTCGGGGTCGCATCAACATACATATGCATGGGTTCGCCTACCCCACGTAGTATTTCCATATGTATGCGTTTTCGTCTTCGAAAAGTTTTGTAAGCGTGCCCCGGACGTCTCCCCCCGCCCCCGCCCGTGCCACGCCGTGCCTGCCTCTGTCTTTCCGGAAGAATTACCCAGGGCCGCGTTACGTGAAACCCGGAAACGAACCGCGTCGTCATCCTTCGCAGCGTGCAGTGGCTCTGCGCTCAGTGTTAATGTCTCCGAACGGTCGATGCACCGGTTGCAACGCCCGCGCCCCTATCGCACGCTTATCACGTACACACGAGCGTGTTACGGCACTGGATTCATTTTCAACGCGACACGTTTGTTACCGATCTCCGAGACCAACTTGCGAATCGTTCGACTATTCTCCCTTCGTTCCATGTTATCTTCGTCGACTATTATTATTATTATTTTGAGCCTTCGTCTCGCGTTCACTTAATTCGATAAAAGCCACTGTTCGAAAGCAGCTTTTCAGACTTGGGAGATTCGATTAAATTTATTTCTCGCGAGCTACATGCCAATTTGGTCGACTATTGTCCCCTCGTTTCTTGTTTCCATTATTATAGACGTAATTTACTTAATTTGACAAAAACCACTGCTGGGAGGTTTCGATACAGGGAGTTACTCATTGATTCATTGCACACTACTAGGACGATGCGTTTGTTACCGATCACAATCGAATTGTGCCTTCGTTCCCTGTTGTTATTATTAATATTTGTCAGAGTTTCTCTCACCTTTAATTAGCTCCATAGAAACCATTGTTCGAGCTCAGGTTCTTAAGGATTGGATTTTCATTTCCTTCGAGCATCCTTAAAGCGATACTTTTCTGCATTTATCGTTCACTGCTATTACCATTATTATCACTTTCAGAATCGAGTTTCATGACTGGCTGCCTTCACTTAATTTAATAGAAATAACTGCGAGGTATCAAGTTTCATAGTACATAGGATGCAGCTCGTACTTTAGTTTCATCAAACCGATGTTTAAATCAGAGTTGCACAATGAACATTATATAATTGTAGTGGTAATAGACATCTTTAGTTGACGTAAATCTTGAACAAAGAAAATTTGTTGGATATGTATAATCAGAACAACTTACTGGAAAACTTGAAAAAGTTATGCTACTTTTGATCCATTCAAAATATTGAGAACGAATCATTGCAATTAATGGAGGCAATTTTTATTTTGCACGAAAAAAGCAAGACATTTTTATAGTCTCTAAATCTTTTGGCAATTTTTCGATCATTTATCACACATGCATAAAATGTGCAGTCTATTCCACGTACCAGATCATAGGCAGGGAAATACAATTTTGATTTGAACAATTTCAGCAAGTGCAAAAAGCTATAACAATTTTCTTTTGTCCATTCCTTTCGTTACAATCTCATAAAATCCGCACTCTACTGATACTACTAGAACCCTATTCTACTCGGCTGACCATAGGTAGTCTTATACTACTAATCGCCTCTCGAATAGTCCCTATTCTCTAGGGGTGTGCGAGAACCCGAAATATCGGGAACCCGATTCTTTCGAGAATCCCGACTCTATCGAGAATTCCGATAAATTCGAGAATCTCGAAATTTTCGGATACCCATCCCGATTCCGAAAAAATGTCGTGTTCCCGACCCGACCCGATATTTCGGGTTCTCGCACACCCCTACTATTCCCCCTCCCAGATCGACGAAACAATCGACATTAGACAAGAAAGCGCAAGAAAACCGGTTTTCGGACTTAATATACAGGGTGTCCCACATAAATAGGAACACCTAAATATCTTTCGTATTTACAGTCCTATATCAAAAAACTTCAGAGGACAAAGTGACACTATTGCAGGGGGCAAATATAATGGTAAAGAAAAAATTTTTTATATCGTGTTTTTTAATGAAATTTCAAGGCCACCGATGTCTTCTTAAATGGAATAGTATTTTTTTTACTAAAAACTGAATTTAGTGGATACCACCTTTTTGACCTTGAAATGACATTTATGTGGGACACCCTGTATACCGGGTGAAATATTTATTCGACGATAGAACACAGTGGGGTTCACGGGGATCCAAAAGAAACCGCAGCGGCGTCGCGACGCGATTCCGATGGATAACCACGGTGAGTCGGTTAATAAGAGACGGGACCGTCGGTCGCGTAATTGTTCCCGGCCACTTTGCCGGAATATTAAAACCGGCAGTCCCGGGTAGTGACTTCTGGGAGAGTCCGTCGTGACGGCGTGTTTATTGTAACGAGCGAGTCGGAAGAACGTCGTAAAGTTAAAGAGCAGTGGGAAAGAGGGAAGAAGAAGAAGAGAGCGAACAGAGTAGAGATAGAAAGAGAGAGAGAGAGAAAGAAAGAAAGAGAGGAGGGACGCGCGCAGCTCTCTATTACACAGGGGAGGGACGGCACAATGGAATTCCAACGGGCGGCCTTGGCGAAGCAATTTCGAAGCAGTTTTCGCCAGGGCAGTTAAATTTAAACAGGCCGCGGGTCTATTTTACGCGAGGGGGTGAGGATGGACGGAGGGGTTATTAACGTTATTCGCGGTTAATTCTGCGCTCTTTCATAGAAAATGAATACGCGTACCGACGCCGCCGTACCGGTAACCGCCGCAGTTGATGGAAAATCACGGACGAAAGAACATCGGGCTGAAATTTATTGTCATTACAGTAACGAACGAATCTCGCCCCCGCGGTTGCTGGCTGGGTACATCTACTCTTCCTACCGTCGGCCATAATAGCGAATGAATATTTAGCGCACATTCGAACTATAAATGACGCGCTTGTTGCGGCCGACCCGGAATTGTAACGTTGTAACCGGTTTGGACGACCTACTTGAACATTTGTAAATGAAAAATAGGTTGTTCGCTGGTGATAAGCTTTTTCACTAGAATTCTCAGGAAATAGAGTGGGGTGATCGAATTTTTAGAGCAGCTAGTAGTAAAACTGATATATGGTCAGACCAGCATTATATACGGGATGACCTATAATCAGAGAACTATCATGATTTAATCTATGGTAGTATAATTGAAATAGGGATAACATGTGATTGGACGAACACATTAATAGTCACACAAATGGAATAGGTAATCTGTGGCCAGACGAACAGATTGAAGAGTTCCATAGTCGCACAAATGGAATATGTAATCTATGGTCAGACAAATAGAATGAGACAGCTGATGATTGGGCAGACAGAACTCATTACAGAATTAATGAATTTCGTCTTCTTCCGAAATAATATCTTCTTCATAATAATTTCGGAAGCTCATTTCCATTAATCGTTTCAGACCAAGAGAAAAATTTCCATTCCAACTAACAGATATTTAGTGATAAAAATAAATGCATTGATAAGTTTTGCGTTTAACACATTGTTAAATAATAATTTCAATAAATAGGAAGTGAAATGACAGCCTCCTGGGCAGATTCGCTATTTTGCAACTCGTTTAGTAATTTTCTTTCATAAAATCCACAGTTTTATAAATTTCTGTTTACTCGATAAAACGTGTTCCAGTCCATTGAAAGTCCAGCAAGGTGGCACAGGTAAGTGGTCCACGACAGGACTGTAAACTCTATTGCACCGTGCTCAGGGTTCAACGCTCTCGACGGTTCCCGATATTTCCGGCTTTCCACGCTCGACGTCTTCCGCTAATTCCGGAAAAACTCGCGGAGATAACAACGCGCGCGCGCGCGCGCGCGTCGAACGTAAACAGGAGATTACGAATCATAAAGTAAACAGTACAAATTCAATTTTCCCAAGGTTGCCGCGGAATTGGGACGCGCTTTCAGTGCTCGATTCGGTAAACAGAAATCCTACCAACGCGGGCGAGTACGAAGTTTTTTCCGCTTCGCTAGCAAGCAGACTCGTGTTAGCGACAGGATGAAGGAACATCGCGCTGTTCGAAAAAAAGACCGACACGAGAAGATTCAGCTGTGACTAATATCACGTCCTCCTATGAATTATGCAAGCCGGAATATCAAATGTTATTATAGAATTGTATTATATTTTTATTACCATGTAACCGGGACTGCGGAGTTTCGGAAAACACTATGAAATGCGAAGCACAATTTGGTTCCATCAATGTCTTTACAAACTTAATTTATTTTGGATTTCATTTTTAAACAATTCTTTGCACATTTACTATTTTCAAAATTAATCATTCACTTGTCATTTACTGTCACCATTTTAAAACAACTTTTTCTACATTCGCTACCGCATAAAATACATATACACGATATTTCGAAAAAATCTGCAAGTTGAAAATTTAATTTCTTCAGGGATTCAATTAACAAATGTTACAGGAAAATTTGATCGTTTGGTTAGGCAAATACGAGAAAGCTCTCGAAAGCTTCAATTATCTGCTATCGCCGTGAAATACGACTGCACTTTCGCAGCAATAAATCCCAGCAGTTTCACGAATTTCCAAATAAAACTTCGGCGGAGTATTCGAGAATGGTCCGGCAGAAAATGCCGTTTTCTAAAGATCAATATTTTTTTATTTCACCAATGGATATGTGCGACGCTGTCGTTAAGCGACCGAATAAAATCCCACGCATCTCATTTCCCCCACCCCTGGTATCATTTATCAGGGTTGCGCGTTCAGGAATATAATTTCGCGCAGGTATAATCACGGGCAATTATGAGCTGGCCGAGATTAGGGAATACGGGCCGAGAGCCCGTATCTGAAATATTCGCGGAGCACTTCGCCCGAAAAATTTACATCCGAGATAAATAGTTCCGATCCGGGTAACGCGTTTCGTTCCGCGCTTCTCCGCTCCGGATCCGGTCGGTGACGATTCGTCGGATCCATTAGCTCGTGGAAAATCGGGTCGCGGCGGTGCGCGCGTGCTTCGGGGGAAAAAAATGATCCCGAAGAGCCTGCGAGAAAATTTCGCGATAGCCACCGAGCTCTCGTCACGCGGCGAAAATAAAACGGGGGTGGGGGTGGGGGGGTTAAATGGGTCGGTACGCGGGTTTTTTTTTGCGGGGGGACGACGATCGGCCGAGGAGGCTTTTAAAAATTCGTGTTCACCGACAATAATACAAAACGTTGTCCGTCCTAGTTTTCCCGCGCCTGTACCAACCCGACCCGCGTTCGTTTCGCGGGTTCCACGATTTACGGGCGCACGGAACACGAACCGTATAAATTCGCGCCCACGCTACTATCCAACGCGCGCTGGGAAAACACTGCCTGGGATTGGGAGATGTTCGATCAACGGCTGCAACCGTGTACACAAGCCGGCGGCTACAGAAATTCCATTGTAGAGACGCCATAATGTAACCGGGTACGTTAAGATGCTATAGTTCCGTATAGGGGCTAATTCTACATGTAAATATCAATCGAAAAACAGGAATAACATTTTTCCGTTCGACGCCTCGTTCTCGAGAAAATCGAGGTTAAAGAGCCGCCGGGTTCGCGTGCTCTAGGATATGCAGGAAGTAGAATTGGTTGATCATGGTCAGACGCGGCGCATTTTAACACTCGATTTTCTCGGAAACGAAGCTACGGATGGAAAAAGTTTATTCGACGTTCCCTTCTTATTTTTGCATGAGGAATCACCTCGTATTTGTGGTAAATAAAATTTTAATATATATACATAATGTAACTGGGAATGTTAAGATGCTGTAGTTTCGTACAGGGGCTAATTCTACATGTAAATATGAATCGAAAAACAGGAATAACATTTTTCCGTTCGACGCCTCGTTCTCGAGAAAATCGAGGTTAAAGAGCCGCCGGGTTCGCGTGCCATAGGATATGCAGGAAGTAGAATTGGTTGACCATGGTCAGACGTGGCGCATTTTAACACTCGATTTTCTCGGAAACGAAGCTACGGATGAAAAAAGTTTATTCGACGTTCCCTTCTTATTTTTGCATGAGGAATCACCTCGTATTTGTGGTAAATAAAATTTTAACAATATTAGGTTCTAACCCTTCAGGCACGACGCCCTATTGTCGTCTTTGTGTATGATTGATGTTGCAAGATACTATGTGTAATGTGATTTTGATATTTCATATTTTTCTAGAAAGCAAGCAATAATGATTGGAAATTTATCAGGAATTTCCACGAAAACACGAGTCGAGAAAATCGAGTTTGAAAATTCAGCGAACACGCGTGCTATTAGATACGGATCGCCCGACGTGTCTGGCCATGACTCACCGGTTCTACTTTCCGCAGATACTAGAGCGGACCCAACGGCAAACTTATTTTTCTCGAAAACGAAGAAGCCATAAACCGAAAAACATTATTCTTTCTTTACGACTTATTTTGTTCATGTAAATTCACCTCCTTGCTACCAGCAGATCGGTGACACCCTGTAGAATTATTATAGAGCCGCATAAATTCGTGCCGAGAAAACACTGCTCGGGATTGGGAGATGTTCGATCAACGTGCGCAACCGTGTACACAAGACGTAGTAATGTAGAGCCGTCGTAATGTAACCGGGAACGTTAAGATGCTAGATACCGGTGAAAAATATGAAAATGAGCGTCGCGGCCAAATGGAGTTGCTGTTTATTCCTCTGTGGGGAGAGAGACCGCGGTCCTCTTTAGGCCCTAGGCTGTTCTGTAATGTCTCTGACATCCTTTTTTGATCCTGTACAATTTACAGTAAATCAAGATCAAATTATCATATTCACCCTTTCCGGAACGATTTAAATGAAAAATCTTATTTTGTAAATCTTGATTCCGCTGAATTTATGGTAAATTATCTGGATGGCAAAACGAATTCTCACCGTATCAATTTTTGTACATATTTGAGCCCATAATTATGAAAGTGGTCTAAGTTAAAATTTTAAAAATGAGTTTACACATTATTTTAAACTAAGTTAGTTCAGTATAATTTTTACGATATTGTCAAAAATGAACCGTTAGATAGTGCTTGTTATTTCAACAATGTATGGAATTCATTTAGTGTTTCCAATGGGCACATTTCCACATCCACTTTTCCGAGATATTTTTATGTTTCGAAAGATGTTTTTACCATGGCAAAAGCATTTTTAAACTCAACATGTATAATTTCAGCCGAGCCTCGGGAACTGTCTAATAATTTGGTAGCTAGGTTTACAAAATTATAACATCACGGTGTCTCCTTCAAAAGGACTCGCACGGAGAAAAAACATTTAACCAGTTGGTAGGAAATTGTTAGCTGTAATAACCGCCTCGGATCACAGGCATTTGATGGGCAGAAAAATTTTTCGAAAAAATCTAGTATGCACGGCGAGAGCCGTAGTCTGTTAGCCTAACAAGCCGGGGAACGAATATTTCGTCTCTGCGGTATCGTTGCTGTAGCAGAATTATTTTCAGCGGGCCTCGGATTATCCTACAAAGCCGGAACGTTGAGAGAGTTCACCGTAAAAATGTGCAAATGAGGCGAAGTATGTTTTTTTAATGAGCATTCAACCCGACCGTATGAACCCAAAAATACCGACGTGCTTGTTAACTGAAACGAAGTTCCCGAGGAAAAAAATTATACTGGATGACCCGGGGAATAAAGTGGTCAAACCTCTAAAATTAGAGTGATTATTGTATTCAGCGCTGAAAATAGATTTCTCTGCTTATGAATACATAAGTGCGTTCCTGATTTTGGTCGCATTGTCCCAATTGTTTATTCTCAACGAAACGGTCGACGGATTCTAGCCGAATCTGTCTTATCAATCGTAGCCTATGGTGTTGGCGTGCATATTCGTGCATACGTGGGGGAATGAAATGCAAATGAAACGCCAGCCGTGTGCACGATGCAAGTATCGATAATATTGCACATTAATCTTGCTGGACTAAAAATGCTGGAAATATGCAAAATTCATGTATATTTACAGAATGTACGTACACGTATTTTTGCAGGTTTTACTGCTCGGTTTCAATTGTGATTTTGTAATAGTAAACTGAGGCCAAGGCAATGAGAAATGATGGAATTAGAGATATTTTAAAAGAAAATAGTATGTTGCAAAATAGCAATAAAAATAGACTATTATTTTGTATTCGTGTCATATTTTTGTCAGTACCTTCTTAAGTATCATAAGTAGACGATGGTTATTTATGCAAAATAAAATGTTTATATATCGTTTGCAAGGAAATGGAGATAAATAAAATTGATTTCTTACGTAAATAATTTTAACTTCTTTTTTTTCCAATGTTTTTACGGATTCACGGTTTCACCTGCTCATTTTTGTCATAATTGCATAAAATCCGCTGTCTAATCATAAAGTGCATAACATACTAAAATGTATGACAGTTCGAATGCAGAGAAACAATATATTCACGTAGCGGTAGAATAATCCAGAATTAAGCTAATGCAAAATATTGTCGAGGTCGAGTATGGAAATTTGTATTTAATAATCTGTTCTTTTCATTATTTCAAACTCGTTTAGCTATTATATAGTTCGCTGAAAACATGATGTTCATATATAATGGTATTGCTAAAGTTGTAGTCCGTCGCGAAAGTTTGTGCTGGAATCGCAAGTTGTTCATTAAATAATTCGAAATTATCATATTTCTCTGAATTTTGGTCGGCCAAGTTAATCCCTCAGAGTGATTAAAAAAGGATGTACCTGCGCCGAGCATATTTTAATACTTTCCTGGCTGAATATTCTGGGTCGCCTCTAACCCTTAGGGGTCGAATTTAATAACTAAAGTTTTACATTTTACGAAATGTCAGAATTAAAAAACATTCTGTTCACCAATAGAATGTTGGTGATGTTTTGCAATTAGGGAAATAGAATGGCTGTGCCAATATCGTTGTACGAGTCTCCATTGATTAATTTTTATCAATTTTCTCGATACACATCAATTGCTCTAATAAATGTTACACTTTCAATTTCTGTAAAATAATTTCAGTAAAGATTTTTCTATAAAACTGGTGAAAATAGAAATCAATTTTCATTAAGCTTTCGACGTAATACTACCGAAATACAAATCCAACTGTAACTATGATTGAACAGAAAATTACGGTCCATATTGATTATTATTAATAATCTGCATGTAATCTAATTGTAGAATGTGTATTCCAAATGTGTCGAATGCAAGTCTTGTGATATAATATAAATATTATTGTATAAATAATAGATATCGATGAAATAGTATAAAAATACAGCCAAGAAGTAATTTTTCAAATAACAATGTTCAAAGAAATTATCATATTTGAATAAATTTTAGTTCCATACATATTATTCTTTCGATCGTATTTCATTTTCATCTTTAATCGAACAAACATACATCATTCGTAACGTGTTGTGTTTAATAAATAAATGCAACACTTGGAGAGAAATCAAACATTTTCAATTATACGTAGAAATTAGTGAATTTTCAGCGAAAGGGAGTAAGAGGGTTAGCTGTTGTGTTTAATAAATAAATGCAACACTTGGGGAGAAATCAAACAATTTTCAATTATACGTAGAAATTAGTGAATTTTCAGCGAAAGGGAGTAAGAGGGTTAGCTGTTGTGTTTAATAAATAAATGCAACACTTGGGGAGAAATCAAACATTTTCAATTATACGTAGAAATTAGTGAATTTTCAGCGAAAGGGAGGGTTAGCTTTATTCGCAATGATGAAATAAAATTCACTGTGATGGATCACCGTACGAAAATTTCCACTCGAAGAGGAAGATGCGAAAAAACTGAACGCGTCAAAGACGGCCAAGGGTTAATTACTCACGCATTTTATCTTCTCCATCGAGGAAATTTCGCAAGGTGCTCGGAAGGGCGAAGGGATTCGCCCGTAATTCGTGCCGCTTAGTCTCTCGGCATGGTGTGTGATTAATCACCGGGGGCGATTCTGAGGTGATCCTTATCGTGTTTACACAGCCCTCATCGCCGGCAAATTTTTATTCGGCGAGAAATGCGGGGGTGCGGAGGAGAACCGGTGTAAATTAATTCGGGACGATATCTTTCCAAATTCTCCGAGCCATCCTTACGACTCGCCGGTGCATTATGCTCGAGCACGCGCGCGTCGTTTCCACCCCCGCACCCCCGGCTTGTGACATCCGGTGAAATATTCGCGAATATATCGGTCGAAACTGGCGCCACGAATTTTTTACTCCCCCCTCCTCGCCCGTCCTCGGTTAAATCTTGGAGGAAATCCCTCCAATCTGAGTATCAGCAGTCCTATTAGGCGCGGCGCATAAACTTACCCGCCTCTCCCCCCAGCCCTATCTGCGCGAGTGGATCGTAAAAAAATCGGTCCGTGTTTTATTTGAAAAGCCCGCGCTTTCGTTCATTCCGTCCTCCATTCGGGATTACCGTCTCCGCTTTTGTTACGATCTTCCTCCTTTCGTAAGTTCGTTTACGTCTATGGTTGCGTTTTATTTTGAAGCCCCTCTCAACAAGAGGAGTATTCTCCTGACAATTTAATTCGAAATATTTAGTAGATATACATATATAATTGTACAAAAATATACACAAGAACGTAATAGATTTTAATCAATTTTTCAAATAACAATTTATGTTGATTGTCTCGCATTCTACGGATTTCAGCAGCATAATTCGTTTCATGATGTTTTTATTTGGAATAATTAATTGTATCTGCTTATCGAAAATTTGATTAAACTTTATTCTATTTTCGTGCATGCTGAATGTAACGTTTAAAATTCACTTCGCTCAGAATACCCGAAAGTAGTCCACACACGGAAGTTTTATGATTCTATAAAAAAAAAATATGTCGCTTATGCGGATTTCTCGGCTACAAAAAATCTATTTTTCTAAATTCTTATTTCCGGGATATATACAATATTGATTTGTCGTAAATACAGCACGTCCTAGATCTCGCGACCAAATTGATATCGCAGAGAGCTTAATCTGCTGGAAGCACTATTACCGGAATATTTAACGAGGACGAGAATATTCGATGAATGTTGGTTGCATCGGGAAAATAAATATTAAATATTTTGCTAGAAATGCTCTTTTTATCAATCCATTAGCGGCCGTGACAGGTCTCGTTGGAGCTTTTCGTTTTTCTCGATCAGGCTTGAAACAGTCCTTTCTTGGTTTTCTTGTATATTAATTTTTAAACGATAATACATTAATGCATCATGAATTTTATATTTTATGAAGACATTTAAAATGACAGAAAGTTGTTGGGAAGAAAATTGAAACAAAATTTGAAATGACTGTCTTCTAAAAAATAACTACATAATTATAGTTGCAACATTTATCAGAATTTTTATATCCAACGTGTATGAACGTACATTCTGCAGCGTGCAATTAGCAGCACTTTCTATATCGCACACGCCTCATTAACCCCCCCCCCCCCCCCCCAGACGAGAGCAGACTTATGGTGTTACTGAAAATACGACACCGTGAAAGAGACTTCCTGTTTTTCCCCCAAGCTTTCCCGAGGTATCGTTTTCAATATTCGCGAGAGCCGTCGGACCGAAAGCTCCCCGGGTGAAAGCACTGTCATCGTAGAATGACAGACTTCAGACACTTTAATTAGAACGGCGTAGCTGCAGGTGAAATCAGTAGTCAGGATAATAATGGCTGGCGAGAGGACATCCAGTCTGACGACTAATAGGCATCACCGCGTTGATTACGAAGTTGGAAGGAGTGGACGAACAAAGTGACAGGAAACGCCATAGCCCCGGAATAGCTTCTGAATGTAAAGGCTGATCGATAATATCGGGTTCAAATTTTTTTTACGAGCCGGGGGGCCCCGGCCATGTTGGAACGGCGACGTCGCTGATTTCGCCGCCAATGGAGGAGAAATGAAGCGCCGTGAAAAATGGGATTAACCTCTCGCCCCTGGCCGAGGTGATTGAATATAACATTAGGTTCAACAACGGACAATTCGCTGTTTCATAGTGGATTCGATATTGATCATCGAGGACGTCGAAAAAAATGTGCACCATAGTTGTCATCCTTCTGTCACTCGTATGCTGCTTTTAATAAATAAAATTGTTGCAAGATCAGTACTCCATGAATTGGGTACACGCAATCTTTGTTTATTGTTGTGAAAAAGATTTTAGATTCAATATTGATCATCGAGGACGTCGAAAACAATGTGCAACATAGTTGTCATTCTTCTGTCACTCGTATGCTGCTTTTAATAAATAAAATTGTTGCAAGATCAGTACTCCATGAATTTGGTACTCGCGTTCTTTGTTTATTGTTGTGAACAAGATTGTAGATTTAATATTGATCATGGAGGACGTGGGAAACTATGCACCATATTTGTCATTCTTCTGTCTCTCGTATGCTGCTTTTAATAAATAAAATTGTTGCAAGATTAGTTCTCCATGCATTGGGTACTTGCGTTCTTTGTTTATTGTTGTGAAAAAGATTGTAGATTTAATATTGATTATCGAGGACGTGGGAAACGTGTGCACCATATTTGTCATTCTTCTGTCACTCGTATGCTGTTTTTAATAAATAAAATTGTAGCAAGATTAAGTCTCAATGGATCGAGTATAATGTAGTTTTCAGGAATAACACAATAGCATCGACGATATCGTAAAAATGAGACAAAAGAAGCTTGAAAATATTCTCCCCAAGGTAAATATAACTAAAAGTATAAACTTTAGTATACTTTATTAC
The DNA here is from genome assembly GCA_916610255.1 of Lasioglossum lativentre. Taxonomy (NCBI): domain Eukaryota; kingdom Metazoa; phylum Arthropoda; class Insecta; order Hymenoptera; family Halictidae; genus Lasioglossum; species Lasioglossum lativentre. The sequence goes on from OU744366.1 coordinate 7,079,496, forward strand.
AAGTATGCGAAGGATAAGGATGCGAATGGACTGTGGTATCATGGAAATTCTTTACGTTTCTCTTTGTCCTGGCCCACACACACATTTTCTACGTCATGCTTTTATCCTCTCTTTTCTTCTTCTTTATTATTTATACGAAGAAGTCACGCAACCATAACAAGATCCTTTCTCTTTGGTTGTAAGGGAGAATGTTTGAGGAAAAAATCGTGTGATCGAAGGAAACTTCGAATTTTCCTTCATATACAGGGTGGTCCGTTTAAATAAGAACACCTAAATATCTCTTCAGGTTATTGTGATGCAAAAATTATTTGTTACGTGATGTGCATGGTGTCAATGGACCAAATATTTGGCACGAATATTTTTTTCCGAGGGTCATTTTTTTGGAGTTGTCAAGGTCATCGATGTTTTTTGGTACATAACATTTCTTTTTTTATTGCATCGTGTAACTGATAGAAAAATACATTCAGATATGTATAATAATATGACCTTGAAATGACCTTGATCCTCGAAAATTAAAGTTATACCTAGAACTGATGTCGAATATCTCTTATTTGGTCCATTGACATCATGCACATTACGTAACAAATAATTTTTGCATCACAATAACCTGAACAGATATTTAGGTGTTCTTATTTAAACGGACCACCCTGTATTTCAACGAATACAAATATAATGGGACCAATGGACAGACTAGATAACAGATTTAGTTTGCGCAATCTGTCTTTTAAAAGAAAATTTGTATTTGTAGACAAAAGGTTAACGTTACCCAAGAAGTAACAAGATTTTCCGAAACACTTGAGCCAGAGATTATCGAATCCTCATTTTCTTTGGAACCTCCGAGCCGTGCGCGCATCTCTCCCCGTTGCTTTATTGTTTATAGAATGACAGGTCGGTGTACCCAGATGACAGCGCGTATACATGACATCGCGTGTGCGCCATGTACCACGTCGTACATACATGTACGCCGCCGAAGATGAATATTCCGGAGAAACGTGTGCTGCGAAAGAAGGGGACGTGATATGACGAGGTTTGATACCGAGACGAGAGGCGAAGTTGACGCGTTCCTTGCGGCTCGATAAAACGACCAAAGAAATGTAAGTGAATGATGCTAGTCACTGATAGAAATTTCATTTGTTCGTCCGTTTATGTCCGTCAAACATTTTCTATGGACACTAAACATCTGTCAATAATAAAACATAAATCCGAAGACTTCAATGAGGAGGCAGTTTCAATTTTTACTTTTTATTTTTAGAATTGACTCGGATCTGAAAACCGTGTTTTCTAAATTTTCATCATTGGCCCACCTAAGACCAATAGAGTCTTATATTAAAAAGCTATCCTTTTCAATATTATTGTGATAAGAGATCAGTTCCTCTAACATTCCTTAAACATTTATTTTTTTATTTCAGGTTACAGCACATACAATACAAATCGCACACACACGATTATAGTACAATACGCCTTTACAGTTGCATCAACATTTACATAGGACGATCAAAACATACTTCTGAACAAAATTACGAACGTGCTTTCATCATTCACTACAAATTGCATTGTACACATTCTCTCTGCACCGAAAGAGGTAACCATAATCATAATGATTCTTCGTTCTTCTTTTCGCACCCCGACAAGAATAGTGACATAACTAAAAAATGCAGTATTCTCACAATAACGATTTTACGAAAATTATAAAAATTCCATCGTAATATATTAGTACCGACATCTTTAATCTATCAGAAAAATATTTTTCGAAGTAAATTCGATTAGGCTCCATAAAATGATATTATGTATACCTTCATTAACTCTAAAGTGACAGTGTTCTTGCCACTACAAATATAAACTAGCTCAATTTTTTTTTTTTTTTTTTTATTAACAAGCTTTAGATCGTATCAGATCCATAAGCCATATACATACAAGTACATAGTGTCTATTACTAGTTTAAAGCTTTAGCCTTCTTCTTACAAGTTATAACGAATTATAATATAGTATAATATAATTATTTTCTTACTTCTAAGTATAAAAATATATGATATCTCTTACATAACTATTTGCCTATAAATGTAATTCCTTATATCTACATAGAGATCTTTTACTAAGTAGGAACATAGAGTTTATCTTACAGCCTAATATTGCATTTATTAAAAAAGTCGTTGATTATCTCAAACTCTTTTAAAAAAGTATGCACATCATATAAACTAGCTCAAAAAGAAAACTGTCATAACTGCCCTCTAGCGGTACCAATTAGAAGTTAGAGTTACGACGTTTTTCTAGCACATAGAAGCCAACAAAACACATCGATCACTGTTCCAACTTCAAAATCGTTAGTTTTTGAGTTCTGTCACTGTTCTTGCCGGTTTTGTTACGCATTCCCCACAATACCCATCAGCAGTCCCAGAATTCCTAAGACCTGGTGATGGGAGTAGTCGGTATGGACGAGGATTGTCCCGAGAACTGTATACATAAAATCAAGCAAAATTGTGCTTAATCAAACCGGTTCCAGGTGGTGCAAAATCCCCTTCGCTTTCGCGCCGTGGAAGGAACCGTCTCTCCGGTCGAAGGGTTGAAGAACAAAGCGGCCCCCCGAAGAACGGTGGTCCGCCCGTCCGACTGCTCGGAGAGATCCTCGGCGAACTTACGCTCATTAGTCAACGGTGATTCCTTTTCAAGTCCCGAAGACGCGCTATTGTTTACATCCCGATTGTTCGCGTACACATAATATCACGGGCGTCTGAGCACGGAAGCGGGCAAAATGGGCGCGAACGAGAAAATCGAGAAACGTCTGCGTAAAAGAGCGAGAAGGGGATGGTGGAGGATCTAGAAGAGGAGAAGAGACTAAGGTACGCGAGGAGGAGAGGGAGCAACGGAAGATAAAACGCGAGAAAGATGGTCGCGGAGGAGAAGGGGTTCCGCGAGGATGGGAGATAGAATGCAATAAGATGAGACTTAGTGTGCACTACGCGTCGTAGAATTGACGTGCTCCTTATAAAGCTGAAGGACGAGGTAGACAGCGTAGAAAGAAAGAGGAAGGGGGGTATGGTGGTGGTGGTATAGAAGGTTGTGACGAGCAGGGAGTAGATAGCAGAGCCAGTGGAGAAGGTAGGAAGGCACGTCGTGGCTCCTGCACGCCGTGGAAGCCCGATTGTTCTCTGCAACCGACTGTGTCTCATTACTTCGAATTGGCTGGCCGTAGACAATGCCAGCGGGTAATACGGTTATCCGGAAGATGGTTTTCACCGGCCTCCTCTTCGTTTCACCGCTCCAGCTTTAGCTATCCGCCATCGAGCACGACGCCCTTTTACGCTCTTCCCTTGGCCCTCGCTCTCCCTCCCAATCCTCTCTACCAGCAGATGGCATAAACCCTTTTCCCTCACGGTCACGTTAAGAGGTTACCAAGAGCCTGCGACCCCCATCCCCTAGCTAGCGCGCTTTGCTCGAATAACCGAAAGAGAGCCGAACGATCGGAAGAAAGATGCTGACCGAGGAAGACAATGGACCATCGCGGGATGCTGTAAGCTGGCTCCTCGGACCAAAGAGAGAGAGAGAGAGAGATAAGGATCCGGAGATTAACCCGCGATACGAGCGAACAGAGACGAGGTCAGCCGGTCTGGAACCCCGGGGACCCGCTCGGCTTAGCAGACAGTTCCGTTTTGGTGTGTTTCGGCCGATCTTTTCTTTCCTTCTCGCTTAGCTGGGGTATAACCAGTTCAGATATGATGGAGCTCTCTCTATTGAATACTGCAAGGCGTCGCAGTCGATATTGGATATAAACGGGACGCGTTGACCCAGTACCAGACGGATCTGCCAAATAATCTTTGCCGAACCCGACGACGACGTTCGATGGAATTGCTACGATTGCGATCGGAACCAACAGTTCCGAACGGTTCCCAGATCGGTTTTTCAGCAGTTCGAGTTTCTTAGACGTTCGTTGACTAGTTCGTCTCTGCATGCACAGTCGCAGACCATGTTCCACATTTTGGGAATTAGATACCAGGCAATGAGGTATGCCACGAGTTTCCAAGCGAAGCTACGCAAATACCAACATACTACAGGGTGGTACGTTTAAATAAGAACACCTAAATATCTCTTCAGGTTATTGCGATGCAAAAATTATTTGTGCATGGTGTCAATGGACCAAATATTTGGCACGAATTATTTTTTTCCGATTTTTTTTTACGATAAGTTCGACATCATTTCTGGGTATAACTTTAATTTTCGAGGATCAAGGTCATTTCAAGGTTGCGGGGAATAACGGTGTGAGTAGTGTGAGTGCACCTTTACATTCAGCCGCGCGGCGGAAATACCTGATGATTTAAACAAACTGACGACGATCGGTACGAATTGACGACGCGGCGTCGTCAATAAATAATAACAGTCTTGTGACAGAGCTTGATCTGACAAGCGGTAAAGATATTGTGAATTATTGTGAATCGAAGTAATCAATTAATAAATGTTATAAACATCTCTACAAACTCGTGTTATTATACGTATCTGAATGTATTTTTCCATCAGTTACACGATGCAATAAAAAAAAAATTGTAGTTATGTACCAAAAAAATATTTGGTCCATTGACACCATGCACATAACAAATAATTTTTGCATCACAATAACCTGAAGAGATATTTAGGTGTTCTTATTTAAACGGACCACCCTGTATATGGGTGTATACTCGTTGCTAGTTGTGTAGTCCAATTTGGTTTGATTCTAATGGACTTCGTTGAATTCGACTGGTTTTCCTCTCGTTTTCGAACCCGCGTTGATTTCAACCAAATTTCACAGAGTTTTGTGCAAATATAAATCTGTCGCCATTCCAATCTCGCATCGATCCTCGCAACAAAACTGGTTTATTGTAATGCCGATCTAACAGGGAATGTTACAGAAATACATTTTTGGTACAGGATGGACTGTGTTGGGCGCATTCTTCTTCGCGCGCTTCGGTGCTGGCTGCGGGGAAGTGGTTAGGCGAAGCAACAAGTTCGGAACTCGGGTATAGGACGTTGCTGCTGTTGGTGAGACGCTTGTGCGAGTTGCTTTATTTACGTAAAAATTTCATTTGCGTCTGTTAGTCGAAGAGTAAATTGATTCTCTCATATTAATTTATTTAATTCACAGTTCTAGGTTTATTTTATTTGTTGTTAGTATATTGAGTATGTCGTCATATATTTTCCTCTTCTTATCGTCTTAATAAATAATACAACGATATCATTCGATTGTAGTAATGTCTGTGTTCAGTTTTATAGATGGCTAATATTTACCACAAATTCATAAAATTTCAGTCAAACGAAAAGATTCAGATACTAAGAACAGTGTTCGGTAAAATGTTCTGTTCTTGGACAATTCTTCTTAATTCAACGAATAATTCAATATTGCCTACATTAGTATATAATAGAAATAATTAACCTTTATTATAATCAAAATTTTTGGCCACTTCAATTTTTCTTCTCTCGTTACGTATTCGTATCAAAAGATCAAAAAACCATTTGCAACGAAATACTGTAACGAATCGGACGCTTTTTTCCCCCGACAGCTTTTCTCGAATAATTTTCCGCAGATTTTCGGTTAGGCAAGAACACTGTGTCCACCAAACTTTGTAAGTAACACCGGTGCACGTTTCACGCTCAAAGCGAAATGAAAAAAAAGCTGGAAGATATTATATCACAAGGGTGAAGCGTAATAGACGGTGAAAAAATTTATGCCCGAAGAAAGACACCGGCGCGCACGAAAACTTTCTTTCATTCTAGAAGAAGATGAGAATCGAAGATTAACCGTCGACACGACTTTGAATCGGACAAGACGACGTTTCCAACTCAGCCCGGGTTTTCCGAGCCGAGGGAAACTGCTCTGCATTTCAAATCCGCGAAAAGCCGGGAAGCTTTTCGTCACGGACGGTCGATTCAGTTGACTGAGAAGAAGAAGCGGCTCGAGGAAAGAGAATGGGCTCCCTTGGACAGCGCCCGGAACCACGCTTCCCGAGCTTTCGGGAAAAGACATACAACAGATCACGTGATTTTTTGTTCAAGCTTTTCGTGGCTTGCGCTAATATCCGATGATGGGCGTGATCCTTCTCAATTAGTGTCGATTCCCACGGTATGCTTGTATCGAAGGTACATATGCACGAGTATCGAGTACAGTATTTCATCGATAATTGTCCAAACCACGGGTCCGGCCAGGGACAATTATGTGCGAGGGAAACTATTCTTTGACTTGTGCCGAACGTAGAAATGTAAACATGAACGGGTCGGGTATATCGGTGTGAGACCACTACTAATCCGATGGCAAAACTTCTTTATTTTTCATTATTTTTTTGTGGAGCTTTCGCCAAAATATTGTTGATATTTTTCTAATGAAATTGATACCAAGAACGATATAATTTCGATGATACTTACATGTGTAATGGACGATGAGAGTTGACGGAACAAGTTGCCTCACCGATGTACTCGACTTGTAAATGTCCATATACATACCTTTATATAGTCCGAATTATATCGTGTTTAGTATCATTTTAATCAGAAAAATGCCACAAATATATTGGTGAAAGTCTCGTACAAAAATAAGTAATAATAAAAAAGTTTTTTATTGGGATTACATTGTGAGGACGCCGCGGGCCTTTGAACTGTGCCGGCGACTGGGACTCTCCGCGTCTCTTTCTTTCCCATACGCTGTCCTTCCATGCGCACGAAAATTTTATCGTCCATTACACACGTAAATATCATCGGAATTATATCATATTTGGTATCATTTTCATTAGAAAAGTGCCAGGAATATGTTGGTGAAAGATCCATAAAAAAATAATGAAAAATGAAGAAGTTTTGTCATCGGATTAGTAGTGGTCTCCTGGTCTCACACCGATATACCCGACCCGTATCATGTTACGGTCGAGTGGGATACAACGAGTGGGGATAGTTCAGGGACATTTATGTGCGAGACATTTGGGACATTTATCGATGAAATACTGTATCGATTCCTAAATGGTACTCTTTGTTCGAAGAAGATCAATCTAAGTTGAAATAATTGTAATTGTAACCAAAATTCTCTGTGAGGCCTTATTTCCGGATTCGTGGAAATGAGTTCTCGAGTGTGCAATGTTCAAGACATAGTTGTAAGTACTATACTGTCTTCGATGTAGGTCTCTGCATCTAAAGGGCTACGGAGGTGTATATCTTCTGCTACAAGGTGTCCGGGATTTAAATTTTTTGATCAAGCCTGACCTAGATCTTTAGACTCTAAATCACCAGTTTCTTCTTTTGCTTCATTCATCTTGGGTTGCTAGAATTCTGGACTTTACATCCTGGATTGGTTTCAATGGCATCTTTCGGTTTCGGATTAATTCAATTCGACGTAATTCAATTACCGTGGTTCTACAATTACCGAATTTTGGTTTTGTGGGTTTAGATTTAGGTCGATTCGAGGATTCAACGTGTCTTTATCGGTTCTGATCATTTTACTTAGTCTGAAATAGTAACATTCGTATTAAATTTTAGTTGATTTTGCAGTATTATCATCGTATCAGGACTTTCAATCGTTAGTTGTAAAAATAAATAGCAACACAGTATCTTTATTTTTTAAACGAAGTAAGTAGTAGATCTATTCCTACTATTGCAATGAACTATACTAATTTATAATTAATTTTAGAAACAGAAACGATATTTGTTTGCAATCTGCAAACTGAATTTATTAAATTCTGAACTCTACTAATTTATTGTTAGCTCACATTTCAAGATTAAATGTCGGTGAGATAGAACTATACTAGTTTACAATTAATTTTAGAAACAGAACGATATTTGTTTGCAATCTGCAAACTGAATTTATTAAATTCTGAACTCTACTAATTTATTGTTAGCTCACATTTCAAGATTAAATGTTGATGAGATAGAAGTGGCATTTCTTCGAACTTAGCTGAACGAATGATCTTATTAAAGCCAGTTTGAAATCGATAGCACGCGTTTAGAGTGAAATTCGGATGCCAGTGATTAACGAGTACGCGAGAATTCCATATTCATATTTCTATTCCGAGAGGGTAGCGACTCTAAACCGTGGCGTGAATATCGTGCGACTGATGCCTAAATCATCGAGAGGTTAAACATCAAACTTTGCTAATTTGTTATCAGCCAGAAAGCTGGAGCGACGTGTAGAAATCTTCCACTCTGACCAATTTGCCCCAGTTACCGAACTTCTAACATTGTTAACCTTCCCGTCCGGACTTATGGGAACTCTTCGCCTCGAACAAAATATATAGATCACCTTTCGAGTAGACCCACGTGTATGGAAATGAACGCTGAGAATAATAAAAAGCTTTCTTGTAGAGTTCCTTCGACGGGGGTTTATACGATCCTCTTGCGAGTATCTCGGCCGAATATTAAATCTGGGAAAAGGGCGAGTAATAAAATACTTTCGCGAACTATTTATGATCGATTTTTAACGGTATAAATGCATGAATCTGCCCGGGGTACCAAAAATGAATAAACTATAAAGGGAACAGAAAGGATTGAATGATTTTCAATATTTAATCTTGCTCGTCACATCTTTTTTTGACGTTTTGATTTTTTTTTTACAAAGGGATAAAACAATTGTATAATGAAGAAATTGTGTTTATTTGCAGAATGATTATTTAACAATCTGCGTCAATCGTATGTCATATTGGTTCACAAGTTTGAAGGCTCGACATCTGAAAAATGGTTGTTTATCCAATCCATATTGGTTAAAGTTTTTTTTTGTTGGTTTTTCGAACTTTATTGACCAACTCGATGTGCACCCGATCATTAATTTATTGAAATCAAAAATCCAATCAACGAGTCAGGATTCATAAAAAATAATCATTTTGCAACGCATGGCGAATGAAACATGAAAAATTGAACAATATACATAGTGAGTAATGTGAAACAGAATGCCTAAAAACTTTTATGGGAATTGGAGATGAATAGAAATTTTTTGTTAGCTTTATATTGTCATTGCAATTTATTGACTATAAATTATATACGACACTATAGGAACTATCTATGATATTAGAAGGTATTACATGTAAAATATCCTGTCGACAATTTTGAATACATTCATAAAAATTCAGTCCAGGATATATTTTCTTTAATTTTCAATCTGAAATGCGGATTTGAATTCATTTTACAGCTCTTTTCATACAGCAAAACGTTCTTTCTTTCAAATTCTGACAAACCCGGGAAAGTAGGACCGCGTTCATCAGCCAGTTGTAAAAAAAGAAATTAGCAAAGTCTCGTAATTCTTCGTCTACGTTGCACACGCAAGAAAATTGCACAAAGAAAAGCTAAGGCAGCTACATATGCTAATTCTTCGTCCGCTCGTTCTGCTTGTGCAGTCATAAATTGTAATGCAAGACGGTGCGCGGTTCAGCTCACTGACATGATGTAACATACATCTTTTTTCAGAAGGCAGTTTCATGGAGGCATGATCTGCAGTCATGGTCTCTGTGTGTAGTATCGTTATAAAAATTACAACGCTTGGGGTGTTGGGCCCGTGGAAATTCCGCTACAGGGTCGAACTCGCGACACACGTCACTCTCGCGAATTTCCCACTCCTTAGAGAAGTATTCATAAGAGTGGGGGTGCAAATTAACCCCACCTATCGGCAACAGAATTGTATTTTGCGCCTTGCGTTTTTCGGGAATGTTAGGAGACTTCAGTCTTGTCCTAACTATCCAAGCGATCAGATCATTTTAATAAACAGAGAGTTCGTCCTAAGAGGCTTTCCTTTATTGAACAATAACACTTCCTACAAGCGCACGACCAAAACCTGCTTAGTGCGCGATCGTTACCGTCATTTTGCGAAGCGTGCGCCAGGTCGTAGGTCACGAGGACTGGCGGAGCAGCGAGTTTAAGGATTAGCTAGCGAGCGTTTGGATTAAAGTTGGGATAGGCGGGCGTCGTGACGACACGTGGTCTCTACAAGCCGCGGGGTTCTGAAATATGATACATTAACCACCTATCTGGGCTTTTGTCATTCAAATCAGTTAACTCGAGGGCGCACCGTAGGATCCTCCGAGACAACGACGACAACGCCGACGTCCCTCATACGTTCAGTCGAGTGTGCACGAGGTAATCATTTCCCTTCGGAACAATAGTCGAGCCTTGTGCATGTTTCAGCAGTCAGCCGGAACCGGCTGGACACCTTTCGGAGGATCAGCGTAGGTGAGGTCCGCGGGAAGGAAGGTCAGGGAGACAAAGAGAAAGACCAGAAGTCCTCGAGAACGTCTCGAGATGGTAGCCGAGTGCGTCCCCGTGCTTGCACTTATCTTTGTACGCGCACTGTTTGCCCAACCACCAAGACAGACCATTTACCATAACGAGGGAAACGGAAACTTCCAGCAGAACTCCTTGCCGCGCGGCCCGGCAAAAGCTTGCAACAATGGTTGGCCACCGTGAAACCCCTCCCGCCCCCGCGACCTTTTCCTTCCGCCAACCTCTGCCCCTTTCTTTTCACACACTCTCCCCGTTTTCTGTTGCGTTCCCGCTTTCCTGCTGTTCCCCATGACCCCTTGCTACCCCGTCAACGCGGAGAGGTGACAAAAGTAATCGTGCTGACGCTTTCCAGGCGTCGAGTCGATGCCAATTGGTCGCCGCTCGTTGAAAGGACTTTCCTTCATCACTCGATTTCAACCCTTTATGCACGAGAGCAGTGATACAATATTTTTATGTACCGGGTGAAGCAGTAACCTCTTTAGTTAACTTAACTTTAACCCCTTGCACTACCACTTATTTTACGGTTGCAGTGATTAGAACATATTTGTCGTTTCTAATTTCTTCGAAAAAAAGGAAGTTTGTATGTAATTTATACGTATGCAGTTTTCCAATGGTTTCAACAACAAAAAAATATAATTTTGTTTCAATTTAAAGTTTGAAGGAAATTAATAGCATGAATGTTTGGTAGACTCTCTTGCAAATCTTCGTCACGAGTCCAACTCGGTATTATAGTGCAAGGGGTTAACACTCCTAAAATGACGTCTCGGAAACGGCCTCAATAGCCAAACTTGATTATTTTCAACAATCCATAAATTAATATACAAGGTGGGGCAATATCTGTGTCCACCTTGAATATTTCCGTTTTAATGTAATAATATGAACAAATGATATATACAAATGGTACTGTTCCGTCGCGCAAGAACCATACACGTGTGTTTCTTTCGGAGATTATTTATGACTTATGACACCTTCGTCACTGAAAACAATTGAACTATCGGCACTCGGCGACCAGTCGAGACATCTGCTAGATGTTTAGTTTTCCACGATTTCGAGTGTCATAAATATCGTCCCTACGAAGGACCGCCGCGGCCGTAAAATTTTTTTAAAAAGCCTATGCGTTTAGGATATATAAATTATTATTAATAAATCTAACCGTTATACCCCGTCGCACTACCTGTACGTCCCCACTCTACTACGTGTTCCCACTCTGACTCATCCCCACTCCACTGACCCGTTTCGCACCGAAGGAGCTCAGTGTGCGTCAGTGTGCGTTAGTGTGCGTTAGTGTGCGTTCGAGCTCCGTGCGGTGTTTACAAAGTTACTACTGTTCGTACGCCACAAGAAGTCTCCTGGCAGGAATTCGACAACAAACCGTCCGATTGGGTCATTCCACACGAACTTTCGGTTCCAGCCGGATTATTGGCTAGAGTGTGTGACGTCAAAGATAACCATTGGCTGCGAGCGAGGACCCCCTTTGCCCCTCAGCCGTCTTGATGGACTTCTTGTGGCGGACGGACAGTACGTATTATTTGTTTTATACGTATTTTCGTTTTAAATCTTACAAGTATTTTCATAGCTATTAAAAATTCACAATCACAAATTTTCAGGACTATCTGTATGGGGTTAGGAACCTGTACGTAGTTAGGAAAAATTATTTTATACTTTTTAGTCCGTTTTTTAAACATATTTTCATTTAAATTATTTTATACTTTTTAGTCCGTTTTAAAAACGTGGTATTTTTTTAAAAATTTATTTTTATTTTTATAATTGGTTCGGGCAATTTTTATTATGCATAAAGATCCATAGTCTAAGTAATGACTTCGTCTTGGTGCGTTCTGTGTGTATCAACAATCTGTTTATCCCTGTACAAACCACTTAGTCCTACCGATATTTAACCAGGAAATAATCGGCGACACTTGGAGAATCGGCCGATCTTGAGAAACAATCTCCGGCCCAAGCAAATCTTTGTTTTACAGATTGTCCCGAGTAAATCCGAGCGAATCACGGGCTAACTGGTTCATTTGCGTATGCCGAGATTGCTCCCCGGTGCTCTGTATAATTAAGACTATTATTAATGGGGACATTCTACAGTGTTTATTTGTAATCTAACGGAGGGATACGTGTAATTGGCACCGATCTTGTTTCTAGGTACTGCCACGATTTACCGGAGGAAAGTTTGAACGAACGCGTATTGATGTTACCGGTTCCAGGATTGCGCAGCCTAGACAATTGATTCCATTGGTTTCTGAAGAGTAATCAGTGTCCTCGGAAACCAATAGGATCCGAATGGGCCGATCTTGTCTATCGTAAACAACGTGTTCCAGATCTTTACGGACGAAAGAAACTATTAGGACATCGAGGTCACGCTGCCGTTCGGAAGCATCTGGGAAATCGATAGAAGAACTCGACGAAAAACAACGTACGTGGACTCCGCTTTTTCAAGACGATCTCCCTCAAAAAACAGGTACCAGCATTTTACAATCATTTTTATTATTTATTCTTTTTTTTTTAATATTGCCTACCCTTTCTTGACAGTTGAACTGTGATTAATTTCGTATGTTCTAAATCAATTTTCTGTTTCAGGCTAAACTTCAGCTTAGCAACCTAGGAATTTTTAACTTTTTTTTATATCATCCTGTAGATTTTGGCGAGAAAATGCCAAAAATCCAAGGTTCAATGTTAGGAATTGGTTAAATACTATGATTTGAAATACATCTCGAGTAATTTCTCCCAGAAAACAAGTTGCAAAAATATATTCCATTGATTCTAATGAGTTACCATTGACATCTTTGATCTAAATGTTGGCAATTGCACTGTACCTTCCAGTACTACATTTCATAGAAGAGCACACGGCAGAATAATCGTCGAAAATCTAAATAAAGCTCGCTAATTTCTGTCTGTTTGATCTAACCCGACTCCGAGGCTCGCATAATCGAGCCGATCCCTCTCGAAGGGAACAATGGAATTTTTTTTCCAACGGCGTAGAAATGTTTTTTCCACCCTCGCAGGACGTTCGCGTAGGCGGAGAGCGTCAGCCGTACCATCGCGGAATATATTAGGAGTTTCGAGCACGTATAAAGGCTAGTTTATAGGCGGGCGAATAAAGAAAAAGTTTCAAAGGATCGAGCGAACGTGCAACGGTGGTCCTACGATCGAAGATCGGCGAACGATTTTTCAGGTATGTGACGAGGGAACGGAGACACGAGCTGCTTCGTTACTGTTCCGACGCGATAACGTCGATAAGCTTTCGAAACTTTCCAAGTATGCTGCACTTCGGAACAACTATAGCGCGGCGGGCCGCTTTTTCGGAGACAGTAATCAGCGAACTACGATTATTTATGCAAGTTTAAATTTTCATAGGCGAACTTAGAGAAACTAGAATTAAGATTTCATTTACTTGGCGATTCGTATGGCGGAGTGATGCTGAGATACTGTTTTGAATTTTCTCCCGACGTGTTCAGTCTTTTTCATTTTCTTCCGGTCATTTGAATTTTTCAGAGTTTTTTTCCAGTGGTTCAAGATATCCAGTTTAATTTTTTTTAGAGATTTTACTTCGTTTACATTAGTTCCAAAGTTTTGGACTTGTGCAACTTTTTATGTAAGTGCATCGATGCAGTTGCGAAGTGCAATTACACTCGATTTTTTAAATCCCACAAAAATGTATTAGGATTAGTAAATTTAATATTTTCCGAAATATTTAGCTGGTCTTCCAACATGTACATGGTCAATTGTTCTACCATTATGATAATTTGGATGTTACAACTGCACACCGATGCAGTTGCGCAGTGCTATTACACTCGATTTTTTAAATCCCACAAAAATGTATTAGGATTAGTAAATTTAATATTTTCCGAAATATTTAGCTGGTCTTCCAACATGTACATGGTCAATTGTTCTACCATTATGATAATTTGGATGTTACAACTGCACACCGATGCACTTCCGTAAAAAGTCGCATTACAGGGTAGCCTGTTAAACCATGCAAAACTCTTTCCTGTATAATTTTCTTCTGTCTTCAATAACAGCCAAGCCATAATTCGGCCCAGTTACTAAAAAATACATATTCTGGTATATTTCCGTCTACAGGATCGTTTTTCCACTAAATGAACGGTTCTCGCCAGTTTCCCCGAAATATTTAACAAGCCTCGTGACGAGCGTTCACAAAAGTGTTATTGATTCGCCGCAATATTCTAAAAATCGGAGATATAGCGGTGCGCGACAGAAGAACGGTGCCAGGGCATTTAATATACATGGAGGCGGCGGCATAGCAATCGATGGGACTTGCTTATTGGCAATTTGTCGAGTGATGAGATGGGATGTAGAAAGCTAGTAACGAGGAGGTTGTTTTCCGAAGACGAGAGTGCCTTCCGGCGTAAAATCGGCCCTATCCCAACAACCTGGCCATCGGCTGCATGACCGAGAGGGTGAGGGGTCCGAGGGGTTGGTTTTCTGGATCGAGAAAGTAGGCGGAGGGGTTGTGGAAAATAGGGGATGGCGCGAGGAGTCTTTCGCGGGATGCAATTTATCCTGTCGCATTAGATTCAAAATAATTGATCCCCCGGGCGGGTGGAGAATAGCGAGTCATTACTTGAGACTGATGGCACCCCCATCGCCCTAGCTGGCCGTAGGAAAATAAAAACTCGGAGATCACCTGCTCCCGATGAAAAATTTGACGGCCCCGGGCCCTGAGAACCGGGATGCGAACCACCGGGGGGCGGGAAGGGGCGGGAGAAGCCTTTCGAACGGGTTGTTTTCACCGGAATGAGCAATCCGCAGCTGCAACACCCGGGGAAAATTCGTTGCCAGGAACCGGTGTACTCGTCCATCTATTTCTTAGCCAGGTTCCCTCTGCCTCGAGGTAATCCTCATGCAACCGAGACCCACTCTCGCGGCTTGAATTCTCCAAAAAATTCGAACGGAAGTGACGTTTTCTCGAAATTGTTACGTTTCACGGTAATGCCCCGATACGCTTGAAAGAGATGTGCACGGTATTTGCGAACAATTTCTCTCTCCATCTTCGACGGACGCGGAAGATCGCCGAGATGTGTAACGTGGTACAGGATTAGATATTTGTTGGCAGAACTATAGGAACTAATTTTTAGTTTTAATTATTTGTTTATGAAACTTTTAATGATATTTTCCGTGACATTTTTCTGATTAGAACGAGACCACACACGATTCAATTCGTAAGCGACGATTTAGTGAAACCCCAAATAGCACGCGACGTCTTGAAGACGTCTTTTTTACGGCTATTTTACGTCTTACGTCCTGAATAGACGTCTTTAAGACGGTTTAAAGACGTCTTTCTGGAGACGTCGTGTCATAAAGACGTCTTTTTCGATACGTCTCAGAGACATCTCAACGTGCAACAACAGACATCTTTAAGACGTCTTTAAGATGTCTGTGTGCTATCTGGGAGACGTCTTAAAGACATCTTGGAGACGTCAAAAAGACGTCTCTGTGCTATCTGGGACCTCGATTATCCGAACCCGTTGACCTCGAACCTTTGGACCTTAATGTTATCTTTCATGAAATACCTATAAAAGCTACCTATACCGAGTACGATTTTGATTTTTGATTTTTGGTTCTTCAGTGGTTTGCATTGGAAAAATCACCAACTTTAAAAATGATCGATGTGTCGCAGTGTGCCAGCGTGGAATGCGACCACACAACGAAACACTCGTTTATATTTTCAGACGGAATCGTATGCTCAACTTTAACGAGTACTATGAATTTTTGACCCACTTCGACCGAACGGCGTTCGATTTGTTTCCACCGGATCCGTTATTCCGTGTACTGCGGGCATGAAAGCAGCGAAACTTCGAAAAAGCTCTGCAATCTAATATTGACCGGCGTCAATCCCTATCAGTTATTTTTCTAAACATTGACAATGAAACGTTGCATCGGTACAAATAAATCGATACAATAGAAACGAAAACAATTCTATTTAAAACTTCTGACAAATAAGAATCGCGGGCAAGGGATCGAAATCAGCAATTAACACGGTTGTCGATCAATTGGCAAACTTCATGAAACGTTCGGTGAAATTCACGCGAGCGAACGAAGGCTTAACGGGCGCGACACGGCCCAGCAAATCTGCCGTAATAATTGGATCGGCCGTCAAATTTTCCGACATTTAATAGATATCACTGAGGAATAATATGCTTCGTGACGGCGCGGACGCGGAAGCGCGAACGCGAAGAGTGCCGCGCCGTTTAAAATGAAATTTGTATCCGCGCGAAGGTCGCTTTCATATTCATGATCTATTAAAATTCGCCAGGCCAACGTAATAGAGGACCGAAGTGATTGAAACCTGAATAAAACAGGGAATTCGGTGTGCCCGTAATTAATAATCGTAAAATAGCGGGCTCTAGCGATTGGCCCTATAGAGCACGCATCGAGTAGTCTCTGTGCATATACAGGGTGGGGCGCCACATTTTGCCATCTAGATTTACGTCATTATTATTACGCATAGCAAACAATGTTTCAGATGAAGTTGAATGGTTTTTTTGAGAGGGGCATATTCTGATGGTCCTTTTTCTTTTGTAGGTGGACGTGTAAAGGACATATGAAGGTCATTAATGTTTTTTTAAATGGAATCATATATTTTTTATTGCTATATTTTTTATTGCTAGACGTAAATCTAGATGGCAAAATGTGGCGCCCCACCCTGTATGTATGTATATAGAAATTTCGAAAAGAATAACTCACGTATATCGAGTGCTCGAACATTGCGCGGCGGAACGATCAGCGACAGCAGTGCACAGAACTTAGCAATTATTGGCAGGCAATCAGTCTTCATGGTCGCTGCGGTGCGGTGCCTTCATGGAAGCTCGGGGCAATCGTCTGAAAGCACAGACAAAATGTCTACCTTAAAATTTATTTGCTTTTAATCAATGGTTAAAAGCGTTCTCCTCCTTGCCTGCCTTTAACCTATTTCTCCACTTTTTATCGGGAATATTATTTGTGCAGACCCCCTATATGTAGACGCTCTAATCGGGAAATTCTTATTCGTTTGAGCCAGCCGCGATTCTCATACCGAAATTGCGGAAACGGATCGTTTAACTGAATGGCTCACGGTTTCATTGAATTTATTTCAGAATGTATCGTCGACTTGCACGTCCTACTATTTCATATACGAGTATTTCATTTGAAGGGTACCGAAATGTTCTTCAGAAATTCTTAGGGAGATTTTTGTGAGAATCAATGATTTTCAAACACATTTGATCATATACATTTTTCTAAACAATTTCAATCTGGAATGCCATTTTTAACCTGTAGTAATGTAGATATAACGGTGCATACAAATCTACAACGTTTGAGTCGGTTTTACTATTGCAGACGTCATTACAAATTTTAGATGCAAGTTGCAATTTAATTGAACCCTTAAGTCATAAATTATTAGTAGACTGCGGATCATTAAGCAAAATAAAAATTTTCTTCGTCAATGACAAGACACAGAAACCATATATAGAAATTTCTTTCTATTTTTAACAATTTCAATAAATCGAAAATAACATATATAGACGTTCTTAAATTGTCTGAATGTTTTACTGTTTCAAATTAATATGCATAAAATCCGCAGTCTAATTATTAAGTACGAGATAGAGCAGCAAGCTGAACAGCTGCCAGATATGTGTGAATAAAAAGCTAAAAATTGTTACTAAATCAAAATTGGGATCTGAAGATCACGTTCGCCGAATACACTAGTAACCATCGAGGATCGGGCGACTCTGGGCCGCGATAAATCATGCTATTAAGGCGCGGCGTGGTAACGGGATCTCTCGGCAGATAAATAACCGGCGTGACTCAATATACATTACAATACAAAATACCTACATTCATCTCGCAACCGTCTATCGTAACAGTCATCAATCTCCGGGCGAGATACCTCATCGGCTCTCCTTTTTATTCAGCGCGACACGCACGGTTGTCCCCCTCCACCCCCGCTCAATTCAACCGATATCGTTCCCTTCCAATTTCGCCTCTGTTGTCCTTGGATCGGATAAAACCATCGATCGTTTCCTCGGTCACGTATATATATATATGTCTGTTGAAAATTTTCGGCGGACACCCCCTCCCTCTCTCTCTCTCTCTCTCTCTCTCTCTCTCTCTCTCTCTCTCTCTATATATATATATATATATATATATATATATATGCATCACGTGCATGTCTTATCGTTTCTGCAGGGATACGAAGATTGCAACTTTGCATTGACGCAAACGGTCATCAATTCGAACACCTCCTGTAAGGTAATAAAGTTTACTACCATATTTGACCTTGTATGACCTTCAATGATAACTCGCTGAATTCGTCTCAACACTGGCTATCACATCGTGGTAAAAAAAAACATAGCATTCCATTTAAAAAAATAGAGATGACCTTGAAATCTCCTCTATGCCTCCACCCACGCAGAAAATGTTTGTGTCACAATATGTCCCCCTCTATACCGTGTAAGTTTTCTATATAACATTTTCTCATATTATTACAAATAACGACAATATTCAAATTGGACATAGTTATTGCCCCACCCTGTATATAGAGAGAGAGAGGGAGGGGGTGTCCGCCGAAAATTTTCAACAGACATATTTCGCCGAAGCGACACAGGGGGCGGTTAGGGGATGGAAGAGACGAGGGGCGGCCCGTGAGGCAAAAAGAGCTTAATCGACTTAAGGGCAAAACCACGGCTGACCCAGGTGTTCCTTTTGCTTGGCACGAGCCTGGACAACCAGTCAGCCCCTGGTTGGTCTCTGCGGTACGTGTGTCGCCTAGAGAAACACAGAGAGACCGACTCGTAATCGAGTCCCCGCTCAATTAGCCGAACCTTGCACTTTTTCGCTTCTCTGCCGTCGTCGACTCTCGCGAACAGCTAAGAACCGGCCGACCGATGAAGACAGAAGACAGAGACTCTTCTCGGCTCTGTTCGTCTTCCACGGACGAACCGGAAACGGCTCTTACGGTCACGCAAGTGCCCGGGTTCGATGGGCCGCCCCTTGCGCGAAATGAAGAAAGGAATTTCGCTAGGATCGCTCGCCGCTCCGAGACAAAGGGTAACTAATGGCATCGGGGCCAATTGATTGCTAACAAAAGGGACCCTGTCGTTAGCTATGTGCGATGTAACTCGACGTATTAAGGTGTGCACCTCCTCCGGGACGAAAGTAGATCGTCGGGCAGACGGGTTTTTGAGGGAATCAAATTTAGGGGGTAGTTTGTTTTAACTCGAAAATTAAACATTTCTTCCGACCTAGAATAATTCCATTAAGATTTTTTTTCATTTTATGGATATGAAATTGATATAATACCACATAGAGTACTGAAATGTTTAGTAATTGATTAAATAGCACCATATTTAGTAATGTCTAAAATATTGTGAATAATGGTAGAGCAAGTGTTAGTGGCGACTTAGAGTAGTAAGGGTTAAACCTCTTCGGGAACGAATTTTTTTGTTTTAAAAACAAATTGCACGATGTTAACCCATTTCTAGTGGGATTTGAATTGGCGTTAGTTCATGATTTCCCAGGAGCAAGAGGAAATTAGGAATTAAATAAGAATTTATTTCTATTAATAATTTCAATTGAGAATAATATGATATTGTTGAAGATTTTTACTATTTTATATTTTATCGATTCATTCTTGTTGTAAATTTATAAAATCGACGGTCTAGCTATGTATCTTATAGATGTGTCTGACTAGTGACTGGTTATTCTACTTGCACTCGGTGCAGCTGGTGAAATAACTTTCACTTCGACATTGGTTTTCACTGTAATCCTTTTGAAAATCAAACAATATCACTGTGAATATTACGCTTGCGTTAATTTTAGTGCGAGGTTAAATAATTATTAATGAAAGTACCCTATAATTCGTGCTTACTTTTCCACGGTTAATTCTAGAGCGTCTCTACTAAGTCTGTACCTCGTCTATTGCTCTTTCATGGACGCTGCTAATAGGTCGTGTATATCTCGTTAATATGGGCGCGTTTAAAAGCGTCTATGCCAGTGCACTATTGATTGCACCCTACGACTTCAGCACCACGTTATCATGTGTAGGATAGGGGTTCGTAGTACGTGATACACATTACCAAAGACATTTGATGTCATTACTACAACGCTTCGTTTAATAGAATTTTGCAGTGAAACTGCTATTACTCTTAATGCGTTGAAATTCGTACGATTAATGCGACAGAAATGACAGAAATATGATAATTAAACAGCGGATATTACGACAAAAATGGATAGAATAAAAGCTTGCGAAGAATTTCAGGATATTCTCGTGTAATCTTCAATTTACTAAAGCTATTAAGAGAAAAGATTTAAATGTTTATTACGAATTATTTAAATTTGCATTTCTGTATTTATAGATTTTTCTACATATATGTATAATTGTTTATAATAAATAATAATGAATTAATTTAATTACGTGTAATAATGTAATTACAGGCAATTCACATGTAATAGCAATTAGTGATATCTTGCCAATTTCAAAACCCAATTAAATCATATTTTATCATGATTAATACGAGATAGATTTTGTAAAATATCTAATTAAAACTAGAATAAAGAAATAAACAGATACAAAGAATAAAAAGTAGAAGAATCTTTAAAAATCGTACATTTACAATTTACTAAATATAAAATAAAAAGTGTATATTAATCATCAATTTTAGTGAATCTGTTATACTGGGGTCTCTCATTACCCCAACAAAATTTCTGTACCCTAACTTTCGCTACAGTATTGCATCTGAGAAAATTTGGACAGGACCTAGTATGTCCTGGTACGATGATTCGTAATCAGAGTAAACATTGTATCAGTTAAGAGTTAAAGACATGTCCACAATAAAAAAACGACTCTTACTGTTCTAGGAGCCATGAAAATTGCAAATTCACTAAATTCGTATATCGGGCAAACGGCATTCGATAACCGGCAACTGGATAGACTGAAAAAGGTACGACAACGGAGCATAGAAGGACGCGACCGGCCCGAAGTTTCACCATTAAAAGAAGTCAAGAACGGCTCCGTGAAATTTTTCGAGACCAGGAAGTAGTTTCACAAGGACTTCCTACCCGACCTTTCCCCCCGTAATGACGAGGACCGCCGGGCAATTCCTTTCTGCTGCCGCTGCAAAATACATTCGAGATTTTACGGACTCCTGGCCGGAGTCAGTGAAACTCGCGGATTGCGGCTGCCGAATGCTCGAAATCCCGAAGGACGGATCCCTGATGATACCTGCTTCGTTCGTCCTGGGTTATAGTATAGTATATATATATATATAGTATAGTATCTATATACGTACTATGTACAGCTAGATAACCGCGGTTCAAACTTTTGCGAGTGGAAACCGCCAAAATGCACCGTCAACCCCGTTCAAATATTTCGCTCCGGGCTTTTACGAGGCCGTCAGTTAATGACGAATATTTTCCGGCTCGAGGGAAACTCGGGCAGAGGGGCCGGAAAACTTGCACTAATTCATCGTTTAGGCCAAGATAATGTAACGAATCGCTGGACTTCCGGTTAATACGAGTTCGCCGGTGTAGAAAATTGTTGCGGGTATACATTACTTAAGTTTAGTTGGCCGATGTTCACCTAAGGCTGCGGTAATTCCCATAAGAGCTCTATTTACACTTTCAGTGCTCGTTTATTCTAATGCTGCCGGTTGTATACAACGGGCCCTTTTACCGAGGCGGAGCAGCAACGCGCGATACGCGTTCACGGTGTTCCGCGAATCATCTCCATAGAAATTTCGTCACGCGGGAGTTCGTTAATGAAAATCCACGAAGGTGGATCGGGGTCACTCGAAAAATAACGATACACACCGGTGCCGCCCCACCCACCCGAAAATTCGGTTCGTTAAAGCGCCCGATGATTTCGATTATTTCCTGTTGGTGTTCATTTTCCAAAGATCCGGCCTTTTTTTCCAGCTTCGGTCTTAGTAATTATGGTTTGGCGGAAGTAACAATGCTGTTGCGTTGTAGAGAGTAAAGTATAGTTGTTAAAAATAAACGACGATTTACGAAGATGTTGGAAGAAAAATATCCATGGAATATCGATCGAGACTTTATCGATTAGAGCTGCGAGTTCCGTGAAGCAAATTTTCTGAAACAGCTCCCAAGGTAGTAGTTGCATGCTCGATGGTTTTCATGTGGAACAAAAGAGCGTTCTCTTAAAGTACGTAGACAAGTTGGTTTAAATAATCGTTCACTTAGTTCTTTATTTTGTAAATAATAGCTTCAATGTAAAAAATAATAGCGTTTTGTATGTATCTACAATGAATAAATAAAGACAGTGTAATAAGAAAATGTATCTGCGTATATATTTATTGAACCCATCATTTTTCCCTTACGTCCCACTTGTCGTTGAGTTACACTACTGATTTTCGCAAAAATTTACGCCCGTAACTGTCTGGTAAACAAAAATTTTCGACCGTCTGGCTTGCCGTTGAGTTGTACTACTGAGTTTCCGAAAATTTTTCGACCGTCTGGCCTGCCGTTGAGTTGTACTACTGAAATTTCGAAAATTTTTCTGTCGTCTGGCTTGCCGTTGAGTTGTACTACTGAAATTTCGGAAATTTTTCGGTCGTCTGGCTTGCCGTTGAGTTGTACTACTGAATTTTCGTGCCACCTCCTTCGATATCATGTTCTCCTAGTAGAAATATTAGGAGTGTATGATAGCGAAGAGGTGGCATAAATTTCAGTAGTACAACTCAACGTCAAGCCAGACGACCGAAAAATTTTCGACCGCCTGGCTTGTCGTTGAGTTGTACTACTGAATTTTCGAAAATTTTTCGGTCGTCTGGCTTGACGTTGAGTTGTACTACTGAATTTTCGAAAATTTTTCGGACGTCTGGCTTGCCGTTGAGTTGCACTACTGAATTTTCGTGCCACCTCCTTCGATATCATGTTCTCCTAGTAGAAATATTAGGAGTGTATGATAGCGAAGAGGTGGCACAAATTTCAGTAGTACAACTCAACGTCAAGCCAGACGACCGAAAAATTTTCGACCGCCTGGCTTGTCGTTGAGTTGTACTACTGAATTTTCGAAAAATTTTCGGTCGGCTGGCTTGACGTTGAGTTGTACTACTGAATTTTCGAAAATTTTTCGGACGTCTGGCTTGCCGTTGAGTTGTACTACTGAATTTTCGTGCCACCTCCTTCGATATCATGTTCTCCTAGTAGAAATATTAGGAGTGTATGATAGCGAAGAGGTGGCACAAATTTCAGTAGTACAACTCAACGTCAAGCCAGACGACCGAAAATTTTTCGACCGCCTGGCTTGTCGTTGAGTTGTACTACTGAATTTTCGAAAAATTTTCGGTCGGCTGGCTTGACGTTGAGTTGTACTACTGAATTTTCGAAAATTTTTCGGACGTCTGGCTTGCCGTTGAGTTGTACTACTGAATTTTCGTGCCACCTCCTTCGATATCATGTTCTCCTAGTAGAAATATTAGGAGTGTATGATAGCGAAGAGGTGGCATAAATTTCAGTAGTACAACTCAACGTCAGGCCAGACGACCGAAAAATTTTCGACCGTCTGGCTTGCCGTTGAGTTGTACTACTGAATTTTCGAAAAATTTTCGGTCGTCTGGCTTGACGTTGAGTTGTACTACTGAATTTTCGAAAATTTTTCGGACGTCTGGCTTGCCGTTGAGTTGTACTACTGAAATTTATGCTACCTCCTTCGATATCATGTTCTCCTAGTAGAAATATTAGGAGTGTATGATAGCGAAGAGGTGGCATAAATTTCAGTAGTACAACTCAACGTCAGGCCAGACGACCGAAAATTTTTCGACCGTCTGGCTTGCCGTTGAGTTGTACTACTGAAATTTATGCCACCTCTTCGCTATCATACACTCCTAATATTTCTACTAGGAGAACATGATATCGAAGGAGGTGGCATAAATTTCAGTAGTACAACTCAACGTCAGGCCAGACGACCGAAAAATTTTCGACCGTCTGGCTTGCCGTTGAGTTGTACTACTGAAATTTATGCCACCTCTTCGCTATCATACACTCCTAATATTTCTACTAGGAGAACATGATATCGAAGGAGGTGGCACGAAAATTCAGTAGTACAACTCAACGTCAGGCCAGACGACCGAAAAATTTTCGACCGTCTGGCTTGCCGTTGAGTTGTACTACTGAAATTTATGCCACCTCTTCGCTATCATACACTCCTAATATTTCTACTAGGAGAACATGATATCGAAGGAGGTGGCACGAAAATTCAGTAGTACAACTCAACGTCAGGCCAGACGACCGAAAAATTTTCGACCGTCTGCCTTGCCGTTGAGTTGTACTACTGAAATTTATGCCACCTCTTCGCTATCATACACTCCTAATATTTCTACTAGGAGAACATGATATCGAAGGAGGTGGCACGAAAATTCAGTAGTACAACTCAACGTCAGGCCAGACGACCGAAAAATTTTCGACCGTCTGGCTTGCCGTTGAGTTGTACTACTGAAATTTATGCCACCTCTTCGCTATCATACACTCCTAATATTTCTACTAGGAGAACATGATATCGAAGGAGGTGGCATGAAATTTCAGTAGTGCAACTCAACGGCAAGCCAGACGGGCGAAAATTTTTCGAGAATTCAGTGATACAACTTAACGACAGGCCTTCTACTAGGAGAATATGATAGAGAGAGAGGTGGCACCAAATTTTCCTGATACCTCTTTTACTGTGATATTCTCCTAATAAGGAACCTAATTTTTCTGTA
Organism: Lasioglossum lativentre; assembly: GCA_916610255.1. Classification (NCBI taxonomy): domain Eukaryota; kingdom Metazoa; phylum Arthropoda; class Insecta; order Hymenoptera; family Halictidae; genus Lasioglossum; species Lasioglossum lativentre. The sequence continues at coordinate 7,104,419 of OU744366.1, forward strand.
ATTTGAAACATTTTCAAAGATGTTAATCTAATTATACCATGTACAGGGTGGGGGAAAAAGAACACATGAACTGTTGTAACTCATATTCTTTATTATTCATCAAAAAAATTACAACGTTTATTGTGGTGGCCTGTGTAAGCCTGTTAAAAACAGTGGTGAAACGAAAATCGTTAAAAAAAATTAATTTTTCGACTGGGTAGTATTCGAAGGGGATCTGTGATAAGATACATCTCGCCCGCAGCAATAATCATTTGCCAAACGGTCCCAAATCTGTGATCTAATATTCCCCAGGAACCCTATAACACGTTCCGCGATAATTACCCGAGAAGTTTTCCCATAATCGTTCGCGCGGCAGATAAATAGGCGCAGACGTAGCCGCGAAGCTGAGAAACTCAGCTTCTTGTTGTAGCAAAATATATCCAGGGGAAAAGTGGCGGAGCCTAACGCGTTCTACAAACAGGCCTCCGTTATCTCGGAGGGGTTCATTTCGTTCGAAATTCTACCAGGGGTGGTGGACGTGAAATGGTAGGGTGAGAGACCTACCGTAGGAAGGGTGAAACTTCTCTCAGCACTCTTATGCGGCTGGGATAGGTTAAAACCGCAGGGTACGCGATAATAGTCAGCGATACGTCCGCCGGGATAGGCGGTGTCTTCTGCTCGCCGTTTAGAACGAAAACTCCCTTGCGAGTACGTCTTGCACAACCAAAGTGTAGATACTTCTACCGATTCCAGATGTAAAGTGTACAAGGTTGCAGAACGTGGCTGTTATCCAAAATGATTTGCTTCGATACTCTTTCCAGAAGTTGCTGTTTAATGGAACAATTATTTGTTACATTGAATCCTTCAGCCAGCGATGGTTATCATCTCATTTTTGAAGGGGTTTCGAGTGAACGCTGAAAAAGTGATCAATTTTCATGAATTTTTTTTTAAGTGATGGTACATCTTTATATCTTTTTTTTTGTAACTGGTTTAGCTACCTCATTCGTCATACTGAAAATATTTTTATACAGTTTTTGCTGTTTCTCGATTTTATCTTGCTCGAATCGAAAATCGTGTCAAGATGATTCTCAATCTATGGTTGTCGTTACTGCCCCTATTGACATCCATAGAACGTACAGTCATAAAAAATATTCATTAATTTTATATTTAAAACATTTTTTAAACCAAGATACATAAAAATATCAAAACTTATTCTACTGTAATTTTATTTCAATGCGAGTGCGACGAGATGAAAAGCATGAAACACCCATTTTGATACTAATTTATTTATTTATTAATGCCCTAAACCGTGTATGGTTTAATATAACATACATTAGTATAACACTTTACAATTGACAATTGAACATGAGGTGTATATCGTTATACTGAGTTAAATTAACATGAACGGTAAACGCTAAACGCGCATCTTACATTTTTTGAGAAAATTGAAAATCGAAAATAAATTAACGCTGTAATGTCTCGCACGCTTAGAAAGAAAATAATAATATAGTGAGGGTAATATTGTCGATTGAGGAGCTGTTCGATTAAATGCCCTCGTTCTGAATCATATTCTGGACATTGCCAAAAGAACATGGTTAAGGAGCCTCTGCCCCGCATTCACAGGAACCATCTGAAATAAAGTGTACTTATTTTGATACTAATGTGATTCTTGTCTCGTCGTAGCAGAGAGGCTGAAATTGATTACTCTGATGTGCACAAGTCGATCATTATCGAGTCCTCTCGCTGGGAACGTCTATGTTACGTCCGAGACAAGCACACAGGCACGCGCAAAGAAAAAAAATGAGCGCGCTCCAAAGGCAGGAATTCGCGCCAAAAATGTTTCATAGAATCTCGCCTGTGCAGCCTTGTTTCGTCCGCTCGGATGTTAGCGAGAGTACACAGAGACAGGTATCGGAGATATCGTTTAACGGATACCGGGGGGGGGGGGGGGGGTGATAGGATCGCGAATCGATAGAGGACTCGCGTCGAAACCCCCTGTCACCGTTGCGAGTACTGGACTGGTAACCGAGGAACCGTCCATCCATAGGCTGCCGTATCTTCAAAAGCGTGATTTCCAGGGAATCAGAGAAATGCACCGGGGGTCCCGGACCGGACAGATCCGGTAACGCGATGAAAAACACGCGAAACCTGTTCACCGGGAGGGAAAAAAAAGAGAGAGAGAGCGTGTGTCGTCGACGAGCACCGATGAGAAATATGGATAACGGAAAAGCCACCGCCGCGTTACGGTTCTATTAATCTCGCGGTACGAGCGACGCCATCGCTGCACCGGGACGGCAAAGAGCTCGCTAATTTTTGGGATTACCGCGACGCACACAACAGGTTGGTCTTAAAGCGCTGGGAACGGTTCTTGAGAGGCAGCTTCATAAAACGGCCGCGAATATGCTGAAAACCGAGATTCATTACTTGCTGTGTTTACTCGGTACCCGTACTTTCCGATCTCTGTGTTTTCTTGTTCGCGTTTACCCGAGGATTTAATGGATAAGTGCAAGAGATTCGGGACTCGGTGAATTTCTCAAAAATTGGTTCAAATGTTCCCGATTTGTATGTGTACCTCGAGTCTTGTCAGCTATTTTCATTTTAAAAATTCGACGATATATTAACAATATACATATATTGATCATTGGGGAAAGGAATTGTTATGAATGTTACACGGCAAGCAATAATCAATTTGTCAATAAAATTTATCCAATGTAAAGATTCGTCAAAATAGTCTTGCATTAATAGTTACTTTGAATCTCGAGTTCTATTAATCATTCTTATTGAAAAATTAGATGGTAAAACAGCTGAATGAACGCTAACATAACATCGTTAGTAAAAAGGATGAATAAAATGTTAAACTGCAAAGAATGATAAATTCATTAGTCGCAAGTGGAGGATTAGCAGCAAATGGAGTAATAAATAATATCGCTAGCAAAGGCATTGTTATAAATGCAACACGGCAAGGAATAATAAATTTGTCAATAAAATTTACCCAATGTAAAAATTCTTGAAAACAGTCCAACACAGTTACTCTGAATCTCGAGTTCTATTAATTATTTTCATAAAAAAATTAGATGGTACTACAGCCAATGGAGTACCTAATAATATCGATGACGAAAAGAATTGTTATAAATATTAGACCCGACCCCGCAATATCGAAATCTCTGGCTGTAATCGTAATTACCTTGGAAACTATATTAAAAGTGTGACGCGGTCTACTGGGAACGGAATGTAATAAATTGCACGAACCCGAAACGATTAAGTAATTATCTGACAAAGCGATTCATTGCGGTCGATGAATAGTCGTGTACCGATGCAGATACGGGTTGGTTTCTGTTGTTTTCTTCTCCTCATTTTGCGCGAAGAAAGAGTGATCATTTGGATGCACCGATGGGGCCGGATAATAACGATCGCGGCACGTTCCACCGAGATCGTGCAAGAGAAACAGCCAGGACTTATCGGGAATATCGCTTATCGATACTTTTTTAATGCCACGGGCGCGGCAGCGCAGCAGGAACGGGATAATACTTGAAGATCGGCGAATGACGGGTTAAAGGGACGAAGCGGGTATTTTCGCCCCAGCTGTTTCTAATCGGCCAGAGAATAACGCTGCGCCGGTGAATGCAAGCATTGCCTAGCCTCCTCCTTAGAGAAAACCTCGAACAAAAACACGACATCGTGGTTCCTCGTTCTCGCTGGGTTCTTTGAGAATACTCTCCTATCGGAAGCAAGGCGGAACCGTTCGATCACTAACGTAACGTAATCGAAGCCAGCCAGTGCCAGCTACGTCGTTTATTCACGAAATGAAACCTTTCTTCCGGCGTTCTTTACATTCCCGCGGGAAAGGTAAATCAGAAGCCGAAATTACGCCTGCGAAAATCGAGAGAAATGTACAGGGTGTGTAAAGAAATGTTTGGTCTTGGCAAGCACAGACGTATTCTACATCTTCGGATCGATGGAGATCCGTAAAAAAAAGTTGCCGCAACATTGTCCTTGACCTTGAATGTTCAAGGTCAAATTTTTGTTTTTTATTGTATTGTATGCATCGCGAGGATAAAAAGTGTCAAAGGAACTATCTAACATAATCGATCATAATCAATATTACTTTCTAAGTCTTGAAAGATGTTCGTCTCTTCTATTTCTTCTTCTAAGCCAAAGAACCGATCCATTCTGATTAATATTTCTTAATAGCTCTTGAAGCTGATAAACAACAGATAAACAACAATAGTAACTGCATGCTTCGTTAGTAATAACTGTACTATTATTTTTTATGAAAACGGTCGAGTTTCGACCCATAGTTCCTTTGACACTATTTATCCTCATGATACGTAGGATACAATACAATATGAAAAAAAAATTTTGACCTTGAAATTCAAGGTCAAGGACAATTTTGCGGCAACTTTTTTTTACAGATCTCCATCGATCCGAAGATGTAGAATACGCCTATGCTTGCCAGGACCAAACATTTCTTTACACCCTGTACAGCAAGGAGCAAAAACTGAACTGACGATACCATTATTTTTTTTTTTAAATAGTCACATCTACATACTCTATCTCACTTTAAATATCAAAAGTGTCGTTTATGTAATTTTGTAGACATTTTCTCAGATACCATTCGGCGTATAATTTCAGACTAAATAGCCCACCAGTGATCTTTTTCAACCATAAATCGCGTAGATTCGTATCTCTCGTTCCCATGTTACCTCGATTCAATTCTGTCGGTCCACAGTTGATCCAGTTCGAGTGCTGGCAGTCACCCGGTTACGTAATTCGAGTCTCTGTGTCGTGAGAGTTGGTTCGATCGTGGTCTCTTGTTTCTGGGTTATCCATAATTAGGATGATCAAATAATCCAGCTCATAGATAATCCGGTATGCCCTGGAATCCGTAATCGCAAGAACCGAGGCAACACCGTAGTTTCCGAACGCTGCCTTCCCAGCTACAGAGACTGTAGAGAGCTTGGCCCCTAGCGTGCACACAAGCTGAATCCTCAATTTTCATTTATTGCCGTCAGCATTTATGCAAAATCAAAATTCTCTGCGTCGATTGCGTGACAAGATATTTATTATTATATTTCCTTCAATCCTTTGTGGACCCCGGAGACAGTCTCTTTTATTTCAGGAATTGCTTCAACATCGTATAATTGTATTACGTCCCAGAGATTTGCTAGTCTATGTGGGGAACAATTGGGAAAGTATTTTCCATAAAATCTGCGAATAAATATCTTAATTTAATCTTCAAATTTTCATTTAAAAACGCTACGAACTTTCGTCGCAACCCAACATTTTTAAGATACTTTGAACAAAATACAATCTAAATTATTTTGAAAATTATTGAAATTAACACTTAACCTACCACTGCCGGTCAAATGATCGGTTTTAAATTGTTCAATTTACAATGACTGAATTTTTCAATCCAAGCACGTTATATTGAAATAATAAATTGCACAAAATCGAAATAAATAGAGCCTCGTCATTTTTATAAGCTAAAACATTTTAATCGCTTTTACTGCTCGGTAGGTTTAGTGTTAATTTTACATTATTTAAAATATTCGATTTTTTGTTCCGCCTAGACGAGACAGACTCCTCAGAAAAGAGATGTTAGAGACAAAATTAATTATCATAGACGAAGAATTATTACCGTTCACCGTTGGGCTTTCTGAATCGAGAGCTCGCGGCTCGAATTAAATTGATCCGCACTCGATACGCGGCCGTTATCGCGCTGGCGTATCTCGCGAAATAATGCAAAGCACGGTTGTTTTTACAACGGCGATGCGCGCGTTTAATGCGAGAGACGGCGCGGGGGGAAGGGGGCGTTCGCGTTTTCCATCGGTTATTCATAATAGCGGTGTTTTCCGCGTCCACCAGGAGAACCGCACTCGCAGAGGAGATAAATAACGGGGCGCGTGTACACGTCGGATCCCGATCCCCGATGCGTATTCGAGTCCGACTCCGTTGAAATTTTCATACGCTTCATAAATGTGATTAAATATTTTACAGCGGCCTGGGCCGCGTGCAAACCTGTTCTCTCATGATCTATGCGGTCGTGTGCCTTCGACCCCTCGTTCTTGCGACGTATCGACGCACGAACATGTTCGAAACCGGTAGACGGTGGCTGCACGACCTGAAACACAGCTCGTCAGGTTCGTTAAACGATAGCCTGAATATGTCACAACGTTTCCATTCGATTGCCCTACGCGAGCGTCGCGTGTGTGTACACACGTCCAGCCCGCCAGCCGTCACACGGTGTTACGGAATTTTCACCCGTAACAGTCATTATGTCCATTAAGGTAATGCGCTTTCCGGAATTATCCTAGTCGGGAACAATCCGCGCGCGTCTTCGTCGCAGAAAATTGAGAAACGTCACCGTTTTTCATGCGTGGGATGATCCTTGAAAAGTGGCAACTTTGCACCGAGAGAAAACGAACTTCAACAAAATTATCCATTACAAGTGCACGAGCTAATGATGCTGTTCAGTCTCTGGTTGGTCCGAGTATGTTTTATCGTGCACTTGTTCGGTTGTTCGAACTTGAGCAGCGTGTGGGTAAGGACACTCTTGTGCGCGCCGATTACACTATCGACTCTGACGCTAACGAGTCGATGTAAAAAATATGAATCTTGTGGTATGAGCGTAGTTGCTTGACTGCCTTGACTTGACTGACTCTTTCAGCTCGAGTCCGTTTGGAGCTACCCTCGCTGTGAGTGGGGAGTGATAATCCTACCTCCTAATTGGTTGGCGTCTTTTCGCGAACTCACCCCTCGAGTATGGGCGTGGTTCGAGGTGACCGCGCGGTCCCTCATTTGGTGGGCCCGGTGGGTGTTGTAAACCTGGGCCAGGTACAGTGCAGTAAACCTTGGCCCGCCTCGTTGCTTTTATTGCTAATGCAATTAGGAGGATGGCAGACTGCGCATAGACCGAGGTCTGCCATCCAGATATTTTTTGTGCAATAAAATATCTGTTTTCGTCTTGGGACGGAACAGAGTACGTTAATTAGAATTTTAAAATAAGAAAGGACGGAAGATAGTAAATGAATCTGTTCAAACCAAAAACTAATTTTGACCAAGCGTTATGAATTTTTTCATAGCGTTCAACAATGTTGTACATCATCGAACAGATGTGATAAAATATGTTCGGCTAGGAACTGTTAACGTCGAGACAGTTTACTGAAAGCGTATTTGTCATCAACTTCTAACATTTTCTCCATAATTTTTTAAAAGATAACAGTATTTCCACAAATAATATCCACTAATCCTATTGGACTCCTTATCCTACTCGACTATAGTCTGCTTTTCAAGTGAAGGCATTATCGTTTTTACATTATCAATATACGAACATTACTAGACACCGGATTTTATGCATGATAAAAATTGGTAATAATTTAAGATAGTAGGAAGATGAGAAGAATTTGAAAATATTATCGTAATTCTTTAAAGCTTAATAAAACTACAAAGAGAAACAAAATCCTGTCCAGTGTTCTGCGATTAATGCGAACAATTTATATTTTGCGTAAAGATGAAACGATGAGAACAAAGTGAACGTACTCTCAGATAAAATAGACATACTCTCAGTAAACATGTTCTGAAACACCAAGCAAAGTCTTAGCTCGATAACCGCAGACCGTTCACCTCGAAGAACGCGAATGGCAAACCAGCGCGTCGCGTCGCGTCGCGTCGCGTCGGGGGCTGAAACACGAGCGACCGGAAGAGGAAGTCTCGTTTGAGATAGGGTCCTCGAGGAAAATCGTCTTACGTCAAGCCAGGACACCGGTGCGCTAAGTAAGACCGGGGAATAAAGAGGGCGACGCGAGCCCCTCGGATGAGGAAAAATAATTTTATGCCAGGTTGTTCGCGGGCCAAGTTTCTCCTGGGCAATTCCAGACCCCGCCCGGCGCGGATCCACGAAAGAAGCTTTCCGTGGAACGTCCGCGTCTAACGAGGGGCTTTCGTCTCACCGACGTAGATTTATTAGATACCTTCTGGCTGGCGAATTCGTTGACGGCGGGAACGTCGGCGAGAAAACAAGATCCACGGGCCGGAGAGAGCATGGGCGGCTTTGTGGCCCGTGCAGCGTACACGCTGCATCCCCCCGAAACTTGCGAGCACAGACTTAATGGAAACCCAATTATTTTTTCGAATATGCTACAGGGTGGACTCGATTGGGGTGCTTACTGCATTCATCATAGATGTTAAAATTAACGTTGGAAGAACAACGTTGCGCTTGTTATTGCATACCTCGAATTTGTAGACCCAGAGAAGCCATAAAAATCTCACCTCATTTTCCGATCTCTCTCAATGACCTAATTAGAGAGCTTAAGTTCAGAATTCAAAACAGATCGAATGAATAATGGACTAGCTCCCCTCCTGCCAAACTATTTAAAATAAGGAATGATATCTATAATAATAACTCTACTAACATTAGCCATAGAAAAGATCAAGTACATATTACTCAAATATTACACACCTCTATAAAATTACGAATAACCCTCCAACTCTCTGTACCCCGTGTAACATACCACTGTTTATCGAACACATCCTTCTTGAGTGCCCAGACGTTCAAGTACAACTACAAGCCCACAACATTCCAACTAATCTGAGTAAATGTCTCATTATAATATGTGTTTAAATGAAGATGTCAATTCAGTAATTTCCTATGAAATCGTTATTATAATTGCAATAACTATGAAGCAGAAAACCGGTCATTTGACCGTAGTAGGTTTAGTGTTGAAACTATTACTGAAAATAACAATATATCAAGGTTCTCTTTAATACAAATGAAAGCAAAATACTGAGAGAAAAGAATCGAACAAACCTGTAGAATAATTTCCACTTTCTTATCGCATCGTGCTGAATAAACTCCAGGAATAAAAACGATACCAACAACGAACGATTTGCTAACCCAGTTTCGTTTCACTCTGTGTGCCGCGAACTTTCGAAATAAAAATAACGAAGTAACAAGGGGGGCAATATTTAGGTGTGACAGTCTACTGGCAACGAATTCTGGTTCCCTGTAGTTGGCAAGGCAGAGAGGTAGCACACGTTGATGGTGGGGTGTAGCGACGCGTGTGGAAGAAGACGCGGCAAACCGAACAGCGCAGGATGCACGGCCTTATCGCGATGATATAGTTCGTAGCAGGGAGGGAAAATTGTGCACGTACATGCAAAACGACGCCAGGTTAACCGAACAATGTAACGAGTCTCCGTTTCTATTCGCGTTGCACGCCTCCCCACGTCGACAATGCCGACAGCGTGAAACGCGTGCTACGTATCTGCGACTTCATTAGCCGTTCGGCATGGCGATGAGACGCCCTCTCTCTCTTTCTCTCTCTCTTTCTCTTGCCTTCTCTCTCTCTGTGTATATCGCGTGCCAAACGCGTTGAACACCTAACGAGCATGAACCGACGCATTGTTCGCCAACGATGCTTCGATCTTTAATTCGACAGTTTGCGAACTGTTCACAGAATGTGTTGCCGCCGTTGTCGACGCTGTCTGCTCGACCACGAAACCGTTTGATTCTGTAGATTCGGGCTATTTGCGATTCATGAGCTCGAATCTCTGCTCGTTGTCGCCGAGCCTGGACTCCGAAGGAGCTCTGATTGACACAACTTCCGTAATAACAGTGTTCACCGGCACACGCTTCATCTAATTTTACACGATCGCTCGTTGTCACAGATACAGAAGAGCAACGTCACGATACATGTGAAAACTTCTGATCGCCGAACTGTACGATTTCCCCCGTGCTTTTCATACCTATTATACACGTCATTCTACGGATTCGACGTGCTGAATACGAAAAGTAACTTTTGTTAATAGATGCCGCTCTAATCATTATAATTTAAATGCTTCGGTAGCCAGAGTGAAATTTATTATAGAATGTACTTATGAGTGTGGTGCTGAATTCCAGGACCTAGATCACGTCATTTGGCAATGTACAAAATATGAAGATGAACGCGATAAACTCATAACAACTCTTTTACGTCACAAGTACTGGCTCCCGACATGTATAAGGTTCTTCTTATGCGGCCCAGATATTAAAGGCCTGCTGCTAATCATCTTTGATTTTATTAAGCGATGTGCAATAAAAATTTAATTTCATAAAGTTAATGTAAACAAACAGAAGCTACAATCTAGTCTTAGTTAAGTGGCGCATTAAGATATTATATACTACGTTAATATGTTCATGTATTGTATTGTATATGCTACATAAACCATACCTGGTTTAAAGCAATAAATAAATAAATAATAATATCTGTACACGACCAATATCAATCAATTTTTGTCGATGTTTTTGAATTTATCTCAAAAAATAAGAGTCCAGCGGAAAATCGAACTGTACCACGCGATAGAGCAGACTTTTTTCTCGAGAAACCACCCATTCATGTTTGCAACGTCAACGTTTTTTTCGAACCACAAAGCAAAATATCTTCGTCCGACATTAACCAAGGGTTAATAAGACTACTGAAAAATTAGCAAGCGAAGCGTGTTCAGTCGAAATGTCAGTTGACCCACCCGGTACAGCAACTCGCGATAAAATTCCCATCGACCCACGTTTCACAGAGTCACCGAATGCCATCCTGCATCATCATTCATGAAATTCCGAAGCGGCGGCGATGCGACGCGCCGGTCCACGTATCCCCCGATGTAAGTGGCCGGTGACTTACGAACGCGGGGCACTTGTCTGCGGTCGTCGGGTCGCGTCGCACGCTCGGTTACCCTGGAAAAACCGTGGAAAATGGTTCCGCGGAGTCGGCAGGATTTACAGGCGGAATTTACAGACGGTGTCCATTAACGATCGGGGCGTAAACGGGGCGTCGGGTCAGCGTCGTCGTCGTCGTCGTCGTCGTCGTCGCCGCGCCGGCACGGCCGGTAACGATAAAACACAACCGGCGGCGGCGTCGGGTCGGGTCGGGTCGGGTCGGGTCGGGCGAGCGGGTCGGCTTCGGAAAGGCGAACAAAACACGACGGTGAAACATGTCGCACGCGTTTCTCACGCGTTATCATAACTTCAGATCTACCGGTCCGAGGCGTCGTCGTCCGAGGCGAGCACGGTCGAACGGTAACGTATGCACAGCGCTTCCGTCCATCGCGTACACCCGGACGTATCGGCGCCGTTCCTGATAAGAGCCGCTCGAAAGGGTTGGCGCGTCGCGCTATACTCTGCATTCTAACGTGAACTTCCAACCGTGTAAAAAGTATTGTTATTTCCCTAGCGATTTTATGGCAGAACAATCGGAAGCCTGGAGGCTTTTCACAATTTTATGGTAACTGTCTTGAGCTGGGTCCCCGTTCAAAGTGAAACGTCTCTGGAAAGGACACTGAATTTCAAGATCCATCAAGTGCCTAGCATTTTCAAGCAGTGGAATCAGTTGGTCATGATCAGACACGTCGGACGATTCCTATGAAATAGCCCGCCTGTCTGCCGAATTTTCAAACTCGATTATTATCGTCAACTAGGCGTCAAATGAATGAAAATTCAGTCCATATTTTTGATATATTTTCTCATGTAGAATCACCCCCTCCACAGTTCTACCATCAACACAGGGACACTGTAAATATGCTAGTATATATTCCAGTAAATTCTGGTAAATCCTGTAAATTCTGATAAATTCTGGTAAATTCTGGTAAATTCTGGTAAATTCTGGTACCTTCAAGTACCTGGTATATTCAAGTATATTCAAGTATATTCAAGTATATTCAAGTATATTCAAGTATATTCAAGTATATTCAAATATATTCAAGTATATTCCAGTATATTCAAGAATATTCAAGTATATTCAAGTATATTCAAGTATATTCAAGAATATTCAAGTATATTCAAGTATATTCAAGTATATTCAAGTATATTCAGGTATATTCTGGTATATTCTAGTATACTTTAGAATATTCCAGTACAAGTTTTAAAGAATCCTTAAGGATCCAGAGAGTTAAGAGACCTAGAATCGTGTAACAAGAAATGTTGAAAATTTTGAGCGTTCCGTGGTCAGACGACCGCTTTAATGCACTCGCGGCCGAACCGGATTTCTTCGGTGTTGAACCGCGCGCGCGATGTCATTCGAATGGAAACGTAGCGATAAAATCAGAAATTTTACGAGACTGTTAGGGGGTCGTTCCCGTTACTGCCGCCCGAGTTTTTCTTCGGGCGAGGTAACAATAAAACGGGGAAATGTTGCACTGTTCTTAGTCGGTAATAGTTTAGTCGATAGTTTGTTATATCTTTTAACACGACCACCGACCGGCGTTATCGCGCGTCACATTTCCATAGGATTAAGGCATGAAATGGGGGAAGATTTATTGAGGTTGTTAGACCATTTTTTTTGTTGTTGTTTTTTTTTCTGTGCTATCTCCATAAAACGCGCTACGACCATTGCGTCCATTGCATTCGATTAATTCCAATTAATATTTTACCGGGTGGATTCGTTTTTAATTACGGGATGAATATTGCGCGTCGCGGGGTTAACGTTGTTATAGAATTGATCGCGGTTGTTATTATCGTTAATGCAGTTGTTCCGTTGCATTAAGGCCTCTTTCGCGCTCCGACGACCTTTTGTGTTTTATTAGCTTTTGTGGTGGCAATTGGACTATAGGAATTACCGCCTGATGCGGTGAACGTGAATTCTGTGCTCAAAGCTTTCTATTTGAATTATTCTCGACGTTTCGGAGCATCAAATTTTGGCTGGTTCATGTGTCTGACCATTTCTTGATAATTCCACTGAAAATTAAAGCAGATAAATTACTGTACGATTTATATACATTAACTGCATTCGTTAAACATTGAATTGAACTCGATGATCGATTGATTCTAATATTTAAATCCCGAGTCGCTGTGTCTGACCACCGTCAACTCATTCTACTTAGAATCAAGACAAATATAGTAATACTATCATCAAATATTAACAAACGTTATCATACAAGAAATCGACGCACCTCTTTAAAATTCTGAATATCTAGGCTACATTTCCAGAAAATTTTTTAAAATTCATAAAATAAACCAACAATTCAGAGGAAGGTATAGCTGTGTTTAAAACTGAAATTTTGAAATATAATTGGTTAGATTTTTTAAATATCAATTTATTTTTTTGTAAATTAACACCGACGATGTGTGAAATTCCATTTTGCATTCAGCATGACTGCCATTATGGAGTAATGAACAATGTTTAAAAATCTGTTCGAAGTAAAGAATAGAGATGAAAATTAAAAGAGGAAGGAATGTGCGAAAATAATATTCCTCATTATTAATGACCAAAAATTTCAGAAAATCTGCATTCAAAAATTACAAAAGCGCTAACAATGGATTGTAGGTAACAAAGCAAATCAAATCACACGGGAATGAACATGCTTTCTGGAATTGTACAGGATTTTCCGGTAGGCCTATTTTTAAGTTTTGAATGGAAATATCGCGAACATTTTTCATCGCAAAGGATTATTATCTCGTTATGAATCGCGTATTCGTTGCTTAATTAATTGTGTCAGATATCGGACAAGAGAAATAATGAATTTTTTAAATAAACACATTCATAAAAAAAATTTGTTAGTAACGCGTATTTCTCTTGTTCTGCGTTTTCATTATTCTGTTTGTATGCTTAGTATGTTCTCGGTGTGTATGAAAAATATTTTCGCTCGCGTCAAAGGACCGGGCGTTAAAAGAATTGTTATTATTTCTCACTGGCAACAGCATCTTCCCATCAGACGACAAAGGCGAGTCGCTAGACTTATAACGATCGCGAAACTGTATCAACTGTCTTCCAGTATTGCATTGCCACTCGAGAATGCCATGATTACATAGGGGACAGCTCTGTAGCTTTGTTTATGAAATAATGTAGTTTCAAAAAGACTGTTTGGGCAACTTCCTTATTGTTACTTCTCGGAAACGCAACTTTTATTCAATAAATTGCGTGCACCCGGAGAACTTGCACTTTGAAACTAGAAAAAAAATATAGTAGAACACGGTTCTAGTAAAATAGAAACTTTTATTCTGCGCGAAGAAGTTCGAGCTGCATTAGACGGTTAGGTCGTTCTCTCGTTAATGGGGCGGGTTTTGTAACATACTTTTACACTAAACTAACTAAACAATAGCATTTCTCTAGACCAGGAATTTTTATGAAATTTCTAGTTATTTAAATACTCTTGATTAACTTAAAAATGGTCACTGTGATATAATAAGATAATTGTTGCAGTATAGTTTGAATAGACCAGGAATTGTTATGAAATTTCTAGTTATTTAAATACTCTTGATTAACTTAAAAATGGTCACTCTGTGATATAATAAGATAATTGTTGCAGTATAGTTTGAATATTCCTTATTTTAGAAGATATTAAAATAAAGTTAACCTTCTGTAGATGAGTGCGATTGCTCGAACAGAAAAAACTATGACCATTCTCAACATAAAAAGTTAATATTTAAAGATAACTTGACTCTCTCTTAACACGATGTATTTAATTCTTGGCATGCTCTCGATTAACACAGAAAATACATTCAACTCACCAAGAAGTGCTCTTGGTGAAGCTTTCGTCCAGAAGGGTTGATATACATGAATATTATTCAGTGCACACTAATTGAAAGAAAATATTATTTTGCCCTCATGAATATTGAACTTCTACAGTATATACATATATACACACAAGCACGCACACACACAATGAATATATAATTAATTTCCCCGGCCAGGAAATTATTAATAACAATCTTAATCTTATAGTATAGGTCATGAGAATTGAGGGGTTGATAAAATCTAAAGAAATTAAGCTGGGAACAATCGGTAAGAAAAATAAAAGAATTTCTACTCTTAGTCTTTCATATCAATGATCCCAGGATGTTAGACTTTGATCTAGTAATATTTTTTAAGTGAAATTTAATATAATACTTTAAAGTACCTTCAAAGGGTTAACCCCCATAAATCCTCAACGAAATAACTACGTGTCAACTGGCAATTAACTTTCGCAGATTAGGTAACCCTCGGTCAATGCACCTGGTCGGCCAGTTCAAATTGTATCCACCAATTCGCGAACAACAATAGCAAAAAAACAATAGGACGCAACATCTCCGTGAATTGTTCCTTCAAAGGGCCCTTCAACCACCACTGGCCCCTATCAGTCATCGGGGAGCAACAATTCAAAATGGAGAGTGTATCGCACGCCTATCGACGAACACGATAATGAGCACGCCTCGTGGCCGGTAATTATTGGTAATTAGCGGTTAAAGCAATCCCCCTTTCCCCCGAATAGTTTTGAGAGAGAGAGAGGTAATCAGGCACAAATACGATTTCGGGAGGGGTTTCGAAGAGGGGGGGTGGGGGCTTACCGATGGATACGCGTGGACCGGTGAAATGGATGTGGTCGTGGGGATTTTTAGACGCGTGCTCGCGAGAGCGTGCGGTTCGTGCGTTACGTTTCGTGTCGCCCCGCTGTTAAAGCGGCTCGGTCGCCGGAAGCGACGCGTAATTTACTGGAATTACATTTAATCATTAATGCCATGTCCGCGTTCAAGATCTAGGGGCGCGATAACACATCCCTGGTAATGACCGATGAATATTTTTTTTTATCGCCGATTCGCTATTTCCCCAACGACCACATGGTGTGGATCACGCTGCGATTCTATCAAAAAATTGATCCAAAAATGTTGACGAAAAAAAATTCAATCACACCCTATTCTCGAATAATTTCAATTTTTTCTTTACCGATCGTTTTCGATTCTATCGGAATGGTTGAAAGGGTTGACAGAAATTAGCAATGTCCCCACGTTATTTTCAATATACTTAAATTATTAATGAAAGAACAACTCTATACAGGGTGGTCCGTTTAAATAAGAACACCTAAATATCTCTTCAGGTTATTGTGATGCAAAAATTATTTGTTACGTAATGTCCATGGTGTCAATGGACCAATATCTGGCAAAAACGTTTTTTCCCCCAAGGTAATATTTTTTTAAGGTAATCGGTGTTTTTTGATACATAATTGCATTTTTTTTATTGCATCGTGTAGCTGAGCGAGAAATACATTCAGATATGTATAGTAACACGACCTTCAAATGACCTTGATCATTGAAAATTAAAGTGAACACTGCAGAAAAAATAACCTTGAGAAAAAAGTTACATTTGCAAAGAATTCACCTTGTGATACCATTTATATTGCATTAAAAACACTTGTTATGTCATCACAAGTAAAGGAGATATTTAGGTGGACCACCCTGTAGTTAATTCTGGTACCTTATAATAGATGCACAAAAACTTTCTTTTGCTTAATTAGTTTCGTTCTAAAACAAAAAAAAATACAAATTCTGCTTTTGGCAAGTATTGAAATCAGGTGTTTTATGAAGACCTAAGTTCAACCTTTAATCGCAAGTCACTGTACCACGTTTAAGTAATTCTTTCCGCGATCCGGAACCATAATGGGGTTGCAGTCCGAAAGCTCCGTTTCGTATCGATTCCATAAAAATTGCTTTCCCGACCGAGAACGATTTTTTATTAAGCACAGAGAGCCGCGTTGGAAAATCTGTTGGTAGGAGGCGATGCGCGCGCATAAGCGATCGCAGAGGGAGCCGCGAGGACCGCTTCAGTGATACCGCTTATGAATTCGGTTAATTTTCAATGGAGGCTTAATGTTGCTCGCTCGCGGAATTGTTCGACTCGGTTTGAATGCTAGCGGCAAGCGTGCAGAAGCTTGCGGAATGGAATTGAATTCGCGTGGGTACGACCGAACTTCGGTTGAATTTTTCAACGGTAACGACACTGTATCGACTCAACCGGCGTGTCATTATCGTTCTCCAACGGCGGGACGGTAGTATGCATAAGTTACCATTCAGACGGAGTGGTTCGTGGAACCGCGTCATCTCGAAAAGGCGAATTTCCTTCGCCAGGAGGCGGCCATTGCGATAAGATGCGAGAAATATGTCGGCACATTTTGCCACCATTGTTGCTCTACCCTCCTGCGACGCCACCCTCCAGCTATACCCTCCTCCCTCCTCTCTCGGTCTCTTTAAACTATCTTACCTCTCTACGCGCGCTAGGCAAAGATACCGTTCTACATTCCCTTCAGATTTCCCTTCTTCATAAAATGTTACCGTCCTTCGGCTCTGGATTTTTCAAGTTTGTGGATGTCGTAAAGGAAGTGGACTCCATTTTTCTGTACCACCATCCGAGGCAGCTCGACCCCGACCTACGTTCCCAGGAAACCATCGCGCGAATTTTTGCTGTTTTCATTCGGTGCAGATAGTGTTGTCTCACATTCTCCAGTTGCAGTTGGAATTCGTTGGAACCTTTTTTTCGTGCACTTTCCTCATCCAAAACGGGGACAATTTTCATTTATACTATTTATATATGTACATTTAGCAATTTAAAATAGCCGAAGGTACTGAACAAAGATTCTTCATTAAGCTTCCACAAATATTAAGTGAAATAATAAATGGTACTTTCAATCGCGTCGAATTTAATTTGAATGTGAAAGGGTTAAACGACCCTCGCACAAAAACTGTAAAAACCAACGCGCGATTCCCGGCCGCGGCTAGGTAAACGACGAAATATTTTCAGTACGATCGTCGTTACAAATGAGCCGGGGCTAAAGAGCGATCGTCGTCGGCGAACAAAAGCGCTGGTTAAATTACGTTAAAGGAATATTTTTCTACGTCACAGAGGTGGTGGTCCCCGGACGGTAGTTTCAATGACCCCATTTTCCCCGACACGCTCCAAATACCGCATCACGTACACCAATTTCCATGTCCCCCATTCACCCCTAAACATCCTCCATGGTGTCGTAAAGCGATCCGAAAGATTCATAAAATCTGCATAGCGATATCGGCCCTGTTACCATTTATTGTCCGTCAACCGGATGAAAAAGTGTTTACGTTCTCACGCTACCTGGACAGAAACATTCCATGTTCAGTAATTGTCGTCTTGCCTTTGTAATCGTGGTACCAATGGATAGCCGAGTTTCTTCCGATTAAAATGAGTCCAAACACGATGTAAATCGGACTGTTTTTATAGGTTCTAGTACATCACTGTCGGCGCTAGAGCCACAACCCCCACTACCGCTACTCGTGCGATACTTACAACGAAAGCGCGGTAGTGGGGGTAACGGCTCGAGCGTCGGCAACTCGTGACCCATCAGTACATAATTAACTCGGTAAAATTTCTCCTAACCATGTCATGTTTGGACTCATTTTAATCGGGAGGCTCTCAGCCGCCCATCGGTGCTAAAATTACAAAGATAAGACGACAATTACAAGAATAAAATTTTCTTTGTCACTTGTTTACTTTTTCCAGTAGTCGCATTGCGTGTCGATTATCCTTGTCTACAACAGTGTAAATTTAACCGTGCACTATACTGTAGTAGCAAACCCGATTTTATTCGACGGGACTCGCCCTTCTAATTCGACTGTCGTCAACTCGTTTAACGGTGACGGTGATGGTTGTAAACTAGACGGGCGCATCCACGATAAGATCACCGGCTATGGGGATCGCTGATTGGATGCAGGGATCTAGAGACAGGAGGTAAGGAAGAAGAAGATTACCGTCAAGGTGGATGCGGAACGGGGCATATTAATTGAAGCGTGGGAGGTTAACGTGGCCGACGACGAGGGAGGGGGTGTGGAGGGCGCGCAATGGGGGTTGAAGCGGT
This sequence comes from Lasioglossum lativentre, assembly GCA_916610255.1. Taxonomy (NCBI): domain Eukaryota; kingdom Metazoa; phylum Arthropoda; class Insecta; order Hymenoptera; family Halictidae; genus Lasioglossum; species Lasioglossum lativentre. The sequence goes on from OU744366.1 coordinate 7,123,001, forward strand.
TGCTTAAACGAAACGTTTGATACCCGAGCTCTCCTGCAGATGAAGCGTGTGCTTCGTCGTTTCAGTCTTCTGTGGCATCGCTGATGACGCTGCATGTGACTAATTTCAGGGCGCCACCGACACACGCTCGAACCTCGATTAAAATCGCGAGTATGGGAGAGACTAGAAATGGATTCCCCTCGAAGACGCGTGTCCTTCGACTAAACACCAAGATCATCCTGAACGCTCATACTCGTAGACGAGTGGCACGATTTTTACATTGAACTTGAAAAATGTCCGAAATATGTCAAAATCTCCACATTGCTAATCGATAAGATGTTTTTTCGAAAAATATGCAGCAACGTAATATTTACCAAAATAACGGTAGAAACAAGTGGCTAATATTTAAAACGAACACATTGCAACGCTACTGGAGGGGAGATCTGACTGTTCCGGTATCCGGAAACAGAACAGGGTTAAATTTTCAGCGGAAGAGCACGACGGAGCTAAATGATCCGTTTAATTTCGAATGCTCGACCATGGATAAACGACGCGGTTCCTAAGATACGCCGGTGTCGGAATGAAATTCTGTATCCGATGCGCGTGAGAACCCGCGAGAGAAGACCGCGGGGAAATTGAGAAAACGTTTTTGTCGCCATGCTGGATCCACGCCGAATGGGAATGAGGATACGCGGGCGCTTTAACACCGTGATTCGATTTAAAATCGCGGCCACACGCGCGCGACTCCGGCGAATTGCGGTTTTCGCGTAGATTTTAGTATTTCGCGTTGTCGTTAATGCGCCGGAAATTAGGGAAATAATGTGTCGCGCGTTTGGGAGTTCCTCCGTGTATCTTCCTGGTACTCGAACAATGACTTTTCGTAATAATTACGGGGCTCCTCCTTTTAACCCCTTGCCCTACGATTTATTTTACGGTTTCAGTGATTAGAATGTTTTTGTAGTTCGCAATTTCCTAAAAAAAGAGAAAATTTATATCTATTAGAAATAGAATTTAATCTCGATTTAAAGGAAATTAATAACATACATATTTATTAGTCTCTGTTCAGAATCTGCATCACGAGTCTGACACGTTATTGTAGGGCAAGGGGTTAATTCAATTACACCGTTCAATTTCGGGTATATGGAAATTGAAACAATCAATCAGCGTTCGTCAGCTCGTCACGGGAATTAACATTCCTTTTTCGCTGGAACCGCCACAAGTCTCACGACTCTCGTGAAATCGTTACGTCGCGGGTCGAGAGGTCTCTAAGACCTTAAAACGTCTAGCTGCTGCTACAGTCGTCGTCCGCCACTGTTTAATCCACGGAAGAAACGGAAAAGCGAGAAAGGGCGAGAGAAGTATCAGGTCCTAAGGGAAGTAGTACGCTTTCATCAAAGTGAATAAACTCGGCGCAACGTTACGCAAGGAAGTGTTTCACAAAACTCTTCATTTTCTCTTTCAATACCCTCGTCATTTCTCTGCCCGTAACAATTACATTTTCTCTTAACGAATTTTCAAAACAAACTCTTCTCCTTTTGCGATACCCTTCTACTTTCGCATCTCTTTTCCACGGTCTGCATCACTATTCTAAATTCTATAGAAACTCTTCTATCTTCTGACGTCCTGTATGAACAATTCTTACTTTTTTAAACCCTGTGAGAATTCTTCTGTAGCATGTTTTTTAATATTTTATCCGAAGAATTCTAAACTCTTCGAATCCCAGATAAATGTATTTTCCTGGAAGTCTTCTATTTGTTAAAATTAATTTTATCTCAACAATCCTCAACTCTTTAAATCACAGATTCTTCTACGACTTATTTTTTCATATTTTATTGGAACAATTTTAAATTTTCTTTTAGAAGCTTTTTACAAATCGTGAGCACATTACTAAGCCATCTTCCTAAATACCCTTCTATACAGGGTGTCTCAAAATTCCTTCAACTCCTGGCATCGACAATAACCTGAAGAGATATTTAGGTGTTCTTATTTAAACGGACCACCCTGTATATATTATATTCTATATATTCTACTATAACACATTTTTTAATACTTCATCTGAACAATTCAAAATTTCCTTTTCGAAACTTTTTACTATTTTTGTTAAAAACATTTTACCGAAACAACATCGTAACAGAATTGAATAAATTTCGAATAGGAAGCGAATAGCTTCATTCGTGCCAACTCAAAACATGCAGAATATTAAAATGAGCAAGTCAATAGAAACAATTCGTCGCGACTACGAGAGGCCGTTCCGAACGAGAACATTATAACTTCGAATGAAAAAGCCAGTAATGACTACAGTTAGCTTCGAACGAACCTCGAACAGCCGTAGGCGAGGGTCGAAGCACGTTATCGGGAGCTTATTAAAATTCGGAATAGCTCATACTTTTAAATTCAACAACAACTTCGCGAAAGTAGTACCAAGCGTTAATGGTACCGTTAGACTTTCCACGCTCGGTAAGTTACGTCGCTGAACGCCTTCCTAATTTGCATAGACTGCTTAAGAGGGAACTTAAAACGGCGAATGAAATTCGAAAGATTCTAATTTTCTCTCTTTGCGTTTTCCCATAGCGATCCCCTGTTCTCGAGACACGTACATGCTGCTCTCGGACGTTGAACTGTTGCTCTGTTTACCTTCCTATAGAACCACATTTTCTCTACCATAGTATTGTAGGAAGTGTTATTGTTCCATAAAGGAAAGCCTCTTAGGACGAACTCTCTGTTTATTAAACTGATCTGATCGCTTAGATAGTTAGGACAAGACTGAAGTCTCCTAACATTCCCAAAAACTCAAGGCGCAAAATACAATTCTGTTGCCGATAGGTGGGGTTAATTTGCACCCCCACTCTTATGAATACTTCTCTAAGGAGTGGGAAATTCACGAGAGTGACGTGTCGCGAGTTCGACCCTGTAGCGGAATTTCCACGAGCCCAACACCCCAAGCGTGCTTTGTGCGTCTGAAGGTGACGGGTCTTTTCTATTTTAGCGGAGTCCCGTACCATCGACGTGGGCCTTTAGAAATTCGCTTTTTATGACTCTTCGCGAGAACTATTGAGACTGACGCTAATAAACCTAATGGCAACCCTAGCAGATGTCTTAATGAAACTACCTGACAGTTTCCTCAAAAATAGCTTCTATTGTCGCGTGAGTCCTAAAATCGGGTAAACTTTCTCTTGGAAACCCCGAAATTTTCAGTTATTACATGTCTTATCTTGTTGATTTCTGCGAGAAAACCCCTACATGGAAGTCCTAGACCGCGGAAACCACTCGTTTTTAAGTTGTGTGCTTGTAAAGTTGAGTAATTTAACATTAATTTTCACTGTTTTACCTCAGAAAGTGACAGGTATGGGCGCCGCCATATTGGTACGTAGGGAGCTACAAAACCGATACACAATCTAACCAAAACTAACCCACACCTAACCCCCGCTACTATCAGCGCGCTAGTACTCCCATCTAGCGTCGCCACTGAGTCACTACACACAAGGAGCCCCTGCTTACCAATATGGCGGCGCCCATACCTGTCACTTTCTGAGGTAAACCAGTGAAAATTAATGTTAAATTACTCAACTTTACAAGCTCACAACTTAAAAACAAGTGGTTTCCGCGGTCTAGGACTTCCATGTAGAGAGTTTCTCGCTGAAATCAACAAGATAAGACATATAATAACCGAAAATTTCGGGATTTCCAAGAGAAAGTTCAGCCCTAAAATCTCTCCAGCATTTGCACAGCAGATGTTAATTTTACTGTTCGCAGCTGGCCGCTACAGTATTCACGACGAATCGCAACACAGTCGGCCCTACAACCACAAAATTTTCTTCAAACCCTGAAGTCTGGTTTGTTGTACCTAATTCCCATTGTTCTAGCACAATCCGGTGAAAACGTTGCATTTTTTGGCGAACCAGAAAAAATTCAGTCTCTCTAATTTTTTCATAGATCCGAAACTACCTATTTCACAAGGCAGAGCCGGGCTTTATCTCGTCCGCAGTTACCGGGGCGGGAAGGAACGTTGTCGAGGGAAAAAATGGAGGGTAAAGAAAAGGGAACGCGCGGTCTCCGCGATGCATTTTGGTCGGTAGCGGCTTTTGAAATTTTAACGCTTCGTCAGTTCTCTTTGGATGTATTCGCGGGAGTGGCATTATCGTCGCTGCGGTTACGAGTGCATCGCGCGCGCGCGCTCGCTCGCGGAAAACGCGGAAAACTCGCTTGCCCGGCATGTACCGTAGTAGTTTTCGGCTTCTGACGTTTCATCGCGGCAAGTGGCCATCCCGGGGCCGCACGGTAGTCGTTCCCTGTGTTCTTTTTAGCGGACCACTCGTCGCAAAAAGTCCATCGGTTCCCTTTCTCCCCGGGAAACCCCAGCCACGTTTTCTCTTTCCCCTTTGTCAGCTCTTGAAGAGCGCCCGACAGACTTCTGCCGGGAACTCCATGCACGAGGCTCTTACCAGCCGGCGACGCTTTTGCATAATACTTTATTCCGATAGTTTCCCGCGCGCGTCTACGACCGGTCGTTGCTTTCATCGGCGCAATAAGAAATACAGCGTTCCCCGAAAATACTAGGCTGCAGGAACTTAAAGGAGACTGCGATTGGTCGAGGTATTTTTTTTTCAGAACAAAGAAAATGACAATTTCTTTGCGCATTTTTTTTTACCCTTAGCACTCGAGCGGCGACTCAGAGTCACCTCTAAAAATTTCTGCACCATTAATCACAATATTGTTTACATTATTAAATAAGTTGGTGTCTAATTAATTACTGAATATTTAACCCCTTGCCCTACAATAACGTGTAGACTCGTGATGAAGACCTCTGAACAGAGTCTAATAAATATAATAAATGTATGATGCTATCGGCGCTACGGTTCGATCATTTAATTAGTTATTAATTAAAAAAGTTATTAAATGATCGAACCGTAGCGCCGATAGCATCATACATTTATTATTAACAATAATACGATTGAGAAAAACAGACATATCTAATAAATATGTATGTTATTAATTTCCCTTAAATCAAGATGAAATTCTATTTTGGTTTTGTTAATGTGCAGTTATTGTAGAGCATGTATAGGCATACAATAGATATAAATTTTCTCTTTTTTTAGGAAATTGCAAACTACAAAAATGTTCTAATCACTGAAACCGTCAAATAAATCGTAGGCCAAGGGGTTAAGTATTGAATGAATTTCATATCCGTAAAATAAAAAAAATCATATTGAATGGAATTATTCTACGTCGGGAGAAATATTTAATTTTCGAGTTAAAATACCTCCGAGTGCAAAGGGTTAATCGATAAAGTATTCTTGGACAGAAATGATTTTTTCTCTACCAGTTTCAATACCTAAAATGCCGTTTAGATTCAATAATTTTGTAGAGAGGAATGAATATTTACCGTTAAGGACCGAGTTCGCTAGAGCCCTCTGAAATATTCCACTTGGTGCCATTTATACTCGAAGGACCAACACTGCTGTGGAGTGTGAACTATGCTATACTGATAAACTGTGTGTACGACTTTAGTCTCCGATGGTTCTTACTGTACTGAGCCGTTCTGACTAATGAATTGCTAGCTAGGTCTGCTGACCCTTTTGGGTCCTCCCCATGTGTAGGGTGGGGGTGACTACCTGAACCTTCAGCACTGGTACTTTACGGTCCCTTGCACCTGGGAGGCTAAATTGAACGCATAAGTCATAAAACATTCTAATATTTACTACACACCACAGATTGCAGACCGGTCTACTAAAAAAAAATGGCAATGACTCGATGCTGAGAAAGAAATTACTGAAACACAGCTGGTCGACTGTATCATAAAGTCATTAACATTTACGAAGAATTTTATTTCGTTTTCAAATCAAGGAATGGCACCCATATGTAGTGAACATTTCTATATCATTGCATTAGAAGAAAATATTATAGCCACGAATTTATCTCGGGAAAGAGAAATGCTTGAAACTTTATCGGTAGCATTAATTAACTGCGAGTTATAAACCAGATGGAATTTATTTTATCCCTGGATAAAATAAAGTCACGGTTGAAATTTTATTTGTCAAAATAATTGTAGCGATAATAAAATCGTATCGACGTCATAAAAATGCATAAACATTCGCACCGTTATTTATTGTACCTCTCCTTTCCTCTTAACGTTCGTACGCGACCCTCCTTCGTCAGTTTTCATCTGGTTGCTAACCACGCATTTATTTATTTATTTATTTATTTATTTACGTACACTCGATTCCGCTCATACATTCATTCTGTCGTCGTTGCATTAATATTTTTTGAAGCTTCACATATATATGCATATTTCATTTGGTCGCATATGTGTGTTACTCAAATAGCTGCACTTTATAGTAATTAATTCGTCGGAGTCGCGATTTCACTGTTCGCGGGGAATTCTTTTTCGAAGATTTACGATCAATTCCGCGACCCGGTCCACTTTCTCGCGAGAGAGAGAGAGGCATGTAGATAATTAATATGCTTAACGGTAATTGCGTCCCGTAAGATGGACGGGCATAAAGAAGCCGAGGGTGTACGGTTCTGAAAAATGAATACTTAATGAAATCGGCGGACTGTTACTTAGAAAAGTTCCTAGATTTACAGGGAAACTTCGGGATTTGTCGCGTCCACAGTCTCTGCGAAGAGCTGCTGCACCTTTGTTATGGCGTCTAGTTCAGAAATATTCAAATTAAATTAAAATAAGGAAATATCATTATTCTGTGTATTGGGTTTGTCTGAATTTATATGACAGTTTACCGAAATTTTATCAATCGACGTTTCCACATATGTTGAACAAGGTTTCAGAAAAATTAAACACGCAGTAGAAACTCCAGAAAAAGTTTCGTGCCGCATGAACGTTCTCGAAACCCGGTCACATTAATCGTGGGTGGCCCGCTTCTTCGTTTTCAGTTAAAAATGTAAAGAGCATTGATATTTCCTGCGATAAGCCGACCGTAAACTGTCGTGGCCCGAAGGAAACGAACGCAATTATTTTTCGCTATTACGGTTGTTCGTGCCTAACTGTTAAAATACGATGCACAAAGTTCGCCCCGAGTTTGCTCCGGGGACTTTGGCGAAATTACAAAGTGGAAGTTTTCAATTTCATGGAAATAGCGTGTAATTCCGTTTACGTATCGCTCGATTTCAAAGCGGATATACCGCGGAGCGGTGGCCTCGCGGGCCAAGGATCGAAGGTGGTCCTTTAAAGTGGCCAAGAATTACGCCTAACGCCAGACAAGCAATTCATTTACGCGCGATAAACGTCGTTCGCTGACAATTGAAGAACGGTTAACGTCGCTATCGACCTTTCACGATATAACGTTATGGCGGTTACGACGATTAGGCTTATCGGGGAAGTTCGTTACTCGTCGCGCACATAAATCTTCGCCGCGGACTGCGAACGAATCGTTACCGTCATCTGCCGGCATTCGCGCAACGCAGAATTTATAATTGCTTTTAACTCATGAATCTGTGCGTATTAGTGCGAATCGAATAACTCGTATACTACATTTCTACTAAGAACGTTTAACATGATTCCAGGACAATAAATGCACACATTTACGGCATCTTGTAATAGTGATTTTAGGAGAAATTTCTAGTCTTACAATGTATTCCCGTAGGGATTTTTGGACGTTTGAGGACTCAAATTAAAGGTAGGGGATGATACTTGGTTATAGGGGCACTTACAGGTAGACCAAGGCAGGCAACGGTAGCTCTGGAGAACACCTGGCCAACCTCAAGGTGGGGAAGTGTAGGTCATGGTACCTCTGGAGGACCCTTGATCAACCTCAAGGTAGCCTAAGATAGCTCAAGATAGCACTAGGTAGCCCAAGGTAGACCAAGGTAGGCCCGGGTAGCTCTGGAAGTCTGATCAACTTGAAAGTAGCCCAAGATAGCCCAAGGTAGCCGAAGGTAGCCGAAGGTAGCCGAAGGTAGCCGAAGGTAGCTCTAGGCAGCCCTAGGTAGCCCTAGGTAGCCCTAGGTAGCCCTAGGTAGCCCTAGGTAATCCTAGGTAATCCTAGGTAACCCTACGTAGGCCCGGGTAGCTCTGGAAGACTGATCAACTTGAAAGTAGCCCAAGATAGCCCAAGGTATCCGAAGGTAGTCCTAGGTAGCCCAAGGTAGCCCAAGGTAGCCCTAGGTAGCCATAGGTAGCCCTAAGTAGCCCTAGGTAGCCCTAAGTAGCCCTAGGTAGCCCTAGGTTACCCTAGGTACTCTAAGGTAGCCCTGGAGGACCCCTGGCGATGCACAACTACTTTCAAGTAGATCTCGACCACCACAACAGTTAGGTATTGATGAATTCATTATTTCCAGCTGGCCAATATTTCTAACAATTCCTTTCGCCAATGATGTCAACAAGCACTCCCTTGACCCCTTAAAAGAAATGGATTTCTCCTTTAGTAGATGAACAGAAATGTCAATAAACTTCCAATAGGTGGCGCAAAATCGCTATTCTTTCGTGAAGACAATAGACAATTTCATTGAATTTTATCGTGTATGTCTTTCTAAATATTAAGAATACTGTGAAGACAGGGAAAGGTGGATTAGAAGCAACGTGGACAGCCGAAACAAACACACTACTTTTAACGAGAGAAAACAATCTATTTGTGGAAACTCCTATTAAAAGTTCCGCGCGCTCGGCCAATAATTTCGCGTGTGGAATGGACGCGACCGATATCGGGGTTCGTTAAATTCTCTGTTCGGATTCTTCGCCGCGAGCCTGACAGGATATTATGAGGCGCGGGGATATCGGGCAAGAAGCGATAAATAATATTCGGTAGCAAATGGGGGGAAAAGGTCGAAAAAGCAGTGCGCCGTTATATCGGGGGCCAGCGATACTATTTCGAATCCTCGGAACGTTTCGAAGTTTCCCTCGCGGTGGTCGGGGGGCCGTACGTATGTAGCCCAGATACTTTATCGCGTAACAAATGTTAGTTCGATCGTACGTAAACATTTCAGCTTCCCGTGCCGCAGAATGGATGGCGTTATGGACTATCGGGACCGCAGCTGCGCTCCTCGCGCACCGAGATATGGAATTAATAGAGCAAAGCGGCCCGCTCTGCCGTTCGCGAAACGCCTCGTTCCAACGATTTCATCGTTCCAGCCCGTATAAATACGAGGGAATGCATTACGACGAGATGCCCAGCAACTAATTATCAACCGATGACGAATCGTATCGCGCATCGGCGCGAGATCGAAGGGCCGAAGCATCGAAGGTCCGCCTCGTGAACCCCACCCACCGCGAAACTGTATACCACCGTTACAATAACTTCGCTTTGTTGGCGATCCTTGTTTGAACCGTGAACCATGAGCCCCGTTTGTTCCGTAACTATCAATAACCAGCGATTTTATGGCACGTATCGGCTGCCTCGGTTACCTACTTCGCGTTATAATGCGAATTTAGAGCCAGCGAAATAGGTTACAATCGACTCTGCTGGATGATTCACGTTAATATCTACTTCAGCTGTAATCTCGGTAGATAGATCCCGTAACAGACTTTTTTACATTGAAAACATCATAATAATATTGTTAGATTTTTCGAATCTTATACTGTCTCATATTTCATCCAACCAATTTCTCCATGAATGCATAAAAAACATCCGCAGTCTAATGATAAACCTGCAATAATAGTACAATAGTTCTTGATGAGAAAGCTGCATAATATTTGCATTCTAAAATCGGACATTTCATATGCAACATCATTATGCAAAATTTTGCATATCAATTGCAAGAAATAGGAGCTGCCTAGACAACTTCCTCCTTCTCTTAGTAATTTAATTAACACTAATAACCACTGCGCACTAAAAACGACCAAAAATGTTTTAGCTAATAAAAATGACAAGTATTTATTTATTTATCTAGCGTGCTTAATCGAGCGCGAAGTTTTGAAATAGAAGTAAGTGCGCGTTCAATGTGAAGAGTATACTACAGTATACTGTATTCGCGCTGAATTAGGCACGCCTTCCCGACGTCCGATTGATCTAAACTTTTGGATATATTATTTTTTCATGATATGGAACAATATTGGGGTGGGGGGTTCCCAACATTTTTTGGTCGAAAAATAAGTTTTACTCTTGACCTTTGACCTCGATGCGCCTTCCCGACGTCCGATCGAGCTGAAATTTTGCACATATCATTTTTTCACCAAGTGTCATATTTTAGGAGGGTAAGGCCAAAAAAATTCGACAGTTGAAAAATAAGAACCACCCTAATCCGCAGTCTAGTTACCACCTTTTGGAAAAATTCGTATTGCAGACTAATATTTCAGATAAAATCCCGACGAAACAGAAAATTAGAGAAGTCGGGCTGATATTCGACTGACCCGGGTATATGATCCTGTCTGTTACCCGGTCGGTTTACGCGCGAATTGCGTAGAACAGAGGAAGAAGTTGCCGTTCGCGAGTAGAAACGCGCTTCGGTCCACGGTAACAAGCACGACGGGGAGGTGCACGACGAGCAAGAATCGACGCCGAGCGTCGTTACCATGCCGATCAGACATTATTTACATTCGATCGAGCAGACCGCTCCACCGTTGTCTCTCGTTTCGCGCCTCCACGCACATCGTGAGCGCGTAAACGCGCGTACTTGCACCTGCCGTCGCGCCTAGCCGCCCCGCGCCGTTGCATTATCCGCCTGTGTAGAAACTTCTGAATAAAAGAAGGGAAGAAAGGTCGGCCCCGGCTAGGTCAACGTTCTTAAGCGTCGCCCGACCGGTGTAAAAATATTTCGAGCCGTTGCTCGAGCCTTTGCCAATGATCTAATAAGCCTCTCTTCCGAGTCAACAATTTAATAATCAATTACCCGTTGTTCTTTTAATCCTGCCAGAAAGACAACTCACCCGCGCACGCGTTTTTCTTTTGTACCTTCTACCCGCGGCTGCAAAATACTGCTGCGAACAACATTTCGAAAATGTTCACTATATTTCTTAAGCTGCATCCACACTGAAGCAACAACGAACATTCGTTGCCATCCTGTTTTCCTGCATCGATTGTTCAAGTAATCTGTAATTTTACTGAACAGTCGCGAGATCCGAGGGCACGGAATTACCGATGGAAATGTTAGAAAATATTACAAGAAACATTAGAGACTACTGAGAATTGTAGAATATTGTTTGTAGAACTTTGAGTCTACGACTACGACTGCTACCGAAAAATTACGAAGTCCAAGAGAATAGAATTGCCAATGAAAATATCAAAAATATATTAAAGCAAAATTACAAAATCCAAAAGAATAGAATTCCCAATGAAAGTATCAAAAAATATTAAAGCTTGTGTACAAATATCAAACACTTTTTGTCTAGGATGCACTGTTACAAAAAATTGCAAAAAGAAAAGAACTTTTTGTTACTGGTGAGGAAAGTGTTTCAGTAAGAAATACAGTGGGTGGCATGTTAATGACGCGAGTTGCAAAAGAATTGCAGAATTGCAAAATTGCGGGAGCCGGGGTCTAAAATATTCAGACGTCAATGTGTTCGGGTACCCGACTGAATCTAATTTTGACGGTAGACAATGCACCGACATCGCATGAAAAATTTACTATATTTTTGTTTCGCTCCGTCCAAACGTTGCGCGATGCGGTTTACAGTGATATCAAAGTGACCTACATCCGGGAGGAAAGGTAGGGAAAAAAACACGCTCGGTTGTATTCGAAGTTTCATTCGTCATCGTGTACCTACATTCTTCTCCGGCTGTAACTTCAATTATTCTGTACTAGATTAGAATAAACTGTCTGCCGAGCAGATTGAGCACTGTACACACGGCTGATTTGATTTGCATATTTCTTGTGTACTCATACATATTAATGCATTAGGAAAGGCTCTAGTTAGGCTACGGTATTCTATTTGCTATTACGAAGAAGTAAATAATAAAATTTATTCGATAAATGTATTGGTTACTTGTATCAATCAAACTGTCATGAGCAAAGCAGATTTGTAGATTTATATGCAAATCCTACTGTATAATTGATTTTATAAAATTCAGAGGGGAACGATACTCTCTCTTTTCAGAAAAATTTTGTTGTGTTAAATTTAAAATTAAATTGCTATTAATTACTGTTAATGCAATCTCCTACATTTTATAAATTTGCATACGGTACATAAAGATCCACAGTCTGATAAACGAGGTGCAGTATATATGTTGTAATAACAGTGTACGTCGTCGATAAGTAAGTTAATTAATGCGCACAGGTTGCTAATTATTAAATCAAACGTGCTACAATGTAACATTAAAAAATCTTTCGCGACAAGCTAATAATCTACCAACTATACTCACACAAGTTCAAAGAATAGAGGCTCGAGACTGGAAAATGTAGGACAGGATTTTGCGAAGCAATGTTCGTGTAGAAAATTTAAAATAATCTCTTCACGTGTCATGATTGACAGATTGAATGAGCCAACAAAGAATTTTCCATAACGAAGCGCAAATAGGAAAACTGAGATTCACCATAATATTAAACTGTCTTACGAAGTAGAAATGAATATGCATCCTCTTCCTAACGATATTATTAAAAAATAATATGACCATATTTTGTGTTTCACATATTCTCATAAATTCATAAAACCTGCAGTGATTATACATTCAACCCCCCTCCCTTAGCAAGATTTGATGTACTCAAAATATTACTAAAATAATTTGTCAATCAACACAGATAGTATATCACAACTTCATCGCCAGTGTGACTGAAGAAATGCAATTTACAAGTCAGATCGTTACCATTGTTAAATTTTCCGGTTGAATCGCGAAGAATTCGCAAAAAGAGAGGCCCGGGGTGACGGCGAACGATTAGGGGCGTTCGACCGAAGCTTAGGGGTGTTTCGCGGGAAGGTGGGGCCTCCTTCCGTTGGCACAGTTTTCTTTTTTCGACGGGGAATACAAACACACGGGGTCGGAGTTCGTGGGAGTTCGCCAGGATCAAAGGGTCCTTCAGCACCCTCGTTTCCCTACGACCACCACGGGGGCTCGGCGGTTAACTCGACGGTAGGGCTGGCAGTGGTTTGCCGCTGCCGACAGTGGCATAACCACCACCATCGCGCCACCAGTAAATTATGTAGCATAATGGCGGGAGCGAGAGAGGCCTGTATTCAGACTAAGCGAAAGAACGAGCATAGAAAGGGGATGGAAAAGCAGAGTCGACGGGGGTGGTTGGGAAAACCGGTGGGTTGAGCTTCCTCCGCTTCATTCGTCAATGTCGCGATCTATCCGGCTTCTTTCCGAAGCGCCGCCTTCGTAGTTTAATCGAGCCCCACTAATTTGCTTCTATTTTTTTTCCGCCCTCCCCGCGCGCACTTTCGTATCTGCAAATGTACCGTGAATGAAAATGTAGCCGCCGCCGCCGAGATGCAGCTGTGATCAAGCCAGCGACCCGCTTCCTTGGCCCAATTTACCGCGTTCCCGGACACCCTGATAGCGGCAACCAGCCGCGCGCCGCAGAGGATACGGAAAATGAGTGTTTCGTTTTCTATGGAGAGCGTACACGACGAATAGTCGCGGCGAAGGTATTGCGGTGCCCGAGCACGCCGGAGCATCGAATACGAATTAGGATCCCGATGAATGTGGCGAAAAGGATGAGCTACCCCACGCTGATGAGATGGGACGTCCTTAATTTTCTGCGCAGAGAAGCTTCGCGATCGTTCACGGATTTATATTCCACTCGTCCTGCATGCTCCAAGTTATTTTTGTTCATTAGTACCGGGATTTCAGGTACCTACATAATTCGTATTATGTATTTACATCGAACATTTTCTTACCGGTCTTTTGAAAATTAATGATCAGCAGTAGAGCATTTCTCAATATCAAAAGCGACAGCATTCGTGAGTCATCAAATTTCTTGAATTTGGAGACTTTCGCTAATGAAATTTTTAATATTGTTTTTTCGTTATACACTTTTGAAATATCTCTATCCAGTGGATAAATACTCTGGTAATGTGACAATTTGTGCAACAATATTGTAATCTAATCCCGGTCCAAGAAACCATCTAAGATATATAATATAATCACAAATTTTTTCCAAGACATTCCACGCGATCACATGAGCAGAAAAGAAAGAATCATGCTTTCCCGCCTAAGACCGGGTCACTGTGAGATGACACATGAATTTCTCATAAAGAAGACAAAAATCCCCCTCTCTGCTGTAATACCCCGCTCACAGTGCACCGCATCTTATATGACTGCCAAAAATTCTCCACCCAGCGACTCAAATTTGGAATCAACCAGAACACGGCCCTAACATCCGAAAAGCGTATAACAAACACCATTGAATTCCTTAAAGATATTAACCACCACAACAAAATCTAAAAACACAATAGAAGTTCGTCGCTAATGATCTAGATGTTGATGCGACGTTAAACCTTAATATAAAAAACAAAAAAATATTGTAATCTGTAATAGAAAGAACTGTAATAGAATGGATTCATACGTACAGATATTTTCCGGAAAACCATTCGATTCCTTAAGTAATAGAGCCTCGATACAATGGGGACGACTTACGACTTGTTCTATTCGTGGTCCCACCGATAAAGAAGTCAATTACTAGCGGAATAAAGAGGACCCTTTAAATTTCAAGGATCGAGCGGGCTATTGGAAGATGTTGGATCCGATTACCGGCGAAGGTCGGGTCCCTTCGTGCGCGATCTCAGCTGAGGCAGTAACTCGAGGGCATAAATCATGCAGAAGGCCACCGAGAAAAATAACAGACATCGTATACGCCGCGGCGAAATTTGCCTTAAATGGAGCGGGGCAATCGATACAGGGGTTCGTGCACCCTCCCGGCTGATCCACGCACGGTGTTGCGAATCGACAAAACTAGTTTCTGGATTCAAAATGTTGTATTTAATGTGGTATAGAATATTTATATGTTTATTCAATATAATTGACAAAGTAATATAATTATATATAACTTGTGAATACATAAGACTGCCGAATCGTGCCGTATGTCGGTATTCGTAACCCCACTCTAACTACGGCGCTCATACTAATACATGTTACATGTTTATCAATACGTGTAATTCCCTACACAAAAGTCATTTTTAATCACCATCCAGAAATTCTACAATTTTTATCGCAAGTTTCCACGAACGTAATAATTTCATCGCGATTTCATTTAAAAACATAAACATTTGTTGGTATTATGAATAATTACGATTGTAAAATGACTTTTTAAAATTAACAATTCAGTTTACGTAAGCGTACTAACATTTTCCATACTCGTATGCGCAAACAAAGAACGAATTAATTACTTAACGTTCCTAGAACTGTAAGGGAAGCTTTTTCTCCTTTTGTTCGAAAGTACGTGTTCATTCACACACATAATGCAAGAGCAACTTTATCTGATGTTGTCCGAATGCTTCATCATTTAAGAAGTAGAGTGCATTCACTCATTCGCGGAACAGCTTTTAACAATATTAATTCATCAAGTTGCGACAACTTCTAGAGAGCACCTGACCATAGAAAATATGGCACCTTCCTTATTCTTGAAAATTATTGCTACTTTTCCTTTTAGTTTAATATAATAATAAGATGTACATGTTTTAAAAAACTGTAATTACATATGCGAACAAATTGTTCAATTTCTTCTGTTTCAACCGTTCAGAGATCGATGTATAACCTCTTAAATATCAATATAAATGTTTAATTCCCATACAATTGATCAGCGAATACGATAAATATTTCGAAAAAGCACACTACCTATGATTTGACAAAATCTATTTATTTACCTAACGCTGCCATTTCTTCGCGGAGTCTGGCCCCCCCAGAATATTCCGTCGGAGGGTCTCAAAAGATCCGGAGACCCTTAGAAAAACGTGCTCAAAGAGCCGGGATAAATTTTTCGAAAAAGCACACTACCTGTCGGGTGATTTGACAAAATCTATTTATTTGCCTAACGCTGCCATTTCTTCGAGGAGTCTGGCCCCCCCAGAATATTCCGTCGGAGGGTCTCAAAAGATCCGGAGACCCTTAGAAAAACGTGCTCAAAGAGCCGGGGTTGTTCGTTTAGGTAAAGCCAAGCTTAGGGGGGTTGTTGCGTATAATTACCGGGGACATTGTTTGGTCGATTTTATGGGACGCTGTCACGGGAATGTACCGTTCTAAGGAGAGAGTACCTCCCTCCTATTTCCGTTCTTTTCGTGCGCGCGCGCGCGCGAACGACGAACCATCGCGCATAAATATTTAATATCTTTATTGCACGTTGATCCTTTGAGATCACCGTCGAGCAGTTTAAATATTCAAGGAGGAATTGTATTCCCGACGATGCATATAGCGCGGCGCGCAGGGCTCTGCGTGAGAGGTCGAATGATATTCTTCAAGAAATTCCGCTCTGTTCGCTGGCTGCCCGTGAGAGAAAGTTTCTTCTCCGGTGGCTGAAGCTGCTGCCGGGCAACAAGCATTTTATTCGCCCGGACGTTCCGCGGCTCTCGAGACTATCGGTTCCGTTTTATAATTTCATGGGAGCAGCGCGCTGCCACCCGGGAAACAACAGACATGCAGCAACGGGGCCGGCTGCGTTTTTCTATTAAAATATTTTGAATACACCGAACTAGACCGCAACTGTTTCCGGTATTTGCAACACGTGCGATCGCATGAAACACGCGAAAGCAAAAACGTTCGCGTTAACAAATTCTTTATAACCCTTTCATCAAAGAAAATCCAAGTTTCGGGAAATGCATTCCGCTAACCTTTTAAGTTCATTTTTTGTTGTCAGTAGATTTGATTTTATAAGGATATTGTCTTTGTTTCATCTTAGTTGTAGATGTTTGTCTTTTGGTGGGTCGTTTAATAAATAATCCATAATTTTCAATCTTAATATCTACAATTATCGTAGTAAATTTTTGCAGAATTTCAAAATGGTCCCAACGTGATATTTTCTAGTCTAAGTAATTCTTATGAAATTGATTAGATATAAAAATCGTAATTGGTTATATTTTGTGAACACGAGAAAAATGTATATTCCGTATAAAAAATGAAACCAGATCGTTATCTACCTTGGATGCCATTTCTGCCATCGAGTGCGTAACGATAGCCGCCAACAAATAGTAACAACATTGTAAATAATTCTTATAATATTGATTCGACGTGAAAATCATAATTGGTTATATTTTGTGAACACGAGAAAAATGTATATTCCGCATAAAAAATGAAACCAGATCGTTATCTACCTTGGATGCCATTTTTGCCATCGAGTGCGTAACTATAGTCGCTAACAAATACTGACAACATTGTAAATAATTCTTATAATATTGATTCGACGTAAAAATCGTTACTATTTATGATTTTGCCGACAAAATTGATATTCCTTACAAAAGCGGAATGCAGTTCACCGTGTGTGCCCGAGGTGCCATTTTTCTTCCGGGCCGAGTCCATGACACCGGTTCGCGTGCGTAAACGCGCGCGTTCGAGCGATTATGATCGGTCGAAAATTCGTGTTCGAACACCGAGAATTCGTGTCCGGTTTCCCCCAATTTGATCGGTATGAGCAGATAAAACCGGGCCGGGCCGCGGCGACCGTCGACCGTTCCCGGGATAATGCGATTCCCTGGAAATATTCGGAACCCGCGCGACTGTAAAATGTCAAGGGAATGTTCCGCGGCGTTCGCAGTTAATAACGTGTTCCCGCAAATTTATCGGGGTTCCCGCGCGTTGTGAAAATGGCCCCCGATTTCCAGGTGAATGGAAAACAAAGGGGGGAACGGTTCTTTGTACGCGACCCGGAATGCAAAGGTCCGCTGCTCTCAACACAGTCGCTGTCGCTACGCGCGTAATCGAAAGGCAGGCCGTTGCGCGAAAGACAGAAAATCGCTAGAGGTTGGTTTGTAATCCAATTAATTATGAATTCATTCGAACTCGGCGACGTGTTCTCAGGCTGGATTATTTATTAGGTATTATTGAGGACGGTCAAATAATTCGTACGCTCCAGTTCGTGAATAGATGCTATACTAACATTAGATTCACTTTATTTCATCGAATTTAATTATTTTCAAGAATTTAGTCGGTACTGAACTAAAGAGTTAGAAATATGTCTGTTTTTCTCGATCGTATTATTGTTAATAATAAATGTATGATGCTATCGGCGCTACGGTTCGATCATTTAATAATAAGAACTTTCAAAAGCAATTTTGCAACTTAGCAAAAAATCATCGACGTTTCGATTCTGATTTGAATCCTTTTCAAGATTTATTTTGTATCGCGTCTGTAAGAATGAATATGTTATACAATTTTCAAAATATAATATAGAATTGAATAATAGTGGAAACTAATTATTGTTTGTAAATAATATTCATAAAACCTACTTACTTGCTTTTGGTGTGATTCAATATTTTCATTTAATATGGACACTATGATACACGTGTGTTACGTGTGTCCTCAGTGCTAGCTGTCAATGCACTGAACGTATTTGAAACGATCTAGGTTATATCAATCGATATAAGGCGGTAAATTTGAAAACACGAAATGTCTTTTAATCCACTTTTGTGTATATACCAATTGGAGGTACATCATTTTTAACATTCAACTTTGATTGGAACTAATTTTATACAAATAATTGTATATGATATGTAATTAGATAACAATTCGAAAATAATAGTCAGAATTATTTTGATTGGAAAGAAAATAAAATAAATCTTGAAAAGGATTCAAATCAGAAAGTTCTTATTATTAAATGATCGAACCGTAGCGCCGATAGCATCATACATTTATTATCAAGAGTTAGAGTTTTGTTGGAAATATTTATGTATAAAGCTACCGAGCACAAATCCGATTGACACGTGTTGCTTTATAAAAATGGCAAGACTGAATTTATAAAAAAATATATATGTTTCCCATGAGAAAATGTTTATAATTTCGATACTTGCAAAATGTATTAAACCATAGTGACGAGAAATTTTTGTGTTATTTTCCGAGTGCGTACATTTATCCAAAGAATGAAATTTATAGTACAATGTATGCAATTTTTAATAAAGCCACGTGAAGAACTAGGTGGCCTTCTTCTATGAATACTCTGTACCAACATTAAATACTCCATTGCTATAATATATCATTAGACAGGTTCCAGCTTTGCCGTGTCTTCGTTCCTAATTAAGCCCAAATATTTAGTAACGCGAAAGCCACGGCGAGGCAAATTTCATCGGGGTAGACCATGATTAATTTTATAAATGAAATCTGCATGCACCGCAGAGGACACACCGCGCGCGCGCAGGTATGCTACATGCGTGCGTATGATACGCGGTGCGATTTATGCTAGCTACTTACGTCACGGAGGACGCGCGGAGGGGATAATTTGTTCCGCGTTTAAACAGCCCCTCAATTATTGGATTTACCGCGGTGTCGTCCTCGCCGATTTGTGCAAATTGTTACTGGCTCGCTGATACATTCTTTCCATTGCAAAATATTTTCGCTACTTTACATTCGTCGAAAACCTTTCGAACTTATCAATTTTTTCAAAATATCTTTGTACTTATTCAAAGTTCGCATAATAAATACCCAATGGAAAATCTCTTGATTCAGTTTTGCATTTTATCAAAATAATAATCATTTTAGTTATCAAAGTAGCCATTAATAGTTATCAAAGTTACCATTCATAATTGGCCTGTTTTACTTAATTTTCTCTATCCAAAATAAATATTGTTTAAGATTTGTATAATGATGCCTTATTGCAAATGTTTGCATCCAGTTTTCTATTTTCTCAAAAAAAATTATATATAATATATAGATGTTTATAAAACTTCAATAAGTACAATTTTACTTGCCTGGAGTAAATTTCATGTGGACTTGTGCAGTTGCTGCACCAATTTCCTGATTGTATCATAATTTCTTTTACTGTATCATAAAACTGTTGGTTACACCAATTTTATTTGCTTCGCGTTACATCCCTTCCGAGTGATTGAAACGAAAGAAACGTCCAGTTAACGGGTTAATATTTACCGAGTTTCTTCGTAAACCAGCCGAGAGCCCACTACCCCAAAATATAAGTGCACCGTAGCACGGAAGTGTCTCGCCGATAAAATCGCCTAATCGAGGACGGGCCTAAAAGCTTGCCGAAAAAAAAGCTATCACGGAGAGGCTCGCCATTAAAACCGGCCTGCTTCGAAGCCGCATCTAGCGATCCGCATCTAGCGTTTTACCACTGGAATTACTCTCCGATTACGTTCTCGCGAGGGCTCGTTTATTTTTACGCCTGCGTTTAACCGCGCTTTTCGCCCGCCACCTTCCTGGCCCTCGGCTTTTTCCTTCCCGCCCCGACCTTTTTTCCGCGCAATTAATTAGGAGAGTAATATCAGACGGTATGAGCCACAGGGTTTGTTCGCCTGGACCTACACAAACGTAATCAGCGGGAAACCATGCGCGTGACGCCAGATTTCTTTCGCGCGGCGACCGAGGATATACGAGCAACGTGGACGTTGCGTTCGCGTAGCCAGAAATAAATAAACAGCCCGAATCAGTTATACCCGAAGATGGGAAACAAATTTCCAAATTTCCAAACTAAAAATATTCCGCTTCGATTCTGGGAAGCAGTAGTCAAATAAAAATTCATTTCATCCCTTAACACTAAATCTGATTTCTGGTTTTCTATTTTAAAATTATTGAAATTATAATGATGCTTTCACTGGGAAATGATTATACACATTTTTGTATCCAAACAAACATTATAATAAAAATCACAGAAAATCTATATAAATTTTATGATGCTATTGTTAAAAAGCAACACATGCCAGCCATTTCTACAGCTCCGTAGGTTTAGTGTTAATTTTTTTTTTACGTTGAAAACAACGTAACAATATTCTTAGATTAGTTGTATTTTACCAAGTTAATTTTTCATAAATGCATACAAATTTTGGCAGTCCTGTTGTATTTTTGCCTGGTATTGGTAGTTGCAATCTTCTAATTGCCACTTTATTGGCTTTAGATAATACTAGAAAATTAGAATATATTAATATTAGAAAAATTTCCACTTTTTTTCTTTCAAGACCGAAAAGCCATTACCTCATAATTAGACTGTGAGTTTTATACAATTATGACAAACATGTATATGTACAATTTAAAAGATTACAAGAGTGCACCACAGCGATGCAATGATGTCTCCAATTTTATAATCTGCATTATTATCTTAGACACGAAGGTGAAATTCAATTTATTAAACGCAATGCTATGTATTTTTTAAAATCATATTAAAGCGTGTGCCAGAACGAATTCATTCGTATACGACACAGTGATCTTCAAGGTCATGCAAGGTTACAAATGGAAAAATGGAGCGTGTACAGGCAAGCGGTACAGTAATACGAAAACAAGAAAAAAGAAGTGTAATTTTGTAATAATAATACTAACCACCATTGTCCGCAAACCGCAATTACCCAATTCACCCGCACACCCAAAGTGAAAAGTTTAAATTCGCCACAAGCTTTCGAAAATCAATATCGCGATAGCACTGTAAATCTTGCCGTAAATTCTGCTCTATCCTAGATTGAAGTGGTTGAGACCTTGTCTGAATGCCTAAAACCGGTACCCCCAGCCAGGGAGTAAGAAGACGTCACCGAGTTTGCGTCAATGTAAGCAGAAGTTTCGGTCGTCGGGAGGCGGTGTGTTTGAATTAAAAGGAGAACTGACTCGTCCGTACATCATGAAATTTGTCAGTCCCGTAGATAGGCAACTGGCAACAACGGAATGAAGTAGTCGGGGTATTTATCAGGCCGCGGAACACGTGACGCGGAAACTGACGGGGCCGTAATTCGATGTTTCGCGGCGGCTCTAATCTGACGGAAGGAAGAGCCATCGCGTCTTCCGGGAGTTAAACGCTAGTTAGACGCGCTTAACATCCGTGGGAGGGACTCGTCGAAACTTTAAACTTGATTCTCGTCCTACACAGTCGTCGCGGAATTCGTTTCCGAACCCCTCCGCTTGTCTCTACGCTTGCGTACCAAACGGCCCCCCCCGCCCCCCGCGCGCGCGCCCCTTCAGTCTAAACCGCCTCCATTGGAACACCCGTCACGATGCGATGGCAAATTGTAATTAGACTGCGGATTTTATGCAATTGCTGCATACTGCAAAGTGCAAAACACGAACGAGTTACTACCGCGAGACGTAATAACCTTTTCGCATTGTTTCCCCTCGAAACGAAACGCTTCGTTGTTGGTAAAAATTAATTCTCCTGCAACAGATGCTGCCTTCAATTCGTCCGCAAAAATTTTAGTTTGCATAAAAACGCACGGCTACGATTACAAGTATTTAAATTGTTCTAAGAGGCCCTTTTATTGAAAATGGCACCTATCGGCCATGATCGAATTTTATTTCGTTTCTTTTTAATTGAACTTTATTCGGGAAAAAACTAGTTTCATTGGCCATTTAGAAAGAAATTATTTAAAACAGAAAATTGTATGAAAACTGGTAGGAATGTTGATGCGAAACCCTTACAAAAATTAGTTATTAGACGAAGCATGTAAAAACGTAGTTAAGCACGACTGTTTTGCAGTGGCCGTTCTCCAGTTGCGAAAATACCGTACAATGTTTCAGAATTACTCGCAAAATGGAGCCGGCATGCCGACAGTTCTCTTTTGTTACAGAATTCTTTTTCTTCTCGTTCTCAGGAAAAGTTGTTTCACGAAGCGGCCTCTTTTCTTTCCCCTTTGAGGACGAGATCATTGAGCTTCCCGTTGAAAACTGTTCCGCTGCCAGTGACGGACGAAAATTGAGGTTTCGCATTCGGTGGCGGGGGAGAGAAAAAAAAAATTAATCGTTCCGCGCGGAAACGTCCATAGAAGGAAAAGGTAAATAGCCGGTAGCCAAATAGTTCCCGCGAGTTGAACAGGTCCTGACGTGAACTAATGATGCGGTGATCACCGGGAGATTGGAAACGAAAACCATTTTCTTCTTATTTACACAGCTGTATTAGGGAGCCAATATATTGTATTTCACTCGCTGTGATTGTCAAATGTGATATTATGCGAAAACCTCATAATGTCATCCTTAAAAAACATATTATGTCCACGTTATTTCGACGTAAAATTGATAGAACGATATCGAAAAAATTCCGTTTATAACACACTCGTTCCTTTCATAATTAGTCGGAAATTAATCGCAAAGATAAATAATGACGAAGGTAAAAAATATTAAACGATAAGCTGGCAAGAAACTTCTGCGTACAGGTAAATCTAACAAAAAATGACTATAATAAATTCTCTCTGAAGCAACCGGATTTATTCCGCTTTTTGCGCATTCAATGCTCACGAAAACCCTCCACAGGGTTTAGCACTGTGTGTGCATTGGTTTCCGCATAGTGACAAACATTTGTGCAATAAAATAAGTTTAACGGACACGTTAGCCCGCTGAAATATTATTCTTCGTATAGCATTGTTCCTTGCTGATCTCTGATACCGGTAACAAAAGAAAAATAACATTTATTGTTTTTCCGTCGAAATAAAAATACGGGATTATTCAGGCAGCTCTTTTTCTGCAGTGGGTGAAAACGAATATGCATTATGCAGAAAGAATGTGATAATAAAATCGATGCATAAATAGAAGAAACATAAAGAAAAGCAATATTTCCAATAATATTACTTTTTATATTTGTATCTTGGTCGATAGGAGAATCGATTAATCAATTAAACAAGGTTCTATTTTTTAACCCCTTGCACTATAATATCGAGTCAGACTCGTGACGAAGATTTCGAAGATAGTTTACTAAATATTCATGCTACTAATTTCCTTTAAACTTTAAATTGAAACAAAATTATATTTTATTGTTGTTGAAACCATTGGAGACTGCATAGGTATATATTACATACAAACTTCTTTTTTTCTAAGAAATTAGAAACGACAAATAAGTTCTAATCACTGCAACCGTAAAATGAATCGTAGTGCAAGGGGTTAAAAAATGGGAAAAGGTGTATAGTTTAATTTTTTAAATATGGGAAACATCTAACTTGTATAATATTAAAAATAATATTTGAACATGTATTTATTGTAGGGGAGATAGAACCAAGAGGCGATTAAAATTGTATAAACAATTGTTCTGTATGACGAAATCAAGCTGAATCAATTAAAAAAAATTATAATGTAGGAGCGTGTACCATCACTTTGAAAAATATTTATGACAATCGTTAAATTTCGCAGTATTTACACGAGATTGCCCCCTCGCGAACGTTTCCGCATCGTCGAAAACGCGGTGCACGGTTTCAAGGTGCATTCTGAGGTGACCGACCCCGCGCATTGTCACCTGTCCCGACGCCATTGTTACAGCGAGAATGTTATTTCGAAAGCGTTCGGGGCGGTGTAAAGATCTCGACGGCATTAATATCGCCGTCCCAATTATTAAATGTTGGCTGCTGCGGACGGTATATAGTCTAGACGAAAGTCGGAGGGCGATCTTTTTTCACCCGGAGAACAAATATTTTCCTTGATTGCGCCCGTGCCGCTGACACGCACAATAGCGGCTTATACGGGGGATTAGCCGCGTAATTCCTGAAATTAATTATACGAAAAAGGAAAGACCAGGCCAGAAGGGAATGACGTGGCGGGAACGGAGGAAAAATTAATGAGCTCGTAACGGCATAATCGGCGGTGTTCGCCGTTAAACTTATACGTCGGCTCTGCAACGGGGACGGGGGACGATTTACCAAATCGTGCGTTAAAAATCTCAAGAAATACATCGCCGAGAAGAGAAGCATCGTTCCAGGGCTCTTTAATGGCCGACACGATGCTCCTCTACAATATAGCGACGAAGACGAGGAAGAAGATGTTAAAAAACATGACTGACAAAAACAGAGACCAAAGTATACGTAAATACCGGATTCAAATGAAATGTGAGTTTTTCTCGATCGAAATTATAATATATAATAATAATAATGATATCGGCGCAAGGTTCGATCATTTTAAAACAACAGCAAATGTGCAATTAATATATCAAATTTCTCGACGTTTCGATCATAATGCTGATCATTATCTAAGAGACATATTTTGCGTCTGAAAAATAAATTTTAGTATATATAAGTAAACATAGTTAGAAAGAAACATTTGCGACACAGCCGTGTAAATCCAAACTGGAAAAAAGAAAATAAAAATTAGTGACAACAATTAACCACATTGTAGAAAAATTTTTGTTTGAGTTACAAATTATGGACTTTATTCCATGGTGGCAGATATGTAACTGAAGCAAGTGCCAGGTGAACGTGAGAAGGAATGTGTCCTGAAGGACGACCTATTTCGTGATTGGTTTATCGATATCGATCGATGGTGATTCGAACATATATTAGGCGGGAAATTTGAATAGCGTAACGGAACAAATCCGTTATGATAAATGCGTAACATTTGCACAAATTATGGAGAAAAATGATAAAAAGACATCATTTTTATAGACAGCAATTTTATAGACACACAATAATAATCAAAGTTGATATATATATGTAACGAGTCCGCGAGTTGCTCGCCCGTTGCAACGGATTTTTTCTGGCCGAATGAGGCTCGCCGTGCCAGGGTTCGTCCACGGGGACAAGGTCGCTGGAGCGGTGGCGATTTCACAGTCACAGTGAAATCTCAAGGATGGGCTGGCGGGGCAGGGCCTCGTTGTCACAACGGAGCGTAGGGACGACCTTGCTGTCACAGCGAAGGCCAGGGCAAGCAGGGCAAGCGGACGGGGGCAAGCAGGGCAGGCGGACGGGGGCAAGCAGGGCAGGCGGACGGGGGCAAGCAGGGCAGGCGGACGGGGGCAAGCAGGGCAGGCGGACGGGGGCAAGCAGGGCAGGCGGACGGGGGCAAGCAGGGCAGGCGGACGGGTGTCTCGTTGTCACAACGAGGCGTTCACACAAGAAATACGAAAGTCGCCGTCGCGACGAAAACGATATAGGATGAAAATGATAGCACGAAAGGATACTCACGGGATGACTGGGTTGGACTCGGCGTTCATTCGCTCTGTCTCGGCGGTGTCTCGTTCGGTTAGGATACAGATCGACTCTAATACTGTGGTAAAGACGCAGGTATAATGAGCAGTTCGTACTGTACTCGTCATGTTGATCGTGTCACCGGGCGATTGATATATCTTCGCGGCGGCCAATTTTACCAGCGAGAATCGGTAGTCGCGGCGCTGGCCACCTAGCGGCCGGTTCTGGAACGTGCGCTATGTTCCTCGGCGAAGTGAGGTTAACTAGTAACAGGCCTGTCATATTGCAGGTCTGTACATATAAATACATATGACGCGAACAATGACTGTACATATAAAGCGAAGAAGGAAAACAAAAGAATCCCCAAGGTAGAATCCAAACAAAAAGATTATTATATTGGAAAAATCATCATAAATAAACGTTACTGGTTCAGTAATGTCGCGTAATAGTCGTGTATCTTAGGTGTTTCATACCTAAGATTAACGCTTTGTTTTTTAATCATATGAATGGTTTCCTACATTCAAATGAAATGTTCGAAAAATCGTTTCAACTTCTAGACGCAGAGAGTCAACGGGACGATTTTTAACGAGAGGGGCGGGCGCCGTCCGCGAATATCGAGTTTAAAGTTTTGACGGATCGCCTTCCACTCCTCGGCAACTCTAAGTTTGCCTAGACAGCGCTTAATTTGACGTCGTTCCGTCGACGCCTATAGTCTCGTAGCCAGTCAGTTTTCCAGCACCGCGGAGCATTGGATCAAGTCCAATTATCGACTTTTATTTTCTGCCTTAAGACAACAATTACTCACTTCATTCTGCATTTACTGCAGCGAAATTTCTCGTCGCGGCCGAACCCCTTGGACAGGGTTCTATCAAGGTAATCTATCAAATTAACCGTGACCGGTCAAACGAACGGTTTCACATTTTCTGTGGCATTATTATTGACAAATTAAATAAATTTCTTCATTGAAACACACATTGTGTTGGATATAAAGGAGCCCTCTTTATCGACCGTGTGATCGACCCGTTTGCGATTGTCGCCGTTCGAACTCACTCATGTTGTAAGAGGTTAATACAGTTGACAAAAGCTAATAAACAAGTATTCTTATTGATTACAAGCGGCGATTATTCATTGATCACGAACCTAATAATTGGCGACGAGGATGTTGATAAAAATTGCAAGAAATAAACTAGTTCTTGTAATTTTTATTAAAATAACCGTATACCAGTTTTATTTAAAGCTCGTGTTTTGCAACAAGCTTGTAACGCCGAGTTTCTACGATTTAAAAATTGTACATTGAATTTCCAGGACGGAAACTTTCGCGAATTTGTCGATCGGAAACTGGTTTGTTTAAAGAGAACGGGTTTTTTTCTTCCTAGGCAGAAATTTCATTCACAACCCCGCCAAATTGAATTTGCATCATCGAAATGGGGCATCGGACAATCTTCCGAGAACTTTCTCCCATCTAAACACTCCTCTGGCTGGTAAATTTTCTAGCGAGAACCTTAAGGTCATATTTTACATTAACGAAATGATGCATCGCGCAATCTTCAGGGAACTTTCCTCTATAAACACTTTCCTCGCATCGGTAGATTTTGTCAAAGGAACTACGGAAATTCAGAGAAGCCTGGAAAATGTACTTTGATCAATATTTCAATTTACCACGAGACACGTCCGACTTTTCCTGCGACTTCTGAAATGTTTATGCTCGTAGACGCGACTAAGAACCGGCAGACATAATCATTTATGCTGTGTTTGCCTACTACTTCTATCTACACAGCGATAATTGCCAAACAATATTCACATAAACTACCGGAGACTTAATATATAAATCTTTTCAAAGAGAAACTTATACATCATAATAAAATATGTCACAAATTGAACGAAAATAAAATTTCTGATAAAGCTTGAACATAGATGAAGTACATAAAAATATAGAAATTATATTTTTTACCTACAAATAATATTTGTTAAACCAAGTGTAAACGAACGGTATATCGAACGATAAAGCCTGTGTAATATAAATATTTATTATCGTCCCGCAAAATTTCGGCGATAATTGCCAAACAATATTCACATAAACTACCGGAGACTTAATATATAAATCTTTTCAAAGAGAAACATGTACATCATAATAAAATATGTCACAAATTGAACGAAAATAAAATTTCTGAAAAACGTTGAACATAGATGAAGTACATAAAAATATAGAAATTTTCTACCTACAAAATATTTGTTAAACCAAGTGTAAACGAACGGTATATCGAACGATAAAGCCTGTGTAATATAAACATTTATTATGGTCCCGCAAAATTTCGGATATTTTTACCAAACAAGGATCCAAAATAATCAAAACCGTATTGATGTAGTAAATAAAAAATTGCGAGCTAATTATCGATGCACACACGTGTTACACAGAGAATGCACCGCTACGGTGAACTGGAATTTCCAAAAATTCTGAACACTTTAATATTCGATAAAATGTAAAACAGCCGGAGGTAGGAATTTCTGTAAATGCAGAAAACTTTGCGAGTCAATTCGCGACGCTGCCAACAAAAGCGAGCGATTAAAGTAAATCTTGCTCCCCCGTAGCGTCGCGTCGCGTCGGTTCTCTTTAACGGCGAGTGATCGACCACGCGAAACATCGAATTAGCAATGCGTCATTTTGCGCAATGGCCGATGGCTCGCATACGTAAATATAGGATCAGACGATCCTTGTACACGCGCCAACCGCACGTCACTATCCAGGCTCGCGCGAGCCGACATTTTACAGGCAATTAGGTTGTCGTGTCTTCCGCGAGGGAAATCGGCAGCATTTATTCTCCCCTCCCCCCTCCTGCACGATCGTCTTTTTTTGTCTCTTTCTCTCTTCTTCGATGTTGTTTTAACCAGTCCCCTCCCCCTACCCCACCCCTCTGCCGTAAACAATTCACCAAAAACCGTGCACCGTGAAATAGATCGCCGGTCTCCTAGAAAATTGCCATTACGGCGCATTTGATTGAATGTTTTGTTTATACGCGTATCGCGAAATCTGTTTGATCGAGAAACATGTTCCGCGGGCACAATGCCGGGCCGTTTGACGCGCGCGAAAGCCCACCGAGGAAATTGGACGAACCTCGGGCGACCGCGAGAGCAACAGAGGCAACAACAAAAAAAATAAAAAAACAAGCAAAGCGCCAACCCACGCACCGGCTCCGATTTCACGATACAATGGGAATCGCGTGCGTCGTGCGCTCGCAATTTCCCAAGGAACCTCCTGTACGCGCGCGATTATCAAACTTTCGAAACGGCTCAGCTGCGATCTCTAACGACGCGCGACAAATGCTCACGGATATCAGCTGCATTCAGAAAAAGTTCGTTCCAGCTGGCTGTTCATAAACAACGATACTTTATTTTTACAGTATATTTCACTTCCATTACGTTCTATACATATAATAACTGGACTCCGGATTTTATGCATTATTTATGAGAAAATTGATATGTAAAATTTAAAACAGTGGAAGGATTAAACGACTTTAAGTGTGTTAATATATTATTTTCACCACAATGAAATTATTAGTGAAATTATTTAAATAAAAATAAATTTTCTAAAAAATACCACGTTTTTAAAACGGACTAAAAATTATAAAATAATTTTTCCTAGCCACGTACAGGTTCCTAACCCCATAAAGATAGTCCTGAAAATTTGTGATTGTGAATGTTTAATAGCTATGAAAATACTTGTAAGATTTAAAACGAAAAATTTATTTTTATTTAAATGACTATTTTCAGCTTTTTAGTCTTGTGTGTGTGAAATTTTTCTATCGATTGAAAGGGTAATCTTTCTCTTCGGAACTCAGAAATTTTCGATTATTGTATGTCTTACCTTGTTCATTTCGGCGAGAAAACTGTTATATCGAAATCCCAGATCACGGAAACCACTCGTTAAAAAGTTATGAGCATGTAAAGTTGAGTAATTTTACAGTAATTTTCATTGTTTCACCTCAGAAAGAGACAGATATGGTCGCCGCCATATTTGTAAAATATTATTCAATAAACACCGCACGGAGCTCGAACGCACACTGACGCACACTTACGCACACTGAGCTCCTTCGGTGCGAAACGGGTCAGTGGAGTGGGGATGAGTCAGAGTGGGGATGAGTCAGAGTGGGAATGAGTCAGAGTAGGAACACGTAGTAGAGTGGGGACGTACAGGTAGCGCGATGGGGTATAACGGTTAGGTTTATTAATAATAATTTATATATCCTAAACGCATAGGCTTTTTAAAAAAAATTTTTTTAAATATTGCATTGTCATCCAGTTCTGAGCTATGTTTAAAATTTCAAGTCTCTGGCTCATCAGGAAGTTAGTTTAAAATCAATTGCAAAATTTGTACCGAACAGACAGACAGACAAACAAGAAAGCGAGCTAATAAATAAATAAATAAAAAAAAAACGTGGTAATAATAATAAATAAAAACGTGGTAAAATAAAGCTGAGGTGAAGGCAGGTGTAAAAAATCCCGTGCAAATAAGAGCGGTGCGAGCCGCTGACAAAAGGAACCATCCGTGGTGGAGCGTCTTCATCCCGGCGGCGCGTTGCGTCGCGGCGCTCGCCTTTTCCTGTTTTCCACGTACCGAGGAGGAAGATAGATCCGATATCTTTGGCGTGCAATCACGCCGCGGCACGAAGTCGGTAACTGTTTTATCGGCGCTCTGATATCGAACTTCGGGGGCCACGGAAGAATCACAATCGTCCGGGGCCCCGAGATCGATTCGCACGCCACGGCTATCGGAAATAAACCGATAAGAGCGGGTAAAAGCTGAACCGGAGGCGGACTGAAATCGGCCCTGAACTTTCAACGGGCGTCGAGAGCTTGCGGATATATTTCGATGACCGCGTCCATAAAGAAATCCGGCCGTTTCACGGAAACCCGTTTCATACAATGTCCGACGCGCGTCATTGATTCTATTTTTTTTTCTCCCTCTCTCCCTCTCTCTCTCTCTCTCTCTCTTTTCCGTTTTCTTTCTCTGTCGATTAAGAGGTTTTTTGTTCATTGAACCGGCGACGATATTACTCCCGTTATCACTGTCCCGATTCTGTTCTCCTCCTCGTTACGCTCGATGTGACGCGTCGAGCTTCTGTCAAGGATCGCTCTAATTCGCCAGTCGAACAAGAGCGAGTAATTGGGAGTATTGTTGGCTCGCCAAAGTGATTTTATTAGGTTCGCGCGACCACCAGCCTCTGTAACGCTGTCGTAATGACCGCGTGACGCTTGCTCTGCGCGCGGTTGGTCCCGTTTCTGTGTCATCACGACGCGACGACGCGACGTTTGCTTTTACATGTGGATACGTATATTATACCAAGCGTACCGTAAAATCAATTATCACAGTTCAAATATCAACGATGTCTCGAGAATAAGAATCTCAGTGTTAAAATATTTTTTGTTTTCATGTAATTTTTCCCTAATTTTTTATCAAAATATTCTTATTAACCCTTAGCACTCGAATGGCGACTCCGAGGCGCCATTGAAAATTGCTATGCCATTTTAAAACATATTGTTCAGATTATTATTTTTGTTCGTATTTAATAAATTACTAGACATTTACATATTACATGAGATATTATATCAGTTTCATATACAAAAAATGAAAAGAAATTGTATAGAATGAAAATATTCTGGAATGGAAAAATCTTTCGTTTTTGAGTTAAAATAGCTCCGAGTGCAAAGGGTTAATAGCCCTAAAGACCGGTCATTGGTAAAAGGCGGTGTTTGCTATAGTTATCCTAACAATTTTTTGCTAATCTCATTTAATTGTAATTTTTTGAATTATTACTTACCGATCGAATCGAGGAGTTTCTTAAAAAATGAGGAAATAATGAAATAGCAATAAAGAATTCTGTTTCGAAATTTCATAAATAATATTTTGCCAAGAATAGTCGAATGATTTTCGTAAATTTTAGTTCCCCATTTCGTTGGATATTTATTTTGGCAGCGCACGCGTTCCAGTTACACTGCTTTACGCGAGCGCATCTGCAAGGAACGGAACGAGCGGTTCGAAAAAATTGCGGCGATTGTGAACTAAAATGGTAATTGAAGTATCCGGATTCAGTCACGTCGCTCTTAATCGGTTTTACGTCTAACTGCGTACGTTTAAACGATTGCTCGTAAAAACAAGAGCCCCCTGTCCAACGGTAGGCATTTATTTCAACTGTTTTGCGAATCGTAGCCAGTTAGCTTCATCGGATTAAAGAGAACCGGCTGTTGCGAATGAATCAGATGAAAAAGAGGGCGACGTGAACGAGGTTGCCCGACAATGACAACGGAAATATGTGGTATTGTTCGACGAGAACGGGATTAGGAAGACATATTGGACGATGGGCCGGATAAGACGAACTTTTTTTCAAACGTGTACACGTTGGTTCCCGGCTAAAAATACGGGAGGTGGTAAACAGAATTTTTACGGCAAGCCTCTCGCGACTCTAGGATTTTCTATAAAATATCGGAAACGAAGTAATCCATGTATTCGCTTGAAAATTTTCGTTTATCTTCGATTTTATCGCAGTAGAAAACTTTATTCACCATTCCCGTTTGATCATCGAACGGAATTTTTTAAACAGTTAACATTTCCTTAAAAATTATTTTTATGTATAATGAATATATGCAATTTAAAATTTTTATAGGCAAAATTTAAGAAATTGGAAATAGAATCCTATTTTCTGCAAAATTTTCATAAGCCATAAATGCATCTAATAATTCTAATAAATAGACCTAATAATAAAATTCGGTGTTGCACTATTATTCATCCAGGAATCATTTCGCAGCCAATAATATTATAAAAAATGAAGCTAAATTTTCATAACACCTTAGTCAAGAGAACCATTAATTTTCAGACCAGCTTTGCAGGTTTTTGTACTTTTTGTTTCCGGGAAAAGAGATGTGAGAGAAATATCGTGATTTTCCACGGATTATACGGCCCGAACCAAAATAAATGTCCAACATAAATTCAAGTATAGTCCAGCTAATGGGTTTTCTTGTATCCTTACTGCCAAGAAGCACCCAATAGAAGCACCCCTGCGGCCAAGAGACTTAGAGACGCTTTCTTTCCTCTAAAACCATGAATTGAGGCTGGTGACTTCAAGTTCTAAATAAGGTGCTGGCAAAATTCTATCCACCATCTGAAGCTACGAGCAGAAACCTTTCTGATTTAATAAGGATTTTCTTATACAGGGTGGTCCGTTTAAATAAGAACACCTAAATATCTCTTCAGGTTATTGTGATGCAAAAATTATTTGTTACGTAATGTGCATGGTGTCAATGGACCAAATATTTGGCACGAATATTTTTTCCACCTAGGTAATGTTTTTCGGAGTTATCAAGGTCATCGGTGTTTTTTTGACACATAACTGCATTTGTTTTTTATTGCACCGTGTAGCTGAGCAAAAAATACAATCAGATATGTATAATAACGTGACCTTCAAATGACCTTAATCTTTGAAAATGAAAGTGAACACTCCGGAAAAAATAATCTTGAGAAAAAAGAAACATTTGCAAAAAATTCACCTTGTGATACCATTTATATTGCATTAAAAACACTTGTTATGTCATCACAAATAAAGCAGATATTTAGGTGGCTACATTTAGGTGTACACATTCAGGTGGACCACCCTGTATTTATACCGTAAAAAATCACAACGTGAACACTTCCCAAAAATGGCACTAATATTTCTAACAAACCAAATTCTCTGGAAGAATAACCTGAAATCTTGTAGAAACTGAGAAGTTTGCTTGAACATCGGGCGATGTTCCAAAGAAAACGAACTTGTAGAAAGTTTATTCCAGGTCCCCGTACGGGTCCCGTGAAAGGAACTAAATACAACATAATTCTTGCTTCTTATCCAAAGATTTAGTTAATCGGGAGAATTACAGGGCCTGTGGATTTCATTAATTAAGGAGATTAGATGTAGAATTTAATTACGCGTCTTGGCTCGACGTTTCTCCAGTTCGCAACGTAATCGTTCGCGATTAATAGAGAATGATTGCTAATGTGTTTGCCCCCCGTGAATCCTTTCAAAAATTTGCATTTAAATAGTTCATCCGGGGGGATAAACGCGGCTCGATGCGCGCGGACACACAAAATACATAGAAATCTGAATTCTTCAAACACAGTCCCTCAAAGAGTCCGGTGTGCAAAAAGGACGGAAAGCTCTTTTCACTGGGCGAAGTAATCCACTAACGGCTGATACCGTTTCAAGAGCCACAGACCACGTATATATAGCCGGCCCTGAGCGTACTCTATTAAATGCACTAACTCGCAAGACACTTTTCGTTAGAGAAAGTCTCCTCTCGCCGGTTGAAATTCAAAGAGGATGCCCGGATAGGCTGATCTTCAATTCGTATTGCTAAACATCGTTGTCGATCCAATCTAATTTTCTTCCATCGACGTATGTTTCCCTCGTTACACTCGTTACAAGTGAAATTAAGAGAACGAACTTACACTTGTAACTTGTAATGATTTATATTGGAAGGAGCCAAACAGAAATGTTCTTTCTTCTTTTAATAATTTTAATAAGCTGAAACTGATACATCGATGATAAATTCTTTTAATTTGTCTACTGTTTTAAATTGGACATCATAAATATATAAAATCATTAATATAATTAGGAAATAAATAAATAGAATGTAAGAAAATTACATCATACATACGTTGCTTATTTTAATAAGCTGAAACTGATACATCGATGATAAATTCTTTTAATTTGTCTACTGTCTTAAATTGGACATCATAAATATATAAAATCATTAATATAATTCGGAAATAAATAAATAGAATGTAAGAAAATTACATCATACATACATACAACATTTTCAGAATATATATAATCGATACAAATCGACAAACCACACTTTCTAAATTTTCCATCCACATAAAAAAAATTGCAAATACAACGCATTTTCTCTACAATTCCGACCAGTCGCAATTTTTGAAAAAAAGTTTTTGCACATCGTGTGGTAAAATAATATCTTCGAAAAAAAAGTTCAACTCGTTAAGTGATCGTCTTTTAAAGAATATTTACGAGAGTCGCTGTAAGTGTGCGACCGTCGACGTCAGAGGAACAGCTCGAAAGAAGCTCGCGATTCAATTACGTTTCGTTATTCCACCCCGGAATTCTTTACTCTCGGTGAAATCCGCTCGTTGTTAGTCAACAAAAATCAGCGATCACGACGAATTCCTGTGGAAGCTGATTGCGCGCTGTCGCGACGAATTCCGTGAATAGATCGCTAACAAAATTAAGTCTCCGGCCAATAGTGTTGCGTCAGCCATGAAATATTTCTCCGCTCGAGAGTCCTGACCGAGAACGAAGTACCAATAAAAAAAAGAAGAAGAAGAGAGAATAGCGTGTGCCAGATAAAGAGAGAAGGTGAGTGGGGGGAAGGGTCCACGATTCCCCGCTACGATTTCAGCATTTTTCAGCGCGATGGATATCGAGTTAAATTTAATGCAATTTCACGTTACATTATTCCGATAATCTTATCGCGCGTCATTGCCCATTAGACTTATGGAACGGGGCTTTTATCTTCCGCCGGCTTGTACTTCCTCCGGCCGTTGCACGGTTATCGTATTATTTCGCGGCCGATAGTTATTAATCGAATACCGATACGGCCTGGGAATAAATAGAAACTTCCATCGAAATTGAAATTATCGGGGGCAACCGTGGGACCCATCTTTTCGTACGTCCTCCTCCCTTCTCTTCCTATATTCTTCTTCTTTTTCTTACTCTGGTGAATTATTTCTCCACGGTTCCCATGGAGAGAACGCATTCGCCGGATGATATAACAATATGATTCCGGGGGCTTTAGAAAGTCAGGTAAGAAAGAGCAGTGCTTTTCCAATATGCATTCTTCTTCGTAAAATTCTGACCTCGCCGCCGCTCGACGGTGTATCGATTTATGAACACGATACGCGAATACGTTAAATCAGAAGTTTTTCGCCCGCGGCGATGTTTTTGCCTCCGTTCTCGCGTTGTCTTTCACGCGGCCGGCTCTCCGCGCGGAGCATTTTCGGGAGATTGCACACGCCGACCTCACTTTCCGCATTACTGTCGCGATCCGCGCTGCGCAATTGGATAATAAAATTACTTTTTACTCAGAGACGCACGCGCCCCTCTTACTCGAATGCTACGAGTCGAATGAAAACCGACCCCGGGAATCTTACTTTTATTACTGCCCGGCTAACCCTTGCCACTTCGAAGGGTACCGATGCCTTCAGCAACCTCGCGACCCTTTTTCGAGAAACCACTTCCTCGCTCGATGGAAAAATTGGAATCGTTCTACTCTTGCCCCCGGGGGTTCTCTTTATCCTAATGGAAAGCGTTAGTATTATTAACTCCTTCGCCTGAGCTGTTTTTCTTCTTCATAAGCATGGAAAATATAAGCAGCTATTTTTGCGAAAGTAAAACTCTTTACTGTTAAAACGGTTTTCCTTATTTCGATCGACAATGTTGAATAATTTAAGCAATTTTGCAAATTGTTACATCGACTAATTTTCGACGTTTCGATCTTAATTTAGATCATTTTCAAGAATAATTTTGTTCGTAATTGCGTTTGCTTAACTAATAAAATTTTAATATATACTCGTAAGAG
This sequence comes from Lasioglossum lativentre, assembly GCA_916610255.1. NCBI lineage: Eukaryota > Metazoa > Arthropoda > Insecta > Hymenoptera > Halictidae > Lasioglossum > Lasioglossum lativentre. Next base: position 7,159,437 of record OU744366.1, read on the forward strand.
TTGTAAGCCAACATGTTGGTTCCATCAAGGTGACAAGTGAACTGATGGTACCAACATGTTGGCTAACAACTCTTATGAGTATATATTAAAATTTTATTAGTTAAGCAAACGCAATTACAACAAAATTATTCTTGAAAATGATCTAAATTAAGATCGAAACGTCGAAAATTAGTTGATGTAACAATTTGCAAAATTGCTTAACAGTAACAAATGATCGTACCAGTGCGCCAATAGCATTAATTAGAATTGTTTACTATTAAATTAGAAATTGAGACTTTCAAAAATGTTCGCAGCAAAGAATGACGAAGGTGAACCATTCTATAAAAATCCTTCATTCATAGTCTCGTTTAATACGTAACAATCGGCTAAATAAAAAGGTGAACTTTTAGGTCACTCTGCATGAACATTCAGGAAAGAAAAAGATTATTTCAACTCACTTCAATGATCATGTAGGCTGCGGAATTCGAAGAATAATAAAGTTTGTCTAAATCAATTGCACGAAACACAAGTTAAATGGAACTGTATCTCCTCTTTTAATCGTCTCAATTGCAATGTCAAATTATTCTAATGTCTACACAGTTTTGTATTTGACCAAATTCATTTTTCTCGTAAATGGCGTGAAATCCGCGGTCTAATTACGCCTTTCCTTTTTCTTCATTAATAGCCATTGTGCGTTGGTTAAGCACAGAGCTCCGAGGATGATGACGACACCTAGTTTACCAATGGAATGCTCGTAGCATATTTGCGTTCGATCAATCAGAGGTCAGAGCCCAACGGGACGCCTTTCGTGCATTTGTGTGCGCAGAGAACGAATCAAATGGGCCGGTGTACGTCGACGGGCCTCGACAAACGAAATGCCTTTAATTTACAATCCTGACTCTGACTGTGTACAATTGGCGCAAATTGAACCTGGTTTCGTGCGATCAGCTGCTTAACACTTTCGTGACCGATAACCCTGCGTTACTTGTCTCTTCGTGAGCTTTGACGTATGTACGCTCGCGCTCGAAAACTGCTATCTACTTTCGTTACCATTCTACTTTGAAACTGTGGAAAAATCCCTCTGGAATCCCCGGGCGTCGTGATCATAGTAATCAAAGATAAAGTATACGGTAACAATGACGTAGAATTAATAGACTGGAGATTGTATGGATTTACGAGGCAAAACTCGGGTAACAAAATATTTTAAAAAACTTACGACAGTAAAAACGTTTAAAGAATTTAAAAATTGTATTGCTTCTTTAAAATTACTAAGGAAAGGATTTTTGAGATTAGTAAAATTTTTGTTTTTCATAATGGTTCGCAGTCATTAATGCGTGCTAATCTGAATGTTTCTTAGTATTTTACAAATTCATAGACAAGATTCTAGAAGCACTAAGTTTCCAGATAACCATTTATTTTTTATGGATTTTCCGAGGAATATCAAAAGAATGAAAATATTCTGAATTCATATGTTGCAACCGTTCAACTGAGAAAATTATAAAAGTATGTTTTGTTTATTCCAAAGGGAGTCCATTTAAACTACAAATTGTTACTAGCTATGATATAGTACTTGACAGCAGAAATCGTGTGAAAATTCCAACAATTCTAATAAGCCCGAGAACGCCGTACCCCAATTCCCAAAACAAATCACGCAAAAACGATCGGCCGTATAACACGCTCGCCGAATCAGCTCGCAAACAGTTCGCTCATCGAGTCTTGACTCGAGCAATTACCGGTATTGGAGCTAACAACATCGATTTCCCGTCACCGTTCCCCCGAAAACATCATCGCGAAGACACGCCGTTAATCGCGCCTGTCCGTGGATGTAGACATAGATCAGAATTCTCGTCTTTCCGTTGTATACCCGGTGTGTGTTAGCGATTCATCACGAACGCTTGCGGGTAACGACGACGAAAAAAAAAAAGAGAAAGACGAAAGAACGAAACCCGTTTCCTCTCTCTCGGAAACGGTTTAATCACAATGGCCCCGGTATCCGTATCGACGCCAAGCTTCGTATTAGTCCCGACACGGAAATCGCCGTCAGGTACACGTCGTACGAGTCAAAAGTGCCGGAGGTGTTGGCCGTTGGCCAGATTGAGCCGACTTGTATGAGCGCATATCTCGCGTACACGTCTCCCCGTGCATGAGCAATCCTTTATGTCCTCGCGGATCGGCTCCGCTCGACGAGATTCAGCTCCGTTCTCTGCGAAATTCCGCGAGATTCACGTCGCCGGTAGAAAGCCGCGAGAGTACTCGCATAAATTTTCTATGTCTGGGATCTGGATCAAAATTCTTGACAAGGTAGAATTGCTTGTGCAGGAATTGACTTTAGCACAAAGTAACAGGATCAATAAACGTAGAAAATTGCGAATTACTATCGTTTGTTGTACCTTATACAAAATGGTACCAGTGGATTGTCGAGATTCTTCCGATTAAGATGAGCCCAAACATGACGCAAATCGGTGAACTTTTATGTATTTGATACATAGCAGTGCACACTGGACACACAGGATCAATAAACGTGCAATGTAGAACATTGCGAATTACTATCGTTTGTTGTACCTTATAGAATATGGTACCAGTGGATTGTCGAGATTCTTCCGATTAAGATGAGCCCAAACATGACGCTAATCGGTGAACTTTTATGTATTTGATACATAGCATGCACACTTAAGTGTCCGCAGTCGGGACAGATTTCCCACCGATACCCGGGACGTATCAAGTTTCAATTGGCTGCTCGGAGCTCAGTCCAAGGTCCCATTGGTTCGTTTATAATCGGAGGGGATAGTGGCGGACATTTAAGTGTGGCCTACTGCACGTCCTTATGGGGCTGCGCGCAGATTTGACCTTGACAGAGTTGATCGTCACGCTAAATTTGTACGAACGGAGATTAGACGAAGCTGAGTAGTACGATTTTCGACCGATAGATGGGATAGACGAAGCTGATTCGTAAGAATGTCGCCCGATAGATGGTGTGGGTCTAATTTTCTGTGACGAGCTACAATTAGGTAGGATTTTTCACAACCCGCCACGTGACAAGCAGTATTCCAGCCGATTATTACAAATTACTTCCCAACAACGTAAAAATGTGGATTTTGGGCTCTGGAGCACCCTAGATTGGACTTTTAGGAAACATAATCAACCAGTTCTGAACTGCTCATTGTAATATTGAGGCGTCAGTTTCTTTTCCCGTAAACCCTTGCATTTGCGTATACGTATATGCGGATCTATCGATGTGTGAGTGGTATGGGTGGTGGTGGTGGTAGTTGGGTGCGCACAGCCCCTTAAGTTTGATTGTTTACGTGCGATTTACGTCGTGTTCGGGCTTGTTTTAATCGGAAGAATCTCGAAAATCCACTGGTATTGCAATGAAAAAGGTGAGACAGATATTATTGAATTTGAAGTTTTTGTTATTGCATGACCATTTTCCGCGTTATTCTTTTTTCTACCTAGATAAGACTCCGTTGAATTCGAGGCACTAAGTGGTGGGGGGTAAAAGCGAGGATGGAACGGCGGGAAATTTAAGTGTAACAGATTTTGCAAATTTAAGTGAACATTACTGTAGTCCCGAAAGCAATTTGGCGGCAGGCGCGGCGGTGTTCAATCTACTTCCATCCGCTACCTTTCCAAGTAGCGATGGCTGGCCAACCTCTCCGGGGCTTGGATATCGTCTAGCGGGCCGTGCTTTAACGAGGCAGACGAGGGAGCCGCCAGAAGGAGGGAACTTCGACATTCTCGAGTGGACTCGAAAGTCGGTTTTAAGCCGTTATTAACGGATGCGTATCAACGGCGGCCTGGACTTCGAGAGCCTGACCACTCGAGGGCCCCTTGCTCCTCCTTCAGTTTGCACTCCCGCGAATCTTTCGAGATCCCTGTGAATATTCCGCCTAGGAACACCAATTTCTGCTTTTATCGCGCGCGCGAAGATTCCCATGGGATTGGGAATAAACGATTTACGGATTTATCGTGATTCATCAGCTGCACCGAGATTCTTCCAATTTCAGAGCTATTTTCTTTAACTATCAGGGCAGATCAAAATATTTTTTTCAAGGTGTGCCTGTCGACAATTTACCATATTCGCGAATTTATTAAAACTAATGGGTTCGACCAATCCTCTTGCAATATTAGGAGTACTTTCCTACAGCATTGAAATAGTTGAACATATTCTTTTAGTAACAAATAATTACATATATAAAGGAGTTTCTTAACTTGATACACCCCATTATTGGGGGGATCAGTTTTGTTATTCTTTTAATGGAAGGTGTGCTGCCAACTGATGTTTCTTCTCGAAAATGTCTACCACAGATTTGAAGATCGAAGCTTCTTCCTTGCAACGGGTTCGTGGGCTTATAATGTCTTCTTCTCTGAAAATGCTTAAACAATGCAGCATTTTGTTACTGTATAACAAGAGTGAACTAGAGAGCCCATTGAAGCGAGCTCCTCTCCGCGTATTACGAAACAACCTAAGTCGGCTGGGAGGGGGGGGGGGGCATTGATTACAGTCTAATTGTTAGCAAGCCGCCTCGTGAAGCCCCGGAACGTCATTCATAGGTTCAGGGTTCTGAAGCACGTATCATTACACCGTGCATCCGATAATGACTGCTTAAGATGGACTTCGAGTGTGCTCGAGAATACAGAAGTTTCCTCCTGGCAAGCGAGAAGCGAGTGAGAGAGAGAGAGAGAGCGAGTGAGAGAGAGAGAGAGAGAGAGAGAGAGAGAGAGAGAGAGAGAGAGAGAAAGGAGCCGCTGCTCGCCCGGCTCGTTAAGATCGTTCAATGATACGTTAAGATCCACTCGCGTCGAGTCTCGTCGGAACATTATAACTACAATACGGGGACGCGATTGCTCGTGCATGCCCGGTACAATTGTTGGATGGAGCGTAATTAATACTTTGTACATGAACGGCTAACAATTCGGTACTTCATAGAATTACTCGGGAATGAAATTCGAGAGGAGCCCGCCCGCGCAGCCAGCCACGCGGAAAATGTAACCTTAAAAAGGTAGCATTCGCTACCGCCTGCGCGCGGTTTCTGTTTCAGATGAGGAAAGGAATAATTCACGTTGCACCACTCTTTGCCGAAGATCGATATATCGATTACGTACAATTAAAAATGCTGGCAATCGGCACCTCGATAGGTCCTGCGAAGTTTGGAAACAGGAGCAGCTCGATGGACAGTCAAATATTTTTAACCGTCGTATTTCTAAATATAACAATCGTTTGGATAATAATGCCGGACATATACAGAGGGTGTCTCCCACCTAACAGTTTTCACGATTTTTTAAGTACTTGCCGTAATCTGACAAAAAATATTTTCTACAAAAGTTGATCAGTTTTCGATTGGCTATATATTGCAATGAAACAAAAGTGCGAAAAACATTTTTTTTATAGTATCGTCAAGGTCACCTTCATGTTGTTAAATGGTAGTTTGTGTATTTTTGACATAACAGTATTATAGCACGTGTCAAGACGAATTCAACGACCTATCATTCCATGACCTTGGGATGACCTTGAAGGCGAAGAAATGAAAATTTCAACAAAACGTGACAATCTGCTTGAATGAGTGATAATAACTTGTGTTTATTATTAAGACTCGAAATTACATTCAATTCAATTAAAACTAACGAATATTACCGCGAACCTTAAACAATATGCTTCATCTTTATTTTTCACAGAAAGTGAAAGATATTTTTATAATTGTTCGACTGTGCAAAGTATGTTGAACATTGTTGAAAAAATTCATCGATTGTATCGTGGATGATATTGAGTATGTCCAATGAATTTTTATACAATTTTTTATCGCTTATGTCTCGGTACAGTTTACCAATGCTACTTGCCGCGTTTGATAAATTTAGTACGCTGATCCGGGCCAGTGTCCGAAGCTAGTCGGTTAGCTTCCCATTGACTTACTTGCGGCATACTCAATCTCTCAGAACAGCTCAATTAAATCTGACCAGACTGCCCATAAATCCATCAGCCATTACGTTCGATCAACATTGTCGTGTCGTAATCGAACGTTCCGGTGGCAGATATATACTGGAGCCGCTTCATACAAGGCAAGTGCCAGCTCACGTACAGCTTAGTTCATCGTTCCAACTTTTGTGGAATTGAATGCGAAAGATTAAATAGTTTTTTTAGGAATTTATATCATCGACTGCAAGTATTTCAGGAAAATGTAGGAAGAAAACAACAAGTAATCTTGTTAAAATTCTTATTAAAAATTCATTTCAAATCGAGCCCCATGCAAGAACAATAATAACTTTATTCATTATTCATATATTTTTAAATCAGTTTTTGGTTAGTTCAGTATATTTAGTTTCTCAAGGTTACATATTTAGTTTTTGCAATTCTTAAGCCTCACTTCATTTTTTAATTAACGTATTGTATCTTATTGTTGCGCTTACTATTGTGTATTTATATCTACAGTAGGTGTACAACATTTCAGGGATTTGAACGAATTTTGGGACACCCTGTATAACTCCCTTAGATTTACACAAAATACATGTTTGAAATTTTCATTACAGGCACAGATAAAAAATTAAAAAATCGTGACTTCACTTTTTTCTTCGCAATTGCGACCAATAAAAATTTAAAAAAAGATTATTTACATATTAGTAAACTAATCCTTCTAACGTCTCAAAAAAAGCTCAAGCTGTTATTGGGTCGAATTTTGAAAAAGTTATTCGTTCTTAAAAGTAGTACGAATACTTTGTACACCCACTATAAATGATGTAGATGTAGAAAAGTGAAACTAACAAAAGTGTCTCTAAACAATAACATCGTTGACGAACCAATATGGCGTTTCCGCGACGGTCCCGATATTACGTACGAATTTATCATATTCAAATGGAACATCGCGGAACAGCTTTAACGAGCCAATCAGGCGTCATCAGTTCGCCGGAAGTTTAGCATTCCCGGGCGAGCCCAAAGGGGATTCTGAAAGCCTTAGTTAGCAGAGCGCGGGGTCGGCTTGCTAATATGGCTTTTGAAAATCTGATCGCGATCGAACAAAGCGGTTCGCAGTTCGCACACGGTGTTCCACGGCAAGAACCGTAACACGGGAAATCCAACTGATATCGAAATTCATTTCGTGATCCTCACGATATCCAACTTTAATTTACCACCTATCCGCGTTGCAGTTTCCCTGCATTATTAAGGATATTGGTTTCTGGGCTTTTGCCCTTGATATAAGCATCGCGCAATATCCTGTCGCTACCCCTCGCTGTGCTGTTAATGTGTGCGTTTATAGTATTCGACTGTTCAGGCATTAATTCTCACAAGGGAACATATTATGTGAACAAACTTATGTGAGATATAGTTCTTCGAAAAATATTTGACACGTATTTTTTTTCATCGGCAACCATCCACAGTAAAAACAGCCCTCGAAGTCAGGGGTCAAAAGCATATTTTTTGAGAAAAAAAAAAAGTTTGTTAAAACATTCTTGAGCGACTACATTTCCCATTGAAAAACACACAACTTAAAAAAAAATCAAATTTTTTCTACCACTGGTTTCCGAGATATCTAAAAAAATATGGTTTTGACTCCCAACTTTGAGGGCTGTTTTCACCCCTTCAAAGTGGATGGTTGCCGATAAAAAAAAATACGTGTCAAATATTTTTCGAAGAACTATAGCTCACATTAGTTTACTGTTAAACATGAGAATATACAGGGTATCCCAAAAATGTTGTACTTCCGTGAACGGGCTGATTACCGAGGTAATTTCTTACAGTATTTTCGAAATATTGAAAACATTACAAGGGAAACACAATTTCCTTTGATTGGTAGCTGCCGACAATTAACTGGAATAATTTGTATTCGCATAATTAATCGCAATGTAATTGTAACTCGCGAAATCAAATATGAATCTGTTATATTCGAAATTTAGACACAGATTTCTTCGAAACGAGACGACAGAGACACAAAAACCGTAAAAACTGTGTTTGATTTTTTAATAAAATTTCGAAGCAATGCAGTCGACGAATATATTATGCACATTTTCATTATGGATGTAACGAATAAAAAATCAATTGTCCGAGTTCGGCCGGTTAATTACAATCCGTACTGTCGTTTCAATAATAAAAGCGAAATCACAAAACTGTAATTACGAAACTGGGAATTTCTATGCAAATTCAAAAGGTGAATCGCACTTCACACCGAAATGAAAAGATATTTTTACTTTCTACGCTCAACGTTACAAAAGTTTTTTTAATGAAATCATCGCAGACCCATCGTCATTGAATTTTCAATTTTATCGTAGTCACCCTTATTTCAATTTAATTCGCTAAATCTAACCCCTCGCACGGTGTATAAAGAATAAATTCTGATTTAATAAATTAAAGCCAAAACAATATCGTTAATGCGTCAAGGGAGGCCACGCTCCGGCGTAATTGAATTTTCGAAAATTACGAAGCACGTGCCGTAGAAACCGAACGTACCGAACTAACCATTCCGACGAGAGCACCGTCGTATCTTCCGTCGCGGTAACTGTATCTGATTCCGAATAAGTTCGTGCCATTAAAGTGGCCTAAGAGTTTCGTAGCGGCACTGTGTGCTCCCAAGTTAGGGGACAGGTTTCGGCTGTTCCAAGGAGAAATGTAATTGAACGGGCCAGAAGTAATCGGAAGCAAGTGTTACTCCATGGTGCCGCTAATCCGTTCGCATTCGGATTCGTGCAACACGAAACCCGGGGCTGAATAAATGCATTAAATGCATCAACATTCATTTCGTAGAGTTAAAATGAAGTAGGTAGATGAAAGTGGAATTTTTGCTGTTTTGAATTTTAAGATTACGTAAGCCTTAAGATGAAAGCACAAAGATTCCGAAAATTGAATTTGAAGTGTTTCTTGAGAAAATGATCGGGATTCCTGAAAAAAGTAGGGATTCTCGAAAATTTCGAGAACCCACTAATCATTTATATTCGTTTTAACGAATACATTAATGATTTCGAATTTTTTATTCCAGGTGTTTTCGGCAAATTATGTTATTTAATTTATTATCCATCACGAATTCTTTTCAAGGGTGTCATATGCCATATTCTTGACATTTTCGGGAAACCCGATTCCTTGGGGAATTTCGAAATTTTCGGTAACTCGACCTCTTCCAGACTCGTCCCGACCATCGGGTTCCCGATATTTCGGGTTCTCGCACACCCCTAGTAGTGGCTAACGAGGACCTTGACCTTCGTTGTAGCCGGTAAGGATGTATTGCTCCTGGACAGTTTTTGATCACTATGAATACTGGGCAACCCATTAGCAGGACTGTGCCTGGAATTCGTAGCGTAGCATTTAGTCTGATTGGGACTGTATAGCAGCCACCCTGCAGCACTTCGACATTTACGCCGTCTCTCCATTGGAAATAAGTAGGGCGAAAACCACTAGCAGGGGTGGACTGGATAAATTGCACCATCGCAATTACAATCGGCTCGGTCGTCTAAAGTGATTATTAAAAATCTCCACTCCTGTTGTTTGCCATAGCAGTGTTTGTTCTTGCGCTTCAGCTGCACGAGTTTTGATTAAATGCTCTCTCAATAATTTAATGGTATTAAACCTGACGATTAAAATTATACAAAAGTGAAAAGATTTTTCGCGTGATCGCGAACAAATATATACGTCCAATATATCGGTTTCTAGGATCCCATAGCGGCACGAATCTATCGCAGCGAATATTTCCGGCTGGTCTGTGGGATATCCTTTAGTTCGGCACAGTAGCGTTCGATCCACCTTTTGCTCCCTTCCTACCCGTCTCCCTTTTGATCTCTGTGAATGGACCTATAGATAACGGCATTCTGGATCGCGTTAAATTTCCTTAATGAGACGGATCGATTATTGTGGCAGTCTGATGCCTGCGGTCCGCCTATGAAACGACAGCGAGGAATTTAATTACGCATGTTCGTGAAATTAGCCTCGACAAATGACCCCCGACATCGCTGTTTTAGAGGGCCAGTCGAAAATTTCGATTCAATTGTTTCGTCGAATCGGCCCCGGAACACTTTATTGGGTGATCGCGAATGTTCATTTCGATCATAGTCGCGATCGACAATGTTAGTACTAATTCTTAGTTATCGCGTTGCAAAATAATTTAATTTAATATTCAGTTATGCCTAGACTGCGAATTTTATGCACTAATGAAAAAAAATTAGTAGGTGAAACATAAAGCATTAGAAAAATAAAAGGAATTTAAGAGAATCGATGCACACATTATTAACTAATTAAAATGATTACAAATAAATTTTGATCTGCTCCCAGTACCATGTAATTGATGCAGCAGATTTTTATTTGCATACAGAACTGCAATCTATTTATGACAATGCTATTCAATGTATTAAAATAATTAATTAATTATATAGTCACCATCTTTTATCTGTACTTGAATATTTTTCGTAAAAACTGTTTTCCTTCAAAGAAGGTCTTTGTGAAAAACGTTTAGCAATCATCCAATATTAACACTCAACAATTATTAAAGGTGAGGTATGCTATTTCATAAATATTTGTTTCTCGCAAAAGCATTTTGATAAATTCAATAAATTTGAAATCCAACAAATCTGGAAATGGTTATTTAGCTTTAAACAGTTTCTCGTGCCTTTATCATTTTTCCCAAATTTTCTGAACGAGGATATTCCGTGGGACGTCACGCAATAACTTCGTCCCTCGCGGGAAGCTAACCTTAGCAGAGGGACTAAAATATTTTGGCGGAACGTTCCGTTGAAGTGACGTTGACTCGCCTGCTTCGTTAAACTGTAAAAAAAAAACGCATCGCTTATAGCGTGCTGTAGTATTTCGCTGCAGAAGGATATCCACGAGATGAAGCCTCTGGTTATTCTGACCAGAGATATCTGCCAGTTCCGGCGATATAATCCGAATTTTCGCAAAATTTATCTGCATAGTTAAAAGGTGGAACCGTGTTCGCTTCAATTAAGTAAATAGAATATTTAAAAAAAGAAAACGCCGAAACTGGATGAGAGATTCGCAGAGTACTATTTACATAATTCTCTCGAAAGTGTACGGAAAAAATCAACTGGTTCTCCCAAAACATATTCCAACAAGAAATTTTCTAAATACTGTCATCCGTTGGAAAAGACGCACTGAAAAATTACATCGGTGACAAATGAATTCAGGTTAACAAAAAATCTCATTTAAAACTCATTAGCGTATTGGATATTTCACAAGCGAAGCTCGTTCCATATTTCAAACGGGGAAGGTATTCCGTAAAAGACATCGTGTCGAATGTAGAAGTGCAATTTTTTTTTTACAATGTTACACGACGATTTTTAACGAACGCCCACTTAACAGCGTTCCTTTTTTAATTCACGCGTAGATCTGTATCGGTCGGAAGGTTAATGAGAGATTCCGAACGCGGATCACGCTATTATATGATTAAGGGAAAATCTATTTGGAACGCGCAACGGTGAGCGGAGCAGTTTCCAGCGGCCTAATACAACTCGAGCACAGCTATCTAAACGGTCACATTCGATCGTAAGTTAACGGCGTATCACGTCCGAATCTCAAGCATGCAACTAACTCATTTAATTGCGACCGTTATCGCGTATGAAAGGTTTAATGCTCGCTCGAGGAGCTCGCTGATTACGTCGCGGCGATAATAAATAGCGAGCGAGGGGGTGGTGTCGGGGAAATGGTGTCCGTTCGTTCGCTTAATTGTCATTTGTCGCAGCTTCCTCAAGAGGAACCCGGGGAATAAAACCGTGAGAAATGAAAACTCGACTAAGCGGCGCAGTACGTGTCGCGAATGAGGAAAAAAACACCCCGTTGGACTTATTGCTTTCGGGGGCGTTCTAATGACCTCGGGGGGTGAAAGTCGAAAGTAATCATCGTCGCCTCCATTGATGGATGGCCCCGACACGAGACGCCGCGACGTTAGGGGGGTGGTTGGGGCCCAGGAAACAAATTTAGAAGGAACGTGGCTAATTAGCTGTGGTCCCGGCAGCCATTGCGATAGCATTTTCCTCGAGCGGGACACACACCGTTCTCCGGGAAAATCGTGACGGGGACGTTTAAATGTGTCAGGCGGAACCTCCATGCGATAACGAATGAATAATATTAAGATAGTTTGTTACATCGTGACATTTATATTGTCGATGATAAAAGCTACGAGGAGGTGAATATTTATTTCGATCATAGTCGTCATCGACAATGTTAGTGATAAATCTTAGTTATCGCGTACCAAAATAATTTAATTCAATATTTAACTAAATATTCACTAATGAAAAAAATTAGTAGGTGAAACATAAAGCATTAGAAAAATAAAAGGAATTTAAAATGATTACAAATAAATTTTTATCTGATCCCAGTACCACGTACTTGATGCAGCAGATTTTTATTTGGGACACACCGTTCTCCGGGAAAATCGTGACGGGACGTTTAAAAGTGTCAGACGGAACCTCCATGCGATAACGAATGAATAATATTAAGATAGTTTGTTACATCGGGACATTTATATTGCCGATGATAACAGCCAGGAGGAGGTGAATACATTGTTCGCGATAGAGCAAACGGTTGCGGGGGTTAACCGTGATCAGACAAAGGGGAGAGAAACGTACTTTATATAATACGTAAGAGTATTATGGAAACAAGGTTTCTTGGAACGAGACGAACATCGAGGAGGTACTTTCACAGGACCGGCTGACTGTCTTTTCTTTCTCTGGCCGCGATGCTATCGAGGACGAGCCCCGGGAAAATTGGGTCGATGGGTTTAGGAGCTTACCACGCTGCTTTCAAAGATATTCTTCAACCTCACCTTATTATATCTGATGCCTGTTTTGATTTACCGGCCCCCTCCGATCGTTCGTATCAAAGGGGAGCGCCGTTTGCTAATCGGTTGTCGAGATTTATAAGGAGTTTAGACTGAACAACATTATTTCCGAGTATTTGCTTGTCCCCGAAGATCTTTCCTAATAATGTAGGAAAGCTCCACGTGCTTGCTTAAAATGTGGGGGGTGATTCTACATGCAAAAATGAGTGAACATAAACCATTAACATTTTTTTTTACGCTTCCTTTTGTCGGGAAAATTGAGATTGGAAAATCAAGTAGTATTGGTCGGCTATGGTCAGACGCGTCATACGATTCTACAGGACAAATGTAAAATATTGTTATAGTTTTATTAAATGTCAGCATTTTGAAAACCTGCTCAGATCTAATGTGCTGTGTATTCTTGAAACAAAAATTATGCACAAAATTCTTGTTTAAACGAGATTAACATTTTTTTTACGCTTCCTTTTGTCGGGACAATTGAGATTGGAAAATCAAGTAGAATTGGTCGGCTATGGTCAGACGCGTCAGACGATTCTACAGCACGAATATCCAATAAAATATTGTTATAGTTTTATTAAATGTAAGAATTTTGAGCACCTGCTCAATGTGCTGTGTATTCTTGAAACAAAAATTATGCACAAAATTCTTGTTTAAACGTCATTAACATTTTTTTTACGCTTCCTTTTGTCGGGACAATTGAGATTGGAAAATCAAGTAGAATTGGTCGGCTATGGTCAGACGCGTCATATGATTCTACAGGACAAATGTAAAATATTGTTATAGTTTTATTAAATGTCAGCATTTTGAAAACCTGCTCAGATCTAATGTGCTGTGTATTCTTGAAACAAAAATTATGCACAAAATTCTTGTTTAAACGAGATTAACATTTTTTTTACGCTTCCTTTTGTCGGGACAATTGAGATTGGAAAATCAAGTAGAATTGGTCGGCTATGGTCAGACGCGTCAGACGATTCTACAGCACGAATATCCAATAAAATATTGTTATAGTTTTATTAAATGTAAGAATTTTGAGCACCTGCTCAATGTGCTGTGTATTCTTGAAATAAAAATTATGCACAAAATTCTTGTTTAAACGTCAGCCTACGTTGCCCACTGAAATCGGAAAATTCTATTTTCCTATTGTTAAAGTAATCAAGCAATCAAGATAAAGAACAAAAATAATGCCACCAATATTTGTGTTCGCTAATCAACATATAAACTAAAGAAATTAATAAATACAATGACGGAATAATCACACTTTGTTTCCATATTCTACAAATCAACGCTAATTTAAAAATTCTACTTTTCGCACAGCCGAGGCATCTCGACTAACCAACATATAAGCTAAAGAAATGAATAAATACAAATGACGGAATAATCACACTTTGTTTCCATATTCTACAAATGAACGGTAATTTAAAAATTCTACTTTTCGCAGAGCCGAGGCATCTCGACGTAGAACTGCAATTTCCGATGTCCCACTGACGTCTGAATCCCCCCGGGAACAAAAACTGAACTCTCGCGTGCGATTCGAATGTTCCGTTCTAGCGAAAATAATTCGCGCCTGTCCCTGTCGAACGGGGCTCAAAAGCTAACGAAGAAAAAAATCTATCGAACGGTTCCGGGGGAAACGCGAACGGAATATATAGGACAACGCGGTGTGTCCCATTTCTTTCGTCGAACAGAAATAAAAGACGAGGTCGACGGGGCGACGTCAAATTGATGGATACCGCAAATTCGTCGAACATCGTTTCCCAGTGCATCGATTGCAGCCGGCGCGCACACCGAGTAACACCATTCCGTGCGTCTTGCCGACGGTGAATTTTATTTACGGGCCGATAAATTCGCCGTCAATAATGATCGCGGGGCCATTGTGAATCGATCGGCGCAACAGATGGCGTTCGACTCCGTCGAAACCGGGCACACACCTGATCGCAAGGGGAGAAGAGTACGCGAGAGTCGTCCCGTGTACACGCACTCGCGCGCGCAACACGCACGGCCGCGCGCAACTATGGGCCAAGTAATCGAATAACGCTCCGACGATAAACTATCACTTCGCCTCGTAAACCGTGCGTTCAATCGACCCAAATTACTTAGCGGTATCGCTCTCGCTGCGTGCTACGATGAAGATAAAAATATTACTTACAACCACCGGCCCGTGGTTTACGCGTTTGTTCGGGTTACGCGAGCGTGATCGTATAACATTTCATCCGTGTGCAGCGTAATATCGAGCCACCGGGATGATTCAATCTCAAGTTTTCTTTCTCCTCTTTAAACATTCTATTATGTCTGTGCTCGAACAGCTACGTTTGGGTATACGCTGAGAGAGTAACATAAAACTGTGGAATTTTTTGTGTTTTTACATATATCTCGTGTAGGGCAAATTTTGTTGATACGACAATATATAAATTATTTGTAGTCATACTTGCTTAAGAAATTTATAATTTTGCTTGGAAGTTTGCACTCTTGCACTGTGTCCCATGTCAACCTGTTAAACCCTTAGCACTCGAATGGCGACTCTGAGGCGCCATTGAAAATTGCTATGCCATTTTTAAACATATTGTACAGATTATTATTTTTGTTCGTATTTAATAAGTTACTAGACATTTACATATTACATGAGATATTATATCAGTTTCATATGCAAAAAATGAAAAGAAATTGTATAGAATGAAAATATTCTCGAATGGAAAAATCTTTCGTTTTTGAGTTAAAATAGCTCCGAGTGCAAAGGGTTAACTAGGGAAGACGAATTAAGTGGTAATTCTTATTAACACTTTTAAATAAATTTTTGTGTTAATGTATATCGAGTGTAACAAACTTAGAATCTGCAAAATGCTAGAAGCGTGAATGAGTATTCTTAGTATTATATATTTTAATTTTTATATAACAATGTTTCAGGCTGAAGGATGGACATTCAATATCTGGTTTTTGGATAAAAATAAAATTTTTCAAGTAATTCTAATGTATGCAAATAAAGTCAGGATATATACGTATTAAATGTTCTTGCAGTTTCTGCGGAGTTCGACAAATTTTTAATTCCCGGTATATTCTCGGGTCTTTGAAATCCGTCTTCAAAAAATTCTACCTTGATTTCAACCACCTGATAACAGTTGAAGAGCTGCCGCAATTTCGCTGCGAAATTTCCAACCAGCGGCCCTGACCTCGCAGCAGCCAGTGATTACCAGATTTTTCTGGATTTCAAACAATGGCTTTACATAGCACAGCTTTGAAAATGTCGAAAAATTGGAAAGCTGTGTTATCGGATGATTTAAATCACAGGTGACAGAATCTTTTGAAGGCGTGCTTGAAATATTACGATTTAGTAAAGCAGGATCAAATCTGTGTTGAAGCCGATAATAACATTCTAAAAATACAAATAATAGAAACATTAATTGTTTGCATGTAATAAAAAATTTTCTATCTCATTTTTATTGCAATATTGCACAGTTTGCACTCTTGATTTCGAATGTGCTGGCACAACATATTTCAACGTTTATTACAGCGTTCTTTGTATTACGTTTTTTATGTTCGATGAGATATTGGCTCTTTTAGGAGGCCCTCGAAAAGCTCATCAATGGATAATAACGCGGGCTCATAAACTGGCGATGTCATTTTCCCGCGAACGTTTAGCGCGCGCGTTTAAACGATAAATTTTAATTAAATTGAATTACGCGCGACGGAGGAGCCCGTCCGTATCATTGCACCCCTTGAACATTGTTTTTCGATGACTAATTACGTATGAGTCAGGTATTAATTACTTGGGATCCCGGGCGCAGCCGAGCAAATAACCGTCAACGAAATCGCGTATCCCCCCCGTCGAACAATATAGGGAAAGTTTCCGCTGTTGGCCATTGTGCGCGATCCTGCACCTCTAAGGATCTACGATCGTGCATTTGCACAATTCAAAGCAGCAGAAAAAAATAGGAACGAAGTACATCGCATGTACATATTGTACTATTCTACATTATACATACCGGGTGTTCATTTGAAAACTTTCCAGCCGAATATCTTGAAAAATATGAAAGATATTAAAAAAGTGTGAAACACGTGTCCAAGGATTTCGAGGGGGAAAGGGGGGGATAAAAAATTTGCGCAGATAAAAAAAAGTATCCTACGAAAATTATTTGGTCTTTTTACGTACAATAAGATCCCATAATAATAAATATAGGTTTCCATTTGAAAAAACAAAGTTGACCTTCAAATGACCTTGAAAACGCCACCCAAATAAAAAACTGATACTGCCCCCCCTTTCCCCCTCGAAATTCTTGGACACGTGTTTTACACTTTATTAATATCTTTCATATTTTTCGAGATATTCGGCTGGAAAGTTTTCAAATGAACACCCTGTATATGTATATTTGAACACTAATTCCTCGATTATTCTGGAAAATGATATATGTATATTCAAACATCTGTGAAATCTTTGACAAATTTTTTTCGTCACTGAAACCATCGTATAAAGATTGAAGTTTTCTCTTCGCAACGACACCTTAAAAATTGAACGATATTTTTCAGTCGTTTTATCGAGCTTTGAATGAAAGGTGTGCCGCGAACTTCGAAGTGGTACAAGAGTTACACCGCGGGGGCTTTACACGACCGAACTTGTTCCTCCTTTTTGTTCTATAAAACAGCGAAAAAAGATCGTACATCAATTTTTAAGGAGTGGTTGTAAAGAGGAGGTTTCAATTTTGAAATCTGTGGTCGTTTCATTTACAAGAAAAATTTGTGAACGTTCTCACAGGCGTTTGAATTTACATTTTTTGGGAAAAATCAGTTTTCCCACCTGTTACACATCATGTAAAAATATTTTCGAGGAAAATGATCCTTAAAATGACTGATGGTTGCACTATTTGTTTTTAAAAAATTGTCATAATTTAAATATCGACAATTTCTCGAGACAGATGTAGTGTTTGAATACTTTCAGTGTATACAGGGTGTTCCTTGGGTCATTTGAAGCAACATTTTCCTTAACAAAAATGGCGTCCGCGGCTTTGTTTAGGAGTTATTAACGAAAAACACGGACCAATCAGAGCGCGAGCTAGACGCTCGCTGGCACGTTCAGCCAACCGCCTGCCGGCTCGCCGCGCTGAACGTGTCAGCGAGCGTCTAGGTCGCGCTCTGATTGGTCCGTGTTTTTCGTTAATACCTCCTAAACAAAGCCGCGGATGCCATTTTTGTTAAGGAAAATGTTGCTTCAAATGACCCAAGGACCCTCCCATTTCCCGCTTACGCAGTCGTTTTGGGACACCCTGTACGAATACCGAAGTACTTGACAATCGTGATAAAGAATTGGACCGTTCGCGCATCGGTAAATGAGAAAGAGTTCTACGACCGAGCTCGGGATCGCGCGCGAGAAACACTTACACGTGTCGCCGCGTAATATTGACCTCGGCCGATCGCGCGTAAATAAACGTGATTAATCGGAGCATCGCGAGGACTTTTTCGCTCCCTTTTTTTCGGACGTTCGGTCATTTCAGTTTCGTAAAACAGCGCGGCCCGATAAATCATTCCGTCCCCCGGCCCGCCGCCGCCGCCGGTCAAGCGACGGCGTGATTTATGTATCAATTGTTCCGTGCTCTATTGAAACGCGGGCATCAGTCGCCGGCCACGATTTCAAACGTAGCCACCGATGCCTCGATCCGCGAGAAGTTCGACACGTTGTTGCGATAATTTCGTAACCGTGTGCCACCACCACATTTTGTCCCAGAAAATCCTGGAAACGGGCGAAAGACTCTATTCTCTACCCGCGAGAGCTCCGTTCGAATTCGATTCGAAGTTAAAGAAGTATTAGAAATTCTGCCGAGGCGCGAAACTTGGGTAGATGGAAACAATTATCAAAGATTCGCCGCCTGCAGTCTTGCGGATTTCCTGTGCTCACGTTCGAACACTTACGCTTCACGTTCGACTTCTCGGGCATTGTTTTAAATCTTGTTATTGAATTTGATGAATAAATTGTGTACGCCCGGGAACCGGGGGAAAACTGAATATGCAGGCTGCGAATTAGCGATTCGTATTTGCGAAATAGCGAAAGCTAACTGGGGAACATTTAAAACCAGAACTTTGTCCAGCAGCTGTCAATTAAACTGTGCGAAAGGAAGTTTAATGATGTTCTCCGTAGGTAACGCTATGCTATGTTTCAAAGTGTAAGATTAGAAATATATAATTAATGATTTCGGCGCAAGGTTCGATCATTTTAAAACCAACAGCAAATGTGCAATTAATACATCATACATGACTCGACGTTTCGATCATAATGTTGATCATTTTCTAAGAGACATATTTTGCGTTTGCTGTGAAAACAAATAACCACATTGAAGAACAAATTTTTGAGTTACAGAAATTGGACTTTATTCCATGGTGGCAGATATGTAACAAAATATATATAAGATATGTACGCAAAATATGTCTCTTAGAAAATGATCAACATTATGATCGAAACGTCGAGAAGTATGATGTATTAATTGCACATTTGCTGTTGGTTTTAAAATGATCGAACTTTGCGTCGAACTCATTAATTTAATTATATATTATAATTTCGATCGAGAAAAATTCACATTAAGATTAGAAAGTTCAGCCCTTGTTCCTAGAAAGATGCACCAAGATTCCCCTAAACCTAACCAAAATTCTAAACAAACTTTAGTTAGGTTATTCCGCTATTGTAAATAATTACCTCCTAATATTCGGACGGGACTAATAGAGTCCACTTCCCCGAAAAAAATTGCTTGAAAATAAATATCTACTAACAAATTATTATATATTTCAATGAGCATAACGATCTGCCTATTTCGCACTTGGAACTATAAAACATGCATTGTTATTATTAATAACAATGACGTAAAATTGAAATCGCATAGCTATAAATTGTCATCTAATTTTCTAAAAAAAATGTTGAAGGCCTTGTTAATCTTCCTAAGTGTGCTTCCTAAGTGTATTTTGCCGCATTCCGTCACGCAACAATGTGATTAGGACGAATTTGCATGGGTGTGCCTAGGTGTACGTTAACATCGGTAGGTTGCACGTCGGCCGACACGAAATCAAACGGTTGTTTGCCGCGACTAGTCCCCCCCAAAACGCGGCTTTAAAGTCGCGCCGCCGCGCCGCGCCGCGCCGCGCCGGTAGCTAAAGTAAATTTAGCGGCTTTCAAAAGCGGTACCAACTCCAACCGGATGTTCAGCAATGAGTAAGCGATGCGTGAACCGGTGCCGTGCAGCCGTACCGCCCGGAAGCAACCCCTATTTGTATTGCCGCACCGCAACTATAATGCACACCGCATGCTAATGTTAGGCCTACTCCGCTTCCTGAGCGTGATTTTATTGACGCGGTTTCATGCGGTTTCACAGGGTTCGCGGTTCACATTTTTCCTTCTCAGTAGACGATATTCAACTGTATCATGTCAGAAGTAGGTAATGTGTAAAAAAATTTATTTGAAATTATTATTGCTCGGAATTTCAAAAATAAAAAATCAACGTCTCGATTTTTCACATTTTTTATCTTTGCCTGTAATGAAAATTTAAAATATACACGTGAACAAAATTTCATCCCTGCAATTATTATGACGTGTGATTTTATTTTGAACTCCAATGGATGAGAAAAGAATCGTAGAATAATTTGTATATAATTAAACCCAATAAAACGAGAAATAACTTCTGTGTGAAAATTATTCGCAAAGTAAGCAAACTACCTTCCTTCTTTAACACTAGAAAGACTGACTGCTTTTGGGCAATATATGTATAACACACACATATATATACCGGAAATGAAGGAGGGGGGGAGGTAACTACAAATATTAATAAACGCATTTGTATGTTGTACAAAAAGTCACAAAATTCTAAGAAATTGTGTCATTACATACATAATTGTTTTTCTAATTGAATTTAAAAAGCAGTCAAAATGACTTCCTTGGGCAATCTAGTGTTAATAATTCTGTCGAGTTCAAAATTCTAATCTTTCTGCATAAATGCATGAAATCCGCAGTGTATTCGTCATCGAGGATTTAATTTCACTCTCGTCATGGTTTGATGGAAAATTTTAGTTTTTAATATCGACGATATTAATACGTACAAATGTTCTCAATAAATGGATACGATGGATCAAGCTAAAAAAAATTGTGGAGATTCGCGATGCAGCGGACGGAATCAGTTATCTGATATTTTTCAAGCATTTCTGAGCGTTTCGATACGTGTACCGACCGGGGATGCAAGAATAATGATCTCAGGAATGGCAGTGTCCCGCTCGTCCGCGCACCTGACTCGCGTTTCGACTAAACCGATTTCAGTACAGACCGCTGTTCTTGCTCGTTCTGTATTTATGAGCACCGGCGAAGTCATAAAATACGAGTGGCTCCCGTACGGTCGCGTATGGTTTCATTAAAAAAAATTGCAATTGCAGTTTGCGACTGCGTCGCAGCATCTGCGGTAGAAATACGGTCAGTTCCAGGATAGATAGCATTCTTAACTCGAACACCGTATATCAATTTCTTATTAGCAGGTTTTTCCTGTAGATTGTCATTATTTATTGTCGAATATTGTTGAATAATCTGTTTCTAGATACAATCAACACAAACCAATTAACATTATAATACACAGTGATTTCAAATGCTAATTACGAGACCATGCGATAGTTTCAACGAATCGCGGTACCGCAAATATCGAAATATTTTAATTAAGATTAAATGAAAATTTGTAATTGCGCAACAGAATTTCTGCTCCTCGGCTCAACAATTTCTTTGTTTCACGGACGATTGCCTCGGCTAATTAAACGAGCTTTGAGCTTTATTTTCAGCAGCATTTCAAGCTCCAAATTCTGTAATACACGATAGGAGTTGAACTCTGTAATCAATCTTTGCCAATTTCACTTTATCAATCACTGATCGGAAAATTTACTGAAGCAACAACTGTGTTCATATAAATAATATAAATATAAGATAGCAGAATGTGTACTTCATAAAATTTCTAAACGTACACTTTTGTTAGGCCCATTGTTCTTGCAGTCTAGTAATGTTTAGAAGTAAATTAAGATTGGAATTGATAATAAATAATGATGCGACAAAAAGATCAGGAACAACTAATACAAAAAAAATCATAGAAAAAATCATAGAAAATGTTTCATTTAAAAAATAATGAACGATCAAAATTTGCGACTCAAAGAAGGAGAGCGTATTGGAAAGAAAGAGACATTGTTCATAGCGTTTCCCATACGCTCTCCTTCTTTGAGTCGCAAATTTTGATCGTTCATTATTTTTGAAATGAAACATTTTCTATGATTTTTTCTATAATTTTTTTTCCCCAAAAACTCCCAGTTCGCCAGGATGCAAAAACAAAACAAGGTGGATAGTGCAACGATTCCTGAATGCCGTACGGTTGCGAATAAATCGACAGACGTCAGAGACCATCGCGAAACAACGCAACGGTGCTCTTCTTACGGGGTCTAGCAGTGCCTTGCGCGGCGCGCGAGGAATCGAGCTATTCGAACGTCCGCATAAAAGAGATTCAGCTACTGAGAATACACATGCATTCGGGTGGTAGGAGCCAATCCCATAATAAATACAGAAGTCGTATTCCATTCAAAATTTTCGTTCAGAAGTCCGTGTCAATCGAGAGCTCGCCGAGAATTTCATTCCCGGGGAAGTAGTTTCGACGAAATGCTTCGCTGTAAGTTCGGGGGGCGTCGGTGTGCTAAAGTTTAATATTTCCTGCGCTGAAAAGTATCTCCTCTGAATCGATTCGGCCGTCGCGCACCTGGAAATGCTACGGTAAAATCCGTCGATATATATGTATCTATATATATATATATATATATATGTATAGATCGACGCACACGGATCCGTAGAGCACAGCCGTGATCAATCGTTTACACGCCGGCACACGTCCAATCGCGAGCGTTTTCCAGGTAGCACGCGTGTTAAAGCGCGATGCGTCCTCTCTCCTATGTTATTGCTTCTGACGCAGTATAACCGCAGAATTTATACGGAGCTTCCTATATGCAAATGGACGACGCGGGCCATGGCAAGCTTCGAGCTTTTAATCGTAACTGCCAGCTTAACCACCTAGCGAATTCGTCGACACATCCGACATTGAAACCGTTTCCATGTAATGCTCGAAAATCGTCGGCCCGAGCCCGTTCCGCGCACGCACGTTCTCCGGAATCGCGACCCGTCATCTTTCCACTGTTTCCGCTTTCTATGCTTTTTCCATTAAACAGAGCTTTCATAGACCGAATATGAGCGAAATCAGACGAGAGCAAAATTTTTTCACCTGGCACCTGGTGTTTAATGCGTATTTTTATGTGCCGCCGTGAAATCTACGGGTACGAATCGCTGGGAGGTGAATCTACATGAAAAAATAAGTCGAAAAGGAAGAATAATGTTTTTTCGTTCGAGGCTTTGTTTTCGGGAAAAATAACTTCGAATTGCCCTAGTATCTGCGGGAAGTAGAATAGGTTGGTCATGACCAGACGAACTATGCGATAGCACTCGAATAAAAATAACGAATTTTAACTTGACCAGTCCACGTGTTCGAATTGCCCTAGTATCTGCGGGAAGTAGAATCGGTTGGTCATGACCAGACGAACTATGCTATAGCACTCGAGTAAAAATAACGAATTTTAACTTGACTAGTCTACGTGTTAAATTGATTAAAAAATCGATAATATTCAATTGAATGCTCGTCATCCTGTACTGCCACTTTTGTGTGAACCACTGTAGTATGTCACGATAAAATTATCGAAGTATTTTTTCCCTTTGATATTGTGCTGAATTGGACGTCAACTTTGATAGAATTTCACTGAAAATGTGATTGTTACGATTTCCCGAACGCTGCACAAGGATTAAAGAATGCTCGCAATGCGGTGCACAAAGAATACAATCCGATCGTGTTTTCACGAAGAATGAAATGTGACCGACCGCATAGTGCCACTGATACTTCTGTCGTTACAAAAGTACCGGCAAACTCTTGTTCGCGTAACGCAGCATTTCTGCGACACGGGTTTTATCCTAACGCCGCACTGTTAGAGAATCGGAGACACTCTTGTTATATCGCTACAATTTTTGCTGAAGAGGTGCAAGATTCAAGATAGAACTTGAAAAATGCTGAATATCGTAGAATTTCCTAGAAGCACGCTGCTTGGAAGAGAGTGAACGAATAAAAATGATAGTTTTCTTTGAAAAAACAGGAGCGTAGAAATAAAGATGCTGGTGAAGCAGGCTGAAGAGGATGAAGGTATTTTGCAACACAGGAAGCTATCTTCTTTGACGGTGCTTTAGAGGGATAAAATGAGAGAAAAAATAGCTTTTAAATATAACTTTAAAGTATTTCGCATTAACAAAGACACAATGCTTTTTGTACACATACATAAATGTTTGTAGTTACGAAAACAAAATTACGTGGTTGCAGTAATTTCTTGAAAAATGAGCGAAATAATGTACATAACGTTTAAATTCTGTGTAGTTACAAAACTGAACAATCAACGTGTCTCACGGTATAAAATATTTTACACTTTCATATAAAATTTGATGTACCTCTTAACCCCTTGCCCTACGATTTATTTTACGGTGTCAGTGGTTAGAACTAGTTTGTAGTTCGCAATTTCCTAAAAAAAGAGAAATATTGTATGCCTACACATGCTCTCCAATAACTGGACATTAACAACACCAAAATAGAATTTCATCTCGATTTAAAGGAAATTAATAACATACATATTTATTCTTATGAAGATAGAATCTTCATCACGAGTCTGACACGTTATTGTAGGGAAAGGGGTTAATAACTTCAAAATTAAAAAATCGCGGTATTTTGTCAACATGTAACAGAATGTAACAGAATTTTTTCCGGGTCTCGTGTATAATTACCGGGCACGAAGAACGCGATTCGATCGCGTTTTCCGCGAGGTAGAACGAGGTAGAACGCGATGAGCCTCGGTGTCTCGCCGGCTTGCCTCCGTGAACGTTCGCGTTCTCCACGCGAAGTTGAAGTCTCCACCCTCGGGCCGGGCCGGGCCGGGCCAGGCCGGGCGCGCACCTACCGCTCTCTTCCTTGATCCTTACATGCAAAATCCGGAGTGGCGATCAATGGGTGGCGCGCCGCGAGGAGATTGGGGTTGATGGGCAGAATAGGCGGGTGAAGCTTGGCCACGGCATTCAACGGGGCTAACTCTATCCCGGCAAATTACATTTCCATCCCCCTACGTGATAGGTGCAGCAAACATGCCCGTCAACGTCCGACCGAGTTTCTCCCTGATTAGTGACACTCCACGCGGATTATATTTCCAAAGCAATTAATTAACAAACTTTCGCGTATCACCGTCACGAACCCCGGGAACCGTCACGACATCCGCGGATGAAACGCCCCCGGAGAAAGAGAGAGACAGAGAGAGAGAGAGAGAGAAAGAAAGAAAAAAAAAAGATAACTGGGACAAGGAGGAGAGAACGAGAAATTTCTTACGGAGAACAATTCATCGCTCCTCGACGTCAAGGCGCACTTTCAAAACCCCTCTCGTCTTATAATATCGTGTCGGGCTCTCGCGGTGAACACGTTTCAAAACGGAGTTTAACACTGTGACCAACTGACGGCTCGAAAATGTTGCTGCTGTGCGCTTCTGCGAAACTGTTAAAGAAATTTATTCGCGCGAACGTTCCCTTGGAAATCCCTCGACAACGTTGTCATTTTTCAAGTTACAGATACCGTCGTTCAATGTGCAGAATTTGAAATTGCTCTTGGTCAGGCACTGTTTGCGAACGATAGAGCGATACGCGACGTTGTAACCTGCACTGTGTGCGAAAAGAGATAAGAACGTCGTATTGACGCAAGATCTGGGTTAAAAAATAGCCACTTTGACTGCTGGGTGTGCTTGCAGTGTTGATAACAACGGGAACCATCCACTTCCGAGTGGAAATAAAATATTCCTCTGCTATCTGAATCGCCAATCCTCAACGAGACCGTGTCAGGGAATTAAAATTTGTCAGGTAGTCCCGAAAAACAATTTTTTTCCAGGCTTGATCGTTCAGAAAACAGAAAATAGAACCGACAGGCAAATACCAACGAAGAGCTCTCAATGACGAAACTCTAACACCTTGGAAACCGTATAAAATTGTAAAGAATTCAATCACCAAGTAGTTGCTAATCAGTATGATGAGATGAATAGCTGAGATGTTGAGTATATACATTATTATACAGGGTCATCCGTTTTTAAACGGCCAAACGTCAACCAGCTATAGAGGGCCCCAAATGAAACAACATTCACCCCTAACACTTTTTTTGATTCGGTCTTGAATAAAAAAGATGCCCCTATTTATTTTAAACCAAACAAAGGAAAAATCATCAAGATACATAATTGCAGTCCTAATATATTTAATCTTAAGTGAACGCAAAAAATGACGGGTTTTTGCAATTATCTAAAAATCAAGACCGAATCAAAAAAAGTGTTAGGGGTGAAAGTTGTTCCATTTGGGGCCCTCTATAGCTGGTTGACGTTTGACCGTTTAAAAATGGATGACCCTGTATATAGAATATACATTATAATCGCCAATCCTAAACGAGACCGTGTCAGGGAATTAAAATTTTCCAGGTTTGGTGGTCCCGAAAAGCAATTTTTTTCGAGGCTTGATCGTTCAGAAAACAGAAAATAGAACCGACAGACTCGAAGAGCTCTCAATGACGAAAGTCTAGCACCTTGGAAACCGTATAAAGTTGTAAAGAATTCAATCACCAAGTAGTTGCTAATGTATATAGAATATACATTATAAATGTATGTTGTGCGAAATGTAATATATTAAATTCATACAAAACTCTGCAATATAATTGGCCCAGAGCCCCATGGCAGGAACGTCGCACGAAAATTTAATTATCCTCGTGAGCGACATGTGAGCGTAGCGAAGTTATTCATCGAATCTTCCTAGCGAACGTGTGTTCCTGCAACGACACGGTGTTCCCCTTCTCGCGATAAATTCTTAACAATAAATTCTCCCCGAATGCGCAGTTCCGAAAGAAATAGCAACGAAGGAGCAATTCGTCGTGGGATCATTGTGGCAACCTCGGATCATTAAATTCGGCGAACCTCGAGTATCATATTCCCCCCCGTGGTAAACTGAATATCACGCTCTGTCGAACGTGGTATTAAAACGAGTGTGGCGAGAAGCGTCGAGGTTTCCCGCGTTTCTGCCGGGGCGCCTAAGCTCGCCGCGTATATAGTGGAAGCGACGAAAGTTTCTCCTCGGCGTGTGAATTAGCTGCATTTGCATGAAATGTTTATGTAATTTACAGGTGAAGGGGGGGATGAAGTGTGTGCAGCTGAGGAGACGCGGCCTCGCTCACGCGCGCGCTCGATATTAAATTTATTCCGGACCGATGGATCTCGGGTTTCACGAGCTTTTTGATCTCGAGACGAGAGATTTTTGCTGTGACGCAGAGTAAATAAACGAAAGAATGACGGGGGGGTCTCGTCGTTGATGAAACGGGCTGCGGGCTGGCCAACGGCTGACCTCTTCCACTGGCTCCGAGTGCGCGTACACATTCACGCACACACACACACACACATACACACACACGAGCTGTCATGTCACGACTTTACATCGACGGGTTTACCTTCCCGGGATATTTCGCGATAACCGGAAATCAGTTAGAACCGAACATCATTTAATTACGCGGCCCCCCGGGGCAAACATCCCTGTGTAATTTGAAAAACGTCAAACGCTGTCCCGGCTGTACGGGACCACGGTGTGCGCGTTAGTAAACGTTGTTAATTGATTTCCTGGCATACCTCGAGTGAACCGTTCCATCAAGAAACTGATCGAGAATCTCCCCATCGATCGGCTGGGCTCCGGGTATCCAACGGATCTTTATCACTTAGTCCCTGCAAGATGAATCCTCTCACTGGTCCACTCACCCGATCAAGAAAATCTCGTGACAGCCGCGGCGGCTGTCTGCTATCCTCGACGGTAGCGCCTCGTCAGACATCCGATCGCCTCAGGATCGTTCCGCGACCTTCCGTCGAACCAGGGCGGATCGCAGCGTCCCCTTAATCACCGGGACGGTCCTCATCCCGAGGATCTTCCTTGCGATCTATCCACCCTGGGGCTTCGTTCGCCGTTCCACGGTCGCCGGCCGTTCCACGTGATCGACGATCTATCTGGCTGCTACGGTGATTGGTGGGCAACTGCTGCGCACGGTGTTGTGTTTACTCGCGTTTCACAGAACGCGGATATCGACGCTCGCGAACGCGCTAGTAGTAGGGGTTTTAGCTCGTCCGACACGGCCCGCTCGGGAACAACAATGCGAGAAAGAGGGAGCGAAGTCGCACACGCGGTGGCCAGTCGCAGACTGAACTCGCGGATCGCGAGTAGCATCGATTTCGATGGAGGGGGAAAGGACTACGGGCCGAGAGTGCCAGGGAGGGGGAGAGGGCGCGGTGGGAGGGCGGCGCGAACAGGGTGGATGAGGCGAGGGAGCGGACAGGGCACTACCAGAGGAGCAGTCAGCCCGCACGCGTCTTTGCCCGACGCACTCCACGCTGGCCCGCAAAACCTGTCAGAATTCATTTTTCTGACGTATGTATATGGAATAGGACATCTAGTTTTCATAACTTTTCATCCCCGTCTATCCAATCATCTCACCCCTATCAAACTATATAGTTTCTTTTTTTCTCATTATTTATTTATAAAGGTCGCATCAACAACAAAGTCATTAGCGACCACATGGATTTTAACATATGGTTTACATATTTAGAACATTATACTTTGAGGTAATAATATGTACATTGTAGGGGGATCAGTTTGGAGAAGAGTGCTTTCAGACATTTTATTTTCTATTGCAGTTGACTTTGGGTGACCTTGAATGACCTTCGTAATAGGTCATTGTATTCGTCTTGAAACACTCTATCAGAATGTAAGCAAAAAAATATACTGTTCCGTTTAAAAAAACAGAATTGACCTTTATATCACCTTGACGCCTCCACCTACAGAAAAATTGGTAATACCAGATTATGAGCCCCCCCGATACCAAGTAAGTTTGGTCTAATGCATTTTCTCCTATCTTCAAAAACAAGCGAGTTATTCAGGTGATCTGTTTAAAATGCCCCACCCTGTATATTTGTGGTCTTGAGCAACGATGATGGATTGAGAGTATATATAGTTTCTTGTATGGAAGAAATGATTTGATTCCTGATTTCTACGTATTTGTTTACATATTTAGTACTACAACAAGAAAGACTGAAGCAATATATATAGGGTGTGTAAAATGTACATTCGCTATTTGGGTTCAAAGTTGACTATTCCGCAGGCGAACAGGATTCTTTGAGATGAGGGTAGTTGGACAATATTACGCTGACTCCCATTAACCCTTTGTACTCTCACGTCGTGTGTGACTCGACGTTTTTAAATTGTCAGTGTAACACTTTGTGGACCGCACGTTCTGTACATACGTGCATATAGCCTCGGTACGAAGAATGATAAATGCCGTAGACTTAGAATTAGTAACAAATTTTGTTCAACTAAAAAATTCCTCATTCATATTCTCCGACTAATATTCGAAATTCTCGGAAGTTTAAAAACAGAATAAATATTTACAGGCAGATATATGAACCTTCGGTAATTATTTACAACAGGGTACTCCTCGCCGATTTTGATGAAATTTAAATACGTTGCCATGGAGCGTGCACGGATTCCGAAAATTCAATCCAATAGTAGCAAAAGTTGCAGAGAGCGCCTCATATAGGAACATGAAAAAGTTGTTCAAAATGTCGAAATCTATAACATATTGAAATTTCATCAAAATCGGAGAGGAGTACCCTTTTTGTAAATAATTACCGAGCCATCTAATGTAAAAATGCTGTAAGTCAATATTTTTCT
Organism: Lasioglossum lativentre; assembly: GCA_916610255.1. Taxonomy (NCBI): domain Eukaryota; kingdom Metazoa; phylum Arthropoda; class Insecta; order Hymenoptera; family Halictidae; genus Lasioglossum; species Lasioglossum lativentre. Next base: position 7,189,020 of record OU744366.1, read on the forward strand.
GTTTAGTTTAACACTACACTACTTTTGAAAAAAAATTAGTAGATGAAACATAGTTTTAAAAAATTGAAAAATATTTGTACATTATTTTCAACTCGTTAGAATTATTAGAGGCAGAGAGAAATTTCGATTTGGCTCTAGTTTTGTTACAATTGAGGCAACGTTTCTTATTCCGTCCAAAATTCTTTGGCCTATCGACGGCATCCGAGTAGTCCGTGACGCGTAGGCTCTCGTCTACAGGGTGTCCCAAAACTACTGCGTTAAATTGAAATGGGAGGTTCCTTGGGTCATTTGAAGCGACATTTTCCTTAACAAAAATGGCGTCCGCGGCTTCGTTTAGGAGTTATTAACGAAAAACACGGACCAATCAGAGCGCGACCTAAACGCTCGCTGGCACGTTCAGCGCGGTGAGCCGGCAGGCGGTTGGCTGAACGTACCAGCGAGCGTTTAGGTCGCGCTCTGATTGGTCCGTGTCTTTCGTTAATAACTCCTAAACAAAGCCGCGGACGCTATTTTTGTTAAGGAAAATGTCGCTTCAAATGACCCAAGGAACCTCCCACTTCCCGCTTACGCAGTCGTTTTGGGACACCCTGTATAATGTTAATTACGGTTATCCCAGGGCAGCGTTGCTCCGAAAGTAAACTTTGTCCCCGACGTCTCCGGACGCGACCCCTGCTTGTCGAATTCGAACCAGCCAGCTCGGCAGCTAGCTCGTCCTTTTGTCTTGTTCGACCTTAATCCGTCCGCGTGTTCCCCGTTCTCGGCAACCCCCGCGCACCTTTTTCCCGCCAATATTGGCTTCTCCGCGATTGCATTATCGGCGAGGGATTTTCAACGAATCTCGTTTACCGGGAGAGCTCGACGCGATGTTCCTGCGACGCTGATCGCCGCCGAAAGAAGTCCTGTAGCCGATCGAACGAGTGTTTCATGATTCGCTATCGCCGATTTCTCGTCCTCGTTTTGGTTATTGGCTTTCGGATTTTTCGAAGGGAGTCGGGGTATTTTTCTCGCGACGAACAGGAGGCTAATACTACTGCTGAGAATGTGGTGGATCCCATTTTTTTTTCTGATTGTTTGACCTTTCGATATCGGAACGAATGTTACGATTTTTCTGTCTGATTTAAAATCGGCTCGTTCGTGTATTCGCTTAAATTTTAATAGTATAGGTTCAGGAAACACTGCAAGTGACTATTTTACATTAGTTTATAAAAATAAATTGAAAATATTTTTTTATTGTTACGTTACCTAATCCATTATTTGTTATTCAATTTTTGCTAATATCGCTTTATAACGATGACAAGAAAATAGGTGGCTACATTGATTCGGAAATATTATTTTCCGATGTTTGAAATTTCTGATCGAGTATTGCCGAAATGTTTAAAATTTACGGGAACGAAATTTTTTTTTTTTAATTATTAATGTTTGCGACACTGTACGTTTCGCATCGACGTTTCAGACGCTTTTGTAAATATTCGGTAATCGATGATTTATTCCGAATTACGTCACGTGTGGCAATAATTTGGTTTTTCCAGTGGTTCCAAATTACCAGGGTTGTCATTGTTAGGATGATTTATCTCGTAATATTATTTGCTTCTGACGGAAAGAAATAATGACATTTGCGAGGTAAATATATACAAGCTGTTAAAATTTGGTAAAGCATCTTTTTACAATTATTTAAATGTTTTACCTTCATGATTTATGATGTAAATAAAAATATGAACTTGTTGATTTTTGCGAATACGATTGATGAAATCTAAATGAAATTTTAACAGTATTATTAATTTTAGGATATTTATATAATTTTCCAATGTTATCGATTCAGGAACTTCGCTATCCAATTATTACAAAATGTAGTTATATCAATTGTATTCAATTATGAGCAGTATGAAACCCATTAATTTCGGATATCATAAACCCGAATTATGAAAGAATGAAGAAGGCAGTGACCTTTGTGAAGCAGATAGACTGTGTCTTTGTGCGGAGGTGTTTTATTATCTTTTTGCAGACAGAAGACTGTGAATCATCAGTAAAACCACCATTCAGTCATAAAGGAACGCAGCTGGACACCAATCAGTCGTAACCAATTCGAAACACTTAGGCCACAGACATAGCACAACGCTCGTGATTGCTGTCATTTGTAAGTATACAAACGTCGTTACACTACCGTCGAGTTGAATGTAATTTGGATGATACGTCTTCCTCAATCTAGACCTTATGCTTCTGATTAGCGACGAAAGAAAACATGTCAAAGAGAAGCATAATCTCTCAGCTTGAAAATTATATTATTATCATACAATGTAAAATTTCAGTAATCATTCGATTCATTATGGTATCTTCCAAGCAGTTATATTTATTAGAAAATATATTGATAATATTACAAAATATAAGAAAACGTGTAAATTATATTTTCCCCTAGTTATAAAATAATTTTTGTGTATTGTGTACACGATCCAATTCTAAAGCTTTGGAATATTCTCTGTGCGTAATAAAAGCACACATAATTAGTATTAATAATTAATGCTGGCAGGAAGTAATCAATACTAAAATAAGTGGAGAGTTTCGTGTAGACGTATGTTAAATAAAACAGTACATATTAAATGGTCATTGTTTATGCACGATAAAATGTTTGAATTATAATATTACGCATATTCTATAATGACTTGTTAGTAGACTGTTTATTATATGAATATCGACACGTTTCATCAGCGATTCATGATCGAAAATCGCCTCGAAGAGAAACATGTGTTTCTTTTCTCTTTCAATCGAAATAATTCGAAAAACCCGTTTCTTCCGATATATTATATCATTTATCCTCTTTTGATACCTTATCGACGATTCACCAATCGCACGGGGTGGTGGATTAAAATCCCAGGAGCCATTGCCGTGCGTGCTAGACCGGAAAGTCTAGACTGTAAGGTACACAGCGAACAGAATCGGGGAAGCGTGGAAACGATTCCACGATTGCTACCAGTTTCCTAATTAAGGAAGAAATTATTGAACAGAGTTCGAGTTCTTAAATGTTAAACGTAAATTCTATTATATTCATTTCGACCGTAATTTCTTAATTCGTTCAGGTACCGGTTATATGCATATACATACATGTACAGAGGATGTAAAAAGTATTCGTACACCTTTCAAAAACGAATAACTTTTTCAAAATTCGACCCAACAGCTTGAGTTTTTTTACTAGGTAATGTGTAAATAATTTTTTTTCAATTGTTATTGGTCGCAATTGCGAAGGAAAAAGTAAAGGTCACGATTTTTAAATTTTTCATCTGTGCGTGTAGGAAAAATTTCAAACATGTATTTTGTAAATCTAAGTAAGTTATATACATGTACAAAGTTTCATTGAAATCGGTTGACGCATAAAAAAGCTATAGGCATTGTAAAAATCTTTGAATTTAGGGTTTGCGAATCATTTAAATCGCGAATTCTTACAATTTTTGCTATTTTCAATCATTTATATTTCATAACAACCTTGATCGATTTCGATGAAACTTTCTACACGTTTATAACATACTTCACCTTATAAATTTTCACTAAAGGCACAGATAAAAATTTTAAAAATTGTGCCAATAAACAATAACAATTAAAAAAAAATTATTTACACATTAGCTAGTAAATTAATCCTTCTAACGTCACAAAAAACTCAAGCTGTTGGATCGAATTTTGAAAAAGTTATTCATTCTTAAAAGTTGTACGAATACTTTTTTCACCCACTGTATATAATTTGCAAAAACCTGCCATTTCTTCCAGCAATTTTCCCGACGCAAATTTCATATCTTATTCTATCTTTGGAAAATTCATGCACTAATAACTGGAGGGTTTAGAAAATTTTAATGGGTCGCGTTATTCGCAATATTCACTGAGCAAGAAAATAAGAAAGGGCTTTCCTAAGGAATTTTCCGTCTTCAAAATGGAGAATTATAATTTCATTTAACATTCGATTTTCTGTCTACTCAAATCAATTCTAAATCCGACTGGTTACTTCGTTGCTGTGACGTATTCGGTTATCATGTTTGAAACACCCACCCTCCTCGGTTCTATTAAAAATATTCAGCAGTCTTTCGTTTCAGTCATTGTATTCGGCAACAGTAAATATTTTCTGAGCGCGAACCACACGGTATTCGCGAAAGACACCGACGTGACGTAGCTTATTAGCTTCTCGAATGGCCTTGGTAAAGGAAATTAATTTGGAAATATTGCTCGGTGTCACGAACACGTCGTTGCCACGACGATTTATGGATCAGACGTTCATTGGGCTTTCGGTGTCTACCAATTTCACGGTAGAATAACAGTTCTTGGACTGTAATTTCCGTCCCCGTGGGTGTAATTATATAGGGTGGTTCTTAACTGATGATACTGTCCTAGAGATTGCGATTGTGGATTACGAAATGGGTGTATAAAGCTTGACGGAACATTTTACACGTGGTACTAGACTACGGATTTTTCTGCAAAATAAAAATTCTCCAAGCTGGATATAATACATTATTTTCAAACTCTTTAAATGGTTTCACGGGTTTTGCATTTCATCTACTCGGTTTCGTTCTAAATGCATCAAAACGAGCAGTCTACTAATTACTGTTTTTCGTTAAATAATGTTGAAGTAGTTACATATCTGCCACCATGGAATAAAGTCCATAATTTGTAACTGAAACAAAATTTTTCTACAATGTGGTTAATTGTTGTCACAGCAAACGCAAAATATGTCTCTTAGATAATGATCAGCATTATGATCGAAGCGTCGAGAAATTTGATATATTAATTGCATCATTATTATTATTATATATTATAATTTCGATCGAGAAAAACTCACATTTTAATGTTGAAGCTGTTCGTTAAAAAAAAAACTCCAAAATTCGACAATGCGAAGAAACAAAGTTTAGTCCGTTTGGTCTCATCGGCTCAAAATAAGAAATCGTTTCCGGCCGTGGCTCGATCGAGGTTTGTATCCTGTTTCCGGTGGATCGACTCGTTTTTTTTTCCATTATTTTGATTACGTCTGTTTGGACCATGGATCGCAGATTGATGGAGCGACGGCACGCGTCGCGCTGAATGGCTCGCTAATGCTAGAGTTCGTCGACGGCGATTGTGGATCGACGCACGTCGCCGACGATAATCGTCGATCAACGGCGGATTCAACGTTACGCGTGGTCGACAAAGGCAAACACCGGTTGCCCCGTGATTCGTCAATCCATTTGCCAACGTAACCACGCGACCCCCTTCTCGAATCGCTCGAATCCGCAAAACGGAATTTCCTTCCGTGGTTTCGCGGACCTGGGCGGCCATGCTTTCTTCGCCTCTCTACGAATTTAACGAGTCACTTCACGGCTTCCGGGAGGATCCGTGTCGCATCGGCAATACCAAGTGTCCGGTGACTTTATTCAATTCTACATCGATCCGCCATTCACCGATTTTGTCATTGCTAAAACGAAAAATTATTACGCAAAATTAAAACACTATTTGCAAATTAACACAATATAATTTCTCAACGTTTCGATCTCCATTTAGATCATTATCAAGAGAATAATCAAATCATTGCGTCTGTAAAATAACAATGAACAGAGTAATATAATATATTAAGAAAACACCATCAGAAAAATAACATAAAATAATATTAATAAAACCTTACTCGCTTGCTTAGTGTTGCAAAGTAATTTCTACTTAAATTTCAGAAATATATTAAATACTAACATGTTGCTGCTCGGACAGTATACATGGAAGTGAGGAAACGTGGAGACATTTGGAAATATAAGTAACCGATCGTCAATCGATCTATTGGCCAAATCGAAATTCGGCGGTAAATTCAAACATATAACCTACTACATAGATGTAACCTTACTGCATCTGCCTATGTATATACCGACAATAATGTGGTATTTTTTTTTTTTTAAATTGACATTCAAATTAGTTTGACCACATTGTATACAAATAAATGTATGTGGTAATTAATGCATAAAGTGAAATTGATATAAGGATTTATTTAGAAAAATTATTATTATTTTTAACATTTAAAAATTATTACGTTAGAACATTTCGTTCGGTAGCAAATAACGATTCTAAATTGCCTATACTTAAACTGTGATAATTTCGTAAAAAATTATTCTACCACAATGAATTTGGACTCGTTTTAAAGCTGGAAGCCTCTAGTTTCATAATCCATCGTTCGTTTTATTCTTTGAATAAATTTTTTATTCTTTGAATTCCTTTCTCGAAAATTCTATACACTCAAACGTCTGTAAAAACTTTAAAAATATTTTTTCGTTATTGAAACAACCATGGATTTAAAGATTGAAGCTTCCTCTTTACCACGACACCTTAAAAATTGATGTACGATATTTTTTAGTCGTTTTATCGAGCTTTTAATGAGAGATATACCGTCAACTTTACGAGAATAAGTTACACCATTACACGACCGAACTTGGTCTTCCTTTCGTTCTATAAAACAGTGAAAAAAAATTGTACATCAAGTTTTAAGAGGTCGTTGTAAAGAGTAGGCTCCAATCTTCAAACCTATGGCAGTTTCATTTACGAGAAAAATTTTTGGAAGTTTTTAGAGACGTTTGGATTTACAACATTTTTTGGGAAAAATTGGTCTTCGGTTTTCCCACCTGTTACATCACGTAAAGATATCTTCCGAGCTTTAAAATGAGTTCGGGCTTATGATTGTGCTATTTGATCCAAGGAAATTATCACAATTTAAATATCGACAATTTTTTTGAGAATCGGGAATTTCGTGTGATCGAACCTGGTAAAATGTTTCGTGTTAAAAAAACATTGTGCATTGTTAGTATCCCGAAAAATGCCATTCGAACACTGACCACAAAATGATTAAAATAAACTCTGGTTAAAAAATGGCGAATGTAAAGTGCTGCAGCAAGTAAATAACGAATGAAAAATGCGAAAGCCCGCGTAGCACGTTGGTGCTCCCTTAAAGGTGATTCTTCACGCCTATTTTTATTTCTTTCTCTCTCTCTCTCTCTCTCTCTCTCTCTCTCTCTCTATCTCCCGGACATTTTTGTTCGAACGATCGATGGTGGACTGTTGCGATACAGTTTTCATCGCGAAACTCTCGGCCGCGCGATGACAGTGGGGTTCATGCATACCGAGATATTGGGACAATTTCGCCATTTCCCAGCAAACGTTGATCGTTTGCTCTGCAGGGTGCAATTATAATGGAAATGGCTCGCCGCGATATAAGAGGACGATACCACGAATATAATTGCGAGTTTGATCCGCGGAATCTTTTCTCCTCTCTTCTTTCGTCTCCTTCGAGAGGAACGAATCGACCGAGCTTTCTCGAAATTTTTTATTCCGTTTCCTACGGTCTTTATCCGGGGAGAAGCTTTCTCAGCTGTTACCGTAGGTGGCTGGAGAGATTTATATGTTAATTTACAAGCACGGGACTCGGGCGGACATGTAGGTCGCCGGTAAAGAGTTCTCTGAATAAAAAATCGTCAATTGACTGCAATACTCTGTACAAAAGTGGTATTTATAGAATAACGTGTAAAATATGAGTATTTATCAGTGGAATATCTGACGTAGTTTTTAAGAAAAAGGAGCATACATTTGGGCCCATATTCTCGGCTAAATAAATGATTTAACAATATGTGGTGCCATAGAATTTTTAGTTTTCAAAGACGTTATGATTGGTTATTGAATTTGCAGAGTAATGTGATATTTGTATTCAGTAGTATTTGGCGAATCATCAAATTAAAAATAAAATTCATTAACAAAATACATTTTGCATTTAATAACGTTCAGTACATTTCTACGGACCATTGCTAACGATTTCAAATAAATCACACAGTTCCAAAATTATGAAAATTAATACTGTTACGTCAGTGTTTCATCGCTCTTTTTTAAAGGCTAATCAGTTTCCCGACTTCGGTGTAAGGTAGCAGCTATTACTTCACGACGCATTAAAACTTCCACGCGGCTCAATTTTGAGAAACGCTGCAACAAAATCTAATCGAGACAGTTTTAAAAGTGATATAGCTTATTATCAGATTTTATGCATTTATGCCAGAAATTAGTACATCAGATGTAAAACAGTGGAGACGTTTAAACAGTTACAAAATTATTACGAGAAAGAATAAATATCTACGAAGCCTCATTACACTCTTATTACATAATTGATGAATGTTATATCAATCCTACCTGATTTATGATAAAATTAAAATAGTAGGAAACAGCATTTAAAACTCTCGATATACTGTTCCCAATTCATTAAAATAAGAAAGAACAAACTTGATATATGCCACCTGTTCCTCGCAATTGTTGTAGAAAATGTTTATTTAGAATTCGCAGTGTCGAATTAACCTACGAAGCTTAACACAGTCCCAAATATTCGCAAAGCATCTGGGATGGCAGCGTCGAACAGTTAAAAACATCTTCTAGCGAGAACAAGTAGCGAACTGTAAATAACCGACAACAGGGGAATGATGCAACGAATCCCGGAAGTGTTTACATTAACTCACTTAAGCATCGGAATCCCGGCGGCGCATAAATTGGCCGTGTTATTAGGGCGAAAGGAGGCAACCTCTCTCGCCTTACCTGTACTTCCTACGACCACACTATCGACGGGGAGAGGGGGGGGGGCGGTCACGACGGGCTCTCTGTACGTGCGTGTATGTGTGTCTGCTGCGAGTGCAGGTGTAGCCGCCCTGTTATTACGAGCGTGTGCATAAATTCGTTAAGAGGACCCGCAGGAATACGATATCGCGGCGAAACGTTGGGATTTTCGTAAAAAGGACTGGCACAGTCGGCCGGTTCCAATTAAGCTTACAGGCTTGCCCGTTTCTAGACAAATATGAGCCGCCGTCCGAGCGTCCCGACGCCCCCACGCTGTATTAAATATTCGCTGTGTAGCGCCGCGGATGTACGCGGTGTCTCCAAAAAATTCGGTCTCCTTAACGCCGTTACGCTCATGCCACTAGTTCACGCGAGATCGGCTTTGATCGCCTAAACGATCGAATTGTTTCTTTTTACACTTTCTACTTACAGTCGGTGTGAAAAGTATTCGTACACCTTTTAAAAACGAATAACTTTTTCAAAATTCGACCCAACAGCTTGAGTTGTTTTGAGACGTTAGAAGGATTAGTTTACCGGCTAATATGTAAATAATTTTTTTTTTATTGTTATTGTTCGTAATTGCGAAAGAAAAAGTAAAGGTCACGATTTTTAAATTTTTTATCTGTGCCTGTAGTGAAAATTTATAAGGTGCATTTGGTAGGTATAAGTAAGTTTTTAAAAGGTGTACGAATACTTTTCACACCGACTGTACATTTTTATGTCTCTACGTCCTATCTCAATATAATTAATAAATCAGTGAAAAAAATTGTGCCGTAGCAATTATGACAATAAAGATCATTGAGGGATTGGTTAATGTTCGGTAATTGAATCTAAACTTTTGTAGCTGGATGAAAAAGAACAAATTCTATATAAAATTTTCATTAGCGAAAGGAATTGTGAAAGTTGTGATGTCTACGTGCTTAATGTCAATAAAATAAGTTAGGGAAACGTAGGTGAAATATAGTTGGTGAGTTACAACAGAATAGACTAAGCAGGCTTTTATTTTATTTCGTTCCGTAAACAGTGAGTACTGTATGTGATCAAATATTTTTGAACGGTACTGTATGCTCAAGCTAAAATGACCAATCCACGCCGTCAAAACAACATCGGGTCGAGAAATATCCATGGATGTTGGGGTAAAACGCTATGAGTCAGATGGTCTCTATTCCGGGATATCACGGTTTCTAGTTTCAAACATCAACATTCGTCTGTTGATTTTGGTATTTTTCTAGTAACCGTTTCAAAAAAATAAACCTTGCAAATACATTTCAATACCTAAACTCAATATTTTGAAAATCGAACTTTCAATATATTAAATATTCTTTCAATGAAACATTTCATCAATGACTTGGAGAAATTTTCCTGACAAACATTAAATGTGTTCTGGCAAACATTAACAACGTCTAATCTCTTTAATGACGTATAATTAAACTTAATATTTTGAAAATTGAACTTTCAATATATTAAATATTCTTTGAATGCAACATTTCATCAATGACTTGGAGAAATTTTCCTGACAAACATTAAATGTGTTCTGGCAAACATTAACAACGTCTAATCTCTTTAATGACGTATAATTAAACTTAACGAAGTCGTGTTCGGACTCATTATCGTCTCCTTTAATTCAGTATACGAATTTGGTGGAAACGAGTTTGGTGATTGTCAAATTTTTAATTACAAATCTTTGAATGGAAAGATGGTGTTGCACAGACAATTTTTGACACTGTCGTAGATAGATATTGTTGAATGAAATACATGTTTTTTACGATTGTTTTCTGTATATTTTTGTTTATGGGTTATTTTTCATTGGATCACAGCTCTTTTAGCAGTTCTCTCGGGGCTGTATTTCCAATGACACCCTGTACACCTCGTTAGGAGGCCTAAAAAGGGCTGGACTGGTCTGACAACGATGCTGCCTGCATTCTTCTCGTTCTGTGCACTTCGCGGGCCAAGAATCCTGAATGACGTCAACTCGTTCTATTGGAAACTTACCCAGCAGAAGTGTAGAACTGTCGGCTGAACTGAAATTCTCGAAATGGTCTCGAGAAACATCGTTATGATAGTACGATGCTTTTGGACAATTTATCAGGAAAAACGTGTCTTGTCACACGATAGAATTCTGAACCAACAATACAAGATAAATCACCCCTTCATTGACAATAAAAGAACATAGTTATTGTACAAAAATCATTCACTAAAATTTCGAATATACATTCATTTCGTATCCATTTTTTATCGCTTTTTGTTCAGTCAGATTTAAAGCGTAAAGAGGATTCAAACTACATTTATTACAAGGATTATTTATTACAAGACTATCATTCTGAAATTGTTGTTAAAAAGTACCATGAGATAAATTTAATGTTTATTTAAACGATTGAAATATTGCCTAAACAACATAATTAGATTGTATTTCACAAAATTTTAAGTGAGGATTATTTCATTAATTACGTTCTCGTTGAATCAATTTACATACCATTTAGAAGTAATGCCCGAAATTAGTATCCACATTGAATCTCATTCATACTTCGTGAAAAACAGTTCGCGACGGACGTAGGTGATCGAAGTGATACTATTAACAGAATCGACGACGTTAATTCGATTTTCTTGGTAGTCGGACTTATAATACGAGAACCTGTCAATTACCATCGAGCGTTCCCGAGATCTTTACAATCTTCGCGAAAGCTTTTCAATTTTCCTCTCGAACGCTTGTGATTAACTTTCCGATGTCCAAATCGAAAAACACAACCGACGAGAACGTCGCGTCGCTCGAGGGGTGTGGGGGGACTCTATAGAGGACCGTATCGATTCACAATTATCATCCCAATCGGGTTCGCCCGGTAGTTAAGAACAGAATAATAACACACAAAGTCTTCGGCTGTTCTTAATACAATTAGAGGGGTCAAAGGGAGAGGGTTTCGCGAATGCCTCGAGAGATCGATTATCATTCCAAGATCGTTCGCTCGAGCAAAAGCGTTTCGCGGATTAAAAGCCAAACACCCTCCATTATTTCAGGTGAGTGTCCTTACCCCCTCTCCCCAACCCCCTGCAACGTTTCCTTCGCGCTTTTGTTCAAACTGCACAAAGGACTGAAAGTTCACGTTCGAAGGGCTGTCAACTTCGTAGTCTCAAGATTATCGCGATATCCACCGTTATCCTTGAAACCGTCTGGACGAACCTCGGATACGACCGCGTCTTAATTGACAAGTCTCACCACTTTGACAGTTTAAATATTTCACCACTTTTAATGGTTTTGTAACTCTCCACTCGAAGCTATTTTCACTTCAAAATTGGGACGTGTCTTCTTAGAATAGAATTATTACTCGACTGTGAATCTCTATGCATTTATGGCTTTTAAAAATTTTCAAAATATGCAGTAATATAAAATTCCACAGAATTTCATACGATTTTTATCTATTTCAGGTTCACAGCTACTATCACTGAAAATCTATTTCTCTTCAATTATTATGCAAATTCTCGTCTTCGTTATTTTATGTAAATATGAATGAGGGAAATGTTTTTTCCATCGAGTGGAAGGTTACCAGACTTTACCAGAAGATTACCAAATTTTTATTAAACAAGTTGAACCGTAATAATTTTGTTAATTTTTTCTGGAGAAGTTATTAAATGTTTGAAATTTTTCGCATTGGTAAAAACGACACACATGCGATCACGTAAGAAAGTATACGTGAAAGCCACCCGTTTCTCTAACAAGTATTAGTGTGCAGAATTGATGGTTCTGCGAAAAAACACGACGAATCGCCGATTGGCACGCGATTCGATGTGAATCGGCCGCAAAGGCGTATTCGAAAATGCGTGGACATGGAATTTGCATCGTTGATACGTAAACAACTTAATACGCGGAACTAACCGCGCCCCTGCCTTCATCAATAATCATTGCTAAACGGCACGTGTATAATCGTGGCGTGCGGTTTCGAAGTGAACTTCCACCGCGGATGAGAATGCTACGCCATTATTGTTTGAATGCCGATTTAACGTCGTTCAACGTATAGTGACTTAATCGGAATGGTTCGGGCAAGGTATTACATGGTAAGACCAAAAATCCAGCGTTCAAACAACGTCTTTAAGGATGTTCTGGAGTTATATAAAAACGCAACAAAATTTTTGAAAATTTGACAAGATATAATTCTTACTAAATTAATTGCAATTACCAAAGTTTGGGATCGATTCACTGCACCGTTTAAGAATTATAACAACTTAAAGTTTGCACATTTTAACTTCAAACCCTATTTAAACCTTGAAAAAACGCAACTAGAAACTCCAGTTTTTTAATATATATAGTAAAAATTATGTAATTAATTGTGTTCAAAATTTATTAGGATTCACTAAACAGTTACAGAGCAAAAAATTATAAACTGTTACAAAACGTCAAATGTATCGTGTTGTGTCATCTCACTAATAACCATGAATATTGCTTTCTCAAGTATTTTTAATTTATTTAAATATTTATTTTTAACTTTTTATTGCGTAATTATATATATTGAATATCACAAATTTATTATCTTGAAGTTCAAATCGGAGGGTACAATTATTCGCAAAAGGCACTTATAATTTTTTATAATATGCAGACAATTTGGTTAAAAAATAAATATAACATGAAATTCGCTAATTAAACGAAAGCTTTTTAAATTAATCTATTTTTTAAATGCAAAATATACTCATGAAAGGCTTTCATTGCCAATATATTGATGGATTTCGAATTTCTTGTACTTTTGTCTCCCATTGTACCTCCAGAACATCCTTAAGAATATTGCTCAACTGGGAACGAATTTTTTAAAATTGAGAAAATACAACTTAATTTTTTGTTTGATTGAAATATCAGTGCATCCATACGACGAGATTTTTAGTTCGATTGTTGAATAGTCCTCGCAACAGATTTTAATATTTATTAAATAATTTTAATTTTTGTTGAAGAGCTAAGTTTTTCAACTGAATATATTAATATACATATTAGTGAAACAGAAAAGCAGTATGTGTGTCGTATCAAATTAATTAAATTAAGTGTGGAACGTCGTCGGCAGAAGTGGGTCACCAGTTTTCATTATAAAGTTATTATAAATATTATATCCGCTTTAAAAATTTGCTTTTCAAGACTGGCTCAATTCGATTAGCACTGGTAATTAAATAAACCGATATGCAGTTTCCAACATTCGTACATTCCAAAAATCTTTAAAATAATTTAAAATAATTTAAAAATCTTTAAATGCATATTTAAATAATTGTTTCTGTAATACTACACACGATGCAATTTATGTAATGCGTTTATTATATACTGAGAAGAATTTGCAAATTGTTCTTGTACACCTACAACCTGTGATAATATGGTGATTTTATTAATTTTTAACTACATTTTTCCAGTCACTTGTGGATGTTGAAGTAATGAGTTAAGTGGCTCATGAAATATGGAGTACATATTGAAATACAATTAACAGCTTCAACAGTTTAAAAATTTACAACAGTTAAAAAAAAGACTTTTATAAAATATACTTGTATAATATCTCGAACAAATTAAACGTTAATAATGTTTCGTCACATTCAAAGACAGTATTATTCTCGTCGATAATTTCCTAAAAATAAGATTCGACGAAAATCGTTTAACTTTAGAGATGTTATATTGGACCCGCGCTTCAACGCAGGCCGAAAGTATGATTTTTATTAAACCGACAATTACGGTTCCACATAAAAGGAAGATAACGAGGGTACGAGTAAATCATGCAGAATATGGGTGCACCATGTAATCGCCGTATAATTCGAAGATCGATGCAGGCCGGAAAGCGATGTGCCGCCACTGACATCAGACAGTCAATTAGATGTAATGCGAAGAAAATTGTGTGTAATATCAGTGGGCTCTTCGAAACGCGGGATAAATGCTTCATGACGCAATTGAGTATTTGCTTTTGCGTCACGATTTAGCGGGTCACCGGCAGATTAAGATATGGACAACGCTTTATACCAGTCAAAATCACTTAAACCACACTTATAAAAAATCACTACGAGTATCAGAGTACAATAAACTAAATAGTAAAATTTTCTTCATTTCCTCCATTTTCTATACAGGGTGTTCATTTGAAAACTTTCCAGCCGAATATCTCGAAAAATATGTGAAAGATTAAGTAATATAAATATTCAATTTAATATTAATATTAATATTAATATTAATTAATATAAATATTCAAATAAACCGGACGAGTTTCTTTTCTATCCGTGGACAAATAATGCAAATAAAATGGGATTTATGCTTTTTTTAATACACAAAAGTTTTCGGGTGTCCGACTTGTTGTTGACTTCTACTACTGACGTCTCGTGCCACCTCTTTGGCTATCATATTCTCCTAATACAAATTTTAATTTTCGAGATTTTCGAAATTTTCGACCGCCTGGCTTGTGATTTAGTTGCACCACTGAATTTTCGAAATATTTCGGCCGTCTGGCTTGTCGTTGAGCTTTACTACTGAATTTTCGTGCCACCTCTTTCGCTATCATATTCTCCTAATACAGATTTTAATTTTCGTAATTTTCGGCCATTTGGTTCAACGTAAATTAGTAACTTTTCATCATAAGTTGTATGTAACTTTTAGTTCGATTTCGACAATTTAAAAGGTTGAAACGTTGTCGTGAGAATATATATTCCGTGTAAATAATTTTGCGAACGAGGCAACGGCGAATAATCAGAAACGAGCGAGCCGCGGCAACAACATTTTAATAAAAATACGCCGGTTAATGAATACATTAACGATGGTCCCAGCTGAGAGAGACTGTTAATGTTCCCAGCGAAATGATTCGAAAATACGGACGAATATAAATATTTATTTCGTCGTGCCCGTTGCGATTAATTATTTTCCTCAGATCTGATCGTTGCGTGGCAACAGCAATAAGAGAGAATATTCGTTCCATTATTCTCATAATTTTTATTTGACGGCAGCCGTTTATAATGAGGTTTACCGAACGAAATACCGAACATACATTGACACGCAAAATTTCGAAAAACAAAAAATAACATTTCCGCGTTCATGCGAAAATTCGGTGGCTGGCGCGCGGTTTTAGTGAAATTCGAAGTATTCACCGCGAAATATTTACGCGAAATAAATTAATTCTGTGGAAATTACACGGATCCTTTTATCGACGTTAATGAGAGCCAATGACTATGCGGCGGTGTTTTTCAAATCGCGGATTAAACTCTTTTATCGCGGGGATTGGTTCTTTAACAACGTCGGTATTCATCAGTCGGTTGTAAAGAGCAGTTGTACAATTCTCGTTCCATGAATGAACAAATTTAATTCTATTCATATACTTTAATCCGTTTTTTAACTCGTTTAAATCGTGTATTCACGTTCCATTTGAAAATTGAACGACCTATTTTGAAATTTATTTTCATCATTCGATATTATCTTGATAAATCTCCTGTACGGTTCGAAATAAAAGAGACTGTATCAAAGTAAAATGGTATCGTACGATGAATAATATGCAAATTATGCACTTTTGTGCATCGGTGCATCGGAACAGTGCAATAGCCTCCTTTTTTAAAAATATAAATCTTTCACTGCACCGATCGATGCAGTTTTATGTGTTCTACTTAAAAGTATTTAGACATTTGTGCACTAAGCTTATCGTAGCTCAAAGTTTTATGAATTATTTCTCAAAATTAGAAGCTTCAAGCTTTAAAATCAGTTCAGGTATATTCTATTTTTGTTTGTCACGCAATTATTATAGTTTCTCGAGAATGGATACACAGCTTACTGACTTCACAGACAATGTTTGTTGCTTCGCTATTTCTCGGTTTTCATAGTGATACCATCGGGGCGGTGAATGGAGAACAAAAATGAATTTCCACGACGAGCACGACGCCACGCGTATCAACATTTATCAGCGTATTTACTCAGCATGATCGCGCGTGTCTCGTAACAACATAGTTCCACGATCAATTTCTCCGTCAGGCCGGTCTTCTCTATCGCCGCTACATTAGCAGGGAACACAATACTAGGTCATTAAGGAGACTACGCGTCATTAAGTCATACTCCGGTATCAAGCAGAATATCGGATAAAATGCACATACGGTATTAATAACGGGCAATATAGTAATTCTGCATGACGATGCCGAGACAATGCCGCGAATAATGTCTATTCAAACCGGTTGTGTAAAAAGATTTTGACGTTAATGACATTTCCGGTGCATGATCGTTACATTCAGTCGGCCCAACGTTAATGAGATTCCGAGTTAAAGGGCCGACATTATGTCCGGGAAGCTTTCGTTTCGCAGTTCAATCTCGTTCGGATTAAAGACTGTGATAAAGTCGGCTGCACCAAAACATGCACACACACATGCGGATTTTATATGTTTATATGGTAGAAATAAGTGGAATACAAAATGGTAACAAATATTAGAACGATTTAAACAAAATACATTTAAGTAGCTGTAAGACCAAACAGTAAAAAACGTTAATATGCTGTTACATTGATTTTAGTAAAATTCTTGAGAGAGAAAATTATAATTTCTATTTCAAATCTGTTACAATTGAGGTGGACAATTTTTATTCTGTATAAAATTTTTGTGCACATGCAGCTCTGCGTTCTGTATGAAAAAGTATTAATAAAAATGATTAATTTAAGAGTAATTGCAACTTTAATTTAGCCGGATTCTGGCAAGTTGAATTCCGGAAAGTATGGTAAGCAATGAAAAATATGGAATGCAGGATATATGATAAAAATATAGCAATGTGGTTAAAACATTTTCTAACTAAACTACTAAATTATTAAAAAATCTATCAATGTGAGCAGTTGGTGAACTGTCCTGTACACTCTTCCAAGTTTTCACGGTATTCATGGCAGTAGCAATTAGTGAGTGTGTTCGTGCTTGTTCTTTCTTCCTAGTTTAATGACTATTTGCTAACAATTCTTGTCACTCACAGCGGCAGCGGTGCTTTTATAGCCGATGAAAAGGGGAACCGGAATCAACAGCCATTGTTCCACGGTATATTAATTATCATAAACATTCCGTTTCCTCCATTCACTCGTTTCCGTTCATCTTTTTCCAGCTGTCCGGTCGCATCGTTCCTTCTAACGAACGAAATTTGTTTCGCATAGCCGCCGGCGGCGGAGGCGGCGGCGACTACAGGGAGCGTCAGAAGCCCAAACAACAGCTCCTTTATTCTGGATCCCGGTCCCTTTCCGTGGAGTAGTGTGCAGGTGGTACACGGCTGACGTATACCGTACCTCGTAAGACGGGATCCGTGGAAGTAGACGAGCGTCTCTTCATTATTCAAAGCTGAACGCGGTCATTGGTCATGGTGTCTGCTGGCTCTCTCCGAAACGCTTCAAGTTCAACAATGCCTCTTTTACTGTTTAATCTGGAAGACGGATCGGCTCGGACTCGCGAACGGATCGAGACAGAGCTGATCGCTCGAGTCTAACGACGGACGAACATGTTTCCCGGTTGTGTTGGTGGCATACTCTTCATGGACCACCATAGTTTCGCTACTTGGATGCTGGACAGATCGGTTGAACGTTTCAATTCTTAGTTATTTCCTTCGTTCTCAATCCAATTTATTCGTTCCAAACTTGTTCCAAACTTGTTCCTATTTATTCCACAATTTTCTACATCATATACAGTCTGTGTAAAAAGTATTCGTAAGCCCTTTAAAAACAAATAACCATTTTTAAACGTAAACCGAACGGCTTGAATCCTTTTTTCGGGATGAAGCTGCATGTGTCACAATGTTACCGTGATCTATTTGATGATGATAGAGAGCAACACAAGCAATATACCAGTAGACTGATCAGTATTGGACCAGTATTGCAGTAGAAGTCTACTACAACATTGTCGATATAAATGTTCAAAATATAAGTTATGTACATCTACAATACAAACAATTAATGTATGAATCTAGAATGAATAAATAAAGACAATGGAATAAAAAAGCATATCTATGTATTTATTTATTGAACCACCAATTTATCCCGTATGTGTGACTTGTCGCAGAGTTATACTACTGATTTCCGCAAAAATGTAGGCCCGTCTAACTTGTCATTGAGTTACTGTATTGATTTGGAATTGCAAAAATATCGAAACTTGAATACACGGAAGTTTTCGGGTGTCCGACTTGTTGTTGACTTTTACTACTGACGTCTCGTGCCACCTCTTTGGCTATCATATTCTCCTAATACAAATTTTAATTTTCGAGATTTTCGAGATTTTCGGCCGCCTGGCTTGCGATTTAGTTGCACCACTGAATTTTCGAAATTTTTCGGCCGTCTGGCTTCTCGTTGAGCTTTACTACTGAATTTTCGTGCCACATTCTTCGCTATCATGTTCGCCTAATACGAAATTCAATTTTCCAGATTTTTGAAAATTTTCGGATTTCTAATAGGAGAATATGATAATAAAAGAGGTGGCATGATATTTTCGTGCCACCTCTTTCGCTTTCATATTCTCCTAATATAAAATTAAAGTTTCGAGTTTTGGAAAACTTCCGGACTTCTACTAGAAGAGTATAATAGAGAAAGAGATGGCGTCAAATTTTCCTGCCACCTCTTTTACAATGATATTCTCCTAATTAAAAACATAATTCTTGTCTAATTTGAAAAATTCTTCTCTATCCAAAATTTTCGAAGATGTTAATCTAATTATACTATCGAATATTCATGTACAGGATAGAGAAAAAAGAACACATTGTAACTAATATAGAAGAAGATCCCTGGCAGAAGTGCGATGACGTAGGTACGAATGTGCGGCTCATTGGATCAGAGTGGAATGGGGACACACGGGACCTAGAACATTATTATTAAAATGTGCAAAGTCCTGCAAATGAAAAGAAAGTCTTACGAAGAATTGAATTGGCCCCTGTAGGGACCAGTCAAGGAAATTCGAAGTCCTTACGAGGTAACTAAGCGTGCAAACTGGACACGATTTATGGTTTGCGTGACTAGAGAAAGCTATCTTTGAGAGAACTGTTTAGTTTCAGCCAGGCATGGTTTTAATTTTCGTTAGTCACGTGGGTAATTGTGGAGTGCCGAAGGACCTTCCACGAGGGTCTCGAGGAAACCAGCGTTATTTGGAAGGGATTTTCATCCTCTCAAATCATCTGTTAGAAGGATTAGTCTACTAGCCAATGTGTAAATGTCTTATCATTGATTGCAATTGGAGATAGTAAAGTTTTTTATTTGTGCCTATAATAAAAACTTAAAACACACATATACATGTACAGAATTTCATCAATTATTTCATATCTATTTTATGATCTAGTAAATTAATCCTTCTATTATCTCGAAAAAAGCATCAGCCGTTTAGTTCAATTCTAAAAATGCTATTCGTTTTTGAAGACTTTGCTAAATTATTTAGAACAGTTGAGCAATATTGCAGTTGTCTTTCTGATTAGGTTCACACCATATACTTCGGATCATATTTACTCGTTCGATTGTAGGTTTGGTAGAATCTCGATTATCCGAACTGAATAGGTGTTTCACGTATAAATAGTCCAATTTAAAGCGATTCATTGTACGAGTCTGGAAACAAATGCTTATGCGAATAAAAAGACGTACACCGAGGGACAGGAAGACAAAGATATAGCGGGGGAGGGGGGGGGGGGAGAAGATCAGCCGATGGCTAAGGGCGTTGCTTAGGTGTTGGTGCACGAACGATGGACCGTCAGCCGCACCATGTGCTAACTTAACTGAAGGGATTAGGAGCTTAGTTAATGGATGCCCCTCGTACGGTTCACGGGTAACCGCTGTGCCACCCCCATGCCGTAGCCAGGACGGCCCTGAGCGCTCGATGGATTTCCAAAATCTTTCGTAATAAATGCCAGGGTTATATGACCGAAGGGGTCACCGAGGTATTCTGCGCGGCCCTTAGACCATTTGCGGCCTTTGGGATTACGACGCTTAGTTAACACCGGATCTCTATTAACTCTTAGGGTTAGCCGTGGCCCCACGAGCCTCGTCTTTTAGCGACCAGTAAGTGTACTTAGCAGCGATTGAAACGGGGAATAATTTATCGACGGTAACAGGTTACCTCTTACAGGAGTCGGAAATCAACAGTTAATGCCAATCGCGCGGAACTACGAACTTCCGTCGATAGTTGCACGGCTCCGGGGTTTGAGTTATTCGTTACTCGCGCGTTACCGAGCTCGTACACAATGCTAGGATCAACGGTCGTTCTAGCCGGTCCGATAAATGTTTGACAATGCGAGTTTTATCGATCGGGGCCAGTTGAGAATTTACATTTTTCCAAGCAGAAGGTAGAATAGCAACCACGCGCTAATAGGGGTGTGCGGGTACCCGAAATTTCGGGTTCGGGTCGGGATCCCGAAAGTTTATAAACTTCGGGTACCCGCCGTTTCGGGTACCCGAAATAGCAGTCGGGTCGGGTCGAGTCGAGGTCCCGAAAGTTTGCAATTTTCGGGTACCCGAACGTTAAAGTTGGGGCAAGCCTGCGGTCAAATCAGCGATAAATAACTCTGTGGATATTTTAATTTTAAAGTAAAATTTAATATTATTGAGAGGTGGTATTTAATTTATATGAAGAAATTAATTTTATAGTAAAATTTAATATTATCGAGAAGATATTAATATGTACAGAGTTATTTATCGCTGCTTTGACCGCAGGCTTGCCCCAACTTTAACTTCGGGTACCCGAAAATTGCAAACTTTCGGGACCTCGACTCGACCCCACCCGACTGCCATTTCGGGTACCCAAACTTTGTAAACTTTCGGGATCCCGACCCGACCCGACCCGACCATACCCGCACACCCCTACGTGCTAAGTAGATTAGAATTAATTATATTAAAAGCTAGCCCATATCTCTAATTTAAGTCGCGAGTTATTGATATAATAACAAGCATTTGAACGGCGCGGCAGAGTTAACGGGATCAACGATAAGCGTAATGTAATTATAAATTATAGAATAACACGTCCCGGGGTTTCTCCGCGGCCATAAAGCCCGCGTGGCCGATAAATTTGGAAAATTGTTACACGGGAAACCGGGATACCGTCGGTAGAACACTATTCCACGCAGATTTTCCGGGAATTCTATTCGATCCAGCCCCCGATTTAGATGGCTCAAGGCGACTGCGTATAACGCGGCCTCGCGCGTTATTTATCGCCGGCAGGTACGCCCGCTGAAAACTTACCGTGATATCTCGGCGAAGTGGTACGAATAGCGAAGAAGAAGGGGCCCACTGCACCCACAAATCCATACGGAGATATTGGCAACCCAGCTAGGCTAGCCCGTGACTTTTTACCTCGTTGCTCTTCGCGACTCTAAACGACTTTGCCACCCCCGCGGCTTCTTTCAGCCGACCACTCTGTCGTCGAACATACCCCGCCTTCGAGGACTATTCGCCGCGAACAGCTGTTTCCCTCATTCAACGCGACATAATTTGTTAGTCCATTATGAACTACAAATTCTGAATTTTTTAATCCGTTGCGCACCCACATATTCGCAATTTCTTTCTCTTCGATCACATTGACTATTTATGCACAGATACTAAATAAATAAATAAATAAATTTTTCTCCATCTGTAATTCTTATTTGATTTACCAATGATTGGCAAATCAATATACTACAAAAAAAAAACAGTTTAATAGTTTAAGTAAATTAAAATAAGGTAAATGGTAACAGCAATATAAAATGGCTAATTCTGGTAACGGAAATGTCAATGTTCTTTACGACTCGATCGCATGTAACCGATGCAAAAGATACATGAAAATTTATTTTTTCTACCTAGAACTTATTTTCTTGTTACATTTTTATCCGACCAGCTTGAACACCGTAATTGCCAGTTTTAATAAATTTAAAGTTTTAATATCATCTGAAAAGTTCATTCAGTTCAGAGAATATACTTTTCACTCGACTGGGGAATTAAAAAAATTCCGCGTAACGCTAAGCAACGATCGCGTGCAGTTTACACGTTTTTCAACTGGTCCTCGCAACAAAATGGTGAAAAAAAAAAAGATCTGATCTTGAATGGTAATATAGTTTAAAAGGCCATCGATCACGTGCGCGTGTCGTAAACGAAGTACGACAATGTACGCCGGTTTCCAAACAACGTATATACCCACCCACGCCCCGTTACCAAACTTTGATCACGGAGAGAAACAATTTTCTTTCGAATTTGCTGGCCATTCGGCGTTATCGGCCGGCCATTTTCCGAATTTCTCTCTCTCTCTCTCTCTCTCGCTCGGAATTGTGATAAATATTCGGGCCTCCTGACCGACCGCGTTGAACACCGGCGAAAATAATAACGGTAGAACGTGATTCGGTAACAAAAAGAGTCGCATTTCCGTCGAACAGTGGCGTGCAGTTACTCTAGCAGCGATATCGATGCAAGAAACTTTCCTTGGAAAATTACGATCGGCCTGTTTGGCACACGCGAGGAACTAAATAAAAATTAAATTAGCAACGGGCCGGGCGTCGATAAAAATCACCGAAGTGTACTGCGCGCCCCTTTGTATCCATTTTTCTCGCTTGTAGATCGAATTTGTGGATCATTTGAAAATTGAAAAAATCCTATAATGCAGCTATCGATAAATGTGTTACGGAATATTATGGAACAATAGCTTGTGATACACGTATTATCATTGAATAATTTCCAATATTAAAAATAGACAAACAATTTGAGAATATTCTTGAAAAACAATGTAGTATGCTATTTTCTAGTAAGTCGGTAAGTGACATAGGTCCTTCTTAGTCAGACGTGTCATGCCAAAGCAAGTTGCATGGCAGATGAATCAAACTGGCTAAGTAGAGTAGGTCGGTATATGGTCAGACATAATAAATAGGGTCTGCAGAGAAAGCAGTAATTGAAAGAAGTAGCATAGGCCTTTCTTGGTGCGACATACCACACCTAGTCACAGAAAGTTGCCCTGCAGATGAATCAAACAGGGTAAGTAGAGTGGGTCAGTTTGTGGTCAGACATAGAGTAGACAGTCTTCCGGGAAGACGGACAGCACGAGACTACAAAGCTGCATCGATTTGTGCATAAAAGACTTAGTTAAATATCATCCCACTCCTCAACGTCTCCTTCTAACGTCTCAAAAAAACTCAAGCTGTTCGGTCGAACTTTGAATAAGTTATTCGTTTTTAAAAGGTGTACGAATACTTTTTACACCGACTGTATGTATTCTTAGCATGTCAAAGTCTGTAAATCCCTCTAGATCTATTGCACATTGCAAGGAAATTGTGCAGTTACAGTTAATATTTTGATTCTGTTAATAAAAAATGTTAACAGTTAAAGAAGCTGTGTGAATTTCACGCATACCTCGGCTGAGTAACGAAGTGTTAACTGTAAAGAGGTCGGTCGGGGACCAGCGAGACTGTGTTGGAGTCGGCAAATGGTAGAGCGCACCGAGACGGGCGCGATCATACCCCTGGCGGCGGGAATTAGGCTAAAAACCGATGGCCACGTCATCTGCGGTGCAGTTGCGTCCATGGTATGGGCTGCACGGCTGGTTGCGGGCCGTTTACTGCGTGCGCCGCTTGAAAAAGTTATGATTCCACGTAAAGAGACGGGCTCGAAACAAAACGAAACAAAACGAACGTTGGAGGGGGGGGGCAGACGGGTGGGTGGGAGAGGTCGAACGGCCGAGAAAAATAAACAGAACGAACAAAATAAAACGTTTGCAAAAGGGACAGTAGGGTGTCTGGCGGCTGTGTGAAATTTCGCGGTCGGCCGTGCGTGTGTATTGTGTCACGGGCGTGCGCGCGAGGAGTGGATGTAAAATGCGGAAGAATCGCTCGTTGGGAAAGGGAGATCGAAGAGAAACGAGGTCGAGGGGAAAAAAATTGAACCCGCGGGATTTCATTGGCGCGCGCTACCTACCGCTGCCACGGTCAGTTTCCGTCGAGTTATTTGCTCGCGGGCCGCTGCTGGCGGGATGGAAATCGCGGAGAGAGAGGACTGTGGAATCGAGGAAAATGTGTTTTCCGCGCGCGAGCGGCAAAGAGTGAAAGTGGGGGAAAGCGACAGGGCAAACCGTTGAAATACGCGTCGCGCGCTGGAAATGCTCTTGCTCAGATATTTTCGACGATATTCATTTGCGTACGCTTTACAGTCCATTATCAACGCCGCGGTCCTTGCTGAATAATATAGTTCCGCGTTATTCATGGAGTTTGTTATTTAACGCATCGCGGACACCTAATTGACCTACTGCTTACGGGATTCTCCTTCGCAAGAAGCGCGCTCGCTTGAAGTCTACGTTCACGGAATTACACGGAGCGTCCCAAAGCTGGTTATGCGTGGGAATTATTATATTTGCTAAACCGAGTAAAAATACACAAGTAACATTTTTTCTGTTGACGTTGAATTGTCTGGCGCGTCTGATCATTACCAGCTAATTCTACTTCGCGTTAATAGTAGGACATACGTAGCCGCCACATGTTGTTCCGTATACGATGGAAAAATATTTTCGAATAATTTAAATTTAAAAAAATGGAGGCCACGTGTGAATCTTTCATTCCCAAAACTCGAATAAATCATCAGTGGTGGTTAAAGTATCGGAAAGAGGAGACACAAATCGCTAACAAAAATTAATTCGGCCGATCCGAAACGCATAATCGCACTTCGCGCGAATTTTTCCGGGATGTTCCGTTTCCGATCGATGGCCGTTGCGATCGTGATTAATATCGTCGGGACACGGCGGCATAACCGAGAGAGAGCGGCCCATTAATTCAATCCCGAGATCGTGTATTAATTATAATCAATTACGGCAACATTTAATCGTGGCGTGCGGTAAACAGACCGGCGTTTAGCCGCGGCCGAATAAATATCGGCGAATAAACGTGCGAAATGCTCGGCCGCGATCGGGGGGCGACTGAAAACAGGGCACGGAGTTGCGGGGGCGATTGTAAATACAATTAAGTAGATTAATAACCTCGCGGACCGTTAAATAAGTGCGCGTGCACGCTGTTTGCCGGATGCGGAACGCCGCACCGGTGCTCGTCTGTGTACACGGGGAATAAACGCGCGACTCGCCGCGGAACAGAGCGGAGCGGAGAGCAGACCGCAGCGGAAAGCAAAGGCGAGAGGCGGTTTTCGCAGTTCTCCATTTCCTTCTTTTTACTTTGGGGGGGGGGGGGGGGGACGAATCGACGTCTCCACGAAACGGTGCATATGCATGAGTAATTTCGACGCTCTATGAATTACTGTAGATTTTCACGTAAAGAATAAAAATTTTCTATGGGCCACTGTTTTATCAAACAGATAATATTTCGATTCACAAGAAGGTTAAACAACGGTTCCTTTATACTAGACGTGCTGCAG
Source organism: Lasioglossum lativentre (assembly GCA_916610255.1). Lineage (NCBI taxonomy): Eukaryota > Metazoa > Arthropoda > Insecta > Hymenoptera > Halictidae > Lasioglossum > Lasioglossum lativentre. The sequence continues at coordinate 7,214,864 of OU744366.1, forward strand.
CTAGTAGTAGAAATTTTTGTGGCAGATGTTTCACACTCTGCAAGTAGAACTGGCAAGTATTTGGTCAGACGTACATGAAATTTTTATGAATATGAGGGTTAAACTACATTTCCTTTGTCTTACATCGAGTCGAAGACATTTTCTGTAGGAATCACACTCTGTAAGTAGAATAGGTCAGTAATTAATCAGACACATATGATATTTTGATGAATAATCGTGCAAAATAAGTGAAAAGGTGAGGTGAATATAAAAGTGGTGAAGCGAGACGGTTGTCGCCGTTTTCCCTTTCCTTCTTGTTACTTCGGAATCGACGTCTCCGCGGAACGGTGCATATGCATGAGTAATTTCGACGCTCTACAAATGGAGAGGCGCACGGCTGCGTCTCGTTCGCGACGGGGATTGCAAGTTTCCTCGCTTAGCGGCGCCGAGAGCGAATTAACTGTTTCGCCGGTGAATATGTTTCTTATATCCAAAATAGATTTGTCGCGTGGAGCTTGAATGAAATTATGGAAGTTCCGCGAGCGAGCGAGCGAACGCCTCTCTGTTTGGTCGAGTTCGAGAACGAAATCCAATGGGTTTGCGAGAGCGGTGACGCGAGGCAGGCGATTTTCATGGCTTATCGTCCGATGCAGCCCTGCTTCCGCGAACGGAAGTGGATGGCCAGATAAATTGGGTAGGGACCATTCTTGATCTGATAAGTGGAATAGAGATCGCTTCTAGATGGGGAAGTAGAGTGGGAATTATCGCAGGTACCTGAAACAGAAACGGAGTGCTGACCATGTAAGCGACATGGGATGGTTCATAGTTATAGTAGTCTCTCTGTGTAGGCTGTGCGAAATTGTAGCACCAGTAATGGCGAATGTCACGTGCACACAAAGTTCGACTTCTTCGGCAATGAAAATTTAATATGTTCGTGTAAAATTAGAGGTATTGCGAGTGAAATTTATCGAGGCAAAAATAAATTTAGATTTTTATCAAAAAAACATTTTTGATCGTTCAATATTATTTTCTCACCGCTTCGAATATATTTCTCAATAGTTACAGATGAGAAGAAGTATGAAAAATTGCCGAAATAGAAACGAAAGAAAAAGTAGATTAATACCCAATTTCACTGAGAACGCAGAGAATTTTGTTGGGAATAATCCGTGGAAAATTCGAACGCGATACATAATTATAATGTCACCCGAAGTAAAAAGCCCAATGTTCCTCGCACCCTTTACTCCCGGAATTTTTTATTGAAATTTCATGTTCGCTGGAAACTCTTTTCTACCCACGAAAAATATACACTCTCCGCAGCGAAACGTAGTCTCACCTACGGGGGATGGTATACCTACGGGGTTGCGTTTTAATTTCGATTTATCAAAGCAGTGACAGCGACGTGAAAGGATCGGATACGTCACACACGTGCGGAATGTGTGGTCCATCGTGTCACCCCTTAATCCTTTCGGAACCCTCTTGGGTAACTGCAGTTCGTGACAAAACTAGTGGACACCGACAGGTTTGTCTGACTAAAAGCCCTTGATGCGACCTGTCAAACGTGGCTTACGCGATTCCATGCTTTTACAACAGTGCTGTACAATTGCGCTTAGAACAACACCGTCCCCAATCTCCCCTTTCTTCCAAATTACTTGGCGAGCCGCACACTCTCTTTCATTCGGTTCGCGTTCCTGTGAAAGCATTCGCACACCTGAGCGGTACTGAGAGGAAAAAATATCCCTGAAATATAAGCAAATGCTTCCAATATATTACAGAGTAAATATAGAGCACATTATTATGTTGGTATGAGTAAAATTTTTCAGTGGATGTATGAATCAAATTTATTATGCACAGACTGCGGATTTTTCAAGAACTATTAATCAAAATTTCTACCTATTATAATTCCATCTTAATCATTTTAGTAGGTTCGAAATAATTTGATACTACTTGTAGATCCTTTCGATATGAAATTGATATGATTTTATGTTTGCATTATATAAATATGAACATCCAGGTAATAAGATTTCGATCATATTTAACGTGATAGGTAATATTGCTTATTGACATAATAATTAAATCATGCTCTGTTTAATGTTTATCGGTATATTTTAGTCACTTAATGTTCTATATTAACGCCTGCGCGTATATTTCATACAATTGGCGCATTAATATTTAGTGAATTAAATTGAAATCAAATGGATGTCCAATACATCACTATCCCATCAAATAAACTGTGGATTGCGTGTGCATTTACAATGTAAAACTGGACATTATAATTACATTAATGTAACACGATTCCTATTTTATTTACACCTTATTAATTTTTAACAGATCAACTAAAATATTCTCAGGTGCTTCATCTTTAAAAATTTCACATGGTAGCTAAATAATCAAGAAATTGATACTTTAAGAATCCCCAGGAGAGAAAGAAAGTATAGAGTGGTGTGTCATTAATTTTTATATTTTCCAACAAAAATACGATTGGTCACGAGGTTTCTCTTCTGGAGGAAATTGGAAGGAACGGTGCAACGATAATTGAATAGGAAACTACTTGCCGTGAAAAAGAAAACAGTGTGTTCGAGTTGGCGAGAAAGCTGCTTTCTGTTTCGTAGGGGAACTCCTCGTCGGATTCGTTAAAACCGAGCATTAATTAAAACGCTCAGATCCGAAGTTGCCTGTAAGGTATTAACTCATCACGTCGTGCGATGCCCCAAGAGTGGCACAGTTTGGGACAATAATTACGGTAGACTAGACACCGGTGGCTTCGTCTCATGAAAAGCACTTGACGCGTCCCTTCGGACGCACCGCAGTGTTGCGGTCGATGTAATTCAATTAAACCGTTATTATTGTCTGCGCGGCAAGACTCACGCCCCCCACCCCCCCGTGTCCAGACAATTGTTTCACTTTAATCTCCATGAAGCATGACCCGGCCAATGAAACATGTTAAATCGATACATATCTCGAAACCTAACCGTGTCCATATTCTGCAATTAATAGCAGCTTAATCTCGTGAAAGCTGCTTTGGCAAGGATGGAAGAGTTTGAAAGGGACACCTGATACACGGGGCCAGCCTGTGGCAAATTCAACGACCAGCCGCAGAGCTGATTTCACCACTTTAGCATTTGGGTCTCTCAATGACGTCATTATGCCAGCCAAATCATCCTAATCATTTTTATAGCTATCTGTAGTATTCGGAAAATTTCTGATTCATGAATTGACAAATGAAGCTTTTCAAACGCGTTAATAGAAAAATGAGTAACTCTCATTCAACAGAGTTTCTTATATCCTTTTTAATAGTTAACTAATTTATTTTCTTGTATCATATAATTATTTAGAACAGAGAGCTTGTAGGTGAATTTAATCCGGTGCGATACAGTTAAATGGGAGTCCCAAAAGAAACGATTAAATTATAATACTCGAAACCACTGCTATCAGTTTATAACAGTAATTGCTATGTTATCGTGTGCAATGAAATTATCTAAAACCGATTTGCTTCAAACATTACACGTTGTATAATAGTCCCGTGGGTTTGCCATTGATTCCACGTAGTTATAACTTTTTTAACTAATATTTTACGAAACCAATGAAACGTCTAACTTTTGATTGGAAAAAGGTTTTTGGTTTGTAACTTGCATCGGAAAATAAAAGAATCAAACTTTTTAACGGGGCACAATTTTCACAAATTCTTCATCTTTTTTCCTACTGCCGGTTGTATTTTTTGTTTGGAAATAAAAAATTTCACAAAATTACAATATTCAAGTAACTTTCAATTTTATAGATACTGTATAGTATAATGAATCTATGAAAATAATTATGTTACCAACAATTAAATAATTGGAATATTTTATAGCAGTGAACTGCTTTTCGATTTGGAATCAGCAAAATTCGGACATCTGCAAATTTTAATCCGTTCAGAATTTCGCATAACTTCATCAACTTGATCGATGCGAAATGTTCGGACAATGCTTAGCTTCGTATTCGTCGGTGTGACAAAACGTACGACGGAATATTAATAATTCGCCGCTTTATCTCGCTGTGACGTTACTTTTGATTTGATGACACCCTTTAATGACTGAAAAGTGTGACGTTTACGGTGTTATAATGGAAATTCCCATCCCCATAGACCCCCGGGGCTGGTGCAGTGACAATGACTCGCGGGTACGAATATGCATTGATTAAAACGTATAATTACTTCGTGTCTCGTTTTTCAGTAACGAGATGTTTCATTATTTAATATCATAAATGTGTAATTATTGTTGCCTGTGTTCCGGCTCCGACTAATGTATGTTCGTTTACATAAGGAATTATGAAATGAAATGGCGTTCTGCTGGGAAACGTAATGAATCCACACAGCCAATACGTAATCACATTATGGGAACAATAACGTATTCGATCGTATTAAAATAATAACGTGTGTGAATCCATCGTAAGCGTATAAAGCGCATAATCAATGTTGATAATGCATATCCTGTTTGGGGTAAATAAAAGAAAATATTAGAGTGATTATCGAGAGCCTCCACTATGACTATGGTAGACACTCAGTCTGCTGTGAATCAGAATTTACTATACGCTGGGCTCAGATCAAATCTGAGCTCCTCTCCATCTAGGTTGAAACAGATTAGATTTTAATCATAGTACTCAGAAAATTAAGTTTGATTTAGGCACTGTAAAAATTAATTTAAATAATATCAAGTATCGATCTGAATATGTTAAAATCTATGTAGATCTAAACAATGTTAATTCTCAGCCTGGAGTAGTTAAAATCTAAGTATAGATTGGTTAGGTCAGATTTATTCAAAGTTGAGTACCTATGAATGCAGCTCAAGTTAAATTCTTATGTTAAGTATAAATGCGTTCCAGATGAAGTTCTGATTACACCTAGATTTACCATAGTCTGGGGATCTTGGGGTCTGAGATAAATCTTAATTAAATCTCGCTGCTGTTTGAATTAGCTTCAGATTTGCTTTAGCTTAGGTTGATGTCAGGTATAAAGTGATTTAGCCGTAATAGATGTGGGTTGGAACTGCGTTGGGTACCTGTATATCATATATAAATAAACATAATTAGATGTAAGTTATACCTAAGCAACATATCTTTTCGGAATTACACATAATTATTAGCTTGCATGCTAAAGAATATTCACTAAATCAAATCCAATGTTTCAAATAAATGTTGATTAAATTTGATTGCAGTCTTGATAATGATCGCAACAAGTTTCCACCACTTTATGCTGATTAGGTTTATAATTATTATGGAAACGATTCGAAAGATGAGGAGAATTCTGGGAACGTGAGCTCGAAGATGAACAGGATGCTGTTATCGAGCGCATATGTCTCTTGGAGAGATGTAAACTCCCCATTTGTGTCGGGCTGCGTTAATGTGTTTCCAATAACAATCTGTTTCGTTCCCGGTGTGCGTATTCGAGTAATTAGTTACACTGTAATCGATAGAAAAATAATATTCCAGTAACTTCTTGTGACAGTCGAAAATTTATGATCATCCATTACACGTTATTATATACGAAACGGATTTTCAATAACGATCCCAAATGAACAATTGTCGTGCCACTAAAAGTGTAATTTCCACAATAAGTGTTTGTAAAAACCTGTACAAACATACACAACAATTCCAACTTTTGTTAACATTTTACACCGGACCTAATAATGGCCGTATTTAAAAATTCATAATTCACAGATATTGGAGCTTCGAATAATCTTTCCCAATAATTCTATTTTTAATATTAAACAATTAATCAATTAACTGTTCCTATTTTTGTAATAATTTTAGCAACAGTATTCTTAAACTTTTAGATTACAATTATTCATTGGTGTTCACGCTATTACTAGCCAGCGTTTTTCTTGTAAATAGTAATTATTAGAAAACAATGAAAGAAGAAAAAGTGGTACTATCTTTTATACGCAACACAAGTTTATATTATTTTGTTAGATATGAAGGTGACCTTCAATTGTTTAAATCGAATGCTTAGTTTTCGAGAAAATCGAGGTTGAAAATGCAGCGAATACGTATGGTATAGGAATCGACTGAGGCGTCTGATCATCACTGCCCTATTCTACTTCCTGCCTATACTACAGCACACGAACCCGGATATTATTAAACTAGATTTTCACGGAAAACTATGCCTTAAATGAAACAATTTTATTCTATATTTTGTTCTTATTTTTTCATAAGGAATCACCTCGTGCCCGCTTGAACATGTTATTCGGTGACACCCTGTATATATTCATTATAATGAATTTTCTGTCGAGATTCGTGTAGACCATCAATCCTAACCTAACCCACGCTCACACACACGATCACGCCATTCTAATAAGTACCCCGAAAGAACACTCGTGCACGCTCGAGTATACGGTAGAAACAGTTCTTATTCATGATCAGCCCACCTGGCTGGCGTTGAATCAATCGCGAAAGAGGGGTGTATTCTTATTGGAAACGTATCGACGTAGCGCGGCCCAGCAGAAAAACGACGGATCCCAATGTTAGATACAGGGTACCCTAACCCCCGTAACGTCCCAGTTCAATTGTTCGCCGGGATATAGTAGCTACGAGACGGCAATGCCGACAGGCCTGCGTCCCATGAAAAGCATTCGATGCGTCCTGTCGACGACGAGAAGGAAGGGTGTCCTACATCGGACGTGCCGGATGCTTGTGCGGCCACGTTTATTTCCATATATGTATGTTACGCGTGCCAACATGCTGCTTACCCCGCCGCAGACAATAAAGTAGTCTGGGCCTGTCCCCCAAACCGAATCTCCTGATCCCAGTCCACAGGCCATCGTGTCAGCAGCCGAGACATTTCCATTTTATTGGAAGCCGGAAACGAGTATCGCGAGGAAACGACTCGTTTCGGAGATGGATCCGCTCAGGAATCCGAATTGGGTGACGTGCGAGCACTTGGGACACTCGTACCGGGACCACGGGACATCATCTGCATGCGTGACCCCGCCGGCCGAACATCCTGGACGTCAGGATACCCTGCGCAACGTATGCAACACCCTAAAGCTGCCGTTGCTGTTGGTGCTGGTGCCAGTGATGCTGTGCTCGGTGCTGTCTGTGCAACGGTTCCGTACGTGCAGACCATCCTCCTTCAGGCCACCGGGGTGCGCGTGAAATTTTCATTAGGCTCTCGCATGCATTTAGAGGCCTCGTCACGTCGAGTGGCTGACGAGTCGGATGGTTTTGATTGGGACGACCGTGAACGCGCTAACCCTTCCGCAGACAACCAGTGAAGCCCCGACGGTTCGGATGTCGACGTAAAAATATATTTTTGTCGTGTTAGGTCTATCCTCATTAGATAAAATTTATTTAACATCAAACCTACCGAGCACTAAAAATGGCTAGTATGTGTTGCGATTGACACAATCGAATTAAATTTGGATCTCGTGCGATTTTTATTATGTGTGCTTAAATATAGAATCGTGTATAATAAGTTTCAATGGAAGTATCTTTAGAAATGCAATAATTGTAAAATACAAAATCTGGAAACTGTCATTTGACCGGTAACGGTAGGTTCAGCGTTAATCCTTGTACATTCCTCAGGATGAAAATTGTCGGCTTTGAAATATTTGAAAATATTTGATTTTTCTGTACTACATGTCTGACCATACACGATCCTTATACTACTTATCTCACCGCATGCAATAGCTCCTCGTTTATTTTCGCATAAATGCAACAAAATTGTTGCTCCGTCACATAAAGAATTCCAAAGAAGTTAAACGGAAATAATCGAACAACAATTTGCTTAATAGATCCTGCGACTGAACTTTTGTGCTACTTAATAACCAGCTATTCGCGGCATTGTCCAATACGTTCAACTTTGCTATTTCCCGGCATTCCTAGTGGACTCTCCGACAAAAGCCCCGACTCTATTTCCTTTTTCATACTCAAGACCATGCACGTGCCCTTTCAGAAGCTGACTCGCGAGGAAGCACTTCCGCGAAAAATCAATCCACAGAGCCCTAACGAGTCCGCAGTCTTTCAAGCACTTGTCATTCGCACTTAGCACACCCAGACACCTCCGCCAACCCCCACCCTGCCCCCCACTCATTCCTAACATTCGACAGGTTCGTTCACCCTGCTGGGGCCGGTTATAGTCGACGCGCTCGTCCAAGCATCTACGTGCGAGCACTCATCGAGGCAGCGTCGCGCGAACCGCAGCGGATACGCCTGACGCAATAATCCCGAATGATGTACTTTCGCGGCGAGTGCCTCGGAGTAAACCGATTACCGGGTTGCCCGGAAGAGGGTGAGAGTGAGCTGGAGAGGATACACGGGGGTGGGGGCGGTGGGCGAAGGGAAGAGAGAGAGGGATGGCCGAGGGGTCGAATCGAATAAAGTTATTCACGCGAACGGCCGAGAATACCGGTCCCGGAATCGCCTCGCCATTCCATTCTAGAGAGTCCCACATCCACGGACGGTCTGCACAAGCTGTAACTATTGCAACTATTGTTGCAGCCTTTGATGATTCTGTCCTGTGAACGATTGGGCGTTTCATCCACCACATAATTAGGACACTGTTCGTTCAACCCCCGTATATGCTCCTTAGATTGGTGTGCAATATTATAGGAACAGAGTAAATCCTCCTCACGAATGTTGTCAGCATTTAACTGGGGAGTGAGATTTATTTGAAATATTTTTTAGAAGGAGCCTGAGTTAAGGAAATAATTGCGTTTAGAAATTTCAATTGGGACACCCTATATAATCTGATAAGTAGTATGCAATTAAACAAGTTGGCTAGGAAGGGTATATGATGAGAAAAGTAGTATGGATTTTATATGATCACACAAGGAGCATAGGGGCCGTCGATAACGTGACAAGTAGTATAGGGATCGTATACATCAGACAAGTATAGAGATGGTATATGATCATTAGTACAAGGGTCATGTATGGTCACACAAGTAGCATAGTATGATCAAACATGTAGACAAGATCGTCAGCCAAGTAGTGTAGGGGTCGTCGTAGCCAGACAAATATCACACGGTTCATATGCAAATTATGTTGCAAGTAGAATGAGCGTCGTATATAGTCAGGCAAGAGCGTAGGTGCCATTGTCAGACAATAGTATGAGATATCTATGTGATCAGACACGTAGTAAAAATTACATAGAGTCAGACTAGAGCCTACAAAGTCGAACTGTTATAAATTATATATAATAATAACAAATGAAAAAGTAGTATTGACTCCCAAGTATAAAAATTCAGTGGTGGGATCCATTAGGTAAATTGTTCTTTCTTTGAATCTTTTTATTGTGACAAAACAACGAGTTTGTTGCAAGCAAAAGGAGCTGTTCTGCGATTTCCTTTATGGCTACGATAATTACAACTAATTTGTCCTTAATAATTTGCTAGATGTAAAGCAAGATTTCCATTTAGTGTGACTGCATTTATTTTAATGGCTAACTATTGGTGACAAAAAATTGTTCAAAGATATTGCTCAGAATTAGTATCTTTATCTGTGAAATGAACAGTTAATTTATTGTATAGAACCATTCATTAGATATCTATGTACAATTGGACAAAAATAAAGGATAATAAAGTAAGTAAAAAGGGTGAAGTATAATAGGAGTACTATGCAAGAAAGGAAGAAACAAGAAAGCACATTAAAGTAAGATACGACGCAAAGTGTTTGATTTAATTATCGGCAGATAAAAGGATGGTGGTATTAATGATAGGGAAGGAAGAGAGTTGTTGCCCTATAGGAAAAGTGTCTTTCTCCTGAAAATGATGAAAGCTTAAGGAAACTTCTAACATCGTAACGTGCTTATATTAACCGCATTCAATAAGTTCTATTAAACGGCAGAGAACAATCGAGTTAAAAATTGACAATCTCTGCGACCTGTAAAAGTAGATTAAAATTGATTCCAAATACGATATTCGAGGTGCATTGAAATGTTTCACTTTTAGAACCAGAAATTGATCATAAAATCAGAGACCCGTTACGGGTAATATACATAGCATAAAGGGTCGTGTAATACTGTGTTACGAATTTAACTTTCATACTCTCGGCAATATCGTAAATCATTCCATACAGCGGTTATCGCGAGAAGTATCGTTCGAGTAATATTCCGAATTCATAACGTATGGAGAATTTACACAAGACAGGCCAGGCCGGGCCAGAATTTTAGCCGTGCCAATCGGCGCGAGGCGAAATTTTCGAAAAACCCGATGTCACAACTCGTACACTGCTTTCAAAAGTTTCTGCGGGTATTCACGGGCGGGGTTATGAATGTACAGTTCCGTAGACACAGAGCTGCCTCTCTGAAACGTGAAAGTAATATGTAATCCTGTCCAAACAAGAGCGAAATAAAACATTTCGCGCCGAGTAACATTTAATTTTGTTCGTGCCGTATGAAGTTTGAAATTTTATTTATGATTCTACTTAATTTAAAATTCGGAAATTTGCTTCCGCTGCTCCCGGAATTTTGACGGAAAATTTTCCATGAAATTCCGCGCGTCTGCTCACAATTATTGGCACTGACATTTTTTAATAATAATGTTGAATTTCCTTTTCCTTCGTTTTCATGTGGTTGCTTTTAGTGATTTATCTGACGCATCTACCATCGATCGAGCCTTCTCGTAATTTCGATTGTGAGGCGCCATACGTCTCGAAAATTCATTGTTTATTACGACCCGGGGCTGAAGTAGAAATAACCAAGTTTCGAAGAAAGGTGATTCAAAGACCGGTGCGGAATATCAAGTAAAATTTCGGACATATTCGGAATACCGATAAGCGCAATGTCCCAGTAAAATTGAAGATATCTTCGCGATTCTTAGGCACGTCTTTACCCACATCTATGATTCCAAAATATCACATATTGTTAAATCAATATTTTCCCACCGGATCTCCACGCTTAGTATTCCGAAAGGTATATTTTAAATTATAAAAATTAACATCGAAAAATATTTATACATATGTGAAAATTCATTAATACGTACAAATTCATAAATATGTATAAATTAATCTACATATAACGGTTCCCCTGCTGCTGCGCTTGGTAATTTTATGTACATATTCATGTAATAATTATGGCAATCTCTAGGAGTGCAAAATTGCAACAGAATGATTAATAACATCCACTAAGTGTCCAAGGTATCGAGAATCAGCCAAAATATTCCTTGCGCAGAATTTAATTTTTGAGAAAGCTTCTTCAATGGGATTCATCGTTAGAGAGTATGGTCGTAAAAATAATAAAGTGTGCCTTGCCTGAGCAACAATATTACTTCACTATTCAGTCATCTACGAGATGAATTTAGTTTACGAAAAGGTGAATTTGATCTGTGAAAAGGGTGAATTACATTTGCAAAGAGGTGAATAAAGGTGAAGTAGTTTAAGACTCTTATATAGTCAGACGCGCAGTAAAAACTACATAGAGTCATACAATTAGCACGAAGATACGTATACTAGAAATGAATCAGAAAACTAGCAAGGAAATTAATTGCTACCCTAAAGGACGTAATTGCTACCCTAAAGGACGTAATTGCTACTAAACGAAAACAGATTTCTTCCTGCCTCCGAAGATATCAAGAGCTCTAATAGTTGCAAAGTAAATGTAGCCAGTATCCAGTCAGACATGTAGAACAGGAGTGCGGCCAGTAAGACAAATAGAACAGCGGTGGTAGCTAGACAGACAAGTGGCGCAGAGACACCATCGAATCAGGCGAGTAGAATTAGGGTTGTTTGAGTGGATAAGTAGAATAGAGACCGAGTCGAGCCAGACCAGAACACGCTGACCAATTCTGGTATCCTCAGGAGAATAAGATCCTGTACGAGTTGGTACAGGATTGGGGCGGTGCTATTACTACAATAGGAGAATTCTCTATGCATAAATAAATAGAAAACGCGCGATAGCAGCTTTTTATTCCCAAATCACCATCAACAACTTCACTTTTCATTTCCATAGACAGTTTAACAATGAGGAAACTTGGTACACAAAATAATAAATAAAGTGTTCGGGAACAAAAGAATTAAGCTAACTAAAAATGAATTATGATTTCAGTATTAATTCAGCAATAATTATTCTTCGCGCACGCTATCGCGAGAATATTGCAACCCCGCTCGTACCATAAAGCTTACTATGCAAGAATCTCCAAGGAAAACGTATTCCCGTCGTGACAATTTTAAATCTACTTTCGCGACGGATATATGTACACGTATTCGAGTTATGATTCACCGTTCAAACATCCAAATGCATTACACGGCCAAAGGAACAGTTGTGCTTTACGTTTCCCTATTTTTCCCGTCGGTCGACTACCGGGGCAAACACCGTACCGAATTTTCCGCGCCGCGGAAATAATTAAATCCTATCCGATGAATAAATTTTCATTGTAATGACGCCGCGCGGCAGGAACGCGCAGAATTTTAATTCACTTTCGCTCCGCATCAAATTCACATGCGCGAAATATGAATTCGTCGAATGACGCTTTTCAATTTGTACAAAAATTACAAAAAAAAAAAAAAAAGAAAACCCCCCTGGCGGCAGTGTCCGAGCCACAAACGTGTACGTGTGCTCGCCGGCACACGTGTACCCAATCGAAATTTGCGAAACTGCACTCACCGGTGTGTTTCAGCTTGATTCTGCGATTTTTTTTGTTACCAATCTCAGGAGAATTTCGCGGCCGAACGCGACGGACGCTTCGCGCGCAATTACGGCCGACGGTAATGGGGCATCGTGCGGCAGTTTATCGGCATCAATGATGATCGGCCAGTAATTATAATTAAACGTTAATCACGCAGAACCCGATTCCGCGTGTGCCCGTCGAAATTCGATTGCGTCGGATCGGGAGAGAGTGCACGGCACACACACACACACACACACGGGTCCACTCGTTGTATTTTCCACTCGTTACGCTGTGATCCTTCCCGGAATGGTTTTTGCTTTTTAATGACCCGACGGCGCAAATTTGTTGGGAATAATGCCAGCTTTCGCTTGACTGCTGCTTTTCTAAATGGAGACCAGACAACAGCGAAAGCCTTCCATAGACTGCCAGATCGAAAAATTGTATGCTCATTTAATTATCGAGTTAAAGTCACTATGAAATTAACAATAGAAAATGAAGGTTGCGATAATTATGGGACAGACAAGTAGAGTAAGTATATCTTTAGTCAGACGACAAGAATTTTTTAAGCAGAATTTGACGTGTGAATGAAAGTAAGACACTTTATGTGGATGTATAAATCTGTGTGATGCAAACTTAAAACATAAATAAAATTTGTTAAATATTATATCAACTGTGTGCTTTAATATACAGCAATGTAGAATTCAGAGGTTTGGGAGACCTTAAATGGGGAAAAGAGAGACACGTAAGTAGTGTAGCCATTGCTTTGATCAGACCAGAAAGATAATCACTGATTCAACGAGGACAGATGAACAAACACTTTCAGTCATGATATATTTTATAACTCGACGAAACATTGATTTCTTTGATAGATAAATAGACTCGTGTGTCAGCAAGTAGAATAAGTCGTTATATAGTCAGACAACACGCACCGTTGTCACAGTAAACTTCCTCCTACAATTTGTCTTCCATCGTAATGATGGTGAATAGTTAATCCACTCGACTGTTCAGACTCGGGTTAGCAACAAATTGAAGGAACATGCAGAAAATCGACGCTGGCGGTGCTGGAACATCGATAACGGTAAGGATAGAATTATTCTCGTACGGAATGGAAATGATGACGTGCGGAAACTGTAAATTGATCCCAGACCGAATAATATATCGCGTTTCTCTCAGCGGAGCGACAGCTACAACTGATCGGTATGAGAATAAAAATTGAATGGTACATTTCGAGCATGAAATATACTAGGCCACGTGTTCCTTCCATTGTTTCTTTCGGGACTGTAGTTTATCGAAAGTCTTGCATAATGTTCATCAGCTGAAAATAATGTTTATTCTGGTCTTCTCAATTTGCAACGAATTAAAAGATATTCTAACAGAATTTAATTTTATATATTAGAACATACTTATATTACAAATAAATGCATGTGATTCAATCGAATCTGATGATATTTTAAAACTTTAAAAAAATGGTGACCATAAAAATTCTGTGACATTAAAATATTTTTCCATCCCTTTCCACATATACTATTAGAATAATTTAGAAGGCTCGGCTGTATCCATCTAACGTAGCTTTCGATGAAACAGAATTTTTAAAGAAATGTTTAATTTGTCCATTTATAGTGAATTTTATAGAAGAACCGAACGAAAAAGGGCAAAGCCCTGAAATAACGAAGAAAAGTAAAAGCACAGAAATGACGGGATGCGTTCTACAGGGACACGATATTTCAGGCACGTTCGTGGGATCGGTAATCGGAGAGGGTTTACGTCTTCGACGCGTCGCCAGCTAGCTGGATTTATTCCGACCGATGGGAAGGGATTATTATTTGCCATATAAATTTGCATGGTCGCTCGTCGGTTCGAAGATACACCGAGAAAGAGGACACTGTGAGACGGCTGAGGTTCGACGGGGTGAACACTCTCGTAAATCTCTGGCGAAATCTAAGATCGGTAATTCGTGCTTATGAGTTTTACGCTTGTTAATTCGAAAATGCCACATTTTTGTTCGCTTTCATGAAAAGTTTCAGTTTTATTAACCCCTTGCACTACGATTTATTTTACAGTTGCAGTGATTAGAACTTATTTGTCGTTTCTAATTTCTTAGAGAAAAAGGAAGTTTGTATGTAATTTATACCTATGCAGTCTCCAATGGTTTCAACAACAAGAAAATATAATTTTGTTATAAAGGTTAAAGGAAATTAGTAGCATGAATATTTAGTAGACTATCTTCGAAATCTTCGTCACGAGTCCGACTCGGTATTATAGTGCAAGGGGTTAACAAAATATTGCACGCGGTTCGAAATAAATGTCGAACAATTAATGACGGCGTATTGTATACGAACTTTCGTTCTATCAGAAACATTTAGGCTAACTTAACCATACGTAGCAACTCCTACGTTTCCAAAAATACGTTTTTTCATGGTTGCGTTGTAAACGCATCGATGCTCGACGAATGCAGAGAATTCGCAGTGAACTGATAATTGCGTTCTATATTGTGCCGAAACGCCAATTAGTAACATCGATGGAGCCGGTTCCCGGGAACTGGAAGATCCGCACCGCAAAACGAAAGGGTTACTTCGCGATGACGTCATAATTCCGGTGGCGGCGGCAGGTTCGACCTTCGGCTCTCTCTCGAGCATGCTTTCACCCCGGTATGTCAGGCTTCTCCTTAAATCTTCATTTCTATAAATCCGTTTTCTCGTTCCGCGGCTCGAACACAATGGCGGTGGCCCGGTCTCGAGGCAAGCCGGGATTCGTATTAATGATCCTTTCATTCTGAAGCCTGGTGCCGGTTCCATCCCAATGGGCATAATGTACCACCGGGAGAGCCGGAGGAGAATTAATATCGTGAAAAATTCGTCAGTCGTAGAAGCCCGCACGGTGGTGGATACAGGGCTCCCAAGTGACCGGCCAGCGATTTCGTAATGGGCCACCGTATTTTACTTTGTCCAAGAATCGATTAATTCTGCTTATCGCGGTCGGCTCTAATTGGGGGAAGTTCGTTGACACGTCGCACATCGGTGATTTCAATTATTGACTGCTCGACTGTACGCGCGGATCTGGACCGACCATTTCGATTCGTTTCACTCATTTTCTATAACGGATATTGCGATCGCTCGGTATTTCTATTATTTTCTTACTGCTACGGAGTGTTCCGTAGTACTTGTCCAATTAATTAGCAAGAAACGGTAGTTGAATGAAAATATACTTCCTGTTTTGGTCATTTTTAATACGTCTAAAATAATATGACACTTTTATTTCGATGTTCTATTCTGATAGGATGAAGCTGACGAGTAATTGTACTTCGCGCCTATTTAAAACTGGCGGTATGAATGGCGTGCTTGATATTGTGTGATAAAATAGTATATGTGGAGAAGTAAAAATTATATTTATGAATCATGGATCGTTCAAGCGGTAGATACTAATTGAACATGTAGGTCACGAATCGGTGATGTTTTAAAATAATGCAGATACCGTCGTTTTTGTCCCATCAGTGACCATGTACATTTTTATTCGAATGTGCTATTCTGATGAAACTGACAAGTAATTGTACTTCATGCCTGTTTAAAACTGGTGACATGATTGACGTGCTTTATGCGTAATAAAATAGTATGTGTGGTGAATGGCTGTCATGGTTAGATACGTAGAACGAGATAGCTGATTCTACAAGTAGTATTGACAGCACAGTCAGACATAATAGTGATAAGCCTAAAAATAGTATAATTCGTCTATGCTTGTGCAAGTAGCATGACCTCGCCATAGTCAGACGGAGATAGTAAAAATAATGAATTCTAGTAACAAAACATTTCTGTAACAATAGAAGTTATCAGACCGCACTCGTTGTTATTAAATCAATAAATACAACCTTCTACCACTTCCAGCCGCGTCGCTTATGCAGTAGCATTATTCACGAAGCAGGTCGTTCAAAGAAATCGATGAATAATGTTCGAATACTTAAAACGAGACTAAATCATGAACATTTCTCTGGGTTAAGTTTCGGTCGGGTTCCGGGTTAAGCCCCCTTGGAAATGCATTCTACAAACGCGAACAGCTTCTAAATGTACCGAACGGGTTATTTGAACGATAATGTGAATTCGCCGCGCAGTAAAATCATAATACTCGATTATACGGGACGTTTTATAAATGAGCTGGAAGTATGTGTGACACATGTTTCGAGGGTGTAACGGTGGAACATATTATAATGTTTCCTGGAAGCAGGCCAGAATGCAAGTATTCATACCAGCAGCGGTTGCCAAGAGCACGGGAACGTCTAAACGGTCCCCGTGTAATCTGTATTCTTTATGAAACAACGTCGATACGGTCGCGTGTTCAATTAAACTATCGTCGTTCCTCAATTAACGCACCAATGATATTGCAGTTACCGATATATCTCGGTATATTTTCTTCATTGATGCGCGCAAAAAAGTCGGTATTTTATATCATTACGTTTCAAAAGATTCTGCAGCATTACACACTCTCTCAGTTGGCTGACCATAGTTACCCTATTCTACTTTTCGGAGCAGAACTACCGTATTCCACGTGCCCGACCTTAACTTCTACTTGCACGATTGTAACTATCCTACGTGATCAGAATTGCCCTAATCTACTTGGTGGACCATATTCTATTTGTCTCATCATTTGTACCCCGTACTACTTGCCTGATCACTGTCGCGATGCTACACTTGGCTGATCATCGCTATTGTGTTCTACTCCTGTAAGCATGGGTATAACATGCCTGATGATTATTGACGAATAATATTTGTCAGACCATCGGCCAACCCATTCTACTTATCTGATTGGCGTTGTCGCACAATGCTTATCCAACTGTACCTCATTCTTTGCACTGATCCCATTATAGTCTTCCCGTTCTACTTCAACGTGACCCTTTTATTTCACGTGGCTTATTCCACACTATTCGTCTGGCTATGACTGTCCCATTCCACTTGTCGAAATACAACCGATACCTGGAAATGTCTGGCATTTATCTGGTTGAGCGTCAACTTTGTTCCGATTTTTCTTTGAATTATTGATCCGATACTGATCACGACCAATTCTACTTTCTGCTCCGAAATAATCTTATTGTTTTCTCTGATTGTATTTTTACACGTACAATCACCCGCCGCCCCGTTGTTCTACGATTTCTGCCCCCACCCTGTATATCCGAACTGAATGTATAAATGCGCGAACATACAAGGAACTCTGTGCTGAAACCGAGTGGAGCTGCTCAGGTACATCGCACTCACCCTACCATCAATATTTCCCGAACATGAAAAAAAAAATCTAACCGCGCAGTAGAAACTTGTTACGCACGCGTTTCCTCGTGGGAATAAATTTCAAAAAGCTGGAACCGCTCTGTAAACACACGGTACTCGGTACCTTGCGGAACACTGGCCTGAATCTGGAAAGTTTGCCGTGCCCTCGTAAAAGGCGTAACAAATTTCTCGGCGTGGCCCACTTTTTTTTCGGCGCAAAAGTTATATCCCGCTCGTACATACGTTATTCAAATTGCCACTCGGAGGTAAGGCGCGTGTGCGCTGCGCTAGCGCGGTCCCATGCGTGCGTGCGTGCGTTCCGCTTTCAAAATCGCGGCAACCTAGCCGAAATGGATGTCTCCTCGATTTTCCCCGTGTTCTCTATACCGCGCGTGAAATCTTTTTCCCGCTTGTGCAGCACAAACTGAGTCACAACTATGACGCTCTCTCGTCCCCGCCCACAACGCTCATTGGTATGCGGGCACACGCTCTCGCCGCGAGACCGGCGAACATATCTCGACTAGGCGGCTGCAAAACGTCGTATATACTCGCGAGGGCCGACGCGACTCGGCTCTACCGAACTGTTTGGCCGAGTATGTGCTAGATACGCTATTATATTGTGCCGTTACTAGCTCACGTTCGGCGATAAGATATCTACCGCCGCCGCGCCGCCGTCTTTTAAGTCTCTCGAATTTCTCTTGGCCTATTTTCGACACCGGTAATGGGAAGTTACCCGATGTTGCTATCTCCTCGAGTATGTCTCCTGTTCGAAAAATTTTTTTCTTCCCAGCTCTGAATACGATCTCGCCGTTTCTGACTCGATGACAAAAACCGATCCACAGGAAATAGAACCAGCTCTCGCTAGAATGAAATTTTTGATGAAGCAAACCGGCGATCTGCAAATACTTTCTGCATTCGTGCTTCGTCGTACTTTTGCGAACGATCGAATCTTTTCGTTTCTCGTAATGAAATCTTCGTGTTCTCTTATTACACAATGTTACAGAAAGTTTTATTCGAAAATGTTGCAGACGAGTTTATAGAATTGCTGATTATGGCTTTCTTAGACACGTGGTTAGTAAAATTGTAAACAAAATTGTTGATTCTAACAAAAAGCAGCGATTTTTATAATCTAAAATAACACTTCTTAATGGAACAGCCTGTAGAATTGTATGGATTAACTGGTAACATGTTCCGTGGATGAGAAAATTATTTTATTTCTAGAACGGAAACGCTAGAAAAAATGGAAAATTAATGGGAAAAGAAGATCTGCTGTTACAAGAGGTCCGGAAAGATCGAAATACGCGCTAATCCCATAAAATAGCGTATTGCATGTCTGGCTTGCACGCGAAGATTTTAGGGGCATTCTAAGCGTGCATCGATGCGAAGCGGTAGGTTTGACGCACTGTCGACGGTGATAAATCGATCATCAAGTTGTTCCTAGCTGTATATAATACACACGCAGAAACATTTCTCAATGTATTCATCATCTAATATCGTAAAAATAATGTACATAAAACACAGTACATTTTATGTACAACAGATATGTACATACATAGTACATTTAATGTATACAAGAATAATATAGAAGAATATACAAGAATAATGTATACATATAGAACCATAAATTATTAAAATTCGCAAAGTACAGATTTATATTCCGAGTGCAAGCTAATCCACATGGTACGCGTAACACACGATGCGCGTGATGAATAGATAATAAAGAATTGTCTGTACGTTATTCAACGAATAATAATTTCAATGTACGAGAGCGTTTAATTTTCTCGAGCGACATCCCGGTTTACTTTTACAAATGAAAATTCTGAAGAAACACCGCGATGTGTATCTTAAATTAACGCGCCGTTTTCGCTCTCTGTAATATATTATTTGTATTAACAATGCGGTTAATTGGAGCACGATTAAAGATATAATGGGCCGGAAATGAAATTCGTCCAACTCCTTGGGAATATTTATCGGTGAAAACTTTTCGATTGTAAAGGAAATTACACAAAATTTTCGGTCAAATAGCGAAAATTCCAAAAAGTAGTGAAACCAGTCAGAACCAAATGGGCTCTTTTGTCCAGAAAATCCAGCTGGGGTCGAGATAATTCGTTAATGCACCAATCATTATGAACGATCTCTGGCACGCTGTCCGTAATGTTCGGCTCTCGTTCATAATTAGCCTCGTTCATCATCCGCAGCCGGTTGTTTCTGAAAAATGAAGAATATCATCCTCTGCGGGTACCGTACAATTTTTTATCACGTATCCGGTGTCATCGAAACGTCACGTAGGATGTCATCGGTCGGCCGGACAGCTGCCAAACGCCGAGGGCGTCTCTTAAATAAATAATAAACGTCAATGCATCGTTCCCTGCTGATATTCCGGGCGGCGCGGCGCTGCGCTGCGCTGTGGCGGTACTCTGCCAGTGGCGAGTTCGGTGTCCTGGCCCGATCGATGATATTAACGGATAAATGGAAAATGCATACCACGGTAAAACGGCAGTTATTTGGGTCAGGTGCGGGTGTGTAACGAGTTGATCGCGATAACGTTATTACACGACGAATAAGACCGATCGCACTCCACCAGAGAAGGACGAGGACCAGGACGAGGAGGAGGAGGAAGAGCGGAAACCTCGGCCGCGAGCGCTCGCGCGCGTAAGCGTGTTTCCACGGAATAAGATTTCCGGAATTTTGTAAAATAGCGACTCCGGGTGGAGATTCGATATTGCGGAATTTCGTGGAATAGCTGCCGGAGGAAGTTCAGTGTTCCAGGGACGCCGCCGCCGACACCGGAAGCAGAAGCGCGATATTTTCCACTTTCCTTTCCTTCTTCGCAACGAATTCTTCCCTTCCTCCCGACTGCTTCCCCCGGCCGAGTTCGCTCCCATTTTTCGGAAAGAACGGGTACGTTTTCTTCGTCATCCAATTACCAGTCTTCCCCGAGAAGATAAAGCAACCGGGTTTGAAGTGTTTGGAAAATCGAACCACCCCCCCCTGCCCCGCTGTAATTGGCTCGCCTGTATCGTACATTGCAACTCATCTTTGGCTAACCCACCGATGTTTAACAGTCATTGTTAAGCGTCGTTCATTTTTGTCAAGCCTTCTCTCCGCGCTCCATTTGTTCGCACGACAACGTTCGATATTTTCTACATGCTCGGGAAATGCTCGTTTTTCCTCTACATATCTCGCCAACGCCGGCGTCCATTGTCTGACTAGTGACCCTATTCTACTTGCTGCGCCGGGCAACTGTCTGTTTTACGTGTCCTGGGAGTTTCAGCGTCCATCCTGATTGCCTGGAAAATCTCTGTACCTAATCTACTTGCCTAGATTGCGATTATCTCTCTTACCCTTTGGACCAACAGCGATTGTTATTTTATCTGACCACGGTACTCCAATCTACCAGCTCCGATAAGATTGCCCTGCTCGGCCCTGACGATTTCGTTTCAATTGTCTGACCATGATTGTCTCGTTTTACTTAGCCGAAAACACGGTGGGTTTGTTCTGTTTGTCCGGCGATTATGGTAACTTTGTACTTGTCTGACCGTCGTGCCCTTTCGTACCATAACTTCCCTAGCTCACTTATCTGACCGGGGTTTCGTCGTGCCCATTGTGCAATCGTGATTGTCTTATTCCACTTTTCCTGATTATGATGTGCATATTCTACTTATGTAATAATGACAGTTAGACTCCGGATCTTTATGCAAAATAAAAAGTTTGCGTAGCAATTGCAAGACACAGGAGCTAAATATAAATTTATATTTTTCACTAATAATTTTAATATAGTGAAAATAATATATTAATACTCATAAAGTCTTCTAATTTTTTCACTGTTCTAAATTTCTAAGCTCACTTCTCCTGTCTGACTAGCACTGACCCATTTCACTTATCTCCCCATAACTGTCTCATTGTACTACACAAAAATTTACTAATTATTTATTTAACAGTACGTGAAGAATTTGATTCGTTAATCAGATTTTCTATTTCGTATAGAATACATACGCAACAATTTTCAGAATGGACCTCCGAACGAAAAATGGCATACTACCGATTTATTTTTTCATGCAACCCTTTGTTTTGCTTCGTGATGTTCTGAATATTTTTCATAGACAACTGTTAAACGCGTAAGTAGCTTGTAATGTAGAACAGCATCGCCGTTGCACAAAATACAAGAGTACGAAACCGAAACAACTCGAAGAAACTGGTGTAGGCGAAAATGAATTTTTCCCCGTGCTCCGACCCACTAGCTGGTCTTGGCAAATGTTTGATTTGGATCGTGACGGGTGTGTTTTTAATCTGTCGTAGTTCTATATACAGCCGGCTTCGCTGCGACGCTTTGTTGCGTCGGGGTTCCTCGAACACGGAGGTCTTTCCCTACTTTCCAATCATGGTAGTCCAAACACTGTCTGGCAATAGATGTCTTGCCATGAAATGGCAACCAGTACTCATCTCTCTCGTAAAAACGGAAAAGAAAAGAAGAAAAATATATGGCTGCAATAAGCTGTCAAATATCTTAATACAGTAATGTCACGATCTAAGCGCAACGGAAAGGTCCGATCTAAGCGCGTCCATTCCACTGAGGGACATACCCCACGAGTGGCCAAGAAGCTCGAGCTGCCACGGTCTGAACCATATATCGGTGTGAACCACTACTAATCCAATTACAAAAATTCTTTATTTTTCATTATTTCTTCACCTACTTTCACTTAGGTATTTCTGGCATTTTTCTGATTAAAATGACACTAAACACGATATACAGTCGGTGTGAAAAGTATTCGTACACCTTTTAAAAACGAATAACTTTTTCAAAATTCGACCAAACAGCTTGAGTTTTTTTTGAGACGTTAGAAGGATTAGTTTACTAGCTAATATGTAAATAATTTTTTTTTATTGTTATTGGTCGTAATTGCGAAAGAAAAAGTAAAGGTCACGATTTTTAAATTTTTTATCTGTGCCTGTAGTGAAAATTTATAAGGTGCATTTGGTAGGTATAAGTAAGTTATATACATGTGCAAAGTTTCATTAAAATCGGTTGACGCATAAAAAAGCTATGGGCATTGTAACATGTAAAAATCATTGAATTTAGGGTTTTCGAATAATTTAAAATCGCGAATTCTTACAATTTTTGCTATTTTCAATCATTTATATTTCGTAATAACCTCGATCGATTTCGATGAAACTTTGTACATGTATATAACTTACTTATACCTACCAAATGCACCTTATAAATTTTCACTAGAGGCACAGATAAAAAATTTAACTATGAAATTCACTAATTAAACGAAAGCTTTTTAAATTAATCTATTTTTTTAATGCAAAATATACTCATGAATGGCTTTCATTGCCAATATATTGATAGATTTGGAATTTCTTGTACTTTTGTCTCCCATTGTACCTCCAGAACATCCTTAAATCGCGCCATGACTGTATACTTATTTTCTTCTCTTTTAAAAACGTATGTATGAATCCCATAAACATGTAAAGAGATCTACAGACATTTGATAAGAGACGTCAGGGGGATCGTTAGGGGATTCCCCGAATGTTACTTCCATGAGCCAAGGGTATTGTACATATACACAATCATGGTCGGAATTCGCGTGTGACCATGCGCGAGGTTAACTTCTGATTGGGCTGGTAATGCGTGAGCGTATCGGGATTCCGGTGTCGAGCAGGGTATACCGGATTCTGAGAACCGTGGAGCTGCCGTGAGGTAACGTATGCATGAAAGGAATTCTGATGAAAAGATACTCAAAATTGAATTTACCATACAGCCCCTGCCAGTATCGTCGTTACGTGGGAACGCTGTTTCAGCTGGCGCGCTAGGCGACTCTGGCTGCTCATGCTCGAGGGTCCAAGCGTTTATGTAACGCTTCCTCTCTCGCTCTACGGGTTGCCGCCGCCTTGCTTGCGCATGGACAATTTTCCTGTGCTCGTTAATGACTTACACGCGGCTCGGACATTTGACCCTTTCCCGCTTGAATAATTGACCGGATGGTCTCTTTCCCTACTACAAAGCGTTTCATTGAGAAGCCGGCTGGGGATATTCGGTTTAGCTGTGAATAACTTGCCACTTGCCAATTTTTTCTTTCCATCACCGCCGCCATTTACAATTTACATCGAGAGTCCATTACACCTCCGCGCTTTCGGAAATTTCATTCATCATAGTCCGCGACTTAACCTAATCTTGACTCGGCCACGGAGAGTATTCATTTATTAACCCTTAGCACTCGAATGGCGACTCTGAGGCGCCATTGAAAATTGCTATGCCATTTCTAAACATATTGTTCAGATTATTATTTTTGTTCGTATTTAATAAATTACTAGACATTTACATATTACATGAGACATCATATCAGTTTCATATGCAAAAAAAATGAAAAGAAATGGTATAGAACGAAAATATTCTGGAATGGAAAAATCTTTAGTTTTTGAGTTAAAATAGCTCCGAGTGCAAAGGGTTAAATTTATTTATTTAATGAGATAGAATTCTTTCCGGGGGAACCGTTTAATTTGGAATATAGTGGAACCTCGATTATTCGAGCTGAACAGTAGAACATAATAGAATAGTTACTTAATTACAATTCTGGATTCGATCCTTATCGATATGTATAATTAATAGCTCATGGATCACCTTAGATTGAGAGTAATATTGCAGGTTCCAATACGTTTAATTTACGATTATTGAAATTGTGAATAGTATAATTGTGATAAGTATATTTGTTTGAGTATATATTATTTAAAAAATGGCTAAAAATTTGATTCTTGTTATTTTTATAAATATAAAATAATAATTTTTAGTGCTCCGTAAACCTAGTGTTAAATTTGAAGCATGTTGGGATATTAGATCGTACTGTAAATATTTAATGTTGATTTCTGAATTAACTTTTTATTTTACATGTTAGTAATATATGTGGTTTATCGGTTTACCATTCCGTGGAGCATAATGAAAAAAAGGATAGAGAACTATGCAACAGTAGAATACCGCATCCGTCTTATATTATACAAACAGATTTAGAGAAACGCTGCATAAATTCGCGCAGTTTCTGCAGTTTTGCTCAAGTTTCCCAGTTTAATGTATTTACTTGACACACCTCATCCCCGTGGAGCAATCGCGTTGACAAAGGCGTAGAATTTCCTTGACTAGCGAGTAGAACGGGATGCTAAACAAAGGGAAACGTTTTGTACCAGCAGTCGTCTCGTGTTCTTTACTAAATAAATGAAACCACTCTCTTTAAATACGTGCAGTTCTCTTTCTGACCAATGAATTTTCAGCGGCCCAATAAATCCGCTAACTGCATATACATATTATTAATTCTTCTCTACAGGGTCATCCGTTTTTAAACGGCCAAACGTCAAACGTGCCCCATGTCAAAAAAACCAAGATCCGAAGGTCATACAAAAAAGTTGACTTAATAAAAAAGATGCCCCTATTTATTTTAAACCAAACAAAGGAAAAATCATCAAGATACATAATTGCAGTCCTAATATATTTAATCTTAAGTGAACGCAAAAAATGACGGGTTTTTGCAATTATCTAAAAATCAAGACCGAATCAAAAAAAGTGTTAGGGGTGAAAGTTGTTCCATTTGGAGCCCTCTATAGCTGGTTGACGTTTGGCCATTTAAAAACGGATGACCCTGTATATTTACGATACTATTCAAGATTCAATCATTGAGACTGATAATCAATATTATCGATACAGACTACATGCGCATTAAAGATTTCAGATGCGCAAAATTGTGTTAATTATAAACTATCCGTTCACACCAGTTAAAACTGTCGATAATTCTCTTTAATTATTAGCGGCATATGAAATGTGGGACGTTTTTAGTTGCAATTAGCTCTCCTATTGAACTCTACTAAATGGGTCACCGTGATCGAAGCAAAATTGTTTAAACATATATACGTATGTATGTTACCATTAATCGGCTGAGTTTTGGGTGCTAAATCATTGAATGTCTATCCCATATTTCGAGGACAATATTATAATCTATTTGACGAATGAATTCTCCTAAAGAAATGGAATTTAACCGGGTAATTAATTCGAAATACATGTCAAATTTCAATTTTAGTTTCCACCGAGTTATCGTTAATTGGTTTCACTGTCGATGCATAGAGCGGTTCGTAAAATAGAAAGAGAAGAATCTAACATGTTGGTATCCTTCTCACAATAACGCAATGCAAACTAAATTTAATAGTGTAACGTAATCAATAAGTTTCACGACTCTAGAAATGGCCCTTAACTATGGACTTGACTGAGGAACTCTTAACTGAAGACGATGACCGAACCCAGACCTTGAAAAAATATTAAAAATTATCAAAATCGGAGAGACGTGCGAACCTAACCCAGATCTAAACCAGACCTTGAAGAAATATCAACAAATAATTTAAATAAAAATGTGTTTAAAAAACGGACTAAAAAGTATAAAATAATTTTTCCTCGGAACCCAGAAATTTTCGATTATTATATGTACGATGACCTAACCCAGACCTTGAAAAAATATTAAAAATTATCAAAATCGTAGCGACGTGCGAACCTAACTCAGATCTAAACCAGACCTTGAAGAAATATCAACAAATAATTTAAATAAAAATGTGTTTAAAAAACGGACTAAAAAGTATAAAATAATTTTTCCTCGGAACCCACAAATTTTCGATTATTATATGTCTAATCATGTTCATTTCGGAGAGAAACCACACGTTAAAAAGTTATGAGCATGTAAAGTTGAGTAATTTTATAGTAATTTTCATTGTTTCACTTCAGAAAGTGACAGATATGGGCGCCGCCATATTGGTGTATACCAATATATTATTCAATAAAGGTTCGACGGCGAATCTCGGTGTAACCGTTCTTTCGCTTGGTAAACAAATAATACGTACAATAACCATTGACTGCGAGCGAGGTCCCCCTTTGCCCCTCTGCCGTCTCGAGGAACTTCTTGTGGCGTACGGACACTTATTTAGTAACTTTGTAAACACCGCACGGAGCTCGAACGCACACTGACTCACTGACGCACACTGAGCTCCTTCGGTGCGAAACGGGTCAGTGGAGTGGGGATGAGTCAGAGTGGGAACACGTAGTAGAGAGGGGACCTGTGTTGCCATATGCGGGTCCCGCCAGGCCCCTTACGTTTCCGTCCCTCGCCGAGATGCTCCGTAAAGCCTGCCTTCGCTTCCCCCACTCTTCCGCCTGTGGAGCAGGTAGGGAAACTAACGGGCGTCCTTTTGTTCCACGCGACGCCACGGACGGCTTGGCTTGTATAATCGTACGGTTTTTTCTGCGACACTCGGTAGCATGCTCCACGCGGTACGCGGCAGCGGTAGTGGTAACCACTGGGGACGTACAGGTGGTGCGATGGGATATAACGGTTAGATTTATCAATAATAATTTATATATCCTAAACGCATAGGCTTTTAAAAAAAATTTTTTTTAAATATTGCATTGTCATCCAGTTCTGAGCTATGTTTAAAATTTCAAGTCTCTAGCTCATCGAGAAGTTAGTTTAAATTCAATTGCAAAATTTGTACCGAACAGACAGACAAGAAAGCGAGCTAATAAAAACGTGGTAAAATACAGATCGACCGAAGATTGTCGAATTAGCCTTACTGACGAATCCTCCGACAAGTCTGGGACGAAACGCAATTCCTTCAAATCAATTCCACTCGATCCGATCGTATTACTTCAACTAGTTACCCAAGATTAACTTGGCGGGTAACAAAACGATAAGTTTCGCGAACCGATAAATTCGCCTACTACTAACATGAAAATAGGAGGGGGGGCTCGAATCGCGCGAACATTTATCACCGAAAAATTGCCAGTTCAACGGGTTAACGAAAAGGCGCAAAAGTTCCACGACTCCGGGGGATGACTGTTATTTTTTTTTTTGTTTCCGAGTAATTCACCTTCACCTCGAATTCCTTCTATTTACTTCTTTCCTCGGGCACGTTCCGGACGCTTTAGCGTTCCTTTGAGTGGAGGTGCATTCGCCGGTGCACACACGGAGCGGCGTCGTGAATGATTAAGCGGCCGGCGGTTTAGGGTACACAGTCGGAAATCGACGGAGTCGTAAGCACCTCTAAAAAGATCGTCGACGCCGTGTGAACTTCTTTACGGATAACATGTACGTGTGTGTGTGTGTGTGTAAAACGTGGTGCATATATATGCAGCAGCTTTGTGCGAGCTCCTGCCCGATTAAAGCTCAGCGAATCGCGGGACGGTCCTTTGTCGTCGGCCCCCCGGAGCGGAAACGGGGGAAAGAAAAACGTTAACGTAGGAAAATTCCTGTTCGGAGGCGGCCAACGAATCCCCGGGGACAATCAAATGTATGTGTCACGCGCGATCATCCGACAAATTGTTCTTTATAGAGCGGTAGATTTCGCCGTGGAACGTTGTTTAAGGGAACCAGACATTTTTTTTAGTACGGTAGAACCTCGCTAGTTGCAATCTCGTTTATTCCACGGAATCCCCACCACGAGTTTTTCAAGGTATTCCGGAACTCGTGGTGAGGACCTACGTAGGGACAAAAGAACGATCACTATGATTGGTTACCTCGATTTTTCCACGCGTTTTAAGCACCGCAATTGTACAGGGTGTAACAAAATTTAGTGTCATGATTTTGGCAGATGGTTCTACACCTTCGGATCGGTGGAGATTTATTAAAAGAAATTGCCGGCAAAATTGACCTTGACCTTGAAATTCAAGGTCAAATTTTTTATGCTTGAATCGCATTCTACTCCAAAACAAAATAATTTGACCTTGAATTTCAAGGTCAAGGTCAATTTTGCGGCATTTTCTTTTAACAAATCTCCACCGATCCGAAAGTGTAGAACCATCTGTCAAAACAATGACACTAAATTTTGTTACACCCTGTACATACTAGATAAACAGAATTCGTGGTCTTTTTTTCTCAGTAATCACTTGGTAACGTGTTTTTTTTGGCCGACGGCTTTTTTGAAATTTTTATGATAATTTAATTTTAAAGGGATTTTCAAGTTTACAATTAATTTAGCAGATTCTGAGAACTATAGAATTGGATTATTATCTGTGGCGAGAAAAATGGCCGCTCCACTTAAATTCGATTTCCGGTGTAATAGGTCTAAAAATCGATATTTTCTCATAGTTCGGCATTTTAAAAGCGTCCTCCTAAAATTTTATAATTGTATCTGTGACAGTAACGAAGTCATAGCTCGTTTAGTGTGAAGCGCCAGAGGCTGGTGATAGGGAGAATTTAAATTTTAAACGCGTTCTACGGTGATTTACGGAGCACTAGAAATTATTATTTTGCATTACTTTATGAAAATAACGTGAGTGTGTTTGTTGAGATTTCTAGCAATTTCTAACGCAATATAATATGTGTGTCCCAAGATCTAAATATATATTGACTGTCACAGCGAAATAGTGTTGTATGTATGGGTACGGAAAAAATCATCGGTGTCTAGGCCTACGTGTGTTTTTCGCTTCAGAAATGAAACACCGAAATGAATTTGGGGAACGCTCTCCGCGCGGAATATTGTCAAAGTCAATGTTTCAACATAAAATAAAACGTATATTAAAACGAAACGAAGAAATTCGATATTTCGTATCTGAAATTTAAATATTTGATGCTTGAAGCGCGAAACTCGAAACTCCGCGATACTGTTTTGTCCAAAATATGAAATTCAAAACTGAAAATTGAAACCGGATATTGACAATTCGCAAGTATTTAGAGGAAGATACATTGCGAACTATCTCAGGCTGCGATTACAAACGTACATTGCACAGTTCCGTAGCGTTAATATTATCACAGAACAAACTCACACGATATCTAGATGCACGGTAGTTCTGTTATAGTTTTTTAGAGGCTTGCACCTCGGAACTGAAGGCAGATGGAGAGATGTAATTTCGTACACTTGTTAAATGCTATGAGGTCTCAATATTGACAAAACATTAATCTTCCAAAATTAGTAGGTTCCGAGATATAGGACCACAAAAATCGCTAAATTGGTCACTGACTGACTGACTGACTCACGGATCATCAAAACCTTTTGGGTACTTCCCATTGACTTACAAGCTTGAAATTTGGTACATAGGTCCACCATAACAAACTATCAAAGGAATAATTATCAAAGTTTGAAATTTTACATCTTAAAAAAAAATTGCAACAAAAATTCATGAAATCCCAACAAAAACATCCTGTAAATAGGAGCTGGCCGTAAAAAGTTGTGAGATCAAACAAAATACGGCCAAGTTCGTTAGCTTAGAAATATCTGTTGCAATACTGAAAAAAGCGTTTGTAAAAATTAAATATTGCATTGTCATCCAGTTTGGCTAAATTATTCAAACTTGGCCGTTACTTTTTAAACCAATGGCCATAAAATGTGTTAGGTAGCGGCTAAGTTTGAATAATTTAGCCTTCCATGTAACTCTTTAAAAATTAAATAGCGTTCTTTTATACTAATTTTTACAAACACTTTTTTCGATATTGCAACAGATATTTCTAAGCTAACGAACTTGGCCGTATTTTGTTTGATCTCACAACTTTTTACAGCCATATAGAACTTGGCTCCTGTTTACAGGATGTTTTTCTTGGGTTTTATAAACTCTCCGATAAATTAGAAGTGCATAACACCATTATTAGCACGCAACAATTCCGGCGAAAAAGTTCGCGTTCCAGCCGCGCAGAATATTCTCTTTCCGCGAAACAGCTACGATGCTGGGAAATCGAAAGAAAGGGCGGAAAATGTCCGATATCGTTCCATCCACGAATTTGTATCCGAAATGGGTGCACGATTCGGTTCATCTCTTAAGACCCTTTCAAACGGGATCCCCGAAAACACGTGAATGCCCGTCCTTCGAGTCCATTTGCTCCCCGTTTTCTTTTCAACTGGGTAAAAAATCATCGTCGCACGACGGCTTTTAAATGGAATTCTTCGATTCCGCGAGAGCAACTCCATATCGGGGTCCGTGCTCGCGAGCCTAAGGGAGGACTTTTCGACGAATGTCGTGACTATAATTTCTATTGACCGTGCGCCCGCTTTCTGAAAAAAAGAGCGGTGGGATAGAACCCGAAGACGGAGTGGGAGGACATTGAATCGGTCCCATAGAAGCGGGAGGAAAAACTTAAACGCAGCTCTCGAGGCCTCTACACGGTTACGCTTCTTTCGTATTTCTGTAGGGGAATCAGCAATGTGTACACATCGCTCGGTCGTTACGTTATACTGTCGCGGATTCGTGTAGAATTTAAAGTCTCGAGCAGCGACAGCCGTGGAGCGGAGTTTAAAATTAAGGCAGTGGTGGTATCGTGGTCGCTGTGCACTCAGGAATTTAATAGCCCCGTGTAAGTACACACTTAGGGGCGTATTACCGCGAGCAGGGAGCTCGAGTGTGCGGCTGCAAAGCGTTGAGAATGAGGAAAGAGTATTGTAATCACTTTGCCGTAGCATCAAGATAATGTTACGCTAACCGAGAACAGATTTCTTACTAATTAACAACCTCGAGATGACAATCTTTGTTTACCTGGGCCATCGTAGCGCTTCCACCGGACGCGACGCATCGCCCTGCTCTATCTGCACAGTACTCGCCGAAAATTGAATTACTCGAGGCACACGGTTTGTCTGGAACGGCCAGTTTATTCTCGCCACTTAGGCGGATTTATTTATTTATTTTTCACGGTTTCATTAAACACGAGACTTCGTCCGAAACAAGACTGTTAATTATTTTTGCTATTCTAAGTGGACAAGTAACTGTCTGGTCTGTATGCTTTATGAACGTGTGTGTAACGATGATGAAAAAATGATCTCGAGCTGATTGCCAGTGTCATCTTAATGCCATCGTTGCATAACGTTCATGTGCGATACAGTGTGATGCAACATAATGTAAATATATTGCTGATAGAATTACTTTTCATACTACGCGAAACTTATGGCAAAACATAAAAGAATAAAAACAGCATCGTATTGCTTTTTGATGTATAAATACAACATTTTTATTATGTCTGGTAACATTTAAATGACTCGTCTGATTTATGAAAATTAATTAGTAAAAGAATTTTTCATTTAAAGTATCATTTTCGTGGACAGCTCTGTAAAATAGAATGCAATGTCAATAGGAAAGATATTGGTCAGTCGAAAGAACCAGAAATTATTAAAAATAATTGCCATTTATTTTTCCGAATGGTTTACTAAAAACGTGATATAGTTTCACAGCAGTTGTACGTGCAGAAAGAGATCCCCGCTACGAGAATAGTACAAAACGACAGCACGAAACGTTTTGTATTATCGAATTTCTCAGTTAGAATCATTCGATTGGATCAACGAGATTAAAATTGCATAACGAAATTATGTCGGGTATTTCTATACACCTGTTCGATCACACGAATCGAATGCAAAATGTAGTTCTCACGTTCCAGAAAATCGTTTCGTAAATGCCTTGCTTCGAGAACTATACATCTGGTTTTCCCTTGCGTTATAGTATCCACTCGAAAGGGCCATTTACCTAAAATTAAAGGCAATAGTTTGCTAAAAATTGCAACTTTGTTACAACCAATTGGAAAATAGGTCTGGGTTAGGTTACAATTTTCACTACAACGAAACAAACAGTAATATTTTCATGAAATTTTAATCCATTTTGGGATTCTGACAAATTAAATTTTTCATTTTAATCTGCAATTTCCCATCTACTATTACTACTGACATACTCTATACATATATCAACGCGAAACCCATGAACTCAATTTACAGAAATTCGAATAAAATATAAGTTTGTTCATTAAATGTTCTGTCAAGAACTAAATGAAATCGCATTATGTTGTATCAGTTATCGAAGAAGTCGTAACCCCATTAAATTTTTCATTGAGTTCTTACATGTTTAAATCTTTCGTAATATTAAGCTTGTTATTATACCAGAGAGCTGTGCCCATAATAAATTCACGAATCCGGGAAGTGTAATCGTCGATTATTCACTTCCGTCATTGACTAGGATGATTCACGGCATAAACGCCGAGGATATACGAGCCGCGAAATCCAGAGTTTGTGACACAGGGTCACAACAACACTTCCAAGATTGTTGCAAGATTGTGAAGTCACACTACCCTAGAGAGTCGGATCGTGTAGCAGAACTTCGTCCAGATAGACCCTACTTGACCATGCTACTAACACAGGCCAGACCACAGTTACACTGCGCTTTATGAGCAGCCATAAAACGGAATGATTTAGTGGTGCATATCCTTGAATTCGTCGCAGGCGAGTTTATCATGTTGCGAATAAAAGAAATACGATACTACGTTTGAAATATAATGTTCGCTTTGAAACTTTAATATCGGGTAATGTAACTGGTTCCGTTCAATAATGGAGAAAAGTACAATTTTTCAATATCTTCCATATCAGTTACGAATTATACCATCTAGATTAACTTTAACAAAAAATCTACTTACTGTATTAATTTGTCAAACTGAGCTTCATGAGACGATATAATGAATTTCACATCTTTAAAAAATTTTGGAGCACCAGCGAGCAGAACGTAACCGCGGTGATAATGATTTTAGGGTGCCATTAGTGTGTAACTATAAAATAGTGTGCTATAGTTAGCTAAATTAAAATCACACCATCAGCAGACTTTCCTAAATCAATTTTAAATAATCTGCAATCGATAGTTTATTGAATTTTAAAATAAATATTGAAATTTTTCAAAAATTGAATTTCGTTTAAGCATCATGTTAATGTTAGTGCAAGTAGCAAAGCGCAACGACAGAATCCCAGACACCGAGTGAAATCTAGACTGAATACGGGGGGGCGCCGTTATTCAAAGTGCGACGCAGTCGATAGAAGGCGCGCAGATTAACCGAATATTAATTACAAAGCGAGACGGAGAGCACGTGCTCCGGGGGACTGTTTAAACGACTTTTTCCGCGGCAACAGGGGAGCAATTTATTTCGCGCGATAACGTTACGCGTCCCCGGCGTTATTGCATGCTGCATCGCATCACAACCGGCGACTTGAATTGTGATACGTGCCGTTTACCAGCCGCGCCCCCGCACGCGCGGGTGTTCCGCTGCGTATTCATAGAAAAGCGTGTTGTGCGTGCCAAGCAATTTCGAAATTAAGGCGGCGCCGGTAAGCGGGCTTCCCGTTCATAAATTCACGGGATCCGTGTGAGAATATTATGGTCGATGTGAAAACGGTACCATTAAGGCGGCTCTCCACTTGGACTATCAAAAAGTGATAGAATCTTCCAGATTTATTTAATCTACTCTGTGGTTTAATTCATGACCGAAATGGGACGGACTCGTTTCATCAGAAAACATCAATTTTAATGTCGTAAATTTTATTCATAAATGACTAAGTGACGTTTGTACTTGGACCGTTGAGAAGTGACTCTCCAGAATTTTTCCATCAATTTGTAATCAAAATACGTCTGGTTCACTTCGTCACAAAATTAAATATAAGGAGTCTCTAAATTTCTACTTCAATCGTTAATCGCAATTAACAATTAATCTCCTAGTTTAGTCGCTAAATGCGGTTAACGATTTTTCTACTTTAGTCGTTAGTTGCTATTAACGATTATCAATCGTCAATCGGATAATTGATTAATGATTATTGCTGAAATTTCGAAATGAAATACGTAATCAGAACTGTATGAATAATACTGATAAAAATGCAAACTCGATTTTTCGATGATTCCTTTTTTTAATCAACGATCGACGATTAAATCAATCAATTGAATCGATCGTCGATTTTTCGACGATTTCCTCATTTAATGAACGATTGACGATTAACTTCATCAATCGATTGAATCAATCGCCGATTTTTTTTTTTAATCGTATACAATAATCAATCAGTCATGATTAAAATTTTAATCGCTCATACAAAATCGATCGATTCATAAAAAAAAATATGTTTGCATTCATTGCAAGACACAGAGCCGAATAAACTATTTATTTATCCTCTTAATTATCTTATTCAACTGAAACCAATACACCGATGTCCTTAAATCTTTTTAATACGACCACTGATTTGAATTGTGCGTGTCCATTTTAATCGTAAATGCATAAAATCCGCAGTCTAGTTATGGCACACGGAAAGCACGATGGGCGCACGAGTGGCGGAAAATCGCAGGACGCCACAGTGGCGTCAGTGGTCGTCGGAGCGTTAAAGGGCGCCGGAACGAATGCACAGCGGCCGTTCCGACGCATGATTCGTGATTGCATGATTTAAGGCGTCCGTGCACGGACAAGGCCGCGCGCGTGCTATGCGACTTGCGTGTGCATCGTGACGCATCGGGCGCGACGTGACCAATGCGAGAGCGTCGTTCACTGCCCCATAGTTATGCGAAAACGACGCGACGCGACGCGACGCGACGCCAGAAGTTGCGACTCAGGAGCGTAAATCAATACGTGGCCAGACATCGGGGGCGAGTAGCGCAGGAAGGTGATTAGTCAGACACTTGGCGTGCGGCGACATTACGTGATGGATCGAGGATTTTTTTGGAAGTGACATGGTCGCGGGAGCACAGCCTGACCCGCGATCCTTGTATCGAAGAAGTCGTTTCGAGCCTTCTCGAAACCCTCGGTGTGGAACCCTCTCATCCATTCTCTTGATAAATAGCTGATACCAGGGAATATTACTTGGCTACCACCTTTTTTTCATTGTTTCTGTAATGTACCCGACTAATTAAGTGGATCGTTTTTGTTGCTGATAATATGTCAATCTTTATTCGTCTGCCTCGAAATTTTCCACACATCATTTTATCACCGACTCTCACAATTTAGGGGGATAAGAGCTGAAAAAATCGAACTTTGTTTCATTATTTCTGTAATATACCTGTCGGAATTTATTTAAAAAAACAAATTGACAAAAATAATCTACTATTATTTAGTAGGATATACTATCGCTTTACTTTCGAGAACTTTCGAATGATACATTGTATCTATGCTGTCCGCGTCATGGGACCCTCAACTCTCAATTGTTTCTCATTCGTGTCGCTTTTGTCGTAGAGTAAAGGTGTGTCTCACAACGTGTCATCAGTTATATTAAATAAAATGAATTCTATTTTATATTTCATATAGAGTCTAGTTTATTGTACCCATATTCCAATAATACCTGACTAATTAAGTGGGATGTTTCTTTTTCTGATATTATGTCAATCTTTATTCGTCTGGTTCGAAATTTTCTATTTTATCACCGAGTCTCACAATTTAGGGGGACGAGATCGAAAAAAATGGAAAGTCTGAAAATAAGGAGCACCCTACTCCATATCGGTAACGATAAATCAAGAATTGGCACCGAATGCTTATAACCGTCATCAGAATTCCATCGAGCGACCGTCGACGTAACATGCCGCCGGCGCCCCGTTGAATTTTATCGAAATAGCAACATTTTGTAGCGATACCCTCGCGGTGCAGCGCACCGGGTGGAAATATTTCACGGTGTCGGCTGACACGCGTCGGCTAAATTCGTCATTGATCTCGAGCACGTTGCCGGTAAGGTTTTCCGATCGCGTCTCCAGCGAAAGAAGGGTGGCGAACGGGGCTCCGGAGGACGTTTTACACCGGGGACCAACGGGGATATCCAGCCTCCACACACACACACCCCTTACCGCCTATGGTTCGTGGAACATTTAAAGGCAGGGGTCTGCGCACGTACGCCAAAAACGAAAATTGTGGCCGAGCCGTGTGACAGGCGGAAGGAAATGGAATTTTCGCACCTGCAACCCATACTATGAAGCGGCGAAGGGACGCTAATGCCGCCGTCTCATTTCTCACCCTCGGCTCGATGGGAGAAAAAAAAAAAGGTTTAGTCACGTTCGCCCCCGAACATCGATCGGCGCGCGGTCACCGAGGCATCGAGACCACGACTTGTAAACTCGCCTTGCATTCATAGAGGAAACCCTTCCCTCAACCCTCGCCATTTATGAAATAATAACTTCTTCTATCAAACTATTCGGATCTACCCTTATGTTCCGACCTAAGGGGTTGATACAACTATTTTTATTTTTGACTTGTAAACTCGCCTTGCATTCATAGAGGAAACCCTTCCCTCAACCCTCGCTATTTATGAAATAATAACTTCTTCCATCCAACTATTCACCCTTATGTTCCGACCTAAGGGGTTACCTTAACCGTTTGAAAAATAAGGGGTTGATACAACTATTTTTATTTTTGACTTGTAAACTCGCCTTGCATTCATAGAGGAAACCCTTCCATTACACCCTCGCCATTTGTGAAATAATAACTTTTTCCATCCAACTATTCGGATCCACCCGCATGTTCCGACCTAAGGGGTTACCTTGACCGTTTGAAAAATGAGGGGTCGATACAACTATTTTTATTTTTCTTCATATACAGGATGTCTGAAAAATCGTCATCCTTTTTGTATATTCTCGGCGAGAACAACGTTTCCAAATTTGATTAATCAGTGTTTACAAATTCTCAAAAATTGACGAAGTTAGAGCGGTTTGAAAGAGGCGGCGCTCATCGCGGATCACCGGAAGAGTATTAAATACCGGAAACTTTAAACACGATTTTCTCGAAACTATGTTTCCTAAATTGGCTGCCATGGTTCGCAAGATCTACTCGACCGATCGGCATTGGACTTAGTCGCAATTAACTCGTAACTTTCGGTTCGAATTTCACAGTTTGCGAGAGACGGAAAGCAGGTTGGGAAGATCGAGGCTGAATGTAGTCTGATAACTTCTTTCGAGATTGTTATTTAAAAGGATGACCTCGTTTTCAACGTGAGGCAATAATTGAGAATTTGATTGGTACAATTGTTAAAAACTGTGAGAACGTATCGGAATAACATTTCTTTTGAACAGCCCCGTAGACGAGAGAGACTGCCAACGCAGGCGCGATGTTAACCTCGTTAATGAACTGCACAATGCTGCATAACCAATTCCGTCGGACTCATCTAATTTATTCCACGCATTTTTAATAGAACCGTTCCGCCAGGCGGCGAGTAGGTATATTTGCCGCAATAAGAGCGAGTCTGTACTCGCTTATATACGACCGACCTCCGGGGAAATTATTTCAAGTACTCTTTTCTTGGCCCTGCTTAAGAAGCTGTCGGTCAGAAGAACACACTGGCCCGACGCGAAAGTTAAACTTTAATCGGAAAAGTGGCCCGTCGCAACCGGCGCGCCGGCCGACTGAAACGAGAGCAACGTGGAGGCACGAACGACGACGGAGAGAGTGACAAAATTTCACTCGGACACGCCACTTTCCTTTCCTACGAAACTGCTCGCCTTTAGAACGACTCGTATCAACAATATACAAGGTGATATCGGTAAATGGTAGCACAATCGAAAAGGGGGTAATTCTACATATAAAAATAAGTCGAAAATGTAGAATAAAATTTTTTCATACAAGGTTTCGTTTTCGAGAAAAGCGAGTCTGAACATTCCGTCTTACGCGTCTAACTATGACCTACCGATTCTACTTACAGTAGTTAATTTTCTAAATACAATCCTTATGATAATTTCACTTGATGCATTAATTTTCATATATATTAAATTGTATAATATGTTGGTCAAACTAAGTTGAATGTCGTATCAACTCGTATCAACAATATACAAGGTGATCGGTAAATGGTAGCACAACCGAAAAGGGGGTAATTCTACATATAAAAATAAGTCGAAAATGTAGAATAAAATTTTTTCATACAACGCTTTGTTTTCGAGAAAAGCGAGTCTGAACATTCCGTCTTGCGCGTCTGACCATGACCTACCGATTCTACTTACAGTAGTTAATTTTCTAAATACAATCCTTATGATAATTTCACTTGATGCATTAATTTTCATATACATTAAATTGTATACTATGTTGGTCAAACTAATACTGGCAGAAAAAGGAAGGTTATAATTTCATAGCATGTTTGTGTGTTTGAATTTACCGCCAAATCTGATTTTGGCCAATAGATCGATTACAATCGATTACATATATTTCCAAATGTCTTCACGTTTCCTCACTCACCCGTATACTGTCCGAGCAGTAACTTGTGAGTCATTTGAATATGCTTTTAAATTTTATGTGAAAATAACCCTGCGACACTAAGCAAGTGAGTAAGGTTTCTTTAATTTTATTTTGTGTTAGTTTTCCGGTGTTGGTTTCACAAGTTTTTTCTACTTACAGTGTTTTTAATGTCTTCGAACGATTTTAGTATTTTCGATATAATTCTTTTTGTCAAAAAAGCATAAAATCGTAGTCTGGTTATCGAAAATATTATTTATTGTAATCATTCATTATTATAATCTTCCTGTGAAGGTTCTATGGCCCCACATCGAGGTACCTCTAATTCGTTAGAGCTCAGATTCCGGGACCAATGATATCGCGTATTCGCCGGGAGTTCGGCGAACAAATTCGGAGGGCTTTTTACGGAAAATAGTTCTCGCGCAGCAGTAAATTTGATTCACAAAGAACTGAATGAAATTTAGCGGAAACCCGTAGGTGGAACCTATCCCGAATTTAGAAGGGTGGTTTGAAGCACCTTTTTTTTTCTTTTCGCTTTTCCGCCCGACGCGGCGCGGCGCGGCACGAAAAAGAGCTTAAAAATTCAAGAATTCGTTTCAACTTTCGTCGGAAGTTTAATTTAAATTCAATGGCCGCTATTAAGGTAATTCCTTAACGAACCGTGCTCTAAAATGCGTTCGGGGAGGACGCCTCCGTTGTCGCTGGTGAACGTATAGCGACCGAAAGTAGCCATTAGCCGGGTACCAGGAGCAAACGGGTCGGTCGGACGTGTACACGCGTGTAGTTTGCGTTACACTTTGTTGTAAATCAACCAACTAAGACGACAAGTAACGCGATGACGTCACGCACGGACAGGTTTACCGAAAACGCGGGATCATTCACCAAACATGCACCGAAAGTACCCAGCCGCAAAATTTTATGCGGTCTCGCTAGCTTCGAGTTAGGATCCCAAGGCAATTTCGGGGAATTTTTTAAAAGATATTGGTCATTGTGATTACAAACTTGGTACAATTATAAACCAATATTCGCTGGATTTTTTAGATGAAATAACTTCGAATGTAAAAGGTTCGAAACAAAATTGCAGAAATTTGATCGCCTCTACTATTCAGCAGGGAAACCCCCTCTCCACTCTTTCAATTATAAATATAGAAAATTTTGCGTAAACTTTCGCGTTCGCATAAAGTTTCCAGAAACTTTTCTTAGCAACAAAACGGAACAGAATTCATAACGTCGGGAGTTCCAGAGTGAAATTAAAAAGTGGCAAAGTAAATATCCTCTCGATGGAAGAGCAAACACTCGTCGAAGATGGCATATGAAATTTATTACATCGGGAACAGTTATGCAAAAAAGGTTTTAGGGCTAGGGGCTCCACAGCTCCTTAGTAAACTATCGGTTTATCTTCTCTACAACATCAGGAACTATGTACCGCACTATGGTCCAGGAGCCATTTTCTTGGCCAAAACTATTGTAGCGTTATTTCAAGGTTTAATGTTATATTATTATAGGTCGTTGGATTCGTCTTGATACCAGTTAGAATACTATGAAGTAAAAAATACATTTTAACATTTACAAAAATCAAAATAATTTTTATTGTTCATTGAAGAGAATTTTTTTCGAAATTTTATATATAGAAATCAGTAGATGTTTAAATACTGTTCAACTTTCGTTCGAAACATTTTTTCCTCAGATTATTGGAAACCGTTGAAAAATTGTGTTAATGGGGTTCTGGGAACCCCCGCGGTTAGGGTAGCAGACGTCACGCTGTGCCTTTCTTCCGAACCGTCTAAAGACGCCAAAGACACCAAAAACTAGCATGAACACAAAAATTCTGTCTAAAATTTATTATAAGTTCCACAGGTTTTTTCATCTCAATTTTTATGCACGAGGATTAATGAAATTTCACCGACGCTTTTTGGCGGCGTTCTGCGCGTCGCAACGCGTCGCGGGTCCTCGCCGAAACAAACGCGGTTATTACGAGCCGCGCGTGCATAAAGTGATTGAACTCCCCGCGCGGGAACAATTTTAATTCGCGTCCCGTAATAAAGGGAAACTGAAACGGACGCGTTCCGGCGTGCTCGTAAATGCGCTATCGTAAATTCGATGTGTACCGCGCACTCATCTCCAGCGACTTTAAATTTACGACGCGCGCACCGAATAAATTATAGCAACCAGCAAGCCGGAACGCGCGGTATCGCGGAAGTTTCGCAGGCGCGTTAAGTTATTTGCACTTCGTGAAGTCCCATCTTCGAATGTTCGGTGCATTTCGCACCGTTGTTGTCCACGTGACGCACGACCGCTGATAATTCGACGATGATCATGCTGTGTCCTTGCAAATGCTAGGTTCACTAGGAATGTTTCGCACAGTTCCAAACACCATGATCAATTACAGATATCGTTTTATATTATCTATTTTATCATTGTGTGCTTGGTTTTGGCCCTTTAATGCTGCCTTTGTACAAGTTTCGATATTTTCAACTATACATTATTATTACTAGACTGCGGATCTTTATGCAAAATGAAAATTGTCTACTAAAAGATTCATTTTTCCTGTAATAAACTTAACAAGTTGAAAATAATACACGGAAGATTTAAACAATGTCATGCACACGCGAAGGTCTTTCGCAAGAATTGATTATTACTAGACTGCGAATCTTTATGCATTTATGAAAAAATTGATTGGGTGAAATATAAAACAGTAATAGATTCGAAAAATTTAAGAACATTGTAAAATTGTTTTTAATGTAACCAAGTCATCGAGGGATGAAATTAATTTTTATATTATTCCCGCCCTCTACAATCAATTGAGAACATTTTTAATTTGCATAAAGATCAGCAGTCTAATTATTACAATTAATCGACGTAGAGGCAAAGCATTGCAATTTGAACGCTCCACTTATTCGTATAGACCATGTTAATGATTCAAAATGTAATAATGAAATTCAAAATATTAATCGCGTCGTGTGGCGGCGCGGCGTGGCCTTTATAATCGATAATATCCAAAGTTAATTACTCCACTGGAAAACCATGACACTCGATTATCGTTAAATGTAGAAATAATAATTGGTGGAGTAATTATTTCCGGAAAAAATTGTAACTTAGGAATATTACATCGCAATTACATGAATTTCGAGATGTTTAATATATGTAGTTACAACTAGCAACTTGAAGAAGCGGTATTACAATAAAATAAAATTCTACGCATCGATCGAGGCACGAGGAATTGTTGAATTTTGCATATTTTAAGAGAAAAGTGGTTTCGTGGGGAATCGTCTAATATTTCCCGCGGTTAAATGGTTAAATGGCCGTGAAATATGGCGGCCGGAATAGAATGTCATCTTTTTGTAGCATCTGAAATTTCCTTCTTTCTGCTATTACGTGGGAAAATAAGCAAGAACCACGACGCGACGGTGCGGCTTGATTGTCGCGAGAAAATGAGACCTCGTCAACTGTCCTGCAGTTAAAGAAACTGTCTCGAAACTGAAACGAGTCCATAGACTATTGGGAATGTGATTCGAAAAGTTTCCTGTTAATATTAATAATTTCGAAGTATTCGGCCATCCGGGTACTATAGTTTATGGGCCTCATAAAAAGACTTTCAACGGCGGCGCGGCATTTACGGGCACGGTGGGTCCAGAGTAAACGGGGTTAATGATTAAGAATGAGCTTTTCTAGCAATGAGTCTTGAGTAAGTTACTGCCAGTGCTTTGCTGTTTTCAGACCAATTCTTTGTTTCGTTGAGGATTCAGCCCCGTTCCCGTTGACTACGATTTATTACTAATCAACCTGTCGCGACGTAAAACACATAAAACAAAAACAATGAAAATAGAAAAGGTACAGAGAAAACATATTTCAACATTGTGGACACTTTAAATAATTCTCGCATATTCATATTTCTGCGAATCGAATTGAACGACGGCCGACGTTCAATTAAAAACGAAATTGTAGCTCGACTGTAATAAAATGTCATGGAATTGATAATAAAAAATAGTTATTAAAAACCGAGAGTACAGGCTCGACCAATGCGACGAGTTTGAAAATCGAACAGCAAAATCTGAGCATTTACAATTCACTGTACTTCAAACTCTGAAGATTATAAATCGCAAGAAGTTTCAAGTTTCCGTAGGTCTGAAAATATTAATTTCACCTAGAATATAATTCCATTCTATTGGATTTTTTCTTTTTATGGTTAAGAAATTGATAAAATAACCGAACGTTCAGGCATGTCATCTTATTTTAATTTTTTCAAACAATTGTAATTTAAAGATTTAAAGCTGTGTACTTAATGTGTTATATTCTGCTGTACCTACTCTACTAATGTATAAGTATGTTAATCCTAATGTATAGATTTATAACCCCCTATGGGGAGTTCCATTTAAGCTTTCAGTAAAAAAAAAAAAATAATAAAAACCTCACAAAAAATGTTTAATAATGGATTAGATCGATTAGAATTTTTAGTGGTGACTCTGAGTTATAAATTCTATTCGATAATAACAACAGTAAAGAGTTATAATGACGCAATAATGTACAGACGGTAGACATCGATCAAATGACAAACGTGCAACAATATCCATCACAGTCGGTGCCAATAGATGAGCATTACACGGCGATATTTGTCCAGAAAGGACGATCGATATAACGATTGTCTGTGTCTTTTTATTGTCGGTGATTTTTTTATCAATCCACCATTATCTACGGGCTGTTCAATTGAATTAATCGACTCGCGATGCGAGCGCGAGCCGATTTTTCACGGCAAAAAAAAAAGCCAGCCCGTAGCACGGTTTCCATTTCCATTTGGCCGATACTTTGGTCCCCGGACGTCTCGACGTGAGCATCATGCATTATTGATCGAGTCCGGTATAAATGCCGGAAGTTGGCTGAACCGGCTGCAAGAAATTCATGCGCTCCACTCCCTTGAAGATGCGTCTCACTCCGCTCGACTGCTGTCCTCCCTCTTCCTTCAAGTTTCATATACGCGAACGATATCATGGCCGAAGATTCAACATGTTTAACGTCCAATGTGTATTAATCTTACGAGCATCGTTCGTTTATCATCGGACCAATTTTATGTATTATGGATTTTATGTACGGTGAAATTTATGTGTGTGGTAAAAATGAGTAAAGTATACAAGATCATCGGAAGAGTTTTAAATTATTGCTAGATTATTTTGAACAC
This sequence comes from Lasioglossum lativentre, assembly GCA_916610255.1. Classification (NCBI taxonomy): domain Eukaryota; kingdom Metazoa; phylum Arthropoda; class Insecta; order Hymenoptera; family Halictidae; genus Lasioglossum; species Lasioglossum lativentre. The sequence goes on from OU744366.1 coordinate 7,258,770, forward strand.
GTTCACATTTATGAGAGAAAAAATTCATCGTTATTTACCGAAAATGCAAATGAAATTCATTTATTTGGTACTTTGTATGCTTTCATTATACTCGTGTGCATAATTATTCTAATTTTTTTTCATAAAAATGTTGTCTTTGAATCTGTTGTCGGACAAAAATAATAATTGCAACGTTCTTAAAATTCTAAAAATATTATTGTCGAGATCATTCAGCCAGACGAAAAATAAAAATTGCAACATTACGTGTTTTAAGATGTGTTCTGTTTTATATACTGATTCATGAATAATTCTTATATTTTGGACTGGCTGGAGCACGAATTCCTCCTTATTCGTCCATTTAAGGGACTGAATTTTTCAGGCAGCACAATTCTCGCATCCGAACGCAATAAGAAGCTTATACGTCGCGAATGACAGATCTTTGTAAGCGATCACGCATCGTCGAAGTTACGAAACTACGAAGAGCCGAAGACTGATAGAGGAAAATGGGAGACTCGTCCGTTATCCTCGGCGAATCGGAAGAAATATCCTTCGCTGAAGCATGCAGCCAGGTTGCTGCGCGCATGATGGATGCGTCGGAGATTACGTTCTAAGAACGCAACGGTCTTTGCGTTACCTGCAACATGGTAAAATAATTGAAAGCGTAGAAGGTTGTTGTCCAGGTTGATGAAACCTGATGCAGTGGAAATTGATTGCTTGGCAAGTTGGAATGGAAACGGAATTTTCTTCACGGATCGATGAAAACGTACCCCGGTAACCAATAAATGATTCATTGATATTTACTTTATAAAGAAAACAGCATCCGCAGATCAGCATCATTAACATACGCCCTTCCTTCGCTTTCATTTCTCTCACATTAAAATTTATTGGCAAAGTTAGTTATTGATATTTAATAAATTATTCTTGATCTTATTTGTTCAAATTCCAACTAAATTATCAATAATTGTTCAGCTTTTTAAGTATTTTCTAATCAGACATTGTTTAAATGTACCGTGTGTATTATTTTCAACTTGTTAAGTTTATTACAGGAAAAATGAATCTTTTAGTAGACAATTTTCATTTTGCATAAAGATCCGCAGTCTAGTAATAATCAATTCTTGCGAAAGAGCTTCGCGTGTGCATGACATTGTTTAAATCTTCCGTGTATTATTTTCAACTTATTAATTTTATTACAGGAAAAATGAATTTTTTAGTAGATAATTTTCATTTTGCATAAAGATCCGCAGTCTAGTAATAATCAATTCTTGCGTGTGCATGACATTGTTTAAATCTTCCGTGTATTATTTTCAACTTGTTAAGTTTATTACAGGAAAAATGAATGTTTTAGTAGACAATTTTCATTTTGCATAAAGATCGAGCATAAGTAATGCTACGGTAGCAGAAATTGAAAGTTGAATTTCCGGGGTAAACTGGTATCAAAATAGACCCGGCCACCGTTGTCGGCAGGTTAAACGTAGAAAAATATAACTGGACGGACGAGACGGGAACAAGAACGTTCCGTGTCTTCCGTTTATTTCCCGGTCGTCGAAAGTCCGCTCACGTTCTCATCCGTTAAGCTACTTCCTCGACGAGCAAACATCCAATAATTCTGTTCGTGCTTCTTTTCGTGGAACGGAGCGTTACGTTTTAAGGTGGATTCGTAGGACTCAATTACTTCGGACGAGGCGGACCTCGCCACTTTCTAATGGGGACGTTGAAAAACGTCCCGGATGATTATCTTTTACGCCGTGAGGTATTCCGGCTCTACGTTCTATCGTTCATCGCGACGATTACCGCAGTTCAAGTATAAATATTGACACAGCTCCGCGATGTAAAATTCCTGCCAGACCACCCGACATTTTTAATCATCTGCCCCGGACCCCGGGGATCGTCAATCGAAAAATTTCTCAACGATTCATAGTCATTTCAGTCGGATATTTTTAATCTGCCGTTAGCCCCCAGAGCACAGTCGTTGAGAAAATTTTCATAACAAATCGTGCTGTAATCATTTCAACGTTCGAGCTGCAATAATAATTTTTGCGAATAAGATTTACATTACATTGCAGACATATACGACAATTGCGATAATATAAATAAATTCACAAAATCTCTAATTGAAGAAAGTTTTTTGTTACAATTAAAATAAATGCAATTTATAATCACTAGACTCCGGATTTTATACATTTATGGCAAAAAGGGGAACGTACAGTTTAGAACAGTGACAAATTGGAAAACTTTAAGAGTATTAATATATTATTTTCACTATATTAAAATTATTAGTGAAACATTTAAATTTATATTTAGCTACTGTGTGTTGCAATTGATGCACAAACTTTCTAATAATCACCATAATATAAATATAGATGCACTCTAATTCGCTCGATATAAAATATTCAGAATTTTCATTCTTCTTTGTTATAAAATTTGACAAAATTTTTCCATTCGAGTTGTACAAATCTTCGGATAATTTCGAGTAGTATTCACCATAAAAAGCTGCGGACGATTATATGAGCAATATTTGCGACGATCGAGGACTGAAGTCGCGGATGAGAAAGAAAAAGTAAATTCAATTCAAGTGCTAGGTACACTCAAGAGAGTACAATCTTGATAGTACTTGAACATATCAAGGCTCTAAAACATTTTCACTCAGCAGAGAACTATTCTCTGCTTCGGAACTATTTCAAACTTCGCCCGGGAACTCGCTTGAACTTTAAGTTTACGTGCCGCTCTAGGCTCGGGCGTTCGTAAACTGGAATTTGACATGATTATTCCAATTAATCCAGCGTTTCGTAAAATAGACCGACAAAAATTCACGTGAAATCTGGCAAGACGACGTTCCCTGCGAAATTTCTGTATCTGGTTATTCTATAATCATTATTAAACAATACAGATTCAAACATAACACACTATTTCAGAGTTTATTAAAAATATCGATTTGACAATTTTATATCTTTTTCGTTCTACTGCGGTTTATTAATCTAATAAAATAACAATTAAAACAGGAACCAATTATCCGATGTAATCCATTAGATTTCTTCAAGTATAATGCAACATTATACTACCTCACTGTTTAGTGAACATTCCTGGTCTAACATGCTTTACTGGTGCGTTAAAGTTTTCGCAATTCTAGAGACCACATGATCAAATTGATTGCAAATACGATGGTCGTGTCGAAAAATTACAAGAAATGAGAAAGGGCGAGAACTTTATCAAAGCAGCGAGAGTGCTTAATTTTTTCCGCTCTTAAATTTCCCGTTTACGTGTGTATGATTTTCAGTGTTTAAGCGCAGAAGTTGCAAATACAACGGTAACTATGCGACAGCTTGATGCCGGAGCTTTTTTTTTTCTTCCTTTATATTTTCACGTGTTTCTGCATCCGCCGTTCTGTTTCTGCTCGGAATTGTTCGGGATTAACGTTGTATTTCCACGACGACCGGACCACGGGGGAGGAGGGGGGAGGGGGGGGGGGGGGGAAATTCCCGTTCTCTTTAGCTCGGCGAAAAACAATCATTTGGATTTATTGGAAATAAAAGTGTTGCAGCCCGGGCCCGGCCATGCGAGCCCCGTTGTCCATTAACTTCGAGCCGGTATAAACAATTTGCGTACGGAACGGAAACGTGACAATGCGCGCCGGTTAATCACGTGAGTGGTCCGGTCTATCCGTAAATTGACTATTGATTGATTAGTTTCTTCTGTGCGACGAACAACGGAAGAGAGAGAGAGAGAGAGCCATTACGTGCTTTCGATTATTATTTAGACCGTGCACGCTGCACGTTCGTGAATTCGCTCGATAACCATTTTTTTTGTTTTGTTTTTTTTTTGCCTCTCTCTCTCTCATTGCACCAGGCTGCATTTTTCCTCCATTTTCATCGCACGCTACGAATTAATGCCGAATAATAATATTAGGTTCTGTCGTAAACTCGTGTCGATTTTCTAATCGATACGAGTATCAATACCCAAGGCAGATATAATTTCATACGGGCAAAACATATACAGGGTGTCCCATCTTTACCAACACGCGTCTAAGTCGCGTTCTGATTGGTCGGTATTTTTCGTTAATAACTCCTAAACGCGGCGGACATTTTGGAAAAGGAAAATGTCGCTTCAAATAACCTCAGGAACCGCCCATTCAAGGCATTTTTAGGACACCCTGTATATCTAGTAGAGACAGTCACAATTGCCTGCTGATTGTTTAAGCAGGTGATGCGATCAAATAATGGCTGGCGTGTGTGTGTGTTGATCATTGTACTTTGTTCTTCGTCGTGATAGATATTGTCGCGTTTATTTAAGCGACTGGTTTTACGTGAAATCCGGGTAATGGATATTCCCGATTCTAATGAAATACGCAGGAGTGAAATGTAGTTCTAAGAACTTGCGAATGAGAGTTTATTTTTAATAGGGAATTTACTATATGTATATTTGCTCTACATTTCATAATTACCACTACAAATATATCATCATTCAATATGTACGAATAAATGCTTAAATTGTGTATCCAGAGAATATTTTACTGAATATTTTAGAATTTGTTCACAATGTTTTCAGACGAAATATCATGAGTATAATATGTTGTGAAAAACTTACGTCAACAGATTCTCGATTTTTATGAAAAGTAAAATCTTAAAGCTGTTACACAAATAAGTAATAAATTATGTTTTCCTTACCCAAAATAGAATCAATAATGTGCTGTTCAGCATAAAAACTATAAAATCATTAAAAAATTAAAGTACCATAAATAAGCATTACATTATTTTCTTATCACTATATCTCATAAAATAACACACAAATTCATGTTCACATTAATTTTTTACACATATATGATTTGTCATCATATTTATTTCTACATATGCATGAATAATTCTAATTGTCTGCTCATGGTTGTCCCAATCCACTCGCATATACGAACTAATAAAATTGTAATGATAGAGTCGATACCTCTGATGGAATCCATTGCCCAAGGGTGCATTTTAAAGAAACGAGCGTGCAACTTTCACTGTGCCGGCGACTTTAATTAGTTCGCGGTCCTCTCTGGTATTACCTGGAACGGGTTTAAACGATACGCAAGCCACACGCAATAAATAATTTCTTCCCGTTGCTTTTGTTACGTCTTCCCCGCCGCCGCTCTCCGACCGTACAAAAGCACCAGGTGTAACCGGCAGACCCGGGCGTTGTTACTTTCATATTAAAAGGATTAATGTAGTTAGGGATCTACTGGTTCCCGTCGAAATATGCCCCGTATATTCACCGAAGGCGAAATTTAGGGGATGGGACAGGCGAATTTACGCCGGTCGCCGCGCCGCCACCGCCGCGACTGTATTTATCTATATAATTTATAAGTACCGAAATCTAGGGGCTGCGCTCGCGTTAGTTAATACATTACAACGCTCCAAATTGGTGGCTAAATGAAAAATATGTAATTATGTGCACGAGGGCCGAGAATGGATCGGTGTTATTTCAAAGACCCAATTCAAATACGGACATTTCTAATAATTAGTTCGCGAATTTTATACATTGATGACAGAAACGAGTAGAAAGAACATAAAACAGGAAAAACATTTTCGTTCTATTAAGAAATAAAATTCAATCCTATTTCGCTCTAATTTAGTGCAATTGAGGTAGACAATTTTTATTTCGCATAAAGATCAGCCTTGTACCAATAATAAAGGAACAACAAGAATGTTTTACTAGTAATTGCAAAAAAATTATTAGTCGTTTCGATAACAAATTAATTAAGCGCATAACCAGAACGACAAAACTAAATTTTGTTTATTTATATTGCACCGCTGCGAACAATGTGTTCCATCATTCCGTAACACTGTTATTTATTTGCAAGTTGCCAGCTGCAATTCGGCTACGGATATTTATTACAATTAACATTACGGATTCTATAGAAATTCATATGTTTATCAAATATATTACCGACATTCTACATTGTATAACTTGAAAATGAAAGAGAAGCGTTAATGAGTTTTACTAAAATATGAATATCGCGAAATGCATATAAAATACGCAACGGTCGTGAATTTTTAAAACCTGCCATATATGTACAATTCGAAATGAAAATTCCCGATGAAATTAGTAATCGTTGCAGTTATTGGGCATTAAAGTGAACGCGACCGTACACGGTCATTGACTATTTATTGCTGCATAGCGAACGTGTGTCGACTATGTCTCGCGTCAGAAAATGCATATTATTGATTTTGTCTCAAGATGAGAGGAACAATGAGCTGCCCGGCTGGTTAATCATTTTATTATTGAACGTCTCGGGGATAAATAAATCCCCTTCTGCAACCTTATTTTTATCGACGCCGTCCGCATAATGGATCGTTTATGTTAGAAACTAATTTTTTTACTCTTCTTTTAATCCCTATTTTAATATACTATTATAACTATTCAAAATATTTTATAATTATTATATAATAAAATATTATAAGTATTTAAAATATTTTATGTGAAATGTTAGAAGCATTAATGGGAAAGAGATAAATATCGAAAAGAAAGGAATCGAAGAGTGAAATATTGCTCTGGACGAGAACGAAATTATGTCACCGACAGTGATTCGAAATTTAAAATACAATGTGCACAATTATTCGGAGATAAAGCAACACATTGATGTTAATTATATTGCGGATCGCTGTCGAAAATATTTTCTTCGTTTGGTACGTCAACATTGAAATTAATAATTAATTTAAATGCGCTTTATATTTGATTTAGTTTCAATGTTCAAAGGATGTAGAAGAGTAAATAAAGTGAATACGTAAAATGCAAAACTACATGTCAGAATATTAAAAGAGTTTTAAGAACATTGTGTACACTATTTTCGACTTATTAAAATTATTGAAAGAAGAAATGTATTTTCGTTTAATTCTTGTTTGAAAATTCACTTGGAAAATGTTTCGCCTAGTTTATCAAAGATAATATAAATACTGAAATTTCATAATATTTGCCACGCGTAGAATATTCTTTTAGTCTAGTAGTTTCCCGCGACCGGAATGAGATTCTGATTTATGGAAACAATTTTCCGAAAAATGTTAGCGTTCATATCACGGTAAACTGTTCTCTCGCCGTTACGGGGTCTATTAACTCCGCGTCTCGGGGCAATAATGGGAACTCAACGAAAACAGTGAGCAGCGGAGCCATTATTTTTGTTTGCGTGATCGTTTCGTGTTATTTGTACCGTAGACTGCCTCGTTCACGTGATTTTTATATCACATTGGTCTGTTTTATTTCGGCGACGTGAAATATGATCAACCACTGATGAAACCTTCCACACCTTGTTGCCGAAGAGATATTATTTGATAGAAAATAATTTAATCTAATTAATGCTATTGGCGCACTGGTACGATCATTTGTTACTGTTAAGCACTTTTGCAAATTGTTACATCAACTAATTTTCGACGTTTCGATCTAAATTTAGATCATTTTCAAGAAATAATTTTGTTGTAATTGCGTCTGTAACAAAATTTTTATTTTATATTACCCATTGATGAATATATGGTTGACTAAAACAGTCAATCCAAATTGTAGGAACAGAAAACAAAAAGAAAAAGAAAGAAATAGAATAAACTTACTTGCTTAACTAATAAATTTTAATATATACCCATAAGAGTTGTTAAACCACATGTTGGTTCCATTCCATGTCACCGGAATTTTACACCGGAAAATTATTTCTTGAAAATGATCTAGATCGAAACGTCGAAAATTAGTTGATGTAACAATTTGCAAAAGTGCTTAACAGTAACAAATGATCGTACCAGTACGCCAATAGCATTAGATTTATTCAACATTGTCGATCGAAATAAGGAAAACCGTTAAAATAATTTAATGTCTCAATACTTTTATCTTGTTATAGATTTCAATGAAACGTTTCATTTCATCAATAGATAAGTGAATTATGCAAAATTGAAATAAAATAAAAAGAATGGTATTCAATCATAAGTGAAACGTATATACGTGTATGCAAATAGCGACATGCGGGACGCTCGTGAAAATGTTAAGTCCCTCTCAAATGCAAGGTAAATCGGGTTTATATATAAAATAGAATGAACGAGGTAAAGTAAACCATCCGTTATACGTGGGGAAACGGATACATACTACTGAAGACTAATTCCTTTCGATAGAAGGATTAGGTAGGATACCGTGAAACGTGTCCCGACGGATTAACGTGTTATACCTGAATCCAACCCTCGTCACATTTAAACCTCTGACTTTCTTCGCGCCAAATTCGCGAACGCGCTGACATAGACTTCATATAACATGTAGATTACGTATTAAAGATGTTATCTTGCACTGAAAGAATATTTTAAGCTTCCTCTTGTCATGTAACAGCCCACGTGTGTTTATTTTATTCTCAAGCAAGCTGACAGAGCTTAAAAAGCGATCCAAACGAATCCATTTACGAATTCAATAATTACAACAAATCTTCCCAGCATTCACTTTAATTCCTGATACAACTATTTCAATTTACATATTTCTATATATTGAACACATGTTCAAGCTCTCGAAGAGCTTTTAATACAATTAAGAAATACAAGTGACTTATTAGCTACTTAAATACATTACTTAAATAAATACTCAGTTCACTTGTCACCGGAATGGAACCAACATGTGGTTTAACAACTCTTATGAGTATATATTAAAATTTATTAGTTAAGCAAGTAAGTTTATTCTATTTCTTTCTTTTTCTTTTCTGTTCCTACAATTTGGATTGACTGTTTTAGTCAACCATATATTAATCAATGGGTAATATAAAAAAAAAATTTTTTACAGACGCAATTACAACAAAATTATTTCTTGAAAATGATCTTTTAGATCGAAACGTCGAAAATTAGTTGATGTAACAATTTGCAAAAGTGCTTAACAGTAACAAATGATCATACCAGTGCGTCAATAGCATTAATTAGATTTATTAAATACATTACACAAATTACGCATTTTTAATTGAAATTTCTAAAGAGCTTTTCATACAATTCACAAATACTTCTTATTATCTACTTAACTTAAGTATCATCTACAGGATGTAAAAAGAAAAACATCGTCTATTTGATAAAAAGATCCTCGAAAGAATGATGTTTTCCATGCTATAACAGAATCGGGCCGAGCCCCCGTGCATTTATTTGACCGTGAAAGGAAACTAGTCGACAAACAGACCAAAGCAGTAAAAAGGGTATATAAAACATGGGTAAATAAAGGTGGCGAAGAACTTCTGCACGTAATCCCGTGGAAAATTCGGAAAGCAGTGGGGTCGAGAGCGTTTCACATCGGATTAACGTCGTAGTCGTGACCCTAACCCTCCCACGTCTTGCCCTTTAGGACGGGGTTTACGAAGGACACGCGATACAACATTCCTTCCTGTGATTTCCCTTTCTTTTTCTCGGTAACTCTATTCACTGCCTAATCGCCTTTCAGCTTTCAGTAGTTTTATCAGGGGCCCAGGCACATCGTACGAATCATGACTGGCTTGCCAATAATCATTATTGAACCGAGTGGTTCTAACATACATTTGTTCGGTTGCAAATATTTACCTAATTTTGCCGATTTATTTATGACTCATTCGAAATGTACATGACTGCGATCGAACGTAATTTTGTATTTCGTTAATAAATAAAAAGAGATACCGTACCGTTTTGGTAGGTCTCTAGGGAGTTTACTAGAGCCTCCAATAAATGAGCAAGACCGATGAATATTTTTAATTTATTTAAAACTTTTATAAAATTATTAACAAAATTATTTTGGAAATAAATCTTATGAACTTGATCCTTTGAACCTTCTAGTTAGAATGACGATTATTGATATTGAAATTAACGAGCTCGCTCGTAGACGAGTTTACAGAATCACTGTCGACTTACCGTGCCTCGGGATCTGCGGTGCTTCGGCAATGGATTGGGCGGCGGTACTTCCTTTCCTTATTCACGAAATTTCACTCCTAGCACTCTCCGCACGCGGAATTTACGGTACGAGAATTTTCAAGCGAGCCGGTACGACAGTGACTCCTTCGATTCTCGCCACGGCGCGTATCGATTCTTGTTCCCCCCACTCTAGCGACCTAGCCGAATTCCCTAGTAGCGTACTTCACGCTGGCGATCTAGTGCCACGCAGGGCCGTGTCTTTACGGAACCTAGGAGCCCGAGAATTACTCTTTTTTCCTTTCGCTATTCTTGGGGTAGGGAAGGGACGCTGCAAACTTGCAACGTCACAATTTATTACAATATATTTATTTATATATATATACTCATATATATTTATAACAATATATTAATTTGTGTACATATTGGGGACTGTCGCGTTCCACCGCCGCGCCGCGCCGTACGTTTACGCGAAGTGAGGTTAGTTTAGCACATGCTTGTGCACGTGTTTACAATAGAGTAATAAAAAGCGTGTGTGAGTGATTCGGTAACTTCAGCCACTTGTCACGCAATTGTGTTGGTGAAACTTGTCACTACCATTTCAGGTAAGTTTTTATTTTATATTAATTTTCAGTCATTGAAGTATTACTGGCAAAAGAAAAATAAAAAAATTTTATTAGGTTGGAGGGAAAATTCTATTGTATTTTAAACTAAAACATTTGAGACAATTTATAAAAATACATGTTTAATATTATTCAATATAATTTCCATTATTTGTAACAATATGTTGCCATTTTTCAGATAACCCGTCAATCCCTGCTTTCCAATGTGACTCGCTAGTTAACATGTGTTTTTGATTTACAAGCAAAATTACCTGCTTATTTAAAATACGACATAACTTTCCCTCCAACCTAATATATTCATGCTAAAAAATCTTCCCGTTTATTGGACAATGCTTTTCATCAAGAAATTCTAATTTTCAGATGCAGCAAAGATATCAAAGACATCTATTCTGGGCTGCCCCATTAGGGCCTAACGCGAAATTAGGCTAGCCCAATGAGGACCTAACGCCCTGCCTAACTGAATTTCTAGTCGGGTATTATTGATTTTGTTGGTACACCGTAATTATTTTTCATCGTGTAACTGCTGTGTTCCAAATTTTTTAGTACCAACTTCTATACATTTTCGAGTTGATTTCGAGATGTAACCAAAGAAACTATTTCAACAATTAATCGAATTGACAACGAGAAAAGCCTTTTTATTTGAGAAAAGAATTTCGTCAAATAAATGTTCTCGACGTCTGTGTGCGCGCCATTTTAAAAGCAACGTTACGCGTGGTCCGTTCGCTCGTCGATATCGCCGTTCTTTTTTGTCTGGAATTCAGTATAGCAGCAGCACAGATCAAAAAACAATATTTCCTGATACGATTACAGTTAAAAATTTCATTTTTCAAGCCGCGGCGTTTACGGATTGATGCGACCGAGTACGACACTGTCCGATTGAAAAACGTGGACAGCTGCAAATGAAATTTTTTCACAAGAGTGCCACTACTAAATTACTTGTGCCGCAGAGAAGCTTTAGATTGATAAATTTCCGGAATCGACTGTGATTCCGTCATAAGCGGATTTCAGATTATTTGATATCTGTGGATGTATATCAGCTGGATTGGTACAATTTTTATATTTCTGCAGCGTATAGTTTCTATTTACGAACGTAATCGGAATTTTATTATCACTGTTAATTGACTGGCGTTTCAACGTTGCCGGATGCCTTTTAAAATTGCACGCAGAAGTCGGGGACGAAATCGTCCGAGAAAGACTCTGTTAATCGACATTAAAACCATGCATTTATGCGACTCGGCCAGAGACCGAGCACCGAAGAAAATTCTGTCAACTCTTTGCTGATTGACGTCGTTATTTTCGGTATTGTTTATCATCCGCGTGGCCAGTTTGAGATGTAATATTTTCGTCTTCACACATCACATTTGTGTCGATGTTAATTTGACAGTGAATGGCTATTGTCCTGTCGCCATTCTGTTGACATGCCAAAAATAAAATGTGGCTTACCAGCTGATGTATTTGGTCTTGTCAAATCGTATATGAATTTTAGAAACATTGTTGAATGAATGACCCATTCAAATCAGTATCACCTTTCTTAATATAACTGTAAATTGACTACATTATTTAAATATTGTGTCGATGTTAATTTGACAGTGAATGGCTATTGTCCTGTCGCCATTCTGTTGACATGCCAAAAATAAAATGTGGCTTACCAGCTGATGTATATGGTCTTGTCAAATCGTATATGAATTTTAGAAACATTGTTGAATGAATGACCCATTCAAATCAGTATCACCTTTCTTAACATAATTGTAAATTGACTGCATTATTTAAATATTGTGTTTTATTTGAAATTCAGAAAAGGAGGAGATTTTTCGGAATTTATTACAGGAAAATGAGATGACGCACAATTAAAAGACTTTTTGCATGTATTCAAGCATGTTCCACTGTTGTAGACACATTTTCACCCAGCATAGTGCGTTTAGTGCTGTTCATTAAAAACGACGTAGACTGAGCTATTGACAAAAAAGAATTGCCAGTGTATATGCAGTCTTCCCGAGTCAACTAAAAATGAGTAGGTGTAATTTAAATGAGTAAAAACATGACAAGCAATTAAACATACTGTCATATTATTTTCAACCTGTTAGATACATCAAGAAAGAAAATAAGGCTATATTTAATTCAATATAATTTAATATTATAGTAAAGCTATATTTGTCAATAACTAAAGGAAAAGAATTGCCAGTGTAAATGCAGTCTTCCCGAGTCACCTAAAAATGAGTAGGTGTAATTTAAATGAGTAAAAACATGACAAGCAATTAAACATAGTGTCATATTATTTTCAACCTGTTAGATACATCAAGAAAGAAAATAAGGCTATATTTAATTCAATATAATTTAGTATTACAGTAAAGCTATATTTGTCAATAACTGAGAAAAAGCAAATCAGTGTGAATGCAGTTTTCCCAAGTCAATTAGAAACGAGTAGATGTAACTTCAAACGGCGAAAACATTAGAAGCGTTTAAAAATACTATTATATTATTTTCAATCTAAACATATTAAAAAAATTAATTTCTATTTCAGTCCAGTTTCTTGCGATTTATATAGAAAATGTTGCATAAAGATGCCCGGCTTAATTGTTATATTTCTAAAAAGGTTGAAAAATCGTACGAGGTGGCATGATCTCTAATAAACAACAGAAGTGCTGGAAACAGAGCAGACTTACCTTGGAGATTGCGGGGCCAGGCAAACCGTTCCTCCGGCGAATTCTCCGCGGAAATTCCAGCGCTGCGAGTTCTCTCTCGGTGTTTTTGAAATTGCAGCGAGTGAGCGCGAAACGGAGCAAAACGAAAGGAAAACAGGTCTGAAACGGGCGACGCGAAAACACTAACAGTATCGCGTTGTCCTCCGCGGACAAAGTGTGCACAGAATCGTCCCGCGAAGATGACCATGGCGAGAGAGTTCGAGGCGCGCCGGCAGCAGGAAGTGACAGGGAATAAAAGTCAAAGCGCTGAGTAATTTATTGAAAACGAATCGCTATGTACAAACGTATTAAATACAAGTGTGTCTGTGTGTGTGTGTATGTATGTGTGACATTTATACAGGGACAGGTGGGAAGGTGTGTGTTCGAGTGTTAACCACGCACGACAGTCAATATGTCCGCCGATAACAATAGATAACTGGCCCTGTACCTGCGGCCGCGAGCGGTCGGCCTATTTGCAACCCATTTCACCGTTTATATTTGCACGTGGAGATTGGCAGGTGTGTCGCGTCGGGTCGACAATTCTGCGACATTTATTTGCCGAAACCATAGTCGACGGGACGCTACCTGCAGCACCCGGGGTCCTCCGACTTCGCTGCGTTACCAACGAATTATAGTAATTCTACTGTCGCCGGAAACGATATACTGCGATCCTAAAGTAGATTTAACTCGTAGATTCGCCTGATAGATACACCGGACTCAGACTTAACTCACCGGGGGGAGGGGGGGGGGGGGGGACTCGGTTAGATTTGTTGGCAACCTCGATTCAAGTGTCGGGTAATTTTTTTCTCTCTCCGGTTCCCCTGGGTAGAACCCTTAAATGTCCCTTCCCCCTTTTCGGATACCTTTGGAAGAACCATGGTTAATGTAAAAAATGTTAACGTACGACTCGTTACTATTTAAATATGTAATATTTGAAGAATGATCGAGCTTGTCTACCGGCGATTATTTAATAATGTTTAGAAACCGGGTTACACGATTATGAATTTCTTAATAAGATATACAGGTTGTCCCACATAAACAGGAACACCTAAATATCTTTCGTATTTACAGTCCTATGAAAAAACTTCAGAGGACAAAGTAACACTATTACAGGGGGCAAATGTAATGGTAAAGAAAAAATTTTTTATGTCGTGTTTTTTAATGAAATTTCAAGGTCACCGATGTTTTTTTAAATGGAATAGTATATTTTTTTACGATAGCATGATAGACAATAAGAAACTGAATTTAGTGGATACCACCTTTTTGACCTTGAAATGACCTTGAGCAAAGGACTGTAAATACGAAAGATATTTAGGTGTTCCCATTTATGTGGGACACCCTGTAGAAAGGGAAATGAATTACAAAAACTATTTAATTAATGAAGCATTGAATGATAATTCTAAAAAATACGTTAAAAACCATTGAATGTGAACAGACTTTAAGGATTCTAAATGATACCTAAAACCCCCTGCAGCTCCGATGTATCTGTCGATAAATGTAGTGGGCCGAATATGTATGTCTCAGCTGTCGATCGGTTTTATGATCGCAGTATATCTGTTCCGGCAGGTTACACGTCTACCTGAAAGTTTAACTCTGGAAAGTAACATTTAAAAGTCAACCTAAAGGTAACTTATTGACAGTTATTATCGAACATAACGCACAAGAGTTTCGCGCGGATACGAACAATCCGTATTGATGCGAACGTTTGCACGTCCGATGCAAATGATATCGTTCACACACTGCACTCTTTTATTATACATAAATATTCTTCCGTCTCATACAATGAAGATGGCGCATTAAAATTAAAGACTAACGATGAAAATGTGTAGCTTTACTGAAATTGTTTGTCACGGAGTGTAATTTATCGTGCATGTGATTCTGTCAGCCAAATCGCGGTAGATCGCAAGTATTTTACTTCGAGATATCGCAGTTGAAAGTTAGACGAGTCAACAATCTGACGGCAGATATCGGTGTTCTTGCGCGGCTGCGTTTTGGGAAGAAAAATATTTCTTTAACGTAGATCCTCTTCTTCTCTGAAAACACAGATTCTACCTCGAGGATATCGATCCCGATGCGACGACAAACTTTTCGGAAATGTAACTTTGCGTTGTTTTGTCTGGCAACCTCAGATTTCAGAAATAAGAAAGAATTCGAATTTTATAATAAATTAGTTTGTTCCATCCTGGGATATGAATACATTGCTAATCCTCGAAAGATGAAATATTGAGATTTTTCAAGCAACTTATCTACGACTGTAATTATTATTTGCGTTTTATTCTCTCGTAGAAAACAATAGTACAAAAAGCAATAAATTATTTAAATATGTTGGACGATAGAAATGATATGCTCTAATTATAATCTTTTTAGGATTCTTAAATAATTATTATCAGATTTTGAGGACAGAGGTTGTCGATACGCATACATAAATGTCGCCAGTATACATATAAAAAAAGAATACATCCTCATGCTGAATATTAATAGTGGTAATATATATATAATATCATTTCATATAGAAATTATTCGTCGAAAACTGATTAAGGTCTAAAATGTTAGGCATACTTAGACCACCCTGTGTAGTGCCAAATTTCATGAAGAAAGAAATGTCTTCATTGTACGCTTCTCAATGATATAATAACTATAACTAACTTATTTACTTATTTTTGGGTGTCCCAAAATTACTTCAACTCCCTGAAATGGGCGGTTCCTGAGGTGATTTGAAGCGACATTTTCCTTTTCCAAAATAGAAGTTATTAACGAAAAACACGGACCAATCAGAGCGCGACCTAGACGCGTGTTGGCAAAAATGGTCCGACGCGCCAGCTGGCGTTTGGTTCTGTAAGTCCTTGATACGAGGACTTTCGTCGTCGCAGTACGCGAAATCGTCCGTGTTGATCAATGTTACAGTAATTTTCGATATACCGTGATGGGTCGGGACGGCTTTCATTGTATTTGGGACGCGCGGTCATACGCAAGGTCTGTCCGTGTGAATATGGAGGTCGTGACGTCAGTCGCCAGATGTTTAACACAAAGGGTCGGGACGGCTTTCGTCGTATTTCCGCTCTGCTCGGGCGCCGGACCATCTTTGCCAACACGCGTCTAGGTCGCGCTGTGATTGATCCGTGTTTTTCGTTTATAACTCCTAAACAATGCCACGGGCACTATTTTTGTTAAGGAAAATGTCGCTTCAAATGACCCAAGGAAGCGCCAATTGAGGGAGTTGAATTAATTTTGGGAGACCCTGTATATGACAAGCATGGCTGTCATTTGATTTGATCAAATTATGTTTGAAGAAAATTATGATCACATTTCCAATCAACGAATAACTAAAGAAGCTTAATATAACAACGCACGACAAATCAGTGTCATTACAAAAATATGTGTAAACACCAAATGCAATACAATTCATAATGTAACTAACCGACTGTGAATGTTTCTGTATAAAATGTATAAACTGCGCTTTATATATAAAAATTTAAATAATAACAATAAAATGTACAATCGAAGAGAACTTAATTGCAGGTCTTAATTTACTGGCTGCAATGACGAAGGAGAAAAGCTTCCTTCAATTTCAATTCCATTGTAATTGTCGACAAGAATAAGAATTCAGTATAACAAAGGTTATATTTGTATATTGATTGTTTTATAGTTGCCAATCTATGCAACTGACTCTGACGATAGTTAATCAACCACTGTATAAATTTTTGTACCAAAAATCAGCGGAACGATGGGAATACTGAGACAGGAAATACGAAATTAAATGAAAAATGTAGAATTATGGAAACAGGGGAGTCGCGACGTCGCACAGTGGGCCAAACTCCCAAAAAGCTAAACAAAATTCACTGTTAATTATGCATTATTAATTACAAACAGGTTTTCAGATTTGTAGAATCTAATTTTGGTATTACTTATTTGCTAGAATGAAAAACTGTCTTAATAAAACTACCCTTTCAACAATGGGTGTTTCAACCTAAAAAATTGTAATTTTTACCATACTTAAACATTTGTAACTGGTTGCAACGTTATGGTTGTATCTTAAATTTTGAATATATGCCCACATAAAAAAATTGTAAAATACAACTTTTAACATTTTCTCTCCAATTTCTACAAACAAACTTTTTGTAGCAAACCAATTGTTCGAACTTCGCAAAAAAGTTATCGTCTTTTTAAGAGTGTCCGAATATTAATATAATATTTTAATATAGTATTTCGTTGTAAGTGTCTGATCTCATGAGATGAATATTTTTTAATTAATATGAATTTCGTAGAAACGGCCCACCGTGCGTCGTGGTGTGAAATTTTCGCGCGAAACGAGGGTGGCTCGAACAACGAAATTCCGCGACGCGTCGATTACGGACGACCGGCTCCACGAATCGCGAACGGGGTACGAAAGAAGACTCATGGTAGGACATTCGAGTAGTGCGCGGTTCTCGTCTGTGTTTACCGAAATCCGTCAGCGTAGCCGGCGACGCGGCGCGGCGTGGCGGCGCGGGCGAAGATATCAATTCGGGCTTGTCGCGCCTCTATCGGGTTGCAAAAACGAAAGCTCGCGGCCTGGCCGATGAAAGGGGGAGAAAAAGCGCGATCGCGTTTCATAACGAAGGCAGCGGATATTAAATTCCATCGGCAAACGCGGATTCCCGTGTACGCGGCACTTCCGTGTTCCGACTTTTGTTTGCAAGCACCGGGCCGAACCGGGCGCCGAGAAAACCCGGCCGCGCCACAACCGCGTGAATATGAACGGAAAAACAAAGCTCGTTTAGGGACGAGCGATGGCTATAGCTGGCCCCCCGCGGCGCGGCGGAAGAACGTGCATTCGATGGCTTCGGATGAATTCAGAAACACGAGAAAATTTTGTAATTGCTAACTGCGTTACCGAATTCTCTGGTAAGTTCGTGTTGACTTTTAAAAAATGTCATTGGCATATAATAACATTTGGTTTACTGTTTGATGCCAAAATGGACATTACCAAAAAAATTCGATTTTAGAATTAGAAATGGCTCTCTGAAATTTTCATATCACAACCAAAAATGGTACCTACGTAACAAATTTGTTGGCTTTGAAAATTTGCAGAGTACAGGTGCACTTGGTTAGTTTTCCATCGAATGGTAAAAACAGAGCAAAATGAATTTTCACATTGAAATTAAGTAAAAAATATGAACCGGAATTGTTTCGTGTACACCTCGTTCACGGGAAAATTGGAATTTAAAAATTTTTCTGCTTTAAAAAAAACCTCGATTTCTTTTTAAATCAAGCCCCAAGCGAAAATTTTTTTGATCATTTTTTTACCGTTTTTTTTCCGCAAAAATAGCAGACTAGCCACATTGTAGTCACATTTTCTGTTAAATGGTAATTGCGAAGTTTGATTTCACTTTGGAATCGGCTTGAAATGTTGTAAAGCAACGTTTAACATAAACAAGCATTTTCTGTTTACGATAAAGTATTATAAAAGCTAAAAATTTCAAGAAATTTTTAGAAAATTATTTTAGCAACACTGTTGTCGAATTTCCTGCGCTATTAATTTCGTTCGAATGGATCATAGAATTGAAAAAGAACGCTGACACTGAAGATAGAGTGACGGAGTAGACAAGTATGGTTAATACCTTCAGGTTCTCGAGAGGCCAATCAATTTTACTGCAACCAAAGTCAAAGTATGATCCACTAGTTTCTGCACGTAGATACCAATCTTGGTGGTGCTGATCAATCATCTTTTTTTTAAAAAACTTGTTCAAACTCTGAAGCACATCAGTGTAGTAGGAATAGGTACTCAGACCTCGATCACCTAACTGATTTATTTTTGTGTAGACAAAACATGTTTTGATACGTGAACAAAACAAGAGCAGTAAGTTTTGCATTGAAGTACTTTTCCCAATAAAATGGTTGTTATTCCTGCTATTTTAAAACAACTCTAAGACACAAAATTTAAGAAAATACAGTTCAATTTCATTTCACTTTTGGTTCATAAAAATTTTACTTAATCCTTGTAAATTCTTTAAATTTACTTTATATACCATCTTCACAGATATGACAAAAGTAAGATTATGCCACTTCACTATAAAATTAAATATACATTATAAAATTCATATTTTGAAATTAAACATCGTGCTTCCGCCGGATCGGACTCGGTCTAAAAATAAAATTCATTATGGGGATAGTCGATTAATCGATTTTTCGGTGGGGTTGTGAATTGTGCCGCGTATACTTGCGATTATGTTATTACAAACTGTACAAAGTGTTTCTCACGACACGTGAGATTATCGCTACGATGGAAACGATTAGTTCAATGAATTCTCTTTGTTCAATGAATTCTTCGATCAACGTTTATCGATATATATATATATATATATATATATATATCTTTCTGTATATATCACTCTTTTACACGTTCTTTCACTCTTTCACTCTAAAACGAATTCTTCCTACAAAGAGAAACGAGCCAGGAAACTGATCAGGAACGGATATGTTTGGTTTGAATATATTTACAAAATAATGAAATTGTTTCCACATTATTCTGATCCTTCGAGTAAAACACAATCGAAATCCCGTATTATAATTTTTCATACAGACTGTTCAATACTGTCGAGAAAAAGGATAAGATAAAACGAAATGAAATGGGATCTTTAATTAACGACAATCTACGCTACGGAATTTAATTGTGATTTACAACGGAACGAAAACAAAGCTTTCATCGCCGTTCTATGATCTACAATAAATCCGAAGCGTCAAAGTATTGTTAATAATCGTACAAGACGGGTAGAGCTCTTAATTAAAAGAACGTATTCACACTCGATGTAATTGGCAGGTGTGAACTTTCTTTACAAAATCGTGAAAGCTTTTACAAAATTTGGAATTCGAGCGAGAAACAGGGATACGTTCCCGATTTCAATTTGTAGGAAGGATTATGCGCCGCACTACCCTCTGTCGATCGTTCGATCGTGCAGAAGGCGTCCATTAAGTCGGCCATGTTTGCCGCCGATACGTTTCGTTAAGCTCATCAAAGTGGATATGTACATCGATCCTCTGCGACACAGCATGTCGCGTTCTGTACGATCGACCGTGATCTATTTTGTCCCGCTATTCATTATTGTTTTCCTTTATTGTTTCCGAGAGATTACAACGCTCGTCGCGCGCGCGTGCCGTCGAACGAACCGATTGTACAGGATCTCTCAAAAATACTGGACCACTCGAAACGCGCAAACACACACGTACACAATTCCACGCGAATAAAAATCACACAGCCTCCTTTCCAACAACTTTTCGATATTTATTCACGCCGAATGTACCACGTGCTCTTAGCGACTCACTATTTTTGGAACGTCCTGTATCCTCCGCCATGAGCTGAATGAGAAACGACCCGTAGCGAGATCTCGCTCGATATGATATAGGTTTCCTAATAGAGTGGCAGTACACGTCTTACCGCTATCGATCCTTAGCTTCGTATATTATTATTATTAAATTACCAACATGTCATGTCATAGACAATATAGTAGAATTCTCATATTCAAAATGATATCTCGCGATTAAATGTCACTTTTATATGTTTCTTACACGGCGATTTACATTTTACAGATTGTTGGAGGTGACTGGATTAGTTGATTAACGATATAAATTCCAGAACAACGCAGCGATTTACGGTGCGATCCATCGCCCCCCCCCCCCCCCTCAACTCTCGTCCTAACAAGTATAAGTTCTTCATTGTTCCACGCTGAACACATAGGATCCAATACCCGATAAATATTGCTTCGTTATACTTATGCAGAAAATAGAATTTCGAATAGTCGAATTTTATATGAACAATGGTCGAAACCATTCTGTACTGTTCAATTTTATTTTTTTATTCGCTGAATCGGGAATTCCATTTTCCGGTCTATTATCCTTTTTATTTTTGAACTGTTCCCATCCAATTAAAATGATCTAGTATGCACAATTAAGTACATAAAACTGTATCGCAAAACGTACGATGTATAAATTGGCTAATTGAAAGTTTTCATAACTAAAAAAACTAATTAAAGTCCTCCAACTTCCTGTCACGTGACCCATCGAGCAATCAGCCGAACGCGAAACTAGCTTCTAAATTTAAACAGCAATATCAGGTCGAGCAACGCGTTAAGAAAGACTTGTTTAAAAATGCATCTTGTTCTTTAAGAAAAACTCCAGAAACGATTAAAATAAGAATGCATATTCCGAAGTTGTTCCGGAAGCGGCCAGGGAACGTATTCGCGACACAAACGAGAATATCTATCGGGCAAATGGACCGGGTCCTGTTCTGTCCTATAAACTTAACTTCAGGTCACACGACAGCTTCTCTTTCTACCCTGCCCCCTTTTCGCCCCAAAATCCCTCCTCGTCTGCACCGATACCTTAAAACCAGAATCACGAGTGTATCCGAGGCCGGTGTCGGTGGTTTTCGTTGGATTCGGTTCTCGGGACGGGCGAACCAAGTTTCGCGGAATCGATAGGTGATAGTTAACGAGCGCAAAACGGTCGCCGGACCATGCGTGCGTCGCGTCGAGTCGCGTCGCGTCCTTGCGTTCGCCTTTTATACATAAAACGACGTTCACTAATCATTTTCGTTATACTATCGATTAAACTCGTCAACATTCTTTACACGCTCTATAGAATATTTATAATATTTATACGAATTTTTATACTGCAACCTCTAATGGTATTGTCAAACATTTATGCGCTTCGGTTAAGCGCATCCTTAAGCTTATTAGTAGTTTCATGGGAACTGCAAGCCGGCTGCGCGGCTCCAGGAATCCCTTTTTCTTATCGGGGCCGGCTACCCCTCATCGTTCGCTTATTTCTCTCTCTCTCTCTCCCTCTCTCTCTCTTTTTCCCTGACAAAGCTGCCCCGTCACGGGACACTGGGCTCCTCTCCGTTTCGCCGTGGCCGCTATCGAACTTAATCGGCAATCTTAAGTTCCGAAGCGCCGTCAACTTCCCGCCGATACAAAATCCTGCGCGACGGTACTCACGGTTTTCCCTTCGTCAGCGGAGGTTAATTAAAACGCTGCAAAAAGGCTAGAGAGTCCCCCGTCGCGCTTCGGCCTCGCGAAGCTAACGAACGCCTTCCGGTGTCCATCCCGTCGCTCTAACTCACTTTAAAGTCGAACCGCTTGAACGCCGACACCGATAGACCCTTGGTTATCGCGAGCTTCATCTTCGAATTTACGAAACTGCTACCTCAGACGAGCTGGGCCGTTCTAAATTTGCGAGCGCGGAATTTCAGTGAATTTTCACACCGGTTGTACCTTTATACCTTTATAGAAACCGAAATACCGATATGACATCATACCGCTATATAAAATTACCGGTATATTTACCGGTAACATTTTCGATTTTCCCAATGTATAGCAGGGACTCATACCGGTATACGAAATACCGATATGACATCATACCGCTATATAAAATTACCGGTATATTTACCTATATTTACCGGTAACATTTTCGATTTTCTCAATGTATAGCAGGGACTCATACCGGTATACGAAATATATACTATAGAAGTAATGAAGGTAAAACCGAAAACTACCGGTATAATACCGATATGAGTAACGATTACCGGTATAACTCTGTTGGCCCAATACCGGTATCAAGATTATACCGGTATTAAGTCATAGGCGTAATACCGATATGAAAATTTTACCGGTATTAAGTGCCTGGTTTCAGATAAGGGACCCTGTAATTTCCCTTTAACCCTTCTGTCAATAACCCAGCTCAAACTTGCGTTTAAAACCACACGTTAACTGAAAAAGTCGAATATTAGGTTATACAAGGAACCGGCTTTGTAAAACATATGTTTTCTTTTTCCAGAAAAAGATCTGAAATACTAACGACTTTCTGTTAAAGTAAAAAATCGATTAGTCTTGTATATGAGACTTTTCGGTGAGAATTTAGGAGTCTATTAGATGAATCTTGTGTGGTATTGAAATTATGTATGCAGATCTCAAAGCAAGAAAAATTTTTTCAAAAATTGTCCGAGGTTGAATTTCACTTTGAAGTGTACTTTGTTAGCAGCAAGGGTAATGCTGGGAAATGTTAATGAACTTTCGTATAACTTTGAAACGAAGAGCGGAGTCTGCGACGCAAATTTAGAATCACCCTGCACAGAAAATGTCCCCCATGCTCGTTGATAAACTTCGTTAGTCTTGATCATCAGGGCTGACATTTAATCAATTCCTTTGAAATATTTTTCCTGAATATAATTACTCGACGAACATTACAAATCGCTTGATAATTTCATCATTCTCTAAAATACATAAAATCCGAAAACATACTCCTTCGAGATTGTAAATTTATAATATTGTACAACCTCAGGTTTGAAAAATCAGACAAGGTTAGATTGTTTTCTTTAACACTAGAAAGTCTGACTGCTTTTGGGCAATATAGCAGGTATAACACACATATATATACCGGAAATGAAGGAGGGGGTGAGGTAACTACAATTATTAATAAACGCATTTAAATGTTGTACAAAATTCTAAGAAATTGTGTCATTATATACATAATTGTTTTTCTAATTGAAATTAAAAACCAGTCAAAATGACTTCCTTGGGCAATATAGTGTTAAAAAATGAGTCAATTAGTAAATCCTCTATTTCCCCGATAACCAACGGTCTAATTGTTCGTTCCTCCGGCATTAAAAATTCAAGTATCGCATTCCTGTCGGACAAGCTCCTTCAATCGTGTAGAAAACCTTGAGGCCCGACGAAAAGAATCGGTAGCAAAGACGGGGCCCGCGTTGATTCCGCGAAGTCCGGGCCACGCGTGGGTCCCGAACGTGTCGTTACGGTGTGTGTCGCGAGCTTGTTTGCCGACAGTATCAATATCAGGGCAGCAGCGTGTGTGCGATTTATCGAACGTGCTCGTCGACTGTTGGCCCACGATACGAACGTCCCGTTCCGTATCGAGCGGCGCGGCGCCGCGGCTCGGAATCGTCATCCGACTGACTATAAATACAAATTCCGTTCGTGTATCCCTAGTATTCGCGGTGAAACGTACATAATGAACATTGTGCTCCGCGCTCTCGTTCGTGGAAAACTGTAAATCCCCGGTTGATTTCGAACCATCGGGTTTTAACATAAGTCTCGAGAGTAATCCGCGCGATTGTTGCTCCGCTGACGAATAGTAAAATAGTCACCGGGGGAAAATGAATTACACGCGGACGTCCGAATTTTTGTTTGTTGAAGATCGGGGAAGGTTTTTGCTGGAATTATGCGAAACGACGGAACAGTGATTAGATGGCCGTCGGGTTACCTTTCGCTTTTGGATGATTCATCGATCGTCGCCTCGTACGATTGGACATCCTAGGTACTAACTTGGTCTGGTTTGGTGGAGCTTGGTCGTCGAAGGGCTGTGCCACCAATTGCCGTTCAGCTCGCCGATCATAGAAAGCCGGATCAGGTTCCAGCCTTCCAGTTCTCTGTATCAGGTGTCGTTCGAGTCGCTGTGCTTGTAGCCGAGGTTCTTCCGTTGCAGGAACAGGTGGATCTCGCGGAAGTTAGGGCGGTCCGCGTCGTTCCTTTGCCAGCACTCGCGCATCAGGTCGTAGATGTCCTTGGGACAGTTCTTCGGCAGCGGCAGAATCATCTGTGAACACGCGTGGATGACATCGAATTAACACCTTGCTTTGCGATTCAATCGACGACTGTCGGATATAATTAAAAAATCATTTTGATTACACTGTCCAACAGCCAAAAAGGGTTTCGATTCTCACTATGCAATTCTTATAGAGTTTTTTTGCGCTGATTCCGAATCTGTCCTCAATTTTTCTATTAGACGCACAGTTTTTGAGGAATTTGAGTTTGAAAAAAAGACATATTTTTAGACTTTAAACAAATATTGTGATGTTATTATAAAAGATATTGAATTGTTCTTTACAGCAAAAGATTCCTTAGACTTTCCTTTAAACATGTTTAAACAATCATAATGTATTAATATTGGATATCACTGCATTCGGGAAAGTCTAAGGAATCTTTTGCTGTAAAGAACAATGCAATATCTTTTATAATAACATCACAATATTTGTTTAAAGTCTAAAAATATGTCTTTTTTTCAAACTCAAATTTCTCAAAAACTGTGCGTCTAAAGAAACTCTATAAGAATTGCATAGTGAGAATCGAAACCCCCAAAAAAAGTTGAAATTTGTTGGACCGTGTTATTTGGGAAAGTGGTGGAATCTGTTGATACAGTGAATGAAAAGGTTGCTTCAAAATTTTGTAATTTAATTTGTTGAGTTTACGATGCGAGTAAAATGACGATACTTACTCTCCGTTCGTCTTCCTGGTAAAAATATGTTGCATTCTCGACAATGCGATGATCGGGAAGCTCCTCGAACGGTTGCTCTCTCGCGAACGTTAAAATCTCCCATAGCGTCACAGCGAATGCCCAAACGTCGCTCTTCATCGTGTGCCTTCCCTGATTACAACGAATTAAATAGTTTCATAATTTATTTAACACCTCGAGATATGAAATTTATTTGAAGAACTCGATATTTGTACAATTGAAAGTGCTAGGATTGATTTTATTCCAAGTTTTGACAATAATTTCGGTCCACAGTAGCACACTCGACAATTTTTCTTTTCCAATCGCAGATCCAGCCAGAAACAAACGGGGGCAACGGTGGTGAAACAATAAACAAGCAATTTGCTTTTAAAATATCAGGTGCTAAAATCGTGCGATTTCATTTCAACGTCGCGTCCCGTCGCCTCTATTTCCGTTATAACGGATGCCATTAAAAACGTATCAAACTGAAACCCGTCGCGACTAGGCGAGGCAAAAACAATTTTATTAACACGCCACGCAACCCTTTCATATCGATACAATTTCCATCAGTATCCGATTCCGATAAAATCGATAGTTATGAGATAGAGTGTCATTGGAAAAAAAAAAGAAAATAATATAACAGGTACCGAAATATTCTGTGAATTCGGAAACGAGACAAATTGTCGAACCAAAGAATTCGAGTGATCGAACCGGACGAAAGTAATGGGCAAAAACAATGACCACGCGAGCAAGTAAAAAGGTGCTGTTTGTTTAAATTTAAAGACATCGACAGTCAACTGAAATTTTTCCCAATAAAAAACAGGAATTCTCGGAGAATGGGATCTCCAAGTTGCGAGCAATACAGGGTGGTCCGTTTAAATAAGAACACCTAAATATCTCTTCAGGTTATTGTGATGCAAAAATTATTTGTTGATCATGATCAAGGTCATTTCAAGGTCATGTTATTATACATATCTGAATGTATTTTTCAATCAGTTACTCGACGCATTAAAAAAAAAATGTATGAATGATATATGAAGAGATATATAGGTATTCTCATTTAAACGGACCACCCTGTATAGCAACAGATCAAAATGGTACATGAGCGAATAAAACTTCTAGTGAAAAACCATTTTGCATTTTTCCTGGAACAAATTAAATTATTTTCCGAACAACCTAAAATAGTTTACAATTTCTAAACAGCACTTTACCAGTAAAAAAATAATGTCTCGTCTAAAAATGGTCAGACAGATTACCGTGAGTATCTTTTTTGCGTTCTATATGTACGGGAGCTCTTAAGTCTCGATCGCAGACGAAGTAATTTATACGAAAGCGTGCGGCGCCACGTAGTTCGACGAAGTTGGGGCGCGAATGCACCGCCGTGGAACGGTTACACGTCTTTGCCGTTTCCCTCGCATTGGCAGTGACGCGTCTTGCGGTTTCCCCGGCTGGCACGCGCGTATTTCTCCCGCCGCCGCGAAAAACACGCGCCACCGACCGACCGACCTGGGAAACGGTTTGGAAAATCGAGCGAAATTTCGAGTCGCTGGTGAAATTCGCCCCGGAAAATGAACCGTCCGATTCTCGTCGATTAATTAATTCACCTATTCCCGCACCTAATCAATCAGCGGTGCTCGCGTTAAAATGCAACCAAGAGTCATAAATAAAACATTTCGTTCGCCGCGGAGGTCGAAGGGCGGAGAATCGACTCGGTAATGGGGTCGATTTTTCATTATCGTCAGATCCGAAGCGGAAAAATGAAGCGTACGACGACGAAGGAGCGACGGGGGGCGGGGCCGCGAGACGATTTTCTCGTCACCTTGCCGTAAAGGTGCCATTCGAAGTTGAAACCGATTTACGGTGACGTCGAGCGAGCGTGCGCGCGCGCGCGCGGCGCGGCAGGTGGTATCGTTGCTCGGCGAGAAATTACTCCGACGTAAGTGCTTTAGTTACGTAATTTCAGGGAACCTACTCCATCCGGGGTGAAGACTGTACACGCACCCGGCGAGTTTACGGATCACGCGCTCCCCTGGAACCTTATAAACGTACTTCATTGTGCGGCGGGCGGGCGCGAGCATACGTCTCGGATACGATTTCTAATTAGCTCGCTAACATACTGCCTTAATACCAACTCGAAATCGACGGGAAAACGGCGCGAATGAAATTTCGGAGTCGTCTTAACTCCACCTGTCGAAAGAGTTATGGAACAGTCGAAGCTGTTGGGTTACTGGAAAATTAACTGGAAATTTGTTCCTTTGATTTATAAACAAATTCGTGACGGATTTGAAACTGTCAGCTCCTTTCACGACGATCATGATGAGAATCCTTTTTTAACTATTAACCCCTTGCCCTACAATAACGTGTCAGACTCGTGATGAAGATTCTGGACAGAGTCTAACAAATATGTATGTTATTTATTTCCTTTAAATTGAAATGAAATTCTATTTTGGTTTTGTTAGTGTACAGTTATTGGACAGCATGTATAGGATACAATTGATATAAATTTTCTATTTTTTTAGGAAGTCGCGAACTACGAAAAAGTTTTAATCACTGAAACCCTAAAATAAATCGTAGGGCAAGTGGTTAATATTGTTCCCTCTAGTTTGTAACAATACAATATCACAAAGTAATTGGACTTTTAGTATTTTAAAAATCGCAAAGTTCGTATGAAAATACAGCAGGATGGAGAGTACGTCGATTCGGTGTGTATTAAAACGAACAGAAATGTTGGTCACGTCGCACAGTGTGCAATATCGGCCGAAACGCGGACAAAATGCAAGCGAATGCTATTTTTCAAAGTAACAGATATTGTTTATATGAGTTGTAATATCGTTAGTCATCCAGACCTATCTTATGAATTTTTTTATATTATGCAACCATTGATAAACAATCGAACTTCTTGCTAGCTCAGTTGAATCATTTGTATTTGAGAGAGCATAGCATCAACATCGCAGCGTAGCATCACAGCTGTTTTCCCATATTGGAAACCTGTATTTTATCTTTGTTAAATAGAATTATTGTATAGATTTTTTTTTTATTAATAGGTAAATATAATTATAAGTCGCAAATCCGTGTGATTAATTGATTATAGTCGGTAACTGTCTAAAATATAATACTTATTCGGTTTAAATATTTGTAATTTTTTAAATAAGACAGTAATAACACGGTTTTGTTATTGCATTAATTGTAATAAAATTCCTCGATTCAAAAATTATGGATTACTCTTGTTTGAAAGCCTGAACAGCCAGTTTTCAATTATTATTCATTATTTGCACGATTTTTCAGACATTTGCGATGGTGTGACAAACAAATGTTTCCTACAAAAAGTAATCAGTAGTCTGTCTTCTACAAATTTCAATATAAAAAAATGTTTTTTTAATTTATTTTTTAATAAAAAATTGAGGTCACCTTGATTATTTATTCATCAGTATATATTTTTTATTTAACATTATAGCTGACGTGAAGACGAATCCAACGAGCTTCTCACTATGGTCTTAAAGTTTTGAAATAACCCTAAAATAGGCGTGAATCACAAACGTGTCCTACAACACTGATACACACCACTACGCATTCCAATTGAATTTTCAAAAATATTTTTCTCCCGATCAGTGCAGTAGATACGTTACGTCGAATAATGTTAATTTCTACGTGACTACTAACGTAACTTTGTGACGTGAAATACAGTGGAAACGAATAACTTCAATAAAAAGAGAAAATTTTTGGTTGGATGTAACAGAATAAAATATATTAGAATTCTGTCGCTTTATAATACCGTCCGGATAATGAAAAAAAGAGAATTCGTTTGGCAGTGTAGAAATGCTCCTTGGTTATTTACTTGCCAGCCACGCAACGGGTTTAATATCGAAGCGATTCGAGAGTCGAGCACTGGCTGTCGTAAAGTTTACGACAGGCCGATCGTGGGACATTAGTTCGCGCCGACGTTCAACTTAATAAAGTCGAGCGTTAAATCATTAAATCGACGCTAATTCCGAATTATTCTTGAAACGGCGAAGCGCGCGGCGCAGAGCGTTTCGCACGCGGGGCGAACTGGCCTCGTTTGATTAGCGCTGCACAATGGCGGAGACCCCGGTAAACGATGGCAATAATGAAACATTAACGATCGCAGTCAATTTGAAATGACTACGTGAACGACCGGCAAAATACTATATCGACCGCTCGTTTCCCATTTACTCGAATTACCATTTAGCTATCAATTTGCTGCTGCACGGATTTCATTCATACGCGATTTCCGATGGTAATGGCCCCCTGTTGATAAGTCGATCGGCACTCCGATCTAGGAACGGAACCAGCTGAAACTGCGGCGAGATGAACGTTCGAGCGAACTTTGCTTTTAGCGTGATCTACTGTGTTCCCCTCCTCTTCGTAAAATATTCGCCTCGCCGAAAAAGTCTTTCCGTATTTTTTTGTTCTAGCATGCTGAAACGCGCAATTCTCACTTTATTCAACGAAATTCGATTTCATTAAACTCGAAACAGTTTGTTTAGTTATTCTAATCGATTTATCGAGTATTGGAAATTTGTTAAAACGCTCCGGATTTTATCCATTCGTACCACTATGTGTAATTTATCAGGCAATATTTTAATAATAAATATTAGATGTTATCGGCGCTACGGTTCGATCATTTAATACTAAGAATTTAGAAAGCAATTTTGCTGATTATCAAATA
This sequence comes from Lasioglossum lativentre, assembly GCA_916610255.1. Classification (NCBI taxonomy): domain Eukaryota; kingdom Metazoa; phylum Arthropoda; class Insecta; order Hymenoptera; family Halictidae; genus Lasioglossum; species Lasioglossum lativentre. The sequence goes on from OU744366.1 coordinate 7,288,846, forward strand.
ATCATCGACGTTTCGATTCTGGTTTGAATCCTTTTCAATATTAATTTGCATCGCGTTTGCCTTTGGTGTGATTCAATAAGTTAATATGGACATTGTGATACACGTGTGTTCCGTGTGTCGTCAATGCTTGTTGTCAAGATACTTTTTAACAACATTTTTGTAGAATACAAATCATTTTTCATAGAACAATTTTTGGCAACAACAATTTCTCGATAATAAAGTTGCACGCGTTTAAATTAACCAATTATTTTCCACAACATAAAACGCAAAAGCGTATAATCCTCATAGCACTGCAGAATTTCGAAACGGCCAAAACACCATAAAGTAAACGTATCGAACAAATTTCTAGGTAATCGATTCTCGGACAGGTTCAAGTGAACCACAATTCGAGCAAACAACTTGACCGCATCGATCCATTCAGTTTGAAGATACTGCACCAATTGGAAAGAGCGTATAGAACGACTGTTTAGAGCAACCCGCAAAAGGATCATATAACTAGATACGTTTTGGAAAACCGTACGTTCAACCGGTTTGGGGGATGCTTGTGGCGTTCGAAATTAAAGGGAACCGCCGCTTGAAATCCGCGCCAGTGCGCGCTTTAGAGAATACAATGCACGGTTTCATTTTGAGAGTTCTAAGGGGGTTTACCAAACAGTCAAATTCAAAGCATCAATTTCTTTTACACATGAAATTCTACTGTGTGCATTTTTCAACCGTTTATTCATATACCAGCTTGATTGTGTGCTCACTTTTATGTATTCAATGGGCAATTACATTCATCTCGAAGAGTCTAACCGAATTAAATAAATAATTTCCTTTACCTGTTAATAGAAACAAGTATCAGAATGGGAATTTACAAAAAGATTGACAATGTAGTAATGCAATTTTTCCGAACCAATTAAGCTAGAAAGACCAATTAAAATTTCAGAATGTCGAAAATACTGATATAAATTGCAGAAGCTCATACGTGGAATAGAAACTGATGTATTCAAGCGTGCAGCGTCGTATGTGATCACTATAGCTGGCTTATTCCACTTGTCGCGTACGGTTCACTCGCGACCCCGAAACACAGAAGAATCCACATTGTCGAAGGTGTGTTCGTATTCCCCGAGGAATGACTCGAGTTTCCGTGGATTCCCGAAGGATAAGCACAGCCAATCTCGTTCTGTTCTTGAAGCATTCGCGAGGAATCACTGGGTACCGTCAACTTTGTGTATCCTCTAACTTGAAAATGGCATTCGAGATGATTAAGAAACACTTCTCTACACTCAGTTGTTAAATTTTTTCACTCTAAAAATACAAATATATTCATTGCAAGTGCAGCACTAAACATGCACAGTATAATTCATGACAACGAAACTGAACTCTCAATTTTATACAGGGTGTTTCATTTATCTCAAAAAATTGAAATATCTCGAGAACTGAACGTATAAAAACATTTTTCTCGAGATATTTTTCAAGATAAAGCAAGCAGCCTGTATATAGTTTAATTTCCCAATAATGTGACAAATAATACAGTAATGGCGCGATTTAAGCTTTTTCTCGGTTCTATGCTTGCGCTTAGATCATGGTTGTGGTTTTAACTTCATTCACGCTGTGATCGTGACATTTTAATCTAGAGTAACTTTGCTCACTGTCATCCTAATTCTCAATGACTTTATTCACTATTTCTCATTGTCCCGCATTATTCCTTTACTTTATGCGATCTAACTCGCAATTTTGTTTTGATGTCGTTAATATAAAACCAGAGAGTATTAAAACGTACAGGTTATGCTCTGTGATTTACGCGAAGAACAGTTATGCTCTCTGCCAATCAGAAGCGATCACGAAAATCACGAATCACTGTGAAAAATTACCGTGATTGGGAACGAACGTGATCGAATCACGAGTGATCCAGAAGTAGCAGTCCACGCCATCCCTACTGGCGATGGGCACGTTAGGGGCCCCTGAGTTGCTTGCATCTCCCACCAACCTCGTCGGCTACGGAGGGACATGAGGGGGGAAATGAAGGCACTGGAAGCAGGCTTGTGCGAGAACCCGAAATCTCGGGAAACCCGACGCTCGGGTCGGGTCGGGAATTCTCGGCCGAGAAATGTCGGGCTCCCGAAAGTATCCGGCTGCCTATGTCTCTTCGGGACCCCGAAGCTATCTGACTACATTGTAGTTAGATCGTTTCGGCGTCTCAAAGACGCGCGCAGTCTCTTTTTCCCGATACTCGCTGTCTCTCTCGGGATCTTGATTTGATACGTTCGTATGTAGTCGGATAGCTTCGGGGTCCCGAAGAGACATAGGCAGCCAGATACTTTCGGGAGCCCGACATTTCTCGGCCGATAATTCCCGACCCGACCCGAACTCGAGATTTCGGGTTCTCGCACAAGCCTGACTGGAAGGCACGAGGCACCGTTGCGCAGCGAAGGTGCGCGCTGGACGAAAGAGTGGTTGGTGGGGGAAGCTCCGCGGATCCTTCTTGTACGCGGCGGACAAAAATGCCCATCACTGGCTTAGATCGTGCCCGGACACTGTTTTTGTGCGTCGACCGCGTCGAACGTAGATAAGGCCAGCATGTAAACACGGACCGTGCGTCAATTACGCGGCATGTTTACAGTTTGCAATGCTTGGCGACCGAGGCAGCTCGAGCTTCTTGGTCCCTCGCGGGGTATGCCCCCCAGTGGAAGCGAATGGACTTAGATCGGCGACCTCCGTTGCGCTTAAATGTTATACAGAAGAAAACACGGTGGGATCCCGGATCCGGGCGAAGTTTGGTTACTCTGGTTTTGTATCTAGCACTTATATCAGTCCGGGCGGTCCCTGTATAAGTGCTAGATACAAAACCAGGGTAGCCAAACTTCGCCCGGATCCGGGGTCCCACCGTGTCCTCTCCTGTGTAACCTGACCTTAAATTGCGCCATTACTGTATTACACATGTGTGAGAAAAGTGAAGCGACTGTTATAATTATTTATCGTCTAATGCCGCCGTGAATCATCCCTTATTTTTGGCTGAACTTTCTCTTGGAAACCCCGAAATTTTCGGTTATTATATGTCTTATCTTGTTGATTTCTGCGAGAAACTCTCTACATGGAAGTCCTAGACCGCGGAAACCACTTGTTTTTAAGTTGTGAGCTTGTAAAGTTGCGTAATTTAACATTAATTTTCACTGTTTTACCTCAGAAAGTGACAGGTATGGGCGCCGCCATATTGGTAAGCAGAGAGCTCCTTGTGTGTAGTGACTCAGTGGCGACGCTAGATGGGAGTACTAGCGCGCTGATAGTAACCGGGGTTAGGTGTGGGTTAGTTCTGGTTAGATTGTGTATCGGTTTTGTAGCTCCCTACGTACCAATATGGCGGCGCCCATACCTGTCACTTTCTGAGGTAAAACAGTGAAAATTAATGTTAAATTACTCAACTTTACAAGCTCACAACTTAAAAACGAGTGGTTTCCGCGGTCTAGGACTTCCATGTAGGGGTTTTCTCGCAGAAATCAACAAGATAAGACATGTAATAACTGAAAATTTCGGGGTTTCCAAGAGAAAGTTTACCCTTATTTTTGGATCATTGGCAAGCCTTGCAAGGGTTCGTTGCAAGCGGAGCGACCGTGTCGGGATTGTCGGACGGTTAAGCAGGAAAAATTTACTCGACATCGAAAACGAATTGCGGGAGTTCTGGCGGATGGGCGGAGAGCGGATAACGGACAGGGGAAAAAGCCGCACCCTCGTCGGGACTTTTAGGGTCCCGCGATGACACGAGGAATAAGCTCGATTCGCTAATGCCGCTCGACCGCAGACAGTTCTAGCGGGATGAGGGTTCGCGGTTTCGCGGATCGACAGTCCGATGTCGACCGGCGTACGGGACGAGAAATTAAAAACAGGATTCGCCGAATAAAATACGTCGGCCACGGCCCCGTTCGTTACACCGGCATAACAAGCGATGCCAATAAATTCCACCGCGGCCCGCGCGAATATGTTTTCTCGCGACTTCATCGCTAGCAACGGCCTCGGACCGCTTCATATTTCTTTCGGGAGAACGACGCGATAACTATCGACTCCTACCGGCCGCGAAAAAATGTTCGACTATGTCTGGCTTTGTGAACTATCGCGCGATATCCGTCTTGTTACTTTGAACTTTCCCACGATGCACATGGCGCGCAAAGCCATTAGATAAATTCTCGACCGGGGGGGAACTTCGACGTGCGCGATTCGTCTCGATCAGCGTTAAAGCTTCTACATATTTACGATGTTACGATTTCTGGGGAATTATGGATAGTTGACAATTTCATTTACCAGGGATAGGTCGTCGATATTCTTCAAGATATTAATTTTTTTAGAACAACTTTCTGGAATAATCATCTCGGCGCTAAGGTTCGATCAAATTCTACCCTAAATATAGCTAATACGTAGCTATATTTACACCACCTTTCTTTTCCTCTAACAGAATATTTCTATAGCAAACGTGGTCTTAGGACGCACAGATTCACATCCGAATCGAATCGTTTGAGTTTACTACATATTAGCTATATTTAGGGTAGAATTTGATCGAACCTTAGCGCCGAGATTATTATTCCAGAAAGTTGTTCAAAACACTTTACCGATCGACAAAATTTCTCATTTATTAATTTTTTAGACTCGTGACAGCTACGAGATGGTCGTAGTGTTTAATTATTCTTCGCATTGTTTCATTGCTACGTGAAAATATGTCAGAATTTTTCATCAAAACGAATGAAAACCGAGGGATAATAATTTTTATAATCACGTACAACGCGTAAAGTACACGAGCGCAAGCTGTCTCACAATTTGGTGTTTTCCGTTCAGACGAAGGTGTAGTACGCGGCGGCAAATTGGTTTCCAAGGATTGGAGTCGCGATCGTGATTAAAAAGCAAATGTTTCTGGTTATTAACTACTTAATGCACCGTAATCTGTTCGCCTCCATCCCGTTCCCGACTCTTTGAATCCACTTCGAGTTCCTCCGATCCCCGTGGATCAGCGTGGATGGGTTTCTGAACAAGGAGGAAGGTTAAAATGGCTTCTAACCGGATCGAGGTAGATTCGAAGTCGAATCAGGTCGAGGCGCGCGCGCGCGCACAAACCAGCCATTAAACAATGATCGCTGTTGTTTCAGCTTGCTAGAACCCGAGATCGACGAATCTTGAGTGCAAATATTGAAAAAAAACACACACACACACACAGGCACGCACGTACGCGCGCTGCCATCGGGAAAAAAGCATAAAAACGTTCATCTGTTCGAGTGCGAAAAGCGAGGCTTGGATTTCGAGCGTGCAAAACAACGGACGATAGGCATTCGCGAAAACCAAACCGAGTTTCATCGCGCGGATGCGCAGCCACGGTCCATTTAAACGTCACTGACCGAAACGGTACGAAATAAAACCATTCGATCGGGCTCGCGGTTTTTTTTTTTGCTCCTTCCCCGACCTCGACTACCGATAGAAATCGTATACAATTCGTCCGTTCGGGTCTATCGTGTCGAAACTTAATTCGGTGCTCGTTAGGCTTAAAACACTATGATGCTGAATTGTACGCCGTCGACTCGGGAACGACTAAACGCAAAACTACGCATACGATAGTTGAGTATTGAAATAGATGGTTAACTATGCGGATTCAATTCTCTTCATTTTCATAGGAGATATGGAATAAGCAAAAATCTGTGACGTTCGAGTACGTTAACCTCTCGCGATTTAAAATTTACTAAACATGAAATATGAATTATGAACGGTAAATATTAATGTTAAAATATAAATACAAATTTTCTTCTCTCTCGAAATTATTCAGGAAAGCTTTTACAATTTTTTTTCCCATGGGAAACGATTGAATAAATTTCATTATAAAATCATGCATTAAAAACAAGATCTAAATACACGTAAATTCAATATTCCCGTTTTTCTAAGCCAACACACCGCTTTCAATTTAAGATAGGTTTAATGTTAACAAATATCGCAAGTTGTTACACAGAGAAGTTGAAAGTTGATCGAAAGTTATAATGCAACTTTAAAGTTAATCGGCATGCTAACTAACATGAAAACGAAATTTGAATGCATTAAGGTGATTACTTGCTGCGGATACCATCGCGAGTAAGTTTCCTTCTACAGTAGGTTCGTAGAAAAACTTTAGAACTAATTACGCCACTCTTGTATCGACAGAGGAAGTGCTTCGTACCAATTAAGATTATTTGCTTGCATAATGATACACGTGTTAAATGTAAAAAATTGAAAAATTTATACAATAATTGTATGGCTATTATTAAACTTTGATGGAAACTATTTACATCTCACAACGTGTGAATGAAAATGTCTGAAATTTTCGGATCGAGAAAATTTTTAAACCTAGGGGAATGTCGAAGAATCGAGTACATTTTAACAAGTGATTGAAATAGCAGCTGCCAGGAAATTGTACATTTACTTGTTATTAAAAGCATTCTTTATAGGTCAGAAGACGTTTAATCCCGGATCGGTATTAATACGAACGAACATGTTCGTACATCGTTACATTTCCTTTATAGTAAAGTTGCACCGTTCCGGACACTCGCGACAAGCTCGCCCGATAGACCCGTTTGAATTATCGATATGGCCGCTCGAAATTCCGACCGATTCTCCCATCAAAGACTAATTAATTACTTACCATCAGCATGGATTCCCAAGCCATCCACCGAATTGGCAGTGCAGGTCGACCCTCCACCCGGAAGTAGTCAGCGGCGTAGGCGTTCCTTCCGGAGCCCAGATCCGACACTTTCACCGAATAACCACGGCTCACCAAGCAGTTTCTGCAACAAGCCCATAACCGGTACAGCATCTTCGTTTTTTTTTTCTGCGCAACACCTAACGTCCGAGCAACTTTTTCTATGATCAAGAAACACGCTACAGCAGTCTCTCCGTAACTGTCGCATCATCTGCCGAGAGCGACAGTTCCAGTTGAGTTGCTATATTCTTTGTGACGAACGTAGTCTTTACCGGTTGACTGGTCCCACAGGAGACCCCTCGTGGTGGGGATAAAATCTGGACAGTTACGGTAAAGACCTTTGCGACAGTTACGGAGAGAACACTGTATAGAGAAAAAGCTCGCGCGCGTATTTCTCAGCGGTTAATCCGTTTTCCATTTGGCTCTCGTCATTCGTTCGACCCTGCTATCTTTGTACAGTACTTGGGGCAGAGTAACTATAGCAGAAGAGGGAGCAGATTTCACGAGACAATCCGTCTGCAAGGCCGAGTGGATTATTTTGGTTCCCCTATACTGTCAGTCGGAGATACGTGGACAAGTGCTTAGCACACGGTTCACAAATCTCGAGGGGGATCTAACTTCTCCCGAAGATCTTGCCTCGGTCGGGGCTTTCAACTCGATGCATCAGGTTTGCCCATAAGCAATGTCGTCTTTCCATTCTAACTTTCTGTGGCGGGGGTCAATTCAACGGTTCGCTCAATAGCATCTATTAATTCTCGAATATCGTACCGGCAAACGAATTTATATCTAACGTGATATATCCAGCATTTCCTTATGCAGGGTGTTCAACTACAGGTGGGAGAAAATTTAAGGGGTGGTTCTTCATGACAATATAAGTCGAAAATGAAGAATAACAAAATTGCGATTTCGACTTCTTTATTTAGTTATGGGTTGCAGCATTTTAGGTGGATTTTAAATTGTTAACCCTTTTCACTCGAAGCTATTGTAATTTTAAAGTTAAACATTTCTTCCGACCTAGATATGAAATTGATATAATACCTCATAGAATACTTAGATGTTTAGTAATTGATTAGATACCAATAACATATTTAATAATCTAAACAATATTTTGAGTAATGGCACAGCAATTTTTAGTGGCGCCGCAGAGTCGCCACTAGAGTGCTATGGATTAATAACTAAATAACGAAGCCGGAATCGCAATTTTTTTATTCTTCATTTTCGACTTATATTGTCATGGAGAACCACCCCTTAAATTCTCTCCCACCTGTAGTCGAACACCCAGTATGTTTTAGAAAATATTATAAATGCATAAAGATCCGCAGGCTAGGGACGGATTAAAATCGAATTTTGAACTATTTTTATGTTTTTCGCAACTCTATCCATTTTTCTCTAAAGTTCGTCGATCTCATCGCACCGAATGCAAATAATTAACAACTTAGCCGGAAGATGAAAGAGTACGAAGTCTTTTGAACAGAGTCGAGACACCGGCGACTGAAAATCGCGGGAATAGTTACGAGCGGTATAGAGTATATTCGAAGCTCACCACTTTACACGGTGGTAACTATCACGTGGAACGTTTTTCTCTAAAGGAAATCCTTGCCCCCCCCCCATCTTGCTCTTTTGCGTTTTCAACGCGCGTTAAAGCCGCGACTGGCAGAGCGATGCATTCTGGAGGACCATTTCGAGGCTCGCAAAGGGGGCGGCTTTTAAGCGGCTCGCGGCGGGAAAGGTTCCGAGCACGTCGGAAGCGATGGTCGTTCGAAGTTTCGCGCTGATTTGCACGTAAAACCGGGCGTTTATCGTATACCGTGGTGGATGAAGGAACAGTTTAGTAGCTACCGCGACGCTTTTATTTTACACCAGCCGCCGAGCACTGTCGGCTCTCGGATTTCCGACAAGCTCGCTGACAATATTCTACCGCGACCGGTTAAGCTCTCGCCCTACCATCACGATTTATACATTTTTTGCGAATATTCAAAAACGAATCTAACAAATACTTTGATAACGTGTGCCTAGATTCATTAACCCCTTACCCTACGATTTATTTTACGGTTTCAGTGATTAGAACTTTTTTGTAGTTCGCAATTTCCTAAAAAAAGAAAAAATTTATATCTATTGTATGCCTATACATGCTCTCCAATAACTGTACATTAACAAAACCAAAATAGAATTTCATCTGGATTTAGAGGAAATTAATAAGATACATATTTATTAGACTCTGTTCAGAATCTTCATCACGAGTCTGACACGTTATTGTAGGGCAAGGGGTTAATCGGTACGAAGACCATCAAAATGAACTTTATAAATGTAATGATCGATTAAATTATATTTGATATTCGTCTGTATCGAAATGGTAAATAGAAACGTAATGAGATAGTACAATTTTCCCTAAATCCACAAATAGTTATATTAGTCACAGATGGATACACGTTATACAATTATCAGCATTTTGAATGTGGCCTAATTGGCGTGTTAGAGAATATAAATAAATATAAAAATTCTATGCATACAGAAATATTAATTCCTTCAAAAATTACAAATAAAATTGATCACCGACGCTAGATTGAATTTTAAAAAGGCGACAGTGTTTCGAAATGGCAAAATCATTCTAAAACTAAGAACACACGCCGAAAGAAAGCCGAATTTTGAAGCTGTCGAATAAAACCCCGAGTTGAGAGGATCCACGCGTGGAATCGTTTTGGAAAATATTATTGCTTTAATTAATCTCTGAGTGCGCGGCGGAAGGACAACGGGGGAAATGCGTTTGACGTTCAATTGCACGACGTGAAATGACGGAGAGCGCCGCCGGTATAATGTTCAACGCTTTGTTCGCGATATTAATTACAAACAATCGTGCTCATTACGCGGGCAAACGAGCTCGACATGATTAGAGTATTCGAAAGGATCGGGCGCGCTACCCGTTCTGGTACCCGTTCGTGTTAACGGGGCCGTCAAATGTTTTGCGAGTCTGTTTGGCCCCTTTCGCAGGAGCGGAATCGCGAGGGTTTTTTCTCGCGCGGCGGGGTTCCGTGGCGGGCGATAATGCGTGCAAATTGTTTGCGCGATTTCGCCGTTTAATCGCCGGAGAGAGGACTCAAAGGGTGTGCCAAGCACCGCCGTTTCATATACACGGTTTTATTTGCCGTTTGGCCGGCCGGTTATTGGCACCGTTCGGCTCAACACTCGTTTCTGTAAATCAACAGGCAATTAATTTCAGCGCGCAGCTCCGCGCGTAGTTACGCGTTTATGCGCGACGACGACCCCCCGCGTCTGCGACACGGCGCATTATAATTAAACTTTATGATTAGAGTTAATAATTCGAACACGTGACCCACCCACCCGGACTATCCCACCAGCGACGTGTACAGTTTTAATGGCGCTGCCAGGCCAAAGCAACTGTGTCCCCGACACGGGAGTTCCTAAATCAAACCTGCGGCGACGCGGTCTGAACGAACACCGGGCCGCTACAGTCCGGTCAACTTGTAAGCAGAATATCTCGGGAAATTTCTCCAATCACGCTGGAAACACACCCCGCCGAGAAGCTGATCCGTCTCGAATTTGTTACAAAAGTTGCGACACCGTAATTCGACTCGTCGTCAATGGTGATGTTTACGCCCTTGGTTGATCTTGCGCGAAGATCGTTCAGGCCTTGATGATTTAGCACTGCGAGAGGTGCCCGCTAATAAGGTTCGAAGGACCAGCTTCTATTGCAGAAGGAACTAAGCAAGACGTTTGAATAACACACACTATATTTTAAAGGTGAAACTGCAAGGCACGCTGCGTTGCCCCTTCCCTGGTTGCACCATAATTTCCCTTTCCTCGGATGATTGAGGGTGGGGAAACCTGTACCGAGGGTTGGAGGCGGGCCCAAAATTAGCAAGATGTACGCGTAGTCTACCGTCGCGATAACGGATACGCTTATGGCCAGGTCAACGCGTCCCAACATTGTCGACCCCGGCTGGCAGAACCCCACATCTGGTAGCCATAAAAATCACCAGGGGCATGACTACCTAGCCGAAGTGAAGCGAGGGACCTAAGGATTGACCTCGTGTTTAAGTGTTTTATTACGTCGCGCAAGGAAACTAACGAACAATACAGTCACTGGGAGCCATATGGAAAACAACTGTGTTGTGGTCCCAGAGACACAATGAAAATGGAAAAAGGCATGAAAAATCTTCTTCAACGCGAGCCGCTACAGGTGAAATTAGCTTTATATGATCTCAGCAATTCAAGATCCGAGTGAAAACGATTTAAAAGATATCGAAGATAATGTTTTTATTGATGTGATAATAGAAGCTGCAGTTTTTTAATATTCTCAATCTCTAACCACTAGGATTTTACAAGTTCTCTACCTCATTTTTATCGATGATTTTATAATCAAAATTCACTTTACAGTCAATTGTGAATTGATTTTTTCTTCTTGACACATGACTTCCTTCACAGTTAAAAAGTTTTAATCTTCAATGAATTCTTAAATGATTTTTACTACGTTATATCTCTACATTTATTATAACTCTTAACTCTTTGCACTCGGAACAATTTTAACTAAAAAACGAAAGATTTTTCCATTCTAGAATATTTCCATTCTATACAATTTTTTTTTCATTTGTTGCATATGATATAATGTCTCGTGTAATATGTAAATGTCTAGTAGTTTATTAAATACGAACAAAAGTCATAATGTGAACAATATTTTTAAGAATAGCATAACAATTTTCAGTGGTGCCTCAGAGGCGCCATCCGAGTGTTAAGGGTTAAATAGTGATAATAAGAAAATATGTTTCGATTGGAAATTATGGTTAACATTCGAAACCATGAAACATATTGTTTCGATTTACTTGTAAATTAAATTCAAGCAAACTCCAGCCCCTAAAGAATCAATACATTTGAAGTAATGGTGACCCGATCTAAGCGCGGTAGAATGTACGGCGAGCACAAACTTACTTTTATATTTGAAAAGTTTTCTGCTATCGCCTCCGCTAGAGTCATTTACATCTGATAACATAGAAAATATGATACTGCGAGAAAGAAGCAATTTAAGTTTTTGCAGTTATGTCTGATATGTACTTCGTTCAATTAAGGCTGGAATAATTTGACAGGTCTGCTGATTCGTGCGTCTATATTTACGTAAAACCGGACGAAAAATTGAACGCCAGGAAATTCTGTTAACGTGCGCATAAGAAAACTAAAGAAGAGAATTAATATTATAATTATAACAGCAGTACCTACAACACGCTTCTAATATAAACGTGTGTGTCTTGCAAAAGATCCGTGAAAACTAACCGGGTGAACTAATGGAATTAATGACCCAGGAAACCAACATCGTTTTCCCAGCAAACCCCAATGGCTGCACCACATACGGATATCCATCTCCCGATTCAAAGTTCGAACTTTTGACACGTTAAAATCGTCGACTTGGACGGGTCGCTGGGAACCGTATCAGTTCGCGGTTGGTTGTTTCTCGCCCTGGAGAAAACGCGTTTAGGTTTCTCCGGAAAGAGAGGAGGGGAGGGGGGGAACCAGGGGTGTATCGTCGAACGAATGACTGATCGCCGAAGTTAGTCTTAAAGTAATCTATGAGAGGAGAGAGAGACTGTCTGTCGTTACCTTGTGGCGAGATCCCGATGCACGAAGTCCATTTCCTCGAGGTGTTTCATGCCGGATGCTATTTGCGTGGCCATGTAAACCAACGTGCCGAAACTGCAACACGAAGAACGTCGGTGGAGGAGGCGGTTCCATCTTGAAGTTTGCTCCACGAAACTCTGCCCCTGTGTCTATGTGTGCACGCGGCTCTCCGCGTGTACGTATCGCGTTATGTACACGACCGGTCGTTTGCATCGGCTCGCAATACCGCAAATGACGACGCTTTAAAGTACAGTCGGACGCACGTCGACCGACCATTTGCATTAACAACAAAAGCCCCGGGCGCAGATCGATCGTTTCCCCCGTTCGTTCGTTCGTTTCTCTTCACCATAGAAATAAACTTCGACGGGGGTTTTTCTCTCTTCCCCATTCCCAACTATCGGCTCTCCCCTTTTTTTCCCGCTGCCTTCATTCGAAACGATAGCAACCGACTAGTCAATGAACCCGTTTTTCGGCTAGAATCGTCCGCTCGCGACACCATTATTCTCGAATATCGTCGTTACACAGGAGATCGCCGTTTAAAGGGGGGTACAGGCATTCGGGTCCATGAAAAAAAGCACGTTTTTTCGAAACGCGTCCACCGAAAACTACTAAGCGAATAGATTTTTTGGTTGGAACAACGTAGGTTATAAAAAAGTAACCGAAACCATTTTCGGGGAAATTTTTAGTACGTTTACCTCGTTCTAATTTCGTCAGAAAAAATCACACAATGATGCAGTTACTTCGAAGCTTGAAGCTTCTACATTTATTTTCATGTCTTATCGAACCATGAATGTTTAAAAAATTTTATACTCGTCCCAGCACGCGCCCTCTTAATGACCGGACACTGACGCAACAAGAAAGGCATCGAGCTGTAAAACCTGGCGGACTCTCTTCCGGTTAACATTGTCGTAAGCGGATTACGCGGTGGAACAGATTTATTTGGCCGCGGTATAGCCACGTCAACGGAACCTGCGTAAATATTGTTGGACGCGGGTGTTCATGAAGAGCGCGGATATATTTCATTCGGATTCAGCGAAATTCCCTTTTTTTCGCATGCTCGCCCCACCCCGGCTACCCCGACCAAAAAAACACACCGGAACGCGAGGTTTCATTGTTTTCTTTCGCGGAATATTGGCCCGGCGATTTTTGCCGCGACAGGCATTCCGCGGGCAACACGAAATTTCAATTAGTGTGCGTTTATGTAACAGCGGGAGTAATGTTTCCGGGCGGAACTTGCCCGGGTGAAAATTTATCGTTGTCGATGGGGTGATTTTCGGGATCGTTGACGGAAAACGGGCCCACCCCAGGGGTTGAAAACTGATCGACGAAAATATGGATCGGAAACCGCTTCCAGGAATCCCGAGACCGTGCGTTCCGCAATACGCGGTCGACCCTCCGCACAATGATCGCGCCGACCGAATGGGGAAACTGTTTCGTTTGTGTTGGCGGTTTAATTAACAGAATCAAGTAACTTGAACTCGACGCCAGAACAGTAATCTAATTCTGTCTGTTCCAGAATTGATTTGTTTGATGTGGATGCTGGCCGGTTTGCGACCGGACCGATCCAAACAAAATGCTTCTTTTTCGTAATTTTGCATAAACCCTTCACCCGTTCCCTGCGGTAACTCGTTCTCGAATTGCATGTAACACCGTGTATTCATTATACAAGGGGGTGGGAACGCCAGGGGATGATTCTACATGTAAAAATTAGTCGAACAAAAGGAGCAGAATTTTTTCGTCAGACACCTCGTTTTCGAGAAAATCGAGCTGGAGAATGCAGCGAATGCGCGTCATATTAGAAAGGATTGGTCTGACCATCACCGACCAATTCTACTTCCTGTATATATTTTATTTAAGCACGCGAATCGGGCAGATCTTTATATTTTCCCGAAATTTCCAGTTTCGTCTCGTGCAACTACCGAGGTTCTACTGTACTTTGTTTTTCGCGCAGTAACCTCTGAAGGTAGAAATTGGCGAAAAATTCGGCAATCTCGTAATCTTTTTGCAATCGTCTCGTACAACTACCGAGGTTCTACTGTACTTTGATTTTCGCAAAGTAACCTCTGAAGGTAGAAATTGGATATAAAATCGGAAATCTCGTAGTATTTTTGCAATCGTCTCGTGCAAGTACCGAGGTACTACTGTACTTTGATTTTCGCGAAGTAACCTATGAAGGTAGACAAAAATCGGCAGTCTGACAGTATTTTTGCAACGGTCTCGTGCAAGTTGCTTGAATGTTGCTTGAAAAGAAGCATCGAATGAAACGTTGATTCGAGTGGATGATCAATGCCGGGGCGAAGATAAAGAGCGATCGTTCCTCTTGACGGTAGCTGGAAAAACGAGTCGGCGCGGGAAAAACACGGTCCGCCGACAGCTGTCATCAGCACCGATGATCTTCTCTGTCGTTCACCTTTCATTTTCAGCCGATTTCTCGTATTTCGAGCACTTTCGACTGATTCGCGGACACGCCGCATTTCCACACGCGCCTCGAACGTGATTGGAACTGACGTTCCTCGCAACGATAAAATCGAAAAATTGGGTTCATTGTTCTCGGACGGGAGCCATCGTTAGCTCGGAATATCATTCGTCACGCGCATGATGGAGCGACAAGAAAAATCGCCGTTGTTTCATTTTCGCGATTGGACACGCGGGTTACAACGGGGAGAACGACGCCGCCGCCGCGCCGCTACCTCGCTACCGAATGATTAAAAAGTCAAGCATCATCCGACGGCACGGTTAACTGACACATTGTAATATATGAAACTAATTTGCCCCGGTGTAACGAACACTGCGAAATGCCCGCTGGCAAAATTGCCCTGCCTCGATTATCGGTAAAAAGGTTATTTATTTGAAGCTGGACCGTTTTTTTTTTTTTGTTCGACCGGATACCAATCGGCGTCCATTAATTAAAATTTTTATTTCGCTTCGCATTGCATCACCCAGGTCGATTTTCTATCTTCGTCCCACTTGAAATTCTTTTGCGCGTGCTTTGTCACTATCATTTTCAATAAATTAAAAATAAAGCTGCAAGTTATTGCTATTATTTGTAAGAATTTGAAGAGACTGTTCTGTAAATTTCAGTATTTTCTATAGTTCAGAAATGCGAAAAAATATTCTAACAGAATAAATGCTACATTAATACTAATTAAAATGCTACTTCATATATTTCTTCCTCTTCGAGAAACTGTACCTCCCACAATTTTCAGTATACCGACTTCAAAAAATTATATTTTCTATCCCAAATATATGTATAAAAGCTAGATACAAAACAGTCGTCTGATTTGTTTAAAAAAACATTTCCTGGCCTACAAAATTACACTGTGGACCAGAAGACTCCATTAATCTCGCTGGTCCCGAAGCTCTATAAAATTGTTTCCGCGTAAGAGCATTGTAATTAGCCGTACCTGAGGGTCTTAGCAGTGTGCACGGTGGACGTTTCAGCGATGTGGCTCTGCAAATATTGATTCAAATCCCCGTACTCGCCGTTTTCCGATACGATGCACATGGGGTCGTCTTCGAGGCTGGCACCGAGTAGCCGCGCGACATTCCGATCGGCCAGCCGTGCCAGTCTTTTTGCTTCCTGTTGAAATTCTATCCTGGAAAATACACAGGGACACTCGGAAGTAATATCTTTATAGTCGGATGCCCTGCCGACCGGCTTGCTATTGAATACGGGCGCACACGTATACATGTATACTCGAAATAATGCGAGTACTTTGTCTGGGTATTGCATCGTTGTGTTCCTCGAGAGCTTGTCCGTTCGTCTCTCTTTCCTCCTCTAAACGAAAACGGCAAACAGCGGAACGGGATAGAGGGTGAAGGAGAACCAGGGAAAAAACAGACGGATAGGAGAGGGATTGTAGCAGGCAGAAGCTACGTAACGCGCGCGGCCCACGGATAACAACTACCGAGATTATCGTTTCGAGAATGCTTGCGAGTTTCATGTTTAATAGAGCTTCTCCCGTTGTTTCGCTTGTCTAATATTTATGATCCGGATAACAGAAAGCCCGATGGTTCTGAGCCCCCCCGAGGACTGCTTATCCCCGAAGCCGAGCATCTTGAATCGATTGACCCGCGAACGCAATCTGTGCACTTTTACTTTGTGCAATTGACGGCGACCTTAGAGCCATTCGTCATCGAGGAAAATTTTAACAAAGTCACAAAAGCTTCGACTTCCTTCCTCTGGTTCGATGGGAATTTGTAAAATAAATTTTTGTTTTCAGAAAAAAAAGAGATTTTCCCAACATTCCACCACCCTCTTACAAATATGTACTCTATGCTTGGTTAATCGTCTACAATTTATTCATCAGACGATAGCGTCACAGCACTCTAATGTCTAAAAAAATATGAAATTCGGTTGCCCTATGCTAGGCTTTTAATTAAGAAACTTTATTACCGGAGTCGAGCAATTTTGAGCCGCAAAGAAGTTGGTGACTGTAACTGCGCTTGCGGTCGGCGTGCAAACGGGAAAATGCGCGTCCCTGGAGATCAACGCAGGAGTTTCGGGAAAAGGAATACGAAATAAAACTTTCCGCCTCTCCGCGCCGCGCCGCTGCCGCCGCCGCGCCAGTGCGGAGGAAATTATGATCTTGTAAAGCTTTGCTAGATCTGCTCCCTCAATTTGTTTAGATGCCAAACAAGCGTAACGCAGAAACAGAAACTCAAAGCGCGTTTGAAAAATTCTCTGAAACATCCGACGCCGAAGTTCAAATACTGACGAATATCTATAATTACTAGACCGTAATTACAATTACAAAACCTTCAATACCCAAAAGTTAAAATGTTCTTAAAAATTCCTACTTTTGATCGTTTCAAAATTGGTTTAACCCCTTGCACTACGATTCATTTTACGGTTGCAATGATTAGAACTTATTTGTCGTTTCTAATTTCTTAGAAAAAAAGAAGTTTGTATGTAATTTATACCTATGCAGTCTCCAATGGTTTCAACAACAAGATAATACAATTTTGTTTCAATTTAAAGTTTAAAGGAAATTAGTAGCATGAATATTTACTGGACTATCTTCGAAATCTTCGTCACGAGTCCGACTCGGTATTATGGTGCAAGGGGTTAATGTCTTCACAATTTTTGTCATAAATTAAGGGACATAGGCGCATGAAAGATGTTGCCATAAGCGAACGGCTGGCCACAGGCCCGTGAAACTGAGCTGATTTATGGATAAGACTATGGAGAATATTTCAAGATTGAATAGGTTGTCAGGATGCCAGTAAATAGATTATTTAACCAACTGTTCGAACAAACTAGTCGCCCACGGTTTTTCGGACAGCGTCGTTGGACCGTTCGCGTACGTTTTGATTTTCCGCGAAACCGGAGAAATTCTCGTTAACGGGCGACCCGTATGAAAATCCGTCGATTATCTCGGCGCGGACACGCGGGGCGTGCACGTCGAACGCGAAGAATACCGGATTTCAGGGAGAGATGCTTGTGCGGCTGACGCGTCGCCGCCGGTTCCGCTAATTGCGCGCCCTTCATTAATTGATATCGTTCGTGACAAAAGCTCGTTCGCGAATTTCGCCTGGTTACACGATGTCAAAACAATATTGCAAATTACGGCTCGAATTACGGATTCGTTTCTCGGTTTGCGTACAGAGAGCGGCGCGGCGGCGGCTTTCCGTGGAAACTTTGACGACGTGTTGCGCAGCCGAACGCGCGAAACGACTGTGTCGTGTGTGCAAAGTCTGACGGAAAAGTTGTAACCAGGCGAATTTCAATTTTCTCTGGTTGGCCTGCCAGCTGGAAAATCG
Organism: Lasioglossum lativentre; assembly: GCA_916610255.1. Lineage (NCBI taxonomy): Eukaryota > Metazoa > Arthropoda > Insecta > Hymenoptera > Halictidae > Lasioglossum > Lasioglossum lativentre. The sequence continues at coordinate 7,306,919 of OU744366.1, forward strand.
GTAGGCATTTATTTCCCCTGTTGATATTAATTTTCACCCTTAAATTGCAAAGGGGCCGCATTTTGCCTCGTACTGTATACAATGTGAAATGTTTCAACAAATTATATTTGTCAAAATAATTATTTTGTATGAATCTCAATCGATGTTCGAAGGTGCTATAAGAATTTTTCTCAGATTGTTCACTAAACGTTGCATCAGACATCCAAGACCCACCTTTACAGTTCGAGAGGACCGTAAAAACGTTTACAGTCTAAGGGTTAATAAAAGTGGGATATTATTGAAGTATTGAAAATTTTTATTTCACCTAAAGATCCCCTATCTATCCATCACGAGCAATTCTTGATCACTCTCCTTATTCTTGCTCAAGGTCATTTCAAGGTCAAAAAGGTGGTATCCACTAAATTCAATTTTTTATTGTCTATCATGCTATCGTAAAAAAATATACTATTCCATTTAAAAAAACATCGGTGACCTTGAAATTTCATTAAAAAACACGACATAAAAAATTTTTTCTTTACCATTATATTTGCCCCCTGCAATAGTGTCACTTTGTCCTCTGAAGTTTTTCGATAGGACTGTAAATACGAAAGATATTTAGGTGTTCCTATTTATGTGGGACACCCTGTATAATATACTATACCTATTGTTTATTTCCTAAGACAAAAAATATAATGCTAGAGGGGACGCCAATGGATGACATTGATATAACAAAACGTGAACCTACGAGAGCCGTGAGCGTTTCGCCAGAAGATTTCTGGCACTATTTTGAGCAACGCAAAAGGGATCGAGAAGCAGCGAATTTTGTTGACGTGATTCTACGGAACGTTCTTGAGCATACCTCCTGATCCCGCTGTCCTTTTCGAGTAGCTGCGCAGACAGCTGCGAGCTGTTGCGTTGGAAAATAGCGAGAGAGAGAGAAAAAAACGGGAAAATGAAAAATGGGAAAAGCGATTGTACTTTCGAGGCTCCAGCATCCCGTCACCGAGGTCCTCGTCGACGGTACACGTCCCGCGAGCGGAGGAACCTGTAATCCCCGATCTTGTCTACCCGGATCATCCGTTCGCTGTGCCGGCGATAACGCGTCGCCTGTTCGTCCCTGGGACACGCTTTATCATGTACATCCGCTCTTGCTTCCTTGGCTTCGAACGGGAGTTTATGGACATCGGTACGCAAATTGAAGAAGCATAACGGCTCGTGTATTGGCTCATCGTCATCCCCTTCCCCCGATTTATAATAACGAACATACACCGACAACGAATTACACGTTTCTTGATCGCGTTACGACAGACATGGAATTTTCCGATTACAGTATTTCATCGATAATTGTCCAAACCACGGGTCCGGCCAGGGACAATTATGTGCGAGGGGCCTCGGTCGCCGAGAAATGTAAACATGATACGGGTCGGGTATATCGGTGTGAGACCACTACTAATCCGATGGCACAACTTCTTTATTTTTCATTATTTTGTTTAGGGAACTTTCGCCAAAATATTCTTGATATTTTTCTAATGAAATTGATACCAAAAACGATCTAATTTCGATGATATTTACGTGTGTAATGGACGATGGGAGTTGACGGGACAAGTTGCCTCACCGATGTACTCGACTTGTAAATGTCCATATACATACCTTTATATGATCCTAATTATATCGTGTTTAGTATCATTTTAATCAGAAAAATGCCACAAATATATTGGTGAAAGTCTCGTACAAAAATAAGTAATAATAAAAAATTTTTTTATTGGGATTACATTGTGAGGACGCCGCGGGCCTTTGAACTGTGCCGGCGACTAAGACTCTCCGCGTCTCTTTCTTTCCCATACGCTGTCCTTCCATGCGCACGAAAATTTTATCGTCCATTACACACGTAAATATCATCGAAATTATATCATATTTGGTATCATTTTCATTAGAAAAATGCCAGGAATATGTTGGTGAAAGTTCCATAAAAAAATAATGAAAAATAAAGAAGTTCTGTCATCGAATTAGTAGTGGTCTCCTAACGGGGTATATCCCGCAGGAGTGGGGATAGTTCAGGGACATTTATGTGCGAGACATTTGGGACATCCACGATTATATAAAAAGGACTCTAATTCTGATTCCATTTATTTTTGAACTTTTCATGTTCAACCATCGATAAAGTGGCGTTTAAAGGTGATTGGATCGGTTTTGATCTTCACTATAGCCGCATTCAACATTCGAAAACTACAGTATTGACGAAATTTTAAGCCCTCGCAATGTTATACCTTCGGAACCAATCATGTTCCCCATGACATTTTATTCTATCATTGAAAACAAGTCAAGTATTTAAGCCTTTGAACATCGTACGAGTTATATGTATGTATTGAATTGACCCTGTGTTTGGTCAAGAGATTACGTGAATGTATAGCCACAATCATCGATAGAATTGTATTTCTATAGATCGGTTCTTTTCCAATTTAGCAGCCGATCATTAACCTTTTAAACAAAATGTAATCGTCAAGCAAACAAAAATGTAATCGTTTAACAAACAATAAATTAGTAAAAAACGTCGAAACATTTGTTTCCCAATGCATGAAATTCTATTAACCATTCTAGTAACTCCATTGTTAAGTAACCAATAATAATTACTGATAACTCTGATCGTTTTTACGAATAGAATAAACGGTGTGTTAAAAGATCAACTACGAAGATGGATATTTCAATTATCACTATATATGACAAAAATGAAGAGCTTTAATTTTATATGGGAATTTTTAAGAACTATATCTGACGGACATTTATATATTTTCGAATAAATCTGACCGATTGTGCACCGAAACATTTGTTTCCCAATGCATGAAATTCTATTAACCATTATAGTAACTCCATTGTTAAGTAACTAATAATAATTACTGATAACTCTGATCGTTTTAACGAATAGAATAAACAGTGTGTTAAAAGATCAACTACGAAGATGGATATTTCAATTATCATTATATATGACAAAAATGAAGAGCTTTAATTTCATATGGGAATTTTTAAGAACTATATCTGACGGACATTTATATATTTTCGAATAAATCTGACCGATTGCGCACAGTCCCTGAAAAAGAAAGCCCACTGGGTCAAGCCATCGAGATAGTCAATTACTGTTTCGAATAAAACTTCCGGACGTTTCGCCGGTCTCTCCTCTTTTTTGCGCGTGGGTATTGCCGGGGAAATTTTGACGCGAAATCAATATTGGAATTAGACGTTCGAACTTTCCAGTTCGTTATTGCCTCGTGATTCGCAGGCAGTTTAAATAATTCCCCGGAGAGTTTAGTCGGTCTCAAAGGATATCTAGGTCGAATTGGAAGCTCGATACAGTCAATTACGGAACTGCCGAGGCAATCGTAGGGTATACACGGTATCGGTGTTGCGTCGTTAAGGCCCGTGTCGGGAAAAATAATAGCGTCCCCGGCCCCGTTGGAGTTATTCGATTATACGACGGCAGTCGCTGGCCGTTTAAACACCTTTTGCATTATCGCGTCGCGTCGCTGCAAATTAATGCGTCGAGCGTGTTATTATATTCGAAATCACTTTGCGCCACATTATCGAATTATCGCGTTAACGTGCCCGCTCTAGATATAATCGATTCGGATAATTTTCTATCGATGTCCTATATTTCCATTATTTCCCTACTATAACACCCCCCGCGGCCTCCTTCGGTTCGCCATTCTACTGCAGATAATAAATGAATCAGGGTAACACTCCATAATCGGTCGGTATATAATTCGCCGGCGCGGCCGTCATTCTATAACTTCGCTCGCTTAATTCTTCCGGCCACTATATTGCGCCAATTTAAACGAATGCTTCGATATAACGTGTTGCTCCGGTCACTTTTGTCGACGAATTTAATTATTAACTTTGATTTATCGATTCGCCGGCGAACGGGCCACTGTGTTTTGCTGTCCGAACGCGCAAACGGGACGAGCTGTATTCAATTTAATCAAATACAGATGTGGTCTTAGAATAATATAATACCGCATCAATTTTAAATTGAAAATAAAACGAGGCGTCCAAATATTTGTGATTATTGACATTGCAATGGTCCGCGAGGAATTATTAAACAAATTTGTTTCTTTGGGTATACAGTGACTCCCACTAATATTCGGACACTCTTAAAAAGACGATAACTTTTTTAATATTCCACCATGCAACTTGAATTTTTTTTGAGAAGCTAGAACAATCGGTTTTGTTACGTATTGTGAAAAGAATTTTTTTAAAAATTGCAATTGGTCGGAATTGCAGAGAAAATACTAAAAGTTATGTTTTACAACTTTTTTATGTGGGCTCACATTGAAAATGTAGAAAACACGTTTCGTAGATCTGTATCAATTAAACATATTCTGAAAATTTCATTTAAATCGGTCAACGTTGCAATCAGCTGCACACGTTTATAGATGGTAAAAATTGCAATTTTTCTATTAAAGATTCATATATCTTTTAATGCCTGTCGTTTTTTCCCCACATCAACCGATTTCGATGAAACTTTTACAATGTATATAATTGACACAGATCTACAAAACATATTTTTTAAATTTTCAATATTGACCCGCATAAAAAAGTTGTAAAACACAACTTTTAGTATTTTCTCTACAATTCCGACCAATTGCAATTTTTGAAAAAATTTCTTTTCACATCATGTAGTAAATTAAGTGCTGTAACTTTTCAAAAAAGTTGAAAGCGTATGGTGCAATATCAAAAAAGTTATCGTTTTTTTAAGAGCGTCCAAATATTAATGGGAGTCACTGTATATGTCATTGAAAAATGGCTGAATATTTTGATAGGCACTTTGTAAGATAATAGTCACTCTAATTGCTTCCAAAATAGTGTCAACATCAAGTAAAACTTGAAGCCCGAATTGAAAGAGATAAAACGTGGTATAATATTTAAAAAAAAAATAAAATTAATCAACTTTCATCCTAAAGAGTACGTGATTAAATTATGGAAATCGTACTGAATAATTGCAACTTTACCCCTTCAGGGTTGCGCACCAACAACACCCGGGACACCCCGTATAATGCACCATATCGTTAATAGAATATTCCAGGTTGGAGAACCGGGAGGCGTCTCGGTTGGCGGCAACTCGTTCGACTCTCCGCGATTATTTGCTTAATGCCAGCAAATTTCTGGTTAATACCGCGGCGTGGCTTGGCGGCAGTTGATGATAATACAGGATCCTTACCTAAGCGCATCCGAGGATCCGGGTCTCAGGGACTTAACGATCACGAGGTCGCTGCTGGTGTTCCGGAAAACTTCGTCGTATCCAGGAAACCTGTCGACCTCGCAAATGTGAACGTCGCCGAAGTATCCGCAGCCGAGGTTTTCAACGATGTTGAGCTTCTCCCGGGGGAAGTCTAAGATGCACTCGGGCACCTCGTCTTCCTCCTCCGTAAGCATATCCTCGGGACTGTAGCTTGTCATGCTACTGGAGGCTTTCGCGCTCATTGGCGGTGGCGTGCTCGGTGTGGGGGATGGCGGCAACGGCGGCAGAGAATTCTGTAATAAAAAGCAAACGCGCCGATCAATCGTAATTATGAATATTCGTAAATATTCGTCATCTAAAGATCTCCGCTGATCAAATGTGAAATTTCAGATAAGTTGAAAGGTAGCAAAAATCAGTCTAAATTCAATGCAATGCCACTTGTCTATTAGAACGTCTTTTTGACGTCTCCAAGATGTCTTTAAGACCTCTCCCAAATAGCACAGACACGTCTTAAAGACGTCTTAAAGATGTCTGTTGTTGCACGTTGAGACGTCTCTGAGACGTATCGAAAAAGACGTCTATTCAGGACGTAAGACGTTCAGACGTAAAACAGCCGTAAAAAAGACGTTTCCAAGACGTCGCGTGCTATTTGGGTAAGTTACATCGACTAGTCTGAAAAGTAAATTATTTTCAAGATTGAAAGAAAAAAAAATCAATGTTATTCGATGTTTGCTGAATTCTCTCGCGAAGGAAAAATGGCGCGGAAACATTTCCCGACGAGTGCAAAAACCGTTGAAAGTTTTCAAAGAAACGACATTCGAAAGTATTTTCATGAAAAATTGCGGAAGTTTTTCATTAGAGCTTAATGGCCTTGCTAAGAAAATGGGGATAAGTTGAGCGACAACGGTATCAATTACTCTTCTTCCTGGGACTGAAAGGAACTTGTGAAATGCTGATAGATGACTTCGGAAAATAAAAATGACTTTATTAAATAAAAAGAAATTAATTAAAAACGAGTTGATCTGTTCCTGTTACCGATAAACGAAAATACGATGGACGATTTAATACAATGTTACATGATGATATCATGGATTTTGTGGGAGATCTGTGCAATTCGTTTTGCATTTTAGAAGACACAGCCAAGCCGCAGGAGTCCATTTGGCTCGACTAAATGCTGCGTTGCGTTAACCCCAACGAATCCCCCAAGTATTTAATTACCACGTTCGTATTATTCATGAGCCCGTTATCGGTACACCCCCCTTCGTTCAATTATTTTTATGTTACTCTCGGCGTAAGAGCAATTAGAAAGCAAATGTCGAAAAATCATGGACGATCTTTCTTTCGGTAAATACGCCGGCGATTAGCAATATTCAACCTGAAAGGTCTTGAACGGTCAGAAAATACGCACAAGGCCACGGGGGGAACTTAAGTAATCAATAAACACACCCTTTACAGTATCGCTTGGTAATCTGCGTGTGCCCACGAAAGACGTTTCCCTCGGACGTCTCGCATTAGTTATGATTGATAGTGCCCTCTGGTTGCCATGTTTTTCATCCATTAAGCTTCATTATTCTTCGTTCGAAGTGTTTCAACGTCACCCGGCAAATTTCGAACGTGGGAAAAATTGATCGTTATCCTGTTCCTATCGGCGAAAAAAACGCGCGCGTTTCCCAACCGCGGCGACGAAACGGATTTACCGGCTTTCACTCGCGTTACGCGAGTACATAATCGTCCGAATAAAACAATGTTTTTTTAATTGTTCACGAAGACATTGGTTCGGGAAAAACCTGTCAAAAACGAAGAAGTACCTACTACTCTCAGCAAGCTTGAGAACTATCATAAATGGAAAAGTCATAAAAACCACTTTCATATAATATTCTACACATTCTAAACTTTAACAAAGTGAGACGGAAAGAAATCTAATATGTTTACTTGAAACACAGAATTTCTCTGATAAATGTGTAGTTCTCGCTCCTGAGAAAAATAGCAATTTAGAAGACATGCGCTCGATTGGACTAGTAATTACGCACACAAAATTTGAGCTTGCTAAGTATACGTCGTTTTCATATAAAATGAATTCCAAAATCGGATATCTCTCGCGTTAGAGAATACTTGAACGCATCTAATCACGATTGTCATAAAAAAGGTCGCAAGAACGTTGTAATAAAAAGAAGGAACATTAAAACGAACATAATGCATAAAGACTAATTAGTATTCGGAGCCGTTGATGGAGATCGTCCGAGAATATCAATTACTTTTTGCGCGGAGAAGCTCGGGGAAGGAAACGACGACACGACCTCGGCGCGACGCGGCGCGGCGCGGCAGCGCGGCGGGACAAAGTTGAGCGAAATGAAATTAAAGCAGAAGCCGGAACAGCGTGGCAGCGAAACAACATGGAATTAAGAGGAGGCCGTCGGATAAGCTCGCGGGGCCAGCAACCCTCGAAAGGGAAACGATTCAAGTGGCTTGCCGCGTGCTGCGATCGCGTTGTAAGATCCTAGAGTCACGAAGTGGTGTTTGACACAGTTCCGAGCGGCCCGAAGTGGCCCGCATTAATGCCTCGAGAAGGACTAATCGTCACGGATCGCATGTCTGCCGTACATTTTTGATACTCACCTTGCAGATCTCCGTACTGGCGTAATACTTTTCCGGCGGCGGTGGTATGGGCGGCGGATTAGATGGATATTCTTGAACCGGGGGAATTGGCCTGGCAAGATTGATCGCCGTGTTCAGCAGCAACGGAATAACTGGCTGCGCCTCCGTGATACCTGTCCGGTGATACCGTGAACGGAAAAAAAGAATTTCTTTCACAAGGTTAGAGACACACGATCGCCATAGTGCACGGAAACGAATTCGCTCGTCGCACGAAATCTCCGATTCTTCAAATCCGTATTTGCAAATCACAAAAATACGTACACAGAATTTTGTACAGTAAACGCTCGTTCGTTGTCCAAAGGCCGGGGGTTTGAGCGGACAACGAACGTGCCCCGACATTCTTTATGATTTATGACAGCGTTTAGATATCGCGCAGACCGCGCCAAGCGAGACTTCAATAGAAACACAGAAAAGGAAAGAATGAAATACGTTTCGCGTGACTGTCCGCGTCTCTCTCTTTCCGATGCGCTGTCCTTCCTTGCGACCGAAACTTTCACCGCGGATTAAACCACTAAATACAATTGAAACTATATCGTGTTTGGTCTTGTTTTAATCAGAAAAATGCCAGAAATAAGGTAGTGAAAGTCCCATAAACAAATAATGAAAATTAAGAGATTTGGAAAATCGACAGGCAGCGGAGTGGGTAGGCACTGGACAACGAGCGTGCCCCTGATTCAGGACAACGAACAAGCGTTTACTGTATACTGTATTATTTTTAATCGATCAAGACGATCTAGAAGAGAACGATTTTCTTCCTCGTTCGATCCGCACCGTGCCGTTGCATGCGCCCGCGAAACCGTTTTTCCCCAAGCGAGCTTCCGGCGGCTATTTCTATCGCCGTTTCTGCGACGCGGATTTGTTTTATTGCGACACGCTGGCGCGTCTCCCAGCGAGTTCCCCTTATCTTTGTGGGCCGTCGATCGTGCCAGCCGATTAGGAGCCCCCTCAGTTTGCAATTAAACCTTTTTCTGCGCGGGGAAAGGTTTTTAAACGTTGCGCCAGTTTTAAGGAAGCCCGCCGGGCAATTATTAATGTAAACCGAGTGAGAAGCGGTTTCGCTGCAAGTCGACGAATGACAAATAGTTCTAGTGGTTAGTCGCGTACACGGTTATCCGCCGCTGTTCATTTGCAACAAGCATTTTAAATTTTCCGCTCGCACGATATCCGTAGCGGAGTTTTACTGCGAAGTTGTACGGGAACTGCTCTAAAATTTTTCGTATGTTCGCGTTTAACCAAGGTTGTAAAATGAACTCGAGATAGAGCACCTCTGGAAGTTCGTTTCAAGCTTGCGATGGAGATTATACGTCGAAGAATCGTTTAGCTCACGCCACAGTTGAAATTGTTTTTTTTTTTTTTTGTTGCTGAAATCGTTCCAAGTTTACGAAACTCCTTGCCAACATGCTTGACCACGATTCGGTGAAATACGAACTACGGGTTGTTCGAAATTCACTGTTGCGCGTCGAATGTCACGGAACATTGCAAGCTCTTTGCAATAATGTAACTACATGGACAATTCTATCGGTGACATGCGACAGAACACGGCAGGAACACAGTGGAATAGAAATCATAAAAATTTTCTACGTTCGGCGGATCAATTTTCCAAAAACGGTTACACACGAATAAAATCTTTTTATTTGAAACATTAAAGCGTTCGCTAAAGAGTTTCGCTGTGTGTTGCGTTCATAAAAATGACGATTCCATGTAGCATAAACCGCATTCGAAACTTGAAACGTGTTTTGAAAATACCGGACGGGTTCCGACAACCACCACCGGTATCGATTCTCGACTGAAATTTTCTACCGTTCTATGCGAAATTGTCGGATTTCTGTCAACACATTTTTCAAACGGAGTTTATTATTTTTTATTAATAGAAAAAACCGTTTCGCCCTATGAAAACATTTTTCGAACAATTTTGCGCCCGCCATTTTTTTTTTACCGATTTGCTACAGAAAATTGTTAACGCGTCTGCTTTGTCGTTCGCTGAAAATTTTATCCTTGAAAGCCTCTTTGGGAAAGAGACAATTTTTGGTCGAATATGTTACAAATTGAAACTATTCTTTTTGACAATTTCTCGAGAATCGGCAATTAAGTGGAATTTTGTTGAAATAATTTTCGGATCCGCTGTATTTCGCCGTAGAAACTTCAATATCCATCAGAGTCACGAGAGGGCCGTCGAGATATTTAAAATCGATTAAGGACGTACACGGCCGGCACACAAACCGCCAATAAATCACGTGCGAACTTTTCTAATGATTTGTGTTCATGTAAGGATTGGCTTAAGTGCCGCGAACTCTATAATAATCTGTCGACCATTAGCCTGTAATTTAATTCGAGCGCTGCCCGCCTGCATATCGCGGTAGGTGTTGCGTTTATCGTCGCGGCCTGGTGCCTATAGTCCACCACGGTTTTACGTAATTTTAGCCGAACGCAAACTCGATAATGCGCCGCAGCGCAAACCTGCTCGTTTCGAGTTTTCCCCACTATTTAATTAAAACACACAACGCCGTGATAAATATCGAGAGAGCGCGCGGTCGATCCCACGCTCGAATTTTCTCCGGCAATTAACAAACGACATTGGCGACCGCGAAACTGCGAATTGATATAATCGTTACGGTCGAATCGAACTCCTTTGTTCGACGATTTAAAGCGACTTCGCGATACACGCGTTCCGTACCGAGGGTTCGATGCTCGACTCGTTCAGCCGGGTTTCAACGACTTAAGAGGGAACGGTAGTCACGTGACTTTCCCTAGAATTTCCCTAGAATACCCTAGAAATTTGGCCGAAACTTTGGTTTGCGATTTTTATCATTTCATGGATATTGATACAATACTTAAATGTTTAGTAATTGATAAGATACCAACGCGTATTTAATAACGTAAACAAAATTTGCAATAATGGTACAGCAATTTTTAGTGGTGCCACGGGTCATTTTTTTGGAGTTGTCAAGGTCATCGATGTTGTTTGGTACATAACTACATTTTTTTTTGATTGCATCGTGTAACTGATGGAACAATACATTCAGATATGTATAATAACATGACCTTGAAATCCAGATAAAATGACCAGAAATGATGTCGAATTTATCGACAAAAAAATCTGAAAAAAAATATTCGTGCCAAATATTTGGTCCATTGACACCATGCACATTACGTAACAAATAATTTTTGCATCACAATAACCTGAAGAGATATTTAGGTGTTCTTATTTAAACGGACCACCCTGTATTCTTTTTTGCTGTCTACGGTATCAGTTAGAAAAATCGATTTGCGCTACCGCATAGTGCAGCGTCCCAAAAATAATATCAACTAAAAACCATGCGCACAGTACTAAAAGTATACTTATCGACAACAAATGCCTATGTACATAAAACATGAAAGAAGGACCCTCGAATGGCAATTTGTTTCGTTATCGGCCCCTCCTCGCCGCTCGAACGGCAAGTAAGGCTGCCGTTAAATAAACTACGCGAAATGAAAAAGTAATAATAATAGGAATCGTTCGAATCTTTATGGGGCTTAATAATATCGTGCAATATTTGATGAGGCGTGGCGCTGATAATCGCGGCCGGCTCCAGCCGCCGCTGTTTGAATTAATTTAAATCGGCCTAACGGCGCATGCACCGGCAGAGTTCGAAAGGCTTAAGTATCGCACTTAACGTCGCTACCAACCGCTGTAATCCGTGATAGTTTTGTGTAGCTGCGGTGTCGTCGTGGTGTAGGCAGCCGCGTGGTACTGCGCCGGAAGCGGAGGGCAAATTGGTCCCTTGTCCTCGCCCTCCTCCTGCACGGAGACCTGCGGCCGAATATCGAACGTTCCCGTTAATAAACCTGACATTTATGCACACGCGATAGTCGAACGGGAACTTTCCGTCACTTTGTGCCCTCGGCTTTCCTCACCCTCGCTCTCCTCCTTCGGCGAAGGCCGAAACAAACGTTCATACTCGTAGCGTCCCTTTTCCATATGAACTGGCATAAGTCCAATTATTTATTAATTTAAAAAAATAATTTTGGCTGAACTTTCTCTTGGAAACCCAGAAATTTTCGATTATTATATGTCTTATCTTGTTGATTTCTGCGAGAAAACTCCTATATGGAAGTCCCAGACCACGGAAACCACTCGTTTTTAAGTTATGACCATGTAAAGTTGAGTTAATTTTATAGAATTGAGAAAGAGCGTAGTTGTAGTTGTAGTTGTTTGAGATTGTGTCTGGGTTAGGTCTTGGTTAGTTCTGGCTAGATTGTGTAACGGTTTTGTAATTGTAAGCATGAAAAATTTAGATATCTTGATTGTGTGTAAATGTATGTTATCGGTATTGCAGAGTTGTGGCGCGAAGTGCGGTGCTACGTGCTACGCGATAACGTACCCGTAACGTGTGCGATATGGGGGCGCCACTGAGTCACTACACGGGAGAGCTCCCAACTAACCAATATGGCGGCGCCCATACCTGCCACTTTCTGAGGTGAAACAATGAAAATTAGTGTTAAATTAGTCAACTTTACATGCTCATAACTTAAAAACGAGTGGTTTCCGCGGTCTGGGAGTTCCATATTGGGGTTTCTCGCAGAACTTAACAAGATAACACATATAATAATCGAAAATTTCTGGGTTCCCAAGAGAAAGTTTACCCATAATTTTTAAGAAACTATCAATCTGACTTCATCAATGTGAACAAACTTTTTTCAGATCTGTTCGAACTATGTTTTTTGAGCGGTCATTTGTGTACGTATTAATTACGATGTTCTGACGCTACACAAATTTCTAAATGCTGTTGTCTGCCGTTATTCGCTGTCGTCGTGAAATGTGCAAGTTTTATCTCGCGAAATGGATCGGAGAGTCGCGGTATCGTGGCGTTGCCAATAATTTTATGGGACATAATTATCTGCACAATGCATCGATACGCATTCATCAGGGTATGGTAATTTCAGCGAATAAAATTTATCATATCACGGAGTAATTATTAGTTACGGTTCGGTCCGATGGTCGTGGCAATTTGATCACGGTATATCGTTACAAGCCAGATATAGGAATAGACCGGAACAGCATACGGGGTTCCATGTCAAACGGTCTGAAATATCGCCAAAAACCAGTAGTTTTCTATCTAGGTGAAACAATCGGCCAGTGGAATATGTATATGAGAGATTGCTGCACAAAAAGTTTGTTTCCAAGGGGGCACACACAGTTGGGTCAGAGTTGTTGACTCTGAAGTACATAATGTTCCAGCGTGAACTTGAGACTTTCCGGTTCGTTGATATTTCTTCCTGGTCTGTGCTATCAAATAGTTTCAGCGATTTACAAGGAGCGATGCAAAATACAAATTTTCCGAAGGAAATTATTCTTATTAGCACGGTACGTAAATAAATACGATTTCTTTTTAAACCAAAGTGCACGTATCATAAGAGGCAATCCTAGAAGTTCGAAAATTCCTATGGACCTACGTTCTAAAATTGACTCGAATAATCCTCTTAAATCGTATGAATTTTATCCGAGCTGGCGGTCGGATTTCATCGATTTTCCACGTAATTTCGCATTTATTTTCAAACCAAGATGCTCCAATTATAAAGTCAGCGACCCTTAATTTTTAATTTCCTCGAAAGTTTTACGAATTTCCAATACGTTCTAAAAATGACTCGAACGATCTCCTAGAATTTAATGCTAACTATTCTTATAAAATAATTCAACACCATAATGTTTTTGTCATAAAGGGTGACTATTTACCTATAACCCTTAAGTGGGCGCGCAATAGCACTAAGTGCTCCGTTTGTAGTTGCTCCATTTATTGACATAAAATTTCATAAAAAACTGATAATGAACAGTGATATACGTAGTTTTAAAGGATGGTGCACAAAGTGCTCCGCGCGCCCACTTAAGGGTTAATTTAAGCTCTGGAAAGTTGGAAAATTCCCATTGGAATACATTCTGAAATCAACTGGATACGGACATGATATTTCTTCTTTAAAAGTGAATAAACTCCATTTAAAAAACGCTATCATGTCCCGAACGCAAAACAAGGAAGCGCCACGACTGAAAAAGCATGGTCTCTATGCAGGATCGACGCGCGTCGCAGGAAATTAAGGCTGTTACCCCAACAAACAATCCCAGGCCGATCTAGCTCGGCTTCTACCCTTCTTGAGGTTGATAAGAGGATCATGTCGAGGCACGAGTCGCAACCGTAGCGAGATAATATCCATTGATTCTTTTTTCCTTGCCCTCGGCTCGAATGTCAGACACAGTCTGGCCAGAAGGGCACAAGAGGACTGTGGGGAGGGGGGAGAGGTGTTAATTTCCGTTTAGGAAGCGTTAGGGTGCCATGCTGGCGAGACGCTGCGCCGCCGCTGTTAAGATAAGATAACCACTTAGCCATCGGGATTCTACTCGAATCTCTTTTCCCTCTCGTTCGCCGCCCTCTGTCTTCTGGTCGCCACTTTTCTCCGGTTTTTTTTCTCTTTTTGATCGTGCCACGTTTCTGATACGTTGCTCGTCTTCCTGTCATCTAACCTTCCATATCCCACCTCTCTCTCTCTCTTTCTCTCCCTCACTATTACGGGCTATCTGAACTTCTGTCGCGACTTCCGCCGCGGTATTCAAAGCTACTTTGCCAGCTCGTGAACGTTGATGGCCCGATCACGAACCCCTTCAACCGCGTCGCCGTGGTTTGCTCGGTTGCTCGGCCGCGCTTCGACGTTACGAGGACACCAACGGCACCGAAAGGACACGCGTTACGATCTTTTATCGCTTCTCGAACCGGTCGTAATAAAGCTCAGGGGGTGGGACCGACCGGCTTCTACGAGGGTCGTTATCCTCTAACGTGGCCGTTTAATATGTTTCTTGCTGTGCGAAAGCGTGCGTTCGCGGTATCGTCCCGCGGTAAACGATCGGAAAGTCACCCCGTGGCCATTTTGTCGCCTCCGAGGCTCGCTGCTGCTCGCTACCATCGCAACCGCGGCAATTTATTGTAGTCGGGTGATATGCGCGGATAGAAAAATTTTTACGATATGGTCTCTGCAGGGATTCGATATTGTAGGACAAATTTCTGTCCGTATATTTAATGGTGCTTATCGTAGATGGCTGATAATACGGTTCCTCGAGGAATTGAGTAACCAGACTATCGATTTTTCCGATTCGATTCAAGATTAAAATGTTTTGCATCGTTTGCAAGATACTCGATTCACTGGAAAACGAACCGTAAAAAGGAACAAATTTATTCTTTTATTATTCCCAATCGATTGTCCACGGAACACCCTCTGTATAGTAAATTTGATCATTGCAATAGTATTTCTCGATCAAAACGTTTCGTATCTTCAAACTGATCCCCCTACAATGTACATATTATTACTTCAAAGTATAATGTTCTAAATATGTAACCATATGTTAAAATCCATGTGGTCGCTAATGACCTGGTTGTTGATGCGACATTTATAAATAAATAATTTTAAAAAAACATTTCGTAACATTTACATTCTAGGATCGGACATTTCATATTTGCAACAACCTAATAATATTAATACATTTCCCTTTATTTGTCGTTGTGTTACGAGGTCGCGGAATCAAAATTTTAATTATTCGAAATGAAAAATGGTCAAGCTACAATGATTCGAGTTAGAAGCGCGCTTATGAGACGCGATTCGACGTGTTAATTTGCACTGGGATCTTGTTTGTTCGATGCTTCGGCGGACAACGTTGTCCGCGCTTGCGCATGCACAAACACAGAGAGTCTAGTAATTGGCAATATGAAAATCTTCCGGCGGCGGGCGTGTTTCGGTGATCGAGGCTCAACGGCGCGAATGATTTAATACGCGAGGAAAAATTAATTACAGAGAAACCAATCAGCAAGTGGAATTTTCGACTGATCACACGGCAATCTTCGTTTAAGCGAAAAATAATCGATCGAACGAACGTTAATTGAAAATAGTAATTACTCGATAAACACCGGCCGCCGGTTCGCGTGTCCATTTGACGAGCGGAAATATCTGCTCGCGCACTGTAAACACTCGGCCCTGACAAATTCAATTATCGCGATCATTAGGAATATTGTTTCTGCGTTGAACTTGTGTCGCGTGGTGGTCTGAAAAATTACTATTTTTTGTTAAACAAATAATTTTTCTGCGTACTCTACCGTTAGACAACTTGATTTTAATTTGCTGAAGCCACCGCTAAAAATGATTCTATTCATTTCCTGGTCTTTTGTGAAAAATTTTCGACGAAAATATTTTACAGTCCACTAATGAGTTGAAAAATGATCAATTTTCATTCGAGAATTTAATTAGAGTTTTTATCAAAAAATTGTAATTTCGGTTGAAAAGTTTTGATTAAAAAAACGTAGTCTCGGCTTTTGTTGCAACCGTGAAATGTAATTATCCAATTTTTTTGAAAATTCTTTAACACACAAATTGCATATACGGAACTAGTGTGCTATACAGTGATGCCAATCATATAGTAAGTGATGCACTGATAATCATACTATCAGAGAATATTAATTTTGAATATAAAGTGAATCTGACCAAGCTAAGAGAATCTATAAGAAAACAATTTTCCAGTCCACGAAAGATGCTGTGGTAACAGTCTGAGGTATTCGAAAGATTTATAATAATCACCGTGAAAAGTGGAAGAAGCATAATCGCTTCAGTGGTAAGTGCTAAAGGTAATTTCGGAAAACGGCTGCTGGCAAGCTCGTACATTACTCGTAAATAATTATAGTGGAAATTACATATTTGAGTCTCATTGTCTGGAAATACTCGGAAACCATTACGGCTCCGCAAGAATTTTACTATCCAACGTCATTTTCCCAATTGTGGAGCACGCCAGACATAACTTCCATTTTTACGATCTCATAAGGACGGGTATAGATTATGGGAGTGTCTCTTCTATATTTAGTCTCGTATCCCTCGCAATAAATTCTTAATGGGGCAACCAATCACCTATGAAGGAGTGGTTTCCCTATTATCTCGAACGGTCAAATTTTTCGCGATCTTAATTGACGATGTCACCGCGATATGTTAGCGCAATCGAAATGGTACTATGCATTTCGTGCGGTATGCCATAGAATAAATTGATTTATTAATTCTCCTGCTTTGCTATCTTCCCATCGAAATTTCGATCAAATTCATCAACTAATCTTTTACAATCACGTATAAATGAAAAATAAATATATTTCAGAAATTACCATTATTATCATTAAATTATCTTTGATCATAGAGCGAAATATTTTTAACTTATTTCGTGCGATATGCCATAGAATAAATTGATTTATTAATTCTCCTGTTTTGCTATCTTCCCATCGAAATTTCGATCAAATTGATCAACTAATCTTTTACAATCTCGTATAAATGAAAAATATTTCAGAAATTACCATTATTATCATTAAATTATCTTTGATCATAGAGCGAAATATTGTTAACTTATTTATGTACAGGGACAAGAATATTATTCATTAATTTTCTGTACATCTGTTGTATCTATTCAATAGTGTGTACTCTGTGTCTAGTCATATTCGTTTACCGTGTGTTCAGAGTTTCACTGGAAACGTAGTCGATTGAAGTGCCCTGAAAATGAGAGCAGAAATCGCGGCTGCTGTATCATTAGTGTAAGTATTGTCCACTTTCAATGAACTAGCCTGTACAACGTGCGCAGGAAGATAACACGCCCCCTTCCGGTTGACCAGTGTTTGCTGTGGTCGTAAGTATATCAATCGGTTGCACAAAAGGACCCTTTCGACCGATACATCGCTGACCCCTTTCGTGGATACGGACAGGTTCGACTGACCCGTGTCGCTTTTATTGAGGAATATCGCACGGTGTGTAGTTCCGCCGTATTCCGTTGCCGACGTACAGGGTGTATCTGAATTTATGACACACCAGGAAAATAGACAACTCCCTTGCAGGAACACGAAACAGAAAATTTCTCTCGTAAAACAACGTTGATCTAGGAACAAATCTGCTTCGAAAATTCAACGGGTGTTATTTACGCTTGCGTTGTTTATGCGAATATTGATTTTCATACTGGCTGAAATTAAGCGGCAATCCAACAAAAATAAATAACATAATATAAAGTATTTCACTCCTGTGCATAAAGATCCGGAATCTAATTAATAATTAATTGATGGATGATTTTAGTGTAAATTTACTGCTTTTTCGTATTGACTACCTTAGTATGATCAGTAGATTATGCTTTCAATATCTAAGGACATTAGTTCTACATTTATGAATATGAATAATAGATAAAAATCTTCAAAAATTGAAACTTTTGTATAATCTATATCATTTTGTTTAATACTGTGCAAATATTAAGTAATTGGTAAATCACAATTATTTTCAACTAGTAAGTGGAAAGAATCGGAATATCTAGTGTACCTAACAGTTGAGTATAATGTTCCTCGTCGACGAAATTATATCTGA
This sequence comes from Lasioglossum lativentre, assembly GCA_916610255.1. Taxonomy (NCBI): domain Eukaryota; kingdom Metazoa; phylum Arthropoda; class Insecta; order Hymenoptera; family Halictidae; genus Lasioglossum; species Lasioglossum lativentre. Next base: position 7,325,172 of record OU744366.1, read on the forward strand.
TCCTAGATAGTGAAAAATTTCAGTCAATTATAGAGGATTTGATTCTTTTTTTTGTTATTTTTTTTCGTTTTGCAGCAGTTTAAATTTTTTTCAGTGGCATTATTTATGCTATATTAACTAATGTCTGCACAAGGAACTGCATTCGATTAATAGAATTCCTGATATACACTGTATCCTCGGGGTCTCGCGAGACAACGACTCTGCGAAATAAATAATAGATAATACTTGGTAGAGCAGGTCCTGCGCAAGCGTTTCACCGTACTTATTATCATGCTGTATTTGTTCAGAGACGTAGAACGTTCCGCTGCATACTAATGGCCGCATCCAGTTTATCACGAGCTGGACGATCGATGGTCTGCTATTAAATAATCTCCGGCCGTCGCGGTTGAATTAAAAAGTTCCTTCGGAGCGACGCGACGCTGCGCCGCGCCGTGGAAATTTAAGAACCACCCGTGACATTTTTAAATGCAGGCGACAACAGACGCTTCTAAATTTTACATCGGGTCTGGGCTAATTTTGGCACTCGAGTTGTCTCCTACATTGTCCCAAGACGGAGTAGAATAACGAACAATTCAAAGATATATTAAACTGGAAGAAGCCTTCTGACGACCTAGTCGTATACTTAATTTATTATACATGCAGTGACTCCCATTAATATTTGGACACTTTTTAAAAGATGATAACTTTTTTAATATTCGACCATGCAACTTGAATTTCTTTTTTGAGAAGTTAGAACAATCGGTTTCGTTACGTAACGTGAAAAGAATTTTTGACAAAATTGCAATTGGTCGGAATTGCAGAGAAAATACTAAAAGTTATATTTTACAACTTTTTTACGAGGGCTCATATTGAAAATGTAGAAAACACGTTTCGTAGATCTGTATCAATTAAATATATTCTGAAAATTTCATTAAAATCGGTCAACGTCGCAATCAGCTACACACGTTTATAGATGGTACAGATTGCAATTTTTCTATTAAAGATTCATATAATCTTTCAATGCCTGTCGTTTTTTCCCACATCAACCGATTTCGATGAAACTTTTACAATGCATATAATTGACACAGATCTACAAAACATATTTTTTAAATTTTCAATATTGACCCACATAAAAAAGTTTTAAAACGCAACTTTTAGTATTTTCTCTACAATTCCTACCAATTGCAATTATTAAAAAAATTTCTTTTCACATCATGTAGCAAATTAATTGCTCTCACTTCTCAAAAAATTAAAATCGTATGGTCCAATATCGAAAAAGTTATCGTTTTTTAAAGAGCGTCCGAATATTAATGGGAGTCACTGTATATACGCATTATACATTCTTTATAAAAATTGAATTTTTATCATTTCCTAATATTTCTGGGATGTAAAAACATTGCGATTGTAATTTTTACTGTTTCAAGTACGAGTACTGCAGGAGACAGAACTGTCGGTCTTTTGTATGATAATTATATTGTAGCGAATAAACGTTTCATGCAAATTATTTGATAAAATATTTAAATTAAGTATTTCAAAATTTTGATCAAGGTATAGTACGTGATGGCCACATAAATGGAACAGTAATTAATTGAAATTAAAATGAGGACATAATATATAGTACATAAAACATATAGAGAATATATAACAACGATAAGTTAATATAAAGAACCCATGAACATATATAATAGAGGTGAGAATATATGTGGAACAGTTTGAAATAAAAACGTGTGCCTCTACTGTTTTTCCGATTTTAGGTAAAGCAGCTGACGGCTCTAAATCGCGACAGATAATCGTCGCAGATTCAATTTGTCGTGGACGGTGGTTGAAAAACACAAATCGAAATAGAGAGACGTTCAACGTTGATGAAATCCCAGACGTGCAAAAGAAGAGGATTTCAGGAACAAAACGATCTTCCATTAATTAGCAGTGGAGTGCTTTTTGCCATTTTCATTACCATGGGTACATTTCCGCCCTTTTCCCGTGAAAGCTGCTCAACCTGTCGGATGTTTGCACATTTTCTGCCTTCGCCGACATCTGCACCCTTTACCCAGTGTCCTTTGCTCTTTCCTTTATTCCGGCGCTTTCTGTCCCTTCGGCCCGGCCCGACCCGACCCGACCCGATACGACGGAACAATTCCGGATTTCCGCGTTCGATCTTTGGTCACGTATCACCTAATCCGCGAAAACCACAAAAATTATAAATGCAAATAATATCCGGCTCGATATTATCATTTAATTACCCAGCTCGCGGGCACGCGAACGATTGTACCGAATGATCCTCATAAGCCGGACCGTGCGCGCGCGCTATTATCGCCGCACGAGGAATATTTGATCTCAAAGTGGACATTAATTTTCGATTTTCCTTCTTTCCGATGATATTCGTCCTATTTTCCCAGTTCGCGTGTATGCATATGCGTAAAATCATTCCCACGATGTTGAAACCCATCGCATAATTTAGTCTCGCGCCCGGCTTTTATTCAAACTTGAATTATGAACTACCGAAAATTGATGGAATCAATTTTACAGTTCGCTTAAGCAACTCGGCCCCCGCGTTTTGCTTAATAAGATTAACTCGATCCTGCAGTTTAACCGTGGATTGTTCGACCTGTCAATAAATTATATTAACATTTACAGAAAATTGCTTTCATCGCGCGGGAGTCAAATCGTATTTCATACTGTATTTCCGGAACATTTACCGTGTAATATAGATATCTCTGCTTTTGGAACTTTAAATGACATGTTTTCGAACATGCCAACTAGACTCTCAATCGAATTAATTTGTTCTTTAGCTAATATATAGTTTATTTAACAATATACGATTCACACAATTCTTTTATCAAACTTGTTTACTGTTTATTTGGTGAACCATTTCATTTATTTCACTTGTCTACAATTTATTGAGCACGCTTTATTAGGATCGACTAGCCGTGAGAATGCTATAACAATTATTCTTAATCATTATGGATATTATGCATTTATGGCAAAAATTAGATGCAAGTTAAAACAGCAAAGATATTAAAAGAATTTAAAAATAACTTCTTATTTCACTCGAGTTTGTTGCAATTCAGCTAGAAAATTTTTATTTTACAATAAAGATCCCCCATCTCATTTCTTATCAATACAGATAATTTTCATTTTTCCCTCTTAATATTCCAAACGAAACATTCAGAACGCGTAGCCCGAAGTATCGTTAAAAAGAACGTTCACGAAAAAAAAAAACACCGTCAAAATTCATTCTCCCCAAGGGAATTAGCATAATTCCTCCCTCTTGCTGTCGATTTCGCATTCCGATTCCAGTTATGTTCGCCAAAAACCGGCGTCGTCCAGGTCCAAAAAAAAAAAGTGGGCGGAATCGCGCTAATCGCGTCGCGCGACTAATAAAAAAAGCAGCTCGGAGAAAGAACCGGCAAAAACGTGGACGAGACCATTATTCGGTTCTATTTTTTTATCCGGCTGACGTGCTCGATAATTTCCCTTGATTCCAGCAATTCGTGGAATTGAGCGAACGTTCGCTCTAGTGTTTCTGATTTCTCAACATTTTTCATTTCTCGAGAAAGAGAAATACAAGTTTGATTTCTTGATAATTCTCGAGAGATCTCGAAAAAAATCTTTTTTGAAAAATTCTACGTTTAATTAAAGAAAAATACATGAATTTCAATCAAATCTTTATTATTTATTAACTATCCTAATTTTGCACATACAACGTATTGTTATGTACATATATAAATTTTATACATTTAGTAGTTAAGAAATGAAATACGATATTCAAACAATATATATTAAACAATTGAAATATATAACTTTGATACAACTTTATTAAAAAAACCATTCCAAACAACATGTTCAACTTGTAAGATAAAAAGTTAAAAATATTAATGTATATAAATACTGTGAACAATGAAAATAAAAAAATTTTAATGTTTTATTTTTAAAAATTATATCTGTGATTAAAATAGTTAAAAAAAAACTGCCAGTCGAGATCTTTTCTTTGTTAAAAAAATGATTGGTTATTGAAAAATTGCGCCCTTTAATGGTAGGATAACAGCCTGTTAATGGCATCCTACGTTTCGAGTGCAAGTATAATTCAGAAAGCGAGCTTTATTTGAATTCTCGGAGAAATAACAATAATTTCTCGAGAAGTGACAAAATTGAAATATTTAGCTTTTCTCGAGATATGTTCGAGAAAGGATTCTCGAGAAGAAACACTAGTTCGCTCTGTTCCTTTTTCCACGGAATCGGGCATCCCCGCTAATTCGCCGGGCCGTATGACGTTGACGAAAAGTTTCGAGAGAAAGAAGAATCTGCGGGGGAGACTCGCGAAAAGCTCGCGCGCGAACTTTCTGTTTGATTTTCATCAAGATGCCCGTCGCCGGAAATGGCGGCCTCTCCGCCGACGGTTAATCCAGAATCCCGATGGCCGGGACAATGCGGATACACGCGTACGTCAAATTTGCGCGGGGGGGGGGGGGGGGGTGGGATTTAGAGTATACGGGGAATCGGAGAGTTTGTTGCTTTAAATTAAAATAATCTGTTTTCGCTCGGCCGGGCCCCTCGTATCGCGACGAGCCCTAGAGCTAAAGTCGGTAATCGCATTACCTTACTTTTGAACGCATCCCTTCGCCGATCCTCGTCCACCCCCGCGTTCTGGTGCACACACACACACACACATCCTCGATGTCGTTACTATGAAAGCGTTTCGCAGTGTACGCGTGTTCCGAACGGACCTGGCTGATCGTAATAAAATCGATGAAATTTAATGAATTCACGCGCGCACTCCCTGGTTCTTTCAATTATACGACATTCCTACGCCAATGTTCTACCGTCACACGAGGATCATCGGAAATTTACAAGCCTCGCCGGAAATCTCGATAATGCGGCTGATTTTTTAGGTACTTTTTCAACTCCACCCCCACCCGTGGTCTGTCACTTATTAGTAATTATTGCGCATACTTGCCCCCGGGAAAACCGATATTATGAAATTGGAAAGCTATAATTAATTTCAATCGACGGGGAAAGCGGGAAATTAATAAAATTGCGGCTAATAAATGTAATGCAACAGGAAGAAAAAAGGATTCGAGAAGCTCTCTCGTCGCATCGCTATTATTAATTTCATTAATGAGATAATGTACGAGTCGAGAGGGGTTGATTTTGTTTGGCGCATTAATTTATTACTGCTGGAATAATTAAGTGCTTTGTGTCAGTTTCATGTCAGATAAAAGTTTAAGCACGAGCTTCGAGTCTCTGTAGATATTATTAAGATATATCTTTGTGTATCGTGAAGACAACAATTATAATTTTAGACAAAGGCTGTACGTTTATATGGAAAACATGCAAGCCACGCGTAAAACGAGAGAAATAAGTACTTGAAAATTTATTTATATTTATTATGCTTCTGTCGGGATGAATATGAAATAAACGGCCGCGCCGGGATGATGTGCGAATCGATATTAATAATTTTGTAAGGACATCTCGCTCGAATTTATGGGACGGAGAATTCGGGAAATTTTAAATCACTACCTGTATGGTGCCCGACCATATTTTTCACTCGCGATTTATGGTCACACAGCCTGTGGAATTTTATTTAAATAATTTCACGGGCAAACGACTCGAAACAAAAATCTGTTTCAGCTGTCGGATAGATACCGAAGGAAACATGTACCCGTTCAATTAAATAAAAAGCTTGATAGGCGTAATGAGATACAAGGCTCAGAAATTTGATTTACGTATCGTCGTGTTTCATAACATTTACATTTAAACGTGCACAGTTTTCTGTTAATAAACATGAAACTCGTCGTTGCAATTCTAGAATGCAACTGGGAAGCTGCGAGAGGAGCTGCTGATCAGAAATGCGTTGCATGTCCGATCTGTCATGCCACTCGTCAGTGACAATAGCTATTACGTTATCTTGGACAAAAAATTCATGTACAATTTCAGAGAGCGTCTATACAGGGTGTCCCTTTTTTGTCAAATACGAATTTCAATACGAATTCGGTAAGTATCATAACGTAACATGTTAAAATTGAAGATGACCTCGAAAAATTATGAAAAAAAGTAGTTGACAAAAAATTTGCTATAATCACGTGAAAGCTCTCTTGAAACCATGCTATATCTGATAAAAATATTTTCGATCGGACTGCTAATAACAGAGTAATCTCTACTGGTCACGATTCGTGGTTCACCCTGTATAAAAATTCTCCTACATACGAATTGGCATTTCAACCGCCTGCATAGGTATGTCAATGAAAATTCTTGACATTCTTTCCTGAAAATACAGAACACACAGAATCACGATATTTTGTTGCGTCGCTAAAGTTGAAAAGTGGCTTGGAATTTGTGATTTCAAGGAGCAGATTTTTCTTCTTCACAGCAACATTGTGGTATTGGAGTGCTCGGAATAATATTTCATATTAAAGTCAATTTTAAATCAATTTTTTTTTATTAAGACAGATATAAAGATTTTTTATTGGGGGGCTTTTAAGTGAAATGAGATTTTCGCCAAGTAATTTACAAAAAGTCTGTAGTTAAACAAATCCTTTTGCAAATATATTAACCCTTAGCATTCGGATGGCGACTCTGAGGCGCCATTGAAAATTGCTATGCCATTTTTAAACATATTGTTCAGAATATTATTTTTGTTCGTATTTAATAAATTACTAGACATTTACATATTACATGAGATATTATATCAGTTTCATATGCAAAAAAATGAAAAGAAATTGTATAGAGTGAAAATATTCTGGAATGGAACAATCTTTCGTTTTTGAGTTAAAATAGCTCCGAGTGCAAAGGGTTAATTGAAGAAAGTGCAACAAAAATTTCAGCTTTTTGAAAATGGAAACGTAAATGTACCCTCTTAATTCGAACAGTGTGCGGAAGGTTTTGAGCGTGACAATAGCATTGGCACCGGCACGCTAAATCCAATCCATATTGCGACCCTCGCTGCCGATCCCGTCTCCGGATAAATAGTCTCGAGAGCAGTGTAAGCCTATCGAGTGGTCGATGTCCGGGTGAACTCACCCCCTCTCTCTCTCTCTCTCTCTTTCTCTGTCGAACGGAGGGGTGGCTGCCAGTCTGCAGGAAGCAAGTGCAACGGGGTCAGCCGAAGAAAAAAGGGAAATCGTGACACTCGACGGCTTTAGAATGTCGGGACGAGACAAGTAGCAGGTGGCTAATGCAGAGGGTGGCGTGTGCGAGCGTACCCTGTGTTACACTAGATGCTACACTAGAGGATGGCTACGTGTGTACACAGGCTTCCTTACGGATGGGTGAACGAGCTAGATAACGCACGTCTTCTCGCGCCGACAATACGGCCGTGCGACTGGCTCTTTTAATTAAGTGGAGTCAGCTCGATTGCGTGCCAACCACCCCACGGCCCATCCACCGTGCAGAGTCCCGATCGCAGCTGGTAAAAATTTACTCGGCCGGGGAATTATATTGGTTTCAACGGCGCGGCGCGAGACTCGGACGCGAACGACGAAACTGGGAAACTTCCTCTTGCGGAGACTCTCTTTAGGCCGAGTGCTTTGTAATAAATGCGACCTCCGGAAACTAACATATGTTACTCTCTATATATTTTATGTACTATATATTATGTCCTCATTTTAATTTCAATTAACCCCTTGCACTATAATACCGAGTTGGACTCGTGACGAAGATTTCGAAGAGAGTCTACTAAATATTCATGCTATTAATTTCCTTCGAACTTTAAATTGAAACAAAATTATATTTTTGTTGTTGTTGAAACCATTGGAAACTGCATACGTATAAATTACATACAAACTTCCTTTTCTCTAAGAAATTAGAAACGACAAATAAGCTCTAATCACTGCAACCGTAAAATAAATCATAGTGCAAAGGGTTAATTACTGTTCTATTTATGTGGCCATCACGTACTATACCTTGATCAAAATTTTCAAATACTTAATTTAAATATTTCATCAAATAATTTGCATGAAACGTTTATTCGCTACAATATAATTATCATACAAAAGACCGACAGTTCTGTCTCCTGCAGTACTCGTACTTGAAACAGTAAAAATTACAATCGCAATGTTTTTACATTCCAGAAATATTAGGAAATTATAAAAGTAAAAATTCAATTTTTATAAAGAATGTATAATGCGTATATACAGTGAATCCCATTAATATTCGGACGCTATTAATAAAACGATAACTTTTTTGATATTGCACCATACGATTTCAACTTTTTTGAGAAGTGAGAACAATTAATTTACTACATGATGTGAAATTTTTTCAAAAATTGCAATTAGTCGGAATTGTAGAGAAAATACTAAAAGTTGCATTTTACAACTTTTCTATGTGGGTCAATATTGAAAATTTAAAATATACGTTTTGTAGATCTGTGTCAATTATATGCATTGTAAAAGTTTCATCGAAATCGGTTGATGTGGGAAAACACGACAGGCATTGAAAGATATATGAATATTTAATAGAAAAATTGAAATTTTTACCATCTATAAACGTGTGTAGCTGATTGCAACGTTGACCAATTTAAATGAAATTTTCAGAATATGTTTAATTGATACAGATCTACGAACCGTGTTTTCTACATTTTCAATATGAGCCCATATAAAAAAGTTGTAAAACTTTTAGTATTTTCTCTGCAATTCCGACCAATTGCAATTTCTTCAAAAATTCTTTTCACGTTACGTAACAAAACCGATTGTTCTAACTTCTCAAATAAAATTCAAGTTGCATGGTCGAATATTAAAAAAGTTATCGCTATTTTAAGAGTGTCCGAATATTAGTGGCAGTCACTGTATACCGTTTCATCAATTTTTTCTGAACAGAATATATTTCTCTAAATGGAATATATTTTCACTAAAATAATAACAACCACGGTTCTCCCGAGCGATTACCGGAATTAGTGCGCGCAGTGGTGCGAGCATTAGTGCAGTTACGCGAACGGCAGAAATTTAATTAATGTTTATAGCTTGTTTTAATATAGCGAGCATCACGTTCCTGTCGGACAATTGTTTTGCGCCTGTCTTAAGTTGAACTCGTTGGCGCAAACAGGTTTGAAGAGAAAGCTTCTGGGGGGCGAATTGAGCTTCGCCGTCTGGTTCCCATTATTTCCCATCGTTCAGCAACCTGTTAATTACTGTCTTCCGTACATTTCGCAGAAGGGTCGAAGTCTCGGCGCTTGTCCATTGACGGGAACAAAGTTCAGCTTATTATTAATCCAGTTACAACGAGTTCGGGACATCGACAATATTCGTGCCCTTTATTTTCGAGCGCTTTTCATCAGATTTCTTTAACAGAATAAACATTATCAGAAATTAAATGAAGACGCGAACCATTCATTCGGTTTCTCCCTAATTCTTCATGCTCTATTATAACACTGCTCATGTTTTGTTGAATTCGTATCTATTTCTTTTCACTGCTCACTAATTGATCAATGCTCCCCAATTATACACGACAAAAATATAAAGTTATGGTCTCCGCTTGTTCCACTTTTATTAAAAGAAAACCGCGAAAAGTATCACAAATTCATTTTTAAATAATCGGAACAATGATAGCACACTTTAAGAATCTAACAAAAAGATCAAATATTTATAATTCCAGTTTGTGGTTGCAATTTCGTGTTCAACTGTGCCCGCCTAATTAAACGAAACGCGATGGAAGAAGACGCTCGATGTTTATGCAAATTCGCAATTTTCTACAAAAACAAGAACAATAGAAGAATTTATTCTTCTAATCAAGGGCCTGCTCGAATTTATTCGAAGCTGCGCTGTTTCTTTCGAAATTCGTAAAAGCTTCAGAAATTTATTTAAACAATAAATGGACCAGGGGGGCCGCTCGACTTTATTCTAAGCTCCGCTGATTCCCTCTAGATTCACGGACGCTAGTCGAAATTTATTTAAACAGTAATTGGATAGGGGATGCTACACGTTAAAAACGAAAGTTTTTGGAGTAGTGCTCTTTCAGCACTAAATCAGCATTTTTTCGATTTTTTGCGTTTTACAACCAGAGTTTGCAACGGAAAAATCTGAAAATGATACGTAATATGTGGCTTAGTATCGAAAATGTGTGAGAATTTTTTCAGAATTTTTAACTGTCAATAAATAGGGAAAATGGGCCAAAAACTGGTTTTTTGATTTTCCTCAATAACTACCCTTACAGATGAGATATGGGGCTGTAACTTGGCAGATCGGGGTCTTTTTGGGTAGCCTATCGAATAGCCAAAGCTCGATTACAAAACTCGTTGGGGTCGAATTTTACTACCAAACCTTTCGCGCATTATTGAATTCCCCCCGTAAGAATTGCAGCTCGCGGAAAAGTTCGCGACCGGTTCGAACTATGGCGGTGCCTCGCTGTTCCTACGGCCTCGTGCTTCGTTAAATACCAATTTTCCAAGGGACCGTGCATTTACATATTTCCACGCTCTCCATCGGGTCTCGTTTCTTTTGTTCAATACAAAGGGGAAGTCGGAATGCCTTGGCAGCGTCCGTCTCTTTATTTTTTTCCTTTGTGAGGCCGCGCCGCGCCGCGCCGCGCCGCGCCGCGCTTCTTCCTTTTTCCTCGGCCTCGCGTTTCAACGCTCGCTGCTGTCCGCCGCCGCGCTAACAGCGGTAATTAATTTTTCGTCTTGAAGCACGCGGGCTCTCATTACCAGGCCCTGCGTGTACAGAGAGAAGAACGGTGGCCTTTTTCGGGCCGGTGGTCAACGACACAGCGGCTCTCGGATGACAACAAATATAAAACTTTAATAATTCCAGGCCCCGAGCTCTTTACGACCAGGATAGACATTCCTCTTTCCGAAACGAAACGCCGAATACACGCCGCACCGCTTTCAACCGTTTCTCTTGCGGCCTGGATATCGCGAGCAACTCGCACACCTCAATATTTGTTGAACCGATGCTACGAGGGAATTACGTTATAAAAGTTACGGGACGATAATACGACAAGCGGTGACAAATTTCTTCGACGGACATTTTTTCCTCGATATTGCTTGCATCGTATGAGCAAGTTCACATGAGCTCGGGAAAAGTTAAGGGTTCTCGTGGAAATCATTGACGTGGGCGCTTCCCGGGGCAGTATTCGCTGATGAGAGTTTGCTGAAATCGATATTTAGAGATCATGGTTTCAAACGTGTAAGTGAAATACACGTAAAATAATACACGTGTACTGGGGCTCCAGTATTGATCGAGAACATCGAGGGATGTCAAGTTGAATTCAATACCTGTTGCATAATTTGAATTTCAAGTAATAGTTCCAACAGAATTTCAAAAGAATGTGTCTGATTTTCTGTCTACATTATTTAGCACGAAAAAACGTGTTAATTGGAATTATATTATCGATGGAATAGATGACTTCTGTTGAATATATATTCCTTTCAATACCAACATATTACAGAACACCCAATTAATTATCTGTTTCGTCGGGATTTTGTCTGAAATATTAGGTCAGTCTGCAATATGAATTTTTCGAAAAAATGGTAACTAGACTGCGGATTTTAAAAAACAATTAGTATAGATAGATCACGAAACCGTGAAAATATCAGATGGCTTCGTAAACACGATTGCTTCCCAATAAGGGTTCAAAGAACAGATAGTATGCATCCATTTCTCGTCATTGTCTCAGGGGATTAAGGGCCATTTTAAGGGCTATTTTGCATAATTATTTAAACTCATTTTATTCCCACATAAAATTGAAACAACTCGGATCATTCAAACTCGTGATTTTTTAATTCCGTGTTTATCCTGAATGTTTAACCCAATAAGGGTTAAAAGAACAGATAGATGTGTATGCGTCCATTTCTCGTCATTGTCTCAGGGGATTAAGGGCTATTTTAAGGGCTATTTTGCAAAATTATTTAAACTCATTTTATTCCCACATAAAATTGAAACAACTCGGATCATTCAAACTCGTGATTTTTTAATTCCGTGTTTATCCTGAATGTTTAACCCAATAAGGGTTGAAAGAACAGATAGATGTGTATGCGTCCATTTCTCGTCATTGTCTCAGGGGATTAAGGGCTATTTTAAGGGCTATTTTGCAAAATTATTTAAACTCATTTTATTCCCACATAAAATTGAAGCAACTCGGATCATTCAAACTTGTGATTTTTTAATTCCGTGTGGTTATCCTGAATTTTTTATCGACAAAGTGAAAAATATGCGAGGCACCGTTCTCCATAAATTATGGGACCTCGTGATTCCTGATTTCCGAGTGGACGTCCTAGTTCCGGCGAGGCCTCGTTTCCACGATGGACGCGCGATCGAGCTCGTCCTTTAGCAGTATGAAGAAAAATATTTGATCAGCTCCTGGTCCATGGCCAGCATCCAAGCCACCGTGTCGAACACGGCTGAGACGTTTTCCATGATTGCTCAAAAGCCTCGGAGGGCAAATAGGTGGCGCCCATCCCATCGGTTCGGGGGTTTATTAGGGACAAAACGAATCTTCCTGGCGAAAGAGAGAGAGCGAGAGAGAGAGAGAGAGAGAGAGAGAGAGAGAGAGAGAGAGAGAGAGAGAGAGAGAGAGAAAGGCACCATCGAGTCCCGGGAAAAATCGTGGTGCCTCGACCAGGGTGGGGGAGACAAGATCGTCGTCATTTAGCAAATTGGCAGCGTCGAGTTAAAGCATTAGCCAGGACGGTAACGAGACGGCATTCAACGCTTCGGTTTCCGACCGCGAGCCCTTCGCTTGTTACGAATCGAGACGCCTCGCGCCTTGCTGACAATTTCTGACATTCCTCGAGCCTCACCTCCAGGACCACAGTCGTCATTCAAACTATTTATTGGACCGTGAACCTTTATATACAAATTCCCACTTCGACGCAACAGTTCATAAGAACTGGAATAAGAGCTCGGAGACAGAGATCTATACAAATTCCTATTTTCATGCAATATTTTATAACAACCAGAATAAGAGATTCGGAATACACAAGTTTGTTGAATATCTCCGTTCTGATAGAGTATTTTGTAAGAGTGTTTTTTTTTTTCTTCATAGAATAAGGGAAAATTTTGAACTGAAAAATCCTGATCTTTATACAACATACAAAATTGTCTGCATCAATTGCAAGGGACAAGATCTGAATAGAAATTGCTTTATTTAATGATTGTAATAAATATAAATATTTTCTTGATGTTACCTATAGATGCACTTTGCAATGCAAACCTTGATACTTTTTTAGTCTTCGCGTTAATTGTTCTTTTAATCTATTGGTGCTAATGGTATTGATTGTACCTTTTCACATTCCCATGTTTTCTCTGATTATTGTTTTCGATGGCTGCTGTTAGAGGGAACGTTTTGAATAATAAATTGGTAATGATAATAATAGTAATCTCTTCGACCGCTGCGCTGACGTGTCGAGAGAAGATCGCCGGGGATAAACCATTTGACGGTGAACTGGGCTCAAATAAATGCAGCCGGCTAGAGGATTTTAAATGAGACCCTGGGCAATGTAAACTTCAACAACGAACGTAATTCGAAAGTTTTAAACGATGGATTCCACCGGCTGATTGAATTCCACGGAAAATTCTACGACCCCTACTGTTTGTTCACCTTTTATTTAGGTTCCGTATGTTTATGTTGCAATTTCGTTTAAATCGCGCGGACGGCAAGTGCTTTAAATCAACTAAGACGGAGAGGAAGGAATAAAGACGGTGTCCTAACGATGCCATTGGTGACCGTTCTAATTTGATATTATTAAAAATAATATAAAAGCTCCAGACACAGACTGTCAAATATTATAGAAAATCTTCCGGAGGTCGAGATAAAGAAAAAAAAAGATTAGTAATTATTAAAGTTCATTTGACACATTCGGTTTGTAATTGTATTCACTCTGGACTGTGTGCAATAAATTATTTCAGTCCTAACGATGCCATTGGTGACAGTTGTAATTTATAAAACTGTTTTAAGGAGTCGGAGAAACAAATCGTTTTTGAAATATTAAAGTGTCAAGTTCATTTGACACATTCGATTAATAATTGTATTCATTCTGAACAGTGTGTAATAGACATATAAATTTACGTGATAAATTATTTCAGTCGAACAAAAGTAATTTATGGACACGGAAGCGGGAGGCGTATGTGCGTATAAATAATATAGTAGAATTTCGATAATCCAATATGCTTGAAACTTTGGGAATGACGGAGTATCAAATGTGTCGCGTTATTGGATTATATTCCTAAAGCCATAGAAACGAGAAAAATAATTTATAAAACGCACACACGGTTAATAACAATAATGTGACGTAAAATGTATCGTTGTATGTATCGTCGTCAATTACCGCTTAGTAATTAAATTATATTTTGTATTTTAAAATGTCACTCATGAACAAATCGCTTTGCACAAATTTCATATTGATTTATACTGGCGTCATAAGAATATAGCTGATTATGACACCAAAATTATTCAGCGCTTTATCAAGATAGCTGACATAGCGGTTAAGAAAAATGAAATTGTTTAAAGTACTAAACATTAACAATTGTATTTCGGCTATAGAAAAATATTTTATGTGGCATTGTTTAAAAAGGCTATTGACTATCACCAAAGATACGTACACCCAGTTTTTAAAAAATAATTTTCTTTTATGTGAGAGTGTGAGTTTGTCCTACCTTAAGATCACCGTGTTGATCATAAAATGTGGATGGTGCAAGGGCCGCTTTGAGTCTTCTGTTTCGATAGAAAATGAACATGATGGCCGCCAGTAGCATCACTATCACTGTCGTTAGGATCCCGATCACTAGACCGACGAACTGCCTCGCTTCTGGCTCCTTGCTTTTCTCTGGAACTAAGAGGAATAAGCAACAATTAGTAGTGGCAACACAGCACTGGTTTACTTGTGTGACTTTTCTTTAATTTGTTGAACAGTGATCGACAGCATTTAATTGGTCAAAGATTCGATAAGTAATAGAACATGGAGTGCTTTTAGACAATTTATTTTCTATTGCAGTTGACCTTGAGTGACCTTTCAACTACAATTTATTTTCTATTGTAGTTGACCTTGAGTGACCTTTCAACCACAATTTATTTTCTATTGTAGTTGACCTTGAGTGACCTTTAAACTACAATTAATTTTCTATTCTAGTTGACCTCGAGTAACCTTAATTGACCTTTATAATAGCTCATTGTATTCGTTTTGAAACACACAATCAGATAAAACACCACACCGTTCGATTAAAAAAAAAAACAGAGTTGACCTTCATATCACCTTGACACCTCTTAGTAACCGAATCGGTGGTGACCGGTACATATCGGTGAGAGATTGTTACCAACGAATTTTCCATTTTGTTTCGCGGAAATCCACGGTAACACCCTGCTCAATAGCATCCAATTAGTAGAGGTGATGAAGAGTGAAACGACGGTCTCGTGGTTCAATTCGGACGTGCGTTTGGGGCCCCATGAACAATCGTACGTGATCCGAGACTCGCACGTAGTATACACGTCTCCAGCGTCTGGCATCCCGTCCGCCGGATACACCAATGTACATCACCTATCACGGTGGATATTATCGTGAAGGCAGGCCTCGCATAATGCACGATGGGGCGATAATGATGATTGCGTTCATCATGCTCATCATAATTGGATCACCGTCGATCACCTCTATCCAACCGGCTGCTTTTACGATCGAACCGATCGACCCACCGATGATCCGTCCAAGGAAAAAAAAAATATGAATCATTTTTTTTACAGCCAATTAAAAAAAGAGAACGCTGTGTTGTTTGTTCAGAAAATATTGCAAGCGCAATAAATTAATATACACTGTTTTGTTGGTTATCAAACACAACGGGTTCCAATTTTCTCTTTTGTATACTCGTTCATGAAATTTTTCATTAACGTCCGGGTGTAGACAATGGTCGAAAAGATCGACAGAAGAATAAATACGGAATTTTTGTTGTATATTTGTGAATGAGGTTATAGTATCGTGGTTGAGAAATAATAAAACGACGCGCGAGGGGCTGTTGCAACGTGCAACGTGGAAAATGTGTCAAACTGACACAAGGGACGAATGAGGATTAAATATTAACCGTTTCCTTGATCTGTATCTAAAGAAATATATATATACATACATACACCGTCGCGTCAGTTCGCTTGCTCTCTATTTAAATAAAAGAAATTCAGCGCGTTCGCTGCCATCGTTCGTTTCGTTTGCAGTCTGCGCAGTTACAATATTTTATTGCATGCAATTTTTAAAAAACACAGAAGAACATTTCAGCAACGAAACTCCATAGATTCGTCGGGTATTATGTTGCGCGTTCGAACAGCGGTTATTGGAGTGCAAGTTATGTATTCACCAGAAAACATGAATATATCGAATGTAGAGACATTTGAAAAATTAGAAAATGCTTTTTCATTTATTCCAACTCGATAAAATTATTGATAAAAGATAGGAATGTCAATTTACCGCTGAAATTAAATTGAATAAATTTTATTTTTGTGTGCGGACGCTTTTGTCGACCACTGGTATGTTCGCCTAATAGTTCGGATACGGAAATTATTGATAAAAGATACGAATGTCTATGTCAATTTACCACTGAAATTAAATCGAATAAATTTTATTTTTGTGTTTGCGGACGCTTTTTTCGACCACTGGTATGTTCGCCTAATAGTTCGGATACGGGAAGTTGTGCTGTAGTTACTTTCTCGTTCGAAAGAGCGTCGTTTTATTGGTGTAGCTGCTGTTTCCCTTCCCGAAAGAAAGTTTCGTGCAATTTCGAGCTGTTTCGCGCTTCACTTGAGATTGCTATGGACCAGGCTCATTCTGTTTCTGTTCGAACGCGTGTCGTAACGCTTCACGCGAATATACTTCAGGAAAGACAATAACAACGTTACGCTCAGTTTCTTGCTCGGCTCCTGCTTCGATTTTCTAGCGAACCGAAGATTATTGCTCGGAAAACGTAATACCGTGCGTGACGAACCTAATGTAACGAGCTCTACGCAGTGGTGCGCGGGCTTTTTTAATTTTCTTCGCGCGGCACCTAGCTTGAACACACTATAGCCAAACAGCTGGACGGACAAAAGTCACTCGACGAAATTGCTTCCGATAACGTTTGCATTGTTCTCTTGTGCGGAAATAAAGTGTAATCTGATAAAATATCTAATTGATTAAACAATACATTTAATTACATCGACAACTGATAATATGTGGAAGTACATTTCAGAAGTAATTCATCATTTATCTGAAAATGTTATTTAAACGTCACTTAATGTACACAATTTGCACGTTTCATTAAAAAGAAGTGATTGCAAATAATAATTAATTTTCGTAAGTTTGTATTGCCATTCAGTTTTATTTTATTTTGCAGAATTGTTATTACTTTGTAAATTGTTGCTCATTCCAATACGAAGATTCTTTTTATTTCAGAACAGCAATAGCTTTCTAATAAAATTGTTATTTGAAACCCATTTGTGTACAAAATTTGCTTGCTTCTTTAATTTTGCTAGGTTATTATTGCAGGTATATTGAATTGTTTCTATAAAAACAGAACGAAGCAAGTCCCTTGATAATTCCAACGATACACCGACAAACAATAGCAATTATGGATGCAATATTTGACGTGTCTCTTCGTGACACATTTGCAACGAAAAGCAACCAGGAAGAGAAGAACACGACCATTTGCAACGTACAGTATCTTCATGAAACTTTGACAAAAGGTCGAGTGGCGTGACTGTTGGCGAACAAAGCGGAAGAATTCAATAAATTCAGTCCATTTGCATTACAGGAAGTAAAACAAGTTCCGCGGAACTCGGCCATAAAACCGGTCGATTAAACTGGATATCGTGTACCGGATCAGTCAAAGAAGGTGTGTTGGATAACAATTAGATCGTTTATCAGGCAATACGACGACGCGGAAACGTCGGTCAGTAGTGCTTTAGTTTTACTCTTCGTAACACTTCGCCTCAAAGCGAAGTGCTCTCCGGAGGACAGAGCCGGAAGAAAGGAAATTAATTAGATTTTGCTTTCTCCTCGGCGGAGCTGAAAGAAAAGAACCGTCCCGGTACATTATCGATTTATAGAATTCTCGGTCCTCCATTTGATCGCGAACTGGGAATTTTCGAGTATCACCGGACACCGGTATACAGGGTGGTCCGTTTAAATAAGAACACCTAAATATCTCTTCAGGTTATTGTGATGCAAAAATTATTTCTTACGTAATGTGTTAACACATACGCACATCTTTTGATCGATATTCTTAGTGTGATAAAAAATATTTTCTTCGCATTCGTAGGTTCAGGAGTCGTGGCCGAAGATATTCGACATCAGTTCTAGGTATAACTTTCCTGATCCTTTTTCGAGGATCAAGGTCATTTCAAGGTCATGTTATTATACATATCTGAATGTATTTTCCCATCAGTTGCACGATGCAATAAAAAAAAATGTAGTTATGTACCAAAAAACATCGATGACCTTGACAACTCCGAAAAAATGACCCTCTGAAAAAAATATTCGTGCCAAATATTTGGTCCATTGACACCATGCACATTACGTAACAAACAATTTTTGCATCGCAATAACCTGAAGAGATATTTAGGTGTTCTTATTTAAACGGACCACCCTGTATTGCCTCGTAGGACAAAGAAATATAAAAATACTACAAACCAAATACTGAAAATAGTAAAATCACTCAAAGTCCCTGGAAATCATTAATTTCAAGATAAAAAAATTTTTCCGCGATAACGTTAATTTCAATTTTAATTGTCTCAATCAATTAATTTAATTGTCAGAGTTGATATCGCGTTTCATTGAACGATCGTACCTAAATTAATGCATCGTTTTCACGGAGAGTTGAATTGCACAAAGACATTCGCAAAATTAGTACGATTAGAAATATCAATTAATATGTTTTTTATTACAATTGATTGTACGATCGAGAGCGTTACTAAATATCTAACATATATGGTTTGCTGTGTATCGGGAACCAAAAAAAAAATAGATTGAAAAGTGTAATTAAAGCATTCGATATTAATCGCGACGGGCCGTTCCGTTGAAAAGCGGACCGACAATAATGGGGGAGCCGGGAATCAAATGTTTTTTCAAAATCTCGTTATACGCTCCCTTTCAGCCCCATTGTACCCAATCAACATTGTATGTACAAGTGAACAGAGGAGAAACAACGCCGCGAAAAAAAAAAAAGAAAAACGAGAAAGCGAGTAGGGAAAAAGGAAAAAACCGATGGAGAGAAAAAAAAAGGGACTGTTCGTGATCGGCATTCAATTTTCGTGTGCAGCATCGAGGCACAAAAAAAAAAGGTCGACCGGGAAAAATAGGGGGTGTGGAAGGCGAAGGGGGAAGGATGAATGGGGGGGGGTGGGGAGAAGGGGGATAAAGAAGAGTGGAAATCGTGCGGAAAATTACGAAGGGAACCCTTCAATGCAACAATACCAGAAACCAGGCGGGCAGACTTACGGGCATTATCGTTGTTTTCCTCCTTATTAAAAGTGGCCTTTACTTCGTCTCTCTGCAGTGGACCCTCGTTATTCTGATAGGGACTGCCGGTCGCCAATACAATGCCGCTCTTGTTCCTCGGCTCCTCGTCCTCGGTGTTGTTCCATTCGGAGATTACTGCGCATCACGGATAGAGAAGACTAATGAAATTTCTGGCTGGCAAAGAAACCGACGCGACGCGACGGATCTTTTAAACCGCGCCATACCGCATTAATGAGACGACAAATTAATACAGCCGCGCGGTCGTATCGTTTGCGCTCGTCCCATCAATGCTAACTTTGTGTATGGCTCCTTTAGCTTCGCACGAACTGAACTCGCTCGCTCGCTCGCCTGCCTTTTTAAATCGCTCCGCCGGCCGAGCCTCTGAGGATTCTTTAACTCGGGGCAATGACAGTTCCATAAAACCTCGTGTAATTTATCTCCGCGAGAAAAAGTTGCGGAGTTCGGATTCCAAGCGCTGATTAATTCGAGGATTTTTCAAACACAATGTTAACTCGTCGAAATCATGGATTTTCAAATCCATTTCACAATTACGCCGTAGCGAACGAGGTAACAGTATTAAAAACATCGTTTTGTAAATGTTTCTGGAATGTTCTGAAAATTAAATAATTAAAATCCCGTTTACCACAATTAAAAGAATAGTAGCCTCGACGAGAGAATGATTGGAAAATTGAAAAGATTTGTATTTTCATAGCTCTCCGGATCCCTTATCGTTCTATCTGTCCTACACGATATTCAACAGTATATCCCTCATCACATTTAGATTACAGTTATCCATCTTTATTGACCTATCCGGAATATTCGCGAATTATATACTTGGAGCACACTCTCGACGAGATATCTTCGGCAATCTCCAAATTCCAAAGTAAATATAAATTGCGCGAGGAAGCTGAAAACCCCAGGGCGGACAATTAAAAGACGGTGGACGGTCCATGCGGGCTTCATCGCGAGCTCAAAGGACCGTTTCATCTTTCTAATTAAAAGTAAATCGGGCCCCGGGTAAGTCTGAAAAACTGCGATCGAAGCGATCGCGCGCGCGCGCACGCGAGTAGTGTCGATAATACGAGAAACGCAAAAATAACGAAGACGGGGGGGGGGGGGAAATGGATTCCTACAGGGGGGGGCTCATCCGAATGCCGTTCGCGGAACGAGCAATTTCCGCGATGCAAAATACTCGTATTTCAAACTTTCACCTCATTGCGATAAATTGCCAGCGTAGCCGGGTTTTGCCGTGAAGCCTCGCGCGCCGAGTACATCGGGGGCGAACATTTAATTTACGGTCAGTTCAATGAGCGTCGGGCTTGAAAAGAGCACAGCACGCCGGTTCGAGAATTGTTAATTGCGCCTCGGCTCGCCTGTTAAGTGTAGACATTAATTACGGCCCGCGAAATTGCTGTCGACGATTTTCTTCTCGCGGCGAGGAGCCCGGACTGGACCGATATATTTTCCTATCGATGACGGCCCCCCGTAAACGCGAGGTAAGCCTGCGGCAACCAAATGACCCGGATCGAACGATTTAGTCAGATTTCGGACCAACTTTCTAACCACGCTGGACACCAGCGCGAAACTTTCCCGAAATTCTCACTCTGTATCATTGCTATCCCATAACACGCGATTACCCTCCGAAAATTTCAATATTCATTTTTATTAATGCTTTAAACGCGTTCCAACGAATATGATATTAAAATAGGCAGCCCGATACGTATTTCAGAATTTTTCGAGAACAGTTTTTACTAGAACAGTGAAAAAAATTGATCGTGGATATAGCCAGCTTATTCGTTAAAATGTCTTTTTATATCATTGCTTTTTCAAAACACGCGTGTATACTTGTATTTATGCATTCGTGAAATTTTTAACCAATTTTTAAACTGTTTATGGGACTTTCACTACCTTATTTCTGGCATTTTTCTGATTAAAATGACACCAAACACGATATAGTTTCAATTGTATTTAGTGCTTTAATCGACGGTGAAAGTTTCGGTCGCAAGGAAGGACAGCGCATCGGAAAGAAAGAGACGCGGACAGTCACGCGAACCGTATTTCATTCTGTCCTTCTCTATGTTCGGCTCTCAATCAAAAAGCACTTCTGGGCACGATTCTTGTCCATGAAAAACACGGCTGTTGGACAAGAATCAAGCGTTTACTGTATTTCTAATCTCATTACATTAAATTGAATATTGAAAGCATTTGCGACAAAATAAGCCGAATTATCATCGGAACAACATTTCTATCGAGTTTCTTCAATTTGTTCAGTGTTGAGGTTGGCGAGTGCACGGTAGGTGTCGACTGGAAATCGACAGGGGAGAGTCGATTTTTCGCCGAAGTATCACTAAATCTTTGGATCCGGATCAGTGTGCGGCAGCAACGCCGGTTACCGGCCGCGGCCGATGGAAGTTAACGCTCGTAGCAAGAGACCACGGGCCACTGTCGAATGATTAACGACGGTCTCGGTCTCTTGGCCGGTGCAACGAACCGGCGCCGAACTTTTCGAGGGCTCCCGCTTCGAGGACCGCAGAAGGAAGTTTCGTTCCGGTTCGTTTCGCGGGAACCGCAGGAACGTGCATGTTACCGATCCATCGTGAGAATGGACCCGGCGATTCGACGGTTTTGCGCGCGGAATTCGTATCGGTTGTGTGTGCGTTTCACCGATCGGGAAATCTGCTTGCTCAATTTACGAACCACCCTGCCGTTTTCACCAAGCGATTGTGTTCCGTCGTATTCTGCACCCTGCGCTAACTTTGTTTCACTGTTACCAAGAAATAGAATGACTGGTAACACTAATATTGTTAGGATATGTGTATATGATCGTCGCGAAGAAAAATCTTTCAAAGAATAGTATAATATTAATATTAATCATAATATTAAATTTATACAGGTCTCGGATAAAATTCAACTGTTATAAGTAGACTGCGGATGTTTATGCAATTTTCAGTTTTTGAAGGGTTATGTTAAGAAAGTGGAAGCATATAAAATTTTATTTTCAGTGGTAGTGGCCTCTGTAGATCTAAAATAAATAATAATCGTACTTTCTGTCGAATTTTATATTCTAGCATTTTTGGAATATCTCTGAAAACCATAAATGCATAAAGATCCGCGGTTTTTCCAGCATATAACTATAATCAAAATTGTACACGATCTAAGTAAATACAGGCTTGTCATTTTTTTAAGGTAAAACATTTTAATCGATTTTAGTGCTTAGTAGGTTAAATATGAACGCAACACGTAAAAATATTAGCAAAGAAAACTGTACCGAAGCGAACAGGTTCAATAAAATATTACAACTGTAAACACGCCAGGGCAACAAATGGCGCTATCGAACATGTTAATGAAACCATCGGAGGCAATCTTGCGAACTACTTTAGGGTCGTTGCGAGGATCGAAAAGATGGCGGCCGGCGAAAGTATCCGCGGCACGTTGCTCGTACCGAGAGCACGTGGTCGCGAACCAGTAACGAAACTTACTCGTTGGAAGCACACGGCCTGAAAAAGTTTTCGCTCGGCGAAGTCGGCACGAGCCCGAGCACGCCGATAGAGCGAAACCATCGTTAATCATTCCCTCAGTGCTTCGGTGTTTTCTCGTTCCGCGAAAGATAACTTCGATTGCTTAGCGGCGAAGTGGTTGGAATTCCACGCCATCCGGGCACCATATAATTCACGTTCGCTTTCCCGTGAACGTGGCGCGAATCGCTTTCCTTCAATTTTTATTTAACCTCCCCCTCCCCCCGTACCGGAGTTATTCTTTCGCCCCGTGCATGCTTAATCGAGGCCAATGAAAACCGATACATATTTCGACGTGAAATCTGATCTGCGGGTTTCCGTTCGAGAGCGTAGCCTATCGTGATGTCTGGATCAATGGAGCGAGGAGAAACAGCTTTTACGCACTATATGTATATGTATACATAGTTTATAAGGAAGACGGTGAAGCAGAAGTTTACTGTTTCGATCGCGGCTCTTTGTTAGACTTGTGAAATAGTTTATTCAAATTTTCATTTCAAATTTGCTTTCATACAATTTATTTTCTATTGCAGTTGACCTTGCGTGACCTACAATGATCTTCATAATAGGTCATTGTATTCGTCTTGAAACACACTATCAGAATGTAAATAAAAGACCATACTGTTCCATTTAAAAAAAACAGAGTTGACCTTCATATATCCTTGACGTCTTCACCTATAAAAAAATTAGTCTGATGCATTGTTCTATCTTTCTATCTTCAAAAGCAAGCGAGTTATTCAGGTGACCTGTTTATAACGCCCCCCGCTGTATAGCGAAAATGTTGAGCATGTTTCAATAATCTATTAACGAATGAATATTCCGTTCCGACTGTTAAAAACGTAAGGGTTGATTTTTTAAGAATTAGCTACGCTTTAAAGAGTGAACACCGTTTCACTCGAATAATAAAAATTTCACCTTTCATCAGAAAATCATCTTTCCAAACTACAAGTGTAACCTTCCAAGTTGAAAACCGCGTCTCGAAACTCGCTCTCTCTCTCGATCGACATCAGCGCGGTGATTCGAAGTTTACGGACGTTCGAGCTAAGCATTTTCCACTTAACGATCGGGCCCGGAAAAATTCCGTCTTGCTCCGGGGGCGTCGAGGAATCCATTGTTCCATCGTCGCGGATACGTCCTGACGTATCAGTCGAAGCGCAGAGCGTCGCCTGATTATCCTTCATCTTCCCCCAATAATTCTATCGTTTCGACGGGCGGAACGACGGGAGCGTGTCACCGAAAATTGGAAATCGAATCTGCCGGTGGTGATCCCGAAGAAAGAGGACTCCGAAACTCATCCGTCCCTTGATCCCGCAGTACCCGCGTGACTTTCTACGGCTGGTGGTAAACGAACAAGTTGCGCCGCGTCGCGCCGCGTCGCGCCTGCAGCCTCGAAATCCGCGGGAAGTTATTTCGTTCGTGATATCTTCCTGTTCCCTCGCGCTGTTCCTATTTTTCACATCGCTCGCGTAACTTTTCTTCTTCTTATATTTTTTTTACGAGGGAAAGAGGCAGAATAGATTTTTATCGATGCCCCCCGCCCCCGAGATTGTAGTTGTATTACATATGTATACTGTCCGAGCAGCAACATGTTAGTCTTTAATATATTTCTGAAATTTAAGTAGAAATTACTTTGCAACACTAAGCAAGTGAGTAAGGTTTTATTAATTTTATTTTGTATTATTTTTCTGATGGTGTTTTCTTAATATATTATATTACTCTGTTCATTGTTATTTTACAGACGCAATGATTTGATTATTCTCTTGATAACGATCTAAATGGAGATCGATACGTTGAGAAATTATATTGTGTTAATTTGCAAATAGTGTTTTAGTATTAACCCCTTGCACTACGATTTATTTTACGGTTGCAGTGATTACAACTTATTTGTCGTTTCTAATTTTAATAGAAAAAAAGAAGTTTGTATGTAATTTATACCTATGCAGTCTCCAATGGTTTCAATAACAAGAAAATATAATTTTGTTTCAATTTAAAGTTTAAAGGAAATTAGTAGCATGAATATTTAGTAGACTATCTTCGAAATCTTTTCACGAGTCTGACTCGGTATTATAGTGCAAGGGGTTAATTGATCGAACCAATGCAACACATTTATTGTAGTTGTTGTTGCGTGCTTTCGTCCCGCTTACCTGATTCGAAGATTACTTCGCTGAGCATGATCCAACGAGCCGCGAAATACAGCTGCAGCTTCAGAAACCGACCGGCTCGCGAGTGCAGCTTTATGGTTACGTCACGAGCCTGCTCCAACACCAGGTCCGGGATGTAGGAGAACTGGACAGGCTCGCCGTTGAATTGGTTCCCGCCGGCGCCAAGATAAACCTTCGCGTACGAAAAGACCTGCCGGAGAAATCACGTGTATGCTCGCAAAACTGTGTGTGCTCGGCCCTCTGTGTACACTTTGGCCGTTCGACTGCACGTGGCCCGCCTTTTAGCCGATGATTCGCCGGCCGAAATTAGTCGGAAATCAACAGTGGTGTCGCCGCAGCTTCACTTATTCTATACTAGCAAGCATAATAGCACTTAATTTTTATGTTATTCAACGCTAGACTACTAAACTTCTGTGAATATGACGTTTCATGATTTTTGGAAGCCTGTATTCCATGGCTAAGAAACTTTCAACCAACAAGGCACCCCCTTCAGAAACGTCATCTAACAATGTCGTTTGGTATTATTATGTGAAAGAACATTGCTAAACTTTCTCTTTCCATTCTATAAAGTGTTAAGAGGGGGATGTTTTACTTTCATGCTACAATTTATTTTACATTGCCCTTGAGTAACCTTCAATGACCTTCGCAATATGTCATCGTATTGGTCTCGAAATGCTCTACCAAAATGTAAATAAAAAACCATGTCATTGCCTATTAAAGAACACTACTGTTCATGAGATCTCGGAAAATATGACCTTGAGATGACCGTCACACAGACTTATTATATCCAGAGTATACATATACATACAAACATGTACTTCCAGCTACTTGTTTAAGAAATGATTCTTTTTATGCCTTTAAAGGACTAATATTCTTCATAAATTTTCCGGAGTTGTTGAAAACAGCGGCGACGTATTCGCTTGCAGGTTAAAGAAACTCATCCTGTACATCGGCGTGCAGGAGGAAGCGATCGGTAAACAGGGAGGAAATCGTCGAGCGTGATGGGAACGCTTCGTCTTCATCTTCTTCTTCGTCGTCACCGAGATATGTACAAGGAATAGAGCATTAACTATCGGCCACTCTCCGGTAATCTCGTCTCTCGGTAGAGGTGCAGGAGCAACGCTGTGTCGCCGTCGCGTCGCGTCGATCGAATTAAAAATTTAATCCCTCGGCGATAGAGTCGCTCCAGATTCTACGACACGTTTTTCGCTCGATAAATAAACCGTGTTCCGCGACAGGATGAATTTCTCGTCGACCTTATACACGAAAAGCGGAACATGATTTTTCGATTTAAATGATTCAGCCGCGAGACCCGGGCTTGCCGTTCTTTAAACATTCAAATTCTCGGCGTGCACCGCGATTTACAGTTTTCCCGCGGCACTGAATTGTTAATAACGCCGTTCAAGTTACAAATATCAATGTTGTCGCGATCCGGTACGCTGCTTTCAGCGCCTTTCTTTTTTAAACAAACATTTGCAATATCCGTGATAACAAACAGGAATTACAAGCGAGTGCGCATAGAAAGTTACAATGCCTACAAAATTCAATTATTTGTTTGGTTGTAAAAGCACAATGGCGACTACAAAACCTGCCCTTTTCAATTGATTTTTTACGGAGGGGGGGGTAACAATTGTTGTCTTTGTGTTGCGTTTTTTTGGCTATCATTTTTAACGGGTACGTCCGAACTATAAATAGTGCAAAATTTCGCTTTTGACATAGAAGAAGCAGAATACTTGGTTTAGATATCATTATCATTTTCACTAGAAAGCTTTTTATGAAGAAAATATTTTCTCCTCGATTTTGCCCATCTCTATACTAAACATCGAAGAAAACCATAGCGTACCTGAACATCTTTGGTGAAGTAATTGTTCGTGTGCAGATGTATGGCAGTGAAATTCCGCGAGTAATCGAACTCGAAGGTGATTTCTACAGGTCGTCCAAGCATGTTGGGTGTGTCATTTCTCCAACCGACCCATTCGTATCCTGAAACAGGAAGAACAGCAGTACATCGATTAGAAAATTATTTTCCGATTGTTCCATTAAATATGAGTTTGTAGTCGAGCAATATTTTAAGCTATCGGTATATACAGTAAACTTGGAGATTATCTAGTAGCGCGTGTCAATGCCAACTGACAAGGAGCATTATTGGATTCACAGCAATTTTGATGAAGTTCTGTATACGTGTAAAGTACACGAAAACAATTTGCATGCATTTCCTTCGCCGGTCGATACACGAGCTCGAGTGAAGAGGAATGCTACTCGAGAGTTGGAAGCTTGGGGAGCTATCGAATCGAATATCTAGAAAACAAAAGGAGTTATGCAAACGGATAAATTGCTGTTTTTCGATCCCCCGTTTCAGTGTTTCGATGCTCGGTTTATCGTGCGTATATTTATCAGTTCCTGTTTGTTGATTTTCTTGATTAATTACTTCGATTCGAGATTTCCTCTCAGACCTCTCGGCTGTGCTGATTTATTTGTCTTTGTTCTCTGGACCCATTGTTTACGGTTTATCAACATTAGCTCGATGCTCTGCACTTTGTGTTATCTCGGATCAGTTTGATCCAAGTTTCTAGATTCAATTTCTACATCTTGAAGTTGATCGAGTTCCTGCGTTTCCTAATCTTCAAGCGTTATGATGGATTACGATCTTTCATAAATTGGAAATCTACTGGAAACATACCTTCGTTACTAATTTATTTATTGCACTCGCAGATTAGCAAACTCATCGTTCAAGAGAACGTGTGCCCATTCGTAAATTCATATTCCAAGAAAGTACATCAAAATATAATAATATACATATTAAAAAATGAATAAATAATGTATAGGGTAACTGCACCAGTGAATGAACATTTAAGAAATTGTTCAGGAAGATATTCTATTTAAAAAAAAATATGTGAATTAAAGGAATCTCATATATGCCAAATGGCTCCCTATACTTCATTTGTCAAAAATAAATGAACACAAATAGAATGAAATTATTATTATTTGTCTTTATTAAACGTCAAATAAAAAATATAAAAAATACCAGTCAATGAGCACTACATTCTAGTAATTGAACAATGATGGAAAATTTATTCACTGATGCAGTTACCCTAATATCTAAGAACCAGAAATTGAAATACACAGTTACTTTTCATTTTTCTGTTACGGAAATACGATTAATTTTTATATTCCATAAATTCTATTCGAACGAAATATTTCTTCAGCTGTTCTCATCGGAGAACGTTTTTAAAAAGCATTCGACGCTGCACGGTTTTAAATAAAATCCATTAAAAAGTTCCACAACTGTTCCGATTTGTGCTAGAAACAACGAGTGAATAACTACTGTGCGAGTTATAGTAAAGTTTCGTCTGAAATATTTTTCTAACACCGAGCGATTAATGTCGCGAAAACATGTTTGCAGATATTTTATTATTCCGCGTTCCTGTTTGCAACAATAAGCCTCCGGACCAACCGGACGGGCAGACAGTTCCGCGACTCGAATTTCGGACAATTCGGTACGAACGTTTCATTCACAGGCGTCGCGTCGGGCCGCGTCGCGCCGCGAGAGTGTTTCTGCTCGCAGTTGGCGGATCTGAAAAATGACATTTTACATTGTCGGATCCGATTACTCCATCGACACGCGCCGCGGCCCCTTCCCCCTCCCTCCGCCGTCCGATAAACGGGACAATAAAATCTCCAACATAAATAATCCACGCGGTTCGCGCGTGACGCGAAATTTGTTTGCGCGTGGCACGAGAACAGCACGGGAAGCGTTCACATCAAACGAACAAATTGTTTCAACAGAGTCGCATTTGTTGCAAATTGCGCGAGGCTCTTTTAGCGCGAAAGTTCCGGCGTGCAACCTATTTTCGGCCGAACGACAGCTGGTCTTTGAATGTTACCTTAATTAATTGCCGGCTGAATGCGAAATAGTAGGCGTTTCGCGCAATCTGTGACTGCATTGAATTCCGGAGCTTTCTCTCTACAAATGAAGGAAAAAATACGGGTCATCCACTCCGGCATTCTCTCGCGCGCGCGCGCGCGCAACCGAATCATTCGGTTTTATTCTCCTGCCGCTCTGGCTTCTCGCGGATCGCATAACAGTATTTTCAATTAATGCGTTGCCAAGCTAAGTTTCTCGAGCCTCGACTACAATATTCTCTCGTTATCCCAATTTGGTACGCGTCACGTGCCAGCATTTAATTTTAACTGTGAGCAACCAACAGGTGCACGGAGCTAAGGTGTTTGAACACCAAACTGTGGTGGTTTTTGGTGTTAAATTTTCATATGCAATGATTATCAGACGCTTTCCTACCGTGGCTAAATGTAATTCGGTTTTCACAAATATTCAACTGTTTTATGTAATTATAGAAATATTTAAGAGTACCGTTCAGAGCACTCCGGTTTTACGTTGAATATAGAATTTCCTGGGTAGTTCTACCTTATGAGTTCACGCTCCTGCCCGTTATGAAATCGATGAATATTATAGTCTCCGGTTTGGTTCGAACTGTCGACACGTTAATAGTGGAGGGTAGTTTCGAGATGGTTGGCAATTCAAGTTGCTGACTCTGTCCAGCGTCGTCGCGGAACTCCGTAACTTTGCGATAGTATGATAAAAGTTTAATCACCCAAGGTATCTGGAGGTGCTACAATGACGCTTAACTATGAATTACTATCTGCTCGATATAACAACGTGGGGATTACTGTGCAACAGACAAATTATTTAACAACAAAGTCCTGGTAGCCTTAAAATTTCCATTTCATTTCTTTGCTTCTATATTCCCAATATTCAATACTCTCAATATTCACTATTCTCAATATTCACTATTCTTAATATTCAGTATTCCCTTTATCTAATATTCCCAATATTCAACATTCTCAATATTTAATATTCTTAATAGTCAATATTCTCAATATTTAATATTCTCAATATCCACTATTCTTAATATTCTCAATATTCACTATTCATAATATTCTCAATATTCACTATTCTTAATATTCTCCATATTCACAATATTTAATATTCTCAATATTCACTTTTCTCAATATTCTCAATATTCACAATATTTAATATTATCAATATTCACTATTCTCAATATTCTCAATATATAATATTCACAATATTCAATATTCTCAATATTTAATATTCGCAACATTCAATATTCTCAATATTTAATATTCTCAATACTCAATATTCTCAATATTCTCGATATGATTCAATATTCCCAATATTCACTCAATATTCAGTATTCGGAATATTTTCTAATTAATCGTTTCGTGTATTGAATATTATGGATCAGCTAGATTTTATGTATTTAGAAATCAATAGCACTGGAATTAACAATACGTAGTGTGCACTGAAGCTATATATTTCTACTTCTTCAAGAAATATTTCAGAGTAATTTAACCCTTTGCACTCGGAGCTATTTTAACTGAAAAACGAAAGATTTTTCCAGTCTAGAATATTTCCATTCTATACATTTTTTTTTCATATTTAGCATATGAAACTGATATGATATCTCATGTAATATGTAAATGTCTAGTAGTTTATTAAATACGAACAAAAATAATAATGTGAATAATATTTTTAGGAATAGCATAGCAATTTTCAGTGGTATGAGTGTAATTGACAATTTAGTAGCCTCGATTATCCGAACCGATATCTGAATTTTCCATTAATCGAATACATACATAGTTCACGCAATTAATTATACAAATCTGTAAATATTTAATGTAACATTGTAACTAGGTAACTGTTCTATTATCCAAATACGTTCGACTGATTATAGTCGGATAATCCTATTGTATCGTGAATTAAACAAGTACTTACGATCCAAATTGTGTCGTGTTCGGTGTCATTTTAAGCAGTAAAATGACACCAATACGATGTTAAAAAGTTTCATAAAAAAAAATAGTTAAATCCAAAAGAATTTGACCTATTTTTATATTTTACTCGTTACGCGTTCAGCAAGAGTACAAGGAATAGCGACTGTCATAAACGGACGTTTAGGCATCTGGTTGAACTTTGACAGGCACTTTCGACGTGTCTCTCGATTTCCCACGTCCCCGATCGGTGTGCCGAATGCACACTGGTGGCCGCAAGAGTAACGAAACGCGCTTCGGGAACAGGAAGAGTTCTGTGGCAGTGAGCCGCAACGGCAGTTATTCGACGAATTCTGCCATTAGATTTCACAGGGTACAGTCAGCCGGGCTGGCACACGCGTCCCGTGGGATCGCGCGGATTGAAAATGGACTGCGATAACCCTAAAGCCGAGCAGCGCGGCGCCGCGAGTTACGCGTTTTTCCGAAGCCGGTGGCTCTGTTACTTTTCGCGGTCCGCTTCGAATTTCCGCCTTTAAACTAGACGCTCTCGCTGCGGTTTCCTGGCCAAACTTTCGTCCGCATGCGCGAATTCGGAAATTCTACGGTTGCCTCGCATTCCCGGGATGAACCGCCGGAAGTTTAGTTAAGTCTGGATGGCGCGGGAGCTGCAGCGCGCGAAACGTCAGCACAGCTGTGTTTTTCGTTTACGCTAGCCGACACACGGGTTACGGATGATTGCTCTTACTATCTTGGAATTCGCAAGTTTAATTACTGATACGCGGACGTAACCGGCACGCGCGCCTAGTTCTAATTAACTGAAACGCACACGGTTTCCCGAAAAATAGCTACAGTAGAACCTCGCAGGTTGCACGAAACAGGACTGAAATTCGAGCATAATTCGAGGTTCCGCGACGAAGGAGGTAACCAATCATAGTGATTCGTAGTGTCGACCTTCTTTCGTTTCTACGCAGACCATAATCCCCTCCAGGAGTTCTTGGACAACTCGTGCTGGGAGACGCTAGTGAGCAACGAACGAGGGTGCAAGTAGCGGGGTTCTACTGTACTTCGCGGACTTGAGGAGTTTTACTCGTTCTGATTGTAAGGCAACGTTTGGAAATTTTTTAAAAGGAGATTCAGTATTTTGATTCCGTACGTGGCACGCTTATCGATTGAAGAACATTCTCGATTTTTCGAAATTTGAAATACTAAGAATCAAACAATAGCAATATTTGTAACATACCGCGTAAGAAACCGACACGATATTAACCCTTTGCATTTGGAGCTATTTCAACTGTAGCCAGAGTTAATTTTATTTTAGACAGTGCTTGTGAGTGTGGTGCTGAATCACAAGATCTAAATCACGTTATTTGGCAATGCCCAATCTATGAAGCTGAGCTATTAAAGGCCTGAAAATTATTTTTGGTTTCCTTAAGTTATGCTCAATTAAAATTTAATTTCAATTAGGCAGTTGAAACCTAGCAAAATTAATGTAAAGTAATTGTAAGTTAGATACTAAGGCAAATTGTAACGTAATCATGAATTGTATAATTTGCAATGTATATGCTATATAAGCCTCATATGGTTTAAAGCAATAATCAATAATAAAAATAATAATAATATATACAATATTTTGATTAATGGTACAGCAATTTTCAATGGTGCCTCAGAGTCACCACTCGAATACTAAGGGTTAAATATGTTATTCTCTTATTAATAATTATTATAAAAGTAAATGGGTTTGCATTTAATTTCTGTTTCTCACAACTGACTCGGGCAATTTTGCATAAAGTTCCACAGTCTGGCAATTACTAGACCCACCGTAAACAACGTTGCGTGTAATTTCGTAAATATTTTCGACAACATAAAACGGATCCTCTGCGCGTTATTGCCGCTCTATTTACGATTCAATTTCTCGCAGGATCGTCGGTTCATAAGGTAGCGAGAAGTTGACACACACAGTGTACATACACACCGTGGTCGTGCCGTCTCACAAAGATCTGTTCTCCACGCTATAAATCCTGCACACTTTTATCTCTCGTTCTCGACGAATTCTCCAAGGAAAGCGGGATGAAAGAAGTCGAAGGGGTGGGGGCGTAGAGCTTGGAAGAAAAACGAGGGTTCGTTGAGCACGCCGGGACAGGCCGGCTCCGTTTCGACATTGTCGTAAGGGAATCGAAGGAACTGGCTCTGGTGGGCGGCTGTTGCAGCAGGCGCTGCCGAGGAACCCGTAGCAGCTTATTAAAACTTAGGAGGGTCTGAATCGTTCCGTTTCAATTCGGTATCTGTGCTATACCCCTTTGGCTTCGGATTTTCCTGCGACACAGTCCCTTCCGGTGGCCCTCAACAATGTTCGAGAGACCCGTGGCCACCGGCATTATATCGGTCTGATCTATCCGCTTTCATATAAGCCCCACCCTTAATATCGTCCCCCGAGTAAATAGTTTCCAGTTTCCTGTCGCCGCCGCGCCGCGCCGCGCCGCGCCGCCTTCGGCCGCTATCTACCATCAATTCTGAACATTCAGAAGGGTCGTAAGATAAACACCGTCGCGCACGTATATATATCGTCGGTGGAACTCTCGCCGCCTGATGATTTTCTCACTTAAACCGCCCTGAAACTATACGACCGGCCGAATTGCGCTCGTAAAGAGGGTTGCGCACGCCCGTCGATGCCCCGCCGATGCCACGCCGATGTCACTCGCACACCCTCGATCTCGCCGAATTCCGGCGATTTCCGAAGCAACACTCGAAACCAGTAAAAATAAGTTTTCTGAATTTTCGCACGGAGATAATTACCGGAGAATTTTATCTTTTGATAGGGAGAGTCAATGTGTTGCGCAAACATGAATATAAAACTTTTCCGTACATTCTTCAACGATTTTTTCTCAAGTGAAAATTCACTCATTTTCTGTTTTAGATGCTGTGGAATTTTTTATTTCCCTATGAATGTGCTGTAATTTGATGCTGTTTAAAGATTATGATTTAAAAACAAATGATTTTCATCTATTATTAGTGATCCATTAACTTTAATTATTTAGAAAAAGCACACTCAAAATACAGTAATTTGTTAAAATGTATATACAGGGTGCGTCACCAAAATCCGGACAAAATTCAATTTGAATTTCCCGCCGTTCTGTTACAGAGGTCGCTCTTGGTCGTCCAAATAGCGTGACGCATGTACTAAGCATTCATAACCTCAAAACAGTCGCCATGTCGACGCCAAATGCAGAGTATCATCGAAGTGCGGCGATCATCGAAAGTGTTCGCGCTGGTCGCTCAGCAACCGAAATTATTCGATTCTTCGGATATCCACAATCGACAGTTTATGATGTTGTCAAGAAATATAATGAATCGGAGATGTCCGGAGGAGGTTCTGCAACACGGACAATGTCGACATGTTCTGGTCAAAAGAGTTTTGGCCTCCCAACAGCTCGGATTTAAATCCGTTGGGGTATTATGTATGGAGCGTTGTTGAAAGAATGTCCAACAAGTCCAGACGTCCAAATATCGCATCGTTAAAAGCCGCTATTGAAGCGTCATTTGCCGATATGGACCGTCATGCGTTGAAGCGGGCATGCGGTCGCTTCAGACCGAGAATGGAGGCAGTCATTGAAGCAGGAGGGGGCTATATAGAATAAATGTGTTCTTTATGAACCAACAAATAATTTACAACAAAAAAAATTATAATCTTCGCAATTTTTTCAATAAAAATTATGTTTAATTTGTCCGGATTTTGGTGACGCACCCTGTACATGTCACTGAAATTGAACAATCCCGTTGACTGAACGTGCCGTGCATCGTTCGAAAGAAAGATTGCATTAAATGCCGATCTCGCGAGCACCTCGAGAATTACCATCGGGTAACTCGGGGCGTTTTAGAGCTGAATCAAATTCAGCCGGCGGAACGGGGTGGGGTCTCTCTCAATTCGAAGGAAACTGAACTATAGCACCGGTATAAAGAGAGTAGGGAAAGAAAGAGAGAGAGAGAGGCTGCACGCAGTCTCGGCAGGGTTTAAAAGTTTAAGAAGCTGGAGTACGTAGCCGGGTAGTGTGCCCGCCGCGTAAATGGAAAGACACAAATGTATCCTGGGAGCCGGTAAACAGCCGTGTGGCTCGCAGTCTAGCGCGCGCCCGCGGTTCAATATAAATGTAAATTGGAACAGATTCGAGTGCAGCGTGGAACACGGTTTGCCTCCGAGAGTCCGAGCTTTCAGTCCAACGGCGCGACGCGGCGCGGCACGGCACGGCGCGGTGGCGTTCCTACGACGATTCTCTTATCTCTGGCCTAGCGTACACACCTGGATTCGACACAACCAGGAATTTTATTTTCCTTTGAAACTACGAAAAAAGAAGGGAACGCGCCGCCGCGCCGATGAATATGCCACCCGCGATTTCAATGCTGACCGCCCCCCGCCCCCGCGACGCTAGATTATCTGGCGTCGGTTCAAGAAGTTCCACGATTTCCCTGCACCCTAAACTTCCAACAGAATTTTTTGGGCTCGGCTTTGCCTACCTGTGCCAACTCATTGTTACACGGGGATTTCGACTGGAAACTGATTAGATGGCCTCTCCACTGTCTTCCCTAGTTTAACACTAAACCTACCAGTGGCGGTCAAACGACCGGTTTTATATCTTTCATTTTACAGATCATTGAAATTACGAAGTCACTTACATGGAAATTGAATCGATAAATTTTTTTATCCAAGCACATATTCGAATAAAAATTGCACAAAATCTAAATAAATAGAGTCATTTTTATAAGCTGAAACATTTCAATCGCTTTTAGTGCTCGGTAGGCTTAGTAACCGTAAGTATTATCGCCTTTCACTAGTTTCTATGACCTTAAATGACCTTATGCAATAGGTCATTGAGCTCGTTTTAAGATCCTCTTATACGGAAGCAAAAACATACCGATCCATTTAAAAAAATGGAGGTGACCTTCAAATGTCCGAAGTACCTGCAAAAAAAAACTATTATCGCCACCGGATGGTCCCCTTCGTACTGTGCAATTTTATTTCAGCAAATATTTCTGTGAAACTTGTAGTTTCAAAGATATCTGAGGTGCTAATAGTTATTTCCTCACCCTGTATACTGATATAAAAAGCAGCCGAGGTCAATTACAAAGCGCGAGTAATATTCGCCAGCAACGTGCAAAGTTTGACCAATTAAAGCATCGAGGGCGCCGAATCGTTTGAAAGGGCGAAAATTCACGGTGCAAAAGAAGTAGATGGAGCACGAAGGAAGAGAGGAGAGAACAACATAAGTCGGCCAACGAGCGGGGTAACTCGCGAGCGTAGCCGTGACGGCTCTATCACGCTAATCTAGACACGATCGGGCTCTAGCGCTAATCTCATTCCAGCACGAAGCAGCGCTCACCTTTCCCGTTACCACCGACGTCCAATCTGAAGTTGTCAGGACCCTTTTGCCCGTCGACAAGTTGACCGAGTCCCCCGGAGAGGTAACCTGCTTCTTCCCTGCCGTCGTACGTTCTGTCGGAAAGGTCAACCTCCGAGCCTCTCTTGATTCCTTGGGGCATCGAGTACGACACCAAACCCTCTGCAACAAAAAAAAAAAACAAAACGCACGGTCACGTTACGTTACCTCTCTGCATCTACGCACACGGCATGCTTCGCGACTATGCATCATCGTGACGTCGCACGCGGCGATGCCACGGACATTTTATTTCCGACGATACGTGATAAGATTCCGGCCGGATAGCGCGAGACTGCCATCGAGCTTCAACCCTCTACTCGGCCGCTGTTTAGGGGTGGACTGGCAACTCGAACCTCGGTTAATAGATCGATAACAGGTTTGAACACCAAGAAAGAAATTGTGCTCATGCACCACCAAATTTTGTATAACAGCTACTCCAGATAATTAAAGCAGCAGTGAATTATAGCCGAAGAATTGTTCAACTTTGAACTCCGAAAAATTTGGATTTTCGAATCTACGAATCTTAGAACTTTTACAATATTTGAATCCTTGAATCTTTGAATCTTTGAATTTTTGAATCTTTGAATCTTTGAATCTTTGAATTTTCGAATCTTTGAATTTTTGAATCTTTGAATCTTTGAATCTTTGAATCTTTGAATCTTTGAATCTTTGATTTTTCGAATCTTTGAATCTTTGAATCTTTGAATCTTTGAACCTTTGAATTTTCGAATCTTTGAATCTTTGAATCTTTGAATCTTCGAATGTTTGAATCTTTGAATTTTCGAATCTTTGAATCTTTGAATCTTTGAATCTTTGAATCTTTGAATTTTTGAATCTTTGAATCTTTGAATCTTTGAATCTTTGAATCTTTGAATTTTTGAATCTTTGAATCTTGGAACTTCCCGAAGCATAAAAAAGTATGACAGTCAAAGTAATGGAAAAATTAATATCACTCACTAAAAGATAACTCATACATTAAACATCCCATGGATTTTTTTGTAAATTATATATTTGGATACGAACTTAATTGTATAATTTTTAGACGCCAATATCCGTGCGCAATATGTAATCGCAGGCAACTGTCACTCAACCGCAAACCGTCCGCAACAGCGCGCCATAATTTAATCTTTATACATCTTCATCAATGCCAGAATCGTGGCCAATAAAAAGATACCATTTCTGCCTGGCTCTTTCCCATAGGACCAACGAGAAATGATTTATTGGACGTCGAAACGATGGCTGGGAGAAGTGGCAGACGTTACTAAAGACGGCCGCCGAACAAGTTTCAACACTTTCCGCGGATGAATATCCGTAATCATTCGGTTGCCTCTCTAATGCTCGGGGACGAATTTAATCAGGAGTCGAAGATGGAACGACTATTTCGTATTTATACAACTCAATTATTCCTACAAGAAAGTACCACCTAATCCTAATTAAAAGGTGTCGTATGCTAAATACGAACAGTAATTCGTATGTGAATGTGAGCACGTGATAATTAACCCTTTGCACTCGGAGCTACTTTAACTCGAAAATTAAACATTTCTTCCGACCTAGAATAATTCCATTCTAAATGATTTTTTTCTTTTTATGGATATGAAAAATTCATATAATACCTCATACAATACTTAAATGTTTAGTAATTAAATTAGATACCAATATATTTAATAATGTAAATATTATTTTGAATAATGGTACAGCAATTTTTAGTGGTGACTCTGAATCGAGTGCTAAGGGTTAATATCACTTTTTTAGTATTTTTTTTATATCTTAAGGATTTACCAATAAAAGACCCAAATAGCACGCGACGTCTTGAG
Organism: Lasioglossum lativentre; assembly: GCA_916610255.1. Lineage (NCBI taxonomy): Eukaryota > Metazoa > Arthropoda > Insecta > Hymenoptera > Halictidae > Lasioglossum > Lasioglossum lativentre. Next base: position 7,363,269 of record OU744366.1, read on the forward strand.
GACGTCTTTTTTACGGCTATTTTACGTCTGAACTTCTTACGTCCTGAATAGACGTCTTTAAGATGTCTTAAAGACGTCTCCAAGACGTCTCAACGTGCAACAACAGACATCTTTAAGACAATCTGAGTTTGTATGAATACGCTGCTTTTTCATTTCCCAATGAAAAACAGAGTGTGTCAATATTTTTTTGATCGACTTCGATCGAGTACAAAGGGCTCAATTAATCGGTCGACAAGAATGGCTGCCGTAAGGAGAACGGAATATCCATTTGCGGGTGAACAACAGGCGTGTTTTCCAAATGGCGGCGGCCAATTCACTTCTCGGCGGCCCCCTTTTCCCGATAACAGTATAAACGATAAATTTCATGCGCCATAAAAACGCCATCTCCGTATTTATCATGGTGTTATTCGCTGCGTACACGGGGCAGGAGAGCAACGGGGAAAGAAAAAATGCGGCAAGAAATATTATGCCGGCCACGTGTGGCCGCCGCGCCGGGCCGTTCTGTGTCGCACGCACGGTAATATTCAGTAATTCCAACTACAATCACCAGGAGACCAGCGTATGGAAAATATTTTCGTTCTTGTTACGGTAATTGCTCGCTGCCGGGATTGAATATATAATACCGAAGTCGTTTACGCTCTTGCCACTGTTCTACGTGACAAAGCTGGAATGAAACCGCTATTCATTTAATAATAATTCTTCTGATGGTTCACAGTATAACAATGCACACAGCTGATCAAACTTGATGGAGCATTTACACAATATTTAATTGGATTTTTTTAACAATTATTAAGTGGACAAATTAATCCGTGCCAATCATATTAAAAACGAAATTGTAACAATACTATTTCAAAATTTTCTCTCGAATTATTTTCTTATGAAACTTTTATCAACATATTCCTCACATTTCTCTGATTAAAATGATACCAAACATCACATAATTCGCAACATATTTACTCGTTTGATCCACGGTACAGTGGAACCTCCATCCGAACTGACTTAATTCTCTATTATTCAAAAATAAATAGTTTGTAAGGATTTGTTGCAATAACATTGTAGGTAGTTCCGATAATCGAGGTTCTTCTGTATCACGGATTAAACAAGTACGAATGGTTGAAATTGTTAAATGAGTGATGCTTTCGGCGCACAGGTTCGATCAATAACGACTAAACAAAGCAATTTTGCAATTTAAATTTTTATAGACTCAACGTTTCGACCCCAATGTGGATCATTTTCAAGAGTTTATATTTAACTACGTCTGTAACCAAATTGTAGTGTGATAAATATTCAAATTAATTGTGTCGAAATTGTGTCGTGTTTGGTGTCATTTTAATCAGAAAAGTGAATATGTTGGTAAAAGTGGTTCTTTAGTGAATTTCAGAGCTAAATTAGCTTTTGTATAATTATGATTTTTTCTTTGTAATATTTAGATGTTCTGGCACAGGATGATGCCGAATTAGTATTTCCGATATGGATAAGTATCCTCGACGTAAATATCTTTTGCCAGGCAAGCGATTACAGCGTCGATAGCATCGCAATATCGATACTTATAACCGTGATTTCGACTACGCGCATACCGGTACGGGGCTCACTGAACCGTTTCGGGGTTGGATTAACGCAAACACACCTGTACACACACTCTCTCTCTCTCTCTTCCTCTCTCTCTTCGAATCTTGCTACTAAATCTGCGTTAATGCTGTTTTCCAGTCGACGAAGCTCTGTTGCTGTTCGATCGAAGTTTAAGAATACGAATACGGTGCCGACACCGAGCAGAAGATCCACTTAACGCGAGTTCTGTTTTCAACTAGGTATTTCCTCTAGTGAATTTTAATCGAGGTCACGTGGCCTCGGCGTGCAAACGAAAAAGAACGAAATTCCGATTTAATTGGATATTTATTGTTTCGTCTGACTACGAATTCGATAATTGAAAAGTAATATGAAATGCAATTTGCGTGTGGAATGCGGATAAATCAAATTGATCAATTTCAATATGACAGATGTATTCAAATATTTTTCGAACAATCGTTCGTTCGTGCTTTTGAATGTGTCGAATACAATAAAAATTTTATTAAAACGGCTTTTTGTTTTGTTTCTAGTCGTTCCTTTGGAAGTAGCGACCAGTTGCTTTCACGCAATTTTTGTCGAAATATTCTGTTTTAATTTATTGAAAAAATACAAATTCTTCTTTTCTTTTTCATTAGTAGAGTATGCACACTTTTTCACATTCATGTACATTAATAAGCATTTCGTACTTGATCTTTTCTATCACTAACTCACAAAATCTCAAGTCCACTCATTAGTGATATTAATGTAATTAATGCGATACAAGTGGAAGAAGTTTTTAGAATAGAAGAAAAATAGCAAAATTGCATAGTGTTTCAAACAGTTCCCAAATCAGGTATGTTTGAAAAATGTGAAGAAAATTAATAAGTACGTCTCATATAATTAATATAAATTTTTCCAGAAATGATCCGATGAAAGAATTGCCATGCATCTGCAGAATAAAAGAGAACTATATTTCACTGTGAGAAATTTCTTGATTGCAGAAAACTCTGAAATATCGCGACACCGATAAAAATGCGTGGGAACTGTATCTGCTCGTTCTTTTCAATCCTTCTTGGCGGACAGTTTGTCGCGGATAAGTGCGGCCGGAAGGAGGAGTGGCTTTAAATTTCACTCACCGGTCCATGGACAGCCATAAAGCTCCACTCGGATGCATACCATGCGCATATGCGAGGTGTACGGGATGAAACGGACTTTTGTTGCCACGATGGCTGGATCGAACACTTGCTCCTTCTCCGTGTACGGATTATTGTTGCCCGCCAGAAGCTGCAAAACAGAAAATTGTCACGTGCTTTATCACTTCTCGTATTTACGCTTCTACCGGTAAAATAACGAAAATGCAATGACCCGCTGAAATTTTCTACAAATACTTTCATCCTATTCGAATTTACTCTGGGGGAGATATGCGACCTTTGCTGAATACTTTTGAGTATCATATAACAGCTCAATTTGAACTACTCAAAATATGTATAAGATTTATTTAAATCTAGTCTATCAGGAAATTGGGTTCAGAAATAAACCGGTTCGTTGCCCTGTCAAAAGAGATTCAAGTTTTATTCCCATACAACTATTTACAACATTTACATTATTTACATTAAACCTGTTCACCTGTCAAAAGAGAAACGACATTTAAGTTACTCCTCAGTCAATTTCCCTTTTATGCTTCTTTCGAATAATCTCTTTTATTTTCTCCTTCTGCACACGTGGTCACCTTCTCTAAATCTGTGCTTTCCATCATATCGATCTTATCGATCTTACTCGGACCGGCGTCATGCCGCCAAATTCAAACCAAAGAAATATATTTTCTTTACATATGTTAACCCCTTGCCCTACGATTTATTTTACGATTTCAGTGACTAGAACTTTTTTGTAGTTTGCAATTTCCTAAAAAAAGAGAAAATTTATATCTATTGTATGCCTACACATGCTTCCCAATAACTGTACATTAACAAAACCAAAATAGAATTTAATCTCGATTTAAAGGAAATTAATAGCATACATATTTATTAGACTCGGTTCAGAATCTTCATCACGAGGCTGACACGTTATTGTAGGGCAAGGGGTTAAACAAAAAATAAAATTGTAAAGCTATTCAAGAATGGAGAGGATTGAGATCTAAGAAGTTTTATAAAATTTCAAAAAGATCGTAACCATCTAATTGCACACGCGGTTTATCGACAAGATTCAGCGATGTCTTCAGAAGTTAGGACAACGTCTTCACTATCGTCTTCCCAAGAAACTTCTTTAAAGAAGTTGGTGCACAGATAAATCGGCGATAAAAATGTCCACGTTATCGGTCTCGGTTCGGTTCGCGAGCAGGCCGCCAAGTGTAAAACAACAGAGGGAGAAGGGCAGAAGAAGGATGTTCGACGATGGAAAGAGAAGAGCAACATATCGGCGGCGCAGACGGTGCGGTGTTTCGGTTGAGCTCAAGCCATAGACGGAGCATCGAGCGGTCATTGGATCGTGTTTACAGCGTTAAGAACGAATCTCACGGCTCTCGAGCACCATTTTCCGGATCCGATTAGTAAACAACAGCTCGGGCGAGGAGCTCTTCTAAATGTAAATGCCAGCGTTAAATCTGGATGGAAGCAGCGGTCGTCGTTCGTTTCCTCTACGGCCGGGCCCCCTGTCTCTCATCCGATCGATGGCCACAGAGTAGAACCACATCGTTGCCTCGCGAAGGTTATGGGGTTCCGGCTGAAATATGAACGTCCAGGTCGAGAATCAAACCTCGAACGACGATTCCGAACCTGAGCGAACCGCCTACCTTGTACAGGACCCTCCAAAAATACGGGGATCATGCACATTCCTGTCGCAAATGCTGATCGGACTGTGTCCTCTTGCTTCGTTTTATTATTTATAATAACCTACTCCTATTTATCGATTTAAGATTTACAAACATGACATGCATAATTTTCTACAGGGTGATCGAAAAATGTTATAGTTTGTTGGAAAGGGTGATTCCTGAAGTGATATGTCTCTTGCTTCGTTTTATTATTTATAATAACCCCTCCTACCCCTATTTATCGATTTAACATTTACAAATATGACATGCATAATTTTGTATAGGGTGATCGAAAAATGTTATAGTTTGTTGAAAAGGGTGATTCCTGAAGTGATATGTCTCTTGCTTCGTTTTATTATTTATAATAACCCCTCCTACTCTTATTTATCGATTTAACATTTACACATATGCATAATTTTCTACAGGGTGATCGAAAAATGTTATACTTTGTTGAAAAGGGTGATTACTGAAGTGATATGTCTCTTTTAATAAAATGTTCACACCATATTCCAACTAAAGCAATTATTTTAGTAAATAATTAATAGACCGAGTTATGTATTTGTGGAAGGCACTGTATAAGATCGAGCACGTGATTCCGCGAGCGCAATTCGAATGTGAACACACAGACACGTGGTGGAATAAGCTAGTGATGATCGGGTTCGTTCCGTTTGCGTTTCCGTCGGATTAGAATTTCTAACCGGGTATCTGTTATTCGATCTCAAAAATATATGAGCTCTGTAATTCGAGCGCGTCGGTGCCGCGCGGTGTTCCTCCCTACGGAAACTCGACGTATTCATGGTCGCACATCACTTTGAAGGATAAGATATGTACAGTCAAAAGTACTGGTAACCTTAGCATGATGCGGTTAGAGACCGGAAACGGGATACTCAAATGTTTTTATCGGAGGTACCGAAAGAAAATTGTATCACCAAGATCGGTACGATTCCAAATGGAATCCTTATTTTCGTTTCTGTATTGATGGAAACACAACGAAAGACGAGATATATGTAATTGAAAAACTTTCAATTACAAAATGATGAAATATATTTTATAAAATTGAACATGCCAGGTACAAATATTAATTGTAATATCATGATATTCAAATGATTGTATATCAATGCAAGATATTGGTTATTGATAAATTGGTTATTGGTAAATTGATTCTCATACGCAGTCATTGTTACACAGTTCATATAAAATAGCTCCGAGTGCAAATTGTTAACAATTAAAGATCCACCTAAAATGTGGCAACCTATAACTAAATAACAAAGCCGGAATCGTAATTTTTTTATTCTTCATTTTCGACTTATATTGTCATGGAGAACCACCCCTTAAATTTTCTCCCACCCATAGTCGAACACCCTGTATGTGTAATGTGGTCAGACAAGGAGTTAAGATTCCACTTGAAGAAATGCGTGTGGACAATTCTTAGATTATGGGATGAAGTGTTTATGATAGGAAACTGTGTCTGTAGAAGGACACAATCGGGAACATCGACATCGTAATACCTAATTCTGGCGCTCGTCGGGTTCGGATCACCTGGGGGATCTCTTGTAGTCAATTCCGCGACTCCCGGGGTCGCTGGAATCTGCCTTCACGGCGGGAGTCGCCGTTATTGGATCCTCGTGACCTCCAGTTCACCGGTATTGGCTCCAACGATTCGGCTCGCCTGATATTGGATCATGTGACCCTGAGTCCCGTGGACGGTATGTCCGATGAACTTGAAATTATCGCTCACCGGCCGACGGAATCGTTGACACGAACCACTGTCCGTAACCTCGTCGATCTCTTTCTTTTATTATACAATGGAAATGCCGACATATCTTTTGTTTTAAAGTTGATTCAATTTTCATCGACTTATACTACTAATCCACCCTAATTTTCCCAACTTAAATTCGTAAAAAAATGATAAACGGTACAACGATAAACAATGAAATTTGTGAATTCCTTTTAAAACGAGAAATGAGATGAAGTGCCGACATATCTTTTGTTTTAAAGTTGATTCAATTTTCATCGACTTATACTACTAATCCACCCTAATTTTCCCAACTTAAATTCGTAAAAAAATGATAAACGGTACAACGATAAACAATGAAATTTGTGAATTCCTTTTAAAACGAGAAATGAGATGAAGTGCCGACATATCTTTTGTTTGAAAGTTGATTCAATTTTCATCGACTTATACTACTAATCCACCCTAATTTTCCCAACTTAAATTCGTAAAAAAATGATAAACGGTACAACGATCAACAATGAAATTTGTGAATTCCTTTTAAAACGAGAAATGAGATGAAGTGCCGACATATCTTTTGTTTTAAAGTTGATTCAATTTTCATCGACTTATACTACTAATCCACCCTAATTTTCCCAACTTAAATTGTAAAAAAATGATAAACGGTACAACGATCAACAATGAAATTTGTGAATTCCTTTTAAAACGAGAAACGATCGAACAAAATTTATTTCTAAAATTTTTTTAACGATTCCGGCGAAATATTTTGTGAAAAAAAGCGGTAGTAACAACAGAAGGAACCTCTTTTCCTCGAATTCTGGTATTCTTTTTCTTCCTGAGGATTCTTGATGCCGCGCTCTGATCCCGGCTAGTATCCTCAAATAATCTTTTTTTAGTACAATATCCAGCTCAGAGAAGCGATTGCAGCTTTGTCGTCGATTCCCGGGCGTGATACATACTCCGATGCGAATAAAGCGTCTCGAAATTCTTCCGCTTCTCCTCCGTCTCCTTCCCCTTGCTCTCGCAGATGCGACAAGCACATCGTCGGATTTCATGGAAACGGCACGAATCCATTTAATATATCAGCCACCGTGCTGTTAACATGGGGTACGCTAGAAAATCGTTCGATCTATGCGAAAAGTCTTGACGAAAATCGCTTTTCAAGCATCGTCGCGCATCGTCCTCTCGGCAATTCGAGCTCCGTGGGAGGGTCGGTGCTTCTGTCGTTATTGATCCGACTAACGGACGAAAATAAAGACAGTTCATACATTGGGGGGGAAAAAAGCAGAGAACGAACGGATCTTCGAATAATGAAAATATATATATATATATATATATATGTACGATGCAGCTAAACCACAAAACCGGAAGGGGGAAGCCACCAATGTCACAGTTGACGTTGAATTTCAATTACTGGAGTCTGACAAGGTACAGGGGAAGCTTTATGTTGGATCAGCGTATTTTAGATTACTGAGTTTTACGAACGCCTGAAGTTTGCGCGAAGTTTGATACGAATTCACGAAGTAGGAATTTGACTTACATAGTCTTGAAAGTAATAGAGTATTAAACTGCGAGGGCAAAGTGAATCCAAGTAGGTAATTTCGAAGTAACTTCAGGCTGAAGTGATTGCGGCCAACGAAGCGATATTTAAATAGTGTAGACGTCGCCGGATATATTATTTCTTCTAGAATTTTGCTGCACTATCGGCGGCGCGGCTTTTAAAGTGTGGCTATTAATTAGGTCAGTTGGTTATCGCATCTGTAAACCGAGAATATTAATTCACTAATTACTTCAAGGTACACCGTCAAGTATTGCAAAATTTCTAGTTGTTTCATTGCAGAGTATTAATGAAACTTTCATGGATTATTAAAATTTCGCAAATCAAAAGCATTTCCAATATTAATTAATTAATACATATAATAAAAAGTATAGGTTACTATCCAGAAAATTAATTTTTATATTTCTTTGTATGATGAAGCATACATACATATATATAAAACTTGAGGTCTCAAAAAATGAATAAAAAAATGTCTCAATCCCTTCACTTAAAATGAAGGGGGGAATTCAGGATTCTTTTTAACTTTCCATGGTGTAACAGGTACCAAAAGCTAGGGGGACAATTAGTCTTGCAAATCCTTTAAATGTGCGAGTGAGGGGTATTGCACGTTGAAGATTCGAGTCTCCGGTATCGCATACGGCCACGCATCGACGTACCATGAAATTATAGTGACACGTGGGTGGTGTGGGACACGTTGAACTTGACGTAGGCGAAGGGAGCAACGGGTAGGCAGAGAAAGCTGTAAACGGGCAACCGAGTTGTAAACGGCACGCAAATGGAACGCGCCCCTTAAATCGTTGCGCGTGCAACCCGGTAAAGGGTGAGAAGGGTTAGGTTTGTAGGAGAGGTCGTAGGTAGGGAGGAGAGGTTATATCGGCCAGGCTCGGAACGACCGACCGCGGATGCATTACAACTGCAACTGCAGCGCGCTCGAATACAAGCCAGCAGCCCGAGGTATACGCGATAGGAATAATTAATACAGCCATAAACAAGAGCGGGGACGGGCAAGCGGTGGCCAGACCGATATCGTCCTACCGACACATAAAATTGATATCCGTGCTTGAAGGAGGGAGGATCATTCTGGAGGGTGACCATATATCTTCCGGCTCCAGATGGATCGCTCTTGTGCTCATGGCAGTCGAATAGGCTGGCAATTGTACGAGTACAGAGATTCCGCCTCTGTATATTTTACTGGTTATTTATCACTTCGTTTATCGCGATTATATCCGTGTCGCTGGTCGAGCGAAGGTGTCGTCAGGGCTTTGCTCCTTCGATAACGCTCGAAACTTGCTCAGGGTCAACGACCCCAGTAATGGTTTCCATATTGTGAGCAGGTCTTCTGTTTATAACATTCTGTTAACTCGTTAGCAGAGCATCGAAAGTAGGCACGTGTTGCTTTATTTTTTCAGACAATAAGATTGAATTTCTGTAGATCTAGTGTAATATAATATATATAATATATATATATTTAAGTTTAGCGAGGGCGACGAGCCTGCTGCACGCCACTAGTCTTTCTCTTTATTTTTAGTTCAGTTATTATTAAGTTTCGCTAATTTATTTTTTGGTTCTTTTTGCTCTTTGCATCTTTTTCTCCTGTCCTTTCCTTCTCGTTATTATCTTTTTCTTTTGCTTTAGTTACTTGCCTCTGGTGCTCTTCTTCCTATTTCTATTCTAGTCATCTTTATTAGTACATAAGCCCTTTTAACCCTTTCCGGCATGCAGCGGGCCGTCCCACAAGTTGATTTTAATCTCCTGACAATGCCCCCTGCTGGGGGCCGTCTTTCTTTTAATAATGGCTGTGACGTGTGTGTGTGCGTTGCGCTTTATTTATTTATGTATGTAACAATAAAAATTAGCCACGCTGGGGGCACAACGCCCCCGCGCCGCACACCCTACCACCAATGAATCTAACTATAGTTGCGCGCGGTGGTGTCTTAGGACCCACCCCTTTTAGCCCTCGCCCAAAAAGGGCGACTACGATGTACATCCCCTGGGCGCCCATGTAGCCCAGGGGGCTATAGACCGATAATAAAGTCCTTTTTGATTTGTTGTAATATTATATGTTTAGAAAAACTTGGATTTGAATTTCTCTCCCTTGATTCGCATAGAGTTTTGTAACTCGTCAAACAACGAATTTACAAACAGTACAATATGATTTGTAAATTGATTACGAGACACAGGAGGCAAGCATATATTGTAACCAGCAAAGGACATCTGTGCCTGCTCGCTCGTGTAAGAGATATTCGATAATCGTGATAAACGTTCCGTGCTCAGCTGTTTGTAAAAATTAATACTTGAAGCCAATTATTGGATATTAATAATTTTGTTAAAATATCGACGCGGTTGTCGGTAATATAATGGTTCTTCTCTGGCTGGTGGGCATTCCGGATACGTTTGTGCACGATGTTTACGAGGTGTACTCGATTCGCATGCACCGGTCGGTCGAAGCTTTATCTTGCCAGCGAACACAGAAACCGCGCACACCTAATATTGTTCCAGCGGTGTGTGTAATCTGTATTTTCAAGCCAGTTTCGTTCGTTCTGGACAATCACGGTGCAATCGACCTTTGCTGGGCTACGCTGGTGGCCGGGGTATGACGGTGAATCAGACGATGCAGGAAATGTCGTCTATTCATCCCTCCGACGCGACGGGCAAACTCGAGATTTACTCAATTTGCTGAAATTGTAATTCGAATACAAACACCGACTTGTCGCGCGATTGCTCCGGGCTGTGTGAACTCTATTGATCGCCATGAATAATACTGGAACGATTATTTGCCATCAATATTATCACCGGATCTGCAATTTGATAATTGCTTTCGGGAAGATGCTGGGAAATCTTTGTGAAACACGAGAATACCTTTACGCAAAATAAAGAAATTCCTCCGTCAATTCCAAAATATGGGGTCACAGTTTACTTACTTTCTTTATTCACTTAAAAATGACATAATCCTCCATCAATTCCAAAATATGGGGTCACATAGAAATTTACTTATTTACTTTATTCACTTAAAAATGACATAATCGTATTCTTACATCATTCTGATGTTTCCACTGCTTTGCATTTCATGCACTCGTTTTTCTCATACAATACGTAGTCTAACGATGATAAAAAATAAATGGAAATGTTAATGCAAAGTTTATCCTCTATGTGAATATTTTTACAATCTCTTTAATATTATTGAATTATTCACTTTGTTTATTTCGCAACGGATTTGTAATACTACTGTAAAAAATCACGATGGTTATTGCGATAAAATGTTTTCATTTACAACACTGAAAAAGCCAGTTTATATTTCATTCAATTCTTCTATTCAGAACTGCAATATCGTAAATATTCCCGATGAATGTGTAACAGCGTATCCGAGAATCGATGTATTTGGAACACGTCAATTGTCAAGGGTGTAATTGATGGGAGAGATCGACGAAAACAATTTGCGTATTGATTCCATTAAACAGATGTAATCGGTGGATTACGGATTTTACACATTTACACCGTTCCGCACCCGTGAAAATATAACAAACGAATAATTTTCGTAACGTTTTCGAAATTGACATTTCGAAAGTGATATATAATTTTTATACACCCTGTACATGCAATCTACGTGCCTAAAGGGTTTTTTTTTTCTTTTCTCTTTATTCATATGGTTAGTAATGTTCCTGTTATAAAAATTGTAATACCTTGTAGTTTACATTATGGTGTAATAAATCTCATATCTGATTTCATATAATAAAAAAAAAATATGTCCAGGAACGCGTTGGTACCGTTAGTGACTTCAGACCTTGATACACACGCAAAATAAGAAAGATAATTAGGAATGCAGCTATAGGTCCAGACGAGGGTCGAGTATTTTTTTTCCAGCGGGCAGCTTCATAAAATGGATTCTCGGCTGGCATAAAGTTTTCTAAAACTCCTCGAACCGTTTCGTTCCGCGCGATGTTTAAAGAGGGGCAAATTGGAATTGCCTTGGGGATGGTAGTGTACTGATGGAATTAAAGCCACCGGCGGAGAACGTCTTCCGCCGAGTTTCATTATCTCGACGAGGTTAGGAGGTCGAAGCCAGGTAACCCGAGAGCAGGTGGTAACGGTGGCTCGTCTTATGGAGCCGAAAAACCAGAACGAGCTTACGCGGCGCGTCCCATTTCCGACCGCTCGTCGTGGCGCCGTGTAGGCAATTACTTTCTAGGAGCAATGTGTTGGAAAGGAGCACGCTTCTAATCTGTTTGCGGCCGAATTTGGGTTCCCCGGACTCCGCTAATGAAGAACTGTTTCATTTTAACGTCCTTAATCCCGTGGCGACGCCGCGTCGCGCCGGGACACTCGATGTTTTTCATTCGGTGGAACCGGCGAATTTTTATATTAATGGAAAGATCACGATAATATTGTACGACCACACTTTTTACGTGTACGCTTTGTCAGGACACAAAGGAGTACGGCCCCCATTATGCAGAGAGGGCCAATGAAATTTTCTATGGAACTACGGGAAAAATGTTTTAACCCTGTCGAGGTCGAGCTTTTAAAAATTTCTTATTGGTCGTGACGTGGGCCCGAGATAATTCAAGTCTCTGCTCTGGTTACCATTTTTTACCAGGGAAAGTTCTAAAATATTCATTTTATTATACAGATACTATTTATAATCATTAACCCCTTGCACTACGATTTATTTTACGGTTGCAGTGATTAGAACTTATTTGTCGTTTCTAATTTCTTCGAAAAAAGGAAGTTTGTATGTAATTTATACCTATGCAGTTTCCAATGGTTTCAACAACAAAAAAATATAATTTTGTTTCAATTTAATGAAGGAAATGAATAGCATGAATATTTAGTAGACTATCTTCGAAATCATCGTCACGAGTCCAACTCGGTATTATAATGGAAGGGGTTGACTAATTTTTCACCAGGTTCAAAAATTCATTTTTATTGTGATTTATTCGAGTAAACTGATGCTTGCCAGGATTTTTGAAAAGGAACCAAAAATTCTGTGCCCGTTCCTTTCCTCGCCTCGAGAGTCCTCTCGTACTGGTTGAAGCACTCAACGATCGAGCCTGCGCCCTGATAGCGCCGCGAAAAGAGAACAGAGAAGAATCGGGAAAAAAGACGAGCCAGACCTGTCCGCCGGAAAAAAGATTGGACGGACGAAGAGAGAGGGGTGCGGAGAGAACCAGTGAGAAAGAGAGAGAGAGAGAGAGAGAGAAGGGGGAGAGAGAGAGAGAGAGGTAGGAAGTGTGGCCGTAGAAAATTGTTTCCAGGCCGCGCGGTAATCTGCTAATAGGGTGTCCACGCTCGGGCCGGTAATCCGTAATCCATCAATACCGGCTCGATCCTGTACCAGTGCTCACATACTTAACACGCCTGGCCTATCGACGATAATTTCTACACGTTCGCGTGTGTTTTGTCACATAATATTGTACGAGGCCTGTCCGATCTCTATGGAAATATTTTCAGCCGTCACGTGATCTTTCAGGTGGTGCAGAGGAATTTGTACCAACTAATAGTGGAAAGTGATTTTTTAGTTTCTTCATAACTCTGACTTAAGCTAAATGGATAAAAAATGGTTCGTATATATACATATTTATCGATTTATATTTATGTCTCAAGTTTCACATGTGTTTGTCGAGACTCTGTAGTTTGAATTGATTTGAAGTAATTGTAACAGTTCTTTGCCGAGAATATGATGGACTTGTTCTACTGATATCCGTACCAGTGCTCACATACTTAACACGCCTGGCCTATCGACGATAATTTCTACACGTTCGCGTGTGTTTTGTCACATAATATTGTACGAGGCCTGTCCGATCTCTATGGAAATATTTTCAGCCGTCACGTGATCATTCAGGTGATGCAGAGGAATTCGTACCAACTAATAGTTGATTTTTTAGTTTCTTCATAACTCTGACTTAAACTAAATGGATAAAAAATGGTTCGTATATATACAGGGTGTCCCACATAAATGGTAACACCTAAATATTTTTCGTATTTACAGTCCTATCAGAAAACTTCAGAAGACAAAGTGACACTATTGCAGGGGGCAAATATAATGATAAAGAAAAAACTTTTTTATGTCGTGTTTTTTAATGAAATTTCAAGGTCATGTTTTTTTTAATGAAATAGTATATTTTTTTTACGATAGCATGATAGACAATAAAACACTGAATTTAGTGGATACCACCTTTTTGACCTTGAAATGTCTTGAGCAAGAATTTTATATTTTATATTTGCCTCCTGCAATAGTGTCACTTTGTCCTCTGAAGTTTTTTGATAGGACTGTAAATACGAAAGATATTTAGGTGTTCCTATTTATGTGGGACACCCTGTATATATATATTTATGTCTCAAGTTTCATGTGTTTGTCGAGACTCTGTAGTTTGAATTGATTTGAAGTAATTGTAACAGTTCTTTGCCGAGAATATGATGGACTTGTTCTACTGATATCTGTAGACTTCAGCAGTGTATATCAATAGAACGTATAAAAAAGTTGAAAGCTTATAAAACGAAGAATTTAATCAAATTGAGATTACTCTTTCATCTCACTTTCAATTTGCTGAAACCACTCGTGAAAGATGTAGAATTTTATTTAACCTCCGGCCCTTTCAACATTATCCGCGAAAAAACGTCAATTTGCCGAAAGTTCTCCGGTGTAATTCAATTTACCTCCCTTATACTTTCGTAAACTGTTACGAGGCTTCAAAGAACAAAGAAAAAGATATTATTTAAATATCTCTCGAAACGAGTACCGAATGTAAAACATACAGCATTGCAAATGACGCGGTGGTAGTAGCAACTAACCTTACACCAGTCTTAAAATATGAAATGAAATGATATAAATAAAATAATATATATATATATATATATATATATATATATACACTGTGAATTGCGAATGACGTGAAAGGTAATATACCGAGAAACAGAACAGAGGGGCAGAATAAAAATTTCCGAGCAGTGATAAATTTCATAGCCGGCGTTGCGGTAAATTGCGTTAAACAGAACCCTAAGTGCATCCGGTTAAACATCATGACACCGGGACGCTCGAAAAAAAAACCCTGGAATCAGCCGCTCGCTCTCCTCGCCGGGGCTAATAAAAATGAAGCAGCCCATCACAAACATAAATGTAAATAGGATCTCGAGAAGACTATTCAATTTCCCCTGAATAACTTTAAATAAAAAAAAAAAACACCGCTGGCCTAGTTTCCCGGGGAGCGCATTATTCATTTGCACGAGGCATTTGAAACCTGTCGTAAATAGCCCACTCCGGGTCTGAATGCCGTTTTTTCGTGCGGACCGACTGCAGAAATTAAAGTTGTTTAATTTCATGGTAGAAAGCGTGACTTCGGTCCTGCACGGCCGGCAGCCCTCTCCAGGGGCGGACAGAGAATTTTCACGAGACACTACGGCGGGCGTTTTGTCTGTTCGAGCGGGTCGAAGGAAATTTTCTAGTTTTTCTCCTTTTCCACCCCCCCGCCCCCGCCACCATCGTCACGCGCATTGAATTTCCCGTGGATAAGGTTCCCGAGGTGGTGGAGGATGGAAACGTCTGTCGGCTTGGTCGCGTATAACTTTATTTCTCTCCTTAAACAAGAGGGTCTAACGGGATTTCCTTCGAGGCCGGGAGATCTCGTTGATTTTTCAAACGCGCCGCGAGATTCAACCGGCTCAAGGAATGGTAACTGCGTTGCTGAAGCGCGATGCCGCGACGGATAGCTCGGCTTCAGAAAATGTGTCTTCTATATTGATCTCACTGATAAAACTTCCAAACTTACCGATAACAATTCCACAAAATTGAAATCATTTAGTTGGTGTTAGTTCTCAGAAAGGCTAATTCAACTTTGGGAAGCGGTGCCAATGCCTATAGATTTCTCCAACCTTCTACTTAATTCAAATTTTAAATGTTTTCGGCGCAAAGGTTTGATCCATTAATAAACAAGACAACTATTTGCAAATTTCCACAATTCTCAATCCACAATTCTCAAGAGAAACAACCAAAACATTGCGTCTGTAAATTAACAATGAACAATATAATATACAACTTGTGAAACAAAATAAAATTAAAGAAACCTTACTCACTTGCTTAGTGTCGCAGGGTAATTTTCACATAAAATTTCAAAGCATATTCAAATGACTCACAAGTTACTGCTCGGACAGCATACAGGTGAGTGAGGAACCGTGAAGACATTTGGAAATATATGTAATCGATAGTAATCGATCTATTCCTTTTTCTGCCAGTATACCATCAAATGATGTGGTATTTATTTAGAAAATTGACATTCAACTTAGTTTGACCAACATAGTATACAATTTAATGTATATGAAAATTAATGCATAAAGTGAAATTATCATAAGGATTGTATTTAGAAAATTCATCATATAGCATTACTGGTTCAGTAATGTTGCGTAGTATTCATGTATCTTAGGGGTTTCATACCTAAGGTGTACGCTACGATGTTTAATCGTATGAATTGTTTCTAACAATATCCTTTTGTGTAAATTTACTTCACGGTCAACAACTTTAGCATTATCAAAATCAAACGGGTGGTCAAATTCTAAAGAATGTTTCGTCATTGCAGTGTGTTGAGTTGGAGGTTTGGACATTTAAAATTTGATTTAACATCTTACGATCGACATTGTTTAACATTTATTATGGAAGGCGAAACTTCAACTTAATACCTCAACCAGTCAGTTTCTTGATAAACGCACAAAAATCCGCGGTCCATTACATATCTGGAAATAAATCGAACAAAAAATTCATTGGCGTACGCGTCGTCTGACTACAGGCGGTCCTTAACTACTGCCAGTGATATAGCGCCGGTTCTATCAGCCCTTGTTCGAACCGCGATCCCATTGAATTTCCATTTATGATATCGAGCCGCCGATACGGGTTGCTTATTTTTGCGCATTAAATTCTCGTTTTGGCAATTACTCTGGCCAGACCCATCCCCCCGCCTCCGTTTCCGAACCGCACCTCGTTAGAAGGTGAAACGCACGGCCCCGGGGGCCGATGGTTCTCAAAGTTTTCTTGTTGTAGTTCCACGATTCGTTCGAGCGAGCGCCGGGCCGAGTCCGGGCCGTTGTTCCCGCAAGTTTCGGCCCACGATTTTTGGCGAATGGGATTTCACATTTTAATTGCCACTCGAGAGCCAAGATTCCCGACGGGCGAATTTTATTCGCGATTAAACGCGAGCGTAAACGGTCGTCGAGATTTGACGACTCCCGGAAACTGGAGGAGTTTAAATGGGAGCTTCCGCGAGAGCCGGTTTGAGAACCGTTTTAATAACGCGATACTATCAAAATTCACTTCGTCAGGCGAGTTTTAACCGATGGACTCGATCCCCGGGCGTAATAGAAGCCACGTTTTTCACCGATTCTCCTCGGCTACGCTAGGCGATTTTTTTCTCCCCCCGCGTTCTTCCGTTTATCCTCTATTTTTCCGTTTTTTTTTTTTTTTTTTTTTTTTAATTCCGCAGACTCGAGCAATATTATCGCGAACGAACGCGCCCAGTAATGACTGCCGCGTAATGACCGGCCCCGGCCATCTAGGCTTTTCGTAATGGCGCCTCTGGCGCGCCATATTGCAATTTGAATTCCGCTGAAATCAGTGGAAAAATGGTGGCGGGTCTCGCAGAATGAATATGTTAATTGGCTTTGGAATTGGCTGTCCCTATCGGTGATTGATTAAAATTCGATACGTGCCGCGCGGTGCGGCGCCGCCCCGCGCTGCCCCCGCGACGATCGCCTGAGGGGCGGCGCTATGGTGTGAGGGATCACTGCGACGGACGGGGGATCACGGAAGTTACTTTACGGATAAACGAGATTGAAATTTCGATGGAAATTACCGCCGGTATCTGTGGACTTAAGCGGTCGGTCGTCAAGTCAAACAAAAGTCGAGGACTCGTCGTCCACGGATGAACGCACTCCTCGCGACGTTATTCAACGCAGCAATAACGTTTCACCAGCGCACACCGGAATTCGCAAAAACCTGGAGAAAATTCGTGTCGCTGTTAACCATCTTTAGAGCAAAGAAAAAAAATTCTCCGATAGCAACGAACTGGAGCAAAGTAAAAATTGGTTTCGAGAAAATGAAATTTTTATCTGGCTCCTGTTTGTTGTAATCGACGGACGAAATTTTTATTTTGCACAAAGATCCACGTTAGGCCTGCTAATCATCTTTGATTTTGATGTGCAATAAAAATTTAATTTCATAAAATTAATGTAAACAAGCAGAAGCTACAATCTAGTCTAAGTGGTGCATTAAGATATTATATACTACGTTATACCTGGTTTAACCATTTGCAGTCGGACCTATTTTAACTCGAAAATTAAACATTTCTTCCAACCTAGAATAATTCCATTGTATATGATTTTTTTCATTTTGTGGATATGAAATTGATTTAAATACCTCATACGATACTTAAATGTCTAGTAGTTTATTAAATACGAACAAAAATAATAATGCCAACAATATTTTCAAGAATGGCACAGCAATTTTCAGTGGCGCCTCAGAGTCGCCATCCGAGTGCTAAGGGTTAAAGCAATAAATAAATAATGATAATTATAAGATCCAGGTTTGAGGAGAAATGTCACTGTTTATTTTTATATGGTATGAAAAGTATTTGTTTGGAATAAGATAAGCGCGGTCTAATTACGAGACACACGAGATACGCGTGGAATTAAAAATACCTGCAGAACACCGGTATACGGTTCGTTGAACAATTTGAAAAATTTTATTTGCTCCACCAATCCTCGTCCCCGTTTTAAACACACGAATTTCACAGTCTGCCAATTATTTAGGTTACAAAAACTCACCGACCCCCGGAACGCGATGTGTTAATCCATGGTGCACAAGAGTTACAAATTGGAACGGTTAATGAAGCTGGCAGGAAAAAATGTTGCGCATCCAGGCGAATGAAATTCGAGTACCGCGAAAACGAGTCGACAGATGTTGTAAGGTTACGAGAGACGACTCCGGGTCTCGAGGAACACGAATGTGCTTGCATTGTGTATTTCAGCCCTGGCTCTGGGAGAACACTCGTACATGTTGACTTTCACCTGCGGATTTATCGCGACGCACCTCTGGGAATGTTATCATTCGGGAGAGCAACCGTGTCTTGTTTCTCGCGTGTAGTGTCCTCCTTTCGCTAGAATCCCGGCTGCGCGGCCGATAAATTACGCGCACGAAAATTACCCCGCTATAGGCATGTTTATTCGAAAGCTCGTTTGCCGGCAGTGCCGCCATTCCTCGGGGCAGAAATTGATCAATTGAATCGGAATTGTACGGGTTTAATTGATCAAGCAAACCATAATTGACCGAGCTCTTTTACATATAATAACGCAAATAGAATTTGAAGGGATAATTACACTGGTTTCAGGATTTTATGCACTTGTGAGAAAAATTGGTGCATGGAAACAGTACAGTAGTAGAATTCAATTTCACATTTACATTTTGTTGTATATGATTGTTAAGGGTTATGAATTGAACTGTCTTACGGTTTTTTGAATTTCCCGCCAAATATCGATTAGTTTGGTTTCGATCTATTGATTCCTATTGGTTTCTGTTTCTCATTGGTTCTTGTTTCTGTCAACCTCGGACCTCTGCCATTGTAACTTGTCTACCGGCATAGACACAACACGTGTTTGATGTGTTTCAAATTTGTTCTTTAAAAATTTCATACAGCAAGTGAGTAAATCAATATGGTGTTTGGATTCTGTAGTCATTACAATATAATTAAAAATTTTCAGACGCAGTTTTCTTCTTTCTTGAAAAAGACCCACATAAGGATCGAAACGTTGAAAGTTTAATTTAACTAGCACAATTGCTTTATTTTGTTTAAAATTGATCGAACCGTTGCGCCGAGAGCATAAGCATTTTCCCTGATGGTACCAGTAGAAGCATGAGAAAAGTATAAGAATGTTTTTAAATGAATAAAATTATTAAACTATAATGAATTTTTCTGTGAAACCCATATGTTGCAGTTGCTGGCGATAATATTAATTATTATGTTACACACGTTGTAAAACGATCCACACAGAGGCGGCTGGCTATTTAATTCACCAGCGATGATTTTCCCCGAAACATTTTTCCCCGGGGATAATTCAATTTCCCGATAGTCATTTTATAATGAAGGTAAGTGGAAAGACGCCGTAAATGAAGGCGGTTCCACGGAGTTCCGTTGTTGGCGACGGTACGCCGACGTTAATGAAACACGTCCACCGTTGGCAATTGTCCCACCGCAGCCACGACAACGAGCACCCTAACGCAGAAGGAAGAGCCGGTATCTAACCGGACTGCCCTGTTTCGTCCCGTTTCCATTAGAATGCATCTATATACGGTCGTCAGTCCAGATCTTTCACTGTTCCCCTCTGAATTCAAATGAGACCTTTCTTTTCGATTTAATTCTCTCGCATCTCTCGAGCGTGAACTCTTGATGCATTTCTATTTCTGTGTCCGAGCTGATTTTATTACAGAATTGGCCGGGCCTTTGAGAAATGCAAAAAGGTTTATATTAATTATTAATAGACTCCGGATTTCACGAATTTATGGCAAAAATGAGCACGTGCAATTTAGAACAGTGAAAAAATCAAAACACTTTAAGGGTATATTAATATATTATTTTTACTATATTAAAATTATTCGTGAAAAATATAAATTTATACAGGGTCATCCGTTTTTAAACGGCCAAACGTCAACCAGCTATACAGGGCCCCAAATGGAACAACTTTCACCCCTAACACTTTTGTTGATTCGGCCTTGATAAAAAAGATGCCCCTATTTATTTTAAACCAAACAAAGGAAATATCATCAACATACATAATTGCAGTCCTAATATATTTAATCTTAAGTGAACGCAAAAAATGACGGGTTTTTGCAATTATCTAAAAATCAGGACCCAATCAAAAAAAGTGTTAGGGGTGAAAGTTGTTTCATTTGGGGTCCTCTATAGCTGGTTGACGTTTGGCCATTTAAAAACGGATGACCCTGTATATTTAGCTCCTGTGTATTGCAATTGATGCACAAACTTTTTATTTTACAAGATTTTATAAAGATCCAGAATCTAATTATTAATGTTCCAATCTGCTTCGATACCTATTTTTCAAATCATCGTACTTTTCCTTGGATTATACTTTACGCGCATAGCGACAGAGAAACGACTTTTCCAGTGATCAATATTTTTGTACAGTTTCAGATTTTTCGATTGGATCGTAGGCATTGTTGAAGATCGTGGTTATCTTCTCCTTGCGATGTCGCAGATTATTCGTCAGCTTCGTTGTATGTTAAAATATAGAGAATTCATTTATGCAAGATAAGGAGCAATACAATAAAGTACGCGTCCAAAGCTGTCATGGACTACGCAGGATCCAGCCAGGATGGATCCACGTATGATCTATCTCGAGTCTGCCTCTCTGGGGAGGCTTTCCGAGAGCCGTTCTGTTTTCTTATTTAATATAGTTCGGCAGACGAGATCGTGATTCCAGTGATAAATATTTTTGTACAGTTTCAGATTTTTCGATTGGATCGTAGGCATTGTTGAAGATCATGGTTATCTTCTCCTTGCGATGATTATTTGTCAGCTTCGTTGTATGTTAAAATATAGAGAATTCATTTATGCAAGATGAGGAGCAATACAATAAAGTACGCGTCCAAAGCTGCCATGGACTACGCAGGATCCAGCCAGGACGGATCCACGTATGATCGATCTCGAGTCTGCCTCTCTGGGGAGGCTTTCCGTTCTTTTTTCTTATTTAATATAGTTCGGGAGACGAGATCGTGACAGGCTGGAAATTCGCCCGCAGGTCGATCGGGAACACGCAGAGAACGGTTCGCGATCCTTTCCCGGCGGCAGTGGCGACTACGTCTGGCGTGGAAAAATGCCTGGGGTCACGTAGAACGTGGCGATAACACAATCGTTTCGCTTTTTCCACACGTTCGAGGCTGCTTGTCACCCTCTCTCTCTCTCTCTCTCTCTCTCGTTTTCCGCCAACGCCTCTTGGCCGTTGACTGGCTCTTTCGTTCGTCCTGGCCCCGAATTCAAAGCGCAAGGAGCAAAAGGGAAAAGAGCGCGTGCACAAAGATCACATGCCGGCCAGATTGAGGCTGCAGGGTAAACGCTTCGTGTTCTCTCTTATCCTCCGTCAACTTCCGTTTCCTCTTAAATTTCACCCCCCGCGCCGCCCCCCCGTCTTCGTCGTCCTTCCACACCTTTGCCTCGAAGCCACCAACCTGCTCTCCCTCGCTTTGAGCAAATCTGCGTGAAAATGGGAAGAACGTCTGGGCACGAAGGCTGCAGCGAGGCTGCATGTGTTATGTGTGTGCACTTGGAACCAGCTATCTCGATCTCACTTTCTCTCTATGTTCTTCCTGTTCTCTCTCTCTCTCTCTCCGACTTCCCGTGTTTAAGAAGGACAACGACAGAGGACTCTCGCCTGGGCGTCGCGTCGTCGCCGAGAATATCAGACGCGTCCCAATGACAACCAGCACCCTCGTTGAATAACGAGAACCCGGCGATAGAGCTCTCTTGGCACCGAGTTCGGAATTACTTTTGCACCACGATGGTTTTCTTTGGCGAAACGGCTGCAGTCGTGATGGATTAATAGAGAAGCGACGCGACGCGAGGATTTCAATTCTGCGCCGGCCGCTGATGAACCCTAGTCCCCATCGAAATCATTTTTTTACAGGACTTTGTTGTAAATTCTATTTTTCTCCAACGATCGTGTTCCCACTGTCCTAGTATCTATAAGTATGTGTAGCACACCACTACAGGTGTGAGAGTGTACAGCACCTGGACCCGGTGTAGCTACGCATAGGCAGTCGAAGCCCAACCGTGCTAATAAACGCAACGTCTAAAGAACTTCCCAGTGTCATTAATATTCACACTCCGCCTTTGCCAGTCTAGCTAACAAGGAGAACCCCCGCTCTGTCCGGCACGGATTTAGTTCATACTTCACAGAGTTATAGATCTCGTTCCCCTGATCACGAAAATACCCCATTACAGGCGCAGACGCTCAATAGTTTTCGAGATATTTGCAATTGAAGTTTCAATTTAACAGCTCGCTGCTGTTACGCCACGCCACTGCTTGGTAAAAATCTGAACTAAACAGATACTTTACGGTTATGAAACTTTAATTGCAAATATCTCGAAAACTATTGAGCGTCTGCGCCTATAATGGGGTATTTTCGTGATCAGGGGAACGAGATCTATAACTCTGTGAAGTATGAACTAAATCCGTGCCGGACAGAGCGGGGGTTCTCCTTGTAAGACGTAACACCCACCAGTAATTTGTTCAAGTTCAAAAATTGCGTCCCGGTTCAGTCCATCAAGTATTAGCTTCCGAAGACCTAATTTCAACCCATGACACATGGAAAATTTCCGGATTCCACGTATTTCGCAGAAACGATCCACTCTTCCCCCGTAAACGAAGTTTAGCGGTGCCGATCGAAAGCTCGTTTATAAGTACGATCCGTCGATCGTCGCGTCGCGACGCATCGCCGTCTGTCCCGGAATCCCCTATCGCCGTTCATTCTTCTCGTTTATCCCGATTTTTCGTAGCTACGTTCACGGACCGGCGCGCTTCCGGCGGATTGTTAGACGAGCCAATTGTAAAGCAATTTCCACGGCGAAACCCGAACCGGTCGAATTAATGCGGTGCCACTCTTTATAATTGTTCTCGTCAAGGAAATCGGATTACGGATTTAGCCC
Source organism: Lasioglossum lativentre (assembly GCA_916610255.1). Lineage (NCBI taxonomy): Eukaryota > Metazoa > Arthropoda > Insecta > Hymenoptera > Halictidae > Lasioglossum > Lasioglossum lativentre. The sequence continues at coordinate 7,386,599 of OU744366.1, forward strand.
GGTGCTCGTCCGGGACAAAGCGTCGCTGCTGTAATTCCATTCTTTTGAACGGGGAAATCTGCGCGTATCGCGCGCGGAAGCATCGCCCCGATAGCCCCCGAGGCCGTCCACCATTTGTATTCCCCGATCGTCCCCGGTTTCTCCGCGCACCCCCTCCACCCCCCGTCCAACAAACCATGTCCCATCCCTTTTACTAGACCGGTGGTCTGGGGGCGGACGCAGGGGGGTGTGTGTAACCGTACACTGCCAGCCAGAAACCCGTGACCAGTGTAAGCGGCCGTTACAACGGGCGACGTGTTAATTAACGTCTCTTTAGCATGATAATCTGTACGCGATATCCATTAGCTCGTCAAAATACATCATGCACGGTAAAGCGATTTACCTGGGCGTCGATGAAATTACCGGGAACAGGCTCTTGGTCGCGTCGCCTTAAATTATTATCGCCAACGCGAACCTTGCTCTCTCCCCCACTCTCTCTCTCTCTATCTCTCTATCTCATTCTCTCCCTCGTACACCGAGACGGTCACTCGCGATAATGACGCCGGTGAAATTCATCTCTGCGAGCGACCACAGGGTCGCACGGATGACACGCGCGCTAAAGTTTATCCACAGCCGATGGCCGATGGGAAATCGACCGGGAAATCGGGTTCGAATGCACGCCAACCGGTTTTCTAGGGGGAATCGTTCGCACTTTTGGGGGACTCACTGGCCGGCCATTATACTTACGTACGAGTAGCACAATTTTAATTTTCATGCGACGGTCGAACTTCAGATATACGAACTCTCAACCGATTATACGAACCTACAGCACAGGATACTAGTAGTTGTATGAACGGGTATACTCAAGTACAGTGGAACGATACCGATGGTATCCGAAGACTCCATTACCCCAACTAGCTTCAAATGTAAATAGCGAATACGCTAAGTAAAGTGTCACATTTATTATATTTTTTATAAACAATTTTTGTTAGATACTATGGTCGAGTGAGACGAGAGATGTCTCGAAGAAAGATAGACAGAAGTTAGGTATTAGGGTAGAGTTAGATACTAAAATAAATATGTGAAGGTCAAGGTCATCGCAGATGCCTCCCCTAAAGTAAATATTTACCTATTCTTCCATCTTTAATCCTAACGGAGCTATTTAGGTGGCCTGTTTCTCGTGAACCACCCGGTATAATATAACAAAACTGAAGATATTTTTTTTTTGAAGACTTGTAACTGCAGTAGCACAGCAAATATGATAAGAATTAATTAACAATCGTTCGAAACAATAAAACAATTTTCAATACCTTAGTTCGTATGTCTCAAAGGACGATAAAGTCCATTTGAATCAGTCGGTAAAACAGGGAAGTAAAAACATAAAGTATAAAAATAAGGATGTATATTTACGCCTTTCGTATATATCGATGGACTTCTCAGGACGTATATTTACGCCTTTCGTAGTAAAAGGTTTAAGAAAAAGCAAGTAGAGAAAGAAAAATGGAAGTGATACACCCTTATTTTTGTTTGTATAGGTTTCTTGTTCTGTATAGTTTGTTTTGTTCCTGAAGTTGTAATAAATCTCTTATGAGATTTCCTCGAATAAAAAGAAAAACAAAAATTTACGAGAAGCTCGAACGATCGCATGTTCGACCATATACTTCAACAATTTAGACTACCGAAGCATCGATGGCGGGGACAGGCGTACCGAGCTTGTCCCCCTTGCCCCTGTGCCGTCGCAGGTGACTTCTTTTCAGCTGCCAATAATACCTGTTAGGCGTGCACGTGGCCCAACGATCGATCAGAGCCGGTCCCAGCCGAATCCGAGGACACCGTGAAAATTCCTCTTGCGTCGCATTCATAACGAATGTAAAAGAGGCAGTCAGTCACGAACGGTAGCGGCTGGTTCACCAGGTGAGGGGTGAAAAAAAAAAAAGTATCCGGACGCGGATCGATCGTCGGCAGCCAGCAGTCAGACGACGACGGTGTGTACGTACCTCCATGCCACGTCGATTTCTCCATCGCACCCACTTGTTGAACCCAGGCCGCCAATACTCGACGAAGTACTCCTCGGTGTACTCGACCCCGTGGCCGTTCCCGAACCTGCCCTGGGTCTTGGTGGACGTCAGCAACCGTGGACTGTGCAGGTGCACCTCCAGGTACTCCCTGCCCTCCTTCGTAACCATATTTTTCGGACACCATGCGCCGCCGCCCTTGTCCTGTCTCAGCCTGAGAAACGGAGGAATTACAGCAAGAATTATTACCGGCCGCTTCTCCACACGGAATATTCTCGTGCACGAACATATTCCGCGTTTACGAGAGGGAATCACGTGTGCGCGTTACATACATGTACAGGAGACTCTACACCGACGCGCGCTCGAAAATAATCGGACATTTATATGTACAGGGTGTCACAAAATTATATGTCGCGGACACCATAGCGCGATTCTATATCTACGATTTAGTGAAAAAAGACATAATTAACCCCCTGCAAAATTGACCTTGAACGTGACAAGCAAGGTCAAAGAAAACCAAAATTTTTAATCGTCTTCTACTGAAAAAAAATTTTGGTTTTTTTTTGACCTTGTGTTTCACGTTCAAGGTCAATTTTGCGGGGGGTTAATTATGTCATTTTCCACTAAATCGTGGCTATGAATCGCGCTATGGTGCCCGCGACATATAATTTTGTGACACCCTGTACACCATCGCTTTGAAATATTCACGGGACACCGTATACGCGGGGGCGTCGTTGGTTCGGTGATGAATTCGGCGGACGTTGACCCTTTCGGGTGATAATCGAAATTTGGAAGGTACGATAGAAAGGATATTTATTTCTTAATTAATTTATTCTTTCAGACAAGGTGTCCTAACCGTGGACGGGGTGATTCCACATCTAACTGAACGCTATCTATCGTTTTTACAATATTACGCACATTTTCTAGCTCCTCGTTATAGTTTTTTTGAAACATATCCATTGTTCCTTACTTTCTTCAGCATTTCTTTTGCTGATTCTACTACTTTTTCATGCAATAATTTTGAGAGAAAAAAAATGGAAAATGCGAAATAAATTTTATTCTAGACTATCTTCACGAGAAGTGTTACGCGTCTGATTTATGGCCGATCGATTCTACTTCTTACGATTACAAACTACAGTTTGTCGAACGAGACGAGTCAGTGGACGCGCCAGCGTGCGTCCTTCGCTAACTATATCTGAGAAGTGCAACTCTATCGCACTGATTATGTTTACCTCTCCTGCCCTTGTCTCGTTGAACAACCTACAAGCGCGTAACTATTAATTATTTACTAAAGATTGCAGAGATCTCCGAGATTTGGAAAATTCCAGCCAAACCGCATAACATCCCCCTAGTTAGCGTACACCCTCTCGACGATAGTCTTTGTCGGATACGAGAGAGCGACGGGAAAAAAAATAATTAATCGTCTCTGTCTATTTTTTTCCCTCTTTCTCATTTTCTGCGCGCTGGTTCCACACTGGCATCGACGGGTGTTCGCGTATAAATTAATGACGCCTGGATTGATTTACGAGCGACCGTTTAACCGGTGGGTTTTTTCAGTATCGATTTTGAGTTATTTATAATCATTTATATGTATCGAACAGCTTTTTGCTATAATGGCTTTCAACGCGAGCGCGCGCGCACGCAGTAGAGGCGAATGAAAGAACGATACACGCGGAGTGAGAGGGAGAGAGAGGGGGAGGAGCAATCGGTGTTTAATCATCGCGCACGGTTCTGACCCATTTACATCGTCGCCGAGAACAACAGGAAAGCAGTTTCGATTGCAAGCTGTATCGCCGCCGCGCCACGCCGCACCCGGAACAGCATTATTATGGATGTTCCACGCGCCGTACACCTGTACAGCTTGACGAGCGTAACACGTTCAATCTGCGCCGAGTGTTTCCAAGGTGAAAAAAAAATTCTCCAGGGAACACTCGTGTGCAAGATTTCAACGAGCCGACATCGTCGTATCGATTTTTCGCGAGAAGCGCCGCGGCGCCGACGTCGCGTCGCGCCGGTTCAAAAGCGTCGTTCAACGGGGAACACTGATCGGGAACACTGATCGCGAAATCAAATCCAATATGTACTCGCGAAACAGCTTCCACGCTCGCGGCTTTGATTAATACATACTTATAGGAACAAATCACTCGGATCTCCCACGCGGTCAAGTTGCAGCATTCATTCCGTGCTATCGCGAGCTAATGTGATTATATTATAAAAGCCAATATACGAGAACGAGTGTACGAGAACGATTCACTTGATCGCTTCACAAGTTTTATTCAGTTTATCTTCCACTTGACACGTCAGAGATGGGCGTGTCCGACGGTGGCCACTCCCACGTGGTGGGGGTGGAACGCGATCTTACGGTGGGAAAGTGAGATTATGGGATGAATCAAGTGCACAAAATGAATGAATATATTTGTTGTTTTTCAAGCAGACAATTCTTATTGATGCACTTTTATTTCAAGCAGTTCCTTTTAGTCTTACTCGGTTAATTAAAAATTATTGAGAACGCTATCTGTTGAAATTTTTAGAGGAAATGGTAACCTCAAAAATTTCATAAAAATCGGAGTGATTTATTTAAGGAAACAAAAATGGAAAAGTTATGATGGTGCTCTTTTAACATTCCTGCACTTCTCAGATACTAATTCAAGTTGATACACCGAATATGTTAGCAGAAAAATTAATTTTCAAATCTGGAATAATTCTATTAATTTAATGAAAGAAAGAAATTTAAAATACGAATATAAAAATGAACAAAATACGTGCATCGGTGTCACTGTTACACTACCATGGTTGCATTATTCACGTTCCATTGCCATCATCATGGGGAGCGTCTTTTTCTCGGCCGGCGAGATCGTAGGCCATAATTTCGGCCACGAAAAAAGCGTTCTTAATTTACCCAAGGGGATGATCGTGGCCCAGATGCATACGGGATACTTACTGATGGCTACAGAGGGGAGGGGGGGGGGGCTTACCACCTGTGCACGTTCCATAGACACAGATTATTGTGTACGTGTGCACGTGTAATTCCGGCTAAAAATAGCGCTCGGCCGATAACAAGATCGCATTATGTACAGCTCGGAGATCCTCCGCGCGATAAGAAAGCCGGCCGAGTTTAATTTTAAGCTCTATTTACCCTGCAACGAGCTTTCGGAATTAAGGATATCGGCGAGCGGGTACCGGCTCGCTCAGAGTGGCTTATTATCACTAGCAAACGCCAAGTTACTGTCGACGAGAAAGCGACCATGGCGCGCGGAGGCTTCCGAGTCACTCATTGGCCGCGTCCCTGATACAATTTTCTTGATTTTTAAAGCTCGTTATCCGCGTAATCGCTTCGAAATGAAATTCTACCTCTCCCCACCACCCTCTCCGCGGAGAAATATTTTTTTTCCCCACCGATATTGCGCGGGGATTCCCTTCGCCAATTAAAATTAATGAATCCTGACCCGACACGATGAGCTGCCGGCGAATCTTGCCTCTGACAAATTTGTAATTCTTTGTTTCGCTTTCAGGCAGATTTATTCCGTAATTCTGCTGAGATATTAGCGTTAAGTATTCTTTGGAATCACCGTTCGTGTGGATGTTTGTTTGTAATATTTTTCGGTGTCATTATTCGTCATGATTCAATACTAGTTCTATTTTACTTTATTATGGAATTGTATTTATTTTTAGAGATTTTTAGGAATTCTCTACTAGTTGACTTTTGTCAGCTTGCTGATCCGAGTGTAAGAGAATTGCAAAACATTGTTATTCTTTGTATGTGCGCAAAAGTGAACTATCGGTTCAATATAAAATTAAATTCTTTTGGAGCTTTGTTAATACGAAGCGTATAGCGCCTGGCCTGCCATGCAACATGTTTTACAAAGAAAATGTGGCAAAAAGCGATAATGAAATTGTGAATTTATTTGGTACGTTTTTTGGAGCAGTATACCGAAATAACACTACCGATTAGAAAATCCCTGAAAATCGTTGTAACCCCTGTTTTCAGACCTAGATATTGACATTAGCGATAGCACTTATATTTTTATTTAAAGTAAATAATGAATATAATAATAATAATAATTATATATCAAAGGGGATGAATTCTAAAAATTTTAAGTAATTAGATTTTCGTATTAAATTCTTGTTGGTAAATGTATATTGCATCGAACGAAGCAGAATTATTCATCTTTGGCGGTTTTAATCGAGTTAAAAAAGGGGCCGATGAATAGGTGGGACATACTTCAACGGATATAGCGTATCCCATTTTTTTTAGATAAAAGAGCTTGAAAACAAAAGAGCTTACGGCGGACTTGCACCACTCCAATCCCAAATGGTTCGTTCCATTGGTCCGGTGACAAAAGAATATGCTGCTATCGTTCGGTAAAAGCTGAAATTCTACATCAATTAACGATGTCTATAAATAAATGATGCCTTCTCCGCAGTTTCTATCTTAACAATCTGGCTGGCTTAGTCCGAATAAATGTTCGCGACAGGCCAATATCGATCAGCGGGGGAAGTTGGAGCAAAAGCGAGGAGGCATCTCCCACGAGTGAACGTAACTTCTAGCGTGTGGCCCATTCTGCAGGATCCACTACTCCGATCTAAATAGATGCGTGCATGCGCGACACAAAGCGACAGAGAATCTCCATGGAAATATTTCAGCTGGTTCGGTCGTCGAGCACTATCATACAGGCGGCATGCCCGCATGTAAACAATAGACCAGGCGAAACCCACTGAAAGCGTTTGCGGTTAATTAGGCAGCAATGCTGTTAACAATGTCCTGGCTTCATCCCCTGCCCTCCTCTTCAACCCGTTTTCGTCTATCCGCAGACCTACGTCGCGCAGCCGAAATTCCCCGCAACGCAGCCTGGCAGGCAGGCAGGCACAGCACAGCCTCGGTCAGGATTCTGCCCCGAATAAAGTTATCACCGAACCCTCCTTCAACCGGTCTGATTCCGTGATCGCCTCTAGATCGCTAATTGTCTGTCGTTCCTGCGGGCCAATTACGCGAACTAGGAAATTAGCCGCGGCCACGGACGCCGACGACGAAAATTTCGACGACACTCGTGGCACCAGACGCTCGCGCGCCGGTTAACACACGATCGGATCTAGGAATCCCAACCATCTTTTCCGTCAGAAATCACCCAAACACCGGATCTATCGTGAATCGCACACGATTTCCATCCGCATCGCCAAAAGTAAAATTAATTCGATTAAGCGCAATTTGCACAGTTGATCGAGCATTAAAATACAAATGCCTTGGAAAAATGGCAAGACTACATTTATCTAGATTTTGTGCTGTTGTTATGTAGACAAATGTGCTGAATAATTTTTTGAAATAGGATTTTTACCCACCTGGTAGCTTCAGAGTTAACATCTTATAGTGAATTACATTCAACCCTTTGCACTCGGGGAGGTATTTTAACTCAAAAACGAAAGATTCTTCCATTCTAGAATATTTACATTCGATACAATTTTGTTTCATTTTTTGCATATGAAACTGATACATCTCATGTAATATGTAAATGTGTAATAGTCTAATAAATACGAAGAACAATAATAATGTGAACAATATTTTTAAGAATGGCATAGCAATTTTCAGTAGTGCGTCAGAGTCGCCATCCGAGTGCTAAGGGTTAAGCGCAATTTACTGGTGAACTTTAAATATTTCACGTTAAAGGTGTAAATCAATTAAGAAGAATTAAAAAAGATTAGCTTTCACGTGCTTCTAGATAGGAATTTATCATCGATATACAACTCCTCTAACAGTTAATCGAATTACTTTAAACTGTCTAGAAATTCCGTAAATCTGAACTTCTAGAACCTCAATTCCACTTTTCCCAATACAGTGTCTTAAATATAATCGTCTCCACCGGAATGCACGAAATTCGCATTGTAATTAGTAGACCGGGTTGTTTCCGACCACAGGGAATGATAATGATGATTGTACTGGAGGGAACAAGACTGAATCAAGCAGCCAGCCAATGGACATGACCGCAGGATCGTATTTGCAGCTTCCTGCTACCACATTGTTGATCTTGAATGGGGCGAGAACAAAAAGCTTATTATAGCCTGTGGGAGATTAGATTTACTATATACGACTAATAGATCGCTAATTCGTGGGCTCTACGTTTGTGGTCTATTAGGGAAATCGTTTTATTAGGTAGCGATTGCGAAAACATAAGGCGCGCACAAGGCGGCGAAAACAGTAATCGTTCGTTGAAGAGAGCACGTTCGGTCGCATTTACGTAATCGGATCATGGTCGGGCAAGCAAGTTTCAAGTGTCTAGCATGATACCCGGGCTGTGTAACAGCAGTTCCTTTCGTTAATAGCGCCATCAACGTGAGGCCGGATGCTCCCGTAAGTTGGTCGTAATAACAAAAGAAAATGGCGCTCGAAGGAATCGCAGGAATTCCCTTACGTGCCTTCCCCCGAACCGGAAAAATTTGTAGCGCCGGAAATGCCGGGATCGCCTCGTTTCGCCGCGGAAACACATAAAAGAAGTTCGAAACGTACTGCTTAAGATCCGACCGAACCCACGAGCCGCGTTTTTAATCATAAACTTTTACAAGCCCCCGTAAACCGCGACCGTAACAACTGCGGGAAACTTCATCATGACGCTGCGTCATCGAGGAAAACTCTTCGGGGCAGGCTTAATAACAGCATCTGGAAAATTGCATCGGTCGTTGATGTCGTTTCGAAAACGTCCTCGGTCATCTTTCCGATAAGTATTTTTCGTGTCCTGAATTAAAAACTGGCCGATACTATAATGCAAGCAAGTTCGGACAAACTTTTATGCAACTCAAATTCTAAAAGTATTCGTAAAATATTGCAAAATGTTGTAAAACGTCTTGAAATAATTCTTATTACTTTTGCAGTTCGCTACCAATGCTAGTTTAAATACTACCAGTGCTTGTTCATAGTTTAAATTTATTAAATGCAACTCGCATAAAATATGAAACAAAGTATTATTACAGAGAACACATAGTTTCCATAAATACCATTATAACCTCGTGCACAAAATTAATTTAATCTTCTTTACGAACTTGTGGTCGTTCGAATGTATTATTATCATTTATTTATTGCTTTAAACCATATAAGGCTTGTACAGCATATACTGTCTAATTAGTGTCTAACTTACAATTAGTTTACAGTAATTTTGTTAGGTTTCAACTACCTCATTGAAATTAAATATTAATTGAGCATAACTTAATGAAATCAAAAATAATTTTCAGGCCTTTTATATCTGGGCCGCATAGAAAGGAATTGATAGAAACCGAGAGACAGTACTTGTATCGGAAAACCGCTGATAGAAGCGTGTCACGCTCACAAGGGAACATATTCAGATGAGAATGGCCGATTTCGATGAAACTAATGTGAGCTATAGTTCTTCGAAAAATATTTGACACGTATTTTTTTTTTATCGGCAACCATCCACTTTGAAGGGGTGAAAACAGCCCTCAAAGTTGGGAGTCAAAACCATATTTTTTGAGATATCTCGGAAACCAGTGGTCGAAAAAATTTGATTTTTTTTTTAAATTGTGTGTTTTTCAATGGGAAATGTAGTCGCTCAAAATACTGAACCTCCTTTTAAAAAATTTCCAAACGTTGCCATATAATCAGAAAGAGTAAAACGATTCAATTCCGCAAAGTACAGTAGAACCCCGCTACTTGTACCCTCGTTCGTTGCTCACTAGCGTCTTACAAGCCAAGACACTTACAAGCACTGTCTAAAATAAAATTAACTTGTATTAAAATAGTGAACAAGTAAGATGTAATTTTTGGCAGCGACCAGGTAAACTGCTGGTAATTAAGTGACGGTGCATCCGTCTTTGACGGCAAGCATCGGACGGGACACTCGGTATTTATTAGCGAAAGTTTCGGGCGTCGACGGTGGCGTCGGTTTCACGCGCAATTAGGAGCCAGGCTCTTCTGTTTCACGGTGAATTTCGTTATCGGGGAATTCTAATTTCTTGGGAATTAGTTACGGACTTCGATCCTAATAGGAAGCCAATAGTCCCGACGAAATGTGCGGTAGCGGGCTGGGCAAGCAAGCAGCAGCGCAGCGTGCCGAGCAACCATGAGGCCTTATGGGTTCGGTGCTCCAAAGTAGCCTCGCTGAGAAATGCGGCAAAGTGGAAGCCCGGTCGGCCAGCGGCATTACGGTGCCTCATCAGTCGAAAGGTGCATTAGCATTGCTAATGACCTGCGATCATTACCGGCACACGCCGCACCAACCATCTTCGGGCCGTGCTACGACTACGACGCGTTTGCTATGCGAAAATAGGCCGCCGCCGCCCGAGTCCGTGAAAGTACCAGACGGCTACAATGATCTACCCCATGACAATAGACAGGGAGAAACCGTCAGCGCGGTGCATCAAGATGATTAAGCTCGCTCGGTTCAATAACATTTCAATCGTGGAAAGTTCAAGATCGTGATTTTCCCAAGATTTTCGAGGAAATTGTTATATAAAAATGATTTAGGACCACACCTCCCGAGATCCTTGAAGGTAGCAATTTTTAATCATTTATTTGGCCAATCCTGAAAAGATGAGGCAAAGTAAATTATGTACAGGTCTGAATCATTGGTGATATATTCAAATGAACTAGTGCTTCTACAGGATTTCTTAATGCAATCATCTGAAATGAGTACTCCGATTATTATTACAACGTATGTAACATTTCAGACATGGAAACCTATGGTTAAATACGGGCGTATCAAGATGATTAAGCTCAGCAGGTTCATTAACACACGATGCACCGATGTTCAAGATTGTGCCTTTCCGAAGATTTTCGGATAATTATCCATAATTATTCGTGTACTCTATTTCATCACAAATGCATAAAATTCGCAATATAGTCATTATACACGGTGAGTCACCTAACGTTTGCACCTCAAATATCTTTGTTGTTTCTAAATATACGTGAAATATAGTAAGGACAAAGTGGAATGGTACAATGGGACTGACAAGATGCCAACAAAAAGTTTTGTTTTTATTTCATTTCTTAGAGATATCAAGGTCACCTTGACTTTTTCAAATGGAACCACCGTTTTTTAAACACCTACAATGATAGTCCCTTTCATTAGGAATTCAGTGACTATAATTATTCCAAGGTCATTCAATGTCACAGACAGAGCAAACGTATAAGATTTAGAATATAAAAGCAGAATACGTTTATCACGGTTGAGACTTGTAGTAAATAGTAAACATACTCGCAGATGATTGTAAATGTTAGATCACTGTAATATAAACAATATTAACAATCAATATCAAGTTACAAAACGCTACGATGCGTATTTACCGAAACATTTAGAGCTCATATTCTAAATCTTATACGTTTTCTCTGTCTGTGACATTGAATGACCTTGGAATAATAACAAAGATATTTGTGGTGCAAACGTTAGGTGACTCACCCTGTATATACGAATAGACTTCATAAACCGTGCGATGTAGAAAAATCAACCAGCAAATTCATCGACGCGGACCGAATGCAATCAGCGGTATTTTTTCTTTTTCTCTTTTTTTTGTTTTAAAGCGAGGAAAATCGACGACACGGTCACTTTCATCGACTTACTCTGTGAGGAAGGCCGATATTCAGGACACGCCCGCAGACCACTCGCTTTCTTTTATTATCTCCGGGGCGTACGTGCGGCTCGACCACTCATCGCGGCGACGATGAACCCGCCAGCGCCGCTCGACGGTCCGGCAAAAACTAATTAAATTTTTCCATAATACGGCAATTTCGATGATAACGCGCCCGGCGCGGCACTGCGCGGCGCGACGGTCCCGGGGAATTGTGAGGAACGGTTGAAAAGTCGGCCGAGAGCCCGTCGGCGATATCGGGTGCAGCGTTACAGGACATTATGCGCCGCCGCGCGAACATTTTGGCGGGAATTAATGTTCTCGCTAATTAGACGCGAAACGACCGACGATTACGCTACCCGCGGCTCGCCGGGGAAGACGGACTGCCCACTGTTGCGGAAATTTCGCTCGAAAATATGTATTTCGGACTAACAAGCTGCCCAGCGCGGTACTTGTTCATAGAAAGTCTTGGATAAACAACGTCCGAAGGAATTTCGAGAATTCGCGAAAAATTTGTTCCCGTTATTGCGATACTCTTCCAGAAGTGGTCAGAAGTGAGACGATACTAATCCAGTGATAAAATATATTTACATTGAGTTATTCTTGTACGAAACTATTACCAACATATCGGTGACATTCTTCCGATTAAAATGAGTCCAAACACGACACGACTCGGGGCACATTTGCTTGTTCAATTCACGATTTAGTAGAACCTCGATTATCCGAACTGACATCCGAATTCTCCATCATTCAATTGTAACGAGTTCAATTTTATCCTTGTCGTGTATAAAATCATTTCAATCGGAAAAATGTCGCAAAGACATCGGTAAACGTTGTATAAAGAAATGATTGTAAATAAATTATAGTAAGATATTAAATTGAATTTTCATCCCGAAACATCGTAACAATATATTTCAACGCAGTGTCGTTCGTGTATGGGCTCTTCGCAGAGTGTATTTGTGTTTCGGAACATTACAGAAACTTCAATTTGGTAGAACAAGGCATTTAGTGCTTCTTGATTACATTCGAATAGCCCTCGAAGTTCGAGGAGTCTGAATGAATAATAAACGGGGGCGAAGAGGAATACGAAACTGAAATTGAACCACGGCACGAAACAAAATCTGATCGATTAATCATCAGGAAGATCAAATGGGGCCGAGCGTAGTCTACGACATTCAAATGAGATCAGCCGAGAGGGCCAAGATACACAGATAAGATCAACTCAAGTTCGAGAGACCATTACCGGGAAGATCGAAGTTGGACCAGCCGAGGATCGATAGTTCAGGAATCAGACCAACATAGAATCGAGGCGTTCGAATAAAACGATCTTGTGACTGGGGAAACTCCAAGTGAACCAATACAAAACCTACAGACCCAAATAGGACTATCCAATTGCATCAACGATCAATCGATCTCGAGATAGTTCAGAAATAAGGATTCACGCTCAAGACCGTAACCCAGATCCTGACATGTTCGGTTCGATCATTCTAAGTTTAGAAGACAAACCCCCCAGTGAGAGTATTTTAATAGTAACGAGCAATTAACCTTAAGGTAATTCCGAATTAAAGTTTAGAAAGATGGATGTGTAAAATAAATGTAAATACGATCATCCCAATATCAAATCATTAACACTAGATTGCCCAAGGAAGTCATTTTGACTGCTTTTTAATTTCAATTAAAAAAACAATTATGTATATAATGACACAATTTCTTAGAATTTTGTGACTTTTTGTACAACATATAAATGCGTTTATTATATTGCCCAAAAGCCGTCAGTCTTTCTAGTGTTAATAGCAAAACATAAAATAGTTTCATAAAATAATTTGAATACGAGGTATTTTATCATGTATACGATTTAGAAGCATATTTAGAATCGCGCGTGGGGGTTTTATTTGCATAGTAAGGGGTTCATCGATTTTTCGACGGCACTTCAAATTTTCCTTTAAATGTAAATGGTGCTGTCATAAACTGCGATCCTTCAGCTTTAAGTTGCTCCCGAAAAAGTTCATAAATTCTCTCGGGAGTGTATTCTAAAATAGACTTGAAGGGAGCACGTAAAATCCAATCATTTTTCCCGGGAGACCTTCTCCGACTGGGATTTACCGATTTTTCGGAAATATCTCGGTTCCTTCTGCAAATGATCTTATCATAAAGTCTAATCTTTCAGCTTTCATTCAAGCTCACAGAAGGGTAAACACATAAAATGTCCTACACAAGAATTCAAGTAAAAATTTCGTATTTTTCTTCAGACCCGAGGTGATCTATGATAAAGTGGGCCTTTTAACTTCCATGTGATTTGTAGATATACATTCTAAAATCGATTCGAAACAACCCGAATCCTATTTTTCGGAGCTATCGGTCGCTATCAATCGTTTTTCGGACGTGCCATCTGCAAATTACGAAACGCCGAAAAATATCCGGGTCACAGAAAGAATACATACTCGTCAGCGGTATAGGGACACGGCCATTTATCGCATACTCAACAAGACACATAGCGGTGTTAGTGACACGTGTTGCTCTCGACGGTTTCCGCCCCGGCAATCCCTGCCATCGATACCAACCAGCATCGTATATACCAGCAGGAATCGCCTAATTCCAGCTACCCCAAGGTTTTCACTCGCAAGAAAAGAAAAAGGGGCGAGGGTAACAAAAGAGGGTCCGAAGAAAACAGCCTATTACCGTAACCGTCACCGTTCCCCTAACTTTTCCAATCTCGGTCGGTTGTTTCCCAGGTCAACGAGTCTTCGCAGTTTGCTCGGTCGATCGAATATTTTCGATGGGCCATTGGCGGCGGCGGCGGCGGGGGAGCGGGTTGCATACGCGGCGACACGGATTTATACGGAAACGACCGGTTATGGCGTGTGCCACGTTCTTTCGCGAGTTCTGTCGCTCGTTCCGGGCTCCTCCTGCCGGTGAAACGGTTATCGAATATGCCGGGAATGTTGCCGGCGAATACGCCATCAGCCAAATGATCCGTGAAAATTCCGGTCGCGATTTTACGCGAGCCCGATCCAGCGCTACCTTTTTTTTTTTTGCGCTGCTGTTTCGAAGGGCGTTGCGAAAACGGAAACAGGAGCGCCCTCCATCACACGCCGAGCGTGGAAAGCACGGTCGAAGAACGACGAGGAAAAAGCTCCTCCCCCCATCCCCCTGGTTGCGCGCCATCGATATTAAAGCTTATACTGAATGACAGCGATGCTCGATGGAACGGCACGGATTGATTCTGCCTCCGAAGCGATCCGCGGATCCCGATACCCGAACACTTGTCAATAAATAGAGCCGTTCCTTCCCGACCCCTCTAGCGCCGTCTACATCCGACGGGCCCTTTCCTTTTTGAAGATCGTCTTGAAAATTCCGCGATGCGTCAATCACCGAAGCCCCCGCGACACCGCGGATATATGACGGCTGGGGAAACGTTTTAAGCCGGCCGGTGACAGACAAACGGAAAATGAGGTTCCTCGGCATTGGAGAAGATATTGTGCTATCATGATTGTGAAATTGAGTTTCATAAAAGCTGGGAAATAATTTGAGGTGTGGGTGCTGGAACAATGGTCTTACACAGACACAATTTCGAGAAAATTGAGTTTGAAAATTCGCCGAACACGCGGGCCATTGTATAGGAATCGTCTGGCGTGTCTGATCATGACCTACTGATTCTACTTCTTACAAATGCTAGCCACGACAGAGTTGGGCAAACGCTAGTCACAATTATGATTATTGACTAATACCTTCATAAGCTTTACAAAAGTGACTAATGATTAATGACTAAGTAAATACTTGAGCATGACTATGAGTAATGACTACATAACTATTTCAGCGTGATGACTAATGACTAATGACTAAATTTTTATTAAGGATAACTATTGACTACTGACTATATTGGCATAACTAACGATTAAATACGCAATCAGAATTTCACTATGACTAATGACTAAAAATGGTTATAAGTTGAAATAAGACATAATATTAACAAAAAAATATCCTATTAGTTTATAAACATATAAAGTACAGATTGTGATAAGTTATGCTGAGTAGAAAGGAAAAGGCACTTGAATAGGAAAAGTTTTCCAGATTTTCTTATTTTATTTTTGTGAAGACAATCATCGCACAATTAGTCATCGCACAATAGTGACTAATGACTAAAGATTGATGACTGATCATTTAAACTAATTGATGACTAATCATAACTAACAAGCAATAACTAACGATTACTTAGAGTTGTGACTAACTATTGCCATGTAGTTATGACTAACTAATCAAAAAAATTTAACTGATTTTTTTAAGTTTTGACTAACAATCAATCAGACTATTAGTCATTATCAATTATTAGTTGATTTTTGCCCAACTCTGGTCTTACAGTTCGCTGTACAGACTGTCGCAGCATCTGTCGATGCAGAGAGCTGAATCTACATGAAAAGGTAAGTTGAAAAGAGAGAATAATGTTTTGTTGTTCGATGCTTCGTTTTCCAGAAAAATGAGATTGAAGTGATGTACAGACAGCAATTCCTATCTAATAGTATGCGTTGAATTTTTGTGAATTGTAAAATCGAGTAAAAAGGGCTTACGAAATTCCACCTGTGCTCATTTTAAAGGGATCAAGTTCCTACTTTCATTTGAGCTCCATTCTTTTTTCAAAGGCCCTCATTTGGTCTAAGAGAAAGTGGAAAAACACAGGTTCCCCTTTTCGCTTTTGAAGTTTGAAAATTAGCACAGTGTTGTACGACTTTATATCAGATTACAGGAGTTCAAAGGTTTACATTTTTTTACCATGAAATTTAATGGTAGACTGCGGATTTTATGCATCTACGGGGTGTCCCGAAATTCCTTCAACTCCCTTATATGGACGGTTCCTGTGGTGATTTGAGGGAAAAAACCGCCCATTTTAGGAAATTGAAGGAATTTTGGACACCCTGTATAATAAAAATGAGTAGCTCGAAAATATTGAATGAATTCAAAAATGCTGCTGTATTATTTGATCATGAAAGAAATAAATATATGTCTATGATGTTACTTTGCATAAAAATCCGCAGTCTATTAATGATCCTTCAACTTTGTGAAGAAATATATTTGAAATAATTCTGTCAAATAGAAAATTCTGATTAATCAGTAAGGTTTTCTTAAATAATTGTCTTGTGTTTTGCTTAAAAATAACTCAATCTCCTATTTTTCCGGTCTACCAGTTAAATGAAGAATTAAATGTACTTCTTACTTTTAGTACAGTTCTTAAATGAAACGATGTTTGTCTGGCGCAAGTAAAATTTTTCTAAAGAGAACATTGTGGACACATGTACCACAGCCAGGTCTAACGTGAACTAAAAATTATCTTTGAAGAGTATAAATCTTCTTCTCGAACCCATTCAAAGGATATATCACGATTTTTCGCCGTCATAGGCCTTCGACCCTTTGAGCTTCCGTGGGAAAGCGACTCTGATAGCAATGGCAAAGGGATATCGACGTCATTCCTGGGGGTGGGGGTGGGGGTCCTTTTTCAAAGTCCAACGTTAAGGACGATAAACGGGATAAAAATGTGCCGGCTTATACATTTATAATACCGCATCACCTTATCTCGGGCCCGGTTACCCTCGGCCGCCAGTTGCAGATGGCGGGACACATCCGGGTTGATCTCGAGGGAGAGCTTCCGCAAGTCAAACTCAATCTGCAAATGGGACGGTCCTATTTTCAGCGTCTCGATGCCGCTTGATCATTCTCTAGCTGGTTCGTGCCTTTCATGCGGGCTGGGGTAAACTTCTCCTCGGTACAACCAGCCTCGGTGTTTCATTGGTCTTTCGTGAACCGTGTCTCTTTGTGTTGTCGAGTTTTTGGCGCGCGAAAATTCGTAAGCCGATTCCCAGGCCGACACTGGCAAACTGCACGAAACTAATAGTCCAAGGTGCACCGGAAGTGGAGACCGCCAGTCAAACTAACAATTTATTCATTGTGAATTCTAAGCCAGTTTACTCAAACCTGGCCATTCTCGCAGTATTATTTACGCCGCCGTGCGAAATTACGGGAGCGACAAATTTTCATCGAAAAATTATTGATATTTTACCCTCGAACGACCGACCACTTTCACAACTATATTATTAACCCCTTGCCCTACGATTTATTTTACGGTTTCAGTGATTAGAACTTTTTTGTAGTTCGCAATTTCCTAAAAAAAGAGAAAATGTTTATCTATTGTATGCCTATACAGGCTCTCCAATAACTGTGCATTAACAAAATCAAAATAGAATTTCATCTCGATTTAAAGGAAATTAATAGCATACATATTTATTAGGCTCTGTTCAGAATCTTCATCACGAGTCTGACACGTTATTGTAGTGCAAGGGGTTAATAATATTTAATCTAGTCACTTTTATAGTTTTGCAAAAGATTGATAATCAAGTTTCAAACGTGTATTTATTTTTAATTAAAATGTATTTTCTATAATCATATGTGCAAACATATATTGCCTATTTTATATTATTAGGTAATTCCTGAGAAAACGAAGAAATACGATCTCTCATGCATAATAATATGTTTTCTTATTACTAAAAATTTCGTTCCATAGGATTTCTGAAGAGGCTCGAGAGTAAGTTGATTAAAGATCGACTTAATGTTTCAAATCGACCCACCTCTCTCATTGTTCGGCGAAATAAACTTTCAGTGAATTTCTCGCCAACACGAACAGTGATATAAAAATTGCAGTAGCCCCCCCATTTCAGAGTGGACCATTATCTTGATCGTACATTTTTAATAATACTTCGTTTAATTTCCCCAGCGACCAAAACGACTAAGGAGCCCATCCATGACACTTAAACGCGACCCGAACCGGTTCCGCGTGTCGACAATAGAAGCGGAACAATCGAAACGCGAAATACCCGCACAACTGACCGAGATACCGAAACTGTACCCGCAAATTTGAGCAATGGAATTCGCAGTAGCGGGCCGATGCGATGGCTCGCGCGCGACTCTCGCTTCCTGTAATTTATGTGACCGATTTAAATAAATTTTAAGGAAACTTTCACGCGGCGCAGCGCCGTGGTCGGGGGCCCCCGTTGAATAATTGCAGTTTAATCGATGCTTCGACTGTTCCAGTTTCGCCCCGGGGAAAACAAAGGCAGCCCGCCCCGGTGTCCGCGGAAATGCGGAAACTTTCCGTGCAAAACCCGGCGCGGATCCGCCACTCGGAACACCGATGAAAATTGCGTGGCCGGGCATATTTCAAGCCGGGGACAGTTCGCGAAATACGTCGTTGACTTTGTCCCGGCGACTGTGTTCCCGATGAATATTTCCCTCCCGTGTTAAAGCGCTTCGCAGCGCTTTTTTTCCACCACCCCCACACGCCATTCTGCTCCGTACACACGAGCCCGGAATTCGTCGTTAGAAACTTACACTTCCGATCCGCCGATATCGAGGATAAAGCGACGGCAGCCGTTCGCCGGGAATTTTCCAGTTCCCGCAGGATTTCCCGAAAAGGACGCGAAACGCATCGATCGAAAAAAAATGTATGCATAACCGGTTACAACGTCGACAAACTAGGGTACTTCGCGGAGAATCCACACGCGCAGCAACCTGGATTCACGGTTTTGAAATATCGGTGGAAAGTCTTGTCGAACTTTTTCGGACGGATTACGAAAGAAAGTCTAATTAGTAGACTCCGGATCTTTATGGAAAATAAAAAGTTTGTGCATCAATTGCAAGACACAGGAGCTACGTATAAATGTATATTTTTCACTAATAATTTTAATACAGTGAAAACAATATGTTAATACTCTTAGTCTTCTAATATTTTCTAAAATCCGGAGTCTAGTAATTAGTCTTCGTCAAAATTCGTCGTTCTGTAAGACAATCCTTTCTCTACTTTATGCGTCGGTAAAAATTGTTTTTTGTGTAAAAAAAAATTTATCTAATCATCTTAGAAATTTGAAAATAGTGTAACACTGTCATCAAATTCTTCAGATATCTTTTCAGTTTTGTGTTGAACCTATTCAGTTTCGTTATGAATTTGTACATTTTTACAAGTCTCAGTGCTGTTTTTAAAATATACTTTTTATTTTTCACATTTGCGGATTAACAGTACAAGCATGCAAAAATGATAATAAAATTCTGATGCAAGTGTTTCAAAGAATGTCGGAAAATGTTATCGCGTGACGTATTTCGTTCGTGCGGCTACAGCTTTTTATTCTTTGTACAGCAGAAGCTTTTGAATAAAATTTCCGTGCTCCTGGCACACACACACATCACTTGTATAATTATTGAATAATAAATTCTCCGATGATATTTATTAAATTCAGCAGTAAGAGGTATTATTTGTAAAATCATGTACAAGTATTCTCTGGAAAAATGTCTCGCAATAGCGAATTACATTTTCATTATTCTCGTATTTCTCATTATTCTTTCCATAGTATGCGAACGCTATTAAATGGTAGGCGGGTGAAATGAATTTTGAGTGTGATCCATCGTGGAGAATCACGGGAAACGATAGCATCAATTAACAGAAAGAAGGTCAGCGGAGATTCATAGAGCCGTGATAAATCGAGTATTCTATTCTCGGAAGCTTCGGCCGTGTTTACAAAGAGAAATTGCCAAAGTACAAAGCCCCCGGCGAAAGCGCGAGGGATAATGAAAGCTTCCATAAACTAAAACGGGAACAAAGTTCCGGCTCGTCATACATTAGAAACGACAATCCGCAAAAGTCGTCCACGTCACGACCGGAAACTCTTTCGCCCGGTGGCTCGTACGTCGAGATACGTGATTCCCCTTTCATGGGACGACAACTCGGTGCAGCAGCAACTTCGGGCCTCGTTGTACCGGACTTAAAGTTCCCGTTATCGTGCAAAGCCTAAATTCAATCCCGTGAAACAAAGTTGCACGGGATGTCCGTGCTAGGTCAGTAATGACGTCAGGCGAGATTCGTCCTCGCGCGTGCTCGAAATAAGGATCTCGGAAACGGCTCGCTTACTTTGGTCCAATTTGTCGCTGAAGGCTACTCGTTCCCGGAAAAAGACATACTAAATTCTCTGCTGATTTAAACACTTCCGTCGTGACATTTTTCGAAATTTTTTTTTAACACTGAAGCGTTAAAAATAACTAGCAGGCATCCACATATAAAAATGACGATATAGAGCTTATTCTGCACGATTTTGATCATAATATACAGGGTGTTTGACTACGGGTGGGGGAAAATTTGAGGGATGGTTCTCCCTTGTTTATGCTAATAATTTAAATCATATCAAAAATAGTAATTTAAAAATTGATTACGTATGTACATCATAAAAACATAATGTGATTTTTTATGCAAAAACAAATGAAATTGATTTATCCGAAGCTTAGCTTCCGAGGAAATTGGATTTAAAAATTCACCAAACACACGTAGTATTCGTCTGACCATGGCGAACCTATTCTCCTTCGTATAAATATCATGTCAGTCTATACAGGGTGTTAGACTACGGGTGGGAGAAAATTTAAGGGGTGGTTCTCCATGATAATATAAGTGGAAAATGAAGAATAAAAAAATTGTGATTCCGGCTTCGTTATTTAGTTATTAATCCATAGCACTCGAGTGGCGATTCTGCGGCGCCACTGAAAATTGCTGTGCCATTACTCAAAATATTGTTTAGATTATTAAATATGTTATTGGTATCTAATCAATTACTAAACATCTAAGTATTCTATGAGGTATTATATCATATCCATCAAATTTAAAAAATCAGAGGGAATATCTAGGTCGGAAGAAATGTTTAACTTTAAAATTAAAATAGCTCCGAGTGCAAAGGGTTAACAATTAAAAATTCACCTAAAATGCTGCAACCCATAACTAAATATCCATAGCACTCGAGTGGCGACTCTGCGGCGCCACTAAAAATTGCTGTGCCATTACTCAAAATATTGTTTACATTATTAAATATGTTATTGGTATCTAATCAATTACTAAACATCTAAGTATTCTATGAGGTATTATATCAATTTCATATCTAGGTCGGAAGAAATGTTCAACTTTAAAATTACAATAGCTCCGAGTGTACTAAAATGCTGCAACCCATAACTAAATAACGAAGTGGAAATCGCAATTTTGTTATTCTTCATTTTCGACTTATATTATCATGGAGAACCACCCCTTAAATTTTCTCCCACCCTTAGTCGAACACCCTGTATGTTTGAATAAAAAAATTTGGAATAGTATTCAACTAAAAAACTGATAAGTTGCAATGTTAATATTACTATTTTTGTATATTTAATTATAGTTTATTTTAACATGGTTCCATTAACTGCGAATTCATTAGTGACCACATGGACATATCATGCTTACGAAATTTAGAGTATTCACGTAAAAGTTACATTATCGGAAATTCTAATTAACCTGAAGAAATTCTGTTGCTTCTACGAGAAACACTGATAGTAATCTCTTTGTAGCAGATGATTTCGGTACTGTTGCGAAAGCACTAGAATCTTGACTACCAAAAAAAAATTCTAATCGTTTCGAAAACCTGTGCGCGATAAGAATTTCCAACGGCGGCGCCTCAGTCCGAAAAGATTGGCTTGAATTTTGCGGGCGAGGTGCTCCAGGGGAAATCAAATTTCGAACGGATCGATAAAATCGACTTGAAAACCCAATATCCCGTTCTCGAACAGACACAAATCTGCGATCATGGGGCGCGCAACGCCATGCGTCGTCGACGTCGCGTCGTCGTCGTTGATGGCACAGAGGTAGCGTCGCTCTCTAAACGTACACATCGTGAAGAAGATAGATTCGAGGACGCTAAATTCCCGGAGTTCGAAAACTCGCGGAAGAGGGTGGCGAAACTCGATAAGGCAGACGCGCCGCGTCACCGATGATTGCAAATACAATTTCGCGTTATCGCTAACGAGAATTTCGTCTCGGTTGCTCACGGTTTCGCTGGGACAGGAAGTAGAATAAAGAGAAACGCGGCGTGCAGGCGTGATACGTAGTCGATATACTCTGCGAAATCGGGACTGCGAATCGGGGAACGTGCACAACGTCGGCCTTGTCGTCGTCGAGCATATACAAGGTGTCAAGGAATAACAGTCATCGGTGCCAACAGCATTCTCAGACATCTTTAACGAATACTTGTGAAACAACACCGGTTTTCAATGTTGTTCTTTCACCTATTTTTCCGAATCAACTATTACACTCTTCGTATTAGGATGTTGCACACATATTTACGAATACTTGAAGTGCACGCTTAATTTTCTTTAGGTAAAAATAATCAAGATTCTTTGAAAAAGCTGTTGCCATGATTCCCAGTCCTATTAAAAAATTATATTAATATTATACGATTTATTGCCCCGACACACAGGTGTTAATTACTTACGTGACACCGTGTACACGCTGACTGGTACAGGGTGTAAAGAAATGTTTGGTCTTGGCTGCCATAGACGTAATCTACATCTTCGGATCGATGAAGATCTGTAAAAAAAAGTTGCCGCAACATTGTCCTTGATGTTGAATTTTAAGGTCAAACTTTTTTTTATCGCATTGTATTCTATGCATCATTAAAAAATTATGTGACCTTGACATTCAAGGTCAAGGACAATTTTGCGGCAACTTTTTTTTGCAGATCTCCATTGATCCGAAGATGTAGAATACGTCTATGTCAGCCAAGATCAAACATTTCTTTACACCCTGTACACATGAGAACGCGAACATACAAGCATACGAGGCGAAGACGCGTTTCACAGGCTCGTCGCGGAACGCGGAAGCGACGAAATAGATTTTCGTTATCGGCAGCGCGTCCACCGCTCGACGGAATAATGCCAGCCCAAGGCGGATCGACTGTCGAACTCCCTCCCGGGAACTCGATACACCGATACGGTGTGTTCACTCGTTACCCTAAATCAAAAAATATCACCGTCGGGAAGAGCCGCGGTTACTTGAACATAGGAGTAGAGCCTCGCTTACCGAATTCTGCGGTTTCGCAAGAAAGGATTTGCCCGGCCGCTGAATATGCAATCGATATTCATTAGCGTGATCGAAATTTCGAAGGTAATGTCTGCGACCGCGGTCCGAGCACTCGATTTCGAGAGTAAACCGAGTTAGTCGCGCGCATTATACTTGCAAACGTTTCCCCGCGAAAGAGAACAAACCGCGCGCCGCGGCTGGTCGACTTCCTTCGATCGATCGATCGCATCTCGAGGAACGAACCAACGAACGAACGGCTTCAACGTCGCAATTTATTGTAAGTATTGATATTCAATAACGGGCCGGTGATCCCGCGTTCCTCGACGGTCTTAAATCAATCCGAAAGTATGTGAACCCCGCCTTTCATGGGAACTTTATGCAGCCCGTTCAGGCTGCTACGTACCATCCGCCGATATGTCGACGGAATTTCCTTCCGGGAAAGGCCGATTTTCAATTCTAATTCCGGGGCTCCGAGGAACCGTGGCACTAATCTCCGTGGCGGAGCTGCTCCGCGATATTATAGTACTCTTCGGGGGATTATTAAAGATAGCGAAATGCAACGGGGCGCACCGCTGTTCTGTTCCGTTCTGTTCTGTTCTGTTCCGTTCTGTTCTATCGGAAAATCGGTCTGTCGTTGATTCTTGTCGGGCCTGACCTACATGTCGTGAATTTTCTGTAATTTTCGCAAGACGAAGTTGAAGTTTGTTTCGGCGTTGTGCGAACTTTCGGAAGTCCACGTCAATATTCGAAGGGAAAGGGAACGCCGGCGAAATGCAAATCGAGGCTGTTGCGGCCGTGTGCGATGCAGGCTGCTGCGCTCGAACCAATGGATGGATTATAATAGAAGGAACGGGACACTTTTTTTACTTCGACCGGATGCAACGGACTCCTTTTCCATCGGAAAAATGTCGTTTCATCGAACTTTTCCGGTCTCGCTGCGGTATCGACTGCTTGGACACGAATTTTTCGATTTTCCAAAGGTATTATTAAATCTCGTACCGTGAAAAATGATTATTTAGAACATTCTATTGTGCTTCTCACGTTTTTTTTTTGATAGATGCGGATCTTTGGACTTTGGTATGAAGTCTCACATATTAAAAATAATTATTTTGAAGAATCTGTACGTTGTACGATACTTTAATATATTTTTCCTAGAGACAGTTTTGTAAGTAATAAATATATCTCAACACTTTGTCTCGCTATTGCAATATGTGACGTTCCATTATTTTTTATCAAACACATCAACGTCCGAATTTCAAAATCATTTTCGAACAATTTTTTCGGTCAGTGTTTTTTCGTTCACAAAGTTGAGTTCTTCTTTTGAGTGATTTTAATGTATAGTGTAAGCCTTACATCCTAAATACACCACAGTTAAAAGTTGGAAAGATTTACAATAGATGCAAAGATCTACAATACATTGTTGTACGAATATTGGAGACACTCTTGTGCATTGTCGTGCTTTTTGAATAAAGATGCAAAGATCTACAATATATTGTTGTACGAATATTGGAGACACTCTTGTGCATTGTCGTGCATTTTGAATAAAGATGCAAAGATCAACAATATATTGTTGTACGAATATTGGAGACACTCTTGTGCATTCTCGTGCTTTTTGAATAAAGATGCACAAATCCACGGGGCACTGTCTGCGATATTTCCAGCGATCGTTTGAAAGTCGACAAAAATTCATTCGTCCACGTGAGAATAAACAAATGTGACGTGGGTCAGAATGGGGCTGACTACCCGTCTCGTCTGGCTGTCAGACTGCCACAGTTGAAATGCGGTGGAATGATAAGCAGACTGACTACACGATCCTCCACGAAATGAATCATTTCGCATGAATTCTAGAAGGATACGGTGGAAAAGTACTGGATGGACAGGGGTCAGGTGAAATTCGGGAAAAGGTGCTGAGAACGAAAAGCGAATCTAAATCTGAATTGTTTCATTAATTGCACAGACGCAGGAACCGAACAGGAATTTTTCTACTATTTGAAATTGCACTCGCTCGTTTTTTCTATAAACGCATCAAGTTCTACTCTCGCGACACACGAACATTTCATCAAAGATTTTACAGCCCGCATATCAATTTAACATTCGCAAACACATTTATTTTCTTAATTTCGGTGTTGAGTGCGTATGTTCACTATCCGTCCGTTTATTTCCGGCACCTCTTGAAATTTGCAATTCGAAGCAAATGAATAATTTCGCGATATAGACGGTGGCATCAACGAAGAACCTGTTTCGCGAATACATTTCACTGAAGGGTTAAGATCGGGTGTATCGGTGATCCGTCAGAGACGGGGTAAAACGGTACCTTAATAATTAGCAAACAATTTTCTTGTCCGGGGGGTTTAGATGCTTTCGCCGCGAGCCGGATCTGTGTCGAGGGGCGCAATTACGATAAAAATGTCACCGGGTTTTCGGAGCGAATCATATCGGATGAAAGAGTGCTCTCGTGCGATGAAACGGGGAGTCAGAGAGACCGGATGCAGGAATAGACCCGGGGAAACAAAGAGACTCGGAGGGGGATTAACGTTGAAAGCGGCGACGGCGGCGGCTTTTACGGATAAAGGATTTTTAAGGGTCGGCCAACTTAATAGTTACCGATTGATCTCCAAGATATAGCGGGTCGGAGGGGCCGTATATTTTATTTCCGCGGGACGTTGAAGCGGACGAGGAGGGGGGCAAGGGATCGTGAAAAGGCCGCTGCGTTGGCCTGGCTTTATTAAAATAGAGTTCGCCTATTAAAACGGTGTTCTCTTCGAGTGGCGGAGTCGGCGGCTACGCGGACTTTAAGACCGGCAGGACGTTCGTTTATCAGATTTGTTCGGCCACCTATTCTCCGGGCACGTTCGAGCGGAATTTATTAAAAGTAACTTCCACTGTAAATCCTTGCGAGCACTCCCGAGAACAAAGAACTCCCTTTAAAATTATGTTCCCGTCTCTGCCCTCTTACTCCACCGCCTCCTCCGCCCCCCTTACGGCGATTACGTCGTTCTCATTTCGTGTGGCAATAAACTTTACATTTGAGGATACTTTTGGCAAGCCGTATCAAAGAATCATTCGAAGAAACTTGGACTGTTGAATGGAAATTTTACCGGTCCGCGCGTAAAACTGTGACGGCCGCGGGATTTCAAATGTCCAGGTATAGTGTTATCGAAGCTGCGCCGTTGGGATTTTATAATACTGTTCATAGCCTGTCTATTTTTGAGATAGTAAAGTGTGGCCCTAAATCGGAGATAGGCAGAGCGAATGGTTGGATGAAGATGTAATAGATGGTGGAAAAGTCGAGTACATCTTTAATTCGTGCTTTTATATATCCTAAAATTCTTGCTGGAAACTTGCTGGAAAATCGTAAAATATCGTTGAGAATGCTTTAAATTTTTCTACTGCTTTATACTCCACTAGTTTTCCCCCGCCACGCGTTGCTGTGGCTCAGTATTTTTTAAAAGCATGTTTTTACCTGTTACAGATGTGACATGGTAGGTGACGCCGCATGGTTCCTCCCTCCCTCTCCCCCCTCCCTCTCTCTCTCTCTCCCTCACTCCCTCGCTCTCTCAAATTGAATATAGGTGCAACCACCAACCAGTCAAAAGTTATATGCAGAAACGTGCCCAAAAGAGGGCGAAAGTCATCTTTGATCATTAATGACGTCACAACTTTTGAACGAATGGACTTTTTCGAATGCGGTTTGCTCTAAAACCTTCCCGAAGAAACGACGCGTCTAATGGTTCCAACCCCAGCTTTCTACGTTCAGCTATTCTCGATTGATGCCGTTACAAACATACAGACAGACACGATTTTATTATATATAGAGATTCAAAAATTGTCATTTTCACCCGATATCACCCACTTCCTATAATTCGTAGACAGTTATGAATAACCCCGATTAAGCCTAAATCGCAATGGTGACGTCTACAACGCGGTGCACCATCGATCACTACAGAACGAAACCGGTAATCGTTTGTATGTAGTCCCCGAAGGACTAATTGTAAGAGTAAAGCAATTGTTTCGCGGTCTGGCGACACGGGCGGCCTTCGGATCACGTTTAATGATCGTTATCGGGTCAGTCGGGTTCCCGGAGGACGCCCCTAAATTCCGTTTGCGAGAAGACTCGAGAGCGATCTTGGCTCGGGTCCCGGGAACAGGCTTGGGAAACACTCGTTGAATTCTGGTCTGAGAGAGAACGCTGGCAGCCGCCAGTGGGTTCGCATTGATACACAGACCGGGTTCGCGCACCTGGCCAAGATTTATGGTCGGTACGTCGTCACGCGAGGCACAGGGGTAACCACGGTTTTCCGGGGACATAATATGACGTATCGGGACTCGTCGTGCCAGCGGGAACCAACGTGAACCAACGGGTACCATACCTGGTTCCCCGTTGACGACGACGGTGGGCGACGAACTTGCGGCGAATAGAAGACGAAAAAAAAGAAGCCGAATACACGAACCATTGGACGCGAAGAGAGCACAGAGAGAGAGAGTGAGAGAGAGAGAGGGGCGGGGGTGTAGTTGTCGGTCCATAAATCACTGGAACGAGAGAGGTAGCAGAGCCAGCGGGGTTTTCGAATCGTAACAAAGTGGAAGATAGCCCGGCTGGAAGGTCGGGAGAATATGGCCACCATTTTTCGTTGGCTTCGCTCGCTGAAAGCACACGTAACGGCGCAGGACGTTTTATGTCTGCGTGATTCCGCCTTTTCACCCCCACCCCCATATCCCTCCTACCCTATGTCCTTCCTACCCACCGTCGAAGATTTTGGCCTGTCATGCCCCGAACTTCCATTCTTATTTTTTTTTTGTCCCTTCGACGCCATTCGTTTCTATCTATCCTGGTCCGATGCTATACAGGCCGGGTTACCGACGCGGCGACGACGGAAAGTGAAAATGTCCCCGATATTTATGACCCGACGGAAATGCTCTTCGGAACAACGTTACGCGATTTTAAGGTGTAACGATACGGGAAATTTTGTCGCTTTCTACTGTCGAATACTTCTCTGATTGTAATAAATTTTAAATAAAGCAAATCAGATCCTAACGAAGTAGAAATAGCAAGGATGAAATTATGAAGAATATAAAATTATTAAGATTATCAGGGGTGAAGAAGAAAGCTGAAACAGATCGATCAATATCGAAATTCACGACCTTCCTATAATATATTCATGTGATAATAAGAATAATACAGAGTTCTCGATTACGAGACTGCGGACTTTATGAATTTTTCACGAATACATTAAACTGAATACATTAGACACGAAAGGATCAAACTATCAAACTATTCAAGATCCCGTTACTTTATCGTCGATTTATTAAAATTATTAAGAGAAAAACGTGTATATAATTCCTGATTCGTGCAACCGAGTACGTCTAAAATCATTAGGAATAGATTTTATGACATAAAAATCATCCTGCACTCTTTAACCCATTAGTGTCATACGACGATCAGTGACCAATCAATATTTTTAGCTGAAATTTTTTATACAATGTTTTATGTATTATTAGGTTCCCCAGGGATTTTAAATACGATTTCACGTCATCGAGGTATACAGGGTGGTCCGTTTAAATAAGAACACCTAAATATCTCTTCAGGTTATTGTGATGCAAAAATTATTTGTTACGTAATGTGCATGGTGTCAATGGACCAAATATTTGGCACGAATATTTTTTTCCGAGTTGTCAAGCTCTTTTTTTTATTGCATCGTGTAACTGATAGAAAAATACATTGAGATATGTATAATAATATGACCTTGAAATGACCTTGATCCTCGAAAATTAAAGTTATACCTAGAACTGATGTCGAATATCTGATGTCGGATCTCGGAAAAAAAATATTCGTGCCAAATATTTGGTCCATTGACACCATGCACATTACGTAACAAATAATTTTTGGTGTTCTTAATTAAACGGACCACCCTGTATAAATATAACAGGAATGGCTTAATCAGCGCGTCTTTTCGTCACATCGTTCTCCCAGTCGGCTTCGGCCCGGAACTCGACATGACCATACCACACGCATGCTGTTTTTCGGTGGCGGTATTAAAAACGATACAGCCGAAGCGGCCACGAAAACGAAAACTTTTCTCGCAGCCCACGTCCTCGTGATACTCGCGGGCCCTTATCGATCGCAGCTTTTTTTTTGCCAGCGAAATGTGTCCTATCGCGCCTAACCCGTTTCGCCCCTTCCTCTCCATTGTATCACGCTCGACGTCCGTCTAGCCGCGTTCCCGTTAAAATGACGTACACACGGGTGTTCTTTTTTCGCAGAAAGTCTCCGTCGGTCGATGGATTTGCTCTTTTTTTCCTCCTTTTTTCCGCGAGCGTAGCCGCGAGGCACAGCCGAATGTTGTTCGTGTCTGGCATTTTAAGCTCACGCGATGTAATACCGGGCACGTTTCCCCGGCCAACGGGACTGGAAATGATCCCACTCCTTCTGCTCGCAGCAGCTTTGATTATGTACACGGGGAACTGCAAAACGAACTCCTTTGATTAGTTGCGGAACCCGTGGAGTTCGGATGTATCTTTAGGGTATTCTGTAATGAATACCATAACCGAGGAGGTGTTTCCGCTGGCAGGTTTATTGCGATAACCGAAACACGCGCTGCAGGAAACTGTTTGCACTTCCAAAGCGCAATTCCAGTTGTGTGTGCGTTTCTTTTTTTTTTTTTTAATGCTGTACACCGTGTAACGGCTCTTGCACAAATGGGTTTCCAGGTGTCGAGTAAATCGTTGAGGTTCCAACGACCCGTGGGCGATTTATGCGTGCGAATGATTCGATGAATCGATTTATGTAAAAATGGTGATACAGCGCCGACCGCGTTTCGCAGCTGGGACACTTTGCACGTGCGGAAACAATCGAATTCTGGGAATAATAGAGGGAAGAGTAATTGTTTGGTTAAATAGCGTAACAGTTTTCTTTGTGAGTTTTGTCGCAGGTTCATTTCGAACGGATCTATAGATCTATGTGTTTTACTGGAAGCATGTATGTTAAATAGGAATTGAGGATGTACGATATAATATTCTTAATGATCTAAATGAAGATCGAAACGTTGAGGAATTATATCGTGTTAATTTGCAAATATTGTTTTAGTATTAATTGATCGAACAAATGCGCCGAAAACATTCAAATTTTGCGATATAATATTCTGTTTCGTGCGGTTCTCAGGAAATTTCATGCTGTATTTTATTTAGTTTCTGTTACGCTATTTCTGGCGATTGCAATTGCGTTTCGTCGAAGACAGATAGGACGATCCGATATATAGGCTACCTAGAAAACTTTTCCGATCGATTTATCGTCAAACAAAAATATCACTTTCGTCGTTGAATCTTTAATTGAAACCGATATCTTGTAGCTGCTCGGAAAGACTATGAATGTAGGTCAGTACCAAAGATAGTTGAAGAATTTCAGAACAAAGAACCGCAGCATCCGAGATGAACATCGACCGGAATAGCTGTAAAGTTTCTCCAAGATATTCTATAATTACATTGTCGGTTTATCATCTTTATTGCGCAACAATTATTCACCAACAATTTCTGGTAAATCATTACCGTCGCTTTCAAACTGCGAGATAGCTTATCAGCATGTTTAATAACTAGACAGCAGTTTTTTTCCATTTACGACAAAAATGAGTAGCTGTAATTTAAAGCATATCAAAAATAGTAATTTAAAAATTGATTACGTATGTACATCATAAAAACATAATGCGATTTTTTATGCAAAAACAAATGAAATTGATTTATCTGAAGCTTAGCTTCCGAGGAAATTGGATTTAAAATAACCAAACACGCGTAGTATTCGTCTGACCATGGCGAACCTATTCTCCTTCGTATAAATATCAGGTCAGTCTATAGACAGGGTGTTCGACTACGGGTGGGAGAAAATTTAAGGGGTGGTTCTCCATGATAATATAAGTCGAAAATGAAGAATAAAAAAATTGCGATTCCGGCTTCGTTATTTAGTTATTAATCCATAGCACTCGAGTGGCGACTCTGCGGCGCCACTGAAAATTGCTGTGCCATTACTCAAAATATTGTTTCCATTATTAAATATGTTATTGGTATCTAATCAATTACTAAACATCTAAGAATTCTATGAGGTATTATATCATATCCATCAAATTTAAAAAATCAGAGGGAATATCTAGGTCGGAAGAAATGTTTAACTTTAAAATTAAAATAGTTCCGAGTGCAAAGGGTTAACAATTAAAAATTCACCTAAAATGCTGCAACCCATAACTAAATATCCATAGCACACGAGTGGCGACTCTGCGGCGCCACTGAAAATTGCTGTGCCATTACTCAAAATATTGTTTACATTATTAAATATGTTATTGGTATGTAATCAATTACTAAACATCTAAGTATTCTATGAGATATTATATCAATTTCATATCTAGGTTGGAAGAAATGTTTAACTTTAAAATTACAATAGCTTCGAGTGAAAAGGGTTAACAATTAAAAATCCACCTAAAATGCTGCAACCCATAACTAAATAACGAAGTCGAAATCGCAATTTTGTTATTCTTCATTTTCGACTTATATTGTCATGGAGAACCACCCTTTAAATTTTCTCCCACCTGTAGTCGAACACCCTGTATATAAGTTCGTTCGTATTTTTGGGGAATTTTGAAACAATGCAAAACCAAACACATTGTACGACTGTTATTTATCCAATAAATGAAAACCTAAGAAAAATAAGATTAATCCAAATGATGAATTATAATTCTTCTGTAGAGATGCTAACCGAGCTTTCTATATTCGACACATCAGCACAAAAATGGTCTTACGGAACACTTAACCCTTTGCACTCGGAGCTATTTTAAATACAAAAATTAATCATTTCTTCCGATCTAGAATAATTCCAGCCTATATTATTTCTTTCATTTTATGGATACGAAATTGATATAATACCTCATACAATACTTAAATGCTTAGTAATTGATTAGATACCAACATATTTAATGATGCAAACAATATTTTGAAAAATGGTACAGCAATTTTTAGTGGTGACTCGAGTGCTATGGGTTAATACTAAACTAATCATCAACAATTTTTGATGAATTTCGAAGTTGAATTCGTCGAGAACCGAACGATTTCATTCAACAAATTTTCCTATGCTTTTACACAAACACAGAGAGAGAGAGTGCGTGTGAATATTTAATGGAAAAAAGAATAATGGCGTGGTTCCATCGGCTGAGACCGAGAAATTTCGTGGCTGTGACATGTCGTCGTTGCCAGCGAGGGTTGACTCACTATACTGCACGAGCATAAAGCCGTTTACACGCCCAGTGGTCCACAAACGCTCTTCTCGCGTTCTTACGATACACATTTTTTTTTACTCTCTCTCTCTCTCTCTCTCTCTCTCTCGCCGATTACAAAACCGTCTGTACGAAACTCCCGGACCTTTGTGCGGCAACAATGCGATGGAAATGCGCTGCATATTTCAAGCCGAGGAAAATCGAGAACGCCCGGGCGCTAAGCCGAATATAGGTCGGCGTTGTAACGCTCGAACGAGACACGACAGTGTTTGTTACGGAAGACAAAAGCCGGGGTTGCTTAAAGTTGCAGATGCGCGCGTCGCCGTTACCCCGGAAATCATGCTCTCGCTTCGAAAATCCGTCGCGCGCGGCCAATTGTCCGAATTATATCCCGAAAACGATAATGTTTTGATTAATTTCGCGCGGCGAATCTTTATTAAATTTCGCGGTTCGGGGACACGCGGGGGAGGAGTTAATTAAAAAATTTCATTACTCGCTGATTGGTTGAAACACGTTACCGTTCGAAAATATGGAGTCCAGCTTCACGGTTAATGAAAGAATAAAATATTTACTAAACCTTTGGAGATTGGGATTAAATAAAGCTTGATTTTACTCCCGAGGGATTTCGACAGATTAAAAGTAATTCGCGTGTCTGTGTTCGAATTCGATCGAAGCGTAGAAAATTTTTCGAAAATATTTATTTTAATTAAGATATTTTCGTTAATATTATATCGATCGACGGAAGCGAAACAGTTAGTTTTGTTATATGATTTTAATTGTGCGTATCTGTTGCTTCGAAAGTAACGGGCTGATAATAGAAGCTAATATCGGGAACAAATACAAACGAATAGGAGTTGACTAGTGAATGGGGCTGAACTGGATTGCGAATAGAATACAAGCGGAACAATCGTCGATTCTCGAGGTTCCCTGTATACGTTGCGAGTTGTGCTTGGTTTAATCGAGAATGGCGTTATGATGACAAAAGAGACGTACGCAGTCTCTTGTTTCCTAGTTTTATTTAGCCGCTCGAGAATAGTTAAACGCAAATGAGCGGCGTTCTTTCGCGGCATTTAATTGTGGGACAAGTAATACACGAAATTCAAAGGCAGAAATCATTGAAAATTATTGATCACAGAAAACGTGTTGAATATTGACATAAGGGTTAAACAAATTTAAGAATTTTAGGCTCAGATCCATGGCTTATTTAGTGATGTATACTGAACATATCTCGGTTTTGTTATTTAATATTGCTGGTTACAGGGATATCGTTAATCGAAACGATAACAGTCCACGCTTAATTCCAAGCGTAAAGCCTCCCCCACAGCCAATAATTCGCAGCGTAATTTCTCAGCGTGAAGTCGCAGATAAAACTTGCGTCGCCACGGTCGCGTTTACATTTACAATGTAACCCCTAATCGAACGATATCTCTGTCCAGCTGCCAGACAGTAATGAAAGACCCGGCACCGCGAAGGAAACGGTATCTTCCATCTATAATTATAATCGTGCGTTAGCGTGACGAGTTGCGGGTTTTATCGGGAATCTTACCGAGATAACGCAACGGTGCAGAGTCGATGACCGCGAAAGGAATTCGGGATCTTGTTAGGGATACGCGAGGTTAGATCAGATTTACGATACACCGGTCACTCCTTTGTTATTTCTGAAATTGAGATTTCAGCGTGCGTGTTTTCCAGCCTTTGCTTTGTTCTTTGTTTCTCGACTTGCCATATATAGTAACGCACACACGATATACAATAACACACACTATCAACTATTTACTATTTCAAGTACAGTAAACGCTTGATTGTTGTCCAACAGCCGTGTTTTTCACGGACAAGAATCGTGCCCGAACGAGACTTCAATAGGGTTCGCGTGACTGTTCGCGTCTCTTTCTTTCCGATGCGCTGTCCTTCCTTGCGACCGAAACTTTCACCGTGGATTAAACCACTAAATACAATTGAAACTATATCGTGTTTGGTCTTGTTTTAATCAGAAAAATGCCAGAAACAAGCCAGTGAAAGTCCCATTAAATAATAATGAAAATTAAGAAGTTTGAACATTCGATTCATGGTGTCAATGTAGTGATGTTTACACCGATATATCCGAGCTTACGTCAATCGTCGCCGTCCTGTGTTGACCCCGGACAAGAATCAATCATTTACTGTACTATTTTAGCCAGCCCTTTAGTTTCCCCGCGCTCATTTCGAAGGTAGCAGGTCTTGGTTCGCGATCCCCAGGTGCCACACGGAAATTCTAGCTGAAACATATCTTCCGGAACTCCGAAGAAGGATTAACGGCTCGAGGAACAATCCAAAGCCGCGGCCGGGTCTAATTAACGACCGCGAGCGACTGATTCTTCGCGGATCCGAAGGGACGAGGGTTAGAATCTCGATTATTCGCGATCGAAGCTCGAACAGGGCCTCGGATATCGGCGGATGGAGATTATTTCTGAGCCGGGCCGAATCGTATTCAACCTCGAACGTCGCGAACGGATCGCGGTCGTGAAAAATTAGCTGGCTCCCCCAAAACCACCCCTTTCCTCTGGTCTACCTCTACCCCTTTTACTAAGAGGAGCAACGCCTCGCCCTAATACAGATTTATTGCCGCCTAAGAGCCGGTGCTGGCCGTCCTAATACAGGTATTATGCTGACGCAGGAACGAGGAATTTACACGAAATTGGAGGTAATTTGTAGGGGTCGAGTTCACTTACACCCCCCGCCCGCGCGCGCCGCACCGAAACCCACACCCACCCACTCGATTCCATCCCCCGTTACATCGAACCGGACCCGTGTACGGCTGTACGCAGCCTGCTGCCAGAATGTTTGGCCGAACTTTAACAGGATATTCTACTGATTGTACTTGTTCCACTATGCCCGTTCATGCGTATTCGAATAATAAGCTAGACTCTTTAACCCCCTCCTCCGTGCAATTCTCTATTCGGCTAGAACGATTTCGACTTTCTTACTGGTATACACATTATCTTTTTATTTTTATATGAAATCTCATATGAGATTTATTACACCATAATATAAACTACAATGTATTACAATTTTTATAACGGGGACATTACTAACCATATGAAAAAAAACCCTTTAGGCACGTAGATTGCATGTATTTAAAATGCTATAGCTACGCACGCAACAATATTAGGTTCTGCTATTAACCCCTTGCACTATAATACCGAGTTGGACTCGTGACGAAGATTTCGAAGAGAATCTATTCATGCTATTAATTTCCTTCAAACTTCAAATTGAAACAAAATTATATTTTGTTGTTGTTGAAACCATTGGAAACTGCATACGTAGAAATTACATACAAACTTCCTTTTTTCGGAGAAATTAGAAACGACAAATCAGTTCTAATCACTGCAACCGTAAAATAAGTGGTAGTGCAAGGGGTTAAGAACCCTATGTCTAACGGCAACTGAAAACCTGCCCTAGAAAGGTTTTGGATAAATTTGATCCTCTGCTCATCATAAAGATTGCACTGCCATAGGACATGATTAAGCGACTCCTGCTCTTGGTTACATTTACATATGGGGTTATCAATAATGCCAATGCGAGCAAGTGAAACAGCCAAATGATAATGACCACCCTGCAACGATTGATTGAAACAATGCATTGTCGAGTGAACTTATTATGCCAAGGTGAACAAACATCCTTATAGAATCGTTGAAAATAAGCTTTACCATTATATAGCCCTTGATCCTTTATTATTTTAACTTGTACACATTATCTTCAGCTGATTATTTCTGAAGAAAGGTATACATTATTAATGTGCACTCAGTTGAACTGATGCAACAATAAACAGCGCGCTCCGATTATAAATGACCAATCGGTCTCTGTATATTCGAAAATAAACGAAAAGAATCGAAATTAATCCTCTACCGGCAAACGATCGCTTTCCATCCACTCGATTTTGTTCTTTTTGACAAGAACTGGATCCCCGAGCAGTGAATAAAACACTTTTCCGATACGACGCGTCGTCGTCTCTTTTACACTGTCCGATAACATTGACGATGACCACGCCTCGCCCGATCGGCCAGCCAGCTCTCTCTCGTTTTATCTCGGCAGCGTTTTGTTTACATTTTACGGGGGAAGACCTAACACCGTTGAAAAGTAAGAATGAAAAGATACAAGCGTTGCGCGCCTCATACCTTTCTCTATCTTCCTCGGGGCATTACTCTTCCCGTCACGAAACGCGGATATCGAAACGCATTATTAACAGATATCGGCCCGGTGATTTTCCGCGGCGCGTTGCGAGAGTGACCCTCATAAATTGCCTCGGTTCGTAAATGTGCCGAATCGATTTGGCTGTCAGGCGAACGACGCTCGCTACGAATCAGGGTCGCAATATCGCTAGTAAAAATGTTAGGAAGACGATCCCTCTCTTTGACAAACGATAGACCGCCGGGGAAGTCCACAAAGGCTAATTCGCGTTCGTGATTTTTCTTCGGAATAAGCTTGATTTTCTTGAAAAAATCTTGCTTTAAGTTCAAGAAATCTTCCAAAAGACGACAAAAATGGTTTACTTATCCTGGTCTGGTCATCAAATTGGTTAAAAATATTCAAAACACCTATAAAAATAGTTCGAACATCGATGCTGGTACGATGTAAAAGGGTTATAATATTTAACTCGCAGAAACATCAGAAAATTTACATAAACATCAGCAGTATGACGATAATTTAAAAAACAAACAGGGGTCGGAACATGCCAGGGAGCTTATCAGTGATCCAGATAAGAAATTCTTCGGACAAAGATTATCCATGAAAAGATACTTCGCCGTTCTCGTGGAGACTTCGCAATTAATTTGATATTACTAGTTTACAAGATTCTGTTCTTGTTGCCGTCCCCAATATCTGATATTCACTCGAATACTCGATAACAGAATTTTACAAGCGCGCTTTTCAGGCCGTTTGCATTTTAAAATTTTAATGCAGGCCAAGGCACGGCAATGGAGACGAGAGAGAGTGAGAGAGAGAGAGAAAGGGGGAAAGTCAGCCTCGGGCAGCCAGGAGATTTTAATCTCAGCGTTGTAATAAGAAATAAACTGAACCCGCCTAGTGGACTCGCTAATACACAGCCAGCGGATTGCTGGTGAAACGTTCGTTCGCGTCACGCGACCCAGATTGCGGAATAGAAAGAATTTCGACGCGATTAGAGAGCTTAACGGACGCCGCGGACGTCGAATTATCGAGCTGAACCCTTCTAACGCGAAGATTTATTTTCAATGCTGTTCTCCCTCAACCCATAGTCCAAACAACCATATTGTATTCACCTGTACAGTAAGCAAAGTGAAACGCTCGCAGAATAACACAAATAAACCTCCCGCAAGTTGAAGCATGCAGTGAATTGAAATTTTATTACGAGGTTTATAAAAATGGCCGACGGAAGCCGTTCTTTTGCCTTAGTCATTCCCTGCTCGAAGGATTAACCGACTAAACGATTTTCGATATTACCACTCTCTCGCTAAATGTTTTCTCAATTACGCGGAAATTAGCGGAGACCTTACCCTCGTAAATCTGCGATGTTACTTGGAAGGCAAATTGTTTGTAGAACTCGAGTGATCAACGTGATCTTTATCGATGAAATAGTGTAAGGGATTTTTCTAATTAATATGCGATACTTATTTTACTTTTATGTATGTTATGTAACAGAGGTGACTATGAAAATTGATTTTCGATACTATCATTTTCCAATTGTGATGTAATACATTATTGCTCTTAAATATTGGAACACGTTTATTAATTTTCTGAATTTTTCAGTCTTTATGAACATTTTCTGATCGGTCGATTTTTATCCGGAAGTATTTAAAGAATATTAAATAGTCGATTATCGATGTTATTAGAATTTTTTAATTACGAGGCAAATAATATCCAGGATCGTTCATAAATTTAGGATAATTCTTCGTTTTTTTGGAAAATTCGACGCTAAACGTCGGCAAATCCAGTCTCAGATTACTTATTTTATCATCACTAAAATTATAAAGATGCTTCTACTAGAAATTACTGTATAAATTCCTTCGATCCAGCACATATTATTATAAAAATCCTGATAAAAATCTAATTTAATTCAATCGTGTAATTTTTAATATTCTCTATGTTTAGTGTTAAATCGTTATGGTATCTGCAAGATAGTTGCAAAGCAGGCTCCTCGTCAATAAAACAGGTACAGGAAGTAAAACATGTATGCTTCACTGCCCACCGTAAATTGTTTTTATTTCAGAGATTCTGGAGCATTTGAAAATTATATCTTTCCGCCAGCCGTAAGATTTTCGTCTCAAGTAGATGTTAACCCTTTGCGCTCCAATTACCGGCATTGCTGGCACAACAAATAGGACCGTTCTATTTCAACTGCCAGCACTGCTGACATAACAGCTAAAGGCGTTCTACTACAGCTACCAGCTCAGCTGGCAACGCTGCTCGTTTTTAATTATACAAGTCAAAATGAATGAGTTACACTCTACCATTACTTTAGCGATTTTCCTGGACGTGTTCTGCAAGTTGCCGTTACCGTATAATTGAACCATTCGAACGTAGTTGTTGATTTTATTTTGCTTCGCGAGCACAAAATGAAAAATTTAAACTACATTAAAAGATCGATCAATTTCATTCCACTTTACATATGTATTGTTAAGAAAAAATGTAGGACATTCACAGAATATAATGTATTGATATTGAATAATTAATTTTACCAATCTTGTAGAGGTAATCGCATTTTCTTCGGAACAGAATGATTTATTAAAAATTGATAATAACTAGACACCGGATCTTTATGCAAAATAAAAGAGCTAAATATAAATTTATATTTTTCACTAATAATTTTAATACACTGGAAATAATATATTAATACTCTTAAAGTCTTTTAATTTTTTCAGTAAATTGCACGTACTCATTTTATGCCATAAATGCATAAAATCCGCAGTCTAATAACAACGAAAGGAGGTACTGAAAATTATGGGAATCTTTTTGCACCTACTGTAGCAATTTTTGCCAACAAACGAGGAAGGCACTAGGCGCGATAAAACGACTAAAAAAAAGAAACTATGAAAAATTACAATTCATTTATT
This sequence comes from Lasioglossum lativentre, assembly GCA_916610255.1. Lineage (NCBI taxonomy): Eukaryota > Metazoa > Arthropoda > Insecta > Hymenoptera > Halictidae > Lasioglossum > Lasioglossum lativentre. The sequence goes on from OU744366.1 coordinate 7,426,380, forward strand.
CGAGAGGCTCGGATAGGCGGCGAGTAACGTCCCGCCTAAAAAATTATCCCCAACTCTAATTTTCTACCGGAAACGGTACTTCCTGCTAACGAGTTCCCATTGTGCGCCGCCCCCGCGCGTCCGATAAAGAGTTCCAGTTTTAAACAAGACCGTCGCATTTGTATCAATCCGGTTAAGACTGGCGCAATCAAGCGAAATCGTCCGGAGATTGAGCGTGTACATTGCGGAAAACCGGAAACTCTCCTGTGTTGAACCGAAATGGCCGACTTGCTCGGCTGGCAGCCCTAGCATTCCGCGATATCATTGTTCACTTACCTGGCATGTTTCGGACCAAGACTCGGATCGTACATAGAACTGGCCGATATGTCTTCATCGGGGATTTCGCCATTCTCCATACCCAGCGGCGCGGTACATTGTCCTGAAAGGATTCAAAGCGGTATTAGCCGGAGCCGAATATCCATCTGGGCTTTGTCAACTTCGGGCTTTAAATTGGCCGAGGGACCAGTCGCGAGAGAAAATGAAACGCTAATGAATGGAAAACGCGAGCCAATTTTCGGCTAGGGATTTACTCGGCGTGCTCGATCTCGAAGGATCGCCAAACGGCGAGGAAAGTATACAGGTGTCCCAGTATTGATGGTACAACCGTAGAAGGGGTGATTCTACAGGTGAAAGGATGTCGAAAATACGGAATAAATTTTGTTCGTTTCAGGCTTTGTTTTCGAGAAAATCGACTTTGAAGATCCGTCAAGTTTTCGTGGCTCAGAGTTGGGCAAAAATCAACTAATAATTGAAAATGACTAATAGTCTGATTGATTGTTAGTCAAAACTTAAAAAAATCAGTTAAATTTTTTTCATTAGTTAGTCATAACTACACGGCACTAATTAGTTTAAATGATCAGTCATCAATCTTTAGTCATTAGTCACTATTGTGCGATGACTAATTGTGCGATGATTGTCTTCACAAAAATAAAATAAGAAAATCTGGAAAACTTTTCCTATTCAAGTGCCTTTTCCTTTCTAGTCAGCATTACTTATCATAATCTGTACTTTATATGTTTATAAACTAATAGGATATTTTTTTGTTAATATTATGTCTTATTTCAACTTATAACCATTTTTAGTCATTAGTCATAGTGAAATTCTGATTGCGTATGTAATCATTAGTTATGCCAATATAGTCAGTAGTCAATAGTTATCCTTAATAAAAATTTAGTCATTAGTCATTAGTCATCACGCTCAAATAGTTATGTAGTCATTACTCATAGTCATGCTCAAGTATTTACTTAGTCATTAATCATTAGTCACTTTTGTAAAGCTTAAGAAGGTATTAGTCAATAATCATAATTGTGACTAGCGTTTGCCCCACTCTGTCGTGGCTAGCATTTGTAAGAAGTAGAATCAGTAGGTCATGATCAGACACGCCAGACGATTCCCATTCAATAGCCCGCGTGTTCGGCGAATTTTCAAACTCAATTTTCTCGAATACGAGGCGTCAAATGAAAAAAACGCATTCCATATTTTCGACTTATTTTCTCATTTATAAATCATCCCCTCCACGGTTGTACCATCAACGCCGGAACACCCTGTATATGTCTCTGTGTCGGGAAATTCGTTCTTTGTCCTGAGGAGTAATATGTGGACACGGGACGCGCGGCGAATGATCAAATTATTAGAGATACACTTGCATAATTACAGATTTATCTTTTTGTTTCAAAGACTAGCTACACTGGATTTTTGTTATTTCTGAAACTTGCCTTCTTTTGAAATTTTACAAGTTTCGTTTCAATGCGATCTCGTTAAGTGAAAATGACCAATCGAAAATTCGTCTACGATTTTGTGATCGCAGTTTTGATTTCGGTAAATGAACAGACGATATAAAAATTCTTATTCGAACGAAGTGTAATGTTCCGAAGTATTCTCGACACAGAATGGCGATTTCGGACATCGTTCGCATTGCAGACGATCGTTTCGCAATTCGAGCAAACCTAGGAACATGTTCACGGATAGGTAATGCCTGAAAATAACGATGAACACGTAACTAACGTAGGGTAAGCAGCTGTAATAAATTGTCGATCCATAGTGACACAGTGCGGACCACACGGGGTACAGGCCACGCTACCCCGGTACACTTAAGCTACGACATTGCAGTAACGCTGGAAAGTTTCAAAACTGCAGAATGCAGCGGACGTGGGATTAGCCAGATTGCGGGAGGAGGAAGAGGGCCCTGGTGCACCGGCTATGGTCTTCGCGAAGTGGCATTATAACGGACAAAACTTTGCTTGTGTTTGTAACTGTCCCCTAGGTTTCAGCTGTCGTCCATTATAAGGATAAACTTCGTCCGGCGCGGCGCGGCGGATCGCGCGGGCATCTTCATTCAATGAGCTATCCCGTCGAATGTGTCTATGGTAACCCGCGCGAATATTCGATGGGATTCACGACAGTCCATTAAGATTGCCAAAGTTTTCGTTTCCGTTTCAATAATCTGCGATTATGGCGACATTCAGCCCCGCGAAACTGCCTTCGCAAATGTCTTAGCGGCCGATTCAAGCACGGTGCAGCGACCCCTGCGACGATTTTTATTCTTTATCGTGTGGAAAACAATGCTTTTAGGTTGATAGATAATCCCCCAAAATTTTAAGTCGTTAACCCCTCGTTTAAGGGATTACACCACCCTGGCGCTCGGAAAAATAGATATAAAAATAAACTTTTTTTTTGACGCTGCCATTAAGTATATAAAATGATCTTTATTTTACACATATATATAGTAGTTTTGTGAACAATTTGCAATATTAACAATTAAAAAAAAAATAAAAAATGGCGTGAGGGTAAACACCCTTAATCATTTTTTTTCTCGGTTGTTAATGAAGGTGGGGAAAAACAGAAAATACATGAGCTTACGAGCAAATTATTAAGAGTCGAAAAGAAATTTATTTTTCACTGGTGGGGGTTGCACCTTTAGGCGACACGTACTAAAAAATTCAAGAATTGAATTTAGTAGGTATCAAGAATTCTGTTTTTTTAGAGTTTTATTTGAATCGTATTCATTTACCTCTTCCGCCATTCAGATAAACCACCGGTAATTAACTATCCACAGTATCGGACGGTGTTCAATTTATATTATTAATTATAGCTGCCTTGGTTGTAGCGATATTAATTTATTTATAATATCATTTACTGCACGCACGACAAGGAATCGCGTTCCGAATTTGCGCAATTATCTGGTCACGTAATTCCGATTTATCCGTATATGAGCATGCGGCCAAAGCGGGCAATTGTTGCACCAGATGTACCTGTTAATAAGCATATTTAAAGGTGCGCGATGTGTTACATATACACACTGATATATAGAAAACGCAAAGATTCGGTATCGTTCCATTCCAGAGAAACAAAAATCGTTTCAATGTATCCAATCGATGAAGAGAAAATTGATCGATAACAAGTAAATAAAAGAAAAAAATCACGACGGTAGTTCTTATAGGCTTTCTACATTGCGCAGTTGGTAATACTGTGTACAAAAAAGAAATAGCTGAAAAATAGCTTCGAAACTAAAAGAGACAAAATATAGAAAAGTGTTTGTTTTCACGTGTGTATATTTTCCAATCATTTCTCCATTTCATCCAAAAATGTATCAGCTTGCACGGAAATATTTCAAAACAATTTTTATCCTTATCTAGATCGAATACTGTATCGCACTAGAACGGCACAAAAATACGACTTGTTTACGAATAACAAATTATTAGGCTTGAAAGCGCGTAACCACTGTCACGATAAACTACCAAAACTGGGTCAAAAAATACTGCTCTGTCCGCGTCGTTTATATTTGATATACAGATGGATAATTCATAACAGCGTGCAGTTTCAGCATCGAAACTTATAATACGCGAATAATACTAAAAAGTATGAACGATGAGAACCACCGTTATGATTAACCCTCATCCACACGACGTGGTACCCGGGTACCTATTTCAAATTCATTTACATAATATTCAATATTTTTCAATTGATATGTCCATCATCTTTTGTGACATCTCAAATCTACTTTAGATGAATTAAATCGTTGAAATTAAATTATGCAGCAACCTATATGGGTACCCGGGTATCTCTTCATGCAGAATCGTATAAAAATCGTGTGGATGAGGGTTAAATAAAATCGGTAGCACGAGTTTTCTGTAATTTCCAATTACCTACGGATGATTAAAATATGAACGGGAGAAGAAATTGACCGATGTATTCGCCGGATTTCCTCGGTAAAGCCAAAGCTTTCAGACGCTGCTATGCCGTTAGACAAGTTGCTCTAAACGTAAGCACGCAATATGGCTCTGCCGATGTACCGGTTATAGCTTAAAGTAATGTCTCCATCGAGTTAAACTGGTCTAGTGCCATCTGTACCGGGTTCCTCAAGTTTAATACCGTCTAAATCGAGTACGTAAACCCGCGTCAGACCGCGCGCGCGGGCTTGCTACCGTCTACGTCGAGTCTCTCGATTTTATGATCACTTTAATCATTTATGAGGATTTTATGCTTCGGTCTCTGCCGGGTCCTCTGTAATCCGTACTCTAGCCGACAGCTGTTTAATTATGCAATTCCGCGCCCGGGATCTCCACGCAGTTATCCCAAACGCGTTAAAAATATGTTTCTCCGACTAGCCTGAATCCAAATGTTGAAAGGGCTCGATTGCTACCAGTGGCCAGTAAAGGTACATTCATGCTACTGGTTTGTCTGTCAGACAAAATCCGGGTTACACTGGTTTGGTATCTTACATTCATGGTGCGTCTTATTAGTTAGTTAGTTATATTATGTTTTTACCAGTTAGAATATTATGAAGTAAAAAATACATTTTAACATTAAAAAAATCAAAATAATTTTTATTGTTCATTGAAGAGAATTTTTGTTCGAAATTTTATATATAGAAATCAGTAGATGTCTAAATACTGTTCAACTTTCGTTCGAAACATTTTTTCCTCGGATTATTGGAAACCCTTGAAAAATTGTGTTAATGGGGTTCTGGGAACCCCCGCGGTTAGGGTAGCAGACGTCACGCTGTGCCTTTCTTCCGAGCCGTCTAAAGACGCCAAAGACACCAAAAACTAGCATGAACACAAAAATTCTGTCTTATGTCTCGTCTTATGTCTAGCACGGGTAGCATAAAAGTGGAACAAAATCACAAAATCAGTGGCGCCGTCACCTCTGAGATTTTTCTCAAGTGATTCATACTGTAGCCGTCCAGGTGGTTCGGAACCCACCTTAATAAACTGTAGGTCCTTTAGTTATAAGTTAGTTATAGGTTATAGTTATAAGTTATAGTTATAAGCTATATATAAGTCGTCGCTAATGACCAAAGTAGTCGATGCGACGTAAAAACATATAACAAAATCAGTGGAACTTAGTGAATAAAATAATAATTGCCTTTGTAATCGGCCTACACCTCTCGCAGATCCTAAAAAACCCCGAGATAGATCGGATTAACAGTGTTTGTAAATAGGAGATGTAGGTCGCGCGGAATTAGTGCCCCTCCTTGAGCTGAATGCGTAGTTTACTTTAACTGTCACACGAACTAATAGCGGAGCAGTTAGTTCCCTCCTGACTTTGTATGAGTAAGCCAGTGTTACAGCGAGCGAAACTTTGCTCCTGTTTCTTATGTCCCTCAATACTGGCAACTTCCCCCCCCGCTTCGCCCTTCTATGTTTTGTATACGAATTGTCTGCTATGTGCGGAGAATAGACTGGTTCGCCGACTCCCGACGTGAATTACAATTTTCGCGTGTAAGGCCCCTGGTTCCGCGGAACTTGTTTTCCTTTAAAACGGCGAGCATTGTTCCCGTTTACCGACTCCGACTGCCGTCGTGTTCAACACCGTACTCCGGCAAAACTGCCGGTTAATATTGTTCAATGGTTTGTTGGACAATTAACCTTGTTGCTCTTTGTTACCCGAAAACAAGTCATTAACTCCTTCTAAACGATTGGGCCGGAGTGAACGTCACGTCGACAGCGAGAGATCCACGATTCATGATTAATGCAAGAGTGTAATGTTATCGTTGTGTGTGTGATTCCTACTGTGTATTTTTAGTTAGTCGATCAGTGATTTTATTTTAGCTTACCATTCAGCTCTCCATTTATTTATGTAACTCCATTGACAGACAGATTATTTTTATGCATTGACATTTTTATTTATTCCAAAGTATAATTATATATATGCACTATGTTACTAAGAAGAAATCTTCCGTCGAAGCAAATTCAAACGAAAAATCTTTTCCAAGCCTAAATTTAACCCTTAGCAATCGAGCGGCGACTCAGAGTCGCCACTAAAAATTGCTCTACCATTATTCACAGTATTGTTTACATTATTAAATATGGTGCTATGTAATCAATTACTAAACATTTCAGTATTGTATGTGGTATTATATCAATTTCATATCCATAGAATGAAAAAAAAATCATATAGAATGGAATTATTCTAGGTCGGAAGAAATGTTTAATTTTCGAGTTAAAATAGCTCCGAGTGAAAAGGGTCAACTTAGATTTAAAGTGACCGCACAAAAATCGATATATGTATGTATATGATACGATGTATGTCTATTCTTTTTTACGAAGCTATAATAGTTTAATTTACGGGCTGCACGTGAATAATCGATATATGTATGCATACGATACGATATGTTTATTCTTTTTTACGAAGCTATAATAGTTTAATTTACGGGCTGTACGTGAATCAGAGAGTGTCAGTTGCAACGGTGAAATGGATAAAAAATTCTGTGAATCTTAATATCTTTCGCGCTGGTGGGTACCGATGAAAATAGTCGAAAACAGATTCCGCGACAACCGAGCAGTATGATGGATAGATTCCATCCATTAGGCACGCAGAGTCACGCAACTCTCGGTGCTGGTAATCAAGACGAATAGGCGGCGAGCTAGACAAATTCGATGCAAGATAAATGTCCGGGGCCCGTCGCGTCGCGTCGCGTCGCGTCGCGTCGCGTTGTAACCGGAAGTTGCCGCTCGCCGGATCGTCGAGCATCGCACGGCAGCGAAACTCTAAGTACACTGACATAATTGCTCACTGGAATAAAACATTTGCCGCGCGACATGCTCTCGCCATTGTTCCACGGACTGCCAATGTGCATGTCCCCCGGAGGGGGCAGAGGGAACGGGGCGGCGGCTGGTTGCGCAGAAACTGTACTTTGCCGGATAGGTACCGGCCTAGTTCTCTTTGTAATTCAATCCTTAGAACTGTCGCCATCCTGGCTGCTGTGCAACTTCGATCCCCGCTTTCGCAGAATAGCAGCTGTACCTCTTTATGCAGCATCCATTACTGGGGCAAACTGCGGCCGAGATGAACCGTGCCCGTAATTATCGAAGTCGCGAACACACGGACACGCCCGCCGACCCGTCGACAACTCCCTCGGTGAAACCGGCGACAGACATCGCGCAGGTGTTCGCCATACGGCCAAAAATTTTCCGGGCCAAAGCGAACTTCCTTTCAACCCGTCGCCCATCCCCCCCCCCCCTTCCCGTAACCTCATCCCCCACCCCTCTTTTCTCGCAACTTCCATTCGACGCGCACACGGTAATTCCACGAACGGGATTCCACGGTTCCGAGATGCAAAACGCCCGCCTACGATTCTCCGGCTGCCGCCGCGAGCAAATCGAAACCCGAAATCGAAGGATTTGCCGCAACGACGGCCTTATCGCGCGTATTCGAGACCCGCTCCGACACGTAATTTTCAATTAAACTTCCCGCAGCCGGTTCGCGCCCCTCACTCTGCCTGACGAGCAGCGAAATTCACCTGGTGCGAACTTGCTTCCGAAATCGCTGCACTAGGCTGTTGCGTTCTCCCCCCACCACCACCACCCAGCGAACACTGTTGTAAGATTCGGAAAAATATTTCTATATTATTATTAGACTGCGGATCTTTATGGAAAATAATAATTTTTGTTGTATAAATTTCAAATGTCGAGAGCCAGATAAAAGGGTCTTTCTTTTTTCAATTATTCTAGAGAGTTGAAAATAATGTATTGACATACTTGAATTGTTTAAATTGCAGACAATTTTGTCATGAATGCATAAAATCCGCAGTCTAATTATTATATTTGAACTTCGGCTGTTACTATTTAATAGAAATCGGCTGACGCGTCTGGTTATGCCCAACCACTTCTACTTCTTGCAAATGATAAGAATAAAGGAAAAAATGTATTCTTTAATAGCTAAACCTGATATTATGGCGTGCGTGTGTATGATAGCCTTTTTAAATTCTTGTAACCTACGTACTTGGTGTTTTTTTCCCCTTCTCTCCTCTCCACAATGTTGCTAACGTTCTCGATATTTGCTATATTCTGTAATGTACATTATGTTGAAATAAATCTCATAAGAGATTTCCTAATATTCTAGTTCTATTTAAAAAAAAAACCCATCAAATGTCACTAATTCTCTTTTACTTATTCTTGTAAATAGAACCTCCTCGCTAAAACTATGTTTGTCACCAGCCAGAATGTACACGACAACGAGTTCCAAAAACGCTGAGAAAATTTAGTCGGTCGCTGTCAATGAGATCCGGTGGTGTTCACGTGGACCGTCGTGGGCGACCCGACCCGGGACGGGCCCGCGTACCTGTCCGGCGTCACGTAACTCGCGGTTCCGCGCGGGTCGTTTCGCCAGATAAAGGTGGAAAAGGCGAAACGAAGGAAAAATATTGTTCCATTTGTGCGGCGACTATTCCACGAAAATGAATTTACTTTAGTTTTGTCTTTCCCATTGCCTCCCGCCGTAATATCACCGGATGCTAAAGCGGAGAAAAATTATTCTCAAACTTTTTTGCCCTTTCCTTTGTTCCGCCGTGTATAAACACGCACACACGCGAGGCAGGATGGGGGACGGTGGTCGGTCGGTCGACGGGACACGCGGGGGTGGCTCGGCACACCACGCCGAGTTGCATACATCGCCTCCGGGGATTCCGCGCGGATTTCTCTTCCCTTGATACGATCCGAGCGGAGAGAGCGCAAAACGCGGACCCCCGGCCACGACTACGAAACTCGAGCTGTAAAATTTAAATTTTTTTGTCTCTGTTGTGCATGCGACGCTCCGATGCAAACACGACGCCCGAAAAGCCCGGCCCCGGCTAGTTTGCCCCCCGGTAATATACAATTATAACGGTGTCGCGCACGACCGAATCGGACGTGCTACCGAACGCGATCGAGCACCGTGAACGGTTTATCGTGTCCAACGCCTCGCGAATTCTTTTCCCGTGGTTCAGAACGCTGACCGATTCACCAACACTTATTACCAGTCGCAGAATTATATTCTCAGCTCTGTGAAATTTTCAACTGACCGGTTCTAAACATTTTAATATTCATATTTTAGCTTAGAGTACATTTTATATATATTATAAACACACATGCATTTATATATTATAAAAATAAGTCGGAAAGAAGGAATACTATTTTTTCGTCCGACCCCTCAGTTTCGAGAAAATCGAGTTTGAAAATGCAGCGCGCGCTAATAGAAGTGTCTGATAATGGTCAACCAATTCTACTTGCTGCATATACTATACCACGCGAATCCGACGGATCTTCAAACTCGATTTTCTCGAAAACGGGGCGTCGTACGATAAAATGTTATTTCACTTTTTCGACTTATTTTTACATGTAGAATCGTCCCCTGCCCGGTTGTACCACTCGCCCGGCCACAGCCCGTGCAACAACCACTTATAGTTACACAATATTATCAGCAAGAGAGAAGTCTACATTTTTGTTGGCATGGAATCGTCAAAGATGTTTCAAATGAGAAAATTACTGGGAATACTATTGTAGATTTGATGGTAAACGAAATGTTGTGTTAATTTTTATCCATCATCGTCGATGACTGTCGCAGAATTATATTCGACGCTCTGTGAAATTTTCAACTGACCGGTTCTAAACATTTTAATATTCATATTTTAGCTTAAAGTACATTTTATATACAGGATATATGGCCGAACGGGTACAACCGGGCAGGGGATGATTCTACATGTAAAAATAAGTCGGAAAGAAGGAATACTATTTTTTCGTCCGACGCCTCAGTTTCGAGAAAGTCGAGTTTGAAAATGCAGCGAATACGCGCGCTAATAGAAGTGTCTGACAATGGTCAACCAATTCTACTTGCTGCATATACTACTCGTATATTCTATAATATTCAAACTCGAATTTCTCTAAAACGGGGCGTCGTACGATAAAATGTTATTTCACTTTTTCGACTTATTTTTACATGTAGAATCGTCCCCTGCCCGGTTGTACCACTCGCCCGGCCACAGCCCGTGCAACAACCACTTATAGTTACACAATATTATCAGCAAGAGACAAGTCTATATTTTTGTTGGCATGGAATCGTCAAAGATGTTTCAAATGAGAAAATTGCTGGGAATACTATTGTAGATTTGATGGTAGACGAAATTTTGTGTTAATTTTTATCCATCATCGTCGATGACTGTAACATTTTTGTCTGAACCGCACCCGGCCACCATCCAGAACACCTGCTACAGAACGATGTCCGAACGAGTAAGTTATAGGTGAATCTTTCATCCAGTGACTACGGGAACATTTTTTCTCTAGACCGTAGCGGGTCGGGTCGTGCGCTTTGTTTCATCGTCGACAGATTGAACGTGTAGTTGCGCTGTTTGCCCAGTGATATTGATTCTGGACGGAACTATCAATCCTGGTTTCCCCGTTCGTGTCGCCGAAGATTCGAGCACCGCCGAGAGTTGCGAAGAAATGTTACCAGCTCTCCGTTCACCTAGTCTAGATAGACCATGACAAAGGTGAAATTGAAGTTTTCGAGGATAGTAGGTGAAGTACTTCTTCACGATTAGAACACGGTTGCTATTCTAGTGGTTCGTGGAACGATCGACATTTGCGTGTCCCCTAGTTTTAACTGTTACGACTGAACTGTGCGGTGTATGGGCACTTACTGTATATGCTCACTGAATATGCTAAGTAGTATAAGCCAGGATCGAGAGAGACCTCGATAGTCCAATTAAATTTTTATTTTCTACCTGGACTTCTAATATGTATTTTCTTATGATACACCCGAGATCTATTTATTTTTTCGATGTATTATTCAATAGTATTTTCATAATTTTTCATCGTGACACGCACGAACGTTGTTTTCATTTCATTTTTGAAAACTGACTTCTATTTAACACTAGATTGCCCAAGGAAGTCATTTTGACTGCTTTTTAATTTCAATTAGAAAAACAATTATGTATATAATGACACAATTTCTTAGAATTTCGTGACTTTTTGTACAACATATAAATGCGTTTATTAATAATTGTAGTTACCTCCCCCCCTCCTTCATTTCCGGTATATATATATATATATGTGTGTTATACCTATATTGCCCAAAAGCAGTCAGTCTTTCTAGTGTTAATCTATTTAAGTGATCATTTGACTTATTGTTAGTGCAGTAAGCTATATAGCTACATTTAAAATATACCACAAGATTGATTGCACAAATTAGTGAATACTTGACCCAGCAACGTAACTAACAAAAGTAACGCTTCCAATTAGTTCGAATAATTGAGGTTCTATTGTAATGTTTAACCGTGTTTCTTGGAAAAATAAGTGTATCAATATTTGACGTGGGAAGTTGACGTTGAAAGGCTAGGATCGCCCGTGGATCGATTTTGGTGGAGTAAATAGGGATCTCGGCTTACCTAAGTCATAGCAGTGACACCGTGTCAAGGACGAGAGAAGAAAAGCGCCGATTAGAAGTCCTCGAAGGGAGCCTGGCTCTGGTCTGTGTACGAGAACCGGCATGTTACTGGTGACCTGGGCCATCGGCACGCCGACAACTTGCTCCTCCTCATCACTAACTGTCGACGATCCTGACCGCATCGGTCATCAAGCACGTTCCTAGCATCGTGATGGCCGCAAGGTGGTGAGTGTTCTCGCCGATAACCTGTACATAGAGTAATCCACGTTAATCCTCGACAGACGTCTCTAGGAAACGTTGCTGATAGACAGTCTCAATTGCTGTCTCATAGAAATCGCATCGACGAGTCAGAAACTCGAAATAAACGTAAAACAGTTATTAGAATTCACCGAGTAACCAGAACTTTAAAAACATTGTACAACTTCTTAATACACAGGCAATTTTTCTCTGTTCATCTCTCTGCTCTCTCTCTCTCTCTCTCTGCTCTCTCTCATACCGAATTATACCATCTTTCAGTAATATTCATCAATTATTTCAATCCATTTCGATTCAAATACGAATATTAGCAATTAAGTGGTGAAATGCCTACTTTTAGTTATGGGATAGGAGAAGGATTAAGATTTGCATCATTCAGTTTAATTTGTTTTTCAATATTTAACTATGTTCCCCCGATCCGATCATCTTGAAACTTTGGTACATATTAGATAGGTAACAGAACATTGTTCTTGAATTTTTTGGAAGTGGTCATTCGAAGGGTTGCTTGCAACCACCACCCCTAAAAAATTAAATGATTTTAATGGTCCGCTGGACCATTCTTATCCTGCTAGACCCTTTAGTGGTAGCGATTTTGTTGAATGAACTATGTTCATTGGCAACATTAACAATCATCAAAATAAGCTGAATGAAATGAAACTTGTCTTTCTAAAATGTTTCATAAATTCAATAATCCAACCAAATTGTTAACTGTCGCCACAAAAAAGTTCCAGCTGATCCTTACAGTCGAGACAGTTCCATTCTCATGGCACAGGGAAACGATGAAAACAAAAGTCAACTTCGCTGAGCTTTCATTTCCTTAATTAAAAAGATAATGTAGTCCAAACGTAGCCCGGAAAAACGAAAAAAGTAGAAACCGGAGTTTCAGACCGGAGCGTTTCCGGGATTAGAAGAAACACAAAAATCCATTCCGCCGAAGATCGTTTCTCCGCAAACAAACATTTCATTATTCAGAGCGGCGGCGCGACGTCAAAAAGTCCGAGCAGTTCGCAGTTCATTTGCTTTCTGGGATATTCAACGGTAACACGGTTAGCTGGAAATCCTCCTGTAGGAGACACTGAATTTTTTAAACCGGATATTCGCGCGCGGTACCATCGCGGGAGAACGTTGGCCGGAGAGACCCGTAGGATCCAGCGAAAGCGACCCGAATATACATTTTCCTTTGCGATTCTCCTCCGGGCAGAAATTAAAAATGCAAAGAAACCGATGGTGTAATTAGCGCCGGCGTCAGTGTCGGCGTCGCGTCGTCGTTCCGGGTCACATGTGTGTTCCACGATCCTAGACGTAGAACAGAATCACGGGAGACCCGGCGCGTGAATATTGCATCGGCTCCGCTGCGTCGAATATAGAATTTTAATTACCGTTTCGTTATTAATGAACGCTCGGGAGAGAAAGCGTTAAGAGGCCCGGGGGCCGAGAGGGCGGTGCGGCACCGATCGCTGGATCACGGCTTGCAAATTTGTGCAGCCACACGCGGTGATAGATGGGCAAACGGCATCGCAAACATACCTCACGCGCTCCCGCTGCGGCTACAACACTCCGCGTGTTTGATCTGACGTTGCGCTGTTCCTGCTGCGTATGGACAAACAATTTTTCTCTTTTTTTTTTGCACCTAGATCCATCGCGATTCGCACACGCGAGATTTTTCGACGACTAAACGCTTACCGAGTGCGAAAACTTGCCAGAGCCCCTTTCGCCCTCTGGTGGGAATTATTAAATTGCGGCTCAGCAAATTAAAATACCCCGACACGCACGAACAGCGTGTGTACGAAATCTGGTGTGCATGCAGAGTAAATTATTTGTGGAATTTTAGTATAGTATTTGCAGGAAGTAGAATTGGTCGGTCATGAACAGACGCACCAGCTGATTCCTAAGTAATAGCACGCGTACTCGATGTTCAAACTCGATTTTCTTGTCGAACTTGTTAACCCCTTGCACTATAATACCGAGTCGGACTCGTGACGAAGATTTCGAAGAGAGTCTACTAAATATTCATGCTATTAATTTTCTTCAAACTTTAAATTGAAACAAAATTATATTTTTTTGTTACATACAACCCTCCTTTTTTTCTAAGAAATTAGAAACGACAAGTAAGTTCTAATCACTGCAACCGTAAAATAAATAGCAGTGCAAGGGGTTAATTGAAATATTGTATTCTTTTTGGATTTTCATAGCTTAACCTCTTTTCTCCTACACCTGTTCCCACGGATTCGTACGCCTAGCTTCCGGCATTCGTTCGAAACTGCCAGCTATTCCACTCACGAGATTCTAGACAACAAGTTTCCGGACTATGTGCAAACACGTACGCCCGTACCATAGAAGCAAGAACGACAGCACGCACGACAAAGACGTGTAAACGCTAAACAATCTGGTTTCCAGCCTAAGGACAAGAAATAATTAGTCGGCCGTATAACTTTAATCTACTCGACATTATGGCCGCTTCGAAATGCTACGCGATGAATGAAATTTTGCCTCGCCTAACGTCGATTTAACTCCTGCCAACAATTTCAACGTTTCAGCTCACTGCTGGGGCTTCGAATGTATTCTTAAATTCGTTTCGAATCCCGGTATACAAATAAAATCTTCTAAATTGGCTTTTCGATATAGAAGGAAAACTTTGTTTGCACTTTTGTGAATTCTGACTGGTCAGAAGAAATTGTTAAGTATAAGTGGAATATCTTTGAATTGTTTATTAAATAGTATATGAAACGATACGGAACTTATAAAATCGATTAGAATTGTACCTGCCGTTCTGGAAGGGATATTAAGTAGTATATGCACGTAATTGGTCAGACATACTGGAAGTTCGTATTTTGAACACGCACATACATTTACACCGCTAAAATAAACCTTGAATTTATTAAAGAATTCAAAGCAACGTTAACGGGAATATATACAACAATTTAATGCTATTCTTGTGTACCTTAGGTAATAATTTTTCTGAGATCATTTCAACGAGTTTAATAGGCAAAGAAAACATGAGTTTGTCTGAACAGAAAAATTCTCAAACACGATTACTCCAGTGATATATGCGAATTCTTAACCCCTTGCACTATGATTTATTTTACGGTTGCAGTGATTAGAACTTATTTGTCGTTTCTAATTTTTTATAAAAAAGGAAGTTTGTACGTAATTTATACCTATGCAATGGTTTCAACAACAAGATAATATAATTTTGTTTCAATTTAAAGTTTGAAGGAAATTAATAGCATGAGTGTTTAGTATACTCTCTTCGAAATCTTCGTCACGAGTCCGACTCGGTATTATAGTGCAAGGGGTTAATAATTTAGTTTGTGTGTTTTAAAGTATTCTTCCGTGCAGTGTTTTTTTATTGCGCCGCGATTTAGCAGGTACGGGGTATACGTGACGCAAAGTTCGACACTGTTCAAGCGGGAAGAAGGCATCTCTGTTTTCCGTGTAACGTCTCGAGGATGCTAGGTCGGCCTCGTGTAGCATCTGACGTATAGCTATAGAATACGAAGACGCTCGTAAAGCCGTCAGAAACAAGTGTTACGCCCTGTATTGAGGTTGTAAGATATTGCGGTATGCATGTTCTGGAACCTATAATGGAAGTTTCGGATCGAACGCTTTGAATAGCCGATCACGTGGCCGCTTGCAGAAAATTACATTGCACGTCCCTCTCGTCGTTCGACGAAACTGACCTTCGCAAATCCGTACCACGTGGAATGAAGACGAGATTCTAGCTAATGGAAATCACGCAACGGAACCGGCACGTTATCCTTGGATATTTCTGTCCAATAGAAAATCATTTTCTATAAATACTAGTTCGGTTTCTGTATGTGCCAGTTGCACTTCCCTAATATTAATTCATTATACATTTAATAGTATTAACTGTAAAAGTTTCTTTCGCGCACTCTGGCTTTTGTTGTATTTCATGAAAATTTCCTCATAAAATAAAACCGAACCCATTATATTGCTCTTTTAATCTTTTCGCAGAAGTTTTAATCTTTGGAGCAAAAATTTATTATATTCCACATACGAACAGGAAATTTAAATATTTCATATTCAACATATATTCAATTTGCTAATGGTGCACATTTATGCATTGGCGAACTTGATTCACGTTCATTGGACGAAAGCTGCTTAAAAGGTAATAATTATAAACTAACATATCTACAGTTGGAATCGGACGAATTAACACACCTTGTTCACTTAGAACACATTAATTAGACACCTCCTAGTTACAGATTTCACTGAATTTCAATTAATTTTCGTTCGCTCGATTTTCGTCACTTTATTGGATTTATCGGCCCATACGTGTAATTTAACTAGTATAACGCAAATAATACTAACTGCTTGTACTGCTAATATCAGCTCTTATTACTTACACAACCAGGGGGTGATACCTATTCGCATTACTCTCCAATTATTAGCAATGAACGATCGTTAGTGGGGAGCGAGCGCGGAAGCGATCGAATTACACGCGTCCGTAAACCGCGTTGTTACAACAGTACTTGACCAGAAACTTCTGTAGGAACCATTGTCCTTAGTATACTCAAATTAGTAGATATTGTGGAAAATGTTCTGCCTGTATTATTGCCTTTTCTGTCAGTCGCTAGCCACCGAATAGAGAGAAGTGACACTTTACATATACAAAAAATGTCTTCTTTATTCCGTGGAAACAATAGAAATGTTGTTTCCGTAGAACAATTCTACAAGACTCTCGCTAATACAAATATATTTTTATATAGCCGTGTACATTCGAATATGTTTAATTCGTCAATTTTGTTAGTCTACAATAACAATAACACACATGTCGTCTTCGATTAAGAAAATGAAATATACAGGGTGTGTCACAATATGTCCCCCTTTATACCGTGTAAGTTTTCTATATAACATTTTTTCATATTATTACAAATAACGGCAATATTCAAACTGGACATAGTTATTGCCCCACCCTGTATTTTGCAAATGATTCAAGACCAGTGTTGCAGAGAAATGTTCGCGAAACGGCCATAAAGCGATTATCTTCGAAATACGTTATCAGCGAATCCTTCGTCTAGGCTGACCCAGTTGCATTCCGATCCGAATTTATTCGTATCTGGCCCGTTTTTCAAGTTCGTCGCTCCTTCCCGTAATCATTATTACATCGTCCCAGTGTGCGGTATAATGTCGCCTGCCCCGGCGACCATTTAAAGCGGTCGCTGTTTATCTAAAATTTATTCCGTCGGTGTATTAGCGGAAAATTTATTCGAGCTCGTAATTCACCATCCGGTCTTTCCTGTTTGCAATAAATCTCGGCTTCGTTGAAATGTTAATCGAACAAGTCGCCCCCTCTAAACGGCGCCCGACTCACTTTCCAGTTACACAATTTATTCTGCTCGTGTACCTCCAGCACGCTCGGAGCAAAAGACGCGACAAAAATGTTGCTCGCGAAACAACGTTGACACGACAACAACGACTTCAACGAACTATCATAGCGTCGCGTCGCGTCGCATCGCCTGTGTCCTAGGACTCTCGACAGTGGCTTCGGTCTTGGTGAATTGGTTCCCTCCGAGAACCAATTTTCAGCGCGCACGGCTTTGTAAATTGTGGTCCATAAATACAGCCGCGAGACGTCTCTGTTATTCGAAGTAAGAAATTATTTTGTAATGTTGAAGTGTGTTAGAATTTACTGTGAAACGACCGTTGGCGTTGAGAGTCATTGGCAGTACTCGTTTCTCATATATATATATATAACTCGGAAAACCAGAATTACACTCAAATCAGCCACTGCAACATATTCGAATTTCACCAAAATCTAAGGCACAATAAAATGACAAATTTTCCGATTCAATTAAAAAGAAAATGAAACTTGACGAAACATGACAATGAAGAGATATGTTATATGGAAAGCGCGTTGTTCATTTGCCACAGAAATGGTTAAACTCGGTTAAGTTCAATTCCATTACCGGAATAGAATCCGATACGTTCCCAAAGTCGATTTCTGATTGACTTTTGGAAAAGCAGTTAGGAGTTCTTTTTTTTTTCCATCGCATATGGAAAGGAATCGAATATGGTCGCTGTTTGCCGAAACGAGTTTCGTGTCGAGCGTTTTGAAATTTTTTTTTTTGAAATGGTTCTCCAAAGGCACCACTTCGAAAAAGAGAAATATGTAGAATTCTCTTGGTGTGTATTCGATTTCGCCGTGTGCCCGTTTGTCTTTGATCCTGTTGTTTGCAGGGGTTCGTTGCTCTTGTTTCGTGTTGAGTCGAGAATGAATTTATATGTCGGTGCTTCCGATGAAATAAAACTGGTGTGACATAATTAAAATGATTTAGAAAATTTCACATTGACAATGGTACAAAATTCGTAAAGAATTCAAGGTGCTAAATAAAACTTGATAACTAAAACGAAATGAATGTTCTCTCGTCACGTGTTGAGTCGAGAATGAATTTATATGTCGGTGCTTCCGATGAAATAAAACTAGTGAGACATAATCAAAATGATTTAACATTGACATTGGAACAAAATTCATAAAGAATTTAAGGTTCTAAATAAAACTTGATAACTAAAACGAAATGAATTCGTCACGTGTTGAAGAGAGAGACCAACAGATAGTTGAAATGAAAAATTGAAATTGCTACGAAAGAGAAGTATTGGCACACAATTATAATTAGCAAATCAATATACGTTAATGTCAGTAAACATTGACAGTGGTATAATGTTACCTATTTTCAGTAATGACTTCGCATAAATTTGCAACTAGACAATACCACCGGTGAAAGGTACTGCACAATGGGCAAATGTTTACAAGTGGTATTAGCGAACAATGGGGTAGACGCATTAGTCATGTTATATTTAATTACAGACTTGTCCTATAAATTTGCTATTTTGATATACAATGAATTTCACTCGAAATTCTTGATTTACTCCCATGCGAGAACCCACCAAAAGAGTTAATATCCAAGTGTAATAATTTCAATAAAACAAAAACGATGCGTCGAGACGTTTTCAAATTCCGTAAATCTGTTCACTGACGTGTTAATCGCGAAAGCACCGTGTTCCACCCACGTAGAACCATTTCCACGAACTTCCAGATCAATCGTGCATCGTAGAGAGTCGGTGTAGGCAGTCGGCAATTTTTCACCTCAGATTCCAGCGAAAATAGTCTTTCGGTGAAGTCGGGGCAGCTAGTAGACAGTGTAGTTTAACGAGATACACAGCTGGCCAGCTGGCTCCCCGAAAGATCCTCGGTTCTGGCTGGGCTCCACTTATTTTCGAGGATCGACGATTGTCTCCCGGAAGACAGAGTCGTTTCGTTGGTCCCAGCGGGCGGGTCGAGGATCGGAAATCTTTCTTGATCCCGGATGTACGATCGTCGGTGTCCCGTAGATGGGCGGGGTACCCGTCGGAATTCATTAGCCGCGACGGTGTCGCGTTTTTCCCGCTAGCGACAAGGATCCGCGAGCCTCAGGTTAGCGAAAAACAGTCCGCGATAACTCTGTCGGATTGGCCGCGGCGACGCGTGAAGGCTCCTGCGGGATCGAAAAAGGAGCCCGGCGTGGTTAAAGGAACTGGCAAGTCGGAAGGACGGAAAAACTCGGTAAGGGAAGAAAGGGGCTCTCTGCATGGGATGGAGAGGAAGACGATTCTATGGTGGAGGTGCGGCCGCTCCGGGAAAGAAACGGAATAAAATTTGCATCGGAAAATCCTTCCGTTCGGCTCCGTCTCCTTCTGCGTACCTATTCCTTGGCCTCTGTCTGTGTTTCTATTCTATCTACCACACGGTGTGCTTCCCTAGGCCGGCTCGTCTGCATACGACACGTAATGACGGTGCTCGACATCCCGTGAACGGATGGAGGAAAGTCCATTGGACGGAACTCCCCGGACTCCCTTCCGCATCGTAGACCCTGTTTTGTGTCCCGTAGGCTTGTTTGCCCGGCACGGGTTATCGAGCCCGCACAAAAGCTGCGAGACGATCCACCACACGGAGTTCGGTCCGCGAGCCTGTGCTTCCAAGCTCTCGGTGTGCCATGCCGTTCTTTTGCCGACTTGCTTTTTCTTTTGAAATTCTCATGCCCCGGGATTTAGATTTATGACGGACTCGGAGAGATCGGATGGGTGTACGAAAGTTTCTTCGCGTGCGTCGAAACGGCTCGGGCATACTGCTCTTGGACATGTTTCGACTAATGGTACACTTCGCCTAATTGGTGACTTCTAGGGTTTTATGCATTTTTATGACGATCAAATTGTTGAGATATGTTTATTTTGTGTTATGTTGCCAACAGTGATACTGAATGTATACTGTCTGTTCGCCACAAGAAGTCCCTCGAGATGGCTGAGGGGCAAAGGGGGTCCTCTCTCGCAGCCAATGGTTATCTTTGACGTCACACACTTTAGCCAATAATTCGCCCAGAACCGGAAGTTCGTGTGGAATGACCCAATCGGACGGTTTGTTGTCGAATTCCTGGCAGGAGACTTCTTGTGGCGTATGAACAGTACTTGTTGGAGTATACACTGTAATGCACGGAACAACTCGGAGGAGGAAAGGTCTTTTTGCCATTTATTGCTTTCCCAGCGTCGCCATTTTTTCGGGCTAAAGGGCCTAAGAAGGAAGGCAAGTATACTAAGCTAGCCCTGCAAGCAAGTCGCAGCTCACAAACATCTTATCTTTCCTTCCAACTGTTTCGAATAAAATAACATATTGTGTTGTGTGCTATTAACTTTAATTCACAATCTGACTACAGTTTTTCCATGTGCAGTGGAGTTTGAATAAATTGTTTAAATATCAAGTTCTGTTTAATCTCCCAACCATACTATTTAAGGTTGCTAGGGTCACGAAAGATCCCAAAATACCATTACAGGGTTAGAACGGTAGACAGATTAAAGGAGCTAAAGAATATCGACCAACTTATTAGAATGATTGTTATTAGGGCATGGGAGCATAGTTTTTAGGAATAAACCAGAGTTGAGATATAACAGAACAGTTTAATATAACACGTGTTGACTCACAAGAAGCAGTTTTACGTCTGAGACGTAGAAGACGAATACGTATGTCGTTATTATACTCATTTGGTGACAGGTGTCGCTTGTCACTTACAGTATGGTAATGATCTATCAGGTTGATCTACCTCATCGATATCTAATGAGAACATGCAGTTACACATAGTAATATCTATGTTTAACAATGATCAAAAAAAGAAATTTCTATTTCGGTTTTGTTTGTTGAAATTCATTTACAACATTTTTATTTCGCAATAAAGGTTCGCAGCCAACTTACCAATTTTGTTAAACCGAGTTCGCATTAGCTAGACTACGCTAGTTACATTAAGTTCGGGTTACTTAGTTTGCGTCAATTAGATCGTGCTAGATCCAAGTTAGTTTGCGTTGTTCAGGCTCGGGTTGGTTAGGTTGCATTAATTATGTCTCGTTATGTCTGTGTAAAGCAATTTCGTTGAAGTCTGGTTTTCATCGGAAAGAACTGGTAAGTCTATCGTGTGCATGTGTTATTTTTATTCACTATTCTCGGTGTAAAAACTGTTAAATATTTTAGTAGACACCTAGTAATAAACAAGATACTATATTAAATATATACAAACTTTATTAACAATCTTAACACGAGCCATTGCCATGATCTAGAACTACTACTATGCGAACTTAGCGTTACCACAACCTTAGCTAAACATGAAGAACTAGTCAAGTTGCCAACTGAGAAGAAATACAAAATCATATTTTGACAAAAACAATTTAAAAATTGCACCTACTCATTTCTGCCGGTGAAATCCGTTACTAATTAGCGTTAGCGCGACTACCGTGGAACAATTAAATGAGTACGCGAACGTACGTCGGTGAATTATCAACTTCTTCGGCAAACTCGCAGCACGTCTACCAAGAAGACAATGATCTTCAGTATTTTCCTTGCGTCTGTTTCGGCGTGCGTTGTCTCGCGGAGACGAATGCAATATTCCCGCCGGCAGCTTTCGCGAATTCCTATTCCGACGGAAAGTTTTCCCCGGTCCGGTGTGCTTCTATTCTCGATTTATTTCAGTTTATGAAACCGAGAAACCGATAAGGGAACATGCATTCGACGGTAATGTGTATGGAACGTTGACCAAAGTGCACCATTTATTGTCGTTTGTCTGCCTAGGAAATTGTAAAGTTTCCGAGAAGGTGGCCGGTTCGATTTCAATATAGAATTTCGCGTTCGGCGATTCCCGTGCACGAAGGGGGGGGGGGGTAGGTAGTCGACATCGATTTCTCTCGACGAAAATTCCGTGGCTTCGACTCTTCTCGACGGGAAAGACGTTCGAGGGTACTCGCGAGGCAATCAGAATTCTCATGGAATCGAGCGACTTCCTTATACACCCGGCAGCTCGCGGACGTCGTGACGTCGCGCGATATCATCTATCCGGTACGTTTGACCACCGGCCGCCTGCCCGTTCCACGACCAAATCCTGATAAAGCCCGGCGACTGCGTAACGAGCTACAAAAGGCACACTTTGTCAAGGGGGGATATTTTTCAACGTACAGAATAACCTGCTATACGCGGCCGTTTTATAGTATACGCCGCTTTATTCCGTTTAAATACGCCGTTCACGGAACCGGGAATATGATTTATCGAACGGATCTGTCACGCGAAGCTTTTAGTGGATATTTTATGACCCGCTGTTATGTATCGGGAATCCTGGCATAATGAAACCCCACGGTATTCTTGCGCCCCTCGAAAACTTACTTGACCTTTGGCCTTCTATTGTCACGGTCTGACACAGTTTTCTTACGCGGAGTACGCCAATGGGGGGAAAAAAGACAGTGTAATGTCCTTCTATTGTCGAGGAATTTTTAATACAAGAATCTTAGCCGAATTTTGTCTGGACCAAAAAACATTAATTTCTTTTGCCAATAATTTTTGTTGCAATACAACGATACCATAGAATCTTAGGTATAAGGCGTAAGGGGCGGTTTAACTCAAGGACGGAAGGGCCCAGGCGAGGGCATAAAGTCGGGACCGTCGTCAGTTCGGTAGAAGCAGTTAGCATGAACAGACGCAACCTTGTACAGTAAACGCTTAGGACGGCGACGATTGATATCGGCTCGGGTATATCGGTGCGAACACAACAACATTGACTCGAGGAATCGATTTGACAAATCTCTTAATTTTCATTATTTGTTTATGGGACTTTCACTACCTTATTCCTGGCATTTTTCTGATTAAAATGACACCAAACACGATATAGTTTCAATTGTATTTAGTGGTTTAATCCGCGGTGAAAGTTTCGGTCGCAAGGAAGGACAGCGCATCGGAAAGAAAGAGACGCGGACAGTCACGCGAAACGTATTTCATTCTTTCCTTTTCTGTATTCGGCTTTCTATTGAAGTCTCGCTTGGCGCGGTCGGCGCGATATCTAGACGCAGTCATAAATCAAAAAGTATGTCGGGGCACGCTCGTTGTCCGCTCAAACCCCCGGCCTTTGGACAACGAACGAGCGTTTACTGTACTGTGTTCACTATTAACATATAGACTAAATACAGCACACGCGGAAAACACTGTGGCGTTATTTGAATAATCATCTTTATAATACTAATAAAGTATATACAGTATAAAGTGTAGTTATTTAAATAACATACCCATACAAAGACATTTCCAACAATTTTGATAGATTGCAAACAAAAGAATTGTTGAAACCTCGTGATACTTTCACTATTTTTTGTGTGTATCGTGTGTTTCTTTTCTTGATAAATAGAATTCACATGCTCGTCTTTTACCGTTTCGCAAATTCAGGCATCGTTTCCGAGATATTAACAGGTGAAAATTGATGGTTTAACTTCCGGCAGGCGGTGTTTAAATCATAGCCAGTTGAGCGGTGGTTTAAACAGCGCGTCGGAAGTCGAACCATCAATTTTCAGCAGGTAATATCTTGAAAATGTAGCTTCAGCTTGCAAAATGATACAGGCCGTGTTTCGATTTGTATTTGCATCGAGATAGGGGTGTTTTCTCGTCGATCGCGTGTGGTCTCTCGTGATTTTGGGACACCCTGTACAGGATATGGCGCATCGGGAATCATAGTTTACATTGACAGCGCCTCGAGTGTTTGTTTCTCGAATACACACGTCTGAACGTTGATGGCGGTAATAATTAGTCTGCGAATTGTTGACTAGAACCGATGCTCGTTTTTGTGTGATAATATGCTGGCTGTGTTGATACCGAGTGGTATATACTCTTAATGATTTTATAAATTCTGTCTAGTACAGAAATGTGAAGTTTAATCAGTGGGAAACGATTTCATTTATTTATTAAAATTATTATTTCACTGTTCTTTATTAAAAACGGTAATGAACATTAAAAATAGCCGCTGTGCAACTATTATAAAAAGCACCGTCTAACTTTCACTTTAAACAAGATTGAATTAAATCTAAAGAGAACGGATCTAAAGACTGCGGATTTTATATATTTCTGACAAAAATGAATAAGCGCAATTTCAAGCAATAGACAGATTAAAAGGACTTGAAAACATATATACAGGGTGGGGCAATAACTATGTCCAGTTTGAAATTTTCCGTTATTTGTAATAATATGAAAAAATGTTATATAGAAAACTTACACGGTATAGAGGGGGACATATTGTGACACAAACATTTTCTGCGTGGGTGGAGGCATAGAGGAGATTTCAAGGTCATCTCTATTTTTTTTAATGGAATGCTATGTTTTTTTTTATCGCGATGTGATAGCCAGTGTTGAGACGAATTCAGCGAGTTATCATTGAAGGTCATACAAGGTCAAATATGTCCCCCTTTATACCGTGTAAGTGTTCTATATAACATTTTTTCATATTATTACAAATAACGGCAATATTCAAACTGGACATAGTTATTGCCCCACCCTGTATGTGACTTTAAAATGACTAAAAAAAAGATTCTTTGCCGTTGCAACTGACGAAGAACATCATGAAAAGTCACCTCTCCGCCATTAGAGACAATAGTGGATCTATTCAAAAACTCCGTATCAGGTCCTATTTATCCGAGTCATTAAACGAAAGCTAGACAGTCCGAAAGAATTTGCCACCATTTTATCCGGCGTTTATCATGAAGAACCGGTAGAGAACGATGCGTTAAGCTTGTTAGTTTTAGGGTCGCGGCTAATGTACCGTGGATTACACGGGAATGAAGAAGGGCGAGAAAGGAGCAGCCCTCGTAGGTACAAAAAGAGGCGCATGGGAACTAAGGAAAAAGTGCCCTGGAACGTTCGGACTTTGCCAAGTCGTTGGTCGTTAGGTAAGGATTTACCGATACGTGGGGAGCGCGGAGTACATTTATGCAGGCTATCTCGAGGCATTGTTGCACACGGGATCGATCCGGTTGCTCCTTTCCCAGAGACCCCGGTTCGCCTTACCCAGAGAGAGAAAGATCAATCGATAAAGCGCGCGCGCTGCGCCACCGTCGCGTCGCGCGTCTCGATTACGCCGGATTCAAGTGGGAATTCTGTCGGAATTATTCGGTTTGTACCAATTCCAGTCTGATCTCACGGCGTCTTTTCTACTCCCCGGCTCTGTCCTCCCCCTTCATCCCTGATTCCGTCACACTCGAATAATCGCGTTTGCTCCTTAGAGCGGCCAAAGGAGTTTTGAGAAAACACGGTTATCGGGACTAACAAGGGAACATATTCAGATGAGAATGGCAGATTTTGATGAAACTAATGTGTGGTATAGTTCTTCGAAAAATATTTGACACGTATTTTTTTTAGCGGCAACCATCCACTCTGAGGGGGTGAAAACAGCCCTTAAAGTTGGCAGTCAAAACCATATTTTTTGAGATATCTCGGAAACCAGAGGTCGAAAAAATTTGAATTTTTTTTTAAATTGTGTGTTTTTCAATAGGAAACGTAGTCACTCAATGTAAATATTTACATTTTTTGTGTTGGTAATTGAAAATGTAAATATTTACACTGATAATTCTTGCTCTCCTACTACATTATAACATTGAATTCATAATATTGACCAGAGAGTCGAGATTTCCTAACAAATTATAATTAAAATATCTCCTAAACTAATGATTTTTTTACACAAATAGATTAATACTATTTTGTAAAGAATATGAAGGAGCATCGGCTGATGCAATAAAAAATATATGATTCCATTTAAAAAAAACATTAATGACCTTCATATGTCCTTTACTTTGAATGTGCCCCTCTCAAAACCATTCAACGTCATCTGAAACATTGTTTGCTATGCGTAATAATAATGACGTAAATCTAGATGGCAAAATGTGGCGCCCCACCCTGTATAATTTTCACTAAAATTTCAGAGACACCCCTAACTGTCAGCCAGTCCGTTTTTAGCCCGGAGTCAGGATGGCGTCGAAACGACAGGCAGAGCGGCGGCGGTTATCGACACGACCCCAACATGTGTACGTCGCAATGCCGAAACGTTCTACTTAGGTGGATGTTTATACACGCCCAGAGCCGTGCTGCGCCAGCATGATAGAACTGGCCCGGTACAGGACACCCCTACAGTACACGCCGTACACGGGTGTGTACACATACGGGGGCGCGGCAGGGTCCTGTATTATACAGGACGTCGCACCAGTCACGGAAACGTGGCCGGCGACACTCGTTGCGTTAGTCAAACGGAAATTAACCAGCGCCCGCGGCCGTATTCGGCCTCCGGCGTGTCCGTTCTTTCGTCGGCCAGCCCGCGTCCGTTTTACGCGACTTGTGATCGCGAAACGCTATGATAAATACACACCGTCGGCTGATTTTCATACGACGGCCCCTCTCCCCACACACCAGATTTATGTGATCGCGGACACGACGGATCCCCGGGATTTATGCTGATTCTATTTAGTTATTGAATACCACCCTTTATTTCGACCGACTGTGGTAATGGCTGCGGGACACAGTTCGATATGCACTCGCACTATCTATTTTAATACACTGCCTCCGCTGCTGTGGGCTCCGAATGTTGCATTGGCCGATAGAATTATTACGAAAATGTGCTTTCTTGCACTGAAATATCGAGTTAGATTTCTCGGAATATGTACAGGGTGTACGAGACATAAATTTCTGTGAGATCATCGTTGAAACGAAACTTGAATTCTCGATCAAATTCAGCATAAAGTTTTATATTGTAAATAGTCAAATATCTGTTTCTTGTAATTGATGCAGACTATTTTATTACATAAATATACGAATCCTATTCATCATTATCATCGTAATTTCAAAAATCATCAAAAATCGATAAACATAACAAGAAGATTGTCCTCTCTCGACATGAAACTTACAATGTAACTAAAAAAATGGTCAAATGCTTTCTTGCACTGAAATATCGAGTTAGATTTCTCGGAATACGTACAGGGTGTACGAGACATAAATTTCGTGGGATCATCATTGAAACGAAACTTGAATTTCGATAAAATTCAGCATCAGCCTAAAGTTTTGTAAATAGTCAAATATCTGTATTTTCCTTACAATGGACAAGTATTCGATTCAATTAATTTACATTTTAAAATCCCAATTGCTTCAAAATTGATTTAACGTGAACGATATTAATCATTCAATAATACACGTAGATATACAGCTACATTATCAGCTTGTAATTGACAGTGAGTGACAAAATGAAACTCAATTAGTGTCCAATGCAGCATTAAAAATGTAAAAGGTCTCGTTTTCTGTTGCAGGAAATAATCAATTCAGTTAGTATAATACTATTAGCCGATTTACTAAAAGATTCACGTTTAAAAGCATTAAGCTGTCACCGCTAACACACATTTTAAATGCGACATGTACAAAATAATATACATATATAGGTATGTAGCACAAAAGCTGCGATGAATTCACAATAGCACTAATTAATAATTTTTTATTTCATTTGGTTCGAACGCCGGGGCATAAAAAATTCATCCTATCGAACACCGAGCGAAGGACCTAGCAAAAGAGGTCCTTATTGGAGAAGGTTATGATTAAATAAATTTAATATGACCCGCGATTCTATAGAGAGACCGAGAGAGGGCGCGTTGAAAGAGAAATGGGGAGCTTAATATTGCGAAATTGGTGACCCTTAATGTCCTGTGTATGATGAATTTAGTGAATATTCGATATCGGTGGACGTATTACCGGTCGATCGCCGTATTCTGTCTGATAATTCCTTTCGATCGGATAGCTCTAATTTTAAACGGTATATATATATATATATTAAGACCAAAAATCTGCCAGTTGGCCGTCAGATCGTTTCACCCAATTGCCGAGCAAGCACGTTCGGTGAATTTCGCTAATTGCTGTGCTGATTGGCGGAAATCCAAACGTATCCAGCCGGACAGAGTGAATGCCGGTCATTAACGCGTTTAAAAGTCCTCGAAATTTTCGAGTCCCAACGATACTCGTTTTCCGGCGCGACTCCCGGAATTCTCAAAATATATCAATCGACTGCCTCCGGATCGCGATACATTGCTCTTCTGTCTCAACACCCCTATTTTCATTTCGTTTTGTCATACCGATCGTTTCGATTGTGCAATTTTGTTAGTTAACGGTCAACGAAGCTTCATTCAATTAATTCAATCAAGGAAGTCATTTTGACTGCTTTTTAATTTCAATTAGAAAAACAATTATGTATATAATGACACAATTTCTTAGAATTTTGTGACTTTTTGTACAACATATAAATGCGTTTATTAATAATTGTAGTTACCTCCCCCCATCCTTCATTTCCGGTATATATATGTGTGTGCTATACCTATATTGGCCAAAAGCAGTCAGTCTTTCTAGTGTTAGAGTCGTCTCACGATTATCTCTCTCGCTCTTTTTCTTCTTCTGCTGTCTGAATTTCTCCTTCATCGTTTCAGTTTATTTCGTTGAGAAACACCCGTTCGCGACACTGTTGTTTGTATAGCAATTTAATTAAGCAAAGCTGGCAGGTGGACATCTGCTTTTCCGGATAATGAAAAATATAAATTAAGCTGCTTTAATATAGATCGTCCGGAGTACATTTCGAGGAATAATCAGCGTACAAGAAATTCCCATTTATTTGTTCCCCGTTCTGCATTAACTTCTCGCTACTTAAAACCGAGAGAGAGACATCTCCGTCTTCCGGATCTTGAAAACTTGGTCTCCATTTTTTTAATCCGCCGGTCGTTGTCTTAGGAGCACGGTAATATTATTGTCTGGGGGTGAAATTTTATCTCCGACCACTAAAAAATATTTGTTTATTTCCTTTTTATATTAAGCTGTGCTGACAAACCACTCTGAAAGCTAAAGTAATTATCAAATTTCTTCAGAGATAACTACTACAGATTACTGAAATAAAGCTCCAATTAATTACAAAAGAAAGTATCGGTGGCAAGTAATTTTTGTTTATTGATCTGGGATTTGATTCATTCATCAAATACAAGAAGCATATGCTAGAAATATTAATAGTATTTTTATTTTATTATACAGAGTGGTCCACCTAAATGTAGCCACCTAAACATCTCCTTTATTTGTGATGACATAACAAGTGTTTTTAATGCAATATAAATGGTATCACAAGGTGAATTTTTTGCAAATATTTTTTTTGTTCTCAATATTATCTTTTCCGGAGGTCACGTTATTATACATATCTGATTGTATTGTTTGCTCAGCTACACGGTGCAATAAAAAACAAATGCAGTTATGTGTCAAAAAAACACCGATGACCTTGATAACTCCGAAAAAAATTACCTAGGTGGAAAAAATATTCCTGCCAAATATTTGGTCCATGCACATTACGTAACAAATAATTTTTGCATCACAATAACCTGAAGAGATATTTAGGTGTTCTTATTTAAACGGACCACCCTGTATATAAAATGGGAATTTGGATAAAGATCGGTGACCTATTGATTCCTAAGCGTGATTTGTCGACCAGCAAATTTTTCATAGTTCCGCAGCAAAGGCTCTTAATTATCCCTTAAGGGTCCCCCCACATGCTCAGTATTCTCAGTATCCCACGCATTCACTCTCAGCTATCACAGCCTCGCAATGTATGCGCACGTGCGCAAACTAGCCCGTGTGTAGACGTACGCGCAAATAGGCGCGATCGTGCACACACGCATTGTAAGACACACGTCTATACTCGTCCGTCGACACATACACCGACATAGCGTGGCATAATGCGCGCGACAATGCGTGCAGTCGCCATTCTGCGGTATTTTACAATAGCTTCACTTTGATAAGTATGTACAATCCGAATGTGGTTCCATTTAAAATGAAAGAGAGGAAATGTTAACTCCCCTTGTGTTCGAGAAATTGTGATCTGAATTGTTGAATTTGTAGTCGTAAATAGTATTAAAAGCAACAAACTTAATTTCAGTTTGTCTTTCCTGTAATGAATATAATAAGTGTATCCTTTTATTCCTCAATTTATCTTACGGAGATAATAACCAAAATGAGTTTCACTGTAAACACAAGATTAATATTTTTTTCGCTGGTTGCAACAATTATTTACATTATTTACATTATTTACATTCCTACCTGTAAACACAAGAAACGACATTAAAAGCTATTATTCCACAAAGATCTCTGTTAAAGATTCACGTTTTATTCAAACAATCCTGATCAATTAGATTTTGTCATACACGTGGCTTTTCTCTCTTTCCTCTACTCTTATCAGCTGTGTCTTGTTCTACGGGCATGCGCAATACGTATCTAATTCAACATGAGTTTTAAAAGGAATACGATAAATTACAATACCTTCTATCGTATTTCTTTTACATGAATTTAATTGCTGGTTCGATAGTGAACATTTGTCCACTTTTTCTCAGCTGTTACTCAGAGTATCGACAATGTCTGCGAGAGAAACAGTGGCGCAGATGAATCATGCCGGTAGCTGAAAACGTCCCGTTGTCTAGCGGGCTCGCTAGAGAATCTTGTTCGTTACTAAATGAACGTTTCTCCGGCCGACAGACCTCGAGTCGGTTGAGTTGCCACTGAAAAAGTGCTTTGACGTTCACAGCACGCTGTTCACAGACCTCAATTGTTCTCTCTCATCCGGACACAACGTTGATCTCTGTAAGAGGGAATAATGGCCTCTGCGCTGGCGAACAATGCTTGTTAGGCAACTGATGTTTTCTGTAAGATTAGAGTTCAAAGAAGCTTCTCGAGGCCACGGTTAATTAGTTGATCGTGGTAATTCACGCAACCTTAGATTCTTATCGAGAAATGTATCAAGACAAAAATTCAAATAAAATGCATTGATACTTCCCAAAAGCGTCACAAGTACTGTCTCCCGACATGTATAAGGTTCTTCTTATGCGGCTCAGATATTAAAGGCTTGCTAATCATCTTTGATTTTATTAAGCGATGTGCAATTAAAATTTAATTTCATAAAATTAATGTAAACAAGCAGAAGCTACAATCTAGTCTAAGTTAAGTGGCGCATTAAGATATTATATACTACGTTAATATGTTCATGTATAGTATTGTATATGCTACATA
Source organism: Lasioglossum lativentre (assembly GCA_916610255.1). Taxonomy (NCBI): domain Eukaryota; kingdom Metazoa; phylum Arthropoda; class Insecta; order Hymenoptera; family Halictidae; genus Lasioglossum; species Lasioglossum lativentre. The sequence goes on from OU744366.1 coordinate 7,457,716, forward strand.
AACCATACCTGGTTTAAAGCAATAAATAAATAATCTAATCTAATCTACTTCCCAAAAGAATGAAAATAACGCGTTTCAGAGGTCTGGGATTTAGAATTGCTACAGATAGAAAAGTTCTTCGAGAATAAAGAATAAAAGTATCGTGGAATTTTTGATCGACGTAATTTTATCGAGGAATCTCCACCACTGACGAGAATGCCGATATACCTAGCGAAACTATAGAATATTGTTTCTCGTCGTTGTAAATCACTTTGCATGGTTTGTCTGCAGCGGCAAGATATTGGCATTTTATTTACAGATCTTATTTTCCAGCGCGATCTCGTCCTGATCCGGATGCACCATTTGACAGCGACGTAAAAGCGCTCTGACACGCTGCCAGAAAAATCAAACAGGACGCGTCATGCATATTGATTTCGGGTTTTCATATCTGCGATCGCTCGGCCGTGAAACTTACAATGCTTCTTCTTAATTAAGCAACAACGCGTGCATTATCCTGTCTACAAATACAAATTTCGATTTTTACCTTCGTCATTACACTGTAGATTTTATTTTCCTATTAGAGTATTGGTTAAAAAAACTAGTTGATGGAATTTAAAATAGAGATTTCAAAGATTTGGTAAAAAGCATTTTCAACTTATTCAGATTATCAAAGAAAAAGGGAAAGTTCTAAGTGGCTGTTGTTTCTTGTAATTGATGCAGACTATTTTATTGCATAAATATACGAATCCTATTCATCATTATCATCGTAATTTCAAAAATCATCAAAAATCGATAAACATAACAAGAACTCGACATGAAAGTTACAATGTAACTAAAAATAATGGTCAAATGGTGAATAAAAAAATTAATCTATACGTCACTGTACGCGTAACATTAAAGCTTAGCATTGTAAAAGTTGCGGGAAACGTAAATTGATTATAAGGCAACAACAATGGACGTATGATAAACCCGAGGACACGCCACAGCACTTGATGGTTTCATTAGACGAGCCACTCTCGGGAGTCTGGTTCCTCGGAGACTTAGCAATGACATGAACTTTAATCGACCCGATATTATACTGCCAATTCAAAAGCACATTGTGTCTATTGGGAAGTCAACGAACTTGTTTCCAAGTTTTAATGCGTTTCGTGGTCCAGTAATTTAATTAATTAGCTAGTAATGAGTAGAAGTACAAAGTCCGACTGGGTTATTGTGATTGTCGGTAATCCAAAAACCAATTGCAACACTACATTGAAATTCAAAGTTGATATTTTAGGTGTTTTCTGTGAAAATTTCTGCTGCGGAGCTTTTTTTATTTAACACGACAAAAAGTGCGAGACATAAAATGTGTACCTGAAGTGTGAGGTAGAAAACTGGAGAAGAGATTCATGAACTGACTATAATAAAAAAATATAAAATCCATTGACGAATTAAAAAACAATTCCAAAGTATGTGCTAAAATTGTTTCCAGTATTCATAGCTAATCTCTAATATTTTTACAGTTGTTAGAGAAAAAATTGTTTTCAAAAATCACAAATACTAATATTTATCGTCCCCAAGGAAAGCAAGAAGTAGAAAATAGTGCTAGTGTCCAAGGGCCAATAGGAAGCGTGGGAAAAACAGTAGCGGTAGAAAAAGGCAACTCCCGTCCAGTCGCAGCCAATAACAAGTCTTCTGAATGGATGAGGGGAGTGGTGGCCCGCCCACCATTGTCACGTGACTCGGTGTGCATGCTCGATCGGTCGTGCTCTATACATAATTACAAGTTTCCATGCAGCGGGAAGCGTCGAAACTCTCGGGGAACAAGTTCAAAATTACACATATATGCACCCGAAACCTTTCTAATTGCTTTTCAGTTCGGAGTTCTGGATGGAACGCGGGTCACTCGAGCTCTCTAGGACGTTCCTAACCGTGCTCGCAGTTTATCGTGTCTTTCGTTCCTCGCAAATCGCACAATCTCCCCGACGTATCTCGTTCTCCGGTTCTTTTCCAGCGGCAGTCACGTTCTCGCCGCGAATGGAATCCGGAGCGCGAGCGTGATTGGCGCGCTCGTCGTACTCGCGAAAAGCGCATTTGCTCGCAGATTTCACCTCGGTCGCGCCTATCACGCGGCGAAAACGGCAACAGGGAAAACAATAAACGCCCGCGCCGGAGACTGCGGGAAATATTTTAACGGGAACCGCACCGCACCGCACCGCATCGTACCGCCGCGTCGTCGTTGCTGTCTCTCAACAGAGTGAGCAATTATGATCCACCCCTTACCGAGCGGTGGACTCCAGTTTACGACGGCGATGCTGTAGCGTTTTTTATCGCCGCTTCTCAACGCCTGCCACTTCGCGACAGCAAGTGCCCATTCATTATGGAAAACGGAAACCCGCGGGGGACGTAAAAAATCCGTGCCTGGTCCGAATTAAATGCACCCACTTCCGATACTCGCGATCGAACACCGCGCTTCGAGATAAAGCGAGCACTGATTTATGTCCCTATTTCTTTCCAAGTGGAGTCACTTTATCAATTTTAAACAAGCTGGCTCGCACGCTTCGTCCGTCCAACTGACACATTATTTTATTAAATGGTATTTAATTGAAGCTAACTAGACTGCCGATTTTTAAATAACAATTTGTCTGCATTAATTGCTAGGTACAGGGGCTACCGTAGACGTTCATTGAATTTTTGTATGATTCTCGTGGGTTGAAAATAGTGCAATAGCATTTTCAAATGGCTTGTGACTGTAAATATTATTAAGAAAAGCTAATATAAACTGGAATTAACTGAACAATAAACTATTTAACTTTATTTCACACTTATTGAACACGTATATAAATGGTTCATCGCCTCATGGCGTCCTTCGTGTAACTAACTGAAATTGTTATAATCAATAACAAAATGTTAATTCCTTTGCCAACTCCGTGCTCGCTTGTCTCACGCACCTAAGGAGTGGGGAACAGGTAATGCTCTCTTATGTTTGTCAACGTCAATATACATGTACATACACACACATATCCTTATTTTCTAACAAATATAATTGAAGACAATGGTGGAATTATTACATAATCAAAGAAACTAAAACAAGAATCTATTTTTAAAATTGGCATTTCGATCATAAATTAGACCGAATCCAGTGCTGCCTGAAACTCATCACCATCAAGAGTAAATAAGTTGAATAACCTAGGAGACACGAGACTCTGTCACAGCATAAGGATACGTTAATTACAATCTGCAGATGGTAACAATGGCTACAGCGTAAGACGAACTATCCCGGAAGATACTTTAAGGGGGACAACTCGGGATACTTGGCTGGCGCAAGTTGCTGAAATTTCCAGCGATGGCGAACCGAATAATAAATGGTAGACTTTGATGAAACCAATCAGTCTCGCCTTAACCTAGCTCCTGACCCGGACCGGTTCACAATAACTTGGTAACCCGCAGGTTCTCGATCCTCGGTGAGCATGTTCATCGTTACAGGAAGACAAAACGGAGAGAGGCTCATGGAAGTCAAGGAACCGTGAGGAGTTAACGCAGGAAGAGAATAGGAGGCCCTTCAAAGAATAGGCTATGGTTAGCCAAACGGTCGAGAGTAGACCGTCTCGAAATAATCTCTTTAAGAGCTACCGCTATCCGGGAGGGTTGAAACTTAAGTTACGTACTTCAACGGTAGCTCTGTTCAATGAGCGGCCTCCATCTCATACGCGATCGGGCTCTTGACTTCATAATAAACGTTATTCTCGGCGGCCAATAACGATGATGATCTAATTCATTTCTCCATCCCTACGGAGCCAAGTTGAAACTTCTTCGAAATTTTCTTACGTATTGCTTTATCATCGTTGGACTGCTGATTTTATGCATTTCTCACGGAAATTACAATTAAATCTTTTTAAATTATCCATCCTGAAGTGGTAAAATTACGAAGTATCGCACTAGAACCTTTCTGAAACTTCTATAGAAATATTCCTAGATAGTTTCATGCATATAATTTAACACTAGAAAGACTGACTGCTTTTGGGCAATATAGGTATAGCACACATATATATACCGGAAATGAAGGAGGGGGGAGAAACTACAATTATTAATAAACGCATTTATATGTTGTACAAAAAGTCACAAAATTCTAAGAAATTGTGTCATTACATACATAATTGTTTTTCTAATTGACATTAAAAAGCAGTCAAAATGACTTCCTTGGGCAATCTAGTGTTAAGACTAAATAATCCAAATGTTCAAATATTGCAACTTTAAACCGTGACTGCACGTGTACAATATTTCATTAAATGCACATTCAAGCATAGAAGAATTTTTGTAAATATTTATCGAACGGACAACTATTTAAAAAAATATTTCACAGCACTATAGAATAATAAAAAAAGTAAGAGCATTACCGAAGTGATTAACTAGGAAAAATTCAATTTTGTTAAATACCAGTTTCCCCGACACACACTCTCGTAAAGATGTTAATCCGCATGAAAATCCGCAGTCCATTTGTTACAGGATTTTGCGAAATGATTTTTATTATGTATTTAAACAAAATGAAATTGTAGGTAGTTTTATCTGAAAAACGTCGGTAATTTGATGTACCGTATACGTCAATGACGTATCCAATGTACCGTGAAACTTTTCGAGCAAATCGTATAAAATTTTATCCTCTTCTACATACATGTATATACATGTATCAGATATTTACACGAGAATTGCAATCAAATAAAAGTGTCCGTGCATTTCAATAAAGCTTTCATGCTGCGTGCTTATTTAAGTAGAATACATACTCGTGTATACACGCGTGTTTGCGTTCGATATACTAGTATTTCGAATTAATCTACGAAAATGTGTAATCGCATGAAGGCGCTCAGCTTACTGTAATCCTCCATAAAAAGCAGAACGCGTCAAGCGTTTTTTATATAATAATTTCCCGTGAAGCTATTCTTTTCAGCAACTTCGGGAATAATGAAAAGTTTGTTATAAAGCATCAGCACACATTTTAATTACATATACCTATATCTAAATAATCCTTTAATATACTTTGGGAATACTTGTTGTTCAAGGTTCATTAGGCAATTAACTAGGCGCAGCTGAAAATTAGTCTGGCAATCTAATCAGACACTGTTGGGAACACTATACCGTAAGACTATATTCTCCAGGCGGAATTGTACTTTCTATTAAACTCTAATCCGCAGTTTCTTTTGTGCGGGCGAACTCCGTGTGGGCGCTCATTAAGCAATTAACTCGGGATAAGCAAAATAAAAACGCCCCGTTAATTGGCGGAAGGAAAACACATTCTTTTTGTGCCCCTTGGGCCGTTAAAAAATAGTGTTGTACACGTGGCCCCTTATCGGCGGTCCGGCAATTTCGAGTTAATTGCACGAAAAGGACACCCGTTACATTGTGCCGGGGCGCAGCAGCCTGGCCAGCGTAATTTGGTGGATGATGGGCCTATTAAGGGCCACCTGAAACGTTGCGCTATTTCTCCACGATATATATGGCCGCTTTTGTCTGACGCCGGCATTTCGCGAAAAATATTAAAAGGATTACCACGTAAATAATTACCGAGCCGCGCCGCGAAAAGGATCCAATTATATCAGGAATCGGGGGGGAAGTAAATAGACGTGTTTCGGGTTCGTTTCAGATTAATTAAACGAAGCAGAAAAGTAAAAAAAGAAAAAACATGCACGAACATGGTCGTTTGCCCCGGATCGATCCAGTTTCGCTCGCTTTTGTCCGCGCCGCCGCCGGGACAATGAACGGGAAAAACGACAGTCTATCCCTTTAATCGTAACTTTTACCCCGCGGTACGTTGCAATTCTATTAGATACTTCTGAGCAGCGAAAATGGCACTTTATGACGACAGTCTGGAAACTTCGGTAGCGTCCGCGGGACCGGCGGCAGCGCGGCGCAACTCACCCTATAAAGCCAGCTTTATGGGGGAAACTGGCGTGACCTTTTCTATCCGGTATGTTTCTTCTTTTAAGGCAGTTCGCAGAGCAGTCGTCGTCTGAGCAGCCCGGCTGAGGAACACCGGGGAAACAGAAGTCCGCCCGGCGAAAGTTGTTCATTAAGTATTCCTTAAAGTACCCGAACTTCTCTTCGACGCGGCAGTTTCCGTGACACGGAAATGGTCTTAATTGGATCCAACGGCGGATAATGGACAAGCAAACGGACGTGTGCGACTGCTGCTTCCGCTGCGCGTTCAAGAAACGTCAAATGTCCGACTGGAAAGTGGAAAACCGGGACTTTTCGGCGGTGCTTTTGGTAATTCTTTAAAAAGAATTCCTTTAAAACCACTTAATATGAAGAATGATCGCTTTCCACGAATATAGCGCACCTGGTGCCAAACGTCCCATATTTACCATTTCTTAAAATTATTTATAATGGTAGAAAATCTAGAACTGCTCTTAGCATCAGCTCTTCATAGAACCTGTTGGGATGACGAGGTTAGGAGATTAAATAGAACTTTATATTTAAGCGCTTATTTAAACTCCACCTCACATGGAATAACTGTCTATAGCTGTGAATTAGTGTCGTTACCACATAACACAATATTGTACTTTATTAAACTACTAACACGAAAGAAAAATGTGAGAGCTGCGATTTGCTCGGTAGGCTAGCTTGGACTTGACTAACTTGCCTCATTCCTTCTTAGGCCCTTTAGCGCGGAAATATGGCGACGCTCGAAGCAATAAATCGCAGGTCAAAAAGACCATTCCTCCTTCGCGTGTTCCGTGCATTATGGTGTATACTCCAACAGTACCCACAAGATCTGTGATCTTTCCTACAGAGACATTATTAAGCTAATAAAAACAAAAATTAAAGTTGGATGGAATATAAGATGGACTAGCTCCCTCCCTCTAACCTATTCGTGATAAGGCAAGACCTTCTTAAGAATGACTGCCCCCTGATTGACAACAGAAGAGACCAGGTTGTCCTCACCCGTCTTCGTATTGGACATACAAATCTAACACACTTGTATAGAATCCTGAAAAATCCCCCTCCCATCTGTACTCGTTGTATTACTCCACTGTCAGTTGAACAACTCATCTTACATTGCCCCTTTTTCTCATTCCAAAGACGTCGCTTGGCTATCCCTAACAATTTAAGTGAATGCCTCAATATATATAAGAACATCGTAAAAGTCTTACTTTTTGTAAAATCCACCAATATGTATCACACTCTGTAATTATGTATATTATTTCTCCAAACTGATCCCCCTACTGGTGCGATTGATTTCCGAGACTAACGAGGAACAAAATGGCCACTCAGGCCAGCTTATATGCGCAACCAATTTAGCGAATGGCACGGGAAGAAAAGGTCCCCTCGATTTGAATCCGCTGCCCGCTAAACATTTAACTGCGCTCTGTCCGGGGCAAGGAATCGTCCTTTTCATCGATAACAAGCGCGCGCGCAGTCCCTATCCGGCGAACCACACAGTAGGACTTCCCCTTGAAGACAACAATAACTTCCGACGATAAAGCGAGACCGGCCTGGATTTCCCGGGGACGAACCGATCACGGCCACGAGGAGCATCCCCATTCAATTTGACTTCGGAAGTTCCGTGGACGGCATTCCGGGTCTCCTTTTATTCGGCAAACTCTTCGGAAGCTGTGCACTTTGGATAGGAAAACTAGGGTGGCGGAGAATGGAAAGTACAGAGAGAGTGTACCAGTGACGGGGAACAGAGAGAGGCGAACGTTGCCGGAGTTAGAAGAGGAAAGTGGAATAGAGGGGGTTGTGCGAGAGCCAAACAGAGTGAAAGAAGAAGGCAAGGTAAATAAAAGGGGGAGCGCGTGAGGGACGGAGATGGAAGTCATTGAGACGGTGACGTAAGAACGAGAGGGTGCAAAAGGTGTTCTCCCGAGTGGCCGGTTAAACGACACTTCATACATGAGAGGTTATCGTGTCTGGTTCGCGCTGATATCAGGCTGTTTCGCCGAGACGTACTCGCCGAGAAGGCTCGCGCCGACGCCTTCACGGTGCCTGCTATACACCATCTTTAGTCCCATCATGCCGGGTTCATTACTCACATGCAAATACCGAGCACCTTCGTAGCCGGGGAATTCTTGGTTTATACGAGAGCACCGGCGCCTCTGGAAGCCTGTGATTCCCTCTTGTCGCCTTTTTTCACCTGTCCTCCGAGCGCTGGCCCGTTCAATCTGATACCCAACGTGTCACACTTTCCTTTGCCTCGCCGCGCGCTTATGAGGATGTGTTCCACACATGATAAAAGTGCATTTTATTAGGATTCATAGAAGCTTAAAGGGATAAACAGCAACAAACTCATCAGTTCCAGTTTCAGTCAACCAAATCATTTTGAGTGTAGAAAGGTAGCCTTTTTAGGTGGTACTAGAGCAGTGGTGTTGAGATCGGTAGAAAATAAAATAATTAATGTGGCTTCAAAATCAATGTACTGTGGGAGCATGAAAATAAGTGAAAGAGAGGTGGAAAAAGGAAGGAGCGTTTCGTCCTAGACCCGCTAGAGGACTCATCAGTAAGGGTATCTAGCGGGCCCTGCCTTAGACGGTTGGGATGTAGCAAGGCGTTTGAGGACGGTATATATACAAATCATTGAGGAGTTGAATACTATCGAGATAGGTCTTTCTTTTCAACTACGTGTCCCTCTTGTGGCGCGTGTAGGAAGTTAAGCCGCCACAGTACAACGATTAAACTGGTGTATTATGGAAAGATGAAAATAATCAAAATTGGCGTAGGCGCCTCGGAACGTTTCGGAAACGTAATTTTAAAGCGAGGATCGAAAACCACCGAGTATTTTGCAATTTTGAGAGCAGAATCAACCACTACCCCTATAGCGAGCCAACGTTTTCTGCCCGAACAGGGGCCGGGTAGAGTATCGGATGTGTTTCGCAAGCGCGAAGGCGAACGAAGTTAACTCTTTACCGGGCGAGCTCCTAAAGAGGAAAGAGAAACGTCGTCGTAACGCGACGTTGTAACGCGACACCGACAGAACTCAATTTTCCACCCCCCGTAGTCGGTCCCCGGGAATGGGGGCAAACAAGCCCCCGCGAAAAAAGGGGAACTTGTAAACCAATTTGAAATTCCTCTTTATACAGAGGAAAGTTCCGGGCTCGGTTTTTTTTCTTCAACCCGGCCGGGGATCTCTATTGTTCGCGGGAGTCGCGACAGGCGCTGCTGCGCGAGTGCACGCGAGCCCTCGAAACCCCATCAGGAAATTCTCTCTGCCGGGATTCAATATATCGCATAACCGTGCCCGTCATATCCGATTCTCTTTCAGTCCGCGCGACTCCCTTGGAAGGTGTGCAACCTGAAAGCAGGCGAGAGCCGGCCCCAGCCTGCTCGAGAAAGAAGAGGAAAGTTCTGTTCAAGGTGAGGATACCGAGGCAGGAAAGTTCAGCCTTCATGTCGCTTTCACGGCTGCCACATTAGCCGTTGGAAACGCTCGAGTATGCGAGTCACGTAAACGCGGGAGGGGTGCGATTCGTCGTTTAGCTTCCGGCGACGAGGTTCTGTCGCCGCGCGTTACGTACTTGTGCGTGAGAACTGTTCAGAGACGCTGCCAGAAACGTATTGGGTACTATTGGATCGTTCGATCGCGCTTATGGTCGCGGGTTGTGGCCAGGGCACCGTCCATTAACTTGAAGGACCGTCGAAATCGAAGTAGAGTCGACCCTCTTATAACTAGACTGCGGATTTATCAGAAAAATTCGAAGGACATAAAATTGTCAACTTTTTCAAATGATTAAAGAAGGAAGTTTCTATTTGGCATGTTTTGCAACTGATGGGGTGGCAATTTTTATTTACCATAAAGATTCCGTTTTGTGTCCTTGAATGACCTCGAGTAATTGTGGTGACTAAATTTCTAAAGAAAGGGTCTATCATCGTGGGTGTTTGAAAAGGGGTGGTCCCGTTTAAAAAAATGAAAGTGACCTTGAATGACCTTGAGTAATTATAAACACTAAATTCCTAATGAAAGGGACTATCACCGTAGGAGAGGGGTGGTCCCGTTTAAGAAAAGGCGACCTTGATATCTCTAAAAAAAAAAGAAATGACATCAAAATGCCATCGGACTTTAAGAATAAGAAGGATAGGGAGGGTGCGCCGCAGGCGAGAGAAAATTTGATAAGTGGAGCAACGGAAGAGGGAGAGAAGAAGCAATCGAAGACAACGATGGTAAAACTGCGAGACACCGGGGGCGAGGGTGAAAAATGTAAAAGACCGGGGGGGGTAGAAGGTGGCGAAGGGCCCCGAGGGATGTCTCGCACGGCCCTGCGCTACAGAGAGATCTCTGTATTCCCGGCAGGAGTCCGAACACTCGATAGTGTGCTTTAGAAAAATTCGTGACGGAACTGCTAAAGCGAGCCGCGCACAATTTACGTTATTAAATCGGCGGAACGGCTCGAAGCACCGGACGAGTGCTGCCTATTCGACGCTATTCCGCATTTAAGTTCTCCTTTCGGCCTCCTCTCTCTCCTCGTCCACTTACGCCCCCCACGCCTTCCTTATTCGTCCTCTTGGCGTGTACGTAGTCGCCGGACCCAACAGACCAGACCTGGCCAGTCCTCGATTTACGGATTTCCACGTAGACCGATAAGATTCTTCAGGAGGTACGGGCCGATCATAAGGCGACCTAGATTCGACCGAGGACTGTCCCGCTTGTATATCGTCCAAGGTGATCACACCCAGCGCACCAGGAATTCCAAATGATACCTCGCGTTCGGTCGACGATGATCATCTTCTCCGGGGACGACACGTCCACGATCGAGATTCACGCGGTTCGTGGATTCTCATCCTGTCCGGCGAATGGAGTTTTAATGGCGGCTTGATTGCGATCGATCTGGCCCGTCGATTTTTGCAGGGATTCCGCAAAAACTGGTTCTACGATTTTTCCAATGAAAGAACGAGATACTATTAACCCTTAGAGGATTTCCTGATATTTTCTAAAAATAAATATGTCTGTTTTTCTCGATCGTATTATTGTTAATAATAAATGTATGATGCTATCGGCGCTATGGTTCGATCATTTAATAATAAGAACTTTCAAAAGCAATTTTGCAACTTAGCAAAAAATCATCGACGTTTCGATTCTGATTTCGAATCCTTTTCAAGATTTATTTTGTATCGCGTCTGCAAGAATAAATATGTTATACAATTTTCAAAATATAATATAGAATTGAATAATTGCTTTTGAAAGTTCTTATTATTAAATGATCGAACCGTAGCGCCGATAGCATCATACATTTATTATTTTCTAAAAATGTGCGATTGTTTGGGAAAATATACCACGAATGAATTTTAAACATCGAACTTACAACGAAAAATTTTTCCGTTGAGTTTCGCGGAGGATTTTCGCACGAGGAAAATCTAGAGGGTGCGTTCTATCTCGTTTAACAATGTTATACGTCTTTCATGGTCGGCAGGGAGCGTAAATCTCGAACGAATTTCATTGATAATGTTCGAACGTAAAAAATCTGCGAAGCGTCGACGGCCTGTTGTTTCGTAAATCGTCCACCACGAAGAGGGGTCCTCCGCGAAGGTAGATGAGAAACGATGGCGGCCAGGTAGCCAGGTGTTGGTAACGCTCGGAGCTGGAACGACGGAAGCGTGGTCCGGCGTTCTCTCCAGGTACCACTTACCTGAAATCGTTGTGTACGCCGTTCGCGCAACGTGTCCAGCTGTTCCTTTTAATCGCATTACCCTCCCCCATACTTTGAACCGGTCGGAAATTAAATTAACCAATCCCGGCGCCAGCTTTGAAAATGGTAACGTCGCTCCGAAAAGAGTGAGAACGAAAAGCCGCTTGCTGACGCATCTGGATGGAACGACATCTTCCACCGAACGGGAAACTTCATCGGCGAGCTTTCTCGAAATCGGACGAAATTCGGGGTCGGTGTACTTTCTACGATTTCTGACGTATTGCTTCGGAATATTGACAAACTGTTTGGTATCACTTGCAAATGTTCGTTCTCGATAATTAACGCCATTTCTTTAGGTAAAACTGAGAATGATATTGAAAGTAGGTAGGTAGCTTCGTACATACTTCAGATTTAACCCTTTGCCCTCGGAGTTATGTGAACTCGAAAATTAAACATTTCTTCCGACCTAGAATTATTCCATTTTATATGATTTTTTACATTTTAGACTTTACATTAAGATTAATCCAAATGATGAATTATAATTCTTCTGTAGAGATGCTAACCGAGCTTTCTATATTCGACACATCAGCACAAAAATGGTCTTACGGAACACTTAACCCTTTGCACTCGGAGCTATTTTAAATACAAAAATTAAACATTTATACCGATCTAGAATAATTCCAGCCTATATTATTTCTTTCATTTTATGGATATGAAATTGATATAATACCTCATACAATACTTAAACGTTTACTAATTGATTACCTACGAACATATTTAATAATGTAAATAATATTTTAAATAATGGTACAGCAATGTTTAGTGGTGCCTCAGAGTCACCACTCGAGTGCTAAGGGTTAAAAGATAATGGGACACTGTTTAACTCGTTTCATATCCCATTATTGTAATAATGACGATTTACCGATCTCAATTTCGCGAGTTGGTGAATTTATTTGGCGGTGCGAATACATTTCGATTCACACTTATTGTTAGCTATAAGTAGGTTTGGAACAATCTTTATTCAGACAGCCGGAATAGGAAACGTTCCTAGGCAGACAAGTGGAATGAGCAACGCTCAAGTCAGACAAGTAGAATAGGCTCCGTTACCTGTCAGATAAGTGGAATAGGAATCTTTACTTGTCGAGGACGTACTGCTGGCGCTCTGTTCCTGTTCAGACAAGTAGAATAAATACGGTGTCTGGTCAGACGAGTAATACAATGGGAAATGTTTTTCATCAAAGTAGCAGAACGAAACTCGATCCTTGGCAAGACAAACAGAATACAGAAAAGTCGTTCCCCGGTAAGACAAATAAGGCTGATTCCATTTTATATTTCGAAAAGAATAAGAGCGCGAATGCTAGACGGACTACGTAATGATCGTCTTTAGTGACCTAAATAAAACAGGAATGGCTCGTGGGTAAGCAGATGGAATAAATAATGAGCCGCGTCAACAAGTGAAACAGGATTGTATGCGGCCAGACAGACGTAATCTTCATCTCTATTGATCGTTGCTCATTGTGCGTGTAATGTTAGGCTTATTGTTAGTATAATCCTGGTATAAAATATGTATCGAAGGTTTGTATAAATACTGTATTCCTGAAAAATTATTAGTTGAATCAACGGATGAATAAAAAAGGAAAGTGTAATTTCATAAACCGCGAAAAAACAATGAGGTCAATGATAAAGTAGAGCGAAGCAGATAATGTTAACACTAGATTGCCCAAGGAAGTCATTTTGACTGCTTTTTAATTTCAATTAGAAAAACAATTATGTATTTAATGACACAATTTCTTAGAATTTTGCGACTTTTTGTACAACATATAAATTAGCGTTTATTAATAATTGTAGTTACCTCCCCCCTCCTTCATTTCCGGTATATATATATATGTGTGCTATACCTATATTGCCCAAAAGCAGTCAGTCTTTCTAGTGTTAAATAACGTGAGTTTATATTGATCGAGGAGCCCATATGATTGAAAATTATCGATCGGACATAACATGTTCGACATCGATCAGAAAAATTGCATATTTCTACCGTGTTGTAGACTCGAGGAGCTGGAGTCTCGAGCCATCCAGGGTTAATCCACGAAAACAACGAAGTCAAGGGACGAAGCAAACAAAGTGGAATTTTATAAGAATGTAGAAACGACACGAGGTTAAGGGTCAGGGATAAAGTGGGCCGAAACAAATAAGGTTCGCTAACGCGGGTTTAGTGGCGGGTTTTTTCCCCGAGCCCTTTCCCTCCGTGAAACATTATTCCGGGTAGAAAAAGCTCTCCGGTGGTGTATATATCAGAGACGGCGGGCCTGTACACGCCTTTATCTCCAAGTATTTTCGCGCGAGTAGATAGCTGGCATCCTATATAGGGAATCGTGACTTCGTTTTAAATTCTCCTGGGCGCGGGGTTAACGTCGTTCCGAAGAGAAATCGCCCTTTGCACTGACAATAAGGAACAGAAGGCCGGAGGGGGCTAAGGGCGGGCGCGCGAGCACCATACAGGAGGAAAAGAAGCCGTGAACGCGTGTCGGTGCTTGTACTTGACGGTTTTTCCCGTGAGCACACACGGCTCGCGGCATCCGGATCGATCTCATCGATCGTTTTTTTGGGCCGATTTACGGCGCCATCGTCAAACTTTATGTCCCGCGGACGTAATGCAACCTCGGGCGCGCTGCATACACGCCGCCGCCGCCGCGCGCCGTGCCGACAGAATTTTTATACGATTTTGCGGATCGCTGCGTGATTTTTTTACGGCGTGTAATACCGGGATACGCCATCGCGCAACTTCTTTATATTTATGTATTTTCATTTTACTGCAAATTTTGGCCCGAGTGAATTTCAAATGCGCGCTCCGCGGATTGCGCGGCATACTGATCGCGGGATACGCTATCGGTCGAAAAAAAGTCTCCGTACAGCCTTTAAAATCAATTACCTCTTTAAAAATGAAATTTTTTAAACATTTTTAAACATTTTAGAAAGGTTGGTTTTTACTGTATGACGTAACAAGATTGTTTGTTAACAGATTTCTCATGCGAGCCTATAGCTAAAATTTAAAAAATACTTTCTGTGCATTTATGCCGGTAATGTTATCTATATTATATTAGAAATAATAGTGCTGCGAATACGCTTCGCGAATATTTTTATTTGAGAAAGGCGCACTCGGAACGTTTTAGTTTTTCCACGCCGTGAATGCAGTCGACTCTCGTATCCCCACTCCCTTCCTCTGCCTGCCGTGAGCGCAAATATTTGCCGACAGTTTTGAAAAGTCAACATCTAATTCATCTGTTATAATCAGATTGCGATTTTTACGCACTGGCAACTCCATCGAACGCGACGAGGTAATCAATTCTTCATTATTTTGGGAGATAAAATTTCAACAGTGCTCTTTAACCCCTTGCCCTACAATAACGTGTCAGACTCGTGATGAAGATTCTGAACAGAGTCTAATAAATATGTATGTTATTAATTTCCTTTAAATCGAGATGAAATTCTATTTTGGTTTTGTTAATGTACAGTTATTGGAGAGCATATATAGGTATACAATAGACATAAATTTTCTCTTTCCATAGAAAATTGCGAACTACAAAAAAAGTTCTAATCACTGAAACCGTAAAATAAATCGTAGGGCAAGGGGTTAAGCGTCCTATTTTGAATAATGCAGAACGGTTTAGAAAAATTGTTTTGAAGAATGTAATAGAAGTCGTGTATATTTTGCGAGGAACGAACGGCATTATCGTTCAGCCAGCAAGTTTAATAACGTAACACATGGTCGGCCATACAAAACGAACGGAAGCTATCTTCTTACTTCCGGTTCATGCCAAATATCGCTCAGAACCGGCGATATTTTTCTCCGGGTGACTCTTCCAGGTGACTGTGGACCAGGATGCGCTCGACGGTTTTCATCTTGGATCCTGAATCGTTTTCCAATACGTACATCAATACCTATGTACGTGTACCAGCCGCCGATTTCACATTCCTGCCCATTTTATTCCAAATATCTAGCGGGCCGGCATTAAATCGAACTAAAAAAGGGACGCGGAACGCGGGGCGGGGCCAGAAAAATGCCGGATATGCCTGAAAATCGTGTAGACGGAGATAGACGTGATCTTATCCGCCGCATACAACGGGAACCACATCCCTTAATGCTTCTCTTAATCGCAAATTTATTTTACGGAGATGCGAGTAACGACATTTCTGTAATAATTTTAATACGCTCTACGTGCATAGTTATTAAACTATGGGAGCTGGTGCAATTTATCTGCCCGTTTTGAAACGTTAAAACGAATCGCTTTTCCCTGATTAGCATTTCACAATTTTTTGAAACATTTAAATTATATTAACACGTTACTAATGTAATGTTAATAATTTATTAAAATGTTAGTAATTTTAAACGTTTACGATGTATCACTGAGAATTTTTTAATCCAAGCCATCATTTCTTTCAGAATTAATACGCTCTACATGCATAGTTATTAAACTATGGGAGCTGGTGCAATTTATCTGCCCGTTTTGAAACGTTAAAACGAATCGCTTTTCCCTGATTAGTATTTCACAATTTTTTGAAACATTTAAATTATATTAACACGTTACTAATGTAATAATTTATTAAAATGTTAGTAATTTTAAACGTTTATGATTTATCACTGAGAATGTTCTTAATCTAAGCCATCATTTCTTTCAGAATTAGTTTTTAAACGAAGAGTTTAAAGTGCTTTTTCTCTACAGTAAGTAAGTAATTTTATTTCTGAAAATAAAATTCCAGAGATGAAATGAAGTAGAAAATTGCTGTCTTTCTACAAAGCTTAAAGGAATTTTATTATATTTTATGTTCGAAAGGAAAATGGTATTCTTAATTGATGTGTCTGACTAGCGCGGTCCAGTTCTACTTATTGGCGTGGACCTTTATTGATTTCGAACTATTGATTCGTATAAAATCACTGTGACCGAATAACATCGTATTACCATGAAAATCGACGAATATAGTACAAAATGAACACAGACAGGTCATCGAATATAATGATTAAAACATTTTACAAGTACATTTCAAGCCATCCGTATTTATATTCGTCTAGGTAGCACAGAATCCGCGTGTAGTGATTTTATGATAAAATTTAATCGTACCATGCTCTGCATTCGCTATTATAAAACGTCAGTGACCTACAAGCAAAATTGTGCATTCTATAAAATCCAATAAAATTCCACGAAATTTCCGAATTTCGTTTAAAACACGCCCCTATGCGCTAATACACATAACTTGTAATGAAACAGAAAAATTTCTTACCGGCGAGCTGCAGATATATTTCATGGAATAATATTTTATGCGACCGTACAGAGTTACTTATCGTTCCCGGCGATAAAACGGGAAAGTAAGGTGGAATATTCTTCGAGCACGGGGGCAAAACCGTTCATTCAGCAACGTTTAGAGGTAAAATAACCGAACGACGTGTCGAGCTCGCATATGGATGCGTTCACATATTACCCGGTAATCCAGAAAATTAAGAGATGGGTTGTGCCGGCCGGGTGGAAATGAATGAGGCTTCGCGTCGCTGTTACAGATACGGGGCTCTGGAATTCAATTATCTTTCCCTTCGATTGTCCTAATTAAATACTCGATCTCATCACGGACACGTTCGGCGTACTGTCGCCCGTACAATGTAAATCCCGGCCGAGTTTTGCGTCGGTGGTGCGCGCGAGCCAGAAAAACCGGCATCGGTGAAAATTCATTTACTTCTCGCGCTCGAACTCGATATATCAAAATCGATTAGCCGATATAGCAAAATCGGAGATAGAAAATCTCGTATCGCGACACCCTCGTTATCTAATGTTTAAACAACGATTTTTTCCCATCCGAGTTGACATACTTTCTACACCTTGATCGATATTTATTAATTAGTGGGAAAATGTTTATTTGTATCGTTGACGGAATGTTTTTTTTTTGTTTTAATATTGTAATAGATTTATAACAGTGTGGGGGTGTCCGTTATACAATTCTTTTCATCGAATAAATATAAAACGCAGTTGTATACAAGTCCGGTTTCTCCCTTTGAATCAGCTTTTATGGGTTCGAGCTTGCAAAATATTTCCATTGACGAAACACTGTTTGAAAGGTGCCCGATAATTGGAGGAACCGATAGGTGTGTGTTTTAATTCTGATTTTTGCTGGTATAAGGGGCTGACGCTGATGAGCTTCGATGGGATTATTTAAAAGTTTCATAATGGGTATCGACGAGGCACAGTGAAGCAACGTACGTTAAGCTCGTGCTTATCGGAGCAAAAATGTTAATACCTTTATACGAAATATAATTTCTGCTGATTTTAAACAGAGAAATTGTTAAAACACTGTGGATCGCATTAGTATTTTATAATGTAGGATTAGAATTCTTATGTATAGCAATGGATATAAATTTTTGTCATAATATTTTTAATATTTTCGTACTATTTTTAAATGTCCACCGAACCAAAGGTGTGTAAATTCACCCCTAGGACAGCTCACCATTACTTTTCGTACACCCTGTACAATGAGTGAAATAAATTTTTTTCAACACTAACAGGAAGTGTTATTGTTCAATAAAGGAAAGCCTCTTAGGACGAACTCTCTGTTTATTAAAATGATCTGATCGCTTAGATAGTTAGGACAAGACTGAAGTCTCCTAACATTCCCAAAAACGCAAGGCGCAAAATACAATTCTGTTGCCGATAGGTGGGGTTAATTTGCACCCCCACTCTTATGAATACTTCACTAAGGAGTGGGAAATTCACGAGAGTGACTATTTTAGCGGAGTCCCGTACCATCGACTTGGGCCTTTAGAAATTCGCTTTTTATGATTCTTCGCGAGAACTATTGAGACTGACGCTAATAAACCTAATGGCAACACTAGCAGATGCCTTAATGAAACTACCTGACAGTTTCCTAAAAAATAGCTTCTATGGTCGTTCTGAGATTTTTCTCAAGTGATTCATACTGTCGCCGCCCAGGTGGTTCGGAACCCACCTTAATAAACTGTAGGTCCTTTAGCTATAAGTTAGTTATAGGTTATAGTTATAAGTTATAGTTATAGGTTATAGTTATAAGTTATAGTTATAGGTTATAGTTATAAGTTATAGTTATAAGTTATAGTTATAGGTTATAGTTATAAGTTATAGTTATAGGTTATAGTTATAAGTTATAGTTATAGGTTATAGTTATAAGTTATAGTTATAGGTTATAGTTATAAGTTATAGGTTATAGTTATAAGTTATAGTTATAGGTTATAGTTATAAGTTATAAGTTATAAGTTATAAGTTATAAGTTATAAGTTATAAGTTATAAGTTATAAGTTATAAGTTATAGTTATAGGTTATAGGTTATAAGTTATAAGTTATAGTTATAGGTTATAGTTATAAGTTATAGTTATAGGTTATAGTTATAAGTTATAGTTATAAGCTATATATAAGTCGTCGCTAATGACCAAAGTAGTCGATGCGACGTAAAAAACATAATATAACTAACTAGCTTCTATGGTCGCGTGAGTCCTAAAATCTGTCCAGCATTTGTACAGCAGATGTTAATTTTACTGTTTGCAGCTGGCCGCTACAAGATGTTTCGGCATTTGTGAAAGGACTAAATCGTGAAAACTTGGAATCCGATTTGTTTTACCTCGAGGTCACTTCAGCGTGCGAGTGTTTCAAGTATCGCCGCGCGCGAACGTTATCAAAACCGCGTAACCATGGGATTCGGAAAATAATGTCGGACAGCCGGGGCCGACGGTGGACAAACTTTTCCCGAAGTGAATTGAATTCGTAACGGCGGCGCGGCGCGCGGGAACGAACGAAACAAAACCGTGGACGAAATCAAGCGCGACGAGTGCGGTCGTCGCGTCGCTTCACTGTTCCTTGGGGATTTTTACACCGCGCCGCGGCACGACACGTAGCCGCTGCCGTAATATCGCACGAATTTTTGGAGCATGGCTATATAGTATATATATATAACGCGGGACAGCACGATGCCAGTATATTGATCGAACGACCGTTCCACCAACACCGATCTCCTCTTCTGCACGACGTACGGCCAGGAGGAACCGTTCCGATGCGCGCGTTAACCTGATTGCGAGTACCGATCTAGATCCGGTTCGACATATCGTTAGCTCGAAGGTCGCCACTCGAGCGTCTTTGATATCAAATACGTGACGAGTCAAAGGATGCTGAAGGAAGAGCGAGCAACGACGCGGAATCTGCTTCACGGATGATCGACGTGTACTTTGATTATAACGGGTGGCTCCCACGATCTCCATCCTTGGCAATTTGTTATAACGACAGAGGCGAAAATAAAACTTAGTCGGGCCCATACTTTAAGTTTTCGATTTTTTTGTTCGTCTTCCAATTTGACACATTTCTTTAATGATACTGAATAAGTAGTACGTCTTGGACATCGCTTTCTTAACTGTAAACAATACGAGTAATTTTACTTTCAACTAATGTACGTAATCTTAGCGATTCATTCTGAAAGAAGATATGTATTATGTTAATTGTTTATCTATACGTTATATTGACTTTTTACTGTTTCGTTGGAAATTATAATTTTAAATTCTCATTTTAATGAGAAACAGACTCATTTTAAAGTTTGAAGCATCTACAGAAACCGTCGTTCATTTTCTTTAAAAATATTTTCGTTCTATGTAACAGTTTAAACAGCACTGAAATCATTAAAAAATTAATTCGCGACTGAATCTTTGTCACGTATTAACATTGTTTTCGTCGAATCAACCCATAAGAAGAATGAACCATTATACGAAAATGTTCTTGTGACGTATGGACGTATTCTTTTGCGTATGAGTTGTGCTCTCTCGGATGCGTGCATAGCACAATATTGTTTTATTTCATGTGATTCTATTCTTTTTTTCTTTTCTTCCGATGGCTCACTCGCCTTTTATCCGTGCTGTGTACAACACGAACATAACATTAAACTATCCATTTTTACGTGTGTCCTTTTATAGAGTAACCCAGTCCTCAACAGTTCTATTTAATTCTACTATGTTTATACATAGTGGCATCACATTATACACAATGGCATCCGGAAATCGAAAGAGATCGTGCAGGGGACCACAGGTAAAAAACCCTCCGGACGTAAAGGAACGTTGTTTAATTATGCGAATAAGAGGCTGGAGGGAGAGAGTAGGAGGCATAGGATCGGAAGAATAGCTAGGCCGTTAATTTCAGCCCGTTTCCCATAGCGACGGACAATCGCGATTCGACGAGCAATTCCGAATGCAAGATTACAGCTGTCGAAGCCCCGAACGAGCGTTGCAAGTTGCATGCGCGAAGATTGCCAGCGGATTTAATGCCCGCCGTCCGTCCGGCCCGATGGTATATTCCATCATGCCGCGCGTATTCCCTCTTATGGCTTTCGTTTTGTTTAATAGCCGACGAGAGCGACCATAATCCGTAATGATAAATAATTCCTGGTGCCCGGTAAAATCCTTTCCAGCTTATTCGCCGCTTACGCGCGCGCGCGCACGCACGCACGCATGCACGCACGCTCGTACACTCGCGCCGATTATCATTTCTCCCGTCGGCCGTTCCTCGTTGTTAAATGTGTTTTGCTCGGCGCGGCCGCCGGAGCTGGAGCGCGTGCACGTTCATGTGTCATCTCTGCATTAGTTATTTCCCATTCTCCTCGATAATTCCCTCAGAACGGCCGGGGGTATTAATGCGTTTCCCCGGTTCGTTGATACTTTTCCCCCGGTTTCATAACGCGGGAACCGGCCGCGCGCACGGCCCGCCTAGAGTCCCGGCGGACTTGTATCCCGTCGGAAACATACGAGCGAGGATTACGGGACCCATGAATCTGCGAGCCAACGCCATGCCGCTTGAAAAGTGGCATGCTTTCGCCGCCGTAACGTATCGTTACACCAGTTTTAGGAATAAGGTCGTTAAGGCCGCTGCTGGCTAGCCAGACGATACCGTGTCGAACCTGCTCCCGGAAAACGAAAACAATAAGATTAATTAACACGGTCCTGCCAATTTTCCATGGTCACGCTGATCACGAATTTTTCGGAACACAAATATGGTCTAAACTACTAGTTTTAGGATCGATATACCAAACGAGACGATGTTGAAATTGTTAGGGTAAAGGGTACAGCCGGATAAGATGGTCAAAAATGCCCTTGTGCCGAATAATATCGGGGATGGGAAAATTTTAACCCTCTATCTCGATCGGGAGGGTAGTTATGGGGTAAACTCGAAAAATCAGTTTTTGACATGGAAGTTATGATTTGGCAAGATATATATTTTTACAGTAGCAATATATTGTTACAAGTATTGTTTGTGAATTTTTGCAGATTTTTTGGTTTGGTGCGCCGTTGTTAAAAAAAAATAAAAACCGATTTTCTCGACGTTTTTTCCACGAAAAGCTAAGCTAACCTTCAAATTGATACATTTTATTTGTTCCGTAAGTCTATTAGACACTGATAAACCTTGAATATTTCACAGAAATAATTAGAAAATGGAATTAACCCGATTAGTATTCTACTGCAAAAATCTGAAAACATTCATGAACAATACTTATAACAATATATTGCTACTGTAAAAATATAAATCTTGCCAAATCATAACTTAATAATCATTTAATTGATGCCATAAAAACAATATGTGATTTAAAAAATATGGAAGTTTTCTTAGGCAATGGTTTAATGAAATAACAAATTTCGATGAGAATATCCATCCATTAAATGTTACTGTCGAATAAGTAGACACGACATCTTAACATTACAAATTGAAATTTCGAAAAATCCATTTCAGGATTCTTGACAGCTCGCGAAATAATTTCGATACCGGATTTATCCAATTCCCATTTGTTTGCGTACGTGTTTATATAGACCGTATAGAGGATGACGTCACGCATTTGTTCCAAGATACCGTAGAATTTCAAGCAACGAAAATGTATTGTACGCACGGACACCAGCCATCAACGTGCATTAATGATTCCGCATTTTCCGCAAGGGATTAGCCGGTGGTAATCCGTTATTTCGAGCCGAACTGAATCGGTGAATCGATAGTACGAACTTTCGAGATAAATGTGTGCGTTCGAGAGTACTTTTGGTAGCTTCGTGTCGTGGTCGAATTTGAATAATGGACAGATGATTTCTTTGTATCTCCGAACACACGAAAATATCATCGGAATTATTCGGGAAACATATTGAAAGGTTTAATTATGTAAAATTTCATTAACGTACCGACGAACGATATTACGGACACTGCCGATATTAACTTGCCTCTCTGAAATTTTAAAAGCCTGCTACACAATATTCGATACAATTGTTTTCCTCGAAAAACGTATATATAATAAATATATGAATAAATTTTTATGCATTTCATAACTTTTTTGCTGCTCTGTAAATTGTTGAAGATTCAGTTTCTATTGATATTGACGTTCTGTGTAAGTCAAGAGTTAAAAAATCCTGAGGCCCGGTTACAAAATTATTTGCCGCTAAAACTATCCCCGAAGTATAGCAACCCGCCAGCATGCGCGCATTAGCAGGTCAGTAGGGGCACAAACAGCATTTCTCTAAAAGCAAACGTTTGCTTGCAAATAATTAATCCTCAACTAGGACAGTCTCGAATAAATTACCGACACAGTCTGCACAGTTCTGTCGAATTTGCAGGTGTAAGCCCGCTTGAAAAAAAAAATTATCCCTACAATTTAAACAATTTGAACTTCGCCGACGATATCGAAATCGAAGCGCGTTGACGAACGAATAAAGGGAACACGCGATCGAGAGGAGCGTTCGCTCGGGGGCGCGAAATTTTGTTCTTTCTTGGAAAGCGAAATGAACACGGCCATGACGTTTCTATGCTCTTTCCGAAGTATATTGGAGTGCACAGTTTTTTTTTCCCTCTCCTCGCCGACAGCCTTCTCGCGCTGATTGATTGTGACGAATAGCCGGTGTTGCGAGGACGTTCTCCGGCCTGCGCGCATTTCGAACACACTCAGGACGAGCACCAATTTAATCAGTCGTATATGCCACTGCCTTGTCACGGTGCAACCACTCATACCGGCGCGGCGGCTTTTACAGGGCACGTCCGCCCGGTGTGTATTCTACGATAATTCATTTCGAGAGTTAGCCGGTTTTTCCATTTCCTCCGGCACGGCGCGCGGCGCGGCGGCTGAATGTTCCTTTGCCAGCCGTGAAAACACTGGCCAATGATGCCGGGTAATATCGCCCATCGGGAAACCGGGCCGATATCAAAGGAAACGCTTTACAAAGTAACCACGAGTTTACGTATATTTCATGCGTGCACGCGAAAATACAATGTAGCACAAGATGCGTTAATATTGGTATTAATGTGACGTGTATGATATATTGGTAATGACTAGACTGCAGATTTTATTCATTTGTGACAAAAATGGGTGGATGTAATTTAGAACAGTAAAAACATTCAGACGATTTAAGAACATCCATATGTTATTTTCGATTTGTTATAATTGTTAATGATAGAAAGAAATTTTTATATGGTTCCTGCATCTTGTAATTCACTGAGAAAATTTTTATTTTGCGTAAAAATTCGCAGTCTAGTAATGACGTACATTATTACACGAGTAATGTGTGATATTGGTAATGAATAGACAGCGGATTTTATGCATTTATGACAAAAATGGGTGGATATAATTTAGAACAGTAAAAACATTCAGACGATTTAAGAACATCCATATATTATTTTCGATTTATTGTAATTGTTAATGATAGAAAGAAATTTTTATATGGTTCCTGCATCTTGTAATTCACTGAGAAAATTTTTATTTTCAGTAAAGATCCGCAGTCTAGTAATGACGTACATTATTACACGAGTAATGTGTGATATTGGTAATGAATAGATTTTATGCATTTATACATGTATGAATAAAAATTCAGGTGAAATAAAAAACTTTGAACAGAACAGTTCGACTTATTAAATTTACTAAAAAACACAGAGCTGAGTTTTCTGTAATTCCCTGATTCTTAAAATTGACTTAGAAAAATTTGATTTTGCATACAAACCCGTAGTAATGAGTTAACGTAACGTGTAATATTGGTAATGAGACGTTATTTGGCCTCGTACATAGAACCAACCCTTGAAATATTTTCCCAAAATCAAGCAGCATTGAATGAAGGTAGAAGGTTCCGAAATGTAAGGGAATTCGTTCGGCTAGGGAAGGGAAGCCCTTTCGGAAAAGTGGGTACAATTACCAAAAACGTGAAAATCCTGGCAACACGATAGTGCTTAACTCGATGAATATGGTAACCATTTAGAGAGGGGTGGGTTCGTAGGGGTGAATAACGTAAGAAAAATTCTGCTCGTACGCTCGAAGCGTGGGAAGATTGCTAAGAGAGAGGGGCAGAGGGGAAAGGGAAAAAGAAAGAAGAAGAAGAAAAAACCGCGGCCGTTCGAAACGCAGGGAATGCTTGAACTTTCTGGCAAGTTTCAAGCACCCGGCCACTTGAGAAGTTTTCAGCTGGCTGCTTTTCTCCCTACTCCATGGGTTTCCTGGCCGCTTTGCTCATCGGCGGTGGGGTCGCTGCAATTTGCGCTCGCAACATCGCTTCAATTATGGGGACAGTCAGATTCACCGTTCATTAAAACCGCTGGAAATTCTTCTTTCATTTCTTCGCTCGTCCCGGAGGCTTCTTTCTTTATTCCCCGTGGAACTTTCTTCTTTAACTTCGTTTACCGATACAGAAACCGATCGACCGCCGGACGAGAATTTACCTAAAATCGAACTTTTCGAAAAGCAACGACGAGAGATACTCTCGAACAATCAGCACTCTTGCTCCTGGCCCTCTGGCCGTGAGACGCCCTATTAATTTCTAATTGATTCGATCGGGGTATCTCTGTTTTAATAGGCAAAATTTGCTGAATCGTATTCAACGAGAGACGATCTTGACCTAACCGAAGGACGCTTATTATTGGCTCGTGCCAGTTACTGCTTTTGTAATGTAGATTAACGTTCTCGATGGGTACTCTCGACAATTAATACAGAATTTAATCACTCTCGTTCCATAAACTTTACCCCATTTTTAACAATGTTCAATGTCTGCTTTTATACATTCGATACAATAAAATGTTCTTTTTACTCGTTGAAAAATTCGGTTCAGTTTCCCAAAATGGTGGGGCAATATCCGCAGAATACGGAGGATCTGGCAAAATTTTTTAGCCGAGTTAACCTAATTTTCTTGTCACACACGTTCCGCTGCAAACACTATCAAGATCATACTTCCAACTTTGGTACCATTCCAATTTTCTCCAACTGCCTATTAGTTGATTTCATTTTGCTAAAAAAAATACGTTGCAACGTAATACTGTTTTGTTAATTTATCCATTAAAGTGATCCTTTACTTAATCTGGAAAATGTCACATGTTTCATAAAAAAAAACAAAAAGAAATTAAAAACAATTAAAATCTCTTTCTAGGATCAACGCCAGCAACAAGATCAAGGGAGACCATCTCTACGCGATATAAGTAACATTTCGGACCCAAAGTCTTCCCACGACCACAAACGAAAAACCCGCC
Source organism: Lasioglossum lativentre (assembly GCA_916610255.1). NCBI lineage: Eukaryota > Metazoa > Arthropoda > Insecta > Hymenoptera > Halictidae > Lasioglossum > Lasioglossum lativentre. The sequence continues at coordinate 7,483,808 of OU744366.1, forward strand.
GAGTCTTCTGGCATCAGTGATCACACTGATCACCAAAATCTTCGGACGGGCCTAGAGAAAGATAACGAACGAGGTTAAACGCGGACGCGGAGACGGCGCGGCGCGACGCGGCGCGCGGCGTCGTGATGTACGGCGTCGCGGCCGAAATATCGATCGAGCAATTATTCTCGTGTGAGTTACGACGGGCAACGATCGTGAGTTAGATTAAGCCGGTGACACATGGTGATATGAGTTACGGGATCGTGTCCAACGTAGACCGAACCAGCGCGAAGATAATATGGGAAACGAGGAGTGTACCGACCTATCTCATCCTTTCTCCCTCTTTCACAGCTACCTACTCTCTCCACCCCCCCCCCCTCTCTCTCTCTCTCCCTCTCTCTCTTCGACCCCCACTCACTCGGTGCCTCGCTCTCTGTTTCTGTCGTTGAGCGGGGGCTATAAGCGGATGCCTCGACCGGGTCAGCCAGATTAGCCGAATCATCGTGGAAGCACGGAAACGGTTACGATATCCGTGATCTGTTTTGAATACGAATTAACGATTGCTTTTGTAAAACGTCACAGTTGTTCCCGATGGCTGTCGTGGTTCGCCGCATTGCCAGGCTCGCGGGACTTCTTTCGATTTGTGTACCACCGGCTCCCTGACCGTAAAACGCAACTGGGTCAATAGGATTGGCAGAATCATGGAAGAAACACAGAACGGCGTCGAAGCAATCCCGTCTATTTTTTACGGTCACTGAAGCGTACTCAATGGAATATTAGATCGGCTCACCGACAAAGCGACCGGCTTCCTCGGCGCGCCGTACTTTCCGTCGCATTATCGAAGCAACGTCTCCGGGAAAATTTTGTAAGCGTTTTTCCTGAAGCACCCACTTCGAACCGATTTAGTTTCGGTTGCCTAATTACGCTCAGTCTCTCCATTAAATAGAACAATCGCGTATTCCGAGGAGGGCACCATTTTTTGGTGAAGGAATTGTTTCACCAGAGGGACTAACGAGGATATAGTTGAACGAAGGCATTATGGGAGGAAAATTCTTATTTAGAATTTCTGTACAAGTCTGTTTGCTTCTCGTAACGATCTTAACATTGAACCTACCGAGCACTGAAAGCGATTAAAATGTTTTAGCTTATAAAAATGACTAGGCTCTATTTATTTCGATTTTGTGCAATTTCCATGTAAGTAATTTAATCATTTCGATAATTGTAAAATGAAAAATATAAAACCGGTCATTTGACCGACAGTGGTAGGTTTAGTGTTAATATATTGTCAGAAATATCCCACAGTAAAATTGTGAGGTTATATCGATCTATGAATCGATAGAAAGATATTTCAGGTTGGTAGCGACGCAGTGTGTTATGCGTGCGACGATTGGTACGCTTGTAAGCATCGCCCCTTGCGGAGAGTTTATCAAACTGCTGCATGTGCGTTCAGAAAGTGTTTGTAATATATACCATTTTTCATTATTATTATTTAATAAATATTAAGTTGTGTTTCATCTGGAGTTTAGCCTTTGTTATGTTCCATCCCTCGAGTCACCACAAAAATTGCATAATCGGAGATGCAGGGCATCGCTTCAGGGTTAAACGAAACAGTAGAATACAAGAAAACATAATTGGTCATTATTTTTGCCGGAATGTTGGAAAATTGTATATTCGGTCTCTGAGAGTCGGTAAACGGATCACAGACGTAGACATCTCGGTAGAAAAATGCCGGATAAAATTTTCTCGTCATGACCCGAGCAAGAGACCAGCGTTGATTGGTGCCCCGTAGGTTGTGACGAGCTGATTGTGGAATAGCTCGCGGCTGCTCGTATCCGTAACTCGCGGAACCACCGGCGGGTTACGTAAATTGAAAGAGCGAGTCGGCGAATCGTCCCTCTCGTTGAAATGATTCCCGTTGGAAATCAGAATTCGCGTTCGGCAGATTGAAATCCGCAGTTTGAACCACTTTCGCGACAAGCCGAGCATGAAACGCCGCTAACTTTAAAATAAACTGGCAACACGGTCACCCCCCTGAACTTCATTAATTACTGGTCTCCGAGCATCGTCCACCACAGATTTGCCAAAAGGGCCGGCGCCGGTACGATATCGATCCGAAGAAAGGACTTATGCTGCCGATTCGGAAAATCTAGTCACGCGACGAAAAACCAGAAACGGGGAATCCGACATTTCAATTAACATTCGGATCCCGGACCTGCTCTGCGATTATACAATTAACGTTGCTCACGAGCATTCGCAACCCATTTATCAAAAATTTGTTTTTCAATATTTAACTATGTTCCCCCGATCCGATCATCTTGAAACTTTGGTACATATTAGATAGGTAACAGAACATTGTTCTTGAATTTTTTGGAAGTGGTCACTCGAAGGGTTGCTTGCAACCACCACCCCTAAAAAATTAAATGATTTTTTTCTACCCTTAATAATTTCATCATAATTGTGAAAAAATGTACGATATGAAGGAGGTAAGTTTGCGTATTTTCGTTTTTCTTCCATGTGAATATCTTAATTAATAACCGAGAAAAAAAATGATACAGTTTAGGGTATTTACCCCCATATTATCCTTAAATGAAGGGTTAGCGACTTAAAATTTTGGGGGATTATCTTTCAACCTAAAACCATTGTTTTCCATACAATAAAAATTGTGGCCAGGGCCGCTGGACCATTCTTATCCTACTTTTTCTTGTTTCTAAGATAAAGATTAATCATCCACCGTATAGTGTGTCTATCTTATAATAAAAAATTGACAGAATTAAGACGTTCCGCGTAATAAGAATTGTTAAACGAGTTAAAATAACGCGTACTATTACAATGAGACAGTCTGCAAATATCCCCGGAATGTTTCTTCATAAATCGAATAAAATCAGCGTGTTCGTAAGCCGCCATTAGAATTGCAGCCTCTAACGTAAAAAATCTCATGAATTATGCGACGTATACTTTCTGATTCGCGGAGGACCCGCTGCAAACACAGCGTTCTTCCAGAGGATTAGGAGGCAAAACTGAAAAGAAAATATGCAGCGAGCATAGCAGGATGAAGAGGATCGAGAAAGCTAGGATCGGGCCTAGCCCCGTCGTAAGTAGCACGATCGATGGAGCCCCAAGTTTCTTCGTCGGATCCCATCGACTAGGCATCGAGTCAGGCCAATTACGGCCGATCTGGCTCTCGGCTATATTATCAAATGGCGTCCGAAAGTTAGCTTTTCATCTTTTCTATCTCTCGGCGGAGCTACTCCTCTTGAACCGAAGTTCCTTTTTTTTTTTATTCTCCGGTTCGATCCCTCCTCTCGCGCCCCTCATCACTCTACTCCGAATCCTCCGCGTGTTTCTCATTCCCGTTTCCCGCTCTTCGAGGGAAGTTCGAAGAGGAACAGAGAGTGAGGAGCGTGAGAGAGAGAGAGAGAGAGAGAGTGAGGAGCGTGAGAGAGAGAGAGAGAGAGCCGTATGGTCGGATAGTTAAACGAACATCGGAAGAAGGTGGCGAAGGAGATTGGAAGGAGGAAAGTTCGGCAACTTTCGACCGACGAGTCTAATCGTTGAAGTCCTCCTCGGTTTACTCGGGCCGAAGTCGGGTCTGATTTATGACGCAAGTACGAAGGAGAACGGCTCCCGGTCGGGTTGCTGTCCGTTCTCCTTCGGGTCGATAGATCAGAGCGAATTATCAGCGGTGATTTCGCCGAACTCTGATTGGGTCTTAGATTCTTCGCGGGGAAAACTATCCAATGCCGAATGGAGATTGTAAGAAATTACACGACCGATGAAATAACGATGGAGAGTAGTTACTCTTCGCTGACGTCTTTCTACGGCTGTTTGCGCTTTAAGATGCCGTTCGGATAAGATGTGTCCACGTCCTTTCTTGCCGCAATCGATCCCTCAATGTAAGGAATCCTTGAGCTTCCTTGGGGAAAGTCGACTGGGAAAAGTATCCTTTAATCCATTAAGACTCAACGCTCAGCAACGTTTCGGCACTCAACACTTTTTTTCGACGAATTTACATTATCGAGCTCTGTTGCTCAAGTTGCAAACGAAGAGTTCGAAAATTTACTTAATGGTGCAGACGGTGGATTTTATGCATTGAGTAGCTGACAAAAGTTACAGAAAGATAGAAATTTTCATATGGTGTTGCAAAGTTATTCACCGCTGAAAATATCCCCGAAGTATGGCAACCCGCTAGCGGGCGCGCATTAGCAGGTCAATAGGGGCAGAAACGTAATTGTGTCTTGAAAAATTTATTCAAATCAGCAGACGGCAGACACCGCATTGGCAATTCCACAGTCTTCGTTTTAATTGCCTTCTTCGTTCGCAGCGAACGCATAATTCTATACATACGTCTCCCTCGCAATTGCATTTGAAACGTTTTCTCTTTCGGGTGTAATGTTCCCCGCATTGTTCAGCGAAACTGTTATTCTCCCCGGCAAGAATTGAAATTAGAACAAACAGCTTTTGTTTGTTAAGGAATCCTTGAGCTTCCTTGGGGAAAGTCGACTGGGAAAAGTATCCTTTAATCCATTAAGACTCAACGCTCAGCAACGGCACTCAACATTTTTTCCACGAATTTACATTATCGAGCTCTGTTGCTCAAGTTGCAGTCCTAAACGAAGAGTTCGAAAATTTACTTAATGGTGCAGAGTGTGGATTTTATGCATTGAGTAGCTGACGTTGGTAACGGTAAAAAAGTTACAGAAATTTTCATTTGGGCGTTGCAAAGTTATTCACCGCTGAAAATATCCCCGAAGTATGGCAACCCGCTAGCGGGCGCGCATTGGCAGGTCAATAGGGGCAGAAACAGAATTGTGTCTTGAAAAATTTATTCAAATCAGCAAACGGCAGACACCGCATTGGCAATACCACAGTCTTCGTTTTAATTGCTTTCTTCGTTCGTAGCTAATGTATAATTCTATACATACGTCTCCCTCGCAATTGCATTTGAAACATTTTCTCTTTCGGGTGTAATGTTCCCCGCATTGTTCAGCGAAACTGTTATTCTCCCCGGCAAGAATTGAAATTAGAACAAACAGCTTTTGTTTGCGTTTTAAGTACGACAGAGTGTGTAGTCCGCGTAATGTAATTGCGTTGCGAAGAGGCTGCTGCGGCGTTGAAGAAGAGCGAAGAATTTTCGACAAACGTTGTCCGGACCCGCGGCTCTTCTCGTTGTTTAGAGTTCGCGGTAATTCAGCTGCGAAGTCGATTAGGAATATTAAATGACGTTCTTTCGAATTACAGCGCGCTGGCTGGGCAGACTGCTTTCACTTTGTCCCCGTTTGGTCCGCAGCGGCCCGAACAATCTCCAGAGCGACGACGCGACGTTGAAAGCTCTTTCTTTCAGTTTTCCACGCTTTGTGCCGCCGGTATTGTTTGCCGCTTTGTAGCGAATTCTGCACGCAGCAGTTGACGTTCCAGAAAAATGGTCCGCGCGCGCGCGCCCCTACTTGGCAAAAAAAGATACAACGGGCCGGCTACAGAGGAAAAATTGCTGGTACAACTTGTTGTGCGGTTTAAATCGCGCGGTTTCAAGGATCCCGGATTCAATCAAAATTAGATTAAAACGGAATCGCGCGTGCGCTTGCGCACACCCACTACGGACATCGTTTAGCTGGCTCGAATTAATATTCATCATTAATCGGATTCCGTTTTCCATCGGCCCGCCATTTTATATTTTCGTCAGGCCGCCCCCGGGATTATTCGATGTAACGATATTTGCAGATGACTGCAGATGAATCGTTGCCCGTAAATTAATGCCGGGCAAATTTTACGAAATTACCGTATCAGGGGAAATATACAACGAATCAATTTTTTCTCCACGAAATTTTGGTGCATTCATCTAACGAGGTGGGAATTTCAAAGGGATTACTCAAATTCGCATTTAATCCAATGGATAATTTTTATGTACTAATATATTATAAATTAAATATTTACGGAAATAGCAAATATTTTTATTTGTGTGCTAGAATGAATGCTTTTGTATTTTTATCTTACTGCCCGAAACTCGCAATATCAAAATGAAAGGACGAGGTCACATAGTACTGTTGCCAAAAGTGCAAAACGCATTCTGCGGTAATCTCTCGCAGCTGTACGTGCGATATTAAAAATGACGTAAACATTTGTACGTGGGTATAACATGCACCCTTACTTAAGCGAACTAAAAAAAAGTGCATACAAGCTTTGTAGTATATCACGACAATCTCTTTCCTCAACACGTTATATCTTGAAAGGCACTTTAAAACCAGCATCCTCAAAAATTCCATAAAATCAAAATAATTTATTTAATGATTTAAAAAATGATTTCGTGACAGATTAGTTACCGAAATTTCAGACAGAGATCACTAAATCTGGATATAATTTATACCTATTAAATAGAAGTGAAATTCTATACTTTTAACATTGATATTTGATCAATTCATATTATATTTGGTAATTGAATTTAAGGATTGAAGGAAGAAAATAAAGATGGAACGTAACACTTCACGATGTGTCTACTGTGGTTTAAAAACAGGTATGAACACATATCGAAAAATCCAGCCGTCAGTTCGGTTAAAATTGGTTCAATTTTAAGAGGATTTTTTACGTCACTTTTAGAATGTATCCAGCAGGAATTTTCGAATTTCTGACAGCTTAAATAAAAGATGGAAGGCAAGACTATAATAGGAACACTTTAGTTTTTAAAAATGTAATAACTCGACTGTTACGTGAGTACAGTCAAAATTGACTGACATTTGAGGCGATAATTTGCGAAAATTTCAGAACTTTAGAAGTTTTAAATGAAGACTGGACGATGATACTTTATGACGAGGATCTCTTTGATTAAAAATAGAAGTACCAAGTGATAAAAATTGACAGTCAATTGTAGAATGTAAAAGACGAAAAAAAATGACCAAACCGTGCCAAAAATTCAATTTTCGATATTTTTATATTATTTTGGTACCGGCGATAGCCGCAGGTCTACAAATTAAAATGCCGTTTGATTTTTTGATATCAGATTATCGAAACATCCGGAATCATGGTCGCCATCAACCTACTGTTTTTACACATGTGTGTTTTCCGAACGATGTAAAATCGATCCAACTCGTTATTTTGGTTTGAAAAAATTCTGAGAGACTGTTAAAATGTCAATAAATGTGTGGTAAAACTTTCAAGATTGTATGTTTTAAGGGTCCTTAAAAAAAAATTCCTAAAGAAAGCAAGAAAATGTAGCTCTCACTTGGCCCCCTTAATCGACGTTAGGAGACGACACTTCGCGATAGAGCCACATTGGTTTAAAAAGAAATGCAAAGTGACATAAAAAAAAATCGACAAAACCCTGCAAAAAGCGTAGAGTTATCAGAGGTCCGAATTGACAAGGATTTGCAAAATATTCCAGCTGAAAATGAAACAACACCGCGCCAGCGTACGTCCAGTGAGAAAGAAAACAATTAGAAGACGCCCGGGGCGGCTGAAACCAAGAACAAATTCAATCTCCTTCAATTGTTCTTCCGCGAAATAACGAGCGTCCGCGTTTAAAACGGAACGTACGGGGGTCCAAGAAACGCGAGAGGTTCGCCGAGGGAGCCGGGGGCGGGTCTCGAGTCGTGGAAAATGAAAATCACGGGGGAAAGCTCGTTCCGCGTGTAGCTCGATTAAAGCGAATTAAAACGAAAGCAACACCGCGTTTATTCTCGCGCGAGAATGCTTTCCACGCTCAGTTTCCGCGGATGGCTGTTTCACATTTTAATTGACCAAACAAATTACGCGGCGGCGCGCGGCGTGTCAAAGCAGAAATTTCGCGACCGCCGTTCCCGGTCCTCGAAATCGAGGCGGCCGCCGCGCCGGTCACGCCGACGGTCACGCCGGTCACCACGGATTTCCTGAATCCTACCATCGCGGGTCGTGTCGCGCCGCGTCGGGTCGCGTCGCTGGTCCGAAAATAAATTCTATAACTTATGCGCCCGCGGGCCGTTCGCGCGAATTTCGAAGTACGGAATGGATTCGGCGTTATTGTCGGCCGATTGTCGTTCGCGATCAACAGCCTACGGAGGGAGAGCAGCTCGTAAAATCGTCGAGAGATCCTAGCCGATAACCAATGTTTTCCAATTTCCGCCGGCGGCGGCGGCACGGCCAGACTGCCGATCTAGATCGCGGTGATGCGCGCCGATAACTCGGAATCACCGCTTCATAAAGGAGCTGTTTCGATTTCGACCCCCCGACACGACACGACGCGACGCGACGCGACGCGTGCTCCACTAGAACTGCGACCGGTTATTCCACTTGCCGTTGATTTCTATTATTTTAGTGGGTGCAGCGATATCGGATTGCCACTCGCTCGCCCCCGGTTTTTCTATTCTTTTACCCCTTCGATATGCAGACTACCCCGTGCGCTACTACCGTCGAAAAGAGTGCAAATAACAATTCGCGTGGTATTTTCCATGCAAAATAGAGTTTGCGTAAGTTCATGTAAATTGAGAAGTGTGTACGATTGATCTTGAATCCTTTTTACTTTAAAAAGTAGATTTACCAATATAATATGCAATTGGACCTCTAGCGGGTCCAGGACGTAACACCACCTTTCGTTTCGTCGAATAGAAAACAATTCTATAGCAAACGTGGTCTTATGACGCACAGATTCATATCCGAATCGAAACGTTTGAGTTTACAACAAATTAGCTATATATGTATAGCGTAGAATTTGATCGATCCAGCGCGCCAATATTATTATTCCAAGTTTATTTTAAACACTGTGCGATCAACAAAAATAAAAACAAATTATAATATGCAATTATTCATATAATAAGTTTCTTAAATACTGAAGAGAATGGCATAAAAGATTATTCCACATCGTGGCAACAGGTAAACTTGCTTTCATGAAAATTCATACTTAATAAAGATTCTCATATTTTCAACTACATCTTTTGCACTCCATCGATGCCATTGTGGATGCAGCCTCACCGCTGATAAATGTTTATATAAAAGGAACGATGCACGGGGAAGATGTAAAAGAAATTGACGTGAAGAGATTCACAAAGATTTCCAAGTTCCTCTTGGCAGAATGGGAGATTGTTGGTTCTGAGATTTTCGTATTCGAAGTTACTGGTAGCATCGAGAGATACTCGGGGCGCTGAGAGTTAATATTATATTAACCGAACAAAATATATCACGAGCATATACACGGTCTTCATAGATTCCCACCGGAGAAAGATCCTATAAATCTAACAAAGAAGGATAATTCAGATGCAGACCGTGCCAAGGCAAGTTTCAGTTAAGAGAGCCAATAGAACAATGGCCGTCGAAGTTCCGGGTTGAAAAAAAAAGTTCCGGGCCAAGATACAAAAGTTATGAAGACAGCCATAAAAGAAACTTCAGGCGCGAAAGTTGTGCCATTCTTATCGGGCATCGATGAGACTCGGCGCGGTCCGAATACGAATCGGGTCTGATCAAACCTGATCCATAATTCTTCGCGGAAATTAATCAAACCGAGGCAGTAGCGGGGACGAAAATACGAGGAGGATGAACCATGATGGAAGATAGTACGCGCGCATCGTAAACATATCCGGCGAGAGATAACGAGGACATGCTCTCGCGACGCGAGCGGCGACCGTAAACGAAGCCGAGAAGTTGCTGCGGACGGAGTCGTTTTCGTGGTACGACTTGAAAATTAACAATAACACCGGCAAAGAGCAGCGTGGTTTGTTGCGAGTGCTCGTTACCTGTTCTTCACGACGACGCGACAACGACGACGACGACGACGATGACGTGTCGTCGTGGAAGAAAGCAGGCTAAAGAGAGGCTAGGTGTCGAGCAAAGCTGAAGAGGAAATTAACGCTGCGACGGCACCTACACACCAATTGTGTTCGGGTCCCCGTTGAAAGTGGACTCTTGGAAAACTGTTTTTTACACAGGCTGTCGCAAAATTGTATGTCGCGGACACCATAGCGCGATTCTACGCCCACGATTTAGTTAAATTACATAAGGAACCCCCCGCAAAATTGACCTTGAACGTGAAAAACTAGGTAAAAAAAACAAACATATTTTTTTCAATCGTGTTCCACTGGAAATTTTGGTTTTTTCACCCTGTTTTTCACGTTCAAGGTCAATTTTGCGGGGGGTTCCTTATGTAATTTTCGACTAAATCGGGGGTGTAGCGCTATGGTGTCCGCGACATATAATTTTGTGACACCCTGAAAAAATCCTTCCAACTAGACTTAGAAGATTTTTTTAGCTGTTTCACGAAGACGATTTTATTGTGCTGTGCTTGTAAACGATGAAAAGATTCTGATATTGTACTATTACCCTATTCGAACAAAAATTATGGAAACACCGAATTACAATCGAAAAATTGATCGTTGTTTTCTACGAAGTAACAGGAGTTCAATCTTGAAATATTCTGTCTACATTAATGTCGTTCAAAAGAGTGGTTTTCGCGCAAAAAGTTGCTGCTAAAATTAGCCTGGTTAAAGCCGCCGCAACAGCTCGAATATTAATTTTTTTCTATCGATATAATCATTACGTCCATACGCTTCGAATATTGCTCTTTTGTTCTCGACAGCAAGTTAGTAATTCGTATCGCAGTTTCAACGGCGTTTAAACGGGAGACGCGCGCGGTTGAATGTTTTTTAATTGTTGTCAACGGATTGTTGATTTTCCACGGTGAAATTTTGAATAGAAATCCCCGCGTTGCCAGCTGAATTCGACTAGGAATAAAAGTTTATTATTATTCGAAGCGGAATTGTTTTTCCGTGGTGCATTATTTTATAGTTATTTAAAGAGGATTTCTGGAATTTATATAGAGCTGCTGACGCACGCGGATTCCAGCGAAACGAAAGTATTATATCGAAACGGTTTATTGTAGCTTTAATTTGATGAAACGTTTCTCACACGGGGTTATGAATTTGTATTTAATTTTACTTTAGAAATTTCAACTACCAGGATATGAACTCTCGCCGGATATCTGCCGTAAGTTGTGAAAATATTTTTCTTTTAACTTTTAATTAAATCGAGAATATCGTACACGGTTTTAATACATCGTCGTTGAATCCTTAAAAAGGGTTGCTGGTATTTACTAAGCGAGCCAGTTCATTTTATTGTAACCCGGCGCGGCGATACAGAAAGCGTGCTTAAAATAGATTTTTACTGTAATAAAAACACCACCGAAGAATTAATGTGTACGCGAAAGTATGACAGGGAATAGTAAGCCACTGGTTACATGCACGTACAGCGTACGTACACATGGAACGCGTGGAAATAGGATAAAGTAAAATTAAACTTTTTATATCAGTCGAAACTAAACAACGTGTCTTTTAGTGCCTTGAAGAAATTTATGGGTTCATTTCATGGGTTCTGTATGCGGTAGTCTATAAAATTCTGTCTACTTATGTATCGCGTATATCAGCGCAATCACTTTGCAGCTGTTTCGACGTTATTACAATTTCACGAACAAACCGGCCGTTAATCTACGTTTATTACCAGCGACTTTACGCCCTCTCCCACCTTTTTCGAGATCGTGATTGCGTGCCGTGCCGTGCCCCGGAGGATAGTCGTTTCCCTCGACCTAGTCGCAGAAAGTCGCCGACGACTAAGTGGTGGCTTTCTGCTACAATCAAGAATACGCTTCCCTTCGGGGCGCATCGCGTTTCCCGCAGCTATGCCACTCGAGGACACCATTGTCCAATGACCAGCCCATCGCCGGTGTTTTTTCCGCTCGAATTATGCGAGTACGACCAGCACTCAATTCCCTTCGTGGACGTCATACGTTTACACGTTCACGCGTTCTACCCCTCCCTTCGAAAACTGCAACTATATACAGCGAATCTTTTCTCAGTAAATTTCCTTTCTTCTACACTACCCCATCAAATTAGAGGAACAATAGTTTCTTTTTTTTTGCATCAACTACTTGTATAGGTTAGACTTCTTGTTGTCATCTATAATTGATGATCGTACAATTTGTGCAATGCCAATCCTATTAGTATACACCAGTTCGTGTGTACAAATTCGTCGTAAAACTTTAAATGGCTGAACTTTCTCTTGGAAACCCCGAAATTTTCGGTTATTATATGTCTTATCTTGTTGATTTCTGCGGGAAACTCTCTACATGGAAGTCCTAGACCGCGGAAACCACTTGTTTTTTAGTTGTGAGCTTGTAAAGTTGAGTAATTTAACATTAATTTTCACTGTTTTACCTCGGAAAGTGACACGTATGGGCGCCGCCATATTGGTAAGCAGGGAGCTCCTTGTGTGTAGTAACTCAGTGGCGACGCTAGATGGGAGTACTAGCGCGCTGATAGTAGCCGGGGTTAGGTGTGGGTTAGTTCTGGTTAGATTGTGTATCGGTTTTGTAGCTCCCTACGTACCAATATGGCGGCGCCCATACCTGTCACTTTCTGAGGTAAAACAGTGAAAATTAATGTTAAATTACTCAACTTTACAAGCTCACAACTTAAAAACGAGTGGTTTCCGCGGTCTAGGACTTCCATGTAGGGGTTTTCTCGCAGAAATCAACAAGATAAGACATGTAATAACTGAAAATTTCGGGGTTTCCAAGAGAAAGTTTACCCTTTTTTTGCATCAACTACTTGTATAGGTTAGACTTCTTGTTGTCATCTATAATTGATCGTACAATTTGTGCAATGCCAATACTATTAGTATACACCAGTTCGTGTGTACAAATTCGTCGTAAAAATTTAAATCGGTAAAAAATAAATAGGTCACTTGAACACAAGATTAATTTTCAAAATAATGAAAATAAATCATTTTTATACCTATCGGGAGAATCATACCAGAAAACGGTACTCACCATGAAAACTTGTACAGTTTCTGCGTTTCTGCGTCACACGGTCACACTCGGGGACAACGAAACTCGCCTGTGTTCACTTTCACTATCATTATACTAATGAGGGTCGCAGGTACGGCGCGGCGGTGAGGCGGCTACCCTCCCGAATTTTCCATTTGCTGAAGAGGGGGAGAGACCCGAACAGATTTCCCGACGATCGGCGATTGTCCCCGAATTGGGACCGGAGTGGAGGCGATTGGTTCATCGCTCCGTCGATCAAACATGGCGGGGACTCTGCGCGCGATCTAGAACGCGGATTTATACCTGCGTTGCACCAAAACCTTCCTTCGAGACAATACACGACGTCACGATCCTACCAACGTACCAATAGACTAGTGACGTCACATTTTGTCATAAATGCATAAAATCCGCGGACCAATGAGTATCATTACAATTACAAGTGTTCGTGTATACGATTGAAAAAGACTGAAACTATAGCATGTAAACATGTCCCAGTAAAACTATTATTCTCCGGAAGATCCGAATGAATTTGTAGATTGGCGACATCCAATTTCGTTGGCGGCAATAAAAGGAAGTCAGCTGATCAGACACTTCCGAGGAAAATTCATTTCGAAGCAAACGGTTATCCGGCGCGTACGCCCCCTGCCCCTGATCAGCCGCATTTGCGTTTCAAACGAGCCCCTAAGTCAGCTGCAGCGTATCCCATGGAAACACGCTGAAACGACGTAACTTTTGATTCACTGGCTGCCAATAATATTTCTGGCCCGAACGTTGCGCGCCGTTAAACTAGCGCTATCTAATTCCGTCCGGTGTGTTCCCCTTGATTCGTGAGCATTGTTTGATTTGGTGACCCCTCTCGGAACGCGCGGTTCGCTCTGATACTACCCTATAAACTTGTACAGTGCGCACCGCTCCGATGCAGATTTGTGCATTCGTCTGAGCAGGTGTCTCGTCCGAGCGCAACGCTGATTCGCTGCAGGTGCAAAAGGAAAACCGGATCATCTAGATAATTCGTTTCTTGCAAATATCGTCACATTGAGGAAAAATTTCGTCATTCGTATCAGTTCGCTAAAATGTAAAATTGAACTTTTAGTTATATGTAATAATATATTTTATAAATAACATCGCAAACGGAATAAACCCGGGGAGACTTAAATCGATGGTCCATTTCGTTCTCGTTGATCCAGATAGAAAAGTTTCATACAGATCTTTATTCCCCGGAACTAAAATCGTCAGTAGAACAAGTACGTAACAGTCTGAAATACTGTTGCGCGGTGTGCATCGCAGTTGTAATGAAAGTCAAATCTACATCTCTGCGAAATAGGTCACGATTTTACGGTTATTACGAAACATAGATTCAACTATGTTCAAGATATCTGTGGAAACTGAATCCAGATTTTCTCTAGAATGAAACTCTATGGTTTCGGTAGAATAGAAGTGTACGGGTCATGTAAAACGGAACATATTGCCCGTAATGTGGCATGATTTATACCATCCGCGGAACTTGAGATTCGCGGTTATACAGTACAGGAACCAGTTCTTACTTCCGTCGCGACAAAATTTACACTGGACTCACTAATTCAAAAAAACTAATGAAAAAAAAGAGACTTTGAAGGCAGAATACCTATTAACCTATTAATGAATCTCGAATATGACAGGTAAAAGCTTTTAATTTGTTGTTTCTCGATCGTAAATGTTTAATAAACTGAACAATGCTCTCGGCGCACGGTTTCGATCAATAATAAAAACTAAGCAATTTTGCAATATTTAAATTCTCAACGTTTCGATCCGGATTTGGATCATCCTCAAGAGAGATGCGTCTGAAATTATATATATAATTAATATTCTGGATATTTAACAGGTGGGACAAACTGATTATCGATTAAACTTTTAAGCTTTTAATTTAAAATGAAGTTACAATTCTTGAAAATCGAAAATCGGGATCTCATTATGTCCACGGTGAGTACTTAATCGCCAGGACAGAAGATTCGCCTGGGCCAAGACAACGTCGGGAAACGGAAACCGACAACAGTCCTTCCGGTTAATCCCGAAATGATTTGTTCGCAACTCGAGGACGTCCGGACGTTTCCTCTCCAGATGCTCTCTCTCTTTCCACGACGTTGAAAAGTTCTATCCCGCGACTCGTGGAATCCTGGCCGCACAAAAGCCGCGCGCCGTTTTCTTCCGACTGGCATGCCTAAGCTCCTGACAGTTTGACATCGACGGGGAAACCACCACAGATTTCTCGCCACCCCCGTCCCTTGTAGAATCCGCCCGGAAATGAGATTACTTAATCCGGTTGTTTCATCATCGAAACAGACCGTGGAAATGAAATATTCCGCGTTACCGCAGCGCTGGAATCCGCTCGAACGCTCTCTCCGCCTCCTCGCGCGTTAATCTAATCCCGGATGAAAGTAATTTTAACCATGGACGAGTTAACGGGGCTATTCTGCCTTCGAGTGCCATTTTTTTTTGCACCGATTTGTAGCAATTTTCTTCGAAATAACTGTTGAACACTACTAGTGCTATCGAGATTTATAAATGAATTGCTTGAATAAAAAAAATTTTTATCATTTCGTTAGATAAATTATTTCTATTCTGTGAGCTCATTTATCGAGTAGGAATCGTGTGAGGATTGTTAACACAAAACGTACCAACCATTAAAATAATTTAGTAAATATTGCCATATGAAAATGGTAACACTAAATTTATTGAGATTGTCAGTCATTTTCAATATAATAGATTAATAGATACTTGGACAAATTCCATTATTTTCTATAAATGGATTTTTATAATTCGAACAATTGGAAAATATAAAAACGGTCATGTGACCGTGGTAGATTTAGTGTTAAATTAATTACTGTACATCGATTTGTGTAAAGATCCACGATAGCAATGTCTACCTGAATAAATGATAGGGAAGTTTAGAGAGAATGTGAAAAGTAGATTTTTTAAAATAATTATTCAGAGTTATTGTTAGATTGCAGGCTCCCAGGCATTAAAGGCTCGTAGAAGTTTTGAGAAGGAAATGGAATACAAAGTTTAATAAAATCCAAAGCTGTTTCAGGTTATTTTTCAGCTACCAGCAGCGCTATTACAGCAGGAAATAAAATTTTCCCTTAATTCCACTTTCTTGAAATTTATCTGCGAAAGTGGGAATTTGCATAGACACATCTGCAGTTGTATTATAATGGCGAGGACTCGCGGTCCTTCTGTCGGTGTTTCTCTTTCCTTCTTCTTCTTCTTCTTCTTCTTGTTTCTCTCGCGTCTCTTACTTTAAGCCGTGTATTATAAAATATATAGCAACGCGTGTACATTAATAAAAATTTCTACTTAATTTTTATAACGAACAGCCCTCGTTGGAACGAATTTTATTCGTTGAAGGAAATTTTTCTCTCGGTCTGCCTTTTTAGCCCCCACAATCCCCCGGCAAATGGAGAATTTTCCATAAAGACTCGCAAAAGCGCGGTAATATGTTATCGAGTTGAAAATGCCGATGGTTCTTTTGAATTTGAATGAACGTAATAAAACGACGATAAGAGGATACTTTGAAGCAGAGGATCCCCATATTAAGTTTCATTCTGATGGCTACATTTTGAAGGCATTCCAGGTAGGTCGCATTAATTCTTCGGTGACTAGGTTAAAGTTAATTAAACTGAGACGTATATCATCGTACGCCGGAGCGGTGGGTAACACTGGTTGCACTCGGAAAATCTAATAGCTACCGCCGAGCACCGGCAGTGTCATTCAATGTAGACAATTTGAATTTCAATTTTAGTTCTACAGAAAATTAGTGATACGTGCGAGTTTATCGTACCGTAGCATTTCCATTCCTCATTTCTACAAATATGTTTAATTTCATTAAAATCACGAATCTAGCATACAGTTAATAGAAAATTAATATTTCAATACATAAGCTGCCATTTTTTGCCCACGTATATGATAATATCGCTGTTGGTCATTTCAACGTTTGCAATGCATCAGCAACGATCGTACTCCTGGAAGCCAACCACATTTTCCACAATTTTTTTCATCCGTTATATTCTGAAAACTGCCCTCAAAACAGCAGCAAATTTTCAGCCAGTCGCGGGTTATCTTGACCATCGCGTGGGTGTATGGGTGGCGTGCGAGTGTAGTGACGAGCATGAGCAGGTAAACGAAGTAAAAACCGCGGTGTGCGACTAGCGCAAAGGGGAAAAAGTCTGCGGACCATTGGGGTGGCTTTTTGCGAGGGTGGGTCCCCGTCGTTTCTCTTTTCGCGACGGGAAATTTGATTTTCTCGTGGATGAAGAGGTGTGACGTTGCGTTCTACAGTGGACCCTCTATAAGGACACTATGATTTACGAAGAATTATTAATGTAATTCACGAAACTTCGCTGGTACTGTCATCTGGAAGAAATATTCAAAAGTACGTGAAAACAAACTGTATTCTGTATATAATAATAATAATGATATCGGCGCAAGGTTCGATCATTTTAAAACCAACAGCAAATGTGCAATTAATATATCCTCGACGTTTCGATCATAATGCTGATCATTATCTAAGAGATATATTTTGCGTCTGAAAAATAAATTTTAGTATATATAAGTAAACATAGTTAGAAAGAAAACTTTGATTTACACGGCTGTGTCGCAAATGTTTGTAACTGTGTTTACTTATAAATACTAAAATTTATTTTTCAGACGCAAAATACGTCTCTCAGATAATGATCAGCATTATGATCGAAACGTCGAGACATTTGATATATTAATTGCACATATGCTGTTGGTTTTAAAATGATCGAACCTTGCGCCGATATCATTATTATTATTATATATTATAATTTCGATCGAGAAAAGCTCACATTGTATTCTGTATACTGTAAGTGTTCATTTTTCGTCGATCTTTAAAATCCGTGTTTCCGCCGCGCCCTGGATATTTCTCCGCAAACGATAACGTTCTTATAGAAATTTCGTACGAGCGTAGTATCGCGGGAGGAACCGATAATGCGAAAGCACGGTCTATCGAGCAGGTCGCGATAGCTTGCACAGGTGTGGCAAACGCGAGCTTGCGCGCGTGCCCTCCGGGCGTGTGCTTTGTGCGCTGCGCGACCCTCCGCTTATGGCAGCGCGCACCGGCGCGTGCACATTTACGCGGTGCGTCTTGCAGAACGTTTGCGTGCCCGGGGAACGCGGACCGATCCACCGCAACTAATTAGGTGATGTGTTTATCGCGCGTATCAGTTAGCCGGCGCGGCGCGGCGCGGCGCGGCGTGACGGGCTAACTAGTTATAATCGATTATCGCCCCCGAGAATCGAATTCTTCACAGTTCGTCGGCGTGGTTCGACGCGTTCGCATACTCTCCTCCAACCACGCGTGCACACGTTCGCTCGAGACACCGCCACAGCGTCGGCTCTACAGGGTGTCGGAAAACTAATGGTCACCTATTGGTCGCCATTTGTACAAAAAACTTTCCGCTAAGTTGCACAAACAAGGTTTAGTCGAAACAGAAAATTGTACACTGTGATATCTTGGAAAAAAGTTTCCTTCTAAATGTTCTCTCTTCTCGAACAGTAGGAATTGTTTGTGTAACAATTTATAAAATATGTTCACAAACCAGAGATTCGACTCTAGTATGACCACTACTTTTATTAAACCAAACAGCTTTAAACCAGTTCTGGCTTATAAGCTTATAATAACATAGATACATTTTTACATATCCAAATGCGTATACATATATTACTACATATTATTAGCAGTAAGATTGTAGTTTAAAACTAGGCAAATATCAGTATTCGCTAGATATCACAATATTTCGCAGTCGGGTAACTAATTCTAATAAAATATTGCCTAAAATACTTAATCTCTAACATCTTTCTATTTTACAGGTAAAGTTTCGTTTTGTACTGTCTTTGGGTTTTCGCCTTATAACTAGTTTTATGATTAGCCTAGTATTGCTCTGCTTATTACTACATATCTCTATTTTCCCAGTCAAGGGCTGTTACACGAAAATATTGTTGGACGTACAAAAATCGTACAAAAATTCCATTGTATATGATTTTTTTCATTTTGTGGATATGAAATTGATTTAAATACCTCATACGATACTTAAATGTCTAGTAGTTTATTAAATACGAACAAAAATAATAATGCCAACAATATTTTCAAGAATGGCACAGCAATTTTCAGTGGCGCCTCAGAGTCGCCATCCGAGTGCTAAGGGTTAATATTTAGTTTTTTCAAGAAGTCATCTATTGTAACTGGAGGGGTTCTACAAATTCTTGTTAAACTTTGGATCATTTCCCGCCTAACTTTGGAGCGCAGAGGGCATTGCCATACGAGATGGTCTATATCTTGTATGGGAGCACTCACAAGTGGAGTCTGGTACGATTCCTAATCTAGACAGTGATTCTCGCGTGTTTACATGATTAGATCTTATTCTACCAAATCTTACAATCCATTCTCTGGTCAGGTCAAGTCCACTGTACCAAGGTGACCACTATTTTTCTTACACCCGGTACACTTTCTACCGGCAAAAACCCACCCCCGCGCACCACCCTCTCGTACCCCTAACTGGCAACCAACAAGATCCCCTTTGTCCCCCGTGGTGTCCTAGGGAAACGCGACGGAGTTTTGTCGGTTCAGTGAATGGAATATCTTTTGTGTGTTCGGCGGCCGAAATTATTCCGGTCCGTTGTAATTAGCGGATCCGTGTGTTTTCGGATTTGTCGCGGGTGAGCGATGCTAACCGAATATTTTGGATTCCCCGCGGACCGGCGGCACCGCGCGCGCGGTTGCACGGTAATAATTAGACCGACGGTTTTGTACGCGCACGCGAACACCACCGAGACAAAAATAATGGTCGGAAAGGCGAAACTCAAATAACGGTTTCCATTTCAATTCGGCCCGCGGAAATTGGCCCGTGGATATACGTACATTTTCGGGATTTTTCAGTGATAAAGTTTCACCTCTGTACATATACATGCATTCGGTATCTGATCTTTCGATTCCCTTGGGAGATGCTTCGCAAAATTATTTTTGAATACGTTCGATTATGTTCGGGGCTTTTATTCATTCGGAAAATATAGGATTGTATTCAATTAATCATAATTCGTGTCGACCGAGTTTATAAATAATTGCACACTAAACTTTGTGCAAATTAAAAATATTAGGAGAAGTAGGATCCAGATAGGACGTTTGTTGTTCACTTAATAATCGAACTAGATTTTCTCATAAATGTTCTGCACTACGATTTTAAGCACCATAGTCTATTCAGGGTGAGCTAGAAATCGTAGTACAACCGGGCAGGGGGTGATTCTACATAGAAAAGTAAGAACAAAATTTGCTATAACATTTTGCATATCGAAAGCTTCGTTTTCGAGAAAATGGAATTTGAAAATGCAGCGAATACGCGTGCTATTAGATAGGAGTCGTCTGACGCGTCTGACTATGACCAACCAATTCTACTTCCTGCAAATACTAAAACGTCCAGATAGGACGTTTGTTGTTAACTTAATAACCGAACTAGATTTTCTCATAAATGTTCTGCACTACGATTTTAAGCACCATAGTCTATTCAGGGTGAGCTAGAAATCGTAGTACAACCGGGCAGGGGGTGATTCTACATAGAAAAGTAAGAACAAAATTTGCTATAACATTTTGCATAGAAAGCTTCGTTTTCGAGAAAATGGAATTTGAAAATGCAGCGAATACGCGTGCTATTAGTAGGCTGCGGATCTTTATGCAAAATAATAATTGTCTGCAACGATAGCAGGCCACAGGAACCAAATAAAAAATTCCTTATTCTTTTAGTGATCTTATTAAAGTGAAACTAACACACCGATGTCCTTAAATCTTTTTAATATGTCCACTGCTTTAAATTGTACATGTCCGTTTTTGTCATAAATGCATAAAATCCGCAGTCTAGCTATTAGATAGAAGTCGTCTGACGCGTCTGACTATGACCAACCAATTCTACTTGCTGCATATACTAAAACACGCGAGCCTGATTTTCTCGAAAACGAAGCCCCGTATGAGAAAACTATATTCCTTATTTTCGACTAGATTTTATGTGAGGAATCATCCCGTTGCCGGTTGTACCACGATTTCGCAAACACCATGTATATTTGCCTACGGTGATAGCGAACGTGTCAAGTTGTTCTTTTTGCCATAGGTGTACAGCATAATTTTCTCCTTGTGTTTTCTCTCAATTGCAACAGTTATCACGCACGTCCCGGCGAACAAAGTTAGTTTAATAAATCGACGCTCATTGTTCCCCAGGATTTCTGTCGGATGGACGATTTTTATTATTCACAAGCTGGCCGCAGAATGCAGGTCGACGACGTAGAACAGAGAGTCGCATTCGACCGGGACTTCGTACCTTTTTAAGCGGCGAAATGCTTGGAAATGTGTCCTGGCAGGTGTAGCAACCACCTCCGAACCCAACTGGCCCGATCGATACTCTCGGATCGCAATCTCGCTGGGTCACGTTGGCCCCGCAAAGGTAAAGCTACCTCGAAAAAAAAGAGGAAGAAGAAAAAAAGGAAAGAAACTTCTCCCGGAAAACCTTTCTTTCTCCTTTCCTGCTACCCTAGCCACTTTCAGCCACTTAAAAAGTGGAAGCAGAATGCTCGACGAAGAGAAACGCGTATTACCCTCGGGGAAGAGAGCATCGCGAGGAGAAAGCCGGACGGAAATTCGTTCCTGGGAACCACGATAAGTATTCGAAAATTGACAGGCTTAATGAGCCTTAAATGCTTCGTCTGAACCACTTGCACGGCTAATCCTCTGTTAGCAGATTAAATAAACATCGGCCCGTGTGTTGTTTGCAAGCGCTGATTTAATAATTCCGTATCGTTCGGACAACGTTTGTTCGCTGAATATTTTAGCAAGTGCAGTGAGACTTCGATGCAAATTTCCTGACCAACGCGTCATCGATACCGTGGGCTTTCAGCTTGGTATTGTAAGTCTTAGAGTTCCACATTTTAGACTTCACTCGTATGTGTACCTCAAAATATTTATAGATATTTAAATAAACTTGGAATAATAATATTGGCGCGTTGGTTCGATCAAATTCTACCCTATATATAGCTAATTTGTTGTAAACTCGAACCAGCGCGCCAATATTATTATTCCAAGTTTATTTAAAACACTGTACGATAGACAAAAATAAAAAAAATTAGATATTTAATATTAGAACAAAATTAGTATTAGATTAGTATTAATATTCCATTAGTATTAGTATTAGATTAGTATTAGTATTAGTGTTAGTATTAGATTAGTATTAGTATTAGTATTAGTGTTAGTATTAGATTGGTATTAGATTAATATTAGATTAGTATTAGATTAGTATTAGATTAGTATTAGATTAGTATTAGATTAGTATTAGATTAGTATTAGTATTAGATTAGTATTAGATTAGTATTAGATTAGTATTAGATTAGTATTAGTATTAGTGTTAGTATTAGATTGGTATTAGATTAGTATTAGATTAGTATTAGATTAGTATTAGATTAGTATTAGATTAGTATTAGTATTAGAATTTAATATTAGATAGAAGAATATTAAATTCTTCTATGAATTTTTAACGTTAGGGCAAAATATGTCCAAATGTGTATTACAGTAAAACTGACTGTTGGTAGTCGCGCGCGCGCGCGCGAATGGTTTCCGGTGAGAACCGCAATTATTTTCGCGGCAACCCGATGGAAGACCGTGGGAACGATTTATTTCGACTCATTTGGTAACGTTGACTTCAAGGAAAGAGTACGGGGCAGCACAGTGGAAGCGGATCGGTATTTCTGGTTAATCACCAGCCGTCACCGCTTCATTTTTCACGGCGTTCCGCGTGCCGCGAATTCCGGCTGTCAAATTACGAGGAGCCAGAGCCCCAAGTTCGTCGTTCGTCAGTTCGGAGTTTCGACTCGGAAACGGAGGAGGTAGTACGAAACGATCGTCTTTAAGGCGCCGCCAGACGAAAGACTACGTGTACACACAAAGGCAAAACATAGTAATCTCTCGATGGATGCGCGCAACGCCAGCCGCAGAGCTAGTGAGTGGGCTTTAAAGCCCCGCGGCTTCAAAGGTGGCTTCTCTTCCTCCTGTTCCTGCCGCTTTACGGACGCGAGTATCGTCGATTATTAATTTTTATCGGGAAACCGATAGCCTCGCGAACTTTAGAGCCTGTTTTTTCTTTTTTCTTTATTTTGCACATTACCTTTTTTACGGTTCTATTAACGTTTCACGAGTGGACCACGAAATTTCCCCGTTTTTCATCGTTTCATGAAAAATCCCGGGGAAAAAAAGAGGAGACACTTTTTATTATCGCTGATTAGATTTCCCAACGGGGGAATAATGTTATTCGAGACTAAGCGCAAAATTAATTGGAAATCCTGCGCCGTTGATCGCGTTAACGGCGAAACTATTGGGTCTCCTTAGCGGAAGGATTGTCAAGGACTTCCGAGGTCCTTCGAGGACTGTTCAGTATCTTCGAATGGCAATTCAGTCATCGGGAAGACTTAGGGTAACCAAAAGGATCACGGAGATCCTTCCAATACAAAGGCCACCAAAGACTCTTGATGTCCTCAAAGGATCTCCGAGACCGTAGTAATACCAGAGTCATCGGCGAACGCCCGGTTCATCGTGGGCTCGTTGAAAATTTTCAGGATTATATCTTTCGACGCTTATTTTCATTTTTAATGGTACTGTGAATTAGGTTTGCGGTCGAGTTTAGGGTCTCCGATACCTAGCGTACATGCAGCTGTACAATTTATGTATTTAATTCTGTATTTAATTTTGTTGTCATTACAATATAATTAAAAATTTTCAGACGCAGTTTTCTTCTTTCTTGAAAAAGACCCACATAAGGGTCGAAACGTTGAAGGTTTAATTTAACTAGCACAATTGCTTTATTTTGTTTAAAATTGATCGAACCGTTGCGCCGAGAGCATAAGCATTTTCCCTGATTTTAACAATTTACGATCGATAACTTGAACAACATTGTACAATTTATATTTTTATACCATGAATGAGAGAATAAAATTTCTCTGTCATTTTTTTTGCAGATCGTGCAAAGTATCAAATTTTTTTTATTTTAAACACCCATAAATCACTGTCACCGTTTGCACAATTCAAAACAGATGCGAATTTGTTAAAAACATCCGAAACTTCTTAAGAGAGTTTCAGTGGTTTTTCCTGTTGCATTATAAAGTCCAGCTACTGTGTAATTAAGAATTTGTGGAGATCCTGTGACAGATCTCCAAAGAACATGATCTTTTGAAGCCTTAAAAAAGATAGAGACACACAGCAATGGCGGCGAAAGTCGACAGAAGATGGTCGAGGGACAACCTGTCCTCGAATAAAATGAAACTCGCCGTAAAAGGGAATCGGAAACTTTTTTCAATTCTTAGCGAACGTTCCGTTCTTCCATTGTATCGCACGGTTGAATTCTACAGCTTTGAAATATTTACTTGTTCGTCGGACGAACAATAAACTTTACTTTCTTAATGACAAGGCGAAATGGAATATAATGGAGTTTCTGTATATTAATTAAATAAATGCAGCTTCAGCGAAATGGCAAAACAACAATATACCGCGTTGTCTTTGATATCGTTTCCTTTGTGTTATTATAATCATTGTAAGCGATGCAGCATTAACATTCGTACGACTGTCAAGTACAGCAGAATTACTGTCTTCCGGTGAGTCATTGTCATCTGTGCAACCGGTATTGGTGCAACATAATTCATTCATTGCAATAAATATTAAGAATTATTTACTTGGAGATTATAATTATGAAATTCTAGGATTAAATTGCATTACTTAGAAATATGTCGGTACTTTTAAAAAATTGTTCAATTTATGAGATATTAAATTTGGGCGAATCTATTAAAAATATTATTTAAAGACACTGAGTTTAAAGACTTGAAATTTTCTCAATTGTCTGCCAGTGATTAAAATAAGTTTTAAACACAAATTTTTGAGAAATCCTGATCAAAATATGATGCAACAAGTTATTGACAATGAATCGGAGCTTTCCCCTCGAAACCGAAAAATCCGCAGGCCGCCGAGGATTTCATTAGATCGAAAGTTTATTAAAATGTAGTTACGGCTGGGAAAGGGCGAGCAGCGTGGGTGATTTCAATCTCCCGTATTGTTTAACTGGAAAGTTTCCCTCTCCCCAGCCCCGGCTTCTCGGCGTGATTAAAGAGCTGCCTCGACGTTGTTCTCGCAATGAAACCCGCCGTTTCCAGGAAAGACATTGTTCTGAAACTCGGGGAGCGTTCGTGCCGCCGCGTATCGACTGGCAAGTGCGCGTCGCGTCGCCTCTCCTCGTTGCAACGGGGTGCAACGCCTGCACAGCAGTGCATGCACACGTGGATCGCGCACGTTTGGGGAGGGGGGAGGTGTGTGCATACGCAAAACCGAGGGAAAAATAACCGGGTTACAGTCGGACGAGCCGGGGAGAGAAGCATTTACGCTAATCGTCGCGTAGTTTCCACGGTTTTCGGGGCTCGACGCGCCTCTTGTTCGTCGCGGCAACTCGTCGCGACCGTAATTGATATTTGTCCCGGTGATTTATGAAATTCTCATGGAACAATTTCGCTGGTAAATTGGCCGCATATTTTTAAACTCGTCGCGTCGCGTGGCGTTGCGAGTGCAAATACGCGTTCCCGCCTGAAAGCGATATTTTTTCTTTGTTTCGGTATCGAAACGTTCGTTTACCGGAAGCACAGAATTCGAGTGATTTTGGGACTCGTGAGAGTTCGCTACTGCGGTTGAATTTTTCGTGCATTTCGATCGCTGTATGCGCCCAGCTTTGGTGGAATCGATCCATGGTGCAATGAAGCCCGAAGTCGGAAATTTGATACACAAAAATATGAGGTTCTTTGATTTGGAAAATTGAGAGAGCTTTTCGGCTTGTTGCAGTGTTCTCTTCCTCTGCCGTTTCGGAAATCAAGATTTTCTGATAATTTATTCGTTATACATTTTTGTCGTAAATGCATAAAATCCGCTGTCTATTCATTATGTATAATTATTCCAGAGCTTCTTATTTCGGAAAATTTTCCCCAATTATTGGAGACTCGCAATGCCAGAAATTGCGGATGCACGAAATTATGGAAGCGTCCTAAGAGTGCCATTGATGACATCTTTACTCTGCTCCATACTTTATAAGTACACAGTCAAACACACGACTGCTTGCAAACGAAAATGGCGAAAAGGTAAACTTTTAAGGGCCATAATTTAACAGACACTTTACTTAGGAATAACGACCCGTATTTTACCCGTGCTGTTTGCTTGCCTTTTAAACTGAGCATATTTTTTAACAACGTCTTTAACGCTGGTTTTTATAAATAAATTTATTGAAAGATGTTCGATGTGCAAGAATTCAAGAATGTATTTTTCTTTCTCGATTTATTTCAAGGATATTCTCAAAAAGTTATTATTAAGAATCTGAACAAGGTATTTGCATAAAACATCGCAGACTTGTTTATGCACATCTAATCTGCATCTATAACTTTTTATGAATTGTTATCATCAAAATCGTGATAACTGTTCACCATGGAACCAAACCTTCTTTCAAATTCGTTTTGAACTTTTCATTAACAATCGCGAGAATTTGATTACCTTCGTTTAATGAATTGTGTACTGCATGAACGGCGAATATAACGTCGATAAAAAATTCTGTTTAATGATTTTACACGGGGACGAGCTCGCGAGGTTTCCATTTATTCCGCAATAAATATCGTTATGCGCTGTAACTTCGCGTTACGAACGCTCAAACGTCGATAAAGTTTTTGCAGCATCGGTATTTCCGGGCCCGGAAACTTCCCGGGGCGTGTTTTATGCATGCGTACAACCGGGGACAAAATTAGCAGGCATTTTTTACCGGGATACAAGTTGAGCGGACTCGGGGAAAGTTCGAGTGCTCAAAAGGTTCCGAGGGAAGAAACTCTGTTTCGTCCATCTTTCCAACCTCGAAACCGCCCCGACACTTGTTAAGTACCTTATTTGAGTTTCAAAGTTGAGTTTTACGGTCATTTTTTTCCCACCGAGGCCAACCCACTTCGGCGTGCGCTCCAAAAGGCCAACGCGTCTTTAATCACTTCGCGTATCGACTTGCGAAGCGATCTTTCGTATTTCAAACTGTTCCCTTCGTCGCAAATAATTGCACAGTGCTTCCATTTCAGCGGGTTACAGTCGGGTTCGATCCAAAAATGAAATTTTCACTTCTGTTTACTTTAGAAAAAATTCGCTGAATAGCAAAATTATTTTTATTAATATTTTAAATATTAACATCGCATCTGAGATTTTTTCGTATACATTCGTGCGTTTAAATACAATTTTTCAAAGAACATTTTATTTTCGTATTCCATTTGGCAAGAAAAATATACTGTCGGTAATGGACAAAATAATATGCTGTAAAAATTTCATATCTTTTCTTTATAGCTGTTTCAAAATAAAATGTGGCGAGTAAGATCTACAAAACAGTAGATGTCATGATTCTTTCGGGTGTCGTGATTTTTACTCGTAAATCTATTAGAAGTATAGTAAATTTCTGATGAAATCCATTGAAATTTACGTACGTATAATAGACATAATGGGCCGAGTTACGAGAAAAGGAAGTGAAATAAAGTTTACAAGTACCTAACAGTGAAAAGTTTACTCGTAAAAATACTAAGAGCGGGGCATGTTATGGTCGAGAAAGAAGAAGTAGCTATTCGAGTCTGTCAACCCGTAAAATGACATATTTCAACGTACAATAAAATTTCACGTCGTTTCCTACGGTTCTGAATTCCCCGCAGAATATAATATTCGATTGGATCGATTAATCTTGACAGAAAAACACGATAAATTAATATGTATGCAAGAGTACAATAATTGCAATATTGATGGAAAATAATGTAACGTGCATAAAAAGCTTGCATTATAAAAAATATTCGACCATGTTTATGAAGAGTTGAATGTGTCTGACAGCACATTTCTACTTTTTACCGAAAAATATATTACGGAAATATTAAAGCAACCATTCGGTCCAAGTGCATTAAAAGTATGTCCGACCACAAACCGACCCATTCTACTTGCTACCAAAATATTCTATAAATATAATTTTAAAAAATATTCGGCTTATGCTTCTTGACAGTTTAGTGTGTCTGGCCACAGAGAGACCATTTCCACTGTTTTTCCAAATAATTTCACAAGAAAACAAATTCTTTTGTAACGAAATCATTCGATAATGAATATTTTTTACTGATTTAACGTTTCGCTTCAATTTACGGAAATATTAAAGCAACCATTCGGTCCAAGTGCATTAAAAGTATGTCCGACCACAAACCGACCCATTCTACTTGCTACCAAAATATTCTATAAATATAATTTTAAAAAATATTCGGCTTATGCTTCTTGACAGTTTAGTGTGTCTGGCCACAGAGAGACCATTTCCACTGTTTTTCCAAATAATTTCACAAGAAAACAAATTCTTTTACAACGAAATCATTCGATAATGAATAATTTTTGTTGCTTTAACGTTTCGCTTCAATTTACGGAAATGTTAAAGCAACCATTCGGTCCAAGTGTATTAAAAGTATGTCCGACCACAAACCGACCCATTCTACTTGCTACCAAAATATTCTATAAATATAATTTTAAAAAATATTCGGCTTATGCTCCTTGACAGTTTAGTGTGTCTGGCCACAGAGAGACCATTTCCACTGTTTTTCCAAATAATTTCACAAGAAAACAAATTCTTTTGTAACGAAATCATTCGATAATGAATTTTTTTGTTGCTTTAACGTTTCGCTTTAATTTACGGAAATATTAAAGCAACCATTCGGTCCAAGTGTATTAAAAGTATGTCCGACCACAAACCGACCCATTCTACTTGCTACCAAAATATTCTATAAATATAATTTTAAAAAATATTCGGCTTATGCTCCTTGACAGTTTAGTGTGTCTGGCTACAAAGAGACCATTTCCACTGTTTTTCCAAAAAATTTCACATGAAAAGAAATTCTTTTATAACGAAATCATTCGATAATGAATATTTTTTGTTGCTTTTTAACGTTTCGCTTCGATAGCAGTAAATTCCGTAAAACCAAAGAGACAATTGTTAATAGCTAGCAATATGTATTTACGGTCCGACAGGTTGCTGGCGGACAGAAAAATGGCGTTGGAGCATTGTCGCACCGGCACGACACGTAATTTATGTTACTGTGCCCCGACGTCGCGATAATGAAAGTACCGCGATGCAGATTAATTAACTGGCTGTTACGAAAAAAAGAACAAGGAAACCAGAGAGAGAGAGACAGAGAGAGAGAGAGACGGAGAGGGAAGATTCGCGAGAGTCTATTCGCACCGGATCGACTTCAACGAGAGTCCCTTTATGGTCCTCTTTTTGCGGCCGCCGCGCCGTGAAAATATCGCTCTTTAATCCGATGCTTAATTACCGTTTAGCGTTTTCACGACTCTCCACTCGTTCCCGTTGTTATTTGGAACACGCGGAGTGGCTTTATTTAATACACCGGCTGCCAGCAATATAGGAAATCAACCTGAATACTTTCATTCCCATTTTTCTACCCCAAACTTCACCGGAACTGCATAAACATTTATAAACTGGCGCGAGAGCGTACTCGAACCTTTATTACTTTTATTCTCGGATTAACATAATAAAATTAAAATCTGTTTCAGAACTATTCATCGAAGCATCGCACAAGAATAAATACAAAAAAATACGTCGTACGGAAGAATATCGAGAATATTTTAATGAAACAAAACATTAAATAATTTTGTTTTCACTCTGAAAAATTCATCCTTGAAGAGATAAAAAGAATATATCATTTGCAACTTATTGAGATTATTAAAGATAGAAACTTCTACTTCCTCTGTAAATAGATCATTTGCTAGCATAAAAATCCGTAGACTAGCATTATTTCCCCTAATAAGATTCGATTTCCATGCACTTATAGGGCTGTAGAACTTAAGGCAAACGAAATTTATCCGATAACAAAAATTCGTTATTTTAGTTCGAAGTTATCCACGAAAGTGGAGATTGGTATAAAATCTGCCCATGAATAATTTACTATCGCTAATCCTACATTCGTAACGCGTAGAATAGAATTAAAATAACACTCGCTCTCCACCATATAACTTTCCGAATTCACCATAAACGAGCTTCCACACAGAACGGTTCCATAAAAATTATCCACTGATCAGCGGAGCAATTAGCTCGAAGGACGTGTCCGATGCTCTCGCGAACTAAAAGTGTCGTTTCCACCGGGGCGAGTTCTTCTTAGAACGATATCATACGGAAGACGTTCGAACTCTCGTAAAAGACATAACGTTGAATGATCGATTAAAAAGTAAAGTGTCCTGGAAAGCAGGTTCGTCCCCCATGATTCAATAATAGTTTCCGAAGAACCGCGAGCGAGTGTCGCGCTCGAGCGGCCGTTTCCGAGCGTAGTCAACAATAACTTCGGAAAGGAGCAAAACTGCCAGCGCAAAACCGGCAACTTTCGTCCGACAATAATTGTATTTCTTCGCGTGTGTACGCGGCGGTGGGCGAAGGGACTGGAAGGGGGCGGAGGAGAGGCGGCAGGGAGTATCCTAAAGTCACTCATTACCGCGGGTCAGGTCCCAGGATTGTACGGGTTCTGCAAACGTGAAGGAACTCCTTATGGGTTTCGCCGCCGCCTACACACTCGTTTCCGGTTGCGCGCGAGCTTTCGGTTCATCCATTGTGGCAGACTGAATTCAGCGTAACTAACCTAACTCGATTGCCAGCCGCACTGGGTCATATCGAGAAATTCAACTTACTTGTGTCTCCGCGACACCGCGGCGAGGCGCGTTCTCCAATTAAGCGATTCGCGTCTGCCGTAGTCTCTCTCTCTCTCTCTCTCTCTCTCTCTCTCTCTCTCTCTACCCAATCTTACTAGATTAGGGTAGAATTGCGACGAGTACAAACGCTACCGTAGAAATCCTTTATGCCCGCTGTTCTACTTCAGCCCTCGTCACGCGCGTGGAGGCGTTGATGTAATTGACGTCGAGTATTTTGCAGAATGACGTTTAATGGAATATGGAATAATGTCGAATGAAAACAACGTTGCAATGTATTGTTGGAGCGGGTATGATCGCATCAGATTCTATTGTTAGTTATTGATTTTAGTATGTCATGCGTTTCTCAGAAAACTGAAAAATTTTTCAAATACAGTAAACCCTCGATTCTTGTCCAATAGCCGTCTTTTTCACGGACAACTATCGTGCCCGGACATGCTTTTTGATTTATGACTCCGTCGTAGCTACGTCTTTTTGAAGGCAAAGTAGTGGGGAACTATTACTGGTGGGAAAGTGCTATAACTATGTATTATACATATATTATGTGTACATATGTATACATTAAATTTTAATATATATGTATACATACACGTGTTATACATTCATTTTTCAAAAATAAATCATAACAAAATTTGCGAAATTATGCGGGGTGACGAAGGTACCCCATTTTGGCCAAACGTTTTACGTTACTGACGCAAAAACCTTCGCGCATACGCGTGAAAAGAGCACAATATCTCTGCACTCTGCACTGACTTCAATAGAGAGCCGAACATAGAGAAGGACAGAATGAAATACGGTTCGCGTGACTGTTCGCGTCTCTTTCTTTCCGATGCGCTGTCCTTCCTTGCGACCGAAACTTTCACCGTCGATTAAACCACTAAATACAATTGAAACTATATCGTGTTTGGTCTTGTTTTAATCAGAAAAATGTGAGAAACAAGCCAGTGAAAGTCCCATTAAAAAATAATGAAATTTAAGAAGTTTGAACATTCGATTCATGGTGTCAATGTAGTGGTGTTCACACCGATATACCCGAGTCTACATCAATCGTCTACATCAGTGGGTAGGCACTGGACAGGGATCGTGCCAACGACCCTGGACAAGAATCGAGCATTTACTGTACTTTGAAGAAATTTTGGAGAATTCTTTACAATATTGAGTCTGAAGCATAAACGTTGCGGAAGAGTTATTCGTCAACAAACCGTCGCGCACGTCGGCGCCTTTAATGTTCCCGGGCAGCTATCGGAGCCGATGTCTCGGCAGTGAGTTATAATCGCAATTCCAGAAATCCGGCGATGGGGTTCGGCGAAAATTCTCCTTCAGCCGCGGCGCGGCGGTTTGTTATTCCGCCGGAGAAATTCCATCGGCAAAGCAATTAAATTCTAAGGCGACCGGTCCTAATGAATCGGGCTTTTTTAATTACAAAGGACGAGCGTGGAATAAATTGCAACGAGCTAGTAGCGCGGGGGGTAAGGGCACGTCTCTAGCGTCTTACCTTCGGCGTTGCTCGTACATCGTCGTGCTGACGGTAAACGTTTCGCGAGGTAGAACGCAGTCGCATTCCAGAACAGTGATTTTAACAGCGTCGTTCACCGAAACGTTAGGATTACGCGCTCTCGCCGCCGCGCCGTCGCAGTTTAAAGGCCCTCAGGTTCGAAAGTAATTAGGTTAATTCCGTTAAAAGCTTGCGTGGCCCGGGGGAGCGGCCGAAATTTTTCGCCAGTGTTCGCCGAGCGGAAAAAAATCGGGGCCGGTCTCCGACAATTGTTTCGATTTTGAATCGACCTGGAAAAAAAGAGAGAGATAGAGGGAGGGAGGGAGAGAGAGAGAGAGAGAGAGAGAACGCCAGTGCTTACGTGGAGACAGCGTAATTTTCTCGGCCGGTACAGTATTTCATCGATAATTGTCCCAACCACGGGTCCAGCCAGGGACAATTATGTGTGAGGGATACTATTCTTTGACTTGTGCCGAACGTAGAAATGGAATGGGAAACTCGAGAGGCCTCGGTCGCCAAGAAATGTAAACATAATACGGGTCGGGTATATCGGTGTGGGACCACTATTAATCCGATGGCAAAACTTCTTTATTTTTCATTATTTTTTTATGGATCTTTCACCAACATATTCCTGGCATTTTTCTAATAAAAATGATACCAATTATGATATAATTCCGATTATATTTACGTGTGTAATGAACGTCCCCGCGTAACTTCTCATTGAAATTATATGAACGGAAAATTATTGTAAATACGATGCGAATTATATCGTGTTTGGTATCATTGTAATCAGAAAAATGTCACAAATATATTGGTGAAAGTCTCATACAAAAATAAGTAATAATAAAGAAGTTTTTTATTGGGATTACATTGCGAGGACGCCGCGGGCCTTTGAACTGTGCCGGCGACTGCGACTCTCCGCGTCTCTTTCTTTCCCATACGCTGTCCTTCCATGCGTACGAAAATTTTATCGTCCATTACACACGTAAATATCATCGGAATTATATCATATTTGGTATCATTTTCATTAGAAAAATGCCAGGAATATGTTGGTGAAAGTTCCATAAAAAAATAATGAAAAACAAAGAAACACACCGATATATTATGTTTTATGGCCCCTCAAGGGGTATACCCCGCAGGGGTGGGGAAAGTTCAGGGACAATTATGTGTGAGACATTTGGGACATTTATCGACGAAATACTGTAGTCGCTCGCGTCGCTTAACGGAAGCCCACGTGACCGTGAAAGAATCGAGCGAAACGGAGATTAATTTTTCAACGCCGGTTTGTGGAAAAGTACGAAATTGGAAACACGCGGGAACTGTTCGCCGCAGCCCAGCGGGGGATACACGTTCAAACTCCACTTGGAATTTTCGCTGTGAGCAGCACTTCAATGTTACCACGTAATTATTTCGCTGGCCAGCGAACGCGGCGCGATGCGAAAATACGCCGCAGAAATTTTTACAAAATCTCGCAATGTATGGCCGCGCATCTATTAATACGACGCGTATGCGTGCGCGAAACGACCGGGTTTTACTTAGCGCCGGACCCGTTCGCGTATGTGGCAGAAGTTTTTGTTCAGACAGAATCTATCGGTTCTCCTTTTTCTCAATCAACGATGTAACTGAGAGAATTATTTGCGCACCGCCGTTTTCAATGTAAATTCCGCGCAAAGAACCGGAATAAAATGTTCTCGTTTCGCATACAGAAGTAATTTCAGCTTCTCGAACATCAAAAGGCTTCGATATCAAGCTAATTTGTTTAAATGCACATGAAAGAGTCTAGAAACTCTTAATTAATCGGAAGGACGTGAACACATTTTAGTGCTAGATTAAATCTTTACCGATTTGTACAATAAATCATGTTGTAAGTGGATAAATAGAACATAGACAACAATAAGAAGTTAGATATCTGAGATTCGGATAATCGAGGTTCTACTATATACACTAGGAAA
Organism: Lasioglossum lativentre; assembly: GCA_916610255.1. Lineage (NCBI taxonomy): Eukaryota > Metazoa > Arthropoda > Insecta > Hymenoptera > Halictidae > Lasioglossum > Lasioglossum lativentre. Next base: position 7,517,809 of record OU744366.1, read on the forward strand.
TACTACTAGGTATACTACTAGGAAAAAAAATCGTTTAGACTACCGCTTTACAGAAAGAAAAGTACTCTTTTGAAAAGTGATTTGAATTTCAGAGTTGCACGACAGCATTGACAGATAGCAAAATCAAGCCATGATCAAATATTAAGATCAATACACGATATTTAGAATTTGTGACTGTATATTTAAGGAAAATTTATACGTGGTTATGGAGTCCGCTGTACCTGGAAAGATTCTGAAACCATTCGAAGATCAAATACATTTCACAGAAAAGTGGTAGTTGATCGGAAGTAAGCCAAAGCTTTCCAGTTACAAAGGGGTTTTAATTAAAACTTTTCGAACATTCGCGAGTTCATGTTTGCCGACTTGTTAGAAACTAGCGTTCCCGTTTTCGGGAATGCTTTATCGTCGGTTGACATCGAGCATTTCGATCATTTTGTTCGGAAATTAATTCTCGTGACAAAAAGATGACAGAACCGGGGCAAACGGCGCGGCGTTGTGGAAAGAAGGGAATTCCGAGGAAAGAACCAGCGTCACGAAAGCACTCGTGTTCAGAGGCCACTACGAGGCCGCGTTACAACCGACCGGAGGTACGGTGACCCGCAAGCCTTTTCAATTTTCAGGCCTAGGAACTCGAAAACGAGCACGTTATCTTCGAGGACTGCGTGCTGGTCACGGCGGGGGACGAAAAACCATATCACGTTAATCCGAGAGAGCCTTGCTGCTGCTGTTGCCGTTGCGCGGCCAACGGTGGGAACGCCGTCTGTAATTAGTTTCGTCATTAAGCGACTTTGAAGTTTGCCCGGTGATGATAAGCTTCGCCTTCAGCCGCGCGCAGCCGCGCCATCTTTCGCTCTGAAATCACACTCCGCCACGAAATTTCCGCGGTGTTTCCGCTTTTTTCAAACCAGCGAAAATGTGTATATTTATCTATGCTTGATCATTTTTATTCGAATAATGCGCTCGCATCAATTTAAATTGCTTTTCACCCTTACAATTAGATTAAGCTTTAACACTAGATTGCCCAAGGAAGTCATTTAGACTGCTTTTTAATTTCAATTAGAAAAACAATTCTGGACCGTGGATGAATTTTTTTCATTGATCAACCTGTGGCGTCACAGTCGGGAGATGCACGTCGCTATTTTAACAACAAGAAGCTTGTGTTTCAATGTTAAAATACTATGGGATCCGTCGGGTGACGCTGAGTTTTCCGGATTTAAAACTGCGGGTCTCAACAGAAAAGGGTGAAAAATCAATCAGCAAACATCGCACCTTTGTCCCCGTGTGTACGGTGTATGTGTGTGATATTAATTTAGCAAACGAACGTTCGGCTATAGCGAGCAAGGTACGACCACAAAGCATCCAGCTCGCGAGCTTCGCCGCAACAGTGTTGATCAATATTGTTGTCAGCTAATACTGGCGTCGGTCAAACCAGGCTTCGGTGAGTTCTTGTCGGTGAAATCTGTTTCAGCGACTTCAATGTAACCCGGCTGGGTAGTCGGGCTGTGTCGGTAATTTCAATGTAACCGCCGCGCCGCTGCGACCACGGTTTATAGATTCTCTGTGTGCGCGGCATTTCGTTGTGAAGAAAATTCGCGGGGGTCGCGTTTGCGCGGTAACAGAAGCGGACGGTTTAAACAGATTTATTTGCCGCAAGCAGGGCAAATAGAATTTCGAAAACTAATGGAAAGTACTGTAACGAGGAAATATAATGCATCGGTAGTAGTTAACCCTCCTGCCCTCCCCCCCCCCCATCCGCGAAATTACTTCTTATGAAAAGTTGTTCGACGAAGTCGTTCGTCGGCTCGCGCACAGCAACGACGGTCGAGGAAAATTGCTGGATGCGCAAAGAAGATTGCTGGGACGGCAAACATGGAAGAAAAAGAACGTGCTCGCGAGCAAGAGCAAGCAAGAGACGGAGGGGATCGGCCGAATAATATTGCGGCGGCGAGCGTGTTTACTCGTCGAGAAGTTTTGGAGCAGCCGGCTGGTTGGTTCGTTACGGCCGCAACTCCACTTACAAGTAATTAGACTAACAAGCACGGAGCCCCGGACACGAATTTCAACTGGAAATTCAGTCGCAGGCTTGTCGGTATTCGCGTCAAGTTCCCTGTCGTTCGTTTTCTTCATTGTCCTCGCCGCCTTTTCAGCGGCGCGGCGCGGCGAGGCGCGGCGACTCAAGAAGATTGTCCCTCGGCCAGGGTCAATTAAGAATTGAATGCCCCAGTTTTTCGAGTATCGATCGAATTCGCCCCGGGCTGAATCGACCGCGAATTGTTTTTTCGTAATTAGAAACGGGACCTGCGTGCAGGAAAATATTATGGTGACGAAATTATTGACTCTCGTCTAAAAAGTCACATTTATGAGTCTAATTTTATGTTACGACATATAAATGAATTTTTATTTCAGATAGCAGAACACATTCAATTTTCCTAAAATATTAATCGTATTCACTTTATCGCAGCTACGGTGATTAAAAATTTTTCGTTAATAGTTTCCTACTTGAAAGAGAAAATTTCTGTTCATTGTATTTAACCATTTGCGCTCGGAGCTATTTTAACTCGAAAATTAAACGTTTCTTCCGACCTAGAATATTTCCATTCTCTCTGATTTTTTAAATTTGGTGGATTTGAAATAGATATAATACCTGGAAGAATACTTACATGTTTAGTAATTGATTAGACACCAACATTTTGAATAATGGTACAGCAATTCTTAGTAGCGCCTCATAGTCGCCACTCGCGTTCTAAAGGTTAATACGCACAACGTTGGGATACGGAATTAGAGAATGGACACTGTTATAATTTAGCAACCTACGATTTTAATATCTATTCTCGCGGAGATTTGATTTTCATTCGCTAAAATTGAATTTAACGAGCGTTAAACACGCCGCACAAGTCCATTATAAACATCATCTATCAAATGCACGCGAGTGTGTCTTGCGTTTCATTCTCACTGATGGAGGAGGTAATATAATAATGCGGTAGAACGTAGAACGTATAGGCTCATGTGGTGCAGCGCCGTTGGCAATTTGCAAAATTTATCTCGTCGCGGCCTTATAAAATCCATAAACCGATTTCATTATGCGTTTACAGAAGAACCCCTATGTAATCTGCGCGCTCCATTATTGATCGACTGCAGCACTGTCACGAAATGCACTTTGTAAACTTCGTTCTAGTATCATTTTAATCAGAATAATGCCACAAATATATTGGTGAAAGTCTCATACAAAAATAACGCGGCGGGCCTTTGAACTGTGCCGGCGACTGCGACTCTCAGCGTCTTTTTCTTTCCCATTCGCTGTCCTTCCTTGCGCACGAAACTTCCATCGTCCATTACACACGTAAATATCATCGGATTATATCATTTTTGGTATCAATTTCATTAAAAAAATATCAAGAATATGTTGGTGAAAGTTCCATAAAAAAATAATAAAAAATAAAGAAGTTTTGTTATTGGATTAGTAGTGGTATCCTGGTCTCACACCGATATACCCGACAGAGACAATTATGTGTAAGACATTTGGGACATTTATCGATAAAATACTGTACTAGATGCCTATAGGGTTCATTGAATTTTTATTTAGAAATGGCTGTCTAAAGTAATTTATTCCTGTACATAGTTCTAATTCAAGGATGCAATTAATTGTACGACATCGATATTTATACCATGTTTATTAAACATTGTCAATGTCCAGATGATCAAAGCTATGAACATCGAGTCCAAGTAAATTTGGTGACTCCACATCGCTGGGTCCATCAGATCCAGCGCTGTTCTATAGCGGGTCCAACGCGTTCAAAATTGCCCCATATCAGCTCCCTTCGGCCCAAATGAACCATTCAATGCTCCACAGATCTAGAGTAGACCGTATCAAACCCCGCGGGTTCAATATAATCTGTATCAGATCCCACGAGTTCGGTATCGTCTGTCGCTAGTCCCGTGACTCTGATACTGTCTAAATTGATTCCCACAGGTCCAAAGTTGGCCGTGGCATAACTCACCAATATCGTCTGTATAGTCCTCGCGGACCACCTGCATGCACTGTGCCCGGTTCTGTGACGTTCCCAACGTATGTATCTTATGTTTTCAAACCATGCACTACGAGAACCTACACAATTATGCTACATTACGTGATAATTCCCTTTGCGAACCTAATGCCGGCGTCGCATCAATAAAAAAATGATTATTCTCTAATGAAACTTGCCAAATTTTTACTGAACGCGACCTCTTTATTTTTTACTGAAATTATACAATCAGCTCTTCGGAACGTAATCTTGGTTTACAGAGGAAATGGATTTATTTAAAGCTCTCGTAGAGTGAAACTCTTCAAATTGTTTATTTTACGATTACTGGTATTATGTGGATGCTCTAATGGGAAATTGTGAAATTCGTTCCGAACAAACGCAGTTTGTTTGCTTTCATCGAGTCGTATTTTTAGAGTGCGTTCTTAATATTACGAAAATTTTTAACGGCAGATCTGCCGTAGTTGAGAAGAATTTAACATGCCGTCTGTTTATGTACTTTTCAGTTCTTTTAACTTGCAACTCTGCAACGAGGTAATTAATGCTTCGATGTAACTCGATCACGGATAATTCTGCAAAATAAATCTCTTTGGTTTAATTTAGGAAAACTGTGATTTTATAAGAAAACAGTCTTCCGCGAGCATAAATTGCAGATTCTTTGACACGACTTTTAAACAATCTGGAAAATTCTCTAAATCTTCGATGCAGTATTTCACGGAGAAAATTAATTTCTATATGACTCTAATCTTCTCTAACCGAATATTTGCACAAGCACCCGAGTAATACGTATGTAAATCATTCCTTTCGATTAAAACAACTCTAATCAGAAACTTTCCCTTAGAACACACGAAAAGCTCTATTCCTCGATCCAGGAATGCAAATTGCAGATTCTTTGACACGACTTTTAAACAATTTTGAAAATTCTCTAAATCATCGATGGAGTATTTCACAGAGAAAATTAATTTCTATATAACTCCAATCGTCTCTAACCGAATATTTGCACAAGCAACCGAGTAATACGGTATGTAAATCGTTCCTTTCGATTAAAACAAACTCTAATCAGAAACTTTCCCTTAGAACACCCGAAAAGCTCTATTCCTCGATCCAGGAATGCTAGAAGATTTGTGCTCATTCCTGCGTCACCGCTCTCAAGCTCTATTCTCGCTGGAGGCGCGATTCGGTTTTAGTATAGTAATCTAGAGGGTAAAATCATCCCCCGAATGTAACTCGAAACGATCATCTCGAAGGAGTCTTCGCCGCATAACCAACCGTTCGACCCCATAAACTGAAAATCACGGTTTTACCATCTGTCTGATCGCGAAGTGTCTTTTGATTTCGCTTTTATCGTGTCACGTGAATATATTCAACGACTCTCTTCGGTGGTTCTGCCCGGAGGTTCTCGAACGAACCGTTTCATCGCTAGCGCGACGCGGCGCGGCGCTGCGGATTGGTTTCTGGCAAGATAAATATTTGTTTCGTGGGACACGGAACGGTAATAGCGAAAACAATCGGCGACGGTTCGAAGAAAACAGAGGGATGCAGGGAGAAGATTTGCACGAGGCGCGACAACCGGGAGACTCTACCGGAGATCGAGTCTGCACGAGTGGACGCGGAGATCGAAATCGGTGATCTTCGAGCGTAATCCGAGATGGTCTCTCTCCTCCATGGGCTATTCTATGTACACATCGTGAGGTCGTTCACCGAGATCGTGCTGATTCCTTCCGGCCGATACCACCCTGGGGAATAATACTGACCCTGTCGGACGACAACCCGATCGTGCTCCGTTCGAAGAACATCGGCTGATTATTAAGTGGGGTGGCAGCTATCTCGGTGCTTCCCACTGACCATTCGCGTCTCTGTTCCCGACGTTCGGTTCTTTTATGCGCGAATACGTAAACCCCGCCGCACCGACCCCGGAAAACCACTTCACGGAATTTCGAAAATCCCCCGCAAGTATCAGGAATATTCGCTCGCCAACAAATTTCAACTTTGCGCTTGGTTGTTCCGGCAACCGATAGACGATTCTTCGGGATTTTCCGGAGCATTACCGATATCTATCTCTGCGAATGATGGTACGTTTTTGTTAGGAATGTCAGTACGTTCGAGAGTTTATATCGGTGTCTGCAATGAACTTTTGCCCATAAATGGAGATACTGCGGTGTATAAATAGACCACTAGTTTTATTCGCAATAAAAATTGTGTGAGCCATTTGTTGCAAAATAGAGGAGCCGCGTAGACATTAAATTCTTTTCTTAATTTCAGTTCCGAGTACACAAAAATATTTCCGAGTTTGTTTTGGCAACATGTATTTCAGCAGCAGCCCTTACAATTACACGATTTAAGTAAATGTGACGTATCCTCTCATAAAATAATTACAAAGGCAGCATTTTACAGCATATACATGTACAGAGTTAATATAATATTTATAAAATTGAGACGTATGTGTCCGCGTGTCTAATAAAATGCATAAATACTTGGAGGCAATGTTTGTAAACAGTTTGCACATAAAGAAAACAGCAGGGCTAAAAATTCAATCGAGAAGGAGCATTCCTTGGAATAGAAAATGGTTGAACGCGCGGAGCAATGTGATTTTAAAATGAACGGGAGCGCAAGGAAATAGGAATGGCGGATGCCGCGTAAGATTCCAACGTGAAAGGCGTTAAGCTAAGCTTTAATCGTCTTATTGCGTGTTAAATTTCTTCTTCGCCCGGCCTCTCTTCGGTTTGTCGAAAACGCTTCGAAAGCGCCATTGCATTGTATCGGTCTAGCAGCCACAGGCAACACGCTTATAAGCCCCGCGGCTTCGGAATGTAAGGATTAAAAGCCGGGTTCTTGGTTTCTTTGAGGCGAGCCTGCCGGCGCAAATGCTTCGCTCCGCTCTGCTCTGCTTCGCTCTCGAACGTCACAGGGACACCGAATACATTAAGAATTCGTGATAATATTCTGCGGAGCTTTCGCCGCTCTCGTTCCCGCGAGTTTCCATTTCTATTCTTCCCGAGGAATTCGGCGAATGCCGCGGGCATTCCGCTTTGATTCAATTAGCCGAATCATCGTTCCGCTGAATCGCAACTATTCCATTTTTACTGCGTTGCGGCTGCCCGTTTCTGAATAAGCCGCTTCTCTTGTATTGGACGGAAATTCGATTTAAACCATTTCTGCCCCCGCGTTTGTAATATTTAACCCGTCGCGCTCGACCTTCTTCTCGCATAAACTAAAAATATTCTAATTCGAAACAGTTCCTAAATGGGTGTACTATGTTGCTGGACGCGATCGAGTGTGGTACGAGTAAAAATGCTGGATATCATCTGGACAAAATGCAAAAGGTCATATGCAACGAAACTATTCTGGAATAAAAATTGTTGACTTGAAGGAAATTTAATGTTTAACAACTTCCTTTCGCATGACTTTTTCGTAGTACGAAGGGCTGAAGAGTTAGCTAGTCAAATAAGGCAAAAATGTGAGGGAAAAATGTTTTTTTTCAAAATTAGTGAACTTTGAGCGCGAATATCTCGGAAGCTGTGCGAGATAGCGAAAAACTGAATAGGATCAATCTTATGGCACATTTTGTCAGTATTAATTTTGTATAGAATGGTCTTATAGCTGGGACCTTCTACGCGCCCCCCTGCACCCCGCTCACCTCCTAGAAGTGGGGACTTTTAGTATGTTTATCTCCCAACTAGTCCAAACAAAGTCCCAAAGCCAAAAATTGTGTTCCTTCCATTTCCCTCTACACCCCCTTTTAAGCATTCATTGGCTGGACTATAATAAAGGAAAACTCCACTCCTATCATATCCTTCAACAAAAATACCTTCGAGCACAAACGATCAATTATTATCCTTTTAAGACGCAACGCGAGACAAATAAAATTGACACGATCGACGTAAACATGGCGTGCTTTATATACTAATAGAAAATATCGGTAACAATCTGTATTAAAGTATCTGTCAGAGACATCGGCAAAGAGTTCCGGGCAAGAGCTAAAAGCAATCCCGCATCAAGCCCAGGAAACCGCTAGAAAAACTAAAATAAAATGCTGGCTCCACAATGAAACCACTGACCCGCAAAGGGTCAGCGAAAGTAGGAAAAGGGCGAGTTTTGGCTGGACCTTTTTTTTCCCATGGAAATCTTTGTCGAGTAAAGCGATAAAAAGGTTGAATTGTATTTCCAAGTTCCTGGGCAAAACAAGCCCGTATAAGGGTAACAGAGGTCTGATCGGAACAGATCGTTATGGTTCCACTAGTGGTGAAAGATAGTAGATTTACAAGAAATTGAAGGAGGTTCTATGTTTCCGCCAACAATCTCATTTTTAAAGATGGGGGAGTTGTTCGCCGATACTTATGGGACTGTTTGGCCTCTCGGGCGAAATATTAGCGGCAAAACAAGGCCGGATAAGGTTAACAGGACCGATCGGAAAACTCGGCCAAGCTCTCCCGTGTTGTTCGTATTTGCGGTCACGGGGGAGGATCGTTATCGAGCTACGAAAGAACGGGGCCGATTCCCAGGAGGAAATCCCGAAGCTCCGACGTGGCCTTATTATTTCTGATACCCAGTCATCGGACGAAACGATACCATCGAGATTTTCATCGCGAAACAACGCGTCTCTCCGCGGCCAGGGTCGTTTGTAGGAAACGTAGCGCGACCCGTCTGCCACGTATCGCCACAGCCGCTGTCGATGGTGCTTGGGAGCTCGTTCCGATTCTGGCCAGTTTCGAAAAAGAACGTTTCTATGCGGTACCATCGTTCGACCGTATTTCCTCGATTCCCTTTAACCACGCCCCTTGCCGCGCCGTACGAAACAGAGTTAAAGGGATACGAACGATTTATACGGTCAAGATCACGTATCACTGCGCTCTCGCAAGAAATCCTTGTGAACTTCGCAGCACGCCGATACAAAGAATCCGGTATCTGAAAAGCCAGTGCGCGGCTACGCCGGTCGTTCCCACAAACCAGAAATCGGATGCTCGTACGTTTCAGTACATTATTTAACCCTTTGCAGTCCACGTTCGCTCTCCTTTATTTCAGAGCTTGTAATTGAATTATTCGATTGCATTAGGTTGCTGTTGCATGAGAAATGTAGGGGTTCTAGAATGCAAATGTTATGAAGCTCCCCCATCAAGAAATACTATTAGCCTGCAGATTTATTCGTTCACCACTTTCGAGGTACAAATAAGCTGATTTTTATAAGCTCCCGTTTTCAGTTGTCACGTAGAATATCGAATCTTTACTTCTAAATGAAGTTTCGGCTGAACATTCTCTTGGGAACCCAGAAAATTTTCGATTATTATATGTCTTATCTTGTTGATTTCTGCGAGATAACTACTATATGGAAGTCCCAGACCGTGGAAACCACTCGTTTTTAAGTTATGACCATGTAAAGTTGAGTAATTTGACACTAATTTTCATTGTTTCACCTCAGAAAGTGACAGGTATGGGCGCCGCCATATTGGTTAGTTGGGAGCTCTCCCGTGTAGTGACTCAGTGGCGATGCTAGATGGCAGCACTAGCGTGTGAAGGGGGAATTCTAATTTCTAGTTTTACAGTGTACTAAAATGGCTATCGCATAGTTCAATTTTTGTTCTGGGTTAGTTCTGGGTTAGTTCCGGTTAGGTTGTATTTTGATTTTGTAATCGTAATGACTAAAAAATTTTGATACCTTTGTTGTGTGAGTTGTGAATGTTAGAGCTTTGAAATTTTTGTGAATAAAAAGTAGTTGTAATTAATTTTATAGAATTGGGAAAGAGAGTAGTTGTAGTTGTAGTTGCTTGAGATTGTGTCTGGGTTAGGTCTTGGTTTGTTCTGGCTAGATTGTGTATCGGTTTTGTAATTGTAAGCATGCAAAATTTAGATATCTTGATTGTGTGTAAATGTATGTTATCGGCATGCAGAGTTGTGACGCGAAGTGCTACGTGCTACGTGCTACGCGATAATGTACCCGTAACGTGTGCGATATGGGGGCGCCACTGAGTCACTACACGGGAGAGCTCCCAACTAACCAATATGGCGGCGCCCATACCTGACACTTTCTGAGGTGAAACAATGAAAATTAGTGTTAAATTAGTCAACTTTACATGCTCATAACTTAAAAACGAGTGGTTTCCGCGGTTTGGGAGTTCCATATTGGGGTTTTCTCGCAGAAATTAACAAGATAAGACGAATCAAATTATGGAACCGGCCGGTTTTAATTCCGAATATTATTCCTTAGGAACCGAGGAGAGATTCTAAGGGAATTCATTCTCTCGGCGGAAAATCGCGCGTCCCGGTAAGAGAAACATTTTCAAGCCCGGCTAAAATAATCATAGTGAGTACTATGTATTTGCCGGAACGAAACTACGAATAGCGAAACGAGAATACAACGAGCCGTATCGTATCCCACTTCAACGAGACGGGAGAGGGGAGTGGGTTAGAGAATACAAGCCGATTAAATGCTTCACTTTCTTCTCATCCTCTGTATTCTCGTCTCGCTTTCTGCACTTTCCTCGAGATCAAGTCCACGGGCCACGCGAAAGTTCGTGGAAGCGAGATCAAGGATAAGTACGTTGCGAATGCGTAAGCGAATTACGAAAGTTCCACGTCGGACGGGCTCTCGATTCCTCGGGGCAACAAAAAAATCCTCTTTTCAGGGATGCTGCGTCGTATCGGCCGGCTAATGCACGATCTTCGAGGCTAATGGAAACGCGTCAATTTCCTCTGATACCATTAACAACCACCCTTCCCTCGTGATTCGTTGTTTTCTTCCCTGCGAATGGATCCGCGAATAATTACGCCGGCGAATCTGTTCTCTTGAGGCGCCTGCTTGATTGATTATGGCTGCCTCTGTTTGCTTTAGATTTTGGTTAGTCTTGCTGCTCTGAGGAAACGTCTTCGTTCATCAGTTAATTATATCAGGTTCTTTCTTCTTGGCTTATTAATTTTTTAGGAATTGCTTATATTGGTCTTGAATTATGTTCAACATTTTCCTAGATCCTAGAGTGATTGAACGAACAGTTTTTAATTGTTTACGACCTGGTAAATTCGTGAAGTTAATCTTCATTCTCTTATGTAACGCTTTTTAATGTTGTCGATAGATTTGTGGATAGGGGGCTTATTCAAATAGTAAAATTGTGTTAATCCTCAGCACTCTGAATCGCCACTAAAAATTGCTCTACGATTATTCACAATATTGTTTACGTTATTAAATATGGTGCTATCTAATCAATTACTAAACATTTAAGTATTGCATGAGGTATTATATAAATTTTATATCCATAAAATGAAAAAAAATCATATAGGATGTCATTATTCTCGAAAGAAATTTTCGAGTTAAAATAGCTCCGAGTGCAAAGGGTTAACAATTATGTAGATCTTCTTGTATTGTGTAAATGTACCTGTAAGGTGTTCTTTTCGTTTTATATGTTAAAATACGAAATTGCACAGAAATAAGACATTAAAATGAATACACACAAGTTACATTTTAAAATAAAAAAATTAGAAGATCGCGCCGAGGGCTAGAATAAAAGTAATAAACTAGTAGAAATAATTAAATGTATGAAATTATTTTCCGTCTTCTGTGGCTACTGTCCCAGAGGAATGTGACGAAACGTTTGAAAAGCAAAGGGTTGATAGTTGTACAGTGAATCGGGAATCGAACCATTCCGGAAGAGGCATTGCAATGTCAAGTTCCTCGACGGAAGAGGGATCGGCCTTGTAAGCGGGCTTCTATTACCGCGGCGAGTGCGGGAAAGAAAGTGGAAGAACGACAATGAAATACAGTGCAACAGCGGGACGGAAACTCGCTTTCCCCGTTTCTCCGGGAAGGCCACTTCTCTCCTCTTCAGGGACGCGAAGCTGCCTTGACTAATGCACGGTAATCGTAGGGTAGCTGACGAACACTCCGCAGACTTGACCCCCCCCCCCGTCCTCGACGACATGAATGATTCAGCGAGGGAACCGAGGGCGGAGGGTCATTATTGTTATAAAGGGGGATGCATTTTACACGGGACATGTGTGACAGAGGGTACAATACAGATAAAGAGGAAGATACCCGATAGAACAGCGAAATACGTAGGGGTACTAATGTGCATTCATGGTTGCGGTGACTTTCCATGTTCATTGTACATTTCGACGGCTTCTTATAATGATATTTCCTAATGCAAAATTAGGGGTTCTCGCCCCTTTCGGGTCCTCGAATTTAGCTCTAATTTTTTTTTCAAATGATTAGGAAGAAAATTTTCAGAAAATAAAGTGCAATTACTCGTTAATTATTAGGTTTACGGCTAATGAAGGTCAATACTTTTTTACTGAGAATTCGACATTCTTCCATATTTTGGTATAAAAAATATAGTATCTATTTAAAAAAACAAAGTCGACCTTGCGACCTTGAAAAGAATAAATACACTACATTGACTACATAATGAACCCCTTCAGACCATGCAACTTCTATATACAAAACTTTTTCGTGGAACGCAAACTTCGGAAGTTATTATAGCAAGTTGCGTGGACCACCCTGTATGTTGTGTCGATCAGTTCCGACCAACGTTACTTGTCAGGCATCGTGTACACGACGATGGTCATTTATCGCAGAGCCATGTTGAAATTAGATTGACAAGACCTAGGAGCCGTGGAATTCGTTCGACGTCGCACGGGTAAAATAAAATTTAGTGCTATTGCCTGGCTCTCGATAATGCACTCCCGTCGAAGATAAAACCTTCCGAATTCGATTAAGAATATAGTTTAAAGCCGGAAGAACAAAGGTACGGCTAGGAGAGAGAGAGAGAGAAAGAGGATCGTCCGAGAACGAGATCGGTTGCGAACGTTGCGCTGCGCTGGTCCATCGTTGCCTAAAGGTAGCTGCACTTTCACCTCGTTTCATGTGATTCCTGTCATAAGTCTCTCGGCTAAGTTGATTGGATTGGTCGGTCGCAGCGCGGGGGCCGCATCTCGTAACCCCATTTTCAAACGGTGGTGGTGGGAAAACCGAGCGGAATTTATCGTACGAGCCACCGTATATCGGCGCGGCAGCTTAGATTTCGATTTGGACGGGGCTTTAGGCTGCGCCCGGCGAATCACGCCAATTTTCCGCCGGGCCTCGTAGAACTCCCAATTGTACAGGACGGATGAAACTTTATGAAATTCATGAGGGACGAACGTGCGCACGCGACTACCAGCACAGCCCAACGCTAGGATATCGCTCGGTTATATTCCTTGGGAATCGTCCGATGCGAGAGATAGAGATAGAGAGAGAGTGTTCCAGGGATTTTTGTATAAGCCCCGGGAATCTTTGGTACGGCTTAGAGGTTTCTAAGCCGATCGAACGATGGCCACCGGGGAAACTCGATTTCCACGCGCGGACAGTCGCGGAAGCGTGTGTGACTCGTGCGCTCGCGAGACGCGGTACAAGGGAAATTCAATCGCGGAAGAAGAGGGTACTTACCGGTGCTGATACGTGGACGGCGATGTGCTACGTTTCACTGCATGTTACGGCCCGGCCCGAGCACCCTGGAAACAGACACATGTGGCTAGTTTAGTCCCTGGGAATCGGAAGAATCGATCTATGGATGCATTTTTTCGAGAAATCGGTGCTTGGAGTATGGGAAATGGTAACAAACATCTCGAGGAATGGGTTTGTAATCTACAACTGTAAGGGTTGTTTCCAACCCCTAAATATAGATCTGTGGCGGCCTAACTTCCTACACGCGCCACAAGATGGACACGTAGTTAAAAGAAAGACCTTTCTCGCTATTATTCAACTCCTCAATGATTTGTATATATACCGTCCTCAAACGCCTTCCAACATCCCAACGGTCTAAGGCAGGGCCCGCTAGATAGCCTTACTGATGAGTCCTCTAGCGGGTCTAGGATGAAACGCTCCTTTTTCCTCCTCTCTTTCATTTATTTTCATGCTCCTACATTGGTGACCCGCGACTTAGAACAATAACGCAATACGGAGGACAAGGAGCCTAGGAGGATATTTACTACACGCATCAATCGAGTGGGCATCAATTTAGACGCCGAGAATACGTAATCCCTCTCCTAGTGTGGCCACCACTTCTTCTTCGGACGGTCATGCTAGGACAGCAGCATCTACGGCTCGATAGGCTTGAGAGCGACTTACTGCCTCGCCACCATGATGCATATACAATACGTAACACGATTTATTACGATTTGTAATGTGGCGGCCTAACTTCCTACTGTTGAGTGCTGACAAGAAGGTCCCCGGGGGGGCACAGAGGCAAGAGGGGTCTCCAGCTAGCTCCGCCCATCCCCACCTCTGACGCTCCCGTAGTGGCCGCGTGATCACGCCGTTTCGACTGCTTACGTCACACGACGCATAATAGTAGGATTCCCGTATTTACTCGAGTAGTGTGTGTGACTGCTTCGGCCAATAGAACGCTCTAGCCGAAATTGCGTGTGAGCCTAGCCGCGCCCCTTCCAAGCCAACCAATCGGGTGTGCATTCTTGCCTACGTCACCGCATTCCTGCCAGGGCTCTTCTTGTCAGCACTCAACAGTACACGCGCCACAAGAGGGACACGTAGTTAAAAGAAAGACCTTTCTCGCTATTATTCAACTCCTCAATGATTTGTATATACACCGTCCTCAAACGCCTTCCAACATCCCAACGGTCTAAGGCAGGGCCCGCTAGGGGACTCATCAGTAAGGCTATCTGCCTTACTGATGAGTCCTCTAGCGGGTCTAGGACGAAACGCTCCTTCCTTTGTTTTCCTCCTCTCTTTCATTTATTTCATGCTCCTACAGATCATTTTATGTGACTATACATATTATACGTACACTCCAAGTGTCTCGTGAAGAGGCTTGAGGTAGCTAAAATGTTAGGGCGCACTTGATCCGATTCAAACTGAATAATGGCCGAAGGGTGGCCGAAAAATGGCCCGAACAGACTGAGAATGGCTAAATTTGTTCCGTTATCAGTGAAATGTGGAACGGACATAGCTCAAAGCCGAAATGATGCGATAAGACCTCCGAAACGGTGGCCGTGACACAGGGAAGAAGGTGTCCGCATTGAAACTAAGCGGAAGAGGATTGCGTTCACGACAGAACGTTTTCATAGGTATTCGTAGATTTCAGGGTGACCGAGCAGCCGATACCCTTCTTTATCATTTTTACTGCCGAGTAGGAGGTCGTGGCAGAGCGGCGTCCGCATATTTATTCAACATTGCTGGCAATAAAACTCAGGCTTGCTCGCGTATCCGGCTGTCTCATGGCTGTTTTCTTGGCCGGTATAATATTTCGTTTAGGAATGCCGAGACAGTCAGGTGTACGAGAGGAGAAGAGCGAGAGAGAGAGAGAGCGCACGGGTGCAAAGGTATGTCTGATTTAATACGAAAATGGAGCGAGATCGTATCGCGTCTGCCTAGAAATTTGACGAAAGTACCGACAAACTGTTCCCGGTAGATTCATCTTGGAACTTCGCGAAGCTGAACGCTTCTTCGTCTGTCTACCAGCAGTTTGCCGAAGTTATTCAATTTAACAGAAAATTTCTCTCCGACAACGATGCGTTACGTTATTCCCGAACTTAGAAATAACCAATAACGAAATGATTTCAACTGAACCAGGTATGACGAAGTTTCTTAGATCAACACTATCAACGTCATCTTTCGTCACTGAAACTGTGCGTCTATTCCTCGTATAATATCAGTCGAATAGTTTATTCTATTTTTGGAATAACAGTGTTTCGTTGCGAATTAAAAGAGAGGCCTATCGAAATTCATAGTCACGGAGGATTGTTTAATGCGAAGGTACTTACGTTATGAGAGAATTTGATTTGGTTCGCATACGGTACGAGAGTTGTGGAAATCCGCGGATATTGGTCCGACTCGCAAATCTAATAATAGAAAAAGTTTCAAGTGTTAGAGAAATTTAACAAGAAACTCCCCGACTCTGACCGCGCTATGCATGGCTTCTAAACTTTCCCATCTTCCGTTGTTCGGTTCAACCATTCAAGTGGAGATCGTTGCAATCTCAGCCAAAGGGATTCCATAGGGAATCGATATGCGAATGTCGGTTAGGGGCTGGAGAGCTTTGAACGACGAAAGTTGATTTTATCCACTCGCGCGTTACACCGGATTGAAATCATTTAGCCAATAGAATTTCCCCAACACCTTTTAAATTAACCGATACACACTTTTCTCGTTGGTGATTAATCGTTAATTACGTTTCACGCTGCGCCAATAATATACCCTCGGGATTTCGGTATGCACTCTCATAATTATTATCGAAATTATTTGTAAAGCACAGGAAGCTTTTCATTGAGACGAATCGGATAACATTAAAAGTAAGGGGAACTATGAAATGAAACATTCCTATATGTCGTTTTTGCCCGACTGGTTTTCAAGATTAACGCCAGCTTATTAATTACCGATAAAAGCTATAATTTGACAATAACGACCCAGATAGCACAAGGACGTCTCAAAGACGTCTGTTGTTGCACAGGGAGACGTCTTGTTCAATGATCAAGGTTTATCGTGCCTAATATGAGTCGTGAGAGTTGATTAATCATTCGGAATGATCAAAATGGAAACGAATGTAATGAAAATGCGCGAACAAAGAATGTCTTCAAAAACTATGCGAGGCGTTTTCACCGTTTTATTCAGCCCCAGGTCGAGGGGTTGGTTCTACCTTGAAATCTGAAATTTCCATCTAAACAAGACGCTCTCATCACGAGTGACTCTCGAATCATTAGCGCGCAAGAAACAGCAGGAGGAAATCCCCTGACCAGCTCGACGATCTCCTGGTCTCACAGAAAAACCTCGCCAATTCAACCCGAGCTGGTGCTGTAGCAATCAACCACCCTCTCGAATGAAGAAAATCACTCGGTGATGCAGCTTTGTTTCACGCCGTTCGGGGGTGTTCCATAGGCAGACGGAAGTGTGGACGCGGCGACGCAAAGACAAATAGGCAGGGGGAGGAGGGTTAGGGGCGGAGGGGCGGCAAACTATCGCGGTACAGTAATCCCAAGCGTGTTTTCTGGGTCGGTTGCACCCAGGATTGCGGTTCCAGGGTCGCATTGTCTCTAGGAAATACGGCCGCGGAAGAAACGAAAATTATGCCCCCTCCGCCCGGACGGCCCCTCGCGAAATGCTTTATTTCCTTCGCCCGGTCTGGCGTTTCCTCTTTCACGCTTCCCCTCTCCGTTCAGTTTCTCTTTTTGCGGAGGGAAAGAGCGTGACGACGAGGTCATTTGCCTTTTACGCCGTGCCATAAAGAGGCGGCCGAGACGCAACGTTGTCTCCGTGCTGCGCCGGAGAGAGGCTCGCGAAACGGGACACAAAAGAGGAATGAAGAGGAGACCAGAGCGAAAACGCTGGGATGCAACAAGAGAGACACTAGCTCTGCCAGGCTGGCAGACGCTGACACGCGCGTGGCGCTGTCTATTCGTTTCGGGAGAGTTAAGACGCGGAGTGATAGACGGCGTTTAGGTGGCCGCCGCCGGGCGGCAGCTCGAGAGTGACGACAGCGAGAGAATGCGGGGGTGGTCGCGTGCCAACCGGGACAAGCGTTTTTTTCCTGGCACGCGTGTGTTCCTGTTATCTTCTCGTTAACCGTCACTCCCCGGATTCTCTCATTTACGCTTCCTTCCTCCCGCAGCTGGCCAGTATTTTTTTCCATCTTGCTGGCCCCCGACCGTTCGACACCCCTTTGGCCCACACCTCTTCTCTTCGCTCGTCGATATCTGTAGCATGGCCGGAGGCAGCAGGTTCGTATCGAATCGAATGGAATCGAATCGGATCGGAGCGGATCGATCGAGACTATGGGCCGGTCGGTAACGGGATTAGCAGGGAAATTTAAGAATTAAGCGTGATTCCGCTCCGTATCAGGTTCCGCTGACGCTCGTCAAGCTGAATTACGAGCGGTAATCCCCGGGCGGAGGCTAAAACTATTCCCGGCTGAAAATCGAATTTTTAGCCGGAGCGGTGAAGTATTAAGCGTGATAATTAAAACTGCAAATTCTCGCTCGAACGGAAAATGTCGGAGGGGGGTGGGGGGTGGGGCGATAAGAATGTGAAGGGACGGAAGATAGTGGCCGATATAAATTAGGATATAGAGGCCGGGCCAGCGTGCGGGGTTCCTTTCTGCACTATGCAGATAGATTATCTGCTGGTATTGGAAGGATTTAACACGTTCCGCTCTGAATCTCCTACGGTTGTAACAATGTGCAGTTTCTTCCTATCTTTTTTTTTTAAGAGAGTGAATGATGACATTTCTCGTTTAGTTTTATCACGGAACCGAATATGATATTTGAGAATTTTCTAATTGGGTAGGATTCTATCTGGGATAACTGGGAATTATTTTAATGCTTTGTTAACTGTTAAATGTGTTGCCTCTCGGTAGCGGTGCGCGTTCCAGATAGAACGGAGCTACTGTAATTAAATTTTTTTACTCAAGTCGCAAAATAAAGTAGCATCGTTCGTGTAATTTAGTACCGAATATAATACACAGAGGTAATATTTTGTTCATGAACGGAGAAACAAGAAACGTACGTGGAATTGCGTTAATTTTAACGCTGGAACGACTAAAAGCGATAGTTTACATTCCAGTGAAAAATGAAACAATTGTACAGATTCAGTGTGATATTTACTACTTTATAATCTGATAGTTCTAATAATTTTTCCAGTAATACTAAACAGTGATTATATAGTAGTTCCAGTATTAACAAGCAATGACTAAAAAAATTTTCTAGTTCGAATATTAACAAGCAATAATTGTAAAATTTCTAGTTTTACTATTAAGCACTACAAATTCGAAAATACCAACTATTCCATTCAATAATTTGGAATAAATCTAATTAATGCTATTGGCCATATATTAATCAATTGGGTAACATAAAAAATAAATTTTTTACAGACGCAATTACAACAAAATTATTTCTTGAAAATGATCTAAATTTAGATCGAAACGTCGATAATTAGTTGATGTAACAATTTGCAAAAGTGCTTAACAGTAACAAATGATCGTACCAGTGCGCCAATAGCATTAATTAGATTTATTCAACATTGTCGATCGAAATAAGGAAAACCGTAATAATTTGGAATATAATATTCGCTTGCGAAATTTCGATTATTTAGCACGTTCAGTATTAAGTATCGTATATTTGAGAGGATGATTATTTTGTTGTTGGTTAAATATTCACGTACGTAATATGTGTGCGCACAGAGGCGCGTGTATGAAACGTTAGTGGATCGTTGAAATCTGACAATCGCTTGATGAGGATCCTCGATTAGAAGATTGTAATCCGCGCGGATATTGAAGCCGAAAAGTGATTGCCGATATCTGCGTGAGAATGCCTGGCTTACTCGCATAATGAAGCAGAAATATAGTCGCACAATTGATCGAACGTTTAAATTATGCAACATTATGCGAAGCCACGATAACGGTACAATTGAATGTATCCCGATTAGAGCTCTCCCACCTAACCTATATTCCAGTTTCACTGGTGACGAGCACTTCGAGTTGCCCGCATCCTGTGAATTTCGACGAAAATTCTTTTTTCGAACAAAAAATCCATTAAACCGAGAAAAATTGGTACGAACGAGAATAAAAAAATCGAAATATTCCTATCGAAAAAACGAAAGAATAATCGTGAATCGTCAAAAACGAAAATCGCAAATCACGTGAGAGAAATTCGCCTGATGAACAAACGATGATACATTTTCAAGTTCCTCTTTTTCCAGAATCTTGCTGTTGCTAAATTCTGTTTGAAATATTTCGCGTCGGTCTATTTTAACCGAATGAAATTGTAGAACTTTTCCGTTGAAACGAGAACTTTCTCGCTGTAAAACATTTAATTGTAGAAACGACATCCGCGGGAAGCACAGTTAGGAAGTATTTTAATTAAATACTTGATGTTTCATGCACAATTGTACCGTAATAATGTTTGGTAAACGGTGAAAAAAATTTTTAACCGAATGTTTAAACGAATCTCTCCGTTTGCTTCATTATTTTGTAAAAAATTCATAAACATTCTGAAATGTTCGGTGTTTACACGAGACTGTCCCCTTGATGCTAGCTAGGTTTACTGTTAATTTAACATTATTCGACTGGCGGGTTCGAGGAGCCGTTTCCCTCGGGAGTTCTACGGTTAATCTACAACTATCAACCCTAATCCACTCGGAAGCACGTTATCGCAGGCGCGTACACGCGATCTGCGTGCGGGTTTGGACGCATGGTGCTCGAACGGCAGCGGTTGGAAAATGGGGGAGCGTCGACGACGCCGACGTCGACGACGACGACGACGACGACGAAATAAGATACTTCGTGAAAGTAATTTCCTCGGGAAAAGTAAGTTTTCGCCGAGTAATAGCCTCTGCGCTGGCACTGTCGCTGCACAACCGGTCCCTGCTCTACGTATTTGCTCGCGAACAGCCAGGGAACCTGCCAGCAAGCGCCTCCTGAAGAGATTCCACGCCGAGGACTGAGGTTACAGATCGAAGTGTAACTTTAATCGTCCTTGGTCCCGTGCTCCCTAGCGGGCCTCCGCCATTTTCTATCGTTCGCTTGGAAATGGAAGATCGAGTCTTTCGCACGGGTCAGAGCACAGAATGTCTTTCGGCTGTTCAGCGTTTCGACGTTTCACCCCTTCGGCGACCTCTTCGGGGATGAACTCGATTTAGAACGATTGGTGACTTTTACGATTTTTTTTTCCAGAGAAATTATGAAGTAGTTCTTTTCGAATAATTTGTACCATATTCGAGGAGTAATCCCAGATAGCACAGAGACGTCTTAAAGACGTCTTAAAGATGTCTTTAAAACGCCTCCCAGATAGTACAGAGACGTCTTAAAGATGTCTGATGTTGCACGTTGAAACGTCTCTGAGACGTATCGAAAAAGACGTCTTTATGACGTCTCACTTCAGACGTTCACACGACGTCTCCAGAAAGACGTCTTTAAACCGTCTTAAAGACGTCTATTCAGGACGTAAGACGTTTAGACATAAAATAGCCGTAAAAAAGACGTCTTCAAGACGTCGCGTGCTATTTGGGATTGAATGTGCTTTTATTGAAAAGTGTGCGATAGACGTGGATACAGTGGTTCGTCTAAAAGTAAATAATTGGATATCTCCTTCGGTTGTTAAAGGATGTTAAAAAGTATTTTGTTAGAAGCTGCAATGTTGAGGAGCAACAGGTTGAGGCGTAACTCGCGTATCGTGTGCGGCCAAGTGTGTTTCAGGATTTTTGTATCTATTCTCGGAAGCAGCTTCAGTCTGACTGTGCTTTGTTCGCGAATCATGTATTGTTCGGTATGATTCGAACTTTCATTATAATGGTGGAGGCTGTCCGAAACTGTGATTGATACTGCCCGGTCACTGTAACCGTTTTCGCTTCGTTAGATAGCGATAGATGTGCCGTGTGCGTGTTTCTGTGTTAATTGTCCTGGCAAGCTTAAAATCGATAACCCGTGTATGGCAATTGAAAAAAATCCTTGACAGGGTATGCGTTGTGTGCTGCCATCTAAAAATGTCGATTGAGAAGAGTCTCTGAATTATGGAAAAATGTCTGTTTACACGTTGTTTCTGTCTATTGAGTTCAGAAATGGAACACGAGATTTTCGCATGGTGCATTAAGAATTTATCGATTTCTCACGTTTGTATGTACATGATTAAATGACGGGTCCCTTGACACTGTCAGCAGCCAACCGTCTCATCCATAAATGCATGTCACGGTGCATTTTGAATGCAACTAATAAAGCGTGCCGCGGCTGCTGCCAGTTTAACACTAATGTTTACCTTTGAATCTGATGTTACGTTTAGATCGGATCTAAGTGACGTGGACTCCGTACCATTGACCTGATTATGAGTGACCATTGATTATTGATTACTGTTTGGCCAGGCCGAGCCATTAATTACTGTCTGACCGTACCTGATAATGCTTGATTGTGTGCTAAACCTGACAGCCTGCTGGCTCAGAATATTCATCCGGCACAGACCAGCCGTAATCTCTAGCAGATCCTGTATCATTATTTATATTAATTGAACGCCGGGTATCGAAACCATCACTCGCAATACGCTGTTGTTTCCATATCTATTCTTTATTAATGTGAGCAGTGGAGACAATTGAAAATTTGTACCTGCCCTTGAAAAACATTTTTCATTCAGAGATGCTACAAAAATTCTGTATAAATTAATTGTGTTATCAATTTATTACTTAAAATATACAAGGTGTTCGACTACAGGTGGGAGAAAATTTAAGGGGTGGTTCTCCATGACAATATAAGTCGAAAATGAAGAATAACAAAATTGCTATTTCGACTTCGTTATTTAGTTATGGGTTGCAGCATTTTAGTACACTCGGAGCTATTGTAATTTTAAAGTTGAACATTTCTTCCGACCTAGATATGAAATTGATATAATACCTCATAGAATACTTAGATGTTTAGTAATTGATTAGATACCAATAACATATTTAATAATGTAAACAATATTTTGAGTAATGGCACAGCTATTTTTGGTGGCGCCGCAGAGTCGCCACTTGAGTGCTATGGATTAATAACTAAATAACGAAGCCGGAATCGCAATTTTTTTATTCTTCATTTTCCACTTATATTATCATGAAGAACCACCCCATAAATTTTCTCCCACAAGTAGTCGAACACCCTGTATACGATGCATAGCTGAACATTTTTTAATATTCTAATACATCATCTAAAAGAAATGATTTCTGCAAAAATATTTTTCTTTTAAAGAGATGATACAAAAAAAATTTTTCTGCAGAGCACTCGTTTTATTAATTTTAAATTTCTATTCTGTTATATACCGATATTAAACGGATTTGGTCGCTTCCATGACCCGGAAAATGACAAACGCGTGAAATTGAGGAATGTAAACTTTATATATTCCATAAAAAATTCAATACTTCGCTCTCTCTCTCTCGAATAAATCGATGATACTCACGAGACGCACAATTCTCGAATTCATTACAATGATCGTTGGGAATTCAATAAAATCAAATCGCTGCATTATTATTTATTACGCTCCGCGTTCGATTGAAAACGACACGGTGCCCAGGGGCTGCGTTATAAAATGTTAATAAAAGACGTGCTATATATCTTGATGTTATATGATACAGCATATCGGTATCATTCGTATCGAATGTATCTCGATGTATCCGAGTTACTCGTATGAAACGTGACGCGCAGCTTCTCAACTCGAGTGGTTGGTATCGGTTCAACAAAATTAAATTACATGAAAAAAAAAATAGCTGTACCTACCAACGAGACTATCATATTTTCAGGTTCATTGCCTTGGAGTGTTTCACAAATTCTTTCGGCCCAAATTATACACCAAGATCATTCCATTCAAAATCATCGATAACACCACAATTACATGATAGGTAACAAAATTTATAAAATTTCTCAGATGTTCTAACAAATTCTGTAATAAAACTCTTTATTTGTATTAAAAGGAATCTCTAAATTGTGGTACGAAACGTAACAAAAATTAATGTGAAACGTACCGATTGAAATCAATTAAAGACGTTGAAAAGATGATTAACTGTACGGAGCAGTGTAAAAATCGGTCGGTTACTCTTTTTTGGAAAATTGATGCTGGTTGACTGGAACGTTTGTTAACAAATTCGACGTTAGTCCGAGGTCGTGTCACGTCGAAGAGTGAGCACATCGATCAACACCAGGGATTAGACAAGGTACCAAAGACAGCGATCAGCCGTTCCGATTTTCGCGCAGGAAAGAACAGCGCCGACACTTCTTCGAGTTGTGCAAAGGTGGTTCGAGACTACGAAAGAGAGAGAGAGAGAGAGGGAACTAAACTCCCTTTTTTCTCCCCGCGTTTCCGAGTAATATGTCATCCTAGATTGCAGAATACTGCAAAACGCGTCTGGGACACGTAACAACATGCAGCACGAGCCGTACAAACCGTTGAGTCATTCTCTCCATACGGCGCGGCGCGGCGCGGCGTATCTACCGCGCTCGAGCGATAACACTCGGCCGCACGAAGCGTCTAGACGCGGCCCGATGCCGAGGGTGCACAGGCAGACCCGGGGGGTGTGCAAAGCTATCGGTGACTTTTACATCGTGTAACCAACCGGATATACTTTTTTCCCCACTCTCTGTAATTAACCCTCTATCGTCCGTCGCATCTGGAGCCGAGGACTGCGACCATTCGTATCGATAACAACACCGCGCGGCGCGTCTCGCGCGCACTCCGACCACCGGGCAATATTACGAAGTCGCACGAACGAAAGAGTATGCTTTCAACCAATTCGAAGTGCGCGTTGTCGAAACAGGGGTTGCGCTCTGTCCGTTGTCACGTTCGAGTTGGTGAAACGTGGTCGTCTTGGCGTGTTTAAGCCTCATCCACACGGGTAATTTTTTATACGATTCTGCATGAAGAGGTACCCGGGTACCCATATAGGTTGCTACATACTGTTATACTGTTATAATTCATCTAAAGTAGATTTGAGATGTCACAAAAGATGATGAACATATCAATTGAAAAATATTGAATATTATGTAAATGAATTTGAAATAGGTACCCGGGTACCACGTCGTGTGGATGAGGATTAAGCCTCGAGACCGATTTAGTCGGAATTTACATAGAATTTTTGTACGTAAATGGACGTTTGGAAAAATAAATTCATGTAAAATTCCTCGTGTTTTTAAATACAATTGTTCCGTATATAAAATTGTATATGGTTAATAGGACAGTGAATAAGAGTCTTTATAAATAAATATAGCGACCCAATTGAGCTGAATCAGGTCGTGTCATCCAGGTGGCCCGAGTCGACCCGAATCGGCCCGATTTGGTCTCAGTCTTGAACACCTTCCTTCCAGGAACCCAAATCTGCCCACGACTATGTAAAATCTTGCCTCGGGAACTCGGATGGCCCAAGTCGGCCCGATTTAGCCCGAGTTAGCCGTACTTGGCTTTAATCTTGTCGCACACGATCAGAATTAGGTGGAATGATACCCACACAATTTCACAAGATCCGAATGCCCACTAGGTCCTTTGGATGACATAAAATGTTTTAGAACTTCAGAGATGAAAAAACCTTGGTTTTTGGAAACTTATACAAGCATATGTTTCGCTGGACAAGGGCTCATTCGAAAGAGGAAGGTTCAATGAAGGGGGCTCAGCCTTTTTGTTATATGAAATTATGAATATAATTTGTAATATAAGTATTAGAAGTAAGCCAAAATTGATGATGTTCAGCCATGTAATCCGAGCCATTTTTATGCCATTGGATGAGTTTTCTGGATGCTATCGTGAGTCCTCTTCATTTAAACTTCCTCTTTCGAATGAGCACTTGTCTCATACCGCGCAAACCCATGTTTCGCCCAGATTTCTAGGGTATTCTAGGGTATTCTAGAGTGGGTCCTACCCCCTTAACGAAGATATTCCTCGCTTCTCTACTAAATCCAGAAGAAATGTTTTTTCGTAGCCATTACAACAGCTCAACATCGTATATCACACGTTCACAATTGAACGTATTACGGAAGCGCTAACTGCACAGCAACAAAAAGATCGTGACCGTCGTATATATCTGCGAGTGAACGGATGTAGCAAAGTCGGTTGTTTTACTTAAGCAGGCAAAATCTGGACGTCAGACAATGTTGATTTTCCGAGCAACGTTTATTTTGTCCGACTGGGAATTTAGCGACTACTCTGTGCGCCGGCAAAGTAAGTAATCCGCTTTTGTTAACACCGCGTATAGAATGGTCGGACGTTTATGTTTCAATTTGGCAGACCGAGTTCCGGCCCGTTTTACAAAACGACACCGATGTCACACGGGGAAGGCAGCACGCCTGACTGCCGGAAGCTTGAAATTGGCGGTCTCGTCTCCGGGGCCCTCATAGACTCCTGATTAGATATTCCAATCAGAATACCTGATGAGAATACTCACTTTTAGTGGATTCTCGATGTACTTAGCAGACGCCGCGCCGCGCCGCGTCGTCGGAGCCCGTTTCACTTTAATTGGATCCGTCATCTTAATTACGGCGGCTTTGGAAAAATCGATTTTCGAAATCTCTCTTAGGGTGCGGAAGCGGCCGCGTACAACCTCTAATTATACGTGTGTCTCTTGGTAACAGCAATCTCGTTTGTTCGATCTGCACAAGGATTGTTACAGTTTCGATGATAATCATTCCCGTAAGTTTGTTTAAACGCTGCGAAGACAGCGTTACGTATATTATTATATATATTATATAATACTTAAAACTAGGAGCTGCGCTAATATTAAATATTATCCATGCGAATAGACTTTTCAAAGACTCATTTATGAAAAATAACAGTTTCCGTAACTTTATAATATTCTTCCCGTATTTACATGCTGGTATTTTGTTCTCCATCACTTTGATTACAGAATGCATTGTTTGGTGCGTTTCTCGCTGGCACAATCGGACCAGTTTCCGATCAAATCTTCGGCTTTATTCCGCGACGCGGCGAAAAATGAAAGAGAGTCCCGGGTCGGAAAAACTGTTTTCGATAGGTACGTGTCAACAAGCGTCGCGTTTGTTGCGGTAACAAAGAAAAATCAATGTTTCCGTACCGGTTCACGAATGTAATTGTTGACCTGCAGCACAGACTCTCTCACACGGTATTCGCGGAGGTATGTTGCGTGACAATTTTATTCCCCATAAAATGATCCATTCCGAGGAGCGGAGGCGTTATCCGGGAGTAGCAACGCGTCGTAAATGCCAGGTACGACAATAAGTGGACCATTACGGGCCCGATGGACCTTTTGGCAAAAGTTCCTTTCATTATCGGGCTGCGTAATTGGTGCATCCGGAATTTCGGCGCAGCCTCGCCTGGTGAGTCAGCGAGCCAGTGACTCAGTCCTCTTTGCCCGTCTGCATCTTAACGAGCAGGATACGCGTTAAGATCAAATAAAGAACTTCCGGCCGGCAGAAAATCAAGAAACGCAAGAGCAAGAGAGAGAGCGAGAGAGAGAGAGAGAGAAACCTTACCGCTAAATTTCCAGAATTTTTATCGCGTACCTCGTATTCCACCTTAATGAATATTCTTCGTGGCGCGCCGGGCAAATTACTGGAATCCAAGCGAAATCGGCTTCAATGGGAATATGATAATTAAGGTCGGCCTCTCAAGAAGAATACTAATTGTCAACAAAAATGTTTTCCCTCGAAAACTCTCCGATGTTTCCCTTAGTTCAAACCGTCTCTCGCTTCCGGTACACGGTTCATGGATTTCGAAATTATGCAGAAGCGGCCTGCTGCTGATGCTGTTGCTGTTGCTGCTCCGCCTCGGGAACATATAAAAACCGTAGCTGGGGAACAGCTTCCAAAATCTCATGTTTCGGTCCCGGATATAATTTTGCTGTTGGGTTAGGTTACTGTCCCGGCTAGCCAGGCTGCTCGTACGTTACGACGCAATAAACCTCCATCTCGGGGAGAATTATGTCGGACATCTTTGAGATTAAGCTATTCCAGGGCCTATAGACGCGCTCGTTCTACGACTTTGTCCATACGTCACGTTATGGTCCCGCCGGTGGCGTTGTTTTAATCGCGGTCGCAAACGCGAAAGGACGGCCATTACGAATCGTTTGCGCAAAGTGAGAAACTATGAGATTGAATCCGAGGTTCGTTCCGACTTTTACTGGCTGTATTTATTGCGTACCGTGCTTCGCGAAAACATTCGAACATTCGAAAAGTTTTCATAGGTTCGCTGCCATGATTTGTTTCGCTTATTGCCGTTGTTGGAATGTTTTATTAATCGCAGCGTACACTTTCTCGATATTATACTGTGATAACTTGAAACAACAAAGTGTAGACAATTTATTTGACTATCTCTAGAATGTTGATCAACCACTCATCAAACAAAAAACAATAATCAAATTTTAAATGTTTTCGGCGCAAAGGTTCGATCAATTAATAACAAGACAGCTATTTGCAAATTTTCACAATATTTCTTCTCAACGTTTCGATCTTAATTTAGATCATTCTCAAGAGGAACAACAAAAACATTGCGTCTGTAAATTAACAATGAACCAAACACCGGAAAAATAACACAAAATAAAATTAAAGAAAACCTTACTTGCTTAGTGTCGCAGGGTTATTTTCACATAAAATTTAAAAGCATATTGAATTGACTCACAAGTTACTGCTCGGACAGCATACACGTGAGCGAGGAATCGTGAAGGCATTTGGAAATATATGTAATCGATCGTAATCGATCTATTGGCCAAGATCAGATTTGGCGGTAAATTCAAACACACAACAAGCTATGAAATTATAACCTTCCATTTTTCTGCCAGTATACCAGCACAAGGTATGATATTTATTTAGAAAATTGACATTCAACTTAGTTTGATCAACATAGTATACAATTTAATATGAAAATTAATGCATAAAGTGAAATTAAAAAAATTAAAATCCATCGACATACCTAATTTTATTATCATAACTTCCGCTTGATGCTAGCAAGGCCTATAAAATTGAAAATGACAATAATGACAATAAAAAAAAAACAATTGTCAAAAATGAAAATATATGAAACGTACGAAACACCGACTGGACGCTAACGCACCGCGTCGCTTTCAGAAACGCAAGTAAGCATCGATCAATACCGCGCCGTGCACGGCGGCGGTCTTTTGTCAAAAATTCCGCGATAGATTGGAACCGGATAACGGTGAACGAGAAATAAGCATATCCCTACGATATATATCTAGCATGGGAAATATGCGACGAGCATCGGAATCATTTACATATGATCCTCTAATAACTCGAGGCAGTATAATTCAATACAGTTTACAGTTAATAATCGCGCGATTACGTGAATCGATTTATGAACCACGAGAGAGCGCGCCGATCCGGTGGTAAAGGCTGGCTGATCCCGCTTGTACGCCAATTACATTTTACAGTATTTCATCGATAATTGTCCCAACCACGGGTCCGGCCAGGGACAATTATGTGAGAGGGATACTATTCTTTGACTTGTGCCGAACGTAGAAATGGAATGGGAACTCGAGAGGCCTCGGTCGCCGAGAAATGTAAAAAAAGTTTTTTATTCGGATTACATTGTGAGGACGCCGCGGGCCTTTGAACTGTGCCGGCGACTGCGATTCTCCGCGTCTCTTTCTTTCCCATACGCTGTCCTTCCTTGCGCACGAAACTCCCGTCGTCCATTACACACGTAAATATCATTGGAATTATATAATTTTTGGTATCAATCTCATTAGAAAAATGTCGAGAATATGATGGTGGAAGTTCCATTAAAAAATAATAAAAAATAAAGAAGTTTTGTTATTGCCCTTCTTCGACTATTGACTATTGCCTAACTTCGTGTGTTATGGCCCTTCAAGGGGTATACCCCGCAGTAGTGGGGATAGTTCAGGGACAATTATGTGTGAGACATTTGGGACATTTATCGATGAAATACCTACACCGGTTGGAAAATCGCGTTTCCCGACGGCTTCTCTTTTGATTTCCCGCCGCGGAAGAAAACGCGAATCGGCCAGGGAACGTCTCGCGAAATAAACATTGCCGAACTATGAAATTGAATAATAATTGCCGGGTAAGTCGAGGGGCGGCGGATGGGTGGTGGGATGGGGGTGGTGGATGCTCGCGGGGAATAAACCGAGGGTGAAAAGAGCAGGGGGTGGTGCAGAGACGATGTAGCGAAGTCGTAAATCACTCTCTTAACGAAAGTCTTTGTTGCAATTTATGCGAGGCGAGCCGGTAAATCATTTCGCGAACCGATGGGGCAATTTATAACAATTAAGCGGGCGGGCTGCTGCGCGAGGGAACACGAAGGAGCTTTTCTCGTTTAGAAAAGGAGGCTGTAGCGGCGGCAGCTCTGCGCGTGAGAGCAGTAATAAGTCTTAATAAGTACGCTGGTACCGGCACCACACTTTGAGAAAACCCGCTCGATTTCTTCCTTTCCGTGTGGTAGGCTCCGATACAACTGACGGTATATCGACTCGATCCGTAACACACCGCTCGACGATCAAACACCTTTGAAAACAGTTCAGTACCGATTAGAACTTGAACGCAACGTTCGCCGCGAATGTGTGATGAATGCTTCGTCCCTAATGACGAGGATTAATTACGTTGCGTTCCTAACCGAACGACCCACTTTCAGGAAACAAAGAACCCACTTCCCGACGTACAACAGTTAACACGTATGTACAGAATTTTAATAGTTTGCTGCCGGAAGATGATTATGTCTTTTATGTTTGGCAATGACGTGCGTCGAGCACACCAGATTCCAATCAAACAAGATTCTTTGTAATAAAAATGCTGTTCATATTTGTTGGCGTTCTATTGGGTTGTCGGGAATGTCGTGATGTATTTTTCGTATTCATCTCTTGTAAAAATGCGTCATGACTTTTCCGACAATCCAATAGTATCGTGCAAAAATTATGGTATTGCTGAAAGAAGTAAAAATCAATTTTTCGCGATTTTTTGCGCAAAAATAGGTACTCGATGAATTCGTACGTTTTTGGTAAATTGTCGAGCTAGTACAAATTACAAATACGTAGAAAGTTGGGAATGCACAGATGAATCGTACTTGGAAAATTAAAAGTCCGATCGGTTCGCGTATTGGCCGGCAGCTTCGATTAATTGAGATATTCCGCCCACGCCAACCAATTCCCCTCACGGTGCTTAAAGCAACTAGCAATTACACCGCGAAAGAGTTCCGCGAGACCGGATTAGCATACAAATCCTCGCGTCAAAAGCGCCGTAAACTAATGTTAACGGGATTAGCAGTGCCGTCAGGCACTCGATGTTGCACTCGAGAGTGGTTTAGCTCTCTCTGTCCGAGCGACGTATCTATGATGGCCGGGCCAGATTTATCGGCGCGAGGCGAGGCAGCTACCTAATGGAAATGTAAATCAGTCTTGCACGACTCGTTCGTGTAGTGGGCGGTGTGAAAAAACTGGCGCCGAACCGAAGAAAATACGTCGGCGAAAATAAACGTGGAAATCAGCCGTAAAAAGTCCCTTCGTGGGATCACGTGATCAGAATTGTCCCAGCAACGTGCCAATAGTGGGGGTACCTAGTGGCGTCACGATCCGTACCGTAGGATCACTATACGCGTCACGAATCGGACGTCACTATCTACGACAGACTACACTGTAGATTCGTGACGTAACTCGGGTTCTGATTATAGCGTTTCCCCCACTAATTATCCCTCGAATCTCTCGATAATGCTGGTAAAGATGGCGAATGCTGGGCGAAAAATTTTCACTTTTAACCCTTTGCACTGGGAGCTATTTTAACTCGAAAATTAAACATTTCTTCCGACCTAGAATAATTCCATTCCATATGATTTCTTTTTATTTTATGGATATGAAATTAATATAACACCTCATACAATACTTAAATGTTCAGTAATTGATTAGCTACCAACTTGTTTAATAATGTAAACAATATTTTGAACAACAGCACAGCAATTTTTGTGGAGACTCTGAGTCGCCACTCGAGTGCTAAGGGTTTTATCCTGCTAATCTTTTATCATGCATTTTGCATTAACTCGCAGGGCCGTCTTAAGACATGTGGCGCCCGTGGGCTAGTAACAATAATGCGCCCCTTTTCATAAAAAAATAGGGAAAATGGGGGTGACCGGTGAAGATTTACCAAAGATTCAGAACTAGGAAAAGTCAATAAGTGTATTACCAATAAACAAATAAAAATACAAAATTGCCGCCCTAAAAGGCTGGCGCCCCGGGGCTATAGCCCATTTAGCCCTGTGGTTAGGGCGGTCCTGTTAACTCGTAATATAAAATATTACAATTTTCTACGCATTTTTAATGAATAAATGAAGCATTTTCTCTAAACAGATCTGAAACTCGAATTCTGTATTGTGGTCTCTATTCGGCACTTAGACTGTTAATTCGACAATCATACTTGCAATTCTGATCGACTGTTTTTTCTTCCAGGGACGGGGTGCCACGGGAAATAAAGCACGTAGCTTTTCCGCGTAACATAATGCGGTCATCGACGTTTGATGTAAGAGCAATGATACGGGTATTCGACGGTGCTAGGGGAGCAACAGTGGCAGCAGAAGGATCAAGAAATCCCTCGTCCCTCGAGCACTCACTTCGATACTGTTCGGAAAGGTCGAATGGAGTGCTCGAACGGCACGCCATTGATTCGGCGCGGCGTCGTTTCCGGCGAATGACACTCTCTCCGCTGGTCGTTAGGTGAAATTCATTCAACGGCACCCTCGAATTCCTTTATATTAACGAACTCTCGGCCCGGCGAACGATGGCCGATCGAGTGATATAGTGGCGCGACAATAAAAAAGGCGGCGGAGATCTTGAATTCATTAAAAGTGGCCCGGTGCCAGTTTGTACTTTACTACGTCGCCCGCATTATTTAAGTATCGACCCTCCGTAATTAATGAACTCTTGACCGTGTCGGCGCCACGGGTAATGGGTGAAACATTAGGCGCGACGATTACGATTTTTTTTCATTTTTAGTTAAATTTCTACATTGTTTCAAGATGAAAGGTCGTTAGGGATGCTGTACAGTCGTTTCTGTATCATTGACTAGCAATTTTGTAGCTTAAACAAATCTTTGAAAATCTTCATAATCAGAGGAAAATGCTTATTTCTAAGTTTTAGAGATATTGTCGAAAGCACTTTCAAATCTTTTTACAAAGTGCATTGTAGTTAATGAAATAAAATATTTCGTTACTTTTCTGTAGGTATATCATGCAATATTGAACACTTGTATATTTGGAGAAAGAATGCACATAACAAAGCAAAATTTAAATGCTTTCGGCGCATTGGTTCGATCAATTATTACTAAACACTATTTGCAAATTAACACAATATCGTTTCTCAACGTTTCGATCTTCATTTAGATCATTATCAAGAGAATTACAATAAAATAACAATGAATAATACAAAATATATATTGTGAAAACAACATCGGAAAAATAAAATTAAAGAAAACCTTACTCACTTGCTTAGTGTCGCAGGGTAATTTTTACTTAAAATTTAGAAACATTTTTATGACTACCACGTTGCTACTCGGACAGTCGAAGATGCACATATTCAAAAATCCATTAAAAATCGTAGAATTTTGGTAAGATGAGCGACTGCGAAACCTCTTTTGACCAGTTTCTCTTTTAGATCAATTATGGGACACTCTTCAGCGTTAACGAGGGGCCGGTAAGAAAGAAAAGCCGGTTTTTCGAATCCGAAATTAACAAGACCGTGGCAGTATCGAGGCGAAAAAGCCGAACAATGATAGGAACGAACCGGTTGGGTAACTATTCCGGGAAAGTTTTCCGCGCAACCGACAGCCGAACAGCAACTTTTTCACTTTCCTTTAATCACGCTCGAGAGCAAAATTATACTATGGTTGAATTAAACCGAAAACGGGCGAGAGAGAGCCCGTCCGACATCGACAACCACCGTGAAAAATAACGGGGGTCTTCGCCATTTGCCTTATACTGTTTGTTTTTCGCGAATACTTTAGCCGAGCTTCACACTCCGACGGTTTTCGCTCGAGCCGCAAAATTGCCCAGGGTAACGAGCTAGCTCAGCGCCATGCCGTGCCGTGCCGTAGAAAGTTCCGAAGCGTCGAGGCGGAATAAAGTAATAACTGTAATTGATCTGATAACTTATTACGCAGACCGTGCACATACTGCGCCGCAGCTCCGTGTACATGTGAGTGGAAATCGATGTGTGTTAAATTAATAACATCTTATGCAGAAACATTAACCGACCGTAATCGGATTACCTTCTACAGAGTGTCCCAAAAGTACTTCAACTCCGGGAAATGGAATTCCTTGGGTCATTTGAAGCAACATTTTCCTTAACAAAAATGGCGTCCGCGGCTTTGTTTAGGAGTTATTAACGAAAAACACGGACCAATCAGAGCGCGACCTAGACGCGTCTTGGCATGTTTAGCCAACCGCCTGCCGGCTCGCCGCGCTGAACGTGCCAGCGAGCGTCTAGCTCGCGCTCTGATTGGTCCGTGTTTTTCGTTAATAACTCCTAAACAAAGCCGCGGACAACATTTTGCAAAAGGAAAATGTCGCTTCAAATGACGCAAGGAACCTCCCATTTCCCGGAGTTGAAGTACTTTTGGGACACCCTGTATACGACAAACGGAGGAATTAGGCGATCGAGCGACGAAATGAAGTCAACGAAAAATATCGAGCTTTGCGAATTTGGAAGTTTGTTTATGAAAAATCAACATTTCGCTGAAATTTTCGAAAGTAAACTTTAGACGGTATAATGCATCCCTTGAAAAGGACGATTCAATTTTTGCCTCGTTCTTCTATCTTAAATGTTCAGCGCTCTCTGCATAATTCCTGAATGTTATTTCAATTTTTTCATAAGACATGGAACGTTGTAAGTGAAATGTCTGCGAAACGGCGTATGTTTTTTTAAATGATTTTCGAGAGAGAGAATATTTCTCATCGCTCTTGGAACTATCACAAAAATGGGAAGAATTCTTGCTCTTTCGCGTTGATTAATCAGAAGACGAGAATCCGAATTAGTAATTAAAAAGAATAATTGGATCTCGAGATTGATCTAGTAAAATTGAATGGAACAATTCAACGTGCGAGATAATAAAGAAACCAACAGATATACAGAGGGAACGTTTCACATGGACGAAACGAGAAGCTACACTTTTAAATTGTATATTGTAATAACAATTCTGTATGCCGTTATTCAAACTGGGGTTTCCAGAGCAGCACACATTAAACTTGCTGATTATTTACGGCAAACTACGTAAATTAGTCGTGTATATGAAGGGAACAGTTGAAACATAGAACACACCAAACTGTATGATCGCAGAGGCAACGTTATCACATATACAGCTGATTTTGTACATTCCGCAGCGAGTGGTGAAACTTCCATTAAGGTATTTCTGCCCGAAGCAGTGCACTGGTGCATCTGCATAAATTCCGGCCAGGTCAAGTTTACTTTTTGCAATGAGCACATACTGATTCTCCAGTTGCGCGGAAGTTGCTCTTCAATTGTCGAACTTAACTGTAAGTTCGTTGTTCCGAGTTCGGTAATTGACTAGCAACTAATTCGTATTCCTTTTGTGGGTCACTGAATAATCGTGGAAAATCGCAATTTGTAACAAAATTTCATTTCCATTTTAGTAAAACTAAACGAACTGGAAACTATCAATTGCTTGATTAATCAAACGTTTATAATAGTCACAATAGATAGAAACAGAGATGAGAAATATATGTAACATTGTCACAAAGGAGTGACGAGTAGACTGTTGATTTCTCATGCGAAATAAAATGTCTCTACGTCCACTGTTTCAAACTCTTTTAATCTTCCTATTCTTCGAAATTGCAGCTACTAATTTTCGTGGTAAATGCATGAAAACCCGCGGTCTACCGACGAGGGTTAAGTCAGTGTAATTTGTTACGAACATAAAAAAAGAATAAAGCTTGAAGATTGGAGAAAGTGAAGGGTGAGAGAGTCTTTTTAGGAAAACTTCGTTTCCCGGTGCATCGTGGCGAGTAAAAAGGAAGGATCTTTGTATAATGCGATTAATAAGCGGTGGATGGAAGGATGTAGTCATTACCGGTTCCTGGAGGACCGTCCATAAGGACAGATTAGTACGATGAGGAATCTCAATCAAGCAGTCTGCTAGGAAAGTTTCTTGAATCGCGTCCACTTATTCATGCCCGGAGCAAGAGAGAACTTAGATGAAGAGGAGGTTCGTTGCGATGGGAGGCGGAAACGGGAGGACAAGTTGGATATTCTGGAATGCATCATGAAGCAATAGTAGTATCCGATTCGCTTATATTAAGGGCTGGGCGATCGCTGGCCAATCTGAAAGCTATGTAAAAGACATATCGCGAGATTTATTTTACAGCAACAGTTAGTCATTTCTTAATTTGTTCGTAGCTGAAATATCCATCGCGGAGCCTCATAAATTTTATTTATTTATTGACGTGTGTGTATGTGTGTGTGTGTGCGTATGCGTTTATTTATTTATTGCATATAATAAAAATTAGCCACGCTGGGGGCACAATGCCCCCGCGCCACGCACCCCACCACAAATTTAAAAATTTTTATAAAATATTGCCCTCGCCAAAAGGCGAGCTAACTGTAGCACCCCCGGGTACTTAATGTAAACCCGGGGGGAAATTGCTTGAAAAATAAACGCCTTTATCCGATTCGCTTATATTATGAGGATCAAGGACTGGGCGATCGCTGGTCAATCTGAAAGCTACGTAAAAGGCATCGCGAGATTTATTTTACAGCAACATTTAGTCATTTCTTAATTTGTTCGTAGGTGAAATAATTATGATTACTCGAGCCGATTTCGTTCGAGACATAAAACCGATCCCAATAATGCTGAACGAACCGTAAATCATCGCGCGACAAAACGAAAAAAGCTCGCGAGAGAAGAAATGCGGGAAAAATACGTAAGAAATAAAAATAAGCGGTAGCAGAGGAACGATCGCTTTTCAATATTCGATCAAGAAAAAGTGCAACGTAAACCGATGCTTTGAAATTCAACGCGAAATAATGGGTTCCGATGCAGCGTTATTTAAACTGGGGTGCGAGAGCAGCGGAAGCTGGGCGTCGGATATGCAGGAAAATCGGGGGAAACGATCGCGATACAATAAAAGTGGAAGAAACGGCGAAGAAGCAAGACTATGGGAAACAAAGAACGAACGGAAAAACCGGGAAAATGGCCAAGAGTCGAGAGAGAGAGAGAGAGAGAGGGAGAACTCTCGCGGCCGAAGTTCGTGAAAGCGTCGTCCGTCCCCTGTGATTTTCCGTAGTGTACCAGGGATACTGCCTCTCCTATATATCTATACGTATAAAACCCATCATTCTGCCTCCGTCTTGCTCGCTCGCTTTCCGATCCTGCACTTTTTCCCACTCTCGTTATCGCAGTCTTTCCCGTCGGTCTGTCCTTCCTTGACAAACTTATGTCTGCAATAGCAGCTCTATAAATAAATTCCACAGGCTCCACCGGTGAGATCATGGAACCTCGGGGATATAAGCGGAGAAATTGAGAAAGATCGCGATGTATCCTACACCGTATCGATAAAGTAATTACCGCCGGCTACGCTTTCATTAGGAGGCTGCCGATATAGCTGCCACCGCTAAACAGATCGACGGAGGTCGAACAGTGTAATAGCAATTTCAGTCGACTCTTGTATCGCAACACCAAAATACATGAAAGCACAAAATGATTCATGTTCACCGTGTCTCGAGAGATGAGCTTGCGGAATAAATTCCTCGCATAGGCATCGTTACGATCTCAATGATATAGTAAATGAAAAAAATTTTAAGTGTCCAATAGTTTGAGCGTTAACTTTAGAGAATTCTGTATTTCTAGTGGTCGGCAATTTTCGTTATTAGCCCCTTCGATTCCGCAGACAATACTAATTCAGCAACACCACAACTAGCCCACTCCTCTTTGACTGGCTAAGTGGGAGCTTTGTCCTGATAAGACCTTGACTCTAGGAACCTATCAGTATTGGCTTACCGAGATCCCTTTGTCCCACCGTCAATACCGCCTCATTTTCATTACTGGACACCTACGGATAATACCTGTTATACAGCCATATGCGTGTACGTATATGTACACATAATGTGTATCATCTTTCGATGAACGCGGGTCTAAACGTAGCCAAAGTATTATCCGAGGATCTTGGATGCAACTGTTCAAGGGACCATCCGAAGATTAACCCCTTGCCCTACGATTTATTTTACCGTTTCAGTGATTCAAACTTTTTTGTAGTTCGCAATTTCCTAAAAAAGGAGAAAATTTATATCAATTGTATGCCTATACATGCTGTCCAATAACAGTACATTAACAAAACCAAAATAGAATTTCATCTGGATTTAAAGGAAATTAATAACATACATATTTATTAGACTCTGTTCAGAATCTTCATCACGAGTCTGACACGTTATTGTAGGGCAAGGGGTTAATCTATTATAACTTGCAAGCTTTCTTTGAACTCGGTTTGTCGTAAAGTTTGAAAAAATTATTCAGATAGCCCGGTTCGAGGTTAATATCGATGTCGTTCCATTCAATTCCCCAGGACCGTCTCCCATCGAGAGTTTCCGTCACGAGACGATGATCGAGGCGAATCTTATTCGAGTGGCATAATACTCGAGCGATTTTAGAATAGCGCCGCGAGTTTCGGCGGGCAAGTTTGAAGTAGCACGCTCGAGCGATGCGCCGACCGAGAATTATGCAAGTTTCTAACCCCAGATTAGGGATTCGCGATGTATCTAATGGCATTATTAGGGTCGTTGCTAGGAAGTGGTACGCTTCTCGAGAGTGGTTGATCCCAGGGTAGCACTAAATTTCTAGCTTATAACGCAAGCTAACTGAAGTACGAGAGAAGGAGAACATTGTTGCTTCTACTCGCATGCTCCTGTGCCTCCTCTGCACACCCACCACTTTTTGCCATCTCCCTCTCTCCTTCTTTCTCTCTCTCTCTCCCCCTCTCCCTCTCTCGCGTTCTATGTCTCTCCTTCGCCCATGCCCGCTCTCTATGATTTTCCTTAGCTTTCGGCTTCCTATCATCCCTCGTCCCACAACCCCCGTCATCCTATCTCGCCGCGATACACGTGCATTCTATGAGGATGACCTTCTACGGTGGTAGCAAATGGAATGCCTACAACATATCGCGCTTTGTGTGCAAAAGCATTCAACGTTTCTACCCTGCTCAACATCCCTCTCACAAGCATTAATTAGAATTTCCCCGAGTCCTATGAAACTCAACCGTATAAATCCGTGTACAAAGTATTTAATTAACCTGTCACGCGATTTCCGAACACTGCCGGGCGTGTTGCGCCCCGAAATTTGTCGGCATCGGTAACAATATGCAATTAATAGTTGGCCTAGAACCCCGGCTAGGCGGATTTATGCTCCTCCGATGACCAACGGTAACAACTCTTTCGCGCGACGGACAGTCCATTCTAAATGTATTTCGAACCGCCCCGTTTGTACGATTTTTATTTTTTTAATATAATCCATGTTCCGAAACTGGAGGTTTTAATTTGGAAAATTTTCCTAGGTTCCTTCAATATTTAAAGGAAGATTTAGAAGCTTCAGAAGCCTGAAGGTAATGGAAGAAATTGGAAGCAAATGGGTACGATCGAAATGGCAAAGTCTTCTTAATCTATCGTTGATATTATTTAAATGAATATACTGCAGAATGCCAGAACGTTTACGTACAGAATATACTTTCATTTGAATATCCCAAATAGCACGCCACGTCTTGAAGACGTCTTTTTTACGGCTATTTTACGTCTGAACGTCTCAAATGAGACGTCTCAAAGACGTCATTTTCTGACGTTTTAGAGACGTCTAATTTTAGACGTCATAGAGACATCTTGGATACGTCTTGGAGTCGTCTTGGGGACGTCTTAAAGACATCTTCTAGAGACGTCTTAAAGACGTACCGTTTTGTAACAGTCTCCAAGACGTCTCAACGTGCAACAACAGACATCTTTAAGACGTCATTAAGACGTCTCTGTGCTATCTGGGATCTTCGATTTAATGAAGCAGAAGAACAAGAAAACATGCGAAAAGACCTTCTGGTCGACACAATAATTTGAGAAGCTACTTTCATCTACGCCAACGAGAAACGACAATTTACCCTACATTCTGGAACCCGAGTTTGACTAGACACATTCCACACACAGCTTAACTCCATCAACAACAGTGTCTAATACTTTGTACATGCGACATAAAGGGAAGTAGACCGAACGGTTCGAGGCAAGCAAGAAGAAAGAAACGGGTACGACAATGGCTCGGAAAGTATCAAACACAGTGGCAGGGATTAAGAACCACGGATGAAGAAAGACGTTATTGTGCCCAGAGAGATTGGGGGGGAGTGGGAGGATTGGAGATAGGACAGTGTTAGCCGAGATGACAAGCCGTTCCGAAAATCCAGTTACTTCAGTCAGATTCTGAAATCCAGGGCGTGTCTGCTAAATCAAAACTTTCCGCGCTGGATGTGTCCAAGAAACCGGAAACTGCCGGTTCGCGTTTTCGCTCTCGACGCTGCTGGGTCTACGTGTCCCATTCTCTCTCTCTCTCTCCCTCTCTCTCTCTCTCTCTCTCTCTCTCTCTCTTTCTCTCTCTTCCCACCTTGGGCGCAGTTGGCCGAGTTCCTTCGACAAATTTCGAGCCAGCCACCGAGACGAGAGGGACACGGAAGGCGAAGAAGCGGTACAACGAGAAGTTTCGGAACAGTCTGTCAGCTGGTTACCCGCGAAACGTTCGCGTGCTCCCCGCAAACCGGCGGAATAAGCGGCGATAATGCGAGATAACTCCATGAACGGCGCTATACTCTCAGACCGGGCCACCTTTTCGGGCTTCACACGGGCCCTTCGAGCGACGCCGATCGCAAGATACAGACGATAGATTTTCCAAAACATGTTAAAAGATTAATTAATAGATATGTACAGGCTCCTTCATCTCTTGCTGTTGGTCAATAGTAAACACCTTTGCCTCGAATGACCATTTTTTAACTGTTAGCAACGTATTCGTGACACTTTCCTGATTAAAATGACACCCAACATGACATAATTCGGATTATATTTACTTGTTTAATCCATGATTCAGTGGAACCTCGATTATCCGAACTTTACCTGATTACAGTGTTAGATTAAATCTTTATCAATTTGTACAATGAACTGTTCAGATGTGAAACACGTGTTCGGATATCGTCGGTTCGGATAATCGAGGTTCTACCGAATCGTGAATTCGACAAGCAAATGTATTCCGAATTGTGTCGTGTTTGGGCTCGTTTTAATCAGGAAAATGTCCAATAAAGAAAACGTTTGAACATTTTTATTCGAATTTACATGAAAGAAAATGTCATCATTAAGGCACCGTTTATGAGAACACAATTAACACCCTTCAACATGGATAATTGCTATCGGATGAATATATACAAGACAAATATTTTTACAAGACCACGTCTCAAATTTTATCGAAATCATGTTGCCTCATTAGTCGGAAAACAACTTGATCGATGTTACAACTGATTCTGATTAATTTGCTTTTCACGTGTGTTTAAATACAGCTTCAATAAAATTGATTCAGTTCTATAGAATCTGTACCCAGGCGATCCGCTGTCAATTTACGATTCGGTTTCCTTCGAATGAAGGCACAGAGAGAGAGAGAGAGAGGGTGAGGAAATTGCAATTTACTCTCCGGCAACGTACCAACAGCAGCAATAAGCGCGATCGTGGCGATATGCTGATTTTTCCCACGATCTTAGTAGTAATTTCAGTGAAATTTCTATACCGTGCAGCAGTTATGATTTATTTATTTAGACGGTGACGCCAATGTAGGACATTCTAGCTTTATCCCATCCCGAGCGCGGCGTTTATGCAAATTGAACAGACAAAAGCTTTTATTCCAACGATCGGCCGAGAGCGACGCAGTCTTTTCAATAAATGTTGCAACGTTCCGCGCAGAATACGATTTTACTATATGTCCACTTGGTACGGTTGCATTCTCGAACAAACTGGTCGATTCATTCCGCGACGACAATCGATAGACGATAATTAGTTGATGCGATCCGATGATACTGTGTTTGCACGGGACGAGGTTAGAGTACGGATTTCGAATCTGAACATTGCTGAATTAATCGTAAATCATCGAAAATGTAGCAACTAACGATTATTTACGGTGAACCGAAGTACGTGAGCCGGTTGGGCAACGGCCCGTTATTTGCAACAGACCTGTTGACAGAAACCTTCGATGATTGATCATCTGATGTTTGGACGAAAATTTCGAAACGAACCGTGTGTATGCAAAAGACCAGGGAATTAAGTAATTAAAACCTCGGCGAAAGCAGCATTTTAAATATTGACAAAAATTCAAAATGTTCATTTTCGATATTCATTTTCTGCAACGCTTGTCACCCGTGTGCAACTTATCCACGAGTTTCCAGTGTCCACCATTTTTCTATATTTATCCAGTTTTCAATCGTATGTGTTTTATTAATAAATTTTAAATTAAATGTGACCAACGAATTTCACATATTATTGAAACAAAAGAATGAGAACATTCCCGCAGAATTTTCCACCATTTTTCTATTCTTTCTTGCATATAGAA
Organism: Lasioglossum lativentre; assembly: GCA_916610255.1. Taxonomy (NCBI): domain Eukaryota; kingdom Metazoa; phylum Arthropoda; class Insecta; order Hymenoptera; family Halictidae; genus Lasioglossum; species Lasioglossum lativentre. The sequence goes on from OU744366.1 coordinate 7,559,834, forward strand.
GCAACAATTTTCATACAACAAATTTTGAAAACAATGGTTTCATTATTGAATAGACTCGTAACATATTCACTCGTAACAAGTATAGTGAAACATGCACACACGTAAACCACGGAATATTAAGATTGCTGGGAGCGGACAAAGAACGTTCATCGCTTTGCTTTTAACTGTTCCATTGAAATTCTCTGTTTTACTTCTCCGCGTTGTATGGTTTACAAGCAAGCTTTCCGGCGCGGCGTCCTCGTTGCTTTTTAAAATCGAGATGCACCGCGTGCACCGAACGTAATCTCATTAGTCGACTGTACACATTACGCGCGCAACATAATAACGTTAATGGCTATTTTGATGTATGCCATACGGAGCGAAATCGTTTTTGTTGCACACACACGGGAGGAAACCTTTGGCACGAGGAAGGCAATGAGAACGCCAAACTTAATTTCTGCTCGAAACGAGGCCGAGGCAATTTTTTTTCAGGCAGCTTTTCCCATCACGAGAACGAGCTTTCGCTGCAAAGTATGCGAAAGTTTCCTCGATACGGAGGTAATACGTTCCGCGGATGAGAGACGGGTCTTTTGAGTTCGCCTGTGCGAAATATTAAAAATTCGTACGTCATCCGTATATCTGTTTTATCCCGATAAAAACCGATGGATCTCCGTAAACAAACAAGAGAGAATTATCTCCGGCAAAGGATTAATTAAAATTCATACACCGAAACATACATAATTCAGTTAACCGTTAATTCCGCGCGCGTTTTATGAAATCGTTCGCCAAGTAATCTTCTGTTTAATTAGTCATGCAACTCGATCGCCTACTTTTGAACACTATATTTATTTTGGAGACGCTCGGAAAATGGTATTCACCGTTTCGGAATGATCAGGCTCTCCAGTCCCCCCGGAAAGAGTAGCCTTGTCGGTATTCATAAATTCACGCGTTCATGCTCTTTCAACTTCATCGATCTTATCTCGAGATACGGTACGTATTGGTTTATTCAGGATTCTGCAACGTTTAGCAAACTGTATACTTGTGAAATATGTAACGCAACTTTCAGATTGAATTTCATGGAAACGTTCGATCTGATTTCATTCATGGAATGGTAGCTATTAAAAATAGTTTGTAATATGATGAGTAATATGGAATGTCCACAAACAATTACCAAGATTGTGCGCGCAATATTATATTTCGTATCAATTAATTACGCTCGTTCTCTTTGCAATAACGATATTATCGAGGGCAGCAATAATTATCGTGTGAGATAGATAATGCAGTAGACGTTTACATGCAATATCGAGCAGAAATTTAATCTCGTCAGTTCTCATTTTCAATTTGCCACTATTAATTGGTAGTATTTAGTAAAATTGTTTATTATTAGATAATAATTATCCGCGGTGATCGCTTACCAATTAATGAAATAAATCGTATCAATAAAAAATAACTGAAAGTAGGCATTTCAGAAATAAATGAACAAAATCAATTTCATCTCGGTAGAAAAATTTATTACGTCAACGTGTTCATGCGCAAAGAATTAGCTATTTTCCAACCGTGAATCACGATTGCGCATTGCCGCGATGCACCTTGCAAAGATCATATTCCCGAAATAAATACGATATGAAATTTAATGCACGGGAGGATATAAACAGAACCGGTGGCGCAGACCGAATTATCGCGAAATGCGTTTTCGTTAAGCCACCGATACAAATTGCGTCGTCAACGCCGGGGCCCATTATTCCCCGCCGTTAGCCTAGTTTCCCGGGCGCATTTGAACGTTTACTTTTCCGCGGATACAGAATTTTTATTCTGCAGCTCCGCGAAAACTACTTTTACGTGACACGTTCCCCGTGTTCACGAGCAAGCCCCGGTCTCTTGAAAAACACCCACGTCTCCGGTTACTGCGTTTCTCGAAGCTTGCAAATGCATGCCATTTAAACAAGCTTATTATTCTTCTATTTGCTATTATCTACTGCGTCGGAATTCCGTGTCGCAGATGTCTCGCGTTCCGCGCGCGACCGCGCTCTGAACACGAAGAGAGAGTTCTTCTTCTGTTTGTGTCGGTGATTTAACTCAATATCGTGCTACTAACTAGAACATGTCCTCATATCGATGTTTAACGAATGTACGTTGTTTCTCAAATGTTCATTACGTTCAAAAACGATAATATTAATTAAAAATATTAAAAACTCTCGTCACAATAAGCGTTCAAAGATGAAACTTTTTCAGATGCCGTTTTTCATCGAAAAAATTCCTTTTCTTTGCAACGCAGTCCTGGAAAACCTAGTGAACATTATGAGCCCATTTTTTTATGGATAGTATATGCGTCTATATTTACGACGCACTTGGAATTAAAAATTTTTGTTGATTACTTTTTTTTTTTTTAAATACTCGGTGAACTGAAGAAATCCGTCAGTTTTTCATCTTTGACAAGGAATAAGTTAAAAAGTTCAACATCTCCTCTAAATTTTTAAAAAATGTTTCCTACAAAAATTAATCAGTAGTTAGTCTTCTACAAATTTCAATATCAAAAATAAAAAAAAATTGAGGTGACCTTGATTATTTATTTATCACTATATATTTTTTATTTAATAATATTATAGTTGACGTCAAGATGAATCCAACGACCTCCTTACTGTGGTCTTTAAGTTTTACAATAACGCTAAAATAGGCGTGAACAGCTAAATCGTCATTCTGGCCCACTGTGGGCCGGTCAGACTGACCCGGCGTTCGTCGGGCAAAAGGTTAACAAGTCCCCGTGCATTATTTACGAAGTTCGTGCGCTCACGCATCGGAAAAGGGTGCGTTCAGAAGCGAGAGACGGTAAAGAGTCGGTTTCGATTCGCGGATCGTTACGAAGGGAGCGTGTGCAGTTTATCGCGGTACGAGGGAGAGCGTGCACCGAGGGTGAAAGTGTGCGCAACGAGCGAAAAAGCGACGGTTTGCAGCTCGTACGTATCGATTGCAGTGTCACTCCTGGGAATCGAGGAGGATAAACTCGCGAATAGCAAGGCTGCAATACGCGCGTTTCGGTGCTCCGTTCTTTCATTCTACCTCGCTGCGCGCGTTGCCCTCTTTTTTCCACCTGTTCCTTTCTTTTTTTTTCTCTCTCTCTCTCTCTCTCTTTTCGTCGCTGTGTGGTTTTTTTTGTTTTCCATTTTTTGTGATTCGCCACGCCGCCGGATGGCAAAGCTTCCGGTATATCGCGAAACGATCCGCGTTTTCACCCCGCGGCAATAATTTTAACGGCAACAACACAACGAACGGGCACGACAAGATATCTAATATTCGCACTCCGGTTTCCCGGAGTGGAATTTCTTGTTCGCGCGAACGGCAACCGCTAAACCTGCTCTGCTCAATAGTAGCTTAAAGCTCTTCCCGTAACGTAACCTTATCTTAGCCCCCGGGCGCGCCGGTGAACCGTGAAATTTAAACCCGTCTCCTCCCGCTCTCCCAATCCGCCAGGCCACCGCATAATCAACATCGCGAAATCAATGGACTGTCTACGGATACCGCGTGTGATCGACCTTCGCGCAACAACTACCGCAAACGACTTTCCGCCCACTTTCGCGGACCCCGTTCTCGTTCATACGTCGCGGTTATTGTTGCAACAGATATGTTAGCATCAGTGTTGAGCAAAAACTTGTTGTCGAGTTATACTACTTATTTGTGCAAAAATTTACACCCGTCATTGCGTTACACTACTGAGTTGGAATTGTAAAAATAGCGAAATCTCCAAAAATGTTCGGCCGTCTGACTTGTCGTTGAGTTGCACTACTGAAATTTCGTGCCACCTCCTTCGCTATCATATTCGCCTAATGCAAAGAACGATTTTCATGATTTCATAAAATTCTCGACCGTCTGGCTTGTCTTTAAGTTGTACTACTGAATTTTCGAAAGAAATTCGGCTGCCTGACTTGTCGTTGAGTTGCACTACTGAAATTTCGTGCCAGCTCCTTCGACATCATATTCTCCTAATACAAAATTAAATTTTCGAGATTTTCAAAAATTTTTGACTTAGGAGAATATGATAGAGAAAGAGGTGGCGCCACAATTTTGCTACCACCTCTTTTACTGTGATATTCTCTTGTAATAGAAAACTTAGTTTTTGCCTAATTTGAAAAATTTTTTTGCATGCAAAATTTTCGAAGATCTAATTTTACTATCGAATATGTACATGGTGGGGAAAAAAGAACACATTAACTGTTGCAACTAATATTCTTTACTTTTCGTAAAAAAAAATTAGAATACTAAACGTGTTTCGCACTAAACGCCACTAAACGTTGACACATCCATTCGAAAATCTGGAATCGTCGCACGGATTGAAATATTCCGCGTAAAATCGGGCTTGTTCCCTCACCGGTCTAATAACTGCAACTTTGCATAGTTACGAGAGCTCGTTAGTAACTCACACAACGGCTATTCATAGGGAACGTATTTTCAATAACCGAATTATGTAAATAGACACCGGCGGCTGGAACGGGATCTCGAAAATCCGTTAAAACCGTCACATTTTCGCCGTCGCGGCGCGGCGCGCGGTTATTAAATCTCATTATGCGATAGTTCGCGGATGAGGAGCTAATTAGGGAGCCGCGTAACCATCGGTCTCGCGAAACGCTAGAAATTAGCTGGTCCGGTCCGAGGCCGAGATAAATGCTGTCGAGAGGATGAATCGAGGGGTGGCTGTCGCGTCCCGTTTTCCGCTTATTCGTTTCGCTGTGGGCTACGGGACTGGTCACCCGTGGTGCATCGCGCGCGCCAAGAAAATTCGCACGGACCGCTTTTCACCAACCGAATTTCCGTTCTGCCTTCCGTAAGAGCTACTGGGTGTCCCAGAAATGCAGCACCATCAAAACCATACTTGCTCTTCGCACAAAATGCAAATGTTTTCACGATGTTCTGACGATTATCTATTAAAATAGGGACTTCAATGCGTATTCTAGAATTTCTTTAGATTTTTTGAAAACTTGCAACAGCAAAAAAATTAATACAAATTTCAAAATTCTAAACACCTGGTAAATAATTCAAGTTGAAGTACGTTTTGCTACAACTTATAGAAGTTCCTTCAACAGAAGTAGAGGAATAAACAAAACTATTTTATAGCGGTTCCAGTTATCGACTGTACAGGGTGTATAAAAATTATATGTCACGAATACCATGGAGGGATTGTATACCTCCGGATCGGTGGAGATTTGTTAAAAAAATAAACCGCAAAATTGACCTTGACCCTTTCTTTCAAGGTCAAAAAATTTTTTATTGCATCGTATAGTATTCATCGCAAGCAACAAAAATCTCAAAGGAACAATGGGTCTCAAGTGAACCATTCTCCTAAAATACGACATTGAAGTTACGATAACTAATTTGTTCCATACTGTATGTCTACAGGGTGTACCAAAATGGTAAAACTGTGGAGGGAATGATTCTACATGAGAAAATAAATAGAAAATATGGAATACATTGTTTTTATTTGACGCCTCGTTTTCGAGAAATTAGAGTTTGATAATTCATCGAACATGCGTGCTCTTGAATAGGAATTGTCTGACGCGTCTGTTCATGACCAACTAATTCTACTTCCTACAAACATTAGGCACGCGAACTTGAAAGCCAATTTTCTAGAAAACGAGGCGTCAAATGAAAAAAATTTGTTTTATACTTTCAATTTATTTTCTCATGTAGAATCATTCCCTCCACGGTTTTACCATTTTGGGACACCCTGTAGACATATGGAAGAAATTAGATTACGGAACTTCAAAGTCGTTTTTTAAGAGAATGGTTGACTTGAGACCCATTGTTCCTTTGAGATTTTTGTTGCTTGCGACGAATACTATACGATGCGATATAAAGTTTTTTGACCTTGAAAGAAAGGGTCAAGGTCAATTTTGCGGTCCATTTTTTTAACAAATCCCCACCGATTCAGAGGTATACAATCTTTCCGTGTTATTCGTGACATATAATTTTTATATACACTGTACAAAGTTTTCTTGTACACACGTTTCTGGTGGTCCCATATTTTCGGACACCCCATATCCCGGTTGCTGCGGTGGTCGAAAGTAGAAACAGAGTTAACTAGTCCGCCGCGAAGTTCCATGTACGGACGTACACGCTCCGGTTCGTGGCTTCCGACAGCGCTTTTCACCGGTGAGATTCTGACACTTGGACGTCTCTCTTCAGCCTGATCCGTTGCCGATGAACATTTTATTGCGACGATGAAGAGATCAAAGCAGTGATATTAAACGGTCACGCGAGCCCCGTGCGTTGTAGCAGTACGCCCTCTCGCCCTCAACCCCGCTTCCGATCATTTCTTTTTAACTCGCGACTGTTGCGTGTTCGTATAACGCGGCCGAACGTGTACTTTGCATATCGAGTTCGTAATATCGCGAGTAATGAAATGTACGAAGTACGATGTACAAAACGATTTTACGACGTCTTTCGAAGCACGAACTTCTTTCGAGTCAATCATTTCAACCGGACTGTTATTTTCTTAATAGGCTGACCTTAGATCCCATAATAGATTCCTACATGCAGATTGCGCGAAATTTCTGTTTTTAACTTCCGCGGAGAAATCTATGTTGCTTAACATTTAAATGTTTCCGTCGTTTTTAACCATTACGGGAAAATTAAGGACAAGTGTGTGTTTCCAAAGACATTTTCTCAGGTCGCTCAATTTTTTCCAAGCTAATGTAAAGGATAAAATTCGATCATAATACATCGACCTTCAAACGACCTTCGCAGGCGATAGTGTACAGATTTTACAATTTTATCAACGAAAGTGGGTCAACCCCTTTATTTGAAACTCTTCATATACATATATTCAAAAAATCGCTTTTGAATATATCGCTCTGGCTGCGTTTTTACCAAAACAGAGTTTTCGGAATCCACATCAGAAATATTTTTACAAGTGATTCGCATAGTTAAGGACAAAATATAAAAGTTATTTTTTCTGACGTTGTTCCTAATGTTGCGAGAGTTTCAAAAATTAATGTTAACCATGCCGTATCGATTACAATGAAAGACGTAGAAGTTCTTGCTTTCATTAGGGGATTGGGCAAACGCAAAGAAACTTCTATTACACGAAAATAGCCTCTCGACGCAATTAGTCATCCGCCGAGGGCGGGCTAATGGATTGTAAAGTTGAGTTCATGCTTCAGCCTCCATAATTTACCAGAGACGGAGCCGTGATTTCGGTCAGATGTAACTTGAACATTTCGTGCTCCCGAGCAATTCTACGAGCATTATATGATAGCGTCAAGGGTACATGTAACCTTGTGTAATTCCGCTCTCCCGACGGCGCAAAGTGCCTATTCGCGAGACACGAAGGTAACCGGGTTCTTCCGATCGGTATTCGGTTGTTATTTCGCGAGGACATACCGGGCGGGCAAACATCAATCTTTTTCATTGGATAATGGATTATCAAAGGACCCGGGTGTTATTCGGAAAGTAGCGGAAACATAAAAGTGTTTCGTTGGAACACTATTTAAAGCGGTTTTTGATCAGCAAACTATGATCAAGCGGAATACATCAAACATCACTTTGTGGTTATTTGGCCGATAGCCGGCAACGAAAAGAGCTTCCGTCATTTCTGAATTTATTAAATTTTATCCTAGTCACTGCGGACTTCGCTTTGACGGGAGACCCAGATGAAAGAAAATCGCGTGTGCACGCTATTTCCGCGAAATCTCTTAATCGAACGAATATCGAGTGCAACGTACCGATCCTGTTCGACGACGACGACGACGGTGAAATTTTCGGTGACGGTTTCGATTGGTCGGAAACTGTTATCCTTCCCGCGGCGGCATTCGGTAATGTATTCGATCGAGCGATTGGATGCCAATAAAACTTTGCCAAGATGACGCACGATCAACTATTGATTTTTACCTGAGGCCACGGGCGAACACGCGCGAACTTTAGATACCGCCAGGATAACAAGAGAGTTCAAAAATAGGCGTTCGGATCGATGCAGGTGCTGGCTCGTCCTTGGAACGAACCTTAGTCAAACAAACGCTTATGGTGCTGCTAGATAGCAGTCGCAGGAACGTTTCTACGGCTTCTGTTTCAGTGGGAGTCGCCTAAGCTAAAAAAATCATATTTTACATAATAATCTTAAGAAAGATTATTAGACTATGTTACGCGAATCGTAGTTTCACAATTGAAATTGCATTTGCTGTTGAAGAGACCGATAAAAAATTTTCAGTCACGGACCTGTAGACATTCAAAAATTAGGAAATGATTGCCGGGTAGATAATGTCCAAGATAACCTAATATAAGCACGTCGAATCTACAGTCTAACAATTACTTTCCGTGAAATTTGAAACATCAATGTACATATACAGGGTGTTCCAAAATGTCTTCAACTCCCGGAAATGGGAGGTTCCTGAGGTCATTTCAAGCGCCATTTTCCTTTTGCACAATGTTGTCCGCGGCTTTGTTTAGGAGTTATTAACGAAAAACACGGACCAATCAGAGCGCGACCTAGACGCTCGTTGGCATGTTCAGTCTAGCTCGCGCTCTGATTGGTCCGTGTTTTTCGTTAATAACTCCCGAACGAAGCCTCCGATAATATTTTGCAAAAGGAAAATGGCGCTTGAAATGACCTCAGGAACCTCCCATTTCCGGGAGTTGAAGACATTTTGGGACACCCTGTATAAAGTTTGACTGTATTCACGCGAACAGAGAGATTGTCGCATACGTGTGCGATGGTATCAGACTTATTCGGTCCGATCGCAAGCGTGCAATATAGTCCAACAATTACTTTTATTCTACCTCACGAGTACACTCGTCAGACTGGCCAGGCTCGTTCCGAAATAATTTATCACGGCAATTACTTGTTGCATACCGTATTCAGACTATTTCCCCGGGGGGTGGGTCTAGCGTTATTCGATCTAATACATTTCCAGGAGAAGATTACATCGCCGACAGAGCCGGCTACACTATTTCCTCGAAAAAGAATGCCCGTTCTGCGCGGCCGGTGTTCCATGGATCCGTGTACACGCGTTCCTTTGTTCACGTTCCCCGTTAGTTCAGCGGACGTCGCCCGTCTTTTCTCCCCTTCGTCGTTTGTTTTTCCAACGGCTCGGCGTCGTTCCTCACCGCGATTCCCTCTCGCGTTTCGCGTTCTTTCCGTCTGTCCGCTCCACGGAGAAATTTCGGGCCTACCAGCACCGCGCGCGACGCCACGGAATAATTTAAAAGCTCATTAGCTCTGCCATTTCTTAAGTTCGGGATAAAGTTGGGGCCGGCGGTGTTCTCGGAGCTTCAGCCTCAACCCCTTTCGTTGCAGTTCCTCTTCGTTCCTTACTATCCAAGTACCTCAGGATCCGAGCGGGGATCGTGGTGGTCGTGTCGGTGGCGACGCTGATGGTGATGGCGGTAGGAGTGGCTTACAGAGGGAGGAAAGGAATATGGGGAACGGGTTTCCGGGGGGTTGAGGGTTTCGCTTCAGGGGACTTGGTCTCCTGGTTATATAGCCCGTAGTTTGGCCTCCACCACATTGGTTTGTCGAGCCATTAATCGGAACAGCTTTATACCAGGAGATTTATATTGGATTAGGTTGCGGGACTAGCGGCGGTTTAGTTTGAAGGCTTTCCCCCACCGGCGGCCTCCCCATGCCCCCGACGGTTAACTACCATCAACCCCCGGTTTAATGAATGTCACGAACGCCGACATTCTTTCCTACTTTCACGCCTTTCCACCTGTCCCACGTCCCGAACTCCAGATTATCGAGGAATTAACGCCAACTGTGTCACCTTGACAATTAGTATCTTAGCCTACTTAAGGGGCTGTGCGCACCCAACTACCACCACCACCCTTACCACTCACACATCGATAGATCCCCGCATATACGTATACGAAATGCAAGGGTCTACGGCAAAAGAAACTGACGCCTCAATATTGTCCTGGCCAGGTTGGTTCAGAGCCCAAATTTCATATTTTTACGTTGTTGAAGAGTAATTTGTAATAATCGGCAGAGTACTTTTTGTCACAAGTCAGCGCTGCCGATTATTGCAAATTACTCTTCAACAACGTAAAAATAGGAAATTTGGGCTCTGAACCACCCTGGTCAGGACTCTTAGGAAACATAATCGGCCGGGTCTCAACTTCTAATTGCAATATTGAGGCGTCAGTTTCTTTTGCCGTAAACCCTTGCATTTCGTATACGTATATGCGGATCTATCGATGTGTGAGTGGTAATAATTTAAATAGTATTATATATAATAATTGAAATAGGTACCCGGGTACCACGTCGTGTGGATGAGGGTTAACCTACTGTTACACTGGGGCCCAGATTATCCTCGGAAGTTTTTAATATCCTGAAATACTTCAGATAGCTCAATACGCAGCACTATTTATTGTACAATTTGAGCAAAATTGACTCTGGCATGTTAGAAAATTTACTTTTACAAACTCTAATGTTGGCTAACGAGATCTTTGTATAATAAAATAAATGCAACGTTTTCCCAGTACTATGTTCAGTGTCCAACAGCTGAAAAAACGTGGTCAGTTCCGACGAGGGACCGGTCCGCAAAAATGCGAGCAGACCACCAGAGCATACCCGGCTTCTGAAAGTATTAATTAGCGGGCCATGTTATTTCTTCGACGTGGGGGTGGTGGCAGGAGAAAATAAAAATTCTAATTTATGGCCGGGGCGGGAAGCCAGCTCGGGCCGTACAGTAAAAAATGACAGGGTAAGCCGGTGGGGCGCGCCGGGACCCCGGGTATCGAAATAAAGGGAAGTCCCGCAGGTGGAAAATATCATTCTGCCACTTAGGCGAACGTATATGAATCCCGTAGGACGTCGTCGAGTACATACGTAGATTCCCGTATCCCGGGACTTGGATAAAATGAATACGCCCGGAGAGACTCTTTTCCAGCGCGGCGCGGCGGGCCGGGTCGGGCCGGGCCGGTAGGCGCTGCGCTGCGCTGGCGCCGAGTAAGAGGACAAACAGTGACAAACTGTAGGAAAAAGGGAACACGCGGCTGTGAAACGGAAGTAGAGAGACTTCCGAGGCGTGGTTTGGTGAACGCCGGGGAACCGGTGAAAAAGCTGGCCAAGATTAAAATCCACGGGCGCACAAAAACCGGAATGGAAAATACGGTTGGAGGGGGGGGGGGGGAGGCGAGACTGGAAAATAGAAGAAGGCGCGAGAGGTCCGAGAAAAATGACAGAGGCACGAACAAAAATCGAGAAACAGACTGGGAGGAGGGGAGGTGGAAGGGTCGACGATTCGAAGAAAATGAACGAGGAGATAGAGAAAAGCCCGAGCGGCTGCTCCTGGTTATACATCTAACTCTGAATATTGGAATAACTCGAATGCCGGTTCCCGACATTTATACCTCACGGGCACGTCTATATACACCGAGATATTCGGACGATTGCCAGGAACAAGACATTCTTTACGGTGCTGGCTGGCTTGCTTTTTCCCTCCTTAAGCAGCCACAAGGGGAAAGCAAGGGGGCGGCAAAGCAAAAAGGTTAAAGCGACGGCAAGGAATTCCTCACCTTTTGTCGGGTGTACCAGCCAGCGCGAACCGATGTCTCCAGTTTCGTTCAGAGCGCCGAGATTCCGCGCGATCCGCGGCCATCCCCGTATTTTTTTTTTCCAACCCCCGTATTTTTTTCCCCCACCCACCCCCGACTACGCCCCTCGAAACACGGCAATCTCGTTCGTCGAACAGGGAGAGAGCCGAGTAGCGGACGGGCGTAAAGGGTGACGCACAGCGATCTAAATTGCGAGTCTCTAACACAAAAGGAGTCCTCCGAGGCTTTGTGCACCACTGCCTCTGGATATTTATTAGGGTCACAGAGATACGGTTCAACCTCGTTTATCCGAACATGTCATGGAATAAGGCCGTTCGGATAATAGAGACTCGCGCGAACTTGTGTATCTCGTTTGAAAAAATATAGATTCTTATGGAACTTTTACGGAGAGTAACATTGCTGTTAGAAACGTCTTTGAAAAGTGTTAATACTAATAAAAGTTTCATTTAGACGAATTATTTTCGAACGCTTCCCGAAGCACCTGTTTAATCGCCTTTCTCGTTCCTAACAATGCAATTCTCTCTGCAGCAGTAAAGCCAGCTATTAAATTCAGTCATTGTATTGTAAAAATAACAACGTCTAATTTAATTCGATTTTTTATGTACGCGTGGAACGTACTCGAAACATCTTATAGAAATTTCGCGTAAAAGTAATGGATATGGCGTGGAATGATCCATTTCGAAGGCAAGTGGAGATCAGTGCGAGACGTGCACGAAGGTTCGATCTCTCGACGAATATAGGTAAAATGGTACCAGGCTCGCGAACCGCCAAAAAGAAAATCGAATTCCCGGGTCGTTTACATTTTCGACGTCTATTTCTGAGCATTCCGATCGCGCCCAACAAGCTTTACGTAACCGGCACCGTGTAAGCAATTACATTGACGGGCGCGCCGATCGATCACAGGGTATTCCTGTTTACCCCCGGGTTCCGCGAACGGAAATAAATTATTATGAGCAGCGCTGCACGCCCCGGGAAAAGAAGGAACTGTTGCGCCCTGCGGGTCTTGCCTCTGAATCGAACCGAATCAACCCTGAAATTCTCTTGATTGAGTCTATAATGGATTTGTAGCGGCGAATTGATTTTACCCTCCGACGGATCCCGATACCACGCCCACGCATATATCAACCTTCTTCTAGAACGTGCATTCGACTGTTCGCTTCTTTTTTTTTTTTTATTGAGCCACTGAAACCTGTTATAGTTTTATTTCGGCTTTAACAATTATACATTAGATGTTAACCCCTTGCACTATAATACCGAGTCGGACTCGTGGCGAAGATTTCGAAGATAGTCTACTAAATATTCATGCTACTAATTTCCTTTAAACTTTAAATTGAAATAAAATTATATTTTCTTGTTGTTGAAACCATTGGAGACTGCATAGGTATAAATTACATACAAACTTCTTTTTTTCTAAGAAATTAGGTTCCAATCACTGCAACCGTAAAATGAATCGTAGTGCAAGGGGTTAACTGTAGCACGTTCCTCGAGAATAGTTGCATAAAATCATTTATTATTGTACTTGTTCAAGTTTCACGTTACTGATTTAACTCGGCATCGAGTAGAAATAATATTATAAAAATAGTACTCGGTCAAAAAGTGGCTTCCATTGCAGAAAAGTATTGGTCCCTTGGAAGCAAAATCCCGATCGATCCAATTTCCGGCTTCTTCTTCGAAATTTTGAAAGTGCCGTCCCTTCGGACCGTGTTGGGTTCAGCGAAACCGGTGGTAATCCAAAGAAACGGAGTTTGGAGAATAAGCACAGTGAGAATGTCCTTCCACCGTAACTGTGATAGGATTTCTAGCCTTATCATGTTTCAAAATGGCTTTCCATTGTTTCCGGGTTATTCGCCCAACAATTCGAATCACAATAAAAATATTCAAACTATGTGAATTTTTATGCAAAATAGAAATTTTCTGCAGCAATTACAAGGTATTGAAATCAAATAGATGGTTGTTTCATCTTAATAATAATATTAGATAATATTAACCCTTAGCACTCGAATAGCGACTCTGAGGCGCCATTGAAAATTGCTATGCCATTTTTAAACATATTGTTGAGATTATTATTTTTGTTCGCATTTAATAAATTACTAGACATTTACATGAGATATTATATCAGTTTGATATGCAAAAAATGAAAAGAAATTGTATAGAATGAAAATATTCTCGAATGGAAAAATCTTTCGTTTTTGAGTTAAAATAGCTCCGAGTGCAAAGGGTTAATAATAATATTTCATCAAAATGTAATTATAGAATATGATATTTAAAAACATAATATAATCCGCATAATTTAGTTAACGGATAATCCTTTCAGCCTCCGTATACTCTTTTAGCGTGCAATCATTTTTCAAGGGCAATAAATAAACGTAATTCCACGGTGCGTGCTGAGATAACTTTCAATACCATCGGTGAACGGATTATTGTTTAACTAGCGAACGCGTCATGACGCGAGATATCGTATTTGATGTTAAACAGCGGCGACACATGCGAATCTGTAAATACATATTTAACGTTTGCGATCCAGCGGGTATTTTTCAATCACGATCCTACGTGCCGCGTGACGACCGACGCAATTCTGCTGGACGGTAATAGAACGTAGGGTATTAATATCATTAGGTTTTATAATGTAATTAACAAACCTTACTCGTATCGAATTATAATATATAAATGACAAATTCTTCCTGACTCTGCACACTGATCGATTTACGAGTGGAACAGTTGTCACTCTATTTATAATTAAAACTATATGTAAAAGAGATTTTATACGTGGTTTTAATCAAATATTTCATTTCAGTGTTCAAGAGTCTCTTCAGAATTGAATTCGGTCAAATTTAATGTTTCAAGATGATGACATTGTTGTAAAATAAATCATTACTCATCGTGTGATCATGAATATTGAAGAAGTATTATAAATTGGCATACGTGTAAATATCTCGTGTACGTGATCGTCTAATTCCCCTTATCTCCTCTTACAAACCTCATGTTCACTCGGTAAATGTACACTGCAGTAGAACGTTGATTATACTAATTGGTTACGCGACACGATATAAGGATAATGGAACGTCTCGTCGTTGCTTCGATACAGGCATTATAATTAGAGATACTGCTAAAGAATTTAGCAATATAAATATTTTTATGTTATTTTCAATAACGTTCTCTAGGTACCTGAAAATTAAAGTAGACAATTTTTCTTTTGCATAAAAATCCACAGTCTGATCGTTAACATCCGTTAACTGATCGTTATTTTCAATAACATTCTCTAGGTACCTTAAAATTAAAGTAGACAATTTTTCTTTCGCATAAAAATCCACAGTCTGATCGTTAACATTCGTTAACTGATCGTTATTTTCAATAACATTCTCTAGGTACCTTAAAATTAAAGTAGACAATTTTTCTTTCGCATAAAAATCCACAGTCTGATCGTTAACATTCGTTAACTGATCGTTATTTTCAATAACATTCTCTAGGTACCTTAAAATTAAAGTAGACAATTTTTCTTTTGCATAAAAATCCACAGTCTGATCGTTAACGTTCTTTTTTTTTTATCTATATCACAGAATACGAGTTACAAAGTATCGCGAACAATTTCGACAGCAGACGCGTTTAGCCCACCCGTTGATTATCGATTTTCGCAGGGCTTCGACGGGAACGTAAACGTCGCCGTCGCGAGACCTCGCGGCGAATGTCGCGCCGCCCGTCGATCTGACGTATTATCGATTATCTGTCCTCTGCTATGAATAATCGCGCTCAAGTCCTGTATTACGACCGAGACTTTCAACGGAAGACGAGGTTAACCGCGAACTTGGACGATCGAGCAACTTGCGCCGCGAATCGTCCGAAAACTGGTCCCGAAAGAAGTTCTACACCGCGAATCATTGGTATTCGGCGAGGTAACCCGTTCCTCGGTATATCTCGAATATAGAATTTCGCGGGAATCGTACGAACCGCGGAGCTGAACTGTGTTTAAAATTACCTTGTAGACCAGCCCGTAAGTTTCGAAGCTACGAATCACCATGATTCGATCTACGCCGCGTAACGTTATTAGGTCGCTGGTGTTCATGGTAATTCGAAAATTATGCAGTAGAAATCTCGATTATACAAAGGTGTATGCGATACTGTCTTTATTTTTAATAAACGCTTCGATATTTGTGGAAAATGCATGCTCGCAGGGATATACGTCTGGCTATGGTCGACTGTTTCTACTTAAAGTTCTATAGTGATATCGCCGAATTTATTTCAGTCTATTTACAGTTTTAAATGAAGTGGCTTAATAGACTGAAATAAATTCGGCGATATCACTATAGAACTCTAAGTAGAAACAGTCGACCATAGCCAGACGTATATCCCTGCGAGCATGCATTTTCCACAAATATCGAAGCGTTTATTAAAAATAAAGACAGTATCGCATACACCTTTGTATAATCGAGATTTCTACTGCATAATTTTCGAATTACCATGAACACCATGAACAAGTTACAGTTTCTCACAGATTACTACTAGGGTCCTTTTAGAGCCCACAAGTCCTAATCGAATTCAGTCCAACCATCGATATTATTAAAAAATCTAATTGTCTGTCGCCTACGTATGACTGACGTGGCAGTGAAAGTGTTAAATGCATTTCTTCCGAAACGAGTGTGTCAGCCCCACTAAAAAGGATACGGCTACTTTATTTTCGTTGTGAAAACACTGTTGTTGTAGAACTGTCCCTAAAGAAAGCCTCAAAGCCAAGGACGCCAACAAATATCTCGGAAATGTCTCTCGCCAGCAACGTAAACCCAGACACACGTCCAAACAACTTCAAAAACAAGGAGTTCACACCCCCGTCGAATGACCTTGCACGAAACGTTACGATACTTGTTACGATTCTTCTCGTGCTCGATGTCCCCCTGCAAATGAGAAGCCGCACCGTACAAGAGGAAAAATTTCGGAACGAGAAGCCCCGGGCGAAAACTTTTTAATTTACTGTTGAAATTCTGATGGATGTAGTGCCGAGCTAGGCCGAGTAACTTCGTTCATAATAAAGTTGCTCTGTCTTTGGCGGCCGTACCTCCAGGTGTTATTATCCGGGCCGGTGAGTTATTCACCTAGAAGGAGCAATTAAATATTGTCGAACAGCGCGCCGTCATATTTCAGTCGGGCTCGACAAACGTTTTCCGGGCGTACGTATACGAAACTGGAGAAACCCCCGTAGCTCCTTGCATTTGTCAAGATTCTGAACGTTCATTCGTCTTGTTGTTTACCAGGCCGCTTCGTCGTCACGTCGGAAAGTAATACCGGCGAAATACGATTTCCGTGTAACTCTCAAATTTCGTGGCCGCTCGTTTATTTCGGTCTGGGAATCGGTAACGCAGGAACGCGTGCCGGGTCTCGATCTCCTGACATTTATTATTAACGATCGACCGATCGACTCGGATCGAATCCCGTTTAAAATTACAGCTTTCACAACGATATTAATACCCGATAATTAATTTTACAGACCGCTAAATGTGAATATTTTACACAATTTATTATTAACGATCGACCGATCGACTCGGATCGAATCCCGTTTAAAATTACAGCTTTCACAACAATTTTAATCCCCGATAATTAATTTTACAGACCGCTAAATGTGAATATTTTACATAACTTTGTGAGAAAATAGCAAGAACGTAAAATTTTTAATCAATCTTTTAATAGTACACGTGTACCCAAAGAAATCAATTTTTTTAACAATTCACATTGCTAAGGAAATTACCATTGCGATTCAGAAATGTCGGTAATTACACTTTGACTAATGTACAGTTTCTCCGATTACATTATCTTGCAGAATATTAGGAAACCGGTAGAGAATATTTCACAAGAACGAAGAAACTGATTTCTGTGAAATTTTTGACACGAATACTGTATTTCGTATGATGAATTGTTTCCAGTTAACGCGAGCATATCATCGTCATTAATCTTGATTGATGTTTAGCTTCATTGTTCATTCGCGAGAACTGAAACCAGTTAGTAACGCGGTATAATTACATTATCCAGAAATATGCGAGTCCCATGAATTTTGCACTTGATTATTTGTCAAACTGTGGCCAGAATCTGCAGTATGTTGATTTCAGAAAAATTGTCATCAATAAGCTTTCAACCGTGAAATACTAAATATTGGGCAAGCATTAAAACGGTTCTTAAAAATTCTTATAAAATCCAGCACATGAAGCAAGATTTCTGTGCGAATGTAATAATGCTGAACGCATTACTTCCAGTCTATAACTCCACTTTTTCGATGCCTTTATAATCGACATCTCTATATACCAGAGCTAATACCAGGTTTAGCATTAGCTCTCTTGATAATCAGAATGACGAGCACTAATTATCAGAATAGACTGGAACCGACTCGTCCGCCAATAAAACTACCACGGAATCACGAATCCAATGCGTTTATGTCTAGTATCACTCCTACAATTAAGCTATAATTTACCATACCGAAACTGCAGAAACTGAGATTAAATAAAATTCCTTTCCTGTATTAACAATTCAAATGTACACAATTAAGGAACAACTTTACACAAAATCAAATAACAGAACTCCACAACAACCTCTCAGAAATGTCATTTTACTCCTTAAAGATCTCGATAACTTATAAATGGCATAAATTCGACAATTAAATTACAATCACGTACGAATAAGAAATGAGTGGTCGAAGATATTGAACTTTCGAAAACAGTTTATTATTACCTTTTGGAAAATGAATAAAGAATAATGCGATCCTAAAACCAATCCAAGAAAATTCTCTAATTAACTATCGAAAATTTCACTCCACCTCGAAGATCACAGATTATAAACGACCGAAAGTATAAAAGAACGTCGATCTTTCGCAAGAGGTAATTATTTAATCTAATACTGGCGTACGAGAATTTTCCACCAATCACCGGGGGTACCCCGAAATTGTTAATTAGAAATCCGATGGGCGCCAGTCGAGCGAAGGCACCGCGAGCTATTTTTAACGAAGGCAATATCGGAGCGTAATTCGTAGCAGGACGATAACGAGCCGAGCAGACTCGTTCCCAAACTTCGAGCGTGTTACATAATGCAACCGTCAGACTGTGAGGACCGATATTCACAGGTGACAATTACATCGGCCCCGACATTGTTCGGCATCCGACATTCCGATGCATACATGCACGCGTATCCCGCGGAAACGGGAGTCTGCGTGGGCGGCAGGCCGCGTCTACCGATCGCATAATACTCCGGCGACGCCGCGGGCGCTTTCGAGCTTTTCAGAATTAATCGGCGCGACGGTGCCGTGCCACGCTGCCTTACCCCGTGAGCACATACGTACAGCCAGCTATAATTCGGCAGCCACGGTTCAACGAGTCGAATCGGCGGCACGAACATGTCCCGAACGATCCCCATTACGTCCGGAAACGATCCTAATGCTCCGCGATCTATGCACTCGGAAAGTATTGAAACCGTCGCGTTGCGAGAGAACTTTTCAACAAGTTCCATTTTTGAACATTTAGGCACATTTAACACTAAACCTACCACGGTCGAATGACCGGTTTCATATTTCATAATTATGGAAATTGTAAAAATTCATTTATGGAAAATAATAGATTTCCTCGATCAATCATTTATTGTATAGAAAATTACGGATAATCTCAATAGGTTTAGTATTGCCATTTTTATAAGGCAACATGTGTTAAGCACATTGAAGCTGCAATGTCATTTAATTATACATGTAACAAAAGATTTTTCCATCTTGACAATTTCATTTTATTCCCCCTCGAAGATCACAGAGACAATAACCGACTGAAAGTCCACGGTTTAATTACGATTTCTCAGGAAGATCGAGCTGTCGAAAGAGATTTTATGAAAATATTATTTATTCTTTCAGTATAATTTTTCACGAGTTTTATATCTCCTTGTTGCCCGGTAAAATGTGCGTTTCGTTCACTTTCTATAAGCTCGTCAGTCCAGATCGACCGATAAGAAAGAGATAGAACAGTAAAACGTGATTCCGAGCTTTTTGCGTATACTAATGACAGTGTCAGTGAACAGATAGAAGAGAGATCGTCGAAAAGTGATATTCCGGAAGCATTCGACGCGAGTCGAATAACACAGCGAGCGTAATAGGTGCGGCAAGAAGTAATATCGCGCAAGCATTTTTACCGAGTGTGTAATTCGTTCGTAGGAAACACACGTGTGTATATGCAACCTTACCCAGGGCACCGGGAACTATCGGCAGTATATCTCCGATCTGTATTTCCCGATTGTAGGTGCACTCGGTGTTCTGAATATGGCGAAAATAATCCCTGAGAGCGAGCCGCGTGATTAAAACGAGTTCCGGGCTTTGAAATTTCACACGCGTCAATGATAACATGCGGAGAATTGCGCCGTTTCGCTTTTATACCGCGGGAACGGTAGTCGCTATTAGTCAGCCGCGTGACCTGGGAATACCGGCTCGGAATACACAGGACACCAAAAAAAAATATAGTGGAAACGGCTAGACGAATATTTTATTTTCTTAGTTGGTGCGGGGGGTTGCCGATTCACCGGAGAATGGAACGTATCGAGCGTTACAGATATCGATTGATATCCAATCTCACCGATGAGCTCTCGATTGCACGATAGAAATGAAGGAATGATCCCCCGCGGACAATGCGCCGCATGAATATGGAACACCGAACCGCATAGAGAACAAATTTTTTATTGTTGCCGACGGATTTTCTGGGACAGCCGCCGCCTTGCCACGTTTCGCGTTCGAGGAGTCACAGTATTGCCTCGACGATATGTGTGTCAGAACTTCGGGACCGAAGTGTCACATATCGTATGTAGACACCATTCTTTCATCACTTCTCGCTAGCGTAGAAAAGGATAGCAGTAACAAATCATGACATTTTTAGTTCTTTTTAAATGAAATTTTTACCATCGTATTTGTCACAATTTTCTGATTCAAATGACATCCAACTTTCCAATTAGTTAATTGTTATGTTGAAAATATTACATTTTGGTACTATTATAATCAATATTTTGACGCAAGAAGAACGTTTAGTCATAATCAAAAATCTTTCCTTCAAATATTGCCATACCTACAAAATTTCAGGTTTTTCGCAACTTCAACTTCAATGAGGCACGCCTTCCCCTTATCCAATCAACTTCATGTTTTGCAGGAATTATTTTCTTACCCAATAGTACAATTTTTGGGGGGGGGGGGGCGTGAACAAAATCTCGCAAAAAGAATTTCACCCGGTATAGCTAAGGTCCACCCTAATGCACAACTTATCTACAGACAGTGGCAAACAATATTTTCACTAAACTAATAATGATTCTTGAATACAAATATTAAAAACATAAACGACGATTTGGTTAATAGTGGAGTAGAGTAATATGTATCCGAGAGAATTCGTACACAGCGAGATACGCTAGGAACGTCCATAATATCATACTAAAATCATATTCATTATAACATTTGTGCGATCATGCCGTGCATTGAGATCAATATATTTAGAGGTAATCCGTTTTAACCTCACAATTTAGGACAATGTTACCACCTAATATATCGATTTAAACTGGAGAACTTGAATATAAAATGATTTAAACTGGAGAACTTGAAAATAAAAATTTAAATCATTTCTATTTTCTAGCTAATTATGTTCGCCCAATTGAAGCTATTCAACCCGCTAATTATACTTGACGGATGAAGAACGTGCTCGTTTCGAGTGCTCGATTTTATGCTACATTAGCGTTTCATTAACGTCGCTGCAGTTCTTTTTTCGACGCGAGGCTTTTCAAACGGGAGTTGAAGTACTTCGCGATATCAAACGTTCCAAACAAGCATCGTCAATGTGACGTGGGTGGTAAAGTTGAAACTGAATGCTTACCAACACTTCGCGGCACACGTTCCCCGTATGATCGTTCTCGATTTACCGAAACACGCTCCATGATTACAAAAATAGTAAATACCGTTGCTCGCTCCGTGAATAAATGATGAATATATACAGGGTGTCCCAAAATGTCTTCAACTCCGGGAAATGGGAGGTTCCTGAGGTCATTTTAAGCGCCATTTTCCTTTTGCAAAATATTATCGGAGGCTTCGTTTGGGAGTTATTAACGAAAAACACGGACCAATCAGAGCGCGAGCTAGACTGAACATGCCAACGAGCGTCTAGGTCGCGCTCTGATTGGTCCGTGTTTTTCGTTAATAACTCTCAAACGAAGCCTCGGACAACATTTTGCAAAAGGAAAATGGCGCTTGAAATGACCTCAGGAACCTCCCATTTCCGGGAGTTGAAGACATTTTGGGACACCCTGTATATTATTCCTCGGCGAATGTGTAAAACGTCGCAAAATTCTACTTACCGATTATTTTGTTCACCGGTTTCGTGTATTCGCGACAGTCTAGTTGCTCCGACGAGATTTTCCGCGTTTTGATTGAAATCTGGTTGAATTTCAATTACAGGCTTGCTCTAAGTAAAGTTTGTTCGAGTTCTAAACGAAACTTGCTCACGTTTCGATAGTAACTGTCCTTCGTTCGAGAACTCGTGCTTGTTAGGAAGATTGTTAGCCTCGACGGAAGAATTTTACCATAGTTTCCCATTCACTAAAATTAACTTTATATTGAAATAAGTATTCTGCTAATTCTCGTTATTTCTGTTTGACGGATTTTATTGAACAAAATCCGATCAAATACGCAGAGCAAATTAAAAGAAATCAATAGTATTTCTAAACTTGCTTTTAGGACATTACAATACATTGACCTATTACTGGACTGCGAATTTTATGCATTTATGACAAAAATGGGTGGATGTAATTTAAAACAGTAAAAACATTAAGACGATTTAAGAACGTCCATATGTGATTTTCAATTTACTAAAATTGTTAAAGGTGGGAAGAAATTTTTATATGGTTCCTGCATCTTGTAATTGACAAAGAAAATTTTTAGTTTGCATAAAGATCCTCAGTCTATCTATTACATATTGGAAGAATTCAATAGAATATATATTTTGTACCCTTAGCACTCGAGTGGTGACTCAATGTCACCACTAAAAATTGCTGTACCATTAAATATTTTGGTATCTAATCAATTAATAAACATTTAAGTATTGTATGAAGTATGATATCAATTATATATCCATAAAATTTAAAAAGAAAATATATAATGGAATTATTCTAGGTCGGAAAAAATGTTTAATTTTCCAGTTAAAATAGCTCCGAGTGCAAAGGGCTAAATTTCGACATCAAAGAGATTCCTGTTTCACTTGTTTCCACAGTTCTGGCTATGAGGGTTCGAATGTCTCAATAAAAATAAACAGAAAATTCGAATATTAGAGTGTTCGGGTAGAGCTGAAAGAAGCGAAGCGATAGGCTCCGGTGATATTGCGGTTGTCCCGTGATTCAATTTACGATTCTCGTGCGACGAGGTGCTCGTTTATGTATTTTGCACGGTAACACGGAAGCGGAACGCCGCGCCGCGCCGCGATGCGCCGGTAAGCAGCCGCGCACGACATATTTCGAAGCGTGTCGCGCGCGGCCAACTAGAATGCGCCGTCAGAGATAGTGCAGTGATATCGAACGTTCGAATCTAACTCATCCCCGGAGCCTCCGGGGCGCAGCAAGCAAGAAGTATGGTCGAAGATAAATTCGCCGAGCGGACACTGAAATGATAACGTGCTCGCGGAGAAAGTGGAACAGCGAACGTGTTCGTATTGTTTCCCCGGGCTCGCGGCCAGCCGCCGAATAGGAGAGAACCTGCAGAGAGGTTCTTCTCTCGCCGGTCTCGAATTTTCGCGCGGTGCATCCTGGAAGCACACGTGCACACCCGGCTGCACACGTTGACCCGGCCCGGTCACTAAATGGCCGTCGTTATAATTATCGTTAAACAACGTGCTTGGCGCCATCGCGACCTGTCAGGTATCCGCAGCTGTCGCGACGTCGCGACGTGACGATTCTACACCTGCGGACACGTCAAATCTCCGGTGAAGTATTGCCAGGAGCATTCGAGCGCGACGATCACCATGAATGCGGCATGATAGTCACGCTTTGGGGAACTTCAATGGAGCTGCAAAGGACAGCTGTGCGAATTGATTTAACTAGACTCCGCGCTGTGACTAGTACTGACGTGCGGAGCCTGAGAATGTGGGGATTCGCTAGCAACATTAATTAAATTTCCATTTTTAGCCATTTTTTATCAGAGAAATTGTTGAACCTATCGCATCGAGATTTTGCTGATATGTTTATCGGTACTTTGAGTACATATGTGATTTTTTTCAAAGAATAATTATCCAAATTACTGGAGTTGTATATTTATTTTTCTGATTTTTCTGCCGATCGGATAGAAAAAATGATATGATTTATTAATCGGTAGGAATGTGGTTACAGTCGAGATTAAAATAAATTAAAAATCACGTTCACGGTCCACGCTACAATTTGCATTCTACGCTCTCCGAGCACTTTGCGTGACGGCGTCAACGGATTCGAAGTCGCTACCCTCGTATAATTTCGAAACTTTGCGAGTCTACTCTCGTATTCTACGAACTTGCGTGGGGAACTTGAGAAATTTTCACTTGCAAATACGCGGTGAAAAATTTCGAGAAGATTTCTAAGGGAAACACACACGCTGGAAAAAAGGGAGACGTACGAACCGGAATCGATAGCTTGGTAGAAATTTCGATTTTGTTATTTCATGGTTGAGGATTTTACCTCGTATGAAAACTCCGGCCGGCGAGATGGTCTCTCTGTTAACCGATGATTTTAAACGTACGCACACCGCAGCGGCCGATAAATATTTCCTCGTATTCGAATGCGCGATATTTCGAGTTTCGTAACTGAAATTTTATTGACATTAATTTATCGACGATCCGTTATTAAATTTTGCTACGGGAACGCTAGGAATGTTTGACCGGATTCAACATTGTCCGTTGTTATTATTACAGCAGCCGTGAATGGATAAAACATTTCAAGTATTTTACTTCCTCGATTAAATATGGAAGGATACGAGAATGGTTCGTGTGCGTTGGAAAACGCCGGAATGTTATAATACTCGCGGAAAATTATAACAAATTGATCGATTACCGATCGTCAAAATGTGATCTGTAAACGCAAGAGAGCGGAACAGCGTGGCCCAGGACCTCATCTAATGGGAACGAAACGGTAAATATTCGTGGGACCGATAGTAACTAAAAACAGATGTTACTGGTCAGCCTGAGTTTCACCGAACTCCGTAATGAACGACTACGTGAGAGACTTTCTAAACGCATAGATCCACGATTGGTGCTCGAATTGCGAACACGTTCATCGAACCATAAATTTTCGACCTATTTCCACAGCTGGCACGTTTACGTTTATGTTTCAAATAATAGCAGTCCTTGATACCGCCTTTATGAAACTTTCCTGACAAAAGACCCGCGATGCAACAGCATGGAAGTCGACTCTCAGACCACATAAAAATAGTTTCAGCTTCCATTAAACGGTAATATATACCTTTACTGTATCTTAAGTACACATACCTTTAAGAAATATGTAGACAATACGAACAGTGCTTCGTCAAAGTTAACTGTTTTCAAAGTTCACTATTAACTTTGAAGACTTTCATCAAAGTTTACTATTTTACTATTCACAATGTTCTCCGAATTTTTATTTTTCACGTATCCTCAAAATAATGTGTCACAAAATGTACGAGTTGAGACTTATTAGTGCACTTTTTGTGTACTCACTATTATTTAACGAGATTTCACTATACACTATTCTTCCTGATTAATTACCCACATTGTAATTTGCAATATTCGTCACTGGATAATAATAATAATAATTTTAAAAGATCCATAAGAAATTCTTTCGAAGACTAGGTAGGCCACTGTAGAACAGATTCACGTAGAATATGTAGAGTACTATTACACTTCCTCATACTTCGTAGAATGAATAATAATTTGATCATCAATCATGAAGGAGGTACAAATTCATGAGATGATCCGAAATGAAGAGTGAACTAGTCCGATCGACAATTTCTCTAATAATCTACAAAGACAGCCGTGTCCCGGAACCACCAACCTGAAATCCGTGCACGCGAGGGGCACGTTTAGAAGCCATCGAAATCATCTGTGCCGCAACAGTCCACAAATTCGAATTCAAAGCGACCTACAATGACTTCGATCGAACCAATTAAAAGCCTCGGGAGGCAAAGAAATGGGTCGTTGAAAAGTTGGCCGACGGGCGGCAGCCACGTGAGTGGGGAATCACCGGAAAATTATTCGAATATTAAGCAGGCCAATAACGTCGCTCGTTGATCAGTCTACGACCGACCCAGTTCTATCAGAGCGTGGATGCCGCGCCGTGCCGGTAAGTTCGCCATTTTGTCGAGCGGTTATAGGCGGCCCACGAGCCCGTCGAACAATTCCATCTCCCGTGGAGGAGATGTACGGTTCGCTGGTGTGAGATCCGGGCGAGCTTTCGGTAGTATAGGATGGTGATTAGCTTGGCAGAAGGCCCCCATTCGCGGGGCTAACGTAGCGAAGTCGTAGCAGCGCACCGCGGGGGTGGAGCTGGTTCGAAGGGGGATAAAGAGGTGGAGGTGGAGGAGGAGGAGGAAGCTGGGAGGCTGGATCGGTCGTGTTAAGTAGCATTTAATTGAACGCCCTATTCAAGTTCGTTAGTACACCGGGCGCAGTTATACCGTCGTAGAACGGCTGCCAGCGAACTATTAGTAAGAGTTTAATTATAATTACCGGGAGCCGGTAATGCGATATCGGCGGGCTTATCGAGGCCGCGCGCGGCGTAAACATTCGCGGGTAATCCGAAGTAGGAGCGACACGCCGATCCGGGGACAGATAAAATCTCCGGCAGGAATCATCGTCCGAAGAATGAAGTTCTTCTCTTTGACCGAGAATCGCCCGCTTGGAAAAAGCTCGAGGAGGCGTGGAACACGCCGCACGATAATTACGTCGATTGCGGGGCGAGTTTCGTGGGAAATTTGCATTCGTGCGCCGCCGCGCCGCGCCGTTTCATCGAGCCGATCCAGGGACAGGTTCCCGGACCGGCGATCCACCGATTAACTCGTCGTTCGCGCGACTCTAATCCGAGCATCGACGTCTTAATTGGCCACGGCTGGGGGATAAGTGTCTTGTATTTAAAGCGGCGCCAAATGTCTCGCCGAGGCGCAACCCGTTAACGCTTGTTTAATCAACCGATTGCCGATTGTACGATTTCTCCACGCGAATCAGCGATCGTACGTATCGCCGCGTCTCTCTTGGTTCTTGAATATTACGTTGATGGAGATATGTACTCCCTGTATGTGTGCAAGCTATTTACATAATCATTCTGCGTCCGTGTAGTTGTGGCTTATTAAAATCAAGTGACCGCGGATCTTCGTATTCTCTGTGGGTCGCCGTATCGTTGGTCTAATCAGGTTGAATATATTAAGTTTTTGCCCGGTGTGTCGAACTTAATTAAAATGGCGATCTCCCGTAACAGGATGTATAGGTACGTGTGTGTACACACGGGAAAATTTCATTTTGTCGGATGTAATCTGTGAAATTTATATCGGAATGCTGAACATGGAAATTCCATGTAATTCGAAGTACATTCTGTTGAACCGAAAATTCGAAGATGGTACACAGTGATTGTTTAAGAGTTTTTCAGGTTCGTATTAGAATTTTGTACGAATACGTGCACAACAATTTTTCGAAAACGTTTTTTACAAGCTAATAATTTCTCTGAAAAAAAGATCGGAAAGTTTCATGAAGAGAGTGTATGCCGTCGCGAAATAATTCCTGAAGGAATTCACAAAAGCGATGTAAAATAAGAAAAAAAAAAAAAAAAAAAAAAAAGAGTGTATGCGTGTCAATAAAATTATGCACGTCCCATCTATCGGGTCAGTAAGCTTTCCCGGAAGTCTATGTGACCCGGTCTCTCTCGCAGAGTGTTAATCAGTCGAATGGCAATTTCCATTCTCCAGGGTCCGAGATACTGTCGCCCGTCGGGAATCGCGACACGCGCGTTGAAAAGATTACGAGGCGCGCGAGCACGATATTTTCTGTTTCCCTTAACAATCTCGAGAACAAGTGGCCGTAGACGGCGCGGCGCGGGTGGAGGGCGAGGGCGAGTATTTCAGGCACCCGGGAAGAGGCCTTTTAGAAAATCACGAGTCGGAAGCGAGTGTGAGAGAGAGCGCTCGCGAGCTGCTCCCGTCGAGGAAGAAAAGAACAAAGAGCGCGAAGCGAGCGACCGAGTCACGAGGAATAATAAAGATCAGGGAACGAAACGTGCCACGGGGGAGAAGAAGGATTGAACGCCGTTGGGGAAGGTGAAAGGAACGCTCGCCCGTTTAAATCGCGATTTCTCTAGCCGTGATTCGCGCAGGAGCCTTCGATATACACACACCAATCGATGTTTAACAAGGCCAATCGCGCACGATCGACCGATGTGACAATTAAGAGCATATCGACACGACTGCAGTCGCTGGATTCGTTGGCCCTTTCACCCCTTTAACTCCCCGCTCGTCAACCCCCGACTCGTTTCTTTTCAATCCAACGCGCGCACCGGGGACTATTCCGCAAGGAAAATTAGAGGATTACGAAGCCGTCGAGGCTACGAATAAGCTGCCTCGCTCTCTCTCTCTTTCTCCGACAAAAGAAACCGATGACAGAGAAGGACAGATTACGGGGAATGTTCCAGCGCGCCGCATACGACAGAGCGTTAGCGGCTTTGATAACAAAAATAAAACGTAACGGGTCGCGTGACGAAAACTCACGTGGAAAATCGTCGGTACACGGACACGAGAGGATTTGCAGGAAAGCAGATGCTAAAATGTACGAAACGGAAGATGGTTGATCGATAATACTGTTTCCTGTCAATCCATCCGGACAGCTCTGTCATTTTCTATTCCCGGATATGGTATTGACTTTTCTTGCGTCCGATTGTAGTGCGCCGTGGCCTGTTAAACAAAGACCTTTTCGTGGTAAAATTGGCTAACATTTTATCTGTCCGGCTGATATTAAATCCACTCGCTTGAAACTTTCTGTCGGACTCTCGGTGACGTTTCGCGTCTTTCAATAAAATGGAGTGGTTCGGCAATGAAACGTCAAGAAGCTGAATGGGTAGGTAATTGATTCTGTGAACGGTTCAATTGTAAATCGATTGGCAATTCGGGCACAAAAATACGCTTGTTTGAAATCGAGTACAATGTATAATTAAACGTTGTGTAGAATTTTCTTGGTACAGAGACAAACAAGGATTGAAATAATTCAATAAAAGTCTATTTATCAGCCGCAAATAGATGGCGCATGGAATACGATGATCTAATTATTGCGGTGCTCGCCGAACCCGTTTAAATCATTCAATTACTTCATAGATCATTCCCCGCGCACATGCACAGGGGCGCGTCGGAGGGAGGAATATCGACGAGCAACAACGGTGAATGTAATAAATAGCGGATCATTCGGGCGAAATAAATTTAATCACCGACATTTCTATTACTACGCCAACCATAAAATACGATATTACAGAGGAATGGAGAACTCTAGCAACGCGTCGCTGTTACACCCAGCGCGATTGATCGATCCCCGATTTGACCGAGCCGGCGAGATTTATGCCCGAAGAATGTTGCGCCGGCATCATGCACCTTTCTCTGTTCCTTGCGATAGAGCAGATCGCGCATGAAAGGCGACGGCGATATTAATTCAGCAGGAATTTTCTCGGGCACGGCCCGACCCGGCCCGACCCGGCCCAACCGATACGTGATTTACGTCATCGGATGCTCGTTGAGCGACCGGGGATTTATTTATACGGACGGACACGTTCGTTTGTCTCCGAGTACACTTTGCAATCGCGGGACGATACAAATTTTGGGTCAGGGGGCCAGGTTTGTTAACACTAGGGGTGTGCGGGTACCCGAGCCTCGGGTCGAGTCGGGCAATGATCGGGTCGGGATCCCGACCCGAACCCGGACAAATTTCCCGATCCGACCCGAACCCGAAATTTCGGGTACCCGCACACCCCTAACTTAACACCTCTGAATTAGTACACGCGAGCATCGTATTATGCACTCGCAAAGCGATTCGGTCGTTGCTCCCGCTCGCAATCTCGTCGTATTCGGTCGTTTGGCTCGGCTAACCACAAATCGATATCTCGTTTAATACTCGTAAAAGTTGAGTAATTCGATGGCACGGTTTAAACGAGCTCGCGAAAAGATAACGCACCGGCGCGGCGAGACTTCGTATCGAACATGATCGGTACCGTATCGTTGTTTCTTCGAACGTGTACGCAGGTGTCCGATTTAAGGATGATGTAAACTACTTTTATTTCGCATTTATTTTGCATAGTCTACCTACCGATAAATGTAAAATTTTGAAGAATATTCATCGAAGCAGTTCAAAACTTTCTATAAAAATGTATCGAGTCATGTTCAGCTATGAGCCACGAATTCAGAACATTTTTTTCATCGTAATTAATACTATGTAATAACTACTCCAGGAACTAGGAAACGTCTACAAAATTTATAATGAAAGCAGTATAAATGTAAGTAATTGTTGCTCCCACAAATTGCTTTCTGTCTTTATGATTCCATCGCTATTGCTACCATATTGAGGGGTTAGATGACAGTCGACACGCCTACTAATGAGTCTACTAATGATAGGGAACAAGAAGCTGGCTGCTGGCCATTGAAACGATCACAGAATCGCGTCCACTACTCTCTCTAATCATACCGCTATACCCGAATGGCACAATCATAAGTAGGCTGAATCTTTCATTATGACTAATGACTAAACCATCAGTAACATTTATCAATAATTGTTCTGGCTATCGAACGAATGGAAATCTTCAATGAAAAGTGAACACTGTAATGATTGACAAAACCTGCTACTTTGTAAATAAAATTGCAATGAACATAGAAAACTTGATTTTTAAAAATTATGCATCGATTGTGTTGATGTATTAGGTACACAAATTAACTCTAAAATTAATAAATGGATAAAGAATGATTATTTTAGCCAGTCGAATCTGTTTTAGTTGTTTGCGTATAATCAATAAATTCCACCTAACGCACGTTGCGTCCTCGTGATTATATTTAAACAAATTTTGAATATCTGCCTTTTATTACGTATGACACGTTCGTTCGTAAAATTCGTAACCAGTCGTAATTTAAAATGTCGTGTCCCGCGCGCACATCGTAGATTTCCTACTTCCGCGAGTCCGCGTATTATTTCGATTCAATACACCGCGCACGAGTCGGAAAAATTTTCTGACGTTGTGTATATCAGGTTGATTCATTGTAATTTGAACGAGCAGGCCTGAACCAACGGGACCGTGAATTCGATTTTATCCTAGCAACGGCCGTACGAAAATTTCATTCCGTCTCACCGGCCAATCCGATACACCTGGAATTTTCTCATCGGCGTAAATTTACTTCGTTGACCCACGGCCACTGGCCTCTCCCCCTCTCCCTCTCTCTCTCTCTCTCTTCACCGTCCCAGTTGCTTACCTATAACTCTTCCGAAGAAAGAGTCTATATAAACTTTACGTTCCCGGCGTCTTTATTAAGAGAAATTGCTTATTGCAATGTGTAAATCCATAATCAAACGAATGACCGGCCACCGCGTGCCTGCACATAACTCCCAATTTCCCCTTTCCCTGGGAAATGTCAATTCCTCGGGATTGTAGAACCCATCGCTATAAACCATCGCGAAAGCAACCGAAATCTTTCTTTGTTTCTTTCCTTTTCAACGAACGATATCGAACGGTGGGTAACACAATTGTTTATCGGGGACCCTGCAGGAATATACGAAGCTCTGTTACACATTTTTTTTTCGACGGAAAATGGCTCTCTTGTAATACACCAGTGCGACATAAAATTCTTTTAACAAGTCGTATTTCACCTGTTCATTTTTGCACACGCATAAAATCAGTATCAATCATCTCCCGAGTTTATTTTCTATTTTTTCTCTAAGAATATGTTGTTCGATAAAAAATTGATGGACCATTTATGACGATCGACAAGTGGCCGAAAAATGAGGTGCACAATGGCGGGTGGAAGTCGATAGAGCGGGAGATCCGCTTCGATTTCTCTATTATTGAGAAACTCTGAAAACCAGGCGCAACAAAGAGGCAATCGACCCTTCTTCTAGCTCAATTTGTTTGCAGAACCGGACCGTTCGGCTTAATTTAACGTCGAGTACGTGGCCGTACTTCGTGAAAATCCTCTAGACAGTATCTCTCGTGATTTTCTCGAAAACGGGACACGCGAAAATTTCCCTCGGAACGAGAGCGCTCTCTCCATTTCCCCCCATTTAGTCGGCCGCGAAAAGAAAAGCGCGACAAATTCTTCGGGAACACGTTCGCGATACGTCGCCCGACACACACGTGCTTCCCGATATAGATCCGAACAAGATTGCCTCTGTGCTCCTCTCTCTTCTCCGTTCTAACGAAATAAAATATCAACTTTATCGTGTATGTACAGCGGCCCGCGTGAAACGCTTTAATACCATCGGTTGACGCCATAAAATAACTGCACTAACAGATGCTCGATAATATTATGAAGCAGAACAACGTTGTAGACGGAACACTTCCCCTCGAAAAACTAACTTCTTCCGCGTCCGATTCCATGGTACATTGTGTCTTTTATTCTCGATAGGGACGCAGGTTGCATTGGCACGAGCACAATCGTCGTAGATGCCATTTCTGTACTTTTCATCAGTTATCGATACTGCAATAAATGTCTCGCAGCGGGACATATTCAAGTGACACCCACCGGTTTCAATGAAGTTAAACTCGAAGTAGATCTTACAAAAATACTTGACATCGATTTCCTATTGGTGTTCTTATTAGAGATCACGGTTTTGGACGTGTATTGAGAATACACGTGTTCACGTGTACTAATATATATCCGTATTTTAATCCGTGTACATCTTTGTACTTTATACACGGGTACTGAAGTAATCGTGTACACGCATATCGAAACACACAGATAATACACGGGTACACTGCACGTGTGACCTTGTACGACCTTATTGATCACGTGCATTCCCTTATCTTCCGGCGAGGTATTGATCGGTTGACACCATTGTTTATACGGGCAGATAAATTTCTTATTGCAGAGCAGACGGTGTAAACAGAACAAACAACGACAAAAGTATCGATTATTCGATGTTAAGCTGGATCATCATATTCCTTGCACACTACACCAGTGGGCGCAGTGTTAAGAAGACCAGCAAGTGACTGGGGTTCGGCGGCATTATCATAAACGTTTCATATATACACAGTTTAAGCAACTTACATGACAATAGCGTCCCGAAATGTGTCAGACATTCATGAAAAGCTGATCAGATGGTATCTACCGGAGGGTTACGCGGAAATTCTAATTATATTAAAACGTCACTCACTCGTAGCATTACCTTTGACTTATCAAGTCCATTTATCCAATGAACGCCGTGTTCCATCTGGCTTTTTGACTTACCGATCATTATACTCCGTACTCACGTATATATTCTACACGGCGAGAAAAATTCTTAAGGGGCTGTGCGCACCCAACTACCACCACCACCCTTACCACTCACACATCGATAGATCCGCATATACGTAATGCAAGGGTTTACGGCAAAAAGAAACTGACGCCCCAATATTGCAATTAGAAGTTCAGACCCGGTCGATTATGTTTCCTAAGAGTCCTGGCCAGGGTGGTTCAGAGCCCAAATTTCATATTTTTACGTTGTTGAAGAGTAATTTGTAATAATCGGCAGAATACTTTTTGTCACAAGTCAGCGCTGCCGATTATTGCAAATTACTCTTCAACAACGTAAAAATATGAAATTTGGTCTCTGAACCACCCTGGCCAGGACTCTTAGGAAACATAATCGACCGGGTCTGAACTTCTAATTGCAATATTGAGGCGTCAGTTTCTTTTGCCGTAAGCCCTTGCATTTCGTATACGTATATGCGGATCTATCCATGTGTGAGTGGTAAGGGTGGTGGTGGTAGTTGGGTGCGCACAACCCCTTAATGAATCGTGGGGGTCTCGGCTATCGGATGATACGTATCGCGGGGCGTTCGCTTGTGTACAGCGAAAATCTATTTCCGGGGTGTAATTTCGGAAAGTCTTCGGGCACAACCATGCTATCAATATCAACGCGCAATCCTAGATAATGTGTTCCGAGAGCGAGGTTTCTATTCTCCGGCGGCGGTGAACCGTGAAAAAGAAGAGCGGGGAAAATCTCGCCGAAACGTTTTCACGCTATCATTTATACAGAGAGGTGTGTGCACGGTGAGTATGTCGCGCGATATCAGTTCGCGTAAAGCATTCGCCTGTCTCCGGGCACGATCGAGGGAGAGAGGCAAAAAAAAACGAAGGGAGGACGACAGCGGAGAGATGAAGATAGAGGGGAACGAAGAAAACACAACGGGGCACGACCGCAAAGACACGAAAAATATCCTAGCCCTGTGACTCGCGAACGGTGCGGCACGGTGTGCTCCAGTTTCCACGCTGATACGACATGTCCGTCCTGTAAAATGAAACGCACCGACAACAGAGCAGTACTTTTGCACCAGCCGAATACTCTACGTCCGCACATTTTTTTATTCTCATTTCGCATGCATACCAAATTGACCACGAACAGCCGTTTATATCGCGCTTAAAACGGCCACCCGGTGACGTTCGATCGCGATAAACCTTCCCAAACGTGCCGAGGTCGCGTAATTTTTCGTTGAGCATCGCATCGTGTTGAAAACTCAACAAGGACACGCGTTACCGTTGTCCGTACGCTACAAGAAGTCCCTCGAGACGGCTGAGGGGCAAAGGGGGTCCTCGCTCGCAGCCAATGGTTATCTTTGACGTCACATACTTTAGCCAATAATTCGGCTAGAACCGAAAGTTCGTGTGGAATGCCGCAATCGGACGGTTTGTTGTCGAATTCCTGCCAGAAGACTTCTTGTGGCGTATGAACAGTATGTAAGCAAACTACAGACTGAGGCCAACGATCGGTGAGCGAGTGCAAGGACGATATGTTTTGATTCTCAAGACCAGTGATGCCAGAATGAGGTTGAAACCAACCTCATTTCTCTCTCCAGGCTCTCACCTTTATCCCCTTCCACTACCCTATTCCACCAACATGAGCACACTCCAACGTCCCCCACTAAGACCATAGACTGGTCGCGCAACGTGTGGCATATTGCTCTGGTCATCAGAGAGGGGGTACTTGTGTTCCCCTCGATTCCTTTTCGATTACCCCTGTCTGGCATCACTGCTCAAGACGAAGGATGCCTCAACGGGTCTGCGTGTGTGGTCGAGGCGTCCTAGTGTGCTCTTTTTCCTTCGCAGTCCGACTCAAATTATCTTTCGTTTACCTGCCTCCTTAGTTCTAATTGAACACGGCATAGTTCGCGCGGTATTCGCAATGGATGCTCGATGGTAATCGAGCATAGTTATGAGCGGAAACACACGCTCGTGAAAATTCAATTCCAAGATTTAAGCCTCTTAGTCCGAAGTGGACTAGCCGAGGGAGCATGAATTGAAAAGGTTATATCGTCTTGCGAGGGTTAAAAACAGTTATTTCATTTGAAACTACGTGTGCTCTATAATCGCGAGGCTTCTTTAGTCTAAACAAATTTTCCATCCTCCCATTTAGGCAGGTTTGCAGTCAGAGAAATTTCCGCGGCATTGCAATCCATCGGTCCGTAAAAGTAATTCAATTGACTGCCACAATCAGCCGGCAAATTGGCTAAAGCAAGTGCAGCGCGGCGTGCGTATACGGTCTCAAAGAAGGATTATCTAATTTCAACAGGTACAGTCAGGGGCGGCGCGTCTAGGCGGCGTCCCGTTCGCGAGTGTAGGCAAATTAACACAGCCAGACAACGGCAAAGGCGAAGTAGAGACAAAAGGGAAACGTGTTTATTCGAAGGGTGATCGCGATCGCACGTGAGGGATCGCTCCGACCGCGGGCACGGCCGCAATTTCCAAGTTGCCACGGCTGAGCTCGATCCCTTATTTAGGAGATCTTGCCACGTCTTGTCTCGCGGGACTCTTGTCTCGGGGAAGCATCAATTTCTGGAACAGGTGCGACGTGCCGGGGCGTTAACACGGGTGGGAACAGCGTCGACGTCGAAAACCTCCTAAGAAAAGTTTCGCCCGCTTTCGATCTCGATGGCACGCGGCACGACGCGGCGCGGCGCGGACGAAAGTGGGGGAGGAATTCAACGCTGTCCCGGAACGACGAATCATTATCATTAGCTTCTTGGTTCTTGCATGAACGGTTACAAATGTGGCGCGGCATCGGATCGGTTCCTCGATCATTAATCGAATTCCAATAATTGCATTCTGCGCCCGACGTAATTGCGTTCTGATACGCGGATCATCGTTATTAGGCGACATCGGCCTCTCTCGGTTTTCGAAAGCAAATACGCATATCCGGGTACCCACGAGAAAAACCGGAAACTACCCGAGGCCCGCCGAATACCGCCAACGGTATGTCGTGTGCCTTGGAATTCACGCAGGAAATTCCATGGCGAAGCTTCCCGCTAAACTCGTCTCCCAGGATCTTCTGGAAGCGCTCTCAATTTCTACGGGCGACAGTGGTCCTCCTTCTCCTCTCCTCTCTTGTTCTCTACCTCGCTTGTTTGCTTGCTTGCTTGCTCTCTTTCGCAGACTATTTCAAACTCATACTCCCCGAGCAAGGAGCGACGAAGGTATTGGCGGTGTTGCTGGTTGGTTACAGTTTTGCTGAGCTTCCAGGCCATGCACGCCACATGGCCGACGGCGCTATTGTAGGAATACCTAAAGGGTACGGCTAAAATATGCGCGTCCTTGCTTCGGGGTTAAACACACGAGCTGTTGCGACATCGTTGCCCCACCCCCCAACCCCCGCGCCGTCGCCCATACGAATTTTCAATAACGCCTGCCGGAATCCTCGTCGATATTGGCGGAAAGCGCGGCCGGGCAAACCGTACCTGCCTCGGGAACGTCTGAGTGCAACGAACCACGGACCTTGCATGCGTAATGCATTTCCTTCTCTCGCGGAACTATTCGACGCCTCGCATTTTATCGCCCGGAATTTTTCTATTGGCGAAATACTATTTCGGAACTGATTTCACAGTGAATCTATCGAGTCATCGCGCCGCGCCGCCGCCCCTGGGGCCCACCCTTTCTAAATTCAATTCGAAACGATACGGTACTATTTTCATTTAACGTACGAATGTTTATGGAAATTCGTGGTTTACCGTGAAAATTCTCTCTTCTGTCACCACCTTCAATATTTAGAAACTCTTAAATCAAACTCAAAATTCTATTTTGTTGATGTTATAGTCATTGGAGACAGGCGCGCAACAAATACAGGGTGGTCCACCCAACGTGTGCACCGTTATAACTACCAAAATATACGAATTGCACGAAAGAATTTTATATACAAATTACATGGTTTAAAAGGGTACACTATGTAGTGTGTTAATTTTCTATATAGGTGGAGGCGTCAAGGAGATATGAAGGTCAACTCAGTTTTTTTAAATAGAATAGTACTTATGCGATGTTTACGTGACAATGTTTACTAACATGAGTGACCCAGTGGCTTAACACAACTAATGTAAGTGTTCAAAGTGATATCCATTTGCATTAATGTTATTCACTCGATATTAAGTGAAGAAAATTTTCAAGTAATAAAGTGAAATTACTTTGTTAGCTATTAGGTTTAGCACTGATAACGGTCAATACTTTTTTACTTACAATTCGATACTCTATCATATTTTGGTATAAAACATATAGTATTCTATTTAAAAAAACTGAGTTGACCTTCATATCTCCTTAACGCCTCCACCTATAAAGAAAATTAACACACTACATAGTGTACCCTTTTAAACCATGTAATTTGTATATGTATAAAATTCTTTCGTGCAATTCGCATATTTTGGTAGTTATAACGGTGCACACGTTAGATGGACCACCCTGTATATAAACTTCCTAGAAACATGTAAAAGTAGTTCTAATGATTCTAACCGGTAAAATAAATTGCCCCTCAAACTTTCTTCTACGTTTCCCATTAATTTCTAAACGCGGATTCATTGCTTCCGGTGTGGTGCCGCCAGGCGCGAAGGAGCTTTGCATACGAAAAGCCTAACGATTCTACCGGTTAATCTACGGTCGCGTCGGCGAAGAGTATATTTCTTTCGAATGGCCATTCTATGCGCGACATATCGCGCTCGCGAGAGAGAGAGAGCTTGATATATCGGCGCAACAAAGTAACTGAACTCTTTCGCCCCTCTCTCGAGCGGACTCTCCGTCGTAACAAGAATCGATCCTAACAAACTATCGGAGGCACGGGTCGCAAGCGGAAGTTAACGCACAGTGGCTGAAACGCTTCCAAGTTTCCATCGATCCTGAAATGGCTACTGGTTCGATTGTTCGTTGCCCCGGAGGTGTACGAGGCGCGTGATTACCAAGTTCTTCTCGCCGGAAATGTCCACGGGAAATTTACGAACTCGGGCGAAAGAAGCAAACGGCGTTCCCTTAACGACGAACTTCGCTCGATTGCGAGTTTCTCTTTATGATCATAAGAAACGGTCCTCTCTCGCCAACGGCCACCAGCCGCGTATAATGGACTAAACGCTTTCCGCCGTTCGACAAAGACGGCCGTCTCTCGCAGAGAATTCCTAATGCGGCCTGTTCCGTGGCCGCGTTTAAAAAATTACGCTTTTATCTGCCGCTTTATGGTCTCGTATCGCGCGGTGTGTCGCGCATTCGTTGCGTAGTAAATGCGAGGAGTCCCGAGCTGATATTTGCTACCTCCGAGGACACTTCTAGGGGAGGGGGGCGGGAGAGGGGTGGCTCTCCGTATTTCGGTCAAGTGGCAGCATTATGCTTCAAAACATTTTCACGCGAGCCCGTTTTCCACCGTTCCCATTGGCGGATTGTACACTCTCGTGCAAGCCCTCAGACGTAAGCATTCACACGCCAATACGAACGACTGCGTGCAACGAGCAAATGGAAATTTTAAGTGCTCCCGCGGCTGAAACGTGTGCATTGGTTGCCGCGCCTGCATCCCGTGTGACCGTCCATAAATGCACTCGTCTTCCTCTCACACGTCGGTGTGTGCGCGCGCGCGGGCCCGTTAATGGCGGCACCACCAAGGCAAAATCTTTTCGTTCTACGGATGCGAACGTGTAATTAAAGCTCATCGAATCGCGCCCGGGACACATTCCTATCCCGTAGGAAATGGTCTCGCACCGAGGATACGATCCGACATGGAAATCATCTTTTTTATAGATAACCGGCCCGCTCCCCCTCAATATGCAACCGCTGAATCCCACCGAACACGTTAGCGTTAAATAACGGATAACGATAAATATTCCAAGAATATTTCGCGTTTCTAGATTAAACCCGCTGGAAATTATTCAGCGTATAATTAAACTGCCGGTCTCGTACGTTCATGGGGAAAGTTGATGCATCAAGTATTAAATATATTAATATTTAACGTATAATATACATTAAATTCGGAATATATGGTCTCGGGCTTATTAAAATTATTACAGAAAGAAATACCATTTTATTTGCGTACTTGCATACGTCGTGAAATAATTTAACATCAAAGTCTACACGTATACTATATTTTGAGCTGGAATATTGACTTTGAGATACTCACGATTGCCATTAACGTGTAAAATCGGAAGTCGGATAGTTTTGTAAGTTACGATTGCGCTATTATAGAATTTGGAATGAGAGCCGGACTAGTCGATAATTTGGCTGGCCTTTAACGGGATCGTAAAGTAGAAAGTTTATGCGGAAACAAGATCGTTGTTAACGGGTAGCTATGTCCCGTGATACAAACGCAACAATGTACGAAACGGCAGACAATACAATGAAAATCGTCTCATTTCGCGTGAAACCAATTACGTGCGAAAATTGTGGGTTCTGCGTGCGTTTGCATTCCCGCGGTTGTCGTAGAACGAAACGGGGCGAGCACATATCGCGCGAAAACCCCAAAAACGTAAATGACCTTGCTCGCAATCCCTTTATGCAAATATTGGACGTCTTCTCCGCGCGAAGAGAAATTCTAGCAACGTGCATGTTTTATCAGCTATCCGGTTGAAAATTGTATCATGGAGCAAAACATTATTTCTCGTAAAATATTGTTAATAATATTTCTTGGCAGCGATAACTAGGGTAACTCGATAATCAATTCTATAATATTCCTTCTTCGCATTACTGTTTCCACGTTTTGTATTACTGCGATAACCTCGTTCGACACGTCTAACTTCATAAGCTCGAAGTTAGGAGAGTCTCGAGAGTGCAAGTTTTAAATTGCTCAACGTAATTGAATCGGAGAGAGCAATCTTGGAATATCAAAGTTTGCCTACGGGAAAATTGTACGAGTAATGATAAACCAAACTCTCCTCGTATTCTTCCGAAACTAACCAGCGCAAAGGATTAATGGGGCTCATTATTTGTGGCTCGAGATGCAATAAAGGTAAAGAATTTCTCAAAGTTTAATACGAATAGTCTGGGTCAGGAATGAAATATTCCGAATCCCGCAAGTGTTCCGAAGATATAAATTCATTCCACCGATAAAAGCAGAAAATATATTTTCGATACATTTCGTAAAAAGAAATAGAACTTTCCATGGTAAATATGGTTACGGATATTAATATTTTATAAACGTCAACGCGGCGATACGACATATGTTTTCCGCGACAATTTGACACAATTCACACGCAACAGACAAAAGTGAGATCAATAGAGGGAAAATAATATCACACCACCTCCAACATTCGAGTGGCCGCAATGGTGCGATAATGCAATCGATAGATACATTTGCCGGTCGACCATAAACAGTTCGACGCGAACCGAATTTTTGCGGAAACGAAACTTCGCACGAATAAATTGTTTTGGAAATTGTTGATCGATAGTTTATGTACTACTTATAGACTTGAAACAGGTTCTTATATAATTAACCTGTTTGTTGGTCATTGTGTTATATTATAGACGATATAATAGAAAATAAAAGTTTGTTTTCGCGTAAAGCGAGCGTCGAGAAGATTAGGCGTTAAATGTAACTCGTTCACGTGGTTTTAATGGTTTCTCAGCAATTTCGCCGGAGCATGAGCAATCCCGTGAGTCCGAGTAATCCCGAAACGTTTTGAACATGAAAAATATAATGTAACATTTTTATCTGGGATTTTTCAATCCGGCGAGCGTGGAGGTACAATCCACGATAGCAGAAAATGAATGCCGCGGCACGTAAGTGTATTCCCGTGTAGTAAAGACGAGTGTGTAAGTCGCTCGACCTCACGTGACTACGCGAACTTACACGTCACAACCGACGCGAGTGCTCGAGCCAGGCTATCTAGAATCTTTCAATTTCTCATACTTTTCTGCTCAAGAATCGAACGCCTATTACGGGTTCAAGTGGCTATTGTACATTTATAGTCGTAGTTTCACGTGGCACGCTCATCACGGCGATAAAGAAACTCTTTTCCCTACAGCGACCATCGATTCTCGAATGCTTCTTTAGGGTTTATCCCGTAAAAAATATCAAGATATTAGCCCGACGAAGACGACTGCTTTTCACGACTTCATTGGTAGTCGTAGCTGGGTGTATTCAAATTTTTATGCAATCATTTCGCATATTCTTCAATCTGTCCCTTCGAGATGAACGTTGATATCTTCTTGTTAGAACGTGAAATACACGTAAGTTGCTAATAATTTTAACTGGCTATTCAGAACTATTATTATTATATTATTTATTTTGAGGACATTTGAATCATTACTAAACATTGACGATATTAAAACTGTTATACTAATAATTTTGTTCAATTGTTTTTTTTTTTAAATTGTTTATACTCGACAGAAACCTCTTAATAAAACACACATTTTTCACTTTATCCTCGGTGGAAATTGATTGAGCTACTTCTACTGAAAGTTGATAGGAAATAGTCTGGTATACCATAGTTATCGATATTGTTTTTATAACGTTATAATACGTATAATAACCTATGGACTATTACTGGTATACCATGTGTACGGGGGATTATAATAGGGGTAACATAATATTTGTACAACTTTAATGTGGATAATGGACGCTCGAATAAATAATAACGTGTTTTATGATCATTCGCCATTCGTTCGGACCAAATAGAATAATTCATTGATTAATC
Source organism: Lasioglossum lativentre (assembly GCA_916610255.1). NCBI lineage: Eukaryota > Metazoa > Arthropoda > Insecta > Hymenoptera > Halictidae > Lasioglossum > Lasioglossum lativentre. The sequence goes on from OU744366.1 coordinate 7,601,444, forward strand.
GAGAGACGTGGAAACGAACAGAATCATTACCATGAATAATTACAAACTGAAAAATAAAAAGTATAACGGTGCGGCAAAATATAACGAACGAATCTTTCGTTTCAAGGTTAAATCGTAGCAGCAACACACGATCGCAAATTAACAAAAGCTATCCCGGCACACGCTTCGCAGAGCACACACGTTCCTAAATTTCCCCGAGATTCGTTATAAATCTTCCGGGCACGAGCTGCTAATCATCTCAAAGCCGACGAAATAATCATTTCCACCGATACGTTTATAAATTCAAAACGCGCGGTGCATAAACGGCGTTATTTAACGACCGTGTTCGCGCGGGCAGCAATAAAACGCGTGATTTAATTAAAGCAACGGCGACGGGGATAAATCGGGGAAACGAAATTAAACAATGCATCGGCGTCAGTCGCCGGAGTCAAGCGTGCTATAATGGGAAACGGCATAATTGCCGGCGAATATTCCGCTTTAAATGACAATTAGGTCACAGACCGTTTCGAAACTGCGAGTAGGAGTACAGTGTTCGGCAACGGAGCCGATGTGGTCGATTTCGGGGCTCTGCTAAGAAAGAGCCGATCGTCGAATTGCGCTGGCGAAGTGGTTCTAATCGCCCAATCACGTGGCGGGAGGTCGCGAGACACACTCGCGATAACGAAGTTCGCACACCGTAAATGGTTTCGCAACTTTCTCGCCTGGTCAATGGGGGTGGGTCGAAACGATTCCGCGTGGTCGACAGGTGCGGGTATAGCAAGTGTACCCGGCGAGACTGAACGCGACGAGAGATCGAACAGTTGAACGAGGAAAACCGTGAATAGACAGAGAGAACGAGAGAAAAAAAAAGAGGTACGAAATCCTTATCGATATTCCACTGATTTCCATATACAAGAGCATTAAGCCGGGGGGTGGGAGGGGGAGGAATTTGACGAGCAAGCGGAAAGCAGCCATACGACGACGCGGAATCCAAACAGTGGGAAGCAGAGCGGGATTCGCGCGTCGAACTTCGCGAGAGAGAGCCTGTTTACATGAAAATCAAGAGACCAAAGTGAATTTCAGTTCGCCGATCCCCGACGCAGGAAAATACCGAGTGTACATATTCTCAATTAACGCGCAGCGGTCCCGGCGCGAAAGCCAAATGTTAATAAAAGAATCGGGAATGGGTGTGACTCTTTTTGGCTCGGGCCCGCCTTCGCCAGGATGCCGACTGGCTATTTTTAATTCTCTTTAGCCGAGGCACCGCAGCCCCGTAATCACCGGCATTAACCAATTAGCGCTCGCTACCCACCCCCCTGCGTTTTCGCTTCTTTTTTTTTCTCTCCCCAAGCTGGCCACAGTTCGAGATACTGGAACAGCCGTTCCAAACGGGCCCGCGGAAAGATGCAACACGCCGTGTCCACCTATTTTCAGCACCATGTGCCATCAGGTCTAACGCGACTCGCTCACTCTCTCTCTCGCCCTCTTTCTTTCTCTGTCTCTCTCTCTCTCTGTCTGTTTCTATGGCTACCCCGCGGTTTGGCAAAGCTCTCGACTCGCCAAAGCGAATATTATTTCTGCGGTGACTCGACTCTTTGTGCCGGATCGTCCTGCGATTGGCTTAACGAGGCCATGCACCCCCGCCGGAAGTCGGGTTATGAATTTCTCGGGCGAAATGAAAAATTCGTAAACGCCTCTGTGTTCAGAACCCCCACCCGCTCTGGATATTTTAGCAAGACTTTTCGTTCCGTTCGCAGACCAACCCGGACCCTCGAGACGCTCGATTTACGAGCACACGGTCGATCGAAAATAGAAACTTCCGATGACGTTTTTGGTCTAGGCACTCGTGGTCGCAGGAGGATTGTAAATTTTAATCAAATAAATAGTTGGAAAGATCGGCAATGGAATGAGAAAGATGGATATATGAGCAACATGAGAGACACAGCTGGATTAAAAATTTATACAAAATTTCATTGTGGCACAAAGGACAAATTAAAAAATAATTGAAACCTTCGGTCACACATTGAATTCAATTTTATTTCGTTTGTCGGGGGGTTAATTGCATATTTCAGACAATCGGAAAAGTGATTCTGCAACATTTGACAAAGTAGGTCAAAAGTGTGGAGTAACATTTTTTTTTCCGAAGCATAGTTTTTTGCGAAAATCGTCGAGTACCATTCAAGAGGATGCGTCTATTCATGGTCCGCTGATTCTACTTTCCGTAAGTACTGACGTGCGTTGATATAAAAAAGTAGAAACGGTAGGTCATGACCCGACGCGCCAGCTTGTACGTATTTAATAACGCGCGTGGCTGAGGATTCCTTGTATCTGATTTTATTCGAAATCGATTTTTAAAATTTTATTTCATACTTCAGATTTGTAACAGCAGACAATTTCGATTATTGAAATAAAGGAGTAAAATTTGTTGTGGTCCGGTATTCGGTAGCTATTAATTATTAGAAACGGGCGAATTTATAAACTAATAAGTAGTACGGCATTAGTCGGCGGTAAAGTATGAAAATATCGTCGGGAGAAAAATTGGAACACGATCGGGGATGAATTATAATCCCTAGACGTATATTACGGTATTGAAAGAACGTTTTCCAATATGGTAATGGTAAAAATTATTTATGCGATCGCGGGTCGACATAGGTATTAGAAGCCCTGGGAAATATTACGACGAGAACGAACGTCTTTTCTATATTCCGTTCGGATCAACAATTTTCGGGAATAAGATATTACAATGGATACAGGGAAATTCAATTTCCACCCTCGTACGAGACACAGTATCCAGAACCATAAATTCAGCGGTTCAATTCGATTAGAAACCACCGTAAAACCAACATATAAACAAGCCACAAACATACAAAAATCAAATATTACCAAAAATCAGTCGGTATTCCTTCTACGTAATATTATATATTCATAGGCAGTTCCAGAAATAATACATAATATTACACGACCAGTTCCACATTACATATATTCAAAAATCACAGAAATAACAGACCATAAATAGAAACCACCGTAAAACCAACATATAACCCAGACCTAACCCACAAACATACAAAAATCAAATATTACTAAAAATCAGTCGGTATTCCTTCTACATAATACTATACAACCAGTTCCATCACATTACATTAAAAAATCACAGAAACAACAGACCTTAAAATCAGCGATTCATAGAAACAAACTTCTACCATACAAAAATCAACATTCTGTATAATATTACACAACCACAGCCATCTCCACATTAAATTCGAAAATCAAAGAAACAACTTACCAAAATGGCGTCTAATTAAGAGGCATATGAATGTCCCACAGAAACGATCGGGAGAAAATTATTTAACCGAATAAACGAAAATATAACGATAAAATCATTCTGGTTTTAATACATTCTCCACTTCCGATAAATATCACGAGCATTCGGAGTAGTATCTAGTCGCGGGCCGCACGTCACCGACTCATAAATCGGCGCGACAGGGCGCCACATATCGATAGATAAATATAGTGTATCACTTACCGGATAAACGCGTGAAGTCGCTCGTGCTTGTTGGGGTCGGTTGCACACACTCCAGAAAAGTGGGCACACACGCGCGAGAGATAGAAAGAGAGAGCGAGCGTTCGTGGGGTGAGGTGGGGTGGGGGGAGGACGGTAGAGAAGCACCAAAAGCGAGAACGGTTAGAGAGGGAGTGGGGAGGAGGTAGGCGCGGGCTCACCGATGTCCCAAACAAAAGTTACGTTAGGCTAGGTCACGTCAACGCCAGATTACACCGAAGACGATCTATCTCCCGCACTACCCATGCCCTTCGCCGGGAACGATCGCGTCCCGACCTGCACGTCGACGGCAAACACGCGCGCACGACTATTCACTGTGTCCTCCGCGTCGACTGGGAACAGAACCAAACGTTCAATGGCGTCCAATATCCTTTTAAACGACTGCCGGCGGAGGGATAGAGACCGACATCGGAATAAAAAAAAAGAAGAGAGGGGCTACCGCTTGGAAACGGAATCGCGAGCTTCACGTGCTGGATAATCGTCTTTCAAAGAGGATGGAACGCTTTCCAAGATGGAACACACACGAGGTAGGTCCCATTGACAGTTTACATTTCAGCGTTGTTGACAGCTCGCGTAAGGCCGCTCTAGATCAGCCGCGAGCGCGCGGTCACTTTACCCCCGTCAGTTCAAAAACAATTACAAAACTGATATGGTTCTCGTATATAATTTTCAATATTATAGCAAAACTAAATCGGAGCAGAATCGAAGACAAACTGTTTAGTATTTATTGCCGGAATATTGTTTACGTGTGTGAAACTCGGGGAATAAGAGCAGTCGTGTAGAAGGTTATCGTTCGGTACCGGTGAGAGAAATATATGTTTACGTGGTCGACCGATCCCAGTCACCGTCCGCGTAGCATCGTTGCAGAAAAAAAATTAGACGAGGAAACAACGTGGCGCGAGACTCGCGTGACGACCGTTCGCTGGTACGCACACACGCGTACTCCGTAAGTACGGGAGGATCTGCCGAGAGAGGGCGACACAAGACCTTCACCGATGCGCGGTTCGAGTGCGACTGAGCGAGCAGAGCGAGTCGAGGCAAGCCCGTCGAGCCGAAAGCCACAAGCCGCGTCAGCCGACCGGCGGCGACGGACCAATCGGGGCTGTCCCCTGCGCAACTACCCGACACCCAAGAATTGACCACATGCTCGCCCATTCACCGTTTCTTTTCTACCCTCCTTGTTCCGTTTCCTCTTTTTGCGATAAGACATCTCAAATCCGCGCACCAAACCCCTACCCCCCACCCCAATGCGATCACCCCCTTACTTTTTTCTTTCTTCTTCTACCCTACTCCGGGCCGGCCATTTATCGCGAGGCCGGATTCCTAAGATGGATGGATTCATATTGTTTCTGGTACGCGACGTTTCCCTAATACGTTTCTGTCGTGATTCGTGATATATCGCGGACGTACGTGAATGTGACACCTCGCGACCGGAAAAGTGAAATAAGACGACGCGCGACGTTGCGGCCACCATTACTCAGGATAATATTGTCCTAATGCGAGAGAATCTGGAGGGGGGCTCTTAATTGGGTGAAAAATTGAGTTTGGGGTTGAAGCTTGTGTATTCACTGATCTGCGAACAGGGAGCATTGGAACGGAGGATATTTTAAATATGTGTTCGGTTAGGTGTACATGGGGTTTCCGATCTGATGGCGCAGACAGGATAGGGATGATTCTACCGAAAGAAGTGAGTTAAAAATATAGAATCGATCGCCCTGAAAATTTTGGGTGGGTCTACTATGTCATCAATTTTTCAACATTGGAATGGTTTCTAACTAGATGCAACTTCCATGTCGAAGCTTCTGAATATATTAAATAACTTGGTTCATGAACTAAAATATGAACTGACCTCATAAAAAGAAACACAACCCAACAAAAACTTTCATATTCCGCACCGTGGAAATTAATAGCAAGAAAAATGTATCTGCTCCGCGAAGCCTGGAAAATGGAATGTGAATATGCACCATATAATACGCGTGCCATTCATACATTGACGTGGATTTCTGGCATTCCTCGCTGCTTCTACGTGTTGCAGTTTCTGACAACTGGATAATCAGATTGTTTTCCATAAGAAAAATGTTTGACATGGCAGAAAACTTCGCTCTCTGTATTTTCGATTTACTCTTCGTAATCTCGTATACATACACTCTGTAGATATACTTCTTTCGGTATCTAAAACGAATTATAATCACACTTGTTTCGAACAATCTGCATACGAATAAAAAAGCTTGTTTAACCTCCTCACGGCGGCGGGGTATTTTGCAACCGGTGGAACAAAATTCGTTAAAATCATGGGATAGAGTTTTGTTGAAGTTTCTTTTTGAGAAAAGCAACTCCATAGTTCCACTCACCGAGAGCGCGACTACACGGGAATGTTGTGAACGGAAAGTCTAGTTCTCTCAGAAGCAATACATATTCTACGTTCTCAACGTACCCTTTCAACGTAGAACAACTCTTCGCTAAATATACAGAAAAGGGGCCACCAACTCCGATTTTGCAGGTATTGAGTAACAGGCACTTTATTCGAGGTGGGGGACGATCGTAGTTCAAAGGTTACGACAAAAAGATTATGGTAGTTGTGACGCTATATTTACTCCAATATAACTTCTTACATCTCACAGCAAACATTGGTCCAATGTTTAAACCTACTCCGATCTCTCTAATTGTAAATGTAATGTACGGGGTGTATAAAAAGTAATGGTCATCCGTCCTAGGGGTGATTATACACTTCTGGATCGGTGGACATTTGCAAAGGAAACTTGCCGCAAAATTGTTTATAACAAAGAAAATTGTTGTTACAGTTTCTTTTGAACCTGGGAGACAAGCGCAACTATTACGACAAATTCGAGAAAATGGTAGTGTGCTGTGGATCCGCCGAAGGAATAGAAGACCCTGAAAAATATGTAAGTATACTTTACGTTAGTATTTTATAATGTAGGATTAGTATTCTTATGTATTTGCAACTTCAAATACGTATATTATCTGAATGGGCAGGGAGACAGACGTTGACTTGGTACGGGCCTAGCGACGAATGTCCCTTTAAACTTCGTTTGGCTCGAGGCACGCACACGATCATGTTCTGTCTCATCGACACGGTCGGGTGGACTGTAGTAATAGACTTTTGTCTATACGTATACTACCACACAATCAAATTTTGCAAAAACTTTAATAGCTTATATCTCAATAACTATTTGTTTGCGACATATGACTCCTTTCAGACTTTTTCTCTTCTCGATGAGTAGAAGGCGTTGATGTAAAAAAAAAACTTTAACATCAATTTTCTTTGTTATAAAGAATTTTGCGGCAAGTTTCCTTTGCAAATGTCCACCGATCCAGAGTTGTAGAATCACCCCTAGTACGGATGACCATTACTTTTTATACACCCTGTACCAAATATGATTTTCTTTTTCTCACAACTTTCGCATGTTACTCAGGACTCTCCCCTCCACAAGATATCTGCGACACGGCAAAATCGGAGTTGAGATCCCTATGCCGCCTAATTACCAATTCTTCTTCCAGTTGTAGAATTCCCGCTTCTCATTTCCAATTGATAAGGCTTGCAGACATTCCGCGATATCCATAGTTCGACCAATCGGAACTGGAAGTTTTTTTTCCCCGGCGTTGTAAGAGCTGGTCGACGACCGAACATGGCGGCGAAGTTTCCGTGACCTTGCAGCCATTTGCTCGAGTTCTTTGAGCTCATTCAGATTATAGCCCCTTACAGAGAGAGTGAGAGAGCTGGCGGCTGAAGTAGTCGATTCACCGGGAGAATTAAAAGTAATGGCAGTCTGACTGTTGGCTTTTCGAGTGCGTATTATCGCGGTTTGAAAAGGACGGACAAAGCGAGAGAGTGATTACGCCGAGAGTGCACGCTATTCTTCTTTCACACGAGCGCCTGCAAGTAGCGTGACAGCATCGTTAGCTCGGTTATTAGCAAAACCGTTTGTTTTTATTTCGAGTGGCAATCAATGGTGATTCAATTACCATCTTCTTCCCGGTTGTCTTTGTGCACGCTTTGTGCTCGAGCGAATAACGCGAGGCTGTTCCATCGTGTTTCTCTCTCTCTCTCTCTGTTCAGCCGATAATCCATTTGAAGAAACGCTGCCGCGCGCATCTCCGCGCACGATCGAATTGATATCGTGAAACGCGGCGTGACGTGTCGTTTATCGCTTTTCGCTCGAGTTTTTCCGGGGGTAGGTTACGTGAAAAGGTTTGCTTCGGGCGCAAATCTAATATCGTTCTTACCTGCGCAAAGAATGGAGACGCGGAGAGAGTAGTAGCTCACGGTGAAAATCGCGGCGCCAACATATCCCGTGGGACGTCCCCGAGGAAATCCTCTTGCGAGCTCGCAGTTCGCGCGACTCCAAGGTATTTTTATTTTAATAATGCAATGAAGAATACCGGCGTGTTCGCGCTTTAACGCGTGGGCCGCCACGCCGGTACTCCTCGCGCGAAATCGCGATCGACAAATACGGCCGAGCGATCTTGTATTAGCCGGGAAGGCTCGAACGTTCCTTTGATGTCATCTGATACGCGGTAGATTATTGCTGAAACGTTCCTACAGCGAGTACCTACACTGCAAACGAGAGAATTCCGATTAAAGGTCTCTGTGCGTATAGCGCTCGTGCGCGGTGATCGTTTCTTATTCATAAATCAAGAGATAGATAGTGAAACGCGATATAATGAAAGACAAGAATTTGATCGATCCTCTCCAGTCGTTTTACCCGTCCTCCGCCGCGATTGACTTCGTTGCTATTCCACGGAATCGCTCATAAATGGATGTCGCACACATGCTAGGCTACTTTCAAATCGCTCACGTATCCACTTTGCATCGGGAACGTGAAATCCGGTTTATTATCTGCAGACGTGGTCACCGGCGGGATCCTCTTCCCTTGGTTTTCTCGATTGGTATTGAATCACCGATCTCTCCCTTATCTTTTACCTTTTCGTTGTTGCTATGTCGTTCAGTCAGCGATTCTACGATAACTAGTTGGTTGAAACATCTTCGGTGAGTCGAGTCAATTTGAATGGCAGAGTTTTTAGAGCGTCGTCTAATTGGCTACTGGTGCTTGATTTAAGCTCACGGTTGTTTATATTGTAAATATTATTAATAATAGTCGTTTCTATTGTCCACGTGAGAAGCGATGACAAATCATCGCATCTTTTGAAATGAAAAATTCAGGACTCTTATTTCACAGTTTTCTCGCTAGAGATCTCATTCACAGTCATCCATCGCAAGTGCTCTAGAAAAACCGAGGTTTTTCTAGTATAGCACTGGAAACCTCTCTCTCATCCCATCGTCTAGAGCACGCATTACCAATGTAGTTCTGCCAGACGAGCCTGGCTGCCAGTCCCAAGACGAAACACGACTTTTTCCCGAACAAAAGTTTTTCCTCTGTTTCTGAAGAGAGACAAGATTCCAGCTTTCGTCTTCGAAAATATTTCATTCCTGACAATATGCAGAAAATTTGATGATCAATTCAGATAAACGATCTTGCATCACTTTTTGTACAAGGTGTTAAGAAATGTTTGGTCTTTGCTGCCATAGGCGTATTCTACATCTTCGGATCGATGAAGATCTGTAAAAAAAACATTGCCGCAAAATTGTCCTTGACCTTGAATGTCAAGGTCAAATATTTTTTTAATTGCACGATGCATAGAATACGATGCGATAAAAAATATTTGACCTTAAAATTCCAGATCAAGGACAATTTTGCGGCAATGTTTTTTTACAGATCTTCATCGATCCGTAGAATACGTCTATGGCAGCCAAGACCAAACATTTCTTTACATCCTGTACTTTAAATATAAAATACGAAATAGTACATATTCTGTAAAACGCAGACAACGATCGTAGTTTCTGTATGATTTAACGGATCACGGTTTCGCTATCCATCGAAATGGTCAAAATGCAAGCGAATTCCGATACCGTGTAATAATTATCTTGACGTGTTTGGTAATGGACTGATCGCGTCTGTCCGAAATCCCCGTATCGGGTTTTGAAATAACACATACGTGTAAACTGGGTTAAGTATACAATAACGACGGTAACAATCAAGTGGAATCACAGACGAGCCGAGAGACGATAAATGCACCAGGAAGTGTACATGCCTGTACGGGATATTTACGTACTATGCCTACGTGCCGTGAGATACAAAAGTGTACACATGCAGGAATATCGAGGCTGAGGAGAAATCGACGGTACTGTAAATACACGGGGAGAGCGTTGATTAACTACTGCTCGCTTGTACGTCGCTTCTGGTAACTCACGCTTGAATTAAATCCAATGAAGATCGATAACCACAATTATGTTCGAACCTCTGTACAATTATAACCGGAAACATGGAAGTGTTCTTTTAACTTATCTCCTGATGCTAATATGTAGATGTGTATATCTGTTCGAATATTTCACAGAAAATCGGTCTATTTCAGAATTACAAAAATTTCAAAGAAACTGTGACGGAAAGATGTGTGTATGCGACTTGATTTTAATCGGATTCAGCTGTAGGTTTGACAATGGGCAGTGGAATTCATTGCGTAACTAGTTTAGTAATCGGATAAGAAATTTTCTAAGGTGTCTGTTATGTAAATATGAATAATCTTCTAAGACAAAATATCTATTTTATAGAAAACGAGTCCGGCTATTTCAGAATTACGAACTGGAAAAAAAATCGTGACGGGAAAATATGTGTTTCATTTTAATCGGATTCGGCTGTATGTTTGAGAGAGAGAGAGCACTGGAATTCATTGCGAAACTAGCTAGTAATCGGATAAGAAATTTCCTAAGGTGTCTGTTATGTAAATACGAATAATGAATCTTCCAAGAAAAAATATCTATTTTAGAGAAAATTAGTCTATTTCAGAATTACAAACTGAAAAAAGAAACCGACAGAAAAATGTGTGCGTTCGACTTGATTTTAATCGGATTCAGCTGGGTGCGACTAGCTAAAAAAGAACTGCAACAAATTGCGAAACTGGTTACTAATCGGATAAGATGTTTTTTTAAGGTGCCCGTTATGAACATGTGAATAATGAATCAGTCATTTGTTATTACTCCATTTCACGCACCATCAGTATCCTACCTGTTCAATCGTCTGGTTGAGTGATACCGCAGAGAGGCCTACTCGGTCTTAAGAAACCTAGATACTGTGTCTCCCCTTGGACTCGTGACTAGCCCATTGTCATAATTTACGAGAGAAGTACGATATATATTCACTTGCGCATGAAGCGAATTGATTGCAATCAGAGGAATTCGTATTGTGCTTAACCAACAATAGCACACACTTCACGCGACATTTAATCGGTACGTTGCGCAAGCTATACCGACGACCACTGCGCAACTATTTGTCCAGCTATTCTGCGAAACATTCAAATTTAAAACAATTCAAAAAATAATATACTGAATATGTATACTGGGTGGACATTATAAAGCGTTACAGACGAATATCTCCAAAAATATTGATTATACGTAAAAAATCAGATGAAAGTTGTTCAGTACCGAGGGGGACATCGTGTGGTGGGACTTTTATTTTTCCCGGTAGACACTCCAAGGTGAGGTGAAGGTCAACTTTCTTTTTTAAATGGAATGATATGTTCTTTTATCTGACCTTGAATGACCTTGAGTCATTGAACTCGTCTTAAAATGCACTATTTTATGGTGGATAAAAAATCATATCATTCCATTTAGAAAAACAAGTTGTCCTTCACCTCACCTTGGAGTTTCCACCGGGAAAAATAAAAGTCCCACCACACGATGTCCCCCTCGGTACTGAACAACTCTCATGTGATACATTTTTGCGTATAATCAATATGTTTGGAGATATTCTAGTCTGTAACGCTTTATAATTTCCACCCTGTATATATATACAAACAATTTTCTGGGTCTAGAAGAATTCCAACACTATCACTTGCTGTTCGCAGTATGTTCGCAAACGGTATCATCAGCGACCTTATTAGCAGGTTTACACGGGGCAATTTCAGCCAGAGTTAGGCAACTATACTAGCTCTAGCCAACTATATTCGAACGAACCGGGGGTAAACTTGTGGAAAGAAAAAGGTCTGAACCAATTGGAATTCCGGATGAACTGTCAAGCAGACGTGATAATCATCCAGGGTAGGCTAAATAGAGACGATTGGATTGCGCGCGATGCGCGTGGCACTATCGATTGACTCGTTATTCAGCCGTAACAGCATCTTAATAGAACGCGTATAACGTATTAGTTAGTATAAGCGGTTTAGGCGGGGCTCGCGCATTGCGACTTCGGTATCACGAGCTGCCAATGATTGGTTCGGTTCGGTTCGAAGTCGGCGCAAGTTCCAGGCCAAATCCTAGCATCAGGTTTAACGGAGTCAAATGCGAGAGCGCCCTATAATCAAAACATTATAGGCATGCACCGGGTGCTGATCATGTTATACAATCACCCCCTTCGACGGAGGTGGTACATATACTTCTATGAGCTGTGGTTTCTCCCCGGCGAGGCGCGTACACACCTGCGTCCATGTGTGTGTGTTTGTGTGTGTCTCTCTCTGTATGTACATGTATGCACGCGTCGCGACACACGGGGGTTATCCGGGTCGAACGTCGATGCGACGATGTCCGTGTGTGCTTGTACACGGGACACACCGATTTCCGTGACGTGACGCGATGCGATGCGATGCGATGTTGCTCATGGTTTTCGACGGATAAAACAGGGGAGAATTCATAGAACAGCTGACCGCGGCCGGATATCCAAATGGGTCGCCCGATTGATTGGCATTCCGCGCGTTGTTGCTCCGAAATCGATCTACCGAAAAGATCAAAGGAGCCGCGGTATGCGATTCGCATTAATCACATCGCTACAAGACAACGGACCAGAACGCACACGCGTGTCCGTCGATCGCTCCAATTATTAAAAACCGGAAATATGGAAAACGGTCCCGTACACGGAGCTTTTTTATTGTTCAAGCAGGGCTTACTAGCTTACGAACAGCGTTAATTGAGTGGAAAAGCGGCACGATAGCGCAGCGAACGAAATGGAAGGATAATGAAAAGACAAGAATTCGGAGGCCCTCGGGGCAAACAGAATATTCGTGGGGGATTGCGATCGCATGCGAGCGAGTGCCGGTGGTTCCAGTATCGTTTGGACATGGGTTTAATCGAGATTCCGGGTGGAGCGTAGTGGTGGGCGTGGACACGTTTCGCATCAGGAAGGGTATGCGTACTGAATACAGTAATTATGATTCTCGGACTCATCGCATTCAGAGGGAAATGAACTTGGCGTCCCGACACGCGACTTCATTAACGAATGGCCATGTTGAATAGACCTAAACATCCAAGCTCCTCGACTCGAGATTCCCGGCTCGCCCGAACGGCGAAACGAAAGAAGGGGGTTAAGGGGCATGATTAATTGCGCGTCGTCTAATTACCAATTAGTCAGACAGACGGAGGCCTTTGCATAAAAGCGCCAACCGGCCGGCTGTTTTTCCCGTTTCTTCTACTCGGACCCCACTGTCTTATGGAGAAACCGACGTTTAAGTCCTGACACACTTCTTCTACCTTAATTACGAGTAAACATTTGATATCGTAATCCCTATCGCTGTGCGGGCGTCAACAGAGGATATCGTTGAACCACAGGTTTTGTAAATATCACAAATATTATTTTGAACCTAATAATAATAATATTTTATTATTTTGCAGCCATAGTATCGATCAGCGTGATATTTCTGTCGATTATTTTATAATGCTCTTGAAAAATAGAACGGAACCTGTGTTTAATTATTATTGTCTCTAAATCTTGGAAGTGATATCGACATTTCAGAATTAGTATGAACCAGCGGTAAGCAACCGGTCTGTGTATAACTTTATTGATTTTCATGATGTACATAGGTGTTGTTGCCATTCCCTTCCCCCATTTCTCACTATGATCTGTTACTACCACAGTGGATGATATTCTTATCGATTTGTGCAATTTAAATGTCACGTTTGCTATACCCGCATTCTACCACCGGAAGTTGTCAATATTGATTGATATTACAGTTGTCGAAGTTTACGAAACGGTGATACTATCCTAATAAAATCATTCCGCTGATCCCATATATTTCATACAATGTCATCTAAATGAGATTAGCAAAGAATTTTATCGTTCTACTGTGATTATTAGACTCCGGATCATAATGCAAAATAAAAAGTTTGTGCATCAATTGCAACACACAGGAGCTAAATATAAATTTATATTTTTCACTAATATAGTGAAAATAATATATTAATACTCTTAAAGTCTTCTAATTTCTTCACTGTTCTAAATTGCACGTACTCATTTTTGCCATAAATGCATAAAATCCGGAGTCCAGTGATTATATTTGCGTACGAAAGCCAGGAATCGGAGAAATAAATTACAAAAACTCTATTGTTCCGTATTGTTGTTTATCATCCTGCAACAAGCTTAATTTCCAATTTCCGTTCCCCCTTTTTTGTAATTTCAGTCGCAGCCGCCGGAAGTCGCTTTATTTTCTCCAATATGCTACATTATTTTGGAGAATGAACATTCGATGTGTAAATATTAATGTTTATATAAAATACGGTTTATTACGTATCGTTACACAAATATAAATTACACATTAAACATAAACTACACTGGTACTTATTAATTTATACTTTACACAATAAACCATGTTATAGATTGATCATTTTAGACTATTCGCGCATAGAACCCTATTCAGACAATATAGAGAAGTCAGATATCGAGGTTATACTGTAGTTTATAGATTTTATTGCGACATCTACCTCGACATATTGTTCTCGGTAGCGAACGTTGATCCCTTTTTTAGGTCATCCTTCGAAGAACAAAGATTTCCTCCGATAAATATAGTCCCTTCCGCGCATTTTTGTTTTTTTATCGTAGATGCTCCTGTTTTATGAATATCCATAGAGAATTTCCATTTAATTGAATATCCCGTGGGAAGAGATACTTTGCCTTACTTTTCTGACTTTATATTGGTCAGCATAACAGAATATGGGTAATATAGTAACACTCAAAAGGATGGAGGGTCGTTTCGCCAAGGGTGAAGGGCGTTCTCTCGGTGTTCTTGAAATATTTATGCGTTCGCCGCCGAAAGCGTAAATATTGTATGGCCTTCGATATCGCGGCTTGTGGTGGGATATACGTCTTGGTAACTGGGGGTCGAGGACGTAGGGCGTTAGGCATCTCCCTTCCGTCGAATCCATTTTCCTTATTTATCGCCGGCAATTGTTTTTCGATATCGCACCCCGTGGAAAACCACACGGCTTCGTTTCCCTCCCGTCAAAACTGTTTTACGCGTAACCTCGATCGTAAATATTAAACAATGAATATAGATACGCGCTGCGAGATGATGAAACGGGAATTCATGTCCCCATAAAACTATTCCCTTCTTATACGGAGCATATGCGCGACGTTTAATGAAATTTATGCTCACGAGAAACAAGGATAATGTACTTTTGACGAGCATTAAGTGCGCCAATTAATTCGCTACCCTTTCTGCGTAAATTTCAAGATAATCTCCTGCATTTTCTATACGTTTGCTCCATCTTGTAAGTTACTAATAAAATAAAAAATCAGCGATGCAATTATTTTTTACCTTTTTAGGGCGTTTAGAGTGTTAATAGAAACAAAATATAGAAACTGAAAAATCAGACATTTTTATTTTTGTCGATCGTAAAGTGTTTAAATAAACTTGGAATAATAATATCGGCGCTACGGTTCGATCAAATTCTACCCTATACATATAGCTAATTTGTAGTAAATTCAAACGTTTTCGATTCGGATTTGAATCTGAATTTTGAATCGAAAACGTTTGAGTTTACTACAAATTAGCTATATGTATAGGGTAGAATTTGATCGAACCGTAGCGCCGATATTATTATTCAAAGTTTATAGAAACTGAAAGATTTGTTTTTTCTCAATAAAGTGACAATTGATTGACAGTGCGAGAATCACGAATTAATTGGTACACCGAATAGAAGTGACTCGGCATTCGCGTTATTAAGTCTCCCTACAAATCTTATTTTCTTTCGCCGTTCCATGAAAGCAATATTCTACCCGATACATGTTTAATCTCCCTTGACGTTCCTATATACCTCGACACACGTCACGTACTTCCCCACGAGGCTCCTCCAAATCCCTTCCGAAGGAAAAAGATGGATCTCCCATTAAGCAAAACGCCGAACAAATAAAGATTTTCCCTTGAAACGCAGTACCCCCGAGCTTTATCGAAAGCCAGACGAGATTCGAAGAGGCGCGGCGCGGCGGCGCGGAACACTTCGGAATACATAGCTTACAATATAGCTTATTTTATTCATTCGGGAATATTACTCATGCCAGAAGCTTCGCTCGGCAATACGTGATTGCATATCGAAGTTCTGTTAACGGTCGAACAATGAGATACGAAGATCTATGACTTGACTTACTCGCGGAATGTCTTAAAATCGGTTCGTAACTTCTACAGAAGAATACAGACGTACATACATGTACAGTGTACAGTGACGAGCATGTAAACATAAGAAACATTTCTGTCAAAATTGCTGCAGGAAGAGTAAAAGAATATTTATTCTGTAGAGAAGTTGTGATTTGTACGATACGAATGTATTTCAATGAATAATTATGCGTAACTTAACATAAAATAGGTCTACGATATTTGATCTTAATAATTATATAAAAAATTTATTTTTAAGTGATACAGTGGATCTTAATGTCCAATTCTAAGAATAAACCATAACAATATGCTACACTATGTGAAACACGAAAATTTTTTAGTAAAATGATATTGGGACACGTTGCTGTGCTGTGCAACAAATACAAACAATTTTTATTTCGCATAAAAATCAACAGTCCACTAACAACCGGTGCTCGATATATGGCACCCCGTACGGTGTATTTACATACGTCATTAAAAACGAAACATAATATTCATGTTTTCGCGGAACCCTTTTCAGAGCCATCGGTTCGTTAAATACGTTCCGGTCGATTCACCCCGGGGGCGGCCCGGCGACGGAAGGCTGAAAAGAAAACTCGAACGATTTTGAAAAAGGATACTGTTCATTCGTAGGGTAGGGACATTTTGTTAATTGCGGTTCTTCGTTAGAATAAATTATTCGCCGGGGTTTCCATGCGCCGCGCCGCACCGCGGCCCTGCTGCCGCCGCCTCCGCCGCCGCCGCCGGTGCCAGTCGCACTTTCCTTTTGTTCCGCGTTCCACGGATCCCCTTTGACAAAGATAACGAGGCTGCTCGAAAGGAATTCGAAAGCTAAATGCAGAAACGCTATATATCAGGCCGTCGGCCGCGCCACCCTTCCGTCTTAGAGGGTGGCGGTGACCTCTTTGAAAACAGAATCACCCAACCCCCGGCGAGCGGATCCGTATGCTGCTGGTGGTGCCGCATCCAAAGTCTGCGGATCTCTCTCTCTCTCTCGGGTTCGCGTCTCCGGGCTTCGTTTCCACAAAAGAACAGAATTTAGTGTACACAATTTTAGTATGTATATTTATGCATAAGCTGCGCGCGGGCGACGCGATGGCGGAATCTTGAGGAACGGGCCGATGTCACGACGCTCCGAGTCACGGACAAATCACGGTCTCGATCAAATGCGGTTAAGTCACGAGCCTCGCTATTGTAAAACGGAATTACATGTAGATACGTAAGTACATCATTCTCTATACAGTGGACGAAAGTTTCGGAAACTCACCCAGTATATTATTATGATTCTAGCTGCGTCGTCCGAGGCCCGTTCCTCTTTAAATTCAATCTCGCCGGCGCGGCGCTGCGCGGCGGTACCCACGCCGTTGGATTGTTGTAGCATAATACGGTTAAGTGTTTCTACTTGTTATTCGTTACGATTAGCATTTTTAGACCGAAACTTTCTACTTCGGCAGAGTTTCCCCTCCACCGGTCTTCATTAATAACGGCGGAAGGTCCTTATTAGAATTATAAGGTCGAGAGGATGCGCATCAGCTTTACGACACGCGGCTCATTCTAACTTGCGACGCGCTCGCGCTCTATAAAACACGAAAAACTCCTCACGCTAGCCTTTCATCTCTATCTTTCTATCTCTCTCTCTCTCTCTCTCTGGTCGTCGGACGGTCGTTGTCCCCCGCTAACGACTCACCTGCCAAGTCTTGTCTAAGTAGATTAATGGAATATTTGCTGCGTAGTTACGTAATCACCGTGCCTCCAACCCTATCCCGCCCTTCGATCGTGCTGCTCTTCGTATTCGCTTCTCGTGTCGGTGATAATCGCGTCGAAAGTCAGGAAGTTACAACGTACACCCCCAACACGGATGAGCAAATCGTTTGCAGCGTGTCGGTTAATTCGCCCTTTGCATTCAATGGATAGAACGCCGATAATATTCTGTAATGTTGACGAGAACGTTGTTAGGGGTTCGGGTCTCTGATCGGATTTGCAGCTGTTTGTTGTAACGAAAGCCTTCGCCAATTCTGATTCGCCTAAAATGGAATCGCGAACGTAAAATCTTGGATAACATTGAAATTGTTTTGTCAACTTTGGGTAAATTAGAATTTATGACTGGTGATTTGTACAGAAAAAAATTGTTCGCAAGCATGACCTTGACAGCATACTTCAAGGTCATTAAAATTAAAGAAGTTGTTTTCTTTCTACTTCGTTTAATTTCGGTAAAAAGTGCAGAAAAAAGTTGTTCACAGTGTTAACCTTGTCAGCACATTCCAAGGTCATTAAAGTCGTCGAGGAGGGCAAGCTAATTGCTAAGATCTCTGCGAACCGCAAGGAATTTTTCTTTCCGTTCTCGGCCGCTATGGATCATCCGAAACCATCAACGGGACGTGTCCGTGCGTTTAGGGGAGCGCGAAGTATGGGCGGGCGAAGAAGTTCGCCAGCTAGTAAATCAGGTCGCAGCTGTTTAAGAGATTGGCCCGTTTACGATGAAATCCGTGGAATATTTAAAGCTGCGGAATACGGGGACCAGTTAGCGACCTTGAAGTCGCGTCGCGGCGCCTTCGGGCACAGATGTTGTGAGTAATCGAAGCGGCTGCGAAGCGTCGCGTCGCGTCGGTCGAGCGTCGATTTTCCTCGGCTCCGGTAGGTATTTCTCGTTAAATTTAAATTCAGATAAATTAAGGAAGTCGTCGCTGCGCGGAAAAATAAGATCGTCGCCGCGACGTAGGCTGGCGTATCGACGCCCCTCTTTCACTTTCCTCTCCATCTTGTTCTTCGGAACCCTCTTTCTTCTAGCTAGTCCCTGTTCCAACTCGAAGGCGGCGAAACGGGCGAGCTTAAGAGGGTGGGCGTTCAGATACAAGGGGTATTTTTAACAGAGTTAAGGTAAGGATTTGCATAGACAATAAGGGCCCCGCGATATATTGCCAGAACTTTTAACGCGCAACCCCAGCGCCGTCTATGCTTGCTCTCACTCTTTCTTCGCGGTATGAATAAGCCGTAAATAATTTCCCATTCGACTTTCCCTCTCGTCCGTCTGCACGATAGCGAATTTCTTGCCCGGGGAGTACGGCCAACAAAGGCGAAAGCCTTTCTTCCATTCAGCTTTAGGCCCGCCTCACCTTTTCCGGCTGTGACTCGCCTTACCCAAACGTTTCACTTTTCATTAACAGATATGGCCGGTGTCAGCGTCTGAAACGCGATATACGGGCTCGTAAGGAGGAGACAATGTCCTTGCAAGAGTCTATTGATTTATCGAGTGAATACTGTTTTTTTTCATGTGCTCTCTCGTGTTGCTTTTAAATCAAAGTGCCTCTGTGATAAAGAATCATCTACCTTTCATTTGAGTCCTCGAACGTTCAAAAATTCCTACGGAAATACATTCTACGATCCAGGAATTCCTCCTAAATTCGTGGGAATTTTGTCAAAGGTGCCGGATTGCGCTTTTTCGAATTTACAACTCGATTTAATATTTCTTTCCATAATTGCCTGTGCGAGGTATATACATAATTGTCCATGCCTCAAACGGGTGCTTTAAAATGTAGCTTCCGAAAACATTTAAAATTTGATTTAACATCTTACGATCGACATTGTTTAACATTTATGTACCTTTTATGTTGCAACCTCGGGTAGTTCGCTAGCTGACCGTTCCGTTTCGGTAGAGTCCGCTATCGTACTAGAACATTTTCTACAGAGTCGGTAATTCAGAACCTTAAAGAGAAAAATTCGTTGCATGCAATGTCTGTAGGTTCAAAACTGTAGACACCTTCCATCAGAGGGTTGTGCCGTAGCAACCCTCTGTGGTTGGCAAGCTTTCACCGCGATGGCGCCACCATTCTCGTACCAGCCACCCTGCCATCCCCTTGTCGATAATCCTCTGTAGTACCTGGGAACATTAGCACAGGGTTGAAAGTGTTCTTAAGATCTCCGGTATCTTCCTTTCAGCTTCTCTGCGTGTCCTTATTGCCCAGCAACGAATAAGTAACGAAAGCGTAATCTTTCCAGTTTCATTTACATGGGTGGCAAGGGATCGCGAAACAAAGTGAAACGAAATTCAGCAAGATTTACAACCCCCCTCCATTATCCATCTGATGCATATTCAAGTTTTACTTCGGCGCATACAGATCGAGAGTAAAAATAGGTTACTCAGGCCCCAGCCTTTCGCGATCTGCTGACGGATAAGCGGGTTTGCTTAATTAATGGCTGTTTCTACGCCAGTAATGCATAAAATTTTCGTCTAGAATAAATAACGTTACTTCATTAGAATAACTTATTCGTCTAAACGGCACAAGAGAAACTTGATCGAACTTCGTCTCCCTTTATTCCGTTTTTAGACATATTTCTGTTTTAAAAATAAATTCGGTGTGCTCGCAATAATTCAACGCGACTCGTAATTTGCAAAATATCCGGCTACCCCTCGCCGTATAATATCGACTCGGGCTCGTGGTGAATATTTTAAATGAGATTTAATATAAATCCGAATGTTATTCGGTTCACGTAACTCGAAATGAAATACTATTTTGCGGTTATCAATATTTAACGTTTAAAGTCGCTGCGCGTCTACGCTGAATGTATAATTCTTTTCGGTGCTGGGAAAAAATCGTTCGGAAAATAAAAACAACCGCGAATAATCAGGAAAAACTTGACGAGACAATTCACGAGATAGATTATATTCAGTTATATCTATGGAACGTAATATCGCGGTACGAGTTCTTGATTCGCCATTTCAGATTACGTCTCCGATGACCTATAATTTCGAGTTTCCGCAATATGCTTCTGCATATTACTTACTTATCAGCAACCACAGGAATCTCTCTCTCAAACACGCTCAAAGGAACCATCGATATCCGTGGGTCCTGACACTGGCGTAACGTGCAAAGGCACATCGGCAAATTTGCCAAGGGACGGAGAGGACAGGTCGCGAGAACGACGTCATTACTCAAATTCTCATTAACGACGCCAGGAACCGAGCCAGCCAGCGAGTTTATTAATTAACGCAGTCAGGGTGGCCCCTTAATATTAGACGGAGAATCTCCGGCGAACGAAAACTTGTCAGTGGGATATATCGCTGTCGATTCTCATTAACGTAAAGACAAACGACCGATCGACATTCTTGATCGATGCCTCGAACGCTTCTGCAAATCCTTCGAATTGTTTCGAGCGTTCTTCTATTCTGCGATACCTCTAATTCGCAAATGGCAATTCTTGACACTCGCTGGTACCTTAGGGTCTTTCATGGCTTCGGTAAAAATTTTTGCTAATGTATTTGTAGACGCTTGCAAATATCCAGTTTTTAAAAATCTATTTTACACGTTTGGTATTTTTTTAGCCTTCGTCTGTACGCTTAAAGATATTTTAGTAGTACAGGATATATAACTTTATTGAATTCCCCTTAGGGTTACAATTTTTTTTTACACCACTCTATATCCGCTTCAATTGTTCCATCACTCTAACATTCTTACAAACTATTCTTAATTCTAACTTACTAACTAATTTATACCTATCTTAACCTACAGTATCGCTAGAGAGGGAGAGAGAGAGAGAGAAATACAGTATATACAAAAGTTAATTACGCTATATAATATTTACACTATTTACAAATGTATTTTAGTAGTACACGATTTTTACTATTAATGCGATGGTGGATAGTGACGTAAAGTTTATAAAAGGCGGTGTCTCGATTTGCCTACGGTGATTCGAGCGCATAAAGTAATTCAAGACGAGGACAAATCGCGTAATATTAACATGAATGCGAGCCTTTGGAATCCGCCCTTTTGTGAATACGTCTCATTACCCTTTCATAAGGTGTCAAGAAAACGTATTTCACCGTGGCACAGCAAAAGTCCTGTTCCATCTGTCGCGATGTTATGACAGAGTGGAATACACAGTCCCCTCTACTGTGCAGTCAAGGAGAACGATAGCGGTAGTGTCTGGATCGAAATAAGTCGCTCCTGCGAGTTCTTACAAAATTTCATGGTTTTTTCATGTTCCGGGATAGGGATTCAGCTTGGGTAACGAATGCTAATATTAGAGTTCTCGTGGGTTCTAGCAACTGGATACAAATTGTAACAGTATTTTAAACCGAGGTCTTATTGGGACAATGTCTACAGTTAACCAACCAAACAAGAAGAAAAACGAAAAAGGAATAATATTGAGTTAGAGTTATATTATATTTTTACGTCGCATCGACTACTTTGGTCATTAGCGACGACTTATATATAGCTTATAACTATAACTTATAACTATAACTTATAACTATAACTTATAACTATAACTTATAACTATAACTTATAACTATAACTTATAACTATAACTTATAACTATAACTTATAACTATAACTTATAACTATAACTTATAACTATAACTTATAACTATAACTTATAACTATAACTTATAACTATAACTTATAACTATAACTTATAACCATAACTTATAACTATAACTTATAACTATAACTTATAACTATAACTTATAACTATAACTTATAACTTATAACTATAACTTATAACTATAACTTATAGCTATAGGACCTACAGTTTATTAAGGTGGGTTCCGAACCACCTGGGCGGCTACAGTATGAATCATTTGAGAAAAGGAATAATATTGATACTTTAGATGCTCGATAACGAAATACGAGCAATATCGGTACATCTGCAACGAAGTGTACAAATTGAAGTCGAGCAGATGTCCCGATGCAAACACTTGTTCCGCCGCAGTTCTGACACGAGTGACACAGAGGCTCCTCTCGCAGGGAAAAATGGAGTTAATCTCGCGCCCCCGTGACTATGCGGTACATAAGCTCAATGACGGCATAGCATGCTTGGCTGGTGTATCCCCTTTTCTCCTGTCACCGCGACAATGTCAGAGCGTGTATAGTATGTCGTAAAGATCGCGCGGCCGAAAGGATCCTCAAGAATAGAGTATTGCTTTCCAGATATCCTATACTCGTAAAACAGTCTTAATGTACCCCGTTCGCAACCAGTGATATCGATCCCTGTTCTTTCAAGAACACACGAACACACATGTACAAGCGGGTACAGTGTCACCGAACAGTATCCCCAACAACTACTTCTTCTGTACAGTGTGCGGCTCGGAATTATATCAGCTTCTTTTATGATAGTCCACCCCCTCTGCCTCGAAGCGTCTATGCGTCTACAAACAGCGCTGTTGCAGAAACTTCTGTGTCTGGCTGCACATAGGCTTTTTAGTGAGATGGGAATTTTTGTGAATGGCGAACGCGATAACAAAGAAGAAAGTTCTATCGAAATGGCTCGGAAGAAATTTTTACTGTACACCGGAATGGCCGGGGGTAGAACCCCGCTCGTTGCAACCACGGATTTTCACCATGAGTTGTTAGAAATTAGGAAACGGCTGAACTTTCTCTTAGGAACCCAGAAATTTTCGATTATTATATGTCTTATCTTGTTGATTTCTGCGAGAAAACTCCTATATGGAAGTCCCAGACCGCGGAAACCACTCGGTTTTAAGCTATGAGCATGTAAAGTTGAGTAATTTAACACTAATTTTCATTGTTTTACCTCAGAAAGTGACAGGTATGGGCACCGCCATATTGGTAAGTAGGGAGCTCCTTGCGTGTAGTGATTCAGTGGCGACGATAGTGGTGTTAAATTACTCAACTTTACATGCTTATAAATTAAAAACAAGTGGTTTCCGCGGTCTGGGACTTCCATATAGGAGTTTTCTCGCAGAAATCAACAAGATAAGACATATAATAATCGAAAATTTCTGGGTTCCCAAGAGAAAGTTTACCCTAGGAAACTAATATAAAGGGGAATACGAGGTGGGAAAAGTTCTAGTTTGCAAGTTTTGTGAAAAATATGATCAAGAATATTAAAACAGTATGTATAGATAACGAAGAATATAGAACCAGAACGTACCAGGAGAGTTTCGAAAAATTTTACCGCAAAATGCGGTCTTTCAACACGAGTATAATGTTTTGCAAGCTAGTAAAAGTACGCGATGTCTTTGAAGCGACGTTGTAATTAATTGATCACGCGCCCGCGCATTAGGGGGAGCCGTTCGCAAGATACACTAATTACTTTCTGTTCCTTTCGGTGAAAAGAAGCATAATTTCGGAGTGGCGAGCTAAATGCGTGCGGGCATTATAAATGTATTTTTCCACGGCAGGTACGTGGTTCTAGACATTTGAATAGCGTCATGAACACCCCCCCGGGACTACGTGTGGTGTTTTTCACTGCGTGATGCAGCACTTGACTGAAAAATTCCCAGCCGGTTCACTATTTTTTCCATTCACCGAGCTCTATTTTTCTCGCTCGTTATTTCGCCGGCTCTTTCTCGCTTCTCGCCGCGAATGATTAATGACCCATGCCACGGGAAAAGGAGCCAGGCGAATAAAAGTGTGCGCGTCTAACGGCTGGAATTTTGCTCTTTCGCGTGCGTTTGACATGTTTCCACCGTGTTTGTCGGACTATTAATGCTCGGCCGTGAAATAATAACGATATAAATCATCCATCTTTGCCGAGGTGTGGTCGTGGATCAATTTAACGTCGCGAAGCGAAATCGATAAGCAGCCTCTTTCCCCATCGGGTCTCACGGTTCCGCGAAAATAGGGAAATTATCGCGAGATTCGACGCAGAGCCAATCTGTTAACCCCTTGCACTACAGGGTGTCCCAAAATATCTTCAACTCCCGGAAATGGGAGGTTCCTGAGGTCATTTCAAGCGCCACTTTCCTTTTGCAAAATGTTGTCCGCGGCTTTGTTTAGGAGTTATTAACGAAAAACACGGACCAATCAGAGCGCGACCTAGACGCTCGTTGTTTTTCGTTAATAACTCCCAAACGAAACCTCGGACAACATTTTGTAAAAGGAAAATGGCGCTTGAAATAACCTCAGGAACCTTCCATTTCCAGGAGTTGAAGACATTTTGGGACACCCTGTATAATACCGAGTCGGACTCGTGACAAAGATTTCGAAGAGAGACTACTTAAATATTCATGCTATTAATTTCCTTCAAACTTTAAATTGAAACAAAATTATATTTTTTTGTTGTCGAAACGATTGGGGACTGCATAGATATAAATTGCATACAAACTTCCTTTTTTCTAAGAAATTGGAAACGACAAATAAGTTCTAATCGCTGCAGCCTGTAAAATAAATCGTAGTGCAAGGGGTTAATATCCGACTTCTGAAAATACGGTCGGGAAATTTGCTTTTCTCCCGAAAATTTCACGAACATAAACCAGCGCGTATTCCGCCTTTCTTAATACGGAAGAATATATATATTCCTCCGTGTACATCCTATTCGACGCAAGAAACGTGTTTGCGTTCATGGTTGACAGCGATGTAAAGCGTGCTTTACGAGATACACGTCGCGGTTGTAAAATGTCCGACACAAAAATGGAGGTAAACAGCGGCGGTAGTTTGACGCCAAGGAAATTGTTCTTCGTCGGGGCCATACTATCCTTATTAAACCCAGAAGAGTCTCTAATTTTCTTTGAACGTCACGGACAGAAGTTCGTCTCTGAAACAGCTACGTAATTCGCTGTTTGTCAACAGATACAGTAACACCGCCGCACTGTGGGAACATCGTGCATTTCGGTGATTACTTTCCGTAAAACGCTGTTTACGTTTGAAATGGCAAAAAATGCCAGCGTTTTATGCAAATTGAAAAAGCCACGCTGAATAGGAGAATTATTAAAACGCGGATGGTTTAACGTGGCTACGAGTTTGTTATATAATATCAGCGATTGTTGGACGAATTCGGCACCCGGAAATATTCATGCCGCGTATTCATTCTGCCAGTTTCGCTTTAGATAACAGAATCAACATTCCTTGGAAAATAAATCTTTTCAGAGGTCTGCTGGAAAATTTCGTTACAAATTCAAGTGGTTTCATTCGCGCTTCAAGTGGCTGTCTTTGAAGTACGGTAGGACCTCTGTAGCTGCACACTCGATAGTAGCGACCAGCGATACCAGACCGAGGGAATTGAAAAACAATGGGGGAAATGCTATAGTGAGAATCTGAGTGACGAAGCTATAGTGTAGTCTAACCTAGAATTGGCGATTCGTACGGAGGGTGGGGATCCTGTTAGGATCCTACAGTACGGATCGTGACGTCGCTAGTTAACCCCTCTATCGGTACGTTGGACAGTTAACGGAATGTGATGTCGATGTTTTCGTAGATTGATACTCCTGCGGATACCATCCTCGCCAGGAGATAACCTATTAATCATTACTTGGGCTTGTGAACTTCAGCCTCAAAACACAGACGACGTCACGGTTCAGGAGCCCGCGGCCCGCTATCAAGATTTATCCTCTGTTGTCGAATTAAAAGCCCATTTTGCCGCTTAATTAAGCCACGGCCGGATACGGTTTCACTGTAAACTATCCGCGCCTTTGAATGCCCGGCCGTTCACCAGATAAACACAGCGCGCGCGCGAACGACGCGACGCGACGATTTCATGAACCATTACGCGCGAAAACTCGCATGAAATACCGCGCCCGGGGAATTAATGAGAACCGCCATCGGAATAAAATCTCGCGGACAATTTGGCCATCCCCCGTGGTTTCAACAACCTCCATTCACAACGTCTACACGGGTTCGTCGCGCGAAACGTTCAAGGGATGTTCGGGGGCGAAACGTATACCCGAAACGGTCGGTCCTCTTGAAAATCATTAGGCGAGGGCTATTGATAACAGTACCCCGTTAGCAGTGGCATTGCGGAAGGAAGATAGCAGCCGCGACTCTTTAGCACCGGAGGACAGAACGGAAAGGGGAGAAAGGGACCCTTCGGTCCTCGCACCTCCCCATTTTTTCCAGATAAAACGTACAGCCCGCATCAAAGTATCCAGTCCTTTTTACGGTGCGCGTTCTTTTTTAAGCGTTTCAAACGGCGTTGCTACGCCAGTCGCGGAATCGAGAAAGCACGCTTCTTTTTTTTAGTGATCCTTTCTCGCACAACCACCCCCGCCACCGCCCCCCTTGTCACGCTCTCTCGCTCTTCAAATCTACTGCTCTATGCTCACGAGTTTCTCTCTTTCTCGCTTTTACCTTGACGGGGCTGATCTCCACGGTTTTAATGGCACGGACGAAATGACGCATTGCAGAATTTAAGCCTGCTTTCTCTCCCTCTGTGAACCTCCGCGCTCTTAACGAGTAATTACTACGTTCGTTGTATGCGACCGGGAAGAAAACGCCAAATGGATTCGCTGCGTGCGCCTTTGAAAGGGATTTATTGTTGACCGTAAATACCGAGCGCTCTGCTACGCGCGTTGTTTTCGGCCTCGGATCGGGTTTAAAAGCTTATCGGAAACGGGACCATTTGCGCGCTATACTTGGTGGCCGAATTTCATGGATAAAAATGTCTCACGTTTCCGCGAATTGCCGGAGACTCGACGTCTTTCTAGAGTTCCTCGTGACGTTTCCTGTAAAACACAAAGTAACATTTGAAACAAAAAGATTTCATTCGCTATCGGTTTCTTTCGATGAAAATTTATTTGTTGCCCCTATCATGTTTCACACTATTTTCAAAGTAGAACGTATATTTTAGTTAGTTATATTATGTTTTTTACGTCGCATCGACTACTTTGGTCATTAGCGACGACTTATATATATAACTATAGCTTATAACTATAACTTATAACTATAACCTATAACTAACTTATAGCTAAATGACCTACAGTTTATTAAGGTGGGTTCCGAACCACCTGGGCGGCTACAGTATGAATCACTTGAGAAAAATCACGTATATTTTATATGTACAAAATTGTATAATTTTGCGAAAAAATTATCGCCACTATTTTTGCCTGTCCACCAACGATCCAATGTGTTCCACCAACGTGGAAAAGGTTTATCCGGGATCAGAGGTCAGAAATGCCCGAACAAAATTCCATTAGCCATCAATCAATAGAACGGACGGCTACTGTGAACGCGAAAAAATTCGCGTGTATTCGCGACCGACACCTGTTCGCGGAGGTAGAGGTGGCCCACGAGCGACTCAACGCGACACGACGACGTTGCCTAAACGAGCAAAAAATCGTTCAGCCCAGAATACTAACGGGCCGCGTCGAAATTATAGCATCGAATGCGATATTGGAAGGAGTTGGTCGATACAATGGGTACATTTAGTGGAATTGTCGCGGGCGGCGAGCGACAGGGAAATACCGATAGACAGAGGGAGAGGGATATAGGCAAATAGGAAGGAAGAGACAGAGAGAGGACACGGGTAGGAGGAGTATGAGGATTGTGCTAGTCCACCGGAGGGTGGCAGCTACCAATAGGGGTTGCATAATTCATAGCCTTGGATACACCCGTACCGGAATTGCGCTCCGTTCGTTGTGTGTTTGCATAGTGTCAGAACAATATCGCCGTGCGAAAGTTCCGCGTTCCCTGGAATGCGATTTACGTCTAAATTGCCAAGGTTACAGCGCGGTTACCAGAGCTTACGCGCGATTTTATCCGCGCGCGCAGACGCCGCGCGAAATTGACGCGCTGATGTAACGCTTAAACGCGTCGGGGGCCGACATAAAATCGAATGCCGCCAAGTTGGATGCCATCTCTCGGATTAAGTTTTTGAAAATAAATCTCGAAGTGCGAAGTGCGTTGATGAAGTTGTCTCAACACCCGCTATCACATCGCAATAAAATAACATAGCATTCCACTTAAAAAAATGAAGATGACCTTCAAATCTCCTCTATGCTTCAACCCACACAAAAAATGTTTGTATCACAATATATATTTTCATTTCATTTAATTTCAATATATGTTCATATTATTACAAATAATGAAGATATTCAAGGTGGACATAGTTATTGCCCCACCCTGTATAGTAATAAATATTATAAATATTCCTATACATCAGATTTCATGCAATGCACATTTACCGATAGTATTAGTTCAGTCTTTGAAAAAATACGACGACGTCCAAGAGGATCGCGACGATAAAAATTTTCGCGATACGATTTTCGCTGGCGAGGACTTTTTGTGAGAAAATAAGGAGACTAAAAGAAGGTCAGTTACGGGGGTTCGGCGGTGCGCGATTAAAAGCCGCAGCATTTTTAAAATGGACCGCGGTCGCGCAGAGTCTCTGTGGCAGCATTAGCGAAAAACTTTGGTCCCCTTTGTAGCGCGTTTCCAGGATAAATCCATTCCGTGGTCAGGTTTCGCTTTCATCTGTATGTCGAGAGGATAATGGCTGTATTCCCAAACGGCCGTGGCACGGCGCGGCGCGGTGGCGAGAGGCTCGGTTAGAGAGCGAGGCAGCAAAGCCTGGCTCACTCACAGAGACAGGCCGATATAAGGGCGAGAGAGGAGCACGGGGATCGGTCTAAATCTTTTACACCAGATGCGAAGATGATCAAAGGATACCTTCGTCCACGTACACACGTACCTCTGCGCGGGTTTCTGCGCGTGATATATGTTGGTCCGCGGCCAAGAGATGATACTCTCTCTCTCTCTTCTCCTCTCGTTGCCCCGTTTCCGTTCGGAAGTATTTATTTTATTAATGCTCGCCATTCGTCCGTGTCGGCCCGGTGTATCCCGGCGTAGCTCGGCTAACACGCCTCTGGTCCTCTCGGAGACACACACACATACACATTTTCGGAAGCAGCCACATGCCGTTGCGCGTGTCCGTGCCTATTTCTGTGGCCGTCGCGCGCTCCTTTATGGGAAAAGACACGGAAACGGGCTTTGACTCGCCGACGCTTTTCCCTTCTATCTCGTGGAAAACACCGAGCGCCCGTGGGAAACAACGACGCCGACGCCGACGACGTCGACAACGCGATCTCCTCCGAGAATTTCGACGGACGCACGTTTTCTGTAAACGCTCGCACCTGCGACTCTCCCGGAAAATTACACTGTTGGAAGTAACGCGCGCTTCTATTGAATACCGCACCGAGCCCCGACATTGTTCGCAAATATTTGGATCTTCGACAGGACATTTCTACACAATCGCGCGCCGCGCCGGGTTCATCTTGTATTCTCGAGACCGGCGACGCGGAAATACGTATGTATGTATACTGGATGTACTCGGTAGCTGCGCTATTGTTCGAGTTAATACGGATATTTTATTGGAAATGTACGGGGGTGAGTGAAAAATTTGTTATAACAACGTCTTGTGTTCCGTACGATAAACTTAATTATTTTGAACGTTCTGTCATACATTTATATGAAATAGCGATCTAAGTATTGTATGAATATATATTGATTTTGAATCGGTGAAAAATTTTTGAAATTAAATTTTCTAGTAAAGGCAAGGCCGCCCTAACCACGGGGCTAAATGGGCTATAGCCCCGGGGCGTTAGCCTTTTGGGGCGCCAATTTTGTATTTTTATTTGTTTATTGGTAATACACTTATTGACTTCTACTAGTTCTGAATCTTTGGTAAATCTTCACCGGTCACCCCGCACCCATTTTCCCTATTTTTTTATGAAAAGGGGCGCATTATTGTTACTAGCCCACAGGCGCCACATATCTTAAGACGGCCCTGAGCAAAGGGTTAACTAGTAGCCCTTATGAGATCGTCTTCCATTGAATTTTCCGATGGAAATCATTTTCCTGTGAAACAAGATCGTGTACCGATGAGATAATTGTAAGAATTAAAATGAGGAATGGCTGATAGATCATCCAGGATAGTTTCCGCCCCATTTCTAAGTGTCCAACATTTTCCGCGACAGAAGAAAAAAAAAGGAGGACGGTAATAAGAATAAATCGTGAAAGGAGCGGTGCAGATGGTGGTTGACAGGGTAGTCGACGAAAACGAGATGGGTTGGATAATCCCCTGGGTCCTGACGATGGTCGAACAGATATACGGCTGGTGTTATAGCACCTACCCGTGTCGTATTTGTTTTTGGCTAACAAGTCCGGTGCGACGTGTATCCGGCCCCGGAGCCCTACTAACGTATCGCCTGTTTGCCGATTATTTCCATGTCGCCGTTCGCGGCCGTTATCGGGGGGCCGACTTCCTTAAGTTTCGACCGTTGGGAGCCGTTCTCGATCGATAACGATATTCTCATAAAACTTTATACGCCGAAAGGATCGAGTTTAATACGGCCCGTTTACGATCGATCGTAACCGAGACATGAAACAGAAATATTCCCCGGGAAATCGCTTTAGAATAACGTGTGTGCGCACGCGAGAGGGAAATACTTGAGACGTTGCTGTCCCTGCGCTCGGTGCGGCATCCGTCGAACTCCCGTAGTAGAATTCTGGATCCTGAAAAGTCTGGGGTCTGCTGGGATCCCTTCAGCCGCGAGACAAACGATCCGGAGGAAATGAATTTTCGGACTAGTTAGAATATCTGCCGATCGTCGTTCACACGCAGGAATCTTGGCGTTGTTCGTTTTGAGCGTTCTCCGGAAGTCTGTCGTTCGTTCGGGACCTGCTAGCCGCCGGTTCATTTTGTGGGACGGGGTCGGTAGCAGCCTTTCTCCCATTGTTTTCAAGTTCGGCAAAAGCAATAAAACCTTATTATACCCTAGCGGAATTTCAATGGCGCAACGGAGTGCAAGGTGGACGTGGAAACGCGAGCTGAAGAAGGGGGTTGCGTGGAAAGTGATCGATGGGGACATACGTCAAGCCGGCGGGACGGACAGCCAGTCGGCCCAGCGACAAGATGAGAAGGATGAGAATGTCAGAAGGAAAGGAAGAGACGGAGCAAAAGGTGTGGGCGTCGATGCGACGGGGCTGCGAAGGGGCCCCGGCTGCCAGGTGGCGAGACAACACCTAACGTGAATACAAATTACTCTCCTTGTGCTTCGGTTGCCAGCGACGCGGCGCGCGGCGCTTCATCCCACGGACTGACACTGCCAATCACGTCGGCCTTTCTGGATTAACGTCGACGACGACGCGTCGTCAGGGCACGTAATTCGCGATGGATTATTGCCGGGACTCAATCTCGCCGCGAGCCCGATTGCTATGTATGAAAACGTGTAATGATCTTACCATCGAGAAAAGAAGCCTAAATACCAACATCGCTAAAAGTTCCACTACCGACGAGACACTCGTTGCTCGTTGCAAAATGCTATAGGGAATAGGTTTGAAATAATCATAGATATCAATTTACAAGATCTTTATGGGAAATCTTTCAATACATTTACCTTCTTACATCTAGCATGTCTTACATTCTAGTATACAATTATTAACGGAAATTCTAAGCGTGCAGCTATTAGCTCCAATTTATTATTATTGTGGGCAAAGAGGGAAGAATCAAAGCAGAAGGCTTTGATTCGCAAAGAAGAAACATGAACCAGAGCAGCAGGCTCTGGTTCGAGGGTGACGCTAAGACAATAATTGCTCGGCAAATATCACTAAGATAAGAATACGCTGCACTCTTCGTTGGTGTCCTCTTCGTTGTTGTGTCCTTTTCATCGATGTATCTATCCTCTTCGTTCGACGTTAAAGATGGCCGGCTGTTGTATTCTAGCAACAAGCTCACGAGAGCAAAACTAAATCCCGCACACGAGTGCAAACCCGCTCCGAGAGCCAAACTAACCCCGCGCACGAGTGCGGTCTATAAGCGCTTCGAGAGCCCCGAGGATGCGAGACCCCGTACTCACTCACGGTTTCCCTTATCCGTGAGTGAGCCCCTGAGGGACTTCTGACCAGAGGAATATCAAATTTAAATAAGAAATATACATTTTTAGAAGACTGAAGACTGAAAGTTCCGATGGAAATTTCAATTAGGATATCAGAAATAATAAGCGATGGTGTTTGTTGAATTACCAGTTGACAGAGAAAATTGTTGAAGGTGGGCTAAGGATAGTCAACAAAAGCATTGTAGAACCCCTGGCCCACCCTGTGCTATAAAGCGGATAAACTTCACAAAAAAATGGTCAAACTTACCATTATTGAAAGTGGGGCTGGTAGATGGCCACTGGTCAGCTAAGTGGATGACCACTGGTCAGCTAAGTGCACGACCACTGGTCAGCTAAGTTGATGACCACTGGTCAGCTAAGTGGATGACCACTGGTCAGTCAAGTCGATGACCACTGGTCAGCTAAGTGCACGACCACTGGTCAGCTAAGTGGATGACCACTGGTCAGCTAAGTGCACGACCACTGGTCAGCTAAGTTGATGACCACTGGTCAGCTAAGTGGATGACCACTGGTCAGTCAAGTGCATGACCACTGGTCAGCTAAGTTGATGACCACTGGTCAGCTAAGGTGATGATCACTGGTCAGTCCCAGGCCAGCCCCAGATCCACTCGGTCCCGGAGTCCGACTGCTCCTGGAGTCCGACCGCTCCTGCCGGAATCCCGGGCCCGTCTGACTGACTGACTAAGAGTGCTCGCCGAGTTCAGACGCACCTGCGTAGTGATGTGAAACTCTCCCCACTCCTTCTAATTTCAGTTGATTTCGATCGTCGCTTTAGTAATTATTGATAAATTTATTATTTCGAACTGATTAATATGTATAACTATTCCTTTTGCCAACGATGTCGACAACCACTCCCTTTATCACCTTGCCATCTAATTTTTTACGGTAAAGCCTTGATCTAACTCTTCATCTTACTATCAAGTTGTGTGGCGGAATACACAAATGGTAATTTGTAGAGAATAAAGTGTGTCAAGGGTTCGCAACGAGGCAAATCCGTTTCCGATCCGAGAGTGTCAGACATTCCGTTATCCAACGGTTAAACTGGGACACCATGAGCAACGGCGAATTATTGCGTCCATTGTCAGGAATGAAGTTCCATATTGCTATTCAATGTCGGTTCCTACCTATGTCAACGGGGCATTACCAGCGATTATAATATCACCATTCATGCATACAAACATTACGTTATTTACAAATGTATGCTGTCACATGTTACCATTCAATATCTCGAACTCCTCCCCTATCCCCAGAACCAGCATGTATCCTACTTCGAGGCAGGTAATTACATCCTGTATCGATCAGCTCGAGATTAATTTGACACTGGAAATACAGTCATGTTTGGTTAATTTTGGTCATTGTAGTAATTCCCTAAAAGTTCAATACGAAGTAACAAAAAGCAGAATTGATCGAAATAAGGCGTGACCCGAAAATATTAAATGTTTCTATGAAAAACGGAACTTTTAGCCCCACTCAACGAAAATTCCTCGAAACAAAAATTGCAACCCGAAAATAGGTGAAACATCAGCCGTTCCCGGCGAGAGCACATCAGCTTGCACACATCGAGGCTGGGCACTTCACGCGGCCGCTTGTTCCAACAAGCTTACCGACCGCAGAATCCTTCCGCCGGCATTGTGATCGTCACGTTTTTCCGGGAACGAAGCAAAGTAGATACGTGCTACCGATGTGGTTGACGGTCTCCGATACGTGACCGGGCAAATATAAAAGTGGCCGATCTTCGACAACACGGCTCAGCGGCCTCGTAAATCTCGCTAATCGGACAAATCCGGGCGTTAATACGTCGGAGAGGAGGCTCGTGCCGTTCGTTAACCGTCGTTGCGTATGCGTGGATACGATCCGTGATGCCGCGCCGTTTCGTTTCGTCGACCGGGCAATAGCCAATCGGTCACCGTGGTGGTAGCCATTGTTCGCGCTGGCATCAATCGGCCCCTGCGCCACGGCCAATAATATGAATCCCGGCGCGGCATTGACCCGGGCCCGACACACATTCGGCCATTGTAATGGTTTGTTTAATGCGACATTAGAAATTTGTTTCCTGCCGGCAGCTGGCTGGGAGGGCATGCATTGTGACGCCGCGCACAATGGGAACGCCTCGCATTCCCCGAAGAACGAGAGAGCGCGGAGGGAAAATTTGTGGGCACGGACGAAGAAAAGGAGAATAAATGCGGCGAGAGTTCCATCCTCTCTCGCGCCCAACAACAACCCCATTCGCGTGCCCGCTCGACGTTTTCCACTTCGGGCTCTCCCGGGCTCCGCACCCTCAAGATCAACGTTTAAAAATTCAGCGAACTGCTTCCGGCCCGAGCTTCGTTATCCTTTCCCCCCTCCCCTCCGTGAAATTCCTCGGTTCTTTCTCGTTTGCGCGACCCGGTGTATATTTGGATTACCAGGGAAGCAGATTAGTTTTCTTATCGTCGGAAACAGGGATCCTCGGTCATTCTCGTATTCCAAGCGAAACGAATCGCGGGGCTAGGTTACACGGCAATGATGCTTCGGAAATGATCTAGATTTCGTGATTTTTTTTACCGCCGCGACTTATCGCACGAAATAGTCGCCGGAGTCGACAGTCACGTAACAGTCGAACGACAAAATGGAACGATGTACGAGCGAGGCTACGTTCCGGGCGCTTTTTCCCTCGTTTCCCTGCAGCCACGGGCTCTAGATCGATCGATATCCCTTGCTACCCCGTGCACACGACGTCTTCTACATTGTCGCACCCCGTACGTGTCCTTCCCAACCCGTGCCACGGCCTCTGTCCTCGTCGGCTAGACGCTTTTCCAATTTTCCGTAGCAGCCACGAACGGGCTGAAACAATTTAGGTAACGTCGAGTCTGATCGAATAATATGGAGACTTCAGACTCCGATATGGAGAGCGCGCAGTCCCCTTTTATGATCGTGTTCCAAATAGGTTCACTCGAATGAGCATTGAGCGCCGCGAGACGATAGATTTTTCTCGAGAACTATGCCCCGACGAGTGCCTTGCTTACCTCCATTTTGCCCGTATTTCCTTATCGCCCGTTACGTTTCACGTTTAACCGTTCACAGTGCGTTCTACTCTGCGGGCGTAGTTCTCGGATGTTTTTTTTGGATGAGGAATTACGTCGGTGTTCGTGGAAAATAAAAATTTCAAAAGAATAAGCATCTAAAATAAAAGATAGCATCATATATTTATTATCACGAATAAATTAGAATGAAATTGAAAAAATTTTTAATCGATCACCGTAATAATTGCAATGAAATTTTGTTTCGGTTACCTCGAAGAGAAACAGGGTCTCGAGACGATTCACTGAATAATTCACCAGAGACGATTGGGACACGCTATTAGTTTAGAAACGTTCCTCTCCGGATGAATCTTGATAGCGTAGAGGAAGACTGACGTCTGGACAGACGGAATGCAGAGAGCCCTTTGTTGCGGCAACGATACGTCGATGCATTAATTGATGTATGAAGACCACGGGCACACCGAGTGCATCGTGCTGCGTCGTGCATCGAGGAGTCGCGTGCACTCTCTCGTTCGCCTCGAATTAATCTCGAATCGAGCGGGTCTTCCTTATCGATGAAAGCACGCACGGGAACCCGTCATTATCTAAACTCGCCGTCATAAAACATGCGTGCGCACGAACCCGGTTGACGTGTGTTTTATCTCTAAGCTCGATCGAGATGCATTCGAATGTTACGCATGCAATCGGACGTGTTTTCTTCTCGTGTTATTTTTATCGAACGTTCCTGTGATCGGGCCGGCGTGGACATTTTCCTGGTGAACGCGATAAACCGCGGTGGTAATATAAATCACCGAGATCGATTAAGCTCCGCCTCTGATCTCTCTATATATGGGATCGACTTATAAATTTAAATCGAATTCGAAAGTAGATGTAATTGGCCAGTGTTCCCGTAGCCGTGCGGCTTAAAAATACTATGATAAATTGCGCGGATCGAGCGGTCGATTGAATTACCGGACCAACTCGCTGGAATCAATTAATGTGTATTTCCGTTTGTCCAATGAATTCTTTATCCGGAGCCGGAATATTTCATAACGAAGCGTATTAAGAGATTATTAAACGCTCGAGCTAATGGTAATGAGACAAGATTTATCTCGGCGACGACGACGTGTGTGCGACAGCGAATGTCAAGAATGTATTTTTAAATGGATGTACGTCGTTTCTAGGATGTCTGAATTCAATTTCGGAGCGATTCATTACCCCACGGATGGCGGCCAATTTCGATACCATATTTTTAACACCGCTCAACCCTCTCCTGCAACATGATATTCGAAATCTGTTGATCATCTGTTCCCACACGTGACACGTATAGTCGTTACATGCTCGTTTTGAACGATGTGTTCCTGTAATCTTACGCTGAAGACGTCGCCGAGGTGTTGGCCTTTTTTCTCACGTAGATGCGTCGGGGAAAGGGACTGCAGTCATAAAGGCGGCGCCACGGTTTTTTTCCGGATCTGACTATTCAGCGTTATTTAAAAAATTGCTCCAGTAACGGAGGATAATTACCGAGAGAATTAATGGGGTCTCGAATGAAACTTTTAATGATACGAAGACGTAATGTAATTATTACTCTATAATTAGTAATTATCGTTCTATGGAAATGTGACGAGTTGCTATTTCTTGAATAATTTTAATACATTTCAAATTGTCATTTGGCAATGTCCAAAATATGAAGATGAACGCGAAAAAGTCATAGCAACTCTTTTACGTCACAAGTACTGGCTACCGACATGTATAAGGTTCTTCTTATGCGGCCCAGATATTAAAAGCCTGCCAATCATCTTTGATTTTATTTTAAAATTTAATTTCATCAAATTAATGTGAACAAGCAGAAGCTACAATCTAGTCTAAGTTAAGTGGCGCATTAAGATATTATATACTACGTTAATATGTTTATGTATTGTATTGTATATGCTACATAAACCATACCTGGTTTAAAGCAATAAATAAATAATAATAATCTACATTTCAAATTGTACCGACCAACTTTTCTCGTGAATGCACATCCGCTGCAACGATTAGAGAACTTCTTCGTATTTTTCATTACGCGAGCGATACAGGAGTGTAGCAAAGTGATCGAAATTCACGCGGGAAGTTAATATTCATCGATCAAAGTTCCCCAAATTCCGTTCAAGACTGAACACGGCTGCAATTTTTCTTTTCCGACAGCAGCGAGGCGGCGACTTAACGATGCGAATTCGGGTGTCCATGGACAGGGATCGATGATCGAGGGTAAACAGTGTGCGATGAACGTCGGCGAGTTCTCGATAAGAGAGCTAGTTGACGGCAATGAAATTATATGAGCCGTCACCGGGCGTGTATCTGGTCGCGCGGCATTGCATTAGCGGGAGGCGTGTCACACGATGAGACAATGAATTCAAGATCACGTCTCTTCGGTGGCCGGGAGGCGCGAACTTAAACCGAGTTACAAAATTAAGTAATTTATATTTATGTATTCACCGAGTGTAACAAGATAGGCGAGGTGTACTCGCTCGCTCGCACGCGAACGGCCCGGCCACCCGCTCCGGCCCGGCCCGACTTCGGCGCGTTGTCGTCTCTGCGCGACGCGACGCGACGCGGCGTCGGAAAACAAGCGGCCTGGTCCTTTTCCTGTTCCACGGTGTGTGGCGTGAAATTTGAGAGTACGAGAGGGGTCCTTTAATCAAAGAACACGGGGACCGTGGGAGCATAGTTTTGATGCCGCGCGTCAATTATCCGAAAATCCTTTAAACCGGCTTGGCAAAAATTCGTGGACACCTTCCATGTTTGTATTTTATAACCATAATTTTACGAGTGTTCAAAAGGTTTCGGATTTCGCGTATTTGGTTCTCGCCGATCCTGCAAGACTCCGCTACAGACTGCGTTTGTGGTTTCTGGATCTGCAAGAGCCTCTGTGGGGACCCTCGAATTCGCTTAACACGGTGTAGAGACGATCCCCGAGTTTGTCGGGGGTTACTACAGACGACTGGGAAGCCTCACAGGATACCACATAGACGATCACGGATTCATAGTATCCGGTAGAAGGGATTACAGATTCATAGGACCTGATACGCGGAGGGACGGACTTCGTCTTAAGCGGTCACTGGCGTTCCGACTATGTAGAAAGGTTCTAGTAAATATCAGATGCGAGCCAGGTCACCAGACGACCCTTTATCACACCGGAATAGACCTTGCGGAAACCATCTCGGTTAGTAGGGACCACGCTAAACGCGTTTATGCCCATCGAAACGCCATCCAGGCTATCTAGCTTCTTAGCTATCTGGGCAACCGTTTCTGCGATTGCTGATATTGCAATAACTTTTGTTTCGAGCGAGGTACATTGCTACCGGTTTCTGAATATACAGTAGGTCCTTAGCTGTAGGGTTGAAACATTCGTTTTGAGATTTTTTTGCTTTTACACTCGTAAATTTTTGAGATTTCGTAAGTAAATGATGTGCCTATTTTTGTCGTTTTATTCCATTATTATATATATACAGGGTGTTTCTTTTAAAACAAGCCACCTTAATATATCTTTATTTCTGAAACTACATCAAATGTTTCTGTGACGTAATCTAAATAGTTTCAACAGAAGAATCAGCTGGAACAATCGTTTTTTATAAATTGTAATTTTTTAATGGTTTTTTCAAGGTCACTGGTGTTTTCTTCCGCATATACACATACTTTTTGTTGTTGTATGTTATAGCAAACATTATTGTACATTTATCCATGTTTAATAGCACCACCTTGAAATGACAGAAATTTGACCATTGAAAAATTACGATTGATAGAAAACGATTGTTCCATTTGATTCATCTTATGAAACCATTTAGAATCCCTTAGAATTATTTTTTGTATTTTCAGAGATGCAGAGGAGATATTTAGGTGGCCTGTTTCAAGCGAAACACCCTGTATATATATTTATTTATTTTATTGATTATTTCATTCTCTTATTGTGGAACATTGTAAATTCGAGAACATTCGTATGGGCTTGTAAAGAAGTCCTTTAGAGTCGCAGATATATCACCAGACCCTTCTACACCCCTCAGATACGTTTTAAGATATCATTCGATTCGTAGACTCTATTGAATCGATTTTAAATCGTGAAAGCCATCGTAAAGTTCCCCTCATAGGACTACCCGGGTTCCTAGAAATTTTAGCGACTGTCGAAGAATCCGAGACTTTATGACATCTGGTTAGGATACCTTGACCTCCGAATGACACTATGGACCCATTGGGTCCTTCCAACCTTCCTCCTTGAATTCTTCGAAATCACTGAACGTTGTCGAATCTTGGACTAGTCGTAAAATTCAGGTTGTCCTGTAACTGAGATTAGGGATAGCATAAATCGATGCTTTCCGATACTATACGAATGAATTTATAACTTGAAAAAGTGGATACGTAAGAATATGCTATAGCAGTCATGAAATCATCAAAAGGGTATCCGCCGTCCGGGGGTTTAAGAAAAAAGGTTCTGGAACTCGAATGTAGTCCCAATTTAAAATTCAGAAAATGCAGAGAATTCAATATCACTGAAACACTGTCCACATCATCGCTGACCGGAAACTCGGCTCGGCACTCCGAAGCAGAGTCATTCAACGATTTGGACGATCCCACGGATCAGCAGACCCGAAAGGAAAGAAAATGTAGCTCGAAGGGTTACTCCCCGATCCGTATTAACTCGGTTCCAAGGATTATTCAGCAGACACAAAAGCCTTGTTAATCACTTAGCGCGTAGCACGGTGCATCCAATAAGCGTCCTCGCCATTGTCGAACAGCGTCGACTCGATTTGTCTAAGGCGTAGCGAGACACCGAACAATTAGGGCAAAGGTACAAAGCGTCCTATCATTCCTGGCCCTTTTTCTTTTCCCCAGGCTAAGCCGCGCAAGTGTGGCGAGGATGATGGTCTCACGGGTGACCCATCGTCGTCGGTTCGAAGTGAGAAATTCACCCTCGTCCGTCACACGTTGACGTCCCCATCCACGTGCCACCAGAAGGGATACTTCTCTCTCCTCCCTGCTTGGTGGTTCCCTCCTCTGGGGGACCGTAGAAATACCCTGTCATCTCTTTCGTTTCCTCCGAAACGCTATTGCCTGCCGGTTTGTTCCGAAATTGCGTGTCAGCCGGAAAAGCCACAGGGTAATTACTTGCGCGAAACAGCAAAAACAAAAGGATGAGCCAAGCGAGACAGACGCTCGGCGCCGTTTGCTATTGTCGACGCCCGGGGAATTTCGGTTCGATCGTGGACACGTTACATTCTGATGGACGTTCGCTCAAATTCCCACGGATCGATTCGATAGAAAACTGGCTGTTTAATGAACCTCCGCGCATCGGGTTCGGATAAAATCGATGCTGCTTCCAGGTTGGAACCCCGGCCGAGCGGTGGCGCCAGCCGCTAGGATTTCGTGGAAATATTGAACCGGATAATTCATTCATAAACCCGCGCACCAGACAAAGTCGATATCGTGTCCATTCCATTAACAATCCCAAGCCTTCCGCACCTTGTTGTTAACTTATCCGCGGGAAAGCTGCCAGGTGTGTTCCGGCTCGCATCAGCCGGGCTGACGAACTCTACGTGACCCCTCAATCTTTACATAGAGTGTCTTATCGCGCTGACTCTAATTAACCAGGCGTTATTTTTCATCTTTTATTCCTTTGTTTGCCACAAGTTCTCGCGAGCTATACCCCGGCTCATTGGATAGCGGCGTTCGAGTTTCAGTTCCGCGGCTACTCGTGTTTGCTCTTCCTGTTCAGGAATATTGAATGTAAACATTTTCATAGCACACGTGTAACAATTGCATTTGCCGATCAATTTGCAAAGAAGTATGCGGTAGAGCGTGGGATCTATGCGGTCGTATGTAGAAATAGAAACATGCTCTAGAATTTATTCCGATGTTCGCATCTCTGTTTGATTGGATTCGATGAATTCGTAAGCAGGCTGATCATAGATGGCTACCACTCAAGTTTACCACTATTTTACAAGAAACATTTAGGACAAACGTGAACAGGTACAAAACTGTGAATCGGAAGAATTTCAGAACATTGCTAATTGTCTACGAAAATTATCGGAAAAAGAAAATGCATTTTCATTCTTCACCCACAATAGGCTTTAATAACAAAGTACGGAACAATATACATTGCATTAATGTTCTACTTCGGTAGAAGATGTTCCGCCCAAAAGCTTCTTTATAAAAATAGTTTTTTAATCCACAATGCACAGAAGAAAAAGGTTACTATTTTCTCAAAAAGAGTGTCCAAAGCATTCTTCCTATTTCAAAAGCATAGTGGCTCTGAAACTCCTGGTCATCGTTCCGTAAATAAATACACGGAAGATCAAATCTATTAAAGGTGAAAGCAAACACCCGAGCAGTATTACCGAATTTCATTATTCATGGCCCGGAGGATCGAAACTACCTGCACAGCTCAACGAATAAGATAAAAAGTAAGACCGTGGCCCGTTCGAGAGAGTCGGGGCCACAGCGTTCAGTTCGGTTCGGTTCGGTTTGGTTCGCTTAGGAGGGCCTCTTTTTCTTTCCGTTTGGGCCTGGAGCGGGCCCGAGCTGGTTAGGATTATTTACGCAACGACGTCGATAGCCGAGAGGATGGGCCCGGCTCGGCGCGGCGTACGTGGAATCGGCGTGCACGCGTCTCGGGGCGAGTATATGCAAAACATGGGCGGAGCTGGCTGATACTCTCGCTCAACAATCTGCACTGTCATCAGCATGCGACGAAACGCAACGTGGCTCGTCGCGACGCATTGTCGAGGCGTCGTCGTCGTTGGCCGTCGCGTTCAGCGTAAACGACGTAACGAACGCTGTTAACACTAGATTGCCCAAGGAAGTCATTTTGACTGCTTTTTAATTTCAATTAGAAAAACAATTATGTATATAATGACACAATTTCTTAGAATTTTGTGACTTTTTGTACAACATATAAATGCGTTTATTAATAATTGTAGTTACCTCCCCCCCTCCTTCATTTCCGGTATATATATATATATGTGTGTTATACCTATATTGCCCAAAAGCAGTCAGTCTTTCTAGTGTTAAGATCGCACGAATTTTAATTTAAATTTAATATTTTTGAGAGAAAGTTTTTGCTTAAAGGCCGCATTGACTATCTGAAAATGTAACAGGTTTCGGGAATTTTTTTCAAGGATAGTTAACAAGTGAAATATTCTAGTTTTACGGAATAATTATCTACCGGCGATTATTCCATAAATTTTGGAAGTCTACGACCCATCAGTGGGGAATTTTTAATAGATCCTTGAACAGTAATAGAAACTTCAATCATAAATGAAGACATAAATTAATAATTTCGTTTATTGTGTAAAAGTCGATTTTTAAGCTTCCATTTGGTACAGCAGAATATATAAAGGCTCCCGGTAGATAAAATGTTAACATAACTGCGAGCTTTATTCTCTACATTATTCAGTCGAAAATGTTAAAAAATAACAGAGTTATTCGCTGCTTTTGAAACAGCCTTTTATTGGTACATCGATGGATGGCCGCCATTACTAACAAAAATTCAAACACGTCCAAAATGAAATTTCTTTTTTTTCTCAAACCAGAAGGTATTATCTGAAACGATTAAAGAAATCCATTTTTGGCCAAAGATGTACCAAAAGAAAAACTCCGGTAATGATAAATTAAAAATATTTGAAAGTCTAGCGTTAATCGATCGCCACTTAACGAGTGCGAATCCCGATTTTCCGACTGGTAATCGATGGCTGGGGAGCATAATTTACGAACCTCGTGGTCCAAGGAAACGAAAGGGGGGACAAGGCGAAAAACAAAAAGGAAAAACGCTCGCTCGGCTAAACTACTTCTCGTGTTCTGCCCGGTCCCGGGTACGTCGTATAGATTCGAACGTGTCAATTGCAGCTAAGGTAACGAGGACGTCCTACAAGAAGGACGTCGCGTGGCGAGATAAGCGGCCGAGCTCGCCTCTCTGTTCGGCCATTAAACTAAATCCTCGTTTCGACGGCTCGTTAGCCGTCGGGCACGAAAACGTCCTCGAAAAACCTGCCTCGGCGAGTTTCTGTTTCCATCGGTTCCCGTACACACGTTCGATCGCGAGCGATCCGCCGCCAGGCCGA
This sequence comes from Lasioglossum lativentre, assembly GCA_916610255.1. NCBI lineage: Eukaryota > Metazoa > Arthropoda > Insecta > Hymenoptera > Halictidae > Lasioglossum > Lasioglossum lativentre. The sequence continues at coordinate 7,645,070 of OU744366.1, forward strand.
TCGGCCGACAAATCGCGACCGTCGACAGGGATCTCATCGATCTCTTTTCCCGTTCGGATTTTAAAGGACGACCTCGGCGTGCTCCGCTCCGCCTCGAATATCAATCTTCTGTAAAAAGTTTTCCTCGATCTCGCGGTTCCCGGGAACACTAACCTCGAACAAAGGGAAAATGGTTTCCGTAACCGCGAAATAAGACACGCCGCCGGCTTTATGTATTTTTCAGTAGGAAGCAGCGTGCGTGTGTTCGAAGAATTTCGGAAGTGAACGATCGTCGCCGGGTTTGCCGACAAACAAAACCATTTATCTGGATTCCGTTTAAGTCCGCGCGCACTGTCCCCGTTGCGCGATAACCAACGGGGACTATCGGGCTCGCAATTTCCAATTCGAGTGTCCGTCAGGAATGGCCGCGCTGCTCGCCGATTCAACCTCTCCCCTCTCCTCTCCTCTCCTCTCCTCTCCTGCAGCTCGTTAACGGGGAACCACCGCGCCGGAGAGAAAGGAGAAAGAGCTCGAAGATGGCATGAGCCGATACAGGGTGAGCTATGCCCATCGCGAGCCTCCTCCGAGAGAATCTGGAGCTGCTCCTCTCCATTTATCAATGGAAGAACGAGCAGGAAGACGGAGCGAAAAACAAGAAGTTCGTTGGGGAGAACGGGAACAAGGACGAGGAGGGAAGGGAAGCCCAGGGCAGGCTGGGCCAGTGCAAACTCATTCGATCCTGGAATAGCGGCTCGTTATTTATCCGCCGCCCTGGTAATAGATCCTGGTCTATAAAGTCGCGTTGCTGCTCTTCGGTAATTGGGAAGAAACGAACCTCGAACAAGGGAAATTGAGAATGGAATCTGTCTTGGCTCCGTGTCGCAACAACGCGGTTCCGCCGGGATTCAGCTCGCTAATACGAGGCTAGCTTTTGCCCAACGATCACCGATTGTCCGACCACGCTGCAGTCAACCGAACATTATAAGTTCGGCCAATTAATTGCCGACTCGAGACAGTTAATTCGGGTCCTTAATTTTTCGCTCTCGACCGAAACCGAAGATTCTTAATCGTTATCTGGAATATGCAGGGTGGTCCACCTAAATGTGTACACCTAAATGTAGCCACCTAAATATCTCCTTTATTTGTGATGACATAACAAGTGTTTTTAATGCAATATAAATGGTATCACAAGGTGAATTTTTTGCAAATATTTTTTTTTCTCAAGATTATCTTTTCCGGAGTGTTCACTTTCATTTTCAAAGATTAAGGTCATTTGAAGGTCACGTTATTATACATATCTGATTGTATTTTTTGCTCAGCTACACGATGCAATAAAAAACACATTACGTAACAAATAATTTTTGCATCACAATAACCTGAAGAGATATTTAGGTGTTTTTATTTAAGTGGACCACCCTGTATAGTGTTCCTTTAACACTAGATGAATATTGCTTTATAATAATTTTTCAATAACTAGGTTCGTTCGAAAATTTCCGATGGAAAATCATTTTGACAATTTTCGAAGGAAAATTTTACGGGAGTTTAAAACTATGAAAAATAAGAAAATTATATTAGAAACTATGATCGTGTCGTTTCGCGACCCTTCATAAATTATAGAAGCAGGGTTCTGGTGGATGGAAGTTTCGAAAGTACATTTTGAATTCGTTAAGATTAATCTGGTAGAGCGATGTAAAGTGCTGTCGCATTTTAATTAGCAACCAGAATTCGAAATATCCAGGAGATTTTAAGAGATCACGAGAGTCCGCTGGTGGAAAATGTAATATCCCAGGATGCGGAGATCCGAAATATCAGGACCAGGAACGGTAGGAAGTTGGAACGGCCTACTTTCCACTTATTTGCTGGCCTCTGGCGAATTAATCTTCCAGGAAACTGCGTCCGCCTTTCCGCGAGCGAGAGGCCGCGCGCTCGCTCGCCCGCCCGCTCGGTCCCTCTTTTTTTCTCCAATACTTTCCTAACAAATCACCGAGAAAAATCTAGCAGAGTTCGCCGTCGAAATCTTTCCAACTCGAAAGACGCTAGTTCGACGAAACTTTCCACCGGGAGAGGTATTTCGGAATGAATTCAGGCTGTTTCAGAATTTAGCTGCTGTAATCCGTAAGTTCTACAACCGCTTCGAGGTTACAAAAAAATTCTATACAACCGTTCTCTCTTGGCGAACGCGCCATTCAAAGTTTCGTTTCGAGAAATTCGTTCAAACCTCAGAAATTATCATACACAACCGTAAACTTTTATTTCAACATTTATATTATTCAACTTATATCATATTGATGTCGGCTCGGGTATATCGATGTGGACACCACGCCATTGACTCGAGGAATCGATTTGACAAATCTCTTAATTTTCATTATTTGTTTATGGGACTTTCACTATCTTATTTCTGGCATTTTTCTGATTAAAATGACACCAAACACGATATAGTTTAAATTGTATTTAGTGGTTTAATCGACGGTGAAAGTTTCGGTCGCAATGAAGGACAGCGCATCGGAAAGAAAGAGACGCGGACAGTCGCGCGAACCGTATTTCATTCTGTCCTTCTCTATGTTCGGCTCTCTATTGAAGTCTCGCTCGGCGCGATATCTAGACGCAGTCATAAATCAAAAAGCACTTCTGGGCACGATTTTTGTCCATGAAAAACACGGCTGTTGGACAAGAATCAAGCGTTTACTGTATATTTCGAATCGTAATTTTTGTCGGATTCCATAAGAAGAAGAACCGTTTGAAAATCGCGTATAGAGCTTGCAAATTGTTTCGAAGTAGAGTATGTCGGCAGTCGGAGAAGTCCCATGTAAAAAGTGACAAGTGTTCCCGACGCAAGTGGACCCTGGTTACGAAGTTAAAAGTGGCTCTTCGCAAATTAACTTGCTACGGTGGATTCCGCTCATGAGTGCACGAACGATCACCATTTTTTCCGCTCGAAGGTGTTTCAATGATAACCTGCACGACCTTTTCCCCTTGTCACACAGCCAAGTGCGTCTTCGATGCTCGACACTCGTAAAACTTGAAGCGCATTACGGCCTCATGAATCGATGCACGTAATTTTCGTTCCACAGAGCATTCTTCCTTTGAGACGTCACGCATTGTTCGGCCGAGTGCTACTTACGCGGGCACGAATTGACAATCAACCGAACCGAAATGAACAATTATCGATTGCCCTTACTGGTCCGGGCAAGAAAGTCATTACACGGACCGAAAAACTCGAAAGAACCTCGTCCTTCTGCGTCGTGAAAAGCGTAATCGATGAATTCAAACTAATGGACTCCCGAGGGCAATTTGTCAACATACACATTAGCGAAAAATTATGTACATCTACATAATCAATTTCTAATCATACCTTTACGAAATATTAAAATTGTTTCTTCCACTTGTGACCTTGAATGACCTTGAAGATCATTGTGAAGGAATTAATTCGTTTTGGCACACGCTTTCATATGATATAAAAGAATACGTAGCATTTCGTTAAAAAAAAAGAAGGTCACCTTCATATCTAAATAAAATACTGCAGATGCAAAATAATTACAGTCACCATTACAGTGCTTGCAAAAAACAGTACAACTCTTTCCTCTGCAAGAATATTTGCAAGAAAAACGCCGGATAGTGCTAGCGTGAATACTCTGTATAATGTCAAGAAAGAAATGAATCGAGTTTCAAGTAGATTAGGAAGTGGTAGTCAGACAAAAATCGAACGACGGAAGGAAACATCCGAGCCACCGCGTTCGCGGGTTTGGTTCAGTGTGCCAGTAATGCAATTTGCGATGAAGAAAAGTTGAATGACGAACGAAGTCTAATTCAACTGTAGGAACGAAAAATATTTTATCGCATGTTTCGATCAAAACTCGTGCAGCGACGAGTTACAACCGCAAGGACCCTGCCCCGGCGCGGCGCGGTGCGGCACGGCGTTCGTTTAAACGCAACCTGCTCGCCGTGGAAACGTTGATTCAGCTATTCGTGAATTACCTTCCTTCCAATTCCGCCGCTACTTCGTGAACTACGACGCTGGTGGTAGGCGTTATACCGCCACCGTCGACGTTTCCATGGCCGAGGCTAACGAGCCTGGCTCCCCAAGTGTTACGCTAACTTTTTAATAAGCTTTTGACAGATCCGTAATATTCGTCAGGCCGGGGACACCGATAACTCGCATTAATCAATCACTGTTACAAAGCACTGATTAAAACTACACCGCTCTTTCCGTTCGAAAGTTACCGTCACCGTCGACATCAAATTCTGATAGGTCAATTATCCTTCTTTTCATTTTCTACTGTCTCAGTACTACTATTTGTAACGATTTCGAGATGTTATTATTTATAGCATAAGTTTTTAGAACAATTCAAAAATGTTGTTCTATTATTTTCAGCCTATTGAAGATGTTACGAAATAAGTTTTTATTTCACTCCAGTTTGTTGCAATCCAGGTAGAACATTTTTATATTGCATAAAAGTCCGCAGTCTATATAAAATATCTCTTTTAGCAGAATTCGAAAACTGATATAACCTGATTATAATAGCTTCTAGACACGAACCACTGAAATAATTACAAAATAAAAAATAAATTCTGAATTGAGAACAAGATTTTGTTATTCGAGGCTTTCCACGAAAATTAAATCTCAGAATTCATCAATACGTGCTACTGAATAGGAACAAGCTGACGCGTCTGATCATGACCTGCCAATTCTACTTCTCGTAGCTACCGGTGCACGCGGACCTGGTGAATCTTCAAATTGAATTTCCTCCAAAACGAAGTCTCATTTAGAACAATATTATTCTATATTTTCGACTTATCTTTTATGTACAATGATTATCGATGCTGATGCGACTCTAAGAGAGAAAAACATCGATTCACAAAATTAGAATTTTCACAAATAATCGGTACAGGTATCGGCCGATAATCGTGCACTATTCACGCCGTCGATGTTACTCCGTTCCTCTCTTTATCTGGGCATTCGAGTCACCCACCTCCCTGGTAATTGTTAATTTACTTCGGGCAAAGAAGTGCGTCAACGTCACGATCGTGCGGTGGCGGTGGCTGGGGGCGAGGAACAGGGGAGACATTACTCAAATACTCATTAGCACGGTCGAAATAAACGCGCGGCCCTGGTCGCTAATTAACGCACGAGACAGCCCCGTCGTGCAACTTGCCTCTCGCAGCCCCGCAGATGGGTTAGGGTGGTTCTCAAGATATTGTGTCGTACAGAGCTCCATCTCTCTCTCTCTCTCTCTCTCTCTCTCTCTCCCTTTTTCTTTCTTTCTCTGTTTCTCTTGTCCCATCGCTTACCCGTGCGAGTCAGCACACCGTCCTCGTCTCGGTGTGCGTGAAGGTACCTGGCATTACCTGTTTTAATTAGCCACGAGACTAATGCGAGATCGACGTGGCCAATCCGGAATCCCAAGACGCCCTGGCCACCTCGCCGGCATGGCATCGAGACACAAGAGAGCCAAGAGGGGAAAAGGATCGCGCGAATAAAAGTCTGGCGAAATGTCCGCGCGGATATCATGAAAATTCTAACAGGCTCATTTTTCACCCGGAGACCTTTTTAAACGGTTAATGAGAACAAATGCGGGTCGTTACGCTTAAGCTGTACCGGGTTCCTTCTCTCGTTTTCTGCCTTCCCTTTTTACCCGGTCCACTGCGGTCGGAACTATTGTCGGCTTCCACAAAGATGGAGGATTTTTAGTGAACTCCTTCAGATATTTTCCTTGCCGTTCTCGTTAAAGTCCTCGGTAGTATTAGGAACTTCGTTCCGATGTGAAAAGTGTTGTCCCGTTGCGACCAAACTGTGCGAGCACCCATGCAAATTTATGGTTTCGTGGTGAGATCCGGAACTATGGAATTAAACATGATTTTATTGCGACTTGTAATATAAATCCATTCGGGTGGTTCAGTATTTTTTTCTATTCACGAATGAAGTAAAATTTGTCATCCATCCTCCCCAGGCCGTTTCTCCGTGCAGCAGCAGCAGCGAGAGCGCGGAATGCTGGCTCAGGATCCGGACCGCGGGCCATTAATGAATTACAAAGCTCGAAAAAAGGATGCTGAAGAAACGTTTAGCAACCCCGCTGGTATTCCCGCAGCGCGCTGAAAGAAATCATTAATTAAATCGTAGCTCGAGTCCCGGGTATACTCCGCCACGACGAATAACCGTGGCCCGGGCAAAACCGAGTGAAACGGTTGCCGAAAATTTATGACGGTGAACTTTCTTAACAACCTGTAACTGGTGCGCGCGGCTCGAGGCCGGCTTTCCATTGATAATCACTCGCGCGAGCTTGCGCAACTCGGACTGTCGGACCCTGAGCGATGAAGGATCGTCACGATTCCCTCTCAGGACGAAGCTCCTTACTCATTCTTGGCGGTTCGAGTAAACTCAAAAGAATCCAGAGTGATGTTTTGGTGTTATCAGATATGGTGTTTTGATTCTGTATTTAATTTTCTTGTCATTACAATATAATGAAAAATTTTCACACGCAGTTTTCTTCTTTCTTGAAAAAGACCCACATAAGGGTGGTTCTTTAAAAATTTCATAAAGCAAGTGAGTAAATCAATATGGTGTTTGGATTCTGTATTTAATTTTGTTGTCATTACAATATAATGAAAAATTTTCAGACGCAGTTTTCTTCTTCCTTGAAAAAGACCCACATAAGGGTCGAAACGTTGAAGGTTTCATTTAACTAGCACAATTGCTTTATTTTGTTTAAAAATGATCGAACCGTTGCGCCGAGAGCATTAGCATTTTCCCTGTTTTTAATCCAGAGTGATCGCTGGGAAGGGGAGGGGGGGGGATGGTGAATCTGCGAGGTACGAACGGTCTGCTATGAAATTTAAATGTACGGCGGGAAGCTTCGCGGACGGACAGGAGACGTTGGTCGTTTGACGAACCGGAAAGCCACCGTCGTCTGAACGGACGTCCAAACCGAAGACTCCCTGCTCGCTGAAAATAGGGGAGGGGGAAAGAACCGGGAAGACCGGTTAAAAGGAGAAGAAACAAGGAGAAAGGCACCGCCGCTACCGGCATTCGGCCACACAAGCCCTCTCATTAACGAATCTGCATGTCTCAGTCCTCAATTATCTCATCCCCGCGCGCGCTCGCGCACCCGTTACTCTGTTTTCCCTTCGAAATTCCAGCTGGACGCCTAATACAATATAACCGAGTTCATTTCGTGCCAATTTGCATGTACCGGCAGCTAATTCCGCGAAATTGAATTTGTCGTCGCGCCTTTCGTTCCAGCACGTGCTCCGTCTGCCGACCGCTCGTAAACCGGCCGGACAATAGTCTCTTTTTACCTTCGTCGATACCCCGTATCGACTGTTCGCTCTATAAACTCATTTGAGGCCTTTGTTCTTCCGGCCGAGTCGTTTCGCAGAAGTGTCTCCGAATTAATAGCGATAAACACTTGCCGTCAACTACGCCCGTTCAAACGAGTATTCGATCGAACAAATCTGACGTCTGTCGTTAGAACTGTCCATGTATTGTACGTGAACAAACATTTTTCTGACAATGGTGAATGTGATAATAAAACTTGTCGTATATACATAGAAACTTGTATTGTAACAATGAATATGTTCGAACTATTTATTTAAACTTTAACTTCGAATACACGCGGAGAGGCACGTCTTTACGCTTTTACAAATAGGACGCGAATGAGGATCGTTCTGGAATAAACAAACAACTATCTGAGAAATAATTGAGAGTTCCATGACGTTAAAAATGTACATAGATACGATATATGATTATGATTATTTATTTATTGCTTTAAACCAGGTATGGTTTATGTAGCATATACAATACAATAAATATACATATTAACGTAGTATATAATATCTTAATGCGCCACTTAACTTAGACTAGATTGTAGCTTCTGCTTGTTTACATTCATTTTATGAAATTAAATTAAATTAAATTAAATTAAATTAAATTTTTATTGGACAGCGCTTAATAAAATCAAAGATGATTAGCAGGCCTTTAAATAAAGACAAAAGCAATAGACTATTCTGGAAGATCTATTTTTGCCAATTTATTTCTTAAATATAAATTCCAACACGAACATCATTGAGGTAATTTTCTTTTTCAACCTGTGTTGAACCTACTACTCTGTACAGGTAATACACGTACGTAGTCGTTTAAAAAGTTTCTTTGATCGCGTTGTAATGGAATCTCCTATATGTATATCAAAACGGAGCATTGAAACTGCGAGCGATGAAAAGGAACACCGTTCATTCGTTCCGGACAGGTTTATACCTGTTACTGACATTTCACCGTTTCATTGTGGGCGAATCATCCAGTGAATTCATCAAAAGTAGAAACTCTGTTCACCAATAATTCTGAATAAAACGCAGATGAAAACAAGCTTTACACGCGTTACTCATCCGGTTATGTAGGTGTTCTAGGAATCGAGCTAATCTCTCACCGCTTCGCGCGAATAATGGAAAACAAGTAAAATTTGTCGTTGCATTGTCTCACCGATATGCCCGAACACCGTATCTATCTTGAATTTTTTGGAAGTGGTCACTCGAAGGGTTGCTTGCAACCCCCACCCCTAAAAAATTGAATTATTTTTTTCTACCCTTAATAATTTGATCACAATTGTGAAAAAAATATATGATATGAAGGAGGGAAGTTCGCGTGTTTTCGTTTTTTTCCATCCGAATATCTTAATTAATAACCGAGAAAAAAAATGATATAGTTTAGGGTATTTACCCTCATATTATCCTTAAATGAAGGGTTAGCGACTTGAAATTTTGGGGGATTATCTTTCAACCTAAAACCATTGTTTTCCACACAATATCAATAAAAATTGTGGCCGGGGCCGCTGGACCATTCTTATCCTGCTAGACCCTTTCTTTACACATTAGTTATTCTTTCACAATGCAGTCATTTTGACTGCTTTTGGGCAATATAGGTATATACTAAGTTTCAGGCTTTCTAGTGTTAATTGTTAATCTGTGCCGGCTGGTCTCATCGATCGAGTACACTCTCTGGAAATTTTTGTCATCCAGGAATCGCGGATTGGCGGACATTTTTTCGCCGGTTAGCTTCTCGCGGTCGTAGGATTGCTTTAATAACGGTCCCCTTTGATCAGACTTCGAACGACAACCGACCGTTTTGTCGATTGTACGGCGCGCGCCGATTTCGACAATGCAACCCAGCGTTCGGAGCTATTAATTTGTGCGAGCGGAAATTCGAAGCGTATCAGTCCGTCGTGAAAAGTCGAGCATAATAAAGCGCGCCGGAGATAGAGCCGCTTTGTCTACGACTTCCACGATACAACGACCTATATTCCCATTTGTGTACGAATGTTTGCGGTAAACGCCGACGCCGTCGCGCGCAAAACGATCGATAAATCAATTCGTGGCAAGTCCGCAAGCGCGCAGGCCAGGCCAGGCCAGGCTGGGGCACACCGCGCGCTGCACACCGGGAAACTGTTCGTGTTTGCAGGTAACACGGAACACTCTTTCGCCTTTCTTTTTTTGTCTTTAAATAAGAGCAGATCGGTCGATGAAGACGTACACACGCGAGCAGCCCCGGCTACTCGTATAAATTATAAGCGATTTAAATTACACGTGTTTAAATGCGCGACACATGTACGTACAGCCGGAGACTGGCTTCAGGCTACGACACACCTGTACCTCTTTTAAAACCGCTCCGCAAATAAACCACCGGGTTTACGTGGAACAGGCAGCTTTTGAATAAAGACATCCTCGGCTGACGCGACTCGCGAAAAACTGCGACCTGACATGAAATCCAATTCGTTCGAGTCCGAGGGAAATGAAAAATAGCGTCTGGGTTGTTTGCGGCTGCTATGAAAGTAGCATTTCGGGATTTTTATGTTATGGGTTTATTACTTGCCCAATTCTCCTTTTTCAAGCTGCTGTAAAACAGCTAATTCCTTTCTGTTCAGGATGTTAATTGTACTCACAGAAAATGTGGTATAGCACGTGAAATATAATTTCGGGTTTAACCCTTAAGTGTTCGCCCCTATTTTTGTTACATAAGTGGGCGCGCGGAGCACTTTGTGCACCATCCTTTAAAACTACGTATATCACTGTTCATTATCAGTTTCTTATGAAATTTTATGTCAATAAATGGAGCAACTACAAACCGAGCACTCAGTGCTATTGCGTGCCCACTTAAGGGTTAAGGTGTACAGACGTTTTACCGATTTATTTGAAGACAGTAGTGAAAGTGAAAACAAATTCCAAGTCTCGGAGTGCAAGGAGCTAAGAAGTGAACCCTCGCCGAGGCTGAAACGCTACTCAGCACATTAAAAAATAATTCGGTCGCTCTGCGACTATAGGAAAATGTCGAATGACGAGCGTTCACATATTCCCTTAGAAACCGATAGCATAGGCGATAATGGAAGGTTGGCGGGTGGTAGGAAAGTTTCGAATAAAAGGCAAGTTTGGTCGGCGTTCCCCATCCTTCGGCACACGTTTCTCCGTCTTCGTTGAACGGCTGTTCGGAATGATGGTGCTGAACGGGCCGGGCCGGTCCGGGCCGGCGTGGTTCGATACAACGAACGCGTGGTGCCTGCACACTAACGACGTTAAAACGCGCAGGGACGAAGGCACGGGCCGTGATTTCTTCGTTGCCATTTCCCGGAGAAATTTAATTTGCTTAATCGGCGAGAGGGGCAGCGGCATGGCAGCAGCAGCAGCAGCGGTGTAGGCAGGGAGTGGCGCAGGGAAACTTTCAACAGAGTTGTACTCTCGAAAGCGGAGAGAATTCATTGGCGTAATACCGTGACTGCGTCTTGCGCCGGTTGTTGATCAACCGGAGACCGGTATTACGCGAGAACCGAGCACAAAACGACGGAAAAAGATTGAAGGACAGATGGAGCGAGAGCTCTGGAATAGCAAGCCTGCGGAATATTTCCTTATCTTCGTCGCGATTCTTCCGCCACCTCTCTATTTCCAGGCGCTCTTTTTCGCCCACGCATCCTTTTTAATCCTCCCCGCAGATTCGCGTCGTTCACCGTGCTCCACCGACGACGACGCGAAGGCCCGCTTTCAGCCCGAGACCGATGCAACGCTCTGAAGGAGTCACGCGTCGGTTTTGCGCGCCGCTTGAATGGCAGCCCGGTATCGTTAAAACTCATTATGGAATTAAACGCGGCGGAACTCGTGAAAGCTGTCTGCGCTCAACAAATAACCATCCCGCCGAGACGGTAAACTCGCTGCCGACGATGGGGTCGCGCGGTGTCCTACACCGACGCGAATGGATTCGCGACGCGATTCGCGCCCCGCGAGAAACGCCTTCCAATGTTCGCAGACACCGTATACATAGAATCTTTATTGTACAATGGTAGTAGGATCGAACACGGTATTATGGGGGTTCACCTATCGGATGGTGCTTGCTCGGATGGAGACAGGATTAAATGTTGCTGGATGTTCGTTCCGAGACAGCATCGATTTCAGTGAGGTGTATGGTATTCGAGCGTCTAGATTTTGCGAAGATCTTGCGAAGCAGGTATTTAACAAATCTTCAGTGGTTTTGAAGATATTATTAGGCGATAGTATTTGACCGATTGAATCAACCGTCTGTCACTGTCAATTTTAAACAACTTTCACCCCTAACACTTTTTTTGATTCGGTCTTGATTTTTAGATAATTGCAAAAACCCGTCATTTTTTGCGTTCACTTAAGATTAAATATATTAGGACTGCAATTATGTATCTTGATGATTTTTCCTTTGTTTGGTTTAAAATAAATAGGAGCATCTTTTTTATTGAGTCAACTTTTTTGTATGACCTTCGGATCTTGGTTTTTTGTTGGGGCCCTCTATAGCTGGTTGACGTTTGGTCATTTAAAAACGGATGACCCTGTATACTCGATGTAGAAAATATTATCGCTAACTGTATAAACAACTACAGGCATGAGGCTCGTTTTTTTATCAGGTAGAGAATAAAAAAGTTAACAGTGTTTTTAAGCGGAATGCATTCATTCCTTGAAGAATTTTTAGTGGTTTTATAACCCTTGTCTAGACAAAGCATACGGGCAAGAGCCATAACATTTAACATTTCTTGCATGCATTTTTATTTTGAAATTACAAATCGGTATAAACCAAGAGTGGTTTATAATATTTTTGGAAGAATAAAGAATTGTTTTAGCGTAAAGTCAAGGGTTAAATGGACGAGTCGTAATGCTTTGTCACGCTGCTTGATTTCTCTGGTAATTCTCACGCGACGGCGGACAAGGCATTATTTTCCATTAGGTAAAAGTACAGAGAGCCATCAAACCTAGAAATCTCGAATTTTGAAGTGCGTAGTAACTCGTTAATGGTGGGGGGGGGGGGGGGGGGGGGTGTTGCGGAGAAAGGGGTTGGCAGCAGAGAGAGAGAGAGCATAGCCGCGGCAGTTACGCCCATGGTCGTCGAGCTGACGCGCAAAATGCTTTTCTCCGCAGGCGGACGCGGACGGAGGGAAAGTGGTCGGGGGTGTGAATGGTCTAAGAAAGCGTCGGCGGAATACAATAATTACTTCACCTCAGATTTACGAGGACCGGGAAATTGAAATTTTCGTGCCACGCCGGGCACGAAGGCATCGTGCCGCGCGCTCCGCACGCAGTACAGAACATTTTCAATTATGGCATTATAATTTGTTGCCTCTGCCGCGGCGAATGCGCGGCTGCTGCCGGTAGAGATTATATTAATTTAATTTCGTCTTCTTTGACCGTGTCGGCCGACCCGGCAGCCCTTTTGCCTCGCCTCGTCTCACCTTGCCTCGCCTCACCTCGCCTCGCCTCGCCTCGCCACGCCTACAGAAAACGCACGTTGCTGCTGCGTGCTCGCTCACGCCCGCGTTCGCGCTCGCGCTCGCACCTCCACCTATGCAAATATCCACGGGAAATTTATGCTTCAACTCGCGGACAGACGCTTTGATATATTTTTCAATTTTTCTGGCCCGCGCGCGCGCTTGCCACTCCATTTTGCGGCGACTTTGAAAGGAGAATTTATATTTACGGGCAGATTTTGCGCGTACCGGGGGTTTCGGTCGACTGTTTGTCCGCCCGGAGCCCGAACAAGAAATTACCCCGCGTAATTGGACGTTGCCGGCTTGCGGAATCATCCGAGGATATAACGCATCCGCGCGAAACGTTTAATAAACGCCACCCCTGGTTAACCTCGGCGGAGCTGGGTCAAGAGTGCCCCGCGTATTAAGTGCGTGAGCGGAAAGCTCGTAGAAGATACCTCATCGGCTTCCTAGTCGAGCCGAGCTTGTCTGCAGTTAAGCTCGCCGTTCTCCATGTTTTGTCTATCTGGCCTGTACAGTCGGACGAAGAATTTTCTCCTTGCAGTTGTTCGGCAAGTACCGTCGTACTCTCGTCAGCAATAATTGCATATAAGAGGACGATATTTCACCCATTAACCCTCATCCACACGACGTGGTACCCGGGTAAAATTGTTTTCTATAAAATTGTTTGCCGAGTTCACCGGGGCCTGGTAGCGACGATGACGCTACAACAGTATGCAGCAACCTATATGGGTACCCGGGTACCTCTTCATGCAGAATCGTATAAAAAATTACCCGTGTGGATGAGGGTTAATATTGTACTCTTTAAAGCCACAAATTACGCTTTATTTACAGTGTCATACTCGATTTCCAGGATTCGTGTACATACTACGCATTCGAGTATCCGTTTCCAATGCATTTCTATGATTCCCTCGGCTCGGTTAATGCAGTTCCATAATTTCTTGTATACGGTCGACTAGCTAACCGACAGATTGTCTCCCATGGCATACAATATTTCTCGCCTGTCTCCCGTCTAGCCAGCGGACCGTGTGAAAGGGGTCTATCTGCGGCCGCGTGTTCGGTGGTTCGATTGATTGTTCACCGGACTCGGATCGCGCGGTCACGACAGCTCCGTCGAAACGGGGCTTAAGTATTTGTAACAGATATTTCCGCGTTTTCCTGTTTTCCTCGGGAAGACCGGCTCTCCTCGTTCGAATCGTTGGTTTCGAGCTGATTGAATCAAGCATTTCGAAGGAAACGGATCATATTTCAAGCATTTAAGCCGATTAATTATAGCCAGCTTTTCAGCCGGCGCGCGGCTCGTAAAGAACGAAGCTTTCCAATCCCGCCTCGGGAACGGTAATCTAAAGCGATACGCGAGTAGAAATCGTCGAAAAGTCATTCCCGCTCTCTCGTTTCTTTCCCTCGGTCAAGCCAGCTCGTTTATCATCGGTTTAAGCCAACGTGCGTTTGCAGTAAATTGCACTCTCTACACTGCACCGTCATCCCAGACGGTGATATAGCGTTTTCCCGCCTTGCTACCGCCAATCAATGCGACGGAAATTGACCGTCTAACGGCCGTTCGCAATGCGTGCACCTCCTTTTGATATCTCGTTTCTCCTGGCCAAACAGATCGCGGTTCTGGCACGCTTTGACCACGTGCCGATCATCCTGCAACCATACTTCCACGTTCCCGATACTATTCGAAACTACCGCCACACGCGAAATTGCATCTGCATAGGGGTCATTACTTCGCGCGAAATACCTCGTTGATTTCTCAATTTGTAGAGCATTTGAAACAAATTCTTCCGGGCCTGCAGTCTCAGACCGGTCCTTTCGCTCCCCACAATCAGAAACACCTGTACGAGTACTACAGGATGTCCCAAAGATGGTCCGGCGCGCCAGCAGAGCCCAAATAAAACGAAAGCCGTCCCTACCCATCGCGGTATATCGAAAATGACTGTACTGTTTACAGTAGTGTTTTTATGACTGATACGTCACGATGTGTAGATCAACATGGACGGTTTCCATGTATCTGCGATGACAAAAGTCCTCTTATCCAGGACTTACAGACGACTGCTGCTGCGACGGACCTTCTTTGCCAACACGTGTCTAGGTCGCGCTCTGATTGGTCCGTGTTTTTCGTTAATAACTCCTAAATGAAGCCGCAGCGAACAATTTGGAAAAGGAAAATGTCGCTTCAAATGACCTCAGGAACTGCCCCTTTTAGGGAGTTGAAGAAATTTTGGGATACCCTGTATATCCTCGCTTCTCGAAACCCGCGACCACATCGTTTCAGCAAGCGTGCGCATTAGTTTTGCAGAAGACAAAGCGGTAACATTGTTCCCGGCGTACACACGACACGTCAAAAATTTCCGCGAGCGACGTTAATGTTCTCGGCGAAGGGAAGGAGTGAGAGAGAGAGAGAAAGAGAGAGAGAGAGAGAGTTGCAGCAGACGAGTCGTCGTGTCGGTCTGCAAACAGTCGTCGTCTCGTTACCATCCCCTTGTTCCGCCGGTTGACGCGTCAACAAACGTATTCGCGGTGACGTAACCGCGCGTCGTCGATCCTCCGTACCCTCGATCCTTGTCTGCCGCTTTAAAACAACTTGCCTCGGCTGAACAGCTCTCGCCTAAGGGCGAAACCATAAAAAGAATCGAGTAGACGTCAAAGAGAGGAGCGCTATGTTTGAGATGAGTAAGTCCGCTCTTGTTGCAGCAGCGTGCGCGGCGCGTAATATGCGTGCCGGGCAATGCGCCTGACGACGACGACGACGCGACGTGACGTTCGATAAACGGTATCGCGACGGAGTTATTTCATTTCCGAGCGAGTCATGTGTAAAATATCAAATAAAACGCGCCGGCTGTTTATTTAAGTGGCCGTTCGTGGCCACGGCCTTGGTGGCGGTCTGCACGGAGAGCGGAGGAGGGGCTCGGATTTTCGACGATAGGGGAGAAAACGTTAATATCGCGCGCGCGGTACCCGCTTTCCACCGAGTTCCCGGCTCCACAAAGTGAGCGAGTGTTGACACTAGCCCGCTCATACCAGGCCCACCCCTCCAGCCAGCCACCCTTTGCCAGTCTCTGTATCCTCCACCTTTCGCGCAACCCTAACGCCAGAACCACCCCCACACCGCATCCGACCTCTACCTTCTCTCGTTCCTTGCGCTCTCTGCGACCCAACCATTCGCTCTTTCTCTCTCTTTCTCTCTCTCTGTCCCTTCTTTCTCCGTTGCCACCGCTCGACTGGCTATAATTACTTTCGCACTCTATTTTTTTCCAACGGCCAACTGCGAAGCCTCGCACGAAACTGACCGCGTAACGATCAATCGTTTCTGCAAGAGCGGACACAACGTTATGCCGGTGCGTACACACCACCGGAACCTGCCCGTTTCTCAGCTGTTCTTTTTCTTTTTTTTCTCTTCGTTCGCTGCATGAATTGGGTGCGGTTCCCTCCACGCATTCCCGTCTTCGCGCCCAGTGAATCTTATTCGGTAGGCCTCGTTAAAGGAGTGGGCGCGCTCCTCGATCCGGAGGTTCCGTCGTCACGCGTAGGAGCAGCATAAGCTGCACTGGACGATCGACTGACCGAGAGGCGATTCTGTCGAGTTCATTCCTGAGAAAAGTAACCTTGCTACTTAAGGGGGAACGGCTGCCTCGGGACCTTGTCTAATTCGGGGCAACTTGTCTAATTATTATTATTAAAGTTTCGCGGTGTCGTGTGATCGCGGCATAAGGGTTCTAAAGTTTGTCCAATATCGCCGCGATCTTCATTAGGAGCCGACACAATGACACTGACACATTAAATGAACGGTAATCCGTGCAACTTTGCGCTACCATAACTATACAGCTTGATCGCATGAAATACGTCGGTACATTTTTAATATTCCACCACACGTAACATCCAGGATTTAAAGTGCACGTCATCGAGTGGTCGATAGCTCGCGGCCGGTTGAAATTGAAATGGACTCGAACGCCATAAGCAAGTGCATCGCATCGCAGCGACGCGACGCTCTGGGCTGTCTACCGGCCGAGTGAAAAGAGGGGCCCCAACACGAAATTTATTTCCAGGCTGTCAAGACGATTCTGCATGCGCCGTAGGTGCCCCGTCCCGATCATTACGGACGTGCTCCGAGCGGTGCCGAGAAAAAATCGGCGGAACTGCGAGAGGAGCGGGCGGTCCGGACTGCGGGTTCACTTTTCGTGGTTTGTTTCTCTCTTCTCCCCTCGATCCTTCGTTTTGTTCCTCTTCTTCTTCGCGGCCTTCGTGATCCCTACTTAGGTCTCTGCGAACCGACTGAAAGTGGCTGATCAAATTATTGGAGCCACTCGCGGAAACTAACGAGTTTGCGCTTGAAATAATTTTTAAACGAAAGTACAGCTTGACTGAATTATTATTTTTGAAAGTGTTTTATTAATTATTAAATTGAGAATATATTTTTAATCATTGTAAATAGTATAAATTTTATAGAGAAGAAAAGGTCTTTATTTTCCCATTCGCTACATTATGCAGAAAATGTGAATTTTTTTCGATCGAAATTATAATATATAATAATGATATTGGCGCAAAGTTCGATCATTTTAAAACCTGCAGCAAATGTGCAATTAATATATCAAATTTCTCGACGTTTCGATCATAATGTTGATCATTATCTAAGAGACATATTTTGCGTCTGAAAAATAAATTTTAGTGTATATAAGTAAACATTTGCGACACAGCCGTGTAAATCCAAACCGGAAAAAAGAAAATAAAAAATAACACATACTTGCTGTAACAACAATTAACCACATTGTAGACTTTTGTTTGAGTTACAACTTTTGGACTTTATTCCACGATGGCAGATATGTAACTGAAACAAGATTTAAAATGATCGAACTTAGCGCCGATATCATCATTATTATTATATATTATGCAGAAATATCTTAGACAAAATGATTGATGCGAGATGAAAGTAGGGATCCCAGTCTTTAAAAACAGTTCTAACTAATTACAAATTGATCACTCGTTCGAGGTGCAAGTCTGTGTTAAAACGATACGGTCTATCTCTTCTGTAACTGTTACTAAACGTCGCACAGAGAATTTCGGGTATCGACCTAAGGATTAAGCATCGAGAATTTTCGAAAAATCGGAAATTTAGTGTGCCCGACACTTTTTCCAGCCACTCTACGCGAGTGTGCATGCTCGATACTCGTTGCCCCACCCACGCATCTGCCACCACGAGCCTGTGGGGATCCGCAGGGGATCCGTTACCCCCAAGTGCAGAAAGAGAGCCGGGGAATCTTGTTTATCCCCGCTACGGCCGGAATAATAGGACCGTATATTTTGGCGGGCACGCTAATCGCCAGTTATTAATATTGCATCGGTTCCCGAATCCCCGGATTAGAGACATATCTGCCCGAAATACTCCGCTGTCCATCCCGATAATTGATTGTCACGGATTCGTCATTTCGACCCCTGTACTCGACCGCACCCACCCCTCCCCCCTCCTACATTCCTCGCCATCGACATTTCTCACTTGCTCGTTATGCGCGTGAAATTTTGGGAAATGCGTTTCCTTCGTTGGATGATCGGGAATTACAGACGGTCGCTAAATTGCTCGGGGTAGACTCCTCTCGTGGGCGAATTTCGAATATTTCAGACGACCAGATATCTTCGAACGCGTTGCGAGTATTCGCTCGATTCAACACTTTCGATAAATAATATATTCATTATTTTTTATTCAACTGGAAAATCAATTTTTAGTCTGTTTGATTCCAGTTAATAAATTCGGTACGTTATTCTTACGTTATTCTTAATCTACCACCCCTTAAATTTTCTCCCACCCATAATCGAACACCCTGTATGTATTTAATCAGTGAAATTTCAGTGATAATTCAGTGAAATTTTCTACTACTGTATGCAAATGATTCTACTTGGTGAAATAATTATTAAAATTTTCTAGGAGATACTTCAAGTACAAATTAATTACAAGGGTAGAGTATGTATTAAAAATGTCTTTCGAGACTGCATTCGTTAAAAATTGACCAGCGTCGCACTATATGGCATTTATTAATTTTAAATCGCCGCAGACTGACTAACCGAACACGGTTCGGTTCCAATTATTACCGAACGACATTTCGCGCAGAATAAAATACCGCGGTTTATGAAAAAAACCAGGGCGAAACGAGTTCCAAGATATGGTCAAGGAGCAACGAGACGGTAACCAGAGGCGACACGAAGTCGCTCTGGGGTAAAATCCGCTTGTGGCCTACGCGCAGACGTAAAAATCCGAGAAACTAGTCCCCGAATAGAAATGTCCTGTCCGAGGTTCGCGCGCAGGCATTCCATCATTGGTAGTACCGGACCTAATATATCTGTAATGATATGTTTATTCGCGAACGAGTACTGGAGACGGTCGTCGTGCACGGAGCGGCACGCAAAAACTGTCAATTGAATAATGATCGGTGGACAGGCTGGCAACCGAGAAAGGGAGAGAAAGGGAGAGAAAGGGAGAGAAAGAGAGAACGGTGCGGCGGCTGTACGCGGATCGATATTAATTCGCAGTTCTAAATTAAGCGGGGTACAGTCCGGCCGTTCCATGATCGGTTACCAGTATCGGTTCACGTCGATCAGAGTCATTTATTAATTTTACGATTCGACGATTCACTGGATTCCGAAAGCGCGGCGGACGCACGGCCGCGCGTTCGAGCTGGTAGGTGCATGCGTGGCTGCCGCGGGATCATTAATCACACGCGTGATCGGCGCGCGATCCATTTTTCGCACATGCTAATCGTGGTTTATTAATATTGCATCGATTACGGGGGCCGACGTACGGCTTACGCAGAGGAGGGAGAACCGGACTCGGATCCCGTGTAATTGATGATCGCTCGAATCGTCGTTCGATTCTCTATCCGTTCCACGTATATCCGCGAGGATTATGCGCGGCGAGAGTCTTCATCCTGGCATCGGTAACCAGCTGACATCGCACACATGTTCGCCCGGCTCTTAAGACCACTATACCGCGCGTCACGAGCGGCTATTCAATTAGCCGAAACCGTTGTATACGAGCGAACTTAGATGACAGAGAGCTTGGATCAGCTGCACGGGGACTTAGACTTATATCTTCCCTCCCGAGTGTACTCCAACCGATTGATTGAATAATATGATTCCTTGTTAAGAGACCTGTCGCTCCATTCGTCTGCTTCTTTGCTCCTCGATCGCCGGAGAATGTCCGATCTTTCCGCTAATCCTTTGCGTCGCAATGTGTTTCAAAGAGTAACATGTACTTCTTCAACAGTTGACGAAATAAGGGAAATTTTCAACAATTTTTTTATGCATACAATTACTACCTGAAAAATTGAGCTAAAATATCTTTGTCCTGAAGATGTGGGAGTATAATTTTCCAACCTGTTTCTGTAAAATATTATTTCTTGTCCTAGATACCAACTGAGTTTCGAAATGATATTTCTGACACCTCGCATCATGTTTATCTAGTATAATATTTGTGCTTGCTAAAAATTGAGCTAGATTTCTCACTGGCTCTTAAGCTAATTTCTAAAGATCCGATCAAGTGAATAAATTCGAAAAATTGAGCTAAATATCTTTGCCACGAAGATGTGGGGGTATAATTTTCCAACCTATTTCTGTAAAATATTATTTCTTGTCCTAGATACCGAGTTTCGAAATGATATTTCTGACACCTCGTATTCGCATTATGTTTATTTAGTATAATATTTGTGCTTGCTAAAAATTGAGCTAAATTTCTCACAAGCTAATTTCTAGAGATCCGACCAAGTGAACAAATTCGAAAAATTTCATTTGATTCAACGAAGAGCATTTATCACCATTTTTCGATACTCGCTACATAAAGTCCACACAGGTCGCACACAGCCGAGAAAGTTTCTAAACCGTGTCGGGCGTATCCCGTCGGAAATTGTTTTTCATATCGGGTGCATATATTTCTATTTGGGGATTTGCTTTTAATTTGTAGGATCCCGGGGTACAGGGTTTCAATTTGGATCGTGTAGCCGCCGCGAATATTCCGACTGTGTGTTCCATGTCGCGGGCGAATCGCGCGCGGCACGATCGCTCAATTTTCCGAACGTCCCCGTAAACACGGCCGATTAATCACGCGTTTACGCGCGCAATACGTCACACAGCCGGTCTCGACAATGTCTAGTTTTCGGTACAAGCTCGAGACATATGCTCTCGCTGGCAGGAAGGCGAGCTTTGCGAGAGAGACTCGAAACGCTCGCGGTTCGTATTCGCACAAGCCCCTTCGTGACTTAATGGATTGGAATGGGGCAAAGGTCGAACACGTAATTGCGAGTACGGGGCTCGAGGACTGTAGAACCGAGCCGGGGACCGAAGCGATATTTCGAACTTCGTTCGCGAACGCCGTGCCCATTTGTCCATGAAGACTGGGGATACCCTCTGCCTTCCGTGGATTGTACTTTTGCGAATTGGTGGCTCCCGGGCTCCTTGCATAGCTACTGCCCTCCTCCTCCCCTCCCCCCGGCCCGATCGATCCACGGGACAATAAACGTTGGATCGAGGCCAGGGACGCGTTCTCGAATTTACCCCCCCGAAACTCGAAATCAACGGGCCGCATTCTGTAATAAACAATACCGGGCCACTCGCCCAATACGTATTCATTATACATATACCATTTCATTAAACGTATCAGTAAACTTTGCTATTGTGCCGAATCTATCACTTTGCCGCATTTAGTTTAATTGACATTCGCGCGGTTCGAAATATGGAATAATCTGCTCAGAATTTGATTCGAGGCAAACTATGCGGAATTAGGAAAAATTTTGGTAACCAAGTACAGGTCAGAATCATGAATGAAGCGAAATAAACGCATTGCGACAAACGTTTGTGCAGCAGTCGATTGTATTAATATAGCCAATAAATAAAAAGAAGTGTTTTCAACCCTTTCGCCCCGCTCAAAGGAGGTTATTTACCCGGTTTGTTGCCGTTCTGCATTCCGCGTAGACCGCCGAGCCGCTTTTTAGCGGAATGGTTTTCCAATCGGCGTATGACGGTCATGAAATATTGATAAAAGCATGTTCGCCTGTTGGTTTTTTAAATCGTTTCCAATGACCGCGGCGGCGCTCCGTTCGATATTTATGAAAGCCGGTAATATCCGGCTGGAATCGGCAACGGTAAGCCCGCATCAATTCAATCTCGTCCCACAAAGCTTGAATTTTAATTATGAGGCGAATTAATTTCGCCGACGATAAATTGTT
Source organism: Lasioglossum lativentre (assembly GCA_916610255.1). NCBI lineage: Eukaryota > Metazoa > Arthropoda > Insecta > Hymenoptera > Halictidae > Lasioglossum > Lasioglossum lativentre. The sequence continues at coordinate 7,667,016 of OU744366.1, forward strand.
ATTAATCGTTATTAGTCGTTCCATATGCTCGTCGCACCGGCGACCGTTTCCTCCATCGAAATACATACATACAGGGTGTCCCAAAATACCTGAGGTCATTCGAAGCGACATTTTCCTATTCCAAAAGACCTAGACGCGTGTTGGCAAAAATGGCCCGGCGCGCCAGCAGAGCCGTAATACGACGAAAGCCGGGACTCATTGTGTTAAACATCTAGCGATTGACGTTACGACCTCCATATCAACACGGACAAACCTCGCGTATCTACCGCGCATCACAAATACAACCGTCCCGACCCATCACAGTATACCGAAAATTACTGTGCTATTTACACCAGCGTTTTTATGACTGATACGTAACAATGTATTGATCAACACGGACGGTTTCCGCGTATCTGTGACGACGGAAGTCCTCGTTTCAAAGACTTACAGACACTGTCGCCAGAAAGGCGCCCAAACGGGCGCAGTAGGGGAGTACAGCTACCCTCTCTCCGATGACCGTGGCACGTTGCGCGTGCGCAACTCTCCCAGTCGCCCCACTAAATCCCCATCGCGCACGCGCAACGTGCCAGGGTCATCGGAGAGAGGGTACCTGTACTCCCCTGAGCTCACAAAATCTGGCGACACTGCTTACAGACCTAGACGACTGTGGCGCGCCGAACCATCTTTGCCAACACGCGTATAGGTCGCGCTCTGATTGGTCCGTGTTTTTCGTTAATAACTCCTAAACAAAGCCACTGCGGACGTTTTTGAAAAAGGAAAACTTCGCTCCAAATGACCTCAGGAACCGCTCATTTCAGGGAGTTGAAGAAATTTTTGGAACACCCTGTATTGTATGCGATCAACAACGTCTGGACCCGCGGGATGCGATGATGCTTATAAAAAAAATATGTATTTCAAAGAAATATTACGGGGGAGTATAGCGTAGCGAAAGGGACCTGCTAACAAAGGGTCCATCCTCTATCAACTTCTGAGAACGAGCAGCCTTTGTCCACCTAACTGCATTATGTAAGGACTAAGACCCTTCGATTTTTCTCCGGCTCGGCGGACACGGGCCGGGCGTGTCGGTATCTGTGCCAGCTAATAGTTGCCATTAATTATCGGATCTGTATTGTCCATTACGCGTCCGTTGGGCCGCGCTTAGGCGAGTTATGAGGGAAGACCCGTCATTCCCCGCGAATACGCCTTCGCGGCTCGTAATCACGATTACACACGCGTGTCTGAAACGTCGCCGACGCGAGAGGACGCGCCGAACACGACGGAGTTTTAATGGCGTTCTCGCGGCGGGAACTTTCTTCCACCGGGCGAATTAGAATCTCGTAATTTAATCGAAAGTTTTCTACCCGGCAGGGGCCGAGGCCGCCTGAAACGCTGAAAAATACTACTTTGTTCGGAAAAGTTGGCGGAATGATTTTTTTAACGGCTACGCAGCGGCGATCTGTTCGCCCGAGAAATAATATTCACAGTCTTGTCTATAAACAAAGCTAGTATCGCTTGCCCCGAGACAAGGGAATCGCTTGTAGCAACGCATTTAACCCTCATCCACACGGGTAATTTTTTATACGATTCTGCATGAAGAGGTACCCGGGTACCCAATAGGTTGCTGCATACTGTTGTAGGCAAACTCGGCAAACAATTTTACTTTAAACAATTTTATTTTAAAAATATTGAATATTATGTAAATGAATTTGAAATAGGTACCCGGGTACCACGTCGTGTGGATCAGGGTTAATGCGACCATGCCCGCTTCGGAAGGATATATGTAGCCTACTTCTTCTTCAAAGAAATTATGATTAAAATAAATTCCAGTGGAAGGGGTTGAACGGCAACGAAATTTCTCGGGAAAAGGGGAACCGAAAGTGGTTGAGAAAGCAATCGATTTACAAATGTATGAAGATGTTTTCAGAAGGAAGCCAAAGTAAGGAAATCGATGGATTCTCTATTACGGTAACACGCCATCTTACACGTCGATTCTTGCGCGTGGATTTCCCGCATATTTTAACATGATCGTTCTTGATCACTCTGCGCGGTCACCTAACTTAGCCCTGAGTCACTTTTATCTATTTCCAAAGATAATAAACGTCACGCGAGGAGGACGTTGTAGGAGGACGTTGAATTGGTTATGGATGACGTCGTACAATAAAACGAGAAACGATACGAGAGTCTTGAACAGTGTTTCACATGATTTCCAGCACTGTTCTGAGCAATGACTCTGCTTGGAAATAACGTATACACTCGGAATGTGCAACTACTTTTGAAGATATTGACTCGGAAGAGAATTCAAACACCAAATTTTGTTTACGTGTTTCAACTTTGAACAATTCTTCGTCTCAGAGCGACAACCTGAAGTTCCGTTAGATTGTCGCGACAGAATCGGGCCGGGAACGTTCGACGCACGATTAACCCGCTGATAGATTGCCATAAGACTCGAGCCCTCTAATAAATAGGCCATACTTTACCCTCCTCTCCGCAGCGTCCTGATTTCTGCCACCCGCCAATTATTTCGTTTCTGAACGGGGAAAAGTCGACCGAGCGCCGGAAATCGTGACTCTTGGATGGTTTTCGTTGCAGCGCTTCTGGAACCACGCCAACCCTGGATGACGGTAATAATGCCGGAGCTACAGGAAAAAATTTTCCCTACTCTTTCAATATTTTCTCCTGACGTCATACTTCTCTACCCTTCCACATTCATTCGACCGGCAACGCTTTTTAATTATGTGTTTGCTTCACCTGCTACGGACACCTTCGTGAACAGAATGCAAGAACCATTTTTCTAATGACCGTTCCCATCGAAATATTCATTCGAACCGTTTCTTATTCATTCGAATTTACTTGTACTGTACTGTCTTGAATCTTTTTAGATAGTTCTTGCAAATATTTGTGAACTTCAGTAGTCGGACAATCGTCTAAACAATGTTTCTTACAAGGACTGATCACGAAGTAACATCTGTAGATCTTCACCCTCATCCATCCCTCATTTCACGAACTGACTCTGTCCTTCGGTGTCAAATTGACACAGTGGTAAAAGATCGATGAAATAAACAAGGTAAAAAGTTATTTTTCAATGTATTTTTATTCAAATTGATGAGCTAACATTTATATGTTATGTTTTTCGGTTATGTGTGTTGGTATTAAAAAAATAAAAGGTAAAAAGTTTTGGGCAAAATCTACAAATAACAGAACAGTATAACTTATTTCGGGGAAACTGTGTCAATTTGACACGAGGAACGGATGAGGGTTAATAAAACTTGGGAAGAATAACGATAACATTGCACATAACGTTAACCCTTAGCACTTGGACATTATTATTCCTGTTCGTATTTAATAAACTAGTAGACATATTACATGAGATATTATATCAGTTTCGTATGCAAAAAATTTAAAAAAATCGTATGGAATGGAAATATTCTACAACGGAAAAATCTTTCGTTTTTTTAGTTAAAATATCTCCGAGTGCAAAGGGTTGAAACATGAACGACTGGGGCAAAGAATCATAGAACAGAATTACCGAATGTGTCGCCGAAACAAAAATGTCGGGAAAAAGTGTGATCTAAATTGTGGCCGTGCGTAATTCAAGAGTTCTAAAGTGCAGCCACGAACGTGTTGCGTTGAATTGGAATTTCCTGGGCAAATTAAGCTAATCCTCCGGTGTAATCGAAGCCGTTCGAGCCGGGATCATCCGGTGAAAACTACGGGTCATGCGAAATCGAACGCACCGGGCAGAGCGGTAGTGAGGTACGCGAGCAATTCTCATGGTGCTTGGAGAGTGTATCGTGAATAGGAACGGTTCCCCGAGCCGACAATAATTGAAACCGCATTCTCGGTGTCCATTAATGACCTATCCACCCTCTCCCTCTGCTGTCCGCCATTTTCATCCTCTTCTCCTATTTCGCCGTCTCGATTCATCCAGCAACCGTCGAGCTCCTCTTTTCCATTAGGCTTCTCGCTCTCTGCGAAACCTATGATTTCGAAATCCAACGGAGACGATGCGAACAGGTAGCTGTGCAGTCGCGACCGGGAGAGAGAGATATATGGGTTACACCCGGAAGTGGGGGGGCTTCATACAAATTGAATTTGTGCAATTACGAGAGTAATTACGTTGGGATTAGGACCATTACCTGCGCGCCCATCGTGCAGACTCCGCCCACCTCCTCTCTTTACTTTGACTTCTTCCTTCGTTACTAATGAACGACACTACGCGACCTCTGCATCCGATCGTTTCCCGCTTAATCGGGAAAAGTGCGCGCGCATTCCTGATTCGAAATGCACTTTCCGAGACATTATCGGGCTGGATTTGTACTGCTGGAACACTTCCTCTCCCTGGACACCGCAAATGGGAACTTTCGATTGCTGATTTGTAATGTTTCCGTGTTGGAAACCTAATTTTAATCTGAAGCATTGTTATTATTAACGCGCTGTTTTCTAAACGTTTTATAATAGGTGTACATTTTGCTCATTCAAATGTGTAATAATTTGATAGTAGATATTTATTATCAGAGAATTTCTTTTCGCAGAGCCACGCCTCCAAGTAGGCGTGGCTTCGTAGCTCCCGACTTCTAAAGAGTCAGAAGCAGTGTCCTGCGGGGCCATATACTGCTATATTCAACCTAAACACTTGAGAATTAAACTAACCGGTGTACGTAAAGTATAGCTACCATATTGAGTTCGGCGTAATAAAACACAACCAGCAAGTGTCCACGGAAAAACGGAGCGAACCGAACCACAAAGAGCTCGCGTCAGAGGTCTGCTCTTGAATCCCTCCCCAGGATCATAGCCAGTGACAGCCTAATCACAATCAACGTCCTCGATGCTTCAGGCCGGCTAGGAAGCGACGTCTGAAGTGGTCCCGGCGACAAAAGAAGATGCTGGTATTCACCAGCGATGACTCTCCTCGTAGAAACAAGGGGGCGGGGAGGGGATGTCGCGGGGAAGTAGCGCGAGGCTCCTGCGTGTTCTATCTCGTCCAGGGGATGCAAGGCGCAACCTCGAGCGGCAAACAGTTGTAAAGAATTCGTGCACGAGCCGGCTAGGCTGTCGGGCTGGGTGTGCGGGAGGCGGGGGGCGGCGTCGCTATCTACCCGAGGCAGGGGCTCCGTTAACTACCATTTATCGCGAGCCACGCCGCTGCGTAATCAATTCCTCTGCTCACGCCCGGAATTTCAAAACTTTTCAGGCTTCCCTCTTCTTCCACTTCCAGCTTGTCCCCTTTCGTTCGCATACTCGCTCTCGCGCACAGCCACGTCTCTCCCGGTGGAGAGACGCAGGCCCGAGAGAGCGAGAGAGGGCCTGTTGCGAGGTTTCGCTGTGTGACTTATATCAGATTAACCCCTCGGCGCCCCCGTGCCGCTAATTTCCAATTAATTATCCTCGCGCTGACGCACCGTGAGAATGTGACGTGATTATCGTGATTCCCAAGTTTCCACGGTTCTCCGACTGTTTTCCTTCTGTTCGGTTTTTTTCGCCCTCCCTCCTCCCGCTCTTCTCACGAGGGAGTCTCTTGCAGTCTTTTTCCTCTTTTCAACCTCTCTCTCCCCTCCCCCCCCCCATCTCGTTCTCCTGTTCCTCCGGCCTCATCCTGTTCGCTGATACGAGATCCACACCGGAACCGCCGACACACCTTTAATCCGTAATTAAAGTTTGAAGCGGCAACGTTCTTGCCAAGAATGTGGAAGATACTAATTTCCAGTGAGATATAATTACCAGTGAATCCGCCGCGGGGAATTTCGACTGTAAATTATTTCCCTCACGGGAGCAGCCGCCCCCCGCCCCCTTGATTTCTCGAGATTGTTACACGGCTCGACGCCCAACGCGAATTTTAAATCGCCCCGCCCCGCCCCCACCCCCTCCTTACCGATATCCTGCACGCGCATTTCTTTCTCTATTATTTTTTTGTTCATCCTACCGACCTTATTACCCCTGATTAAAGCACCGCGCCCCTCCGATTCGCCGAAACGGGGGGCGCCCGATATCGGCGACGCGACAGACCGATATCGAGAGAGAGGCGAAAACGTAATGAGCTCGTTCGCCACGTTCGAACGGCGCGCCAATTTATACGGGGGGGGGGGGGAGGCAGGGCATTGTAATTCGACGAACGCAATTTGCCCGGCTACAATAATCCGTAATAACTCCCGACGAATTTATCTTAACTAACGACGCTTGAAATAAGAAACACGCGAGAGGAGGGGGGGGGGACGCGACCGAACTGTGGTTACGAGAACGAACCGAAAACGGAAGCCGAAGACGAGGGGCCAAGGGACCAAGGGAGAAAAGCCAAGGGAAAAGAGAGAAGGGCGGAGGGTTACGGTTTTAAGACGTTCTCTTTTTTTTTTCTCTCTCTCTCTCCTTTCCACCCTCCACTTAAAAACGACCGCCTCGCCGCCGCGCTGGCTCGCGCTTAATGGACGCGAAAAATATTGCGGCTGCTCGGAGGGACGGTAACTGGGGTAGTTGCTATACACTGGCCCTGATCGCACTTGCCACTGTTCTAAAGTGAAAACCACCCCCCAGGCCGAACCGCGCGCCACCTCATTACTCTCTTTCCATTATTCAATTAATCGCGGCCATTTATTATCGTTACTTAAAGGCGTGAATCGAACGGGGACACGCATTGTCGGCCGTGATATTGTGCCCGATGAAGAGCCGCTCTTCGAAAGAGAGCGCTAGAGGCTGCTGCTGGATAACAGAGGCTGGACTGTACACTGATGGACAAAAGTATTGGCACCGTGCGATACTCTTTATGCTAAATAACAATTGTTTCCATCAGTTGCAAGGAACAGGAGCTACGTAGAACAACACGAGCCTTGAATTTCTTTCTATTCAATATTTATTTTTTCCCTATTAATGCTCCAAAAACCGTACAACGATTATTTCAGAATTTTTGTAGATTTTTCGAAACCCTTGCCTTGAAAGTCTACTTGCAACTAATGCAACAATGACATCTATCATTTTGCGACGGTCGGTGAAATATAATGTAAATTCATTTAATAACTTTACAGTTTTTTTGTACTTCTATTAATTTATCTCATAAATGCGTAAAATCCGCAGTTCAGTTATAATTGTTTGTACGTGAAATTTTACACTTCTTGCGAAAAAATTCTTGCGCGACTACATTTCCCATTGAAAACTATACAATTTTAAAAAAATTCTTTCGATCTCTGGTTTCCGAGATATCTGAAAAAATATGGTCTTGACTCCCAACTTTGAGGGCTGTTTCCACCCCTTCAATGTGGATGGTTGCCGATAAAAAAAAATACGTGTCAAATATTTTTCGATGAACTATAGCTCACATTAGTTTCATCAAAATCGGCCATTCTCATCTGAATATGTTCCCTTGTTAGCTCATGACACTTTTGTCCACCACTGTATAAATGCAGCGAGACTTCCTAAAAAGCGGAAATTTGCTCGGGCGCAAAGTCTCGGGTTCGGCTCCTTTTAATTTTAACTGCCGGCAATCGAGTCACGCCTCAAGGACCTTTTTTACTAATTAATATAATGGAAACGGTCTTGTAGAGAAGATGCTCGAGAAAGAAATAAGAAAGATCGCGGATAAAACGACAGAAACGACGGACAGCGGACCCGTACCCGACCCGTGAAGGGGGGACGGGGGGGAGCGGGCACGGGGGTGAATTTATTTCTCTGTGAGTCTCTTATCGAGACGTCGCGTCGGCCCCGTTCGGGTCCTCTTCTTCTTCGCGAGCACATTCTTTCGAGGTCGTTGCGCCCCGAGGATTATACGTCGTAAAAGAGGAAACTCTTAAACGCTTTTATCTTAGCATTTGCTGTCCCGAATGATTGCATTCGTCGCAGATGGACCGAATACAAACAGATAAAAGTGTAGCCGGATGGTCGAACGATGGGACTTCGATGCGCGAGCGCACCTTGTGTTGCTGCAGTCACTCCGTAGAATTAAGTGTCCGCTTGTTTGCGACTCGTGCAACAGAAGTTGAAGAGTCGGCTTCCGTCGCGGAGTTCGCTTTCTTCAAGTGAGATAAACAATAGATAAGGCTTGTAGAAGAATTTAAAAATACATACCATTTTATTCTTTCCAACTTCTCAAAGTTAATAATAGAAGACATAGATTTGCGTTTAGTATTGTTTAATTCTTAGTTCAAACAATCAGCAATATACAGGGTGAGTCACCTAACGTTTGCACCTCAAATATCTTTGTTGTTTCTAAAGATACGTAAAATATGGTAAGGTACAATGGGGCTGACACGATGCCAAACAAAAATTTGGTTGTTATGACATTTTTTTGGAGATATCAAGGTCACCTTGACTTTTTAAAATGGAACCACCCTTTTTTAAACACCTACAATGATAGTCCCTTTCATTAGGAATCGAACAACATACAAGATTTATAATATGAAAGCAGAATACGTTTATCACGGTCGAGACTTGTAGTATACATATAGTAAACATACTCTCAGATGATTTTAAATGTTAGATCACTGTAATATAAACAACATTAACAATCAATATCAAGTTACCAAAGTTTCTCTCTGTCTGTGACATTGAATGACCTTTGGAATAATTATAGTCACTGAATTCCTAATGAAAGGGACTTTCATTTTTTCGATATCTAAAAAAATGTCATAAAAAGAAGTAGTATTGTATTGTTTAGAAACAATAAAAATATTTGAGGTGCAAACATTAGGTGACTCACCCTGTATGTATAATATAAAGAATTGCACTTGTTGAAGCTGTATGTATTTTTATTTTTCAGATAAAGATAGATCCTGCATAGCTAACAGTTTTAAGTATCATTCTATTTAATATTTGAATTTTCATTCTTACCTGAATGCCATCGAGTTAAAGCGGGGTGTGCAGTTGGTGACGTTTCACCGTGGACGTCGAAGGACCGACGTGACGTCTCTTCGCGAATGATCCAAAAGTGGAGCATATCGCGTGACGCAAAAGGCCGAAAAGGGTTGAGCGATGACACGAGGAAACAGGGTAGCCGACGGCGATACCGAAGGGGCAGGGAACGGAGGATCAGATTGATTAATAGGGGGTACATCTGTTACCGGCGAGCGAGAGGGTGGATGGCAATAGTCCGGAGAAGGGTAGCTCGCAGTTAGCATTAATCACTGCAACACGCCGCGGCCTGACTGTCAGGTCCCGTATAATGCCCATTGGCGTGGAACCAGTCGGTCTTTCCACCTGGGACAGATCGAGGGGGTCCCGTTCGAGTACATTGGACCGTATAAACTTACCATATTACCGGCAATTCGGTTACGTGTTCGCGGAGATCCTCAGGATTATCGTGGTGGCCATGCGTGAATTAATTGGGGATCCTGTTCCTATGAAGCGAGCGCTGGAAACGGCACCGGAGAAAACGCCCGTTGAAATTATTGGGAAAGTTTGCCGGTGCCCTGGGTGTTGGATTATCGAGGTTGTACCGAACACGCCAGTACCTCTGGTAATTATAATCATCCTTTGAGCGGCTTAGTTTCCCTCAGGATACCTCCCGGGGCTACAAGTTTTTTGAGTTAGTAGGTCAGGTTTCCCTATAAACAACCGCACGTCAATTTAACCATTAATAATGCCAAGAAATATCACCCTTTACGAAATTCTAATCCCAAAAATATTCATTTACAACCTGTAATCGTTAATTGAGCAATGTCCAATTTCACAAAAATTTATATCCGGAAGCTAATTGTAAGATTAAATCACAGATGCTCGTGCATCCTGTTCGAGGCTTCAATGAAAATCCAGTTAAATTCTGAATTGTAGGGAATTACACGTATTGATAAACATGTAATATGTATTAGTATGAGCGCCGTAGCTCGAGTGTAGCAGTCGCTCCACAGTCGTTGAGAAGTAAACACAAATTCGTCTTATGTATTCACCAGTTATATATAATTATATTACTTTGTCAAATATATTGAATAAACATATAAATATTCTATACCACATTAAATACAACAAGAATGGAGGTCCACCGTTAAATTTCTATTAAAATATTTTTGTTCCCGTTACATTTTACCCAGTAGTAAATGCACGATAGATTGAACAATTTCCATAAAATTACGAATCGATGTATTAACGGATACATGGTCACCAGAAAGCAGGAAAGTGTCGAAATCTCGTCCATCCGCTTTCCTCTGTACAACCGGTGCACCGACTTTGCGAGAATCCATCATCTATCCCTAAGCAGCAGATTTGACAGCTGCGGGGTGAGGCCCGTAAGCATCGGTCCAAAGTATCCAAAATTCCTGGCATATTGCCCCCTCGTGACTGTAATTAATGAAGGGGGTACCGCAGTGGGTACGAAAGGCTCTCTGGAGGGTGCAAACAACGAGCACGTCCCCCTATCGGCTCTGTATTCTATTTATTATATTTAATTCAAGCATCGTGGCACAAGTGTAAGTGTAGAGCGTCGGCTATAAACCACTTGCATTATGCATCGCGCAACATGCGCAACATCGATTTCCGGGAGGGTGCACTGTGCTCGGATAAAATTCTTTCTACGACTCGTGAAACGTTCTCGTAACTCCGCTCGTATATCAAAAAAGTCGTTCAAAGGATGCCTCCTTTATCCAGCAAGTTGACAAAATATTTTCATAATTGCTAGACTGCGAATTTCATGCATTTGTGGCAAAGATAAGTACGTAGTACGTACAACTTAAAATAGTAGATGAATTTTCAAATCGTCAAAAATTATTTAACGAAGAATGAAATGTGTCTCTGTCGCTCTTGTGATTGATGCAGAAAACTTTTATTTCGCATAGAGATCCAATAATTACATAAACTATGAAGATTTTTCGACACACTTGATGAATTCGTTCAGCCTTCTTCAAGAATTCTCGCTGTCCACGGTAGGCGCCGTATATTCTATTGGAATTAATTAACGGACACGCCAGGTGCAGTATATATCAGTCTATGTACACACGTATATCGAACCAGTCTCGGACCAGAGTCGAGCCAAACCGGCCGTCTTCGCAAACCACAAGCACCGAAGAGGAACGATCTCGAAACAAGAGAAATATATAGAACCGCTTGTAAGACGTATGTACAAACCGACGATGTGCAATTGACCGCGAACAATACAACGCAACGTTGATCCCGGTAGTATGTTGTTACACAATTGCTATTTTACAAACGGCCTAATGAATTAGCCCTTTGCTCGGCGAATTTCCGTCGGGGCATATACCTTGCATTAAACATTCAACAACGGAGCACAGAGAATGTTACAAATCATTGCTTGCAGCCTCACAAGGAAATTCCAGTGATATTATGTATATACTACACAATTTAGTATACTATCGTTTGCGGGTCTTTGTGCTAAATAAACATTTTCTACAGATGTCAAATTGACAGAAAAAACATTGTGATGAAACTGTTTGCTCGGAATCAGTAAAAATTTGTTAAATTAAAATTCTAAAAGATTAATGAACATCAGAGTTCTTTGACGGTCACCTACA